>OW387027.1:10000000-12969888 GCA_936439885.1 Nowickia ferox
AACAAAATTAAATGAAACAAAAAATAGAAAATTAATTTACAGCAAATTGCATTGTATTCCTTTTTATATTTCTTTTACCATTAACACTCAATTCAGCCACTTGTTCTGCACTTCCGGCTGCATTTGTAGCGATACATTTAAATAAGCCACGATGTTGACCATTAATGGAATCAATACTTAAAGAACTTAGCTTAGGAGACATCTTAATAATCCTGATGCCCGAGTGTTCATTTGTTATGGGTTGACCATTCAAAGTCCAGTGCAATTGTAGTGGCAAGTCACCTTTAAACACCATGCACTGAACAGCAGTGCTATCGCCGTAATTGGAGGGCTCATCCCCAAAAACAAATGGCATTACTTGAGGTGGTACTAAGAACAAATAAGTTGTAGTATATTAATTAAAATAATTCAGCATTGCTGATGCCAAAAAACACAGACTTTATGTAGCAAAGTTTTATATTCAGCCCAGCTGAATATAATTTTTATAGATATTAATAGATCTGTTGCTCTAAATTTTATTACCGAGGCTTATTCAGCTAACTTTTGAATAAATTCAGCTAGCTGAATACACTTATTTTATAAGTATTTCGACCTTTATTTCAATTTGAAACAAATTTTCATCCTGTGCAATAAATTTTTGATCGATAATAGCAAAATCTAAATTAAATTTTGCTGAATTATGATACGTATATTTATAAAAGAAATACAGCTGATTTGTTATCATAATATTTTCTAATGGTTCTCATGTTTTCTCTCAATTCAGCTATCTGAGCCTTTATTCAGCAATCTTTTCATCTTCTGATAATTTTTAGTAAGTCAAATAAATAGTGCTTTAAAACTGAATTTCTGATATTCAGCTTAGCTGAATATAATTTTGGATGTATATTTCCTATTAATTAATAATAATTTTGTTTCTTATAGTTCAATTTCCAAAAAAAAATATGTTGAAATGAATTTCTTGAACTTACTCTACAAGTGCAACGTGAAAGTTGTTTGTTTTTATTATATTTCTACCAAATTTTATGAACCCTGGCTTCAGAAAACAGCTCAACTGCTTGTTGCCACACTTTAAAGCACTTTATTCAGCACCATTTATATGTCCTTTTTCAGCAAAATTCAATAAATGTGCGCAGAAATTAAAAGAAAGCAATTTTCGCAAATAAAAATACAGACATATAAGCAAACGTTGTTTTGATTAAGTGACTACTTATTTTATATGAGAAAATTCCACCAACCATTAACCTGTAATTCAGCTGTGTATTCGCTAGTTCCAGCCTTATTCGTAGCTATACATTTATAAGTACCGCGGTGGAAGGCCGTTAAGGAATCAATATTCAAAGAACTGGTACGCTTGTTTAAGCGTAAAATACTAAAATCATTTTCACCATTAATAATGGGTGCTGAATTCAGAGACCAACGAATTTCTAAAGGTAAATCACCTTTAGGTACTACACAACTAGCACTAGCAATTTCACCCACGTCGGCAGCATCTTCACCAAAACTAAAAGGTAACACTTGGGGAGGCACTAAAGAGTTTTAAGAAAATTATAAAAAAAATAATGAAAGAAAATTAATAATTAAATGAAAAACTTCGTATTTAATTAATATAATAGTTTCAAAATTAATAATGGTTAACCAACCATTAACTTGTAATTCAGCCGTATACTCATCAAAACCAGCTCTATTCGAAGCTATACATTTATATAAACCGCGATGATGAGCTTCTAAAGAATCGATGTTTAAGGAACTGGTACGAGCATTCATGCGCGATAAAGAAAATCCATGTTCTCCTGTTATAACAGGAGCTGAATTTAAAGTCCAACGTATTTCTAAGGGCAAATCACCCTTCGTAACCATACAGAAAGCTCCTGCCATTTCACCAGTGTTAGCGATTTCATCACCAAAATTAAAGGCTTGTATTTGAGGCGGTACTTTTTTAGTTGGCGGAAAAAGGAGGGATTTTACATAAATTTATTTAAAAAAAATAAAACTAAAACTACTACTACTACTACTACTACTATACGAGTATATTATATAAATTGTTATTAGCATTAACCATTAACTTCCAAAACAGTGACATATTCAGCATAACCCGCTGAATTATTGGCTAAGCACTTGTAAGTGCCACGATGAAATGCTTCCAAGGCATCAATATTCAAAGAACTCGTGCGCTTATTCATTTTGAAAATGTTGAAACCATTTTCTCCGCTGACGATTAAAGCAGAATTTAGAGTCCAATAGATATCCAAAGGTAAATCACCTTTGGGTACTACGCAAACAACACTGGCCACTTCGCCACGATTTAAGGGTTCCTCGCCAAAACCAAAGGGACTTATTTGGGGAGGTACTTAATACAATTACAAGATTAACTATTAAAATTGCCATATATAATAGTATTTATCTATTCAGCTAGCATTAAAATCGTTTATAAGATAAAATTTCCTTTACTTTTCAACTGAAAGTGCAATTCAGCTGCTTAAAAACATTTCAGCGGATGAGAAAAAATGAAATGATGTACATCTTAAAAATTCAGCGAGCTATATTGCAAAAATATTTGTTTAAATTTTGCAAAATTGAAAGAGAACTATAATGCAATTCCAAATAACACTACTATTTCATTATATTTTAACCGAAAGTGCAATTCAGCTGCTTAAAAAACATTTGACCTCTAAAATAATGGAATTCAGCAGATGCAAAAAAATAAATGAGGTAGATCTTAATAATTCAGCTAGCTATATTTCAAAAATATTTTTTTTAAAGAGTGCTATAATGTAATTCCAAATAATTCTTCTATTTTATGATTTTTTAAACGAAAGTGCAATTCAGCTGCATAAAAAAACACTTAAGCCTTAAAATAAATGAATTCAGCGGATAAAAAAAATTAATTATCTACATGCCAATAATTCAGCTATTTTTCAAAAATATTTTTTACAATTTTAGACCATTTAAGAAGAATTATAACCCAATTCAGCTGTTAAGTAATTGAATCAGAAATATAGTTTTAGTTCATCTATGTTTCCTAATCTTCTTTTTAACCTGATTAATATAATATTTCATTAACTAATTAATTAAATATTTCATTAAAAAATTATTCCTTGGTTGAAAACTTTATAAAAAAGTGACTAACCGAATTCAGCAACTAACAAATCTTTTTTTTTATTTAATTCAGCTATATTTTTATATCGAAAGCTGTAAAAGTTTCATAAATTAACTAAAAAATGTATCGCTTGTATATTTTTACTAGCTCACAACTCCGCTCTTACATCCCTTTTCTATACGCAAAGTTCACTTTGCAAAGTCTTGATTGAGCTGGGAGAAAAACAGAAAGAGAAAGCACTACTACATCTGTATTTCACCCAGCTGAATTAAGACTTTACAAAGTAAAATTTACGTGTAGAAAAGGGATCTTAGCAAATAACACTAATGTATAAAAAATACTATTCAGCAAAGCTAAAATGAAATTTAGCAACAATATTTTTGTTTTTGCACAAACAAAATATAAGAACTTAATAGCTGAAACATTTCAGTGTTTCTTTATTATTTTAGTGGCTGAAAACATGGTTGAGATTAAATATTTTTAGTTGTTTGGAATAGAAATCATTGTTCATTAGTTTTCATATTGGTACAATATCAAGCTGAACTTTTTATTACAATTTAACCGCCAAGAAGTGCAATTCAGCCAGCCGAAGAAAAAGAACCTCACACACAAAATCACCATTCAGAAAGACTGTGTTTTATATAAACATATAATAATTTAATATTTTATTTGACAAACTAAGAATTTAATTAATTAAATAGAGGATTAAAGGGCAAAGAAGAAAATTAGAAACACAACAAAACTAAAAAGCAACTACAACCCAACTTAAACATTAAATGAAATTTAAATATAATTAACCATTAACTTCCAATACAGTCACATGCTCTGCGTAGCCAGCTGAATTGTTCGCAATACATTTGTAAGTGCCGCGATGATTTGCTTCCAAAGAATCAATGCTCAAAGAACTAGTTCTTTTGTTCATTTTAAACAGATTAAAACCATTTTCGCCATTAACAATTAGCGCTGAATTTAAAGTCCAATAAATATCCATAGGCAAATCACCTTTGGGTACAATGCAGTTAACACTAGTAACCTCGCCGCGATTTAAGGCCTCCTCGCCGAAATCGAAAGGGCTAATTTGCGGCGCAACTAAGGCAGAAAGCATTTATAAAAAAAATGAAATTTAAACTAATTCAGCTAATCAATAATATTATTAAAAAATATTAGATGCAATATTTCTTATTCAGCTGGCAATAATCTTATTCAGCATACATTCTGTTTTACAAAATATGTAAACTAACTGAGTAAGGATTGGATATATCAAATAAAATAAAGCAATAAAATTAAAAACTGAAAGAAAATATTTCAAATGCTTTTTAACCATTAACTTCCAAGACAGCAACATGTTCCGCATAACCTGCTGAATTGTTGGCTATGCATTTGTAGGTACCACGATGATGAGCCTCCAAAGAATCTATATTTAATGAACTGGTTCTTTTGTTCATTTTAAAAAGATTAAAGCCATTTTCACCATTAACTATTAACGCTGAATTAAGAGTCCAATAAATGTCCAAGGGTAAATCTCCTTTAGTAACAATACAAGGAACACTTGTTACTTCGCCGCGGTTTAAAGCTTCATCACCGAAATCAAATGGACTGATTTGGGGAGGTACTAATGTTAGTTTATGGTTCAAAAAAAAAATAATAATTCAAGTCATTCATTCATCTGTCAAAAGATAAATTAAGATTCAGGAATACTATTTTATTTTTAATTCATTTACACAAATTCAAACCCCAGTACGACACACCTTTCACCATGGAAATACAATTTTTTTTTAATTTTTTTTTACAATTTTTAGTTAAAAAGTTTAAATTGGAGCATATGTTTTTAATTATTTAGTTTGTATATTCAGGTTCACTTAGGGAAGGAGATTTGGAAAAATAAATAATAAATATGTCAATAAAATAAAAACTCTAAACCGCATAAGTAAATATCTTTATTAACCATTAACTTCCAATACAGTGACATGTTCTGCATATCCAGCTGAATTATTGGCTATACATTTATAAGTGCCACGATGGTAGCCCTCCAAGGAGTCTATATTCAATGAACTAGTTCTTTTATTCATCTTAAAAAGATTAAAACCATTTTCGCCATTAACAATGAGGGCCGAATTGAGAGTCCAATAAATATCCAGTGGTAAATCACCCTTTGGCACCATACAAGTAACGCTCGCAATTTCGCCACGATTTAAGGCCTCTTCGCCAAAATCAAAAGGACTTATTTGGGGAGGAACTGTGATGAAACAAAATTTAAGCAATCTTAACTGCGGTCATTAAATAAAGCTATTCAGGACAGTTACGAGTATATTATTTTTGATAGCTTTGCAATGATAATCTTGCAATATGGTGTCTAAAAGAGAAAACTAAAATACGGAAATTTATCAGGTGTTTCCAGGCTTTTGGGGGCGCTGGTGTGCTGGAGTATGCTCCGGCTATTGCTTGACAAGTTATCTCAGAAAAACCTTACATACCAATTCAAGTAAAAAATATTGGGGTTTAAAAGTTTAATAACTTTTTCGTTTATTAATTTTTTTAAATTTTTTTTCTCAGATTATATAATATACAAAATGGAAAATTTTTTTATACTAAGTATGAAAAATAATGTCTCTTAAATGACCACCGTTTTCAGCTTCGCACTGATGGGCGATTATGATTATGAGTGATGAAGCTCATTTTCATTTGAATGGCTTTGTTAATAAGCAGAACTGTAGGTTCTAGGGTTCTGAAAATCCGAGAATCATTCATCAACGCCAATTGCACCCCATTAGGTGTACAATATGGTGTGGGATCAGATCTGAAAATATCATTGGGCCTTACTTCTTCGAGAAAGAAGATGGAACTGCTGTAACTGTAAATAGAGAGCGGCATCGGTTTATGATAGAAAGTTTTTTACATCCTGCTCTTGAAAACAGACTTGGTATCTAGTTGCCACAGGACGGAGCCACTGCCCACACTGCCCGAGACACAATGGCACTTTTAAGTCAAATTTTTGGAGAGCGAATAATTTCCAGAAATTTTGAAATTATTTGGCCAGCGCGATCGCTAGATTTGACAGCACCCAACTATTTTCTTAGGGGTTATTTGAAGGAGCGAGTGTATGTGAACAAGCCAGAGACAATCCTTGAACTCAAGGCAAACATTGTTGCAGAAATTTTAAAAGATATTATGGAAAATGCTCTAAAACGAGCTCATCAGTGCGAAGCTGAAAACAGTGGTAATTTAAGAGACATTATTTTTCATACTTAGTGTAAAAAATTTCCATTTTATATATTATATAATCTGAGAAAAAAAATAAAAAAAAAATTAATAAACAAAAAAGTTATTAAACTTTTAAGCCCCAAGGTAACTTTTGGCCCACCCTGTATATTCAGCTTACGCCTTATTTCTATAAGTGAGAGATATTTGTATATTTGTATATTCAGCAATATCAATAAATCAGGGATGCTTGTTTGTAAGACTCCATTGGTAATTAGGACTGCTTACTCAATCCAAACCCTCGCTACTGATAAATTTGTATAGAAAAAAGTTATTAAAAGCATATTCAGCTGTAATTCAGCTAAAGAAATTTGCCAGTTGATCAAAAAAAAAATTTCAACATATCAAATTGTATCAATGTGCATAAATTTATGTCGTCTAATAAATTGTCTTGGAAAAAAGGTGATCGAAAGAAAATTCAGCTGCAATTCAGCTACAGCAATTGGATGTAATATATTAAGAAATTAATTTTTTGCAATATTTGCATACAGCTATTACAGAAATTTTAATTCAGCTGTAATTCAGCTGTGAAAATTTCATATTTGTGTACAAATTAAAAATTCTTGGCAAATGAAATTTAGCCAATGTAAATAAAGGAGTTGTGATAAATGTTCATGGAAAAAAATGTGTCGAAATAATATTCAGCAACAATTCAGCTACATTCAAAAATACATTTCATATCTGCTTAGCAGGTAAATTCATATTCAGCTGCAATTCAGCTGTAGCAACTGTAAGTTAGTGCAAAATATTTTGGACAAATAAAATTGTATGAATATAAATATGTACATATATGCAAAATTTCTATTAAGCTGCATTTCATTTGCCATCGAGCTACAACACTGCTCAATGGTTTAACACAGTACAATTTCATTTTTAAGGTGGATTTGCATCAATGTAGAAAAAAGTTTATGCAGGCTTAAGGCCATAAGCTATTCAGTAGAATCGGAAGATTCCATTAGAAATAAGCTGCTTAATGGAGAATAAAATTTCATAGTCGTTTTTAAAAAGTTAAAACAAAGAGGAAAGAGGACTGTTAGAAAAAAAAAATAAATCAATATCAAATTCAAAATTATAAAGAAAAATTAGCTTGCGTAAAATATATATTTATTAAGATTTTCCGGCTAACCATTAACATGCAATTCCGTGGAAAATATAGCGGAGCCAGCCTTATTATTCGCTATGCACTGATAGACGCCGCGATGTTTGCCCTCTAAAGCATTTATATTTAAAGAACTTGTGCGCGGATTCATTCGTATTAGTGTCAAACCCTCTTCGCCATTTATAATAGGTTGTGAATTCAAAGTCCAGTATATATCCACTGGCAAATCGCCCTTACCCACCATACACTGGGCACCAAACCAATCACCCACATTGAGGGGTTCATCGCCGAAAGAAAAGGGCGTTATCTGAGGAGGAACTTTTCAATGAGAAGGTTAATGTAAATAGTAAAACAACTTCATATGTTAGAGAAATTAAAATGTATCTTGCTGAAAAGCAATCCAACTTAGTTCCCATAAAATGCTTCATTAAGCTTAAAACATAATTCAGCTAAACGATTTTTAAATTAAATAATTGAAGCAAATTACAGAGTTCATAAGAATTCACTTAATTATTTTTGTTTTGATAAGGACTAATTTTGAATTTTATTTTTTATCTTATTCAGCATTTTCAAAACCACACCAAAACTGTCATTATTATTTGTTAATTTAGTTATTGATGCAAAGAAATTTTAGTCAAAATTAAAGTTATAAGAGTTGTGTTTATAGCCATAGGATAAGAAGATAAGTTGTGTGTTAGTTTCAATTTCAATTTGCCTCAAAGCAGCACCCACCATTAACCTGCAATTCAGCAGCATATTCAGCTTCACCAGCTAAATTTAACGCTATACAACCATAAGTGCCTCTATGTTTTGCCTCCAAAGAGTCCACACTTAAATAGCTGGTACGTGAATTCAATTGTACTACCGTGAAACCATCCTCACCCGCCACTATGGGCTGAGAATTTAAAGTCCAATGTATATTTAAAGGCAGATCACCCTTAAGCACTACACAATTAATACTTAACAAATCACCCATATTATAAACTTCTTCGCCGAAATTAAAGGGTAAAACTTGGGGAGGCACTACATATTTAGGTTTCAAAATATAAAATAAAAGGGAAAGTTAACTAACACAATAAAAATAAAATACAACAATTTATTTTGTTTAATAAAAAACGCATGTTAGACATTTTATTATTCTAACCATTAACATGTAATTCAGCTGAATACGAGGTAAAACCTGCTTTATTATTTGCTATACACTGATAGACACCACGATGTTTGCCCTCTAAGGCATTGATATTCAAAGAACTTGTGCGAGGATTCATTCGTAGTAAAGTAAAGCCTTCCTCGCCATTCACTATGGGCTGAGCGTTCAAAGTCCAATAGATATTGAGTGGTAAATCACCCTTGCTAATCATACACTGAGCTCCAAACATATCGCCCACATTCATGGGCTCATCACCAAAAAAGAAGGGCATTATCTGGGGAGGAACTAAGCATGAAGAGGAGGAACATAAGATTGGGATATCAAATAATAAGTAATTTAAATAAGAAAAATGAAATTTTGTTGTAACACACACACACACACGAACTACTATTTTAAATTATTTAATTCTTCTATTAGATACCATTGACATTTAGTTCGGAGGCGGAGACAACTGAACCAGCCTTATTTTCCGCTATACACTTGAATAAGCCTCTGTGATTTTCCGCCACACTGGCAATATTTAAGACACTGGATTTCGCTGACAATTTCATTATGGTTATGCCTTCTTCATTGTTGATTAAAGGTCTGGCGTTGAGAGTCCATTTAATGTTAATGGGCGTATCTCCTTTCTGTATCATACACTGCACACCGGCGCTTTCACCCGTATTCACTGGCTCGTCGCCAAAACTAAAGGGCACAATTTGTGGCGGTACTATACTTGTTTAAGGGAGGGGGATACAGAAAATTGTTCTCAGTATTGTAAAACTAAAGAGGGTTTTTAAATGCTAAATATTTTAGCGGTAGTTATCTTGGTGATTTCCTACACCAGCCATCATTAAAGAGATACTAAATTTTGACAAATTTAAAAAAAAGTGCAATCTTAGGGTCATCAGTAACCCTTAGAAGAGTTCTCATCTGTAGTGTGTATGGGTGAGTTCCCTTCCGAAGTAAGTGCCGAAATGCAAAGCTCATTTCTTCTATTAGTTGGTCTGGTAGGAACTTTTGATCTATCAAGCGGTCCTCTTAGAGTAGCTACCCGATTGGCTACAGGATTACAAATTGTCACGCGCACTCCAGCATGGATGGAAAAATTCCTTTTTGTTCCCGAACGGTAAATCCCAATTAGAAACCAATCAGGCAGTATTATGTAGTCTTTATCTGGAAAATCCCTAAACCCATCATATTGTAAACTGTACTTCACCTCCTTGCAATACCTAATCTCCGGGTTAAGAATTTCGCCTCTGTCCACATTCCTCAAAAAAACTGAAATCGATAATAATGACTCATAATGGCTCTGCATTATTTCTGCGTTATCGTCCTGTTTCGAAACCATCTGGATCACGATTTACATAACAACTTCAAACAATCTTCACAGTAAAATAATAAGTATACATGGCTGATTATAATTCAAAATTATGAAAACAAGTGGATTTCAAACTTTTTTTTTGGCTAATCCAAAAAATTACAGATCAATTTGCATAACGCTATTTATGCTGACTGAAACATTCCCAAAAGGTGATCCATGAGGATATTGTGAGAATTACACGCCTTGAAATTTCAGTAACCTACATCTCTGTTGAAAGGTTACATGGTCCTTCCAGTTAATAAGCAAAAATTGCCTTCAGTTTTTCAAAATTTCATACAACGCCATGAGGTTGAGCCGTGAGCAAAACAAATGCAAGCTTAGGGACCCAAACCTTTTTTCTTTGCTCGGCAACCTGTTAACCTAGGCCGCCGTTACTTATAAACGTGTAAATTTTAATCGTAAATTTTGCGCTATCGTTACAATACTGGAGAATTTGGGTTTTGCTTACCCAACTTACTATTAAAAGTTTCATAGTAAATGATTATCAAGCCCCCAAACGACTGAAACTTTCACTTGTATTCGAAAAATCAATTACAAAGTTTTTTTTTTTAATTTTTGACAAATACATAATAGAATATTTTAACACTTTTTCAAGATTAGTATTAACTTTTTGCTGGAATTTGGGAATTTTGTAATAGAACAAAACAAAACATAACAACTCGTATGTCAAATAAAAAATTAGAACTAAGAAGTTAATACAAGACAACACAAACTAAAGCCCAACCAACCGTTTACAGCTAAAACGGCCCACTGTGCTGTAGCTCCAGCACTATTCGTAGCCACGCAAGTATAATTCCCCGAATGACGAGCACGCACCGATTCTATATTCAAAACACTAATACGCTGGCTGTTGCGGGTAACAATTAAGCCGTCGTTAGTAAACACGCGACCGCCATTGCGAGTCCAATAGATATCCAAAGGCAAATCGCCTTTATTGACTGTACAATAGGCCGACACCATGTCGAGCTCATTAATACTTTCCTCACCAAAGTTAAAGGGCACAATTTGAGGTAGAACTGGTAAAGGGAAGGTACACAAAAAAAACAACAACAAAACAAACAGATAATTACGAAATCAACAGAAAAATCATTCAAAACTAGTAAACTAAAGTAAAAACTCTGTGCGAACCATTAACCCTTAATAAAGCCGAAGATGTGGCAACACCGCCACCATTTGTAGCCACACAAGTGTAATTTCCAGCATGACGAGCACGTACCGACTCTATGCTCAAAACGCTTAAACGCTGATTATTACGCATGACCACTACACCGTCGTTGGTATAGATGCGGCCATCGTTGCGCAACCAATAAATGTCCAGGGGTAAATCACCCTTATTAACGGTACACGAGGTAGAAACCATTTCCATTTCATTAACACTCTCCTCGCCAAAATCAAAGGTCACAATTTGAGGTAAAACTAAAGATAATTTTAAATCAGGGAACATTAAACAAAAAATAAATATAAAATAAAAACCTTAATAAAGAAACGCCTAAACTCATTATTTTTTTTCAAAGCGATTTTTTTTTTAAATATTTCGATAGATAAAACAAAAAACTGGGTTTGAAAAAAATAATGACTCAGGGCGTTTTTATATTTATTAAGGTAACGGCAGGTATCTACAATGTAAAAAATATATATACATATGTGTGTATAAAATTTTAAATCTTAACCATTAACTCTGAGTATGGCCCAATGTTTGGTAACACCCGCATTATTGGTGGCCACACAGGTGTAATTGCCAGCATGACGGGCTCTTACCGATTCAATGCTTAAGACACTCATGCGCTGGCTAGTCTTAGTAACTACGACACCATCATTGGTGTAAACACGGCCGCCATTTTTAAGCCAGGCCACATCAACAGGCAAATCACCCTTATTAACTGTGCACGAGGCCGACACCATGTCCAATTCATTAATACTTTCCTCACCAAAGTCAAAAGGTACAATTTGGGGCAACACTTTTTGTTTGTCAGCACAAAAAAAAACATTTAAAACGGGGTAAAAATTAATCATGAAACAACAACTCAAAATTAGCTACAAAAACATATACATATGTATGTAAAATTCCTTTTCTATCTACACGCAAGCAATCTCAGAATTTATTTTATGATCACCATTCACTCTCAACTCGGCCGTATGATATGCCACTCCTGCTGCATTACGCGCCACACATGTATAATTGGCCCGATGGCGGGCATGTACCGACTCTATGCTTAACATACTAATGCGCTGGGTAGTTTTAGTTATAAGTATGCCATCGTTGGTCATCAGACGACCTGCTCCCAGTGTTGGCTCGGGAGCTGTGGTCCAATGCAAGTCCAAGGGTGTATCGCCCTTGTTTATCGTGCAAGTAGCCGAAACCATATCGTTCATGTTAATGATATCGGAACCGAAATCGAATGGTACTATTTGGGGTGGTACTACGAGTAATAAGACGAAAGTTACAAAAAGTGTGGCAATATTATTTTTTGTGTATTAAGGGAAGGGATTTCATTTTGTTATTAAGCTGCTCGATTGACATACAATGAGTTAAATATTTCACTGGTGAACAAGAAAGGGAGTTTAACAATGCTTAGCATTATAAATTGCTGCATTTATTACTTGCCTTTCAGTTTAAACTAATTTTGCATTATCTTCTTTTTCTTGCAGAATAATGACGAATATTCTTTTTGCACCAAAATGCCATCAATCTGGTGAGTACAATAAATAATACGTTTTGAAATATAAAACTCTTTGCAGTCATTACATATAACATTGAAATAAATATAATTTTACTTAAAGGAATACATTCCTTTTCAAACGAACAACTTTAACCGCTTTAGGAAAATATAAAAAAATGTATTTGACCCCAAAAATTCAGTGATAGCAAACTTCTGAGTGGAAAACTAAAAACCCACGCTGATTTGGTAACAAAAAACCTTACAAAATTGTTAATTTTTTTTTTGTAAAAAGAAGAGAGCTGCCTACGAAATCTAAGCTTGAAAATTTTTGTGTAAAAAAAGTGTGTTTGCTGTGTGTGGCACAGTTGACTTTTCTATAAGAAAATTCAGTTTCCAACTGTTCCAAGGCCCATTCAGCGAACGCATGTCGTATACGTTAAGTTTTTTGGCTAGCTGAATTTTATACGAACGCAGGACCAAGTCACAACGCCTGTGGCCTGCGTAAGGCAGACGTATTTTGAGCAACACAAACTCGACTGCCTCGGATTCTGTTGCACACTTTCACGCGCAAGGACGATGTTTTCGGCACATCTTGAATTTCGTCGACCTAGGGGCGTTGATTGATTGTTTACTGAACCAGTGGACTACAACTTATCCACCACACTGCGAATACTCCTCTCGATAGAGCGATTATGGCGTCCCTAAAATGGGTGAAGCGCACGGAACGCTGCCCGAACAAAGATACAAAAATTTATAATATGGTAAAACAGACTGATTAAATTACAGCCAATACGAGTGATGTAGCTTCAACCATATGTCGGCTATCAATTAAAGTTCGGAAATCCCTATTGGAAGAACCTCCATACGAAAAGTTTGCTGTGTCGATTTTTTTCTCCTCTAAAAATGTGCTGTGTATGGCACAGTCGACTTTTCTAAAAGAAAATTGGGCTGACTAAAACACAGTGAACTTTTATATAAGAAAAGTGTGCTGTGCCAACACAGTCGACTATTCCATAAGAATAATGTGCCGTGATAACACAGTCGGCTTGTATAAAGCAAGTGAGCTGGCACAAGACAGTAGAGTTTTCTACCATAGTCGACTTGTTTATTGTACAAGAGCAGTGTGCTGTGACACAGTCGACTCTTTCATAAGTGTGCTGGCGCAGCACAGTAGAGTTTTCTATCAGAAAAGTGTGCTGTAACTCAGTCGACTTTGCTGTAGGACAGGCGTTAAAACTTGGCAGCTTCTCTTCTTTCGTTCATTGTAACATTTTATAAAATGGTGATCAACATTTGTCTCGCTACTGCAATGTTGATCTTAAAAAGGCAACTTGAAAAACTTACCCATGACTTGAACTTCCAAGGAGCCGCGTGCAGAGAAACCTTCAGCATTTTTGGCGACACAAGTGTAAGTGGCTTGATCGGAGTTACGTTCAACATTTTCAATGATTAAAGTGCCATTGGGGAAGACTTTTTGTTTGCGATTAATGGGCAAGGCCCGGTTATCTAAGAACGAAAAGAAAATTTAATTAGATAAATCTATTAAACTCCAAGGAAAGTAAAAGAGGCAGGTTCAAACCAAACTCTCCTTAATTCATATTTCATTTGCATTATAACCCACCTCTCTCCCATACAATCGAATCAATTGGGTAACCAGCGACGGGACATGTAACCATCAATGTTTCACCAGCAACAATAGCTTTCTTTTCCATTTGTCTTATGTAGGGCAAACCATAAACATTTAACTTGGCCGAATGCTCAGCTACACCAACTTTACTCTTGGCAATACACTTGTAGAGACCACCATCGTTAGCATGCACGGAGGTAATATTCAAATACGACACCACATCACCATTGACGGTTACATATTGTCCAACTTGATAGCGATCATTATTGGCAATCTTTTTGCCATCCAATTCCCAGGAAATTTCGGGTGTGGGATTACCGCCAGCAACACACTTAAGGAATACACTTGGTCCGGGTTCCATGGTTTCTTCTTGGAAAGCTTGTCTAATGACAGGAGGATCAAAACGGCCGCCCAATTTCAATTCAGCGCTCGCCTCTGCCGACTCCTGGTCATTGCGCACGAAACACTGGTACATGCCCTTGTCTTCTTTCTTAACCGATTCGATGCGTAACACGGGATCACTGTGGCCCATAGCTTTGCCATCCTTCAGCCAGCTAATAGTCTTAATGGGATTTCCGCTATATTGGCAGGTGAAAACAGCCGGACGTCCGAAGTCAACGGTTTGGGTGGGAGGATCAATTTTGGCCGACAAAGGAGCGGTAACAGTCAAAACGGTCTCCACCGATTCGCCGCCAACAGAGTTGTTAACAACACACAAATATTTTCCCGAATCGTCTACTACAGCATCTTTAATGATCAAAGTACCGGAAACTTGTTTAACGCGATCATTCAAAACAACAGCTTGCTTGCGGGTTGTGCCTTCAATAAATTTGTACCATCTGGAAAAGAATATGCGAAATGAAAAATAATTGTTAGTGGAAAAGTCTTTCTGAAATATTGCTGCAGAAAAGAAAAGCTAAAAATGATCTTGCAAGTGTTTTCAATGAAATGCTGCAGCTGTTGATCTCATACATACATCAAGAAAATAAAGCGCATTGAGTATGTAATATAAAAGTTAAATGAAAAAGATTTTGATAAGTTACCTTTCTCTAAACATCGTAGAAGAGTTTAAATACTTACCTCCAATTCGCGACTGATTTTATAGGGCAAGAGCATTTCGTTGAGATTACAAGATCATTTTAAGCTTTTCTTTTCTTTGAAGAAATCCTAAAGCCCTCTAACAGAATCTATAAAACTAATCTTAGGGTACATTGCCTTGCCTAGAGAATAAATTCTAAGAGTTAGCGACTAAGGTTTAAAGGCAGAAGAAAAAACACTATTTTATTTTAGGCTTTCGCAAAACAACGCATACCGGCCTTGCTCTTAATAATAATTCCCAATTTTGTGTGTAGTCTGGGCATAAAATTGATATTTAGTAAGAGAGTGTGAGACATTTTGGTGATGCCTGCTTTTTGTGTAAACCAGGCTCTCTTGCTTTCTCTTACTTCTGTAAGCATTTTATAAGATCTGGACCAGAGAGTAAATTTTCAATGAAAAATTTGTGTTTTTTAATTTTCTTTACTTTTATGTTAAACTTGTTCTTCTCTGGATCGAAAGTTCTACAAATTGCCTAATTTTCTGAGACGCGATCCCTCTGAAAAAGCAGTACTCTCTTTTTTACAAAAATTTCTTCTTGTGAAGAATTCAAATTATGACTTTTTCCTGTTAATTAGAAGGCATGCCTTTTAATTTTTTCGGCGACAGTGTAGAGAAGCTAGCGGGTTAGAAAATCGGTTACTTATTTACCCTTATCGGGAATAAAAGGCGAACAATTTGTGCACGTGAAATATTTCCCGTGAACAAAAAAATGGCGAACAAAGTTAGAAAATAGTATACTGATACAACATCAACGCATACATTGGCGATCACAATTTTAGGGAAAGGGAACACTTTCATGTGAACTTTTTTCCCGATAAGTGTGATTGTATTTTCAGGGGAATTTTTTACATTAATTTTAAATTTACATTTCTGTTGATAGACCGTCCATAAAAATCACAGAATGTAAACAAAATGTAAAAAGGCATTAAAAGCAAGCCCAGTGCAAATTATGACTTAGAATTGTTTTCCATAAAAAAAATCATCTCTCCGAAAAAATGGTAATTTATTGTCTGTCTTTTTCTTTCTTTGGAATAGAAAATTTGTTGTCTCTCTTTTACAACGCAAAATAGAGCAATTTTCTAAAAAAAAATTCTGTTATATATTTTTATATTAAATTACATTAAATTATTTATAAAAATTTCTTGCTGCTACACAGTGTAAGCGAAGAAAACAGGGCTCACATCTGAACTGTTAAACATTTAGGGAATTCACAATGAGTATATTAAAATTTTAATGTGGCAACATTTTGCCATCTTAATTTATTTATTGTGAGCAGGCAACGATATAAATACACATACTGTGTACATTAAAGTTAAGCAAACACACATACATCTTTATATTATTTATAGATTATTGTATTATATGAGAGAGGGAGAGTAAAATGCATGTTTGTACGAATGCTTGTAAGAGACTGAATTATTTTCTTCCGTACGTATGAAAATAACAAAAATTTTTATATTAGAAATTATTGTTGGATAAATTTTTTAAATTAAGTTTTGTTCTGCTAAAAAAAAATTTTTTTTTCATTAACTACAGCTGCGCTGACAGTTTTAACATGTTTAGTTTAACATTACCATATTGCCATATCGAAAATTACATGCTTTTTATACTTTTAAATTTACCACCTGGTAATAAATTTGATTTACACACAAACAAAAACAACAAACTTGCCAGACCATATTAAAGTATTAAAGTTGAAACGTTGCAATATTAAGACACATTTTAAAATGCTATTGTGAACTCCCTAATTGTTTACATTTTCTGGCGCCATTTAAATTTTACAGTATGGCCTTGCCAACTTAATTGTTAAGATTCGCATTGCATGTAGTTTTTTATTTCAGTGTTGTATTGTTACAGGGCTGCATACACCTTGTATTATTATATCATGACTCTTTTAAATATAAATAATGAAGTTTTCGCCCAAAAAAATATTTATTTTTTTTAAATCTTTGGAAAACACAAAAACGCTCTGAGTTCTAAAAGAAAGAAAAAATAATTTGGAAGGAAAAAACCGTCTCTCTGAAAGAGATTATAGTGTCTACCTATAAACTGGCACTGGGTACGCCTGTCCAGGGCAGTGCCCCACATATGTTTCACCCAGAGGCACTTCAGAGAATTCAATGCTCTTTGTGGCAACTTTAGGTTTGACATAACCCATAGGTTCTGAAAAATTAATTAAATTTAATATTACATACAATTTTTTGACACTGGAAACTGCCTTACAAACTTTTAGCAAGAGTTCACTTAAAACTATAAATTTATTACCTAAATACCGGCATAGGATAAGCTTGAGCTTGACACAATATGGCAAAACTATCATTCAAACTCATGGTATGTTCTTGTAAGCGATCACCAGAAACGCGGGGAGCAACACTACCAATGGGTTCTAAAAATATCAAATAATGCTGTTACAATTTTACGTTTGTCTTAAAAAGCTTAAATTTATGGAAAACTGCCCGGTAACTAATAATACCTAAATATTGGTGTGGGATATGCTTGACCCAAACACAGAATGGCTAAATTATCTTGAGCTTGCTTGGTAACCTCTTGCAAACGTCCACCAGCAATTTTGGGGGCCACACTGCCCATGGGCTCTAAGTGGAAGTATGAAAATTATATATACTGCAGCAATTAGTAGTTGATAAAACTGCCGCCATATGGTTTTTTAAGAACTAACCTTATTATTGGCACTGGGAATGCTTGAGCTTGGCAGAGTAGGGCAAAATTTTGACCATTTTCTTTGACAAATGTAAAACTTTTCGATTCACCAGAAAATGTGGGAGCTTTAGCACCAACAGGTTCTAGAAAAATATAAAAGTTTAACAAAAATTTAACCAATGGTAACTAACAACATACGACCAAAAATTCTATTAATTTATTGAACAAAAGCTTTAAAAGCTTTTCAGCCCTAAATTATTTTTTTAAGCTTTACCTTATTATTGGTACTGGATAAGCTTGAGCTTGACATAATAAAGCAAAACTTTGACCATAAAAACGTATGATAGTGGAACTGGCCACATCGCTAGAAAATGTAGGAGCTTTAGCACCCATGGGCTCTATAATTAATGAAAAATATTTTCTTTTAATTTTATGCATAAATTATGAACTAGTAAATAAAAATAAGAACCAGTTGGTAGTGCAGCAGACCCTTGTGCGTGTTCCTAAACTTAGAAAATTTACCTAAAATAGGGCACTGGATATGCCTGAGCCTGACATAACAAAACCAAATCTTTGCCTTTTTCTTCCCAAAACGTACTGCTTTTCATAGCAGAGGGAAAGTTGGGAGCTTTGGCGCCTAAAGGTTCTGTAACAAAATTTAAACTATGACATTTTGTAAAGAATTTATTAATTTATAAATAATGAAAACTGCCCTTCTAATTGTAATAGAGGTTTTATTTTCTTATATTCACCTAAATATAGGCACTGGGTAGGCTTGAGCTTGACACAACAAGACTAAATCTTGACTTTGATGTTCAATAAATGAACTAGTCTTGGAGCTTGAAGAAAATGCTGGAGCTTTAGCACCTAAGGGCTCTGCAAATAAAGGCTTTATGTATAAAGTTTAAGTAAAATCATAAATCGAAAAGTATTTAGTGAAAACCGCTTGAATTGTGTATGTTTAGTTCATTGTTTAGTAAAATTACCTATAAACCGGTACCGGATAAGCTTGGGCTGGACATAATAAAACTATATCTTGGCCTTGAGCCTGCCAAAATATACTACCCTTAGAGAGAGAGGCAAAGGCAGGAGCTTTAGCACCCAAGGGCTCTTAAAACAGACATTAATAAAAATTAAGTATAAGTGGATTGAAAGGAAAATATTTGCCCGTAATGTTGGGAAATTAGAAGTAACTGAAAGCTTTATTGAAAGTTTTTGCCTGAAATGTTGTTATATGTATGTATTTATTAGAATAAATTCAGTTGCTTTTCATTGATTATTTTATTTAAGATTTATACTATCTTAAATAAAGTATTCAATGAAATATTGACTAATACAAATTTTTAAAAAGCAAGTCGTAATAATGTTTGCTTAAAAATATTAAAATTAACCTCTAAAGCTTGCAAAAGGCATTAAATCTATTACCAAAAATATTATGTACAACTATATTCTTAACACTAATCTGGAAAGCTTGAATTAAGCTTTTACATAATTTCTTTAAAGCTTGGAAGGTTTGATACAAGTTTTACATAGAAATTTTATTAATCCATTCAAAAAGATATAACTTATATATGAAAAGCTTTCTGACAAAGAAATTTTGAAAAAAAAAATTAGGAGCTTTTTCAGATTCTTAAAATGATAAATAATTTTCTTTTTATTAAATTGAAAATTAATAATTGTTTTAAAAAAAAAAAGTTAAGTTGTTCTCAGAGCTTTTTTATGAACTGGTAGAATCTTTCTATAAAGGAAAAATTAAAAAAATTAGAGCTTTTCAGATCCTTAAAATTATAAATTATTTTTTTATTGAATTGAAAACTAATAAATGTTTAATATATGTATATATTTTATGAAAAAGCTTTATTAAAAAAGTTAAGTTTTGAGAGCTTTTTTTCGTGAAGTGCTAAAATCTTTCTAGAAATTTTTTTATATAAAAAAACGAATGCTTTTTTAAAAAAGAAAAAGTCTTGATTTTTTCCATAATAAAGCTTTTCATTGGCAGCACGCCATTTTATTGAAAATTCAAACTAATTCAAACGTTACAAAAAGTTTTCAAGGTATTTGTCCGTAAAAGTTGTATATGTTATCCACGACGTATATATATATATAACTGCGCAATTAAGTGTCAGTTACAATAAAGTTTGCTCAAAAAACTTTTTAGTTTTAACTGCCAAAGCTTTTGATTTCTTAAAATTTTTATAAAAATATATGCAAATTTACCTGAAAAATGGCACGGGAAAAGCTTGTGCTTGACAAAGTAAAACAATTTCTTGTGAACTTTTACCTAACAGGCTGCTAATTTTGGACACTGTATTAAAAGTAGGAGCTTTGGCACCCACTGGTTCTATAAAACGAAAAGAAACGCCAAGAAGTAAAAAAAAGAAATAAAAAGCTTACAACTGCCTGAATATTATTTTAAAAATTTTTACCTTATTAATGGCACAGGAAAAGCTTGAGCTTGACACAGCAAAGCAAAACTTTGATTAATATTTCTCACATAGGAAAATGAATTGGAATCTGTGTTGAAAGTAGGTGCTTTTGCGCCCACAGGTTCTAATAAAACAAACAAAATTATTTGATTAAAACTTTAAAGTTATCAACTTGAAAACTGCCGCTAAAAATAATTAATGGTTTTTCGATGTAAAAATCAGATAATTTTACCTTATAATTGGTACCGGAAAAGCTTGAGCTTGACATAGTAAAGCAAAACTGGAGTTAATGGCACGCACGAACATACTAACTTTAGAATCGCTGGAAAATGTAGGGGCCTTAGCGCCTACGGGTTCTAAAAAACAATTCAAAAATTTTGTATTTGTTAATTGAAAAAATAAAAATAAATTAAAAGTTACAGAACCAGTTGCCGAGTGTAACAAAAATCCAAAATTGCTCATAAGGGAGTTATGCAAAAAGAAAAGTATATAAAAGCTCTAATAGAGGATTGTTTTCGAGCTTTTTGATTTCTCATACAAAAAAAAAATGTGTGCTTGTGCGAGTTACCTAAAATATGGCACAGGATAAGCTTGAGCCTCACAAGTTAATGCTAAAGTATGATTTCGAGCTACAAAAATTGTAAATCTAGATGCCACGCTGGGGAATGTAGGAGCTTTATAGCCCAAAGGTTCTGAAAATAATCCAGTATATTAGAGGATTTATAAACTTTTTTAAATGAAATCTTTTAATGGTTGCCGGGATGTTGGGAATCAAACTCAGATCAGTTTTATTAGTTCAAATATTGAAGCTTGAGTTCTGTTTATAAAAAGATAAATGTGAGTATTTTTAATGCCAACAAATTTTAATCTTACAAATGATTGAACTGGTAATGTGTTAATTTATCCCAGCTTTATATTACTCGTCCGTTCTATGAATTTTTTGACTACTTTTTAAAAGTAACAGACTACTTTTTTAAGTAATCATTTTTCTTTATATGCTAAAAGCTTTGGACGAGCTTTCGCTAGCCCAACAAACTGCTGAATAGAAAACTAATCGAGTAATTTTTCAAAGTAACCGTTGTTTTACAGCAACAAGCTGCGATTAGCACTTTCTATAAAATCACTTGTAGTAATCTGACCGTTGAATCTAGTGACAATTGTGTGGAGTGAAGAAGACTTTAAACTTTAAACCGATTTTATAAAGTAGTTAATTCCTTTGGCAAAAAAAAAATCGAGTAACTAGTTTTTTATGGGATTATGAGATTAATTTTAGTGAGTAGTTAGGAAAAAGTTCGTATAAATTTTTTACCTAAAAAAGGGTACTGTAAATGCTTGAGCTTGGCAAGTGAGAGCCAAGGTAGAAGTAATGGCCGTGTCATATGAAAATGTTTTTACGCCACCAGGAAAAGCAGGCTTTTTCGATCCCATGGGCTCTAAAGTTGATGAAAATGATCTCTTTGTAACAAAAACTAAAATATCTAAAAAATTTTCTTTTTCGCATATTTTACCTAAAAAATGGCACTGGGAATGCTTGAGCTTGACAGGTAAGCGCTAATGTTGTATTAATGGCAGCGTGATGTGAAAATGTCTGCACTTCTCCTGAGAAGGCGGGTTTCTTAGAACCCATGGGCTCTATAAAATATGATTTGAAAGTATGTAATAAAAAATTTTATTTGAAAGATATGGGCCTGAATGTTGGAATTGGTATTTTATTCGCCGTAAATATTTATCTGTAAGAATTACTCGGATTTTACCTTATTTTTGGCACAGGATATGCTTGAGCTTGGCACAGTAGAGCAAAACTAAGAGCTTGGGCCTTTTTGACTTCTATTGAAGTGTATTCTAAAGAAAATGTGGGAGGTTTGGCACCAAGTGGTTCTAAAAAGTAAAAATAAAAGTCCAACAAAAATTTGGAAAATGCTTAAATAAAGCCTCATTTCATAGCGAGGTAACGATTTTTTTATTTGGATAAAACTTATTTTCATTAATCAAAAAATGTTTTTTTAACGTAAGTGCTAATTGTATAAATCGCCACAAATTTTATGTGGAAAAAATTTAAATTACAAAAACAAAATACACACAAAATTTATCAACAGCAGCTGGAACTATCCTTTGGTAGCACTTCATAGTGTAAAGTCACAAATTTTAAAAATTACTAAGTATTGCCAATCATCGCATATGCATGTATAGATAAAATTCAGCTGTGAGTTCTACAAAGGATAAATCCTGTAGGAAAAATTCGGTTCGAAGGACCATATTTTATGTTAATAAAAATTAGTTTGTATAATTTTTTCTTTTGTTTGTTACTAAAGCGACCTTCTTTATTTGTATAAAATAATTTTTTTATATTTTTCCTACTAAATTTTCGGGCTTTCAAGGTCCTTTTCTTCCTCCCCCGTCCAAATAAAAGACTATTAATTCATTTCCAAATCCTACGTTTCGTTGGTATTTCCCAACTTCTTCAGGGATTATTTATTAATATCTGGCAACTGCAAACATATAAAAAAATTAGTTTTATCAAAATACAATATTGTCACCTCGCTACGAAATGACGCTTTATTTAAGTACAGAAAATTTTTGTGTTTCTGCTGGAAAAAAGCTTAATAATTTGCAAACTGCCTGAAGTAGTTATTTAATTTTTTCATATTATTTTATTAACAGATTCATTAAACATAAAGAACGCGCAACCTTCATTTTAATTTTTAATAGGTTAAAGGTCAATGTCAAATATGGATGAGGGTCACGACAGCATAAAGCGAAAAAATCAAAGATACCAATAAAAAGCCAAAGTATTAATGCAACAAGTCAAAGAGTTGTATTAATAAAACAATGTGCAAAAGAGAATGACAGAAATTATCAAAAAAAAAAAAAATATTAACACCATAACCGAACGCCATCTCTTCCCATTTATTATTTTAACATGGTATCGTAATATGCAATAACAACAATAGCAGCAGTCTACCGATACTCAGGTTATTTAACTACAGTCGAGAGTTATCAGTAGTAAACATGACCTAAAAACGTGCTTCATTCATTCATAAAATCCCACAGACTTTTCCAACTCTCTTATAAAGAAAAAAGAGATAATTCCATTTTTTTTGATTCCTTTTGTCTTGCTCGCTACATTCTAAACATGCAGCACTTTACCCACCCCCTTTGGAAGAGGTTAACAATAATGTATAGCATTCATTGGCAAAAACAACAAGTTTTGGGCATTAATTTTGAGGGGCAATTGTTATGGGAAATTTTCTCTCACCCGACTTGCGCTTTAATTCCTTAAGTGTAAATGAAATGGCTTATGAAAAGAGAATAGAGATGGATAGTAAATTGTAAACAGCTGCAAAAAAGTAGAACCGCTAACATTTGCTTTGTTTACTTTTTAAATTGGAACAACAAAAACAATGCGGGGTAACTGGTTGGAGCCTTTTTAATAGGTTCTCATAAATACACACACTCATTTGTGTTTGTTTGGGGGGGATACAATGTAAACAATTCATTTGTTTTGCTGGGGTTTTGTTTTTCTTCATTTGTGTATTTAAAAACAAAAACAAAATATATGAAACTGGTTTTACATGTGTTGAAACGTGTGGTGTTTATTTTTTGCTCCATTGTGATTTTGCCGGTGTAGCCATAAAATATGTTTTGTTTTTGTAATCTTTAAATTTGCCTGGGTGTATGTCGTACTTTTAGTGTGTACTATTTGGTTATTAAAGAAACTGACAAGTTTATTTTTTTTTATAGATACATTATTACTATTGAATTGTAGAGTTTGCGTAGGAAATAAAAATACACAAAACATATGAATGAATGGCTAAAATTTTATGTAAATAATATTTAAAAAAAAATTCTTTAAAAAATAAAACTTGTTCGATTTCTAAAATGATTTGTTAGTCGCAAAATCTAGATCAAAAAAAGACAAAATAAAGAAGTTTGTAAAGTTGTACGTTTGGCACAAATTAATGTTAGTTACGCCCAAATAATGAATGTATGTACATATATGAATATGTATGTAAGTTCTTACAAAATGTACACATATATGTACATATGTAAATATATACATACATACAATATAACTACCCTTATTCATAAATAGTTATATCATTCAAATCTATAAAGTTCCAAAATTTTCGTTCCCATTTTATGTATTTAAGTTTTTAATTGATTTTAAGCGATAAACTAAAGCTGCTAGTAAAAAATTCTATTGTTCAATGTCACCCTACCTAAACAAGGGCACTGGATATGCCTGAGCTGGACAAAGTATAGCAAAACTAACGCCACCTTTGCGTTCAATACCAGACCATTTGATATCACCAGACAAAGTGGGTGCTTTGGCACTAACAGGTTCTATGAAATTCAAATTTTGTTTATAGTTAGAGGCTTAAAAATTAGATAAAAAAAAATTAATAACCTAAATGCTGGCACTGGATACGCTTGAGCTGGACAGAATAAAGCCAAATTATGGGATTGTACGCGCTCAATCCAAGAACGTTTAATGTCATGTGATAGCAAAGTGGGTGCTTTGCCTCCCACAGGTTCTACATTTGCAAAAAAGTCGTATACAATATGATTGTAAAAAGTTGTCAATTTAAAACTGCTTGAATATTTAATTTTGGGATTCTATTTATGCCTGAAATCTCACCTAAATAAAGGTGCTGGATAGCCTTGAGCCGGACATAACAAAGAAATGTCATAGTTTTGCTTGAGTTCTAAGGGTTTTTGTTGCAAAGCCGGAGTTTTAGGAGGACTGCTCGAGATGGGCTCTAAAACAGGAGTTAATAAAAAAAAAAATGGAATGGAATTTAGAACAGAGAGATTTTAAAAACCTTGAATGTTGGAATAAATTTCAGCAAAATATTAATTAAATTTATCTCAGAACCAGTTAGTGGGTATTTGCTTAAATTTTAAACTATTTGTAATGTGAAGCATCATAACTCGTTTGTATTCTACTCGATCTTTAGGAAGATCTCTCTTAAGTGATATGGAGAGCCCAGCCGCAACCATTTTGTTAAATTTCAGATTCACTAAAACCGTCATCGTTTAATCTCTCTCAAAAATTATCCTTGCTGACTTCCATTTCACAGTCTATTAGTAGAGTGTCTCTAAACAACTTTTTCTCAGCTTCATATGGAGATCTTTGACTTGCCATTTCTCGAATATCCATTATTTTTCTTCCTGCATTCTCCTCCATTTGACTAATTCAGCATTAATCAACTTCTCTTCAAAACATCCTTTTCCTTTTTTAATCTATTAACTTCAGACTTGATCTCATTACTATTCTCTTTGATGTCTTTAAAATCTCTTTTTTTGGGGGTAAATTTCAGATTTTCAACTAAAAATGTGAACATCATATTTTCTTTTGGCATTTTTTATGTACATCGATGCCCAATGTAGTTGTACCATACTCATTATTACATTCTGTATTTTGTTGCATACTTATAGGCTTTCATGAAATAATGCCCAGAGGTGACTAATTATGTATTTAAGTTCTTAAAACTGCAAGTGCGTTTATTACAGCTGGCAAATACGGTTTACTTTTTGCTACTTTTTTGTCCGAATTTAGTATTTTGTAAAAATAAAAGATTTTCACCTTTTTAAAATACTGTTAATAACATCTTGGGCATATGGTCTAGTTACTCCGCCCATATTTGTGCAACCATATTATGCAAATTTACTTTGTATAATATGTATAAATAAATAAATAAATAAATAAAATAAAAGATTTTCAGCATTATTCCACTTTTTAGTTTGTTTAAAAATAATTTTGTGCAACAAAGAGGATCAAGAGACACCGTATAACAACTTCGGACGATGCACCACCACTTTTCGTTGCAACTTAGCAGAGAATAAGGTAGGATGTTATGTATTTCAATTTTGCCCGTATAAAATTTATCAAACCGCGGCCCGCGAGAGCCAATCCAATTGGAAAATTTACTCAAACCCTTATGCTAAGTAGATTCCATTGTTCAAATAAAAAATGAATTGATAATACTGAACTAAAAGGCTGGAATAAGAAACATTATTCCTTGAAAAAGGTATAATAATTTTGTCGAACCTCAATCAGAAAAATTGCCTATGGAAGACATAAATCAAATGGTGTATACAAAAAAGATCAGGGGGCAAATTACGGCATTCGATACAATTCGAAATTTAAAAATATTCGTATATAAAGTCTATAGGAATATTTCGTAATTTCGTTCGATAACGAGTGCAGTAATTTGCCCACAGGTTTCGCAGTTTCCTAGGCCCGCTGTTATGGTAAAAGATGAGTTAAAAGAAAGTATCAAAGTTTCCAAGTTCGTAGCTCTTGCCACTGTCAATAGAGTTCAAAAATGTTTCATTATTTAAAGTAAAATATGAATTTATCTTTAAGGGAAATGTGCCGATTTTTCTTGCCCAGAAAGAAATCAAAACAACCCCTACGGATCTCTGGGTGGAACCGTTAAGGCACTACCTTTCCCAACATAACCTTATCTAGAAAATCAAGTAAGAAAAAAAATGTACTCATCTCAGAATAAGCAAATAAAATCACGTATGTTACTTAAAAAAAACAATGTTTAATATTTTACAGAAATAAAAATGAGGTTTTCTGTTCGTTGGAAAGCCCCAAATTGGTCCATGGCATCCAGAAAACGTTTCGATGTATATAACATTATTATTCCAAAATTAGCAAGCATCGACGAATGCGTATTTTTATGAAAATCGCAGAAACTGAAACTAAGAAAAAAAATTCTCTATTTTATTATTAATAAAATATTTTTACCTAAAAATAGGAGCCGGATAACCCTGAGCTGGACACAAGAGAGAAATATCAGAGTTTTGTTTTAATTCGAAAGGCTTGCTCATTATGGAGGGTATGCGAGGAGCAGTGCTTGATACAGGCTCTAAATTTTGGAAGTAAAATTTACTTTAAAAATTATATTTAAACAAAATTTAACAAAGTACATAAAGTTATCAGCTGATTTCTTTATAGATGTAATATTAATGAAAACTGCCAGAATGTTTTTTAGTATATAAAATAAAAACATACACGTATTTTTATATTCATACACATGAAGCTGGCCTACCTAAAGTTGGGCCTTGGATAACCTTGAGCAGGACACAATATTGCTGAGCTTTCGTGTAAATCCACCACATTAGGTTTGTATGTAAGGGAATTTATTTTGGGGGGACTACTAGAAATGGGTTCTGAATATGAAAAATATAGAAACAGATTTATAATTTCAAAGGTATTTTTTTTAAAGACTTATTTATAAAAATTATTAAGGCATTATAAAGGCTTAATAAGAAAAATTTTGTATGAAAATCTGTTTTATAAACCCTTAATAATTTTTATAAATAAGGCTTATTTTTTTTTGAAAACTGCCTGCTTAGAATTAAATCTTACCGGAAATTAGGTGCTGGATATCCTTGAGCTGGGCATAATATAGAAACACTAGAGTTTCGTTTCATACTTAAAGGTCTAGCGCTAACAGGAGGAACTTTAGGGGCAGTGCTAGAAATAGGTTCTAATGGTTTTTTTTGTAAAAAATATAATATAAAATACTTAATAAATTATTGTAAGAAATAAAACTGATTGAATGTGGGGTAGTACAAAACATGTATAATATGAATTTTAGAAACTTTAAAGCAAGAGATAAATAAATTGAACTTGATTAAACAAACTTCGATTGCAAATTATGAAATTCTCATGTACGATACAAAATTATCGGTCGTGTTCTGAAAATCATTTCGTTTTGAAATCGCAAAATTTCAAAAACGGAAAACAATCTGGGCAATTATGAATAAAACTCCGCGATTCAAATTAACAAGTTTCATGATATCAAGAGTCGACTGTATTACGTTCTAAACGCCAAAAACTAATTTCGCTTTAAACTATTGTAAAAAGCTTGGAATCATTGTGAATGATGTAATATTAGTGTGAATATTATTTTTATTTGATTACTTTTTAATTTTACCTAAAAATTGGCACTGGATAACCTTGAGCGGGACATAATAGAGCAAATGTAGAGTTTAAGGGAAACGATCTTACATCAAATTTAGCTGTGGAAATAACTTTAGGCATTGCGCTGCTAATGGGTTCTGAAATTTATAGTAAAGTTAAGTCAAAGTATAAGGGAAATATTAACAGCTCAGATAAAAACTGCCGGAATATTTATTTCAATAATTTGTTTTTAAAAAATTTTACGAATTTTTTTCTTATTTTAGCTTTTTGGTTTTTGTGTTCTTATTTTGTAAAACGCAAAGCTTATTAGTAATAAATTTTGTAAGGAAAAATTGCAATTACAAAAACTATAAAATTTCTCAACGCCTAGCCTTGTGGTTTACCAAATAAGGCCCTAAATTAATTGTGTTAGAATAGCATGTTTATTCAAATTCGAAATTAATTTCGAAACAATATCGAACATTTGTTTTTGCATGCAAAAATCATGTCGTTGAATTTTTTTCACTGTCATAAGAATTTTATGCAAATTCGAAATTATGTTCGAAAGTTCGAACATTCGTTTTTACCACCTAAAAATCTTGTTGTTGAAATTATAATCAGTCATTATACTTTAGCCATAAAATTCTAGTCAGCAAAAGCTTGTCTGACACGTTGTAACATTTAGCTTTTAAAACATTTTAAATGCGTAAAAATATAAAAAGTAAAAAGGTCGAACTAATAACATAATCCAAGACTGATGTAATTAAAAGAAAAATACTTTTTTATTACCTAAAAAATGGCACTGGGTACGCTTGGGCTGGACACAGCAAAGTGGCGCTTTTATTATACTGCACATCGTTATTACGAGTCTTATCGCCAGAAGTTAATCTTGGACTCACCGAGCCTACGGGTTCTGTAATAGTAGTTTTTTTTTAATTGCAAGTCCGCGTGATTTTGCGTATATACAAGGCAAATTTGGGGGCGCAAGTTTGAGTTTCGTTTACGTTCTTTCAACAACTTACATACATTGAAAACAACAATAAAATAGAAAACTTATTCTTATTTTCAGAAGGGTTATTATGTAATCCGAATCGAACGGAAATCTTTTCGAATTGTAATGCTAATAACATACAAATTCGAACAGTTTTCTTTTCGTAACGAATTACATATAATAACCGCCAGTATAAATTTTCGAACGAATGCTTTCTTTAGACATCCTGCAATAGGCTGTAAATTATTTAAAAAGGAAAGACCGGCAAAACTGCAATTTTAGTCTCTCTCTCTCTCTATCTTTTACGAGGGCGGATCAATAAGTCCGTGATTGAGTATTGAGATTTTGAAAAATAAATTTTTGTTTTGCAAAAAAAATTGTGTTTCATTAAAAAAGTCACGGACTTATTGATCCGCCCTCGTATTCAAACTCAACACTTAACCCCAGTAAACTTAACCTGTATAAATGGAATCTAATTAAAATAAACTTAATTACTTTAAAGTCGGAAGAAACCACCTGAATGTTGTAAAATTCTATGCTTTTGGCAAGTTTTGTTTTTTAAATTTATAAAATCTACTTGAGAAAAAATAGTTTTTTTTTCTTAAATCTCTTACCTAAAAAGTGGCACTGGATATGACTGAGCTGGACATAATAAAGTAACATTCAGATTTTGTTTTGAGCGCACCATATTAAGTTCATCTTGGGCGTTTATTTTAGGACCCACACTGCCCATGGGTTCTTAGAAAATATATTGATTTCGTTTTAAAATCATTTTAAGGAACATTTTTATATACATATATAAAAAATAATTAAGTTCAGCCTGAATGTTAGTGATAGTGATCGTAAAATCTTTCAAACGTTTTTAATTTAGTTTTTAAAATCTACCGAAAATCAAAGCGTTCGATCTACAACAATAAAATAAGAATTTTTTTTGTTTTCAATATATGTAATTAATGTATAGAAAGTTTTTTGTCGACATCGTGGGCCAGGTCGTTAATCCGGCTATTCAGAGGGGTAAAACTTGCCCTTTATTTTTTAATTAGTCAGTCATTATTTTAAATAAATACAGATTATTAAAATAATTCTTGCTGCTAACTGACTCTTTAAATAATTTTGTTTCCGAATGGAATACAAAACAGAACTCCAAAGTCTGTAAAGTGAATGATTTCAAGGCGATTGGTGGGCAGCATATTCTACTAACAGCTGGGGGGGCAAATTCCGGCATTCGATATCGTTCGAAATCTCCATACAAACACAATTAAAATTGTGTGAAAATTTGTACGATATCGAATGCCGTAATTTCGCCACTGATTTTTGGTTTTTTTAGTACAAAAACATAAATACGAAGTACTATTTTGCAAAGAGTGATCATTTCAGGCCTTTATGTCTTTAAGCTAGACATATTGTTTTGTTTTACAATAAATTTAATAGCTGAAATTTGTTCCATGCTTAGTTTGGTTTGTGCTTTTATTGAACATTTGGAAAAGTATTTTTAAATGAAAAGCCAACCAATTTAATCATCAGCATCAGCTGTTGAAACTGTTGTCAAACGGAACAATGTTGCCAACTAAAAGGTGTGAGCGTCTAAAAAAGAAGTGCCATAACTGCCAGAAACTGTCAAAAAGGTTAAGCGACATAAATTTCGAACTTGATTTTTGTTTATCAAAATCGATTTGCGATCGTTAATGTCCAAAAAAAAAGAAAGCTTTTTTGGCGGTTATGGCTCTATGTATAATATTTTGTTTACCTAAAAAATGGTACGGGAAATGACTGTCCTGGACAAAAAAGCGTTACACTTTTATCCACACCAGCTTCAGCATTTTTTAAACGATTTTCAACCGAAATTTTAGGAGATACACTTCCCAAGGGCTCTAAAGAAAAAATTATATGAAAAAATATTCGAATAAATAAGAGAAACGAAGTAAAAACTGCCTGAAGGGAAATATTTTATGAAACTTAATCTTATACGAGTATTCACATCATGATGTTTTTCCATACAATTTTTTGCACTAAACTTTTTTTATTTGGTAATGAGAAAGCTAAGGAAGATATTGACATGGAAAAGATAATGTCGCATGAATCTTTAAAACATTTTGGACATTATTTTCATATGTTTTTTTTGCTTGTCCTTCTATTGACAACCAAAAAAAATCATTCAACTAATTTTATATAATTCTCATATTGTGAATAAAGTTTGATTAATTATTTTGCAATTACAAAAATTTATTTATTCTAGTATGTATGTTTTATGTCTAATCCTAATGTAACATCAGAGCGCCCTCCTTCGTTGTGTAGCAGAATCATTGACGAAGTAAAATAACTAATAAAAATGGCTACTAAACACAGCTTCAAAATTTAATGCGCCCCATTTAACACCAGAAGGCGCTGCAACACTGCATTATCAAAAAGCGTGCAAAAAGCAGAGTTGTAAAAGAATGAAGCTTTCCTCCATCCCTTCCTTCACCACCTGTCTTCACTATCACTATCCCCTCCCTTTCACCCTCTCTCACTATCTTCTCTTCAACTAACAGGTAGCACAAAGGGATCATTGTATTGAGCCCAAGTAAGCTGGACTCTAAAATTTCACCCTTCCTTACCAGCCTGCTAACCTAACCTAACCTAACCAAGTATGTTTAACCCATATTAGAAATTTGAACTATTTCAAACTTAATTTGACATTGAAGTACCTGTAGCTCGGCATGGGATACGCCTGGGCTGGACAGAACATGGTAAATGTGTCATTTTCTTTGGCAGCCGCATCTCTTAAACGTTCTCCTACGCCAATTTTGGGTCCAACATGACCTACAGGCTCTAAAAACAATCCCGTTATCGTGGTTGGCCTATTTCGACTTCAACTACGACGTTTTTGTAATAGATTAAAGAACACCACAACATTTGTTCTTTAATCTAGTACCAAACTGTCATAGTTGAAGTCGAAATACGCCAACATCGCCAACATGAGGCCTAATATTCATATTACCGAAAAAAAAATTATACATAAAAGAATAAAGTTAGCAACAACAAAAACTGTCTGAATGTTGGAATTCAAGATTGAATTGTATTAATTTTTTTAACAAAAATAAACAGAAAACTAATTTTTGCATTATTGATTTTCGCCAAAATAACAACCAGAGAGGAGCAAAACAAACCTCAAATATATTTAATTACGTTTTTAAAGTTTACGCTGAGTCTTATTCAAAAAGCCATTGAATTTCCAACTGCTTTTTCACATTCTGATTTCACTCGAAATATGGAACCAAGTGATCATTTAATGACTTTTATTTAAAATGTTACAAGGAACTTTTTGTTGAAAAGTTTTACACTTATAACTGTTCTCTGTACTAGTCTTTTCGGTCCCTGGTCGGAAAAAGGACCCTGAAATCGGAATATCACGGCTTAATATTTTCTACCAAAATATTCGCTACAAAACTCTAATATGAATCCTTGAATGCGACTAAGCTCGAAACAAAGTTTAACCATGACAAATCAGTCAAAACTTTTAATTCTTAGCAAGTTTTTTTCTATTCCTTGTTGCCCTATTTTAAAAAATCACTGTGAACTTTCTGGTAAAATAAAACAAGTAATGACCTCGAAAATTTAAAATTCTGTGAAAAAATAAATTCCCTGGGAATTATTTCCCGGGATATATTTAGAATTGAGCTGTAAATAAATAAAACTGCGAAACGTATATTATCCCTAAAATGTTTGATGCTTGCACGAAATTAACGCTTCAATTTCAAACTTTGGTGTATTCAAGGACTTGTGCAAGATTTTTACGTTGAATAATTTTTTAGATCATTCATGCCCGTGATATCCCTTTTTAAGGCAATTTGATTCTTATTTTAATATTCTTTAAGAGTAGAAGTCAAACATTTTATATCAATTCCTACCTAAAAACCGGCACCGGATAAGATTGTGCCGGACAAAAAATACTTAGCGATGTATTAATACCGGCTTCAGCATCTTTACGCCTCTCACCCACACTAATCTTGGGTGGCACACTACCCATAGGCTCTAGAGAAAGAAAAGGACAAGGAATAAAAATGAGCGTTTCGTGGTAAACTTAAGATTACAATCCTTTTGATTTTTTGAAAACTTTTTTGCCTTTTGATTAGGTATTCAAAACTCTAACAGTGGGTGATTGGAGAACAGAGAGAGAGAGAGAGAGAGAGAGAGTTTGCCAAAATATGGGAAGATTAACGGGCATATATGTATATATATGTTTATTTATTTTACTCCTGCAAGAAGCATAGGGCCCAGAGTAACAGGCATAGCCTCACAATATGTCTGTTCATTAGCCCGTTATGTGCTCTCTTACAGTCACTAACTAGTTTTGAGCTGATAATGTGCTCTTGCAAAGATTTTTGCGCTGACTGACTGTCGACATAGAGAGCAACCTTTTCGTATTCGCTTACATTCTCAATCACTAATTCCCTAGCCTCTTGAAGGTCGCCAAAATCTCAGTCTGGAAAATCAAACACTCGTTCTCTGCAGTCTGCTGAATGTGCAAAAATTAGTTCCCATAATGTAGATCCTAGCGACCGTTTGTTTGAATGTCTATCTCAGATCCATCAAGGAATAGCGCACAACACGATTTTACTCAAAAGTCTTTTAACAGGTATCACTAGTGAGGTTGTCCTACAAAAGTCAATTTCAGCAACCTATAACCCTGAGTTCATGGACGCGAGGACCCCAAAAATCTACTTGGCGAGCAAAATATAATTGTCGCAAAACACACCTGTAGACCGGTACTGGAAACGATTGAGCTGGACAAAATAAGGCCACAGTTGCGTTTAAATTTACTCCAGATTTTTGCAATTGCTCTGACAGGCTAACCTTGGGGCCAACACTACCCAGAGGTTCTAAAGAAATTGTTCAATAGAAAATTTAATTGCAACTTACAAAATACTTAAAAAAAAAATACCAAATGTTGGAATATTTTCAAGCCAGTTTTTAAAAATTTGAAAAATATAACTCGTTTACCTATAAAGCGGCACTGGATATGCTTGAGCTGGACAGAGCAAAGTAATTTCTTTGCCTTGACATACACTATCGGAGATCAGACTTTCTTTTTTATTAACGCGAGGTGCCACACTAGCCACTGGTTCTAAGATACAGAAAAGATTATTTAATATTTTAAAAGTTGTGTAATGAATACTGTCCTGAATATTGGGATGTTCTACGTGGCTGCTCGCTTCACGCAGACATTCAAGTAGAATCTAGATGATTCTTTTTTGAAAAATGTGGTGTAAATCCTGCTATTTGGTTGTACTAAAAATTTCTATATATGCACTAAAAGTTCGGTTTAAAATTTAAAATCCGCATTAAAAAGATTTAAATTCAAATCTCAAAAATTAGGTGAACTTATTTGTCACGCAAGGGTATATAAATAAATTTTAATTAAGATGGCAGTGAAGCGGACCAGAGTTGTTGGTGGGAATCGAACCCACGACTGATAAAGTAGCTTCATATTCGCTAGCCTAATCCGAAGGTATTTATATATGTGTGTTAGTGCGTCGACTACGAAGCAAATGAAGGTCTTGGAAAGCCCCAACATCATATATTTTTCCGATATGCATTATTGTCCATGCTAATATAAAACGCATCTCCCTCCCACGTCCATATTCGTAGCAATAAATCATCGGGGAAGTAAAATAAATAAAATGGCTACATAGCTTAAAATAATGCGTCTACTGACACTAGAGGCGCTGCAACAATGTTATTAAAATTAGCAAAACGCACAATATCAGAGTTGTAAAAAAGAAAAAAAAATTAAACTCCTATTTCCTTTTCTTTGCCTTGCCTACTCTCAGGTTATACAAAGGGACCTGATATTTGGGCTTTCTTGCAGAAATCTAGTTTTAAGCCAAAATTGTTTAATTAATATATATTTCACTATAATATAAATCATAAACCCTTTATTACCTATAAAATGGCACCGGATATGCCTGAGCTGGACAAAGAAGTGTTATTTCTTTGCCTTGATAAATTGTATCGGAATTTAAATTATCATTCTTATTGACTCGTGGGCCCACACTGCCCACAGGTTCTACAAAAACGGAATTAAACCCCTTTTAATAAAAAAAAATTAAATAATTAATTTTATAGCAGACCTGAATGTTGAGTTACTAATAAAGCCTGTTGTAGTTTAGAATTTTTTTTTATTAACATAAAATTTACCTAAATATTGGAACAGGATAAGCTTGGGCTGGGCATAAGACCGCTATACTTTTGCCCTCAGCTATTGAATCAAAGTCAAAACTGTCTTTTTTATTTACTCTAGGACCCACACTGCCCATTGGTTCTAGAAATAGAGGGGAAAATTCAATTGCTGATTTTGCAAAATAAATAATTATAAAAATCTTAAAGAAAAAAACTGCCTGTTGTTATTGCTTTAGCTAAATTACCTATAATTCGGTACGGGATATGCTTGAGCTGGACATTGCAGAGCCATAGTGCCCTTAACTTTAACCCTTTCGTGAGTAAACTCATCTTTGTGGTTTACACGAGGAGCCACACTGCCTATAGGTTCTGTGAGTTAAATTTATAAACTGCTTTTAAGAAAGAGATTATTTATCTGCCTGAATATTATTGTTGGGTAAAATTTTTACCTATAGTTGGGCACTGGATAAGCTTGAGCAGGACACTGTATAGCAATCGTGCCATTTAGTTTAATTTTATCGTGATTAAATTCATCTTTGCGACTAACCCGGGGTACCACACTGCCAATGGGCTCTGTATGCGTAAGAAGAGAAAGATACTTATTTTTAGCAGGGGTCAAGTTTTTTCAATAATAAAAATTTAAAGTTAATATTTAATTCCAAAAAAAAGAAGTTGGAAAATTGCCTGAAAGTTGTTTTTTGAATTTCATGTACTAAATATTACCTAAATAATGGCACGGGATAGGATTGAGCCGGGCAAAGCAAGGCAAAAGAACTATTGGCACTTGCCAAAAATATGCCAAGCTTATCCTTTACCTCCACCTTGGGTCCTACTGATGCTACAGGTTCTAAATTAAATTAAAGAAAACGTTCATAAATTAAAAAGAAGATTTAATCTTCAAATCTTAATTTTCTTCAAAACTGCCTGACGTGTTTTTTTTAGCTTAGGTGTTGCCATTTTCACTAAAATGCGAATTCGTAAAGTATGTAAATTTTCAATATGAACATGTTGTCAACACTTATCTTCTATACATTTTCATAGATTTGATCGCAGTGTTGTAAAATATGAAGATTTAACTGTTTTACAGACCAACCTAAATTACGACGCAAAGCGCAACGTAATTTAGCGCTTAGCTTTTACGCTGAAATGAGTAACCTAAATTAGAGCGTTTACTCACTTTGATTAATAAAAAACTATAAATAGAAATAAAAAATAAAAAGAAAAACGCTAAATTGACCTGAAAGTAGCTAAATTTACATTACTTAACAAAAACAACAGTACTTTTGCAGCCAACTTCACTTCTTTACGAACTGTCAAAATTGGATTTTCCGATTGCAAAGCGTCGACGCCGCGTATTTCGGTTGGTTTCATACATTTTGTATGGGCATGAGAAATTTTGACAGCCAGACAACGCTTTGCGTCGTAATTTAGATTGGTCTGTTAATCATTGTTGCCATTTTAGCATTTTCTCTGCCAGATCTGGCATTTTCATTAGTTAAAAAACATTTAATTTTCAAAAAATTCTGCTAGATGCTTTCTGGCAGAATTTGTTGAAAATAAAAAATTGTAATTTTTTAAAAAATTCTTCTGTATAGAGAGAATTTTTCTCATAAATGTACATGTATTGCAGGCTAAAGGTTCCCTGATGATCTGCAGTAGCAACAGTGGAATGCGCATAGGATCCAGCTAACCCTAACATTTTACTGAATAAGTAGAATATTTTGGAATTATAGTGCGTAAAAAAAATTTAAACGTAATTGTAACATTTCCAAAAAACACCAATTATTAACTATTTTATATTTTTATGTGCTCTAAAAATACCTGCAAATACTAATAAGTTTGTATAAACATGAAATTCAAAGCCATTTCAATAATTTTTTCTACATTTAAATCTGGCATTATACTTTTCTTCTGTAGAATATTTTAGCAGAATTTTTTGACCAATTTAGCATTTTCTCATCATGATTTTCTGGCAACACTGCTGTTAATACATTTGCCAAGACTTCATCGCCAACAGTGTTGTCAAATGCGCAGATTTCGCCAACAGTGTTGTCAAATGCGCAGATTTCGCCAACAGTGTTGTCAAATGCGCAGATTTAACGGTTTTTTTTAACTGAGTAGAGTTTCTCTGAAAGTCTCTCCTCGGGATCTAAATCATACACTAACGTTGAACTGCTCTATCATCTCGTTTAGAGATGTTCGGAAGTTGAGGCCTGTTGTTGCTCTTATATGCGGGTATTCTAGGATCATGATAACGGCTCGAATATTTTTTTTTATTGTTATTTGGTGTTTAAAATTACCTAAAAGCTGGCATTGGGAATCCTTGAGCTGGACAAACCAAACTTAACGAGGCACCCTCGGTATTAACCGATATTTTTACTTTATCAGCTAAATCAACTTTAGGACCTACCGAACCCAAGGGTTCTGGTAAACATAATAGAGAAGTTTTATGTTAATTAAAGCTATAAATTAAAGAGAAAAAAGAAAACTGCCTGAATATGAGTATTTTAATGCAATAAAATTACCTAAAAATTGGCTTGGGATAAGCCTGACCGGGGCAAGTAATACTTAAAGATGTATTCAATTTGCGGGAAACAAATTTTAATTTATCATCTGTATCAATTTTGGGAGCTACAGAGCCCAAAGGTTCTTAAAAAGAAAAATTAAGAAATATGTATATGATAAATATAATTTAATGGGTTCGATTAAACAAAATATTCCCTTCAAAAATGCCTGAATGTTGTCTTAACAAGAATACTTGTATGTTATATTTATTTTAAAGGTTCTTCTAATTTTCTATTACCTAAAAAATGGCATTGGATACGCTTGAGCGGGACACAATAAATTAAAATCTTGTCCCTTGGGCTTGTTCAGCCAGTTAATGCGATCTTTTTCGTCAATGCGTGGCGCCACACTGCCCATGGGCTCTATAACAAACAGAAAATAATGATATTGAAAACCAGGCTCACAATTTTATTTTAGTTGAAAAGTATTAAAGCTTCTCCGTAAAGAAACCAAAAAAAATTAGCGTAAAACTGTCTGAATGTTTCAAGTTCCAAATAAATTTTACTTCTTAATTTTTAAGTGCAAATTACCTATAAAATGGCATGGGATAAGCTTGTGCCGGACATAATAAATTTACATCGTTTGCCTGGGGTTTGTCTAACCAAGTGATACGATCTTTTACATCAATTCGGGGAGCCACACTGCCCATGGGTTCTAAGAGGAATTAATAAGCAAATCAAATGGTTTTAGTGGGAAATTTTTAAACTTTTATACTTTTATAAAGTTTTCTAACACTGAATGTTGGTTTAGGCTTACAGATATTTTCTAGGGAAATTTTTATTAAATTACCTATAAAATGGCACGGGATAAGCTTGCACGGGACATTGCAAGGCCATGCTGTGTTGAATATCGGTGCGGGCATTTGTTATTTCATCCTTTATGTTAACTTTGGGAGCTACCGAACCCATGGGTTCTTGCATAAGGAAAATTTAATTATTATTAAATAGTTAACTACACTTAAATGAAGATAAATATTAAACCTGAATGTTGTATTATGTGACCTTCTTTAATTTAATCAAGAAGAATTTAAAGATGGTCCTTAGGTCTCATGCTAATCACTTTGTAGTTTTAGTTTTTCCTTAAGCTTACCTAAATATGGGCACTGGATATGATTGTGCTGGACATATGAGAGCCTTGTCTTGGCCAAGACGTACTCGGGCAAAGGTGAACTCATCGCGCGTATCAACTTTGGGTGCTACACTGCCCATGGGCTCTAGAAAGAGGAAATTTTAGGCCCAAAAATGAGTTTGGGAATAAATAAAAACAAAAAACTGTGGTAGCATTTCAATCAACAGCCTATTAGCCACTGAAATAAAAAATCGTAAATAGCATAACATAATGATATCACAAGAAATTTCGTAGAGTGGAACCTTTAGGGTAATCGGAGGAAGGTATGTACTCCTCTCATATGGAGAAGACAGGTTAACGCAGAAATAGGCGCCATGAGTAAGAGCTGGAGTGAAGTGAAAGCGATGACACAAGACAGAAATAAATTCAGCAAATTTATTGAGGCCCTATCATTGTTGTAGTATTTGTGACGCTGTTGATGGTCGATGAAAAATTAAACAACTTTTTATTTATTTTATTTTTTTTTGTCTTGCTTGGTGTCACATTTTGAAGTGATATATCTTTACCCACCTAACAATTGGCACGGGATAAGCCTGGCCGGGACATATCATGGCATAGTCCTCACTCAGCTTCACTTGTAAAGCTTGAAATTTATCATTGAAGCTGGTGATTTTAGGGGAAACAGAGCCCAACGGTTCTAAATAAGGGAATAATGTTATGATCATAATATCTGAAATATCTATCAATTTAAACCTGAATGTTGGGCTTAAGAAAGAGGGATTAGGGAACAGTCAAGAACAAAAAAAATACCCCAAAAACAAATCGACATTCATTGTCAACTAATATCGGTGTTCTACAAGACCTCACGGCTCTCCGCAGAAAGAGATGCAGAAATACAAAGCACATCATGCATAAGCTTTGCCTATTCTGAGTGCTTATACTAGAGTATTACCTTACAATTGGCACTGGATGGGCCTGGCCGGGGCACTTCATGGCATAATCATCTTTTACAGTGACTTGTAAAGCTTGAAATTTATCGTGGAAACTGGTGATTTTAGGCGGTACTGACCCCAAAGGTTCTGGATTGTTAAAAGTTTTACGTATTAGTATTTACGAAACTTATTTGAAAACACACCCAAATGTTGGCAATACAAGAATTTTCACTTATGAAATCCTTACCTTACTATGGGCACTGGATAGGCTTGACCGGGACATTTCATGGCATAATTTTCATTGAGCTTGACCTGCAATACTTGAAATTTGTCGTGCAGGCTGGTGATTTTGGGCGGTACAGAACCCAAGGGTTCTAAATTTTCAAGAAAACCAAATCAAAGGCAATTTTAATGAAATTTATTTAATCATACCCGTATTCCAAAAAATATTAATAAAACTGAACTGAATGTTGTTTGGCTGTTGTGGGGGAGAACTTTACCTCACAATTGGCACTGGATATGCTTGACCTGGACACTGCATGGCAAATTCCAAACCCTGTGCTACAAGGGTTTTTTGCAGCTGATCATTGAGATTGGGTATTTTTGGTGGCACCGAGCCCAGCGGTTCTAAACACATTGCGGAAAATATCATATGTATTTATGTTAATCAAGTCAGAGCAAAATGTCCAACCACCTGAATGTTTTTCTACAGCAAACCAAATTTATATATATAATTCTTTTACATTGGCAATTTTGTTTACCTCACTACCGGCACCGGATAAGCCTGTCCAGGACACTGCATCGCATATTGAGAGTTTTGTGCAGCAATAATAATTTGTGATTTATCATTTAAATTGGGAATTTTGGGAGCCACTGAGCCCAGAGGTTCTAAAAGTTTGAAAGAACATAAAACTTATTTTCCCTAACTATTAATACAACTGCCTGAATGTTAGAGAAGAACTAAGGGAGGAGGGCCATTAGGTCTTTCGATATATAAACTTTATGTAAGAAAATAAGGGAATTTACTTTTTATTTTAATTGTAAAGTAAAGCTACAAAACCTCGGATCCTATTAAACCTATTTCTGGCTCTTTCTCTCTCCTTCATTTACCAGTTCATTCTATCGCTTCCCCAATTAATTAGTTTATAATATAAATTAAGTTTGCTTGCATTACTTGGCATATATATGTTCCCATTTCGTTACCTAAAATCCAAAAGGCCTGGAGTAAATTTTTTTTTGTTATAAATTTTAGATAGAAATTTTTAAATCGATATTTTTAGGCATACATGTATATGGATAAAACTTTTGTGACTAATTACATTATAATCAACCAAAAAATCGATTTGGAAATTTTTTTCAAGTTGCGCTTTTTTGCAATTCGCTAATCTGCCATCCCTGTTACTAAATTTAAATTTGAACTCTCCTCGTCATACCTTTTAATATGATATGTATATTGCAAAAATTGTTTTTTTTTACCTTCGGCCCACATATTTACCGATATTATGGTAAGGAATCTCCGGTATCGGTCCAAAATGTCAAAAATGTCGCCACTGTGCACGAGTGTAAATGTTCCGCTGTTTGCAAGCTGCTTTAGACTATGCTGTTTGTTATATGAGCACCTACCGGCACGTTTTGTACCATTTTTGACATTGAGCTCTATTTTGAGTTTCATGATCATGGGTCGACGATCAAAAATGTGGTTGGTGTGACTAAAAGTATGTTGCGCTAGCTGCCCAAAATTCTAATATTGATATCTTAATAATATGCGCATTTTCCAGTGGTATGGTGTCCATATTGAAATATTTTTTTTTAATTTATTGCTAATCTTGCATCTCTGTTAAAAAAAAAAATTTTTGAACCCCCTAATCATACCCTTTAGTTTTATGTGCATGGCGTCCGTTGGCCGGTCCCGTTGCAGAGTTGATAATCTCTGGAGTTTTTTTTTCTCCTTTTGAATCTGGCAACTCTTTTTTTTTGTCATAGAAAAAGTGTAAAAATTAAAAATTTTAGGAAATATAATTGTACCAATAATATTTTGTGCATACTTTTAATTTACTTTTATATGTTAAAACTAATTTTTGTAGCAGGCGAGTTTAAATTGTGTGAAAGAATCAATTGACAGTGACATTAAAGCTAAAGAAGGGAGCACATTCAAAATCTTAGGAATAATGTGGAAAATGTGAATTTTTGCCACGTTTGCATAGAAACTGCAAGAGAAATAATCTTGCCTATACACATCACTTTCAAAATAGCTTCCCAGCAGTGTAAAACAAATATTAAAATTTGCTTCAAAATTTCATATTTTTCTCTTAAAAAATTATTTAATTTTGCTTATTTATTTTAATTTTTAAAGGCCATGACTCAACATCTGCACGAACAATCGCACGACTTACGAAAAAATGCAACCCTGATCTGATGAGTTGTTATTGTGTTTTGAAAATTTTCATAGACTCCCAGGCTTATGCTAAATAAAATTTCACATGGAAATTTCCGACCGTGTGAAAAATCGGTATCAAAAAACTTCATACGATTGCGAAATAACCTGATAATTTATAAAAAAAAATCATTCACACAGATTTGTCTGTTGGAAAAAGTGGAAAAATGTTAGTTTTTAATTTTATTGGAATTGATTAAACGAAATTAAAATTCTTGTGAAAGAAAAATTTTATTCGGAAATTTTCACATGTGGAATTCATGATAAGGGTGTCTATTCATCTTGCTAAAGTTGCATTTTATCAAAAATCGCACGATTGTGTATAATAGTGTATCACGGCCTTAAGCAAGCATATACAAATGTTTACCTGACTCGTGGCACGGGAAAAGCTTGTCCTGGACACTGCATGGCATATTCTTGACCTATCTGAACCTGCATAGTGCGCACTTTTTCCAACAAATTCATTTTAGGCGGCACACTACCCAAAGGTTCTAGCAAAAGTACGATTAGAATTTATAACTTGATCTCGTAAAATAAATACAAACACGAAACCTGACTGAATGTTGTGCTCAAAGTAAAATATACAATATATCAAATATTCACCTATAAACTGGTATGGGATATGCTTGACCCGGACATTTCAGACTTAAGCTTTCGTTCAAACGAACTCTGGCATTTTTGAATTCATCATCAATGCTTACTTTGGGTGGCACGCTGCCTATAGGCTCTGCAAATGTTATCAATAATTATTTTGTAAATAAACTTTCTTTAACGTAAAGTTTCTAGTAAAACCTGAATGTTGGGGGGCTTATAGGGTAATAAATCTATTTACCTATAAAGCGGTATGGGATACGATTGAGCGGGACACTTTAGACTCAAACTTTGTTTCAAATTCGCCCTAGCATTGGCTATTTCATCATCTATGCTCACTTTGGGCGGTACACTGCCAATGGGTTCTGAAATTTTATAGAAAAGCTAAAAATCCGAAACACTAGATTTTTTTAATTTAGTTTAACTGCCTGAATTAAATTGGTGGGATTTTAGCAAAGTTATGTTGTTCACTTTACCTATAAGCCGGCATTGGATACGATTGAGCTGGACAGAGTAGAGCAAAATCTACGCCCTTAGATATTTCACGAGTCTGCAGCTTATCTTGTACATTTATTTTAGGCTTAACACTTCCCAATGGTTCTACAGAAAATTATTAATTTATTATAATTTTATGATTTTCATATAATAAAAACTAAACTGCCTGAATATTATATTATATATTAACCACAAATTGAGGGAGTGAGTAGAGTGTTGGAACGCTCAAAAAGGTTGTAGCACATGCTTGCTTGTCCAATTCATGTGTCTCCTCGTTAACCTGATGTTAATTAGGATCAGCTACAGTGACTTTGTTATCCAATGATAGCTTTTGTACCAATTCGAAAAACAAGATTGGATCGAAGTTCTCACAAAATGAGAGACTTAAGAGTTGCCTGACTATCTAAAAAATATATATATTTATTTAAATTAATAAGAACACACGTAGTGGTCGCCTGAATTTCTTCCTGACTTGTCATTGATTACTGCCCCATGATACAAATACTTTCACGTTAGATGCAAAGACATCAGCACCAAACTCCATTTACTGCTTTACATCCGTCCTTATTCATAAATTTTCTATAAAGCACCTTATTAATTGATTTCTCAAACCATACATCTAGGTTTTTTTTTTCTTCTGATATTTTTTAATTCAAAATTATACAATAAAATATAATTTACCTAAATACAGGCATTGGATATGACTGAGCCAAACATAGTAGAGCATAATTTTGCTTCGCATCCACATCAATAAATTGATGTTTATCTTGGACATTAACTTTTGGTCTGACGCTACCCAAAGGTTCTGGAAATGCAGCATTTTAAGGTGATTTTATAGAATAAAAAGAATAATTAAGAAACAACCTAAATGTTGGGCAGAGTAATTAAGTACGAGATAAAAAGAGTTCAAATACAATTTCATAAAATCTCTTGTGTTTTCTCCGTTTAGGCGATTTATCTTCAAATCGGTGACTTTGTAAAACGAATTCTTTCAGCCATAAAACTAATGAGAAATTAAATTATATTGATAATATTTCATTCCTTGCAAAAATAACTCTTACCTAAAATATGGTGTGGGATAGGCCTGTGCAGGACATATCAAGCTGAGACTTTCTGCCTCCTTTACCTTGGTGTGCTTGACATCCTCGCCTGTGGACACCTTAGGACTTACACTGCCCATGGGTTCTTTCAAAAACAACAACAAATTTTAGTTATCAAATGAAATATTCTTCCAAACTAAGATTTTGAAAACTGCCTTGCGCGAACATTTCTTAAAAGCACAAATTACCTAAATATTAAAACCGGGTAAGCTTGGAAGGGGCACAATAAAGTAACACTGTTATTTTGATTTACTTTAACGGTGCGCGAGTCGTCACCCGAAGTTAGACGTGGTGCTACACTGGCAATGGGCTCTTAAAGAAGGGAAATAAAAAGTAGAAAATATTTTACACTGAAAATAAATATTTGTAACACAAACTCTAAAACTGCCCGATTTAGTTGGTCTATTTGTAAATTACCTAAAATAAGGCACTGGATAAGCTTGAGCTGGACACAATAGTGTAGCTTCTTGCTGCCACTTAACTTTAGGCGTTTTTATATTGTCATCACCTCCAGTTATTTTGGGGCTGACAGAGCCCAGGGGTTCTACAATTGTGTTAAATTTTTTTTTTATTAAACTTGATAGAAAAAAAAATTAAACTTTTTGAATGTTGTTTCTAGAGCTTTACCTAAAAAATGGCACTGGATAAGCTTGGGCTGGACACAATAGTGTGGCTGCCTTAGTAAAATAAACTTTAACTATGCGTGATTCGTCGCCAGATGTTAATTTGGGTGCTGCACTAGCAACAGGTTCTAGAGGTACATTTTATTAAATATATACGAGAAAATTCATGATGAAAATGTTGGAATAGGTTTTTTAATTTACCTAAAATATGGCACCGGATAAGCCTGAGCTGGACACAATAACGTTATGGGGAATGAGTCAGCTACATTTATAACTTTTATATCATTGCCGCTCAAAAGTCGAGGACCCACACTGCCCACAGGTTCTAAAGCAATATGTTGATTTTGAAACACAAGCGCAAAAACTTTTCCAATAAAACAATTAAAATGAAAACTGCCCGAGTCTGTTATACGTATGCTTAGGAATTATACTGTGCAGAAAAAAAATAAGATTCTAACTACTGATGCTGGTCAGAGGTGGTCAAAAAAAATTTATTATATTAATTTCGACATTTCAAGGAGGTCTTATTTAAAGGGAAGTTAAAGTCCCCCTCCCCCCTTCCAAAAAAAGAAGCTCGTTTAGGTAGGGGTGGCAGTCAGAAGCCCGGTCTCACTTAGACCGTTTTGGTCCATTGTGATACCACGGAGACTCTGCTTATGCGGAGTTCCCACCGTCGAACCAACCAGAGCTAAATATAAAGCTACTAATATGTTGCAGTTCAACACTAGCAATGTCAGAAAGTTCCCTGAACTCAAGAGCGCCCATTGTGACCATTCTCTTTCTTGCAAGAGAAGCTCGTTTAAAGCATTATAATTAAAAAGAAAAATAATTGTACTTTTTGGAAACGTGCATGAGTACCGAAAAAATTATGACCGGTTTTTTTCTAACAAACATGTTTTTGAAACATATTTTAAGTTTTATTAGTCCTGGTACAGACTTGCAATTTTTTTTTCCAGCAACTTTTTATTTTTTAGTGCAAAAGAGCGATAGAGGAGTAACATATACACTTGGTTTCCATTTCAATACTCTCCCACAAATTCAAGAATTGGTGCAACAAAAATTGCAAGTGTGGACCGGTCCTTATTGGCTTTATTTATCAGTATTGTAATTCGATTTCGAATATGAAGATTTTCTACTAGACTAAACCACAGCGGATATTAATCCGAATGTAACATCAGAGCGCCCTCCTTCGTCGTTATTGTGTAGCAGAATCATCGGCGAAGGAAAATAACCCATAAAATGGCTACTAAATACAGCTTCGAAAAATTTAATACACCTCATTGACACCAGAGGCGCTGCAAACACTGTCTTAGAAAAAATAACGTGCAAAAAGTAGAGTTGTAAGAGAATGAAGCTTTCCTCTATCTCTTCCTACACCACCTCTCTTTTCTACCACTATTCGTTTCCTAAAAGAAGGTAACACCTAGTAATAGTAGTAGGTACATATTCATTGCCTGTGTTACATCTCTTTAAAATAAAAAAAAAGAAAGAAAAAAACCACAATGTAACGTTTACTCTTTAATATTGTATAAAATCGTCGTAGTCGAAATTGAAATACTACACTTGTAATTTTAGGCCAATTGCCTGTATTTGGTTTGATCAATGTACGAGTATAGTAGTTTATTTTAATAAAATTTTACGAATTTTAATATTTAGTTTGACGAATTCTGGAGTAGGTCCTATTTCATTAAAAAAATTTTTTTTTTTGTAAATGTTTTTGTGTTTGTATTCGTACAAAATGAATTGTCAGCCCACTTTTCATATACGGCGAGTATGCTCAGATCAATCTACACAAAAGTTCCCGACATTGAGCCTGAATGTTTGCATAGTTCAACATTTAATCAATTCTGAATTGATACTCCCGATTAGAAATAAGTTATTTTTTTTTCAAAATTACAGCAAATCTTACTTCCATTCTAGATTGAGAGATTTAAAGATGCTTAGATCACTTTGTTTAATAAAGTAAAAAAAGTAATAATAAATTGTAAGCAACTTTTTAAACAATACACATGTTCTCCTATTAACACTTTTAATTGAAAAAAAATATATTCAATTAAACATTTAATTATGTCAATTAAACATTTTAATTAAATAAACTTTCAAGCAAAAGTTTAATTAACTCAATTAAACTTTTAATCAATTAAATTTTTAAACAAAGGTTTAATTGACCCAATTAAATTTTTAATTGATTATTTATAATTTTTTCAATTAAAAGTATTAATAGCATAAACATTTTTTTTTTTTGTAAATGACTTAAAAAAAAGTATTTTAGTGGTTAAAAAATTTTTTTTTATCTATTTCCTTGAAATATTCTCCTTTCAACCCACCTAAATAGAGGTGCGGGATAGGCCTGGGCCGGACATAATAATGTTAAGCCTTGAGTGGCGGCTGCGGTAAAACTACTGCTTGTTTGTTGAGAGGGAAATTTGGGTGATACCCTACCAACTGGTTCTGTAAATTTTATTACACAAGATATTTGTAAAATTTATTTTTCTTAGACTTAAAACAAATATGAAGAGGAAATTAAATACTTGAAATGCATGTATTTTTTAAAACTTACCGTCTTAAGGATAAGGGCTTCTACATAATGAAGTTTTTGTATGTTTCTATTATTTTTTTAAATTTAAGCAAATCTTTTGTAAGCGCACCATTTGCTCAAGCTCAAGTCAAGCACTTTATCACATTAAAAACATTTCTATTAAAATTGAAGATTTTAATACAATAATGTTTGTGATTTTCGTCAAATTTTAGTTTGTTTATTTTAATTTTTATTAAATTTAAATGCAAGTGCGCATATTTAGGCTGTTACCCTATCCCAACATTCAGGCAGTTTTCAATAAATAAAAGGCTAAAGAAGCAACAATTTTTTGAAGTGAACGCGTGGGATTTTTTTCTGTATTTCATTGATAATTTTTTTTTTTTTTGGAAATAACGAGACAAAGAAAAAGATTCTGCTTTGCAAAATCTTTTTGATTGTTTGTTTTATAAATTTTTTTTTTGTTGGGAAAATAATTAAAATTTTATTCAAAATATTGTTGCTTGTTTTGTTATTTTATATAACTTATGAATTAAAAAAAAAGAAAAGTGTTTATATTTTTCAAGAACAATTAAATGATTCGTCTTAAGTAAACGTTTTTTTAGCTTCAACTTTTAAACACTTTTCTTTGTTAAGAAAAAAATATTTCAGAAGTATTTTTAATGTAAAATGAAACAGGACTTTCAAACAAACAAAAACATTAAACTATTTCAATAAATTGTTCAATTTGGCATCAAACCTGAAAAATTTTCTTAATACCTTTTTGCCTGTGAGTGAGTGTGAGTGTAAAGCCTGGACCACACTATCGGCACAATGTACGGATTTTCGTCGGCTCACTGAAACGAAGTCATTAGTCATAAGCTAAATTTGCCTTATTTCTCAACTAATTGCCAAATAGACTTATTCCAGAATTAATTGAGTAATAATGCCATTTTGGCTTGTTACTTATGACTTTATTGCAGTGAGCCGACGAAAATCAGCACATTGAGCCGATAGTGTGATCCAGGCTTTTCTCATATTTATTTATTTATTTTTTTTTTTTTGATAAACATATTTACTTATTTTTAAAATATTAAATAAATAATTAAATTTTGTCATTAATACTTCTGAAATACTTTTTTCTGGTTTTTTTAAATTATTAAAGCAAACCATATTTGTATTGTCTCAAATTGCAAATTAAATAAAAAAGTTTTTGCTCGTAAAAAATTAAAAATTTAAATATGTGTATTGGAGAAACCACAAGTTAAAATAATTTACATGCAATATTTATGATTAAAATTTATTTGCAAGTAAAACTTGTGGTGTTCTGCAATTACACTTAAAGCCACTGTCGACCAACCTTAACTTTAATAAAAATTACAGGAAAATACCGGTTTTTATATTAAATATGGGTTGCTTTTTAGAAGAATAAAAAAAAAATATTCAACTTGTATTTCATTTGGAAAAATTTTAAATTATTTACGACCAATAAATCCGTGACTTTCGGAATTTCTTGCATGTAAATTTAAATGGCAACACTGCTCCTCCCAACAGGCAACTGTGTGATTTGGGAAGAAAATGGAAAAAGTAAATTTCGTGTGCTCATTCAGCAGTATTTTTTGCGTAAGAAAACCATCACTGAAACCAAGGGTAAACTGGATATTCACTATAAACACTCTGTATCATAAATTTCAATGGTAAAAAAGTCATTTACCATACACAAACACGAAAAATGCCGAACATTCTAGACGCCCACTTGAGGTCTCTACGCCTGAAAAAATTTAAAAAAAATTACAACATGTTGTTGGCCGATCGCAGATTGAAAGTAGTTAGAGAGACTAAGGAAGCCATAAGGGTCTCACATAGCTCAGTGGTCTCAATTTTGAATGATCACTTTCGTATGAGAGAGCTTTAGGGAAGATGGGTGTCGAGCAAACGCAAAGGTCTGACAATATGGCAAGTTTTTACACGTTTCGTAACCGTAGATGAAACGTTGATCCACTACAGCAGTCAGAACAGCGGGTTTCTCGGGGTAAATTGGGACCAAAAAAGGCCAAGGTGTCTTTGTTAGCCAATAAATCCATAGCAACCGCGGTATAATCCACATTGACTACCTTCGAAAGGGTAAAACAATCAATGGCGAATAATATGATAACTTATTGGGTCGATTTAATGAGCAATAAAAAACGCATTTGGCCAAGAAAAAAGTTCCTTTCCATCAGCACAATGCAAGGATGCACACACCCAGCAAAAATTACTGTTTCCCAGAACCGTTTTTGTAAGGGAGACAACGTTGCAGAATCACTTGCTGTTGCGCATGAATAAGGTTTTTTTTTTGTCCGAGATGAGCCAGCTAGAAGCAATACGTTCAGCCTTACTAAAGTGTTTCGGAGAAGTAATACTCAGATGAAAAAGTTACTGGTTTGAAAAGTTTTCTGTGATAATTTTCTACGTTTTTTTAGAGAGCCCGCCTTACATTAGTGCTTTTCAGAAGCTTTTTTCGAAGCTTTATCATGTAAGCTATGCATTGCTTCCCTCAGTTGTTAGTGCTTAAAAATCAGATTTGTTTTTGCGCTTTCCACGGTAAAAAAAAATCCATGAATTGGGCTACGACTCGCTCTCTGATACGCCATATTCTTTCGGCTTAAGCCTGGTACTCTGTTCACAATTTCGTGCGAAATGCTGTCAAACTACATGTAAAAGTATCTGGTATGAAATATTTGTGAAATAAATTTGCAAAAGTAGTACTCTGTTCTTATTGCGAAAAACACGTAAAATCTATATGGCAGCATGTTTTTCCATGCAAAATTACTCTGGCATCATTTTAGTTTCGCTGCGAAACAACATGAGCAGTACTTTTTTCTCACGGAATTTTGACAATGTTGCATACTTTCAAGCAATAAAAGCGAGAAATTTATAAAAAAAACCGCAAGTTGGGCTACATTTAATACATGTCAAATTTTTCACGCGAAATAATCAATGTTGCTGAAAATTTTTCACAACTCCGAACAGAGTACCAGCCTTTAGACTGGAGTGACTATATCTCGTTTGCAAACTTGAAGAATTAACTCTGCGCAAAGAGATTTGAGGCCATCAATGAAATCGTCTCACAAAAAAAAAATCTATTTAAACGACCTCGACAAATCTTATTTTTTTTTTTTTTTTTTGGAAAGTGCATAGAGCTCAAACGAGACTACGTTGAAAGATAAAATAATTTTTAATCCAAAACACAGGTGTTTCATTAAAAAAGTCACGAACTTATTGACATGTCGCTCTTTTTTGCAATTTATTGATTTTCCCAGCAAAAAAAAAATCACGGAGAAATAATAAAATTATGGAATTTGAAGGTAGTCTACCAAATTTCAAATTTAAATCTTAATTAATTTTTTTGTTTTGCTGGAACATGTTGAATATTTTTTTTTTAAATAATTTGTAATTCGAAACTTTTTACAAAGGACAAATTCAACTTACCTGTAATTACCAAACGTCCCTTGGTAGCGCTCAGTCTAGTTTCACCGGTTAGTCTATGCTTAGTACGGCACTGATATGACTTGTAACCATCCTCGGGACCAACTTCGCGTATGTGCAGTTCTCCAGAAGGTAAAACCAAATATTTGCCATCTTCATTTTGTATTACAAATAAGAGAAAATTCAAAAAGGAAATCGAAAAAAAAATTTATTAATATAATTTTCTTGTTAAAACTTTATTTAAGAAAGAAACGAAGAACTAACTTCTACCACCATATACATAAAATTAAGGAAGTTCTTAAAAAACATTTTTTAAAAGTTGATGAAAGAATGAATTAAAAAATTTGGCTTAAAAAGCTAAAAATTCTTGCATGAAAAACCATGCACATAACAGCTGATCCACTGTTTGAAATTGTTTAACGTTGACAAAATTTTGATTAAGTTTTTCATTGATTGAGTTATTAATTTTTAACATTATTTTAATTGAAATTAAAAACAAATTAAATCGTGCGAGTAAACTAAGTGGAATTTTAATTGAGTTCTATTTAATTGATGTTATTATGTTGTACAATCAAATAAATAATTGAAATGGACATAATTCTATTCTTTAGCAATGAAGAAAGTTTATGTCCTACTAAAAAATATAACATGTAATTAAAATATTTTTTTCAAATGTATAAATATTTTCAGAACTTCCTTAAGTTTTTTTTTAACAAAAAACACCAGATTTTTTTTTTCAAATGTTGCAAATTTTAGTTTTCATTGCTTTAAATTATATACAAATTATTTTTTTCCTACATAAATATATTTTATTTACAATTTGGTTAAGTTTTCTTAATTTTTGTTTTGTACAAAATTTGTATTAAAGTGTTTTTTGTTAAATGTTAGTAAAATACTCAAAGCAATCATGCAAGGGTTAATAAAATTTATTTATTATATACAGCAATAAAAAAAAATCTACCAAAATTATCTGAAATTTTTGCTCTTGAGGCAAATTACGACATTCAATACGATTCGAAATTTAAAAATATTTCCATATAAACTCTATTGAAATATTTCGTAATTTCCTTCGATAACGGGTGCCGCAAAATGCCCCCTGGATTTATTCACGAGATCTTACTCACGAAAATCTTGCCCAAAAGTGTTTGAGGAATTAGTAAATTTTTTCTTGGAATTACAATAAATTTAAAAATATCAATATATTAATTAATTTAATTTTAATTTAAATGCAATTTTGGTAAATTTTTTTAAGTATTCTAAGGATTTTCTTGCACAAGCTTTTCATGCAAAAGCTTAAATTAAATTTTATTCAAGCAAAATCCTTAAAACAAAGTGCAAGAAATATTTACAACAAGCAAGCATTTAATGTATAAGAAAAATGCTTTAATATTTAATAAAAATTCAAAAATGTTTAAAAAAAATCAAGCAAAATTTTTGCTGGCTAAATGCGACACTGTTAAAAAAAAGAATACAGTTTACACGGTTGCATTTTATAGTAGGAAGAGCTAGACAGCATAAACACAGGTATGTATGTATGTATGCACGTGTAAGTGCATAATACATGTGCAGGGATGTATAAATTAACAGTATCTATGTACTTAAGTTAGTAATTTTCACTTTTATTATTTTATATTAAAGCATTTTTATTTTAGATTTTATACAAATTCTACACAGAATGAATTTCTTAAAATTTAAATTTAAGGAATATTAATTTTCCTTAAATCTAAAAATTTGCAAAAATCATCAAATAAAATTAACAAACAATTCTTTACTACTGCAAACTACTTAAAAATGAAGGGGGACTTATTAAGGATTTGGGTAAGCCGGGAGTGGCTTATGGATGTTTTTAGGATCAAGGAATTTTTGAGGAAAAGGATAAAAATAAATGAAAATAAATTAAAAAAAAAACTAAGAATTGAACCTAAAAACCTAACGAAACTGCAGCAATAACCTAAACCATTAATTTCAAAATGAAAGAAAAAGCCGACCTCTGTATCAAAAAACTTATAAAGGACATTTTTAGTGAACAGAATTTTTTGGATTCATATTTAGAGGGAAGCAGGATTTTATAAACATTGTAAAACAGTCATTTATTTAGCAAAACAAAGTCTTCTAGGGGAGAAATAAAAGGAATTACCACTTTGTATATCCGTAGAGGAAGTAGCAAAAATTTCTCTTTCTTCATCTTCTAACCAGGAAGCAACTTGTATAAAATCGGCCACAAAAGAGGGTATATGACATTTTAAAATGGCACTATTGCCACGTAAAACAGCCTCATCCATAACATTAACTGTATAAGATTGCGGAACAACTGAAATTTTCAACAAAAGAAATAATAATAATGATCAAATTTAGGAAATAATAATTCAAAGGAACATAAAATCCCCTTCATTTCATCTACCAAGAAAAAAATAAATAAACATGAATTGTCAACATTGAAATACCCGTTTCATTTTTAGTATAAACTCCACCCTCGGTATCAAGCCAATCGATAATTTCTAAATGATCAGCCACAAAGGAGGGAGTTTGACATTTAAATATGGCCGCATTGCCCTTAATAACATATTCGTCGTAGACCTGCGACTCGAAAAACTGTTTAACAACTGCAATAAAACATACAAAAATAAATAATTACATATGAAATTTCTTAAAAGAGTTTTTTTCTTTTTCCAGGGATTTTTCAAGACATCAGGAAAAATAGGGATATTTTTAATTTTAATAATTAACTATTTCTTTTGCATATTATTCTTTACCCATTTCTTCATTTGTTTGCGACCTAAATATCTCCTGGCCCTCTTCGTCCACCCATGATTCAATCATTATAAAATCGGCTACAAATGAGGGTACTAAACACTTTAAAGTGGCCGAATTGCCTCTTAAAACAAACTCATCAATGACGCGGGTTTGATAGAATTGATGCACCACTGAATGGAAAAATATGTGAAATTAAATAAATCAAGATGTATATGTAGTAAAAAAAAATAAGAAGTTGAATCTTTAAAACAGGAAGGAAAGGGGACTTTTGTGACAAAACAGCCAGGCCTGAAATCTATTTGCGAGTCCTTTTACAAAAAAGAATTTTGGTAACTTTAATAAAATAGTTCTTTTGTTGAGCTGTACTTTTATTAAAAATACTTTGTCGTAAAGGAATTTTCGGCAACAAATTCTTTTTTTACTAAAAGTACTTTTTACAAAATGGTCTTTAAAGTAGAATATTTTTTGAAAAAATTATTTTTTTTAAATGTCTTATTTTAGGAAGTATAAAAGTTAAAAAAAAAACATAAAAAACCTTTAATAAATTAATTGTTAAAAAATACTTTTAAAACGAACTTATTTTTAAGTAATTCTTCAAAGAGTACTTTTTCAAAATAAACTTTTCAAAAGTACTTTTTCAAAAGTATCTTTTCAAAAGGTACTTTTTCAAAAGTACGATTACTTTCATACAAAAGAACTTTTTATTTGCCAATGGGCATTTGCAAAAATGAGCGTCATGTCAATAAACATTATTCCTAAAAGTCTGATAAAACTTTTTAGCAAAAGTGCTTTTTAAGCGAGTGCCTTGAAAAAGTACTTTTTCAAAGATTAATCTTTGTTGACCTGGCTGCAAATAAAAATATTATAGAGCAGAAAATACAATTAACAAAATTTAGCTACTTCAAATAAAACACTTGGAAAAATCTCTAACCAATTTCTTCGCTATTCGGATAATAATTTTGACCCTCCGAATCCATCCATAAATCAACAAAAACAAAATCGGTCACATACGAGGGTATTTCACATTTCATTACCACCGAATTTCCACGTATGACATATTCATTATCAGCCTCCGATTCATAAGATTGGATGACGACTAAAAATAACATGAATGAATTTTTAAGCAAGATTTCTTTAAAAACCATAATTAAAAACTTATATAAGAAAAAAAAACGGAAGTAAAATGTTTGAAGGATGCAAAGGCTTTTGAACACATTTAACAGAATTTTTTTTTGTTAAAAAAGCTAAAATAAATGTTATGCCTTCAATATCTAAGAAAAAGTACCATAAGCTTGAGTAGAATTGTTGCGCCACAACTCTACACCCTCCTCATCAATCCAGGCCTCTATTTGCACAAAATCGGCCACAAAAGAGGGTATTTTACATTTCAAAACCGCCGCATTGCCCTTAATTACGTATTCGTTTTCGGCCTCGGTTATATAGAATTGTGAAACCACTAAAGTTTTCAAAATGAGAATGAAATTCAAAATTATACATGAAATAAAAAAATGTTTGTGGAAATTAAAAAAGGATTTTTTTTAAGATTAAGGAACTAAAAGGTTTTGTTTTGTTATATTTTTTCTAAACAGATTATATACATTTGATTAAGAATTAATTTGCAAGCGAACCGTAATTATCGGAAAATGTCAAAACATTGCCCTCTTCATCGATCCAAGACTCAACACGCACAAAATCGGCTACGAATGAGGGTATGGAACATTTTAAAACGGCCGCGTTGCCTTTGATAACATATTCGGTCATGATTTCAGCTTCGTAGAATTGATTAACCACTAAAAAAGGGTGAAAACAAAAATAGAAAAATAAAGAATTCTAGTCGGCATAATACTCGGGATATTTATTCATCATTCGCCACCGTATACATACGTTTGTATATATAAAATTTAATGGAAAATTTGTTTAGGTTGTTTGAAAACATGCCTTATGTGGATGTGTAAATAAAATAGCCCTGTATATATAGGCATGTGTAGCCGATTAGTAGTCAGAGTATTTCTATACTCATGCATATGATTGTAGTTCATACAGTCCATAAACTCTAGTAATAGACGTTTGTGGTGCGTAATTTAAAAAATTTATATAAAAATAGTGGTCGATTTAAAATTAATGCGTATGCTTGCACATGAGTGTCTTTTTTTATTTTTAGCTGTGCGCATTCATAGTTCTTTGACGGCCAATACTCATAGAGTACTTAAAGCTATACTTTTGCTATTCTCTGGTTCGAAACGAAGTTGTGATTTTGACCTAAAAAACAGGCATCGCAAAGGGTTTCACTGTATATTTAGTTTTTCTTAGTTTAACGTGACTCCTGTACGTTGTATGCCAACTAAGAAGAGAGAACGAAAGAGCCGGTAAAGTGGATTTTCAAAAAGAATGGACCTTCAAATCAGACTTGTTCTGAATAGCTTTTTATGCAATACTGGGAAGTAATTTCATAATGCCGACTCTAAATAATGTCAAATTTCATAGAGAAGAATTCAGACAGCTCCTGACCGTTTAAAATTCTCCTACTCAGCTTAGCTCATCAAGCGCCGGTAGTTCGCTTTAAGCAAAATCTTCTCAAATAAAGACCTTAAATTGGGCATAGGTATGGCATGGGTTGAGGTATGCATGCCACATATATAGGGTGTTTTTTTTAGAGGTATAGAACTTCGAATTGAAATAAAACACAAGAAAATCGTTTTAATGTCCATCAATTTGGCTTTATTGGAAGGATAATTTTATGCCATTAACGTTTAAATATGATTTCGGGCATGTGGCCGCCGCGGCTGGCTCGAATAAAGCCAATTCTACAGGTCCAATTTTCAACCACTTTTTCGAGCATATGGGGCCGTATGTTGGCAATAACGCCACGAATGTTGGCTTCCAAGTCCCCTAACGTTTCTGGTTTGTTGGCGTAGACGAGCGACTTCACATATCCCCAAAGAAAATAATCCAATGGTGTCAAATCACACGATCTTGGTGGCCAATTGACAGGTCCATTCCGCGAAATTATGCGCTCATCGAATGTTTCCTTCAATAAATCGATTGTGACGTGCGCTGTGTGGCATGTAGCGCCGTCTTGTTGGAACCACAACTCATCCACATTCATGCCATCCAATTCGGGAACAAAATAGTCGGCTATCATGGCTCTATACCGGTCTCCATTAACGGTAACTGACTCTCCAGAATTATTTCGGAAGAAGTATGGCCCAATGACTCCACCAGCCCATAGAGCACACCAAACAGTCAGTTTTTGTGGATGTAATGGCGTCTCAAGGGTCTCATGTGGATTCTCTTCACTCCAAATGCGGCAATTTCGCTTGTTGACGTAGCCATTCAACCAAAAATTAGCCTCATCACTGAACAAAATTTTGCGATGAAAATCAGCATCGAGATCAATCTCATTTTCGGTCCATACACCAAAATCACGACGCATTGCATGGTCTCGCGGCTTTAATTCTTGCACAAGCTGGATCTTGTAAGGTCGCAAGCCAAGATCTTTGCGCAAAATCTTCCATAAAGTTGATGGACAAAGCTCCAATTCCTGTGCACGGTGGCGAATCGATTCATTCGGGTCCTCTTCAACACTTTGCTCTACAGCGGCAATTGTTTCTTCGGTGCGCACTGTTCGACGTCTCTGCGGATGCGTATTATCACATAGAGTAAACGTAGTGCGAAAACGATCCATGGTTAACCGAATTAATTGCTCTGATGGACGATTATGTCGACCATAAAATGGACGGAGCTTGCGGTAAACTTCGCGAACTGAACCATTATTTTCGAAATAAATTTGCACGATTTGCAAGCGTTGTTCTTTTGTCAACCTGTTCATGATGAAATGGCAAACCAAACTAAATATTAATCACTTGACAGCTGTCAAAATGGCCGCCAGTTAAAAAAGTGATGCCAACTTAAAGTTCTATACCTCAATAAAAAACACCCAATATTTAAATTCAAATGAAAAATATGTCCGTTGGAAGTTTTCTTAACTGAGCAGCTAAAGTCCATGAATATTTTGACATTTTTAATGATACAAAGTCAAACAGGACAAAGAAGATTTTTTTCTTAGATGATTTTTCGTTGCAAAAGCTCTCTTTTCAATATATTAAAAGCCTTAACACTGTATAAATTTCTACGCCCATGTTTTTAATAAAGGAAATAGTTTAGGAAAAATTTTACATTTTTAAATTAAAATAATAACATAAAATTGATATGCAAGGAAGTTAAAGGAAATATTTTATGTAATATAATTTAAATGGGACAATTCCCCTTCATTTCTCAGCATCTACAGAAGAAGAAGAAATAAGCAAAAATTCTAAAATCGCACCATAATTATCAGAAGGTCTCAACTCAGTACCCTCTTCATCTATCCACGATTCGACGCGCACAAAATCGGCCACAAAAGAAGGTATAGAACATTTCAAAACGGCCGCATTACCCTTTATAACATACTCCATTAATATATCGGCACCATAATGTTGATTAACCACTAAATCAGAAAATAAGGCCGCAAAAATAAAAATTAAATAAACTTTTAAGACAAATAAAAAAAATGGAAATTTAAAGGAATTTTACATGTGTGAACTTATTTTCTAAAACATTTAAATAATATTTTGCTCATCTAACCAAAATCTTCTGAGGGTAAATATTCGCTGCCCTCACTCGACAACCAGGCCTCAACTTTAACAAAATCGGCCACAAATGAGGGTATGGTACATTTTAAAACGGCCGTATTTCCCTTGATAACATACTCTGAAACCACTTCAGCTTCATAATACTGATTAACCACTGGAATTTGTATTCAATATAAAAGAAAAATTATGATGACTTTTTTTTATTAATTTAGCATAAAATAAATTTGTAAACTTAAATGTAAGGAGACCAGGAAAGTAGGATAATGGTGTTTCATAATTTCTACATTAAGGCTTTAGAAAAACAAAAAAAAAAAACAATTCTATTTAAAGCTGAACATGTACCCGTGGTCTTTTGTTCATCTAATGTGGCATACAATTCGCCGCTTTCATCCTGCCACGATATAACTTGTACAAAATCAGCCACAAATGAGGGTATGGAGCATTTTAACACCGCCGCATTGCCTCTAATGACATATTCATTATTTACCTCAGATTCGTAAAACTGCTGGACAACTACGAGTAGAGTAACATTTGTATATACAACACATTTGCGATGGGGAAAGAAGGTATACAATTTTTATATGAAATTGATGTTTAAATTAAAGAAAGAAATAGGACACTAAAATCAATGGAAAATCTAGGTTAATTCAATTTTTATTATGTTTCTCATTAAACAAATGAAAACATCATTAATCCATTAGTGCCTGTACAACTTTCAGTATATACTCGTACAAAGAAAACTACAGCTTAACAAAACAATTTTTTCAATTGAGGAAAAAATTTAAAAAGAAATTACCTAAAACTCTAAGGATTTCTAAAAGAAAAATTGGGTAATTTTTCTCTCCTAAGTTTTTATATTCAAAAGTTAAAAGTCCAATTACACTTTGAAGAATTATTTCCCATTATGGAAAAATTTTTAAATATAAAAAATTAAAATATTTTGATATTTTGCTTCTATATTGCCATGTAAATGCAATTGTAATTTTATATCAAAACTCCAAACAGTGTTGCCAGATTAGGGGATTTATCCCCAGGTTTTGTGGATTTTTTGGGGATTTGTATTTTACTTAATATTTTTTTATTTATTTCTGGGAGTATTTTAATTTTAATAAAAAATACTACAACCAGAGGCAAACAAGGTGGAAAGATTTATTTGATATTCAAATAACAAGCAACTTAAACATGTTTTGAGCAGAAGTTGATTCATATCAAGATGCCACTGGATTACGGCCGTTTAAAGAACTGAGAAATTTACTTTGTTATCAACGAGCAATACTTGCTATGAACGAGTTTTTTTTGACAATGAAGTCAATAAAAACTAAAATTGGAAAAAAATCCGTATGAATTGCTAAAATCTCTGTTACGAATTAGTATACATTTTAAAAATGTCAGTCGAATGAAATCTGGGAACCCTGATTCCAAGAGAAAGCATTAAACAAAATTTCCCGATGAAGGAAAAATTTTTAAAATAGGGAATTTTTAAAAAAAATTTGACACGGCTATTTCATTTTAATAAATGTATTGCAGCTTGAAAAAATTTCCCTTGGTGGAAAATGTTTTAATATAAGGGAAATTTTAAATTTTTTCGTTAGCCTGGCATTATATTTTAGTGGAAATGGGTGATAGTGATAGTCTTGGACGTAAATTTCCCATTGTGGGAAGTATTTCCAGCAAGGGGAAATTAAAAAAATTTTTTTGGATATTTTTCTTTTGATTCCGCAATACAAATAAAACCAGGAAACAATTTCAAAAAAAAATAATAAAAATTTAAACAAATAAAACTTTAAAAAGAATATTTTCCAAAGACATTTTAAAACTTCCAACAAAAAATGGAAAATTTGCTTAAATCTATATGCAAAATTTCGTTATCTTACTATAAAAGCAACTCCCTCATTGGGAAATTTTTCTAAATTGAATAAAATATAAATTACATTTATTTAATCTAAACCAACTAAAAAGTTTAAAAGCCAATATTTCCCTTCATGGGAAATTTTCTAAGATGCAATTGTTCAAATTTTTTTTTTATTAAAATCAAATTTATAATAAATTTTCCTTTACTAACAAATTTTTTATAAATACATATATGAATTTTTTTTTTTTAACCAGCAAATTTTATTAATTTGGTCTTACGAGGAATATTTTTTGTGCGGTGTTTTTGCTGCCTGTAGCAACAAGATTTACACACAGAGAAATTATGTGCGTAATTGTTGTTAGAAATTATTGTTTCTTTTATTGTTTAATCGTGCTTACAAAATTTTCTCACCTTTTTCATTGCTACATACTCGTAATTCTTCCTGAAATGGTGATGGGAAAATGTTAATTTCTCTTTATAATTTCTTTGCTTAAACTTCTAACAGCAAAAGTGGAAAAACATTTTTAAGCATACAAAAGCAGGAGCCATTATGGTTTAGGCAATAATGATTATTTAACATAATGTTGGAGTTTAACACGCAAAGGAATTAATTAATATGTTCTGAAGATGGTTGGTTTGAAATCGCGCTGTAAGTTGCCAAGTGTAATTGTATAATTAATACAAATTTCAGGCATATAAGAATAAATTGAAGATCAGTGAACTTTTAATATTATGAAAAGGAAAAATGGGAAATATGTTTGAAATTTTACTTGGGAAATTTTTTTTTTTCAAAGAAACAGTTTATTAAATTAAGTTGTAATAAAAGGGAATACGAGTTCTCTGAAAAAGATTTGAATAAAAGAAAGAATTTTCTGAATTAAATATTTTTAAGAAATAAGATGGCTGAAAGTTAGGAAGGTTCTCTAACAATAAAACTTTCAATTTCGCTTATAATTTCCGTCTACTTTTTTTTGAATATAATAAAAAAATATAGAGATTCTAACAATAATAAATAAAACATAAATATTTCTCCCAATATAATGGACTATACTTAACTAAAGCCTGACTAAAAAGTTATTAATGAAATAAAAATAGATCGAATAACTTTATTTCAACTTGCATAAATATAAAACAAAAACAAAACAAAAAAACAAATTTAAAATAAAATATAAGGGATTTTTTATTATATAAGGAGTATTTTTGTATAACATTTGGTGTTCAAGACCCTCTTCATTTTTACGACTAAAACAACTAATTTTTAAGTTTTAAAAAGGTACCAGCAAACAACGCAACACAAACCATATTCTGTGCCGGGCATAAAATCTTCATTTTGATCTGTATGCCATGATACCACGCTAACAAAGTCGGCAACAAATGAGGGTATTTCGCATTTTAAAACAGCCGCGTTGCCACGTATAACATAAGCCTTATTAACATCGGTGTCATAATACTGGGTGACCACTACATCAAAATTGAAAGAATTTTCTTTTTGTAAATAAAGTAATCTTTAAGAATATAAATAATGAAATCATAAAAGAGCGAACTTCCCTTGAGATAAGAAATAAGTAAAACTATTCTTATAAGAACAAAACTTAAAAGCCTGTAAAGAAACTAATAGAAAAAAAGGGAGTCAAAATATGTAGATAGGCCTTAGCAGGTGTAATATGTTTTTTTTTGTAGTGTTTCCTTATGTATGGATTCAATTTTGACTGTCAAATTAACTGTTATATGTATATAAGTGTGTTGTGTGTCGGAACCGTTAGCCTCAAACACATTTATTAGAGCAAAGAGAGTTGCAAAACGGTAACCATCACCAAAGGTTGATTTTAAATATACTTGAAGTTTTTAAAAACAAAAAAAAATATTGCAAAAATATTCTTTAAAAAGAATTTAGAGAAAATTTTCAGAAATTATTGAAGTTATTAATTTAACTAACTTAATAAGAATATAATCCCTAAACAATATTTTTTAATATCGTAGAAATATGTATAATTTTTTAAGGGAAATTTTCTAAAATGCTTTTTAATTTATATTATTTTGTTTAAAAAAAAACCAAAATTTTTTTAAAATTTTAAATTTTGTAGAAATGTAAATCAAAAAAAATCTTATTTAACTTGCTTGTTTTTATGAAGTTTCTTTCTATAGAGCTTTTCTTAGTTTTTTTTTTATCTGAAGGGATTGTTTTCTGACATATTTTCAACAAAAAAAAATATGAAACTGTTTGTTTGTATATCAAGTAATGAAACAGTAATGAAATTCTCAAACCATTACTTTAATTTTCTTTAAACTAAAATTTCCCATTGGAGGAAATTTTTCTAAAAATGGGAAATTTAAAAAAAAAAATTATTTCGCCTTATTTAATTATTTAAAATGGAATTAAATGGTTAGAAACTTTTTTAAATCATCATAAACGTCAAACTCCCTGCAAAGAAAATTTTGCTGTTATGACAAATTTTTAAAAACTAAACAAAAATTATGCGTCATTAAACTAAACGTAAAAAAGTTTTTAAGGGATATTTTTAAAATAGGATATACTCTAAAATGATGTAATTTATACTATTTCGTTAAAAAAAAACCTCAAAGTATATGACAAAATATTTAAAAAAGTTTAAATTTCCCTCATAGGGAAATTTTATAGAAATTGCAATTTTTTCTAAATTTTTCTATTACTCTGCTTACTTTTTTATTTTAATAAAATTTCTTTAGATTTTTCTTGAATGATGGTTAGCAAAATTTTGTTTTTTTTTTTGTAATGATAAGTTTTCAAAAAATATTAAACTACATATTTGAACTTGTGTTACTTGATATTAGTGAAATTCTCGAAGCATTACTTTAAATGTCTTTAAATTAAATTTCCCCTCAAGGGAAATTATTGCAAAAAAAAAAAAGAAATTTAAGCAAAATTTATATTTCCTTATTTAAGTAGTTCAATGAGAAAAAAATACTTAGGAACTTTTTCTTAAATCACCATAAACGTCAATTTCCCTGCTGGGGAAATTTTGCTATGCTGACAAATTTTTAAAAACTAAAAAAAAGATTATGTTGGTCATTAAAATATTTTATCAAGAAGATAATCATAAAATAATATTTTTAAATATTTAAATTTTCTAAAATACTTTTATTTAATGGTACATTTTGTTTAAAGAAAAACCTAAAAGTACATTTAAAAAATTTTGAATATTTGTAAATTTCCTCATAGGGAAATTTTATATAAATTAGAATTTTTTTTAAATTTTTCTATTACTTTACTTGCTTTTTTTATTTCAATAAAATTTCTTTAGATTTTTTCTTAAATTATGGTGTTCGAAATTTTGTCTAAAAGGGAATTTTTTTTTATTGGCAAAGTTTCAAAAAATATTAAACTATTTAAATTTGTGGTAATTGATTTAAAGGAAATTTTAAAAGTATTTACTTAAATTTCTCTACACCTAAATGTCCTTTTAGAGGAATTTATTATAAAAAGGGAAATTTAAAAAAAATACATTCACTCACTTAATTATTTGAGTTTGTATAAAATACTTTGAAACATTTTCTTAAATTACCATAAACGAAAATTTCCCTTCTGAGAGAATTTTCTTTTAACAAAAAATTTTAAAAAATTTGCATTATATTTTCATATTAAATATTTATGAAAAATAATTTCATTTTAAATCCTAAAAAAAATTTTAAATCTACTAACTGAAGAATAGTTTGATTATTTTCTTAATGTATTAATTTACAGGCACCGCTACTTTTTTTCCTCTTGAATGGTGCGGATTTCTTAGGGTTACTTTTTAATTCTTCTGTTATAAGTCATATGTACATATATGTATGTATGTATTCTTTTAAATCTGTTATAATAATTAGAATATTGTAGATCTACATACATACATTATTAGTATAAATTTATAATATTTTATTGTTGTATAGATATTGTACATATAATATCTTGGGAGTGTAAAACTGTTAAGTTGTTGAATTAGTACATTGTACCGTTACTCAATTTCAAGTTGTTTGTGTTGAATTTTAAACTGTTATGGGGTTAAAATCTTGTAAATATTCAAAGAAGTGATATATACAATTTGTATTAAGAGTTTAGGGGTTGTTATAATTTTCATATGTGTCAGGTCAAACTGTTAGCTTTTTTTTTTTTAATATTATTACAGATATTTACATACATATGTATATGTAGTCGTATATTAGTCAAATAAATAAATAGTTGTTGTATTAAATGACATTTATAATTGTCAAAGTTGTTCTACACACACTTGTATAAAAAGTGTTTAGCAACGTTTGTCAAAGTGTTTATGCCTGTGCGTGTATGTGTGTGTGTGAGAGTATTTTAATATTGTGTAAAGTGTTAAAGGATTAGGGATCTCGTAGTAGAAGAGTAAGAATAAGCGATTAAATACGAGTTTAATATACGTTAATGGGTGATTACTGTATCATAAAGTACGGATACGAATGTTGGATATGTAACTTAACACACCATATTCAGTGCCTGGGAAAAAGTTTTCTTCTTGATCTGTGTGCCACGATATAACACTAACAAAATCGGCCACAAATGATGGTATATCACATTTCAAAATGGCCGAGTTGCCACGTATAACAAAAGCCTTATGAATGTCCTCTTCATAGTGTTGGGAAACAACTAGATTCATTAGTGTTTTTTTTTTTAATGAAGTTACGGTTGGAAAAAACGAAAAAAAAGAAGTAAAGAACATTTAGAAAGGAAAACCAAAATAAAATCAGGGAAAATTATGAATTTGTTGTAGTTGATGAGCTAAACAAAATATGAAGTGAAAAAGGTGCTTATTTTTGTTGATAACTAGTTTTGTTTGGTTGTATTCTAACTTGCTAAACCTTAATTAACGTGCGTTTAGTATTGAACAGTAAACAGAAAATTAAAGGCTACACAAAGACAAACGCTAATGGTGACAGTGGTTCGCACCATATTCAGATCCTGGATAGAAATTTTCCTCACTATCTGTATGCCAGGATACGACTTCAACAAAATCGGCCACAAACGAGGGTATTAAGCACTTAATAACTGCCGAATTGCCGCGTATGACATGTTCTTTATTAACATCGGCTTCATAGTACTGGGCAACCACTGGTCGTAAGATAAAAAAAAATGAAGAGTAAAATATTTTGTTTATAAAAAGTAAGAAAATAACAACTAGAGCACCAAATATGTATGACATTATGCTGGCTACACATTATGGCATTTTGTGACATCGCAATAGTGTGTACTATTGTCAACGTTTGTCATTTCCGATATACTTCATTGTGTGGCATTGCGCTGCGAACAAAAAATACTCAGCATTAGCTTAGAAATACTATGCATTTCTAAATATTTTGTGCTCAAAGAGACGAAATGGAATCGCAAAAGTTTTGAAAATATTTTTTTTGGAGTTCTGCAGAATTTTAAGTTTCCTTAATATCCAATATATAAGAATACTGATAACGAAACGAAATGGAATTGAAACATTAACATTTTTTTGGAGTTTTTAAGAACTTTAAAATATCATTATTTAACGAATTATAAGAATGCTGATTAAAAAAACGAAATGGAATTGAAAATTTAAGTTTTTAAGAGCTTTAAAATATCAGTATCTTACAAATTAAAATTTATAGAATGATATTAGAATGATTTTGTAGGAACAAAATGGAATTGAAAGGGAAATATTTTAGCACCGACTCGGGATTTTTTTTTTAGGCCAAAAGTCCTACACAAAAAAAAGAGTCAGAAGATTAAAAGTTTCCACAAAAATATTCCTTGTAAGATTTCACATAAAAGTACAGAACACGCCTTTTACCTAAAGTGAAAGGCTTTCAAGAATTTCTGTTCCGTTTCACCACAACAAGATGCACGAAATGGCGGAACAACAAAACCTCTTTTATAATAAATAGGTTGAGGCTTAAACCTTCTAAACCGACATACATATATGTATGTTTTCGCTTCTGCCAGAATCAGTCGTTAAAATATTCAGGCTTATCCTAAATAAAATTTCACATGGAAATTTCCGAACGTGTGAAAAATCGGTATCAAAAAAATTCATACTATTGCGAAATAATCTGACAATTTATGAAAAAAATCATTCAAATAGATTTGTCTGTTGGAAAAAGTGGAAATATGTTAGTTTTTAATTTGATTGGAATTGATTAAACGAAATTAAAATCCTTGTGAACGAAAAATTTGATTCGGAAATTTTCACATGTAGAATCCATTATAAGGCTGATTGTTTTTATCGGAAAAGTTTGATTTTGTTGTACAGTGTTGTTTCGTTGATTTTTTGTGTGTGCTTTCGTTTTAGGCATTATTTTATTTAACATTTATGTTTCCTATTTAAGTATAGAACACAATTATGAAACATTAACTTCTGCCAGAATCTCATGCTGCTCTTAATTACGTTCAATATACAAGAAATTTTTCAATTAATTTCTAAAAATTACCAGCAGCAAAGATAACTTAATAAAATGAACTTCCTCTGGAGTTAAAAGAGCGTTAAACTGCCATAAACTTTAATTTTAAATTTTAGATAGTTTAATGACAATCATAAAATTCTTATTATATTTTTCTGTGTGTGTTTTTTTTCTTTTTAGTTCTACGTCATCTATTTTGGACCCCCTTAGTTTGAATTTTTATGTAAGTACTCGTACATTTTTTTTCTATCTTTTCCCCTTTAATTAATAATTGCTTGGATTTTTTTTTGTATCTTTTAAACCAATACTTGTGCAAGTAGATGTTGGTTGATAAGCGAGCTCTTTTAAGCTTTATTAAAAGTATCTTTTTGTAAGTTTTTTTTGTACATTTCAAAAATCGTTAGAAGTGACATGTCATAAAAAATACGAGTACTTAGCTACACTTGCACACATATGTACATACTTGTACAATGTACATTCTTATGAGTTTAAATGAAGTTAGCTAATGCCAATGATGGCGATGATGAAGACGATGACGATGACATGACTTGACACTATTAGCTTTTTAGGGCTTCTATTTTTATAAGTTTATTTAATATTTTGAACATTTTCTCAGGCAAAGTTTCGGTTAAACACTTACATTCTTGCTAACCAAACAATACGAGTGATAAAAACAGGTTAAAACATATTTGAAGCAACATGTTCTTTTATTATCATTATAATTTGTTGGTTTTTATCTTGCAATGTCACTTCAGTTTTTTTCGGCAATTTTTTGACGAAAATTATTATGCAAGCGGCTGAACTTAAGTGGCTAAAAATAAGTTGACTTTTTTAATAGGCTTGCTATTATGATAATTAAATTTTTTTTAATGACTTTATTAACTTTATTTTACACCTTTTCTGGTTGCAAAATTTGCTATACTTAATATTTTAATTTAATTTTTTTTAGTAGAACTGAAACAAATAAAAGTGATTATAGGGAAGAGGTTAAGGATACATTTAAAGTTTTACGGGAAACAGTTCACTGCTGCAAACACAATTAAAATTGTATAAAATTTTGTTCGATATCGAATGCCGTTATTGGCAGCCAGTAATCCTGGGGTCTAACCGTCATTTTCGATAACGAGCTGATTCGATAACGTTTTTTCAGTTTGAGATTGTAGCATTCGCTCGATATCGAATGCCATAACCTCAAACTGAAAAAACGTGATAGAATCAGCTCGATATCGTAAGTGACGATTAGACCCCTGAGTAACAATCTCAAGATTGCCATTGGTTTCTACAATGGCAGTTCCCAATCTTCCAACAATATCTTGCCCAATAAGCTGTATCTTATGTGATTTAAAGTTTCACAATCCTGCAGGATATGCTCTGAAGTTTCATCGTCATAATCACAGAATATTTACCGGCTGTTACTCTGCAATGTCCTGTGGGGAAGCCGGTTAACATGCCTAGACTATTTTTACTTAATAACATGGGAGCTTTAAGACGATTGTGTGTTTAAACGCCCCAATCATTAGCCTCATTCAAGGGAGATTGAACCAGAGGTTTTTCCTGATATTCTTGAACTCCATCGTTTTATCTTCCGGGATTTTATGCAATGCAAGTTGATAAAACGCTTCTGGTTGGATCATGGGTCTGCTAGCCCAGTTTCTTTGCACATTCGTTTCCTTCCAATCCGGCGTGTCCGGGAACTCAGCGGACTGTGACCTTATTCATGCTGCTTAGCTGATTTAGCTTTATGATGCATTCCCAAGTTAACTTAGAGGTAAATTCTAATGAACTAAGTGACTTAATGGCAGCCTGACTATCCGAAAAGATGGTTATTTCTCTTTCTCGTTTGAATTTAATTTGAGAGCATCTCACAATGGCCTAAACGTCCGACGGGAAGATGGTAGGAATTTTTCCGAACTACTCATAGTAGTTGATCCTTGGTCCTACAACTCTCGCACCACAATATTCGAGCATTCTGGAACCATCCGTGTACCACCTGATGGTGTCATGTCTAAAAGGGTATCGTGGTGCTATGTCCTCCCCCCCCCCCCACCCCGCCTAGAATTCCCTTCTGTAGGTAAGAATAGTATCAAACCTCTTATCAAGGTCATACGCTTTATTCATCAGAGGTTTGCGCAAGTAGGGCTAAGTGTCTTGCTACGGGTGATACATATCTCCCAATGGCTAATTAGACAGTCTCTACCTGCGCTTCTTCTTTTCTACCTTCGCTTCTTCTTCTCTACCTGCGCTTCTTCTTGATGGCAGCAGTTTCTATCACAGAGGTGTGAGTTCAATGGGGACTTCCATTGCCCCAGTAGCACAAGTCCTCCAAGCTCCTGTTATACAGAGACATGCTAGCCTCTGTAATTTCTCGCACTGATTCCTGTTTGTAGCCATTCTAATCCTGTCGAACCAAGCAACAGCACCATAAGTGATGATAGGTCTCACCATAATGATGTATATTCATCTCAAGAGGATAGAAGGAGTAGTGTTGGCGGATGTTCCAGTTGAACCTTTTGACATTGAAAGTGACAGGAAAAACCGCTGCGGGCAGTTTATTCCACATACGAACTACGAACGGCTAAATAACGAATTCTCTCTACAATGGGTAGTGCGATTCCCTGGCCAATCGACCACTAATGGATGTGCTCTTACTGAAGAAAGTGTTGTGCGTGAGAATATGCGGGATTCGGGAACACATTCCATTGTAGCATCTCTAGAGCAGCGAGATACGTCCCACATTGCTTCGATACTCCAATACTGCTGTTACCATTAAACTCCTACGAGCATCACCAAATTAAGCTTTAAAGCGTCGGGATATATGTGGGAGTTGTCTTCCATTTTCGGTAGGCTATACTTTTCATTATTAATGTAAATGTTTTTAAGTTTTAAAAGATAAAAAGTATGGTTTTGTCAGTAACGTTTTATTTCAAATTATTTATTCATGATAGCACAAAAAGCTATAATTTTTCTTTCTTCTTTTTTTTGGGAATAAGGTGTGTTTTTAATTTTAGTTCTCTCATAAAGCCAGAATGCTAATTAATAGAATATTTAATTAGATCTTTTTGCTTCATTTTGTTCTAGTTAATTGTATTTTCGAGGGCATGTCTGTGCGGGCGTATTCAGCATATTTTGCTTTAATTAACGTTTACTATTGTATTAAGCTTTTCGTTGGCTAGTTTTGTGTAACTAGGAACCACTTAAGATAGAAAATGACGCAATTATTTTCACATTTTGAAACAATTGATTGAGAACTTTTAATGAAAATAAAGGACATATTTAAGCAATTTAATTAATGATTTATACATGTATGTACTAAATCAAATGGGACTTATTTTTTCGAAATGAGGGCAACATTTTTCCCGTTCAAAGAGAAAGAAAAAATTTCGCGTTTCTTAGGAAGTACAAATTTATATATATGCATGTACTCGTATGTAAATATAGATTGAAAACCTTAACTAGCAGAGACCATAACCAAACATTTTAGCAGAGCCCATTTTATAGTTAACAGCGCACTGTTAACCATTAACCATCGCTTCTGTTTCTGTGTACGAAAAGTTTTACAGAATTTTAAAAGTGCATCATTGAAATTTAATATTATTTTACAAACGTTTCAATTCCATTTCGTTTCTTTTGAAATTATGTACTTTGAAATTTTGGTATTAATTTTAGGTTTCCCTTTCACTTTTTTCCTTAATCAATATAATCAAATTTAATAAATTAAATTAACGAAAAATGTAGTTTGTAACTTTTTCAATGTCATTTCTTATCTATTGCAAAGGCTAATGTTTTAATAAATTTTAATTTCTATTCCTAGTCATATTAAGTTATTACATTTTTAACATTTTATTAAGTTGATCTTAATGTTAACTTAACCTTTGCCACTTTTATTTTATTTCTATTCCACATTGTTTCTTTTGCAATACAAAGTTGTTATGCAAAAGCTTAAAACTTTTTTCTTTTTAAATTTCTTTTGTTCATATATTTTCAACAATAATCTCATTATGTTGTATTTAGTAGTGTCAAAGTTTCTTTGCAAATCAAAACAACAGTCTTCTTACATCAGATTATAACACGTAGAACAACCATATTTAAAGTTCATTCATAGACAAAATGACTGCATTATAATATAATATAAGCACAAAATTAAATAAGCGTAAGAGTTTAAGCAGTTCATTATGATAATTTTCTTGAACCGCCAACTTTTTGTTTTTGTTGTTCCTTTTTATTTTTAATTACACACTACAATTTGTTGTGTAATATTAACAATTGCAATTGTTTTATTAGATGACGTCGTTGCAGGAATATTTCCCCTTTCTCTCTCTAGGCTTGTTGCTAAGAAAATTCAATTAAAATGCTATTAAAATTAAGTTGCAACGCAAGTGGCAGCTTTCGATATGTCTCGCCTTCTCGACGCAAAACATTCGCTTCCCTTATTGTCATACATATTTGGTTTTGTCTTTGATTTTCTTCTTCAAGTATAAAGACATTTAAGTTTTCAATTTACAACTGAGTGCAGTGAACAAGTGTTTTCCCTAATTGAAAATTTTATATCTAGGCCGTCGAGTGCGGAGGGTATGTATGTACATATTAAAAGAAACCAACGTTGTAGAAGGGAATAAATAAGCCAACGGTGATGTGATAACAGCTGAAAAGTTTAGAAAATTTACAAAATTAAACGAGAGAGTAAGTAAGGAAAATGCCAATCAAGCTGACTGACAACAACATAAATTACACTATGAGATATTATGCTTAAATTTTTAGTTTAAAAAAATTATTTTTTAAAATTTATTAAAACTTGTTTGCAAAAAATATTTATTCTAAAAAGTAGAGAAATTAATTTCCAGAAAAAAATGTTGTTATTTATTTGTAAAAATAAAAAAACAAGATTCTTAAGTACAGAAAATACATAAAACTATTGGCTTTATGAATTCCTAAAATATTTTTAAAAATCAAACCATTTTGCTGCTTTAATTTATTTCTCCATTTTTTTTTTAAGTTTTCTCAAAGTATTTAAACAAATGTGTTAAATTCATTTTTGACAAATTCCTATTTATTTTTTTTAAATCCCCAAAAGTTAATTTTTCTGATTTGTTATGGAAAAGCTTAATTCAGTTTTAGGTGGCTTAATTTTTGAAATTTCTTAATGACCTGGAAGAAACTTCATTCTAGCTGTTGCATATAAAAAGTCTTAAAAATCTTTGAAAATTTTTAAAATGCATTCAGCTGTCATAAACTATTTTTGATTATTTGATTAAGAATATAAAAAACCAATACTTCTGCTCTAAAAATATTATAAATACAAAAATTAGCAATTTAGTTGATTCCCAAAAAAGTTAAAAAAATTCCCCATTTTGGAAATTTTTATATTATTCGCTTAAAAACTATTATTTTTTAATCTTCATAATTTCTCAGTAAATTTAAAAAAATAAATAAAATATATTTTTCATGAATTTCAGTATTAATTTACAAAAAATTTATTTTTCTAGACTTGCTGAGTTTAACAATTTTTGTAATGAGTTGTGAGAGTTTCACAAATATAAAGTGAAATGAATTTTTGAATAAACATTTTTTTAATACTTAATTTTTTATTTCTATTTAACCGCGAGTCAATTACACGAATTACGTTTTTAATCCAAACCAAATTTTTATTTTAATTTTTATAAAAAATTAGTTTAATTTGAACCTGCAAAAAATAGGTTTCTTATATTAGTTGAAACAATTAAAAATTTGATTGAATATATAATTGAAAATGTTAATTAGCAAATATTTTTTTGCTGTGATATCATTTTAACTGTTCTTTAATTTTAAAGAATTAATTAATTTTAAATATCTCCCTTACTTTCTCTCTCGTTTTGATAAATTGATTTCCTATATTAAAACTGTGACAACTTACCTGCTCTGACATGAACATCGCGCGATATTATCGATCCAAATTGATTGCGGGCCAAACAGGCATAAACTTGGGCATGCACTTCTTGGCGGTAGTCTTCGGCACGGAAAGGAGGGAACACAAGTTTGCCATCCGAAGAGATTTGTCTTAAGCCGGGAACGTCACCAACAGCAGTGCCATCGCTACGAATCCAAATAATTTCAGGCATGGGATTACCGCTGGCTTTGCATTCAATTTCGGCGCCAGTTGAGTTCGAGAAGTCTATGCGATTAGTGGGTTCTTTAAGAAAAACGGGTCCTTTTTGGTCGGCATCGGGTGGATTGCCCGCTAAGGCTACAACGGAAGCTGCAAAGAAATAAAATTTTAAAAATAATAGATTGTTCTAAAACTTTTCGAAGTTTTTTATTTCTGTTTGCCAGACACAAACGGATGTTGGCATCATTTATCTTGTATTTCACACAAAATCATTCCATTAATTTTTTGAATTATTTTGTTCATTCATTAACGATACAAAGAACTTATAAAACAAAGGAACACAAATCTATACGAACCAGACCGTGCATACGGTTTTTATGGTTTGTGGTAAAATAGTCGCAGCTCACATTTCCCTCATGCTTATAAACACGGAGACAATACGACTACACATACTTAAAACTTATTTATTTATTGTTTATTTCATTTATTTACTTCAAAAAAATAAAATGAAAAATAATTCAACACCAAATTCAAGCCAATACAGTGTGTGACAGTCGGCCCCTTCAGACAGGCCATGCCATCACACAGACATGTTTCATTACGACTTTGACTGCCATGGATCGGTGACTTTAAATGCATTTGTCATACATTTTTCGTTGTTGTTCATTCCAATATCTTCTATACTTGCAAAATGTGTACAAAAAATAATAATAATATAGAAACACAAAGGCGCATTCACACATTTTTTTATTTATTTTCCAAAATACTCCCTCTTCCTAGTCTTTTTCGTTTAAACTTAGAAAAACTACCAAACATCACCTCCTTTAAAAAAAAAAAAAACTTCAGTCTTCACAGAGGTAAACAGGAGGGAAATGAGCAGGCATGAGCAAAAAGACAATGACGAAAAGGTGTCGATGACACTTAATAGTGTCTATACCTACAACCAACAAACAAAAAGTCTCTGGTAGCCTCTACATTAAGCAAGTGAAACGTGTCAAGGCATAAACTTTTTCAGTACTTAAGACACATAATCAATGTTGTTTTACGCATTAATCCAAAAAGGACTTAAGATAAATTTGTGCTATCCAGCCCTGTGAATCCAAAAAATAAAACCAATTTAGTTCGAAGGACCATAAACAGAAACACAGAAGCAAATATCAGCTGATGTTCTGGTTTGGCGAAACCAAAGCATTATTAGTGTCATCTATTTTAGGATCAGCTGACACAAGCAACTATGTGATATCACGAGTAAATTATTATGTGTATACATTTCATATGTTCATCCTGTAGGGTTCCTAAAACACATATTTTCGCATTTGCAATTACACTCTTGCTTTATACCTTTTTTGTCTTATTTGAACGCATCGTTTCATACATGTTTCTTCTTAACACTTTCCCTTTGCTTCAGCACTTTACTCCTCCGAAGGCAAAAATTCACAAGACTGCCATTCAGCTGCTTCCACACAAAAAAAAGTTAGTGTGATGTCACTTAAAACAAGAAGCGCATTTACAAACAGATTTTCTTATTTCTTTATAATAATTTTCATTATGCCACCTCAAGGCAAATACTTAACAAATAGAAAGAAAGAAAAAAAAAGCAAACGCCATGAATAAAGCTTTATTTAAAAGATGAAAAAACAAACTGGGCGCACAAGGAAAAGTGCTGGATATGTGAGTGATAATTAACTTTAGGATGATTTATTGTAAAAACGAAAATAACGAGAAACTGCTTCTATTTTGTCGGCTTTTTTCTTTTATTGACATAAAAAAATTAGAATTTTCAAGTAGCAGGCCCTAGAATTGTTCCAAATGCCCGGTTATAAAAGAGCTTATTAAAACTATAAAGCCAATCAAGCCTCTCAGCTTAGTCTTAAAAAAAGTACCTTTTCAAAAATGTACCTTTTGCAACACAACCTTTTTAAATACAAAAATTTTACAAATTTACCTTTTAACAGAAGCACCTTTTCAAAACAGTGGCTTTAGAAAAAACATTTATATAAAAAATCCTTCACAAAAGAGAGAAAGTTTTTTAAAAATTACTCTTAAAAATACCTTTGAAAAAGCACCTTTAAAAATTGCTTCATAAACTACATACAAGTACATAAGTACAAAAAAATTGCATATTTCAAAAAGTACATCTATTAAAAACTTCCTTTAGAATCACATATAATAATAAATTTCTTAAAAATTTTTAAAAATAAAGTAGATTTAAAAAACTCTTTTTTTAAAGGACCTTGGCTGTAACACAGTCAACCATATTTATTATAAAAACAGTATGCTATCACACAGCCAATCATCTTTCTATAACAGTGTGGTTTTACATAGTCAAATATATCTTCTATAAAACCTGTGTGCTGTCACATAGTCTAGCATCTTTTCTACAAGAACAATGTGCTGTCAGACAATCAACCATCTCTGCAATATGAACGAACGGTGTCACATAGTCACTGTTCAATGTGTCAACTGTAAATAGTGCTCTGCCACACTGTTCACCATCTTTTCTATAAGAGCAGTGTTCTCTCCCATAGTTAGCAATCTTTTGTATTTATAAGAACAGTGTACTGTAACATAGTCAACAAATATCTGTACGAACGGTGTGCCGGCTCATAGTCAGCTATCTCTTTTTTATATAAAAACAATGGGCTGTCACATAGCCATGGCAGTCATATTTTATACGAATATAAGAATGGAGTCACGCATCTTTTCTGTAAGAACAGTGTACTGTCCCATAGTCAATAATCTTTTTTATAAAAACAGTTTGCTGTCTTACAGCCAACCATCTCTTTTATAAGAATAGTGTGCTGTCACACTGTAACAGTGTGATGTCCCATAGTCGACCATCAATTCTACAAAAATAGCGTGCTGTCATAGAGTCAACCATCTTTTTTTTATAGCAACAGTGTAATGTTACATAGTCAACCATCTTTTCTATAAGAACAGTATGCTATCACACAGTCAACTTTCTTTTGTGTACCAGTGTGATGTCGCATAGTCAACCATATATTCTACAAGAAAAATGTGCAGTCAATCTTTTCCAAGCGTGCTATCACATAGTCAATAATCTCTTCTATTACCTATTTTCTATAAGAACAGTATGATGTCACATAGTCAGCCGTATTTTATACAAGAACAGTGTGCCGTCACATAGTCAACCTTTTCAGCAGTTTATGTAATATAATATTTCTGCAACCATGTAAGCAGATTTGCCAACTGTATATCAACTTCGGGCACGATTGTCTTCAATATGTTCTAAAAAAAATAATGGATGATATTATTGATTCCAAACGGAAAGGAAAATTCATCCGAAATTCTCGTAAATATCGATCATCAAGCAAATTGCAATTATTCATTCCTGCGATATACGCTTTTCGCAAAATTAATTTAACATCCCTGTTTCTATTAATTCTGAGGTGGTATAGTGCCAGCTACTGTTAAAGGGCCACTCAGACTATTATACATGTATAAAGACTTTCATCACACTTTACGAGAAAAAAATCTAAAGACATTTGTTTCGACTGTCAAAAAATCTAACGTAAAGTTATATTTTATGTTCACACCATCACACCTCATATTACATTAAAAAAAAAGTAGAAAGCAAACAGCTGTTGAGGCCTACATTAATTGTTTACCTCCGGCGGCAGAGCAGTTTCAAGCAAGCTGTGGTCGTGCCGGCCTTTGAAAATAGACGGCGGTTAAAGTACTTGATATAAATAAGATAAAGAAAATGAAAATACGACAGTTTTGTTAACTTTCAGGCATGCCTTACACGAAAAATTATTCAATACGATAAACATATTCAATATTTATATCGGGTTTAAGACAAAGAAATATACCATAAACGACGGCACGGCATCGGCGTCGAAACAGGCGACTTGTTAGTTTGGATTTTGTAATAATGCAACTCTGATCAGATGAAAAGTATTATCGTTTAGAAAATTTTCAAAAAATGGTCAAGTATTATGGGATGTCAGATTTTTATCGTATTATTTACCATTCGTTATGACATTTTGCATTCACAATATCGCACTTGCACGTATTATTTGAATTTTTGACATGTATAAATACAAAGTATAATAGTCTGAGTGGCCCTTAAAAGACATTTTTAAAAGATATTCATACATATGTACATACACGCATATGTAAATATGTACATACATATGTATGTATGTATTTTTGAAAAATATATAAAGAAGATTTTAGCGCTGTAAAACTAAAAACGTGTTACAGATTAATTAAAGAGAGCATGTTAAATTAAATTAATTTCTTTATTCTTATAAAAATAAAACAAACAATATAAATAAAAAATTTATTTTAGTTTTGCAAATTTGTATATTTTCTTTACGAGTACAATGAGCGCTTTACCTCATAAAATTTTAAGGTTAGCAACATAGAGAAAAATATCAATAATATGGTAACACCGCCAATGTAGAGATGATTTTGCAATTGCGGAAAAACACCGCAGCAAGTGAATGAATAATTGCAAATTTTACTTTCGCAGGGAATGAATAATTATACCCAATAATTTTTATGTATGTACGTATAGATTTTTTACTAATACATATTAAAATCTTAAAAGTTCTCTTGCAACTCCGTACTAAATTAGATACTTTGAATAATTTCGGAGTTTAGAATTTAAGTGCCAACCTTAATGAATATTTTTACAACTAAAATGATGTGAATTTCAACTTTGTGGAGGCGATTGGCCGACATTTATTTCAGTTGGTTTTTATTTCATTTCAGTGTATGTTTGTCGAAGGAGTGCACACAGCGCAAGCTTTTTTTATCTGCCACATTGCTGTATTGTTGTTGTTCCTTTCAACAAGATCAAATCACGCACAAAGTGGTGGAATACTTAAAAAAAAAACTACATATTGTGCTGCTGTGTAAAAGTAATGAAAAATAAAAATTTGGTCAAAAATTATTTTGCAGCTGTTGAACATCTGCCGCTTAATTTTGTTTTGAATTGTTAATAAAAACAAAAAACAAAAGATGAACTATATGAGTACAAGCAAACGATTCTTCAAACCAAATACGATGCATATTCGAAGAATTACAAACTATTGACTTCAGTCAGATGTTTTGTAAGTTCTGCAGGAAAGGTTTTTACGTTTACGAGTTTTCATTCAGCCTTCTTTAATTTAAACGTAAGTTGGTTTTGAGATGGAGACGCAGCTCAAATTTACTTTCAAAAGGTTTTAACAAATGTTGTTTGTTGTGGTTTATTTGAAATGTTTAGTTTAATTTTGTTTCTTTTTTTTTTATTTTTTTTTTTTTGTTAATCCTGTTTTCTTTGCTCTACGTTTTGTTTTGATTCGTAATTCGTGTGCTTTTGTTTTCTTGTAGTTTCTAAAGACTTTAATAGGTTTGTTGTTGTTTTTTTTTATAATTAAGTGGCAGGTGTATTTTTTTGAAATGAAATGCAGGTAGATAAAAATTGTATTTCTTGTTTTGTTAAGAGTTGAATATTTACAAAAACATTTCAGGCAAAGAAGAATGAAAGGAATAAAAATAATTAAAGGGTAAAATGTATGTATTATATAAGAAGTTAGCACACAAAACTAGTAATAAAAATTTCTCACGTTTTGTTGGTAGAAATAACAGGTTTCTTATTTCTTATAAGATTTTTTTTCTCGTTACATGTCACTTGGTTACGTTGGCGTTAGTTGGTACGAAAAATAAAAATTTATCGTCTTCTAAATTTGGAAGATTTTCTTAATATAACCACTTCTACTATTTGGGTCTTTGGGCATTGAAAAAGATTTTAATCTCTATTGAGGGATTTTTGTTAAAACATTTACGTTTGTTTTTATGAAATCATTTTCGTTAAACTTGTTGACTTTTTGTGCGGGAACACCTTTTAAGCCAGCCATGTTTTTATTGTATAACGATTGTAGTCGCGATAAGTTAAATATTCCATGTTGGCTTAAAAATATTGAAAAGAAATACAACAACAAGTACATGCACATGTACCGCTAAGACGAATATGAAATTTTGTACGCTTCATTATAGTGAGAAAATATGTATGTAAGTGTTTTGCAAAAACTATTTGTTTTATACGAGTAACTACTTCGGATTTTATAAAAAATCTCATTTAATTTTTTTATACATATAACGAGTGAACTTTTTCATTCCGTTCCGCAATTGCGGGAAGTGGATTTTTCCGCATTTGGGGTGGCTGAGGGGTGAGGAGGGGCATTATGACTGGTGATGTGCATGAGTAATATAATAAGTTTTAATAATTCGTCTTTCTACGCCTAGCTGCTACTCCATCATTCATCTGTAAAACATTTTAAGATTTATTCTGCAAAACTATTTCTTCTGTCCAAATGTCCAAGCCATGACAGGTCACTATTATCCTTAAAAATAAGTCGATTGTACTCACATTACAATTAAATATTTTCCGCGGGTGGATAAATACTTTTATAAGAGTGTTTTTACTATAAAATATATTCTGTGGCTTTTACTTTCAAAAAATATAAAATCTGTCTTAAATTTTTTTAGCAGCAGCTGTCATTATGCCAACGCAGAATTAATGAAATCGGGAATTTTAAATCTATTTTGCGGATAGCTTATACCGCAGGAATTAATAATTGCTATTTGCATGTCCATTGATATATACTTCAATAATGACACACAATAATTCTGTGGCAAAAAGGAAAAAGTGCTTAAGGCGAGATAAGCTGATTTTGAGTTAATGGTATCTCCTTAATCTGCATATTCGAAAGTACCCCTGGTCAAAATTTCAATTAATTTGAGTGATTTTTAAGGAAGTTATAGCACTATGACTTGCGACTTATCTTTTTAAGACTTCTAATCTCATTTGGAATAATAGCTTAATTTAGGTTAACCTTTGGTGTATTTCAACTAAAATGTATTACTTATAGTGTGTAGAACGATGGTTGCTTAAAAAAAGAAAGATTAATAGAGAATCTTCCAATTTAACTGTATAAGAAGTAAATTTCTGAAAATCGACTTGGAAGCTTAAAAGTGCTCTCCTGCAAAACAGTAAAATATGACTTAAGCACGTTTTCCTTATTGCCACAGAATTTAAAAATTTAACTAAAACGTAGAACATTGAAATATGAAAGAAGCGCAGAATAGAATAGAAATAACATGACGATTTAATTCCCATTTCCTAAGAAATATTCTTGTCGAAATTTTGTTCATTGATCTATCTTTGGGTTTTGTAAAATGTTCGTATGCAAAATATAATTTTATTCACAACTGTTTTTCTAAGACTTATATAAAAATATTCAAATCCAGAATTTGTAACACCATACTTTTGATTGTGTTGTAGTGGACAGGTTTCTCAAACTTTGTTACGCTGCGGGTAAATTGTTAACATACAAAAACTTAAATGTGCTATAACATCGTCCATTTTTCATACAAAAAATTAAATGTGCTATGAATCGTATATTTTGCACACAAAAAAATTAAATATGCTATAAAACGTAAATTTTTCATACAAAAAATTAAATGAGCTATAGATCGTCCATTTTTCATATAAAAAATTAAATGATTTTTTCTTTTTTAATAAAAAAAAATTAAATGGGCTATACATCGTCCATGTTTAATGCAAAAAATTAAATGGGCTATACATTGTCTATTTTTGATACAAAGAGTTAAATTAAATAAATCGTCCATTTTTAATACATAAAATTAAAGAGGCTATAAATCGTCCATTTTTCATATTAAAAATTATATTTCTAGTACATTATTAAATTTAGTATAAACAGCCGAATTTTTTCTATTTTTCTGTTACTAAAATTATGTTCTTCATTTTTTCCACTAAATTATTAAATATTTACTTATATTTGGAAGAAAAAAATATGTATATTTGTATAGATGCATATCGAACTATTTTCTATTATTTTGGTTTGGAATAGACAAATCTCAATTTTATTAAATCAGCAAAATTGTATTTGCTATGTAAAACTATCGAAATGTTTGCTAGAAGCGCAGCCAACTTCACCCTCAAACATGTAATTCAACTGATGATGATGCCACACTGGCTCGATTAGTCATACAGTTATGTAACACAAACTGCAAGATAAATAAAATTATTTACCGTTAAATAGTCGAAATTGTTTATTTTTAAAACCACTAAAATCATTTAGATATATAAACATCAGTAGTGCTGTTGTTTTAATGTAAAATAAAAAATGGCGGGGCTAAGGTTTAGAATTAAGTAAAACCCTAAGTTTTGAAAAACAAAAATTTGGCTTTCTTAATGAAAAAAAAGAATGAATGTAAAAAAGAATGAATGTAGGGTGCTTAGAAAATGTATTCACTTTTATCAAAATGATTTTAAGAGAGAGACAAAAAAACACTTACTCACTTACAATGACATAGTTGCCATATTTAGAAAATTGCATAACTTTATTAATTGAAAACTCAAACAGCATAAACATTTGAGCAATGTGTGAATTACAAAATATTTAGAACGTTTCCGCTGGTCAACAGCAGCAGAGCAAAACATGACTATAAATAATTCTAAATTACTTATGCACTTGTTTCATATACATAATAATTAAATCGTTAAACAATACAAAAAAAAATTATCATAATTAGTGGCAGTTGATGTGCAGCAGTTGTTGGACTTTTGATGGAAAGGCTTGTAATAATAAATCATCAGTGAAAAGCAACAACTGTAAGGGAAACAAATTAATTACATTTTTTTTTTGTTAAAAAAAAAACAACATACATATACAAACATACATATGTATGTATGTATGTATTTATTACAATCATTGTAAATAATTAAATTTTAACTGAAAATTACTAAAGAACAAAATAAAACAATAGTTGACTGATTTGATGGAAATGTTTATGATGATGTCAGTTGCCAGTTGTTCTCGTTTGTGAACTGCAATTGAATACAATGCTGAGCAATTGTGTATGATGAATTAGGGTTGATCACAGCTGTCACTAAGTGTTGTTATTAGGGGGCAGCACAAAAAGCTTCAAAGGCAAATATGTATCTATAAAAGTTTTGGTCCCAGAAATATAGTAAAAAAAATATCCCCACAATGCTCACAAGAAATGTTTATCACTAGAAAGAATTATAGATTTTGGCCGTCATATTTCCAAAATATTTTTAACTACGAATATTGGATTGCTTCTTTATTTTTGAAACCATGTGGCAATTAAGTATTACTTATATCGAATATTTTGAATTTTTTCGTCATTATTTTGTATGTTCAACATACAAATTGAATTGGTACATTCAATTAGTACAAACAATTATCTTTATTAGAGAAGCAAATTATACAGGGAAGGCCGGTCGGTCTTTGCTCATTCTTTAGTTTTTATTTTTCATTTCATTTAATTTTTTTTCGGTTGAAAATTGATTTTAATTAATTTTCGCTTGAAATGTGTGGAATTAGTCTTATTTACATTATGCGGGCGGAATTCTAAAAATGTTGAAATTAATTGTTGACTCTCGCTTTTTATCTTTGTTCTATTTTTATATATATATTTTTTTTTACTTTAAGTAAACAATTCTTGTCTTGGTTTGTCATTGACGTTGAACGAAACATTAACAGCATGTTGTGTTTTAAAAGTGCGCCTTTTTTACTTGTTTTATACATTTTATCTATGTATTACTTTATTTACTCGTGTTCTGACTAATCAGCCGAAACAAAGTTAATTTTGAAATGGGTTTATTTTTTTACTGCTAAGCAATGTGTTTCGATTTGAAGCAAAAGCTAACTAATGCATTATTTACATTTGAAACTTTTAACAAAAAAAAAACAAAAACTCATCAGCACACTTCACATAAGTATGAGTTCTTTTTTTTTAGTTTGTATTAGATAGCAATTGCAGTAAAAACATAATAATTACAAGACAATATGTAGTTCTTTGTTCACACAGAAAATATTCAACTTAAAATCTACGTAAACAAGCTTAATTTAACATTTTTCGGCAATGATTTTGCTTCATGTGTGTTTCATGTTAATCTAACATGATTGAAAATTTTTTCTTTTTAAAAAAACTTTATTTTATGTTAATTTAACATTCCCGTACTGTTAAATCAAAATGAGGAATCATGTTGAATCTACGTACTGTTGAATTTACGTACTATTAAATCAAAATGAGGAATCATGTTGAATCAAAGTTATTTCAAGTTGAAACAACATGAATTTCATTTAATATAGTCATTGTATTTTATTAATTATTTATTTTACACGTGTGTATATTTTCACAGCCATCATCAAAATGTTTGTATGTATAGCAGAAAATATTAAGGCAAATAGTTTTGTAGACATTTTAACCCTCTAAAGCCCTTAAAATGGATAGGGCGGGGATTTAATGATTTACAAAAATATTCGTGAGTTAAATACTAATTTATTCACAATTTGCACAAAGAGGTCCCTAAAATTTTAACTCGATCTGTGAACGTTAATTTTTTTGGTGTGTAGTTTGAATTTGTTGTACGGTATTATTTAGTAAACCAACACTCTGCCTCTCCTAACATCCAGCTGCGTAGAGGACAAAGCACCAGCGATGTCAATTAAGTGCCATTCGCGCTATATTTGGTGCTTTTTGAGTCATAACAGTGCGCACTTTTTTAAACTGATGCTTTTTTACTGTATTGGTGATTTTGCGCTTTCAATTTTATTGTTTTAGTGCGTTTTTCAACTCCGCTAAACTTAATTTTTGATAACATTCCAACTACGAATTTTCCACTTTTTAGCTACTCTTGAATTAAAATGTTTATGTATCCTGTAAATATATAAACTCGTATGTACATACGATGAATACCTATTGCATTTAGTGATTTTTAGTGCGTTTTTTTTTATGAACGAACGAACCGTGCGTTTTGCTTTGAAAAAGTTGGCATCACTGCAAAGCACAGGGCAAACGGTTTGTTTGTTCCGAGTAAAACGTGCTCCTGCATTAATATAAATCTTTTTTTTGCTTCTTCAGTATTTTGCACAATTTTTTTTTCTTATCATTTGTTTATTTATTATTTGCCGTCTGCTTTTTGTTTATTTTACATATATATTTTTTAATGATATTTATGCAGCAAATGTGCGTTCGTTTCTGTTTTATTAGGGCACAAAGTAGATACATATGTATATACTCGTATGTTAGTTTTTTTTATTCTCTGTAAATATTTTCACTACAAAAATTATTAGAATTAATGGAAAAAGATATCTAGGGAGATAGGAAATAAGTAGTGACAGAGATAAATATGATTTCGAACGTAGGACTTTTGAGCGGGTTGGCAAAAATCCAGAAATTATTGGTATTAGAAAAAGAAGGAAATTTAATTGCTATTAGAATCTGTGTAGGAGTTGACTAAATTTAATTTACATTTCGAAGAAAATATTGATGAATTTTAATTTTAATAACATAAGATGCATATCAATTTGTTTAAGTTTGTAATCGAATACAGTTTTTTATTGTTCTTGGCTTTTTTTTCTGTTATCAAACCCTTTGTAGTCTATTGGAGAAATGTGGCAACATTGCATGCTGGTGTTTCTCTGTTTAAAGTAGAACAAATTTTCCCACAGAGCTTATTTATGTAATTTTATTAAATGTGCAATGTATTTATTAAATTTTAGCTATAAATTTTGCAATTTATAAAGATCAAAAGACTAAAGTGTTAAAAATAACGTGTTTTTTATTTGCAATCTGTAAAGCAAAATGCATAAGCATGTGTGACCTTATCACCCAATTTACAGAAAAATAAAATTCTTCCAAGATACCTTGTACATACATATAAAGCCACATAAAATCTCATAAAATGTTATAATAAATAACGACTACAACTCTCATGATTTCAATTATATTAATTTAAATAAATTGAAAATAATAATCATAGAAATCATCGTACTCATAAAAATTTGTATGAATTTATGCTGTGTGATGGCCATAAAAATATGTTCTTTTTTTATTGTAAAACAAAGTAATAAAAGAAGAAAATCATGTGTTTGATTAAAGTATAAATATATAAATGTACATATGTATGTATCTGTACTATATGTATTCACGTAAATGGATATACAAGTATGTGCCTGTTAAACATCTGCACGAATCCACTCGAACAACATGTAGTATAAGCGAGTCACGATTTACTTTGATCCAAAACTGGAGGTCTGCTCTGTATTTCGAAACGAAAAAAAATACTTTCGAATTTGTATGTTATTAATACTACAATTCGAAAGCATATGCTTTCGTTTCGAATTACAGAGTAGACCCTCTGGCTGGATAAATTAATCTCACGAGTACTCAAAAATAAAAATGAATTACAAATCGAATCAAAAGTTTATTTTCAACAATTGGTTTGGACTGTTTGAATTTCCCGTCTCTTAAATGAAAGAGCAACACTGCTCCTGTCAACAAGCAACTGTCAGTTGACTCCTGTCAAAATTTGAAGAAGCTGCATCATTTAGTTTGTGTTGGACAGTCATTAATAGCTGAGTACCGCGTTATTTGAGAAGAAAATGGAAAAAAATTAATTTCGTATGCTGATTAATCACTATTTTTTTTTACGAAAGAAAACCAAGGCTAAGATTGATAAATACTGGGGGGACTCTTCACTGTCAATTTCAATGGTAAAAAAAAATTATTTACTGAATGCCAAACGTTCTGGAGACCTAATTGAGCTCTTTACACTCGAAAAAGTTGAAAAAATTCACGATCGTGAGAGATATTGTAGAAGCTTTAGGCATCTATCTCACATGGCTCAATGATTTCAATTTTGAGTGGTCACAACGTGTGACAACTTTGCAGGAATGCTTGGCATTATTCCACATCAACATGCAAGAGCTTTTGAGCCTTGTCATAGCCGTGGAGAAACAGTGGATCCACCAGAGATCAAACCGCAGTGAAAACAGGAAGTTTCTTGGGGTGAATCGGCTCCAAAGAAAGCTTAGGTTGATTTGTAAGCCAATTAAGTCATGGCGACTGTTCTTTGGGATGCAAAGCGGTGTAATCTAGATTGACTACCTTCAAACAATCAATGAGGATATAAAAAAGAAAGCATTCTGAAAAGTATTTTCTTTTTTTTTTCATTGTGCAGTTTCCCTGGCAAAAATCCATGAACCGGGGTACGAAAAAATCTCTCATCCGCCATATTCTCCGGAGTCAGCACCGGGTGAATATATCTTGTTCGCAAAACTGAATAAATAGCTCGGAGAAAATACATTTGATGACCTCGAGTTATCTTATTTTTCGGAAGATATAAAAAATTGGAGAATAGAGCTCAACGTAGTCTGCACATTGAAAAATTTAATGATTTTATATCCAAAAACCTGTCTGTAATTAAAAAAAATCGTGGAATTATCGTAAAATTTAAAAAAGCTCTCACTAATTTTTTTTAATAAAATTAAATACATAAATACACGACGCAACACAAAAAAATAAAATAAAAAAGAAGAGATGTGTCTTAGGACACCCGCTTAGAGCTATGCTGCTTAGCTATATAAAACAAATTTCATGTGTTAAATAACAAAGCAATAAAATTACTAGTGTTTTTATTCTTAAAACTATTTATTTAATATTCATAAAATTTATTTATTTTATTATTTATAAAATAAAATAAATTCGCAGCAAATATTTGCATGTGTGGACATTTTGCATATATGGGTGCTGTTTTTTTTAAAGTTCTTAGTTCAGAGAAAAATAAAGAAAACGACAACTAAATAATATAAACAAAGAAATCAAAACAAAAATTAATTTATAACTGTATTAGCGTCGATTATTTTTGTTACGAAAATCACGTCCTAGCACCTGTGTCTGACATGAAGAGCATAGCTCTAAAAATAACACAGTTCTTGCGACGGATTCTGGTACAAACTCTTACGAGGAACATCTTTGCATTGCATTGGATTCGGTATTTTGAACTTCGAAATTCAAATGAAGTAGTTTGGCATCACTAAATCATAAACAAGAAAAATGCGGTAATTAATGAAAACCGCAGCTATTTATGTACTTGTGTATATATATATATATATATATATATATGTACATATGTATGTACGTACTTCAATGGCAATTATTTTTTAAAGAACACTGCACTTGCAAGTCAACAGCTTCAACTAAATATTATAAAAATAGAAAAATAAAATTTTATGTCGGATTTATGTAGTATAAACTCATTTTGATTGCTGTATCGTCTGGTTGTATGTCATGTTCGACTTCAATGACTTCATGGCAAGAAAAAGAAGAAGCAGATGCCATAAACCGGCTATTCATGTTGTATTTTTGTTTTAAGTATTTAATAAAGGGTCTTCCAATAAGAGGTTTCAGTTATTTTTGCCAGCAAAAAAAAAAAACAACGATCGGATCATCGGATGTTTATTTAATTGTAAAGAAACGCTTGCGGAACCATATTCTTTTCATGAAATTTTCCAGTACCAATTCGTATATGTGGTGCTGCATGTTGTCGATAACTTCACAAATTCCATGTTTAAAATCTTCAATAAATTGTGGGCCATTGGTATAGAACTTAGCTATCACGTAGTCGCAAAGAAAAATGTTTAAGAGTGTGAAATCACAAGATCCCGGTGGTTGGCTAATTGTGTTCGCCTCTCCGAAAAATCACACGGTCAGGAAACTTTTCCCCCGCAAAATAGCGATTGTATCGTTACACAGTAAATAGTTGTGGTTTATTTTTTTATACGCAGCGGTTTTAATTATAGACTACATTGCAATTAAAATTTGCAATAAATTCCGACAATTTAATGTAATATACCGGCTTGGTATTGATCCAACATTTTTTTACTGTGTACTTGTGTGGCACGTAGCTCAGTCTAGTTGAACTTCCAAGGCTTAAAACCTTAATATCTTTATGCAAAATACGGTGTAATGTTGTAATCGATGAGAAATTCCAGTTCTCAGTTGTTCTTGAAAAACAAGCACGTATGTATTCGATTCTCCACATCACTAACTTGCTCTTAATGTTCACCATTTTTGTAGTGAATTTTAATAATTTTAATGCATTTGTTTTTTTTTTATTAATGTCGTAGTTTTTTCTGATCATCTGTTACAGGTTGAGTCATGATAACTCTTAAAATGGTGATCCATTTCAAACTGAAACGTCTTATTGGAACACCCGTTACGTACCTCTACAGTTTTACCGAATCGAAATGAAAACAAAACTTTTTCAATAATATTTTGAATGTACTCGTATGTACTTTTGTTTTTGCTCTACCCAAAATTCTTTAAAATTTAATTGATTGTGAAAGGAAGTGGTTCAAAAACTTTAAGAGTTTTAAATAATTTATGCTCTAACGCTTTAAGTTAAGCATGTGAAAGGAAGGTGTAAAAAAAAACCAAACGCATGTTATTCGATAGTTATTGACAATTCATGGAAAAAGAATCACGTGTAACTCGAACATCAGCAAAACAGTAAATTATGTTTAGGAGCTTAGACACGCAAGCTAAAGAAAATAAAAGTCTGGAAGCAATTAAGTTGTTTTAAGTAGTTTGTAGTTGTCTGTTTTCCAAAAAAAAAAATGTTGTTAGGTAGAGGAAGGAAAACGAATGTTGGTAAATTTTATTGAAAGCTATTAACGTAGACATGGCTTAGTAGTTATTAGGAAAAAGCTTGTTGAAAGGTTGCATACCATTGTGCGCAGCAGATGATTGGTCTTATACTAATCTTTAAAATTATACTACCGTAGCCGTACTACCGAATTTAAAACATTCATTTGACAAACGTTTTTGCTTAACTTTTTCTTTAGCAAAGAAAACTGGCAACACTGCTTTTTCATCAGATGTTTGTGTCGATGATAAGCCTTCGAAATTTATTTTCAACAAAATTATCCTTCAGAATTTATAGACATATTTACATGTACATTTTGAAGGATATACATATGTAGATAAATATTGTTTAATAAAATAAAATACAATTTCTTTTTTTTCAACAAATTAAATTTAAGTGCATTAAACATGATTGTGAAGCAAGGATAAGGATTATCAACAAAAAAATAAAAAGAGAATTTGCAAAGAAATATTATTACACTTTACAAGGAAGTGTAAGTCTGTATGTGCATTTATAAAAAGTGTGTGTGTGTGTGTGCATTAGTAGTTGTATGTATGTATTTAATTATTCAGGGTAACAGAACACAATACAATGTAGACAGAGAAATTCTTGTTTCAAAAATATGTTTTAATAGAAAAGAAAATCAAGGGATTTTTTCTAAAACAATTTCTATGAGTTAAGCAGAGACAAGGGAATTGGGGTACACGCACGCATACATATGTACTCGTACTTATGTAAGTATCTATGTATATGCACATTATACATGTAATAAGTACATACATTTGCCTGGAGAGTTGCTTTTGTAAAGAATGATTTTGTTCAAGTGTGTGTGTATAACAGGTCAGGGTACATTTACACATGTCAAGAGGGTGGTTTCGAAATGTATTAAAATGCCAAAGAAATAATTATTTCCAAGCCTTAAAAAAGTTAAATTTTATATGGCAAAATGGTCTTATTCGAAGGCTTTTGTAGTCAGTAAATTGTTTTATCAATCACATGTTAAACCTCATATACATACTATATGTACATAAATGTGAGTTTCAAGGAGTTCAGTGTGAATGAGGGTGCAAGGTAAAATTTTTGCGCAATTGAAATATTGTTGAAGCTATTCGAAAGTTCTGAAATGCAAATGAAAATAGTGCACCATTTTCTCCAGCTCCTTAAAAATCCGTTGGGTTAAATTCGGATAATGATAATGATATGAGGTGTCTGAAAACAGTCATGCTGCCATGGCAAGCAATTTTAATTATTTTTCAAATGAAAATGAAAAACCTCACTAAAAAGAAAAAATTCCCAGAAAACGAAAAAAATCGCCAAAAACTCGAAAAAATTGCCTACATGAAAAAAAATCGCTAAAACTAAAATAAATCGCCAAAGCCAGAATAAATCGCCAAAACCGAAACAACCGCCTAAGCTAAAAAAAACGCCAAAAACCGAAGAAAACGAAAAAAATCTCTAAAACGAAAAAAGCGCCGAAACTAAGAAAGATCGCCAAAAACCGATAAAAAGCTTACAGTGTTCTTCAAATTAAAAAAAAAAATCTAAATTATGTAAGACATTCGATTATATAGGCTAAGGTGCGTATAGTATTACATATGTAGTTTCCGTCCGGAAATAAATCGCCAAAGCCAGAATAAATCGCCAAAACCGAAAAAACGCCTAATCTAAAAAAACGCCAAAAACTGAAGAAAACTTAAAAACGAAAAAAAATCTCTAAAACGAAAAAAGCGCCAAAACTAAAAAAATCGCCAAAACCGATAAAAAGCTTACAGTGTTCTTCAAATTAAAAAAAAAAATTCTAAATTACATATGTAAGACATTCGATTATATAGGCTAAGGTGCGTATAGTATTACTTATGTAGTTTCCGTCCGGAAATAAATCGCCAAAACCAGAACAAATCGCCAAGCCGAAAAAAACGCCTAAGCTAAAAAACGCTAAAAACCGAAGAAAACTTAAAAACGAAAAAAAATCTCTAAAACGAAAAAAACGCCAAAACTAAAAAAATCGCCAAAACCGATAAAAAGCTTACCGTGTTCTTCAAATTAAAAAAAAATTATAAATTACATATGTAAGATATTCGATTATATAGGCTAAGGTTCGTATAGTATTACATATGTAGTTTTCGTGCGGAACCCGTGTATGAATCAGAGTCTCACTTTACTGAATTTTTTTTAAATGCAAGTGATCGAAAAATTTTTGTTAACTCGATGTTCACTTAAAAAAAATTAAAACAGAAGAAATATATAGATGCAAGATAGCTCCAACCTTAAAATGCCATGAATAATGAATCGATCGAGATCATAAACCGCATCCCCAGAATATTAGAAATGCAAGCGTTACATTTTGCAAAACAATTAATATCTGCTTGTTACTCACTGTCCTACATAATATTCTGTATTTTAAGAAAATGCAGATCAGAAGATCGAATTAGCTCCTCTTGTCTCTTTAAAATTTTCATAAAGTCAACTAGATTAGGGTTAACATTTTTCCGAAGTAGTTTGGTTATGTAGGATAGTAAATGTTATCTATATGGTAGCGTTAACAGACTAATTGGCTAAAGATGCGACTTACCTGACAGCTGAACTGCTTTTATAAACATTGTATGTAGGCACGGCGCTTTTAGATCATAAATAGTACACAAACCTTCTTGTAGGAATGCATTAACTAAATTAACATTCTCAATTACTCGTATATCGTATAATTAAGGGACAGACCTCGTGCTTTTCATTTAAGAAAGTTTGTATACTAGTAAGAAGAATTATAGAATTTTTCGAATACATAAAACACATAGAGAAGGGTACATTTTCCTTTATATGCCTCTTTGAGAATTTTTCTTTATACAAAACAAAGTTGTTGTAGAGCTGCTGTAAAATAGCACGAGTATAAAATAAAGGAAATGGGAGAGTTTGTTTTGTTCTTTTGTTTATTCTTCTAAATATCTAACCCATAAAGTATATTTTAAGTCAACTATTTGCTGAAAAAAAAATCCAATACAATGTTGTCACATTTCAAGCCTCACACAAAATGAAAACTTTAAATTAATTTTAAAAAACAAATTTCTGAGGATTTCAAAAAATTCATTATGAGGGTTATTATAACCGTAACTACCAAAATGTGTATGTAAAGTCGCCTCTTAATTGAGATTTTCTGATAATAACAAAAAAAAAATTATGTGATATGATTCATAAGTGACACACATTTTATAGAAATTTTTAAGCATAAGTTTTTCGAAGTCAAGAAATTGTTTGCTTTTTCTTAGAAGTTTGAAAGAAATATTAAATTTTATATCTGTGGCATACAAGGAATTCTTTTGTAAATAAATTATAAAATAAATTTAATAATTGTCAACCATTTTAGGAGCGATGTCAAAAAGGCGCTGTATAAAGAAGAGTTATTATTTGTTTAAACAACAAATTTAAAAAGAAGTGTTTTTAGAGGGTGTCTCAAAATTAAGTTTATATTTTGTGGATCAATGACCCGGGTCAATTTCGCCAACTCTATTTAAATATCTATTCATATTCAAAATTGTTTTTCATATATTTTATTTTATTTTATTTTTTTTTTCAATGGAAACAAAGTTTTAAATATTAATTGATATTTAAATAGCATTGGTGAAATTTGCCCTGAGCCCTTTATCGCAGCAATGTTTATTACTTATTTTGGAGCTTATTTTTAACTTCCTGCTATAGTAAGTTACTGATTTTTTTTAATGATATCGCCTAAATGTAAACCCCTTCCGAGCTGGGTTCGCTCATTTTACTACTCATCGATAAATAAGTCCGTGACTTTTTGCATGAAACAAAGGTTTTTGAATAAAAAATATTTGATTTTTGAAAGTTGTCTCCTTGGAGCTACAACTGTTCCATCCCTTCGAAAAAACAAGATTTGTCGAGGTAATCAGAATTTTTATTTGCTTGTAAGATAATTTTTATCATAGAAGTTAAATCTCTCCCCGCTGGGTAACTTTTTTCTTCATGTTTGTGGTCGATTGTAAGCAAACGCCGCACGATGATCATGATCATGATCATTCATAATTGAAACCACTGAGCCACAACACCATATCGTGAATTTTTTCAATTATTTCTAGTGTTGAGATCTTAAAAGGGAGTCCAGAACGTTCCGCATCGTCAGTTCCTGTACGACCGCAAGAAAATTCAGCAAACCACTTTTCACCATTAAAATTGATGGTGCAGAGTCTCCTTAGTATTTATCAAGCTTAGCCTTGGTTCAAGTCATGTTTTTTTCCCCCAAAAAATTAAGCTTACTGAGCCCACGAAATTCACCTTTTACACTTTCTTCTCAATCAACTCAAACTAAGTAATGCAGCTGGTTAAAATTTTGACAGCAGTCAACTGACAGTTGCTCTTTCACTTAAGAGGCGAGAATTGCAAAATATCACGGACTTAAAATTTCTTATGACGAGTTGAAGATACACTGCCAAATTGTGATGGCACAAACTTTCGATTTGAGATAAGATCACAAGAAAAGTTGAGTTAAATTAGAACTAAGTGGAGGTCAATATGTGTCACCTCTTCCAGGGAATTCAAGCTTCTGATTAAGTCCTGTGGTTTTAATGCTTTCCCTAATGGAATTTTGTAAAAATGCAGCTTCAGGTCTCTGTACAGCAATTGCGTCCTCCCTAATTGGAAGTTTAGGATCGTCGCGAATAGACTGATTAACAGTTTTCATGCTTTTGATCTCGATTTTCTTTTTTCCAATATTGTACCAATTTCTTCAAACTTTTTTATCCAGCTGGAGGTATGCATGCTTGCGTATCTTTTAAATTGTGCTAACCGCTAATAACGCAGAAGCTTCCCAGCACTACAATCGCCGAAGTGACATTTTTGTAAAACGATCTGAGAAGCGGGACCGCGAATTCGATTATTTCATAGCGAATAAGCTACCAAAAGCCACGCTTTCGTTTTACATACTCCGCAAAACCCTCAAATTTGTATTAAGCTAAACGCATAAAAACTTTCTTTTGAAACACCTTGTGTTAAGAAAAAAATACATATTTAATTAAGTAAAACAAGCACGAAGCTTTATTTACATAAAACTTTAGTTGCTGCTGTCTTTTTAAATGTAAGATAAGCATAAAAGGAATATGATTATTAATGAATAACAAGTTTATTTTCAAACTCGTATCTCGTATGCTAAGGAAATTAAAGAGAATGCACCCTACTTAATTAAATTGGCTTTAAATTTACTTTCACATTTTTTTTTTATTAATTCATCTGATAAAATTGCTTAGATCAATCAGCGATAACTCCAATATATCGTCAAGTATACATATGTTTGCCTAGAAATTTATATTGCAGAGAAGGTAAAAACACTATTGCTACTCTATCTTTACGAGTATGTCGTCAGCTTTGGCAGTGTGTATGACCATCAGATGGGATGGGATGGGATCATCTTTGAATAACATCACACTGCACAAAGTCGAACCTTTTGAAATACTAAAAACCGAACTCCAGCAATTGGCGATTGGAGAACATAAATCCTATGGAGTAATCCGAATCAAGCGATTCTAAGATTGAATAGGTCAACACTCGGGAGACTGGTTTGCATAATAAACGGCCACACGGAGATGTGGTCTCATTTTTCTCGCATAGGGCGGATAGAGGATATCACATGGAGAGCATGCGAGGAGTTGTCTCATTCTCAAGCGTTTAGTCGGCTTAGAATACAAATTTTCCATATGGACATCGTGCCGGATTTGGAATGTCTGAGTAACTCTAATATAAGGGACCTAAGAGAATGCACAGAACAAACTGGTTTCTTTGTGTGACCGGTCTATGGAATAGGGTTTTCTGTGCAGATAAAGCCGATTTGGGCATAAGTGTAATCCTGTATGGGATTACACTTAACGTAGTTTCTCCTCTTTTCAACCTAATCTTACCAAATCTATACCTCGTATAGCTTTGCTGTTATATTATGTTTTCGTTTTGCAAAATCTACTGAGTTTAAAGTTTTAGACCATTTCAACTTAAAATTCGAAACGGTAGTAAATGGTGGCTTTTAGTGGAAAATGCGTTCTTAGATATGAAATATTCTAACACAATTCAAAAAAACGTAAAATTTTTATGAAACTAATTCCCATGTGGTCAGTCACTGCTGGTTGTTAATTGTTTGTCACTTCGTTTATTTCTCCATTTTCCTTTTGTTTATTTATCTAATTCTTAACAGATTCACCTACATTTCCAAGCACTAGACAGCCGAGAATTCCACAGAGTTCATTTACCACTAATACCTTCCAATCGCTTGGCACTTTTAATGAGTAAAACAAATTGCTTAAAAGTTTATTTGTTGATTCGGTATGACTGACACCTCTTTAAGGTTTGTTTGATTATTTTGTTGCAGCGTTTGTTTGTTTGTTTGTTTGTTTTACATGTAAATTTTGTTGTTGAAAATTAAAGAATTGCTGTTGTTGTGAAAAAAGGGAATATTTCCATAAACCACAAGTTTCCATATGAATAGTTGCTGCTTGCAATGTGGGTCCACAAGAGCGAGAACCTCAACAAGGAGAGTGTTTAATTTAAGCAAGTGCAGTAGGAGTCACTATTACATCAAGCTCACACTTGCTCTTCGCATTTCTTCCTTTACCATACTCTTTTTCATTTGTCAGGTTTTTTTTCTTGTAAGTGCTGGTTTCTGAGGTTTTTGTGGAACATCTCTTTGTCTTCCCACTCTCTCGCCATGGGGCCACCTTTTTCCTGTCTTGTATGTATGTATGTATGTACGCTTGTTTGTTGCTGTTACTTCATTATGTGACATGTTGGTGTTGTTGACAGTTTTGCTGTCAGTTAGTTTGCCATTTGTAAGTGTGTGTATTTTATTGTTGTTTTTTTTTTTTTTTGAGTTCTTCATACTTTTATTTCGACTGTCATTCAGTCAGTCAGCGTGGGTGAGATTTGTTGTCATAATTTATTAAAATGGATTTGTATTTAGTAAGTGCTCAAAAGTCTGGGGAGACAGAGAGGGTACACATATTCAAGTTAAGTGTGTGATTGTGATAAAGTGCATAAATGTGAAATAAATTTTGAGGTTTGGTTTAGTTTTTAATTCAGGCATGTGTAGTATGTAAATTGTTAGAAAATTTTATTATAGAAATTCTAGGAATCAAGAAAATTAAAAAAGTTTAATAAAAATACCCCGGAAAACATACATTATTTATTATAGACTAATAGAAAAAAGAAACTAGAAATTTTTAGTAAAAAATATATGTATGTAAATATAAATACAAATACGTCTAGATGCTTATCAGTAGACCTCAACCATAATTCAAAAAAGCTTATACAAAAACTCTCAATAAACTATTGAGAATTGCAAAACTACCGTCACAGTACGTATGCTTTTGTGTCAATTTGTGTGGACAATTTGTTAACAAAGACTGTCTCGTTAGTAGTGACTTTATAAAAATTCATAAATTCGTTAAGTTCAACTGATGGACTGAAGAATAACAATAGCTTACAAATAACCAAAATATGTCTCGACCGGCTGTCTTTAACCTAGGATGAAGAAATACCTGGGTATTTTTTTGGTTTTACTAAAGGTCCGCCATCTAACGTTTTTTTTCAACTAGTGCTTATTTCGTGAATGGTAACACTTAGCTCATGTCTGATTTGACAGATAATTAGTTTTATCCTTCCGCTGAACGAATATGGTTGTGTATACGCTTGAACAACGCTGGGAAATATTGCCTGCGATCGACTTACAGAAGATGCCGATTTTGTCAAAAAAAATTATCTTTTCAGATGAAGCTCATTTTGAGCAAAATTGTCGCATTTGGGGCGCAGAAAACCCGCAATCATACATTGAAAAGCCGACGCACCCAAAACGAGTCACTGTTTGGTCCGGGTCCGGAGGCATAATTGGGCCAATGAGCAAGGAGTGGCCGTTACAGTCAATGGCGATCGTTATCGGGCCATGTTGAACGAATTTTTGTTCACAAAAATTGAAGAGGAGGATATTGGCAACATTTGGTTTCAACAGGACGGCGCTACGTGCCACACAGCCGAAGCTACACTCGATGTTTTGCGCCCTGTTTTCAAAAAAAAGAAGTTATCTGGCGGACCCTATATATGTTGGAATTTTGCACTGGTTAAACATTCCAAAGCAACCAGATTTTCATTCTAATCCATTAAGTTGAAATTTTTGAGCTGGTTAAACATTTAAAGCCAACTAAATCTTCATTCTAAACAGCATTTACTTTGACTGAAGTCATTAAGTTGTAAAGCTGATGGGCAATTCCACAGAATGTCACATACAATGACATGATCCCCAGTAAATTCCGAAACTTTATAACAAACAGTGTGGCAATAATGTGAACTTCTCATTTCCGTAACTTAAATTCCGCATTCTTTGCCAGTTGTCAAACAACAACAAAAGCAGTTTTTCTTAGACAAAAATATTGAAAATTTTAAAGTAAAAGTAAAGAAAAAAAAGACCTGAACATTTTCAAGTGCGTGCGTATTTATTTAGTCATAAATAATTTTCAATTTTCAACATCAATTATCGTTTTCCTTTCGTCTGCTTTTTTTATGTGTATGCGAAATATCGGCCGATTATTTTATTACATACGTATTTTATTTTCCACATTCGCACGCATTTAAATTGTTTACTTCCTGTTAAAAAAAAATAAATAAAAAAAAATGCGCCAAATAACGACTCATACATGCATTTTGCCGCTGTCTGTCTGTCTGTATATTTGTCTCTGTTGCCGATCGTTAAAATTAACCACACAGTGCAAACATACATACATACATATCGTTACCTTAATATAGAAAGGCGTAATACATTTTTTTTAAATCGAGTTTTTTGTATATTTCGATAGAAGAACATCTAATATATTGAAAAATACAATAATCTCGATTTCAAAAATATTGAGTTAAGAACCTTTCTTTGTTACGGTAACGATATACTCACATTTTTGTACTTAAACATGACCCCTCTTCCTTTTTGCAAATGTCTACATACATATGTATATTTCTTTATTATTTAACCCGCCTCCCCACAACTATACGAGTACATATATACGCGATTATCTAGTGGCAGACAGTCATCATGAAACATCGGCGATTTTTTGTTCTTTGTTATAGCTGTTGTTTTGATATTCGAGTTTAATTTCCAACAAATGTGTGCACATTTAGTTCAATTAAATTCAGAAAATGTTGATGAAATTTTAAACGTTAAATTTGAAATGTAACAGCAATAATTTACAGTAGCGGACAAAACAGGCTTCAAAAAAAAATAGTTTATAAACTACATATATATAAAAAAAAATTCATATACATACTTTCCGTGTACACGTACATGCTGGACGGATTTTGTTTTAGTTTTTTCTGCTTGAAAGGTGACTTCATCGAGAGGGTTCTTCGCTATGTTTCAAGAAAATCGGTGCAGCCGTTTAGAAGATGTCACATCTTTTCTATGTATATCGGGGGTTTTTTAAATTTTAAATTTTTGTTATTTATGGGAATTATTACAATTTAAGTTTAAAATTTTTTGTTAACGCACAAATAATCCCAAATATTTTACTTTAAAAAATTTTTTTTATCAAAAATACATTTAAATTGATTATTGAGGAGTTAGCTGGATCTGGATCCTATGGGCATTTCACTGTTGCGATACTAAAGGGCAAAATTGTTACTTTTAATACCACCCATCGGTTACACTGTTCACAAATATCTGAGAAATTCATTTTAAAGCCCGGTACGGAGTTCTTAAATTACTTCACATTTGTAAATTTTCATTTATTTCTACACGGTACAATAATCGCGTAGCCTTTGTAGAGATTTGTGCTTGCATACACACAAATTCCTTTATTTTTTAACTTATAACACACTAAAAATTGATTACAAATTGTAAAAAATAAGAAATGTCAAGAATTCCGTAGCCAAACAATTGTATGAACATTAATTTTTGTTTCAGCTGACTGAAAAAAGTCTCCACTTATATATGGTGTGACACAAGTTTAAATCATAATAAAACAAGGAAATATATTATTAATATCAATGAAACGGGCTTTATTGAAAATAAAATTTTATGAAATTGAATGTTTAAATATGATTTCTGCCATGAAATCTGGAACACGAATTTTCAGCAATCGTTTTTGAAGACATATGGGCCAATGACAGTGACTCCGCCAGCTCATAAAGCGAACAGTAATTTTCTGTGGATGTAATGGTGTTTCGACAAAAGCTTGTCGATTCTCCCCACTCCAAATGCGAAAATTTTGCTTATTTACGTACCCATTCAACCACAATTATGTACGTCATAAATTGGACGAAGTGCACGATGAGTTTGACGAATAGAACAACTATTTTGATCAAAAATTTCAACAATTTGCACGCGTTGCTCTGGTGTAAGTCGATTCATAATAAAATTTCAAAGCAAACTAAACAAAAAGCAACTATCAGCTGTTAAATGGATGCTCAAATAAAGCAGTGATGCCAACTCAAAGTTGTGACACTCTAAAAAAACACCCTTTGGCTATAACATCTCTGTAGTGGACAATAAATTTCAAAAATTCCTAATATGCTTTTCTTTTGGAACTCCGTACCGTTCCGTTCCGTAAACGGAAATTTCTTTAAGAAATTCCGAAGTTTTTTTTTACACGCATGGGAACCTGAATTTCCGTAAGAACTTCGTACCAGCCTTAATACAGTTTAGTAGGTAAACTTTGTGTAACATTTACTTTCATTGAAAGTATTCATTGCTTCTGCACACACAAACGATCAGCTGATTCGTTTCGTTATGCGAGACACTCTGCTTATTTCCTCTTTACTTGTGACAATTGCGTGCATAATTTAGCTCTTGCTCCTATTGAGAACGGCGATTATTTTTTAACTGTATATATAAATTTATGCCTATTCAAGTTTCAAATAATAATACATATGTACATAATATGTACATATTTTCAAAACCGTGAGAAGGCTTCATTCACACTTTGAAACAGTTTAAAACATGTGTTTGACATAGAGATGCTAAAGCATATGATATCACGCATTTCGCAAGTATGACATATTTTTCACAATAAGAACACCATTTATTTTTTATTAAAGAGCATACATAATTCAAATTCTGCTAGTGAGAAATTATTTCCATTACAAAATGTTTCATATTAAACATGGAGTAAAACTTTGTTCCATTTAAATAAAAATAATGATAAAAAAATATGTATGTACGAGTATGTGTGTTAAAAAGATTAAATTATGTTCAAAAGAATGAATTTCGCATTAAAACATTTGAAATTCATTTAAAATATGAATATTCCATTCAGATAAGTATGTGCTAGATAAATACGAGTGTTACTGTAACCATTTGTTCCACATTTGGCTCCAAATAATGTTGCTGCTACAGCCAGCAATGTAATTCATTATTGTGGAAAAGAATTTTTAATAAATATTTCTACACTGTTTGAGTATTTTGTCTGTCTGTCGGTTTGTCTGTGCTTTCTCATTAATGCTTTTTAAACACTTTTTCCATCATTTTTAACCAACACGCATGTCACGCACTTTTGACCTTATTGAAAGAATGGCACAGTGCATAAATAAAATTGTAAACTAATCCATCCGTATGCATCATTTCTGTTATTCGCTTAACAGGAAGCACGAAAATATAATGAAATAGTGGCGGGGAGTGAAGGAGTGAAGGAGGGGATTATTTTATTCTAATATTTCCGCTGTACTTCAATACTGCCACTATAATTTATTACGCTTTATGTAATGTAATCTAAACTAGGCACGAAAATGTCATTTTAAATTCTTTTCAATAAATTTTAGCATAATTTTTTTTCCAAAGTTTTATGGAAACAAAAGAAAAACTGTCATTATTTGAAGTGTATTTCGACAAGCGTGTGTGTATATTTTTTTTTTCAAAAAACAAAAATTGTTTAAAAATAAATGCATACGAACTCCAGCAGACATTTCCACATCTTTTGGTTACTGGCAACACATACATATACATACATATATAAATAAATCTACGAGAGCTGTGTTTTATGTTATGCAATGTGGCAATACCGTACAACATACATACATATGTCAAGTCTGACATTTACTTAATTAAGTTTGACATCTTTAATTTTTAGAAATTTATTTTTATATGATGACTTTTCAAGTGGGATAATTTGTTGCTCAACTGTTTTAGACGTTTAGGGATTAAGATTTACAAGAATTGGCATAGGAAAACCTGTGGTTGATGACTGTGGTTGATGACATTTTACGAAGCTAGACAGTTCTTACTGGAGACAGTCTTAAAGGAAAAAATATTGAGAAATAAAGAAAATTTTTCCCAAAGTTGTTGCGTTTTCTTTGTTGGGTCAGCTGGTTTTGGAGCCACGATTGTACATGTACATACATATATATATAGAATATGTATATTTTTGATCTTGTGTGCCAGAATCAGTCGTAGAACTTGTGTAATTAATCTTCCCAACATTTTAATTCAAAGACTACCCTCGTAATATGTGCATGTATTAGGCTTTCTTAATCCTCAAATCTTAATGGAATATGAATAATTATATAATTTTTTAGTGGCTGCTTGTATTAGACACATTTGAATATCTAAATTCTTTGAGAGGCATAAATAAATAAATGGATAAAAAATTATGTTGCATAACGGCATTATTTAGGCTGTAGAATAAGTTTATAGTTTTAATTAAAACGAAAGAAAATGGAATCCAATAGAAGTATTTACACCACAATAGTGATCAAGTTCAGCCATAAAAAAAAACAAAATAAACCTTTTTTTAATCTTAATTAGAAAAAATTTTTGAAATAAAAAAAATTTTCTAGCTCAACAGTTCACATTTTAAGCCAAGTTTTATGCATTAAACACATTCACCACAGCACGACACGACTTCAAATGCCGCTAGCAGCATTTTTCGCCTGATAGTCTCCAAATTAATTAAATAGCTGGCTTAATTATTTTGGAGATGGCAGCAGATCCATCTGTACCTCATATTTAAGTATAAATAAATACATACTTTAGTATTGCCACCTTCAAATATTTCGCAATTATAACAATTAAATTAAATTACTTTGCAAATGTACTTATATGACGCAAAAGTATATGTCTAGCATAAATTTTTGGATATTGTTTCTGTTAAATAATATGAAACTATTGTACGATATCATTCATTCAACATTTTGTATTATACTGGCAACGCTGAATTTTCTCATTGTAGCCAAAGAAATAGAAATTAGTTTAATTGGACTACAAAGGCAAAATCAGCATAGACAACAACCTGCCTGCCGCCCTGTTGCCTTGCTGTCTTCCAAAAAATCACTCTCATATTAACATGTGTATTCTATCCTTGACATTTTGTAGTCGGTAGCCTGCTGTGGTGAATGTGTTGAATGCATTATTTAAAAAAAAATATGCTATCAATCTGAAAAGATGATGGCATGCCAGGTCTGCTAAGAGCTTGTACTCTAATAGGTAGAGCCGATATTGTATGGGATAAGTACATAGCAAGTGCTCTATAGTTTGCTCTTCATTTAAGAAAGCTGCAAAAAAATTAAAAAATTGGTTTTTAATCATGACAAAAATTAATTGATATAACTCGTAGTACATACTAGCTTTTACCAGCGGCTCCGCTCGCGTTGATCTGATATTTTGGAAACTATACTTAAAATTTATGAATGTTTTTTTATTTGTTACTCACTGATAATGTAAAAAAAAACGAAAAATCCGACAAAAAGGCGATAAAAAATTAAGAAACCGAATAAAAACCGGTTTTAAAACTGCTTAAACAATCAAAACCGAAACGAAAATTGCCCTAACCAGCCAAAAAATGTGTTTTTCGGTAAAATTCGAACTAAATATAAAAAACCGGTTCCGAATCGGATAAAAATAGGTGATATTTACTGCTGGTAATGTAGCTTTCTTTTTCTGCAAGAACTTTCAAAATCGGTTTATAGGTTGGAAAATCCGTGCCAAATACAAAATAATCGGTTCCGAACCGGATAAACAAATAGCCTATATTTGACGCTGGTAATCCATGATTAGATATACACAAATCTAACTTTTAATTAATGCCCTAATTCAGAAGATTGAGCACGTTTTTGCTTGAAAATATTTTTGAGTGTTTGGCTTTGAATTCTCTGAATCATTTTCTTCAAAAATAGTAGTTGTCTTTGAATATTATTATCATGTTTTTAATAGAGCATTTACATTGTCGCGTAGTCTAGTACTTACGAGATTTCGAGCTAAATTTATTATTTATTTTTTACTACCCTGTACAACATATTTAAATAAAAGATGATTGAACCAGCTACGGTCTGCTTAAAAAGGTGTGTGAATTGGCTATATTTCAGTTGTTGGCTATATTGCAGTTTTGCAAATTTTTCTGTTAATGGGTTTTGTTTTGGACATAAAATCTTGATAATTATCAAAAAAAAACTTGCTGTAGATGGTATGGATTTTCATAAAGATTTTAATTAAAATCTGCTAGATTTTGTGTAGGTGTAAGTGCCTGTTCTGTTCGACAATTGTGACGTTGTGATTCTTTAAGACAATTATTATTTATTGCCTATGATAAGAGGTTTGTGTCTATGCTTTGCGCTGTAGTACCAACACCTATTTTTTCATATATTTTTCAAACAATAGTACAATACTTACGAGATTTCGAGCTAAGTCTTTATAGTCACATATAAAACAAAATCTAGTTTGTGAGTAGATTTGTAGGCAATCTACTCAAAATTTAATATGTTTATATTATTTTTACTACCCTATACAACATATTTATATAAAAGACGATTGAATTAGCTACGGTCTGCATAAACGGGTGTGTGAATTGGCTACAGGCATAAGTCAAATTCATACTAAAAATCAAATCAATTGGTGATCAAATATATTAAGAGAAATATAATTTTAAATCAATTGAAATTTTGATTAATTTATTGCTTCAATTTAAAAAGAAATATGTGTGCTTTCAAATTTGTAGCTTGTGAAAGACAAATTCATGTTATTTATATTGCATAATATTGTTTTCTAAATGTGCACTTAATGGTATTCTCAATGACATTTTGTATTGATTTCCAAGTTAATAGAAAAAGGCTGTACGAGTATAATGCAAAGGAAGCAACCTCGATATTTGCATTAAATTGTAGAATATATATAAAAAGAATATCACAACATTAATTAAAGTATAAAAAAGAATTAGTAATTACACTATTAGACTGTGTCTAATGTTAACTGCCCTTCATCTATTGACCAATATACATTACACTGTATTGTATTGTACTGAAATAATAATAAGATGCGAACGACAGAGGAGACCAAAAAATTATATAAAAAGGTTAAAATACTTTCTATGCTGCCTGGAAAAATAAATTTTTTTCTCTACAGTTTTATTACTGAATGACTTTTGCCGCAGGAAACTTTCTTGCAGATCCTAAGTTGAAATACAGCATGTCTGTTTGATTCGACGGTGGAGAGTCCGGATTTCTGATTGCTACTCTTACCTAAAATTTTTAAATATGTTTTTGTCCTCTAACTTTTTATACTGAAAAGCTTTTTCATGGTAAAATTATTCGATTCGTATCGTGTTACTTTTGAAATTGTCGTATCGTTTAAAGGCTCAGTTAGCCGACTGTAATGCAATGCAAGTGTAATGTAGGAAACAGCTGATCAATATTTTTATATGAAAAGTAGGTTACGTTACATTACATCTCTGTAACCATTTCCATTACTTTTCACATAACAATATCGATCAGCTGTTTTCTACTGTTGCAGTTACATTACGTTACAGTCGGCTAACTGAGCCTTAAATCTGGATGTTAGTTAGTAAATATGGTTGAGGTTGCAAGCGAACGTGTCAGCTGTTATTGTGTTTCTCTTTGCTTTATACATGTGGGTGTATGTAGTTGAGAGAAGAAGTTAACGTTTGCTAAATAAACAGCAACATGTTTTATGTATGTTACAGATTTTGTCAGCTGATTCGTAAACTCACGATACGAATCTACTAATTCTACCATCAGTTTGTTTTACTTTGAGTACAATAAACGGCTTTTAAAGTTCTTATATCAGAGGTTGATTACCTTTGGGCTAGGAATGGTCATTCCAAAAATGTAAATAAAACTATACATTTTATTTTCATTTCATTTAATTTTTTCGTCTGCCTGAAGGCATATATTTTATTATATTTTATTAATAAAACCTAGCAACAAACAATAATTTAATCAGATTTAAATTCAACAATTAATTAGTAATTCATTTTCCACTAACACTATTTTTTTCACTTCGTCAATATTTATTACAAATTAATTAATTATTTAAAACTGGACTTCACGACGCAGAATTTGTACATATGAAATATATGTGAATAAATTTTTAATTTTAGGGTTAAAGTCCAACTTGCGGTATTCAAATTTGAACAAAATTTTAAAGGTATTTATTAGTCACAGAAAATATTTTTGATTAAAACATATTTCCATACAAAATTTGTTTCATAAACGCTTTACAAATCAAAATCATTTTTTAAGATTGAGATTGTAAATCATTTACAGTTTTCGCTTTGCTGTCAATTTCTTTTTTAACACAGTGAATCATTTCTGTTCAGTTTAAGTTAATTTGGAAACACAAATTATTTTGCACTCTGAAAATTTCTCTCAGTGTTAATCTCAATAAGCACGCCATGACTCATGGCTTAAAAATAAACAATTTTTGCCAGTTGAGTATAATTCAGTTTTGTTTAACAATTGCACATTGTACACACTTACAAAACAATTGTACTTGTAAATGTTTAAACAAAAATCTCTTGAAAGATTTCTGCTCAATTGCATACATTAAACTTGAACTTACAAGTGTGTAAGCCAAAGAGACACGTGATTTTAAGTAATCTTCTTTTAAATAATTAAATTCTGTTTTAATAAACCACTTGAGTTATGCATTTGTATTGGTAAAAGACATTAATCCATTTTGGTTTCATAAAAAAACATTTTATAATAGAAAAAAAGTTGACGTGTTGGACTTGTTTGTTTCTTTTTTTTTTAATTATGAATTCAAACATTGTCTCAACTATTATCGTTGAAAAGAACACGAAAAATAGCGACTACATATTTTAGTTTATTTTTTATTATTATTATTCTTTTGATTTTATATTAAAGTTTCAAACAAGTAAATGCTATGAAAAGAATTTTAATCAGAAAATAAGTCCTAATAAGAAGAAAAAAATATTTAATTTGAAGACAGAGAGGAAGTTGGGCTTAAAAGGTAAAAGGGGAGACTTATAACGTATTTGCATTTTAAACTTTTTATGACATTTCATGAAATTTGTTTCACGAAGCAAACATTTTTTGAAAAAAAAATGTTTATTAGATTTTGGATTTGATCGTCAAGCATCTTAAAGTTTATTTGAAAAAAATTTTCAGAAATTTCTATTTTTGAGAATTTTCGAAATATAGAAAACCGAATCTTTTCATTATCCCACGAGATACAAGTAAGGTTAAGGTCTTCAGAACTATTTAGAATGCTTTAAATCTGATCTGTTAAACCATTCTCAAGTTATCAGAGGCTCACACATACATATGTATGTACATACACACGCAAATAATGCACATATCGTCCCTGTCGGAAAATGTGTGGTTGAGTACAAAAATAATTAACTTATAGTTAACTTTTCTTAGGCTGACTAAAAGCTAACTGCAATGTCATCCAGAACAAGTCCATAATTAATTCTTAAGTTGAGTACGTAATCGAATTTGGTGAGAGCCAATGAATTTATTCTCAGCTACTTTAAAACTCATTTCAGTTTTATATTAATATTTTGCTGTTGTTATTTTAAATGGTACCTTAGCCGGGTAGTAGCGCTTTGAGTACACAACGTGTGATGATACATGTTCGAACCCCAGAAAATTTTTTTTAATTTACTGACTACAAGGTGATTTGAAAAAAAATCAACTTTAAGTTAGTTGAAAAATAATTCAAAGTGAGATAATTGACTACCGCCTAGGACATCGCAATGTTAAAATAGTCAGTTGATTACATTGAAAAGTAATCCAAGTATCAGCCAGTACTAGTTGCGAAATAGTTAGCTTAAAGTTAGTTTAAAGCTATCAACGGAATTTCCGACAGGGGTGTATAATCGTCATTTTAGGGCATCATTTTTGGCGATAATCGGTAATTTACGATCGCAAGTATTTCGTCAAAAAATTAAGTTCGAAAATTATGTCACTTAAGCTTTTTTAGAGATTATCATCGTAAAAATAGTCAGAATAGATTCATTCCCGTGACCTCAAAATGTCGAAATGTCACGAGAACTAGTTTTTCGGAAATAGGGCTGAAATCAGTAAATTCCTCTAGTTAATGAAGGGAACTTAAAAACATAGGGTCAATCCCACGATGTCGACAACGTTCGACTTGTCGCACACTTACATTTGAAACAACAACAAAATATTAAATTTTTTTTTTGTTTTGAATGTAAATGTACGACAAGTCGAACGACAAGTTGAACCATAATGTAACCTACATCGACATTATTTATGCAGAATTTTAATAATGATTAATTTCGAATATAGGAAGTATACATTTTTTGTTTATTTTCTTTTTTTTTTGTTATTTTGTCAAATTAAATATTTTAATTATTTCCTCTAAATAAGTTGAAAAGCTATAGGGAGTTAAAAAATGTAGTCAGTCATTCATTGTTAATTTAATTCATAATGCCGGCTTGTCATCAAAACGTACTATGACTGACTATAACTACAAATAAATTTACATACTCGTACATACATATTTGCATACATACGTACTTTACAGACATAAGTACACATGCCCATACATGCTTTGAGCTGCAAATCATTTATTCTTTTAATCAAATTTAATTGAATGATGACCCCTCTCAATAATAAATGACAATACAAAAATAATATTTAACGAAATTTGTATATCTGTTATTTTTATGCAAAATAAAATAAAAAAATACAAGCAGTTTTCTGCTACCTTTTGTTAGATTTAGTCCAGTATTCTACTAATCTGACAAAACTTGGGGAGAAAGAGGGCTTTCGAACATCTTGTTATTAACATCTTCCAATGTTCATTTTAAAAACAAAAAGCATTGGAATCCAAAGTCGCAAATAAAATTCTAATATGCCGAATACCGATTTTCAAAACCAAATCAAAGCTTGATTACGAAATTTTAGTCTATCTATAGTCTATGTTTAACCTAGTTGATTTCTATTATATCTCTAGTCTATATATAGTGTTTATCTAGTCTAAATATATATCTCAAAGTTTATGTCTAGCACATTCGTTGACTATCCTTAGTCTATTAGTTCAATTTATATTTTGCCCTTGTCCTGTCTGACTTTATTAACCATGCTGAGCGCATCTCTAGTACATGTCTAGCCTATCTCGAGTCTATGTCTAGTCCAAGTCTTGCGTATAGCTATTTAATCTCTAGCCTATATATGAGTTTAATTTCTAGTAGAGCGTGTTTTTTAAGCCCTATAGAACTTACGAAAGAATTAGCTGTCAAAGTAACTGTCATATCACTATACTCTGGCAAATCACCATGAGAAGATTGACGTTTGAGCTTTACTTTGAACTGATAGCTGATTTCGTGGTTTTTATGTCGCACATAATTGGCCATCCGAGCAAGCCATCCGGGTTTGTTAATAAACAAACTTGCTGCATATGGAGTGTTACCAATCCACAATAGTCCCCATAGATGGCATTACATTAAAAAAAAAAATTCCGTTAGGTGCGGTTAACACGCTACCGTCATCTGATTTCTTGAAAAATGAAGCCGGAGTTCGCGTTACGATCAATGAAGATCTTTACTGCACCATGGTCCATGATTTTTTGTTTGAAAATATGGATAACATTGCGCTCTAGGTGAGATGTTGTTTCAACAAGATGGCGCTACGTTACATACGGCGACAACAAACAGCGAATTATTGAAATCTAAATTTGGCGATAAGTTGATTTCGTTCGTCAGTTGGCCTCGAAGGCCATAAGGCGATTTGACGCCTCTCAATTATTTCCTGTGGGGCAATGTTATTTAATTTAAACTAACACAATGCTCTGTTCCCACTTTCAATGCTCTAGCACCACTCCTTATAGTTTTTGTCCAAAAATGTATGTAGCCATCCTACAATGCATTGTGCTGGTGCCAGTATATTCAAGATGAAGAGGCAAGAAAAAAACTACACACAAATCAAGTAACAGCTGTTAAAGTGCAGCACATATTAGAGCAGTATTGCCAACTAGAATTCTATATCTACGAAAAAAACGCGATATACTTTTGTTTGTACTCCTCTAGTCCACCTCTTGTCTATGTTTGGTGAATTTGTATGTGGTCTATTCTCGATCTATGTATTTCTAGTGTTCATATATATGTATGTCCAGTCTATGTCTAATATCTGTCTAGTCCATGTGTTTTCTTCTTTTTTTTAATTATTATCACGCTTGCTTTTTGAACCAAATGTTTGCCTTAACTTCCATTTGACTTTGACCGCCTTTTTTGTAGCCATGATGCGAATAACATTGAATATTTCAATTATACTTGTAGTTTGCTTGCCCTTATTGTAATTTTCAATGTCACTTAACAAGCAACATCTATTTTTTTATATAAAGTCATCACCTAAGATAATTTATTAATTAAATTATTAAATAAGTTATTTTAAAATTACATATTATAAAATAATGTAATAGATATTTATTTATATTGTTTATGTAAATAATACTTACAATAAGCTGTTGCCACAGCTAACAATGTTAGCCATTTAATTATATTCGCAATTAGTCCCATCTTAGATTTTATCATGCGCTGTTTACTTGCTTGGGCTGACGAGGAGTATAAATTCAAAAAATTCAATTTGAAAAGCTCACTTGTGTATATCACGAGGTTTGAGATTTTTCTCGTTGGTGTCTCTGTAATGTTTTCGTGTGCGACTGTAACTTTGTACGCTAATTTCAAAATTTAACACGTTTTATTACACAATAATATCGATTGATATTTTTTTTTCATACACCAAATGGTTTGGTGTAGGTTTTCAAATGCAAAAGTACCCTGTAAATTAAAGATAGTGGAGCGTTAAGCAAAAAAAAATTTTTTTTTGAACAAACACGACGCGCCAACACTTTTTTCAGAAGGTTAGAAGCAAAAAGCTGAATGGCTGAAATGAAAAATAAAATAGAAATAATGAAGTAAAGATTTTGTTTATATAGTTGTAAATTGTTATTTAGATATTAAAATTTTTAATAGTTAAAAAACATCGTCATATCGCTCATTTACTTCAATAGTGTCACAACTTAAAAAAAAAACAGTTTTGCAGAAAACGCGTTTTAAGTTTTCAATTTGCATACAACTCAATGAAGACATGAAAAAATATTTTTCTCTCGGGAGGTGATGCTACAAACTATTTATATGAAATTTTTACACAAGATAAAATACAAAATGCCGCATTATTCTGCATTATTAACTCCAAAAATTAGTTTTTTTAGTTATGACACTATTGAAATAAATTAGCGATATGTGGAGTTTCCACAGTGCAAGCAAACGACTTGTCTAGAAAAAATATATGAAAAGCAGCTGTTTCCTACTGTTGCAGTTAATTTACATTACAGTCGGATAACTGAGCCTTTAGATATAGACCAGAGATACGCTAGACTTTTTCTAGATCAAATACCCACCAGACATAGACTAGACATAATTTAAGTCCAGACAGTGTGTGTCATTTAATAACTTCTTTAATGAAATATTTTAAAATTATACATTTTTTAAAACAACTGTGGGTAAAAAAAAACAACAAACTTCCTTCCCTTAAATTCTATCTGTATGATTGCAGCTAAACTTTTCTTTCACAACATGAAAGCGTTTAAATATAATATATTTGTTTCTGTTGTTGTTATTTTTGGTCTGTCAAGTGTAAATTGCTGTCACTTGAAGTGAAATAAATCTATGTAAAAATTTGCATCGGGTTTCCTTTAACAATTGTTTTTCTGAAAAACAACAATACAATACAAAAACATTAATGAAAGAAGAACCATAAACGAAAAGTTTTTGTTTTAAAACGACATGGTGTGTTGTTAAGGGTTTTCGAAACTCTAATAAAGTGGAAAATTAAGGGCATTTTAAGAAGAAATGAACAATAAATGAACGAATGAATGAGTAAACGAAGATTGCCTGCCTGCCTGTATTCAGTTATTATTGTTGGATGCCATTTTAAATATGTAATATGATATTTGAAACTAATCGTGAAGAGGGCTTAAATTGAAATACTCATAATTTTTAAAAGGATTGTGAAAAGAGAATTATTGAGACAGAAATTTTAATTCGTCAAGGTACATATCCATATACATACATACATACATATGTTTTTAAAAACTTTCGAAGGGGAGTTTATGTTAAAACTTTATTTAGATTTAATTTTATCCCTTAAGTTTTTATAGATACTCAAATCTTTCTTTTTCATGGTTAATTTTGACTAAGAATCATTAAGCGCCCTTTGAGTTTATACATGCTTATTTTTATTTTTAAGTTGACCATTAATTTTTTACTTATGCAAGCATACAAATTTTAATTTTTTTTTTTTGAATAAATGTCTTAAAATTTATGTTCTCTACTGAGAATTTTTGTTGCTTTACAAAATGAAATTTTTTCAATGGCATTTTTCTTTATATTTTATTGGGCTGCTAAGGAGATTTCTTTTTCTTTTCATTTCTTAGGAAATAATGATAAATGAAGCCAAAATATAGAAAAAAAGGGGAATGAAAACCAATAAACAAATATTTATGGAAACATTTTATTAGTCGCATAGACACATTGGTAGGAGGAGGAGTATGTGTACAAATTTAGAAAATGGAAAAAAGATCAATGATTTTTATCAACAATATAAAAGACACACACACAACCCAATACTTCAAAAAGTTTATATAAAACAAAAACATACGCTATAATTTGTTTAGCTGGAAATATTTTTAAATAAAACTGGATCATAGTAAAAATGGTTTATCAGCAGCATTTGAAGAAGGGTTGCTGACATGAGGCACTAACTGCACGCACGTGACTAAAGATTGCATTCAATGGCCTTTTTTCGTTCCATGTTGACGCGTATGAAAAGAAATTAAAGCTCTAGTAACATTTCTCGGAAAGCCACTACATTTTTCAGCCACTTTCTATGCATTTCTATGCATGAGGTAGACAAACAAGAAATGTATTTTTAATAAGTAAAAAACTAAAATATTCCCCCAAAAATCTTATCACGCTTCCATTTTGTATACATTTGCTTAGAAATTTTGTATATGTACATACAAATATATTCAAGTATATGTATGTAAAAGGTGTTTTTTTCAGCCCAATAAACCTTTAACGGCCTGATCCACGATGACGACACGAAACTTTCTATCGTTTACTTATATGGGAAACGAAACGAAACTTTTCGTATTTTATTTTTCTTTTCAATACAAGTTGTCAATCGAAAGTTTCTTGTCTCTCTAAAACAGACTCGTTTTCTATAGGAAAAAGTCTGGAAAGGAGGTTTGCTTTTTATAGAAAAGGGTCTCTGAAAAAGAGAATCGGAAAAGAGGCTCCTTTTTTGTAGAAAAAGTCTCTAGAAAAGAGACTCGTTTTATATAGAAAATTAGTCTCTTTTCCAGAGAAAGAGAAACATTTTCTATATAAAAAAGTATCTGTTAAGAGACTAATTTTTTATAGAAAAAGTCTCTGGAAAGAGACTAAATTTTTATAGAAAAAAGTATCTGGAAAAGAGACTAATTTTCTATAAAAAAAACCTGGAAAAGAGACTCGCTTTCTATAGAAAAAAGTCTTTGGAAAAAGATTAATTTTCTATAGAAAAAAGTCTCTGGAAACAGATCTATTTTATATAGAAAAAAGTCTCTGGAAAAATACCAATTTTCTATAGAAAAAAATCTGTGGAAAAGAGTATAATTTTTAATAGAAAAGTCTCTAGAAAAGAACCTAATTTTCTATAAAAAATTCTTTGGAAAGAGACTCATTTCCTATACAAAGAAGTCTATGGAAAGAGATTCATTTTCTATACAAAAAAATCTTTGAAAAAACATTAATTTTCTATAGAAAAAAAGTAGTTGGAAAAGAGCCTAATTTTCAATAGAAAAGTCTGTGGAAATTAGAATTTTTTTACAAAAATTCTCTGGAAAGAGACCCATTTTCTATATAAAACAAGTATCTGAAAAGAAACTAATTTTCTACAGAAAAAGTCTCTGAAAATATACTCATTTTCTATAGAAGAAGTCTCTGGAAAGAGACTAATTTTCTATAGAAAAAATTTTCTGGAAAAAGACTAATTTTCTATAGAAAAATGTCTCTGGAAAGAGACTCATTTTCTATAGAAAAAAGTCTCTGGAAAGAGGATAATTTTCTATAGAAAAAAGTCTCTCGAAAGAAAAATTTTCTATAGAAAAGAGCATCTGGAAATATAAAAATTTTCTATAGAAAAAAAGTCTGTGGAAAAGAGACTAATTTTCTATAGAAAAAAGTCTCTGGAAAACGACTCATTTTCTATATAAAAAAGTATATGAAAAGAGACTCATTTTCTATAGAAATAGTTTTTGAAAAGATACTCATTTTCCATAGAAAAATTCTGTTTAAAAAGACTCATTTTCTAGAGAAAAATGTATTTGGAAAGAGGCTAATTTTCTATAGAAAAAATTTTCTCGAAAGAGAAAAATTTTCTACAGAAAAGAGCCTCTGGAAATAGAAAAATTTTCTATAGAAAAAAGTCTGTGGAAAAGAGACTAATTTTCAATATAAAATTCTATGGAAAAGAGCCTCATTTTCAATAGAAAAATTCTCTGGATATGAGAATTTTTTATTGAATTGGTCGTGAATGAGCTTGTGTGAGTAATATTCTTCCCTCGTGAGTGTGCATGATCGTGAGTGAAAATTTAGTCACGATTTCGTCGCTATTTTAAAATCGCAAACACTGAAGTTAAACTTTAACAACAATTATTATTTCTAAAGTAGTAAATGAACATTAAAGCGAGAGGTTAACATCCTAATACAAAGTATTTAGTACAAACAGGGGAAAGAGAAAGAGTAGAGCAAAAGCATGGACGAAATGTTAAAGAACAAACATCGAAAAAAATTCATTAAAAAAGGCACGATGTTTTCAAAAGTCCTCAAAGGAATTGTACATAACTTAATAAGGATGCTGTTACTAAAAACAACAACGAAAGAATAATGGAAGTAACAGATACGAGAAAAAGAACCAAATCCGTTTTTTTTACAAAATAAAGGACACGTTCATTCAAATAAATAAGGCATGAACCCCGGATGAAATTTAATACACTGTGTTTTAAATGCAAAGAACCTACTTAAAAACTAAAGCATGTGTATTTATTTGTTCCATGATTACAAATCCTAGAATCCTTAAACTCAGTACAAGTGTGAGTGTGTGTCCTGTTTTTGTATTGTGGCAAAAGTACAGCAATAGTGTGTGCTCGCAACTGAAAGAAAAGTGAGTGGTAATTTGAAATGTAATAAAGAAGGACAACTAAATGATAGAAAACAACTCAACAGTAAAATTTCTACCACTTTTTTACTTATTCTTCTTCGCTGTTGCCACAATTATCATCATATTCTTCTTGGTTTGACAGTTGCTACAATAAAGTTTGACAGCTCGATGTTGTGTGACATGCGCATTAAATAATTGATACATTGACAACAAAAAAAAAAAAAACTAGGAAGATGAAAACAAACAGCCACGAAAATGTTTAACGAAATTTTTTTAATCATTTAAATTTAAGAAAATGTTCAGAGACATTTTTATTGAATTATTTTTATGAACTTTGTACAGCAACTAAAATTTACTTGCATAGAATTATACAGAAAAAAATGCTGAGTTGCTGTCGTTATTCGCTTAAATACATATGTACATATTATTTATGCAAAGATCAATGACCACACTAGTCACGTCATTGTGTAAAATAAAACTTTTTGTGTATTTTTTTGAGCACAGCTACAATTTTAGGAGCAGCAATATGAGTTAAGTTACATTTTTGGATTTTAAATTGATGAAACATTTAACCAAATCCTGGAAGTAAATACCTCATATTACTTAAATACATATGTATGTACATACATAATCTATTCATGTGTATGTATACATATTTTTTGATGTGTACAATAAAATTGAACTTTTTCAAAAAAAAAAAAGATTCTATCGTCTAATTCTGGAGAAGGAGACAGAAAACTATAATACACAAGTATCGGTAAACTCTTCTCCTTGTGGTCTCTTTTGTGCCATTGAAAAAAAAACCCGAAATTGAGTCCTTAAAACAGAATACAATGGGTTAAAATGTTCGTCATAATTCTGTTATAAGTCTCTGAAAAAAGCTCGAAATTCACTCTAAACGCCAGAAATAAGTCAAAACTTCAAATTCGTGCTTCAAAGTCGCAAAAAAGCACTCTCTGCCCAAGTAGATAGAAATGGTTGTTGATGAAGTGCGTTGTCGCACTGAAAATGCTTTCTTTCATTTAAAAAAGAAAATGCCTTAAGTACAATTTTACCATAAGTCACCACATATGTAGATATAGTGGACCTTATCGGGAATAAAAAGTGAACAGTTTGCTCAAGTTAAAATTGTTTTTCTTTTATGTAAAAAAAGCAAAGTTTCACATGAACAATAGCAGCGAACCTGAACTGGGTAATTACATTGTGACGGGTGTGACCATGACATTCACATTGTTTGTTATACATATGTACATATGTGCATTTAATTACGAGTATGAAAGTGATCTAAGTCATATGCATTTTAGCATCGAAATATTAAATAAATCTTAAAAAAACTTATTATAATCGAGACTAATACAACTCTTAAATGTTGCATAATATAAAAACTTATAAAAAGAAATATATGTCATATATCATAATTAAGGGCACACATTTTCTTGTAGTAAATTGTTCAGTCTTTTTCATTGTATTAAATACTTACTTACTCCCTAGAAAAAATAAATTTTTCTTAAAAAACTTTTTCAAAAATGTGACTGGTGTGAACTGGTAAAAAAAACTCGAATGAAAAAGTTCATTGTCACCAGCCGAAATTTTGATTCTTGTGCTTATTGGATGGACTAGAGATTCTGAAGGAACCTCTTTGAATAGTTGCTTACTAACAGCAATTCTTTTTTATGGACTACAAAGAAAGTTAATTTTAATTTAAGTAACTGCGGTGTTTTTAAACTACTAATTTTAGCTGTATTCAACTTAGCATTCATACGTTTTGACTTTTCGGTAATTATTTTCATTTTTCTTCAAATGATTCTTTTCCATCATAATTTTTTAGCTTTACTGCTTTTCCTGTCTGCCCCTTTATCTCCCTAAGGTTATTAATTTGTTCCCATTTTAAATCTTTACATGCATACAAAAATTTCACTTCAGCATTACTGTGTGACGGGTGTGACCATGTACATACATATATCCTATAACTAATTACTCGAATATTTTTTATACTATTTTATTATGTAAAGTAGTAATTTTATTCCATATTTTCAAGTTTTGGTGTGACGGGTGTGACCGAATTTTTCAATATTTCAATTAATCCACAAAACTCGCATTATTAAACATAGAACATCGAAACACTTCAACAAGAAGCAAGCATGAGTATAGTCTTTTCATAAAAAACTGTTTATTAAAGATGTTATAGGAAATAGAAGAAAACGTAAAATAAAGACAAAACATACAAAAAGGTAGAGCGGAACGTTCAGTATATCGTTACCTTAATATAGAAAGGTCCTAACTCTTTTTTTTTAGTTGAGTATTTTTTTATATTTCGATAGAAGAACATTTAATGTATCGAAAATGCAAAAATTTCGATTACCAAAAAAAAAACGAGTTAGGGCCTTTCTATATTAAGGTAGCGATAGGTTCATTTGAAAGCGTTTCCTAATTTATAAAAATAGAAACATTTTTATTTTTTTAATTTTTAATTTTTTAATTGCACGGGATGAAGAGCCAATTTCACCAACTTATTTAAATATCAATTCATATTTAAGTCATTTTTCTATACAAAAATTCATGAAAATGGACATTTAAATATGAATTGATATTTAAATACAGTTGGTGTAATTGGCCCTAAGATACATATGTATGTATGTTTCAATCTTCGCACTAATAAATGGTCGTAGATATGGAAAATACTGTAGAAATGCTAAGCACAGTCCTGCCCTCCTGTTCCTCCAAATCCTCATCGTTTGCTCGCCAGTAACAAAATATTAATGTATGAATTTTACTATTTCTGCCAGGGCTCGTTCCAAGGCTCTGTAAAAATAAAGATCTGGTAATTTTTTTTATTTTAACAAAGTGTATATTTTATCGAAATAGTGTGCATTTTAAGCAAAATCTTGCGGGTTTTTTAATATTGGTTAAATTAATTTTGTTGAGGCGAAAATTCCGTTCTTATCAAATTTTACTTCGTTAAAAGAAATTATGTTAATATGTAATATTTAATTAAACATTTAGCTTCCTGTTTAGGTCTGTTACAACCTGACATTCAGAACTAAATTCTAACAGTTTGTACAAACTTTGTACTCCCCACATTCATGCTTTGATCAGTCAGTCACATGTATGTATGTACAATCTCTATATATGAATCATACAAAAACAAATTTTACAGTTTCCCTTTTTGAATAGACTCAAAAGAGGGATTAATGTATGCAACACTAACAACAAAAACAACGTCAAAAAATACAAACAATCGTGTATATGCAAAAGTATGTAGTAGTGAATACGGTTGGTTCTGGTCTCAGTGTACTACAGAAACAAGAACAGCAAATAAAGAAAAAATAACAATTTCACCCAGTACACACCCTTTTGCACAAGGGGTGGTGGGTATAAATCCACACACACACACACACACACACACACGCTCCAACAAACTTACACGCATTTAAACTTTAAAGAGCAGCGAAAAAAGAAACATAAGAGAACAGCATGAAAAGCAAGGAAAAATCAATAAAATACATGTAGATATTAGGGAAAGTTTTATTTAATAGTTAAAAGGAAATTTTGGTTTAATTAAAAAATTGTTAATTATGCTTAAAAAACGTAACGCACTATTAGGAAGGATCTTATAGAAAAGGAAATCTACAAACTAACACACAGACAGCAAGCAGCAGCAATAAAACAAAGTAATAAACAACAACAACAAAAAGAAAATATGTATGTAATAGTTAAATAGAGAAAAAAAAACTAAAGAAAAAGCACCACCCTAAAAATTAATTGTTGTTGAATGAAATTTTGTGCATTCAAAATACGAGCAGTTAAAAAAGGAGTAGAAACGAGTACTATTATTTTTAATGAAAAGGTACTTAATATATGTATGTATGTGTGTATGTATGATTATTCCTTATTTTCCGAATACTTTTGCTAACTAAGATATTCTGAAAACAGTGCCTAGTGTCTGTAACAAATGTGGGACTTTTTCGGCTCGAAAAAGTCATTATTAATCTGTCAGCAAAAAAATTTTAGGAAGTTTAATTTTTATGTTGAAAAAACTAGTATTTTTTTAGCAAAATTATGAGAACAATATCATATTATCTTATATATAAATACGGCACACATTTTTTGTCGCACACTTTTAAGTATCTTATCGTCCACAATTATTGGTGAAACATGTGTATGTATATGGTTTAAAAGGTATTTTTCTGTAGACATGCACAATATAAATGTTCTTTCAAAATTCGTGGCATAAAAGTCGTGAAACAACGAACACAACTTTCTATTTTGTTTTTGTTTTTTACCTGCAAACAAACAACAACACTCATGTACACACAGGTTTGTGGTCTAATTTAGACCACCGGGCCATCCTAGTTTTCATAAAATTTTCCATCACCAATTCGCACATTTGCGGCTTTATCTCGTCGATAACTTCACAAATTCCATATTTGGGGTCTTAAACAGCGCAACAGTAATGGAGCTGTCCACAAATAGGTCAAAAATTGGAAACCGATTGGGTAGTGGATTTTACGACATGAAGCATAATATGCGTAAATTCTTTCGCCTGCCGAATCATAATACAGTCTTCTTTCAGACTGAGATCATGGCTATTACGGAAAGTATTAAAACACTAAAGGAAATTGACAACAGCCTACCAATTCGTAGCTTTACGGATAGTATAAAAGTTATCGAAGCCTTAAGAAATTATAAAGTTCACTATCTACTAGAACGCTTCGTTCTTCAATGCAAAAATGAGATGAGCTCATACAGGTATTGTGAAGACATCGAGCTTATATGGATTTCAGGACATCAGTGCATCGCTGGAAACGAAAAGTCGGATAACCTGACAAAGACGAGATCAGTACTGAACAACATCACGATAGAAAACACCAAACCTTTTCTAAAATTCATAAACTAACTAAAACAATGTGCCATAGAACAACACATCAGGGATTGACAGAACTCTACTGTTGGAAGAGTAACCGAAATTCTCTGGGCAAACCCAGATCCTAAGTTTAAAAAGGCCAACATTTCCGAAACTGGTTAACATAACAACAGGACACACAGAGTTAAGGATTCATCTGGCCCGCATGTTTGTTGTTGATGATATAACAAGTGCAGCTTGCCAGAAAGATGATGAAACTCTCGAACACAACTTTTGTCTTTGTCCAGCATTCAGTCAAATCAGAAGATAAATCTTCTGTCTGGAGAATGTATCAGATATATTTTTCAATTCAAATTGTATAAACTTAAAAAACTAGATTTTTTGCCTGATCAAGTTTCATAGGCTTATGGTTTCTTTATTGGGAACCCAATTTTCACACTTGCAGCTTTCTTGTTTTGTAAATTAAATAAATATTTTCGGTTGCAAATTTATAAAAAAATCTTGTATATTATTTACAAAAACAAACAGATTGCTAAAGTTTTTCGATCTCTCTAGAGGTATAGTCAGACATTAGAAAAAAAATTTAATTTTCTTTGAATGTTTGTTTTTCTTAATTAATACATTCCCAATTGTGTTATGATACACTAGCTTTTCAAATGTTTTACAATTTTATTAAAAACTTGCAAGTGCATATGTATCAATTTCCGCAAATTTCTTCAATGAAAAATTTTACTATAGAATTCCTCTGCAAAATCTTCAAATTTTCTCGCACAAAAGTACCTTTTGCAAAAATGTTACTTAATCCTAAATAATTCATCCCTGCCACCCTTAAACGAAGTTTAGTTACACAAAAGCACAACAACAACACAAACATCAGCATAAAATAACAACAACAAAATGAAAATGTTGTTGGAAAAAAGGCGAAACAAGAGGAAGAATGAGAAAAAATCTAACAATTTACAACAAAGATGATGAATTTCAAACTGTCTGGCTTACCTTTTTCTTAGTTTTTATATAGAGAAAAACTTTAAAATAAAATTGAATATTTCTATTGTGCACAAATTATCAATTTATTCACACAAAACACTTTTAAATTTTGCAAAATATTAAGAAAACTTCTGCCACTAATCCTGGGGGGTGGCTAGATTTTTTTTTTAATTATTTTGCAGAATTTTCATTTCTGGCTTCTTTTTTTCTTTACTTTTTATACCAATACTTTTCTTTTCTTTTTTCTACTAAAGTCTGCTTAAATACAGCTTTAGATTTTAGCTGAATTAATTTATTTTTATTTGAGATTTTAAGCACCCACGTTTAACCGACCGGTTTTCTTTGGCTTAACTATGGCAAATATTTTTTTATAAACTTTTGCTTAACGCTGATACTAGCGACGTGACCCTGCTTTCAATGAAAAGCAAACGTACCGCACAACGTCTAAACGATGACTGTCTACTAGCGTCTTATTAAAACTTTAGTTGACCTAAAATTACCCGTTTGTCGGGATTGTTACGCTGTGAGGGGAAATGTGGGATATTTTGGGCATTATTGTGGTGTCTATTTTGGTTCTGTTAATTTAGCATTAATTTTGTTTTGATTATGCTTATTTTATTAGAGAGAAATTAAATTTTGTGGCATGAAAACACCTGTTGAGCGCTAGAGGCACCACATGGAGTTGGAAATGGTGCATTTAAATTAAGCATTTTATTTCAAAGACAAAATGAATTTGCAAAAGCAAACTTGTGAAAGTATGTACGTGTCTGTGTTAGAGAATAAATTAAATTTGTATTTAAGAAATTTGATGTTGTTATATGTATGTATGTATTTTTCATATTAATTTATTTGGAGTTTTCTTTTTGGAAAAGTTATTTAAAACAGTCTCTTGATAAGTTTCTACTACATACGAGTACATACATAGTTTCGAAAAATTTTTAAAAGTCAGGGGATATTACGGCATTCGATACCGATTGAAATTCTTAAATTTATTCACATAGATTAATCTCGTATAAAACAAGTGTGCTGTGTATAGCCCATTTAATATTTTTTAAGAATAAAGTGTGTACAGCCGATTTAGTTCCCTACAAGAAAAGTGTGCTGTGTATAGCTCATTTAATTTTTCTATAAGAAAAGTGTGCTGTGTATAGATCATTTAATTTTTTATAAGAAAAGTGTGCTTTGTGTACCTTATTTAATTGTTTATAAGAAAAGTGTGCTGCGTATAGCCCATTTAACTTTTTATAAGAAAAGTGTGCTGTGTATAGATCATTTAATTTTTTTTTGTAAGAAAAAAGTGTGGTGTACAACTCATTTAATTTTTTTGTAAGGAAAGTGTGCTGTGTATAGACTTTCAATAGTGAAGACCTTCAAACATTATTGGAGTTACCTGAAAATAAAACTCGCATCTAAGCAAAAAAACTGTCGTGATACCATAATGTCGTACATCAATAATTATCCCATATCTCACAACTACAACAGTGAAAGTTTTCAAATTTCATGACGTTCTCCGTGAAAAAACCCGCGCATTCAGGCAGGAAAGTAGTGCGATAGCAAATCCACTCGATTAACAAAACAGGTCCGATTGTCCTTGTTAGCATAAATCGCCAATTAATAAACAAAAATAGAGATGGACAAGCAAATTTTTACATTGCATATTTTAAGTTATAGAAGTAAAAAAGCTTTAAAAGTTGTTCTTCAAATTAAAAAAAAAATATTTATTTTAAATAGTGCATCGTTTAAATAAAATAGCGAATATTCTTTCAGTGTGCATTAGCGGTTCCAAAACGCTAAATCTCCAGCGGTTTCGTATCAGAACACCTGCTTGGTGCTTTCAAATGGAATGCGCAAATTTAAATTTTATGCGTTTTTTCATAACTTGGACGTATAATATGTACGTATGTACATGTACATACACATATGTACATGCATAATTATTGCTGTGGTATAAATAATTGATTTTATATGTACATATTTTATTCCTCAACTTCATTTACTAAAACAACAATTTTGAATGCTTAAATATGTATTTTATTCAATATATTAGTGTATGTATATATTTTTATTTCTCTATAACATTTAGTATATAAAATTGTTCTTAATAATTATGTATATGTATTGTGTTTCGATTTTGAGAATTAATGCAAAAAACAATTTCAATGATTTTTTTACGATTTTTCTTTAATCGTTTATTATTATTTAATAACTATTTTATTCTGGGTTGTGTAAACAGGGTGTGATTTTCACCTGAAGAAGACACTCAAAGGCGTGTCGAAATATTGTAAATAAAATTGTGTTAATTTTATATAAAAAAAGACGTAAAGCTTAATAAAATAGTTATTAAAAAATAATTTCAAATGGTTTAACTGCCAGTAAAAAATTAAATGAATTACATATTTCATAAAGGACAAAAAATAGATGAATTATCCCCGCCCGCTGCGATTTAACGAAATATGTTTGTTTTAGTTTTTTATTTTTCTTTTAAGGCTGTGGCGGCACGAGCGTTTTAAAAACGTACGATTCTACAGTTTTTAATCAAACTTACGGCCTTGAAATCATACTAGAAAACAAGAGATTTGAAAACGCTGAATTTCTAGTAATACTGCCGTATTGAGAAAAAATAATTTTGGTTTACAAAAGGCTTACAAAATAAATTTTGTATGCTAATTTGTTTGCTAAACGTTTTGTAAACCAGAATAAGGTCTTTAAATTATGAAAAAAAGCTTCGTAATTGTTAGATTTTTACACCCTGTTTCCACAAGTCAGGCAGGCGGCACGTTTAAAATTTTTTATGAAAATCATTCAAACAAATGGGTTGTGGTAACCCTGTGTCTTGGATGCCTAAAATAAGCTCTGAAAACTTAACTTCCAACACATAAAAACGCTCAATCAATATGATGTACTTTTGAATATGCAAATCGAACATTTTCATAACGCGCATTTTCCAGCATACCCCCAATAACCACTAGTGTAAAGGACTACATACATATATTTACCTCCCTAATTTTTTCTTACAGACTTAACGTCAAATACATATATGTATGTACATATGTACTTCGGTACTTTTTAAACAATTAGTCCAAACGAAAATTGAGTTTAAGGCAAAGATAAGCAAAAATGATTAAACAGAATACCGGCATAAACACATTTTCCATACAAATTGGCACAAAAAAGCAGTGATGCCAACTATTTATAACCGAAACGCGCTATTCCCCTTCGCAAAACGCGCTAACTTACAGCATTGTCAACTCTTTATAGCCAAAACGCGCTATTTTCCTACGCGCTAAATTTTAATATGAGTCGATTATGTTCATGTGTATTAATAATACAATTGATTTTTTTGGTAGCTCTTTTCAGATTTTATAATATTGTTTTTTCGAAATTACAGCCTAAATAACTAAAATCATTTAATACAGAATCAGAATAATTGCCTTCCAAATAATCGAAATCCTTACTTTTTAGTTTTCTTTTATTCTTTGTAACAATTATATAAATTAATTTCAAAATATTTGCCATTTACAGTATTAAAATTCGTTTTGAATTCTAACCACAGTCAAGGGAATTTTATTTGCGACAGCTGAATCATTAACGAATTTAAAAAAATTTTTAATACTAGAAAATTGTTAAATTTATGCAAAAAAAAAAAGCAAAAAAAAAATATTGAACTGAAATGATGATGACTTTATTCAAAACGCGCTAGTTTGCGGTTTTTTTTAGTAAACGCGCTAAGATGAAAAAAGCGCAAAGAAAAATAAGCACAAAAGCTTTATTAATTTGGGAGCGATTTTCCTGAAGTTGCAGACTTTATTCTGTTTCATCATAAAGCCCGCCCGTGGGCACTTCGTTATGCTCTTTTTTACACGTACAAGCATGCATTTTACTCTCTTTTATAATATATATATATATATATATATATATATGTGTTTGCCTGACTTTGGTTTAAGGGTTAATTTCTTATTTATTCACGTTTTTGTTTTTGGCGTTGGATGTGTTTGATAATTTTATATAAAATCGCAGGAAGAGCATTTTAAACCTCTAACTTTTCCGTATGGATCAAATAAATACCTTTACATTGAAGCTTCACCACCATAAACAAGTCGAAATTTAAAATGTGTACTAGGGTTAATTTAATTGCTTATTTTAAGCCAATTAGATATTTCAGTCAAGTATTATGATATGATATGGTATTAATTCTATATTCAGGCGATGGGTCGCACTAAAGGACACCAAAGAGAAATGTTTATTTAAATTACGACAATTCAAAAATGTACCAAAGGTCCTTAAAAAGTTCATTACTAATGATATTTAATGTGGAACCAAATTACTAAACTCTATTGAAACTAGCTCAATGCACTGGCCCTGTTTGTTATTGTATTTTGAGCAAAGAATTTCTATATTCTTTAAGTTAGACAGAAAAGATAATTTTTAAAACAATGGCACGACTAAATAAAATTTTAAATAAATAAAATGCAAATGAAAGAAAAATATTCCAATTATTAAAATATTTAAAAAAAGTTAATACATTATGTTTATTAAACATAAATTTAAAGCACTTAAACAGAAAGAATACTAATAGTTTTAAAAAACACATAATACAATCGTGAAATTATTAAAACATTTTTTCAGACTTACAAATACGTTAAAAAAGAAATACAAAAATTCACATGAGTATTAAAGCATTGCTATAAACATTAAATTAATTGAGTATTCCATGTTACAATTAAATACGTATATATGTGAGTGTGTATGTGAACTTTAGATTTAAGAGATCGATATTAAAATAATATATAAAACGTTTTTCGTATTAATATTTTTTTAGAAAACTTGCGAATAACAAAAATGTATTCGTTCAATAGATTAAATGGAATGGAAAATAAATTAAAAAGAAAACACAATCAGTTACATTACTTTATGATTATGGCTGTAATTTTTATTGACACCACTATTCATAAACCATTCTTAAAGTGAAAGTAATCTTTAAACCGGTCTTCTCATACAAAATTCGTAAGTTAAACCAACATTAACTTTAACAATCGTTTATGAATAGCGGCGGCGACGTAAGGATTTGCATCAGTAATAGAAAATGTAGGATGGCTGTTTAATGATAAATATAAAATTTAATTTTTTTTGTTTTTATATTTTGTAAAGTTATAAACTATTTAAGATAAATGCCATTTTTATTCTTTTCAAAATATTTTTGAGAAATTTATCAACTTAAGTATTTTTTTAAAACTTACTGGCTGACTTTTTAAAACGTAAAATATTTTCCTTGCAACAATTTCGGCCTGTCCCACGATGTCACTAGAAATCGTTCGATCGAATACTTATATTAAAAACAACAACAAATTTTCTAATGTTATTGTTGTTTGCAATACAAGTTGTCGATCGAACGATTTCGAGTGACATCGTGGGACAGGCCGTTTATATTGCAAGCTAAAACAATATTTCCTATTGTATTATTGTTTATAAAATAAATTGTAGAACACAAAATATTTCACGTTTCACAGAATCGATTACTTAAACGAAATATTTTACAAACAATATATCTAAAAACTTATAACACTAATTTCATTAAAAAAAATACATTAAATACATACTTAAAACATTATACTTCAAATCGAATTACTACATCCCAGCTCCATTTTCAATTTTTTTTTAATTTAATTTTAGTATGATTTCATTCAGAATCGTGTGACTTCGGCCTTCATTCGACATTGAAGCAAACAGAACATTATTTTAAAATACAAAATATATTAACGATTAATATAGTTTAGAATACAAAAATAAAATATTTAAAATTAATAGGAATATCAAAATAGAAATTTCTTTAATGTCAAAATACGCAACATTAACTGAAAAAGAAGGAAAAGTAAAATGCATTAATATTATGATTCAATATAATTTTTTTTTTAATAAATTTAAAAGCATTTAGAGCAAAGGAATAAGGTTTTAATATTCTTTTAATAAGTTTTTAATTTATTTTTTATTTTCTCCACCAGTGTAAATCTTATTTAAAACGTTTACACTTGATAATTTAGAATACCACAAAATAACTGTAAGCGATACTGTTAGTGGGAGATATCCATTAAACAGCTTTCATACATCATAAAACCAGGTAAAATACATAGAAAACACATGAACAATTTTTTTTGTATCCCAAAAAAAGTTATTCCCATGGTTCAGAAATTATTTAAAGAAAGAAATAAAAAAGTTACCTTTTTCCAATTTAAAAAAGAACGTCTTAATTTTTCCTCGAATTATCCTGAATGATAATTTTATTCTTTTGTCTCGTCACTTTCGTATTTGACGCAGTTGTAGATAATTTTTTCAAATTTTCTTGAGGTATGACCGCCAGTAATTGATCTTTGTCTTTAACCCGTTTACCGCTTCCGCCTACACCAGCACCCCCACTCGCCAATTGAGTAGAAGTTGACGGAGGTCCAGAAGTATCATCTGTATTATTATTATGATTGTTATGACTGGCTGCGTAGCGTGTCAAAACTTGAAATTTAGAAAAAAGTTTATTCTTTGTATCGCGTTCTTTTTCTTTGAATTTATCCAAAGGTTTATATTTGGTCAGTGAAGAAGTATCAATTATGGGACATATTTCCATATCATTTAATTTGCTGGCGGAAGGTTTAACCATCTTTCCGCTATGAGCTGCATGAGCAGGAGGCCATTCATATTCAGGGTCTGTAAAACAAGTTGTAGAGGAGTTGGAAGTCTGTAATGCCAAATGATTGGAATTCGGTTTGTAGTAATTTGGTGAGGTCTTATTCTGCGACTGATCACTAAAGGAGGCTGAACTGTTGGATGTTTCATCGGCCAGATGCCTTAACATTAGAGTTAATTTCATTTCATGCTGTCTTTGCAGCAATACAACATTTCGCTCGCCTTCTAATCTAGCCTGACGCACAGCATTTGATAGCACACGCTCTTTCCATTCCCAAGTGTCCTTTTCTCTTTCAAACTGCATTAATTGCAGTTCCAACTTACGTGAAGAATCTCTCAAATCTATTACTTTGGTAAAATATTTATAAAGTAGCGTACGCATTTCCTCAGTGGACAATTTGTTGAGTCGGGCCATTAACATTTGCTCACCCTTTTCTCTCTGTATGCGTTCACTAGTATCAATGGACTTATGGCCACAAATTAACTCATTTTTGAATTCAATAGCTGCATCGATGGCCTCAATGGCTTCATCACATTCTAATAATTTGCGTTCTTCTTTATGAGTCAATATTTTATCTCGTTTCAGTTTCCGATCCAAAGAACATCTTTGTTCCAAAAGATGATCTCTGGTTCTACGCAAATTACGTATTTCGTGGCGCAAACCCTCGCGCTGCTCATCATCGTGATAAACTTCTAAATTATCGGATTTTTCTTTTAAGACATGATCCAGGTGAGATATGCGCGCCTGCACCTCTTTTAAATGTTTACCTTTTTCTTCAGACAGTGGCTGATGATGTTCTATTTTAACCAATGCTTTAGAATTTTCTTTTTCCTTCAACGATTTCAATTCATTTTCTAATGCTTCTTTAAGTTTACGTTCTTTCTTCATTTTCTTTTGCAAATCATCGATGACCTTCTTCGATTCATGTATAGATTGCTGCAGTTTCTTAACTTTTTGACTACTTTCGCCTGCAATATGTTTTATGGATGTCAGGTCATTAAGTCTTTGTTCCAGGTGTGTGATAACTGCCTTTAGGCGTTCCACTTCTTGCTTGTCATTTTGTTGAATCAAAGCCTTTGCTAATGATTTCTTAGTCTTTTCATATTCTGCCTCCAACTTGGCTCTTTTTTTATGGAACCTTTGTTTGGCTGTAGTGCGCGTGTCACTGTTTTTAATAAGTTCTGTTATGATATTCTGTTTCAATTGCATGGTTTCTTCAACTTCTTTAATTTGCCGAAGGCGTGCTTCTATATCCGTGTCCAACTTACGTAATTTCTTTTGTATCATATCTATGGGAGAATTAAGATTTTTTCTTAGGTTAGTGCTCATGTCGGCGGATGAGTCTATAAAGTCATCATTTGCTATTTGCAATTGCTGCTGATTTTGTTGCTGCTTAGCGCCAGCTACTCGATTTAGCATAGCAATTTCAGCACTTGATAATGTAGCACCGGGTTGTATAGATCTTCTACGACCTAATGTACCTACTGATTGTCTTCTTTCATCCAACTCCTTATCCTCCTCTTTACGGTCTCTGTTATTTTGTTGGAAACTTTCTTGTGAATCCATGACGGCCTTTGGATGATTTTCCATGAATTCTTCATACCTAGTTTTTACCAGATCATCTGTTTTTATGGTTAAATCTTCCATAAGTAACTCAATTTTTTCTTCCAAGTCGGGCCTTTGGGATTCTGAATCAGAATCATTGTCAGAATTTTGCTGGCAAGAGTTTTCTGGCTCACTGTTAGTTTCCTCGGGTTCATCCGCTTCCTGAATAGGTTTAAGTTGCTTTTCGCTGCGTATGACCTCATTGGAACTTAGGCACTCTTCGCACTCTTGTTTAAGAAACAACCATTCTTCAATTTGCGTCTTTTCGGCATCACTTATCGAGTTGGAAGATATAAGTCTGGAATAAATTGATTTTTTTTAAGTTTTTTAAATGGACGAAATAAAATTTTACTAACTTTGAAAATAACCCTTCGGCATTAGAAACTAGTTTAAACCATTGACTTGCCGCAAATTGTAAACCAAAGTGTGTATCAGGCACTGGTGGCGTGAGACCCGCTGATGTTACTCCTCCGCCTCCCAGTTCCGGCAAAATGCCCTCAGGCGATAAAGGCGTGTTGTCATCGGAAAATGTATTAATAACAACATAATTGCGCACACATTGGACTTTAAATGCAAATTGTAGATTACACAAACTCTCATTAAAATCACGTTCAAATGGGGAAACACACAGTATAACAAGTGTTTGAGCCCGACCACCAAACGAATCTTTTAGCAATGTTGTAAGTGTTGTTTGATTATACGGTATATTGCCATTTGCATTATACATTAAAGCTGGATCGGTTAAAGTATTCACCACGTTCTCTAATGATTGCAAACCTAAATCTTTGGGCAAACTTGATGGCTGATCTAGAGAATTTACGACAAACAAACGTTCTGTGGCACAAAGATCTGAAAATGAGGCTGTTGATAGACGATGTTGTATTAGGCCCTCTTTTGAAACCCACTGCTGCTCCATCGTTAATGTAAAAAGCGTATGCGCCATTTGCATCTTTGAATTAGCCACGGACTGCAGACCCACTTGTAGCCAATGGAAAACATCAGCGAAATTCATACAGTGAATATTGCCCACGCCCAGGAGATCACGTATAACTTCTCCACATATTTCTACCCAACCAATATTAACGGCATACGTGCGCTCTGGATGGTTGGTCATATAAGTGAATATTTCCCTGACGCAGCGTTGCACAATGCCTTGATCAGCTTCCGCATATGAACATTCAAATCCGTAACCGTATAATGTATACGTCTTACCACACCCCTTTTGTCCATAAACAACGACTGATGCATCGAAACCTTCCATAAATAGGCTTATCAAAGGAAATACAGTTTGATGATATACTTGATTTTGAGCACAATTCAGAGGTAGGGCATGTGTTACTGGAAATGAGTGAGGACCCACTTGTATAAGGCCGGCTGCTATGCCAACACCATTATCTAACAGTCCAACGCAAGCTGGCATACCATTAGTTGCCATGTACCCGGGTTGAGTAGCAGCCAAAGGTATAGATTGTATACAACACTTGGTTTCCTTATCACCGTCATTGTCATTGTTAACGCACTTAACATTAGTAAGTTCTTTTTTCAAATTACCATTACTATCCTGTTTGTCGTCATTTTCTTTTAAATCTGGCGTTTCCAATTTCGTTTCATCTTGTGATTTTTGCAAACCCTTAGGGCATATACGCACAGCAACTTGTATTGGAATTTCCATTATTTAATACCTAATTATCCATCAATAACTTAATTTTAAACTTATTTTTTCACGTTTCCTTATTAATTTATACCCATTTTAATTGATTTGCTAATTTTTCCTCTACTTGCTTTGGAGAAAACAATATTTTCAGGTGTATTTAACAGAGTTGTTGTTAGTGGTGAATTTTTTTTCTCCTAAAAGCAGTATAGCAGCGTTGCCACTTGCTGTAAATCTAAAAATCGCTGTATTTACATATCTGTTGAATTAATGTTTGAAACACGTTTTATAATTTTTCTGAAATAAAAAAATGTATTTGCTGTTGAGGAACAAATCGGATTTAGGTCCTCTGAAAAATAATTAAAAATTTACCCATACGATAGAAAATTAAAAAATAAGAAAAAAAAATTAAGTGGATTAATTGGCGTCGAACTTTAGTTTCCGAGTTATGGGCATCTAAAGTTCTAGTACAAAGTTGTGATTTTATGATGTGTTTTCCATCCAATGCAGTCAATATATTATTATTATTATTATTTGAAAGCTTTTAAGATGTTTAAGGATTTTTTGTTATTTTTAAAAAATTCATTAACCTATTCTTTTTCCCCTTTACAGCGCTGCTTACTATAGATGCGGCCTTTGGCCGGACTTAATGATTTTCTACACCATGGCTTTTCGGAACGCAGCGCTGCTTACTAAAGATTCTTTGTATAGCCGGCCTTGAGCCGGGCTCAAAGAAAGTCTCCAACATAGTTTTTGACAGCACGGCGCTGCTCACTAAAGATTCTTTGTATAGCTGGCCCTTCACCGCGCTTAAAGATTTTCTCCACCATTGTTTTTCTCAAAACGGCGCTACTTACTAAAAATCCCCTGCAATATTGGCCCGTTACATTCACAAATGCAATGCACAATCACAATTTTCTATGAAAACTTTAAAGGCCCATAACTCGGAAACTATGATTTGTATTTTCTAAACATAGACGATTATGTAAAATTAAATCTTAAAAGGATCTAATGAAAAAAGTTGAGAAAAATAAATTTTCTATTTTAATATTATTTTTATTTGATCTTCATTAAAATTATGAAAATTTAATGTATTTCAGTACGGAAATTGTACGCATATGAAATAAGTTGTTGACAAAAATAAAAATGCTATATAAAACAACTATGGCCTAAATAAATATTGCAAAAATACTTAGTTGTGCAACCATGTTAGGAATTATTTTATTATTTGATAAATGCTGGTGAACAGTGTTGTCAGATATGGCGATGAAAATTTTGAAATGGCGATTGGCGATTTACCTGGGGATATTTTTGGCTATATTTCTACGATTTCAATTAAATAGTATAATATTAAAAATATGACATATTTTTGTAAGGAATTTTATTTTACAACATACTCGTAAATATTTCGTGCATAAAACTCTAAATGTTGTGACTCTTTATCTCTAACAAAATATTCTGAAATTCAAATATATTCAAAAATATGGCCCACAAAATCCATTTGGTGTTTGTGAAACACAGTGGGGTACAGTTTCTTTTAGTAATTAGAATCAATATATTGATAATGAAGAACCAAAAAGCCTGCACGAGTTCTCGCCTAGAATGTATGAGTACGATGATGCTGCTGGTACTTACCACTTCAAGGATATGATATGTGTACTTAAATACACATTTAAGTAAATGTTACTTTAGTTTTATCACAAGATTTAAATATTAATTTTTATCTTGGTGTTCAAGCTGAGATTATCCTATTTAGATTGATATTTTGGAATAAGTTATTTTAAGTTATTTTTGTACGCCATTATTTATATGTTAATGTGAACACTAATATTTTTTATCATATTGGCGATGTTTGGCGATATTCGACAAGTCTTTTGGCGAGGAGGCTGAAAACAAATCTGACAACACTGCTGGTGAATCGCGTGCAAGCACAACGCGTGTATTTTCTGAAAGTATTTATCGCTTTTTGGGTAATTTTGTTAAAATAAAAGTTTTGGGAGATTAATAATTATTTTATAAATAATCTGCTCAAATTTACACTAAACATGTCGAAAAGACGCATTGAAGTTGGTGAAACATATACGTCCAAATTGAAAAAGTAAGTACAACATAATCGACGCAAAAAGAACGAATGAAAAATTCCTACATATGTATACAAACATGGCGACTAATACGGGATTTTCTTTTTTCAAGCAGAGATGATGCAGCAACATCATCCGGGTCATCTTCTGGCATTGTTCCGAATGTAACAGTTGGAGCACCTAGCGGTTTAGTAGGTTCGATGTCAAAGACGCCCGGCACAATCAATCCCTTCAATTTGAAACCCTATTCAATACGTTTTCAACAATTGTATAAGAAACGTATAACTCTACCGGTATTTGAGTATCAAGCTGATTTTATGCGATTGTTGAATAACCATCAGTGCATAGTACTAGTCGGTGAAACAGGTTCAGGTAAGACTACACAAATACCACAGTGGTGTGTGGAATATGCCGTATCTAAGGGCAAGAGGGGAGTATCGTGTACTCAACCACGTCGTGTAGCCGCAATGTCAGTAGCCCAACGTGTCTCCGAGGAGATGGATGTTAATTTGGGTGAAGAAGTGGGTTATTCCATACGTTTTGAGGATTGTTCATCCCCGAAGACTTTGTTGAAATATATGACAGACGGTATGTTGTTGCGTGAGGCTATGTCCGATCCCATGTTAGAACAATATCAAGTAATATTGTTGGACGAAGCTCACGAAAGGACTTTGGCTACCGATATTCTAATGGGTGTTTTAAAAGAGGTTATACGTCAAAGAAACGACTTAAAATTAGTGGTGATGTCTGCCACTTTAGATGCTGGTAAATTCCAGCAGTACTTTGATAATGCACCTCTAATGAATGTACCTGGTAGAACACATCCTGTAGAGATTTTCTATACTCCAGAACCAGAGCGTGACTACTTGGAAGCTGCCATACGTACCGTTATTCAAATTCACATGTGCGAAGATATCGAAGGAGATATACTAATGTTCCTGACAGGCCAGGAAGAAATTGAAGAGGCTTGTAAACGTATTAAACGCGAAATCGATAATTTGGGTTCAGAAATTGGTGAACTCAAATGTATACCATTGTATTCGACTCTGCCTCCAGCTTTACAGCAACGCATTTTCGAACCAGCACCTGCACGCAGTGCTAGTGGCGCCATTGGGCGTAAAGTTGTGGTTTCCACCAATATTGCTGAAACTTCTCTTACTATTGATGGTGTTGTTTTCGTCATTGATCCAGGTTTTGCTAAACAAAAGGTATACAATCCCCGTATACGTGTGGAGAGCTTGTTGGTTTCTCCCATCTCAAAGGCATCAGCCCAACAGAGAGCCGGTCGTGCTGGCCGCACACGGCCAGGAAAATGTTTCCGTCTCTATACCGAAAAAGCTTATAAAAACGAAATGCAGGACAATACTTATCCGGAAATTTTAAGATCTAATTTAGGTAAATAATACTAAATAATGATTTCGACAATTTAAAAAGGCTTTGTATTTTCATTCAATCTTTACAGGTACCGTTGTTTTGCAACTAAAAAAATTGGGTATCGACGATTTAGTACATTTTGATTTTATGGATCCTCCTGCACCAGAAACACTTATGCGTGCCTTAGAGCTTTTAAATTATTTGGCAGCATTGGACGATGATGGCAACTTAACAGATTTGGGTGCTGTTATGTCAGAATTTCCTTTGGATCCACAGCTGGCTAAAATGCTAATAGCCAGTTGTCAGCACAATTGTTCCAATGAGATTTTATCAATAACTGCAATGCTGTCGGGTGAGATTTTTTAAATAATTATTAAGTCAAATTCCTTAAAATGATCATAAGAATTGTTCTTTGGTTAGGTTGAAACGGTTTAGGAAAACTTAGTAGTTAGTGTCCGACCGATTAATCGTATTCGATATCGGCTATAGTTTGTAAAAAAAAATCGACGTTCGAAATTAATTTTGTCGACTTTGACCGATTGCGAATTTGTTACAAAAAGTACGAAAATAACCGTGAAAAACACAAGTGCAACTAAAAAATAACGGTAGTCGAGTGAGAAGACGTATTGAAGACGCATACATTTTTTTCTACCAAAAATTTTATTAATAGCCAAATTTTTTTAAACGAAAAAATAAGATTGGTTTCGATAACACTGTGCTTGTTCAAAAATGTAACAAGCGGAGGACCTGGTGGGTAACCCTAATTCGAGCACGCTGAATCCAATGGTGCTAGCCATTTTTTAGGTTAGCTCTTGTTTAAAAAATAATTAAGATTGGAAAAAAGCACCTAAAAATCGCAATTTTTCCCAGTTTTCTACTATTCATTCATTTTTATATCAATTAAAAGAACATATGGATCAACATACGTCCTAAAGAAGTTTTTGAAAAGAAGTTGCAAAAAAAAAAAATAATTTAAAAATTGCCCCAATCAAAAAAACATTGCCCCAAAAAAATTTACAAAAAAAATTCGAAAAAAATTTTAATTTTTTTTTATCCAAAAAGTTTTTCTTAGGACTTAAGTTCATCAATACTTGTCTTTTCAAGCGATATGTATTGACATAATGGTTAATAAATGGTAGAAAACTAAGAAAAACTGTGATTTTTAGGTGCTTTTAACCAAGTTTTCAATCTCAATTATTTTTTAATCAAAAGCTAACCTAAAAAAATGGTTGGCACCATTGGATTCAGCGTACTCGAATTAGGTTTAAACATTATTATTTTTTGGCAGTAAATTTAGTGTAATATGTATATTTAAAAAAAAGTAAGTTTTTAAAGCCTTGCCATAAGAAGTTCCATACAAAATCTGTTTATAAAATATTGGTGTCTTTAAAATTTATTTATTTATTTAAATGATCTCTAAAGTATAAATTTTGTTTCCAATTTTAAATAAGTTCAGCTTCGGTTTTTCCGAATTGATTGGCGTTGGTCGAATTTCGTTCGGTTGGACACTAATAGCTTCGGTTTTTTTATATTTAGTAAAACAGCTATAATAACTTCGGTATAACTTGAGTAAAAAGTAATTTTATTGTACTTTATTAACAATTGGAGTCTTTCTTATATACGAGGCAAATGAACTTTTGAATTTTTGAGAAGATACAAAATTTAAATAGCAGACCAATTTTTGTGGAAATCCTCTAGAGTTTTGTGCCGTTATTTTCAATCTATGCTTTTTTAATTCTACTATGATTTTTTAATTCTACTTGATTATTGAAACATTTAGAATAAATTTCAAGAAACTAGTTTTAGTAGAAGTGCAAAAGAAAAATAGGAAAACATTTGTCTTTTGCATTCGCCACTGAATTTTCAGTTTCAATAGCGTTTGGATAGAACACAAGTTTACACGTAAAATTTTCTACTCAACTTGTCAGATTGTCTTTGTGAAAAAAAAGTTATTTACTTGTGTCCACAAAAAGAAAACGTTCTTGAAACTTTTTGCTAAAAAATACCTTTACAACACTTCTTCCTTTTATTGACAATTTAGTTGACTTTAGATGTGTTATTTCTATTGTTTATCATCAATATTTATAAAAAAAAACTAAAACCTTAAATTTTGAACAAAATGAAAATACTCTTAAACAAAAAACAACTTGTGTCAACGGGTAAATGGTAAAAAATATTGGTTTGCTTTTAAAAATTGGCAAACTAAACCAAATACCCCCAAACACAAAATGCTCTTCTTTTGTTTTGAAAAAAATAAAATAAACAATTATAATGATGATCATTCGATGACTGGCGCCACTATACAGTACCACAATGCTTTGTAAGACCCAACGAGGCTAAAAAGGCGGCGGATGAGGCTAAAATGAGATTTGCTCATATTGATGGAGATCATTTGACTTTACTTAATGTTTATCATGCTTTTAAGCAAAGTAAGTTTTTCAACTCTTCTATGAAATGGAATTCTTCATAATTGTGTGTTAAATCTTTCAATTCCAGGCAGTGAAGATCCCAATTGGTGTTATGAGAATTTCATTAACTTCCGTTCTTTGAAACAAGCCGATAATGTTCGCCAACAATTAGCTCGCATCATGGACCGCTTTAATTTGAAACGCAGCAGCACAGAATTCACTTCTAAAGATTACTATGTCAATATACGCAAAGCTTTAGTACAAGGATTCTTTATGCAGGTTGCACATTTAGAACGCACTGGTCACTATCTTACCATTAAGGATAATCAAATTGTACAATTGCATCCCTCAACCTGTTTAGATCACAAACCCGATTGGGTTATATACAATGAATTTGTGTTAACAACTAAAAATTACATACGTACAGTTACAGATGTTAAACGTAAGTTAAGATAATACTCTTGTAAAAGAAAAATTATTAATTATTTTCTATTTGCACCTCTAGCTGAATGGCTTTTAACTCTTTCTCCACAATACTATGATATGAATAACTTCCCTCAATGTGAGGCCAAGCGTCAATTAGAAATGTTGCAGCAGCGTTTGGAATCAAAACAATATCAAACAGGTTTTTAAAACCCTTTTTTTCTTAATCTTTTAAAATATCTTATATATTAACTTTTATATGCTGTACATTCGTACATAGTTTTATGTATAAAAAATTACTTAAGTTTTTGATTGGAAACTATTGTTACAAAAAAAAAAAAATCCTTTAGACATTTAAAACACATTTCCGTAATCGGAAAGAGAACAAACATGTTATTAACCCGACCGAACTAAGAAATTTATAACAAATAATTAGATGTTAATAATCACTTGGAAACAAAATCTAAGGTTTGAATTAATTTTTATTTTTTTTTATTTTCTATAATTTCTTTCAATCATTTCTCTTGCAGATCTAAAGGAAGAACATTTATTTTTATTCTCAATAAAGTTGATTACCCACTAAATCAGAAACTTAAATAATTTGATAATGATTCAAAATATGTAATTTATTTTTCAAGTATGTATTATTTTAACTAAGTATTTTTAATCGGCCCTGTTCTGTAAACCGATCGATTTAAAATCGCACGATTTTAGAAAACTAACTCTGACAATAGGAATATTTTTTTAGATTTTTTTTAATTTTTTATTATGTAGATTCTACAATGTCATATCTGAAAGAAAATTATCGTGTATGATTTTAAACACGTCTGCAAGACCATTATTAATTTTTTGAAAACGAGAATTTATAAAAGAGTTTTTAACTTGCCACAGTTTGTGTGCCGCAATTTTTTCTGTGTGAAACCCATCATTTAGGTTGTGAAATTGATTTAATTTTCTCCTTTGCACGATGTAGAAGTAGGCAGTAGACATTTCTCCTCAGACCTGTTGCAAGAATAATTCGTTCAATGATCAGGCGTTCTTCGTTATGATTTTGCATAGGTTGGTTTGTCAGGTTAGAGAATGAGAATGACGAGTGGACTAAAAATCATCCAATCCAACGTCCTGCATAGAAACATCAAAATTTGGTCTGTTGATGCTTGAAAATATGATTTTTTTTTAGAAATTTTAAAAATTCAGTTTTTCATTGAAACGAATTTTTTAAAAATTACAATTTCCTCTTTATTAAAATCTTAAATACTTTTTGTTTTTAAAATTACTTTCATTTAAAAATTTATATAAGTGTTTAATACTTTTCTTGTTTCAAAAAATAAAATTGCTGTATAATCCTGCAAGCAGTTCATCTCAACCATTGCTTTTTTGAAATTGTATTAAAATAACCAAATAAGTTGCTATGGCTGAAGCTAACTGTAAAAATTTAGGGAAACATTTTGGAAAAAAGTATACAATTTACTTAAAAAATTTATTGCTTACAGAAGTTAAAAGCTGACGATTCACTTGGCATAGGCCACAGGCTGAAAATCCACTATCAAAAACTAGTAATTGTTGCCAAAACTTTTTAACCTTAAATGTTTGGTAACCAAATAATTTTTACATATATAATAAAACTGTTTAGCCTTAAATTTTACCTCTTCCGCTAATATCGGATCATGAACTATACGTTCAATTTCACATATAATATGTATGGTTTTCGTTGAGGCCTGTGTAACCCGATGACATGGTTCCACAACCATTAACAAGCGACAAGAATGGAATAATATCCATAACACCTGCAGCCAAACGTAGCCATTATCCTTTTTACTAAGGAGCTCAATGAAAAGGAAATATGATGTAGCCACCAAGTGAAGAAAACAAGAGATCAGGATGAATAAAACGGCCATTCCATAAGCACTGAAAAAAGAAATAATCTTTTCAGTATTTAAAATTTTTTTCAATGAATAATTTTTTTATTATAAATCTGCTTCCACTATTATATTTTATAAACTCTGAATTCACAATTAAGAGTTTAAATTAAGAATTTTGAACATATCCCTCAACATCTCACAAAATGTCCTTATAAAGAATAAAAGGCGAACAGTTTGTTCACGTGAAACTTTGGTGATTTGTATGGAAAAAAGCAAAATTTCACATGGACAAACTGTTCGCCTTTTTTTCAGAAAAAGGGGGAGGAATGAATAATGCTTCATATCATACATGCTCCTCTTTTGAACTATGTTTTATATCTTATTAAAAATAAGAATTTTTTTTAGTTACTTTAACAAGTACATCAAGCAGAAATAAACAATATAATTCTTGGCACTTACCTTGACACTATATTCATACATTTACCCAAAGTTTCGTGACATTCAGCTAAAACTTTTAACAACATTGATTTATTTTTCGCTACAGTTAAGAAAAAAAGTTTACTAGTCATATTATAATTAAGTATAAATTGTATTTACCGGAAGTTTGATACGTTTCCGAAGCTAATTTCGATAAACTGGCACGTAAAGTGGGCGTATTTAAAGTTGCGGTTTTAACGGTTGTGATCTTGACTTTTTCCTGGTTTTGTGAAGTTTTATTTCGTTCACCTTGAACGTAAAAATAAGCATAAAAGTTAATTATTTAAAATAAATATATATATATATGTATATATAAGGTTTCTGAAAATTTCGAGAACATTTCCGATTACCTGGTAAATATGAGTTTTCAAGCATAGAATTTACACACTCAAACCGCCTGGCTAATCCGAGAGATGTATTTGCAAAATTGATGTGCAAACAAGTTAAAATGAAATACAAACTGTAGAACGGTATATACCATTGGACATTCAAATCTGGTTAAAGAAAGTCCTTGAATTAAAATTGTGTTTACTAATTATGTACATGTGTATGTACATATATGCCTTTTTTCATATTTGTAGTTTTTTAATGCAAAAAGTACATTTTTCTAATGAATGCCAATTTTTATAATTATTTAAAGAATTTTTTTTGTAGTGTTAGAATTTTTAAGTTCAAAAACTATATATCGACGGCTTATATTCAATACCCGCCATACGCCAAAACACAATTTTTCAGGAGAGAGAAAAAACAGTTTCATTCCAAAATTTGTAAGGTTTGAATTAATCTTTCTTCTATAATATTTTTTAAATATGACCACTGAGTCACTCTTATAAAAAATAGAACTTTTTACTCTATTCGTAGCGATATGGTTGATGTCGGGTATTGCAACTGAAATCTTCAAATATTTTTATGGCGTATAGCGGTTATTGCACAGTAATAAAAATATTTTTTTTTTTTGCTCTAATATGTAATTTTATTAAATTAAGCATTTGTTTAACGTTTTTCTAACATAAAAGAATTCAATAACAAAAAAAATAAACACAATTAAAAAAAAGGTAATTCAAATTGGACTAAGACGATTTTGTACTAAATTGAAGAAAAAATGTTGCAATGTTATTTAGTCTAGTACAAAATGGTCGAAGTCGTAGTACGACATTCGTAATAAGGCCCACTGTGTCCTTTCAAAGCCTTTAGCACTGTCTTCAGCTACATTGCTGGCCACTAGTTCCGTGCCCCTGAGGATGGCCAAGATCTCAGCTTGGAAAACGCTGCATTCATTCGGCAGTCTGAAAGAACTACGAATGCTCGTTCCCAAGATATAGACACCAGCCCCTGCGCCTTCTCCCATTTTTGACCCGTCTGTGAAGACCGCAATAATTTCATATAGCTTATCGGAAGGGACCTAATAGTCCCTATCCGTAATTACCAGTGAGTGTGTTCTACTAAAATCAATTTCAACGACCTTATAGCCCGTGAAACCAAGGGTTACGGATCCCTGATCACTAAAACTGATCTCATTTAAGATTGATGTGTGACCTGTACTCACCAAACCTACTTCAACGAGTCTAAGGAGACCTCCAGTCGCCGTTCTCACCACAAAGTCCTCTGTAGGATGTAGTTGAAGAATGACGTCCATCATAGGTGCTCAGATGCTCAGCGAGGCAAGTAATTTCCTATGACTAATTCCTCAATGTCTCCTACTATCCCACTCAACCATAGGAAATAACCGGTCTGACAACCAATGTGTAAATCATGCAATGTGTGTGTGTAGTTCCTGCAAAAAATGCACAACTTGCTAAAAAGTCAACATTTCTTTTTAATTGGTTGTGATTCAATTAATGAAAATCCATCTACTCACAACATTTTTATCCCTATATGGAAGAAAATATCAAATTTACCCAGCAAAAAATAAATGAATGCGTTCAAAATGAAATAGTGTTTCATGCTTTCTTGAGCATTTGTTTCTTCGAATGCATTCTGAATGTCATCGGAAATCGTAAATAAGCTCATTAAAAACTCGTGCGATATTACTGGGTAATATATTGAAATAAATATCCAGCGAAAAAGGCATGCAAAAACGGAATTAAATTCTCACATTGACATATTTTCATAAAACAAGTTTTATCTCAGTCGTAAAGCAGGTCCAGGCGAGTCAACATCAAGCGTCGTTAGCAATTATCTCTTAAATGCATCCAGGCCACTGTTGTTTATTGGCCTTCGATAGTTTTGCGTCTCGCTCGCACTGGTTGACTGGTCTGCCACAGATAACCGTATATTCTTGCGGTTCTTTTGTGGAATTTCTTTAACAACCACGTTGCTACTTCCTATGTGAAGGCATAGGTCGTGTACAGTCAGTCACAAAAACTTTTCTAAAATACTGTTAATACCATCTTGGGCATATGGTCTAGTTAAATAAATAAATAGTTAAATAAATAAATAAAATAAGTTTTATCTCCAACAAATAACAAGAATACAATAGCTCAGTGGTAGAGAGTATGTCTTGACAGTGAGAACTGATATCAAAGTATTTAAATTCTCGCACAAACATATGATCTCCAATGACAAGCTAAAGTAAAAATCATGCATGTTTCACCTAAATCGAACCAATGCGTCATCACTTGAACCCATGATTGATTCAACACATGATTTGCCATTTTTTTTTTGCGGGCTATTAACGAAAGAGAACTGAATACACTACTAAAACTTATGTATGTTTTTTGCTTTTCCTGTAAAAAATACTTTAAATTTAACTTATGCCACCGAGTACGAATCTGGCACACATGTGCCCAAAAGAGCGTAACCACTAATTACTAATGAAAAACTGTTAAAAAGTTTCATACATAACTAATGGATAATTTTATAGAATCCAACATAATTGGAAACTGTTTAAATCAATAAATACATGTCTGATTCGATTCACAGTTTTTCATTAGTAATTAGTGTTTACGCTTTTTTGGACACATGTGTGCCAGATTTGTACTCGGCATAACGACTTTTTTGATTTTATATGACGATATTGATTTATGCATGTTTTAAAGGTACCAGCATTTTCTTCATCCTTTAGCGTAGTTTCAGCAAATCTTAACCAAGTCCATACATCTAAACCTTTTGTAAAAAAGTCATAAAAATGAAATATAAAATTGTTAATAATTATTTGATAAATCTTGTTTGACCGTTTTTAATTATAATTTAAAAGATATTTTTATAAAAAATAAAATTTTTTCATTTTACTATCTTAACTGAAAATAAAATATTCACCCTTATTCCAGTTGGCGACATCGACGTAACTTTAACACAATACCAAAAACTTGGGGCTTGTGTACCCGTTGTCGAAAACAACTGACTCCAGTTGGCAGGTTTATGATATTTTCTAGACCTTAGAGAACGCAAATAGATTGTCCGTAGCACAAAATTGTTCTCGAGAACGAGTAAACAAGCACCAATATTTTGGTATTGTGTTAAAGTGACGTCGATGTCGCAAACTGGAATAAGGGTGATTGAAATATAAACTTATTTATATAACTTTTTTTTTCAATATTTCGCTAAACTTTAGTTAGCATTCTATTTTCTACCGATGCTAATAAAAGTTTAGCGAAATATTGAAAAGAAGATAATAATAATATGAGATTTTTTAGTATAAATTTTCTACGCTTACCCAATAATATGGCTATGGTTATCATTGGCAACAACAGCATTACAATCGATTTCAAACGTTCCATTTTAAAATTTGTTACCGGACCCAAAGAATCATCGACCTATTATAACAATATTGTTTCTTCAATTACAAGTGTTTGATTCCTTTAAAATTTGCTATATTTGTTTCTACCTTTCTTAATCTTGCATTCAAATCTCTGGTAGCATTTAAACCTACAATTCCGCATATAACACCAGCTGTTATGGCCATCACCACCACCGATACATCTAAAGCTGTGACCACTTTAGAAGTGGCCGATTTCATTCTAAAAGATGCCCTATATATTTGAAATTTGTAGCAATTCCAAGAAAATTCATGATTTTGCGATTGATTTTGTGTGTGATTATAGAAAATTTCAGAGGGAAATTTAAAGACCAGATGAACATTTTAATTTAAAAGAGAATGAAACAAAAATAGTAATAAATAGAATAGTAAGATTTAGAAGAGAGTTTTAGTATGTAAGCTAAGGTGAAAGAAATTATTTTAAAGAAAAATGTTGGATTAATTTTTGGGGAAAAAGCCACCAAAAAAACTTAAGCGATATAATTTTCTTACTTAATTTTTTGATCAAAATTGATTATTTGCGATGGTACGAAGTCAAAAAAATGTGTCAGTTAAGCTTTGTTTGGCGGTTATGGCTCGATATGAACACTACGTTTAAATCAAACCGCAGTATAAGATGACGTCTCAGTTGGTCTAAATTAACCCAATATCCATAAAACGTTTCTGCTCTAAATTTTCAAAAATAACTGTACAGGAAAGAAGTCCACTTTGATCCTTTTTTTTAACAAGAGTATTGAATAAAAATTCTAACATTATAACTTTTTGTGTTCACTAAATTAGCTAAGAGCACATTTTGTTTTACACAAACAAATTACGTAACATAACGAAAAAAGTCACAGAGTTATAGAGGTGCTGGTAGATATTTTTCAGGAATTGCGATGTCCATGCTTATGAATTTATTATTTTATTTTTTAGTTCAAGAAAGTAAAAAAATGCTTAAAATTTGTAACGAAATGATTGATTACCTTACAGGAATTTTCGAGTTAGCATCAAAAAGCAAGCCCCGGTATGTCAAAAATACTAGAAATTAAAAGATAAATCCAAATCAGATATGTACTTATTTAGATTTCAATCGGAATTAAAGACATAATAATACATATCGTCACCTTAAATGCAAACGGTTGTAACTACACAAAAATTCGAAATCGGGTTTTTGATTGATTGTGGTTCATTGTATCAAACTACGTGTTCACGCAAATATTTAGACATCTGCGATCAAAAATGACGACTTTATTAAAGAAATTCAAACGGACGTAATTACGAATGCATCTATTTTTTATTGCAAGGAACGTAACTAACATAAAAGCCTAAATATACATAAAAAGGAAATAAATGGTTAAAAACATACATACATATAAGTATCCATACTACAAGTAAACTTCGAAGGAAATTTTCAAACACACTTTATTATTATTGACTTTCAAACGTTTTTTGGTTCTCCTGTAAAAAATATAAAAGTGTAGTTACGTCCGTTTGCATTTAAGGTGACGATATATAGTATGTATATAAATACAATCTATAAAATGTCATTCACATAAAATTTAATACTCGAAATTAAGTTAGAAATTTCGAAAATAAGTTGGTCTCCTAATGCTGAGTACGCATTTGGCATTTGGTGAACGCCGTTCACATAACGTTTTTTGTTTGTAACGCAATATCACACAACTAAAAATATGGGAAGTGACAAACATTGCTATTATACACTATTGTGATTTCATAAAATTCCATAATACGAATATGTACTCAGCATAATTCACATAATTTTAACTTTACAGGAGAAGTTAAAAACATTGCCTCATGGTAAAATTATACAAGGTATATACATGCACAAGCCCAGCCTGTTAATGTATATAATGCAGAAAGTTGTCAAACTTTGTTTACAAGCTGCAAAAATGTTAGTGTATGTGTGAGAATAAAATGATTACAGTGTTGCCAATGAATTTGCACATAGCTGTGTCTCCAAGTACATATTGAAGAAACTTACACTACACATCTTTTGTCTAGGTCAAAATTAAAACAAAAATATATAAAAATAGAACCCAAAGTATAATTACACACAGATTATACATGAATCTAATTACAATGCCTATACATGAGAGTAGAAATTACACACTGTGTATTACACACATATTGGCAACACTGAATGACTATAATCATGCATGAATGCCGCGTCTGTAATTGTACTTTAGTTACCCTGTGATTGTGATTTTTAATAACAAAAGACATCTGTTTCTGACAATTACACGTTTGTTTGTTTGTTTTTTGTGTTGTAATTTTGTTGTAGTCGTGCAAGTACCTTGTATAATTTTACCATGCATTGGCTTTTCTTACTTTGGGAGAAATTATTTGCTTGAAAATATTATTTTACATAATTTCAATTTAATTTATATGCTATTTATATAAAATTTAATATTCGAATTTATGTTCGAAACTTCGAACTAAAAACTACTAGTTTAAATGTCAATAGTATTTTGAAACAGATTTATTTACTGCCTTATTCGAAAATTTAGAATATTGAATATTATTTATTATTGTTGGTCACTACATTAAGCTTTTTAACATCATTTTTGCGTAATAATATAACAATAAATTTTACCATTTATTGTGCTCTCTTTTTTACATTATGGGAAATTATTTGCTTTAAAAATTAACTTGACCAAATTTGAACTTAATTTATACATGTATATGCAATTCACATAAAATATAATATTCGAAATTAAGTTCAAAATTTCGAAAACACTTGAAAACATAATTTTGTTGCTCTTTGGCATAAAAAATATGTAAATTTTTCATATACATATGTACACATGAATATGTAGTACATTGAAACAGATTTCCATCTATGTATATTCGAAAGTTCTATATTTGCGTATTTTTAATGGTCAATATTATTTATTGTTTAATACATAAATTTTTTTATGCAACACTCTTTCTGCCGTAGAAGAAATATTTATAATTAAGTGCACATATTTCTAAATCTATTTATCTTAGATGGTATACATTTTCAAGCAAACAAATGTCCAGGGGGTGAATTACAGCACTCGATATCGAATGAAATTTAAAAATGTTTCAATAGAGTTTATATGGTAATATTTAAAATGCCCCCAGGTTCCTTTTAGCAAACCATAAATCTAAAATAAATATTACCCATTATTGATGCTAACGCCGAGGCATAGAATAAAAATGGAATACTCTTCTGTATTACGTAAACTCCTTTGGAAGTCTTACTCACAGAATAAGGCGCCAGACCCAAAAATTTACTCATGAAAAATATACTTATTGAAGGTTCAGATACTTCCATTTTTATTTTCTTTACCGGTTTTCTTTTATTGGCAAAACTTCACACTTTGAAATTTGAATTACAACTGTAATTATAATGAAGCATTTTCGGCGTTTATTTGCGTTTAACTTTTTTTATTGATATTATTCATAGTTTCGTTGTAATATAAATATTCTTGTGTGCGAATTTTTACATAGCGTGTGCAATAAACAAACAACTTCATTTTTATATAAATTATGATAAACACACATACATACGTACATATCGAGCCTTTGCTGCAAGAGAGTCATAACGCAAAAAAATTTGTTTTACAGAAAACGTATTTAAAGTTTTGAATTTACCAACAATTGTAAAATAAAACATAATTTTTCCTTTAATTTTTAAATGTAATCTTCCTTTAACTTGACGTCGTCCCACGTCAAATTTGATTTATAGCGGTTTCGACCATGCGACGAAATCTTAATTCTGCAATATTAATCGTCGTAAGTGTCATTACTGTGAGTCTTATTAGCCTGTATTGTTTTGACTATTTTCTTTTAAAACCTTCATGCCTTTTTGACGTTCATATGTATACACACTTAATGCTGTGCTGTCTGATATGGCGATTTCTCGCCAAACGTGGCGATTTTTCAACTTGTTTGGCATCTAAATTTTTGGTTTGGCGACATGGCGATTTTTCTGGCGATAAATAAATTTGTTTGCGATTTTTTTGGCTATTTTTTTTAACAAAATTTAAATTAAAAATTTTTCTAATTCAGCAAAATAAGTTCGTTGAAGGAGTAGTTGAAAAAAATATATCCTGCCAAAAGCCGTCTTTAAGAAATTAAAACAACTTGATTTAGATAATTTTTCTTATACTAATTACATTAATTAATTCATTTTGAATTTGGATGAGAAAAATTAAAAAAAAATAATTTTTGGCGACTTTATTTCTACTTTTCGCGATTTTCTGCTAAATTTCTATACAGTTATTTTATAAAAATTTATGTTAAAAGATGTGTTATATAAAATCAAATTTATTATCAAATGTTTATTAAGAAAAACTACATAAAATTGATTTTGACGACTTTTGGCGATTTTTAAAATCAATTTGGCGAAATAGGTCCGAAAAAATCTGACAACCCTGCTAAGAGCACAAAAAATGCTAAGAGAAATGTCACAAATCCCCTCGTATTTTCATTTCGTGGCTTTTGCTTTACCACACAAGCATCTCAACGCCGCTCACCAATAAACTAAAAAAGCCTGCTTGTGAAGGCAAGCAGAAAAGCACAGTGTAAATTACGTGTAACTAAAATTTTTTTTGTTGAGTTATGACTCTCTTGTAGCAAAGGCTCATTATGTAGTTTAAAAACAGGTTGTTGTCCAGTTGAACCTGAAAACAGTGTAAACCAACATTTGGGACTATGTTTTATTGCAATTACTTCGTTAAACTTTTACACCGAAATATTTTAAGCAGGTTTAAAATGTTCAGCGCAGAATTTTACATAAAACTTAAAAGACGCAAAATTAATCCTTAATCACATTTAAAAACTTTTGGTTATTTCTGATGCTTAAGTTGAACTTCCAGTTTTGGTGTTTTCAGGGATCTAAAGGGTGCTTGCTTATTTGACAAAAAGAACAAAAAAAGAGAGTATTTGGATGAAGGTTTTAAAATGTTATGCAAATAAAATTCAATGTTTTTTACCTAAAATTCAATGGTTTTCTCTGCCAATTCAACATACTAATGAGCGAAAAAATTACAATTTCAGACTAAAACTTTCATAATGCGAAGAAATTTATATTTTTATTTGTCTTCTCTGCCAGAATCAGTCGTTGTAATATTGTTATTTTGAGAAAAGTTTGATTTTGTTGTACAGTGTAATTAAGCATTTAAAGGAAGTTAACCTATTTATATATTGGGTGTTTTTTATTGAGGTATAGAACTTTAAGTTGGCATCACTTTTTTAACTGGCGGCCATTTTGTCAGCTGTCAAGTGATTAATATTTAGTTTGGTTTGCCATTTCATCATGAACAGGTTGACAAAAGAACAACGCTTGCAAATCGTGCAAATTTATTTCGAAAATAATGGTTCAGTTCGCGAAGTTTACCGCAAGCTCCGTCCATCAGAGCAATTAATTCGGTTAACCATGGATCGTTTTCGCACTACGTTTACTCTATGTGATAATACGCATCCGCAGAGACGTCGAACAGTGCGCACCGAAGAAACAATTGCCGCTGTAGAGCAAAGTGTTGAAGAGGACCCGAATGAATCGATTCGCCACCGTGCACAGCAATTGGAGCTTTGTCCATCAACTTTATGGAAGATTTTGCGCAAAGATCTTGGCTTGCGACCTTACAAGATCCAGCTTGTGCAAGAATTAAAGCCGCGAGACCATGCAATGCGTCGTGATTTTGGTGTATGGGCCGAAAATGAGATTGATCTCGATCCTGATTTTCATCGCAAAATTTTGTTCAGTGATGAGGCTCACTTTTGGTTGAATGGCTACGTCAACAAGCAAAATTGCCGCATTTGGAATGAAGAGAATCCACATGAGACCCTTGAGACGCCATTACATCCACAAAAACTGACTGTTTGGTGTGCTCTATGGGCTGGTGGAGTCATTGGGCCATACTTCTTCCGAAATAATGCTGGAGAGTCAGTTACCGTTAATGGAGACCGGTATAGAGCCATGATAACCGACTATTTTGTTCCCGAATTGGATGGCATGAATGTGGATGAGTTGTGGTTCCAACAAGACGGCGCTACATGCCACACAGCGCACGTCACAATCGATTTATTGAACGAAACATTCGATGAGCGCATAATTTCGCGGAATGGACCTGCCAATTGGCCACCAAGGTCGTGTGATTTGACTTCATTGGATTATTTTCTTTGGGGATATGTGAAGTCGCTCGTCTACGCCAACAAACCAAAAACGTTAGGGGACTTGGAAGCCAACATTCGTGGCGTTATTGCCAACATACGGCCCCATATGCTCGAAAAAGTGGTTGAAAATTGGACCTGTAGAATTGGCTTTATTCGAGCCAGCCGCGGCGGCCACATGCCCGAAATCATATTTAAACGTTAATGGCATAAAATTATCCTTCCAATAAAGCCAAATTGATGGACATTAAAACGATTTTCTTGTGTTTTATTTCAATTCGAAGTTCTATACCTCTAAAAAAACACCCTGTAGTATGTATGTATATATACTCGTAAACAAAATTCGTACACATTTAAAGCTGCAACGGAGGACTCACTGCGGTACTATATATTTATTACCCGTGTCTGCAATGATTTCTTTTCACTTATTTTTTTTTGCACATACTGTGGTTTAGACAAGTTGGCAATGTGTGAAAGTAAATTATTTTAGTCGGGGAAAATGGAAAATATTTGGTCCCTCCATTTAAAAGTTATGAAGCAGTACGAATGCAAGTCGTTTCTTTCGAGGTAGGTATCTAACTTCTGAGCTACGAGTTGGAGAACTCTTGGGAAAATGAGTACATATGTACATATATAAATGCACTAATTATTTTTTTGTTTGTTTTTAGTGTGCCTTCTATAGAAATAAAATTGAAATGATGGACATTGGTATCGCCATGAGAGAAAATATTCTCTAAAGCATGTGGTTGATTCTTGAGGAAATGAAAATCGAAGAAGTTGCCGCGAAATTGAAAAATTTGTGAAAATCTAAAAAAAATGTCTCGTTTGATAGTATCAAGTTTAAAATGGTTCATGGTACGCAGTTTTTTTCTATATCTTTCTCTCCGAAATGTTTTTACTCTTATAGGAACAAAAGTAATGGTTAAAGTCATAAACAGTGTATATATATAATGGACTTAACTCATTTTTCAAAAAAATTCAAGTTAGTTGCTGCTCAGGCGTTAGTTAAAAGAGTATGATTCGAAAAAATTTAAAAGTAAAATATGTGTGTGTTAAGAAAATAGAAAAGTAAAAATATATTTATATATTTATGATTTAATCAGGCTAAAGTTCGTATCGCTTTGTAAGCCAAATTACATGTGATAATTATTAATGAACAAATAACATCAAAGTTAGTTGTAAATATTCTGACAACACATAGTTGAACGGAACAGCCAGCCGTTTTCGAAGGCCACTAAACCTTCATCATCAGCGTTCTTCTGTGTTTGGTCCACTGTGTGTGGTGTCAGTTGATGTAGATTTCTGCCTTATATACGAAACTTTTCTGCAAATGGAATATGTGAATTGGTTTGATTCATCGTATTTCAATTTGCTGAAATGTGTTTTTGTAATGAAGGCCCCAAATTTACCATCACTATATTTACAACAGTCTTACCATTGTCGTTTTTTTTTCATTACTAATTATGCACATGTTAGTTAATTTGCTTATTTTTGTTCTACACACAGTGGACCAAACACAGAAGAACGCTGATGATGTAGGTTTAGTGGCCTTCGAAAACGGCTGGCTGTTCCGTTCAACTATGTGTTGTCAGAATATTTACAACTAACTTTGATGTTATTTGTTCATTAATAATTATCACATGTAATTTGGCTTACAAAGCGATACGAACTTTAGCCTGATTAAATCATAAATATATAAATAAAATGAAAGTTCGAACAATAATAATTAAAATTAACTAAAAATATATTTTATTTGAAAAAAAATTTGTTCTTGTAACGTCTAGACACATTTCGTTGCTGCTCAGGCAACTTATCAATAGACTTCAACCATATTCAAAAAAGCTTACGAAACGCCAATGCTTATAGACAAACTACCAATAATTTATGGAAAATTGCAAAACTATATACAAAAATAGGCAACAACATGCTGAATAATACTATAGTTGGTTTATGGTTCGATTAGGCTAAAGGGTTTTGTCAACCAGCGAATCATGTCTCCGTTCTCTTCTCCTTCTTTAAACACATATTTTTGTTGTTATCACCTTTTTGTATTTATATTTTAAATATTGTAAACAATTATTAAATGTGAATTAACTACAAGAGTTGTGGCTTCAAATAACCACTCAATGCAAACATCTACTGAAAAATTCAACATTAACTTTATTATGCCAATTGGTTTAAACGTTTTTTTTCTAATACAAACAAGAATTTTGTTTATTTACCATCAAAAGTAATCACTATTTACCCAATTTGTGACAAGCACTAACCTAACTATTTACGTAAATATGTACATATGTATGTACATTTATGAATGCGTAGCGGATAACAATAGCAATAAGTACACATAATTAAAGTCCATGATGGCATGAGTATCAACATTTGGCGTTCATCATATCTCGTGTCCGGCTGAGGATAACAGTGTCCGTACTTTTCTTAAAAGAGTTGGTCATACAGCAATCGCTGTAATATATGTAGGGTACGTTCGTGAAAGCATTTATAGTGCACGTCTCCAGCATCGCGAACATCTAACGTTCAAAAATGCATAACTTGGTAGCACGTCGGTTGGTTACTGGTTTGATGTATGGAACAAAAATGTGTTTTCGAGAAAATCGATGAAGAATGTTTAGTTCATTAGTTTTATAAAAATACACGATAGAATTTTTTTTTTTTAATTTATTATAATAAAAGTAATAGATACATATGTTTTTTATTCAAACTTAAAGTTGATGAACTTTTTACATCCTACATGAAAAGTTATTAGGATTTAAAGAAAAAATTACAAAAATCTTCATAACAACAATATTTTTCACTACTTGTTCAAGTAGGTTAAATTACTGTATATATTTAAGTAGAAAATATCAATTTTATTCATGCAACATGTCATTTAAAGAAAAAACAACGGAAGATATAAAAGGAAGTTTGAATATATTTAATAAAAGAAATTTTATTAATAAAAGATAAATATCAATTTCATTTGATTAAAACATAACACAACAATACATTTTTTTTTAAAATTTTGATTTGAATCAAGTTCGTTGAGTAGAAAATGCATTGATATACATCATAACAATTGCTAATAACAATATTAATTCTTTTACGTTGGAAAGTTGCCACATATCGTCGCTGATTTAACAACTGACCTAACTAATATTTTGAAAATTTAACAGGAGAGCAGCTTTTATGGTTGTTTTGTACATTCATTCTTATGGCCGCGTCGGAAATCTTTTTACTTGCATATTTAGGCACAACAGTAATTCTTACAGTCATGAAAATTGTAGACAAGCTGTATTATGACTTATAGTCTAGTAAAGCACTTAACTCATTTAAAAAAAAATGTCAGTTAGGTCGGTTAGTTAAAACAGCGACGATATGCAAAAAATTGTTGATTGCTGTAAAACAATTTCTAAAATTTATAAAAATTGTGGAAATGGCGCAATATTGCAGCTCTATATCTCCTGATATATTCAAGATATCGCAAAACTGATAATGAACTTGGAAAGAGGACACATTATTGATATATAATCAATCAATAACTAAATTTTTTTTAAATGTTCCATACATCAAATCAGTAACCAACCGACGAGCAGTGTTTAGTCGAAATACGATACTGGTAGTTTAGGCCCATTGTCCGAACTCTTACTCCCATACTAAGCTTTCTCAAATATTCTCTATATTGAAGAGGATGGGGTGATTAGGATTTCCTAGAAGGTCATGACTTCTTTTACAACAACAGTGCCGTCGGCATGCAGTCGCATAACCTCAAATGGTTCGGTAAAAAGATCCTTTTTTTTCAGGCATTGGAATCGTTATGCTATTGCCTCTATGCATGCGAAAACAGGTATCGACGATTGTTTCAACGCTTACAATATGCGCTTTTCACTTCTCTATCGCTACTTGGATCCTTACTAGTTGCGTTGTGTCTCCTGGGCGGTAGAGAAAGATAGAAAAGACTTCCTACTCCTTACTCCATCCCATTTGCTCAGTGCTCAACCGACCTGAGATGTGGATAAACGAAGGAGAAGATGAAGAACAGTTTCCTCCTCCTCTTCATCTCGACAGATTTTAGAGAGGTCGTAGGTTCAAGCTGTCATGCAGTTTCCTGTATATCGTCGCCACTATACGGAGCTGATCCCTATGGATGCCTTCGAGGATAGTATACCTCTTCAAATCGTATAGAAGAAACCTGGTCAGCCCAAAGGTTTAGCAAATAACCTCGTTTGGCAATCTGGTTTGCTAGAGCTAGTAAAATTTATGCCTTTCTAGTGATTTGCAGCATTTCAGGGATCCTACGACCATTTAATCGATAGCAAATTTGCCATTTAGCTTCCAGCGCATTTAATTTTTTTGCATGAAAAATAGAAAATTTTTTGTATAAAAAATGGACGATGTGGACTCCATTTAATTTTTTCATAATTTTTTTTTTCACAAAAAAAAAGACGATTATTTTTTTTTTCTCATAAATAATTTTTTGGCATGAAAAATGATTGATGCTTAGCGCATTTAATTTTTTGCATTTAAAATATAAAGACGATGTATAATAGTCCATTATATTTTTTGCATAAAAAATTTTTGGCATGCAAAATTAACGATGCTTAGCGCATTTAGTTTTTTGCATGAAAAATAGACGATTTTTTGCATAAAAAAAGGATGATGTGGATTCCATTTAATTTTTTCACAATATTTTTCACGAAAAAACAAATTTTTTGGCATGATAAATGAACGATGCTTAGCTCATTTAGTTTTTTGCATGAAAAATAGACGATTTTTTGCATAAAAAGGATGATGTGGATTCCATTTAATTTTTTCATACATTTTTTTTTCACGAAAAAAGACGATGTATATCCATTATTTCTTTTGCATAAAAAATTTTTTGGCGTGAAAAATGAACGATGTTTAGCTCATTTAGTTTTTTGCATGAAAAATAGACGATTTGTTGCATAAAAAAGGATGATGTGGATTCCATTTAATTTTTTCATAAATTTTTTTTCACGAAAAAAAGACGATGTATAGTCCATAATTTTTTTTTTGCATAAAAAATTTTTTTGCATGAAAAATGAACGATGTTTAGCTCATTTAGATTTTTGCATGAAAATAGACGATTTTTTGCATAAAAAAAGGATGATGTGGATTCCATTTAATTTTTTCATAAATTTTTTTTCACGAAAAAAAGACGATGTATAGTCCATTATTTCTTTTGCATAAAAAATTTTTTGGCATGAAAAATGAACGATGCTTAGCTCATTTAGTATTTTGCATGAAAAATAGCAAATTTTTTGGAAAAAAAATGGATGATGTGGATTCCATTTAATTTTTTCATAAATTTTTTTCACGAAAAAAAGACGATGTATATATAGTCCATTATTTTTTTTGCATAAAAAATTTTTTGGCATGAAAAATGAACGATGCTTAGCTCATTTAGTATTTTGCATGAAAAATAGCAAATTTTTTGGAAAAAAAGGATGATGTGGATTCCATTTAATTTATTCATAAAATTTTTTTCACGAAAAAAGACGATGTATAGTCCATTATTTTTTTTGCATAAAAAATTTTTTGGCATGAAAAATGAACGATGCTTAGCTCATTTAGTTTTTTGCATGAAAAATAGACTATTTTTTGCATAAAAAAAGGATGATGTGGATTCCCTTTAATTTTTTCATACATTTTTTTTCACGAAAAAAGACGATTATTATTTTTTTTGCATTAAAAATTTTTTTACGAAAAAAGACGATGTATAGTCCATTATTTTTTTTTGTGCATAAAAATTTTTTTTGGCATGAAAAATGATTGATGCTTAGCGCATTTAATTTTTTGCATTTAAAATATAAAGACGATGTATAATAGTCCATTATTTATTTTGCATAAAAAATTTTTTGGCATGAAAAATGAACGATGTTTAGCTCATTTAGTTTTTTGCATGAAAATAGACGATTTTTTGCATAAAAAAAGGATGATGTGGATTCCATTTAATTTTTTCATAATTTTTTTTCACGAAAAAAGACGATGTATTATAGTCCATTATTTTTTTTGCATAAAAAATTTTTTTGGCATGAAAAATGAACGATGCTTAGCTCATTTAGTTTTTTGCATGAAAAATAGACTATTTTTTCCATAAAAAAAGGATGATGTGGATTCCATTTAATTTTTTTCATAAATTTTTTTTCATGCAAAAAAGGCGATTATTATTTTTTTTGCATTAAAAATTTTTTTACGAAAAAAGACGATGTATAGTCCATTATTTTTTTTGTGCATAAAAATTTTTTTTTGCATGAAAAATGAACGATGTTTAGCTCATTTAGTTTTTTGCATGAAAAATAGACGATTTTTTTCCATAAAAAAAGGATGATGTGGATTCCATTTAATATTTTATAAATTTTTTTCTACGAAAAAAAGACGATGTATAGTCCATTATTTATTTTGCATAAAAAATTTTTTGGCATGAAAAATGAACGATGCTTAGCTCATTTAGTTTTTTGCATGAAAAATAGACGATTTTTTGCATAAAAAAAGGATGATGTGGATTCCATTTAATTTATTCATAAATTTGTTTTCACGAAAAAAGACGATGTATAGTCCATTATTTTTTTTTGCATAAAAAATTTTTTTGCATGAAAAATGAACGATGCTTAGCTGATTTAGTTTTTTGTATGAAAAATAGACGATTTTTTGCATTAAAAAAAGGATGATGTGGATTCCATTTAATTTTTTCATAAATTTTTTTTCACGAAAAATGAACGATGCTTAGCTCATTTAGTATTTTGCATGAAAAATAGACGATTTTTTGCATAAAAAATGGATGATGTGGATTCCATTTAAATTTTTCATAAATTTTTTTTCACGAAAAAAAGACGATGATAGTCCATTTTTTTTCTTGCATAAAAAATTTTTTTGCATGAAAAATGAACGATGCTTAGCTCATTTAGTTTTTTGCATGAAAAATAGACGATTTTTTGCATAAAAAAAGGATGATGTGGATTCCATTTAATTTTTTAATAAAATTTTTTCACGAAAAAAAGACGATGTATAGTCCATTATTTTTTTTGCATAAAAAATTTTTTGGCATGAAAAATGAACGATGCTTAGCTCATTTAGTTTTTTGCATGAAAAATAGACGATTTTTTGCATAAAAAAAGGATGATGTGGATTCCATTTAATTTTTTCATAAATTTTTTTTCACGAAAAAAAGACGACGTATAGTCCATTATTTTTTTTGCACAAAAAATTTTTTGCCATGAAAAATGAACGATGCTTAGCTCATTTAGTTTTTTGCATGAAAAATAGACGATTTTTTGCATAAAAAAGGATGATGTGGATTCCATTTAATTTTTTCATAAATTTTTTTTACGAAAAAAAGACGATGTATAGTCCATTATTTTTTTTGCACAAAAAATTTTTTGGCATGAAAAATGAACGATGCTTAGCTCATTTAGTTTTTTGCATGAAAAATAGACGATTTTTTGCATAAAAAAGGATGATGTGGATTCCATTTAATTTTTTCATAAATTTTTTTTACGAAAAAAAGACGATGTATAGTCCATTATTTTTTTTGCATAAAAAATTTTTTGCCATGAAAAATGAACGATGCTTAGCTCATTTAGTTTTTTGCATGAAAAATAGACGATTTTTTGCATAAAAAAAGGATGATGTGGATTCCATTTAATTTTTTCATAAATTTTTTTTCACGCAAAAAAGACGATGTATATTTTTTGCATAAAAAATTTTTTGGCATGAAAAATAAACGATGCTTAGCTCATTTATTTTTTTGCATGAAAAATAGACGATTTTTTGCATAAAAAAAGGATGATGTGGATTCCATTTAATTTTTTCATAAATTTTTTTTCACGAAAAAAAGACGATGTATAGTCCATTATTTTTTCTGCATAAAAAATTTTTTGGCATGAAAAATGAACGATGCTTAGCTCATTTAGTTTTTTTTTGATGTGGATTCCATTTAATTTTTACATAAATTTTTTTCACGAAAAAAAGACGATATATAGTCCATTTTTTTTTTGCATAAAAAATTTTTTGGCATGAAAAATGAACGATGCTTAGCTCATTTAGTTTTTTGCATGAAAAATAGACGATTTTTTGCATAAAAAAAGGATGATGTGGATTCCATTTAATTTTTTCATAAATTTTTTTTTCACGAAAAAAGACGATGTATAGTCCATTATTTATTTTGCATAAAAAATTTTTTGGCATGAAGAATGAACGATGCTTAGCTCATTTAGTTTTTTCCATGAAAAATAGACGATTTTTTGCATAAAAAAAGGATGATGTGGATTCCATTTAATTTTTTTCATAAATTTTTTTTCACGCAAAAAAGACGATGTATATATAGTCCATTATTTTTTTTGCATAAAAAATTTTTTGCCATGAAAAATGAACGATGCTTAGCTCATTTAGTTTTTTTGTAGAAAAATAGACGATTTTTTGCATAAAAAAGGATGATGTGGATTCCATTTAATTTTTACATAAATTTTTTTCACGAAAAAAAGACGATATATAGTCAGTCCATTATTTTTTTGGCATAAAAAATTTTTTGGCATGAAAAATGAACGATGCTTAGCTTATTTAGTTTTTTGCATGAAAAATAGACGATTTTTTGCATAAAAAAAGGATGATGTGGATTCCATTTAATTTTTTCATAAAATTTTTTCACGAAAAAAAGACGGTGTATAGTCCATTATTTTTTTTGCATAAAAAATTTTTTGGCATGAAAAATGAACGATGCTTAGCTCATTTAGTTTTTTTGCATGAAAAATAGACGATTTTTTGCATAAAAAAGGATGATGTGGATTCCATTTAATTTTTACATAAATTTTTTTCACGAAAAAAAGACGATGTATAGTCCATTATTTTTTTTGCATAAAAAATTTTTTGGCATGAAAAATGAACGATGCTTAGCTCATTTAGTTTTTTGCATGAAAAATAGACGATTTTTTGCATAAAAAAAGGATGATGTGGATTCCATTTAATTTTTTCATAAATTTTTTTTCACGAAAAAAAGACGATTATAGTCCATTATTTTTTTTGCATAAAAAATTTTTTGCCATGAAAAATGAACGATGCTTAGCTCATTTAGTTTTTTGCATGAAAAATAGACGATTTTTTGCATAAAAAAAGGATGATGTGGATTCCATTTAATTTTTTCATAAATTTTTTTTCACGAAAAAAAGACGATTATAGTCCATTATTTTTTTTGCATAAAAAATTTTTTGTCATGAAAAATGAACGATGCTTAGCTCATTTAGTTTTTTGCATGAAAAATAGACGATTTTTTGCATAAAAAAGAATGATGTGGATTCCATTTAATTTTTTCATAAATTTTTTTTCACGAAAAAAAGACGATGTATATATAGTCCATTATTTTTTTTGCATAAAAAATTTTTTGGCATGAAAAATGAACGATGCTTAGCTCATTTAGTTTTTTGCATGAAAAATAGACGATTTTTTGCATAAAAAAGGATGATGTGGATTCCATTTAATTTTTTCATAAATTTTTTTTCACGAAAAAAAGACGATGTATAGTCCATTATTTTTTTGCATAAAAAATTTTTTGGCATGAAAAATGAACGATGCTTAGCTCATTTAGTTTTTTGCATGAAAAATAGACGATTTTTTGCATAAAAAAGGATGATGTGGATTCCATTTAATTTTTTCATAAAATTTTTTCACGAAAAAAAGACGATGTATGGTCCATTATTTTTTTTGCATAAAAAATTTTTTGGCTTGAAAAATGAACGATGCTTAGCTCATTTAGTTTTTTGCATGAAAAATAGACGATTTTTTGCATAAAAAAAGGATGATGTGGATTCCATTTAATTTTTTCATAAAATTTTTTCACGAAAAAAAGACGATGTATGGTCCATTATTTTTTTTTGCATAAAAAATTTTTTGCCATGAAAAATTAACGATGCTTAGCTCATTTAGTTTTTTGTATGAAAAATAGACGATTTTTTGCATAAAAAAAGGATGATGTGGATTCCATTTAATTTTTTCATAAAATTTTTTCACGAAAAAAAGACGATGTATAGTCCATTATTTTTTTTGCATAAAAAATTTTTTTGGCATGAAAAATGAACGATGCTTAGCTCATTTAGTTTTTTGCATGAAAAATAGACAATTTTTTGCATAAAAAAAGGATGATGTGGATTCCATTTAATTTTTTCATAAATTTTTTTTCACGAAAAAAAGACGATGTATAGTCCATTATTTTTTTTGCATAAAAAATTTTTTTGCATGAAAAATGAACGATGCTTAGCTCAAAAATAGACGATTTTTTGCATAAAAAAAGGATGATGTGGATTCCATTTAATTTTTTCATAAAATTTTTTCACGAAAAAAAGACGATGTATAGTCCATTATTTTTTTTGCATAAAAAATTTTTTGGCATGAAAAATGAACGATGCTTAGCTCATTTAGTTTTTTGCATGAAAAATAGACGATTTTTTGCATAAAAAAAGGATGATGTGGATTCCATTTAATTTTTTCATAAAATTTTTTCACGAAAAAAAGACGATGTATAGTCCATTATTTTTTTTGCATAAAAAATTTTTTGGCATGAAAAATGAACGATGCTTAGCTCATTTAGTTTTTTGCATGAAAAATAGACGATTTTTTGCATAAAAAAAGGATGATGTGGATTCCATTTAATTTTTTCATAAAATTTTTTCACGAAAAAAAGACGATGTATGGTCCATTATTTTTTTTTGCATAAAAAATTTTTTGGCATGAAAAATTAACGATGCTTAGCTCATTTAGTTTTTTGCATGAAAAATAGACGATTTTTTGCATAAAAAAAGGATGATGTGGATTCCATTTAATTTTTTCATAAAATTTTTTCACGAAAAAAAGACGATGTATAGTCCATTATTTTTTTTGCATAAAAAATTTTTTTGGCATGAAAAATGAACGATGCTTAGCTCATTTAGTTTTTTGCATGAAAAATAGACAATTTTTTGCATAAAAAAAGGATGATGTGGATTCCATTTAATTTTTTCATAAATTTTTTTTCACGAAAAAAAGACGATGTATAGTCCATTATTTTTTTTGCATAAAAAATTTTTTGCCATGAAAAATGAACGATGCTTAGCTCATTTAGTTTTTTGCATGAAAAATAGACGATTTTTTGCATAAAAAAAGGATGATGTGGATTCCATTTAATTTCATAAATTTTTTTTCACGAAAAAATTAAAAAATTTTTTGGCATGAAAATTTTGATTTGATGATTTTTTGGCTCATTTAGTTTTTTGCATGAAAAAAAAACGATTTTTTGCATAAAAAAAGGATGATATGGATTCCATTTAGTTTTTTCATAAATTTTTTTTCACGAAAAAAAGACGATGTATCCATTATTGTCCATTATTTTTTTTGCATAAAAAATTTTTTGTCATGAAAAATGAACGATGCTTAGCTCATTTAGTTTTTTGCATGAAAAATAGACGATTTTTTGCATAAAAAAGAATGATGTGGATTCCATTTAATTTTTTCATAAATTTTTTTTCACGAAAAAAAGACGATGTATATATAGTCCATTATTTTTTTTGCATAAAAAATTTTTTGGCATGAAAAATGAACGATGCTTAGCTCATTTAGTTTTTTGCATGAAAAATAGACGATTTTTTGCATAAAAAAGGATGATGTGGATTCCATTTAATTTTTTCATAAATTTTTTTTACGAAAAAAAGACGATATATAGTCAGTCCATTATTTTTTTGGCATAAAAAATTTTTTGGCATGAAAAATGAACGATGCTTAGCTTATTTAGTTTTTTGCATGAAAAATAGACGATTTTTTGCATAAAAAAAGGATGATGTGGATTCCATTTAATTTTTTCATAAAATTTTTTCACGAAAAAAAGACGGTGTATAGTCCATTATTTTTTTTGCATAAAAAATTTTTTGGCATGAAAAATGAACGATGCTTAGCTCATTTAGTTTTTTTGCATGAAAAATAGACGATTTTTTGCATAAAAAAGGATGATGTGGATTCCATTTAATTTTTACATAAATTTTTTTCACGAAAAAAAGACGATGTATAGTCCATTATTTTTTTTGCATAAAAAATTTTTTGGCATGAAAAATGAACGATGCTTAGCTCATTTAGTTTTTTGCATGAAAAATAGACGATTTTTTGCATAAAAAAAGGATGATGTGGATTCCATTTAATTTTTTCATAAATTTTTTTTCACGAAAAAAAGACGATTATAGTCCATTATTTTTTTTGCATAAAAAATTTTTTGCCATGAAAAATGAACGATGCTTAGCTCATTTAGTTTTTTGCATGAAAAATAGACGATTTTTTGCATAAAAAAAGGATGATGTGGATTCCATTTAATTTTTTCATAAATTTTTTTTCACGAAAAAAAGACGATTATAGTCCATTATTTTTTTTGCATAAAAAATTTTTTGTCATGAAAAATGAACGATGCTTAGCTCATTTAGTTTTTTGCATGAAAAATAGACGATTTTTTGCATAAAAAAGAATGATGTGGATTCCATTTAATTTTTTCATAAATTTTTTTTCACGAAAAAAAGACGATGTATATATAGTCCATTATTTTTTTTGCATAAAAAATTTTTTGGCATGAAAAATGAACGATGCTTAGCTCATTTAGTTTTTTGCATGAAAAATAGACGATTTTTTGCATAAAAAAGGATGATGTGGATTCCATTTAATTTTTTCATAAATTTTTTTTCACGAAAAAAAGACGATGTATAGTCCATTATTTTTTTGCATAAAAAATTTTTTGGCATGAAAAATGAACGATGCTTAGCTCATTTAGTTTTTTGCATGAAAAATAGACGATTTTTTGCATAAAAAAGGATGATGTGGATTCCATTTAATTTTTTCATAAAATTTTTTCACGAAAAAAAGACGATGTATGGTCCATTATTTTTTTTGCATAAAAAATTTTTTGGCTTGAAAAATGAACGATGCTTAGCTCATTTAGTTTTTTGCATGAAAAATAGACGATTTTTTGCATAAAAAAAGGATGATGTGGATTCCATTTAATTTTTTCATAAAATTTTTTCACGAAAAAAAGACGATGTATGGTCCATTATTTTTTTTTGCATAAAAAATTTTTTGCCATGAAAAATTAACGATGCTTAGCTCATTTAGTTTTTTGTATGAAAAATAGACGATTTTTTGCATAAAAAAAGGATGATGTGGATTCCATTTAATTTTTTCATAAAATTTTTTCACGAAAAAAAGACGATGTATAGTCCATTATTTTTTTTGCATAAAAAATTTTTTTGGCATGAAAAATGAACGATGCTTAGCTCATTTAGTTTTTTGCATGAAAAATAGAAAATTTTTTGCATAAAAAAAGGATGATGTGGATTCCATTTAATTTTTTCATAAATTTTTTTTCACGAAAAAAAGACGATGTATAGTCCATTATTTTTTTTGCATAAAAAATTTTTTTGCATGAAAAATGAACGATGCTTAGCTCAAAAATAGACGATTTTTTGCATAAAAAAAGGATGATGTGGATTCCATTTAATTTTTTCATAAAATTTTTTCACGAAAAAAAGACGATGTATAGTCCATTATTTTTTTTGCATAAAAAATTTTTTGACATGAAAAATGAACGATGCTTAGCTCATTTAGTTTTTTGCATGAAAAATAGACGATTTTTTGCATAAAAAAAGGATGATGTGGATTCCATTTAATTTTTTCATAAAATTTTTTCACGAAAAAAAGACGATGTATAGTCCATTATTTTTTTTGCATAAAAAATTTTTTGGCATGAAAAATGAACGATGCTTAGCTCATTTAGTTTTTTGCATGAAAAATAGACGATTTTTTGCATAAAAAAAGGATGATGTGGATTCCATTTAATTTTTTCATAAAATTTTTTCACGAAAAAAAGACGATGTATGGTCCATTATTTTTTTTTGCATAAAAAATTTTTTGGCATGAAAAATTAACGATGCTTAGCTCATTTAGTTTTTTGCATGAAAAATAGACGATTTTTTGCATAAAAAAAGGATGATGTGGATTCCATTTAATTTTTTCATAAAATTTTTTCACGAAAAAAAGACGATGTATAGTCCATTATTTTTTTTGCATAAAAAATTTTTTTGGCATGAAAAATGAACGATGCTTAGCTCATTTAGTTTTTTGCATGAAAAATAGACAATTTTTTGCATAAAAAAAGGATGATGTGGATTCCATTTAATTTTTTCATAAATTTTTTTTCACGAAAAAAAGACGATGTATAGTCCATTATTTTTTTTGCATAAAAAATTTTTTGCCATGAAAAATGAACGATGCTTAGCTCATTTAGTTTTTTGCATGAAAAATAGACGATTTTTTGCATAAAAAAAGGATGATGTGGATTCCATTTAATTTCATAAATTTTTTTTCACGAAAAAATTAAAAAATTTTTTGGCATGAAAATTTTGATTTGATGATTTTTTGGCTCATTTAGTTTTTTGCATGAAAAAAAAACGATTTTTTGCATAAAAAAAGGATGATATGGATTCCATTTAGTTTTTTCATAAATTTTTTTTCACGAAAAAAAGACGATGTATCCATTATTGTCCATTATTTTTTTTGCATAAAAAATTTTTTGTCATGAAAAATGAACGATGCTTAGCTCATTTAGTTTTTTGCATGAAAAATAGACGATTTTTTGCATAAAAAAGAATGATGTGGATTCCATTTAATTTTTTCATAAATTTTTTTTCACGAAAAAAAGACGATGTATATATAGTCCATTATTTTTTTTGCATAAAAAATTTTTTGGCATGAAAAATGAACGATGCTTAGCTCATTTAGTTTTTTGCATGAAAAATAGACGATTTTTTGCATAAAAAAGGATGATGTGGATTCCATTTAATTTTTTCATAAATTTTTTTTACGAAAAAAAGACGATGTATAGTCCATTATTTTTTTTGCACAAAAAATTTTTTGGCATGAAAAATGAACGATGCTTAGCTCATTTAGTTTTTTGCATGAAAAATAGACGATTTTTTGCATAAAAAAAGGATGATGTGGATTCCATTTAATTTTTTCATAAATTTTTTTTACGAAAAAAAGACGATGTATAGTCCATTATTTTTTTTGCATAAAAAATTTTTTGCCATGAAAAATGAACGATGCTTAGCTCATTTAGTTTTTTGCATGAAAAATAGACGATTTTTTGCATAAAAAAAGGATGATGTGGATTCCATTTAATTTTTTCATAAATTTTTTTTCACGCAAAAAAGACGATGTATATTTTTTGCATAAAAAATTTTTTGCCATGAAAAATAAACGATGCTTAGCTCATTTATTTTTTTGCATGAAAAATAGACGATTTTTTGCATAAAAAAAGGATGATGTGGATTCCATTTAATTTTTTCATAAATTTTTTTTCACGAAAAAAAGACGATGTATAGTCCATTATTTTTTTTGCATAAAAAATTTTTTGCCATGAAAAATGAACGATGCTTAGCTCATTTAGTTTTTTGCATGAAAAATAGACAATTTTTTGCATAAAAAAAGGATGATGTGGATTCCATTTAATTTTTTCATAAATTTTTTTTCACGAAAAAAAGACGATGTATTATAGTCCATTATTTTTTTTGCATAAAAAATTTTTTGTCATGAAAAATGAACGATGCTTAGCTCATTTAGTTTTTTGCATGAAAAATAGACGATTTTTTGCATAAAAAAGAATGATGTGGATTCCATTTAATTTTTTCATAAATTTTTTTTCACGAAAAAAAGACGATGTATATATAGTCCATTATTTTTTTTGCATAAAAAATTTTTTGGCATGAAAAATGAACGATGCTTAGCTCATTTAGTTTTTTGCATGAAAAATAGACGATTTTTTGCATAAAAAAGGATGATGTGGATTCCATTTAATTTTTTCATAAATTTTTTTTCACGAAAAAAAGACGATGTATAGTCCATTATTTTTTTGCATAAAAAATTTTTTGGCATGAAAAATGAACGATGCTTAGCTCATTTAGTTTTTTGCATGAAAAATAGACGATTTTTTGCATAAAAAAGGATGATGTGGATTCCATTTAATTTTTTCATAAAATTTTTTCACGAAAAAAAGACGATGTATGGTCCATTATTTTTTTTGCATAAAAAATTTTTTGGCTTGAAAAATGAACGATGCTTAGCTCATTTAGTTTTTTGCATGAAAAATAGACGATTTTTTGCATAAAAAAAGGATGATGTGGATTCCATTTAATTTTTTCATAAAATTTTTTCACGAAAAAAAGACGATGTATGGTCCATTATTTTTTTTTGCATAAAAAATTTTTTGCCATGAAAAATTAACGATGCTTAGCTCATTTAGTTTTTTGTATGAAAAATAGACGATTTTTTGCATAAAAAAAGGATGATGTGGATTCCATTTAATTTTTTCATAAAATTTTTTCACGAAAAAAAGACGATGTATAGTCCATTATTTTTTTTGCATAAAAAATTTTTTTGGCATGAAAAATGAACGATGCTTAGCTCATTTAGTTTTTTGCATGAAAAATAGAAAATTTTTTGCATAAAAAAAGGATGATGTGGATTCCATTTAATTTTTTCATAAATTTTTTTTCACGAAAAAAAGACGATGTATAGTCCATTATTTTTTTTGCATAAAAAATTTTTTTGCATGAAAAATGAACGATGCTTAGCTCAAAAATAGACGATTTTTTGCATAAAAAAAGGATGATGTGGATTCCATTTAATTTTTTCATAAAATTTTTTCACGAAAAAAAGACGATGTATAGTCCATTATTTTTTTTGCATAAAAAATTTTTTGGCATGAAAAATGAACGATGCTTAGCTCATTTAGTTTTTTGCATGAAAAATAGACGATTTTTTGCATAAAAAAAGGATGATGTGGATTCCATTTAATTTTTTCATAAAATTTTTTCACGAAAAAAAGACGATGTATAGTCCATTATTTTTTTTGCATAAAAAATTTTTTGGCATGAAAAATGAACGATGCTTAGCTCATTTAGTTTTTTGCATGAAAAATAGACGATTTTTTGCATAAAAAAAGGATGATGTGGATTCCATTTAATTTTTTCATAAAATTTTTTCACGAAAAAAAGACGATGTATGGTCCATTATTTTTTTTTGCATAAAAAATTTTTTGGCATGAAAAATTAACGATGCTTAGCTCATTTAGTTTTTTGCATGAAAAATAGACGATTTTTTGCATAAAAAAAGGATGATGTGGATTCCATTTAATTTTTTCATAAAATTTTTTCACGAAAAAAAGACGATGTATAGTCCATTATTTTTTTTGCATAAAAAATTTTTTTGGCATGAAAAATGAACGATGCTTAGCTCATTTAGTTTTTTGCATGAAAAATAGACAATTTTTTGCATAAAAAAAGGATGATGTGGATTCCATTTAATTTTTTCATAAATTTTTTTTCACGAAAAAAAGACGATGTATAGTCCATTATTTTTTTTGCATAAAAAATTTTTTGCCATGAAAAATGAACGATGCTTAGCTCATTTAGTTTTTTGCATGAAAAATAGACGATTTTTTGCATAAAAAAAGGATGATGTGGATTCCATTTAATTTCATAAATTTTTTTTCACGAAAAAATTAAAAAATTTTTTGGCATGAAAATTTTGATTTGATGATTTTTTGGCTCATTTAGTTTTTTGCATGAAAAAAAACGATTTTTTGCATAAAAAAAGGATGATATGGATTCCATTTAGTTTTTTCATAAATTTTTTTTCACGAAAAAAAGACGATGTATCCATTATTGTCCATTATTTTTTTTTGCATAAAAAATTTTTTTTCATGAAAAATGAACGATGCTTAGCTCATTTAGTTTTTTGCATGAAAAATAGACGATTTTTTGCATAAAAAAGAATGATGTGGATTCCATTTAATTTTTTCATAAATTTTTTTTCACGAAAAAAAGACGATGTATATATAGTCCATTATTTTTTTTGCATAAAAAATTTTTTGGCATGAAAAATGAACGATGCTTAGCTCATTTAGTTTTTTGCATGAAAAATAGACGATTTTTTGCATAAAAAAGGATGATGTGGATTCCATTTAATTTTTTCATAAATTTTTTTTACGAAAAAAAGACGATGTATAGTCCATTATTTTTTTTGCACAAAAAATTTTTTGGCATGAAAAATGAACGATGCTTAGCTCATTTAGTTTTTTGCATGAAAAATAGACGATTTTTTGCATAAAAAAGGATGATGTGGATTCCATTTAATTTTTTCATAAATTTTTTTTACGAAAAAAAGACGATGTATAGTCCATTATTTTTTTTGCATAAAAAATTTTTTGCCATGAAAAATGAACGATGCTTAGCTCATTTAGTTTTTTGCATGAAAAATAGACGATTTTTTGCATAAAAAAAGGATGATGTGGATTCCATTTAATTTTTTCATAAATTTTTTTTCACGCAAAAAAGACGATGTATATTTTTTGCATAAAAAATTTTTTGGCATGAAAAATAAACGATGCTTAGCTCATTTATTTTTTTGCATGAAAAATAGACGATTTTTTGCATAAAAAAAGGATGATGTGGATTCCATTTAATTTTTTCATAAATTTTTTTTCACGAAAAAAAGACGATGTATAGTCCATTATTTTTTTTGCATAAAAAATTTTTTGGCATGAAAAATGAACGATGCTTAGCTCATTTAGTTTTTTTTTGATGTGGATTCCATTTAATTTTTACATAAATTTTTTTCACGAAAAAAAGACGATATATAGTCCATTTTTTTTTTGCATAAAAAATTTTTTGGCATGAAGAATGAACGATGCTTAGCTCATTTAGTTTTTTCCATGAAAAATAGACGATTTTTTGCATAAAAAAAGGATGATGTGGATTCCATTTAATTTTTTTCATAAATTTTTTTTCACGCAAAAAAGACGATGTATATATACTCCATTATTTTTTTTGCATAAAAAATTTTTTGCCATGAAAAATGAACGATGCTTAGCTCATTTAGTTTTTTTGTAGAAAAATAGACGATTTTTTGCATAAAAAAGGATGATGTGGATTCCATTTAATTTTTACATAAATTTTTTTCACGAAAAAAAGACGATATATAGTCAGTCCATTATTTTTTTGGCATAAAAAATTTTTTGGCATGAAAAATGAACGATGCTTAGCTTATTTAGTTTTTTGCATGAAAAATAGACGATTTTTTGCATAAAAAAAGGATGATGTGGATTCCATTTAATTTTTTCATAAAATTTTTTCACGAAAAAAAGACGGTGTATAGTCCATTATTTTTTTTGCATAAAAAATTTTTTGGCATGAAAAATGAACGATGCTTAGCTCATTTAGTTTTTTTGCATGAAAAATAGACGATTTTTTGCATAAAAAAGGATGATGTGGATTCCATTTAATTTTTACATAAATTTTTTTCACGAAAAAAAGACGATGTATAGTCCATTATTTTTTTTGCATAAAAAATTTTTTGGCATGAAAAATGAACGATGCTTAGCTCATTTAGTTTTTTGCATGAAAAATAGACGATTTTTTGCATAAAAAAAGGATGATGTGGATTCCATTTAATTTTTTCATAAATTTTTTTTCACGAAAAAAAGACGATTATAGTCCATTATTTTTTTTGCATAAAAAATTTTTTGCCATGAAAAATGAACGATGCTTAGCTCATTTAGTTTTTTGCATGAAAAATAGACGATTTTTTGCATAAAAAAAGGATGATGTGGATTCCATTTAATTTTTTCATAAATTTTTTTTCACGAAAAAAAGACGATTATAGTCCATTATTTTTTTTGCATAAAAAATTTTTTTGCATGAAAAATGAACGATGCTTAGCTCAAAAATAGACGATTTTTTGCATAAAAAAAGGATGATGTGGATTCCATTTAATTTTTTCATAAAATTTTTTCACGAAAAAAAGACGATGTATAGTCCATTATTTTTTTTGCATAAAAAATTTTTTGGCATGAAAAATGAACGATGCTTAGCTCATTTAGTTTTTTGCATGAAAAATAGACGATTTTTTGCATAAAAAAAGGATGATGTGGATTCCATTTAATTTTTTCATAAAATTTTTTCACGAAAAAAAGACGATGTATAGTCCATTATTTTTTTTGCATAAAAAATTTTTTGGCATGAAAAATGAACGATGCTTAGCTCATTTAGTTTTTTGCATGAAAAATAGACGATTTTTTGCATAAAAAAAGGATGATGTGGATTCCATTTAATTTTTTCATAAAATTTTTTCACGAAAAAAAGACGATGTATGGTCCATTATTTTTTTTTGCATAAAAAATTTTTTGGCATGAAAAATTAACGATGCTTAGCTCATTTAGTTTTTTGCATGAAAAATAGACGATTTTTTTCATAAAAAAGGATGATGTGGATTCCATTTAATTTTTACATAAATTTTTTTCACGAAAAAAAGACGATATATAGTCCATTATTTTTTTTGCATAAAAAATTTTTTGGCATGAAAAATAAACGATGCTTAGCTCATTTAGTTTTTTGCATGAAAAATAGACGATTTTTTCCATAAAAAAAGGATGATGTGGATTCCATTTAATTTTTTCATAATTTTTTTTGCACGAAAAAAAGACGATATATAGTCCATCATTTTTTTGCATAAAAAATTTTTTGGCATGAAAAATGAACGATGCTTAGCTCATTTAGTTTTTTGCATGAAAAATAGACGATTTTTTGCATAAAAAAAAGATGATGTGGATTCCATTTAATTTTTTCATAAATTTTTTTTCACGAAAAAAAGACGATGTATAGTCCATTATTTTTTTTGCATAAAAAAGTTTTTGGCATGAAAAATGAACGATGCTTAGCTCATTTAGTTTTTTGCATGAAAAATAGACGATTTTTTGCATAAAAAAGGATGATGTGGATTCCATTTAATTTTTTCATAAATTTTTTTTCACGAAAAAAAGACGATGTATAGTCCATTATTTTTTTTGCATAAAAAATTTTTTGGCATGAAAAATGAACGATGCTTAGCTCATTTAGTTTTTTGCATGAAAAATAGACGATTTTTTGCATAAAAAAAGGATGATGTGGATTCCATTTAATTTTTTCATAAATTTTTTTTCACGAAAAAAAGACGATGTATAGTCCATTATTTTTTTGGCATAAAAAATTTTTTGGCATGAAAAATGAACGATGCTTAGCTCATTTAGTTTTTTTGCATGAAAAATAGACGATTTTTTTCATAAAAAAGGATGATGTGGATTCCATTTAATTTTTACATAAATTTTTTTCACGAAAAAAAGACGATATATAGTCCATTATTTTTTTTGCATAAAAAATTTTTTGGCATGAAAAATAAACGATGCTTAGCTCATTTAGTTTTTTGCATGAAAAATAGACGATTTTTTCCATAAAAAAAGGATGATGTGGATTCCATTTAATTTTTTCATAATTTTTTTTTCACGAAAAAAAGAGGATGCATAGTCCATTATTTTTTTTGCATAAAAAATTTTTTTGCATGAAAAATGAACGATGCTTAGCTCATTTAGTTTTTTGCATGAAAAATAGACGATTTTTTGCATAAAAAAGGATGATGTGGATTCCATTTAATTTTTACATAAATTTTTTTCACGAAAAAAAGACGATATATAGTCCATCATTTTTTTGCATAAAAAATTTTTTGGCATGAAAAATGAACGATGCTTGGCTCATTTAGTTTTTTGCATGAAAAATAGACGATTTTTTGCATAAAAAAAAGATGATGTGGATTCCATTTAATTTTTTCATAAATTTTTTTTCACGAAAAAAAGACGATGTCCATTATTTTTTTTGCATAAAAAATTTTTTGGCATGAAAAATGAACGATGCTTAGCTCATTTAGTTTTTTGCATGAAAAATAGACGATTTTTTGCATAAAAAAAGGATGATGTGGATTCCATTTAATTTTTTCATAAATTTTTTTTCACGAAAAAAAGACGATGTATAGTCCATTATTTTTTTTGCATAAAAAATTTTTTGCCATGAAAAATGAACGATGCTTAGCTCATTTAGTTTTTTGCATGAAAAATAGACGATTTTTTGCATAAAAAAAGGATGATGTGGATTCCATTTAATTTTTTCATAAATTTTTTTTCACGAAAAAAAGACGATGTATAGTCCATTATTTTTTTTGCATAAAAAATTTTTTGGCATGAAAAATGAACGATGCTTAGCTCATTTAGTTTTTTGCATGAAAAATAGACGATTTTTTGCATAAAAAAAGGATGATGTGGATTCCATTTAATTTTTTCATAAATTTTTTTTCACGAAAAAATGCATAAAAAATTTTTTGCCATGAAAAATGAACGATGCTTAGCTCATTTAGTTTTTTGCATGAAAAATAGACGATTTTTTGCATAAAAAAAGGATGATGTGGATTCCATTTAATTTTTTCATAAATTTTTTTTCACGAAAAAAAGACGATGTATAGTCCATTATTTTTTTGGCATAAAAAATTTTTTGGCATGAAAAATGAACGATGCTTAGCTCATTTAGTTTTTTTGCATGAAAAATAGACGATTTTTTTCATAAAAAAGGATGATGTGGATTCCATTTAATTTTTACATAAATTTTTTTCACGAAAAAAAGACGATATATAGTCCATTATTTTTTTTGCATAAAAAATTTTTTGGCATGAAAAATAAACGATGCTTAGCTCATTTAGTTTTTTGCATGAAAAATAGACGATTTTTTCCATAAAAAAAGGATGATGTGGATTCCATTTAATTTTTTCATAATTTTTTTTTCACGAAAAAAAGAGGATGTATAGTCCATTATTTTTTTTGCATAAAAAATTTTTTTGCATGAAAAATGAACGATGCTTAGCTCATTTAGTTTTTTGCATGAAAAATAGACGATTTTTTGCATAAAAAAGGATGATGTGGATTCCATTTAATTTTTACATAAATTTTTTTCACGAAAAAAAGACGATATATAGTCCATCATTTTTTTGCATAAAAAATTTTTTGGCATGAAAAATGAACGATGCTTGGCTCATTTAGTTTTTTGCATGAAAAATAGACGATTTTTTGCATAAAAAAAAGATGATGTGGATTCCATTTAATTTTTTCATAAATTTTTTTTCACGAAAAAAAGACGATGTCCATTATTTTTTTTGCATAAAAAATTTTTTGGCATGAAAAATGAACGATGCTTAGCTCATTTAGTTTTTTGCATGAAAAATAGACGATTTTTTGCATAAAAAAAGGATGATGTGGATTCCATTTAATTTTTTCATAAATTTTTTTTCACGAAAAAAAGACGATGTATAGTCCATTATTTTTTTTGCATAAAAAATTTTTTGCCATGAAAAATGAACGATGCTTAGCTCATTTAGTTTTTTGCATGAAAAATAGACGATTTTTTGCATAAAAAAAGGATGATGTGGATTCCATTTAATTTTTTCATAAATTTTTTTTCACGAAAAAAAGACGATGTATAGTCCATTATATTTTTTGCATAAAAAATTTTTTGGCATGAAAAATGAACGATGCTTAGCTCATTTAGTTTTTTGCATGAAAAATAGACGATTTTTTGCATAAAAAAAGGATGATGTGGATTCCATTTAATTTTTTCATAAATTTTTTTTCACGAAAAAAAGACGATGTATAGTCCATTATTTTTTTTGCATAAAAAATTTTTTGGCATGAAAAATAAACGATGCTTAGCTCATTTAGTTTTTTGCATGAAAAATAGACGATTTTTTGCATAAAAAAAGGATGATGTGGATTCCATTTAATTTTTTCATAAATTTTTTTTTCACGAAAAAAAGACGATTTATAGTCCATTATTTTTTATGCATAAAAAATTTTTTGGCATGAAAAATTAACGATGCTTAGCTCATTTAGTTTTTTGCATGAAAAATAGACGATTTTTTGCATAAAAAAAGGATGATGTGGATTCCATTTAATTTTTTCATACATTTTTTTTCACGAAAAAAAGACGATGTATTGTCCATTATTTTTTTTGCATAAAAAATTTTTTTGCATGAAAAATGAACGATGCTTCTTAGCTCATTTAGTTTTTTTGCATGAAAAATAGACGATTTTTTGCATAAAAAAGGATGATGTGGATTCCATTTAATTTTTACATAAATTTTTTTCGCGAAAAAAAGACGATATATAGTCCATTATTATATTTGCATAAAAAATTTTTTGGCATGAAAAATAAACGATGCTTAGCTCATTTAGTTTTTTGCATGAAAAATAGACGATTTTTTGCATAAAAAAAGGATGATGTGGATTCCATTTAATTTTTTCATAAATTTTTTTTCACGAAAAAAAGACGATGTATAGTCCATTATTTTTTTTTTCATAAAAAATTTTTTGGCATGAAAAATGAACGATGCTTAGCTCATTTAGTTTTTTGCATGAAAAATAGACGATTTTTTGCATAAAAAAAGGATGATGTGGATTCCATTTAATTTTTTCATAAATTTTTTTTCACGAAAAAAAGACGATGTATTGTCCATTATTTTTTTTGCATAAAAAATTTTTTGCCATGAAAAATGAACGATGCTTAGCTCATTTAGTTTTTTGCATGAAAAATAGACGATTTTTTGCATAAAAAAAGGATGATGTGGATTCCATTTAATTTTTTCATAAATTTTTTTTCACGAAAAAAAGACGATGTATTGTCCATTATTTTTTTTGCATAAAAAATTTTTTGGCATGAAAAATGAACGATGCTTAGCTCATTTAGTTTTTTTGCATGAAAAATAGACGATTTTTTGCATAAAAAAGGATGATGTGGATTCCATTTAATTTTTACATAAATTTTTTTCACGAAAAAAAGACGATATATAGTCCATTATTATATTTGCATAAAAAATTTTTTGGCATGAAAAATAAACGATGCTTAGCTCATTTAGTTTTTTGCATGAAAAATAGACGATTTTTTGCATAAAAAAAGGATGATGTGGATTCCATTTAATTTTTTCATAAATTTTTTTTCACGAAAAAAAGACGATGTATAGTCCATTATTTTTTTTTGCATAAAAAATTTTTTGGCATGAAAAATGAACGATGCTTAGCTCATTTAGTTTTTTGCATGAAAAATAGACGATTTTTTGCATAAAAAAAGGATGATGTGGATTCCATTTAATTTTTTCATAAATTTTTTTTCACGTAAAAAAGACGATTATAGTCCATTATTTTTTTGCATAAAAAATTTTTTGCCATGAAAAATGAACGATGCTTAGCTCATTTAGTTTTTTGCATGAAAAATAGACGATTTTTTGCATAAAAAAAGGATGATGTGGAATCCATTTAATTTTTACATAAATTTTTTTCACGAAAAAAAGACGATATATAGTCCATTATTATATTTGCATAAAAAATTTTTTGGCATGAAAAATAAACGATGCTTAGCTCATTTAGTTTTTTGCATGAAAAATAGACGATTTTTTGCATAAAAAAAGGATGATGTGGATTCCATTTAATTTTTTCATAAATTTTTTTTCACGAAAAAAAGACGATGTATAGTCCATTATTTTTTTTTGCATAAAAAATTTTTTGGCATGAAAAATGAACGATGCTTAGCTCATTTAGTTTTTTGCATGAAAAATAGACGATTTTTTGCATAAAAAAAGGATGATGTGGATTCCATTTAATTTTTTCATAAATTTTTTTTCACGTAAAAAAGACGATTATAGTCCATTATTTTTTTGCATAAAAAATTTTTTGCCATGAAAAATGAACGATGCTTAGCTCATTTAGTTTTTTGCATGAAAAATAGACGATTTTTTGCATAAAAAAAGGATGATGTGGAATCCATTTAATTTTTACATAAATTTTTTTCACGAAAAAAAGACGATATATAGTCCATTATTTTTTTTGCATATAAAATTTTTTGGCATGAAAAATGAACGATGCTTAGCTCATTTAGTTTTTTTGCATGAAAAATAGACGATTTTTTGCATAAAAAAGGATGATGTGGATTCCAATTAATTTTTACATAAATTTTTTTCACGAAAAAAAGACGATATATAGTCCATTATTTTTTTTGCATAAAAAATTTTTTGGCATGAAAAATAAACGATGCCTTAGCTCATTTAGTTTTTTGCATGAAAAATAGACGATTTTTTGCATAAAAAAAGGATGATGTGGATTCCATTTAATTTTTTCATAAATTTTTTTCACGAAAAAAAGAGGATGTATAGTCCATTATTTTTTTTGCATAAAAAATTTTTTGGCATGAAAAATGAACGATGCTTAGCTCATTTAGTTTTTTGCATGAAAAATAGACGATTTTTTGCATAAAAAAGGATGATGTGGATTCCATTTAATTTTTACATAAAATTTTTTCACGAAAAAAAGACGATGTATAGTCCATTATATTTTTTGCATAAAAAATTTTTTGGCATGAAAAATGAACGATGCTTAGCTCATTTAGTTTTTTGCATGAAAAATAGACGATTTTTTGCATAAAAAAGGATGATGTGGATTCCATTTAATTTTTACATAAATTTTTTTCACGAAAAAAAGACGATATATAGTCCATTATTTTTTTTGCATAAAAAATTTTTTGGCATGAAAAATAAACGATGCTTAGCTCATTTAGTTTTTTGCATGAAAAATAGACGATTTTTTGCATAAAAAAAGGATGATGTGGATTCCATTTAATTTTTTCATAATTTTTTTTTCACGAAAAAAAGACGAAGTATAGTCCATTATTTTTTTTGCATAAAAAATTTTTTGGCATGAAAAATTAACGATGCTTAGCTCATTTAGTTTTTTGCATGAAAAATAGACGATTTTTTGCATAAAAAAAGGATGATGTGGATTCCATTTAATTTTTTCATAAATTTTTTTTCACGAAAAAAAGACGATGTTATAGTCCATTATTTTTTTTGCATAAAAAATTTTTTGCCATGAAAAATGAACGATGCTTAGCTCATTTAGTTTTTTGCATGAAAAATAGACGATTTTTTGCATAAAAAAGGATGTGGATTCCATTTAATTTTTACATATGTATAGTCCATTATTTTTTTTGCATAAAAAATTTTTTGGCATGAAAAATGAACGATGCTTAGCTCATTTAGTTTTTTGCATGAAAAATAGACGATTTTTTGCATAAAAAAAGGATGATGTGGATTCCATTTAATTTTTTCATAAATTTTTTTTCACGAAAAAAAGACGATGTATGGTCCATTATTTTTTTTTGCATAAAAAATTTTTTGGCATGAAAAATTAACGATGCTTAGCTCATTTAGTTTTTTGCATGAAAAATAGACGATTTTTTGCATAAAAAAAGGATGATGTGGATTCCATTTAATTTTTTCATAAATTTTTTTTCACGAAAAAAAGACGATGTATACTCCATTATTTTTTTTTGCATAAAAAATTTTTTGCCATGAAAAATGAACGATGCTTAGCTCATTTAGTTTTTTGCATGAAAAATAGACGATTTTTTGCATAAAAAAAGGATGATGTGGATTCCATTTAATTTTTTCATAAATTTTTTTTCACGAAAAAAAGACGATATATAGTCCATTATTTTTTTTGCATAAAAATTTTTTGCCATAAAAAATGCACGATCTTAGCTCAATTAGTTTTTTGCATGAAAAATAGACGATTTTTTGCATAAAAAAAGGATGATGTGGATTCCATTTAATTTTTTCATAAAATTTTTTCACGAAAAAAAGACGAGTCCATTATTTTTTTTGCATAAAAAATTTTTTGCCATGAAAAATGCACGATCTTAGCTCAATTAGTTTTTTGCATGAAAAATAGACGATTTTTTGCATAAAAAAAGGATGATGTGGATTCCATTTAATTTTTTCATAAATTTTTTTTCACGAAAAAAAGACGATGTATATATAGTCCATTATTTTTTTTGCATAAAAAATTTTTTGCCATGAAAAATGCACGATCTTAGCTCAATTAGTTTTTTGCATGAAAAATAGACGATTTTTTGCATAAAAAAAGGATGATGTGGATTCCATTTAATTTTTTCATAAATTTTTTTTCACGAAAAAAAGACGATGTATAGTCCATTATTTTTTTTGCATAAAAAATTTTTTGGCATGAAAAATGAACGATGCTTAGCTCATTTAGTTTTTTGCATGAAAAATAGACGATTTTTTGCATAAAAAAAGGATGATGTGGATTCCATTTAATTTTTTTATAAATTTTTTTTCACGAAAAAAAGACGATGTATAGTCCATTATTTTTTTTGCATAAAAAATTTTTTGCCATGAAAAATTAACGATGCTTAGCTCATTTAGTTTTTTGCATGAAAAATAGACGATTTTTTGCATAAAAAAAGGATGATGTGGATTCCATTTAATTTTTTCATAAATTTTTTTTCACGAAAAAAAGACGATGTATAGTCCATTATTTTTTTGGCATAAAAAATTTTTTGGCATGAAAAATGAACGATGCTTAGCTTATTTAGTTTTTTGCATGAAAAATAGACGATTTTTTGCATAAAAAAAGGATGATGTGGATTCCATTTAATTTTTTCATAAATTTTTTTTCACGAAAAAAAGACGGTGTATATATAGTACATTATTTTTTTTGCATAAAAAATTTTTTGCCATGAAAAATGAACGATGCTTAGCTCATTTAGTTTTTTGCATGAAAAATAGACGATTTTTTGCATAAAAAAAGGATGATGTGGATTCCATTTAATTTTTTCATAAATTTTTTTTCACGAAAAAAAGACGATGTATAGTCCATTATTTTTTTTTGCATAAAAAATTTTTTGGCATGAAAAATGAACGATGCTTAGCTCATTTAGTTTTTTGCATGAAAAATAGACGATTTTTTGCATAAAAAAAGGATGATGTGGATTCCATTTAATTTTTTTATAAATTTTTTTTCACGAAAAAAAGACGATGTATAGTCCATTATTTTTTTTGCATAAAAAATTTTTTGCCATGAAAAATTAACGATGCTTAGCTCATTTAGTTTTTTGCATGAAAAATAGACGATTTTTTGCATAAAAAAAGGATGATGTGGATTCCATTTAATTTTTTCATAAATTTTTTTTCACGAAAAAAAGACGATGTATAGTCCATTATTTTTTTGGCATAAAAAATTTTTTGGCATGAAAAATGAACGATGCTTAGCTTATTTAGTTTTTTGCATGAAAAATAGACGATTTTTTGCATAAAAAAAGGATGATGTGGATGCCATTTAATTTTTTCATAAATTTTTTTTCACGAAAAAAAAGACGATGTAAGTCCATTATTTATTTTGCATAAAAAATTTTTTGGCATGAAAAATAAACGATGCTTAGCTCATTTAGTTTTTTGCATGAAAAATAGACGATTTTTTGCATAAAAAAGGATGATGTGGTTTCCATTTAATTTTTTCATAATTTTTTTTTCACGAAAAAAAGACGATTATAGTCCATTATTTTTTTTGCATAAAAAATTTTTTGCCATGAAAAATGAACGATGCTTAGCTCATTTAGTTTTTTGCATGAAAAATAGACGATTTTTTGCATAAAAAAAGGATGATGTGGATTCCATTTAATTTTTTCATAATTTTTTTTTCACGCAAAAAACACGATGTATAGTCCATTATTTTTTTTGCATAAAAAATTTTTTGGCATGAAAAATGAACGATGCTTAGCTCATTTAGTTTTTTGCATGAAAAATAGACGATTTTTTGCATATAAAAAGGATGATGTGGATTCCATTTAATTTTTTTATAAATTTTTTTTCACGAAAAAAAGACGATGTATAGTCCATTATTTTTTTTGCATAAAAAATTTTTTGGCATGAAAAATTAACGATGCTTAGCTCATTTAGTTTTTTGCATGAAAAATAGACGATTTTTTGCATAAAAAAAGGATGATGTGGATTCCATTTAATTTTTTCATAAATTTTTTTTCACGAAAAAAAGACGATGTATAGTCCATTATTTTTTTTGCATAAAAAATTTTTTGGCATGAAAAATGAACGATGCTTAGCTCATTTAGTTTTTTGCATGAAAAATAGACGATTTTTTGCATAAAAAAAGGATGATGTGGATTCCATTTAATTTTTTCATAAATTTTTTTTCACGAAAAAAAGACGATGTATAGTCCATTATTTTTTTTGCATAAAAAATTTTTTGCCATGAAAAATTAACGATGCTTAGCTCATTTAGTTTTTTGCATGAAAAATAGACGATTTTTTGCATAAAAAAAGGATGATGTGGATTCCATTTAATTTTTTCATAAATTTTTTTTCACGAAAAAAAGACGATGTATAGTCCATTATTTTTTTTGCATAAAAATTTTTTTGCCATGAAAAATGAACGATGCTTAGCTCATTTAGTTTTTTTGCATGAAAAATAGACGATTTTTTGCATAAAAAAGGATGATGTGGATTCCATTTAATTTTTACATAAATTTTTTTCACGAAAAAAAGACGATATATAGTCCATTATTTTTTTTGCATAAAAAATTTTTTGGCATGAAAAATAAACGATGCTTAGCTCATTTAGTTTTTTGCATGAAAAATAGACGATTTTTTGCATAAAAAAAGGATGATGTGGATTCCATTTAATTTTTTTATAAATTTTTTTTCACGAAAAAAAGACGATGTATAGTCCATTATTTTTTTTGCATACAAAATTTTTTGGCATGAAAAATGAACGATGCTTAGCTCATTTAGTTTTTTGCATGAAAAATAGACGATTTTTTGCATAAAAAAAGGATGATGTGGATTCCATTTAATTTTTTCATAAATTTTTTTTCACGAAAAAAAGACGATGTATAGTCCATTATTTTTTTTGCATAAAAATTTGTTTGGCATGAAAAATAAACGATGCTTAGCTCATTTAGTTTTTTGCATGAAAAATAGACGATTTTTTGCATAAAAAAAGGATGATGTGGATTCCATTTAATTTTTTTATAAATTTTTTTTCACGAAAAAAAGACGATGTATAGTCCATTATTTTTTTTGCATAAAAAATTTTTTGGCATGAAAAATGAACGATGCTTAGCTCAGTTAGTTTTTTGCATGAAAAATAGACGATTTTTTGCATAAAAAAAGGATGATGTGGATTCCATTTAATTTTTTCATAAAATTTTTTCACGAAAAAAGACGATGTATGGTCCATTATTTTTTTTGCATAAAAAATTTTTTGGCATGAAAAATTAACGATGCTTAGCTTATTTAGTTTTTTGCATGAAAAATAGACGATTTTTTGCATAAAAAAAGGATGATGTGGATTCCATTTAATTTTTTCATAAATTTTTTTTCACGAAAAAAAGACGATGTATATCCATTATTTTTTTTGCATAAAAAATTTTTTGGCATGAAAAATGAACGATGCTTAGCTCATTTAGTTTTTTGCATGAAAAATAGACGATTTTTTGCATAAAAAAAGGATGATGTGGATTCCATTTAATTTTTTTATAAATTTTTTTTCACGAAAAAAAGACGATGTATAGTCCATTATTTTTTTTGCATAAAAAATTTTTTGCCATGAAAAATTAACGATGCTTAGCTCATTTAGTTTTTTGCATGAAAAATAGACGATTTTTTGCATAAAAAAAGGATGATGTGGATTCCATTTAATTTTTTCATAAATTTTTTTTCACGAAAAAAAGACGATGTATAGTCCATTATTTTTTTTGCATAAAAATTTTTTTGCCATGAAAAATGAACGATGCTTAGCTCATTTAGTTTTTTTGCATGAAAAATAGACGATTTTTTGCATAAAAAAGGATGATGTGGATTCCATTTAATTTTTACATAAATTTTTTTCACGAAAAAAAGACGATATATAGTCCATTATTTTTTTTGCATAAAAAATTTTTTGGCATGAAAAATAAACGATGCTTAGCTCATTTAGTTTTTTGCATGAAAAATAGACGATTTTTTGCATAAAAAAAGGATGATGTGGATTCCATTTAATTTTTTTATAAATTTTTTTTCACGAAAAAAAGACGATGTATAGTCCATTATTTTTTTTGCATACAAAATTTTTTGGCATGAAAAATGAACGATGCTTAGCTCATTTAGTTTTTTGCATGAAAAATAGACGATTTTTTGCATAAAAAAAGGATGATGTGGATTCCATTTAATTTTTTCATAAATTTTTTTTCACGAAAAAAAGACGATGTATAGTCCATTATTTTTTTTGCATAAAAATTTGTTTGGCATGAAAAATAAACGATGCTTAGCTCATTTAGTTTTGTGCATGAAAAATAGACGATTTTTTGCATAAAAAAAGGATGATGTGGATTCCATTTAATTTTTTTATAAATTTTTTTTCACGAAAAAAAGACGATGTATAGTCCATTATTTTTTTTGCATAAAAAATTTTTTGGCATGAAAAATGAACGATGCTTAGCTCAGTTAGTTTTTTGCATGAAAAATAGACGATTTTTTGCATAAAAAAAGGATGATGTGGATTCCATTTAATTTTTTCATAAAATTTTTTCACGAAAAAAGACGATGTATGGTCCATTATTTTTTTTGCATAAAAAATTTTTTGGCATGAAAAATTAACGATGCTTAGCTTATTTAGTTTTTTGCATGAAAAATAGACGATTTTTTGCATAAAAAAAGGATGATGTGGATTCCATTTAATTTTTTCATAAATTTTTTTTCACGAAAAAAAGACGATGTATAGTCCATTATTTTTTTTGCATAAAAAATTTTTTGCCATGAAAAATGAACGATGCTTAGCTCATTTAGTTTTTTGCATGAAAAATAGACGATTTTTTGCATAAAAAAAGGATGATGTGGATTCCATTTAATTTTTTCATAAATTTTTTTTCACGAAAAAAAGACGATGTATAGTCCATTATTTTTTTTGCAAAAAAAATTTTTTGCCATGAAAAATGAACGATGCTTAGCTCATTTAGTTTTTTGCATGAAAAATAGACGATTTTTTGCATAAAAAAGGATGATGTGGATTCCATTTAATTTTTTCATAAATTTTTTTTCACGAAAAAAAGACGATGTATAGTCCATTATTTTTTTTCATAAAAAATTTTTTGGCATGAAAAATGAACGATGCTTAGCTCATTTAGTTTGTTGCATGAAAAATAGACGATTTTTTGCATAAAAAAAGGATGATGTGGATTCCATTTAATTTTTTCATAAATTTTTTTTCACGAAAAAAAGACTATGTATAGTCCATTATTTTTTTTTTGCATAAAAAATTTTTTGGCATGAAAAATGAACGATGCTTAGCTCATTTAGTTTTTTGCATGAAAAATAGACGATTTTTTGCATAAAAAAAGGATGATGTGGATTCCATTTAATTTTTTCATACATTTTTTTTCACGAAAAAAAGACGATGTATAGTCCATTATTTTTTTTGCATAAAAAATTTTTTGGCATGAAAAATGAACGATGCTTAGCTCATTTAGTTTTTTTGCATGAAAAATAGACGATTTTTTCCATAAAAAAAGGATGATGTGGATTCCATTTAATTTTTACATAAATTTTTTTCACGAAAAAAAGACGATATATAGTCCATTATTTTTTTTGCATAAAAAATTTTTTGGCATGAAAAATTAACGATGCTTAGCTCATTTAGTTTTTTGCATGAAAAATAGACGATTTTTTGCATAAAAAAAGGATGATGTGGATTCCATTTAATTTTTTCATAAATTTTTTTTTACGAAAAAAAGACGATGTATGTCCATTATTTTTTTTGAATAAAAAATTTTTTGGCATGAAAAATGAACGATGCTTAGATCATTTAGTTTTTTGCATGAAAAATAGACGATTTTTTGCATAAAAAAGGATGATGTGGATTCCATTTAATTTTTTCATAAAATTTTTTCACGAAAAAAAGACGATGTATAGTCCATTATTTTTTTTTCATAAAAAATTTTTTGGCATGAAAAATGAACGATGCTTAGCTCATTTAGTTTTTTGCATGAAAAATAGACGATTTTTTGCATAAAAAAAGGATGATGTGGATTCCATTTAATTTTTTCATAAATTTTTTTTCACGAAAAAAAGACGATGTATAGTCCATTATTTTTTTTGCATAAAAATTTTTTTGGCATGAAAAATGAACGATGCTTAGCTCATTTAGTTTTTTGCATGAAAAATAGACGATTTTTTGCATAAAAAAAGGATGATGTGGATTCCATTTAATTTTTTCATAAATTTTTTTTCACGAAAAAAAGACGATGTATAGTCCATTATTTTTTTTGCATAAAAAATTTTTTGGCATGAAAAATGAACGATGCTTAGCTCATTTAGTTTTTTGCATGAAAAATAGACGATTTTTTGCATAAAAAAAGGATGATGTGGATTCCATTTAATTTTTTCATAAATTTTTTTTCACGAAAAAAAGACGATGTATAGTCCATTATTTTTTTTGCATAAAAAATTTTTTGCCATGAAAAATGAACGATGCTTAGCTCATTTAGTTTTTTGCATGAAAAATAGACGATTTTTTGCATAAAAAAAGGATGATGTGGATTCCATTTAATTTTTTCATAAATTTTTTTCACGAAAAAAACACGATGTATAGTCCATTATTTTTTTTGCATAAAAAATTTTTTGGCATGAAAAATGAACGATGCTTAGCTCATTTAGTTTTTTGCATGAAAAATAGACGATTTTTTGCATAAAAAAAGGATGATGTGGATTCCATTTAATTTTTTCATAAATTTTTTTTCACGAAAACAAAGACTATGTATAGTCCATTATTTTTTTTTTGCATAAAAAATTTTTTGCCATGAAAAATGAACGATGCTTAGCTCATTTAGTTTTTTGCATGAAAAATAGACGATTTTTTGCATAAAAAAAGGATGATGTGGATTCCATTTAATTTTTTTATAAATTTTTTTTCACGAAAAAAAGACGATGTATAGTCCATTATTTTTTTTGCATAAAAAATTTTTTGCCATGAAAAATTAACGATGCTTAGCTCATTTAGTTTTTTGCATGAAAAATAGACGATTTTTTGCATAAAAAAAGGATGATGTGGATTCCATTTAATTTTTTCATAAATTTTTTTTCACGAAAAAAAGACGATGTATAGTCCATTATTTTTTTGGCATAAAAAATTTTTTGGCATGAAAAATGAACGATGCTTAGCTTATTTAGTTTTTTGCATGAAAAATAGACGATTTTTTGCATAAAAAAAGGATGATGTGGATTCCATTTAATTTTTTCATAAATTTTTTTTCACGAAAAAAAGACGGTGTATATATAGTACATTATTTTTTTTGCATAAAAAATTTTTTGCCATGAAAAATGAACGATGCTTAGCTCATTTAGTTTTTTGCATGAAAAATAGACGATTTTTTGCATAAAAAAAGGATGATGTGGATTCCATTTAATTTTTTCATAAATTTTTTTTCACGAAAAAAAGACGATGTATAGTCCATTATTTTTTTTTGCATAAAAAATTTTTTGGCATGAAAAATGAACGATGCTTAGCTCATTTAGTTTTTTGCATGAAAAATAGACGATTTTTTGCATAAAAAAAGGATGATGTGGATTCCATTTAATTTTTTTATAAATTTTTTTTCACGAAAAAAAGACGATGTATAGTCCATTATTTTTTTTGCATAAAAAATTTTTTGCCATGAAAAATTAACGATGCTTAGCTCATTTAGTTTTTTGCATGAAAAATATACGATTTTTTGCATAAAAAAAGGATGATGTGGATTCCATTTAATTTTTTCATAAATTTTTTTTCACGAAAAAAAGACGATGTATAGTCCATTATTTTTTTGGCATAAAAAATTTTTTGGCATGAAAAATGAACGATGCTTAGCTTATTTAGTTTTTTGCATGAAAAATAGACGATTTTTTGCATAAAAAAAGGATGATGTGGATGCCATTTAATTTTTTCATAAATTTTTTTTCACGAAAAAAAAGACGATGTAAGTCCATTATTTATTTTGCATAAAAAATTTTTTGGCATGAAAAATAAACGATGCTTAGCTCATTTAGTTTTTTGCATGAAAAATAGACGATTTTTTGCATAAAAAAGGATGATGTGGTTTCCATTTAATTTTTTCATAATTTTTTTTTCACGAAAAAAAGACGATTATAGTCCATTATTTTTTTTGCATAAAAAATTTTTTGCCATGAAAAATGAACGATGCTTAGCTCATTTAGTTTTTTGCATGAAAAATAGACGATTTTTTGCATAAAAAAAGGATGATGTGGATTCCATTTAATTTTTTCATAATTTTTTTTTCACGCAAAAAACACGATGTATAGTCCATTATTTTTTTTGCATAAAAAATTTTTTGGCATGAAAAATGAACGATGCTTAGCTCATTTAGTTTTTTGCATGAAAAATAGACGATTTTTTGCATATAAAAAGGATGATGTGGATTCCATTTAATTTTTTTATAAATTTTTTTTCACGAAAAAAAGACGATGTATAGTCCATTATTTTTTTTGCATAAAAAATTTTTTGGCATGAAAAATTAACGATGCTTAGCTCATTTAGTTTTTTGCATGAAAAATAGACGATTTTTTGCATAAAAAAAGGATGATGTGGATTCCATTTAATTTTTTCATAAATTTTTTTTCACGAAAAAAAGACGATGTATAGTCCATTATTTTTTTTGCATAAAAAATTTTTTGGCATGAAAAATGAACGATGCTTAGCTCATTTAGTTTTTTGCATGAAAAATAGACGATTTTTTGCATAAAAAAAGGATGATGTGGATTCCATTTAATTTTTTTATAAATTTTTTTTCACGAAAAAAAGACGATGTATAGTCCATTATTTTTTTTGCATAAAAAATTTTTTGCCATGAAAAATTAACGATGCTTAGCTCATTTAGTTTTTTGCATGAAAAATAGACGATTTTTTGCATAAAAAAAGGATGATGTGGATTCCATTTAATTTTTTCATAAATTTTTTTTCACGAAAAAAAGACGATGTATAGTCCATTATTTTTTTTGCATAAAAATTTTTTTGCCATGAAAAATGAACGATGCTTAGCTCATTTAGTTTTTTTGCATGAAAAATAGACGATTTTTTGCATAAAAAAGGATGATGTGGATTCCATTTAATTTTTACATAAATTTTTTTCACGAAAAAAAGACGATATATAGTCCATTATTTTTTTTGCATAAAAAATTTTTTGGCATGAAAAATAAACGATGCTTAGCTCATTTAGTTTTTTGCATGAAAAATAGACGATTTTTTGCATAAAAAAAGGATGATGTGGATTCCATTTAATTTTTTTATAAATTTTTTTTCACGAAAAAAAGACGATGTATAGTCCATTATTTTTTTTGCATACAAAATTTTTTGGCATGAAAAATGAACGATGCTTAGCTCATTTAGTTTTTTGCATGAAAAATAGACGATTTTTTGCATAAAAAAAGGATGATGTGGATTCCATTTAATTTTTTCATAAATTTTTTTTCACGAAAAAAAGACGATGTATAGTCCATTATTTTTTTTGCATAAAAATTTGTTTGGCATGAAAAATAAACGATGCTTAGCTCATTTAGTTTTTTGCATGAAAAATAGACGATTTTTTGCATAAAAAAAGGATGATGTGGATTCCATTTAATTTTTTTATAAATTTTTTTTCACGAAAAAAAGACGATGTATAGTCCATTATTTTTTTTGCATAAAAAATTTTTTGGCATGAAAAATGAACGATGCTTAGCTCAGTTAGTTTTTTGCATGAAAAATAGACGATTTTTTGCATAAAAAAAGGATGATGTGGATTCCATTTAATTTTTTCATAAAATTTTTTCACGAAAAAAGACGATGTATGGTCCATTATTTTTTTTGCATAAAAAATTTTTTGGCATGAAAAATTAACGATGCTTAGCTTATTTAGTTTTTTGCATGAAAAATATACGATTTTTTGCATAAAAAAAGGATGATGTGGATTCCATTTAATTTTTTCATAAATTTTTTTTCACGAAAAAAAGACGATGTATAGTCCATTATTTTTTTTGCATAAAAAATTTTTTGGCATGAAAAATGAACGATGCTTAGCTCATTTAGTTTTTTGCATGAAAAATAGACGATTTTTTGCATAAAAAAAGGATGATGTGGATTCCATTTAATTTTTTTATAAATTTTTTTTCACGAAAAAAAGACGATGTATAGTCCATTATTTTTTTTGCATAAAAAATTTTTTGCCATGAAAAATTAACGATGCTTAGCTCATTTAGTTTTTTGCATGAAAAATAGACGATTTTTTGCATAAAAAAAGGATGATGTGGATTCCATTTAATTTTTTCATAAATTTTTTTTCACGAAAAAAAGACGATGTATAGTCCATTATTTTTTTTGCATAAAAATTTTTTTGCCATGAAAAATGAACGATGCTTAGCTCATTTAGTTTTTTTGCATGAAAAATAGACGATTTTTTGCATAAAAAAGGATGATGTGGATTCCATTTAATTTTTACATAAATTTTTTTCACGAAAAAAAGACGATATATAGTCCATTATTTTTTTTGCATAAAAAATTTTTTGGCATGAAAAATAAACGATGCTTAGCTCATTTAGTTTTTTGCATGAAAAATAGACGATTTTTTGCATAAAAAAAGGATGATGTGGATTCCATTTAATTTTTTTATAAATTTTTTTTCACGAAAAAAAGACGATGTATAGTCCATTATTTTTTTTGCATACAAAATTTTTTGGCATGAAAAATGAACGATGCTTAGCTCATTTAGTTTTTTGCATGAAAAATAGACGATTTTTTGCATAAAAAAAGGATGATGTGGATTCCATTTAATTTTTTCATAAATTTTTTTTCACGAAAAAAAGACGATGTATAGTCCATTATTTTTTTTGCATAAAAATTTGTTTGGCATGAAAAATAAACGATGCTTAGCTCATTTAGTTTTGTGCATGAAAAATAGACGATTTTTTGCATAAAAAAAGGATGATGTGGATTCCATTTAATTTTTTTATAAATTTTTTTTCACGAAAAAAAGACGATGTATAGTCCATTATTTTTTTTGCATAAAAAATTTTTTGGCATGAAAAATGAACGATGCTTAGCTCAGTTAGTTTTTTGCATGAAAAATAGACGATTTTTTGCATAAAAAAAGGATGATGTGGATTCCATTTAATTTTTTCATAAAATTTTTTCACGAAAAAAGACGATGTATGGTCCATTATTTTTTTTGCATAAAAAATTTTTTGGCATGAAAAATTAACGATGCTTAGCTTATTTAGTTTTTTGCATGAAAAATAGACGATTTTTTGCATAAAAAAAGGATGATGTGGATTCCATTTAATTTTTTCATAAATTTTTTTTCACGAAAAAAAGACGATGTATAGTCCATTATTTTTTTTGCATAAAAAATTTTTTGCCATGAAAAATGAACGATGCTTAGCTCATTTAGTTTTTTGCATGAAAAATAGACGATTTTTTGCATAAAAAAAGGATGATGTGGATTCCATTTAATTTTTTCATAAATTTTTTTTTACGAAAAAAAGACGATGTATGTCCATTATTTTTTTTGAATAAAAAATTTTTTGGCATGAAAAATGAACGATGCTTAGATCATTTAGTTTTTTGCATGAAAAATAGACGATTTTTTGCATAAAAAAGGATGATGTGGATTCCATTTAATTTTTTCATAAAATTTTTTCACGAAAAAAAGACGATGTATAGTCCATTATTTTTTTTTCATAAAAAATTTTTTGGCATGAAAAATGAACGATGCTTAGCTCATTTAGTTTTTTGCATGAAAAATAGACGATTTTTTGCATAAAAAAAGGATGATGTGGATTCCATTTAATTTTTTCATAAATTTTTTTTCACGAAAAAAAGACGATGTATAGTCCATTATTTTTTTTGCATAAAAATTTTTTTGGCATGAAAAATGAACGATGCTTAGCTCATTTAGTTTTTTGCATGAAAAATAGACGATTTTTTGCATAAAAAAAGGATGATGTGGATTCCATTTAATTTTTTCATAAATTTTTTTTCACGAAAAAAAGACGATGTATAGTCCATTATTTTTTTTGCATAAAAAATTTTTTGGCATGAAAAATGAACGATGCTTAGCTCATTTAGTTTTTTGCATGAAAAATAGACGATTTTTTGCATAAAAAAAGGATGATGTGGATTCCATTTAATTTTTTCATAAATTTTTTTTCACGAAAAAAAGACGATGTATAGTCCATTATTTTTTTTGCATAAAAAATTTTTTGCCATGAAAAATGAACGATGCTTAGCTCATTTAGTTTTTTGCATGAAAAATAGACGATTTTTTGCATAAAAAAAGGATGATGTGGATTCCATTTAATTTTTTCATAAATTTTTTTCACGAAAAAAACACGATGTATAGTCCATTATTTTTTTTGCATAAAAAATTTTTTGGCATGAAAAATGAACGATGCTTAGCTCATTTAGTTTTTTGCATGAAAAATAGACGATTTTTTGCATAAAAAAAGGATGATGTGGATTCCATTTAATTTTTTCATAAATTTTTTTTCACGAAAACAAAGACTATGTATAGTCCATTATTTTTTTTTTGCATAAAAAATTTTTTGCCATGAAAAATGAACGATGCTTAGCTCATTTAGTTTTTTGCATGAAAAATAGACGATTTTTTGCATAAAAAAAGGATGATGTGGATTCCATTTAATTTTTTCATACATTTTTTTTTCACGAAAAAAAGACGATGTATAGTCCATTATTTTTTTTGCATAAAAAATTTTTTGGCATGAAAAATGAACGATGCTTAGCTCATTTAGTTTTTTGCATGAAAAATAGACGATTTTTTGCATAAAAAAAGGATGATGTGGATTCCATTTAATTTTTTCATAAAATTTTTTCTCGAAAAAAAGACGATGTATAGTCCATTATTTTTTTGCATAAAAAATTTTTTGGCATGAAAAATGAACGATGCTTAGCTCATTTAGTTTTTTGCATGAAAAATAGACGATTTTTTGCATAAAAAAAGGATGATGTGGATTCCATTTAATTTTTTCATAAATTTTTTTTCACGAAAAAAAGACTATGTATAGTCCATTATTTTTTTTTTGCATAAAAAATTTTTTGGCATGAAAAATGAACGATGCTTAGCTCATTTAGTTTTTTGCATGAAAAATAGACGATTTTTTGCATAAAAAAAGGATGATGTGGATTCCATTTAATTTTTTCATACATTTTTTTTTCACGAAAAAAAGACGATGTATAGTCCATTATTTTTTTTGCATAAAAAATTTTTTGCCATGAAAAATGAACGATGCTTAGCTCATTTAGTTTTTTTGCATGAAAAATAGACGATTTTTTCCATAAAAAAAGGATGATGTGGATTCCATTTAATTTTTACATAAATTTTTTTCACGAAAAAAAGACGATATATAGTCCATTATTTTTTTTGCATAAAAAATTTTTTGGCATGAAAAATTAACGATGCTTAGCCCATTTAGTTTTTTGCATGAAAAATAGACGATTTTTTGCATAAAAAAAGGATGATGTGGATTCCATTTAATTTTTTCATAAATTTTTTTTTACGAAAAAAAGACGATGTATGTCCATTATTTTTTTTGAATAAAAAATTTTTTGGCATGAAAAATGAACGATGCTTAGCTCATTTAGTTTTTTGCATGAAAAATAGACGATTTTTTGCATAAAAAAGGATGATGTGGATTCCATTTAATTTTTTCATAAATTTTTTTTCACGAAAAAAAGACGATGTATAGTCCATTATTTTTTTTCATAAAAAATTTTTTGGCATGAAAAATGAACGATGCTTAGCTCATTTAGTTTGTTGCATGAAAAATAGACGATTTTTTGCATAAAAAAAGGATGATGTGGATTCCATTTAATTTTTACATAAATTTTTTTCACGAAAAAAAGACGATATATAGTCCATTATTTTTTTTGCATAAAAAATTTTTTGGCATGAAAAATTAACGATGCTTAGCTCATTTAGTTTTTTGCATGAAAAATAGACGATTTTTTGCATAAAAAAAGGATGATGTGGATTCCATTTAATTTTTTCATAAATTTTTTTTTCACGAAAAAAAGACGATGTATAGTCCATTATTTTTTTTGCATAAAAAATTTTTTGGCATGAAAAATGAACGATGCTTAGCTCATTTAGTTTTTTTGCATGAAAAATAGACGATTTTTTGCATAAAAAAAGGATGATGTGGATTCCATTTAATTTTTACATAAATTTTTTTCACGAAAAAAAGACGATATATAGTCCATTATTTTTTTTTGCATAAAAAATTTTTTGGCATGAAAAATTAACGATGCTTAGATCATTTAGTTTTTTGCATGAAAAATAGACGATTTTTTGCATAAAAAAGGATGATGTGGATTCCATTTAATTTTTTCATAAATTTTTTTTTACGAAAAAAAGACGATGTATATATAGTCCATTATTTTTTTGAATAAAAAATTTTTTGGCATGAAAAATGAACGATGCTTAGATCATTTAGTTTTTTGCATGAAAAATAGACGATTTTTTGCATAAAAAAGGATGATGTGGATTCCATTTAATTTTTTCATAAAATTTTTTCACGAAAAAAAGACGATGTATTATGATTATTTTTTTTCATAAAAAATTTTTTGGCATGAAAAATGAACGATGCTTAGCTCATTTAGTTTTTTGCATGAAAAATAGACGATTTTTTGCATAAAAAAAGGATGATGTGGATTCCATTTAATTTTTTCATAAATTTTTTTTCACGAAAAAAAGACGATGTATAGTCCATTATTTTTTTTGCATAAAAATTTTTTTGGCATGAAAAATGAACGATGCTTAACTCATTTAGTTTTTTTGCATGAAAAATAGACGATTTTTTGCATAAAAAAGGATGATGTGGATTCCATTTAATTTTTACATAAATTTTTTTCAGGAAAAAAAGACGATATATAGTCCATTATTTTTTTTGCATAAAAAATTTTTTGGCATGAAAAATAAACGATGCTTAGCTCATTTAGTTTTTTGCATGAAAAATAGACGATTTTTTGCATAAAAAAAGGATGATGTGGATTCCATTTAATTTTTTTATAAATTTTTTTTCACGAAAAAAAGACGATGTATAGTCCATTATTTTTTTTGCATACAAAATTTTTTGGCATGAAAAATGAACGATGCTTAGCTCATTTAGTTTTTTGCATGAAAAATAGACGATTTTTTGCATAAAAAAAGGATGATGTGGATTCCATTTAATTTTTTCATAAATTTTTTTTCACGAAAAAAAGACGATGTATAGTCCATTATTTTTTTTGCATAAAAAATTTTTTGGCATGAAAAATAAACGATGCTTAGCTCATTTAGTTTTTTGCATGAAAAATAGACGATTTTTTGCATAAAAAAAGGATGATGTGGATTCCATTTAATTTTTTTATAAATTTTTTTTCACGAAAAAAAGACGATGTATAGTCCATTATTTTTTTTGCATAAAAAATTTTTTGGCATGAAAAATGAACGATGCTTAGCTCATTTAGTTTTTTGCATGAAAAATAGACGATTTTTTGCATAAAAAAAGGATGATGTGGATTCCATTTAATTTTTTCATAAAATTTTTTCACGAAAAAAGACGATGTATGGTCCATTATTTTTTTTGCATAAAAAATTTTTTGGCATGAAAAATTAACGATGCTTAGCTTATTTAGTTTTTTGCATGAAAAATAGACGATTTTTTGCATAAAAAAAGGATGATGTGGATTCCATTTAATTTTTTCATAAATTTTTTTTCACGAAAAAAAGACGATGTATAGTCCATTATTTTTTTTCATAAAAAATTTTTTGGCATGAAAAATGAACGATGCTTAGCTCATTTAGTTTTTTGCATGAAAAATAGACGATTTTTTGCATAAAAAAAGGATGATGTGGATTCCATTTAATTTTTTCATAAATTTTTTTTCACGAAAAAAAGACTATATATAGTCCATTATTTTTTTTTGCATAAAAAATTTTTTGGCATGAAAAATGAACGATGCTTAGCTCATTCAGTTTTTTGCATGAAAAATAGACGATTTTTTGCATAAAAAAAGGATGATGTGGATTCCATTTAATTTTTTCATACATTTTTTTTTCACGAAAAAAAGACGATGTATAGTCCATTATTTTTTTTTCATAAAAAATTTTTTGGTATGAAAAATGAACGATGCTTAGCTCATTTAGTTTTTTGCATGAAAAATAGACGATTTTGTGCATAAAAAAAGGATGATGTGGATTCCATTTAATTTTTCCATAAAATTTTTTCACGAAAAAAAGACGATGTATAGTCCATTATTTTTTTTGCATAAAAAATTTTTTGGCATGAAAAATGAACGATGCTTAGCTCATTTAGTTTTTTTGCATGAAAAATAGACGATTTTTTGCATAAAAAAGGATGATGTGGATTCCATTTAATTTTTACATAAATTTTTTTCACGAAATAAAGACGATATATAGTCCATTATTTTTTTTGCATAAAAAATTTTTTGGCATGAAAAATAAACGATGCTTAGCTCATTTAGTTTTTTGCATGAAAAATAGACGATTTTTTGCATAAAAAAAGGATGATGTGGATTCCATTTAATTTTTACATAAATTTTTTTCACGAAAAAAAGACGATGTATATATAGTCCATTATTTTTTTCCATAAAAAATTTTTTGGCATGAAAAATGAACGATGCTTAGCTCATTTAGTTTTTTGCATGAAAAATAGACGATTTTTTGCATAAAAAAGGATGATGTGGATTCCATTTAATTTTTTCATAAATTTTTTTTCACGAAAAAAAGACGATGTATAGTCTATTATTTTTTTGCATAAAAAATTTTTTGGCATGAAAAATGAACGATGCTTAGCTCATTTAGTTTTTTGCATGAAAAATAGACGATTTTTTGCATAAAAAAAGGATGATGTGGATTCCATTTCATTTTTTCATAAATTTTTTTTCACGAAAAAAAGACGATGTATAGTCCATTATTTTTTTTGCATAAAAAATTTTTTGGCATGAAAAATGAACGATGCTTAGCTCATTTAGTTTTTTGCATGAAAAATAGACGATTTTTTGCATAAAAAAAGGATGATGTGGATTCCATTTAATTTTTTCATAAATTTTTTTTCACGAAAAAAAGACGATGTATAGTCCATTATTTTTTTTGCATAAAAAATTTTTTGGCATGAAAAATGAACGATGCTTAGCTCATTTAGTTTTTTGCATGAAAAATAGACGATTTTTTGCATAAAAAAAGGATGATGTGGATTCCATTTAATTTTTTCATAAATTTTTTTTCACGAAAAAAAAGACGATGTATAGTCCATTATTTTTTTTGCATAAAAAATTTTTTGGCATGAAAAATGAACGATGCTTAGCTCATTTAGTTTTTTTGCATGAAAAATAGACGATTTTTTTCATAAAAAAGGATGATGTGGATTCCATTTAATTTTTACATAAATTTTTTTCACGAAATAAAGACGATATATAGTCCATTATTTTTTTTGCATAAAAAATTTTTTGCCATGAAAAATAAACGATGCTTAGCTCATTTAGTTTTTTGCATGAAAAATAGACGATTTTTTGCATAAAAAAAGGATGATGTGGATTCCATTTAATTTTTTCATAAAATTTTTTCACGAAAAAAAGACGATGTATAGTCCATTATTTTTTTGCATAAAAAATTTTTTGGCATGAAAAATGAACGATGCTTAGCTCATTTAGTTTTTTGCATGAAAAATAGACGATTTTTTGCATAAAAAAAGGATGATTTTGGCATGAAAAATGAACGATGCTTAGCTCATTTAGTTTTTTGCATGAAAAATAGACGATTTTTTGCATAAAAAAAGGATGATGTGGATTCCATTTAATTTTTTCATAAATTTTTTTTCACGAAAAAAAGACGATGTATAGTCCATTATTTTTTTTGCATAAAAAATTTTTTGGCATGAAAAATGAACGATGCTTAGCTCATTTAGTTTTTTGCATGAAAAATAGACGATTTTTTGCATAAAAAAGGATGATGTGGATTCCATTTAATTTTTTCATACATTTTTTTTCACGAAAAAAAGACGATTATAGTCCATTATTTTTTTTTGCATAAAAAACTTTTTGGCATGAAAAATGAACGATGCTTAGCTCATTTAGTTTTTTGCATGAAAAATAGACGATTTTTTGCATAAAAAAAGGATGATGTGGATTCCATTTAATTTTTTCATAAATTTTTTTTCACGCAAAAAAGACGATACATCGTTTATTTTTTTTGCATAAACAATTTTTTGGCATGAAAAATTAACGATGCTTAGCTCATTTAGTTTTTTGCATGAAAAATAGACGATTTTTTGCATAAAAAAAGGATGATGTGGATTCCATTTAATTTTTTCATAAAATTTTTTCACGAAAAAAAGACGATGTATGGTCCATTATTTTTTTTTGCATAACAAATTTTTTGGCATGAAAAATTAACGATGATTAGCTCATTTAGTTTTTTGCATGAAAAATAGACGATTTTTTGCATAAAAAAAGGATGATGTGGATTCCATTTAATATTTTCATAAAATTTTTTCACGAAAAAGACGATGTATAGTCCATTATTTTTTTTGCATAAAAAATTTTTTGGAATGAAAAATGAACGATGCTTAGCTCATTTAGTTTTTTGCATGAAAAATAGACGATTTTTTGCATAAAAAAAGGATGATGTGGATTCCATTTAATTTTTTCATAAATTTTTTTTCACGAAAAAAAGACGATGTATAGTCCATTATTTTTTTTGCATAAAAAATTTTTTGGCATGAAAAATGAACGATGCTTAGCTCATTTAGTTTTTTGCATGAAAAATAGACGATTTTTTGCATAAAAAAAGGATGATGTGGATTCCATTTCATTTTTTCATAAATTTTTTTTCACGAAAAAAAGACGATGTATAGTCCATTATTTTTTTTGCATAAAAAATTTTTTGGCATGAAAAATGAACGATGCTTAGCTCATTTAGTTTTTTGCATGAAAAATAGACGATTTTTTCCATAAAAAAGGATGATGTGGATTCCATTTAATTTTTTCATAAATTTTTTTTCACGAAAAAAGACGATGTATAGTCCATTATTTTTTTTCCATAAAAAATTTTTTGCCATGAAAAATAAACGATGCTTAGCTCATTTAGTTTTTTGCATGAAAAATAGACGATTTTTTGCATAAAAAAAGGATGATGTGGATTCCATTAAATTTTTTCATAAATTTTTTTTCACGAAAAAAAGACGATGTATAGTCCATTATTTTTTTTCCATAAAAAATTTTTTGGCATGAAAAATGAACGATGCTTAGCTCATTTAGTTTTTTTGCATGAAAAATAGACGATTTTTTGCATAAAAAAGGATGATGTGGATTCCATTTAATTTTTACATAAATTTTTATCACGAAATAAAGACGATATATAGTCCATTATTTTTTTTGCATAAAAAATTTTTTGGCATGAAAAATGAACGATGCTTAGCTCATTTAGTTTTTTGCATGAAAAATAGACGATTTTTTGCATAAAAAAAGGATGATGTGGATTCCATTTAATTTTTTCATAAATTTTTTTTCACGAAAAAAAGACGATGTATAGTCCATTATTTTTTTTGCATAAAAAATTTTTTGGCATGAAAAATGAACGATGCTTAGCTCATTTAGTTTTTTGCATGAAAAATAGACGATTTTTTCCATAAAAAAAGGATGATGTGGATTCCATTTAATTTTTTCATAAATTTTTTTTCACGAAAAAAAGACGATGTATATAGTCCATTATTTTTTTTGCATAAAAAATTTTTTGGCATGAAAAATGAACGATGCTTAGCTCATTTAGTTTTTTGCATGAAAAATAGACGATTTTTTGCATAAAAAAAGGATGATGTGGATTCCATTTAATTTTTTCATAAATGTTTTTTCACGAAAAAAAGACGATGTATAGTCCATTATTTTTTTTCCATAAAAAATTTTTTGGCATGAAAAATGAACGATGCTTAGCTCATTTAGTTTTTTGCATGAAAAATAGACGATTTTTGCATAAAAAAAGGATGATGTGGATTCCATTTAATTTTTTCATAAATTTTTTTTCACGCAAAAAAGACGATACATCGTTTATTTTTTTTGCATAAAAAATTTTTTGGCATGAAAAATTAACGATGCTTAGCTCATTTAGTTTTTTGCATGAAAAATAGACGATTTTTTGCATAAAAAAAGGATGATGTGGATTCCATTTAATTTTTTCATAAAATTTTTTCACGAAAAAGACGATATATAGTCCATTATTTTTTTGCATAAAAAATTTTTTGGCATGAAAAATAAACGATGCTTAGCTCATTTAGTTTTTTGCATGAAAAATAGACGATTTTTTGCATAAAAAAAGGATGATGTGGATTCCATTTAATTTTTTCATAAAATTTTTTCACGAAAAAAAGACGATGTATAGTCCATTATTTTTTTTGCATAAAAAATTTTTTGGCATGAAAAATGAACGATGCTTAGCTCATTTAGTTTTTTTGCATGAAAAATAGACGATTTTTTGCATAAAAAAGGATGATGTGGATTCCATTTAATTTTTACATAAATTTTTATCACGAAATAAAGACGATATATAGTCCATTATTTTTTTTGCATAAAAAATTTTTTGGCATGAAAAATTAACGATGCTTAGCTCATTTAGTTTTTTGCATGAAAAATAGACGATTTTTTGCATAAAAAAGGATGATGTGGATTCCATTTAATTTTTTCATAAATTTTTTTTCACGAAAAAAAGACGATTATAGTCCATTATTTTTTTTGCATAAAAAATTTTTTGCCATGAAAAATGAACGATTCTTAGCTCATTTAGTTTTTTGCATGAAAAATAGACGATTTTTTGCATAAAAAAAGGATGATGTGGATTCCATTTAATTTTTTCATAAATTTTTTTTCACGCAAAAAAGACGATACATCGTTTATTTTTTTTGCATAAAAAATTTTTTGGCATGAAAAATGAACGATGCTTAGCTCATTTAGTTTTTTGCATGAAAAATAGACGATTTTTTGCATAAAAAAAGGATGATGTGGATTCCATTTAATTTTTTCATAAAATTTTTTCACGAAAAAAAGACGATGTATGGTCCATTATTTTTTTTTGCATAAAAAATTTTTTGGCATGAAAAATTAACGATGCTTAGCTCATTTAGTTTTTTGCATGAAAAATAGACGATTTTTTGCATAAAAAAAGGATGATGTGGATTCCATTTAATTTTTTCATAAAATTTTTTCACGAAAAAAGACGATGTATAGTCCATTATTTTTTTTGCATAAAAAATTTTTTGGCATGAAAAATGAACGATGCTTAGCTCATTTAGTTTTTTGCATGAAAAATAGACGATTTTTTGCATAAAAAAAGGATGATGTGGATTCCATTTAATTTTTTCATAAATTTTTTTTCACGAAAAAAAGACGATGTATAGTCCATTATTTTTTTTGCATAAAAAATTTTTTGGCATGAAAAATGAACGATGCTTAGCTCATTTAGTTTTTTGCATGAAAAATAGACGATTTTTTGCATAAAAAAAGGATGATGTGGATTCCATTTAATTTTTTCATAAATTTTTTTTCGCGAAAAAAAGACGATGTATAGTCCATTATTTTTTTTGCATAAAAAATTTTTTGGCATGAAAAATGAACGATGCTTAGCTCATTTAGTTTTTTGCATGAAAAATAGACGATTTTTTGCATAAAAAAAGGATGATGTGGATTCCATTTAATTTTTTCATAAATTTTTTTTCACGAAATAAAGACGATGTATAGTCCATTATTTTTTTTGCATAAAAAATTTTTTGGCATGAAAAATGAACGATGCTTAGCTCATTTAGTTTTTTGCATGAAAAATAGACGATTTTTTCCATAAAAAAAGGATGATGTGGATTCCATTTAATTTTTTCATAAATTTTTTTTCACGAAAAAAGACGATGTATATGACATATGTATATGATGTATATGATGTATACATCGTCTTTTTTTCGTGAAAAAAAATTTATGAAAAAATTAAATGGAATCCACATCATCCTTTTTTTATGGAAAAAATCGTCTATTTTTCATGCAAAAAACTAAATGAGCTAAGCATCGTTCATTTTTCATGCCAAAAAATTTTTTATGCAAAAAAAATAATGGACTATACATCGTCTTTATTTCGTGAAAAAAAATTTATGAAAAAATTAAATGGAATCCACATCATCCTTTTTTTATGCAAAAAATCGTCTATTTTTCATCCATTTTTAGTCCATTATTTTTTTTGCATAAAAAATTTTTTGGCATGAAAAATGAACGACGCTTAGCTCATTTAGTTTTTTGCATGAAAAATAGACGATTTTTTGCATAAAAAAGGATGATGTGGATTCCATTTAATTTTTACATAAATTTTTTTCACGAAAAAAAGACGATATATGTCCATTATTTTTTTTGTATAAAAAATTTTTTGGCATGAAAAATTAACGATGCTTAGCTCATTTAGTTTTTTGCATGAAAAATAGACGATTTTTTGCATAAAAAAAGGATGATGTGGATTCCATTTAATTTTTTCATAAATTTTTTTTACGAAAAAAGACGATGTATAGTCCATTATTTTTTTTGAATAAAAAATTTTTTGGCATGAAAAATGAACGATGCTTAGCTCATTTAGTTTTTTGCATGAAAAATAGACGATTTATTGCATAAAAAAGGATGATGTGGATTCCATTTAATTTTTTCATAAAATTTTTTCACGAAAAAAAGACGATGTATAGTCCATTATTTTTTTTCCATAAAAATTTTTTTGGCATGAAAAATGAACGATGCTTAGCTCATTTAGTTTTTTTGCATGAAAAATAGACGATTTTTTGCATAAAAAAGGATGATGTGGATTCCATTTAATTTTTACATAAATTTTTTTCACGAAAAAAAGACGATATATAGTCCATTATTTTTTTTGCATAAAAAATTTTTTGGCATGAAAAATAAACGATGCTTAGCTCATTTAGTTTTTTTGCATGAAAAATAGACGATTTTTTGCATAAAAAAAGGATGATGTGGATTCCATTTAATTTTTTCATAAAATTTTTTCACGAAAAAAAGACGATGTATGGTCCATTATTTTTTTTTGCATAAAAAATTTTTTGGCATGAAAAATTAAGTTATTTAATTTTTTGCATGAAAAATAGACGATTTTTTGCATAAAAAAAGGATGATGTGGATTCCATTTAATTTTTTCATAAAATTTTTTCACGAAAAAAAGACGATAGACGATAGTCCATTATTTTTTTTGCATAAAAAATTTTTTGGCATGAAAAATGAACGATGCTTAGCTCATTTAGTTTTTTGCATGAAAAATAGACGATTTTTTGCATCAAAAAAGGATGATGTGGATTCCATTTAATTTTTACATAATTTTTTTTCACGAAAAAAAGACGATATATAGTCCATTATTTTTTTTGCATAAAAAATTTTTTGGCATGAAAAATGAACGATGCTTAGCTCATTTAGTTTTTTGCATGAAAAATAGACGATTTTTTGCATAAAAAAAGGATGATGTGGATTCCATTTAATTTTTTCATAAATTTTTTTTCACGAAAAAAAGACGATGTATTATAGTTCATTATTTTTTTTGCATAAAAAATTTTTTGGCATGAAAAATGAACGATGCTTAGCTCATTTAGTTTTTTGCATGAAAAATAGACGATTTTTTGCATAAAAAAAGGATGATGTGGATTCCATTTAACTTTTTCATAAAATTTTTTCACGAAAAAAGACGATGTATAGTCCATTATTTTTTTTGCATAAAAAATTTTTTGGCATGAAAAATTAACGATGCTTAGCTCATTTAGTTTTTTGCATGAAAAATACACGATTTTTTGCATAAAAAAAGGATGATGTGGATTCCATTATTTTTTTTGCATAAAAAATTTTTTGGCATGAAAAATGAACGATGCTTAGCTCATTTAGTTTTTTGCATGAAAAATAGACGATTTTTTGCATAAAAAAAGGATGATGTGGATTCCATTTAATTTTTTCATAAATTTTTTTTCACGAAAAAAAGACGATGTATTATAGTCCATTATTTTTTTTGCATAAAAAATTTTTTGGCATGAAAAATGAACGATGCTTAGCTCATTTAGTTTTTTGCATGAAAAATAGACGATTTTTTGCATAAAAAAAGGATGATGTGGATTCCATTTAATTTTTTCATAAAATTTTTTCACGAAAAAAAGACGATGTATAGTCCATTATTTTTTTTCATAAAAAATTTTTTGGTATGAAAAATGAACGATGCTTAGCTCATTTAGTTTTTTGCATGAAAAATAGACGATTTTTTGCATAAAAAAGGATGATGTGGATTCCATTTAACTTTTTCATAAAATTTTTTCACGAAAAAAAGACGATATATAGTCCATTATTTTTTTTGCATAAAAAATTTTTTGGCATGAAAAATGAACGATGCTTAGCTCATTTAGTTTTTTGCATGAAAAATAGACGATTTTTTGCATAAAAAAAGGATGATGTGGATTCCATTTAATTTTTTCATAAATTTTTTTCACGAAAAAAAGACGATGTATAGTCCATTATTTTTTTTGCATAAAAAATTTTTTGCCATGAAAAATGAACGATGCTTACCTCATTTAGTTTTTTGCATGAAAAATAGACGATTTTTTGCATAAAAAAAGGATGATGTGGATTCCATTTAATTTTTTCATAAAATTTTTTCACGAAAAAAAGACGATGTATAGTCCATTATTTTTTTTCATAAAAAATTTTTTGCCATGAAAAATGAACGATGCTTAGCTCATTTAGTTTTTTGCATGAAAAATAGACGATTTTTTGCATAAAAAAAGGATGATGTGGATTCCATTTAATTTTTTCATAATTTTTTTTCACGAAAAAAAGACGATAAAAAATATAGTCAATTTTTTTTTTGCATAAAAAATTTTTTGGCATGAAAAATGAACGATGCTTAGCTCATTTAGTTTTTTGCATGAAAAATAGACGATTTTTTGCATAAACAAGGATGATGTGGATTCCATTTAATTTTTTCATAAATTTTTTTTCACGAAAAAAAGACGATGTATAGTCCATTATTTTTTTCCATAAAAAATTTTTTGGCATGAAAAATGAACGATGCTTAGCTCATTTAGTTTTTTGCATGAAAAATAGACGATTTTTTGCATAAAAAAAGGATGATGTGGATTCCATTTCATTTTTTCATAAATTTTTTTTCACGAAAAAAAGACGATGTATAGTCCATTATTTTTTTTGCATAAAAAATTTTTTGGCATGAAAAATGAACGATGCTTAGCTCATTTAGTTTTTTGCATGAAAAATAGACGATTTTTTGCATAAAAAAGGATGATGTGGATTCCATTTAATTTTTTCATAAATTTTTTTTCACGAAAAAAAGACGATGTATAGTCCATTATTTTTTTTGCATAAAAAATTTTTTGGCATGAAAAATGAACGATGCTTAGCTCATTTAGTTTTTTGCATGAAAAATAGACGATTTTTTGCATAAAAAAGGATGATGTGGATTCCATTTAATTTTTACATAAATTTTTTCACGAAAAAAAGACGATATATGTCCATTATTTTTTTTGCATAAAAAATTTTTTGGCATGAAAAATTAACGATGCTTAGCTCATTTAGTTTTTTGCATGAAAAATAGACGATTTTTTGCATAAAAAAAGAATGATGTGTATTCCATTTAATTTTTTCATAAAATTTTTTCACGAAAAAAAGACGATGTATATATAGTCCATTATTTTTTTTGCATAAAAATTTTTTTGGCATGAAAAATGAACGATGCTTAGCTCATTTAGTTTTTTGCATGAAAAATAGACGATTTTTTGCATAAAAAAGGATGATGTGGATTCCATTTAATTTTTTCATAAATTTTTTTTTCACGAAGAAAAGAAGTCCATTATTTTTTTTGCATAAAAATTTTTTGGCATGAAAAATGAACGATGCTTAGCTCATTTAGTTTTTTGCATGAAAAATAGACGATTTTTTGCATAAAAAAAGGATGATGTGGATTCCATTTAATTTTTTCATAAATTTTTTTTCACGAAAAAAAGACGATGTATAGTCCATTATTTTTTTTGCATAAAAAATTTTTTGGCATGAAAAATTAACGATGCTTAGCTCATTTAGTTTTTTGCATGAAAAATAGACGATTTTTTGCATAAAAAAAGGATGATGTGGATTCCATTTAATTTTTTCATAAATTTTTTTTCACGAAAAAAAGACGATGTATATAGTCCATTATTTTTTTTGCATAAAAAATTTTTTGGCATGAAAAATGAACGATGCTTAGCTCATTTAGTTTTTGGCATGAAAAATAGACGATTTTTTGCATAAAAAAAGGATGATGTGGATTCCATTTAATTTTTACATAATTTTTTTCACGAAAAAAAAGACTATATATAGTCCATTATTTTTTTTGCATAAAAAATTTTTTGGCATGAAAAATTAACGATGCTTAGCTCATTTAGTTTTTTGCATGAAAAATAGACGATTTTTTGCATAAAAAAAGGATGATGTGGACTCCATTTAATTTTTTCATAAATTTTTTTTCACGAAAAAAAGACGATGTATAGTCCATTATTTTTTTTGCATAAAAAATTTTTTGCCATGAAAAATGAACGATGCTTAGCTCATTTAGTTTTTTGCATGAAAAATAGACGATTTTTTGCATAAAAAAAGGATGATGTGGATTCCATTTAATTTTTTCATAAATTTTTTTTCACGCAAAAAAGACGATGTATAGTCCATTATTTTTTTTGCATAAAAAATTTTTTGGCATGAAAAATGAACGATGCTTAGCTCATTTAGTTTTTTGCATGAAAAATAGACGATTTTTTGCATAAAAAAAGGATGATGTGGATTCCATTTAATTTTTTCATAAAATTTTTTCACGAAAAAAAGACGATGTATAGTCCATTATTTTTTTTGCATAAAAAATTTTTTGGCATGAAAAATGAACGATGCTTAGCTCATTTAGTTTTTTGCATGAAAAATAGACGATTTTTTGCATAAAAAAAGGATGATGTGGATTCCATTTAATTTTTTCATAAAATTTTTTCACGAAAAAAAGACGATAGTCCATTATTTTTTTTGCATAAAAAATTTTTTGGCATGAAAAATTAACGATGCTTAGCTCATTTAGTTTTTTGCATGAAAAATAGACGATTTTTTGCATAAAAAAAGGATGATGTGGATTCCATTTAATTTTTTCATAAATTTTTTTTCACGAAAAAAAGACGATGTATATAGTCCATTATTTTTTTTGCATAAAAAATTTTTTGGCATGAAAAATGAACGATGCTTAGCTCATTTAGTTTTTGGCATGAAAAATAGACGATTTTTTGCATAAAAAAAGGATGATGTGGATTCCATTTAATTTTTACATAATTTTTTTCACGAAAAAAAAGACGATATATAGTCCATTATTTTTTTTGCATAAAAAATTTTTTGGCATGAAAAATGAACGATGCTTAGCTCATTTAGTTTTTTGCATGAAAAATAGACGATTTTTTGCATAAAAAAAGGATGATGTGGATTCCATTTAATTTTTTCATAAATTTTTTTTCACGAAAAAAAGACGATGTATAGTCCATTATTTTTTTTGCATAAAAAATTTTTTGCCATGAAAAATGAACGATGCTTAGCTCATTTAGTTTTTTGCATGAAAAATAGACGATTTTTTGCATAAAAAAAGGATGATGTGGATTCCATTTAATTTTTTCATAAAATTTTTTCACGAAAAAAAGACGATGTATGGTCCATTATTTTTTTTTGCATAAAAAATTTTTTGCCATGAAAAATTAACGATGCTTAGCTCATTTAGTTTTTTGCATGAAAAATAGACGATTTTTTGCATAAAAAAAGGATGATGTGGATTCCATTTAATTTTTTCATAAAATTTTTTCACGAAAAAAAGACGATGTATAGTCCATTATTTTTTTTGCATAAAAAATTTTTTGGCATGAAAAATTAACGATGCTTAGCTCATTTAGTTTTTTGCATGAAAAATAGACGATTTTTTGCATAAAAAAAGGATGATGTGGATTCCATTTAATTTTTTCATAAATTTTTTTTCACGAAAAAAAGACGATGTATATAGTCCATTATTTTTTTTGCATAAAAAATTTTTTGGCATGAAAAATGAACGATGCTTAGCTCATTTAGTTTTTTGCATGAAAAATAGACGATTTTTTGCATAAAAAAAGGATGATGTGGATTCCATTTAATTTTTTCATAAAATTTTTTCACGAAAAAAAAGACGATATATAGTCCATTATTTTTTTTGCATAAAAAATTTTTTCACGAAAAAAGACGATGTATAGTCCATTATTTTTTTTGCATAAAAAATTTTTTGGCATGAAAAATGAACGATGCTTAGCTCATTTAGTTTTTTGCATGAAAAATAGACGATTTTTTGCATAAAAAAAGGATGATGTGGATTCCATTTAATTTTTTCATAATTTTTTTTTCACGAAAAAAAGACGATGTATAGTCCATTTTTTTTTTGCATAAAAAATTTTTTGGCATGAAAAATGAACGATGCTTAGCTCATTTAGTTTTTTGCATGAAAAATAGACGATTTTTTGCATAAAAAAGGATGATGTGGATTCCATTTAATTTTTTCATAAATTTTTTTTCACGAAAAAAAGACGATGTATAGTCCATTATTTTTTTGCATAAAAAATTTTTTGGCATGAAAAATGAACGATGCTTAGCTCATTTAGTTTTTTGCATGAAAAATAGACGATTTTTTGCATAAAAAAAGGATGATGTGGATTCCATTTAATTTTTTCATAAATTTTTTTCACGAAAAAAAGACGATGTATATATAGTCCATTATTTTTTTGCATAAAAAATTTTTTGGCATGAAAAATGAACGATGCTTAGCTCATTTAGTTTTTTGCATGAAAAATAGACGATTTTTTGCATAAAAAAAGGATGATGTGGATTCCATTTAATTTTTTCATAAATTTAAATAAATAAAAAATTTTTTGGCATGAAAAATTAACGATGCTTAGCTCATTTAGTTTTTTGCATGAAAAATAGACGATTTTTTGCATAAAAAAAGGATGATGTGGATTCCATTTAATTTTTTCATAAATTTTTTTTCACGAAAAAAAGACGATGTATATAGTCCATTATTTTTTTTGCATAAAAAATTTTTTGGCATGAAAAATGAACGATGCTTAGCTCATTTAGTTTTTGGCATGAAAAATAGACGATTTTTTGCATAAAAAAAGGATGATGTGGATTCCATTTAATTTTTACATAATTTTTTTCACGAAAAAAAAGACGATATATAGTCCATTATTTTTTTTGCATAAAAATTTTTTTGGCATGAAAAATTAACGATGCTTAGCTCATTTAGTTTTTTGCATGAAAAATAGACGATTTTTTGCATAAAAAAAGGATGATGTGGACTCCATTTAATTTTTTCATAAATTTTTTTTCACGAAAAAAAGACGATGTATATATAGTCCATTATTTTTTTTGCATAAAAAATTTTTTGCCATGAAAAATGAACGATGCTTAGCTCATTTAGTTTTTTGCATGAAAAATAGACGATTTATTGCATAAAAAAAGGATGATGTGGATTCCATTTAATTTTTTCATAAATTTTTTTTCACGCAAAAAAGACGATGTATAGTCCATTATTTTTTTTGCATAAAAAATTTTTTGACATGAAAAATGAACGATGCTTAGCTCATTTAGTTTTTTGCATGAAAAATAGACGATTTTTTGCATAAAAAAAGGATGATGTGGATTCCATTTAATTTTTTCATAAATTTTTTTTCACGAAAAAAGACGATTATAGTCCATTATTTTTTTTGCATAAAAAATTTTTTGGCATGAAAAATGAACGATGCTTAGCTCATTTAGTTTTTTGCATGAAAAATAGACGATTTTTTGCATAAAAAAAGGATGATGTGGATTCCATTTAATTTTTTCATAAATTTTTTTTCACGCAAAAAAGACGATGTATAGTCCATTATTTTTTTTGCATAAAAAATTTTTTGGCATGAAAAATGAACGATGCTTAGCTCATTTAGTTTTTTGCATGAAAAATAGACGATTTTTTGCATAAAAAAAGGATGATGTGGATTCCATTTAATTTTTTCATAAATTTTTTTTCACGAAAAAAAGACGATGTATAGTCCATTATTTTTTTTGCATAAAAAATTTTTTGCCATGAAAAATGAACGATGCTTAGCTCATTTAGTTTTTTGCATGAAAAATAGACGATTTTTTGCATAAAAAAAGGATGATGTGGATTCCATTTAATTTTTTCATAAAATTTTTTCACGAAAAAAAGACGATGTATGGTCCATTATTTTTTTTTGCATAAAAAATTTTTTGCCATGAAAAATTAACGATGCTTAGCTCATTTAGTTTTTTGCATGAAAAATAGACGATTTTTTGCATAAAAAAAGGATGATGTGGATTCCATTTAATTTTTTCATAAAATTTTTTCACGAAAAAAAGACGATGTATAGTCCATTATTTTTTTTGCATAAAAAATTTTTTGGCATGAAAAATTAACGATGCTTAGCTCATTTAGTTTTTTGCATGAAAAATAGACGATTTTTTGCATAAAAAAAGGATGATGTGGATTCCATTTAATTTTTTCATAAATTTTTTTTCACGAAAAAAAGACGATGTATATAGTCCATTATTTTTTTTGCATAAAAAATTTTTTGGCATGAAAAATGAACGATGCTTAGCTCATTTAGTTTTTTGCATGAAAAATAGACGATTTTTTGCATAAAAAAAGGATGATGTGGATTCCATTTAATTTTTTCATAAAATTTTTTCACGAAAAAAAAGACGATATATAGTCCATTATTTTTTTTGCATAAAAAATTTTTTCACGAAAAAAGACGATGTATAGTCCATTATTTTTTTTGCATAAAAAATTTTTTGGCATGAAAAATGAACGATGCTTAGCTCATTTAGTTTTTTGCATGAAAAATAGACGATTTTTTGCATAAAAAAAGGATGATGTGGATTCCATTTAATTTTTTCATAATTTTTTTTTCACGAAAAAAAGACGATGTATAGTCCATTTTTTTTTTGCATAAAAAATTTTTTGGCATGAAAAATGAACGATGCTTAGCTCATTTAGTTTTTTGCATGAAAAATAGACGATTTTTTGCATAAAAAAGGATGATGTGGATTCCATTTAATTTTTTCATAAATTTTTTTTCACGAAAAAAAGACGATGTATAGTCCATTATTTTTTTGCATAAAAAATTTTTTGGCATGAAAAATGAACGATGCTTAGCTCATTTAGTTTTTTGCATGAAAAATAGACGATTTTTTGCATAAAAAAAGGATGATGTGGATTCCATTTAATTTTTTCATAAATTTTTTTTCACGAAAAAAAGACGATGTATATATAGTCCATTATTTTTTTGCATAAAAAATTTTTTGGCATGAAAAATGAACGATGCTTAGCTCATTTAGTTTTTTGCATGAAAAATAGACGATTTTTTGCATAAAAAAAGGATGATGTGGATTCCATTTAATTTTTTCATAAATTTAAATAAATAAAAAATTTTTTGGCATGAAAAATTAACGATGCTTAGCTCATTTAGTTTTTTGCATGAAAAATAGACGATTTTTTGCATAAAAAAAGGATGATGTGGATTCCATTTAATTTTTTCATAAATTTTTTTTCACGAAAAAAAGACGATGTATATAGTCCATTATTTTTTTTGCATAAAAAATTTTTTGGCATGAAAAATGAACGATGCTTAGCTCATTTAGTTTTTGGCATGAAAAATAGACGATTTTTTGCATAAAAAAAGGATGATGTGGATTCCATTTAATTTTTACATAATTTTTTTCACGAAAAAAAAGACGATATATAGTCCATTATTTTTTTTGCATAAAAATTTTTTTGGCATGAAAAATTAACGATGCTTAGCTCATTTAGTTTTTTGCATGAAAAATAGACGATTTTTTGCATAAAAAAAGGATGATGTGGACTCCATTTAATTTTTTCATAAATTTTTTTTCACGAAAAAAAGACGATGTATATATAGTCCATTATTTTTTTTGCATAAAAAATTTTTTGCCATGAAAAATGAACGATGCTTAGCTCATTTAGTTTTTTGCATGAAAAATAGACGATTTATTGCATAAAAAAAGGATGATGTGGATTCCATTTAATTTTTTCATAAATTTTTTTTCACGCAAAAAAGACGATGTATAGTCCATTATTTTTTTTGCATAAAAAATTTTTTCACGAAAAAAGACGATGTATTATAGTCCATTATTTTTTTTGCATAAAAAATTTTTTGGCATGAAAAATGAACGATGCTTAGCTCATTTAGTTTTTTGCATGAAAAATAGACGATTTTTTGCATAAAAAAAGGATGATGTGGATTCCATTTAATTTTTTCATAATTTTTTTTTCACGAAAAAAAGACGATGTATAGTCCATTTTTTTTTTGCATAAAAAATTTTTTGGCATGAAAAATGAACGATGCTTAGCTCATTTAGTTTTTTGCATGAAAAATAGACGATTTTTTGCATAACAAAGGATGATGTGGATTCCATTTAATTTTTTCATAAATTTTTTTTCACGAAAAAAAGACGATGTATAGTCCATTATTTTTTTGCATAAAAAATTTTTTGGCATGAAAAATGAACGATGCTTAGCTCATTTAGTTTTTTGCATGAAAAATAGACGATTTTTTGCATAAAAAAAGGATGATGTTGATTTCATTTAATTTTTTCATAAATTTTTTTTCACGAAAAAAAGACGATGTATATATAGTCCATTATTTTTTTGCATAAAAAATTTTTTGGCATGAAAAATGAACGATGCTTAGCTCATTTAGTTTTTTGCATGAAAAATAGACGATTTTTTGCATAAAAAAAGGATGATGTGGATTCCATTTAATTTTTTCATAAATTTAAATAAATAAAAAATTTTTTGGCATGAAAAATTAACGATGCTTAGCTCATTTAGTTTTTTGCATGAAAAATAGACGATTTTTTGCATAAAAAAAGGATGATGTGGATTCCATTTAATTTTTTCATAAATTTTTTTTCACGAAAAAAAGACGATGTATATAGTCCATTATTTTTTTTGCATAAAAAATTTTTTGGCATGAAAAATGAACGATGCTTAGCTCATTTAGTTTTTGGCATGAAAAATAGACGATTTTTTGCATAAAAAAAGGATGATGTGGATTCCATTTAATTTTTACATAATTTTTTTCACGAAAAAAAAGACGATATATAGTCCATTATTTTTTTTGCATAAAAATTTTTTTGGCATGAAAAATTAACGATGCTTAGCTCATTTAGTTTTTTGCATGAAAAATAGACGATTTTTTGCATAAAAAAAGGATGATGTGGACTCTATTTAATTTTTTCATAAATTTTTTTTCACGAAAAAAAGACGATGTATATATAGTCCATTATTTTTTTTGCATAAAAAATTTTTTGCCATGAAAAATGAACGATGCTTAGCTCATTTAGTTTTTTGCATGAAAAATAGACGATTTATTGCATAAAAAAAGGATGATGTGGATTCCATTTAATTTTTTCATAAATTTTTTTTCACGCAAAAAAGACGATGTATAGTCCATTATTTTTTTTGCATAAAAAATTTTTTGGCATGAAAAATGAACGATCATTTCATTTAGTTTTTTGCATGAAAAATAGACGATTTTTTGCATAAAAAAAGGATGATGTGGATTCCATTTAATTTTTTCATAAATTTTTTTTCACGAAAAAAAGACGATGTATAGTCCATTATTTTTTTTGCATAAAAAATTTTTTGGCATGAAAAATGAACGATGCTTAACTCATTTAGTTTTTTGCATGAAAAATAGACGATTTTTTCCATAAAAAAAGGATGATGTGGATTCCATTTAATTTTTTCATAAAATTTTTTCACGAAAAAAAGACGATGTATAGTCCATTATTTTTTTTGCATAAAAAATTTTTTGGCATGAAAAATGAATGATGCTTAGCTCATTTAGTTTTTTTCATGAAAAATAGACGATTTTTTGCATAAAAAAGGATAATGTGGATTCCATTTAATTTTTTCATAAAATTTTTTCACGAAAAAAAGACGATGTATGGTCCATTATTTTTTTTTGCATAAAAAATTTTTTGGCATGAAAAATTAACGATGCTTAGCTCATTTAGTTTTTTGCATGAAAAATAGACGATTTTTTGCATAAAAAAAGGATGATGTGGATTCCATTTAATTTTTTCATAAATTTTTTTTCACGAAAAAAAGACGATGTATTTAGTCCATTATTTTTTTTGCATAAAAAATTTTTTGGCATGAAAAATGAACGATGCTTAGCTCATTTAGTTTTTTGCATGAAAAATAGACGATTTTTTGCATAAAAAAAGGATGATGTGGATTCCATTTAATTTTTTCATAAATTTTATTTCACGAAAAAAAGACGATGTATTATAGTCCATTATTTTTTTTGCATAAAAAATTTTTTGGCATGAAAAATTAACGATGCTTAGCTCATTTAGTTTTTTGCATGAAAAATAGACGATTTTTTGCATAAAAAAAGGATGATGTGGACTCCATTTAATTTTTTCATAAATTTTTTGGCATGAAAAATGAACGATGCTTAGCTCATTTAGTTTTTTGCATGAAAAATAGACGATTTTTTGCATAAAAAAAAGATGATGTGGATTCCATTTAATTTTTTCATAAAATTTTTTCACGAAAAAAAGACGATGTATGGTCCATTATTTTTTTTTGCATAAAAAATTTTTTGGCATGAAAAATTAACGATGCTTAGCTCATTTAGTTTTTTGCATGAAAAATAGACGATTTTTTGCATAAAAAAAGGATGATGTGGATTCCATTTAATTTTTTCATAAAATTTGTTCACGAAAAAAAGTCCATTATTTTTTTTACATAAAAAATTTTTTGGCATGAAAAATGAACGATGCTTAGCTCATTTAGTTTTTTGCATGAAAAATAGACGATTTTTTGCATAAAAAAAGGATGATGTGGATTCCATTTAATTTTTTCATAAATTTTTTTTTCACGAAAAAAAGACGATATAGTCCATTATTTTTTTTGCATAAAAATTTTTTGGCATGAAAAATGAACGATGCTTAGCTCATTTAGTTTTTTGCATGAAAAATAGACGATTTTTTGCATAAAAAAAGGATGATGTGGATTCCATTTAATTTTTTCATAAATTTTTTTTCACGAAAAAAAGACGATGTATTATAGTCCATTATTTTTTTTGCATAAAAAATTTTTTGGCATGAAAAATGAACGATGCTTACTTAGCTCATTTAGTTTTTTGCATGAAAAATAGACGATTTTTTGCATAAAAAAAGGATGATGTGGATTCCATTTAATTTTTTCATAAATTTTTTTTCACGAAAAAAAGACGATGTATAGTCCATTATTTTTTTTGCATAAAAAATTTTTTGGCATGAAAAATGAACGATGCTTAGCTCATTTAGTTTTTTGCATGAAAAATAGACGATTTTTTGCATAAAAAAGGATGATGTGGATTCCATTTAATTTTTTCATAAATTTTTTTTCACGAAAAAAAGACGATGTATAGTCCATTATTTTTTTTCATAAAAAATTTTTTGGCTCTTAGCTCATTTAGTTTTTTGCATGAAAAATAAACGATTTTTTGCATAAAAAAGGATGATGTGGATTCCATTTAATTTTTTCATAAATTTTTTTTTCACGAAAAAAAGACGATGTATAGTCCATTATTTTTTTTTGCATAAAAAATTTTTTGGCATGAAAAATGAACGATGCTTAGCTCATTTAGTTTTTTGCATGAAAAATAGACGATTTTTTGCATAAAAAAAGGATGATGTGGATTCCATTTAATTTTTTCATAAATTTTTTTTCACGAAAAAAAGACGATGTATAGTCCATTATTTTTTTTGCATAAAAAATTTTTTGGCATGAAAAATGAACGATGCTTAGCTCATTTAGTTTTTTGCATGAAAAATAGACGATTTTTTGCATAAAAAAAGGATGATGTGGATTCCATTTAATTTTTTCATAAATTTTTTTTCACGCAAAAAAGACGATGTATAGTCCATTATTTTTTTTGCATAAAAAATTTTTTGGCATGAAAAATGAACGATGCCTTAGCTCATTTAGTTTTTTGCATGAAAAATAGACGATTTTTTCCATAAAAAAAGGATGATGTGGATTCCATTTAATTTTTTCATAAATTTTTTTCACGAAAAAAGACGATGTATATATAGTCCATTATTTTTTTTGCATAAAAAATTTTTTGCCATGAAAAATAAACGATGCTTAGCTCATTTAGTTTTTTGCATGAAAAATAGACGATTTTTTGCATAAAAAAAGGATGATGTGGATTCCATTTAATTTTTTCATAAATTTTTTTTCACGAAAAAAAGACGATGTATAGTCCATTATTTTTTTTGCATAAAAAATTTTTTGGCATGAAAAATGAACGATGCTTAGCTCATTTAGTTTTTTGCATGAAAAATAGACGATTTTTTGCATAAAAAAAGGATGATGTGGATTCCATTTAATTTTTTCATAAATTTTTTTTCACGAAAAAAAGACGATTTATAGTCCATTATTTTTTATGCATAAAAAATTTTTTGGCATGAAAAATTAACGATGCTTAGCTCATTTAGTTTTTTGCATGAAAAATAGACGATTTTTTGCATAAAAAAAGGATGATGTGGATTCCGTTTAATTTTTTCATAAATTTTTTTCACGAAAAAAAGACGATGTATAGTCCATTATTTTTTTTGCATAAAAAATTTTTTGGCATGAAAAATGAACGATGCCTTAGCTCATTTAGTTTTTTGCATGAAAAATAGACGATTTTTTGCATAAAAAAAGGATGATGTGGATTCCATTTAATTTTTTCATAAAATTTTTTCACGAAAAAAACACGATGTATGGTCCATTATTTTTTTTGCATAAAAAATTTTTTGGCATGAAAAATAAACGATGCTTAGCTCATTTAGTTTTTTGCATGAAAAATAGACGATTTTTTCCATAAAAAAAGGATGATGTGGATTCCATTTAATTTTTTCATAAATTTTTTTCACGAAAAAAGACGATGTATAGTCCATTATTTTTTTTGCATAAAAAATTTTTTGGCATGAAAAATAAACGATGCTTAGCTCATTTAGTTTTTTGCATGAAAAATAGACGATTTTTTGCATAAAAAAAGGATGATGTGGATTCCATTTAATTTTTTCATAAATTTTTTTTCACGAAAAAAAGACGATGTATAGTCCATTATTTTTTTTGCATAAAAAATTTTTTGGCATGAAAAATGAACGATGCTTAGCTCATTTAGTTTTTTGCATGAAAAATAGACGATTTTTTGCATAAAAAAAGGATGATGTGGATTCCATTTAATTTTTTCATAAATTTTTTTTCACGCAAAAAAGACGATGTATAGTCCATTATTTTTTTTGCATAAAAAATTTTTTGGCATGAAAAATGAACGATGCTTAGCTCATTTAGTTTTTTGCATGAAAAATAGACGATTTTTTGCATAAAAAAAGGATGATGTGGATTCCATTTAATTTTTTCATAAAATTTTTTCACGAAAAAAACACGATGTATGGTCCATTATTTTTTTTGCATAAAAAATTTTTTGCCATGAAAAATAAACGATGCTTAGCTCATTTAGTTTTTTGCATGAAAAATAGACGATTTTTTCCATAAAAAAAGGATGATGTGGATTCCATTTAATTTTTTCATAAATTTTTTTCACGAAAAAAGACGATGTATAGTCCATTATTTTTTTTGCATAAAAAATTTTTTGGCATGAAAAATAAACGATGCTTACTTAGCTCATTTAGTTTTTTGCATGAAAAATAGACGATTTTTTGCATAAAAAAAGGATGATGTGGATTCCATTTAATTTTTTCATAAATTTTTTTTCACGAAAAAAAGACGATGTATAGTCCATTATTTTTTTTGCATAAAAAATTTTTTGGCATGAAAAATGAACGATGCTTAGCTCATTTAGTTTTTTGCATGAAAAATAGACGATTTTTTGCATAAAAAAAGGATGATGTGGATTCCATTTAATTTTTTCATAAATTTTTTTTCACGAAAAAAAGACGATGTATAAAATAGACGATTTTTTGCATAAAAAAAGGATGATGTGGATTCCATTTAATTTTTTCATAAATTTTTTTCACGAAAAAAAGACGATGTATAGTCCATTATTTTTTTTGCATAAAAAATTTTTTGGCATGAAAAATGAACGATGCCTTAGCTCATTTAGTTTTTTGCATGAAAAATAGACGATTTTTTGCATAAAAAAAGGATGATGTGGATTCCATTTAATTTTTTCATAAATTTTTTTTCACGAAAAAAAGACGATGTATAGTCCATTATTTTTTTTCCATAAAAAATTTTTTGGCATGAAAAATGAACGATGCTTAGCTCATTTAGTTTTTTGCATGAAAAATAAACGATTTTTTGCATAAAAAAGGATGATGTGGATTCCATTTAATTTTTTCATAAATTTTTTTTCACGCAAAAAACACGATGTATAGTCCATTATTTTTTTTCCATAAAAAATTTTTTGGAATGAAAAATGAACGATGCTTAGCTCATTTAGTTTTTTTCATGAAAAATAGACGATTTTTTGCATAAAAAAGGATGATGTGGATTCCATTTAATTTTTTCATAAATTTTTTTTCACGAAAAAAAGACGATGTATAGTCCATTATTTTTTTTGCATAAAAAATTTTTTGGCATGAAAAATGAACGATGCTTAGCTCATTTAGTTTTTTGCATGAAAAATAGACGATTTTTTGCATAAAAAAAGGATGATGTGGATTCCATTTAATTTTTTCATAAAATTTTTTCTCGAAAAAAAGACGATGTATAGTCCATTATTTTTTTGCATAAAAAATTTTTTGGCATGAAAAATGAACGATGCTTAGCTCATTTAGTTTTTTGCATGAAAAATAGACGATTTTTTGCATAAAAAAGGATGATGTGGATTCCATTTAATTTTTACATAAATTTTTTTCACGAAAAAAAGACGATATATAGTCCATTATTTTTTTTGCATAAAAAATTTTTTGGCATGAAAAATTAACGATGCTTAGCTCATTTAGTTTTTTGCATGAAAAATAGACGATTTTTTGCATAAAAAAAGGATGATGTGGATTCCATTTAATTTTTTCATAAATTTTTTTTCACGAAAAAAAGACGATATAGTCCATTATTTTTTTTGCATAAAAAATTTTTTGGCATGAAAAATGAACGATGCTTAGCTCATTTAGTTTTTTGCATGAAAAATAGACGATTTTTTGCATAAAAAAAGGATGATGTGGATTCCATTTAATTTTTTCATAAAATTTTTTCACGAAAAAAAGACGATGTATAGTCCATTATTTTTTTTGCATAAAAAATTTTTTGGCATGAAAAATGAACGATGCTTAGCTCATTTAGTTTTTTGCATGAAAAATAGACGATTTTTTGCATAAAAAAGGATGATGTGGATTCCATTTAATTTTTACATAAATTTTTTTCACGAAAAAAAGACGATATATAGTCCATTATTTTTTTTGCATAAAAAATTTTTTGGCATGAAAAATTAACGATGCTTAGCTCATTTAGTTTTTTGCATGAAAAATAGACGATTTTTTGCATAAAAAAAAGGATGATGTGGATTCCATTTAATTTTTTCATAAATTTTTTTTTCACGAAAAAAAGACGATGTATAGTCCATTATTTTTTTTGCATAAAAAATTTTTTGGCATGAAAAATGAACGATGCTTAGCTCATTAGTTTTTTGCATGAAAAATAAACGATTTTTTGCATAAAAAAGGATGATGTGGATTCCATTTAATTTTTTCATAAATTTTTTTTCACGCAAAAAACACGATGTATAGTCCATTATTTTTTTTCCATAAAAAATTTTTTGGAATGAAAAATGAACGATGCTTAGCTCATTTAGTTTTTTTCATGAAAAATAGACGATTTTTTGCATAAAAAAGGATGATGTGGATTCCATTTAATTTTTTCATAAATTTTTTTTCACGAAAAAAAGACGATGTATAGTCCATTATTTTTTTTGCATAAAAAATTTTTTGGCATGAAAAATGAACGATGCTTAGCTCATTTAGTTTTTTGCATGAAAAATAGACGATTTTTTGCATAAAAAAAGGATGATGTGGATTCCATTTAATTTTTTCATAAAATTTTTTCTCGAAAAAAAGACGATGTATAGTCCATTATTTTTTTGCATAAAAAATTTTTTGGCATGAAAAATGAACGATGCTTAGCTCATTTAGTTTTTTGCATGAAAAATAGACGATTTTTTGCATAAAAAAAGGATGATGTGGATTCCATTTAATTTTTTCATAAATTTTTTTTCACGCAAAAAAGACGATGTATAGTCCATTATTTTTTTTGCATAAAAAATTTTTTGGATTGAAAAATGAACGATGCTTAGCTCATTTAGTTTTTTGCAGAAAAATAGACGATTTTTTCCATAAAAAAAGGATGATGTGGATTCCATTTAATTTTTTCATAAAATATTTTCACGAAAAAAAGACGATGTATAGTCCATTATTTTTTTTGCATAAAAAATTTTTTGGCATGAAAAATGAACGATGCTTAGCTCATTTAGTTTTTTTGCATGAAAAATAGACGATTTTTTGCATAAAAAAGGATGATGTGGATTCCATTTAATTTTTTCATAAATTTTTTTTCACGAAAAAAAGACGATATATAGTCCATTATTTTTTTTACATAAAAAATTTTTTGGCATGAAAAATGAACGATGCTTAGCTCATTTAGTTTTTTGCATGAAAAATAGACGATTTTTTGCATAAAAAAGGATGATGTGGATTCCATTTAATTTTTTCATAAATTTTTTTTCACGAAAAAAAGACGATATATAGTCCATTATTTTTTTTGCATAAAAAATTTTTTGGCATGAAAAATTAACGATGCTTAGCTCATTTAGTTTTTTGCATGAAAAATAGACGATTTTTTGCATAAAAAAAAGGATGATGTGGATTCCATTTAATTTTTTCATAAATTTTTTTTTTCACGAAAAAAAGACGATGTATAGTCCATTATTTTTTTTGCATAAAAAATTTTTTGGCATGAAAAATGAACGATGCTTAGCTCATTTAGTTTTTTGCATGAAAAATAGACGATTTTTTGCATAAAAAAAGGATGATGTGGATTCCATTTAATTTTTTCATAAATTTTTTTTCACGAAAAAAAGACGGTGTATATATAGTACATTATTTTTTTTGCATAAAAAATTTTTTGCCATGAAAAATGAACGATGCTTAGCTCATTTAGTTTTTTGCATGAAAAATAGACGATTTTTTGCATAAAAAAAGGATGATGTGGATTCCATTTAATTTTTTCATAAATTTTTTTTCACGAAAAAAAGACGATGTATAGTCCATTATTTTTTTTTGCATAAAAAATTTTTTGGCATGAAAAATGAACGATGCTTAGCTCATTTAGTTTTTTGCATGAAAAATAGACGATTTTTTGCATAAAAAAATGATGATGTGGATTCCATTTAATTTTTTCATAAAATTTTTTCACGAAAAAAAGACGATGTATGGTCCATTATTTTTTTTTGCATAAAAAATTTTTTGGCATGAAAAATTAACGATGCTTAGCTCATTTAGTTTTTTGAATGAAAAATAGACGATTTTTTCCATAAAAAAAGGATGATGTGGATTCCATTTAATTTTTTCATAAATTTTTTTTTCACGAAAAAAAGACGATGTATAGTCCATTATTTTTTTTGCATAAAAATTTTTTGGCATGAAAAATGAACGATGCTTAGCTCATTTAGTTTTTTGCATGAAAAATAGACGATTTTTTGCATAAAAAAAGGATGATGTGGATTCCATTTAATTTTTTCATAAATTTTTTTTCACGAAAAAAAGACGATGTATAGTCCATTATTTTTTTTGCATAAAAAATTTTTTGGCATGAAAAATTAACGATGCTTAGCTCATTTAGTTTTTTGCATGAAAAATAGACGATTTTTTGCATAAAAAAAGGATGATGTGGATTCCATTTAATTTTTTCATAAATTTTTTTTCACGAAAAAAAGACGATATATAGTCCATTATTTTTTTTGCATAAAAAATTTTTTGCCATGAAAAATGAACGATGCTTAGCTCATTTAGTTTTTTGCATGAAAAATAGACGATTTTTTGCATAAAAAAGAATGATGTGGATTCCATTTAATTTTTTCATAAATTTTTTTTCACGAAAAAAAGACGGTGTATATATAGTACATTATTTTTTTTGCATAAAAAATTTTTTGCCATGAAAAATTAACGATGCTTAGCTCATTTAGTTTTTTGCATGAAAAATAGACGATTTTTTGCATAAAAAAAGGATGATGTGGATTCCATTTAATTTTTTCATAAATTTTTTTTCACGAAAAAAAGACGATGTATAGTCCATTATTTTTTTTTGCATAAAAAATTTTTTGGCATGAAAAATGAACGATGCTTAGCTCATTTAGTTTTTTGCATGAAAAATAGACGATTTTTTGCATAAAAAAATGATGATGTGGATTCCATTTAATTTTTTCATAAAATTTTTTCACGAAAAAAAGACGATGTATGGTCCATTATTTTTTTTTGCATAAAAAATTTTTTGGCATGAAAAATTAACGATGCTTAGCTCATTTAGTTTTTTGAATGAAAAATAGACGATTTTTTGCATAAAAAAAGGATGATGTGGATTCCATTTAATTTTTTCATAAATTTTTTTTTCACGAAAAAAAGACGATGTATAGTCCATTATTTTTTTTGCATAAAAATTTTTTGGCATGAAAAATGAACGATGCTTAGCTCATTTAGTTTTTTGCATGAAAAATAGACGATTTTTTGCATAAAAAAAGGATGATGTGGATTCCATTTAATTTTTTCATACATTTTTTTTCACGAAAAAAAGACGATGTATAGTCCATTATTTTTTTTGCATAAAAAATTTTTTGGCATGAAAAATTAACGATGCTTAGCTCATTTAGTTTTTTGCATGAAAAATAGACGATTTTTTGCATAAAAAAAGGATGATGTGGATTCCATTTAATTTTTTCATAAATTTTTTTTCACGAAAAAAAGACGATATATAGTCCATTATTTTTTTTGCATAAAAAATTTTTTGGCATGAAAAATGAACGATGCTTAGCTCATTTAGTTTTTTGCATGAAAAATAGACGATTTTTTGCATAAAAAAGGATGATGTGGATTCCATTTAATTTTTTCATAAATTTTTTTTCACGAAAAAAAGACGATGTATAGTGCATTATTTTTTTGCATAAAAAATTTTTTGGCATGAAAAATGAACGATGCTTAGCTCATTTAGTTTTTTGCATGAAAAATAGACGATTTTTTGCATAAAAAAGGATGATGTGGATTCCATTTAATTTTTTCATAAATTTTTTTTCACGAAAAAAAGACGATGTATAGTCCATTATTTTTTTTGCATAAAAAATTTTTTGGCATGAAAAATGAACGATGCTTAGCTCATTTAGTTTTTTGCATGAAAAATAGACGATTTTTTGCATAAAAAAAGGATGATGTGGATTCCATTTAATTTTTTCATAAAATTTTTTCACGAAAAAAAGACGATTATTTTTTTTGCATAAAAAATTTTTTGGCATGAAAAATGAACGATGCTTAGCTCATTTAGTTTTTTGCATGAAAAATAGACGATTTTTTGCATAAAAAAAGGATGATGTGGATTCCATTTAATTTTTTCATAAATTTTTTTTCACGAAAAAAAGACGATTATTATTTTTTTTTGCATAAAAAATTTTTTGGCATGAAAAATGAACGATGTTAGTTTTTTGCATGAAAAATAGACGATTTTTTCCATAAAAAAAGGATGATGTGGATTCCATTTAATTTTTTCATAAATTTTTTTTCACGAAAAAAAGACGATGTATAGTCCATTATTTTTTTTGCATAAAAAATTTTTTGGCATGAAAAATGAACGATGCTTAGCTCATTTAGTTTTTTGCATGAAAAATAGACGATTTTTTGCATAAAAAAGGATGATGTGGATTCCATTTAATTTTTACATAAATTTTTTTCACGAAAAAAAGACGATATATAAATTTATGCAAATTTATGCAAAATAGTCCATTATTTTTTTTGCATAAAAAATTTTTTGGCATGAAAAATTAACGATGCTTAGCTCATTTAGTTTTTTGCATGAAAAATAGACGATTTTTTGCATAAAAAAAGGATGATGTGGATTCCATTTAATTTTTTCATAAATTTTTTTTCACGAAAAAAAGACGGTGTATATATAGTACATTATTTTTTTTGCATAAAAAATTTTTTGCCATGAAAAATGAACGATGCTTAGCTCATTTAGTTTTTTGCATGAAAAATAGACGATTTTTTGCATAAAAAAAGGATGATGTGGATTCCATTTAATTTTTTCATAAATTTTTTTTCACGAAAAAAAGACGATGTATAGTCCATTATTTTTTTTTGCATAAAAAATTTTTTGGCATGAAAAATGAACGATGCTTAGCTCATTTAGTTTTTTGCATGAAAAATAGACGATTTTTTGCATAAAAAAATGATGATGTGGATTCCATTTAATTTTTTCATAAAATTTTTTCACGAAAAAACGACGATGTATGGTCCATTATTTTTTTTTGCATAAAAAATTTTTTGGCATGAAAAATTAACGATGCTTAGCACATTTAGTTTTTTGAATGAAAAATAGACGATTTTTTGCATAAAAAAAGGATGATGTGGATTCCATTTAATTTTTTCATTAATTTTTTTTTCACGAAAAAAAGACGATGTATAGTCCATTATTTTTTTTGCATAAAAATTTTTTGGCATGAAAAATGAACGATGCTTAGCTCATTTAGTTTTTTGCATGAAAAATAGACGATTTTTTGCATAAAAAAAGGATGATGTGGATTCCATTTAATTTTTTCATAAATTTTTTTTCACGAAAAAAAGACGATGTATAGTCCATTATTTTTTTTGCATAAAAAATTTTTTGCCATGAAAAATTAACGATGCTTAGCTCATTTAGTTTTTTGCATGAAAAATAGACGATTTTTTGCATAAAAAAAGGATGATGTGGATTCCATTTAATTTTTTTTCACGAAAAAAAGACGATGTATAGTCCATTATTTTTTGGCATGAAAAATTAACGATGCTTAGCTCATTTAGTTTTTTGAATGAAAAATAGACGATTTTTTGCATAAAAAAAGGATGATGTGGATTCCATTTAATTTTTTCATAAATTTTTTTTTCACGAAAAAAAGACGATGTATAGTCCATTATTTTTTTTGCATAAAAATTTTTTGGCATGAAAAATGAACGATGCTTAGCTCATTTAGTTTTTTGCATGAAAAATAGACGATTTTTTGCATAAAAAAAGGATGATGTGGATTCCATTTAATTTTTTCATAAATTTTTTTTCACGAAAAAAAGACGATGTATAGTCCATTATTTTTTTTGCATAAAAAATTTTTTGGCATGAAAAATTAACGATGCTTAGCTCATTTAGTTTTTTGCATGAAAAATAGACGATTTTTTGCATAAAAAAAGGATGATGTGGATTCCATTTAATTTTTTCATAAATTTTTTTTCACGAAAAAAAGACGATGTATAGTCCATTATTTTTTTTGCATAAAAAATTTTTTGGCATGAAAAATGAACGATGCTTAGCTCATTTAGTTTTTTGCATGAAAAATAGACGATTTTTTGCATAAAAAAAGGATGATGTGGATTCCATTTAATTTTTTCATAAAATTTTTTCACGAAAAAAAGACGATGTATAGTCCATTATTTTTTTTGCATAAAAAATTTTTTGGCATGAAAAATGAACGATGCTTAGCTCATTTAGTTTTTTGCATGAAAAATAGACGAATTTTTGCATAAAAAAAGGATGATGTGGATTCCATTTAATTTTTTCATAAAATTTTTTCACGAAAAAAAGACGATGTATGGTCCATTATTTTTTTTTGCATAAAAAATTTTTTGGCATGAAAAATGAACGATGCTTAGCTCATTTAGTTTTTTGCATGAAAAATAGACGATTTTTTGCATAAAAAAAGGATGATGTGGATTCCATTTAATTTTTTCATAAAATTTTTTCACGAAAAAAAGACATCCATTATTTTTTTTGCATAAAAAATTTTTTGGCATGAAAAATGAACGATGCTTAGCTCATTTAGTTTTTTGCATGAAAAATAGACGATTTTTTGCATAAAAAAGGATGATGTGGATTCCATTTAATTTTTACATAAATTTTTTTCACGAAAAAAAGACGATATATAGTCCATTATTTTTTTGCATAAAAAATTTTTTGGCATGAAAAATGAACGATGCTTCGCTCATTTAGTATTTTGCATGAAAAATAGACGATTTTTTGCATAAAAAAAGGATGATGTGGATTCCATTTAATTTTTTCATAAATTTTTTTTCACGAAAAAAAGACGATGTATAGTCCATTATTTTTTTTGCATAAAAAATTTTTTGGCATGAAAAATGAACGATGCTTAGCTCATTTAGTTTTTTGCACGAAAAATAGACGATTTTTTGCATAAAAAAAGGATGATGTGGATTCCATTTAATTTTTTCATAAATTTTTTTTCACGAAAAAAAGACGATGTATAGTCCATTATTTTTTTTGCATAAAAAATTTTTTGCCATGAAAAATGAACGATGCTTAGCTCATTTAGTTTTTTTGCATGAAAAATATACGATTTTTTGCATATGATGTATAGTCCATTATTTTTTTTGCATAAAAAATTTTTTGGCATGAAAAATGAACGATGCTTAGCTCATTTAGTTTTTTGCATGAAAAATAGACGATTTTTTGCATAAAAAAAGGATGATGTGGATTCCATTTAATTTTTTCATAAATTTTTTTTCACGAAAAAAAGACGATGTATAGTCCATTATTTTTTTTGCATAAAAAATTTTTTGCCATGAAAAATGAACGATGCTTAGCTCATTTAGTTTTTTTGCATGAAAAATATACGATTTTTTGCATATGATGTATAGTCCATTATTTTTTTTCCATAAAAAATTCTTTGGCATGATAAATGAACAATGCTTAGCTCATTTGCTCATTTAGTTTTTTGCATGAAAAATAGACGATTTTTTCCATAAAAAAGGATGATGTGGATTCCATTTAATTTATTCATAAATTTGTTTTCACGAAAAAAGACGATGTATAGTCCATTATATTTTTTGCATAAAAAATTTTTTGGCATGAAAAATTAACGATGCTTAGCTCATTTAGTTTTTTGCATGAAAAATAGACGATTTTTTGCATAAAAAAAGGATGATGTGGATTCCATTTAATTTTTTTATAAAATTTTTTCACGAAAAAAAGACGATGTATAGTCCATTATTTTATTTGCATAAAAAATTTTTTGCCATGAAAAATGAACGATGCTTAGCTCATTTAGTTTTTTGCATGAAAAATAGACGATTTTTTGCATAAAAAAGGATGATGTGGATTCCATTTAATTTTTACATAAATTTTTTTCACGAAAAAAAGACGATATATAGTCCATTATTTTTTTTGCATAAAAAATTTTTTGCCATGAAAAATAAACGATGCTTAGCTCATTTAGTTTTTTGCATGAAAAATAGACGATTTTTTGCATAAAAAAAGGATGATGTGGATTCCATTTAATTTTTTCATAAATTTTTTTTCACGAAAAAAAGACGATTTTTTGCATAAAAAAGGATGATGTGGATTCCATTTAATTTATTCATAAATCTGTTTTCACGAAAAAAGACGATGTATAGTCCATTATATTTTTTGCATAAAAAATTTTTTGCCATGAAAAATAAACGATGCTTAGCTCATTTAGTTTTTTGCATGAAAAATAGACGATTTTTTGCATAAAAAAAGGATGATGTGGATTCCATTTAATTTTTTCATAAATTTTTTTCACGAAAAAAAGACGATGTATATATAGTCCATTATTTTTTTCCATAAAAAATTGTTTGGCATGATAAATGAACAATGCTTAGCTCATTTGCTCATTTAGTTTTTTGCATGAAAAATAGACGATTTTTTGCATAAAAAAGGATGATGTGGATTCCATTTAATTTATTCATAAATTTGTTTTCACGAAAAAAGACGATGTATAGTCCATTATATTTTTTGCATAAAAAATTTTTTGGCATGATAAATGAACGATGCTTAGCTCATTTAGTTTTTTTCCATGAAAAATAGACGACTTTTTGCATAAAAAAGGATGATGTGGATTCCATTTAATTTATTCATAAATTTGTTTTCACGAAAAAAGACGATGTATAGTCCATTATATTTTTTGCATAAAAAATTTTTTGGCATGATAAATGAACGATGCTTAGCTCATTTAGTTTTTTGCATAAAAAATAGACGATTTTTTGCATAAAAAAGGATGATGTGGATTCCATTTAATTTATTCATAAATTTGTTTTCACGAAAAAAGACGATGTATAGTCCATTATATTTTTTGCATAAAAAATTTTTTGGCATGAAAAATTAACGATGCTTAGCTCATTTAGTTTTTTGCATGAAAAATAGACGATTTTTTGCATAAAAAAAGGATGATGTGGATTCCATTTAATTTGTTCATAAATTTTTTTTCACGAAAAAAAGACGATGTTTGTTTTTTGCATAAAAAATTTTTTTGCATGAAAAATGAACCATACTTAGCTCATTTAGTTTTTTGCATGAAAAATGATACGATTTTTTGCATAAAAAAAGGATGATGTGGACTCCATTTAATTTTTTCATAAATTTGTTTTCACGAAAAAAGACGATGTATAGTCCATAATTTTTTTCTTGCATAAAAAATTTTTTTGCATGAAAAATGAACGATGCTTAGCTCATTTAGTTTTTTGCATGAAAAATAGACGATTTTTTCCATAAAAAAAGGATGATGTGGATTCCATGTAATTTTTTCATAAATTTTTTTTCACGAAAAAAAGACGATGTATATTATTTCTTTTGCATAAAAAATTTTTTGGCATGAAAAATGAACGATGCTTAGCTCATTTAGTTTTTTGCATGAAAAATAGACGATTTTTTGCATAAAAAAGGATGATGTGGATTCCATTTAATTTTTTATAAATTTTTTTTCACGAAAAAAGACGATGTATAGTCCATTATTTTTGTTTGCATAAAAAATTTTTTTGCATGAAAAATGAACGATGCTTAGCTCATTTAGTTTTTTGCATGAAAAATAGACGATTTTTTGCATAAAAAACGGACAATGTGGACTTCATTTAATTTTTTCATAAAACATAAATTTGATGAATTTACGAACGTACCCATAATTTTATTCCGACAATTTTTAATTTATTTTATTTTGCAACGGTAACGCAACAGATTTTCTGCCAATAAGCCAACACATACATACATATGTATGTATGTATTACTTTGAATTCAATTTAAACAAAATAATCCATTATTTTTTAAAATATAATAAATGTGTAAAAAATTTCAACAATTTATTTGGTCCACTATACTTAAAAACAATGGCCCATACTCATAGTCATAAACAAAGTATACTTTAAGAAATTAAAACCAGTATTACCATATAAAATACTGGTTTTTATTATTACCATACAAAATACTGGTTTTAAACTTTTAAAGTAAACTTTGTTTTGACTATGACTATGCGCCAATATAATTTCACTTCAATTCTGTTATTTACTCAATTATCTAACAAACAGTATTTGCATTGAAAATTTCAATCCAGTAGCCGTCTGGATCCTTGATAAAAGCCAAACCCTTCATGCGCCCATCATCGGGTTTTTTGACAAAATCGACACCCATTTCTGCAAAGCTAAAAATGCAATTGTAATCGTTATTATTTCAGTCGTATATTTTTTTATAATGAAACTTAATGGTTTTCTACCGTTTGCAAGCAGCATAAACATCTGGCACCATAATTCCAATGTGACCAAAACCACGTGGATCCGAGTTGCCATTGTGGTAAGTTTGATCAGGATCACTTTCAGTTCCCCAATTGCTAAAAATAAATAAAATTTAATTACAACCGTGTTTTTTTTTGTGGAAGTAAATATGAAGGGCTTATTGTAATAGCATCATGAGCCACCCGAATTGAAAAATATCCCCCCAAAACATTTAAGCTACTTTTCAATTAGTTTCTTTCTAATTTAGACGACAGTTAAGTTTTTAGATTTCAATGTTGTTGTTGCTAAATCTCTTTCGTAATAGTTAACATCATAACCCACACCAATTATATGCAAAGACGTTTTGCGAATCAATTTTAAAATTTTGTTTTTGTTTCAAATGTAAGTGTGCGGCAAGTCGAACGTTGTTGACATCGTGGGACAGGCCCTAAATCATGAAAAAGCCGCGAGATATGATTTTTTTTTTAATTTTTGTGGCTTCTGATGTTATTGCACAAAAAATCTAGTAATTTAATTCATATGGCTTAGTATTAACCAGACCAGACATCTCGCTTAAGGCGGAGTTAGCCCGCTTTTCATAGGTCGATTCCGCCGCGAATTTCTATCCTGCTTTATCCCGCTTGTTAGAGTTTTCAAATTTGCAATCTCTTATTCGATTTTTATTAATATGTAACTGATAAAAATTCATTCCAAATATTTTTTTAAGTGCAGTTATTGCTTAACTATCCAAAACCCTGTGTGCTTCACTACACCCCACATACGTTTTGAGATAAAAGGAATAATTTTTTATGTTAGAAGTGCCACGCTGCGCTTCAACCTTCACTATTTTGTAGAATACAATCCTCATTATTAACATGAATAGTCACGAAAATTTTCAAAATTCTCATGCATTAGTTTCCAAGATATTTTTTAAGTAAATATTTGAGAGGATTTACTACGCTCACTTGTCCAATCCCGATTAATTTCAAGTTTGTGTTTGTAGGAGATATTAAAAAATAACATTTAATTTACACAGGAGATGACACACTTTTTGCTCCATTATTAACTCCTTTTTATAATACTATTCTCGTTATTGGCGTTACTTCTTTCCAAACAATTTCACAATCTCTGGAAGTAAATGTTGCATCTTCTGGGGCTTGGCGCCAGCTGCACCGTTACGGCTTGCTACTCTGCTTCACTGTCAATTTCAGAAACGTTTCTTATCTTGAAAATATTTTTGTTTACTTAAGATACATATACCATGTAGATATTGGAAAAAAACACTTGAAAAAATAATTGTTCTACAAACTACCTTGCTGCACTTACTGAGTTAATTCAACTGTAGCTTTGCGGCTCATGGCCCACTTAGTGCGTTCCTTTTGATCTTTGGGTACATCAGCTGGATTTTCATATCTAAAAAAAAATATAATAAATAAATTACAATAAAATTGTTCGGCTATTATTCCGGCAACTTTTCATTGCTAACTAACCCCATAAAGTACAAAGAAAATTTAGCTTCTGGAAAGTCCAATTTAACCAACAAAGTCATGCCTAAAACACCGGTGTAGAATGGCAATGACCTGCGGGGGTCTTTAATGCGGTACATGGTCTGCTGGAACAGGAAATCCTTAAAAAGAGCAATTACATTTTTTTAGGTTAATAAAATCAGCCAAAAAAATTTTGCAAAAATGTATGTGTGCATGTATGAATATATACATATACATACAAGTATGTATGTATGTACATGCATTATATTCATACCTTAGTAGCTGCATTTGCTGATTTGCATAATTCGTCAGCTTCGGAATTAGATAAGCCGGTAACTTCAGCCATTTTTAATGCTAACTAAAATAATATTTTTTAATATTCTTGAGTGGACGGACGCGCTTGAAGTTATTAGTTATTCTTCAAGTGTTTTCGCCAGACTACCTCTTATGGAAATTTAGTGCTTGCAAGAACAACTAAACATATGATAGATATTTAACTTAATGAGTCAGTTTATATGGCCGAGTCAGTGGTGATTATGTAGGGGTTTTTCTTCTTCCTTAGATGCTTATTTTAGATACAAAATTTTTAGAGCCAATTTCACAACGATAAAAAAGTAAACTTTAAGAATTTAAACCCAGTATATTGTATTGAAATACTAGTTTTAAAACTCTTAAAGTATACTTTTATTCGTTGTGAAAATGGCCCTTACATTTACTTTATGTATACCTTATATAGCTGGCATACATACATACATTGTTTCCGACAACTTTAAAATGTTTTATTCTATTTTTTGTTTGTTTAATTATTACGAACATTTTGAAATAACTTCAACTTTTTTTGATGAGGGTCTTGAATTTTTAATTCAAGCAATAACTTTTTAATTTCTAACAAAAAAAAACTGAAAATCCGGAATAAGGAAGAATCATGTATGTGATGGAAATCGGTTCGGTTTGAATTGAAATTGTTAGCTAAAAACGTAGAAAATTGTAGTTGTTGTGATAAAAAACGTATGGATCTCATATTTCAAATTTGTTTCATTTTCAGTTGGTTAAAAAAAATTAACAATTTCTTATTTTTATTTGCTACAAACAAAAGTTGAGACCAATAATACTTACTGTTCTTAGTTTTTTTTATATTGAAAAACTTTAATTTTCAAAACAATTGAAAAGTCTGGCGAAAAAATTTACCACGTCTGTACATGTCAAGCGTCGGATTTTTGCCGAAGGGATTCATCTTAGTTAAAATTAATTTTTCATTTACTTCTTCTGTATCAGTTGAATCTGATGACTGCTTTTTATTCTCTTCTTCTATTGTCTATGCTTTCGACAATATAATGTAGACCACATATCTCTGCAATAGCTTTATTTCTCCCAGAAACGCAAAGGTGATTGTGTGGTCCTACTCCAGTAGCTTGAAATCGATATAAATGTGTCCATCAATCCATTTTAAGTCGAAAATTATTTACATCAAATACCTTATTATTTCTTGAATTTATAATAAATTAATTTCAACGTTTCTAAATATCCCATTGCGCTAATTTTAATGTTAATTGTCAACACTAAATGTGCTTGAAGACAATAAGCTTTTTTTATTTTTACTATGAAAAGCTTTTGCTAAACATAGTCTCTTCAAAACAGAGGGAAACCAAGCATGGCACGCTAGTGTTCTTGCATGGTAACATTATGGCAAATCTAGAAAGGCTGACTTTCTGAACTTAATACTTTGTGGATACACCCCCCCCCCCCCCATTTCCATACAATTTAAAATTATTTTGAAATGTATTTTATTTCAAATTTTTCATAAAAATTTTTCTTAAAATTGATTTCAAACACATTTTATTTTATTTTTTTTATAAATATGGGGGACATTGTTTAGCTATTGTTTAATTGTTGTTATCAGAGACCTAAACTAGAACTGTGATTAGCCATTCGATCCTTGTTGTTTGATTTTCTTTCCTTAGCTTTAAATATAAATTTTACTCTACTACATGTTTCAACTTCCTTCCCTTCCTTCAATAAACAAATTCGATTCATTTCATTTTATATATATATATATATAGATATATTTTATTAGAATTATATGCAAAAAAGTGTTTTCTTTTTTGTTTATTTTTATTCTTATTTTCTGGTCTCATAAATTGTTATGTACTTCCATTCATGGTTTCTTTGTTTTGCTTTGTAGGTTTTTGTTGTTGTTGTTGTTGTTCCATTTAATTTATAATCAACTCTTAAATTTACTAAATTCAATGAATAAAAAATAATAAATTAAAAATTACAAAATAATATTTATAATAATATATAAAAAAAAATCAATGAATCAGCCAACCAATCGAATCATTTTAATTATTGGCAATAGTCAAAAATTACAAAAAACAATAATTAATTAAAAATGTATATAACAGCGAAAAGTTACTAAAAACAGGAAATGAAAAAAGGAATCCAGCACATTTAGGAAAAAAAATATTTAATAAGAATTTCAACTATATTTTCTTAATAAGTAATAATTAAAAAATTATTTCACTAAAATTAATGAATACACTATTTTTATTTTTTATAAAAATAAACAAATATTTAATAATATATATATATGTATATATATATACATATTTATATGCATATATGTATAAATTACACCATTTATTTAGTTAAAACTAAATAATTAAAAACAGAGTCGGGTAGTGGGATAAGGGAGCGAGCATTCCCCAATGTATATCTACACTTATTTATAAAAATAGTTTTGGTTTACAAAACGTTTATTAAGCAAATTTCCATACAAATTTTTGGTGTTGGTAAACCTTTTGTAAACCAAAATTATTTTTATTATGAATACACGGCAGTATATGTACGAGTACGTATATTCAAATAGATTCTGCCCAGCAAAAAATTGTATTAGTTTCACAACTAGTTCTAGAAATTATATAGCCAATACACGTTTTAGTTTGACGTTGGCTGCTCTTTAGAAGACTTTTTCCAGTTGAAAGCGTCGCCTTCGAAACTTAATGTGGAAAAACATGTGGAGAGCATTTGTTCTCTGGGAGGTTACAAAGTTAAACTTTGCAAAACTGTTCATGTTCTTGTCTAAAATTATAAAATTTTCTAATTTAAATACTAAAATTTAAACTAAACTAAAATTTGTCAAAAGGCATTTATTTGGAAAATTTTCAAAAATTTGCGTTTGATATTAACTTTCCAAGCGTTTCAAATTTTTTAAATATCAAAATTTATTTATGCTTGTCATAAATAGTTAAGTTAAATCATTGCAATACGAAAAAAATTAATTAATGAGAAAAACTAATTCCGAGCTTTTGAAAATAAATTCGAAAGAAATTTCGAAATTCGAACAAAGTTCTTTCTCGTGTCGTTAGTAAATTTGTTTATTTTATTATTATTATTATTTTATTTTTTTTTTGAAAGTATGATTTCCTATTGTATTTCCAAATTACTATCAGGCATGTTTTGTATTCCACGTGAAATTAAATCGTTCGGAATTTCCCTATCATTGTTATTATACATATTACAACAACAATTCTATGTAAATTCCGCACGTTTTAATTTCATGTCGAATATGGGGGGTTATGTAATTCAATTCGAAAAAAAAAACTGTTCGAATGTTATTAACATTACAATTCGAAAACATTTCCGTTCGATTAAGATTACATAATAACCCCCGGAACAAACCAGTATATGTGCATTAGGGGTATAACTTATTCCCATTTTTTGCAAATATCAAAATGGCCCTAGCATAGTCGAATAGTCCATTGAAAACTATTAAAAAAAATTATATTAATTTTTCGCGGTTTTCAAAAAAGGTCACCCACAAAACGCGGTAAAGTTGGAAAATAATTTATTTTTATTTGTACTTATACATTTAGCCAAAAACTCTCAGTACAGGATATTTACCCATTTTGCAAAACAACAAAAAATTTTAAATTCATGTCCTTTAATAATTAAAAACCTACAACTTTTTTTTCATTTATTAATAAAATATTTAAAATTTTTTTAATAAATTTTTTTCTTTAGGTATTTTAGAAAATCGCTCTTGTGGGTGAGGTTTTTATTTTCAAACGACCCAAATTGTTTTCGTTAATAACACAATATTCGCTATCGCGTAGTGTTAGGGCCAAAATTTGGTTATACCCCTAATGTGCATGTACCGAGTGTTTTTTTAAGCTGTATGAGAACTTAAAATGATAATACAAGACAGAAATATTTTTACAATGTTCGCTCGGATAAGAGTTTCATGGTCCATTCGATCTGACCAATTGTTGACTATTTTTTTTTCCAAGAAAGCTGGACGTATGGTGGCTTGAATATTGGTTTCCAATGATTCAAGATTTGCTGGTTTGTTGGCATCGTCATGACTAGTAATCCAGAAGCGTTAAATCGCGCGAACGAAGGCCTCTGAACATGACCACTTCTGCAAATAAAGTTGTCACCAAATTGAAGTTTCAATAAATCGAATGTCATTGATGTTTAGCTGAATAATTTTTGGAAACAAAAATTCAGTCAGCGCTCGCCATTCACCGTAACGGCAGGTCCATGCTCATTTCGAAAGATATAACGACATTCACAATATTCTCTTCGGTACCCAATTTCTTTGCCTTGGTGATGGTTTTGAATCGAGAAGAGTAAAATAAGTGCAAAAACGATCAATAACTGCATGAATTGCTTCTCACTAGGTCAGTACTGGCCACCGAGATAAATGTATGCGTGTATGTGTATTCATTTGTATAAGAAGCCGATTAAAGTTCGGTACTCTGGTGCCTATTTGGCCGACTACGCACTAGGTGTATTATATTGACTGTAAAATGTACGAAGTGCTCTATGAACTTTGCGAACAGATTCTTTATTTTTAAGTAAGTTCTCACAAATTGGAAGCGTTGTTCTGGCTTTAAAGGATTCATGATGACTTGCCAAAACTTAGTGAAGAGAAATGTCAACAGAAATTGACATTATTAGCTGTCAACCACAGTTAAGACTGGGACTCACTATCCTGCACACTCACACGACCAACGAAAAAATACAACCCTGATCTGATGAATTGTTATTGTTTTTTGAAAATTTTCATAGACTCCATCATAACAGGGCTGTATTTTCTCAAAAATTGCACGATTGTGTAGGATAGTGTATCATGGCCTTTATCGATATCGATAGTTCTCATGCAGCTAAAAAAAACAGCCATTACTACATACTTTAGAATTTTTGGAATTATTTAACATTTTAAAAAGTTTAGTTTTTATAACCCGTTTCTTGTCCTAGCACCTGCTTTTAAATCTTCGCCAATTGCGAAATACAAATTTCGAAATCATATTAACTTTGCCTATCAGACTTAGTATCATTAATTCAGAGGCGTGGATTCATTAGATACCTTAGAACCAATATGTTAAAAAAAACAGAACGTAAGAGCTCAGCTCAGCTAATTTTTAAACACTAGATCTTAAATCACTTTTTATAAAAGCCATTTAGAATCACATTATGGTTTCTAGAAATAGTTGTGACTTCACTAGTGCCACGCCATGCCATGCCATGTTATTGAACAATCTGAAACGTTTCTGGTAGTACTAGAACTAATAATTTTACAAGTTTAAAGCTTTTAACGCTTGGAGTCTGTTTTCTTTTTTAAATTTAATTTACAAAAGGGGGTTTATTCTGTAATTCGAAAAGAAAGAAAATGTTTTCGAATTTACATGTTATAAACATACAAACTCGAAAGCACTTTTCGTTTCGAATTACACAGTAGACCCCAAGAAACTAATTTTTAAAAAGCATTCGATTTGATATATTTTTAAATAAAATCGTTAAAAATCTTTTTAAAAACAGAAAGTTTTAAGTTTTATATATATAGTTATATTATATATTTAGGTAATAATAATTAATAAAAACTAATATTTAATGGTTTGTTTGTCCCTTAATTATATTCTTTTTAAATATACTTTACAAATTGTTTTGTTTGTGTAGATTATTTTTCTCTTTCTTATGAACTTCTCTGGGGTTTTAAATCACTATTTCTTTTCTTTTCTTTTCTTTTCTTTTCTTTAATATTATGTTTATGTATGTTTTAGGTATTTATGCTTTATACAAAAATATAGTATTAGAGTTTTATTAATTTTTTTTATAATGTTTATTTAGAGTTAAGTGGTGTTATTTTTGTTGTGTTTTGCGTGTTTTCTTGAGTTTTCGTGTTCCTTTTAATAATCGGAATCATCATCGGACGAATTTGATGACAATTGCAAATCATTTTGTAATAAATCGTTAGGGAAACCCCCATTGGTTACAAAATTTCCAACAGTAGCACCTGGATGACGCAGATGATGTTGATTGTTGCCGAGATGATTATTTTGCTGTTGTTGATATTGCATCTGTTGTGGGGAGGATGTTGTCATTGGTGCTATACCCAAGTTAGGCAGTTGATTCATTTGATTTATTGCAGCTTTTGAAGGTCTGTCATCTTCGGTACTGTCATCAGAATCTGAACCGCTCTCACTGCCACTCGTCTCCGATTCTGAACTAGATGAAGATGAACTTAAGTCGGCAGCAATGTTCTGCGTAATTAGAAAAAAAAATATAGAATATATTTTAGCCGTTTCAAGCATAACATTTCATTCTCATAGGATTTTGCTTTCTACCCTGAAAAAGGCAAATTCCCAAAAAAAAATTTTTTTTCTAGTCTGGATAGACCTCAGCTGTTTCAGATAGACGGAAGTATAATTGTCTTGGGAGAATACGTACGCTATTATTAGGTGATCCCACTCATTTCCAGCATAATTTTGGTATATTAGGATACCAAATTCCAGACTCAAGCTGCCTGCCTGTCTGATATTGGGCCTAATTACGAGTCGTATTTCGATTTCGACTACGGCGATTTTGTCCTAGATCTACTACAAAGAAAGTAATCGAAGTCGAAATACGATACAGGTAATTAGGCTTATTGTACGAATTCTTACTCCCCTGCTAAGCTTTCTCAAATATTCTCTATATTGAAGAAGGGTGATTAGGATTTCCTAGAAGGTCTTTTTGTAACAACAGTGTCCATAGCAAGCAGTCGCATAACCTCAACTGGTTCGGTCAAAATATCCTTTTTTTCAGGCATTGGAATCGTTAAGCTATTGCCTCTGTGCATGCGAAAACATGTATCGACGATTGTTTCAACGCTTACAATGAACGCTTTTCACGTCTCTATCGCAAGATAGAGAGACAGTTAAGCAGTTGCCAGGGCGGCCGTAACGAAACCTTATACCTGAAGAAAAATAAACCAAACCTGTATCTGCCTACTACAAGCCTGCGTAAGCCGACCCCAACGTTCAGTTAGCCAACTTAGTCTGCCTGTCAACAGTCCATAAACCACGGAATCATCTCAATAATGAAACTGTATAAGCGGGGAGCCTGCGTAAATCCGTCGGGTGAAGCGATCATTAAGGGACACGAAGTATTTTGAGCTATTTTCTTTTAAATATCTTTTATATGCAATAAAGAAAATTTTATAATATAAAACCCCATTAGAGGGATAAATAAAGTCTTATTTCTTAAGATCACTGGATCCGTAAGTAGGCTCTGCACTCGGCTTTGCCAAATCACAGTACAAAAAGGCCGCCGATGAAACGGTGGTCTATTATCTCACTTCCGCTATTTTCTGTAGGATTATCTCCTTCTGGAAATTACTCTGTGTAATTCGAAACGAAAGAAATGCTTTCGAACTTGTATGTTTATAACATGTGAACTCGAAAGCATTTTCTTTCGTTTCGCAATTACAAGCTCCTAATCTTTTCAGAAAAAATTCAGAAAGTTCTTTCTTACGATGTATCCTACGGTCGGTAAGCTGACGGTTTTGCATCGAGCGATCAGAAGCACCTATTTGATGGGCCATTTTCGTATTGTTGGTCCGATTTTCCATCGTTGGCAGTTGTTTACAGTTTTCCGCTTTGCTATTTTGAACGGGGTGGGGTCTGTTCTCGGACGTCATTTTTTACGCCAAATTTCGATAAATCACTACAGTATTCACTAAAGCCAGAAGAGTTATGACACAAGAGTGCTCTTCCAAACGGATCTTTTAAAAAGTCTAGGAATTAAGAATAATATCCCATTCTAAACAGATGGCAAAAGAAAAAGAGAGAGAGAGATAATTTCGAATTTCCGAAGTGGGCAATTACGACGGTTTTGTAACAGATTAAAGAAAATAGCAAACAAATTTATTTAATCTAGGACCAAAATGTCGAAGTCGAAATACGCCAATCACGATAAGGTCCAATATTTGATGGAGTAACTGCTGGTATGTGGCTATTTGATGAGACGGTCAGACATTCACCCGTTTTGCAGGACTTGCGCTTCGCGTTTCTTATCTAATTCATTATCTGTTTGCTGAGGATTTATAAGCCAATAAATTAATTAGCCTCTTACCCTCATTGAACAGTCTGCGATATTCTTTAATCGTGCACCTGTAGGTACTGATGCTGTAAGATTCTGATGTGGCTAGTTCAAAAGCATCCACCAGGATACCACCCCATTTGAGCGATATTTCCATATCGGTTACAATGTGATTGAAAATTCACTAATCATTACTTCGACTGAATTTATAAAGCAACAGGTACTGCAAATATAGTTTCTTTCTTGTATTCTTACTTTACAGCAAATTAAGCTACCACATTTTTTTTTTATCTTCCGCTTTTGTTGAAGAAAAATCGTAAAATCGTGTCAAAAGCCGTCTTTTCTCGCAACTCACATTTTTGTCTTTGCAAGTTTATTGTCTCTCTGCCTCTTCTACGACAATATTCAGTATTTGGAAAGGGTTGATTGCTACTTGTTTGTTGTCTTGTCTGTCTTCTTATTAGTAATCAAAATACTAATACAAATAATACTAATAATAACCGTAATCACTGCCACTGCTTAATTTCACTGCTACTACTACAACGTGATCACGGTCGCAGTTTCAAAGAACAGTGATTTAGAAATCACGTTCACTAGGAGCAACATTATTAAAAAATCACGGGATCGCTCGTCTCTAATGCCAACTGCGATTTCGATGCCTTGTAGATCTTGAATGAACGGTGGATTCGGAAGAAGATAGGATAGGATTTATTAATCTGCACTAGACACTATGATTTCAAATATTTGTTATTTTTCTTATATTCAGAATTTTTTTTTCCTGGGATGAAATGATTAAAAAGTCCTTAAATGCTTTTTACAATACTGACTAAGTAGAACCACTTTTTTAGGTTTTTTTTTCAATTTCATCATACGATCTATTTGGTTCATGTTCTGCTTTCTGTTTTGGGGCCGCTTTATAAAATTTGTTAAATAAACTTGGCATCCAATGTTTTGTAATCCGATACTTTTGCCCGTCTTAAAATTATAATTTAATATATTTCTTATAATCTAACATACGAATGACTAGTTTATATCTGTATGTACATAAATAAGTAGTAAACAATTATATATTTCACTAGGTATTTTCATTTGTAAAATGTTAATTTCAAAATTAAAGTGTGGTGCTGCGTGAATATTTTTGTCCGCCTCTGTACATAATATTTCCGTTACCAGTAATCAGAGATTGTCTCGAATATTTGGGAGATAAACGGTGTTTTAGTACATTGAATATTAAGGACGGATTCCATCTGTAACACAAATGTTGTTTATACCGCTTGGATTAAAAAACGCTGGTCCAGTATTCCAACTGCTTATATGTATATGGTGAAGAAATGTGTGGATACCGGCAGGATTGTGATGTATATAGAGGAAATCGTTATAGCAACTAAGACCCTAGACGAACATACCAATATCTTACGTAAGGTTTCACTATTTTTACCAAAGTATGAGCTAGATTTGAATCTAAGCAAATACAAAATTTGGGTATAGGGAACTTGATTATTTGGACTGTCGTGAGAAAGAGAAAGATGCTCAGCAAAACACCGATAACTTGGGGACGATTCAGAACTACCCAATTCCTACAACAGTGAAAGAATTACAGCGATTTTTGCGACTATTCTTATAGTCTGCAATTTTTGCTAGTTTATCTGGGTGCTGATAAAAATTAATCCAAGATTAAACCACCAATATTGCCCGCTTAAACTAGTTCAGCTCACAAACTATAACCAAAAATTAAAATTGATTTAATCGATAATGTCGAACACAAATAAATGACAAGACGATTTAGGACCTTAAGTACACTCAAACTTTTTTTATGCGATAGATGCGTTCCAAAGGAAAGCGCATTAAAAAAAGTCGAACAATGCTTGATTCCAGGGGGTCTACTCTGTAATTCGAAACGAAAGCATAAGCTCTCGAATTGTAATGTTAATAACACAAGTTCAAAAATATTTTCTTTCGTTTCGAAATAGAGAGTAGAGCCCGAGTTTTGGCGGAATATTTTTGTGTGTAGTAAAGGGTTTGGTAGCAAAAGGGTGGTTCAAATTAAATTTTAATTTTGAAAACGTTTAAATAAATAAAAACGTTTTGGGATTTATAAAATGAAACTTGTGAAGTGAACATACCTGTTCCAGAGCAGCTGCTTCACTGGCCAATGTTGGCGATGAGGCAAGATCGTTTTGATGATTTATATTATTGCTGCTGTTGCTGTTGTTAAGATGATGATGATTGCTATTACGTATATTATTATTATTGCTATGATGATTATTATGATGATTATTACTATATAACGATGAGGAAATCGAGGAGGAATTGCCATTAGAATTGTAACGATTAAATTGATTTTGTTGTTGCTGCTGTTGCTGTAATTGCTGTTGCTGCTGTTGCTGTAATTGCTGTTGCCACTGTTGCACCTGCTGTTGTTGCGTTTGTAAGGATATTTGTTGCTGCTGCTGTTGTTGTTGTTGTTGTTGCTGCTGCTGCTGTTGTTGCAGTTGTTGCTGCTGTTGCTGCTGCTGCTGCTGTCGTTGATGATTGTTGTGTCGCTTTTGATTACTACTATTGTGATGTGATTGTTTTGATTGTTTCGTTGGAGGTGCTGTTGAATATTGCAATTGTGGTAAATCATAATCATGGCTTGAATTATTATGATGACGGGATACAGAGGAGGAGGAGGAAAATGCCGATATATTAGCAACACCGCCCGCAGTACCGCCGGCACCAGCACCGCCGCCGCTGCCACCACCGCCTATGCCAAATATTGAATCATCATCGTCAACAATCATGGGTATACTTGGTAATGTGGCCTGCCCATTATTAGCGTTCCACCTGAAGACGAGGAGAAATGCGAATAATTAATTAAATTTATTTCACTATTTATAAAGTAGAGAAAACTTACGCTGGAGCCGATTGTGGACTTTTATTGTTGTGATGACCCATACCCGATGAGGGTGAGCCTTGCATGGGAGAGTTGCGAGTCTTTAATTCAACTAAAAAGAAAGGAAATAAATAGATTTATTATTTCAGAGTGCTGACACAAGAACATCTTGGAAAATTTTAAATATTCTTGCTAAATGTAACATTTAGAACAGTTGAACATTGAAATCTTCCTCAAATGTTTGGTATGAAATGAAATGTGCATTCTGCATTCATGTAAGTGATTTACTCTAGATGGCGGACAAGTTTTAGATCTACTGAAAAACGACATCCGAATATCAAGATAATTTAAGAAACATCGTGAAGTGTATATCGTAGAAAATATCGTGGCGAAGAAACATCATCTAACAACACCATTCGTCGTTTAGAGGCGAGTTCTGCTGAGTACGCGGCAGTGGGAGATCATTGACATGCTTTTCAGAGAATGACAATGAGCACTCAAAAAAAAAATATACATAAGTAATTTTAGTAACTGCGTGCGTATAATCATAATTGTAGCGCAAACAATTAAATTTCTCTCCAGCAACTATGACTATAGCCGATTCCAACACACAAGAGCATCTCTACTTCGTTTATGCGAAAAACTAAAATTCGCTACAACTAAAAATAAAAAGGCATCAAAATGGTATCAAAAGCATTGACACTCAGTCAAAAAAATAAAAAAAAATATATGCATGATACTCTGGATGTTTATTCATCATTTGCCACCGTATACATATATTTGAGTACAGAAAATTAAATGGAAAATGTGTTTTGACTGTCTGAAACATGCTTTATGTGTGTGTGTGTGCGTGTGTGTGCGTGTGTGTGCGTAAATAAAATAGCCCTATATATACGCTTATGTAGCCGATTAATAGAATATTTTTATACTCATGCGTATGATTGTAGCTTATACAGTCTATAAATTTTAGTTATATCTAGTTTTTTGAGGTCCATAATTTAAACAATTTATATAAACATAGTTGTTGGATGTTTAAAGTTATACGTATTCGGTTTAAAATTAATGCGTGTGCTTGCATATGAGCGTGTTTTTTTATTTTTAGCTGTACGCATTCATAGTTGTTTGACGGCCAATACTCAGAGTAGTTAAAAGGGTACTTTTGTCATTCTCTGATGGCTTTTATAAATGCCCAGAACGTTACAATAAACTGCTGGTAAGGAAAGAGAGAGAGAGAGAGAGAGAGAGAGAGAGAGAAAGAAGTGAGTTTATTGTGCATTGCTTAGCATTATTTGCATTTGTTTCCGTATAGTGTAATTAAGTCGAAAGAAGTTTGCTGGCAGCCGCATACTAAGATATAAAATTGTGAACCCGGTATATTTAGAAAATTAAAGCGATTTTTAGGAAATGTTGTCCCTATTTTCGCCATGTTGGACTGAAAATGAGCAGATTTAACAAAAACAAAAATCTTTTACGAATTTTGTTTTTATCATAAAGTGATCCAATCCATCGACCGAAAGTCCTTATTTCAGACAGAATGTAATATAAATTTTTAGGTATAAGATAGATTTGAACTTACTTATAGTATTTCTTCTATTGCCAGTGGACACTTTTGTTTTTGAAGATATTCTCATTGTACTGTTTTCTAATTTTCCTACTGAGGAAGGTGCTGATAGTGCAGTTATGGAGGCAGCTGCTGCCGACGGCATTGCTACAGGTGTAGGTACACTAGGTTTGTTTGTCATTTCACTGCGGAAAAGATAAGATAATGTTAAAGTATGAACAACTTTAAATAAATCAAATTAAATATAATAACTTACCGCGTCTTTTTTACTTGTATATTGTGATTTAATTTCTCTAATGTAATATCACCAGTCCTTTTGTCAAAAATGAGTATACATTCTTTTGTGTATTTCTTTTGATTTCCTTTATAAATGGTATGAGGCACACCGGAACTAACTAGAAGTAGAAATTAAAAAATAAATTAAATATAAATCTTAAGTAATTGGATGCGCTAAAAAATAGTAAAAATTTCACCAAAACCCGATAAATCACCACGAAATTATAGATAATTATGTAAAATTATACATATATCTGAAAATAAACCAAGTTCGAAAATCGCCATTCGTGCCAATATCGAAAAAACGCTGAGAATGCACCGAATGCCATAAAAGCTCAATCGCTGAAAAGCATTTCCCAGAAACAGAGATATTTTTCTAACAAATTTTTTGTTACCTTAAGCGAATTTAATATTCAAAGTATTTATTTGCATATTGTTTTATGAATTACCTCATATCAAACCTTTACAAACAAGCGATTGATAAGCAAAACTATTGGGGGCCAATAACGTCAGCACAAGCCAATTGCAAAAATAATAAAAAAAAATTAAACTTCTTATCGTTCTCGAACTTTTTTGTTATGAAATTGAAATTGCATTTCTTTTCATTTTAATAAAAAAAAATCAATTCGCAAGCAGACAAAACGTAATCAAGATACAAATCAGAATCAGACATAATCCATTAAATATAAGTTTCAATAAAAAATAAAAAAAGTAATGAATAATCTTAGTGTTTGATAATTAATAATTGCGTTTCTTTGATTAAATCACGAATAATTTAGACATTTCATGTTTTTGGTATTAAAGAACTAAACTTTTTCTTTAATAAAACTTTTGACGGTTGGCTGATTTTTGTCTCTCAGATATACTTATATAGTTATTTAATGTTTATGCAGTTGTTCACTGCAAAAATAGTAATACAGACAACGTTGCCGTTTTGGTTCTTTTGATAATAACATGACAACTTTATTTTAACTTTTTTCAGCAATGTAAATTTAAAAAAAAGTTATTTTTTATAATTATTAAAAAATTGTTTTATAAAAAACATATGTATGTATATGGAAATATGTACAATAAAAAAGTGCAAAAATTTGATAATAACAAGAAAATGTAAATGTAATGTAATTTTTTGTTTTGTTTAAATTATATAGGGTGTTTCTTTAACCTAGATAGAACTTTAAATTGTAAAAAGTAACACAAAAAATTAAATTTTGATAAAACATTTTTTTTTATTTGTTTCAGTATACTCTGACAAATCATCATGAATAGACTCACGCTTGAACAACGCTACGAAATTATCCAAATTTACTTTGAAAATCAGTCGTCGATTCGCGCAACTTATAGACGACTTCGTCATTTTTATGGCGTAAATAATCGTCCATCTGAACAAGCCATTCGTCGAACTGTGGATAGATTTCGTACCACATACTCTCTAGAGGATGCAATAACACCAACACGTCGAATGAAATGCACCGTTTGGTGCGGTTTTCACGCTGGTGGCATCATCGGACCTTATTTCTTCAAAAATGAGGCCGGAGCTCGCGTTACGGTCAATGGAGATCGTTACCGCACCATGATCAATGATTTTTTGTTTGAAAATATGGATGACATTGATCCGGAGGAGATGTGGTTTCAACAGGATGGCGCTACGTGCCATACGGCGAACGCAACCATCGACTTATTGAAATCAAAATTTGGCGATAACTTGATTTCGAGAAATGGACCTGTCAATTGGCCTCCAAGGTCGTGCGATTTGACACCTCTCGATTATTTCCTGTGGGGCTACGTGAAGTCACTGGTTTATGCTGATAAACCAGCAACAATTGACGCCTTGGAGGCCAGCATTGTTCGTGTTATGCGTGACATACGGCCAGCAGTGCTCGAAAAAGTGGCCCAAAATTGGACGTCCAGAATGCGCTTCGTCAAGAACAGCCGCGGTGCCCATATGCCCGAAATCATTTTCAAATGTTAATGTCACGTATTGATCTTTCGAATAAAAAAAAAATTTTGATTACAATTTAATTTTTTGTGTTATTTTTTACAATTTCAAGTTATATCGGGCTTAAAAAAACACCCTTTAGTACCAGTATGTATGTATATGCGCTAGACTGGAGTATAAAATATTGCCAAAAGTAACAACATTGCAGTGTTGTTGTACCAGACTTCACAAAAAATTACAATAATTACACTGTGCTCGAACCGGAAACTTTTTTGTAACAACCCGGGTACTCGAATTAGGTTTACCCACCGGGTTCCCGGCTTGTTACATTTTTGAACTACCACAGTGCTATTATTAAATCAAATGAATTTATGTAAAACCTTTTGTTGTGTAATCACAGCTGGCTATAAAACATTTTTAATCAGATTTAAGGAAATATTTAGTTATATCTATTATTTTCAAATTGAGACAATTGTTTTGCAAAAAAAAAAATATAATTTTTAAATAAACAAGAGAAAAATTTTTATTTTTGAAAAATTATATACAAATATAACAACACGATTCATACATTTTATTTGCATAATCATTTGTACTGGAATTAAAAAATATATGTATGTACTTGCAATGAAGCAAAAAATATTCATATAAAAAATAAAATAAAAAAAAACAAACGCAAACGCAAAACATTAAAAAAAGTGAAAGGGAATTGTTGGTATAAATAAAATTCACAAGCACAAAAACGCACGCTCACACAAACACTCACTCACTCATACTCATGCAGCACAAGATAAGAAATAAAAATTACACACAAACGTGAATGAATGAATACAAATAGATACAAAATACTAAAAGAAATACAAAATAATGAACAAAAATAAAAATGTAAGCAATTTTTTGGGTCAAACTGCAAACCAAAAAGAATTGGCAAAAGATTATGACAAACTAAGCCAGTGTAGTCAGCCAGCGAGTCAACTAAAGGAAAAAAAATTATAAGCTTTTTTAATTTATAAAAGTCAATTAAATGAAAACAAAAATCAATTAAAAACTAAAACAAGTTTAACAAGGATTAAATAAAACGTAGCGCGACTACTTGCCTTCAGGAAATGACTTTAGTTTTAATATTAATAATAATGAAAGATTGCTATAGAAACTGTTTCTCCTCCTTCCACCTCTTATATGTATGTATGTACATATGTATAAACCTTAATATAGAAAGGCCCTAACTCATTATTTTTTTGAAATCGAGATTTTTGCATTTTTCAATACATTAGTTGTTCTTCTAGCGAAAGATACAAACAAAACAACTCAATTTAAAAAAATATTGAGTTAGGGACTTTCTATATTAACGTACCGATATATGTATATGTAGGTATGTGAGATAGCCCTAATTTTTTTATGTCGCTCTCTTAGGCCAATATCGAAGTTCAACAAAAAATTCAAAATTCAAAATTCTTCCGACTCGATATGCCGATACTTATTAAATTTACAACAAGAAACAAATAGAATTGCTCAATTCATATGCCTTCTTGTATCATTTAAAGTTCTACTTGTATCATTTAAAGTTCTATTTGAAACAAAATTCAAAGTTTATAAAGAGTTTTTGTTTTGAGAGATTTTGTTTGAAATTGTTGTTTTGTTGAATTTCCAAATACAACCGTAAACGATGCAACAAGGCTTGTTAATTGAGGAAATATGTTTAAAGTTATTTAATTTATTATACAGAAAAAGTTGTTCTTTTATAAACATTTTAAATTATAATTAGAGAAACCATTTGCAAAATTCAGACAGTATTCAATAATATGTACCAGGGGGTCTACTTTGTAATTGGGAAAGAAAGAAAGGGCAGGGCTATCATCGAATTTACATGTTATTGAGTTGCAAATTCGAAAATGTTTTCTTTCGAATTACAGAGTAGACCCAAAGGCTTGAAAAATTTGGGTTTTGCCTAAAAATTTGCCGTACAGAAGAATTAATGTCGAACATTGATTACAATGTGCTAGTTTAAAAATGTAACAAGCGAGGGACCTGGTAGGTAAATCTAATTCGAGTACGTCCCTGTCCAGACTTGCAATTTTTGTTGCAGCAATTCTTGAGTTTATTGGTGAGAGAAGTGAGAATATTGGGGAGGGGTACACAGTTTCATGTGCTGTGCAATTCTCTTTTGTTTTGAAATTCGCACTTATTAATTTAAATGTATTTGAAGTTTTATTTTATATTCTTTCTTCAGTGTTATGAAAAACACAAAATATATTAAAAAGCAAATATAATTGTTTATTTTTCAGGGAAATTTGTAGTGTAGTAGAATTTTTTAAAACATGATTGCAAAACTAGAATTTCATAATGTGTACACTTATGCAATTCCAAAGCAGAATTATAAAAAATTGCAGCAACAAAAATTGCAAGTCTGGACGACTTTTAGCTTTTGTTTAAAAAATAATTAAGATTGAAAACTTGGTTAAAAGCACCTAAAAATCTAAATTCTTCCCAGCTTTCTACTATTCATTCATTTTTATATCAATTAATATTATGGATAAACATGCGTCCTAAAGAAATTTTTGAAAAAAAAAACTTTTTTTAAATTATAAAATGGCCTCAATTAAAAAAATTGCACCAAAAAATTTACGAAAAAATTTAGAAAAAAAATTTAAAATTTTTTTCCAAAAAGTTTTCTCAGGACGCAAGTTCATCAATACATATCTTTTCAAGCGATATACATACATATATATCGACATAAAGGTTAATATAATAAATGGTAGAAACTGGGAAAAATTAACCAAGTCTTCAATCTTAATTATTTTTTAAACAAGAGTTAACCTAAAAAAAATTTTTGTCACCATTGGAATCAGCGTACTACAATAAAAAAAAGTTTAAAATTCGAACACAGCGTTATTGGCCAAATAAAAAATTTTTAACGACAGCAAACCTGATTAATCGATCGGGTCCCACTAATGATTTCATATTGAACAGTGGGGCGAAAATCAAAATATTTTGGAAATAAATGAGACATTTCCTGAGTTCTGGTTCGTAGTGCCTCTAGGTATATTTATTTATGAAAATGTTTCACATAGATAAGTTTAAAAACAAAATAATTCATGAGCAATCAACATGAGATATGAATACTTTATTTTAGTTTTTTTTTTATATACAATAATTATCCTGGATGTATACATTTTTTTAACAAAATGTATGGCCCTGAAATTTTCAAGGGAATTTACCATTTAGTTCCTACTTTAAAATTAAATAAATAAATTGATTTATATGAGTGTGCATCAAAAAATACACTTGAAATACATTGAATTTTAAGAAATAAACAATACATTTTTTTTCAGCTTTAAATTTGATAAATGAAAAGAGTTAGAAATAGAGACAGAAAGCATTAATATATTCTGCACTTGAAAATATTTTTGTGCTTAATACGATATTTATGTATTATTGATTACTATCACTAAGTTTTTGCCTGACACTGGTTAGGCCTAATTATTATATCTATGTATATTTAAGATTTGAATACTTATTGTTAGTTCTTTTTTTGAAGATACAATAAATAAATATACGCATAAAAAATTTTTTTTTTTTAGTAGTTTATAAAAAAAGAACTGGCAAGTAATTGGGAAATACATCTGTATGGCTGTATCTATTCAAGCACAGGTATATGCATATGTGTACGTCACTATATGTACTCATATGTATGTATGACAACAAGCAATGTTTTCAAAGGCATTTAAAACAGTTGTCGGTAAATAAAACAAAAACAATTTAAATTGTTTAATATTGCTCGTACATACAAATTAAAATAAAAAGGGAGGTACCAGGACATCAACGCCATAGTCAGTCAATATGATGGCAAAGATGGCAATATCGCACCCTAAATACAAAAGGGGCACAACTCAAAATTTTCCAAAACTGACTTTTTTCCATAAATTAATTCAGAATACACATCTCTAACTACTGCAAAAATTTCTTTCACATCACTGTCTTCTTTAACTGGAAAAATACAGCTATGTCTATTTTTATGTTAAGTGTGTTGCTTCTGCACGATGAACTAAAGATAATTATTTTTAGTTGTGCTAATATGCTCAAGAACAACTGATTACTTTTATTACACATAAAGAGTTTTATTTTGAGTTCTGTCTCTAATTTCGTGGTATATTATTTTGCATTGTGCTTCTTTAGTTGGAAAAAGTAAGTTCAATTAACAGTATTATTTATTTATGTGCCGAAAAAAATTTCAGTTAAAGAGTCATAAATCAAAATTTTATTTTATTTTCGCAAACATAATATAAGATTGAAAAAAGTATAGCAGAACCTTCTTCAATATTGAATTTTTTCATAATGGAACAATATTTTCTTTAAATATTATAATAATTTTTACATAAACAGTTTTTTGTCTCTCCTGAAAATTTTAGTATTTTGAGTTGTGCCCCTTTTGTATTTAGGGTGCGATATTTAGAAGAAGAAAATATAATGACTATAACTGTATTCCAAATCAAAAAATTTATATATTTTATATCTCTTCTCATCCAAAGTTATAACAACTTTTTCTTTTGTGTAAGTTCACGCGGTTACAAAAGTTAGCTGTTGTATAACGTAAAATACAAGGCATATTTTACCTGGAATTCGTTGTAAAATACATACATACATATGACAAACCAAAAAAACTTGTAACCCTTAAATAAACCACTCTGCACTCAAACATAAATACTTTGAAAACTTCTGATTCCCCTAATGTAAGATTTTGAGGCATAATTTTGCTAAAAGCGAGCAGTTGGTTGTAAATGTAAAATAAATTATTTCCCCATTTTCCATCTTTTGTTTTTCTTTTTCATGCCATCGCAGCTAATTTTAAGACTGTCCTCCTATTATTATTTTCTTTTTATAATTGCTGCATTTTTAAGAATTATTTTTTGTAGACTCTCAGGCACATCACAACAAGTTCATTACCAATGTTTTTTTTATATATAAACAAATCATATATTTTTTTAAGCTTTATCAACATTTTTTAATGTTAATAAAGCTTAAAAATGTGTTATTTAAAGTATGTGCGAGTATGTATGTGTTATCAAAATGTCTGTACATAATACATACATACACGAAGACAAATAATATAAAAAAAAACAAATACACAAGCGTTTTACTAAGTCTTACCTAAATTTGGCACAGTAACAGTAACTTGATTATTTGAGCCAACATCTACAGTAGCAACACGATTTTTATCCACACTTGCAGGTTTAAAATCATCTGAAAATAAAGCATTAAAATAGTTTTACTTTTAAATTAGATACTTTAAATTTACAACAAATTTACACATAAAATTATGAATATTGTAAAACGTGTCTAACAAAATTTATTATCAGAAAAATAGAGATAAGAAAATGTATTTACTTTAGAAATAATGGAAAAGCCCTTTAACACATTGAGTGCCAAGAGATTTTGACGAAAGCCTTCCCAGGCGGTCAAACTTGTGTGGCAACACTCTATTCTTGAATAGCTGTTGTTGCTTTTTACATGTAATGATAAAGTAAGAAAATAAAAAACATGTTGATTATTGAGTTCTTGTTTCAACTTTGTTATTTGTTGAGCTTCTCATTTGCTTAAATGAAAGTTTAACATATTAACTCTAGTTGTTCTAAAAAATTTTTGGGTAAAGGTTTCCTGATTATCTGCATTAGCAACAGTGAAATGCGCATAGGATCCAGCTAAACCCCTCAATAATCAATTTCAATGTATTTTTATTAAAAAAAATATTTTACCTAATAAGTAAAATAATAATTGGGATTACTAGTGCGTTAAAAAATTTAAATTTTTTTTTTTTTTTGTTAAATGAGTGTATTAGTGACAAAAAACGAAATCTGAGATATCCCTGGTCCATTATGTCCCTTACTTTTTATTTTATTTTATTTATATTAAACCTTAAAACATTATACTAGACCCATGAATGCTTTTGCAAAAATTTTCAGTAAAGAATTTTTTATTTAAAATCTCAGCAAATTTCACTCAGTTTCGTATATAAAAGAACTACTGGCTCTAAGTAAAAATAATAACTGTCGTGCGGAAATGTGCGACGTGGCACTCAATGTGTTAATAAAACCCCCACCTATCGATGTTGGCGTATTTCGAATTCGACTATGACTTTTTTTTTGTAATAGATTAAAGAACACCACAAAATTTTTTCTTTAAACCAGGACCAAAATTTCATGCCGAAGTGGAAATGCTCCAACCGCGATAATTCTAGGAAACATAATAATTTATTTATTGTTATTGTAGGTATACAATTTTAAATGTAGAAACTCTTTCGTTCAATTTTATGCTGAGTACACATCTGGCATTTCTTTTGTTATCATTTTGTGATGTCATTTTCAAAATGTGTGCAATGCCGTTCACATTATGTTTTTTATATGGAAAGCAATGCCACACAACGAAAAATATCGGAAATGACAAACATTGCCACTAGTGCACGCTATTGCGATGTTACAAAATGCCATAGTGTGTACTCCGCATTATGCATTCGTTATGTTTTATTTGCATTAAATAAATAAGATAAAAATACTTTTGTAGTTATTCATAAAAAATATTTTTGTTTAACTGCTAATTTTTTAGACAATTTAAACAAAATTTCGTGTGAGAATTCATTTTGAAAACAAAAACAAATTTTATTGTTGTTTATTCATTCTCAATGAATGTTTCTTTTCATTTTCTAAAAATAGGCAGTTATAAAAGGTTTATAAAAAGAATTTATATATGTATAAAAAATATTTATTTATTTATTTATTGATACATATTATACAAAGTAAATTTGCATAATGTGGTTGCACAAATATGAGCGGAGTAACAGTATTTTAAAGAAATTTTGTGACTGACTGTAAACGACCTATGCCTTTACATGTGAAGTAGCAACGTGGTTGTTAAAGAAATTCTACAAAAGCGCAAGAATGTAGGGTTTTCCGTGACAGATAAGTCAACCAGTGCGAGCGAGACGAAAAACTCTCGAAGGCTAAACAACACACCAAAACCTAACCACACTTAAGAAATAATTACGATGACGCGAGAGCTGTTCTTCAGCCCAGAGCTTCTTAACGACTGATATAAAATATATCTTTGATAAGCCTTTTATAAAACTAAAAATGTTCATACGAATTGGACAGTTATAATATTTATCCTTTATTGCAACTTAGTCATATCTCAAAATATACATTAATAATTAATGCGAGAAATCATGAAGCGTTTTCGCACCAACTATTTCTACAATATATAGGGTGTTTTTTATTGAGGTATAGAACTTTAAGTTGGCATCACTTTTTTAACTGGCGGCCATTTTGTCAGCTGTCAAGTGATTAATATTTAGTTTGGTTTGCCATTTCATCATGAACAGGTTGACAAAAGAACAACGCTTGCAAATCGTGCAAATTTATTTCGAAAATAATGGTTCAGTTCGCGAAGTTTACCGCAAGCTCCGTCCATTTTATGGTCGACATAATCGTTCATCAGAGCAATTAATTCGGTTAACCGGTCAATTGGCCACCAAGATCGTGTGATTTGACACCATTGGATTATTTTCTTTGGGGATATGTGAAGTCGCTCGTCTACGCCAACAAACCAGAAACGTTAGGGGACTTGGAAGCCAACATTCGTGGCGTTATTGCCAACATACGGCCCCATATGCTCGAAAAAGTGGTTGAAAATTGGACCTGTAGAATTGGCTTTATTCGAGCCAGCCGCGGCGGCCACATGCCCGAAATCATATTTAAACGTTAATGGCATAAAATTATCCTTCCAATAAAGCCAAATTGATGGACATTAAAACGATTTTCTTGTGTTTTATTTCAATTCGAAGTTCTATACCTCTAAAAAAAACACCCTATACAAAATTGCAAACGGTAAGCGTAGTTATCTTTCAAAAAAGAAAACATGGCAATTTAAACCAATTACATATTTGATTTCGATTTCAAGCTCCATACCTTTAAAAAATTTCGCAATACAAGGCAAACAATTTTCAATTAAAAAAAATTTTTTTTTTAATATAAATTTTTTCTTTATTTTTAAAAGAATGTTTTTAAAATTTGAGAGTTTATTTTATTAGAATTAATGAACGCTGCCAATAATAAATACCACGTAAGATAAGAAATGAAGACAAGTATTTTGATAACATACATACATATTTAACATACTTTTTTTGGGACTAGAATTGTATTTTATTTATTATGATACCTTAATGAAATCTAATTATGTTTGTTTGTTTTTCATATTCGGCACTGTTCTATAAATCGCACGATTTTAGAAAACTAACTCCGAAACATTTTTTCAAACTTTTTTAATTTTCTATTATATAGAGCATCAAATATCATATCTCAAAGCAAATTATGATTTTAAACTCGTCTTTAATTTTGGAAATCGTACGATTTAAAATTAGATTCGATTTACAGAACAGGGCCGATTGTTAAACAAATAAATAAAATAAAATACATATATAAATTTAATTTCTCAAACTAATTACTTTTTTCTGTCAAATCTTTTTTTGTAGGTAACAAACGGAATTTTGATTGAACAGATCTAACTGAGTGGATTCGTTTGCTTCTAAGCCTAATCAAAAGTAAGCAAAGACCTACCTCATTGAGATATTTATATGGAATAAACTGAATTAAATACTCCAAAGGACAAAAATTTGTTTTTTTTTTTTGCAAAATATAAACAAAATAAAAAATATGTATATGCATACATACATATGTATATGATCAAGATCAAGATCTCTAAAACCGTTTCCACATTATACATGTATATACATATATGTATGTACGTACATATATACAGCTTTATTTATAACAAGTATTAAGGCTTTATAAGGGCTTAATATGAAAATTTTTTTTATGAAAATCAGTGTTATAAATCCTCTATAAAGCCTTAGTAATTTTTATAAGTAAGGCTGCTAGAAAACATTTTAAAACTTTATAGAAAGGCGGAGCTCATTTTTAAGCCCCGACCAAAAAAATGGGTGTTATAAGTTTGTAGTGTGTGTCTGTGTATACGTACGAGTCCCTGTACAGACTAAACGGCTGGACCGATTTAGATTTAGTTTTTTCTGTTTGAAAGGTGACTTGATCGAAAGTGTTCTTAGCTTTGTTTGAAGAAAATCGGACCAGCCGTTTAGAAGATACCACATCTTTTCTAGATATATCGGGGATATTTTAATTTTTTTTTATGTATTTTAATTTACTTTTTAAATAAAAAGTTTAAATAAATATTTTTGGTCTATGTCACTTTTAAAATTATTTGATTGGATAAGTTTCAGCTGCGTACCGCAACCAAGAAAATAACAATTTTAAAAAATTGTCTAATTACGCTTCTTAAAATTTCCAGTGGCGATATTTTTATTTAAAAATTACGTTCAACCTTGCATGAAAATTTTGTATGTACAGCTGTACATCCATATTTATGTATATACATACATATGTATGTATGCACTTTCATACATGCTACATACGAGTATTAAGCAAATAGATTTCATCATTATCAATTCAATTACTTTGAATTTATAAATTTTGAAAAATACAAATCTTTATACCTAGTATATAATAAGATAAATTAATAATCAGTGATGCAGATACTACATATTAGACTAAATTTATAATTGATTACAAATAATGTAGTAATAAAATATATACTTACATTTAATTGTATGAAATGCATTCGTTGTATTTTTATTATTAAAAGTACATCCCAATTTTAGCTCACGCACCTCATCGCCAATATTCATACGTTCGCTTAATGATGTCTTTTGTTTCATCATCATCGCTGGTTGGGACGATGATGAGAAGTTTGTAAAATTGTTAATGTTGGCACTATTGGTGTGTGGAGGATTACTATTATGGTTGTGATTACTAATTTGATTATACTGCTGATGATGGTACTGTTGATATGACGATGAATGATGAAAAGACGCAGAAGTTTTTTGTGTAGAATTTGGAGAGAAGGTTGTTTTAGAAAAAGGTGTAGCAATGTCGTCACTGGTGCCTGCACCTCCACTGCCCGCACCACTAACGCCGCCAAAACCAGTGTCACTTTTAAAGGCGCCACTGCGTTGTTGATAACTATAACTGTGACTTTGTGTATGATATTCTGTACCAAGACTGCCACCACCGCCACCGATGACTCCCTGAAAGGAGCCACCACTTTGTTGCAATGCAGTTGGATTGGATGATGAAGCTGTGGCTAATGCAAAGTTCGATTGTTGCAGATGTAAAAGTTGTTGTTGTTGTTGTTGCTGCTGCTGTTGCTGTTTCGTTGATTTTGTTGGTTTTTTGCTGCGTTTTACCGTTGTACCTGTAGCTTTGGCTTTTAGCTTTTGTAGCGCGGATGCGGAATTTGAGGATTTCGGAATTTTTTGGCTGTTTAGGGTTTGGTGAAAGCAATTTTTAAAAAATTGCCCACCAATAACCACCGTTTATGAGTAAAAAATTAAATTTAAATAGAGAATTTGATTTAGTTTATTTTGTAGCCTTTTAATCAAGACTGTTGCTGGCGAGTAGTGCGTTTTAATTTATACATACATCATCTGTATGTTGATTATAGGATATAATTTGAGTAGTTAATTCCGGTGAAGTATCATAGATTTTATAAGGAACACATAAGTTGTTGACACTTATATTTTTATTTTATTTGTTGTGTTCACATTGTAGCATTTTTCAATGAGCAAATTTAAGCACTTTCTAAAATAAATATAATGTAAATGGAAAGGAAATTAAGCTGACAAGCATGTTTCATATATCAAACCTAGTTGAAAAGAAAATCATGGTTTTTGGGATAAAAATGTTTTTTGTAGAAAATTTGATTCCACAATATTTTAATAACTTCTGTTATTATTATTAAATATACCTATGAATTAAAATTTTAATTTGTTTAGTAGGTTCATATGGATTTTGTGGTTTTTCATATTGCATTCATATTTTTCGGTAGGTTCGTTAGTTTAGTTTAAGAAAGACTATGCTGGGTAACTTCAAACAACTGGGTTTCTTTACATAATTTGCTATGTGGTTTGATTATCATTTCATATCAATTTCATATCAGTAAGCAATCCTGAAAATAGATTATTATATTTTGTTTTGATGAAAGAGACAGAATTTAAAAAAATGTAGAACTTTGAAGTTTTTGATAGTTGCGGTCGTTTTGCGTTCGAAACACCTGGAGGAAATATTTAGCTCATTTGCGTCCAACATTAAATGGTACGTTTTATGTTTTATGTAACGATAAGTACATACATATTCATACATGAATATCCATACATACATAAATATGAGAGGAGAGTCTGTTTGCAATTATGACACCAACCACACCATTGTCAACAACATCCCCTCAAGCCATGTTTCTGTGGCACAAGTTTCATAGATGGCAAGCAATCATAAGAAAGTTCTTTAGAAACTTGTCTGCATATGAACTGCATATGAACAAATGTGGGTCACACTTTACTTTATAAATCATATGGTCTTTCGTCAATAATATCCAAAATAGTATATGCATATGTAGTATATAAGAAATATGTACCTGTATAAAATGCATTCACCCCAAACATAATCTTTATAATGCAGCAATTGTCGTATTTTATTTCTTCTTTGGGTGAAAAATTATTTTTGCTAAATTCTACGTACATATGTACAAGCACGCCGCCCACAGAGACAACTCCTACATTATAACCTTAAAACACAAACGATGTAAAACAACGACTCAATTAAAATAGAATGCAATTTCATATACGGAATATTTTGTTATTCTTGTAATTGTCGTTTTTGTTATTTCTGGCTTATAATTTGGCAATGTTCGATACATACCTACATACATATACATATGTGTACGTACTTATTTATGTATGTATATAGATACAATAGAGTACTTAGAACAAACTTGTGTATTTATATTTCACAGGTAGCGTTAATAAACTAAGATAAACTCACGTTGAACATTCATTCATACTAACTGAAACACCTGAGGATTTTTAAAAGGAAAAAACATTTTTACCTGAAGAGTTTACAGAAATAAAGATGTGAGACATTTTTACCATATGTTTGCAAAAAAGAAACAGCTAGAAAGTTGAAAAATAAATACATACATATGTATGGAAGTATGCTATATGTGTGCACGTGTGAGTGTTGTTTCTTTTAAGCATGAAATTCCACACTTTTGCTTTTTTCCTAGTTAATTCATATGTACATAGTTTTGTTTGTACTTTTAACAAGGCACAATTTTTATTTTTGTGAATAAACTTGTTTATATGCATATGTATGCACGTTTATTGCTTTTTATATTATATTCTTTAACAATTAATATTTTTTTAAGAAACCACTTCAATTTTTATATGCATCTATATATTTTTTAAGATACACTTACATATATGTATATATATTTATCGCGCCGTTAACAAGATGATTTGGTGTGGAAATTTTTGTTGTTGTTACACATAGAAAATTTGACATTTCTGTGGGGATTTTTTTTAATAAAGTGTGAGAGAATCAGTAATGATGACAAATCGAAGTTTAAAAGAGAAACAAAAAAAAAATGAATGCCATCGTTCAAAGGAAAAGAACATTTGTGGATAATTTAACTATTATGTGATACTGAATTTGCAATATTTAACACTTTTATGGAGACGACATGAGGCAAGTTATACTATTTTTTTTCAAACATTTTAAATATTAATTGCATGATGAGTATAGAAATTTTCAAGGGATAAAACAAGGTATATTTAAACAGGTGACAGCACATCGCACCTTCCTGTTTTTGGTCAGAGTTGTTTTTGTTTACAACTTTTTTTTACAAGTTCTCTGATTGAAAAGTGCCTTGTTAGTGGTAGGTAGAAAAATATTTCATTTGTAGAATGGTTTAATTAAATAATAATAAATAAGAGAATATAATCAAAAACTGGCATGAAGTTAGCATAAGTGACAAAATTGAACTACGTGTTGACGAGTTCCTCTATACAATTTGACATTAAAAATCGCCACTAATGTAGTTTAAACACACGATTACATCCTGGCATGATGTATGGCGAAACACGTTAAGAGCATGCCCAATTTTACCACTTATGCTAACTTCATGCCAATTTTTAATTATACATAAGGCCGCTATTCTATAAGGTGCATTATTGGCTTTGGCGAAGCTTTTATATATTTGCTCGCTGTTTCTAACTTATTTTTCTTAGTAATTTATGTCTTACGTATTTGACAAACACTAGCACATTATGTAAAACAAAAATTCATATAGTAATTGCATTTTTATACTTCTCTTTCGAAAGTAGATTGGTGTTCGCACAGTGACGTTTTAGTTTTGCAGCTTTATATATGCAGAGAAGAAAGCCGATCGGCTCACAACCGGCTCAAGAGCCGCCGCCGACTTTCAATGTAACTTCAAGCCGCCGCCGATGCATGCGGCTTAAAATTGCAGAGGGCTAATTGTTTTTTGTAGTTGCAAATTTGTACTAGGTACATCTTACAAATTATATGGAAGACATCAGGTGTTTAAAAACTAATAAAAAGCGGCTGTCAATGTCAATGAGCCCCGCCGACTATTTTTCCCAAAGTCACCCCCACCGGCTTTTTAAGACGGAATGTTTCTCTGTTCGCATGAACTCAAAAAAATTTGCCATCACATTACTTTTGTTTCGCAAATTGGGAAACTCTGTTAAATGTTTAATAGAGACAAAGAGTAGCAAAATCAACCTTTTTTGTTTTTGTACGATTAAAAAAGATAAAAAAAAAACAATGTGGAAAATAATATTAAAAAAAATATTGAGGGGGGAGGGCATAAAAATACCAAAAGTAATGAACGTCGAAAAAGCCAACAACAACAACAATACGTATGCAAGACAACACAGCTGGCTGGTTGTGTTGTGTCTTTTTCTTCTAAATGTGTGATCCACAGTGTAAAATACGAAAAAAAAATGTTGAACTTTTTTTTTCCTTTTTCGTCAATTGAATGATGGAGTACAAGGGGCAGTGCAACGAGTAAGAGGACAGGAGACTCTTAAAAGTGGCTGGACAACGTTAACGCAAGCAAATTACAACGTAACACATCGACACAGGCTTAGGAACAATTTAAAAATTATATATGTATGCATGTTGAAAATTAAAGAAAAACCACAATTTGTCTATTGCTTCGCAGAAAAACACACTCGTTCAAAAATCTACATTTTTGTTTAAACACATTTTTGCATTATTGTTTCTTTACTTTTCCTTTAGATTCCACTACATTTTCTTTTTTTTTCATTGATTTTAATAGTGTAATTATATTCACTTTTGTTCTTCTTTCTAGCAAAAATAAAGTAACACTGATTGAGACTAGTTTACCGTATTTATAAGACTTTTTACATTATTTTAGTTTAGATTAAAATAATTTTTATTAACTTTAGTAATTTTTACGACTTTACACAATTCTACCGTGAGCACTCTCGAATTTTTTTCACGTCAGCTAGTAAAGTTTGACACTTCGCAGTATAGATAATTAGTGCTGCCAGATTAAATAAAATTTTTGCACGATTAAAACAGAGAGCGATGACAGTGGTGATAAAAAGTATTGCATTTCTTGCACAGATTATTAAAATCTATAGATACTTGTATGTATTTGAAAAATTAATTCTCATAACTATTGTTGGTCGCTAGCAGCTTTATTTTACATATTGTAAATAAAACCTATTTATAAAAGTGTTTTTATCAGACTAAATTTATTATTATTATATTAATTATTATTACATTAATCTCCGGAACTACCGCTCCGATTTAAAAAAAATGTTTTCGACAAAATGAACTGAGATAAGACTTTATAAGGTTTTAGAAGAGATCTATTAAAGCATAATTTCAGGCAATTCAGCTATTTTCTCGTCAAATCTAGCGATTTTAAAGTACATTTTTCTGGAAAAACTATGATTTAGCTATTAGCGGGAATTCTAGCGATTTTTTCTGCATCATAATTTGCTTAAAAATGTGAGCTTGTTTAAAAGCAGTGCGCTGATTTACACGGGCATAATTGTGCTGGCATAACATTCCAGTTTGTTGGTGAGAGAGGCAAAGAGAGTGGTTTTGTGGTTGGCATAACTTTTCAACTAGCTACATTTCCACATTAGCAGCATAAAACCAATGCACTCACACCATAAAAAAACAGCAAATGTTAAATGAATACGAAAAACACTAACACACACAAAGCTGTGTATACGTATATATTTTGTGCCAGATTAATTAGTCTCGTGTAATTTGGAAAAAAAAAAACAAAAATTGTTCTGCTTAAAAATTGTTCTCGTGTACCTCAGTTAAGGCGATTGAATAGCGCCAAAACAATGTAATGTACTCACATCCATCCTCACATCTGAAAAAGCGCTTTTCTGCATAGGTAAATACGTTTATATTATTAATCCATTAAAGAGCCCTTTAGATAACTGCTTTGTTTGCATGTTTTATTATATTAAAAAATTTAGTACTTCAAACCCGGAACTCGACATATAAAAATCAGCAGATTTGTCTGAGAAAAGAAAATATTTTTATATTTTCATTGAAGTGTATATAAATTGAAAACTTTAAACTTATTTTCTGCAAAACTAGCTTTTTTGAGTTATGACTATATTGCAATAAGGGAGCGATATATAAATATATAATAAATGAGTTACATATTTTATGTATAGTAAAATAAGCCCTTTATTAACCTGGTACATACATTGCTTTTAGTTAGTATTTTATAAAATTTGAGAAGTATATAAGAAGTTAACAAGTTACCGTAAAATTTTTTAAAAAACCTAAAAATAATTTTTTTTAGCTATTTATCGCTAAATTTTTAAAAATTTTTGAGTTTTAGCTATTTTCTAGCTATTTTATTGTATACTTTAGCGATATTTGTTGGAAAAAAGTTGGCAACAGTGGTACCCACCCTATTCTCCAATCATTTCGCCTCCAAGAACCAAGAGGGAGACATAGGAAGAGTTTCTGCCTCTCCGAAAATGTCTAACCAGTTTTGATGAAATTTGAATCAGATAGATCAGCATAAATAAAACACACAGGTAAAAAAAAAAAATAATTGAGGGCAAGAAAATGTTTGCCGGGCTCAGCTAGTGAATACATAGTTATGTGAACGTAAATATTTATATAAATATATTACTAATTAGAATTAAACATATTTTAAGATATATTCATATAATTTATGAATGTCTTTAGATTTAAAATATGGGTTACGTTACATTATTGCCATTTTTAAGTTAATATTAGCGATGAATAAAAGTAAATTAGGGGGTTGAGAACCAAAGAAGAAGAAAAAATACTTAATGTTAACCTATAACTCTACAAAAAATCAGACTTCTATGATAAACACAAATGACCTCTATTATGGAATTTTTACTTTGAATGGAAATACATAATAGGAAAATAAACGTTGAAGTTTAATTACTCAGAACTTTCGTTTTTTTTCACTTTCACAAGGACGTCGTTCGGTTTTCACCCACTCAATTAGCGTAATATATATAACTAGTAAATAGCAACAAATTTAAATAAAAATTGTTAGTATTTTGTAGGTTTTTAATTTGATCTTGGTATATGAAGAGTATTTCATAAATATCTAAATTAAAAATAATACTTTCAATTAGAAAAAAATAAGTATTTATAAACTTTAATATTCAATTGGAAGGCATATATTGAAATTACGTTATGTATTAATTTCGTTCGCCTGCAAAAATAAAGTGTAGAAAACACAGAGAAAAGTGAAAAAATTCCCGTGAAAAAAATTATCAATAAGGGCAATAAAAAACGGGAAAAAATTTCTAGTGAAAAATTATTCACCATTGTAATTTCGTGAAAAAGGGAAAAATTACGAGGGGTGTGTATAATTTTCACACACTTTATGCCTGCTAAATAATATTTTTAATATTTTTTAGCCATCAATTTTTTGTGCTTTTTGCATAACCTGTCTTAATTGTGGAAATGATGATTTTGTTTGTGGTGGATGTAGTTTAGAACATAGATTAATAAAAGGTTCATATAAGGAGGGTCTTTCCATGGCATTGACCGTGTAGTGTTTAATACGCTCACGAGAACACCAAGAATTGGCTCGATTAATTATTAACTCAACAGGATCTGCTTGATTCGGTTGCACTTGCTGTTGTGTGGGCGATGGCGGTGCATCTTTTCGTCTGGCACGCATGTTGGCCAAAACAATGATGTGTACTTCTTTTTTCTCCTTATTCTTGTCGATATCTTGTTTGATATCAGCCAACATATCCAAGCTTTGAGGATCAGTAGGATCGTATACCAAAACATAGCCATCGGGAAAGTATAAATAATGTCGTGGTAGCTGAGCTTTTCCCTGCAATCCAGCTGAATCATATATGCGTAAAGTTTCTCTACTACCGCGGCCTGTATCCACGCTGGCGACATAAATGTCCTCTATAGTAGGATGAATTTCCTAAAAGATACATTTAAATTATCAATTGTCGCAATAAGAAGCTACTTACAGTTTCCATGTTAACATTTCCATATATTAATTGTTCCAACAAAGCAGTTTTGCCTACACCTTTCATGCCACATATTAACACTTTGCCCACTTTGCCAATCTTAGCCGTTAACATGATATCCACTTATTGCTGAATTTTTACAATGCTTTATTAATTATTAGCTATTTTTCTTTTACTGTTCACAAAGGGAAATGTTTAATGAAAAATTTGTTTATCTGGCCGAAGTTCTCAGCTGTTTTTGTTTTTAAATAAGTGTTGATAAATGAAACGTAAGTGTTATCATGCTATTAATCAAAAAGAAGAAGAAGCATTCTATCTTATTGCCAGATGTTAAAATTTTTAAATTGTTTTTACGTTAAAAATACATTGAATTAAATTTGTTTTTGAACCGTAAGGGCTTCTAAATTCACATTGCATAAAATTGTATCTTAATTTTTCCAATTTATTAAACACAAAATATAAATTGGTGCGTTTATCTTCTCGCAAGATGAAGGCAGTGCAGCAAAAGATAGAAAAACAAGTTTTTTGTTGTTGTACAGGATTATTGCAGAACTTCGTTATAATTAACATAATAAATATTATGTAAGTAATTTATAGTTTATAGCAAATCTAAAGTTTTTGTAATAATTGGTGATTTTTTTAATTGTTACAACTAAGTTTAATACATATTTGTTGAAGCACTTCTTTTGGGTTGACAAATATTAAAATTTTTGTATTTTTCTTGAATAATTTTTATACTTTTTTTTGTGCAAGTACGAAATAAATCAAAATAAATATGAGTCTCTTGTGAAACAAATTAGCATTAAAAATATTATTTTATCAAAATTTAGAATAACGACCTTGATAGAGTGATATTTAAAATCATTGAATTTATATTCATACATACATACATATGTATGTATGTACATTATGCGTTTATACATTGTCTATACGAGGATACAAGTAAGAATTTGTTTTAAAGAAGTTCTTATTTGGAAAATTACTACGTCAGTATGCGACTACCAGCCATTTTATGTTATAATTAATAACAAAGCTTGTTCATTCCTATATACATACTTATATTTCTTAAATCTTTGAAGGATCTTCAAAAAGTATCAATTTCATACAAATTGTACCGAATACGAGTATATCAACCTTACAAACAAAACAAACAGAATCACAATTAAAATTGCATTAAGTATCTACGAACAACTGCAAAGAACCCGAAGGATTAACAAAATTTGAAAAAACTATCTTGCTCTAATTAAATCTGACAAAAAACTAAGATAGGCCAACATCTTACTAACAAACGTTTAAAAAAAAACAGTACCACACCTGAAATTGAAGCTGTGTGAATGTGTTTGTAAAGGAAAATAAGAATGTGTTTGTAAAGGAAAATAAAAATAAGAATTATAAAGGATGACCGAAAATGAAGATCAATCTTCATCGCAGCCATTGATATTTGTATTGAAGTTTTACAAACAAATGCATGCAAGCATCATGGATCCGATCGTCATCATTAATAAGTATGTTAAACTCTAGACAGTAAATAGTCGAGAGTGATGGAGTTTGTGCATAGACAGACAGTCCGACTACTTGACTCTTGTGCTGTGTTAATGTGCTTCTACATTTACATTAAAATGTATTTAAGTATTTTGTATAAATAAAAAATAAACGAATACATTCATAACTAAATTCCATTGTAGTTTAAGCGGATGAAAAGGCGCCTATCCTTTTCTGTATTTCATTGTTTAGAAATATTTTTTTGCTCTACATTTAGCGAGACGTTCAATCGCTTTGCTTAAGAGATTTTCCTTTTGCGTGGATGTTTATCACAATATCTTTACTTTAGTTTTCTTCTTTGTTAGTTAGAACAGTCAGTCAGTCAGTACCTGTTTAAAGTTTATTTAAAAAAAAATTTTGTTTACAGATAGCGATCGCCGCTAAAGTGAGTTTTCTTTTTGGCAAATTTTTTAGCCAAGATCAGTTAAATTTTAAAATTCATGTAGATAGCAGATGTAAATAAATTTAAAATTTTGTACGTATGAAGCGTATGTGTATGAAGTTTTTAAAAGTAAGAAAAATAACTTAAAATTTTTGCATTTGATTTCTTAGTACGTGATAAGTGTTTTGACATTTTTCTTTCTTTTGTAGTAATTTTTGAATATTTTAATGAATGAATTTTGACATTTCTGCAAAATAAATTTTCTATCAAATGAAAATTTAATGGGCACTTAAAAAAAGCTTTATCGACACATTTTTTGGACCTCGTTTTTATTGACGAAAATCGATTATTTACGATCGCAAATAATCGATTTTGGTCACAAAGTCAAGTTCGAATATTATATCGCTTAAGCTTTTTTGGCGGTTATGGCACGATATGTACTCGTACATGTTGAATTTTGAGCTACGAGAGCAGCTGTTTTAATAAAATGAAACGCTTGACATTCAGCCCAATTACGAATAATAATTCCCCGGGAGTTTTACCCCTTTTCCCAACCCTCCTATTATAAATTAAAATTTCGCCGGGAAAAAACTCCACGGGAAAAAGTAGGTGTTGTAAATATGAGGATGAATTTTTTGAGAGTGTTCTCCCCTAAAATGTTGAAGGGAACTAATGCAAAAATTTAAAAATCAAATTAATAAATATTGTAAAACAACGGTATCAGCATTTATTTAGAACAAAAAGTTTATACATATAAGCACCGGAATGTTATATTTCCCTCTTGTTTTAGGCATTTTTATCCAGCGTTTAAAAACTTCTCATTTGTATATTTTATTTTTCTTCTGCTCATACTGCTGCTTCTGAAAATTCAAGAGTCGCAGTAGCAGTTGACACAATAAACGAATAGCTATACAAAACGAAGAGCTTCAGCTGTTGGCGTGTCCGACAAGCTTTAAAAAAATCGGAAGTTAACGTAGTAGAGATGTTGTGTGTTTTTTGTTCTTTTGATTTTGCAGTTTCAATTGCATATTTAATCGCTTGCTGGAAGAAATGTTGTTGTTGTCTGTTTTACTATTATATTTGTACATATAGGAAAAACACTCATACAAACACAAAACACACATACAAATACATACACGCACACATTTCTGCTTCGTTAACTTCATATTTATTTAAAGCAGCAGTCAGTCAAACCAGAAACTGTAGAAACATGTCGACAGCTGGCGCTTTTCGTTGTGTATATCTACTCGTTTATTGTATTAACTTCGACTACGACTCTTTGAATTTCATGAGCAACAGGTTGTGATCGGGCAGTCAAAAAATAAAAATTCGAAGAAATAGCACAATTTTACGACTTTTGCCATTTCGACTGCAGTTTTTTTTAACTCTGTTTTTATCCAAACCCTGCGCACATCAATTTCAAAAACATGAACTACTTCTGCCTTTCATTTTTTTTAAAGCAAAAATAGATACAGTTAATTCCCGATAATTCGTAATAAACTGTCGGTCCCTTGAACAAATTTTGTTAATTCGCATTTTCGTATTCGCTAATTCGTATTTTTTTTTTCAAATAAAATCTTCTTTACCTCTTATAAATCGTAATTGTATGCTAACTACCACTTATAATTCCTAATAAAAACAACAGAAACATGGAAAGAATGATTTTTTGTTTACCGCTATTTTTTTGCGTGGGTTTTTGTTTTGCTTGTGTGTGTGTTTATTTTCTTAAGATCAGTTTGTTGCATGAATAATAAAGAAAAATGTCAAAGCGCATGCATAAAACTCTGTCGGTGTTATAAAAACAAAAAAATTTTTGTTTTTTGTGTTTTTTTATCGTTTTAGTAAATAAATTGAAAAACCCCGTTAATTCGTATTTATTTTATTTTAACCCCGCTAAATCGAAAACCCCTATAATTCGTAAGAAATGGCCGGTCCCTTGCAATTATGAATTATCGGCATTTGACTGTATTTATATAATTTATTTATTTTATTTTTATTTATTTATATATTTATTAAATTTCTATAACTGAACTCTTGCGTTAGTGCAGAATATTCTACGGCTATTTAGAATAGGAGGATTATTCGACGGGAACAAATGATAGGGAAGAGAAAAAAATTCCCCGGAAAAATTCAGAATTAGCTTGAATAACTTGACGCAAACCTGAAAAGTTATTCGTTATATGCAATAATTCTTTATTGCTCGTTATAACCGAGCCGTACTGTACGATATGCATACTAATTTTAATATAATAATTTTTTTATAATTCTATAACAATAATGAGACTATAATGGCGGCACAATTTGCCATCTGATTATGTGAATTTCTATTATCACACATACAAAGACAAAACTACATGCATACATACACATGCATGTATGTATATATAATTATATATGTATTTAAGTTTATTAATTCTTGCCAAAATTCTTATCTTGTGTCTAAAACTCATAACTCACACCTCCAATTACTATTTCACTGACAATGAGTGTTAAAACAGTTACACCTTTGCATGGACTCATGCAAATGAGGTAAGAAATCTATTAAATTAAACATGCGTGTCCAAATTATTGCCAGCAACTGTCAAAAGACAACATTGACTTAACTAATGATATTCAATTTTAAATACATATGTATGCTGTATGTAATATAAAGGAAAAAATTGTACACTGACTCCTTATGACACCCATTTAAGCAGTTTGCTGCTGATTTCCCAAAAAAAAAAATTAAAAATAAAAAAATAAAAACGTTTTATTAGTCTTCGTTTAAGACTTGTCTTCTTTTTTTGTAACAGAGTGTAACCAGATCTGCATTTAATTTAACAGCAGGGAGTGGTGTTGCAAGCAGGCAGGCTGGCTGGCAGGCATTTGAATGCAATAACTAGGGGCAGCAATGTTGTAAAATTGTTGTTATAAAACTTTATACGCACTAAAATCAATTTAACAAACAATAAAAGAAATATTTAATTAAATCAAAAAATATTCTTATTAAACTTCAACCGAAAAAGAAACGCAAAAATACCAGCTAAAAATATGACGCCATGATCGAATTCAAACACAGAAGGATTAAATTCATGAGATCGCTGCCAAGCAAGAGAAAAAGGAAACCAACCATCTGTTTACCGATTTTTATTTTAGAACGTCTTGAAATTAAGTGCAATAAAGAAAAGAAGAAAAAAATAAGTGCCAACTAAGCGTTTGTATTATCGAGGCTCACAGAAGAGGAAAAACAAATACAACGCTGGTGGTATTTTAGCTTATTTTTCTTATTATTGGGTGGGGGAAAAAGTAGTAGACTTGTCAGATTATACAGATACTTGCTCTTATAAACCAAATATATTTAGAGTTTTTGAGCCCTATTGCGATGATCAGGTACGCCTAAAAAATTTTCTAAATTTCATTACGATTGGATGCTCTGTAAATCGATTTTCGAAACTGTTAGAATTTATATGCCATTCGATTCGAATTACAAGGTAGACTCCAGCTTCGAGAAGAAGAAGCAAGAATTGCCTACACATCTAATGCTGTCCATATTTAGATATATGCAAGAGGTTTTAAAATAATACTTTGTGTTCTTTATCCTGGCATGTTTTGAAGTATTGCCTGCAGACCGTACCCAAATGTTCCGTATTGCAGCCAAGTATGAAGTGTCCCGTGATGATACCAAAGAACTATAAGTATGCCAATCATTAGCTTTCTTCGAAAACTAAGGCTGAATCTTGTTCTTCATCGCCTATTTCATTCTTCCGCTCACCCCATACACACACTATTCGGTTATTCGCCGCTTTTTTAATTAATTATCTTTGAGATGCTCTTCCAAATTAACTTCGCAGCTTCGGTTGTGGCGTAAGTCTTTGCTTGGAATACGCAAACAGGTGCAAAAGTCGGTAATTTTGTAGAATTACCCAATTCGAAAAAAACTAGATGAGACATTTTTGAATGTAAGGTGAACTTTTTCTTATGCATTATGGTTCACAAGGACTTCTACACTAAACGGTTACTACCTCTAGGTTAAAGCTGATTAGTTTACATCGGAATAATTTCTCTTTTCCAGAGCACAAAATACGAGTATCTTATGGGCATGGCATGATACATCTAATTAATTTTAATGAGAATTAATGATTATACGAGTATAATTCACATCATGCAAACTACAGATATCGAGATCAAGAAGAAAAAATCAGAAATTTTCCAGAAATCTTAATTCTTCAAATTTCAGAGATATTTTCAACAACATGTAAAAGTATTACAAACAAATTGTATAGTGTTGCAGACAGAGATCTTTGGCTACATCACTATTAGCTTACGATTGTTTAAATATCATTTCTTACATCCATGACCATAATATCACGCTAACTTGAGACCCTGGACATATCAAAATTCTTTGTAATTAGATGACAGGTGAATGTAGTAAACCATGCTCAGAAACTTCCAAAGTAAGTGCGCCCTTTGTGGAACTAATTAGCCATCTAGATGAAACGACAAGCATGGAAGGGAGGTCAGATGTGTTTCAGATTCTGACTTTATGACTTATCTACGGCCTATCTCACACCAGATGAAGCTGTGCGTCCAACCATCGCCCCCTATACACCCTTAGAAAGCACCTTGTGACTTACCAAGAACACATAGGTTGCAATCTTTGAACATAGTTATCCCTGCACTATGAACATCTATCTAAACTCTTGCTGCTAAGACCGCAGTCAAAATTGCTTCTGTTGTATGGCAACAGCACCTAGAATAGTGTCTGGCTGACCGCGTCATGCCAAACACTAGCATAGACTTAGCACTGAGAAACCAAACTAATTACCCAGTGACTTAAACGTAAGATTCTCCGTGATCACGTGATGCATGTTGGAGCCAGGCGAATGCCCGCATTGAACATCATCCATTACCTACTTCAATTGGTGAACATTATCTGTTAAACCCCGTGGGGCTAGACGAAATCTACCTTTCAGTAAAGAACCATGTCGACACGTTACACCCATCCAACTCCTAGACAAGCTCTCCTGTCAGACCAGCAGTACCAGTGGTACCGGTTTATAAGGTACTGGTTATATCTCGAAGTTTCACCACGAAAGGATTCACTTCTATCGTCTTTTGAACTCAAAGCAGTTTTAGGTGACTCAGCACCTGTAAGACAATATAGCAAGCTACATTCTTTTATAAATGTATGCACATCTGTTACTCTGTTATTCCAGAGACTGGGTAGTAACACGTAAGTTTTATGGGTAAAAATCCATAGGTACGGGAAGAGGAAAAGGCCATTTTCCCCCGGCTAGGGTCCCCGGGATTGCCACACCCGTAATCTCTTAAGAGATTCCCTTGAGGGCGGAAGAGTGCTCAATATATAGTAATCAACTTTGTTACCGAAAATAACTCCAAAAGCAACTAAAGAACTGTTAACATCATCAAAAAAATCTTACTGGTAGTGTGTGTGAGTATTCCCGATGAAGACTACTACTAATGCTGGAGCACTTGCTATTGCTATGTAGTTGTCCACCCTTTTAAGAGAATCGTATAACCCTTCTTACGGAATAAATATTTTGAAGACCTAACAAAGGCCTTTTTAATTTTACTCTTAAGTAATCTCTTCAAATTCATGATTTATAAAATACAACTTTGTTACGGAGAAAATAAATGTAAGACAAGAAATTAACGTAAAACATTAGTATGAAATTATCTTTTCCCTTCACCAATTATTTATCTTTTCGGTGTTTGTGGCATTTTGTGATATTGTATCAGCGGTTTATAATCTAAACTTTGCATCACGATCAGCAAATTCCAACACCACAGAGCGAGCAGCTTGCCAAGTTATACGATTATAATGTTTTTTTTAATTCTTGCTGCTATTGAGGAGGCTATAGTGTTGTTGTTATTGCAGTTCTTTATCATTTAAGTCCATTGGAGAAGTCGGTCGTTTGTTCGTACCTCTGTGCTTTTGCTGTGAACGAATGCGCGATTATTTATTGACACTTGAAACCCATGGTGGTGTGGTGTTGGAGAAAGATGGTAGTGATGGCATGGCATTTAAGTTATGTTGCATATACATATGTACGTACATACATACGTACATATGCATGTAGTAGATATGTATGTATGTATATACGAGTGTGGGTATGTGTGTTTTCATGGTTGGTGTTTCATATTCAAGCTTTTGATTTATGATCAAGTAATTGTTGGTTTTTTTTTTATTCGTACTCTAGGGTATATTTTTTGCATGAGCCACAAAGCCAAGGAATTAATATCAATGAAAGTAAAGGGGAATATAAGTATGTATATTTTTTTAAAAACTTGCCTTTTTACTCAATAATGTGGAAGTATAGTATAGTATTTAATACAGTTTTTGGGTTTGTTTGACATGGCATGGTGTCATAAAATTTATGTATTTATGGCAACCCTGTTAATCACATGTCAATTCATTGTAAACTTAACCTTAAATTTGTCTAAATCATACATTGCTTAAGTTTAAGGAACTCTACAGCTGAATTTATTATATTATTAATAATTTTTTTAACCTGTTTTGAGGAAAATCAAGGCAAACGGCAAATGAAAAGAAGAAAAAAAACGGTTACAAAAATCTCTGACTTTCAAGCAAACAGAAAACAGTAGAAAACCTCACACACACACACACACACGCAAACATTTACTTGGACAGAAAAAATACGCACCCGCTGTTGTTATTAATGTTGTTGTGTTGCTGTTGCTGTTGTTGTTGTTATTATGAATATACCGCATAAAGTTTACAGTGGAAGTTTAACGTGTTAAATTGATTTAAATGGCGCGTGAGCGAAGGAGATAATTTCCACATGTCAGGATGTTTGCAATATTTATGGGCCGCAATTTAAACTATAAACGACCACAATTTATACCAACCAGCAACAAACAACTGCAAACAAACTGAGTCAGCCAGCCTTAGTCAAAAAGTCTACGATTACAGAAGATGTTCCTTTCAGGCATGCAAAAATAAAAAGAAATTTCAATATAGTACCCAACAAAATAATTGTACTTTTATGTTGTTTTAACCAACAACCGCTTGGCGTACATTTAGGTAAAGATGGCATATTGAGAACTATAGGCTTAATGTAATCCTCTTGCCCTTATTATTATTGATTATTATATTGGCATATTGAGAACTATAGGGTTAATGTAATCCTCTTGCCCTTACTATTATTCCCCATTTGATCGCAAATTTCCAAGTTGTTTTATGAAATGTTCCCTGAAGTTGTTAAAGATAGTTTTGGGCTGTTACATGATACAATTATACAAGGTACTTGCACAAGCTCAGCCTGTTTATGTATACAATGCAGAAAGTTGTCAAACTTTGTTTACAAGTTGCAAAAATGTTAGTGTATGTGTGTGAATAAAATGATTACAGTGTTGCCAATGAATTTGCATATGGCTGTGTCTCCAATTACACACTGAAGAAAATTACACTACACATCTTTGTGTAAAACAAAAATAATTAAAAATAGAACCCAAAGTATAATAACACACATATTATACATGAATCTCATTACATGGTCTACAGATGAGAGTAAAAATTACACACTGTGTATTACACACATATTGGCAACACTGAATGACTATAATCATGCATGAATGCCGCGTCTGCAATTGTACTTTAGTTACCCTGTGATTGTTGTTTTTAAAAACAAAAGACATCTGTTTCTGACAACTATTCGTTTGTTTCTACCAACAAAATGCGTGTGTTTTTTGTTGTTGTAATTTTGTTGTAGTCGTGCAAGTGCCTTGTATAATTGTATCATGGGCTGTTACAATCTCCACTTAAACTCTTTCTTTTTCGCAAAGTTCACCCAACATTTCAAAAATAAGTCAAACATCAAAGACTTCGAATCGCCAAATTAAGACAAGGCTTCTGTGTGTCCACTATTTTTTAAATATTCAAATACGATGTGTTCAGTACCATTGGACAAAAATCCATAAAGCATTTCAGAGCTGAAGTACGACCATTTGCCCTCAGGTAAATTGGTTTGAACCAAACTTTAATGAGCACAAAGGGATCATTGTATTTGACCCTAACTAACCTAAACTTTAATGATTTAGCCAGTTGGTAGCATGAAAGTTCTCAGTTAAAGGGTAAAAAATAGGTGCTTCCTAAAAAAAAATAACTAGTCCTTCGCTGAAGTAGTTAGCACGTTGACTATAAAAACGAAGGTCCTGGGTTCGAGCCCAATCCCCAAAAAAGTAATTAAATAACAACATCACACATATTCTGATGTGCATTAGTGTGCCTTTGTATCAGTTGTTGCAACATCAGAGCGCCCTCTTTCGTCAGTATTGTGTAGCAGAATCATCGGCGAAGTAAAACAACCAATAATGCGCCTCATTGACACCAGATTCGCTGCAATACTATCTACCTTATTAAAAAAAGAATGAAGCTTTCTGTCTTCTCTATTACTATCCCTTTAATAAAGAAGGTAACACCGAGTAATACTAGTAGGCATTCATTGCCTGAGCTTTACTTGCGTTTATAAAAAAATTCGCGTGACGTCATAGCCACGTGCTTTCTACATATTGTATACTATAGGCTTAAGATGTGGAAAAAGATTAAAAATTTAAAATAAAAATAGTTTAAAGAAACATGCTACAAAGCAATAGTACATATTGCACACAAAATGGTACAATTTCAAAAAATTACCAACACTAATTTTTTCCTTAAAAACCCAACAACCATTCTTCATTCGTCGCATAGGTTACCAGCGCGTTAAAAAAAATTGAGCGATTTTCGAAAAGCTTTCGAAGAAAATATATTTTTCAAATTACGAGATTTTGTAAAAGCCAAAAACTCAAGATTTGACAGTCAGAAAATGTACTACTGATTGTGAGGAATTTTGGCATGGAACACCTCCCAACAGAATTCCACTGAAGCAATTCAATGAATAGCATAAAAAAAAAATGCAAGACATGGATGAAGATAATCTGCATGTGCAATTAAAATTTTTGAACTTATGCCTCAACTGCATTCTAATCTAAGAAGTTTTACATTTTGAAAACACCACTGGTCACTCTGTATTTTGCTACATTAATCCCAACTCCATGCACAAGAGCTCCTCATTTGCCTGCCTGTGTCTCGTCTGTCAGTGGAGCCTTCTTGTGTTTTTCGTGTGTTCACTCTCTTTAGAGTTGAGTTTTTGCTTTATTGATAATTGCTACCAATTACATGCAATTGCAAAATCATTTCTGACACCTTGCCGTAGTTTATGGGTAACAAACTGTCATATATTTTACATCAAATAAACGCCATGATTATCACGATGTACTCTCAACTTACAACTAAAAGTTTGCGCTTACGAGGGCGATATGAACAGCATTTCATGTTCACTTTTTAACGCGAATGCCTGTTTGTTTTTCGCATCAATGTTTGGAATCTCTTGATTTTTTTAAGTGGAATTTCGGCTCATATTGCTGACTTTGAATTTTTTTTTATCAAAAATATAATCAGATAGATTCCGAATAACAAATGGTTGGAAGGAAAACAGCTGATTTTAGAAATTCTAAATTCTCTCTAACTAAGAGGATTTTGTTATCGGCAAAAATTAATTATACTGGAATCATTTTCCAGGGGAATATTTAGAATCGAGCTGAATATAATCTTTACGTCAGCTTATACTACGTGTACGATTGGTTATTTTTTATTTTTTTTTATAGGACCCGCACTCAGGGGATGATTCCTACTCATGCAATGCATTGTGCTAGAACTAGGAAAATAGGTTATAGGGAAGGAGGATAGAGGGAGTAGTGTCTGTGAACGTTTGATTTAAACTTTCTCACGCTGGTAGTGACAGGAAAGACCTCCGTAGGTAGTTGGTTCCACATACGAACAGTGCGGCTAAAAAAGGAATTCTCTCTGTAATGCGTAGTGCCATTCGTTGGCCAATCGACGACAAAGGGATGTGCTCTAAATTAGGCACGTGTTGTGCGTATAAATGTGCGAGTTTCAGGAACAAGTTCCCTAATTTTATTAGAACACATTCCGTTGTAGTAACGATTGAACAAGGAAATGCACCCCACATTGCGTAGATGCTCCAATGAATCAATAGAGCTGGATACCCTACTGTTACCGATGAGCTTCTTCGCTCTCTCCTATACGCGGTCGAGCAGCCCCAAAATAGACTTTGGAGCGCCGGCACATACATGAGAGTTGTATTCCATTTTTGGTCGGATATAAGTGGTATAAATAGTAAGGAGATCGGATGGGGTGAAATATCGTTTGCACCGTTTTAAAAACCCGAGGCACGTGAATGCTTCTTTTGCAACTTGAAAAATGTGTTCAGTCCATCGAACATCACACTGTATTTTCATGCCAAGAACATCAAGAGCATCTGATTCCTTAATATTTATACGCCCCATAATTACAGAGGCAACAGCATTTTCGGTCATGCGTCTATGAGTAACCATACAACATTGGGTCTTACGGGCGTTAAAGTCGACCCTGTTCGCATGACTCCATTCAGAGATTTTTGCTAAATCATAATTTAGAGTCTCATTCATTGTTTGTTGCATAGCCTTAACCTCACATCAGTGAACGTACAACTCGTTACGAAAAAACACCATTTTCGGATTATGACATACGCGAACGTACTGAAATCATGTTCAGCTTATACGATTGACATATCACTTAATTTGTTTTAATACGATTGTCGTTACGTTCACGGATGTGGCGATTTGAGCCCTGTTTATTTGTAATTAGTTTTTGTAATGATTTCTTACGATAAATTTATTATATCAAATCTCAATTCTTTTCCTTCGTTTTTTTTCTTTGTTTTTTCTTCAAAATCCTGTTAAGCTTGCCCTCTTATTTACGTTCGTTTAGTTAAACGATTACTTAGAAATTGAGGGTTCCCAAGTAATTTTTAATGTTCATGTAGGTTTTCGTTCATTCATACGCGCGCTGCAAACAACAACAATTTCATATTGAAACTCATAATTATTATTAGAGGGAGGTCTGTTTTTTTGCTGTTGCTGTTTCTTCAATGGCTGTTTGATTTTTTTTGTGGAGCAGAGAATATACTGAATGTGAAATTGTACAAAAATATTTATGATTAAATAATATTTATGTTTGAAATTAGTGTTTATTAATTTAAATGTTTGTAATTATGGAACTAAACATAAATGCAAACAAATGAGTGCATAAATAATTGAATAAGAGGAAATGTTACTTTTTGTTTGAAACACTTGCGAGTCATTTGTTTGTTGAATATTCAGGTGGGTCACAAAACTCCCACAACAATGTTGCTATATTGTTAAAAAGACACTCTAAGTACCAGCGATGCCAATTTAGCGCGTTTCGCGCTAGATTTAGCGCGTTTTAACTATGCCAAACGCGCTATTTTTCGTCTTAGCGCGCTTACTAAAAAAAAGCGCTAAATTAGCGCGTTTTGAATAAAGTCATCATCATTTCAGTTCAATATTTCCTTTTTACTTTTTTTGCATAAATTTAAAAACTTTCTAGTAGTCAAAAGTCATAAAATTTTTTAAATTGTTTAATGATTCAGCTGTCGCAAATAAAATTCTCTTGACTGTGGTTAGAAGTAAAAAACGCATTTTAATACTGTAAATAGCAAATATTTTGACATTTCACAACTAAAAATATGTAGGTACTCGTGTACTCGTGACCAAAAAATTTATATAACTTATTAAGCATCTATTCTAGCTGAAATACAAAAAGGATTTGAATCGCAAAACTATTCGACAATTTATATATGGAAGTTGTTACAAAGTTTGACAAATAAAATAAAAACTAAGTATTTCGATTACTTGGAAGGCAATTCAGATTCTGTATTAAATGATTTTAGTGATTTAGGATATAATTTCCAAGAAACAATATAATAAAGTCTGAAAAGAGCTACTAAAAAAATCAATTGTATTTACTAATACACATGTACATACATCGACTTTTATTAAAATTTAATTTAGCACGTAGGAAAATAGCGCGTTTTGCCTATAAATAGTCGACAATGCTGTAACTTAGCGCGTTCTAGCGCGTTTTGCGAAGGGTAATAGCGCGTTTCGGTTATAAATAGTTGGCATCGCTGCTAAGTACCGTTTCTTATACGGCAATTTGAGTTGAGAAAGTTTTTAATTCATGGGCGAGAGAGTAAAATATGATAGCTCTCCTCTTCATTATTTGCTCCTCTCTCTCTTTCTCTGTCATAAGCTCAAAAGTTGCTAAACTAAAATTGCCGTGTGTGAACCCAGAAAATTCAAGAGAAAATTAAAGTAACTTGCGTCAAGAAAAATTGATACGTTTAAAACCTCACTAATAGTTATGAAAAATTTGTCTGCAATGTACAGGTGAATATCTTATAAGAAAAAAAGATGAAAGTGTGTAAAAATAAAATTAATTGCAGCAACATATCGAGCCTTATTTTCTATTTAATCGTAAGCGACATGTAGTAAAAAATAAACTTTCTTATAGAAATTAAAATTTTGTGGTCTTGATGAAGTATTTAGGGTGCCTAGACACTTTCAGATTATATTGATATGTTCACAAAAATTGTTAAGCTTTACCGTAGTTACAACTTTGCCAAGTATTATTAACAAAAAATCAGGACTCTCTGGAAGTTATTCTGTAAAAAAGTGAAACAAATTTGTTTCCTTAATTTTTGCAACAAAAAAGTGCACAAAGAAATTATTTTCTCTGGCATAAGATGTTAACAAGATTTGTTCGCTAGACTCTTAGCTACATTATTGCCATATATAGTTTAGAGCGATCACCAAGTCTGAACTAGCTGTTGGTGAAAAACTTATGACACCACTGATGATGGCACTGATTTTTAAAATCTTTGGAGGCCCATAAAAAGAAATTGGTCACCAAAATCTCCAAACTGAGTACAGGGTTTTACTACCCTCTGGCAGTACTATCGAACGTGTACTACCCAGTCCGTGTGTTTTGCAAAAAGTGCTAATTTGTTGCATAGTGTAATTGAAAAAAAAAATTGAAATTGACCCATGATGTTCCCAAAAATTTTGAGTTCATGCAAAGTGTACGTGAAATATTGGCGTTTTAGAGACAAAGCTAAAAGAGACAGGCAAGCGTTTTTAGCTGTCAAAAATTGTGTCATGCATCAGATAATTTGTATGAATCAAATATAATTAGTGCGAAGATAACGCTTTGCTGTTGGTTGTAGAAAATTAAAAAATATATACATACATATATAAAAAATACCGATATGGTTGTTCATATTTTTGACTACTTTGATTTTAAAATTTTTCTGAAACCGAAAATGCTTGTTGCTCTTGCTTAGATTTGTCTGTTGAGCGTTTATTTAAGAAAACCACAGATTCCTCCAGTGAACACACTTTAAAGAAGAATGACAGTTATTTTAACGTCACTTTTCCAAAATTATACCGTTAGTAGCCAAAGTAAATAAATTGACTTACAATAGGTAACTGCATTAATTTCACCCTTATTTAAGGCTCAGTTAGCCGACTGTAATGTAATGTAACTGCAACGGTAGGAAACAGCTGATCGATATTGTTATGTGAAAATTAATGAAAATGGTTATAAAGATGTAATGTAACGTAACCTAATGTTCATATAAAAATATCGATCAGCTGTTTCCTATATTACAGTTACATTGCGTTACAGTCGGCTAACTGAGCCTTAAGGCGTCTTGCATAAGAAGAAGGAAAAGGTCAAACCTCTTTTAACGATCTCCAACAAAAAATGTGTGAGAATAAGTTACATACGAATGAGTGTATGTGCATATGTAGATACATACATATGTATGTATGTATGTATGTATATCTGTAGGTCTTTGCATTTAATTACGAGTATATGTATGATTTTAAAACAATACCCTGTTTAATAAGAGCAAACATTAATCTAGGGGTTTATCTTACGAGTTTCTTTGTAAGAGAAACTGCTGTAAAATTCCGAACTGTCAAATATTTCTTCGGCCAGTTAAAAGATAATTACAAAGTGTCAAACAATTGACATTTGTCAACGCTTTGATTAGGAAGAAACTCAAAAGAAATTTATTTTCTCCCCGCAGAACAATAGAAATTAATTGCAGAAATTTAAACAAAAAAAAATGTCTTGTAATAAAAGGTGGTATAATTTTAATAATTTCCTTTAGCACAAATTTTTCAAACAAGAAATTTATTAAACATTTCTGTGCTTGTCGAATACGTATTGTGATTTATGGCAACTATCCGAACGAACGGCCTTAATATCGCCACTCCAAACTACATACATACATACATACACACTTACATGCAACACACATACTACATACATACATACATATGTATCTATGTATGTACATATATAAATATGTACATTTATGTGTAAGAAACTTCAAAGCAGAGTTTGTAGAATCATAAATATTCGCATTTTGTGCATAAAAAATAATTATCACCAATTTAGCTTAAGGGTGTTGCTGGCGAAATTTAAATTTGCCACGTTTAAGTCTGTCCGTTCGTCCGTCTGTCGCAGTATCTACCATTTAGTGTGTTTGCGCCATATTCGTTGCAACTTGTAGACAGCCGCTATAGCGTGTATTTCGAGTAGAAATTCCCAAGGATATTGAAAAAAAGAAAAACTTTAAAAATTTTGATTTATTGTCATATAAGTAGATGTTTGTCAGCTGAAAATGTGCACGCTAATAAATGTAATTTATCATAATAAAATATGGCTAAATTGTTTATTAATTGTTGGTAATGGATATTTTTTTGTTGTTATTGTAGAAGTTATTAAGTACCCACCTTAAGACACTCATTTATTTAAATCTATTAAAAGGCTACTGGTGTTTTCATTATGGTTTTCGAAAAAGAAAACACCAACTAAATTTAGTTTTAACTAAATAAAAATAATTTCATTTAAATAACTTGGATATTAGTCACAATTTTTTAAAGGATTTAAGACATAATGAATATGTCAAAATGTAACAAAATTTTTATTATAAAAATATGGCTTAATTTGTAAAAACTTGTTGGGGATATCGGTTACCAAAATAAAATTGACTTTAATGCTGCATACAAATGCAAAGTGGAAAATCTCATATCTGTAGGTCTTCGCATTTAATTACGAGTAGACAACATTTGCATATTCTTATTTAATTTTTATATACAAAGTTTGTATACCTTTCTGATTACCGCATTTCTGTGGTTTTCACGCATAACAGCGCATGTCCAAACATCGATTTTTTTTTTTGGTAGAGCCAAAAAAATGAATCTTTGAATCTTATTCTATTTTTATCATTTTAGAAAAAAATAAAAAAAAAACATACATACATACGTCCATATTTTTTAAAAATTTTTAAGACCTTTTTAAAAAGCATTTAAAATATAACAACTTGGCTGTGCCTTCTTTGCTTGCTTTTAAAGGCAGGTTTTTTTTAATCGGTTTTTGAGAGAAGTGTTGTGAAGCTTGTGGGGTAAAACAAAATTCATGAAATGAAAATTCGGGGGATTTTTGAGATTTTTATTTGCTTTTTTTTAAATTTAGTTTTGTGTCGTTTTTAGTAGGAATGTATCCTCAGTATCGCCACTGATAGTTTTGATATTCCATTTGATACAAATGTCTCTCCGTGTCAAGATGAATTTTAAAATTTATTTATAATTTATTTTATTTTAATTTAAATGCAAACAGACGTAACTACACTTTTATATTTTTTACAGCAGAAACAAAAAACCTTACAAAATCAATAACAATAAAGTATTCTTGAAAATTTTCTTTAAAATTATTTTTAGTATGGATACTTATATGTTTTTTAACCATTATTTTCCTTTTTATATAGCTTTAGCTTTATGTTAGTTACGTTCTTTGCAATAAGAAAGTCGTAATTTTTATTCGCAGAGGTCTAAATATTTGCGTGAACATGTAGTTTGATAAAATGAACCATAATCAATCAAATACTCGATTTCTAATTTTTGTGTAGTTACGTCCGTATGCATTTAAGGTGACGATATATGTATGTAAATATTGTAAAGTGTGATTTTTTATAAAAAAAAAAAACTTGGCAACACTTTCAAGTGATTTATATTTAGTTTGGTTTGGCATATCAAATTGTGTAAATTTATTTTGAAAATCATGGTTCTGTTCGAAATACGTATCGCACACTACGTCCATTTTACGGTCCACATAATCGTCCATAAGAGCAATTAATTCCATTAACTATGGAACGTTTTCGCAACATTTTTACTCTAATAATGATAATACTCATCCACAGAGACGTAGTAGTACATTGCGTACGGAAGAAGTCATTGCTGCTGTAGAGCGTAGCGTAGAGGAAGACCCGAATCAGCTATAGAGCCATGATTACTGACTTCTTCGTTCATCAACTGAATAACCATGATGTGCACGAGCTGTGGTTTCAACAAGACGGCGCAACATGTCACACAGTTCGTGCGACAATTGATTTATTGAAGGAAACGTTTGGTAACCGCATAGTTTCACGTTTCGGACCCGTGAATTTGCCTACACGATCGTGCGGTTTGACGCGACTAAACTATTTTCTAGTCTACGTCTATTGATCACTTGGAGGACAACATTCGACGCATTATTGCCAATATACGGCCACAAATGTTGGAAAAAGTCATCAAAAATTGGACCTCCAGATTAGACTACGTCCGAGCCAGTAGTGGCTGTCATATGCCAGAAGTCATATTTAAATTATAATGCCAGAAGATTATCTTTCGAATAAAGTCAATTGCATGCCAATTAAAAAAAATTCAAAAATTGTTTATTCCATTTCAAAGTATATATAAAAATTAATACCTTCTCCGCGTGACCAAGCTGGACCGAATCCCCTCATTCTTTTTGTTTTGTTCGTCATTGTCTGAAGCAGAATGATATGAAAGGAAAAATTTAGAAAGTTGTGCGGAACATTACACTGTGTAACAAAAAACCAAAAGCTAAAATTTCTGTTGTAAGTTTGAGTTTGTTCCACTGTAAATCATTGAGCAGTTAATGGATTTGGTTGAAATTCGAGTAGATATGTATATCTATGGTCTAGATAAAAGAAACAGGGTACTTTATAGGGGGTAAAATAAGTGAAATTTTGTACTTTTACCGTTTTTTTTAACTTGGTATAAATACAGTTTATAGCACAATTTCAGTTTCTTTCTGGATGCGAGCAAAGTCGCGAGAAGATGCTAGTTTATATGTATATACATGTTTACATGACTTTCATTGTGTTAAAAAATATTGTATTGTGTTCTATTATGTATAATGCCAACAATCAAATCTATCACATTACTACTGTCACTTTCAACTTTAGAAACATTCTTATTTAATTCCACTTGTTGAAATATGTACTATGTATGTAAATAAACATTTTAATTTATGTCATCTACCCAATTAATTTTTATTGTTAAAATTATTACCTAACAATAGAAACTAAAAATATTTATAAAGGAAATTTACATATAAATTAACGATGAATTTTAAAATTTTTAGGCGCCAGATCAGTTTTCAAAAGATCCCAAAAAGACAAAAACAAAAAAAACAAACAAAATAATATTTAAAACATATCTTATCATAAATAAGTTGAACATAAAGGGAGATTAAATTACACATTTCGATATAAATGATAGAAATTATGAAATTTTAAAGTGTCAAAATTAAACACTTTTGTCATCTAATAAAAGTGTGAGTTTTTCTTTCCATTGTATGGAAAATGTGTAGTTTTTGAAAAATTATAGCAGATGATCATAGAACTATAAAATATCAATAATATTTATTTAATAAGAGTGAAATGAAATTAGGTACCTTAAGTAACCGATTATGGAAAAATCATAGAAGATGACAAAAGAACTATAAAATATCTCTACCAAAAAAAAACCGACTTCAATGCAAAAGTCGGATAGAAGAAGATAAGAATGTACGTGAATTATAAAATTAAATTAATTTAAATGCAAGATTATGTGTTTTTCAGAGCTCAGGGTGCGTGTTAAGTCTTGTAAAAATCGGTAAAGTAGAACCACTTAAAATAAAATATTAAATTTTAGTGGGCGTGACTCGGCCCATTTTTTAAAATGGGGGATTGTATCTATTTTAGAGCTCAAGGTGTGTGGTAAGTTTCGTAAAAATCGGTTAAGTAGAACCACGTGAAATATTATAATAAATTTTAATGGGCGTAATTCCGCCCATTTCTCCAATTTTCAAATTGTGTAATTACAAGAACCAAAGATGTTTGATAGGTTTTGCAGCAATCAAATAAGTAGAAAATCATTAAATTAAATAATAAAACAAATTAGTGGGCGTGTCCAGCCCACTTTTTTTACAATGGAACCAATGGGAAGCTATACCCTTTCAGACAGAAAAAGAATTTTTACAATCGGTGTAAAATGTAGCGAGTTATGAAGTAACATTGCCAAAAAAAAAGTAGAGACGAATTGATAACCTCCTCTTTTTTTTGAAGTCGGTTAATAATAATAATAAATAAGATTATGTGACCTACTCGTTAATAGAGATGGGAGCGTGTTGAATTTTTCCAACACGATACGAACACGAATGCCACGATGTCCAACACGTACGAAAAACGCACGCGAAATTTTTTCAAAACACGAAACTGCACAGCACGCACGAAATCAAATTGAATAGCAAAAAAGCATTTTTTATATTCAAATAGATACATATTTTTGTTTAATTTCAGAACTTTATGCTCAACAAATTTGAGGGTTTTACGTGCTTGACGATACAAAATATTAAATTTTTTCTTTACTGGAAATTCATGCATACATATTTTAACAACAAAATTGGTTTCGTGTTTATCACGTCAATTTTGGTCAACACGATACGGCACGAACACGCACGAAAGCAGATTTTCTGTCAGGAACACTTTGTGTTGAGTCGTGTCACGAAAAAAACACGACACGCGCCCATCTTTACTCGTTAATAATGTTATACTTGTATTATTGTATCATGGAATAAATAATTAAATACAGCTTTCTTCTTCTCTTTCGCACAAATTCATACTGCAGCTGTTTGGGTTTGATAACCTAAAAAGTAACCAAATAATATTCAAATGAGAGGAGATGAGGCTGGCTGGCTGGCTAATCGATTACCCAGTCTTCAACATTCAACTATTTATAAGAGAATACATTTTCAACGAAAATAAAAAACGCCAAATTGAAATAAATCTTCTCCATGTGTTAAATTATGATTACCGGACATTGATAGCAAACATGCTTAGAACCCCCATCAAATTCTCAAACACACATCCAACACACCAAAGTTTTAGAGGCCGTGTTACTCTTGCAATCATTAGGAATCTTTAAAATAATCACCTGCTGTTTTAAGAGATATAAAATTCATTGTCTAAGCACCTTTGCTCGCAAGAGTTCTTTCTAACATAACAAGCTTGATATTTCGTGATTGTATTTTTATTCACCACAACAACGTTTGTGTAGATGTATTTATTAGAAAATCTGTTGTACTACATATTTGTTTTATTATTGATTAAACAAAATGATTAAATGTTGGGTCACCCGCAGCATTAAGAAGAAAAGGAAAAAAAGCACACAGTTTATTGGATTTAATTTTTGTTTATATAAAAAATAGTTTTTAACACCAGGTATTTTTCAAAATTTTTATTTTACTGTTTCTTCGATACTGATCAGATTGTTATTACGAGGAGTATGATAGAGATAGTTAGTAAATGTTTTGCCTACAGAAAGAAAAAAAAAACATAAAAATTAAATGAGAAAAATACAATTCTACGAATAGGTTTTAACGAGCATCTATTAATTAGTTTTATAGGGAGATATACGTGTAAATACAGTTGTGAGAAAAAATATAGCGGCAGAGTTTTATCAGCATATGTGTAAGATATCATAACTCTTATCACATCTCTCATTTGCTTTAATAATGTCATAACTTAAAAAATTCAAGTTTTGAGTTAACAATGCAGAAGTAATTCTCATATCAATATTCAAATTTTATAAAAATTTTATACAAATATCTTGCATACTCAACTCTTGGGGAAAAAATAAAATTTTCTTTTTCCTTTAAGTTGTGTGTAAAATGAAAACATTAAGCTCGTTTTCAGTAAACTTAGTTTTTTTTTTTTAATTCATAACGTTGTTGTAGTAAATTAGAAATCACAGCAAGTTATTTTTTCTTTTAGCTATTTTTAAAAATTAAATTAGGACACCCGGTTATAGCTATGCTGCTTAGCTATACAAAACAAACAATGCAATAAAAATATATTATATGATGATGTCAAATTTGCCGAAAATCGCTGTAGTTGCTTTTCGCTATTTGGTATGAATGAAAAAACAAATAATTTTGATCATTTTTGGTTGTTGAAAAAGAGCATAAAGCAAAAAAAAAAAAATAATTGGAAAAATTGTTGATTAAATTCGTTTGGAAATCTGTGTTACAATAAGAAAATATCTCTTTAAAGCAATAACGGACGGAGACAATACTAAAATTGTTAGAGAATTTTTTGTTTTTGAATTTTTGTCGTCTGTGCCTCGAGAAAATAAATGTTTTATTTCCAAGGAAAATTGGAGCAAAAATTATAAGGAGACAATTTTAACGAGTAGCGGGGGTCGTGGGTTCGATTCCCAACCAAAGATTTTCGTTTGTTTCACTGCAACGGGTGATGATCTTTACTACTATGCTCGACAAAATAAGTTACTATATGTATAATTCGTAGTTACATATATTTGCAACAATTAATAAATAAATAATGAACTTTTCACTTATTTTTTCCAACCACTGACGATATTGCGGGCACAGGCTAACAAAAATGTAGAATAAAATATTTTAAAAATTATACCTGCTATTTTAATACCCTCCACTGTTCCGCACCATTACAACTTATTACAGGCATGAGCCAATAATTTATTATAATTTTTTATATTAAAAATTTTAACAAACAAATATTTACACCAGCCTCACAGATGTAATACTTTTTTAATGCTTTAAATGAGCTAGAGAATAAGCCATTACTGGCACCACATGAAATAATTACATACTACATAAATAATACCATCATTTATATGCAAATATGTATACTTATAGTATATTGATTGTATAATCCAATTTAAGAGCAAACAAAATAATTAATATCTTACGATAAACAATAATAAAGACGATAGATATCAAAATGTTTTGTAAGATTTTAATTATTTTTAATGCAAAGCAAAAGATAATTAATTATATGAAAGATATTAAAAATGTAAGTAAGTAAGTGATTTATTTATAATAAAATATATATATGCATATTTTTAAGTTATGAAAGTTTTAAGGTTTAAAAAGTAAATATATTTTGTTATTTGTTCGTTTAGTCATATAGACGAAAGCGCTCATAATCATGTGAATTCAACAGTTAAATAAAGTTCTTCATTCATGTTCCTGCTATACACCGATTTTTGAAACACATTCTCGATACGATACACACGTCAAAAAAATAATCATCGTTAAATTTTCATAACTCTAAAAAATATAAATACAGCACATAATTTCATGTCATGTAATAAATAAATAAAAAAAATCGCTCTTTTTGGTTCACAAAATGCTTTTTTATGCAACTCAACCCAACTTTCTTATTTATGTTAAACAGCTGTTGTTTGGAAAGCTTTCCATGATATTTGGAAATTGTTTAGTGCTGCCATACTTTCATCATAGCTAATTAGCAACTTTAGTTAAACACTAAAAAAATTAAACCTTATTTAAGTACATTTTAAATTAAAATTAAAATTAGCTAATTACATATTTAGTTATCAAGTATGGAAAGTACCATTACCCTCACTTATTTTACTTCGCCACCGATTCATTGCTACAAATGTCCATGAAGGAGCCCGCTGTGATATGCACTAGCATAGACACTAATGCATATCAGAGAAAGCTATGATGTTGATATGACTGAGTCTGGCCAGGGATTGAACTTGGGCTCTCCAAGACTGTAACTTGCTTTGTAGTCAATGAACTAATGCATTGAACACAGCAGGCTACCGACTACAAAATGTCAAGGATAAAATACACATGTTTATATGAGAGTGATTTTTTTGAAGACAGCAAGGCAACGGAGCGGCAGGTTGTTGTCCATGCTGATTTTATCGTTGCAATCCAATTAAACTAATTTCTATTTCTTTGGCTACAATGAGAAAATTCAGTGTTGCCAGTATAATACAATATGTTGAATGAATGCTATCGCACAATTATTTCATATTATTTAACAGAAACAATATCCAAAAATTGATGGAAAGAATAAATTGACTCATTTATTTTTATACGTTTACGTCATATAAGTACATTTTTAAAGAGTAATTTAATTTTTATAAATGCGAAATATTTGAAGGTGGCAATACTGAACTATGTATTTATACTTAAATAATTAAGTAGCTGGCTACGAGGCGACAAATGCTGCTAGCGGCATTTGAAGTCGTGTGTTCGTGTAGCCTGCTGTGGTGAATGTGCTTAATGCATTATGCATTAAACTACACGAACACACGACTTCAAATGCCGTTAGCAGCATTTGTCGCCTCGTAGCCAGCTACTTAATTATTTTGGAGACGGCAGCAGTTCAGTATTGCCACCTTCAAATATTTCGCATTTATAAAAATTAAATTACTCTTTCAAAATGTACTTATATGACGTAAAAGTATAAAAGTGAATCAATTTATGCTTTACATAAATTTTTGGATATTGTTTCTGTTAAATAATATGAAATAATTGTACGATATCATTCATTCAACATTTTGTATTATACTGGCAACACTGAATTTTCTCATTGCAGCCAAAGAAATAGAAATTATTTTAATTGGATTACAACGATAAAATCAGAATGGACAACAACCTGCCGCTCCGTTGCCTTGCTGTCTTCAAAATAATCACTCTTATATAAACATGTGTATTCTATCCTTGACATTTTGTAGTCGGTAGCCTGCTGTGGTGAATGTGTCTAATGCATAACTACTTCAGCCAGCAGCATTCCCAGTCCTCTCCCTCGAAAGGAACAAAAAATACCCATACGAAATCTTTTCATATATCGATCCGCCATAATAGTGTGCTAAAAGGTGGCAACTTCGACCCCTCTAAACAAGACATACGTATGTATGTAAATATATATATGTATGTGTATTTTGCTTTTGGTCTACTCCGCTAGAATCAGTAGTTATACAAATTATTTTGTTGTGCAGTGTTATTTATGTACATTTAAGTATGTTCTGTCTGATATTGCCACATTCACATTAATTTTCTTGAAATTGTCCTCTTAGTTCTCTTTTATTTTTATTAAATTTTCGAACAAAAATATTAACTTAATTTTATATCATCATTCATTCTTTTTTAAATAGAATTTTTCCCATAAAAGAACAACAAGTTTTCGCATTGCAAACTTTTGTTAACTTAGACAATTTAATTTGTTAGCAATTTGTTTAGTTTTGTTCATTTTGAATACATATTTTGTTTTTAGCCATTAGCAAAACGCAATCATTTATAAGGAATATGCTGCCAGTCCAAACACAACAACGGAAATGCAATTTTAGATTTCATCAACTGATAAGGGAAAAAACTAATAAACAAACAAATATTAAGTTTGTGAATGAATATTGTTTCAATATCGAGTTTTTTTATTAGTTTTCTTCATGTGAATTTTTGCTCACTTATGTTTTATGTTATAAATGGGAGAAATTTTCAAACTAGGTCTAAAACTAAATAACATTGTATGGACAAAAAGTTAAAAAAAAAGCATATTCTTTTTGTTAGGGCAATAAAATATAAACAGTAAAGTAAAAAAACATTTGCAACTGAAAATGTGAAAGCGAGTTGGCGTGCAAAAAGTTGCATATTTGTTTTATTGAAAAAAAAATTAAATGAGAAGTTCAACCAATATAGTTGAAAAAAGAACTCAATAATCAACATGTTGATTATCGATATTGGTTGGACTTCTTATTTGTTCTAAGAAATTTTTGGGCAAAAGTTCCCTGATGATCTGCATTAGCAGATTAGTGATAAGATCCAGCAAACCCCTCAATAATCAATTTCAATGTGTTTTTAATAAAAAAAAATATTTTACTGAACAAATGTTAAACTTAATTGTAACAATTCCCCAAAAAAACACCAATTATTAACTTGACTGCACCCGTTAAAAAATACTTGTGTGGCAACACTCTATTCTTGCGAAAGCAATGAATAGTTTTTGTTGATTTTTACATTTCTTTCCCCTTACATACTTCTTACAACTACAATTCGAGCTGGAAAAAAGTCAGATAATGTAGGCAGCGGTAAAGTAAGAAAATAAAAAACATGTTGATTATTGAGTTTTTGTTTCAACTTTGATATTAGTTGAACTTCTCATTTGTTTAAGTGAAAGTTTTACATAATATCTCTATAAAGTAAAACAATAGTTTGGGTTTATTAGTGCGTTAACAAAGGTTAAACTTAAATTGATTATTTCAAGAAGAGGTGGCCTTCCACCGCCTTGATAGACTATGATAATTCTTTTATTATTACTGTAAGTTTATCTTTAGATGATCATACGGGTATGTTCTGTATTCCACGTGAAATTAAAACGTGTGGAATTGCAATAGAATTGTTGTTGGAAATGCGAATTTATAATTCCCGAACGATTTAATTTCACGTGGAATACAGAACATACTCGATAGACTTGTTTTCCAAAACTTTGGACTTTGAACTTTGGAACTCAAGCAATTATGTCACGTCCTTATTGAATAAGCCTTTCTAATGTAATATAATTAATTCATTAACATTTATATGCACTTCGGCATTATACTGTATCAAATCAATTTCCAAAAAACGCCACTAACTATTTCAATAATTCTATTAAATGAATTTTGTACTGATACTTTTAAAACCATTAAATGCATTATCATCATATTGCAACAACAAACATTTTTACCACAAGCAGAAGCAATCACAACATCAATTGGTCAGCACCTGAGTAAATTCATAAGTCAGTTATCGTTAGTTAAACCATGACATTTTCAAGTTACTTCTGTATGCCAATGAAACTGTATAAATGTTTAAGGAAAATATTTAAGGCCTCTGGGGCAAATGCTGTTGTGAAACTACTAAACTACTATAGAAGAGGGAAATGAAACGAAAACAGGCGTAAACAAATTGAAATTGGCATTACTGCAGCTTGTTGACGCTTAATTTATTATGCGTAGGCCACACCAACCACATCGTCAGCCAACAATGAGCAAACGAGAGTTGTTTACGATGTGCACATACACCGAAAGAAATTAGTGAAACGAAACAATAGTAAGTAAGACAGACGGACATAAAATTACAAACTTTTTAAGCTTAAATTTCCCAAAAATTAACAAAAAATTATAAAGAATTGCACATACTAAGAATTAGCATATGACAGAAAATTTAAATTTTTTAGCATGTACATACATATAAGTAAGACTTACCTTTAGTCAGATCTGCGTACTCCTTATCCTTTGGTAATAAAGAAGTTGCTGAAAAAAATCTTGGCAAAAAAAGCCACAATCCCATTGACTTCACCAGCCTGTGTGTGTTATCTGCAAATATATTAAATGATGGTAATGTAGTATGTATGATTGGCGCAAAAACAAATTCTCATAGTATTTCATTTTATTTCTTTAACAATCTACATACGAGTATGTACATCTAAAAATAAGGTTTTTAATTGAATATTAACACCTTTCAAAGTATCGACTTCTTTTGAGGTGCGATTCTTTTTTGTCTGATTTGATAACAATTTCTATATTGGCCCCATGTACTCGTATAATTCATTCCAGCAGGGAAAATTGCTGGAGGGAAATTTGGCGTAAACCAAAGATACTAAAACAATTTAGAAATAATTTGATTGTGACAATGATTTATGCAAAATTTTTATTGAATTTTATATTCACATATACACACACACACAATCCTAAAGGAGGTGCACGACAACAAGTATTTTCGATGCAAGATTTCAATACGAAAGTTGTTAAATATTTTCAACTGATTTTCAATTGATTTTCAATTTAAATTTTCACGATTAAAAATTACCAACTGCATTTTTTCAAACACTGTTTTTTTTTTCGAAAAAAAATTTTTTTTAAACATTTTTTTTAATAGTACATACTGAACAATTTTTTTCCAGAAAATTTTGCTACAATTTTATCGATAAAATTTTAGGAAAAAAAGTTTTTGCATCGATTTTTAAAAAAATTTACATATTTCAATAAAATTTGATTTGATTTTTTTTCGATAAATGTTGATACATAAATAACTCTTAAAATTTATCGATAGAACTTCCTAAAACTATTAATTATCGAAAGGGTTCCCAGTAGTATTTAGTGGTGACCATACCTTTAGAAACATCTATTGAAATTTACCGTAAGAAATTTTCTTATACGAGTATGTACACATATTTATGCAAATTTGTTTGAATAATTTTTTCGATATACATACATACGAGTATGTAAATATGTATAAGGTTTCCGAAAAAATTATTCCGAGAGTTTTTTTTTTAATAATTCTTAAAATTTATCGATGAAATTTAGTTAAAAAATTGTAAGCAACATCCATTGCATATATATTTATATATTTATCGAAATTGTTTATGGAAATTTAAAAACAAAATTCTATCCAAATACTTTTTTTTTGGAAAATTGATTTTTAATTCCATTTTTTCATGATATAAAATTACTTACTATATTTTTTCAAAAGCTGTTTTGCTAACCAAAAAAAAGTTTCCAAAAAATGTCTGAAGAATTTCTTTCAAAAATGTTTAAAAATTTTTCGAAAAATTGTTTGAAAAAAAATTTTTTTTTTTTGAAAATAGTACTGAGCAACTTCTTTTTTCAAAAAACTTCATATAAAATTTTCGAAAAAAACAAAAAATTCGATTAAAAAGGATTTGAAAAATTTTATAGATAATTTTTAAAATTTATCGATAAACTTTCTAAAAAGAAGAAAATTTCAGATGTTCACATTTATCTATTTTTCGGAAAAGTATATACAAAGGTTTTGAATAAATCTTTTTGAATATTTTTGAATATTTTTTTTTTTGATAAAAGTTTTTATTTTCCCAAAAAAATTTTTCGAATAAATCGATGAAATTTTCTAAAAAAAAATTGTTAGAAACACCTACTCAAATTTACCGTAATAATTTTGCAGATATATGTATATATACATATTTACCGAAATCTTTTATACAAATTTAAAAAAAATCTATTCAATACTTTTTTTTTTGAAAAATGGTTATCGAAAAGAAATTCTTCACAAAATATTGTCCGAAAAGTTTTTGTAGAAAATTTTTGGTAAAAAATTTTTTTGACAACTTGCGCAAACTTAAGAATTTCTTTTCAGAAAAAAAAATATTTGAAAATGTATACATATGTATGTATGTATGTATATGTACATATTTATGTATATAAAAAAATGTAAAAACAAATTTTAAGAATATTTTTTAGAAAGAGTTATAAAAAAATTAATTTGGCGAAAATTTAGTTCTTTAATTTATTGAAAAAATTTTTTTATTGGAAAATGTTTCGAAATTTTGTTAAGTTTTTTCTTTTAAATTCGGAGAAAATTTTGTTTTGGGCAGCAAAATGTTTAAAGGATAAGGGGCTGTTCACATATTACGTAACCGTCTACGGGGCTGGGGATAAGGATTTGTTACGGTTTAGAAAATTTATACTGAACATTTTGTAAAAATTAGGTGGGGGTGTTTATAAAAACTCGGGAAACAGCATTACGTAATATGTGAATGGTCAAACATTTAAAAGTTACAAATAACAATAATTAAATGCACAGACATGTTTAATGCTTGTAAATTCTCACCACACCCTCTGGTTCGTTTGCTCCTAACTATTTGTGTTTTAAGTTAATGATAAGTTTTTTCTAATTTACAAAATATAAACGAATTAAAAGAATCCTTTAATGAGAAACTAACAATATCGTGTTCATTTTATTTCTTCTTGTTGCTTTTACGAATGAAGATGATGATGCTGATGCTGATGCTGATGACGATGACGATGATACCACATGGTGTGTTTAAAGTGATAAATTTAACAAATTTTTTTAGATAAAAATCTTGTAGTTTTTTACCCGGTTGTTTTGTGTCTGAATTTCTTGTATTTTGGTGTATTTTGTTACCCGACTGTGATATGACTATAAAACAAACAACAACAACAACAACAGCAGCAGCAGCAGAAGTGCGTGTCTGTTTGTCTGTTAAGTGTTGCTTTTGTGTTTTGACATGGAGCTTGAGGTTGCTTGATACTCCTCGTATTAATGTTGTGTCAAATTGGGTGTCTCTTTTGTAAAGTTTTTGTTACTTCGTGGTGTTGTGTGGCTTGTTGTTAATAAAAAAAGGCAAAAATTTTCTTGTTGTAACGTTTTTTTTTTGTATTTTCTTTTCTTTCTTATCATGCAGAAACAAATGTCAGAAGTTCATTTGGATGTTTAACGCAGAAATTGTTGGGTCAAGAAAAAAAAAGAGATGTGAGATGTGACAAACAAAATTGATATTTGTTATTTTTTGTTTTAAATAAAAAAAAGGTCAAGTGTTGTACATATTTTTCAATGAATTTGAATTGTGTTAAAATGTACATAAATCTGTTAAATTTGGACACATGTTTGTTATTAATTAATAGCATTCAAAAATATACTAAGTTAAATATATCGCAACGTCATAACTCAAAAAACCTTAATGGAAAGAGAAAATTTTATTATTCTCTCAAAAGTTGAGTGTACAAGATATTTGTATGGAATTTTTACACAATATGAATGAAAATATGAGGATTAATTCTGCATTATTATCTCAAAAATTATATTTTTTGAGTTATGACATTCTTTGAGTAAATGAGCGACGTGTTTAGTATTAATTAATAGCATTCAAATAATTACATAATTGTAATTTGTTAACTTTAATTATTATTGTTCGAACTTCATTGTTTCTATATTTATGATTTGATCAGGCTAAAGTTCGTATCGCTTTGTAAGACAAATTACATGCGATAATTATTAATGAACAACTAACATCAAAGTTAATTTTAAATATTCTGACAAACACGTAGTAGATCGGAACAACTAGCTATTTTCGAGGGCCACTACGCCTTCATCATCAGCGTTCTTTCGTGTTTGGTCCACTGTGTGTGGTGTGAGTTGATGTAGATTTCTGCTTTATATACGCAACTTTCATTGCAAATGGAATATGTGAATTGTGTTGATTCATCGTATTACAATTTATGAAATTATGAAAGCTCAATTTTACCATCCCTAAATTTACAACAGTATTGCCATTGTTGTTTGTTCCTTATTAGTTAATTTGCTTATTTTTGTTCTACTTAAGACAAACATTTTTGTTTTGATACTATTAAGTATATTTATTTAATTTTTGTCACATGGCTATTAATTTTAGTTAATTTTAATTATTATTGTTCGAACTTCATTTGTTTCTATATGTATTGTTTATTACCTTAATTAAATTACAAGCTGAATAGATTAAGCTGTGGTCAGTGCAATTAGTTTTAATTTAAAAAATTTGCCTAACCCCACTTGTAACCCAAATGTCAATGACTCTCAAATGTCAATTACATTCTCCTAACATCACCATTTAATTTTTAATCTTTAACTTCAAATTAATTTTTTTAATCGTTGTTTATTGAACCCAATTTCATGCATACAAATAATTAAAAAAAAAAAATTCATAGGAAATACATATTCAAATGGACTGTAAAAAAGTTAAACCTTGTTTTGTGTGCCTTAAATTTAAACACTTTATTTATAGTTCTACGAATCATATTCCCCCCAAACACTTCAAATAAGAAAAAATCGTTAACAGCATAAAAACAAATAACAAAAAAGAAAAAAACTGCCACCTTCAACCAAGCAGCCAGTACTTGCACAGATGAACATAAAATAAGAAAGAAAAAACAACAATAACTAATGAAATGAAATTTAATTGCGCTAAAACTCAATCAATTTCTCACTGACTTTATTCTACATGATTTTTTCCCTCAAACTCAGATGATATCACTGCTACAGCAACAACAGCCTTAACAATCTTTATGTCAATAAAAACAAACAAGTATTACACGAGTTTACATAGTTACAACAACTGCACCACAAAAGAACCACAAACCAAAACAAACCAAACGAAAAATAAAAACAAAATTTATAGGAACATTTTAGGATCTCTCGTAAACATGGCCGCATGTGGTCAAAACTTACTCACAATAACAAAAACTCAAACAGCAGGGGAAGACAATGCTAACGACACATATAGTACATTCTTAATGAAAATGCATCCAAATAACAACTTGTTAAAGTCTTTTTGTAAGGCACTGTGTTTTCCAACAACACAAAAACAATTGAATTGCTTGAAAAAAGTGAGCGTTTAAAAAAAGTCACTTAAAACTTATCGATAAATGAATTTAATGAATTTTTCGATGAATTTTACTGTGCAGTGAGCACATTTAATGAAATACATGAAATAATTCTATAGGGATAATTTATCGATAACTATTTTCTTAGAGAGATTTTATAAATGAGTTTCATTGAGCCCTATTTTCAATTTAATCGTAAGCGAGATGTAGTAAAAAATAATCTTGAGCGACAATTTATGTAGCAGGAATTGCCCGTAAGGAATTCAATTATATAGAAAAATAATAATAATAAATAAATTAATAATAGCAGTCAGCGTTAACATTTGTCAAGTTTTCCCTTTTTTTGGAAGTTTTTTGAGATGCAAAAAGTTTTTTGAAAAAATAAAGTTTTGTAAAGTTTTTTTTTAGAAATACATAATTTAATTTTTGCAGTATATTGGATGAAACCATTAAAGGCCATGACTCACTATCATACAAAGTCGTGTGATCTACGAAAAAGTACAACCCTGGTGTTATTGTCTTTTGAAAATTTTCATAAACTCCATCATACCAGGGTTGTATTTTTTCGTAGATCGCACGACTTTGTATGATAGTGTATCACGGCCTTAAGTGATGTTTGTATGCAATAAAACGATTTTATATTTTCTCACTCCCTTATTACTGCAACAGTGTCTAATTGTGTTTACTCCCTATTTTTATGTTTTCTTTTAAAATTTTGGTATTTTTGTAGAAAAAGTTTTTTTTTCAGATATAAGAAGTTTTTTTTTTAAATACATATGGTAACGCTGATAGCAGCTTTATATATAAAAATTAATAAGTGCGTGACTTTTTGAATGAAACACAGTTTCTTCCATTTTTAGAAGAAAAATACACGAGGTTGTATGTTTTGAACAGCTGTTAAACGCAAAGTAAATGACACGTGCTTGACAGTAGTTTATTAACAGGTGGAACTTGATGGGAACAGTGTTGCATTTCATATAACTACGAGGGAAGTTCAAAAAGTCACGGACTTATTGGACCGCCCTCGTATTAAGGCTTTATAAAGGCTTAATAAGAAAATTTTGTATGAAATTTATTTTAAACTCTTTATAAAGTCTTAGTAACTTTTATAAATAAGGCTGTAACTAAATAAATAAAATATATTTGAATATTATAAAAAACCTCCTGAAAACTTAAATTTTTATCACTTACGATTAAATCGAAACTAGGGCTCGATATATCTGTGACAATAAGGAAAAAGTTAACTCATATTTTACTGTTTTGCAGGAGAGCATTTTTAAGCTTTCAAGTCAATTTTCACAAATTTATTTCTTTTACCGCTAGATTGGGAAATTCTCTGTTAACATTTATTTTTTTTAAGCAAACATCGTTCTACACACTATAAGTAATACATTTAAGTTGAAATATACCACAGTATGAGTTAAGTTAAGTTATTATTCCAAATGAGAGTAGAAGCTTAAAAAGGATAAGCCGCAAGTCATTTTGCTATAACTTCTTGAAAAATAGCACAAATTAATTGAGCTTTTGGCCAGGGGTACTTTCGGTTATGCAGATTACGGAGGTACCATTAACTCAAAATCAGCTTATCTCGACTTAAGCACTTTTTCCTTTTTGCCACAGATATGTACGTATGTATATGTTTCCTAAAATGTATTTATTTATCATATGTATATAGCTCTATCGATAGATAATAAATATATGGTCCCAAGACCAGCATTTCGGCATCTTATTCATTTTATATATTTTTTTATTTTTATAGTTTACATTTGCAAGTTTTTTTTTTTTTTTTTAAAGAATTGTCGAAAAGAAAATTAGGAATAAAAAAATATGTACGTATGTATATAAAATTACAGTCATAAAATCTATAGATAACAATTGAAGCGCAGCCGCGAATAACGTTGTTAAAGACAGTTTTTACAAAACCAATGTTTTCACAGATTACAGTTAATATTATTCTTTTGCGTTGTTCAAACATCAAATTATCCAAAAATTATGAATCTTATCCCCGTTAAAATACAATTACAAACAGGCAGTCAGTGGAAGAACTTTCTAAGTAACTGGCAACAAAATCATGCAAACGAAACGAAACGAAAGTAATTGGTAAATGTGACAGAGATCCAAAAGAAATGTAACAGAGATCGATAAGCTAACAAAAGTTAAACGAAAAAAAAACAATCTTGCTTTAAAATACGTTTTTTCTCTCCCCTGAAAAACTATTATTTTGTCACTTAAAACGTTATTCGCGGCTTACCTTCAATTAATTGAGTATGTGCATTCGTTTGTTGAATCTTTTTGAAACCTTGAAAAATGTTTCACATTTCCACTTTTTTATACACATAAGACACTGTGCCAGATCTTAGTGTCTTATTAACATTATTTTTATACTATTTTCTACAGTATCATGTTTGTTTGGCATTCGTTGATTTTATATTCTGCTATAAATAGGAGATAGATAATACTAAATAGCGAAGCAACAGCCACAATAATACAATTTTTGAGATATAAAACAATACGGATATTTAAGTACTGAAGATTATTTCGCCAGATACAAATAGAAGGATATATATGTAAATATAATGAAATACTACATACATATATTCTCCAAAACGAAAATAAGGAATTCTCACTTATGTTCCATTTTTTCTGTTATAAGGGGACATTCACATATTACGTAACGCTATTTTCGGGCCCGCGAGGCTCGGGCCTAGGGCAGCATAATTTAATTTTTTTTCGCTAAGGTTTGCTTTAAAAATACTATGAAATTTCTATTAAATTGATTAAAAGTAAGATTGATATGATATGTGACCAAAAGATTGGGATAAATATATGTAAATTAAAAAAAAAAAAAGTACATACATATTGGTATCGTCACCTAAAATTAAAAAATCCGTAACTGCACTCTTTTTAGAGGAAAAGCGAAACAATTTATAAATATAAGACTACGAGGGCGGATCAATAAGTCCGTGACTTTCGAACTTCCCTCGTAGTTATATGAAATGCAACACTGTTCTCATCAAGTACCACCTGTTAATAGACTACTGGCAAATTTTGAGCAAGTGTCGTCATTTACTTTGCGTTTAACAGCTGTTCAAAACATACAACCTCCTGTATTTATCTAAAAATTAAAAAAAAGTGAATTTCGAGTGCTCATTAAACATTATTTTTTGCGAAAAAAAACCGTCAATCAAACCAAGGAAAGGCTCGATAAATACTATAGGGACTCTGCACCATCCATTTCAATGGTAAAAAAGTGGTTTACTGACTTTCGTTGCGGTCGCACAAGTACAAATGACGCTGAACGTTCTGGACGGCCAATTGAGGTCAGTACACCCGAAAATGTAAAAAAATCCACGATATGGTGTTGGCTGATCGAAGAGAAAAAGTGAGTGAGATTGTTAATGCCATAGGCATTTCATATTGCAGTTTTGTTTCGATTTTAAATGATCAGCTGGGTTTAAGAAAGTTGCCTGCAAGATGTGTGGCGCGTTTGCAATTGACCGTAAACGTAAACGTGTGACAACTTCAAAGGATTGTTTGGAGTTTTTGCGGCATTTTGTAACTGTGGATGAAACATGGATGCATTACTGTACTCCGGAGTCCAAGCAGCAGTCTAAACAATGGGTTTCTCCGGGTGAACCTGCTCCGAAGAAGGCCAAGGTAAGTTTGTCGGCCAATACGGTGATGGCAACAGTTTTTTGGGATACACACGGGATAATCCCCATCGATTACCTTCAAAAGGGAACAACAATAAACTGCTAATATTATGCCAACTTATTAGACCGATTTAATGAGGATTTAAAAAGAAAACGACCCCATATGGCCAATAAAAAACTTCTTTTTCATCAATATAATGCACGGCTGCACACGTGTCCAGTCTCAATGGCAAAACTCTATGAATTGGACTACGAATTGGTACCTCATCCGCCATATTCTCCGGATTTAGCCCCTTGTGACTACTTCCTATTTCCAAACCTAAAGAATTGGCTCGGTGGAAAGAGATTTAGCTCCAACGATGAAATTATTGACAAAACAAATGAATATTTTAAGGTCCTCGAAAAATCCTATTTTTTTTGGAAGGGATACAAAATCTGAGTTATAAGGAGATTATGTTGAAAAATAAATTTTTGCTTTGCAAAAAAAAAAAAATAACTGTGTTTCCGCCCTCGTATTTACAATCGCAAATAATTGATTTTGCTAAAAAAAAAAAATTAAGTTCGAAAATTATGTCGCTTAAGCTTTTTTTTGGCAGTTATGGCACGATATGTATTTATTATTTATGCATTTAAAAATTATCGGCCTGTCCCACGATTTCGACTAAATAGTTATGTATATTGAAGAAGAAGAAAAATATTTTATTGCTGTTTTCAATAGAAGTTGTCGATCGAACGTTTTCTGTCTACATCATGGGACAGAACCTACATATATAAATATTCTTTTTTTATAATCATTTCTACATAATCAAAAAGGGTGGTATATCACAAAGTGCCTTGGGAGACAGCAGGCCCAAATCCGCTACTGTATATAGGATATAATTTGTCTTCACTATATACATACATACATGCATGCACATCTATTATGTACATATGGATGTACATATGTATTACATTGAAAAATAGAATAAGGACAATAATGAAGAGGTTCTCCAATTTTTATGATAAGAATTTTTGACCAAAATAAATCGTGTTCATACTTATATAAATATGAATTTTTTGTTTGTTAATTTATTTACATATTACACCTTATTTGCCTAAACAGTATATGCTTACTTATTTACTTATTTATTTATATTTGTCTGGTGAAAGTAAATTTTAAACTACATAACAAATAAATCATATTCCTAGCGATTTTTTATTTCATTTTAAGATAATAAGCGATGTGTGAAGACACGTTTGGATTTTCTATATACATACATACATACATACATACATATAAAATTTTTTTACTTTTTTGTCAATAGCTTCCCATAAATGTAATAGCAAGAGATAAGGCTTGAAGTTTAAAGTTATAAAGATATCATTTAGGCAGAAGTTGAAATAGATTATAAATAAAATATTTCCAAATATATACATACATATGTATATAATACATATGTACATATGTGCACAAATTGCACACTACTTAATGTCATAGGCTAGCACACTTTGCTTCAATAAAAGTTGAATGCATGTTGACTGTGTCACAGCACACTTTTCTTATATATAGTATAGTTGGTATAGAAAAGTTGACTTTGTCACAGCAGACTTTTCTTAAAGAACTCTTGACTATATCACAGCACACTTTTCTCATGGAACAGTTGACTGTGTCACAGAATACTTTTCTTATAGAAGAGTTGACTGTGTTAAGGCGGCACACTTTTTTATATAAAAATCACAGCTTTTAATGCTTTTATTTTAACATCTAAAAAGATGTACATATGTACATAGTACATATAAATATGTATGTATGTATGTATATGTGTGTACACAATAAAAATTATCCTTCTCAATTCGCCTTAAGAAAATAAGTATACAACATCATAATGACAACAATAGTCAGCATCCCCAATATAAAATTAAGAAAAATCCTGGAAAATAATCTTTTGTTGGGTACATAAAAAATTGTGAATTTCTGTGAATGTGTGTGTGTGTGTCTTCCTCTCATACTACACAAAAATATGGCGTCCAATTGCGCATGTTGAGCGATTAATTATTAAACAACCAATAAGAATATTGCAATCATAGCAGACTTCATTTTTGTTGATACAGATAATATAAAAACAACACGACTGCACAAAGTTTACACCTTTCGATATACACATGTCGTTTTGAAGCAAACAGGTATGTAGAGGAAACAGAGTAAAAATCAAAAGGAAATTAAATCATAAAAAAGAATTGACAAGAGGGCGTTTACTTTTGAGAACCATTAAATAAAGTAACTGGTTTTAGGAGGGAATGTTTTTCCGAGTTTTATTGTAAGCAAAGCAGTTGTTGTCAAACTGCTCTAAAAGAGTATACTGTGAAGAGAGAGAGAGAGAGAGACAATTATGGGTTTAGCGAAGATCAAATTTTATTTTGTAAGAGCAAAATTTGGAGTGTGCGTTGCCAATGTCGGGTTTTTATTCCAAAGCTAAAGACAACAAAGGTGATTTTGAGTGATGAAATTTGTTAGCTTCTTCCTAATTTCTAACATAGCAAATTTAATTTTATTATAAAATCTGTTAGAGAGGACAGTAAAAGAAATAAAATTTATAGAAATTATATATTTTTTTCTTTTTGAGACATCGCTAAACATACGCGATTGAACAAACACGATTGTATTCAATATACAACTCCTTAAAAAATCTAATGAAGATTAATAATAATAATTAATAATAATCAACAACAATCTTCTTGGAAGGTTCAACATGCAAGTCCTACAAAAATCTTCTAATGATTATTTGAACAGTAAAAAAAAAAACAATTACATACATTGTTGTAAAAACTTTTGTATAAATTGTCAAACTGCGTACAAAAATAAAATTGTCTGGACAAAAATTTTGTCTGAAACAAATGGCTGAAATCATATTTATATTTATATTTCTTCAAATATTTTCAGAAATACTAGCCTTTTAATCCAGAAGTGTTTAGTTGGCAATGATTAACAAATTTCTGTTTTTGTTTAAAAGCAAAAAAAAAAATTATATTATAAACTAACGGCCCGGCTCACGATGTAGACATGAAATTTTCTTTTGAAAATTTCTTGTCGACATCGTGAGCCAGGCAGTAAGACTGCTTTTTAATTTAAAAAAATTTAAATTCAAAAAAGTCATTGCAACAACGTCTACAAATATTAAGGAGAGGCATATGGCTAGATTTGACAACGCTATATGTATTATTAAAAAAGTCTGCTTTTATTGTTATAATTTAAATAGCCGACGAGAAAACTATTATCAGGGCAATCATGAATAAAATTCCGCGTGAAATTTTTCCCGGTGAACAATTCCAACTAATAGCAAGTAATAGGGAAATCAAAACATTCTAATTGAAAAAGGGAGAAATTTCACGCGGAATTTTATTCATGATTGCCCTGTATAATTATTTGAACCCACAAAAAACGCGCTACAATTAACTTCCAAGTGTAAATCAAGTTATAGTTTATATTTATTGTTTGCAAAAATGTTGCTTGCTTCTTATTTTCAATTCCTAGAAACCAGTGTTTCGTTCCTGCTCAACGAAATCAGTTGGATCCGTTTATCGTTTTATGAAAACACATATGAATGTATGTATGTATATGCAAATTCTAAAAATCCCAGAGAAGAATCAGCTCGTGTAACAGTTTCTCCTGTGCGAAGTACCTTCTACGATTAGAAAATGAGTTCACTAATTTACAGGGCAATCATGAATACAGTGATTACTGTATTACTGTGATTACTGGTTTAAGTTCGTTTATGTTCAGAGTTTCAGTTAAATCCATATTTTTTATATGTACAGGCAAATCTCGGTATAACGAATCTCGTTTTAACGAAAATCCGATAAAACGAACGTCCAGATTTTTTACACTAACTACCTTATATAGCGAATAATATCATAATTTTATACCATATTTTATTTCTAACATTTAGTTCTTCTTTATATAGCGAATGTTTTGATAATTGTGTGCTCTGTATAACGAACGGCAAAAAAATATTAAACAAAATCTCCAGCAGCAGTGTAAATGCAAAAAAAAAAATGTCATACCGTTAGTTTGTATTTGGTTGCTTATTTGAAAACAAATTGCCCTCATTCTTTTTATTGTATTGTATCATGTCTACAATAATAATAATTAAAAAAACACTTGAAAAAAACTTTGCGGTATAACGAATGGGCCTGACATTATATCGTTCGTTATACCGGGATTTGCATGTACATACATACATATATGTAGGTCTAACAAAAATGTGCTACATTATTTTTCCACACTGTAATTTTTGTATTAAATTGTTATTTCCGTTCTCTTCTTAGCGGCCAAAAAGTCCAATCGGAATTACAAACAAAATTCACACACACACACAATTTGTTTCCACTTACAGTTTGAGAGTCATAAATAATCACGTGCATCAAAGAAATAGCTACCGTTACTTTCACGCCTACCTAATGAGAAATTTTGTGTGAGAAGAGAATAACTACAGGGATAAATGGTAACAGTCATGATGATAAGGCCATGATGATGGTTAAAATTAATAGATACGAGTTTTTATTGTATTCATATCAATGAATGAACGAATGAGGTTGTAACATGATAATAACAACAACAGTGGTGGTGGTAGTTGGTAGTAGAAATATTGGTTAGTGTTGGTTGTTACATGCTTTGCCAGCTATTGTATTTTTTCATATGGACTTGTTTATCTTTTTAAATTTTGCTCCTGCCGTCTGTTGCTTTCTGGTTTTTGTTGTCTTTCGATCGTGTCGTATATGCCGATTCAATTACACTCACACTGCCACACACCATCATTCTCTATGTGGTACCGATTGAATTGAGAATATATTTGAATTTTAGTTTAGCGTTTCCTGTCTTTGCGTGTGGTTGACTCAAAGCGTAACGAACAAAAATATTTATATTTGTAAGAACGGGAAAGAAACAAAGAGATTGAGTTTTTTTTTCGTTTGTGTTTAAAAAACGTGCGACGAAATTTTACTACATAAATAATGTCTATACCTACCTACGAAAAATTATTTTAAACAAAATAAGTAATTATACAACAAATTACATACAAAGGAATAAAAATAAATTAATTTGAAAAATATCAATTTGTTTAGGCATGTGAGCAAATTAATTTTAACAAAGCACAATAATTTGAAGCAAAATATTTAAAGTGTATAAGTACCTACTTACATATTTAAAAAAAAAAGTGCAATGAGTTGTCTAAACGATTTTGTATTCATTTCATTGGGATTAATTAAAATAACAGAATTTATTGTTATAGTTTTACAGGTAAATATAATCAATTGATTTTTTGTTAATTTTTCATTTGCCGACGGCTTTTTGATGTTCAATTATTGACAAATGGATTGTTTTGTTTGATTTTAATGGCAACGTTGCCAGACTGAAACGTTGTTTGTACAATTTTTAAAGTAAAACTAATAGAATTTAAATAACTTTTACGAAAGGAAATGGAAGAAAGTTAAGCAAGTTAATCTAGAAACTGAAAGCTGAAGTTCGCCTTACTTTACAGCGAAATAAATACTCAATTGACAAATATGATAAGTATGAGTTAACATATTCAGGGTAGCAGAAAATATGTTTTACTTAAAAAAAATTCCAATATCTGCTATTTCTATTAATTACCAGCTTGTTTGCGGGAATAACGAGATAAAACTATAATGAAAACTGAAAATATACGTAATACGTATATACATTTATTATAGCTTTTCGTTATGGGGTTTGTCTGCCACAAACAGATCTTAATCGATATACAATATAATTAGAACATTTCGATAGTTTTAATTGTTTCCTAGGTCCCTTGAAAAACAAAACATTCATACATGTAATTTGAAATTATTTGAATGACATCTCGATCGCCGGCACGACCCACAATTTAAATTTTGGCTTTCTTGCACTCTATAAGTTGAATGTTTTTGAAACAAACAAAAATTCCAAGGCATATTCATATAAGATAGACTCCCCCCCATATGTGCTTTGAAAAATGTCTTCTTCAAATGTTAAAAAAATTTACTGAAATTTAGTTTTGAAAAAATATATATATATGTATGTATGTATGTATGTATGTATAAGTATTTCAATTCGAAGGCTGATATCTGCCTAAATTTCTAGTTTCTATAAGAAGTGGGTGTGTGAAAAGATTTGCAGAGAGAGTTTCCTGCAAAAGAGTGAGACCTTTTTGCTTCAACTCAGCTAAAAATTAATCAGGTATAAGCTGAAAATCAAAGGATTTCAAAACTATTTGTTTCCACAATCATTTTTCAGCGAATTGCAAATTATTGACATTCAAAAAGTAGAATAAAGATACAAATTCAACAAAAACTCTTCAAACAGTATTAAAAGCCAATAATAAAATATATACAAAATTAAAAAAAAAGTGCACATCACTACTTCTTTAGTTGTTTCGATTCTTTTTTAACTCAATAGAAATTGAATCATGCATTCATTTCACGATATCGAGATAAAGAAAACTTTAGACTTAAAATTTATATTGAAAACAATAAAAAAATATGAAAATTTGTTTTTGCTTTCCCGAAGATTTAATTGTAAAAATAAACTCTGCTACTAAGGCCAACACTGTGGCAACTCTTTATAATTACAGCGGCCGCAAAATACACTGACAAAAATAGTTCTTCGTTTATACTACACAAATCGATTTCTTTCATCTCGGAAATTTTTTTTTAAACCAACTACGTAATAATTATAAATTTTTCTTTAAAACGTATTTTGATATATTTCACAACTTAAAATAGATTTGAAAAAATATCTTTAAAATATTTTATGTACATGTGTATATATTTTATTATTAAAAAAACTTATTGTCAAAATAAACATTTATTTGCTTTGCTAAATTTTAATACGAGTAAAAAAGAAAAAAGTTTTTTTTACCAAAATTTACTAAATTTCGTAGCTACTTGTTTTTGTAATTTTATACAAAAATAGCAGCTACATACATATGTACATAATATTGTTTACTGCTTGTTTGATTGTAAAATTTATGGCAAAACAAACAACAAAGAATTTTTTACAGAATATTGAAATTTTATTTGTTCACGAGCACATACATACATACATCCATCCATACATGCATTTAAACATTTAGCGTACTCAGATTTATCCAAAAATATGCATACACACATGCATACATATGTACATACTCGTACATAAATACACAAAAATGCACGTATGTACATAGAAATCAAACAGCAGCATAATAAAAATCTATAGATTTAAGAAACTCTAAGCAACATTTGTTGTTCATTCATCATTTTTATTTGATATAAAATTGTAATTTTTTGATATTAAGTATATTTTAGTTTTTCTCAAATTGCATTGGAATATGAAAAAAAGGAAAGCATGACGTTGGTGGAAGCGCATTTTCTAAAATTATTTTTATTATGTAGTACATGAGATCTTGCATGTTCTTTAATGCGAAAAATATGAGTGGAACTATAATAATATAGTGGGCGTACAATTTGTATAATTTTTACTAATTTATTTATAGTTTACACCAAAGTTTGCTAAAAACTATGAAGTACAGTGAGTACAGATAGTGGAAGCAGTACGTGTTGGTCCAAATTAAATGCCATGAAGCCTGCAAACTTCACAGAGATGTTAACGCCGTAAGAACTAGTGCTTTCATTTGCAAAAAGCATGTACTTGCGCTGGTGATCAGACCCAGGCTGAAGTATTGATAGCATTTCTCTAACTCTAACTTTTGTGTCGAATATAAATTGTCGAACGAACGTATTCTTTCGACACCGTTGAGCAGGCAATTATTATTGTCGCCCCTAAAATTATGCAACAAATTACATATTTATCAAATATTACTTCAGTTTTTCTCCATTTTGAATAACAATTCCCTGGGAATTTATTCCCTTTTCCCCTATTAGGAATAACAAATTCCTTGGGAAAAAATTCCCGGTAGAATTTTTCGGGTGTCTTCTCCCCAAACATTTTGAAGGGAAAAATTTAAAAATCAAATGAAAAAAATGTTGTAAAATTTCAATACAATATTACTACAATATTTATTTGTAACAAAAAGTTTAGGTAATCATCGGAATGTTACATTTTCCTCTTGTTTTAGAAAAATGTTTATCTAAGCCATTCAACCATGTGTACGAGTATGCTTCAAAAGCATGAACTACTTCTTTCTTCAGAAAAAATACTAAAACACAAAATACGTAAATGGAAGATTGTTTCCCTCTGATATTATCAAGACCGATAAGAAAACTATAAAATTTACAATTTCCTTTGTACATACGAGTACTATAATTAGGAATTTAATCCATTTGCATATGCACTTAAGTGATTTCGATCCACTTTCTCAGCATAAAGTAACTCCGCATGCTTGCGAATTGTTGTTACACTGTTTATTTAATATTTTATTAAAACAAAAACTGATATTTATGTACATATGTATATTAACACACAATGTTATTGGCAATGAAAACATAAAATTTTTAATTAAATTTCTATTATTGTGATCTTGCGTTGTGCAGAATAAAATGTAAATATGAAACAGCTGATCCAGATCTTCCCTTCCCCGGCTATTTAGAATATAATTTTTTCCCGGGAACAAATGATTGGAAAAAGAAAAAACTCCCTGGGAAAATTCATAATTGGGCCGAATATTGTTGTACTCTGCAGAATGATAAATCTATAAAGATTTATTAAATTCTTTGTTTTATAATTCCGATGAAACATTTTTTTTAATTTTCGAAAAATATTGCTTAAGAAAGGATGTGTTTCAGAAGTTGTATATTACTGCTCTTAAGAAAACTTTAATTTTGCATTAAAATTTTTGGGTATTTTTTCACTCTGTCTTAAGTTTATCTGGCTTTTTTCAGCTTTTCTTTATAAGTTGACTTAGGGCCTGTCCCACGATGTCACTAGAAATCGTTCGATCGAATACTTATATTGAAAACAACAACAAATTTTCTAATGTTATTGTTGTTTGCAATACAAGTGGTCGATCGGACGATTTCGGGTGACATCGTGGGACAGGCCGTTAGTCTTTTCTGGCAGCATGGGTTGTAAGCAAAGAAAATATCTGCAACAATTGCATTTGCTGAACGCAATTTTCGTTTGGTCCTACGAGCCGGATGACGCCTGCCACCATTATTATAACTTTTAATGACATTAATATCTGATGAAGGTAAAAGAAAAGCTATTTACAGCTTTTCTACCATTATTTCCAATCCTTGCTGCACATAAAAATAGAAAAAAATAAAAATTATTGTATTTTAGTATGTAGTTTCGTTTGGTCTGTGATCATAAAGGAACTAAATACTTGGTTTCCCACTCTTGTTGAGCAAATATGACATAAAGCAGGTTCTCTCTCATTGAGCTGATCAATGCCAACCATCCATTCGCCAATAACGAATGAAATTTCATTGTTAGTTTATATTGAAACCATACATAAAATTTATAAAAAAACAATAAATCTTTACAATTTCAAAATGTCTGGTATTACGTAAAAAATCACCAGGAACCTCTCTTTCAGACTTAAGAGCAAAAAACTAGAAAAATTACAACTTGACGTCGTACTATCCACTTTAAATTTACAATAATACAGCAAACATCAACTGTTCCAATTTACAAAAGTATGAGAATTATTTAAGGCTGGTATTCACTATTCTAGATAGTCAAACGATTTTTGGTGAAATACAACCCTGATATGATGGAATTAAAAAAAAACAATAAAAGTTCACTAGATCAGGGTTGCATTTTTCAAGAGTTATACGATTATGTAGGATAGTGAATACGAGTACTACGCTTTAGCTCGATTTCTCTAATTTGACTGGGACATTTGCTTCTTATCAAATCAATTCAACCAATAAAAATAAACATTTACAGCAAACAAAAATTATGATTACCTTTTTGGAGATGAAAAAAAACTGACAACCCTGACGAGAATTTTTTTCTCTCACACTTATTGCCAAAAAGTGTCAGCGAAAGAACCACCCACGTCCACCTTCTCTATTACAAGTGCAACCGTATCGCTTACTAGCAACCAAAATTTTCTTTTTAAATACATACATACATACGAGTACATATGTACACACATACATGCTCATATAACATAGTACATCTTTCAATATATGAACATGTATACATACATACATATAGCACCATGAACATTTTAAAACTTTTCTGTCTTTGTAAAAAAAAGAATATTTTCACACTTTTGTGTTTTACATATTTTTTGAATTATTACTAAACACATATTTTGCTATTAATATGATAAATTCCTTTTAAAAATTAATTTGAAAACTATTCTTATTAACAAAGATGTTTACATACACAAATGCTCTATTTGTATATTTTTTAGTTAAAAGACATACATACATACATTTATTCTTGAGGCGTGATGTTTTTTTTTTTTTTTAAATGACAGCATGTTGGAAATATGTACGAAAATTTATTCAATTAAATAATTTTTGAAGTGGATATTTTCTTACAAATTATTATTTGAATTTTAAGGCATACGATTACAACAAAAAGTTCTTTAAATATGCATACATTATATACATATGTATGTACATATACATAAAGGGTGTTTTTTTATAGTGTCACAACTTTGAGTTGGCATCACTGCTTTATTTGAGCAGCCATTTAACAACTAATAGTTGCTTTTAGTTTACTTTGCTTTTCATTATGAATCGACTTACACCAGAGCAACGCGTGCAAATTGTTGAAATTTTTAATCAAAATAATTGTTCTATTCGTCAAACTCATCGATTGATATTGATTTTGAATTTCCATTCAAAATTTTATTTTCCGATGAAGCCCATTTCTGGTTGAATGGATACGTAGTAAATAAGCAGAATTATCGGATTTGTAGTGAGGAGAATCCACAAGCTTTTGTCGAAACACCATTACATCCGCAGAAAATTACTGTTTGGTGCGCTTTATGGGCTGGCGGATTCACTGGCCCATATGTCTTCAAAAACGATTGCTGAAAATTGATGTTTCAAATGCCAGCCGTGGCGGCCACGTGGCAAAAATCATATTTAAACATTCAATTTCATAAAATTTTATTTTCAATAAAGCCCGTTTCATTGATATTAAAAATATATGTATTTCCTTGTTTTATTATGATTTAAGCATGTGTTACTCTATAAAAAACACCCTTTACTTACATATGCATGTATATCGCTATTTAACATTTTAAAAATTTTACAGGAAAAAGATTGTTTGAAAATTTTTGATTGATAATGTTAATAAAATCCTTATTTAATGGCTCACAGTTGGGCTATAAAAGGAAAATAAAATTAAAATACTTTTAAGTTTAATCAGTAAAATATTTTTTTATTAAAAATACATTGAAATTGATTATTGAGGGATCCTATGCGCATTTCACTGGGAACCAGAAACCAGGGTTGTCAGATTTTTTCTGAACTATTTCGCCAAATTGATTTGAAAAATCGCCAAAAGTTGCCAAAATCAATTTATGTAATTTTTCTTAATATATATTTCATAATAAATTTGTGTTTATTCAATACTTTTTTAATAAATTTTTGTAAAATAATTGTAAAAGTATTTAGCGGAAAATCGCCAAGAGTAGAAATTAAATCGCCAAAAATTACTTCTTGTAATTTTTTCTCATCCAAAGTCAAAACGCATTAACTACTATAATTAATATAAGAAAAATCATAAAAATCAAGTTTTTTTTTAATTTCTTATAGATGAGTTTTGGTACTCCTTCATCAAACTACTTTTCCTGAATTAAAAAAATTATGAAGTTCAATTTTGTTGAAAAAAATAGCCATAAAATTTGCCAATAAAATTTATTTATCGCCAGAAAAATCGCCATTTCGCCAAATCAAAAATTTGAACGCCAAACAAGTTGAAAAATCGCCAAGTTCGGCGAGAAATCGCCATATCTGACAACCCTGAGAGAACCTATAGCCAAAAATTTTATTCGAACAACTGGAAATATTATGTTAAACTTTCAGTGTTGCCACACAAGTCAAGTTAATTCTTGGTGTTTTTATTGGGAATTGTTACAATTAAGTTTAACATATTTTAATGGACTAATAATCTCAAATTATTATTTTACTTATTCAGTTAAACTTCTCATTTGTTTAAATGAAAGTTTATCATAATATCTCTAGTTGTTCTAAGAAGCTTTTGAGTAAAGGTTTCCTGATGATCTGCATTAGCAACAGCGAAATGCGCATGCAAATTCAATTTTCTAATTTCATGTATTTTTAATAAAAAAATACTTTACTGAATAAGTAAAACAATAATTTGGATTAGTTGCGTTAACAAATTTTGAAATTAATTGTAACAATTCCCAAAAAAAACAGCTCTTATTCACTTGACTGCACCCGTTACACTTCACTTGACTGTTGTTGTTTTTTTACATTTATTTTCATTACATACTTCTTATTTCTGAAAAAAAAATATTGGAGTCCCTGTAAGTTATTTTGAAAATTGAGAAAAAAAATTGTTTTCCTTTACTTTTGAAGAAATATTTTTTTTCGTAAAAAACAAAAACCTGGTCACCAAAATCGGTAAACTGAGTGTAGTGTACTGAGTGTACTATCGAACATATAAAGTATAGTACGAGTGTTTTTCCAAAACTCTTTATTTGTTCTAGTATAAATATATGTATTGTAATAAATTTTAATTTATTTTTTTTTTATTTATAAAACTGTATGCATTAGTTTCCTTTCATTCTTCATTCTATCCTTAACTAAATGACATGCAAAAAAAAGTATATCTAAATATATTTGCCCATACATACAAAAACTTTGCTTTCCAACTGCACATACATACATGCCTTTACAAAATTTCTTTGGACGTATCTTTAAAGTTGATATGTGTCATTGCTGTACAACATTAGCACAGGCAGGCATCTCTAGCAGGTGTATAAGATATTTTATCACAGATTAAGTCACAAGCATTTATTTTTACACAGATGATGCTTATTTTTCTTCTTCAACATTTCTTGTGATCTTATAGCAACAACAGCAACAGCAATAACAAAAGAGAGCAAAAATGACAAGCAAATAGAAAACAGAAATTTCGCTAGTCAAAAGCCAAATGATACGACAAGATATAAAAGAATTTCAATTTTGTATGTTGTTTGTATATAAGATACACCACTTTGCCAGTTTCTAGATATTAGTTTCTTATATTATGTATGTGAATATACATACGACTACATACATGTATGTATGTATGTATATTTAGCCACGAGTTTTAGATTTGTAGTGCTGCTAGTTGTTTTTTAAAACGGTAATAGATACACACTCGTAGTTATTATTTTTTTTAAACACAAAGAAATTTTCACAGTAAAACTAATATACTCGTAATGCAAAAATTTTGTTTAGAAAGAATACCAATTTTATTTAATTTTTATTCTAGAAAAATTTTTAATAAGCTATTCCAAAAAAAAAAGTTTTTGAACATATAAATTTTTTTTTTAGAGTGTCACAACTTTGAGTTGGCATCACTGCTTTATTTGAGCACCCATTTAACAGCTGATAGTTGCTTTTTGTTTACTTTGCTTTGAAATTTCATTATGAATCGACTTGCAGCAGAGCAAAGCGTGCAAATTGTTGAAATTTTTCATCAAAATAATTGTTCTGTTTGTCAAACTTATATCCATTTTATATCGCGTACATAATTCTGGTTGAATGGATACGTAAATAACAAGAATTGGAGCATTTTTAGTGAGTAGAATCCTCAAACTTTTGTCGAAACACCATCGCATACACAGAAAATTACTGTTTGGTGCGCTTTATAAGCTGGCGAAGTCATTGGACGAAATGTCTTCAAAAACAGTGATGGTCAAAATGTTACTGTCAATGGTGAACGGTATAGGAACATGATTCGAAATTTTTTCGTACCTCAATTATGTGGCATTAATCTTGCTGATACTCGTAAGTGGTTCCAACAGAACGGAGCCACATGCCATACAGCAGGCGCCACAACTGATTTACTCAAAGAAACTTTTGATGAAAAAATAATTTCACGTAATGGTCCAATTAATTTTCCACCAAGATCGTGTGATCTAATCCCATTGGATTATTTTCTGTGGGGTTATGTTAAGTCACTTGTCTATGTCGATAAACCACAAACAATTGAGCACCTGGATTCAGCGTTACCCTTGAGAAATTTCAAAAAGTGGCACAAAAAGGGGATTTAAAATAAAAAAAGTGGCTTAAAAAAGGGGATTTTGAAAAAAAGACGCAACGTTTTCATAAAGGCATTTATTTTAAACAAAACATTGGAATTTAGTAAAAATTAACAAAAACATAACAGAAAACAATCAGTTCATTTACAAAAGCGGTAAAATAATAAAATAAAATATAATAATAATTAACATTAAAACTAAACAACAATTCTTTAGAAGATACATAGAAGCAAATTCATATACATATGCAAATATTTATGTAAATATTAAGTACTTAGATAATTTAACTTTGGAATGTTTGGATTTTCATTTCGCACGGATGACCTCAAGCCGAAACTATTGTTAAATTATAAAGTATTTATTTATAAAAAAGTGGCAAAAAAGGGGATTTTTGAAAAAGTGGCCACAAAAGTGGCAAGGCTTCCAAAAAGTGTAAAACTGCCACTTTAGTCGCACAAACGGTAACGCTGCCGGGAATCAACATTCGAAGAGTTATCGGCGAAATACGACCGCAAATGCTGCGAAAAGTTGTTGAACATTGGTGTTACAGATTGCGCCTTCTACGCGCCAGCCGTGGCGGCCACATGGCAGAAATCATATTTAAACATTAATTTCATAAAATTTTCTTTGCAATAAAGCACGTTTCATTGATATTAAAAATATATTTCCTTGTTTTATTATGATTTAAACTTGTGTCACTCTATAAAAAACACCCTTTATAATAGATGGCAGTTAAAATCTTCAGCAAAATCTGTACCGTTTACACTAAGTTTTTTTTTACATTTATCAGTATTTCTTATCCAAGGACTAATTTTTTTTTCCTAAACTACAACCAAGCAACTGCATTATAGCTAATTCACACACCTTTTTAAATACATCCATATATTTTTTAGTATAATTTTGAGGAAAAAAACATAGTTGCATCACTCTAGTTCTAATAGATTTAAAATAGATTTTGACAAAATATAGTGAAGCAGTAGATTTTGTTTTGCATGGGAAATCTACTAGATTTTGTTCGAATTCTCGTAAGTACTAAATTTTGCTATTAAAATTAATTAAATTACTTTAAAAATTTATTTGTTGTGGTTAAGCATATCTAAATGCATTTCGTTGCTGCTAAAGCCACCAATCAGAATAGATTTCATGGTAAATTTGTATTAATTTTGACAAGCGTTATATATAAAGAAAATATTGAAATACATTTTTGAAAGGCAGGAAAACGTTTTCTTTTGCCTTTTGCAAATAAAAAAAAATCCATTATGTTTTTTTTTTTAATATTGAATTGAATATACAATGCATGTACAAATTTATAATTTTACTCTTAGGGCAATAAAAATAATTACTTGTGTTGAAAAGAATTTAATTGATTAATCGCAAACGTTTTTCGCATACTTTTTCAAAAATATGTATTTTTTTTTTATGTATATAAATAATTTTTCTGTCCTGTGCTCTTTTCAATTTTAATGAACCCTTACAACTCATTGGCAAAAAATTGTTTCAAGACAATTTTTATTTTGTATGCGTAAATTAATTATTTGAATGTAAAAGCAGCAACAATAACGAACAGACAACACAAATCTCAACGCATTAGGCGACAAAATTTTGCGAAGTAGGTATAAAAAAAAATAAATGTTTTGTGTACAAATTTCATTCATTAAACATAATTAAAAAGAAAAAAAAATAAATAAATGCATTTGTTTTTGATACTTTTACTTTATTTTTGTATATGTTATGTTGCTGACTAAAATCAAACTAACAAATTTATTAACAACACAACGAAAAATAATAAAGAAACTCATGAAATTGTATGGCAATTAAGCATTTAAAACAGCATCAAAATGTTTCATGCATGCATATGTATGTATGTATGTATTTATTTTAGATGAACTAAGATGAATAAGAACAATAACAAACACAATAAAAGTGACACAAACTAATTGCATGCAACGCATTGAATATTTATCACTAAAAGCCAAAACAACAACAAAAACAACAAGAACTTTCAAGCCAAGTGAAGTGAATTGAGCAGAACAAAAAACAAACCCGAACTGAAGCAAAATGTTGCAGCAAAAATATAAAAGCACAACAGCAGCAGCAACCACAATACCAAGAAGCAAATCATACACAACAATGAAAACAGCAAAAAAAAAAAAGAAGAAAATATCAGAAAATGTCTGTCTGTCTGTCTGTTTGTATTTGTCATCATAATTTTATTTGCATACGATACCCAACAGTGCTGAGAGCGAATTAATTCTTTCAAAGGATCTTATGATCTGAACAGTGTTACCACTTTGGCATTTGTATTACAAATTTCGCTGAAGAGTTTATTTTTTTCATTTACGTTTTATAGGTTTTTAAATTACTTCTGTATTTGTTTTTATGTATGTATGTTACTTCGAAATGCGTCAGTTTTAGAATGAGTTAAAAATATTTTTTTGGTCTTAAATTTAATTTCGTTTATTAAAATTTAAAAAAAGGGGCGGTAACACAGTCATTAAATTTTTTCCTTTGATTTTATGGAATTTTTCTTATTCGTTTGCTACAAAACTTAGCACACCATTACGAGATGGCACAATCTCAAAATTAAAAAATGGGCGGAGTCGCGCCCCTTTAAAATTTAATATTATATTTCACGTGCTTTTACCCAAATGAATTTCAAGAAACTTGGCGCACACGCTGGGTTTCGAAAGTCACACAATCTTTTATTTAAAAAAGTGGGCGGTAACACGCCCATTAAAGTTTAGTACTAAATTATACGTGAATATGTTTATCCAACTCTCACGAAATTTGGCCGATAGTGTGGGCTCTTGATATGGCATTATTTTGTGCTTAAAAATATGGGGCGGAGCCATGCCCATTAAAACTTAATACTATATTTCACGTGCTTCTACTTGACCGATTCTTACGAAACTTGGCACACACTTTGAGCTTTGAAAGTGAGGATATGTGTATTGCATTTAGAAAAGTAGGTCGAGCCACTAATATTTTAGGAAAGGGATAGTGATAGAGAAGACAGGTGGTGAATGAAGAAATAGAGGAAAGCTTCATTCTTTTTACAACTCTGTTTTTCTTAATAATGCACTGTTGCAGCGCCTCTGGTGTTAAATGAGGCGTATTAAATTTTTGAAGCTGTGATTAGTAGCCATTTTTATTCGTTATTTTACTTCGCCGATGATTCTGCTACACAACGAGGGAGGGCGCTCTGATGCTACATTAGGATTATTATCTGCTGAAGTCGGTATAATTCAGTGACCAGTGACTATGCCTTCATCACATGAACTTTCCTACAACAACTGATACAAAGGGACTAATGTACATCAGAAAAATGCGTGGTGTTGTTATTTGATGACTGTCTGATACCGGGGTCGAACCCAGGACCTTCATTTTCGTAGTCAACGTGCTAACTACTTCAGCCAACGCAAACGTGAGCGACTTCAAAAATAAATACGAAAAAGTTAAAAAACTTTCGATAGTGATGTATTTTTTAAGCGCATATTTTAATATTATTTTCCAACTCCAACATTTTTCGTGATATTTTGTTCGCTAATCTACTTCAATTTGCTGGAAGGTCAGGTGTACAGACATAATGAAAACATCCACTTCAATGTCACCACCTTCAGTTCGAGAGCCCCAATAGCAGTCGGACTATACGCACAAGTCTCCAAATTACAATGTGTAATAAAATAAAATTTCTCCCAAAATAAGGTTCTGCAGATAAGGATACTTTTTCGCCCTCTTTTTACGAACAGGACAAAATAGACTCATAACGTGTAGAGTTAAAAGGTTAAAACATTATAAAAAATTTTGCAGGGTTAGATTTTACATAAAGCTGCCGAAAACATCTTACGCCCAAATGAAAGTCAAAGACTTATGCTAGAATTCTATGATTCTATAGAATTCTATTTTGGTGGAATATTTCAACCCGTGATAAGATACTTACACAGAAAAAAATTTCCTGCAATAAACACGTTTTATTGAAACAAAACCCAAAAAATCAATTAAATATGTAATGGAGTCAATTAAACTTTTGTTTAAAAATTTAATGTAATTAAAAGTTTAATTGACTCAATGAAATTTTCAATTGATTTTTGTTCTTTTTTTTCAAATTAAACGTATTTATTGCAGGAAAATTTGTTTTCTGTTTATTTGGCTACATTTTCAAAAGGGATAAATAAGAGCCATATAACTGTGAACTAGAGGGTTAAAATGTTCCTCTTAAGATTTTACATAAAATTAAAAGCTTTAACAGAATTAATCGCATTAGAGCACTGTAAAGCAGTCTGTTATTCTAGCAGCTTCTGTTATGGTGCAGATCTTCACTTGGTAATCTCTACAGATGTAGCGTATATTCTAAATCAGATCTAGAATACTGTAATTAAAAACCGAGACTACATTTAATAAACATGCAAAATTAGTCTTTCAATTATCGGTGCCAAATTGTTAAAACTCTCTAATTCATTAGCTAAACATTCTTTTAACACTCTGTTTCATATAGCATAACCAAATCGTTCTACGAGTCTTCAGCAGATATTCAAATTAAATCCATACAACACTTGACATCACAGCAGGTTTTTATTTCATTCTTTTTATTTTATGTTCATTAATTTTTACCAAAATTATTTTATAAAAATAAACAACCTTACAAAGGTTGTGGGACTATAGTGTATATGATATTTATACAAAAAGAAAAAAACATCCTGAGCAAATAAATTCTACAACGTTACCCAAATATTTGAATTAACTTATAACTGAAGTGCTGAGAGCCAAAGGGGTATAAGTGCCAAGACTAAGAAAAACGAGTACGCTGCAGAACCTCAAATTGCACTATATTGACAAAAAGTTTCACTTAATGTGAATCTAACAAAAACAAAATAACTTCGTTGAGTCTTAATTAAACAGAATTTTCTTTTATGCACTTGCACCCCTTTGGCGTTCAGGCCTTCTATTTATCAATTATTTTCTTTATAACAAAAGTAAACACATACTTTTTAATCACTTTGTAAATTTTTGAATGATTTCTTTAAATAATACAACAATTATTTTATAAACAATTTAATAAAAACTTAATGCTTGCTATAATTAGAAGTCATTAAAAATAATTATGGCCGAAGAATTTTTGAGAAAAAAAAAGAAGAACAACAAACAAAATAAATTTCAAATAAAAATCAAAATTGTACAAAATTATAACATGTACTTTTTGAATTGCTGTAGTAGGCATATTTAATAAGCTGAATTATTGAAAATAAAATAATTAAAATTAAAAAAAAAAACAAGTGATCAATTGCATTTAAAGACTTTTTAAGTGAAGTTGTTTTTTTTTTAATAATAGCAGAAACGTGTGTCACGAAAATTTTTATTATTTATAATAAAAACAACAAGAAATGAGTTGTTTTCATACATTTCCCGTATAATTTATTAAAGAGTTTTCCAATAAGGTTTTGCGAACTTTAACACTTGATAGCGGTCATATATTGTTGAAGCTACATCTGTCGCATTGCCTGTCGTCTAGTTATGCAGTATATTTTGCTAAATTACCATGCACGGATATAGCGTTCAATAATAAGATAAAATTATTTGATCAAAATAATACGGGTAGTATTCCGAGCGCTTCCGCCATTTTACTGCACAAGTGATTTGAGTGACCCGTTATTTCACAAAATTTTCAAGTTTCTTACTGCATCAGCTCCAAATATATTGAAAAATTATTTAAAAAAAAAATCATATGAAAGGTGCCACGCCCACTCATTTTATTCCGACTATTTTCTTTAGAACAATTCATAAGATCGATGGAGAAATTCTAGAAAAATCTCAGGTGTCTTACCATATTAGTTACCCAGATATTTTATAATACATATGTATTTACTATATATGGGAGGTTCCACGCCAACTTGTCCATTCCTTAATACTTTCTTTTTAAAAGCATTATAAAAAGAGTTGCTTGCGCAAAATTTAGTCTTTAGTTGCATTATTTTCTAAAATACATATTTCTTCCTTATGGGAACTTCCACGCCCACTATTTTGTCCAGACCATTATTAATGATTACTGTGAAAATTTCAGAAGTTCACAGCTTTCAAACACACATACAAACAGTCATTAATTTTTATATATCGATGGCTTAATATGAGAAAGGCGGAACTCGAATTTTCGATATTTTATAGGAGAAGCATTTACATGCAAAAATAATTTTTTAAGTGGCCACAAGTCCTTAATTTTTAACTGTAACGTACTATGATCTTTAAGAAGGATGCAACTATACATTGTCTCCCAGAAAACGTTAAAACGCGATTTCGAAAAAAATTGAGATACGCCCTTTTTATATTAAGCCATCGATATGTACATATATAAAGGGTGTTTTTTATAGAGTTACACAACTTAAATCATAATAAAATATATTTTCAATATCAATTATTATTCGAAAGAAAATTTTATGAAATTACTGATTTCTGCCATGTGGCGCCCACATCCGGGAACACCAATTTTCAACAACTTTTCGCAGCATTTGCGGCCGCATTTCGCCAATAACTCTTCGAATGTTGATTTCCACGTGTGGTTTATCGATGTAGGCAAGTGACTTAACATAACCCCACAGAAAATAATCCAATGGGGTTAAATCACACGATCTTGGTGGCCAATTAATTGTGCCATTACGTGAAATTATTTTTCCATCAAAAGTTTCTTTGAGTAAATCAATTGTAGCGCCCGTTGTGTGGCATGTGGCTCCATTCTGTTGGAACCACATATCAACAAGATTAATGCCACGTAATTGAGGTACGAAAAAATTTCGAATCATGTTCCTATACCGTTCGCCATTGACAGTAATATTCTGACCATCAGCCTTTTTAAAACATATGGGCCAATGACTCCGCCAGCCTATAAAGCGCACCAAACAGTAATTTTCTGTGCATGTAATGGTGTTTCGACAAAGGCGTGTGGATTCTCCTCACTCCAAATGCGACAATTCTGCTTATCTACGTATCCATTCAACCAGAATTATGTACGCGACATAAAATGGACGAAGTGCACGATGAGTTTAATGAATAGAACAATTGTTTTGATTAAAAATTTCAACAATTCTTAATGAAATTTCAAGGCAAACTAAACAAAAAGCAACTATCAGCTGTTATATGGGTGCTCAAATAAAGCAGTGATGCCAACTCGATGAAAATCGGGGCGATGAAATTATAGTTTACACAACAAACAGAAGATCAAAAATTTCAAGAATTTGTTTTTATTTTTCATGCATTACAAAAATCAAATAAAGGCTGTATTTTTACCCGGTGATTTTTTTCTCATTAAGAAAACATTATTTGAGAAAAACAAAACAAATACAAATTATGTTGTTTTTGAGTGTAAAATATCACTTCGTCGTAGTGTTCAATATCTTAAAAATTATTATTATTTCTTTTTTTTTTGCTTTAAAGGGTGCTACTATAAAACTTCTGTCTGGCAGCTCTACTCTTCTGTTATTTATAACTGTCTTTCATAATTAGTGCAATCTGCAGTGTTGCCAACTTGGCAATTTTATTTGGAATCTTATAACACATTTAATTCACTTTTATCAATTTTTCTCAAATTATGTATGTATGTTTTGAAATTTTCAGTTTATATTAGACAATATTAAATAAACGCCCACATGCATACTTATCTTAAATGAGAGCGTTATGTATTTTGCATGTGACGTATGCTTATAAAGGTCATTATGACGTGACGTAGTTGGCAAAATTATGTTCTATATACACTTAAAGTTAAACTGATTTTTATTTATTTACCTTCTTATATATATATATATTTTTTTTTTTATTGCTTAATTATATTTTACCTTTTATTCTTGCATTGAAAACCACTAAAGAGAAATGTATTTAAGCATCTTTAACAGATTTTCTACATGAATAAGTTTCGTATTCTTTGTTTTTCGTACAAATTTTTAAAATGCTTTTCTATGTTTTTGTCTGTATGTCGTTTACCAAAACGTAGAAGTAAAAAATCTGTGTTCTCTTTTATTTTTATTTTTATTTTAATTCAAAAATAAACTTACCAAGTTACGAAGAATTCTAAAATTACACACGTCTCAAATAAAATACAGTTTGTATTTTTTTCTTATTTCAGAAGTGTATATAGCTATAGAAAAATTGTGCATAGAGGAAGATATTGTATGTGCTATAGAAGTATATTTGGTCACTTATGCCGAGTACACACATTATGGCATTTTGCGACAACGCAATAGTGTGTACTAGTGGCAACGTTTGTCATTTCTAATATTTTTCAGTGTGTGGCATTGCATTGCATAAAAAAACATAATGTGAAGGACGTTGCACACATTTTGAAAATGATACCATAAAATGACAACAAAATAAATGCCATATGTGTACTCAGCATTAACCACACATGCACATACACATACATATGCAAAGATCACATACATATACATTTATAAATTATTTAGCTGGTGTGTGAAAGAATATAAAAATATTTTTTTTATATCGTTTGGGCAATGTGATCTGAGAGATCAAATTCTCTTCTTGAGTTTTCTCCATTTCATTAGTTGTATAAAGAAAAAATTTTGGTGCGTGCAGTTTTAGTTCGTATTTCATTATGAAAAAATAAAAATAATTAAAAAAAAATGTAGCTCGTGCTGCAGAATAAAGTACTCGTATGCAATTACACAACTAAGGAAGTAATAGAGGTTGTGCAGGAAGAATTTATGGAAAAAATCAAGAAATTTAGGTGCATAAAAGCTTTTTAAATCGTATGTGTTATAAGTATGTATTTACTTGAGCAGCTGGAGCGGTTCCAGAACGCCCCATTTAGATAGCGGAAGTAAGCATTTTACAGAAAATTCTTTGCCATTGATGTGATTACTTCAAGTCAAGTCATATATTAATTTTCAGGATATTTTTGTAGAATTTTTCATTGTTTCCATTGCTTGCATCTGCCATTTAAGATTAACTATGAAAAAAAAACAAGTTTCGATGCACTGATTTTGAAACGAATCCCAAAAGTTGTTTTGTGAAGAATAAGCAGAACGTTATTTAATTGAAACCTTCTACCATCTTTCAGTTGCTAGTTTGTTCGCAACACTTTACCGTGGCAAACGCTCAAGGTCCTGATATTTTAACATATTGCAGAAATATGTCTTTTCTTGGAATAAAAGGGCAGCATTCGTTTCTATCTATCTATTTGAATGAGCCAAAAAAAAAATTATTCTGTTACTTATAGAATACCTTTTCCATGTTTCCACAAGCCAGGCAGGTAGTCGACTCACCTAGAAAATGTAGAGGAAAATCACTCAAAAAAGTAGTGCTTGTAATACAAATATTTTACTCCAGTCAACCGTTTCGGTTGTGGAAACAGGCGGTAAATTCATTTCAATTGAAAATATACCTGTATTCGAAAAAATGCCCAAAATAACAAAGTTTATTCCATAATTTCATTACAATTTCATTAGATGACTGACCTTCGCAAATATTTTCATCAGTATCAACTTTCAAATGTCTATTTTATATGTATGTTATGTCACTAATTTGAATTCATTTCAATTCTGCAAAATGAAGAAAAGTACTTTCGAAATTTTCGTTTGAAAATTGAAAAATACACATGTAAATTAAAAAAAATATTTGTTTCGAATTTCGTAAAAACACAAAATGAGAAATATGTACGTGTTTATATACCTGTGTATGTACATAAATATGTGTACATATGTGTACATATTTATACATGAATATGTACATACATATACAGGCAAATCTCAGTATAACGAATCTCGCTTTAACGAAAATCCAATAAAACGAACGTCCAGATTTTTTACATTAACAACCTTATATAGCGAATAATATCCTAATTTTATACTGGATATAACGAATGATGAAGAAAAAATCGCAAAACAAAAATCAGAAACTTGCTAGAAACATATTTCTAACATTTAGTTCTTCTTTATATAGCGAATGTGTTGATAAATGTGTACTCTGTATAACGAACGGCAAAAACATATTAAACAAAATCTACAGCAGCAATGTAAATGCAAAAAAAAATGTGATACCTTTAGTTTGTATTTGGTTGCTTATTTGAAAACAAATTGCGGTCATTCTTTTTATTGTATTGTATCATGTCTACAATAATAATAATTAAAATAACACTTAAAAAACTTTGCGATATAACGAATTTTTCGGTATAACGAATGGGCCTGACATTATATCGTTCGTTATACCGGTATTTACCTGTATATATATACATATATAAAGAGAAAACTCAAAAGAACAAAAACAAACAACAACAAAAAAACTCATGCAGTGATTTAAGATATTTTAAGATTTCATTTCACAACCGAATGAATACTCATACTACTGCACATCATATGAAATAGTGTGCGTAAGTAATACAAAACCGAACGATTACAATTGGAAAAAATACAGAAATCTATACCCACGCAAAGTTATAGATTTTTTTCTTTAAATGAGAATTTAAATACACCAAATGATTTTAATGATTAATAAATAAAATAAAAATATTTCTCTTGTTTGTCTCTTTGCAGTGAATAAAAATTACAACAACAACAAAAATAAAAAATAAAATAAAATCTGTGATTATGTGGTGAATTTATTTACTAAAAGTTAAAACAAAAATAAAAATTTGTTCAACAGGTGAAAATTAAATATTTGCCACTTAAAACCAACATCATCATCATCACTACCATCTGTAACCAATTGCTGCAACACATCCAACAATATGCTACAACATCCCGCCACAGATTTTTACGATTTGGCAGCAGCAAATGCCGCTGTCTTAAGTTCCCGTCAAACGCCACCATATAGTCCGACCGGCCTAACGGCGTCTGGTTTAAGCAATAACAACAACAATAGCACAAGCAATAACAATAATTTGGACATATTGTCGCATAATGGTAGCATTAATGCTGTGCCGGGTTCTACACTTTTAGGTAATCAAAATACAAGTACAAACGGTGGCGCTAGTAATGGCGCCAACGGCCGTGAAACATTGCCCAGTTTTGGATTTACCCAAGAGCAAGTGGCGTGTGTATGTGAGGTGAGTTACATCCAATTCGCATTATGGCTTTTTCCCCCTGGCTAAAGGCAGACATTTCTTGCTTAACTTTTGATGAAATGCGTGATCTACACGATGATTTTTTTTCGCGTGACCTTTAGTTTATATGATTGAAGCGGTAAAAGTAAAGAAAAATGCACGGGAAAGAGCCATAGTGTAAATCCTATTTAAGCTTTTGAGGTTGCCATACTTTTTGTATTGTAAAAGAGAAGAGAAATACAAATTATTAACTGCATTTCATGCATAATATTTTGAGATAAAGTTTCATTTACATTTTTTTTATTTCAATAACTTTTCCAGCCTTCATTTAAAAAATTACACTAATTAATAAAACTAATATTTCATACATTTCTAATGAAAAGAATTTAATAATAAGGGAGCATTTTTTTAAATTAAAATTCATTTAAATTCAAATATGTAAACAAATAACACTGTACAACAAAATTAAAGTTTTTTATTCAAAATATTCAGATTCTAAAGTGTGTTTTTTTAGAGTGTCACAACCTTGAGTTGGCTTTATTTGAGCACCCATATAACAGCTGATAGTGCTTTTTGTTTAGTTTGCCTTGAAATTTCATTATGAATCGACTTACACCAGAGCAAGGCTGCAAATTGTTGAAATTTTTAATCAAAACAATTGTTCTATTCATTAAACTCATCGTGCACTTCGTCCATTTTTTGTCGCGTACATAATTCTGGTTGAATGGGTACGTAAATAAGCAGAATTGTCGCATTTGAAGTGAGGAGAATCCACAAGCTTTTGTCGAAATACCATTCCATACACAGAAAATTACTGTTTGGTGCGCTTTATAGGCTGGCGGAGTCATAGGCAAATATGTCTTCAAAACCATGATGGTCAGAATGTTACTGTCAATGGTGAACGGTATAGGAACATGATTCGAAATTTTTTTGTACCTCAATTATGTGGCATTAATCTTGCTGATATATGGTTCCAACAGAACGGAGCCACATGCCATACAGCGGGCGCTGCAATTGATTTACTCAAAGAAACTATTGATGAAAAAATAATTTCACGTAATGGCCGTATTAATTGGCCACCAAGATCGTGTGATTTAACCCCATTGGATTATTTTCTTTGTTAAGTCACTTGTCTATGTCGATAAACCACATACAATTGAACACCTGGAGTCAACATTCGAAGAGTTATCGGCGAAATACGACCGCAAATGCTGCGAAAAGTTGTTGAAAATTGGTGTTCTAGATTGCGCCTTCTACGCGCCAGCCGTGGCGGCCACATGTTATATTTAAACATTCATTTCATAAAATGTTATTTCTAATAAAGCCCGTTTCATTGATATTAAAACTATATTTCCTTGTTTTATTATGATTTAAACTGGTGTCACTCTATAAAAAACACCCTTTACTTAGAGATACTGCTAGAGGAGTTTTGAAAATTTACTTTTGGTCTTAATATTAAAGGGAATTTGAAAATTTCGAGAAAATCTCAGACTTTTGGTAGAATTTTATAGAAAACTAGATGAGCCCGGCAAACGTTGTCTTACCCTCAATTATTTTTTTAACTACAAATTACTCAACACAGTGGTCACTTGCTGGGTCTAAAATAAAACGTAAGCCTACCCGGTATTGACTCGAACCTGTGTTGAAAAATTCAGCTACACAGCTCTTATAGTTCCAGAGATCATGCGTTAGGAACAAACATATATATAGATATTTTTGAAGAACATTTCATCACGTTATATCTTCGCTTAAGGTACTCTTATACTTGAGTTTTGAAAAGAGACACAAAAGATCTAAGCAGAGAAAAGTTAGATGGTTAAAATGATCCCTGTTGGATTTTACATAAAATTATTGATTATATCCTATACCTCAAATCGAAGATTTTCATGATTTCTTAAACCAAAAATTTTATGTAAATCTTATGTAAATATATATTTTGCAGCTGTACTTGTACCCTTAATGTTACCTGTCATCCTTTGACATTTATTTAGGAAAAAAAATTGGGAAATTTTAAAAAATGGAACGCTACACTCTTGAACAAAAAATTTTAATTGTGAAATTTGCGAATTTTAATTTGAAAGACCGGGGACCAGAAACAACTGATTGCATTGACTAGACAAGCGAAGCTTTGTTGCAAAATGTTGTTAAAAATTTTGTGAAAAAAGCGGACATCTGCCGACGTGCTAGAGAGGACATTTAGCGGACAGCACATTCTATTATTAATTCCCATATTTCTTCTCCACAGTAGTATCAATAAAATTGAATTTGTCAAAAAAAGTTTGTTTTTAAGCCAATTTACTTCCTAACCTTAAATTTGCCCACACTTTATTAATGTACCTGTACCTGGATTCAGTAACTTTTATTACGATAATCGTATCGCTATAATAAATATAATGAAAATATATCGATTTTGCTATTCAGTAACATATTTTAACAATTTTCGCTGTCGGTTGAAGTAGAAAAGGAAGATAAAGAGCTCAAATTCATTTATTTTTTCTTTAATTCTTCTCTGCGCTTTTTGCTTATTTTGACATTTTGTATGCAGGGATGCCACATGATATAGAATTAAATGCTGAGTAAACCGCAGATGTATACTATCGTTAAAAAGAAATTACAGAATCATATTATCGTTACCGCAAACGAATATATATGTCGATAAATATTACGATTTTCGGTTCGCAAAAAGTTAAAGAATCCAGGTACTGAACTGGATAAAAATGCATGTTATATTTCCAGTTTATATGGCAACTTTGTGCAAATGAGCAAGTATTGGTAATACTGTTTATTATATATGTATGTATAGTGATATCATTCACCGGTACATTAATGACACAATGAAAAATTACTTGTTGGGAAAGTTCATGCTTTGCATAAAATAAATTTAAAAATTATTAATAATGTATGATGAATTATGTGCTATTATTTTCAGTATTCTGTAGCGAATTATTTATTACGTTTAAAACTTATAAAAGATGCAATAAAATTAATTAATAACTATTTTGGGTGCTTTAAAATTTTATATGTATGGTAACGTGTTTGTATACAATATGATCAACTTCTGTTAAGTGTTGCCAAATTAGAAAATTTATTTAATTTAATGTCACTGCTATAGGGCAGACTTTACGAAACGAACTTTCTTCTTAGATTTAAAAAATGCAATTTTTTAATCAAGGTTTTACAACAAGCTGGTAATATTGAAAGACTGGGCCGTTTTCTATGGTCATTGCCACAATGTGATAAATTGCAATTAAACGAATCTGTGCTTAAAGCCAAGGCCGTTGTTGCATTCCATCGCGGTCAATACAAAGAATTGTATCGATTGTTAGAGCATCATCAGTTCTCACCATACAATCATGCCAAATTACAGGCGCTGTGGTTAAAAGGTGAGCAATTGTATAAAAGCATTGAAAGTTTCTTTTTTTATTTTTTTTTCTCTATAAAATTATTATACTTTTTGTTTTTGTTACATTTTATCTTGGTTTTTATTGATTTAACAGCTCATTATGTGGAAGCCGAAAAACTGCGTGGAAGACCATTAGGTGCTGTTGGTAAATATCGTGTTCGTCGTAAATTTCCACTGCCTCGCACAATTTGGGATGGCGAAGAAACAAGTTATTGTTTTAAGGTAAATTTTTATTCAATTTATGTGTGTGTGGAATCCACATAAAACTTTGTGTTAAAATTTGCTAGGGGTAAAAAATATTTATGGCAGCAATATTTCAAAAGAAATCATAGTAATGAGTATTTTACACATGATAGTAAGTTACAATATGATGGGAACTTATTTTTTTTTTTTGAAGTACCAAAAATTTATAAAAATTAATTCATTTTGGCTTGTTTAGTTTCCATGGTTGGTACTTTTTTTACCAAAAATAATAAGGGTTGGAGGATTAAATCGTATGATGTTTATACGTACGAGTACGTGCATACAAAGTATCTTCTTGCCTTGGGGTTTTTGTAAGAAATTTTATTAGTTTTGTTTTATTTTTTCAACAAGGTTTCATTTGATTAAAATAGTAACAACTCTCAATATATGTATATGAGTTTGTTTAAAGATTTATGTATATTACTTTGATGAATTATTATTATTATTTTTTTTTCGATTATAGGAAAAATCTCGTTCTGTGTTAAGAGACTGGTATGCGCACAATCCTTACCCATCACCTCGTGAAAAACGTGAACTAGCGGAGGCTACAGGACTGACAACGACGCAAGTAAGATAATATATTACATATATAATTTTCTTTAGTTTTGGGACAAAAATCTGGTTTTGCGCAAAACGTGTGTTGTAATATTCAAAAACCAATTTCGCTCCAAAACTAGTCAAGACAATTTATGCAACACTGTCTTTGTTCGATGATTACTAATGCAACATGGGCGGTCATCCATTACAAGTGATTGACAAATTCGAAAAAAGTAACTTCCGTTTGCCAATGTTAACCGATTTTAATAAGGGCCTGACACACGATATCGACAACGTTCGACTTGTCGCACACTTACATTTGAAACAACAACAAAATATTAGAAATTTGTTTTTGTTTTGAATGTAAGTGTGCGACAAGTCGAACGTTGTCGACATCGTGGGTTTGGTCCTAATTGTTTTGCGCAAAAATAAGAGTTTCGCTAAGTTTTCTCACACACATTTATAATATTAATAATAATTACATACATAAGTTACTAAAAATTATATGAAATTCTATAAATTAATAATGAATAAAATTTAACGCAACCCTGGATAAGCGCAAAATCTCGATTATCGCAACACCCAAATTCTTAACATTGGTGACCCTGTTAACGCAACTTTTTAAAAAAATATACCTCAATTAACGCAAATTTGCAAACAAAGTTAAGATTCTCTCTTTCGTTTTGTTTTTTAATCTAGTTTTTTATAAATAAATTCAAAACTATAAAAATTTGTGCATAAAATCTTATGCTTACATACAAAAATCATTTTGATATACTGCAGGAATGACAAAGAATTTTTGAGTCGTGCTTGTGTTTTTGAAACCTACGTAGTTTAAATAATTTTTTTTGTGAGTGGTTGTTCTAGCTGGATAGCTTTTCATTTAAGCTGGCGATTTGATTTACATTATTATTACTCATACGTACTGAGGTGCAGTTCCCTCTGTGTATCAGTATCTAACGAAGTATGCAACAGTTTTCGTTTAAAGATCTAAGTAGGAGTGATATTTAATTGCAGCCTCATAAATTACCAGTGTTAAAAAAACTGACAACAGAAAAGCAAGTTTCAATTAACATGCTATTGCTTTGAAGCAACAGTTTTTCGTTCAAAAAGTAAACTATTGCTTTAGCTTCTAGTTTGAAAATTATTTTATTGTGTTTGGGTTCGTACAGTTTAGTTTTGCTGTGACTTCGTACTATAGACGAGTAAAATCAAAGAAACAGTTCGTAAAAATACTCGTATATTAATCGTTTTGCTTCCAAGTAACTGCGCTGTCGTCAACAGCGCAAAAGCAAAAAGTTAAGTTCAAAGAGTACGAACAGTTGCTTTGCTTTTGACTTACAGCATAAACTCAGTTTTTACTTAAAAAAAACTGTGAAGCAGTAGCACAGTCGAATTTTTGCCTTTGTGTGACCAATTTTACAACAACAAACGAAACGTGCTCAAGAGGATCATTCAACCATTAACAATGTTTGTTTTTCCTCCAAATTCTAAGAATTATGAGAGACCAAGCAAGGCCAGAATTAATTTTTTTAAATTTATTTTAGGCTTTAATTTAAAAAAAAATATGTCATCAAAAAATCACAGTCGAAAATCTCACATTTTTCCCATTTAAAACATGAATCTTCAACTTGATAACAACCATCAGTACAAATTTACATAACTTAGAATGTGAATCTTTTATTTATTTTAAACTAGAACTTTCCCGCGACTTCGTTCGCATCCAGAAAGAAACTGAGTAGACTTTAAACTGAGTTTACACTAATGTTATTAAAAAGAGAAAAAATACCAACAGCACAAATGTTCCCGTTTTACCCTTTTCCGCACAACTTAATATTTTTTTTTATATTCTTCTTCTCCAGACAATAACAAATAAAACAAAAAAGGAATGGGGGCATTGGTCCAGCCATTCACGCGTGATGCCGTGCCAAAAAAAATTTCATTAGTTTTTATACATATATGTATATATTTTAATTTTAATTAAATAAATGCATTTGTTTTAAAAAATAACCTGTGATGCTTTAATAAACCTTTTATTTGGTTTAAAATAAGCTTTTTAGTAGAAAACAGGCACAGAAATTGTTTACTCGGCCTTCGCAACAAACTCAGTTTATGCAACAGTTCAAAATTTCTATTTGTTGCTTTAACCGAACCTGCACTGTACATATTTTTTCTTGTTCTTCCTTCAACACTCACAAAATATTTCAAGTGCAAAATTTTCTTTTCCTTCTTCTTCTTCTGTTAAAAATAACTGTGTTGTTAAAAGAAAATGTTGCAAAGAAAATGTTACCAAACTTAGTTAATTCTAATTTTAGGATTAACTGAGTAGAGAATGAAACTAAGCGACACGAAAATTGGACCTGAAGACACAAACTTACACTATAGTCCACTTATGACCTCAGAACATCCTTTCTAATAATTCAAAAATATATCTACCCCAGTAGATAGACTTGGGTGCTGATGAAGTGCGTTGTTGCACAGAAAAATATCGGTATTTCCCCCAGCTTATAGTCTAATTTAATTTTTCTTCTCTTCTTTAGAAACTCACATTAATTAATAAAAAATATTTCATTCAATAAGAATTGAAATTACTGAACTTAAGCCCGACTAAGAAATTATTTCTGATTAAAATTCACTATAGTTCAACTAAACATTTAAAATTGTTTCAATATATCCAAATTTCAAAAATTACTTAACCAAAACTGAAACCCAATCAGGTGCTCTCGATTCAGGAAATGGTGATCAGCTCTTTAATTTCTTCTGTGTCAAATCAGGCAAAACATTCGAAAATTTTTAAACTGCAGAGTTGCAAGTCGAGACCACCTGCTATGAATTCGCCTTGGGCCAAATAATAAAATACCATGAGAGCAAGAGCACAGCTGATTAAAAAACTAGAAATTGGGGTTTGAGTAAATATGTATACATATTACATATTGCCAGTAAGTTTCTTCTTTACATACAGAACGAATAAAAAAAAACTAATATCACTTTGCAAGGTCAAACAATTTATTTTGATAATAATTGACAAAAAAAAATACATTATCTACATCATGGCACCCACATTAAAGTAAAATTTGACTTTCGTTAATTTATAGGTTTCCAATTGGTTTAAAAATCGACGACAAAGAGACCGGGCTGCTGAACATAAAGAGTAAGTAAAATAATTTTTTACAACCTCAAAATAAATTTGTAAAAAAAAAGTTTAAATAATGATGTGTCAACTGAAAGGTTACCCCCACTAACTAATGTTGGTCTAATTAATCTCTCTTGGTTGCACTAAAACAAATATTTAAACGTTTAAATTTTAATTTTTAATGCACTTAGATGCTTGACTATCAAAGAAATTTAATTTTTGCTTTAAATAAGAAAAACAATTTTAACAAGGTGAAAATTAATGATTTTACAAGAATGTATAAATATTTATATGAAAAAAAGTAAATATGTCAAGGTTTTATTTTTTGTGAATATTATCTATACTCGTATGCAGAATTTCGAAAAAAAAAAACATTAAGCTCTTACGTTAATAATAAATTGCAAGCAAATTTCTTTTTGCATGGAAATCTCACAAAAACACATATTTATACTTTCATATATTTTTTTGAAACAAATGAATAATATATCAAATGAATGAGACAAAACACTTTGCCAGAAAAGAGTAATGTGCATATGTATGTATATACATATGTACATACATACATACATATATATGTATGTATATGTATGTTTGCCAAAATGAATTTGTATGAATGCAAATTATTTTAAATTATTAATATACGAGGACGGTGCCGGAACAACCTGACCTAGTATGAGTGAGATGTTAAACAAATACTTTTGAGAAAATGCAACACCCTCATATAATAAGTTTTTGTTATCTTTGGAAAGTTTTCACAAAATAAAGTAGTCAGGGTTGCATTTTCTCAAAAGTCGTTTTGACAGTGTAGGACAGTGAATACAAGCCTTCAAGTGTGTTTTTTTTTACAATTTTCTTTGTCCGACAGGGACTAAAATGTCTCACGGTTGCCAGATCTGTCAACTTTCATTTATTTTGCTATTTTATTATGAATAGACTCAAGGCAGACTAGTCAGGTACTTTTAGTTCCACAGTTATTATAATAAAATGAACCACATGCATTTTTTTTTTGGTATAATGGTGTGTGTCTTGAGAGAAATCTGTAACATTATATAGAACTGAATATTTGTGTTTGGCAGTGATGAAAATAAGAGTAGAAGAAAATACTAGTCGTCGGAATTAGTTCTGCCAGCTGATAAATGCATCTAAACAAATGACTCTAAATTATTTTTATCAACATGATGGTAATCACGATAGCTGCTGTCGGAAAAGAAAGTGTTGTTGCTCAAGTTACGATTGATATTACGACAGTGTCACAATTTCGCATAAAAATAAACTTGCATGTCATGAAAGTTACTGTCATGACATGAACGAGGTTTTATGCCCGATAAACACTTATAAATTGTGGAAATAGTTTTTTGAAAATCTAAGTTGGCTCGCGGAATGTGCTATCATAATCTAAAGCTAATTTTTATGCAGTGATTTTGCAATTAAATTCAGTTATCGAATTGAAATTAGAAAAATTCATTGACCTTAAAGAATTATTTGACATCTTAAGGCTGGTGGTACTCTGTTCGAAGTTGTGAAAAATTTTCAGCAACATTGATTATTTCGTGTGAAAAATTTGTCATGTACTAAATGTAGCCCAACTTGCGGTTCTTTTTATAAATTTCTCGCTTTTGTTGCTGAAAGTATGCAACATTGTCATTTGTACGTGCGAAAAAAGTACTGCTCATGTTATTTCGTGGCGAAACTAAAATGATGCCAGAGTCATTTTGCATGGAAAAACATGCTGCCAGATAGATTTTAAGTGTTTTTCGCAATAACAACAGAATACTACTTTTGCAAATTTATTTCGCTAATATTTACTGTTTGTTATAAAATAGCAGCCAATTTGGAAAAATTTTCATAATTACTCCTATCGTGAACAGTTTGTCCCTCAAAATATTTTTCCTTTTCCCCAAATTACAATCGTGAATTGTTCTTCCCCAAAAACCTGTTCCCTTTTTTTATTCCCCTTATCGTGAACAATATTTTTCACATGGAATTTTTCACTTTTTCCTTGGTTTTGTTCACTTAATTTTTGAAGGCGAACTGAATCAATACATCGCGTTATTTCGTTATTAAACTTTCAATAATTATTTTTAGGACAATATCAGTAAATAAAGTCCACGATTAATAACAATAATTACGTACAACACCTTATTTCGTTGAATATGAACCTCTTTGGTTCACATGCAGTAAATTTTATGGCGATGGCATACTTAAGAATTTTTTCCACGGCACCTAAAATATATAATTTTTAAGCTTTACAAATTTTCTTCTCGTTTTTTACATTCACTACGAATTTATAGCGGGAACAAACGTCCCCATGAAGTTCCCGATAGCATTTTTCCCTTCATGGAAAATGAAGATCTCATGGGAACAAAAATTTCACATTTTATTCACGATAGAGGTGAAAAAAATGGTCTAAAATTGGACTTCCAGAACATGTTCAATATTTCTAATAAAAAATTATGCAATCCCAGTATATTATTTTAATTCAGAGGTTGTATACTTAAAAAAAAAACACCCTATGCACACATATGTAAGAACATATCAAAATATCTTTTAAACATTAAGATGAAAATTTAGCATTCATTTAAATTTTCAAGTGGTTAAATTAAAGAAATTTAAAAGACTGACTTGTTATTTTAATAACACTTTAAATATTTATTTAGTTTTCTTGAAAAACTGCTAGTTTCCAGCTGATGAAACGTTTTTACCACTGCGACATTCTTTAACACACATTTACGGCACTTTGTAGATTCATAAACGCATTAATACATATATATGTACATATATACATACATACATAAGTATGAATGCCTGTATCTCCATACATTTCGCCTTATTGGAACCTCTTTAAAATGTCTAAAGCCAAACATGCTATAATAGAATATCTAATAGTTTCAATGTTTATTTTGTCTAGTAAAAATCCTTAGGACACACATAATTTTTTCTGTTTCAAAAGTCAACATGGAGAATAAGTGCCGTTTGTTTTAAAAAACCTTGACAAATAAAGACAACGGGTTTTTATTTCAAGAGATGGCAAATTGTAAACAAGAAACACAGAGAGGATATCTCTTGATTTCGGCTCAAGGTTGCCACTTATGGTGTTTTGTGCAAGATTTGAAGATTTGATTATGAGTTAATAAAAAAAAAATTCATAAAAATAGAGTTCAAATGATGCAAATCTCACAACATTTATTAATAATGAATTAATAATAAATCTAAAGGCCGGGTCACTTCGCCTTTTTCAACTGACATTAACGCAACGACAGAGAAGGTTGGCACAATGAGTACTTTATATACGGAAGCATTTGAACAGCTTCAATAGGTTAGTTCTCCATTTTACGAGTATTCATTAAATTCAACTTTTTTTTATTTATTTCATTTACTTCGTTTGTTTTATTTTACAAAAACCTAAATCAGAACATACCAAAAAAAAACTAACCAATATCTGTCAAACTACTCAAAAAGTTGAACAATTTTTGTACTTTGCGTTGGCGGACACGTATTGAACGTAACAGACCTCATAAGAAACCATGTATTTCAACTTAGCTGTAGTTGAAAAAGGCGAAGTTTAACGCATGACGGATTCATTGTGCCCCCGCCTAACTGTTGAACACAATGGGCCGATGTACATACAAATATTAATATAGACGTATGACAACGGTTTATTTCAAAAATTCATCATTTTAAAAAAGAATAATGATTATTTTGGCACAAAAAAATTTTTTTATCGATTTTTATACGCTGAATTTATTCATTATTATTATTTTTTTTCTTTTTTTTTTCTTTTTGCTTTTGTTAGTTTTCAAAGAATCTGCCTTTATTAACCATTGGCATATAACGAACAAAAATAATAAACAAAAACAAAAGCAAGGAACAAAAGAAGAAACCAAACAAAGATATCAAATTACATGAAAAAAAAAATCAAAAGATAATCAATAGTTGATGATGAAGAAGACCTTTACAAAAAAAATAAAAATCAACCAACCAAAGAAACAGTTTTTCGATAATGTTTTCCAACCAATATTCCATATTTTTTATTTTCAAAATAAAAGAAAAAAATAAACAAATTTTAAACCAAACATATAATATTAAATGTTCCACACCACAAAATCCAAGGACAAGTCTTATAACCAACGAAAAAAAGTGACAAGTATGTCATATAAAAAATATGTATGTTTATAAATTTTTATATAAAACAAAGCAGAGAAAAGCAGACTGGAGATAAAAATAATAAACATTAAAATTAAGTAGAAAAACTTATTTGTGTCATAATGAATTAATAAAAACATCTTAAAGATTTTTCACTCAAATTCAAGCCAAGAAACAACCATGTGGGTGGTCAAATTTCAATACAAAATTTATTTGAAGTTCAATGTTTAAGGAATTTTTAATCAAAAAGAAAAAGGAGAAAAAAACTATTGAAGAGGAAATAATGTGTTGCAAGAAATCCACTTTTGTGATGATTTTGAAAAAAAAAAAGGAAATTTACAATTTAGCCTAAATAAATTAAGCCAAAGTACTAGACCATATTCTTAGTTTTCTAAGCTGGCTGTTTGGATTTTTTTTAAGTGAAATAATATCTATACTTTTATTTAAAAAAAACTTTCATTTTCTTTTGGCAACTTGTCTCCTTAACTTGAATCTGTATAATACCAACAATTAATCGCCTTAAAATTCCAATATAATTTTAACACGTTTAGCAGCGAAACGCAGACAAAAAGGTTTAACAAGATAAAAATCGCCTTAATGACAAACAAATAAACTAAAAAAAAGTAGTTAAAAATCCTAAAGAAAAACATTTAAGCGCAAACAAAACAATTTGTAATGAAACTTGTAGCAAAAAAAAAAAATAATAATAAAATTTTAAGGAAAGACTGACTTGTCGCCTTCTAAAGACACTGAACGAAAAATTATTACTGTTATGATCGGTGAATCGGAGTTGCCATATCACAAGACTTTTGTTGACATTAAATTAAAAAAGAAATACGAGGCGGGTTAATAGGTCCGTGACATTTTTAATGAAACGCAGGGTTTTGGAATAAAGAGTTTTTTTTCTTTTCAACGTAGTTTTCTTTGAAGAAGAAATAGTCACTTGCGGCTAAGCCCGGCGAATAGAGAGGATGAAGGAGCAATTCGTGGCCTAATTTATAGATTTTTGTGAAAAAAAAACTTTTTTCTTGGCCCAAATGTGTTTGTTAATTTTTTAAATTCTCATTAAATAAACCCAATGTTCCCCAAACATTTTTAAACATACGTTTGTTTGAAATAAAATTTTGTTGCGTTAAATATTTTTACTGTTCCAGTAAATTTTTTGTTCCAATTTTATTTTCGGCATCAAAAAAAAACTGTATAAAGTGAAAAATTCTTATTCGGAATTCGAAAAAATTAGTTTTTTTTCAATCAAATTTTTGCATTTGTATTTACAAATTTCTTTGAAGGGCTGAAATTGAACAAATTAATATTTGATTCAGATAATTTTGTGTTTGAATTGGAGAATGAATGTCTTCTTAAGTCACTGACTTGAATATTCTTAAAATGGGATGAAAATTTTTTTGCATTATGATTTGGAAATGAATTAAAATAATTTGCAAACGCAGATGATAGTGAATACATTCATGATGCATCGCCAAGGCAAATTGAAATCAATTAAAATTTCTTCAGGTGTATTTTTTGCACACCAAAACAAACAAACAAAAAAAAACATTCATACGAATTAAACATGCAATGAAAAGAACAAAACACATTTGGAAATAAAAATTATTTCACACAAAACGATTTAAGACACATTTTAAGTCACCAGACAAACTGACGCAGACTAAAACCCCAATAAAATACAGACTGAGTTGAAGGAAAAAATTATTACGATTTTAAATGCAACAGTAATACCAAATATTGTGCTTCTTGGATGCATACTGGCACATATGCGTACCCAATAAACAAATTTCTTAAAGGCTTAAAAAAATTAATGACAATTTTCATTAACCACCTTCTCTTCAAATTGAAAATTTTTTAAGTATAAACATGGCAACACTGAATTAAACACTATACCAGTGAAATACAACTCTTTTCTGCAAGCTTTTCTTTACTTTTTTCTTCATCAAGTTTGAATAACAATTTTATTAAGAAGAAGAAATCAGACGGTTCTTCATATGCAAATATTTATTGGGTTATGTACGAGTATCTTTTTAATTTTGCTTTTAAAACTTTGCTTAAAACAGAAATGTGCAGCAGGCATCTAAACAGTGTATGAGTGTTGTATACTCGTATGTTTGTTTTTGTTATCGTCACAATCATGGATAATTGTAAATTAGCAGACAACCATAAGAAACACATATGGTTTTTGCTAAAAAAAAATTAATAAGAAAAAAAAGAAACATACTCCATCCAGACTGCATTTTATGCACAATCAAATGATCTTTAACAGATTATGACTCAGTGCAGTTGTATAAATTACAGTGGAAATAAATATGTATGCTTTTACAACAATATGGAAAACTGTTTTAGAAATTTCAGACAAAACATATTTTTTTTGTTTACAAATGCACACGACGACTTATTGTAGTATGTGAAATTGTGAGAAAACTTTTCATTTATGCATATTTAACTAGATTAGAACAAAAATAAGAGCAATAAATTACAAACAAACAAAAAACATGCATAAATAGAAAGAACTGAGCAACAAGTGTTTGTCTGGATACTAGACCTTAATTAGAACGACTAATAATACGAGTAAATTAACATTTCCATCAAAAAATAAAATAAAAAATTTTTATAGACATTTGGAAAGTCTATGTATGTCAGTTAAAGGGACAAATTTAAATTAATTTAGAAAAATAGTTCACTAATTTAAATATGTATGACAGAAGTTTTATTTTTGTTATTAATAAAAGTGTTATTATGCAACTGACTAAAATGTGAGGTTTATATTTTCAATTTTTAAATATACATATTAACTACATGCAATTTACATATATTGAAAACAGCAATAACATTCAAAACGTTGTTTTTATTTTCAATATAAAAAGTGTCGAACGTATTGTTTTATAAAAACAGGCAGTAAATTCTGCAAAAAAAAACGCTTTCAATGCAAAGATCTGATAGAAAATTTTCGAAAAAAATTTATGAGACCAAACTCTTTCAAACAAAAAAATTTTGGAAAATCTGTTGTTTTAGAAGAGTACGTGCAATTTAAAATAAACTTTTAATGGACGTGCCTCCGTCTATTTTTTTAAATGGAACATTGTGTCTATTTTAGAGCTAAAGGTGTGTGGTAAGTTTTGTAAAAAACGTTTTAGTAGAACCACATGAAATATAATAATAAATTTTAATGGGCGTAGCCCCTCCCATTTTTCAGCTTTAAAAATGTGTAATTACAGGAACCAAAGCTGTTTGCTGAGTTTCCCAGCAATCAAAAAAGTAGAAAATAATAAAAGTAAATTTAAAATAAATTGTGGTCGTATACCCGCCCACTTTTTTTACAATGGGACCAATTGAAAGCTATACCCTCTCAGACAAAAAAAAAAAGGATTTTTACAATCGGTCTAAAATGTGGCGGAGTTATGAAGTAACAATGTCAAAAAAAAATACAGACGAATTGATAATCTCCTCCTTTTTTTGAAGTTGGTTAAAAAAGACATTCCCAAGGAGTCCTGGAAATTTAGAAATTGCAATCTGCGGGTTACAAGTTTTAATCAACTCTAATGACTTTTACAAAGTTTTGTCATTGCAAGAAGTTCTCTTTTACGACTCGTCATCACCGATAAAAAGTTTCCCATTTTCGCAACTATTTTATTTTCAAGCGAATTCAATCGCAAAACATTGTTTTCGTGTAACTTTCAGTAAATACGAGGGTGGTTCATTAACTCGAAGGAGAAAAATGCTATTGTGAATGTCCTGTGAAATTTTTTCTCCGCTTAGTCCCAGTGAATGCAAAAGAAAACGGGAAGAAAATTTGTGAACCTTAAAAATGAATTGAGAACAAAAAATTTAAGTTTAATAACACTGTGCCACACACACACACAAAAATAACGATGTTCTGCCAACTGATTCTTGTAAAAGGGACTAAAAAGATATATGTGTATCGGCTTTTTAAAAGTTTACATCTGAAACTCATTTTACGGCTTATTTAAAGTTGCATCATTGTGTCGCAAAAAAATTTAGAAAATCGGATGATACTTAGGTTTTTGGAATATAATGTCTTCAGAGCATTTATTCAGAACATTACAAACAACATTTTGTTGGTACACATGAACAATCCAACTCTTTCGGAAATTGATCTTTTTTGCAATTAAAAAAAAACAAAAATCACCTTGAAATCCTACTATAGGTCTCAGAACACGCTTAGGTCGAAAATTCAACTTTAATGCCATAAAACAAAGAAAACAAGGACATTAGTAGAGGAATGCCTGTTTATATACGACAACTATGTAAAGGACTTAAACCTAAAACTACGAAATTCATAAAATATCGTTTTTCCAAATACTATCATGTAAATCATTCCATTTATTTCAAATCTGAGGATTCTTGTTCTTCTTTTTTATTTCTTTATTTTAAATTTGTTTTAATTTTATAAAAAAAAAATTAAAATACACAATTATGTATTTAAAATTTAACTGAATTTTTATTGATTTTTTTTAATTTTATTAGTTTTTAATTTTTATTACGTTTAAACCTCGTACTCGTACATATAAAGCATATTCACTGTGAAAGTTTTCAACTAAAACGTCGTGCAAGAAAGAACCCAAAACCTAAGGTGAATTCTTTTCGTTGAAAATAAAAAAACCTTTTAATCTGAAATCTCATTTTAAACAGATGAGTGCACACTATTAGATGACTTTGAAAGATAAAATTGTTGTTACACACACACACACATACACAAACACACACTTATGATGTTGATGTGGTTAAAAAAAGTGTCATCAACTTGTGTTTAAAACATAAATTTGAATTAAAACAATGTAACAAAAAATCAACGCACACATAAATACAAAACAAATTTATTAAAATTAAATAAGAAAAATTTTTTACAAGAATCCACCAAAACCGTCTTAGATTTAGCTGATTAGATTTACCCATATATTTTTGAAAGAAAAGTTGTGTTTTTATTAAAAAGTTTACGAGTGTTTATTCGATCATTTTATTGCTACAAAATTTGTTTAAACAACATATTGATTTTCTAAAGGCAATAAAAAAACATTCGATTGTTAATTTTTGATGGTGTTTGGTTTATGGGCGCATAAAATGCTCACATTACAAGTGGCACGACATGTCGTCATGTCATCATTTATGATTATTATGTTTCTTGTTTGGATTTTATTGAAACCTGAACGTTGCAATGGTCTGGTGAAATTTTTGTTGAAAACAACTAAAGTCCTGTAATCGACCCGTAAAACGGTGGTTATTGTACACTCAGCTGACGACCGAATTGTAATTGATTCATATTTCATTTATTATCACATTATTATTATTATTGAATCCACCCACTTTAAAATCAGCTTTCTCATTGGAAAATCTTCATACAAAACACTGCATACACAACCTTCCGATATCTTCATCATTCAGGACAACAGCATTTTGTTGTTATTTTTATTTGTACATATGTATATCGAGCCATAACCGCCAAAAAAGCTTAAGCGACATATTTTTTCAATTTCGGTTTTTGACGAAAATCGATTATTTACGATCGTAAGCAATTGATTTTCGTAAAAAAACTAAATTCGAAAATTATGTCGCTTAAGCTTTTTTGGCGGTTATGGCACGATATTTTGAATCAATTGCTTAAGACAAGCGTTCAGCGTCATTTGTGTTCATGAGACGACCACGTTTGAAGATATCAAATCGTTTCAAGAAATTAACGCAAGAAATTCGTTTTTTTTCTATCGCTTTTCAACAAACAAAAGTTGCTTCACCAAAATCACTGTGACTTTAAAAGGTACATACATATGTATGTATAAGTTCACGCTTATTGCAAAAGCAATTTCAAAGCAAATCCATATTATATACAGGGTGCTTTTTTAGAGGTATAGATAAAAATAATAAAATGCAGATCACTTTTTACATCGATGGCCTCATGATCACTGTCATCAAATATTGTACTCTAGGTGATCAATCGGCATAGAATCGAGACTTCACATAGCCTTAAAAAAATTTATCCAGCGGCTTTAAATCGCATAAAATCGGAGGTGAATTTAAGGGTCCATTACGCGAAATTATTCGTTTACCGTAATTTTCTTTCAATAAATCAATGGTAGAGTGCATGGTCCAAATTAAGAGTATTCAATTGTATTTAAAAAAAATCCCCAATCAAGGTGGTCACTAGAGATGAGCAATACTGTGATTTTTTAATAATGTTGCTCCTTGTGAACGTGATTTCTAAATCGCTGTTCTTTTAAACTGTGACTGTGATCATTGTTTGTAGCAGTTCTGTTATTTTGAGAAAAACTAATAAGAAGAGTAGCTGTGAAATTAAACAGTGACTTTGATTTTGATACAATTCAGCACTTTTGCTTTAAAAGTGTGTTAGTATTAGTATTTTGAAATACTAATAAGAAGAGCCACAAGTACAAACAATTATAAACAATTGTCGTATAAGAGGCAGAGAGACAATAAATAAATAAATAAAATAATACATAGTTGCCAGAAAAGAAGATTTGACACGATTTGACGAATTTTTCTTGACAAAAGCTGGAGATATAAAAAAGAAATAATGTGGTAGCTTCATTTACTGTAAAGTAAGCATACAAGAACAATCACAGTTTGTATGAAAGAACTGTATTTCCAAAACCTATTACTTGATCAATTCAGTAACAATTGTGCTTAGTGATTTTTCAATCGCTGTGAAAAAATAACAGCTTTTCAAATATCGCTCATCTCTAGTGGTCACACATTAACTGTAACGTTCTAGCCGGGAATAGTTTTTGAAGAAATATGTACATCCCAATGATTCCACCGCACAATGTGACGAATCCCGAATCCAGCTGGACAAATTTACTTGATGGTTTTGGGGTTGCGCGAAATCAAAAAAAAATTAAAAAATTCTAGCTCAATGTTTTAAGGAAATACGATAGATTTGCGGTTGCATATTGACGTGTCGATTCAACTTAAAATTAATTTCATCGCTAAAGATTTTTCTTTGAGAAATTTGGGTTCAACAGTAAATTCGTTTTGATACACCCAATGATTCCAGCGCACTATGGGATGAATCCCAATTCCAGCTGGACAAAATTATTTGATGGCCAGTCTATATGGTTTTGGGGTTGCTGAATTCAAAAAATATAGTTGAAAAATTCTAGCTTAATTCTTTAGGGAAATACGATAGATTATCTTTTGCTTTTTGAATGTATACATTCAACTAAAAATTAGCTTCATCGCTAAGGATTTTTCTTTGAGAAATTTGGGTGCAACAGCAATTTCGTTTTTGACCCCACTCGGTCGTTGGGCGTCAGTCTATTGTCATGATTAAATGACAAACCAAATTGAATACAAAAGAAGTAGCAGTTTTTTTGGATTTCTAAAAGAGCATATCCCAAAATTTTTAAATTTTTAATACATTTTTAATGTGCATATTTTTTGGTTCCGTGATATGTAATTACACGCATTATGCATATAACAATAAAAGAAAAAAATTTATTTTACCTATTAAGTTTCGTTTTATACAATTTTGTCATTAAGTTGAAAAACAAAAATATTCCAAATCTTCGACACCATAAAGTTTATTTTTGGATTTCCCTTTCAATAAATTATTTTTAAAAACATTTTTGTTTTTAGTTTTTTTTTAATTTTGTGTATATATGTAGTTGCTCTTAGAGTTGATGATGGCGTTGTTTACTTTGTAATATTGCTCATTTTGCCGTTTCGTATAATTTGTAAGAGCTTCTTTGGCAGCCAGTTCAGTTTCTTGTTTTTACACTCCAACAAAGTATTCACTAAACCAAAGAATACACTTAATCGCTCGCTCATACGCATATTTTTATACAACATAGATACACACATACATACGTACATGCATACACGTATGTATGTATACATATGAAGGCCCAAAAAATCATTCATTATATTGAAAATGTGAATGCAAGTTAACAAAAATATAAAAGGAATGAATATTCACTCAGAACATTTCGCCATGGTTTTTTTTTCGTAAGAAAAATGTATGTATATGTACATACATATATATGCATAATGTACATATGTATGTACATACATACTTATGTATGTACTCGTATACAAAAACATTCATACCATGACGACGTTAGTGACGATACATCGTCATCATTTCATAAAACATATTTTTTCTCAATCGGTATTTAAATGAATTCATTCTACATCAATTAAATATACTGGGATTTATACCCCATTTGCAAACAATCTCTTTATATGGTATTTTAAATCAACTGACACGTGCACCGAAAAAAATTCCTGCTTTAAACACGTTTAATTGAAAAATAAAAAATAAATCAATTAAAAATTTGATTGAGTCAATCAAATTTTTAATTAAAGTAAATTCTTAAACAAAAGTCTAATTGAATCAATTAAATTTTGAATTGATTTTTGGTTTTTTTTTTTCAATTGAACATGTTTATCGATGGAATTTTTTTTCTGTGTGGGAGGTTTGAGCTTTTTAGGATTCCGTACACCAAAAGAGGAAAAGCTGTTTTCTCTAAAACAGTAAAAGATACGGTCCTGAAATTTTCAAAAATTTTCGCTACAACAACAAATATATGACAGTTAAAAATTAAAGGGTGTTTTAAAGCGAGCAACGAAAAATTTTGAAACCCTAATGTAATATAGGCCGACTTCCTAAACGCAAGTTGCAATGCATAACTTAAAAATATGCATATGCAATGCTAAACATATCTTAAGTGCAACCTTGCGTTGCAGAGACATTTTGTGCATTTTATCGGCATTTAGGAACGAAAATACTTACGCAGCCATTGCAGCTCAAAATAAAAATTATGCGCGATTTTGACAGCTCATACTCATTAAAATGAGTTGCCAAACAATTAGGAACATTGGACGTTGTCAGAAAGTTCACATATGCGTTTACGAAGTGTATGCATTGTAAATATGCATTGCAACTTGCGCTTAGGAAGTCGGCCATACATACAATGACGTATGTATATACATTTGAAATTTTCAAAGTTAGTGTATTTTTAAGCAGACTACGCCAATTAACACTAAAAATTAAAAAAAAATCTAAATTAAAAGGTATTCTATCAGTAAATGTTATTTTGAATATGTAATTTTAACAACTTGCTGTATCTTGGGAACCGTAATATGCAAACTCTTGAAATTTTCAAAAACGCAACTTAAAAAATCCCAAAATCAAAAAATCGCCAAAAGCGAAAAAATCGCCGAAAACCGAAAAAAGTGGCAAAAACGAAAAAAAAACGCCCGAACTAAAAAAAATGCCAAAAGCCGAAAAAATCGTCAAAAACGAAAATACGCCAAAATTAGGAGGATATGGAAAATGTTAAAGCAGAAAAGGTCGCAAGACACGGCCATACAAATGTGCACGTACCCAAAAATTTCCATGAATCCGTCTTTGTATTTATTAGAGATGTTGCTGTTCGACCACCTCTTCAACCTCCTTATAAAGGCCCTTTTCACGTAATATCAAAAAGTGCAAAGACGTTTGTTGTTAATGTTAATGGTAAAACAAAAACAATATCCATAGATCGGTTGAATCCTGCTATAGTTTTTAACAACTCAGAAAATTATTGTTTTAAATCCACGCCTACTTCTACATCTGAAATACCACAGCGAATTCTTCGATCTGGTAAAATCGTACGAATTAATATATGACGTTAGTACTGGAGGAGGAGTAATGTGGTGACACTTTGTATATTCACACTTTGAAAATAGTTTTTAATTTAATCTAGGTGACCCCACCAATGTTGATGTTTTTCATATAAATTTTAAATACAACTAAGTCCTAATTTACACTATGCAAGTCTTATTGCTAAGCTGATTAGTTTGTTAGGAAAGAGGGACGAGGGGAAAAGAAACGTTACTGTTCCCCTCGTCTCTCTCTCCTAACAAACTAATCAGCTTAGCAATAAGACTTGCATAGTGTAAATATGGACTAACTTTATTTTTTCTAAAAAACAAATGACAATTAACAAAACTTAAATTATAAAAAAATTAATACTAGATTAAATTAAAAACTATTTTCAAAGTGTGAATATAAAGAAAAAGCGCTCAAACAAAAAAAAAAGCCAGAACTATAAAAATCGCTAAATTTAACTAAATCGCCGAAAACCGAAAAAATCGCCAAGCCTTTAGTAAGCAAATTTTACACTCGAAACGTTCGATCGACAACTTGTCTTGCAAACAACAATAACATTCGAAAATTTGTTGTTGTTTTCAATATAAGTATTCGATCGAACGATTTCTAGTGACATCGTGGAACAGGCCGTTAATTTTGATATTCTCATTCCCTTAAAAGTCTGTAAATTTGATGTCTTTTTCTTCTTCTTTGTTGTACACATTCATTTCTGTTGTTCTTTTTTCTTGCTTTGTTCACCATATACTCGTACATGTACTACTGCTGCCTGACTGCCTTCATTTGTGGAGTTTTATGGTTGGGTGGCGGGTATTTTATGAAAGTATCAAATTACCTTCCTTTTAGTTGTTCTTGCGTTTGTTTAACGAAAAAAAAAATAATAACGAAATCATACAGCAACAACAACATTACAAAGTTGTGCGTGTGTTCTGGGCTCTGCTTTTATACAGTATTTGTGTAATTCTGTTCTGTTCTCTTTTTATTAAATATTTGCTTAATTTTTATTTGTACTTGCCGTTGTTGTTTCTGTTGGCGCTGCTGCTTTTGCCTTAAAATGTATGTAGGAAATATTTATTTTTACTTTGCTCTTTTTGCTATTTGTTGTTATCTTTTGTCATCCACCAATGGATTGACAAAGCTAAAACACTCCTCTAACAGCAGTGTTAGATAGATAAACACATTACATATTTTATGTGCAACACCTTAAAAATTTTTGCAGCAAATTTTTTTAAATATAAGTTTAAGTCGAGAACATCCTTGAAGCAGAAAAAGTAAGTTTTTTTTTTTTTTTTTTTTGTTAATTACAAACGAAATGGCATACTCAAGAACCCACTTATTGTAAAATTGATAACTGAATTGTTTAACCACTCTCGTTATACAAAACAAAGTCCCAGTCGAGGAAAGGAACAAGAGCAAAGAGACAAGGGTTATAAAATTCCCTCGTGCAAAATCTTACTTAAAATTTAGCAATAAAAGTGTAAATTAATGGCCTTTTTAACCATAATTTTAAACTGACTGTTTTTTTTTTGTTGTGTAAAATGTGCATGCTATTTTTTCCAACAGACTCTGTGTTCCTTTTCTGAATTTTATTATATGTAAATCGGCTTACGACACTTAAGCTCACACCATGAACTTCAACTTGATTTTATTAGCGTTGAATGTAGAGCTGGCCATAAAACAATTTTTGTTTTACTTTTATTTTCCTCTTTTAACGAAAGAAGCCTTACAAACGAACGAATACAATAGCTACAACAAGCTTTAGTTACTACAGACTTAGCGTGGAATTAAAAAAAAAAAGAAATAAACAAACAAACAAAAAATTAAAACTTTAAACAAAAATTATTGGCCAAAGAAGTGAAAGGATGTAATATTTAGCAAATATAAAAATTAAAACAGATTTTGTAGTCACAAAAGAATATTATATACCTATTAGTAAAAAGAAGCAAAGTTAAAATTTACGAAAAGGGTAATATTTTTGTTATGTTATGAAATTTTATAACAGCTGAAATGATAATGATAATGTTGCAGTAGTTTTACAAGCAAATGATAAAATATAACGTGTAATGAAAATCCCCAAAGCATGAGAAAACTCTTCAACAAGTTCCCCAATCCTTAAATCAAAATTTTCATCTTCGTGTTTCATAAAAAATTCCTGCCTAAAGTTGTGAAAATTTTTCAGCACCATTATTATTTCGCGTGAAAAATTTGACATGTACTAAATGTAGCCCAACTCGCGGTTTTTTTTTTTAATAAATTTCTTTCTTTTATTGCTTGAAAGTATGCAACATTGTTAAAATTCCATGCGAAAAAAGCACTGCTCATGTTGTTTCGCAGCTAAACTAAAATGATGCCAGACTAATTTTGCATGGAAAGACATGATTTTACGTGTTTTTCACAACAAGAACAGAGTACTACTTTTGCGAATTTATTTCGCAAATATTTCACACCAATTACTTTTATATGTAGTTTGACAGCATTTCGCACGAAATTGTGAACAGAGTACCAGGCTTAAGGCAGGAAAATTCACTAATTTGACAACACTAATGAGGACGGAAAACGGAAAACGGAAACATGCTCTTAAAATATTGAGTGTAAAATACAACGTGCAATGAAAATCACCAAAGCATGAGAAAACTTCTCGAGAAATTCCTCAATGCTTAAATCAAGTTTATCAACTACCTTTTCCAGAAGAAAACGAAAATTCCTGCCAATTGGGCAAACATTCCCCAATTCCTAATTTGACTATACTGATAAGGACAGAAAACGGAGGCATCTGTTGCATTTTTCTTCCAGCGACTTTTGCTTGAATTAATATTCAGGAGAACACTGAAGATGTTACTTCATAATTCGGTACATTTAATAATTCTTTTTTTTTTTGCCTGAGAGGATATAGATTCCATTTGGTCCCATTGTAAAAGAGGGGTCGGGGACAAGCCCACAAATTTGTTTATTTGATTTTGTGATATTATTACTTATTCGATTGCTGCGCAACTTACCCAACACATTGGCCAATTGTAAAACGACACAATCTTGAAGTTGAAAGAAAGGGCGGAACCACGCCCAATAAAACTTAATATTATATTTCACATGCTTCTATGTGACCGATTTTTACGAAACTTGGCACACACTCTGAGCTGTAAAAAAGGCACAATCTTGCATTAAAAAAGTGGGCGGAGACACGCCAGTTAAATTTTATTATTATATTTCACGTGCTTGTACTTAACAAATTTTTACGTAACTTGGCACACACCTTGAGGTCTGGAAAATACTTAATTTTGTGTTCAAAAATGTAGGCGCGGCTACGCCCATGAAATTAAATTATATGTAGTTCTACTTATCAGATTCTCCCGAAACTGGGCAGTGTTTCCGCTCTAAGTATGTATGACATAATTTTGCGCCTAAAGAAATGGTCGGAGTCATGCCCATTAAAGATTTATATTGTATTTCACATGCTTCTACCTGACCCATTTTACGAAACTTGGCACAACAAATTTAATAAGACTCCGTTCACACCCACAGCAAATTTTAATCTTCGTCGGCATTTCACTTTCTAGTACCAAAAAAAGAGGAAAAGCTACAACCAACCGATTTGACATACAAACACTCTTTTACACCAACTACCGTTAATTCCTTCCCAGAGCCACTCATTGAAATACTACATGCAAAAATATCAAATTTCTTAAAGCGAAATAATATAAAAAAATATGAATAAAAAACAATTGAATCATTTCATTATTTATGTATGTTTATTTGTTTATAAGCGCAAAAATAAACGCAGGCTCTCAAAAAAAAATTATTAAATCCCGTAATATGATAATACTTCAACTTGTTTATGTTAAAACATTTTTTTCCCTTTTGACGTAATGTGATGCCCAAACAGTAATAATTATAAAGAATTGCACATACAGACAATACACACGTACATATGTACATACTTATAAGTATAAGAGCGAAATTAAATTAAAGAAAAAATATTTTATTCGAAGTGACCACCAAGGAAGAATTTTTAATTTGAAGTTTGTGGATGGTGACAGTTAAGATACATACATACATACATACATATAAAGAAGTGTCAAATACGATATTTGAAAATGTGTTATCAAATAAAACAGGAAGCGGCAGTCAAAGCTTAGACCTAACAATTGTGTCGTTGATAGTTCCCGATATTATTGGGCTCCGAAATAAATTTTTTTCACTCAAGTGTGTTTGTTGTCTTCCTACAATTTTCGCGATTTCTTGAAATGATTTACCTTTTTCTCTTACATCTATTATAATATTTCGAGTTTCTAATGAGATTTCAGTTCTCATCACGACAAAAGTTGATAACCGACTAACGTCCCTTTTCATAATGTATGATTAAGAGTTAAGGTGGACTTTAACTGCAAAGTCGCCATACAAAACTTGCCCTTAAAGTCCCTGTTGGCTTTTAATTGTAGATTGTGAAAAGAGCCGTAACTTGTAAATTTTTTTTTTGCCTTTTGTTACAAAAAAAAAGAGAATGAAAGTGCTTACTAATTTATGCAGCATAATTTTTTTAAGAGTTTTGTTAACAACTGGCAAAAACTAAAAAAAATCTGCGATAACTTCCAAACGGCTGGACCGATTTTCTTCAAGTATGGGCTAGAAGATATTAGATCAAGTCAAGTTTCAAACGAAACAAAAAGCAAATTAATACCGTTCTAGACATTTGGGAGCTACGGCGCCAAAGGCAAACATGTTCAAAATCCAGAAGAGATGTGATATCTTCTAAACGGCTGAGAACACTCTCGATCAAGCCACCTTCCAAACAGAAAAAATTGGTTTAGGTCTGTATATGTTCTGTACCACAGAACATATCCATGACTTAATATAACACAGGCGTAACTCAAATTTTCTATATTTTATAGACGAGGGAAAAATCTAAATAAAAACTAAAGCATTTACATGCAAAAATAATTTTTAAGTGGCCATAAATCTTTCATTTTTAACTGTAACGTGCTTAGTTCTTTAAGGAGGATGCGATTTCGAAAAAAATTGAGTTACGCCTTTTTTATATTAAGCCATCGATATACAGAAGTGTAAAAAGTCCAAAGTAAAAAAAGGTCGAATCAGTGCCTATGTTCTGTAACTTTGGTGAGAACTTTTCCAGACGAGAAGTTTGTTATCATTCTGTGAAACACAGGGTGAGTAACAAAAACCTTAGAAACATGAGGAGGGATGTTTCTTTTAAGCTTATTTCAGGTTTTATATGAATGTTTAATTTTTCTCGACGCGAAAACTTCTCGCAAGTTACAGAACACAGGTACAGGTTTTTTAAAGTTCGTGGAAAAAAGCGCAATATATACTGTATTTGTTGTTGTAGTGTATTACTACTTACCAATTACCAAAGCTTATAAGACACGTTGAAATTTTATTGCGCTAGCAAGAAGAATCAAAACAAAACAGTCCACAAAATTTCAGGGAGAACGAGACAAATAGAAAAATACACTTATCTATCGTCTCGCGACATCTCTGTATACTTTGTGTCTGTACCAGTGATGCCATTAGGATACGAAAGATAAATTTTTCGTATCTTTTGATGACTTCAGGTACCATGTGTAATCCCAACATTTTTCGTATCTTTTGAATCTGTACGCAAAATGTACAGAAAATATGATTTTTTTTTTTGAGGAAATATGAACATTTTCAGGAAATTTATATGAACTTTTTGATATAATCGCCTTAACTCGTATATTAATTTTTACAAAAATGAATTTGTTTGTCCAAAGATAGTTACGTACATATAATTAATTTTAAAGTTTGCTTACTGTATTTTTAAAATTACATGCCTAATATTTATGAATTAAATATATATAAAAATTAATTTATATGATATCATTTTCTTTACAATATTCGTTAAATATGAAATAAAAATATCATGTTAATAAATGTTAAACGTTAAAAATGGACTTTAAAATTTTTTACAAAATGTATCTTTTTGGGAACAAATGTATCTTTTTGGAAACCAAAATGTATCTTTCTCGAAATTTCACTGGCAACACTGGTCTGTACAGACACGCGCTACAAACTTATAACACCCCTTTTTTGGTCGGGGGTTGTTGTATTTTTGGATATTTTTGTTCATGGTGAAATAGGAATAAATGGGCTTTTACATTTAATTGTTAGAATTACTATAGTGCCAATATTATCATTATAAAAGGGAATATAGAAATGTCGGCGATGTTGACTCACTTCTAACGCTCATATTAGGTATACAATTGGGCGATTCACAAGGTGTTCTATGTATGTATGTCATATCTTTTAAATTATTTCAATATACCTAAATAATTGTTTTTTGCTTAAAAAAAACAATTACAACATTATGACAATATGACATGACAAAACACAATTGTGAAAGTAAATTAACAATATTTAAGTTTTTACCAATAAAATTTTTTATAAAAAATATTGATTAGAAATAAATTATGTATTTTCTCTCTGCAGGCTATAATTATGGCGCCTAAAAAATCTTAATTGATTTCGCGAGATATAGGTACATACATACATAAGTACTTAAGACACATCTTTTTTTTTAATATGTACCTAGTTATAAAATGTATGTTTTTACTTACATCATTAGAATGTTTAGTTCATTCAGTCTTTCATTTTATTTAGTTTTATTTTTTATTTATTTTTTTTTTTTTTTTTGCTTTCAATAAACCATTGTTATGATAATTATCGTTATACTCTCATACCCTGAGTTGGTAATTTGATACCTTTTTGCTGAACAAGACAGCAAAACTAACATTGAATGGTTGTTGTTACTTTACTTACGGTCTGAAAACAGAGGAACGAACTAACTTAAATTTGAATTTCATTGTGTGAGTGATGATTTAATAATGTAGAACACATAAACTTACATAGATTTTGTGCTGTCTACTTTTTGCAGTACTTACAAGAACTGTATATACATACATATCTACATACATACACAACTGCATGTGTAAATACACACATGCAAATACATACATATGTATATAGTATGTATAAATATGTATTTATATGTATGTACATACGAGTATGTATGCATATGAACATACATACATATGTATGTATGTATAAATATATGCTGTAATTCATATTTAACAATAACGGTTTTCTAGATGTAGTGGTGAAACTGGGAGAATGCATAACTGTTAAATGAATTTATCATTAAAATGGTGATAGATGGAAAATTCGCTGCAGGAGTACATAAGTATGTGCATTAGTGTTGAGCGATACTGTGATTTTTTAATAATGTTGCTTCTTGTGAACGTGATTTCTAAATCGCTGTTCTTTTAAACTGTGACTGTGATCACAGTTTCGCAGTATTTTGTTTGTAAAAGTTCTGTTATTTTGACAAACTCTAATAAGCAGAGCAGCAGTGAAATTAAACAGTGTGCCTGTGATCACGGTTTAACACATTTCAGCTTTCTGCTTTAAAAATATTTATTAGTATTGGTATTTTGATGAATACTAATAAGAAGAGCGACAAGAACAAACAATTAGCATTCAACCCCATCCAAATACTGAGAATTGCCGTATAAGAGGCAGAGAGATAATAAAATTGCAAATACAAAAATGTGAGAGCTATACATAGTTGCCGGAAAAGACGATTTGACACGATTTGACGATTTTTTCTCGACAAACGATGAAGGTATAAAAAAAATTCATGTGGTAGCTTCATTTTCTGTAAAGTAAGCATACAAGAACATTCGCAGTTTGTATAAAAGAACTATATTTGCAAAACCTGTTGCTTGATAAATTCAGTCACAGTTGTGATTAGTGATTTTTCAATCGCTGTGTAATTGAAAGGAGAAAAAAGAAAAAAAGAAAAATTTAATTTCAAATATAAAAAAATATCCTGAAGAAGTTAACCAAAGGTTAACGAAATATCGAAGTACTAAAATAATAATAAACATTTACCTAAAGCTCAAAAAATTAGTTTAATTGAAAAAGTAACAGGTTGCAAAAAATCGCTCATCACTAATGTGCATATCGCTCCTTTATTACAACAGAGCAATAACTCAAAAAAAACTAGTTGTGTAGAAAATAAGTTTTAAGTTTTCAATTTACATACATAAAACTGAATGAAACAAAAATATTCTTTTTTTCTTAGGAGGTGCGTGTACAAGCCTTTTATATGACATTTTTACACAATTAATTAGCATATTTTTGAGTTATAAACGACATGTTAATATTATGCCTTTCATTGCTTCACTAAATTTTATTTCCTGTAGTTGTGTTTAATCTGCTCTTCTTCTTCTTCTTCTTGTTCTTCTTAAAAGCCATCTTCCATAATTCATATCTTTAACTTATAGCATACATACATACATATGTATGTATGCAAGCATGTATGTATGTATGTATGCAGCTTACCAGAAAAAATGTAGTAGTTGCTGCTGCATTTTTGTTTTTGTTTTGATTGGGTTTGCGGTTTTTTTTTGCGGTGTCAAAGCCAATACAGACATTGAAAAACACCTTGCATTCAAGTCATGCACACATACTTACATATGTACACACAAATGTGCATACATACATACATATGCATATACATATGTATGTATGCATGTGTATTCGGTACAAAGTGAACTCTGTGTAATAAGAACTACTGATTACACTGGTCTGCAGCAAAAAAATCGCCTTTAAATAAAAATATGTAAAATATGCTAAATTCAAATCCATTTTTAGATTTTTTCAATCGCGCACAGCCTTTTTTCTTGGTAATTAGGCTACTACATTTCAGCATAACGAGAAAAAAATTTTACGATTTCTATAAAATTACCAGCAAATGATTTTAAACAGAATTCCCTTCGTGTCATCTAAAATTTATATTTTAAACTGTTTCGGAGATATTCTTTTAAAAAATTCATTAAAATAACAATTTTAAATTTTTTTTATCATTAATCAGAAAGCCAGGTAGCTATATTACAAATAAAATAACCCATAAACCATGAAAATCGGTGGACAATGCATATAAATATATTTAATAAATCTTGATTTATTTCCATAAGAACAAATGTTTTAGACATCACTTAAAGTGAAATTTTGAATGGAGTATACGAGTACCTGTCTAGCACGAATTATGTAGTTTGCTCTATTGCGATTCCACTGTACATACATATTCATGTACATACATATGTATACATACATGCATTTACATTTACACATTTACACGCATATGTATATAAATTACAATATGGCTTTCATAATAAAAAAAAATCAGTCATATTAAAACCAAACACGAAATATATAGTGTGCTCATTTTCATATGCTAACGTACTATGTATGTATGTACTATGTACATAAGACGTTATTTTACTATATGGAAGTACAGTTAAACCTCGATTATGCGGCTCTCGTGGGACCGGCACCAGCACGGAAAATCGAAATACACGGTTAATAGAGCAGAAATTTATTTATTTATTTTTATTTAAACATTCGATTTATGTAACTACAGATTCAAATATACCACATATTTTTATACAAAACATACAAATCGTCATAGACAATGCAAAAACATTAAAATTGGGATTTCTACTGATTATGCTTTGGTTGATCAAACTACATGTCTGCAATTTTTACATTTTACAAAGTTTTTTTGCTTTTCCTGTAAACTTACAAGAAGTGATATTTGTTTTTGCATTTCCACTTACGGAATATTTGTTTATTTAAAATATTCTTTTATAGTACTTTGCCTCTTTGCTTTTAATTTTTCTATCAATAATTGGTTTTGAATACAATGCATCTGGATTTTATCTGCTTCTGATATAACTGGAGAATTTTCTACAAACTTTAACACAACATTACAGGCCTCTATCGCCTGTGCCAAGGAATAAAAACGCAAATATGTTCTTATGTGTGGGCACATGAACTTAAAAAGAGGAAACACCTGATTTAGATTTACATAATAAAAAACATATGAATGCTGCACGGATAATAGATGTAAAGCACGGTTAATAGAAGTATAAATCTAAACCACGGATAATAGAGGGAAAAAATAAAAAGAACCGCATGCCAGTTAATAGATGTAACCGATTAATAGAGGACCGATTAATCGAGGTTGAACTGTACATACTAATATACATACATATATACATACATATATACATACATACATATATACATACACACATACATACATATCTACATACATACACACATATTAAAATGGCATGAGGGATCTAAAGTATTAAATTACCAACAACAGCAAAACCACTAAAATAATAAAAGAAAAATAAACATCATATTTGTGCTTGAAAACATCAGTTATCATTAATGTGAACGTATGTATGTACATACATATGTACGTACATTTGAACATACATACGTACATATCGCTCCTTTATTGCAACACAGTTATAACTCTTAAAAGCAAAAAATTAGTTTAATTTTTATTCAATTTGCATACAACTTAAATTTCCCTTCCCACATGCAATAATTACTTGCAAGTAATAATTACTTGCAAAGTAGTGTACTCGTATATGTACTACTAACGAAAATCAGGGGAAATGTAAAATAAATCCACAAAAATTTGTAAAGTGGCCACACTGCACAGTGTAACTTCATTTTTTTTCAATTGTAAATGTAGTATTGCCAAGTAGTCAATACTCAATTTCACCTGTATTTCACCTGTATTACTTTGTTATATACATACATAAAAATGCTGAGTACACATCTGGCATTTCATGTATTGTCATTTTCAAAATGTGTGCAACACCGTTCATATGATGTTTTTAAATGACAATTGTTGCCACTAGTATACACTATTGCGATGTCACAAAATTTCATATTGTATATGTACCTACACATGTATATGCAAAAAAAATTAATGAAAAACACTGTACTCGGCAACACTATTGCCCATTTTGACACTTTAATTGCTACAAGTGTAAAAATTTACTTGCTTGAAAATTTCGTTGCAAGCTGAGACGCAAGTGGCAAAAGTGTGGCTATGTTATGATAGTCCGACTGCTCGGCCTACATCATTCCAGAAATTAACTTCCTTGCCAAAACACAGATCACTATAAGGGAAGAAGGCTATCTCGAAGGTCTTAACTATAGTGGGTATAGTTTTAATTTCTTCACTGATGGCTCAAAGATGGATAGAGGGGTGGGAGCTGCAGTTTACTGCTCGGAGCTCAGTATAGAGGAATCTTATAAACTTCCTGATTACTATAGCATCTTCCAGGCGGAAATCTATGCAGCCAAAATGGCGGCAGAATTAGCTTTCACCCCCTCAAACCATGAAAGCGCGTGTGAATATATATACGAGTATAGACAGTCAAGCAGCAATTAAGGCAGTTTCAGCAGACTGCAACTACACCTCGGTTGTCCTCATGTGTAGGAATGACCTAAAAAGGTTATGTGCTGGCAGACAAGAACATGTTTTTTGAGTCCGAGGACACATGGAGATTGAGGGAAACGAAATGGCCGATACACTGGCCAAAAGGGGAATGCAATTACCGGTGGAAGAAACGGTATATGTCCGGAAACCAATTCAACACCTAAAATGGATCATAGACTCTAAGATGAAGGAAGAAGCGGAGGAAAGTTGGCATGCGACGAAAACTTGCAAAACTTCTAAAATCATCAAATCAATTTTATCACTAACCAGAAAGAAGCAACTGTAGACTTCTAGTGGGGGTATTAACTGGACACTGCTGGACGGCATCGTATGCCGTCAAAGTGGGACAAATACTTGACGGTACCTGCAGGAAATGTAAGGAACCCGGGGTAATTGAGACAGTAGAACATCTACTGTGCGGCTCTAAGCCGCACTAGATATGACTGTCTTGGTGATCACACTTTTCGAAGTCTTGAACTTGTAGCGGGAATGGAAATGTGTAGACTACTAAGGTTTGTTAAATCTGTGTGGGAGTCATTCGATACAGGCACCACGAACTAGGCTGCCATACTTACAGATTTCTTGTCATCTGCTGGTATCGCTAAGGATGAATCCTGGTCTATGCGAGGTCCTTGACCAACCAGACTAACCTAACCATGATACTCCGAATTATTCTATGCTTTTAAGTTCACAAAAAAAAAATATATTGCTCCTTTATTGCAATATCACTGCATATAATATTGTACTATGTGATCCAATCTAGATGAAACAGACTAGTTGCAAAATGCTCCTATTTGGTGCAGTCAGTGTTTCGCATGGAATTTACAACAACCACATGGTGTGTTCTTTAAAAACGTAAGAAATTGTAGCATAGTTTCAAGGGCTAGTTAATATTGCTTGCATTGTCAAATTATTCGTACGAAATAATCAATGCTGCTCAATATTTTTTCACAAATTTTAACAGATTACAAGGCTTATATTGTCAGGTGTTTTTGAGCGACGTGCAAGAGTTCGATTCCTTTACATTACTAACTTGTCCCAACAGCTAAAATTTTTAAATCTGTTGCACAATTGTTGGGCCAGAAGGTGCTTAAGGTCGTGATACACCATCATACAAAGTCGTGCGATGTACGAAAACATACAACCCTGGTAGATGGAGTTTATGAAAATTTTCAAAAGACAATAACAATTCATCATACCAGGGTTGCACTTTTTCGTAGATCGCACGACTTTGTATGATAGTGAGTCATGGCCTTTAACGATGACTCAAAAATGCTTTAGTTTTGTGAACTGTGACCACGAAATTGTCAAAAAATTTTTGTAATGAATTTTAATAGTTTCAATGCAAATGCATTGACTCATGACAACTGTCAAAATGGCAGGCTATTGAAAATAAAACATCTTATTGGAAAACCCTATATTAAAAATTTAGAATGGTAACTGCCTGCAACAAATATAAACGTGCTGAAAATTGTACGACTCATGAAGAAGGTACAAGAGACTGCATAAAATTCTAGTGCAAGATGGACTTTCTTTTCCCATTCTCAAAATTCAATTTACCGCTGTAAATTAAAGTCAACCAACAACATTTTAACCACACTTACTCGCTAATAAGATTTGCGTACAAACGCATATTATCAGCTGCTAACTGTCAACTTTAATTTTAAACGACTCAATTTACAAATGAGTTTTTAATATAAAAACGTGACAACGAAGTACAAACACACCCCTCCTCATGAGCACAGTTTCAGGAACCCTTGGTAGGCATTAACAACACAAGTAGTAAATAAATGTGACAGGGGGTGGGTGATTTTAAAGAAAAATTCGTATCAGTTGTAACAGTTGATTTCGTAGCAGCTCTGTACGGGCATTTAAACACAAGTATCATCATTAACATATTGCCACTTGAAATTAATATATTTTTGTATAGTATTTTGTAAGAATACAAATGAAATCAAACACCTAAAGTGCTTTTCTTTTTAAAACTCTCAAGAGTATTTTTCACACAAAATATTGTTGGTGCTGAAAGTCAGGAGTTATTGTTGCACATTTATACATACGAGTACATATATATATGTATCATATATGTATGTATGTGTTCACTCTTGAGTATGTATGTATGTATGTATTATTTGTTATGTCAAAAGTCTCGATTAAAACACCCTAGAGAGCATAAAATACAGACGCATAAAGAGAAGATATGTAGATAGATCATGTTCATAGTGAACTTGAAACCTATTTTTAGCCATAAATGACATTATTTCCTTCCGTTTTTTTTATACATATACAAACATACATACGTATACTATATAGTATAAGCTATCGTTGATTTGTGTTTAGGGAAATCAGTTGTTGAACTATGTATTTGTTTTTACTTTATTGTATTGTCTTCTTATTACACCAATCAATTTAAATGTCAATTGTAATTTCAAATGCTTTCTTAGAATGGTTATAAATAAATAGTTTTCTAATAAGAAACATATTGTGAGAGTTTTTAAGGCATTAGGATGACAAATGTTGAAGGAATATTTTCCTATATTAAAAACATTAATTACACTGTGCTCGAACCGGAAAGTTTTTGTAGCTATGCTATTTATGGGGCGACACAAGAGTGCGGAACAAAAATAATCGACACTATTACAGTTATAAATTTTGTTTGTTTTAATTTCTTTGTACTTAAGAGCAAAGTACGAAAATAAACCAAACAAATTGTTTGATTTTGTTTTGTTTTTGCAGATGAGCACAAACCAGAGAACACGGCTGATCGGCTGTAAACTGGCAAACAGCCGCCTTTGGCCACAAACAATACATTAATTTAATCGTACGAAACTAGAAAAGAAAATAATGGGAAATAAATGGAAACGTTTTGAAATATTTGCACAGAATTTGACATCATCATATAATATAATTTTATTGCATTGTTATTTAGTCCATATTTACACTATGCAAGTCTTATTGCTAAGCTGATTAGTTTGTAGGAACTTTACAGTTCCCCTCGTCTCTCTCCCCATCAAACTAATCAGCTTAGCAATAAGACTTGCATAGTGTAAATATGGACTTAACACATTAAGTTTGTTTTATATAACCAAGCAGCATAGCTACAACCGGGTGTCCTAAGACACCACCTCTCTTCTCTTTTGTAACAAGTAGAGCACAATGCAGGGTAAACATAATTCGAGTACTCTGGATTCAGTAGAGCTCGCCGTTTTTTATGTTGGATTTTGTTGAAAAGTAATTAAGACTGAAAATTATGGTACCTTAAAGACGCAATTTTCTCAGCTTTCTACCATTTATTAATTTTTATATCGATAGATATCGATTGAAAAAACATAACGAACCTTTTTTTTCGATTTTGGCGTAAGCGACATGTTATCGAAAATATACTTTTTTATTGAAATTAAAATTTTATGAGCCTACCCATAGTTTAGAATTATCAAAATGCCAATATTGTTGACAACTTTTAAGATAAGGGCTGTAAAATGTTATCGTAAGCGACAAAAACATATTTGAATATTTAAAAAAACCTTCTGAAAAATTAAATTTTTGTCGCTTACGGCTCGATAATATTTACGAAAAAAAGTTTTTCATACCGAGTTTGATTTTTTTTATAACAAAAAATTATCTCCTCTATACACTATGTTAGACCCTTTTTAGACACACAAAGTTTACTTTGCAAAGTCTTAATTCAGCTGGGATGAAAGACAGGGGGAGGAATAATTTCTCTTTCTGGCTTTCTCCCAGCTGAATTAATTAAGTCTTTGCAAAGTAAACTTGGTGTGTCTAAAAGGGGTCTTAGTAAAACATTAATTTTCCTTAAAATATTTTATTCACATCATCCCCTATTTTATTCCAAATAACAGTGGCAACTCCGACAAACAACACCTGGACTCGTCGAGTGACTCTGAAATGGAAGGTGCTCTGATGCAACATCACAGCTCAATATCCGCCAATAATAATACATCGAATAGCAATAGTCATCATCACACAGCGCAACACCACCACCACCACCATCAGCAACAGACGCTAACGCAGCAACAGCATACAGCACAACCCTCACCCAGTCAAACGCTCAGCAATCATCATGCCCACCACCACCAGCCGTCACAGCAACAACAACAACAACAAAGCCATCATCACAGCTCAGCAAATGTATCCGCACACACGACCGTCGATCACACATTGAGTGCTCAACTGGTGGGTGGACCAGCTATATCGGCTGCAGCTGCCGCAGCCGCTGCCATTGGTTCTACAAAAGGTTCAGGCAATACGGGCTCAGCCCAAATGGCTCCCCTGCCCGCCGCCGTGGCCTATTCACATCTACACAATGTCATGAGTTCAATGCCTATCTACGATATGAGTGAATATCAACATTTATGATTTTAGTTAGATGCCATTTGTACGGGCAATAGTGACTGGATGTCAACGGCTGTTAATGCATCGAACGCAACATCAGTCGCAGTTAATGCTACTGCAACATCTTCACTGGCATCATCATTGTCGCCGTCGTCAACTGCAATTGAAACGGCACAGCAGAGACAACAACAACAGCACCAGCAACAACAATATCATCATCATCATTTGCATCATCAGCAACATTATTACTATTAGATAAAACTAGGAGCACAATTATCAAAATTAAACGATTGCCTCGAGGCGAATTACGGCTCGAAATTTCTATACAATAAGCACAATTAAGATCCCAGCAAAAAATTAACCTACAAATCATTAGGTACAGTAGTATGTAGTTCTATTTCTGGTGAAACATCAATGAATTTAACACATGGTTGTCATAGGACGGAAGTGATCCAAATATAGTCGGCTCCAGAGAGCCGAACTTCAATTGTATTCTTCTACAAATGAATACAAATACACGAATACATTTCCCTCGGTGGCCAGCAATGGCTTAAAAGTTCGTCTAGAACAATTTTTGATTAAACAAAATATTAAATCGAGTACCTGTAGTGATTGGTATGCAATGAAAGTGCTAAACCTTTGGAACTAGTTCCAACTTTTTTTGCTGGGATTTTGTGAAAATTTGTTCGATATCGAATGTCACCTGCAATCGGAATTATTTTACAAAAAAAAAAAGTTTTTAGCAAAGAAAATCACAAGTTTATTGGAGACTACACAAATATGCATGAAGTATGAAAATAGTCAAAAGCATGTATTTAAGTATTTTACAAATATAGTGAAGTTCGGTTATAACGAACGAACTCCGTCCGCAATGGAGTACCGCGTATAACGAATAACATCTTAGTGGCTCATAAGCAACTCGGAATTTTAAAAATGTTCACCAATTTTGATTCTAAATAGCAGCATTTGAAGTCATGTTTATGAGTGAATATGTGACATTTTGTGAAAGCTTTATTAGTCATCCAATGCAGATCTGAAAGATGTGGGAAGTACAGACTTGCAAAAATGTGTCCAAAGTCTCTTAGAGAATAAAAGAAAAGAATTTGATTAATTTGTTCTTTTTTAATTAAAAAATATTTTGTGCTTTATTTTCTACAAAAAAATGCAACGTTTCCTAAAAAGGTTTTGCTCTCCAAAAGGTTGGCTTATTTTATTCTAAAATCAATAACACTCACTAATGGTGGAAGCCGCTCTGTATAAATCGACAGTTTGCAACACTGCCCTGTAAACTGTATAATTACAGGGTTGGCAACACATTTTGTACAAGTACTTTTCTACAAGGTGACATTTTTTATATAGAAATATGCTTAAGAAAAATAACCTGCAAATAATTTCCTTTTTAACTCTTTTTATTTACTTCTCCTAACAAAACAAGATTTTCTTTTTTAAAAACCTTAAAATAGATTTTAACACTGCAGTTTAGCTGCAAACCGAAAATAAAATATAGCAACCTCAAAATATTTGTTTCGAAACAAAAAAAAAATTGAGGTTATGTATTGGAAAAAACCATGTATGTAAATATATATAAAATATATACAAGTTAATTTAATATAAAAAATATGTGCAAAAAATGTTTATTATTTTTTAAGTAGTTTCTAGGAACTTAAAAAATTTTTTTTCTCCTCTTCATTTTGTTGAATTACTTCTTAAATAAATGTTTAATTATTTATAAAAAGAAATGGAAAATTTAAAGAAAATATATTAAAAATACAAATAAGCAATGAAAATAAAAGCAATTTTTTAGCAAAATTACGAAAAGGTAAGTTTTATTTAAAAAAATGAAGTAAAAAAATTTAAAACTTTATTAAAAGAAACATTTTAATATATAATTTCTGATAAATATTTCGAAAAAAAAAAACAGTACATTGCAAAGTTTTTTGAAAAGGGCAAACAATTTTACATATTTTTCCAGAAAAGAAATTCCAATATAGAATATATTTTTTTAAGAGAAGTAACAGTCAGGCAATGAATGCCTACTACTATTAAAAGGTGTTATCTGCTTTAGGAAAGGAATAGTGATAGAGAAGACAGGTGGTGAAGGAAGTGATAGAGGAAAGCTTCATTCTTTTACAACTCTGCTTTTTGCATGTTTCTAATAATGCAATGTTGCAGCGCCTCTGGTGTCAATAAAGCGTATTAAATTTTTGAAGCTGTGTTTAGCAGCCATTTTATATATCTTATTTTGCCGATGATTCTGCTACACAATACTGATGGAGGAGGGCGCTCTGATGTTACATTAGGATTAGTATCCGCTAAAGCCGGTGTAGTTCAGTGACCAGTGTCTATGCCTTAATCACTTGAACTTTCTTGCAACAACTGATACAAATGCACAGTAATGCACATCAGAAAAATGCGTGGTGTTTTTATTTAATGACTATCGGAGCCCAGGACCTTCGGTTTTGTAGTCAACGTGCTAACTACTTCAAATTTCATTATAGAATATTTTAGAAATGGATGCGCAAACCACGTAATTAGTGACCAAGAATTTACCTGAAAGCGAGGAACTTGCTCTCTATATCGACACTCAGGCGGCGCTAAAAGTTTTGAAAGGACAAATTATCAGGTCGAAACTAGTAAGTGACTGTAAGAATGTCAATGTTCGATGTGGCTTCGGTAAGACCATCGATTAAACGTTTTTCATTAGGAGAAAGAAGTAGTAAAGCAGTAGTAATGGCTGGCATCTCGAGGGTGAGATCTGAATTACTATTTGAATATTAATAAAAGTAAGAATTTTGATAGTCATTGCTCAGTTACAGCAAGGATCAGTAGATGAAAGAATGGCAACAAATTTTTTGCAGGCTATGAGGGGATGAAGAGAAGCGACAAGTACTAGCATATTTAATGTGTCATTATCCGAGGCAACAACTTAGATGATTCAGGGGTATATTCCACGAGGAACTGAAATATGCCGCGGAGAGGCTCGTCTATATCAGCGGGTTCGACATGGTAATTACGTGGCTTAATGACACATAATAACCCTTATTCCAGTTGTCAACATCGAAGTCACGTTAATACAATACCAAAAAATATTGGCTTCTCCTCTACTTGCTCTCGAGAAAAATTTTGTGCTGTTGATAGTCTATTTCTTTTCCCTAAGGTCTATAGAATAGCATGAGCCTATCAATAGCAGTCGGTTGTTTTCGACAACAGGTAGAGAAGCCTCAATTTTTTGGTATTTTATTGATGTGACGTCGATGTTGACAACTGAAATAAGGGTGAATATGTAAGTGGACTCTCATATTGTTTAGGGAAAAGGGTACAGTTTTGTCAAAAATACATATTTCACAATGAGCCGATCTAAAGGTATCCGAGCGGAAATGCTTAGGCACCACCAACCTAATGAAAACTCCATTCAATACGATTGCACTGTACAGCAAAAAAAAATAATAGTAAGCAAACAAACTTCTAACGACTTTTTATGGCAGAAGAAATAATAAGGAGGGTTGAAGTTTCCCCTCTATAGTTAGAAAGAAAGCATCCTGAAACGGCGAATAATGTGCTAAAATGCTTTACGAAAATATTTGCAATCATATTTTACTTTAAGTCTCTGAATACACTGAGGCTTGAAACTTTAACAGCAGAAATTAGTCAAAATTTGAATTGCGTTTAAGGATTCAGATATTTATTCACACTTTAATTTTAGATATAGGATATGATCAGCAAATCCTACGGATACTATTGAAACATTTTAAAACTACGAATGACTTTTTGATATCATTCAATAAAGGGAACCAAAAAGTAGCACATTTCTATTAAAAAATTCGTTCTTCCGCCAGTGTGGCCACACTGTGCCCTTGTGGCTGAGTGGTAGCGATGCTAGCCTCTCAGTCCAGAGTCGTGGGTTCGATTCTCGCCATAGACACTGAGTGTTTTCTGCAGACAAGCTAATCGCTTCGCGGGTTGTGTTGGTTTAGAAAAAAAAACTTCATTTGTCCCCGTATTATTACTTCAGTTTAAGATGGAGTTAAAAATTTGTTTTCTTTATATATATTATTTTTTAATTGCAATCTATCATTACATAATATGATAATAAGCAAATTTGATGGAACATAAGAATTACAGTTTTAGTTGTACATTTGTCCCCATTATTATTTCAGTTTAGGGTGGAGTTAAAAATGAAAAAATTAATTTTGTTTAGAACATAAATACATACATTTTCTTTTTCACTTTCATAAAAATTTTCTTCTTGTTCTCATATCGAATAATTGAGCTAGGCATACGGTAGAAGATTAACTAAATTTGTTTTTCATTAAAATATTGTTCTGACTTTGACAAAACACTGTATGGCAATGGTCACCTTTAAACCCCAAGGGGCTTAAGTGCAGCTTTCTTTTAAGCTGACAATTAACTTCAAAATATACAGTACACAAAACAGTACTGGTGTCTCACAGAATTTACTTACATATGGATGTTGTGTGCACGAGTATGTATGTATTTTTATAATGTCCATTCATTCATATTCACATGCATACCGAGCGGTAAAACTCAGAAGGCTTTCTTGGTGCGGGCCTTATTAAAGGCCTGTTTAGGAATTTTTTGATTCACACATTCCACACTCCCTTCTATGAGAAGGGAGAATAGAAGGAGTAACATGTTTTGTTTTGTTTTTTTATTAAACCAAAAGCAAAATCCATTAATCTGAAGGCCTTCCAGAATCTCTGGCGAAAGAAGCAAGAACAGAAGACCTGCCCCGCAATGACAACGCGTGTAAAAAAGATATGAGTATGGAATGGAGCGAGCAGGCCTTGTACATTCGAAAGAAGTAGTATAGAGGCCTTCTAGAAGGCATCCCTTGCTCCTTCTTGTTCCCGCTGGGTATGTCTCTCTTTTCTCTCTCCTTTCTTTTAAATTGCAGCAAATTTTAAGCCGATTGTCTTGTCAAATACCCATTTGTAACCATTGTTATGTCACAATAGTTCAATGAAATAAATTTTTTAACAACAATTTGATGATTTTTAAATGTCTTTTCTTTTGGACCAACCAAAAAAAAATTTTTAATCCTATTTTCATCTTAAAATTATCGTTATTTAAAGGGGATTAAAATGTAAAAATTACTTGTCATATGTACATTCGTTAAAGAGGAAATTTTATTTTCCATAAGATATTTGTAAAAAAAATATGCGAAATTTCTTTTATAAAATGTGTAACTAAGGCAGCCCTTTAAAGGAAGTAAGCCATATATGTATGTAAGGACATCATACACAAATAATATTTCAAGACACGTTGCACATGTTCCAGCGTTGCCATATACATACTTAAAATAAATTAAATTGCATTTACAAAAAAATGGTATTTTGTAAAACGCAACGTTGAAAAAAGCGTTGAAAAAATTACACAAACCAAACACATAAAATTTGTTAACGCTAAGCGTTGCGCTTTTTGTGAGAAAAAAAACCCCCAAAAAATATTGAATGCAGACAGAAACAATATTGAAGAGAAATACAAGAAAACTTATTGAGCATATCGAGCCATAACCGCCAAAAAAGCTTACCGACACATTTTTGGAACTCGTTTTTTTTTTGACGAAATAATCGATTTTGGTCAAAAATTTAAGTTCGAAAATTATGTCGCTTAAACTTTTTTGGCGGTTATGGCACAATGTGTATGTTGGAACCAATGTTGCCAGAAGTAGGAAAAAATAATTACATGCAGGTATTTTTGGTACTAAAATAGAAGCGTAGGGAAAATCGGACAGATTTTTTATATTCTTCAAAATGTAGGGATTTTTTCGTCATGTCGCATTATTTATGAATAAATGCAAATATAACGTTTTTTTAATTATATTTTCTTTTTCAAAAGGATTAAAAAATTTTCTTTCCTTTAAAATCGCTTAAAAATATGTTTCCAGAGTTATTTGTGGTTTAAAAAGCTGGCGACACTAATATGTTTGTATGTATATGCCAAGGCGAATTCATATACCGGGTGGTGTCAAGCCTGCAGCAACAAAATCTGCCTAATACTTTGTTGCAATGAAAATTGACAAGCCAAACTTCCTTAAAAAAAAGCAGCTGTTAACTTAGCACCACCTAGTACATGAATTACATATGTATGTTAATTTTAAAATAACCGGGTTTTGTACCTCAATTGAATTTATCCTTTAAAACTTTATTTGAAAAAAAACTATTTATATTATTTTTTAAAAAACTTTTTGTTGTTTTAATTGAATTTAATTAAAAGTACATACGGTAGGTATGTGTTATTTTTTTTAGTTTTTTACTTATATTTTTACCAAAGCTTTAATAAACATACATACATATATATTTTTTACAACTAATGGTTTTCTTCTATTTTAATGACAAAAATACGTAGGGATTTTTGTAGGGGAAGTTTGTTCAACGTGTAGGGAAAAATCGGATTTTTCGAGAAATCTACTGGCAACACTGGTTGGAACGGAAATAAGGAGGAGGTTGTCAATTCGTTTGTGTTTTGTGTGTGTTACTTCATAGCTCGCTCTGTCATTTGTTAACCGAGCCGTTTCACATCACTGTCCAAAAAGTGGGCGGGCCACACCTACTAAAATTTGTTTTATAACTTTATGTACTTACACACAAAAGATTCCTATGAAGCTTATGAAGCTTGGCCACTGTAATATCACAATCTAACGTTTGAAAAAGTGGATGGGGCGATGGCCCCTAAAATTTAATATTAAATTTTTCGAACTTGTACTTATTCAATTTTTGTGACGTATTTTGGTGTTGTATTTTATCTACTTCTAAAAGAGTGGGCGGCCCACACCTCCTAAAATATCATATTATATTTTATGTAATACCTGCTGTGATCTTTCGAGCTAGTCACATTGGCAATAAAAATAATAATTATCGTAGGCCTTAGAACTAAAGGTAAGCACTCGTAAACGTGAGACAACACTGCACTAATGAAAACAAACAATTATTTTTTTTAAAAAGTATAATTGAAAAAAAAAATTATTCAAATTTCAGTGAATTCAAACCGTACAATACACACACAATAGAAGTACAGAAAAATACAAACACTGTACAAACACAGGCGGATTAAAAAATAGTAATAAGAACATTGAAGATCTACAAATGTATAGAAAGGGCCTTCCAATAGGGACTTCCGAACTTTGACAGTTGATAGCAGTTATATTGTTGAAGCTACAGCAACAGGACATTGACACATTGGACATTCTGCCCGTAGCATTTGAGAACCTGGTCATCTAACATCGAGTTAATGTGAACTGAAAATTTCGGATGCGCGTCACACAGCGAAGCAGTTGTGGACATTTAAACGATGTTATATTTCATAGATAATAGCATCGAAAAAATTAAAAATTTCGATGGTATATCGTTTCATTTACCCGCTGTTTCCACAACTCGGTCGACCAACTTGAGTAGAAAATTTATATGAAAAGCAATAATTTTTTTGGAGTGATTTTCATACAAATATTTTGTACGAGTCGCTTGCCCTGACTTGTGGAAACAGGGTGTTAAATTCAAATATAGGAAGCGCTTAACGAAATACCCTTTATTGTATGTACATACATACATACGTAAATATGTGTAAGCCGCAGCAAAATGCAACAATAATGACTGACAGACTCCCAATAAAAGACAAGACACGCGCCTGACGCGTCATTGATAATGATGAGACGAGCATAACGATGGTGATGGCAATGACTGGCAATAGCAATGAGTAAATCTAGTTGGCAAGAGGAATTTCACAAACGAACACACTCAATTTTACACACTAGTTTTGGTCAGTTTTAATGATTTAATCCTGTCAGCGTGTGATTACGGTGACTGTTGAGAGCGCAATACTGCGGTTTCTCTAAATGATCATCCTGTACTTGCATATAAAATTTATTTTCATGGCCGCATTCAAATATGGACACGGTATTAAATTTTCTACAATTTATGTTAATAGTTAAGTGGTAAAGTCGCATCAGCTTTTTCTAAGATTTAATCAAAAAATCTATGAGAGATGTACGGCGATAAAAATGTCAGTGCAACAAACAATAATATAAAAATTTTTACACGAACAGAAATGACAATTTACCGACATATTTATTTATTTATCTGGAAAAAGTCTGCCGAGTTTGTTGGACTAGATAAATATAATCACACCTATGTACAGTGGTCAAAAAAACTATTCGACATAAACCAAAATTTATTTGTTTTCATAAATAAATAACGAGTTACTGTGTAATTTTACAAAAGGAAGTTGCAAAACATTTCATTGAGGAACTTCAAATGGTATTCTATAAAAAAGATGAGATCATTGAAGTAACTAATATAAAAATTTCATCAAATAAAAAATTAGTTAAGAAATTCAAACAAAAAAAGTATTCGACATTGCTAATAAATATTTTTATCATATAAAGTATATAAAATTTCTTTAGAAGCAAATTGCTTTTCCTTGGGGATGTAAGACTTCTTTTAAGCGATCTGGTATATATTTGTCCAAGATTTGAGTATATTCGGGACTGATTTTTCCTCACTCCTCTAAAAGAACTTTTTTAATTTTTTTAATACATACATATGTGCCCTTAATTATGAAAGTGGTCTAAGTCATATATTTCTTTGGTCGAGATATTTGGTAGATTACATTTCAATAAATCAAAAAAACATTTTAATTTAAAGATGTACTCGTCTGGATTAAAATAAATTTATTTAAAATTTATTGAATATATACTGAAGTTTTTTTTTTAAGATTTATTTAATATTTCAAAGCAAAAATGCACATGACTTAGACCACTTTCATAATTAAGGGCACATATATGCACTCATGAGTGAGACTTCGTATTTCAATTTAGAAACTACCTACATTTTCCTCGGCAAGCATACACATAATATCAATTGCCCATTAAAATAAAAGTTAAGATGTGCAAATACTATTTACTGGTATATCTTGTGTATTATATCGAGTCATTGGTACGCATGTTTTATGCTTTGGCAACAATTTACCCAGGCAATCACAGAAAAAAGAGGGTGGTCCTTAGCAACCAACCAATACCAACTTGTGATTAGAATTCCTTGCGTATGTTGTGCATGCTGTGTAATCGATACACATTGTATTTTTATTTTTTTAACGTGTGATAAATGAATTTTAATGCCCAACTGAGGGCGTACCAACATGGTTTATGTCTAAAGTAACTAAGTGTGTTAATCTACTTAGAGATGTAAACATAACTTGCATCATTCTTTTTGTTTTCCTAAAATTATCTCTAATATAATAATGAACTTTGAAAGTCGTCTGCAGCATTATAATTAAAGGCACGCGTCGTGTCGTTCAGTATCACATTTCAAAACATTTTGACATGTTTTACACATGATAAGTAGCGGGTTATAAACAAAATATTTAAACGAATTATAAGAAAGCATGATTTTTAAAAATATTGGATATTAAAATCTTTAAAAAGCATAAACAAACCCAGGCACTTCAATCATTAACCCGTAATTCTACAATAAATATTACAGCAGCAAACATTTGTCAGAGTGTTTATTTCTTGCAGGATATGGCAACAAACACACCATACAAAACTGAATATTTGTTGGGTGTTTGAAAATAAAACAAATAAAAGCATATTTTTAGGCTTATACATGAGTCAACTGGCTTAGTGCGGTCTGGCAGAAACTTTTTGAAATTTATATGAACTTTTTTTTTTGTGACACAGCACACTTTTCTTATAGAAAATTTTACTGTGTGACACAGCACACTTTTCTTATAGAAAATTTGACTGTGTGACACAGCACACTTTTCTTATAGAAAATTTGACTGTGTGACACAGCACACTTTTCTTATAGAAAATTTGACTGTGTGACCAGCACACTTTTCTTATAGAAAATTTGACTGTGTGACACAGCACACTTTTCTTATAGAAAATTTTACTGTGTGACACAGCACACTTTTCTTATAGAAAATTTGACTGTGTGACACAGCACACTTTTCTTATAGAAAATTTGACTGTGTGACACAGCACACTTTTCTTATAGAAAATTTGACTGTGTGACACAGCACACTTTTCTTATAGAAAATTTGACTGTGTGACACAGCACACTTTTCTTATAGAAAATTTGACTGTGTGACACAGCACACTTTTCTTATAGAAAATTTGACTGTGTGACACAGCACACTTTTCTTATAGAAAATTTTACTGTGTGATACAGCACACTTTTCTTATAGAAAATTTTACTGTGTGACACAGCACACTTTTCTTATAGAAAATTTGACTGTGTGACACAGCACAACTTTTCACACACTTAATTGGGGGGGAAAAAATTTTAGATCTATCAGAACTGGAAACTAATATGCAACAATCTGGTGCATTTAGCAACAGTTCGCATACGCTCGAAGTGCTGCATTTACTTTTGTCTTAATTTTTTGACAAATTTGCACTTTCTTTGGTTTAAGCTGGTGCTTAAATCATTTCCATAACACCATAACACAAAAAATAGAAATAAAAAAAAATATGAAATAACGAAAATTGGTTTCAAAATATATTTTTTCCATACAAATTTAAAAAAAACGAAATCTTTTGTATTTTCAAAATCTACCCTTAAATCTCAATTTAAATCCAATATTGGGTAAGTTATATAAAATTTTATTTATAAAAAACATTTCAGTACAAATAAAACAAAGATTATCGGAGCAGGATGGATACAATAGATATAAACTATACTATTTATTATTACGGCGGCCACGTTTGCGTTGTGGCAAATCTTCTTCCGAACTTCCCGTTTCCTGTATTACGACTTTACTACGTGATGTCCTACCACTGCTCCGAACTGATGTGTTTGTTTTTGAAACAGTAGTTTTCGGAAAAACTGTGTTTCTACTACTTTTGGCAGGTGGAAGGCGTCCATCTTCCGAATCACTAGACGATTCACTCTCCGAACATACGGGTTTCTTACCTCGAGCAGGTCTTGATTTATTTGAACCCTTCCTGGCAACTGCATCTTGAGACGAAAAGTCCGAATCTTCTTCAGATGATGATTTTCGTCTGCCTGCTCTGCCACCACTTTTCTTACTGGAATTTCTACTTGAAGCTTTAGAAGATTTTGATTTAGGTTTGCCTCTGGTCTGATTACTACCACCAGTCGGAGCAGTGTCCTTTTCGTTCTCTTCCGTAACATTTTTCTCCTCATTGGGATCTCTAATTTCAAGACACTCATTGATTCGCGTCTCCAACTCTTGTATAGCAGTCTTCAACTCGGGTTTAGCTAGTTTCGAGGTATTGCTGATGATCAGTTTGAAGGATTGATAAACTTCATCCACTTGCACTTTGTCTTTGAAATATTGTACATTATCTATTAATTTCTTTATGGTTTTTTCATTATATGACAACAAGCTCAAACAGTAGGCAATATCACGCCATTGTCTTTCGTCACGCGTAACTGGGAAACGTAGACACAACTTTTCGACTAAAGTCTCTACCTGACGATCTTTTTGTATTAAGCCCAGTATGTAACGCATAATAATACGATATTTTTCTTCCTCCAAATTCATACTGGTATCACTCAATTTCGATATAATATCGGGCAAAACATTATACAAGATATTTGATTTACTGGCAATTTCCTTAAAGAATTGTTGTGTAATATTTTTGATCTCATCATGAGGATCCACTATACACATGGCCAAATCGGCTATTTGTCCCTTCACACGTATCATTTCGTGCAGTATCAAGTGGGACAGCATTTTCACTGCCGTCAATCTTATTTCGTTGTTTTCTTCATGCAATGTTGAATAGAAATGTCCCGTCCACGGTTCTATTACATTGGGAAAACGAAACGTTAAATCTGACAAACCAATGACAATATTACACTTGATTTTTATATTTTTTGTATAATTAAGTATATTCATTAGGAAGGGCATATGGGCCTCGCAAAACCTTGAGGATACCGACATGAAACGTATGAGAGCTAAAGTGGCTGCTTGTTGAAGGCAGGGAAAACGATATTTTGCAGGATATTTACAAATTTCCATGACGTAGGGGACGATTTTGGCCAGCAGAGCGTTTTCACCAAACAAAAGAACTTCTTCGCATATGTGGTTGATAAGTTCGGCTATATTGTCCTCTGCCGTGGCTCCAACAAGGTCTTCATCGGGCTGAAAGTATAAACAAGGGGAAGAATATTTTTAGTTTTAATTAAATTTATTGGTAAACGAAATTAGCTCGTTTGTTTTTTAAATAACAATCTCCGTTAGCTGAAATGCAAAATCACGTAACTCCACTTTTTTTTAATTTTACAGGAGAGAGAAGAGAAAAAAAACTAAACAAGTGACTGAAGTAGTTTCCTTATTTTTATTATTTTTTTCAATTCAATTTTGCTGATTGTTATGATTAAAGTATGAAATTTTGTAGGGCCATGTGTTTCCATGTAATACCCAATAATTAATTTGCTGCCTCTATGGCTAAATGATAGCGATGTTAGCCTGTCATTCCAAAGGTCGTGGGTTCGATTCCCGCCATTAACCCTGGGTGTTTTCACAGGCAAGCTAATCACTTCGCGGGGTTGTTTGTAAAAAGAAATAAAATAAAATAAATGTAAAAATAAAACATGCAATTTTGATTTGTTTGTAAGTTAAGCGGTTTGGCATTTCAACTGACGATGTGGCACATTAAAAATATATGTACATACATATATATAAGTCTTTCCCTTAGATTATCTTACCTCTTGTTGGGGTTCCGCTGCTGCCACCGATAGCCTCTTCAAAGACTCTGTAGCCGACATATTTAAATTCCCCGTTTTACGTCTGTTGTGATTGTGTGCATTCATAGCATTTTTCTTCTTCTTTTCCTCACATTCTTTCAATTCTTGGCGATATTTCATATTATTATAAACGTCTATATCCAAAAATATCATCTCTTTCAGAGTCATATAGCCAATCATAAAGATGAAACGTGTTAACAAAAACACGGGCATACGCATTTGTGTTGCATTTCCATCTTGGTTATTATTGTTGTTTGCCATAGCCAATGTTTGCGAGTGCGTCTGTGTAGTAGGTTGTGTTTCCGGTATTTGTTGCGAAAATGGCGTTTCAAGGGACTGAGCTTGTTGTGAGGCGGTTATTTCACACAATTTCACTGAAAAAGCTTTAAACTTCTTGATTAACTCTATAACAATGTTCTGTGCAATCACATCCGGTGTTTGACACATTGTATAATAGAATTGCAACGTTTTCATCGCCAACTTATCGAAATCGGGCACGCGAGGATGAAAAACAAATTTCGTAAACATGTCTGTTACTTTTTGCACAATGGCCGAATCGGCATCATAACGTTTGTAGTATTTCGAACTTAAGGAGGAATCGATAGAATTCAAGAGAAATTCTAAGCAACCAGTATAAATACGGGGATCACATTTGCCACGAGGTCCTAAGCCAATTGACTCAATTATATTTATATTAGACGAAGCAATAGATGATTTGGCATATGAGCACATTATTAAGAATTGCAAAGCCAAGCGTGATTCATTTTCGGTTGTGCCCTCAAGTTTTAAAGTAAATCTTTCGAACAGTACCTGTATAATAACGCCATCGATGTCCTCACTGCTCACCCATTCCTTAATCAAACATTCCAATGCTGTATAATGGCCATATTCCAAACCCTCTAGAAACTTTGAAAGGTTTTGTACTACACACAAAGCATGAGCCCTACAGTGGATATAAAAATTATATTGAATTTTAAATATCTAAATGGAAACATTTTTTTATTTTCGAAATTACCTTCCAGTTTGATCAGTGGTAAATAGCACCTTCTTGTAGGCGTCTGCAACAGCATCTCGTTTCTCTTTGTCCGAGGACCATACTAAATACAACATTTGCCGCATGCCGTTCTCAGTACCTTTGATACCGAACATATAGCCTGTGGTGAAAAGGTCGACAGCCTCATAAACATCGGAGTTGGTTTTCGATAACAGCATTTCCTGTAACTTGGGCATGGCACGAGAAACAACTTTAGAAAATTCTATTGAATCTTGTAAAAATTGCACTGTTTTTATTTGGGTGCCCAATTCTTCATTCTAAAAATACAAAAATATTTATTAATTTGTTCTTTTACCAAAGTATCTGTATGTAATAAAAGTGTGAAAAAGAACTTACACTATCCTTACAGCCATTGGCTAAGAATATATATGATTTCAGCAAAGCCATATAGTACGCACATTGTTCTTCGTGTCTTAAGGATAATCTTATATCAGAATTGCCTGCTACATGATCTGCCTTTCTTACTAGAACCACAGCTTCTTTATAGTTCTTTTCTAGCAGCATAGTGGAAATTCTTTGTACCAAGTCCTCATAATTCTCTTGGGTTTCTGGTGGTGCATTGTGCTGACGAATACTTTCTTCCACAAAAGGCAATATCTCTGGTATGACCAAACTCCATTGCTGTTCCAGCTCTTCGGCTTTTTTACGTTCTTCGGCTAAAAGTTCTGTAAGTTTTTCCATTTTTTGCACTTCCTCATCATGTTTTTGCAGCAATTCGGCTAAAGTTAATTTTGCTGAATAGGGATTTCTTTCCAAAAAAGCCTTAATCAATTGCACTGCTTGCTTTCTCACGGTTGATGTTTTGTCCTCCAGTCTTTCTACTGCCTCGCATAAAACTTTTAATTGAAATGAGAGCGGCACGGCCTCTTCTTCTTTCAAATGATTCCAAATTTGTAAAACTTTTGCACGGACATGGGCCGACACATCGTTAATGTGCATCAAGAGATTTTCCAAGAATTCATTACGTGCTTCTTTTAATTCATCGGATAACTCTTCGGAGGTCAGTTCGCCCACTATCGCATCGCCCATTATTTGCAAAATGCAATTGCGCAAAACATGAGATTCGCAATTTAACAACTCATCACACAATGTTGAGAGATGTGGTATCATTAGTTTAGGTGCTATGGATGACAGTTCCGTGAGAAAATTCGAGAAATTACGGGAAACGCCACTGTCAGCTGAATCCAAAGTTAAACTCTCAACAATGTCTTTAATTAATACTGAAAATATACTTGTTATGCCATATTCTTCATGGAGGACATTAATGCCGTTGGCTACAGAGACTGCAGCATGTTCGGTAGTACGTAGAATTTGTAAAATGCGCACTGGAAAAGTCATGGCATGTTGGTAGCGTTTAATAGCGGTGCCAAAAACTTGAAAAATTGTTTCAACAATATGGCGACTGTCGGCTCGTACATGCAGGATTTCCAAGGTGCGATAGCAAATGTCGCATAACAAACTAAATTTAATTGAAGTTTAGCGGAAAAGTTGAAAACATATTACATTTATTGAATACGATTTTAAAATGAAGGTTTTCTTATTCTTCAGAAAATCAGTGTTAAAAAGCATTGACGTTTTTGTTTAAAAAAAAAAGAGAAATGGAAAAAACACGAAATATAGATAGTTATCTGCATTTAATTTAGGATCACCGAAAGTTTTCGAAATATCGAATAAATAAAATAATGTGAAAATAACAAATATTTATTCAAATAAATTTCATGACTTCCGAGACCGTACATATCTAAGTATGTACATACATATAAATAATTATTTAAATCAAGTTTCTAGGTATAAGCTTTAGAAATTACAACGATCTGAGTTATGTTAAAATTGTTAATATCTAACTGTTGGCTCCCATCAACTTTTATATTTTCTGATTCACTTTACTTCTTTCCCCCAGTTTCCGGAGATTAAAGATTTACTTGGCAGAACCAAAATCTTATAATGCCATCAACAATTCCAATGTATTTTATGTATATTTGCACATGGCAATGGAAAATTTCAAATAACTGTGAACGATACCGTTAAATGCAATATGTAATCATTAACAAGTGCGAGTGAGACGCAAAACTCTCGAAGGAATGTCGATACACAAGCCTGATCACACTTAAAAATTATTTCGATTACGCGGCCCAGAGCAGCTTTGCGACCGTATTTTGTTTTTATAAACTCGCTTAAATTAGCATATCTATTTCATTTACTTACTTAACAAAGTTTTCCTCCACCATTGGCGGACTCCAAAGTTTTTCCAAAGGGAACTGCATTACATTATACAGTTGCACCAGAAACTTGCCCCTCTTTGTATCCCAATCAGGATACTGCTCTAAGGTATCAGCCTGTTTACCTCGCTTTTTTTGTTGATTTGTTTGTTGTTGCTGTTGCATACGTGCAATATTCGCATCAATCTTGCGCACTACGTTCACAATTAAAAACAAACTCATTTTGGCCAAATTCAAGTAACGATTCCTATCTTGTTGCGTTGGTGGCTCACTCACAGCCAAAAAGGGAGCTAACTGGTTTCCCAATTTGTCGACAGTCAAGTACAGTAAATCAAAGCTACGCATTAGATTGGTCATGGCCACCGAGTCTGTGTTTTTATTTTCAATGACCGCATAATAAGTATCAAAATGATCGAACAGGTAGAAGGGATCTCCCTGGTGGAGCATCTGCTTGCAAGCTGTAATAAAATAATTATTTTACGCGCATAGTGATTAAAATAATTCTTCATACCTCTTAACTTGTCAGGTATTTCACCCGGGCTGTACAAATGCTTCACATAGTAGTTATCCCGACTGGAATTGAGCAGATCACTGTTTACTAGCGGTAATACAAATTGAAAGTCCATTTTATAGATTTTTATTTGGCTATTTTTTAATATTTTAGCACAAATTCCCTCATTAATTTCAACGGATAATAATTTTGTTGTTTGACAATTTCAATAATGACGCCAAAAGTATAAATACAGGGTTGTACTTTGTGTTGTTTTAGAGATGTAATACCGGCCAAAGCATTTACTTTCAACCAAACTTTCAGCTTTTAATTTAAAAATATTATATGTTCCATGCTCATATTTTTTACATGATAGTTAAATTTTAATTATTTTTAAGTTCTATTTAAATACGAAATTGAGTGTAAATTTATATAAAAACTTACATGCACGTATGTTTTGTGCTTGTGTGTGTTCATAGTATTAGAAAGGGTTTCCTTTCAATCGATTGATAAATAAAAAGTTGATTGTTAATATTTATATGCATTAAATGGGAAAACATTTTTACTGAATTTCAAATTTCTGTGAAATTTTTGTATCAATTTATAAAAATTTTCCAATGTTCCTACGTCTGTGGCCTGCTTTAATTAAGTGATGCCATATTACTGTAGATTGTGCTTTTTAAGCCAGTTGCCAGATATGGCGATATCTCGCCCAACGTGGCGACAAAAATTTGTTTCCGGCGATGTAAATTTTGAAATGGCGATTGGCGATTTACTTGGCGATATTGGAAATCTTTGGCGATATTTTTAGCTATATTCTTACGATTTCAATAAAATAAGGAATTTTTTCTACAACATAAAATATTTCGTGCACAAGATTCTTAATGTTGTAACCCTTTATGTAAAACAAAATTATCTGAAATGCAAGAAATTTAGAAACAAAATTATGGACCACACAATCTTATTTGGTGGAGAAAACTACCTTTTGTATATTGGAATCAACATTTTGATAGTGAAGTACCAAAAAGCCTGCACGAGTTCTTGCTTAAAGTGTATGATTACAACGATACTGCTGGTACTAAACGATTCAAGAATATGATATTTGTACTTAAACACACATTTAATATAACGTTAATTCAGTTTTATCACAAGATTTAAATAATAATTCTGATATTGGTGTTCAGGTTCAATTTATACTATTTGGATTGATTTTTTTTGGAATAAGTTATTTTTTGTACTCCAATATTTATATGTTAATGTAAACAACTGTCAATCTTATTATGTTTGAATTATTGTGATTCTCAATATAGTAGTAAGAGTCTTACTATAAACATACAAAGTTTGTTAGCTAAATTCAAAAATTTTTTGGGTTGAAGTCTACTGATAAGTTCCAAAAGCAGGAACGAAATGCATATAGACAATTGCTTAACCATAAAAACAAGCTAAAAACTATTTTTATTTTGTAATTAAATTAAAAATATTGTCAAATTCTTGAGTTTTAGAAAATTTTGTAAAAAGATCGGCAAAAAATTGGTTATTTTAACAGAATAAGAAATAAACTCTCTATAACTACCGCGATTAATATTTAAATTGTAATTATTAAACCTCATTTTGAATACGGTTCGACAATAATGAAAATAAAAAACGAAATGAATGACTTTATCTTTAATAAAAAATGTGTTCAATTTGTCAAGAATATATCACAGAATGTGTATTAAATTAATTATTAAAATAATAATGTGATTAATTTTTATATTATATTAATATGATTAAATTTAAAGTATGCCAAATACTAACTATTACTTAAATAAAAAAAAAGATAAAGAGTCACAACATTTAGAATTCCATGCACGAAATATTTTATGTTGTAGAAAATATTCCTTACAAAAAGAATTTCATATATTTAACATTATTCCATTTTATTGAAATCGTAAAAATATAGCCAAGGAGTAGGGATGAAATGAATACCAGTTTAGCGAATGCGAAAACGAATAATGCATTTTAATTTTTGCGAAATCGAATGCGAAAGCGAATGCAAATAGTTACAATACGTTCAAAAATCACATGATTATAAATTTCTATAGTAACATGAAGTTGTGTTGTATACATAAATATACGAAATACAGTATTTTATTTAAATTGAGCCTTGAATTGAGCAAATATTTATTAATTTATTAATAACAAAAATAAAAATTTTAAAAACTCCCGATATATCTAGAAAAGATATGATACCTTCTAAACGGCTGGACCGATTTTCTTAAAACATAACTAAGAACCCTCTCGATCATGTAACCTTTCAAACAGAAGAAAAGATCAAATCAAAATCCGTCCAGCCGTTTGGTCTGAACGTAGACACGGACAGATACACAGACACACCACAAACTTATAACACCCCTTTTTGCGGTCGACGGTTAAAAATATAAATTCTTAAAACAGAAAGATATATGAAATTATATTAAAATAAGTATAGATAATAATTAAAAATAAATTTACAAAATGTTAGGTAATCAGCCCATTCCTACTTTGGCCCTAAAGCCTGGTATTCTGTTCAACATTTCATGTTAAATGCAGTCAAAATAAATATTAAGAAAAATTGGCATGAATTGTTCATAAAAGAATGTTGCACAACTAGTACTCTTTTCATCTCTGGAAAAACATATATCTTCAACATTTTAAGTTTTCATGCGAAATAATATCAGTGGCACTTGTTTCGCATGGAATTTACAACAAACAAAGACTAGTTAATATTGTTTGCATTTAAATTTTTCTGTACGAAGCAATGAATGGCGCTCAACATTTTTAAAAAATTTTAACGGACTAATCTTAAATACACAATATTTTCATTCAAATCAAACGCTGCCTTTTCTTTTTCAAAAACTGAAAAATATATCCAAGAACCGCTGGATTTTGGTTTCATATTGATATGTATGCTCACTTATTTTTAGAAGAGTTTTCCGCTACAATTTTAAAGCTTTGGTTAGTATGCTTACAAGTGCGTATGCATGTGCATATTTTTCATGTTGGCTTAAAATCAATTTCGTGTTTTTGACGTTTGTTAATCGTAAACTCATATTCATAAAAGGGGTACAAATTTTTTTTGTCTTTAGTATTCGGTTGAAATATTGGCATACATTTTAGCGAATGCAAATAGCAAAAGTAAGCGAATTATTTGCGAATTCGAAAGCGAACATTCGTTACATCCCTACCAAGGAGTTCAAATATCGCCAATTGCCATTTCAAAATTTTCATCGCCAAAAACAAATTTTCGTCGCCACGTTTGGCGAGATATCCCCCAAGCTGACATCAGAAGTGGTATCATTTCGAACTGAGTGCGATGTTTATATAAAAGGAAGCATTTGTTGTGAATTGTAATTCTTAGCACGTTTTGCGTATTTTTTTTTGTTTCTTATTAAAAATTATTTTAAAAAATTGCCAGAAATATTCTACTGAAATGTCTTTAGAAGTGAAAAGCAATGAAGGACAAGCGGCTTTTAAAAGAAATAAGAAAAAGAAGAAAAATTCCAGGTTTTTACGCAATGCCAAAGGTTTTGCAAAAAAAGGAATTTTTGGCCGTGGTACCCACATTGAGGATGATCAATTTAATTATTTTATAAATATATTAGATACTATGAAAAATGGATTCGAAGATGTAGAAGAAAAAGGTAATGTGTATTTAAATTTAGTGGCAAAGTTGGCAACTAATTTTGCAATATCTCATAGTTAACATGGCAAATAATGTGTTTGAACAAACCAAGGAGCAGGAGGTATACCTTGCATCCAATCAAATTGTTTGCAAAGCAATGGAGTCTTTGTTGGGTTTTGTTGACGCCCAACAACTAGAGCGCTATTTTGAAGCTTTTGCCGATAGTTTTCGCCCCATTTGTTCAGATCATTTTGCTTCGCACGTCTTGCAGAAAATGGTAGAAATTGCTTTTTTGCGATCTGTGAGCAAGGAACAATTGAAAACGGATGATAGTAATAAAATGTATCACCAAGAAAAAGGTGAGGAGGATGAACATCCTGAAGCCAAAAAACCAAAACTCACTAAAGATCTTTTAGTCGAGGAAACCTACAATTTGGAAACAGAGTTTACAGAAGAACACAAAGCAAATTGCGCAAAGTTTGTTTTAAGAGTGGGGAAATTTATGTTAAACAATTTAGAGGATTTCGTATGGGACACATGTGCTAACCATATTATGCGTACGTGTATACTTTGCCTTTCTGGAATCTACGTGGCTAAAGTTGCTTTTGAAAAAGTAGGAGCTGTTATGGCGAAAAATCGAAAAATTTTTGAAGTTCCTAGTGATTGGCAAGAAGTAGCTAAAGAATTTGCCCAGCGTTTGGAAATGTGGCCTCAGTTCAGTGACTTTCCCTATCAGGAACACTCTTCTGCGTTACTAAGTGTAATATGCATTGCTCTTAAAGTAATCGATAAGAAAATGTTAAAACATTTTGGTAGAAAAATACTAATGGAGGCACTATTAAAAATTGATACAAATGAGGATGAAAAGTTGAAAAAGATTGAAATCTTAGAAGATGAAGACGATGATGAGGAAAAACTAGAGGGCGAGCAGAAACAATTAGAAAACGAAAAAACTGATGAAGATAATTTCAAAACAAAGAAGGCACCTAAAATGCCAAAAGTTTTTGAGTATCAATCTTCCACAATTTTACTGGAAACTTTATTAACAGTGGCTGGACCGAAACTATTGATCCAAATATATGTCATGCTGTTTACTAATAAATTAGCTTTACTGGCCAAAGAGCCTTTAACAAATTTTGCTGTGCAAAGACTTTTAGCTAAAATCAAAGAAAAAGAAGATTTCGAAAATTTCTTCCAAGAACTGCAAGAACATATAGAGGAATTATTGAAAATCGGTCATACCGGAGTAATATATTCACTTTCAGCAGCCTGCTTACGATTACAAACGAAGCAGACCGAATTAAAAGTGGCTCTACAAAGAGCTCTGCATATAAGCGGCGATAAAGAACGCATGAAGTCTTTCTTTTTGTGTCTTTCAAAACTAAAACCCTTTGAAATATTACAACAAGACAAATCAAATTTTGTGCACTTACATGGCTCCCTAGTAATACAAGACATGTTGCGCTTTAATAAACCAATTTTCATGGTAAATTGTATATTGGAAACCTCGCCAGATTATCTAGTGTCAGTGTTCAATACGCCAAATGGCTCCCATATCTGTGATGTGTTTCTGCAGAGCAAATTTATTGGCGAAAAGTCACGCGATAAATTTTTCAAACACTTGGAAGGATTTTATGTAGATTTGGCTATTACGAAATTTGGTTCTCGTGTGGTTGAGTTGTGTTTTGCTTCCGCTCAGGATGCACAAAAAGCAAAAATTGTTAAAGAACTAGCAGGCAAATTAAATATGTTAAAGGGCTCCCCATTTGGCAAGCTAATAAGTCATAAGTTACTTGTGGAGACGTATCGTTTGTCGGCCGAGCAATGGAAAGCAAGCTTAGAAAAGAAACAGTCAAAGGTTCAGCAATTATTCAAGGATATAATAAACTAATGTTGTTTGAAATAATAATGAAGAGTTTTTCTTTATAAACGTACCTATTTAAAAGTGTGTATTTAATTTTTTCCCCATTGTTTTTTATTTTTACGAATTAAGCAGCAGCAATTAATGAATTTATGAAAGATTTATATGGAGTAAAAACCACAGACTGAATGAATGAAGTCTTACGGTTTGAATTTTTGGCTAGTATTATAAATCTACTTATACGTTACACATTATGCTGTTGTATGCTTTCAACAATGTTGCAAATACGTGAAAATAAAAATTCAAATAACATTTTTGGTTTAAATATTTCGTATTTTTGGGAAAATAAACCTTCGAACTATACATACATATGCATGTATGTATATATTTCGTTGTAAATAGACTTTTTATTTAAAATTTGCGAATTGCTTTAAAAAATTGATAAGCACTTGATTGATAAGCATTTACTTCCTTAAGCTAGAAGTACGTTGACAATAACAATACTGAGCTAGCTTAGCTTTAGAATACTTATGCTTTTTAAAAGGTGATCTTAAAAAGTACCATTATTCAAAGCATAGACTAACAATTCTGTGTACTGTATTAGAAGTACCTCATTGTCATGTTTGATTCACATTTCTAGTTTTGTGTATATGTTAGCTTATCAGTTAGATTGTGAAATGGAAGGTCATTTTTGTTGCCGTTACTCATACATATTTAAATATTGCTCAAAATATTTTGTGTAATAAAAAAATCTGAATCAGCATTCAGTCTTTTGGAAACACAAAAAGAAAGTAAACACAGCTACGTAGTAAATATTTTAATAATGAAGCGTTTATTGACAATAAGTCTTCTGTGTGGAATATTTATAGTAACAATTGTATTTATATTACAAATTTCTGCCTTTGAGGAATCGATATTCGAAGATGAAGATATCTATCGTCAAGCTTTGCCACCCGCACCCCCGCATACTGGCTTAACGGCACCAGGTACTAAATGGTGTGGTCCTGGCAATACGTCGTCAAGTTATAATGACTTGGGTGCGGAACGTGAAACTGATATGTGTTGCCGCGATCACGATTACTGTGATGATATATTGGAGTCCAAGTCCAGCTTGCATGGTCTTAACAATAGCGAATGGTTACCCATGTAAGTGAAATATTAAAAAAAAAAATACTTTTGGGTATTTTATGAGGAAAATCTAAATCTTCCAGTTTGAAATGCAGTTGCGAACAGAAATTTATTAATTGCCTGCAAGCTGTTAACAATATGATTTCAAATACTTTGGGTCATGTTTATTATAGCGCTAGAAAACTTTGCATCGGTGAGGGCTATCCCATAGTTGGCTGTAAGCAATATCAGGAGGGCACATTTCGCAAAAGATGTATTCGTTATAAAACTGACAAAGAAAAGCCAAAGGTATGGCAGTTTTATGATATGCCCTTCTATACTCAAAGTACTAAAAGCTGAATCCCAAACTTTACCCTCCCGCCTACATACATACATACATAAAGGATGGGACACCATTATTTAAAGTTCTAGGAAATACTTATTTGTCAAAAATCTTGTAAACCATAAAGTTGTGTCAATAGGAAATAAAGTGCTTACATACCATATACTTTGTTATTGCTTATCTGTACACAACCAGCTTTGACTTCTAAAGTTTTACTTTGAATCGCACCCAATTGAAGAATTTTTCACTATATTAAAGCTGGCGAAAACAATATTTAAGAGAACCGTTATTATAAAGAACAAAGTTGTTAATTCTAGTACTAAATTTCTTATCCCAACAAAAAAAGTAAGAATAACCCAACAACCAACTTACATACATATAAAAGTATACAAAGTAAAATAAATTGAATTGCGACCTAAACATTAGTAAATAACATAATTTTTATTTTCACAGTGTTTTAACATTTAAAAGTTACAAAAAAAAATATTTTTATTAACTACTTTTTGGTTTGAAAAGAAAAATAATAGAAAGTATAACAATACTTATTATTTACAAAAAAAAAAAAAAAAAAAGATTGCTCGTAAACATATATTTAGAACTAAAAACTTACAAACTAAATAAAAGCAGTCAGGGGTGTTTAAATTATATAAATACTTAGCATGTATTTATTATGAATGTATGTATGTAAATTAAATTCAAATCCAATATACATATTTTTTTATAAAAATCATAAAAAAGGAATTAAGTTTTTTCCAAGACAAAAAATGTAAATGACTTGACTTCTCCCACTTTTACAGTACATAGCACAAATGGTTTTACGCTCCTTCAAAAATTATTTCCATTTTAAATGGTATCTCAACTTTTTTAAATGTATTCGTGTGTTAAAAACAAAATCCCACAGAGGACTCGATATGCCATAACCCATATCTTGCTGGGAGAAATGATGCTGATAATGATAACGTTTCATATGATATAAATGCTTAATACTGGGACTTCCGTAATGTAAATAGTAGTGAATCAAGTCATAACATAAATAACCAAATAAAGCTCCTGCTAATATTATTCTAGGATGTGGCAAACATAATGATAATGGTGCGTACAGTATAGATGCTATAACAACGCCTGGCAGTGGAGGAAACACCAAGCGCATAGGATCGAAGGGTACTTTATGATGTAGACCATGTATCATGAAATGTAAAGTACAAAGCCATGGAGGTGTAGTGGGCTTAACTTTCATGTGGAAAACGAAGCGGTGAAGCGTATACTCAAGAAATGTCCAAAATATTATACCACTTACAAAGTAAAGTGTTAAAAGGGTTGACTGTAGATGAAAAAAAAAATTAATTTAATGTGACATGATATTTATTGCATACGCAATTAACCTTTAAGAAACTGCTATCCATTCGTTCATATCTAATCTCGTTATACAATAATATAGATATGGCCGGTAGCCAAAATAAGGGTATCAACCACCAAGGAGTTTTCGTGCACATTTCTAAATACCAAGGGCTAAAAAGTCTTAGTGGCCTATCCACTGGCTTGTGTACCCATTCGTCATAATACTGAGCAATTCCAGAAATTTGGGGTACCATGGCCTTGGACCAATCGACTAGGTGCTGAAAAATTAAATAAAATGTTTTGAAAATTGCTTTATGAAAATATTTCTTAATTAAAAATGAAATTTCCTGCAAAAAATTTATAACACATTTTTCCCAATATTAATTTTCCTTGTCAGTTATTTTTTAAAATGTTATTAAAATAATTTAATTAATAACTACATACATATAATACTAAAATCTTTTAATACATCCAAATACAACCCTGTAACTGTAAGGCAACTGTGCTTTGTGGAGAAAAAAGACAGAAAACAAATGTCAAAGCACAGATTACTTTTTGAAATTCCGTTTAAAAATCTGACTGAAATAGATAAAATAAAATAACAATTTATTTTTTATCATTTTACACTACAACATTGCCCACTAAAGATTTAATAAAGAGGAATGGCCGCCAAAACACAAGCCTCAACAATTTCTTTTAAAACTCTAAACGGTGTTTTCGAACAGTCAAGTAAGTACTCACCCATAAGCCTTGTACGACAGGTTGCCCAAGGAAACCGATAGATTAAGAAACCAAACATTTCGCTGGGAGGACAATACTAAAGCAATTAACTAATTTTTAATGCAAATACACGTATTTTTTGTAAATTTTATTAGAAATGAATCATAGGCGGGACTTTTTGCGTGAAAATAAATTAAGTTTACGTGATTTGCAAAAGACCACTAACCAGAAATTGATACAACAAAAACAAGAACAGGAAAACAAGCAATATAAACATATACAAAAATTTTATAAATCTCAAGAGCAGTCCATGGCACGTAGGTCAGATTCACAAAGTAGAAATGCACCAGATTGCAAGAGATTTTCTAGAATGAGAGCGGATAACAGTGTGGGTTATGTTGCAGGAGGTGCTGGTACGGAAAAACCACATTACTTTGCCGGTAGGCGTGCTTACAGCCAACAGCGTCACAAAATGGAAAACTTACAGTCTGCTTGTACTTGTTGCTGCAATCGGGAAAAGCAAAATACTAAACACAGCGATGTGGACTATCGTGAACGTATGCCACGTAGTGCCAGTTCAGTATCGGCTTTATCAAAAGCTGAATCCTGTGATAAAGAAATACAAACGGAAGATATATATGATGAAGACTTCTTATATGACGCTTTAAAGAAGTGAGTATATACATGCAAACATACATACATATGTAAATGTATTGTGTGTTAAAATTAATTTTCGATTTTTCTTAAGCTTTCTTGCGCGTATTTTAGAGTTAGTCCTGCTCATAGATAGTTCCTTTTCATAAATATTAGTTACACATATCCATTCATGTATGTATATTGAAAAAATTCCTTTCCACATTTGCCGACGTCGCGATAATACAACACCAAATAAAATAATACTTCTGTACATACTCGTTACTGGCAGCCTGTTGTCATTTCCTAGTTCTTAAGTAATAAAAATGAGGCTGCTCTAATAATAAGCAATTTTTGTTGATGGGTGAGTATAAAAGTGAAAAATATTTGGTATTGTACTGACGTGACGTTAACAATAGTTACGGAATAATAATATGCTCAGCATTTTCTTGGAACGCAAGTGAAAAGATATTGAAATCGCTAAACTATTCGCTAATAATAAAGGGATACTATTATGGCACAAAAGATCCATCAGGTTTCGCAGTGCCGGTCTTTGGACCAGGTCTTACCCCTATTCATATGGATACTATTTTAATTACATATTTTAGCTCTAAAATTTTAATATAAAATTGTTTCCTTAATACAAATAGTACTATAAATAGTACTATACTTTATTTATATTTTGCAATTGATTAGATGCAGCTCTACTGATGTTCATCAAATACAGAGGCAAAAATCGTTTCATAAATTAGAAGCTAGAAATAGTTGCATACAAACTGGTAATTCTAACCATAATTTGCAACAGTATGAACCTGACCTTAATTCCATACATACGCGCGACCAAATTGCTTACGCTCACCAAGATCATTACGACGATAATATATCTCAACAAAACCAATTCTTGCCACACTCAGCAAGATCTCAAAATATGCAATCGATAAATGGACACAATCACACAAAAAATTATGAAGTTGTAAATGATGTTACGCAAGATTTAGATCAAAATTTCCGTACTTTAAAAATAGCTACTGATATAAGAAGAGATCCTGAGCCGCAATTAAGTGCAAGAAGCCATCAGACATTGTGTTCTACCAGCTCCAAAAGAACTGTACATAAGCTGGGAAGTAAGTTGTATGAAATGAGCATAATAATAATTTTTATTTAATAATATATATATATTGCTATAGGTCGTGAAGATGTGCATTTGCCACGGTATTTGGAAAAAGAAAAACGTGAAAAAGAGGAAGAACGCATGCGTGAATTAGGCAAAGATCACAATTGCCCCTTGGATCATTATGCACTAAGCGAAGAGGAACGATTGAAAACTCTTAGCAAAGCACAACAAAGTTAGAATAAAACAAACAACTTCCTATTAACTTCTTATTAATATTTTTTTTTTCAGAAATGGCTTCTCTTATAAACGAACTAAATCATATGCCTATGACTATGGAAACTCTGCGTATACGAAAGCGTAAAAATGAAATCGAAAAAGAATTAACACAAATCGAGCTCGACATACGTTTGTATTCCAAGCAAAAGGTTTATATTCCAATAACAACTGCTCAGTATTAGACATTGCATTGAAATGTGCAAAATCAAGGTAATCAATTCAATAACCTAAATGAATTTATTATTCTTGTGCATGTATATATTATTTATTTGCATTTCATCAACGAAGTGCAAAATAAAATAAAACTTGAAGGAAACAGATCCTTCGCCTGTAGGAATTAATATAAATATTTATTTTCAAAAGTAACAAGAAATATAATGAAAATATGAGCTTGAAGAAGGGATAAATCAAAAAACTCGTAATTTTGCTGAAAATCAGCCACTGTAATTTAAAAATATTTCTATTTAAATTCAATTATATTTTTTAAACAGCAGAAAACAAATACATAAATAGTTTTTTGCGAAATTGAAAGAGAGATAGAGAGAGAGAGAGATAGATAGATAGATAGATAGAGATAGACAGATAGATAGATAGAGAGAGAGAGATAGAGAGAAGGAGGTAGAGAGAGAGAGCTAGAGTAATTTCGTTCAGAAATAATCAAAATCCTAAGTCCCTGTTCATACACGGAAATTTAATTTTTTTTATTTTTTTATTATTTATTTATAACAATAACCAACCGATTCCATAGGGCCATATATAGTTGGTGCACTACAAGTATAACATACGAATAATTAAACATGTAGGCAGCAAATAAACTAGAAACAATATTCATGAAAAAAATAATAAAATAAATAAAATAAAAATAAAAAATTAGATGAGACTACTACATATATTGGAAGTTATATTGCGCATCTATTTAACTATATGTATTCAGAATCTATATCAGTATAATTGTGAGAAATTAATGAATCTTTGAATGAATTACGTGTAAGATGAAATACTCTTAAGGATCGTGGTAATGAGTTCCAACATTTGGCGACTCGTACAGTGAACGATCTTTCATAAATAAGACGATTTCGCTCTGCAAAAACGTAAAATGTCCACGGACATAGGCTGTACAGTCTGTGAGCATAACAATGTAAAAGAAAAGTAGTGATCTAATCTAAATGAAGTTTTTAAAACTACAGCCCAAAAAATCATTAAAGGCCGTGATACACTATCATACAAAGTCGTGCGATCTACGAAAAAATACAACCCTGGTGTGATGAATTGTTATTGTCTTTTGAAAATTTTCATGGCCTTAACATACATTGAATGAAACATGGTCGTTAATTCTTAGTTGGTATATAAAGCGTATTATTCTGTTAAAAAGTGGGGCACACCTATGTAATTAAATTTTCAGCGCTACAACCAGAATAGACCTCAATACAATACAATAGATTAGACATCAATAAGGAGTGAGCTATGCACTTTCTAATATGTAAAGGCAGATATAAATTCATTGCATAAAGTGAAGTTTATTTTATAAATTAGTCCACTAATATGGTGTTCAAAACCAAGAGTATTGTCTAGTAAAACACCAAGACATTTCGCATTGGTCTTAGAAGAATTTATACTAATTTTGCTGTTACTCATCCAATGTGAAACATTGGACATTAAAGAATTAATCATCATATTGGAAATCATCTAGACACCTCGAATTAAGGGTACCGCATTGAACATATTGTGAGCGACCTGACAAATAAGAATAAATGCGAGCAATTTCTGTTCTGAAAATTTTTAGTTCATGACCAAGGGAATAGGGGAATTTGTCGATAAATTTTTTACTTAACGATTGTTAGGCGTTTTCATTAATTTGCATTTGAAATCACTGAAACATTATCATTACTGTGATGCAGGCTGAAGTAGTTATAGCGTCGACTACAAAGTAAATTACGGTCTTGGAGAGCCCTAGTTCAATCCCTGGCCAGAACCACTTACATCAACATCATATATTTTTCTATATCCATTGGTGTCTTTGCTAATGCATATCATAGTGCCCTCTTTCGTCGATATTTGTTTGCAATGAATAATGCAGCTACTTAACACCAGAGATGCTGCAACGATACTATAAAATGTATAAAATGTACAAAGGGACGTGTTACCTGCAGGGTTATCAGATATGGCGATTTCTCGCCAAACGTGGGGATTTTGCAAGTTGTTTGGTGTCTAAAATTTTGATTTGTGGACATGGCGAATTTTCTGGCGATAAACAAATTTTTTGGCGATTTTTAAACAAAATTGAACTTCAAAACTTTTTAATTCAGGAAAATTAGCTTTCTGAAGGAGTAGTTTCAAAAATTAATCCTACCAAAACTTGTCTGCATGAAATTAAAACAATTTGATTTTTGATGATTTTTCTTATATTAACTATAGTGATTAATGCGTTTTAAATTTGGATGAGAAAAATTTACAACAGATAATTTTTGGCGATTTTACTTCTACTTTTGGCGATTTTAGGCTATTATTTAAAAAAAATTTATATTAAAAAGAATTGTTGTATAAAAACAAATTTATTATCAAATATATATTAAGAAAAACTACATAAAATTGATTTGGGCGACTTTTGGCGATTTTTAAAATCAATTTGGCGAAATGGGTCGGAAAAAATCTAACAACCCTGGTTATCTGAATCCAAGCGAACTCAAAACTTACTTTGTCCTCTTTCACACACGTCGGGTTTGACTCGTCAAGTGCTGAGTTTTTAGGAGAGAGTGGAAAAGAGAATGGAGGGGTTACATACTTGATGAAACAAACTTGACGGTGTGTATGAACACAAATGCAGGTTCAAAAGAAAATTTATCAAAAACTGATCAGGTAAACCTGACCTATGTTAAAGAGGACTTTCTCTTCTCTCTCTCTCTTCTTTACGAAAATTATAACTTTATGTAGAACAGTGATGTCAAAAATAAAACTATGGTTGGATGTGTGAGAAAAGTTCGTCTCTGAAGTACACAGTGAAGATAAATATTTCGAACTAATGCAGTTTAGTGAAATAGCTCCAAAAAAAGGAGCCTTAGTAGAAGAAAATTAAAAAATAAGAAAAGAATAAAATAAAAAAGTTTGCGGCGACCCATATTTTCCGAGTTATGGGGCTGTGAACTTTTCATAGGAAACTGTGAAGAATCTCGAAAAAAAATTTTAAATAGCTTATCTGATAGAAAATTGAAAAATAAGAAAAAAAAGTATATAAAGAAATTTGCTGCGACCCATATTTCCCGAGTTATTGGTATTTAAAGTTTTGATAAAAAAATACAGTTTAGTGCAGCAGTTCCAAAAAAAAAATATTTAATACATACATAAATAATTATCTATTTCCTTAAAAGTCTTGCAACATAAAACACATTGAATGTCGCGAAAAGCATTGGTGATCATAGAATATTTTTCGCATATATCAAAATTTTTCTTGGAAATATCTACTGCATTTTGTTGTACAAATCAAAATCGCACTATTTTCTCTAGCGATGAAAATTTTCAATTCAGGGACATTATATGGAAAAAAACTAGGAACCTTGTTGTATGTGTAATCGACGAAAAATATTTCTCAAAATATAGGGAAACTTTTGTAAAAAAAAAATTAATATCTGACAGCATTTTTATGTAGAAAAACTTTCAAATTTTTTATATACTTCATATTTTCTAAAAATGCAGTTAACAAAAACATCTCTCAAGATCTTAATTCGCGTTTATTTGAAATAGTTGTAGTTGCACAGATTGATTGCATTTTTTAAATCTTTTTTTTTACTGAAACAAATCATTATCATTTTCATTTATTTTCCTACATTGTAATGGGATAATATTAAATGTTTCTCCTTCAGTTATAATGTAGAATTATCTATCTACATACAGATGTATGTACATATGTGATAAATTATAACTAAAGTATCGTTGATATCAATACAACAATAAACATGATTTACAACAATTACTATTGCTAACTTTTACATGTTTTTTGTTTAATAATATATATAATAAATAGTTTGCTTATGATATTCTACCACAAATGCAACCAACCTTACAAGAGTATCGCTTTTCGTAATTTTATCACTCTGTTGACTACTGAAAATGGGGAAATGTCTACATAAGCACAACTATTTGGTTGTATTATTTAGAAAAGCAAATAACAAGCGATAAAGTTGTTAATACTTGTATTAAAATTGATAAGAAAAAAGAAAAAATTAAATAAAATAAACTACGAATCACTTTTGATATTTTCTCTTCAAGGAGTACACATCATTTAATAAAAAAACAAAAAAAAAAAAAACTCACCTCCATGCTCTCGTCAGTAACATCATTAACAGTTTTATCGCTGCTGTTATTGTTGTTGTTATTGTCATCATGCTTGATTTCTGCAATAATTTCATAATTCTCCTGCAGTTGTGATCCCACCTGCCCGTTAATTTTCCTTTGAGGGTGTGATTCTATGCTTGGAATTTTATATTCGTGCATTAAATACATGGCAGCATCTGAATGTGGTGGAGCTTGCATAAAGCGTCGCGTCATGTCGGCATTTTGCAGGCCTTTAAGCGTATTAATACCACCGGGATGTTTGCGCAGAAAATCCGTTATATCGTAATAATTTTGACGATATTTCACAATAAATTTATTTGACTTATCTGCCATTTGCTCATGCACTGGTGTTTCATCAATAGTAGACGTTTCCGTATTCGGTGGCATTTAATCGTTTAACTGTAAAAATTGAAATAATAGAACTTAAATATCTTAAATATCAAATAGCCGTTTGCAATGATTAATTGCCCTGGTTGTGATGCTACTAATATTTTGCTGAAAGTACATATTTTTAAATTTAGAAAACCACATTAAACCACAACACTACACATTTTTAGATTTTTGTTTTGATTTTGTATTATGTTAAATTTTATAATGTTTGTTATTGTTGAATGTTATCTTGAGAATTGTATCGCACTAATGTTTAATATTCACTTTTCTATATACATACATACATATGTACATATATATATATATATATATATATATGTATGTATATTATATATTATTTATAATGTACATACATACATATCAAGCCTTATTTTCGATTTAATCGTAAGCGACAAAATTAAACTTTTCAGAAGTTTTTTTTTAATATTCGAATATGTTTTTGTACGTAAATTTTCGCTTACGATAAAATTTTGCAGGCCGTATCTTAAAAGTTATCAACAATTTAGGCATTTTGATAATTCTAAACTATGGGTGGTCCCATAAAATCTTAATTTCAATAAAAACGTGTATTTTCGATAACGTCGATAACATGTATGTATGTATATCGAGCCATAACCGCAAAAAAAAACTTAACCCACGCATTTTTGGAACTGGCTTTTTTTATACAAAAAACGATTATTTACGAGCGCAAATGATAGATTTTGATCAAAAAATTAAGTTCTAAAATTATGTCGCTTAAGCTTTTTTTTGCGGTTATGGCACGATATATTGAAGGTATTAGGGGTACAGTAAAAAATTTTTATTCAATTATTTTGGAATAACAAAATTAGGAAAGTTTTTATTGCTCAATCACGCAATAATTATAGTTAACCGTCACGCCGATTGTAATTAACAGTTTACTAAGGTACCCTCAATATTATTGCGGACTTATATTGCTATTATTATTGTCCCTTTGCTCCACTCTATTCCATAAGTTGCACAATATAAAAAAAAATATATAAATGTGGCAAAATTTTCCTTACAGTATATGTAAAAGTAAAACAAAACCTATACGCGCATTTGTGTTTAAAAAATTTTAAAATTAATCAATTAATTAAAAAATTGGGAATTAAATAATTTAAAAAATATTTAAAAAAAAATGATAAGACAACCCTACGAAAATAACTTTTTTCCACCTTCAACAATTTATTTAATTTTTTTAAATCAAACTACATCACGGCTTTTTTTTCCATCACGTCAGAATGTTTTTATGAGCCTACCTAATATTTTCACTAGGTTTACCAGGTATAATTCACCATAACCCGAAGACAGTATATCCGACGTCGACCAATCGGGTAAATAACAAAATTTGCTTTGAGGAATCTTGGGAAGAAATTTAAAATCTTAATTATGCCAATATTTGGGGAAAATTAAAAAACTAATTTATTTATTAAAATAACAACAATAGTAGCAAAAATATTTAAAACGCATAGTCTACATACAGGCATAAAATATATACATGCAAAAATAAATGAAAAATGTTTGAGCTCGTCAACTTGTTTGAAAATTCTGTGATTTCCGATACCAAGCCGTCAGCACATGGCATCCAAATATTGCATAATATGTTCTTAAAATATCAACATTTGACATTAACTCTGAAAGAATCCTTTAATTTTTAAATGTTAAACAAATTTGTTGCGATTTTTCATATGAAAAATTACTTAAAATTTTTATGAAAAAATTTTGGGCCGACTTTTAATTTTTATTTTTTGGGTGATTTTTCATGCAAACATTTTTCATATGAAAAAAATCGCCGCAAATTTCAAAATGAAAAATCACACAAAATCACATATTTTTTTTTTCTTAGAAAAGAAATTGCCATATTTTAAAGATTAGCAACATCTGATAATTTTCCAAATAACGCCACCTATTAACACACTCTTTGCATGCTGATAAAAAGTATTTTATTTACTTTTTGTTAATACTCGTACATATAAATATTATACAACAATAATTGGTATTGTCTTTATTGAAAAAAAAAAAATTCAAATTTAATTCAAATTAATACTATGGCGTAATTATCACAAAGAAGAAGAAAAAAATCAGTGTCAATTTGAAATATCTATACTGAATGCCTGTTATTATTTGCCATTAGTTTATGTTCCAATAACCTTAATGCCATTAAAATTATAAGATAAACACATTGGTAACAGTCATTTTTTATTTTTTTTTTTTGCTTTCTTAAATTGTTATAAATGGCATTTTAATAATGGATTAATCTATGCATGCATTTCACCATACCATGCAACACTTTCCCACCACTTCTGCAAAAAAAAAAAAGAAAAAGAAACAAATGTTATGGTCAATTTGGTTCTCGGTTATACTAGTTCGATTAAATAAAGGCTATCAGCGGGTAATGCATAAATATGATATAACGACAAATCAATTAAGAATATTTATTGTGTGCCACTTTATGTGCGTTTAATAATTTGAAAAGGTACTGCAAATGAACTATTGAAATTTTATCACAGAGTTTAGTCTTTGTTATAATATCGATTAAATTCGCTTGGGTATTTATTTAATATGTATAAGTACATATCGTTACCTTAATATAGAAAGGCCGTCATAGCTCATTTTTTTGGTTTGATATCGAGTGTTTTATATATTTCGATAGATACATAGGTTGCGTTGGCTGAAGTAGTTAGCACGTTGACTACGAAAACGAAGGTCTTGGGTTCGCGCCCGGTATCAAACATTCATCAAATAACAACACCACTCATTTTTCTGCTGTACATTAGTGTCCCTTTGTATCAGTTGTTGTAGGAAAGTTCATGTGATGAAGGCATAGTCACTGGTCACTGAATTATACCGACTTCAGCATCCTAATCCTAATGTAACATCAGAGCGCCCTCCTTCGTTGTGTACTAGAATCACCGGCGAAGTAAAATAACCAATAATGGTAGAATTACTGAAATCGTATCGTGCTGTTGCGTGTCAGCTGACAAAATCCGTAACATTTAATAAGCATGTTGATGCTTATTGAAAATGTGTTGGCAACGTTTGCTACGTAAAAATCTGCAGAAAATAGATTTTTACGTAGCAAACGTCAACTTCTGGCTTACATACATATACACACACGTATAAAGCAAAGTAACAGCTGACACTTTCGCTGGCAGCCTCACGTTTTTACTAACTAACATACAGACTTAAACGATACGACAACTTCAAAAGTAAGACGATACGATTTGACTAACGAAGCCATAAAATTGCTACTAATCACAGCTTCAAAAATTTAATACGCCTCATTCAACACCAGAGGCGCTGCAACAGTGCATTATTAAAAACGTGCAAAAAGCAGAGTTGTAAAACAATGAAGCTTTCCTCTAACTCTTCCTTCACCACCTTTCTTCTCTATCACTATCCCTTTCATAAAAGAAGGTAACACCTAGTCATAGTAGTAGGCATTCATTGCCTGAGTTTTACTTCTCTTAAAAAAATAAAAAATAAAAATATTTCGATGGAATGTAATGTATCGAAAAATGCAAAAATCTCCATTTCAAAAAGATAATGAGTTAGGGCCTTTCTATATTAAGGTAACTATATGTACATGTGTAGGAATGTTCTGTTTAATTAAAAAAATGTAATATTAAATTGATGTCCTTCAGCTGGCAATTTAAGCTAATAAGCTCCTGTTCGCTAAGCAAAATTGGCAGTGTAGGAATTTTTCATCACACATGCTAGATTTATTAGTATTTTTAATACATTAATATTTATTGTTAAAAGGATGAATTTCCATGACTATAATTAATATACATACATACATACATTCGTCGATTATATTTGTTGAAACAATTAAAGTAAATGTGTTACAAATCAAATATGTACATACATCTGAACGTATGTATGTATGTACATGAATCTTAACTCATTTAGGTTTTTATATAATCAATTACATAGTTGTAATATATGATTGATTGTTTTCACCTACAAGTGAAAATTATTAACAGGTTGAATACGAGTATATGTATGAATGAGTTGGACTGTGCTACAAGAGACATTTAAGAATGTAATACTTCCCTGCAAATTTACTGAAAAATGTTTCTGATTAAAATAGTGAAAATGCAAAAAAAATTAACCTGCCTCGAAAAACAAAGTAACAGGCTGAGATATCTGCCATGAAAAGAGCAACACACTGGCTAAGGTTTCATCGGCTATCAAATAGAGATATCCATATCATAACTGCCATCAAGTTGCAATTAAGTACCTCACAGGTGTGTACTCCACATCTTTCCTTGTCAAAGTTGCAATTAAGTACCTCACAGGTGTGTACTCCACATCTTTCCTTGTCAAAGAATGTCGCAAAGCCTCTATAAGCTTGCGCAGCACTCATGTATCATATTAAATTGGGTGCGTGAACATGGGAGTAATTCAGGCAACATAGTGACCTGTAAAAGAGGGGAACCATACTCAGAGCAGTCGATATCGACAATCTCTGTCGGATCCCACTCTCATCCTGCTGGAGACGCTTCGATGTTGCCTTTCTCAAATCAGCTCAAGACAGATGGCGCAATGAGCACACCCGCATGATAGCTAGAACCTTTCGCCTCGTCTAAACCTCCACAGAACTAAAAACCTCATGAACTTCACTAAGAAGAAGCACTTGAGGAATCTCTTGGCCACACTGATCGGCCACTTATGGTTCTCCCAAACTGAAGCAGTACAGTTGTAATGATGCAGAGGAAGACGAAAGTATCTCGCATCTTCTCTGCTTCCGTCCCGCTGCGGAAGATCTCCGTCTGCACTTCCTGGGCAGATTATCCTTCAGTACCCTATCCGAGTTATCGGAAACAAAACTCAAACTCTGAGTCTTTATATTGGGATGATATGGTCGTTGACCCCTTTTTATGGCGTGTGTACCCTAGACCACCCAAAAAAAATTTAAGGGATGCCGAAAGTTTTTATTTTATTCGCTCACCGGCAGTTTCTGGTAGACTGGCCATAATATCTGCCTTCCGAAATTATCCAACGTATTCTTATGAAATTCCAAACATAGATCATCATCTAGAAAAATACACAGGCTTGATATTATTTTGAAAACTAGAACCTAAAGAGCACAATTCTGCTTCTCGGAAACTAAACTATCATACCGATTTTTATGAAATTCAAAACATCTATAAATCTGCTTTATATACATATTTTTAAAATTAAAGCTAAACCAAACATGGCACAGGGAACAATTTTCGTCTCTATGAAATTGTCAAACGGATTTTTATGCAATTCAAAATGTAAAAAAACTGCGCGAATAAAAAAATAAATGTTCTAAGACACATTATTATAAAAACGTAGAATAATAAAAATGCATCATCAAGTGAAAATTATTTGAAAAATAACCAAAAAAAAAATTTAAATATATTTTTTGCTTTTCATAGAAATCCTGGACCAAAGAAATTTGTAGATAACCGATAACTGATTGCCTTGAAATTTCCAGTTATGACTTTATAGTCAGGTAGAAAAGTCATAATGTGAACTGATTGCAAGTAATTAAAAACGAGTCGAGAAAAGTAAAAAATATGTATATTTATATTATACTGGAGTTTACCCGCGGCTCCGCTCGCGTTGATCTGATATTTTGCAAATTATACTTCAAATTTATGAATGTTTTGTTATTTGTTACTCACTCATAATGTTAAAAAAATACTATAAAAACCAAGAAAAAGCGATAAAAAAAATAAGAAATAGAATAAAAACCGGTTTTAAAACTGGTTAAATAATTAAAGCCGAAACGAAAATTGCCCTAACCAGCCCAAAAATGTGTTTTTCTAAAAAAAATTCCAACTAAATATTTGGCGATTTTTTCGGTTTTCGGCGATTTTTTCGGTTGTTTTTTAGTTTTTGTTTTTAATTTTTAACTGTCATATACTTGTTATAGCGGCTAAAGTTTTACATATTCTGTGAAAACTTCAGGTGCGTAGCTCTTATGGCTCTCGCGTAAACAGCCTGTGACAGAAAGATAGACGGACATCGTAGCGAAAACAATAGAGTTCCTTTTCACCTTTGGTGTGCGGAACCCTAAAAAGATAAATATTACTCAAGAAATGACTCTTTTAGAAAATTTTCTTTTGTAGCACAGTGTTATTAATAATAACAAATAATAAAGTGTAGATATTATCGAAATAAAATGGTGTTTGTTACAGGAAACTAATAAATTAAATTTTGTTGTAGATTGAAAGGAGAGGAAACGAGACAATTAAAATTATAATTTAAATACATATTAATTTTATGTATTTGCATGTACTAGCAGAGTATACATATATATCAAGCCATAACCGCTAAAATAGCTCAAGCGACACATATTTTGGACTTCGTTTTTTTGACGAAAATCTGCTATTTACGGTCGCAAGTAATCGATTTTGATCAAAAATTGAAGTTCGAAAATTATGTCGCTTAAGCTTTTTAGGCGGTAATTCATAAAAAATATTTTAGGTTTATTACAGGTTTATTTGGCAAATTTCCCATAAGAGCTTAAGGTCGCGATACACTATCATACAAAGTCGTGAGATCTACGAAAAAATACAACCCTGGTATGATGGAGTTTATGAACATTTTCAAAAGACAATAACAATTCATCACACCAGGGTTGTACTTTTTCGTAGATCGCACGACATAGCCTTTAATAAACCTGAAATATTTTTTATGAATATGGCAGATACTATTTTGATAAGACCCCTGTTGGCTTAAATGGTGTGTAAGTACACACTTTTATATAAAACCAGCTTTTAACCGCTGCTCCGCTCGCGTTTATCTACTTCAAAAATACATAAAAACCGATTGAAAACTGTGTAAACAATCAAACCCGAACCGAAAATGACCCTAATCAGGCCAAAAATATGTTTTTCGGAAAAAATCCGTGCCAAATTTAAAAAAAACCGGTTCAGAACCGGATACAAAATATCCTATATTTGACACTGGTAGTATAGTCTTCCATTGGTGCAATCAGGATTAGCTCCCTCTACATGTGAGAATTTTTTATTAAGTTCCAAAACCAGTCTCAAACAACAGTGATTCAGTAGGACCTATTGCAAAAATATCAAACAGAATTAAAGGCCCAACTATAATATGAATAAGCAAATTTAAGCAACTGTGCGATTACATCCAATACGTATGTGTGCAACTATAATGTACTTAATGAAACTTCTCGTCAAGTTTCGTCAAATGTCATTTGCTTAAGTAAAGTGCCAAACTGAACGCACGTTCCGTACGGAAACAACGGTTTGTGCATTTTTTAAACTCAAATAGACAGCAGCAGAAAATATTCATTGCTTTTAAATATTTTTTTATTGATTTTTAATTTGAAAATCAGAAAATAAAGCAAAACTTTAATTTGCACTTATTTTTTTACAACATACATATACACACATACACATGTGTTTGCTTATGTATATTCACTGTTGTACTTTTTAGTAACAAAGCAAATAAAACATGTAATAAATTGATAGATATAATTATTTGTGAATTTTTAATAGATAAGCACATTATAACAAATTAATTATGAGTTATGAGAAGAAACAAAATTACTACAAAATTATGAACAATACCTAGATGTGCAGCTATGGCTAAGAAGTGCTTAAGTTCATGTAAGTACATTATGGCCACCTAAAAGTCACCTCTGAAATGTTTAAGCATTTGACAGGCTTATCGTTCAATTCTGACATTAACTTAAGCCAGCTTATTCATATTATAGTTGGGCCTTAAGAGTTACGAAAGTTACAATCTGCGAAAAGTATTCCACACCTAAAATTTTGTTGGCGGCGAAATTGAATCTGAAAATCCAATCTCTAAATTTTAAACACATTTCCATTTAATACTTTAGCATTTGTCACTATTTCAAAGAAAAAAATTACTATACTGACGATAGTTTGTGGTGACTATGTTTGCTGATAAGTTACACGCTTAAACTTGAAAAACATAATCGAAATTATCTAGTGGCCCTTTAGCGATAGGTTACATACATATTTGGATGGGTGAAACTATGTGTGATAACAAGAAAAATTGTCAACAATCCGCGTTTCTAAGTAGTGTTTTTTGTGGGAATTGTTACAATTTAAGTTTAAATTTTTTAACGCACTATTAATCCCAAATTATTATTTTACTTATTAAGTAAAATATTTTTTTAATAAAAATACATTGAAATTGATTATTGAGGGGTTTAGCTGGCTGGATCCTATGCGCATTTCACTGTTGCTAATGCAGATCATCAGGGAACCTTTACCCAAAAATTTCTTAGAACAACTAGAGTTAATATGTTAAACTTTCATTTAAGCAAATAACAAAGTTGAAACAAGAACTCAATAATCAACATGTTTTTATTTTCTTACTTTATCATTACTACATTGGCTGACTTTTTCAGCTTCAAATTGTAGTTGTAAGAGTATGTAAAGAAAATAAATGTAAATAACAACAACAGCTATTCAAGAATAAAGTGTTGCCACACAAGTATTTTTTTTTGACCGGGTGCTGTCAAGTTTATAATTAGTGTTTTTTGTGGGAATTGTTACAATTTAAGTTTAAATTTTTTAACGCACTAGTAATCCCATCATTTCATTTGCCTGGTCTCAGTGAATATGTCGTCACCCAAAATGCAAAAAGTGTGTAATCCAATTTTGAGGGACATTTTGGCTGGCACACATTGCGATGTGAATAATAAATTAACACTGGTAGGAATTGGAATTTTTGACTCACTTCGGGTGTTTAAATGGAACTTCAAGATTTCGCAATTTAATTTTTCTCTCAAGATATTTGAGTAAACAAGGTATTTGTATGAAATTTTTAGACAATATTAAGAACGATATGAGGATTCATTTCTGCATTATTAACTCAAAAATTCTATTTATTTTAGTTATGCCATTGTTTGAGTAATTGAGCGATATGACGAGAACAGAAGGAGCAATAGCATTGATTTTCGCTAAATGTAAAAAGTGCTTAGGTCGAGATAAGATCTTTTTAGCTTAATGGCACCCCTGTAATCTTTATATTCGAAAGTACCTCTGGGCAAAATCTCAACTATTTTGCGGGATTTTTCAGAAAGTTATTATAGTCTAATGACCTGCTGCTTATCTTTTTTCGACTTATAATCTCATATGCAATAATAGCTTTATTTAGCTTATACTTTCGTATATTTCAAATTCAATGTATTATTTATAGTGTGAGGATCGATGTTGTTCTAAAAAAAATTTAAATGAATACCGAATTCCCCAAATTAAGTGTAAAAGAAATAAATTTCTGAAAATCAACTTAAAAGTTTCAACAAAGTGCTTTCCTGCAAAACTTATGCCGAACACACATCTGGCATTTCTTGTGTTGTCATTTTGTGGTGTCATTTTCAAAATGTGTGCAACGCCATTCACATTAAGTTTTTTTATATCGGAAATGAATAACGTTTCTTTTTAGTTTAAAAACAGGTGTGTTCAGTGTTGCCCATAGCACAGTGGGTAATTTTACCCGAAATTTTGGCCAACAATAATTTTTTACACAATAATAATGTCTTTGTTAAGGAGATTCGATTAAGAATATATCAAAGCAAATAACTGCATATTTGGTTTTTGTAAAAAACAAATATCAGCCGATTTATGGGCAGTAGAAGTTGACACTTGTAAGCTACGTGCTCAGTGCAGCACAAAAAGTGTAATTTTGATATAAATTATCATTCATAATGTGGAGAAGAGAGAGAGAGAGATAGTAAGTAATTAAACAAAAACCGAAGTATTTTGATGGACATTATTGGTTTTGTTAGCAAAATGTGTAATTCTAGCTTAACCTCAAATAAATGACTTTTTCCATAAATATAAACTTCGCATAAGCTTTTGATAATGTTGGCTGTGGAATGCCGTGTTTTTCCTTGATGAAAAGTTTTAAGAAAATAGTTCTGAATAAATTTTTTTTAACTTTTTTTCGGTTTCGTTTTTTAGGTTTTACAATTTTGTTTACAATTTTATTATCAGTGAAATTTATTTAAATAATGTTTAAAAATAAGATGAAGCCAAATCTTGAGGCAAAAAGTACAAACTTTTGTTGAAAATTTATCGTTAAGGTGGCACAAGGTCCACGGAAATTTACGTACGTTCGTTTTCGATATTTAGTTTTTATCTTTTTTTTCACATGGTGACAACCCTAAAAATTTCCATTGTTACTCGTATAAAAATCAAAAATCCCAGCTGTGCGTGCTCATAAAAAACTCTTAAATTCCAAATTTCAGCCATATCGGTCCAAAACATTGATTGAAAGTAATTTTGGCCTAAAAAGTAGCTCAAGTTACCCAATGCGCATAGATAGAATTCTCTAAAAAGTATGCAATTGTCAGTTGCATAAACTTGGCATATCTGACAATAATAAAATGTCTGACAAACATCCTTCCATAATTTGACAATAACAACGAAATGTGTTCACACGATGCCTGACAGTTTGTTGTCAGCTGGAGTCCTGTAATGGACTGACACTGCTTTTTCTGGCAAGTCAGACAGAAATTGTAGCGTTCACACGGTTGTAAGAAATTTTTAGCACATTTTACTGACAATATAATAAAAGATTTTATTGGCGTTTTATATTTTAGTATATTAATATTTTCATACTTTTTAAACGACTTAAAAAAAAAAAACTTTTAGACCGATTGTAAAAATTCTGTTTTTTCTGAGAGGGTATAGCTTCCAATTGGTCCCATTGTAAAAAAAGTGGGCGGGCATGCGCCCTCAATTTTTTAAATTTGATTTTATGATATTCTACTTATTTGATTGCTGCGAAACTTAGCAAACACCTTTGGTTCTTGTATTTACACAATTTAAAAGTTGAAAAACTGGGCGTGACTACGCCTATTAAAATTTATTATCCTATTTCACGTGGTTCTACTTGACTGATTTTTACGAAACTTACCACACACCTTGAGCTCTAAAATAGACACAATCTTCTATTTAAAAAAAATGGGCACAGGCACGCCCATTAAATTTTAATTTTATATTTCACGTACTGCTTCTTAAACAATAGATTAAATTTTTTTTTTTTTTTTTTGAAAGAGCTTACTTACAGTTTGGTGCCATAAATTTTTTTCGAAATTCTTCTTGAATTGAAGTTGATTTTTTTTTGGCAGAATTAATTTTTTTAACTCTAAAAATTATATTTTGGGTTTTATTATTCTTAATTTGTATGTATTTTTTGTGGAAATTGATTCAGTATCTATTAATTTTTCGTGAATAATAATTTATTTATTTTTTTCAATAATTTGTTCAAAAGAGTTTTGTATAAAATTCTGTTAACACTTAAAAATGACGCGAGTACATAATTATGCTTTGTTTTTGCTTTCTTCAATTGTGTTGCTATAACATAAAATTACTTTTGTGTTACATATTTATTCTTTTAATTGAACTACATATAATGCATTTTTAATCAAGGAATAATTTATTAATCGGGCTAAAGTTCAGTATTTTTCAATTCTTATTAGAGAATGAAATATTTTATTAATTCATGTGATTTTCTAAAGAAGGGCAGTTATTTGAGAACTTATTAATGGATTAAAAGTATTTTTTTTGTTTATTCACTAACGAAATATTTGCATAAAGGGCGAAAACTCTTAACTCTTTTTTGCATTCAAATGTATTTTTTAATCTTTAGTGTTTCGTTCAAATAGTTGAACTACACAAAGTAGTATTAAAATTTTGTATAAAATTGAAAAAGTTTTATTCTGTTATTTATTTTTGAGTTTTTATTTGTGCATAAATTAATTCTTACCTAAAACAATTAATTGTGGCACTTTACAAAAATATTGTAAATGTAATTGTTTGTTTGCTTGTTTGTTTTCTTTCCAATCGGTGTTGTGAATCTAATGACGTGCGTAAGCAAACTAAAAACAAATTGTTTCAACATGTTACATGTTGTCTTTGCTTTAAAGTTCTGTTAAAGGTATCAGAGAACAGAATGAAACCATTCGCAATTGCTAACAATTCTTAAATTCATTGCTTTTGCCATGCATTTATTCGACAACAGTAACAAATGTAATTATTCAATTCATTGTTATTACAATGCCTTTATAATACAAGCAGTGAAATGTGATGAGATGAGGTGAGATGCAGCATGAATGAATGGATTTCTTTCATACCATTCACTCAGCGTTCGCTGCTCTTTTACGGCATTAGAAAAAACTAAATACAAAAAGTAATATTTGGAAAAAGTAAAATAGTTCTGAAATGTATTTCAAATAACTGTTTCATATTTTAAGTTTTATACAATACTACGCTGTGTTCAATCACAGTAAAAAGTATTCGCACCATTCACATTTATATAAAACAAGCAATAAAATTCGTGCGCACTCATCTCTTTGAATTGTGTAATGCGTTGATTTTTTCAAATTTTGTGGATTGACAATAATATGCAGGATTTTTGTGATTGCATTCACAACCACAAAATAAGGCATTCAATCTGTTCTCTGAAAGATATCTATCTATTCACAGCTTAGCTACACACAGGTTAGCTACACCCTTTCGCAGTTGTTAAATTAGATAGAGGGAAAATCTCAAACAGCTGTTTATTTGGTTGTTAACAAATCAACTAAATTATCTTATATAAAAAATTAAAATTAAATCTTGATCCTGCAAAAATGTCTTAAAAAACACTCATTATCAAGAGATAAACCGTCTTAACTCAAACGATTGAACTATATTTTGTTGAGTTACTGATGTGCCCCAAGAAATGTATTTTTCTTCTTTTGAATGAAAATGGTATTTTTATCTCCACAGTATGAGAGAATCCACTCACTTAAACAAGAATTGATAAAATGAAATGTAATTGTAATAGTTTCAACTAGGGATGTGCTCGTGAGTGTTTAATATTTCACACATCCACGTCCACTCATAATCAATTACAAATATTCTCACCTATAATGCATAATCACGAAATTTTTTTTTCAGTCACGTGAGCATGTCACAAATGCAACTTTTTCCATCACTTATGCTTGCTTAATCTTCCTACAGAGTAGGCACACACCCATACATACATACAGTATTGGTCATAACTAAAGCACCCCCAAACTTTTTTTAATGTGCACTAAGTTTTAATTTTGTCTGTTGATTGAATATTTATTATTCATATACGAGTAAATAAAAGTTTTTAGTTTCACTTTTCATGAAAACAAATACATAATAATAAAAATCATTTAAAACAGAAAATATAAAGAACAAAAAAAAACCAAAGCACATGTCTTTGGTTTCCATATCATCCGATTATGTCCAAAATACGTTGGTAATCATGACCGTAAAATGGACGAAGCATGCTAAACTTTGATCCATTTTAATAAAATAAATTTTATCATTTGCACGATTGTTGCACGCTATATCCCTTCAAGGTGATTAAGCAAAACAGACTGAATAAATGACAGTCAATTAGAGAGATATATGTACATAGTATGCAGCTTCAACAATATGACCTCTATGAACGGTCAAAGTAGGGAAGTCCCTATTGGCAGACCCTTTACTTAAACGCTTCGAAAAATTTGTCATCGATATTGCAATATTGCTTCATAAAACAGTTCGGAAAAATCATTTTTATATTTCACTATCCCTAGTTCAAAGAACAAAATTATAGATAACTAAATGTTTATTGTATTGTCGTAATGATATCTTTTATTTGATCATATATTAATACAATACAATACAATACAATTTGAAGTGTGTGTCATGTGAAGATAATACACAAATAAGTCGTAAATTTTAAGAGTGAGGCAAGAAAATTTTTGCAAATTGCTTGCTTACAAATAAAAAAATTATAACAAGTTTAATCTGTAAATAATATTTCTTTAAAAATTGATTTTTATTAATGCAAAAAAAAACACATTCCTGGCTGAATTATGGATGCCAACCGAACTTCAGTTGACGTCTCAAGTGGCGACGCAACTGAAATTAAAATTTGTATTATGTATGGCCACTTTCTCTAGTTAAAATAATTCATATTTATTATTATTATTTATTTTTTATTATGAAATTTCTTCATCTTCCCACAAAAAATCAAAGTGTGTTAATAACATTACACAGAAAATGTTGCCACTGTTTTGGTCCTCAGGATGAGTATTACCATCCATTCATACCATATTACAGGCAAAAAAAAGGAAGTTAAACTACCGCTCAAAAACATCAAACTCAATTAATGTGAGATTAAGTTAATTTTCGGACTAGTTAATTACAGAAAGAAACTAAGTTTAATCTCTAACCAAAAAAATTGGCCTTAATCGTTCATGCCACACAATGTTGCCATAAATAAAGCATTCTGTAATTTGGCAAATCTAATAGAAGAATTTGGCAAATTGGCGACACCGCTTATACGCAACATAGGAAGAACAAGAAAGACAAGAAAATGTAAATGAAGAAGAGTCAATCTATAGTAGCATCGTGATATTTAATTACTCTACACCTCTCGCCAAAAAACCACTGTTGCTAATGTATGTAAATGGTCTCTAATTCTAAATTAAAAATTTTTGGCGATGATATAAAACACTGACATTTCGCAAATTACGTTTTCGTAAGACACGTTTGAAAATTGCATTTGAAGCCGAAAATCGATAAATCGATCCTATAGAATTTTATCGATAGAGATTTAGCTTGAGCGAGTTACAGAATACGGGTGGGAGGGTTGTCAGATATGGCGATTTCTCTCCGAACGTGGCGATTTTCAGCTTGTTTGGCATCAAAATTTTTGATTTGGCGATTTTCCTGGCGATAAATAAATTTGTTGACAATTTTTATGACTATTTTTAAGGTTACATACACCAAAAGTGAAAAGGAACCCTATTGTTTTCGCTACGCTGTCTGTCTCTCCGTCATAGGCTATTTTCTCGAGAACTGTAAGAGCTACGGACCTGAAATTTGGACAGAGTATGTAGAACTTTAGCCGATACAGCAACAAATAAATGAGAGTTAAAAATTAAAGGGTGTTCCAAAACGAGCATCGAAAAATGTTAAAATCCCATGTAATATATGTACATACAATTATATGTATGTAGACATTTGATATTTGTAAAGTTAGTGTATTTTTATACAGACTACAACAATTAACATAAAAATTAAAAAATTTAAATTAAAGCATGTTCTATCAGTTAATGTAGATTTGACTATGTAATTTTGACAACTTGCTGTATCTTGGTCCTGATTCACACACATCAAGTTTACCTGATCAGTTTTTGATCAATTTTCTTTTGAACCTGCATTTGTGTTCATACACACCGTCCAGTTTGTTTCATCAATTTGCGTTGTCGTAGAGTATTACGAATGACAAAACAAAACGATAAAACAAACTTGAATGGTACGGTCAAGTCTGTACCCGCCTCTCCCTCTCCTCTCCTCTCCCCATTCTCTTTTCCTCTCTCTACTAAAAACTCAAGACCTGACGTGTATCAAAGAGGACTTGGAAACCGTAAGAGGCAAACTCTTGAAATTTTCAAAAACGATAAAACTAAAAATTGCCAAAATTATAAAATTGCCAAACCGAAAAAAAAATCGCCAAAACGAAAAAAGTGCCGAATTAAAAAAAATGTCTAAAACTAAAATAAATCGCCAAAAACCGAAAAACTCGCCAATATGTAAAAAAATCGCCAATATGTAAAAAAATCGCAAAAATGAAAAAAACGCCAATAACCGGAAAAAAATCGCCAAAAAGAGAAAAACGCCAAAACTAAAAAATCGCAAAAAAAATCGCCAAAATTAAAAAAACGCCATATTAAAAACGCTAAAAACCGAAAAAATCCCAAAAATGAAAAAAATGCCAAAACTATATATTAAGTAGGCTATAGTATGACATATCTAGTGGCCGTACGGAATCCTTCGTGCGCGAGTCAAAGTCGCACTTTACTGAATTTTTTTTTCATAATATTGAACTTCAAAATTTTTGTAATTGAGGAAAATTAGTTTGTTAAACGAGTAGTTTCAAAAATAAATCCTACCAAAACCCTTCTGCAAGAAATGAAAATAATTCGATTTTGATGATTTTTCTTATATTAATTATAGTAATTAATTCGCTTTGAATTTGAATGAGGAAAATTTGCAAGAAATAATTTTTTATTATTTTATAAAAGTTTATATAAAAAAAATTGTTATATAGAAACAACATTTATTATCAAATCTATATTAAAAAACCACATAAAATTGATTTTGGCGATTTTTAAAATCAATTTGGCGAAATTGGACGGAAAAAATCTGACAACCCTGCTTGTAATGTATGTTGCCCAGTTTGAATTCGCCGTAATTTTAAAATTTAATGTCATTGCTAATTTTTTCGATTTTATTTCTTTAATAATTTTTTTAATTTTGCTTCGATTTAAAACATGTTTAACGATTAGGATTAGAAATACAGAATAGGTCTGCTGATTGCAAACTTACATCAATACCCTTACTATTAGATAAATTGTGCTTGGGTTAGTTAGTTGGCTGGCAGTTTAATATTATACCATTTTTAGCCCCATGATAATAATATTGATGAGATAGACAACAGTTGTAAACAATCTGTTTGTCTGTCCATCTGTGTAACTATCCTTATCTTTATTATTGTACTTGTATTTGCAAAAGCATTTAAAATATGTGTCATTAGTTGTTTGCTAAAATTCTAAAACTGCAATTTTATCGATTTTGATTTTTCATCAATATTTAAGTGGAAAAAATGGATGGAAAAAATATGCAAGCAAATGCATGCATGCATACTCGTATTAACAAGTTTGGTTACATGTCAATGTACTTACATATGTATGTGTGTATCTGATAATTTTGTATTAAACTTGTAAATAAACGATAACGAATTTCCGTTTTGAAAATTAACAAGATCAAGTTCATACATTTCAGAGATGGACATATCAAATTTTTTTGGGTTTTATTCATATTGTTACAAAAATTAAAATGTAGATTTTAATATAATTACTAAAATGAAATACAACACTTAGCAACGCATAAGCAAAAATTCGCTTGTTATGCCCAAACAAGCGTAACCACTAATTGCTAATGACAAACTGTTTGATTTATATACGTACTAAACAGTTTCACAAACAATAAATACATGTGTGAATCAAACAGTTTTTCATTAGTAATTAGTGGTTACACGGCATTAAGCTGTTAAGCAATAGTGCTCACAATCTATATATCGCTCATTTACTAAAACAACGTCATAACTCAAAAAATAGGATTTTTGCGTTAAATATGCAGAATTAATCCTCATGTCGATATTCATATTGTGTAAAAATTTCATACAAATATCTTGTTTACTCAACTCTTGAGAGAAAAATGAAATTTTCTTTTTCTATTAAGTTGTGTGTAAATTAAAAACTTTAAACTCGTTTTCTGACAAAATAGTTTCTTTTTTGAGTTATGACGTTGTTTTAGTAAATGAACGATATATGTATATGTATGTAGTTCTTCCTATAGGTATCTGAATACAGAAAAGTTTAACTTATTTAACAGAAATTGGTCAAAACTCAAAATGCTTTGAAGGTTTAATTTCGTACTTTTCACACTTAAATTTTAGCTTCGAATTTGTTTATAATTCTTGCCCTTGTTGGAAGAAGTTTTTATGTATTTATTGAATTGGTTTATTTGTTTTTAATACCAGATACCGGAAACAAAATTTTAAACATTATTTAATTCTAATCGGTATCGCAATAATTAAATTTTCACACACACTTGGCACAATGTTATGTACGTATGTATGTATGTAATAACGAGATATAAAAATATTTACCACTTTTAGAGATTATTAAAATTTTCTTGTACATAAATACATACATACATATTGAAATTTTATTTTTTTTAACATCAAGGGTCAATTTCACCAACTCTATTTAAATATCAATTCATATTTAAATGTCGATTTTCATGAATTTTTGTATGGAAAAATCACTTAAATATGAATTGATATATAAATAAGTTGATGAAATTGGCCCTAAATATTTTTTTTAATATTCTTGTCATCCATTCACAAAAACAATTTCTTTATTTCAAACAAATATTATTTAATTGCACACTGTATTACTTATTTTGTTAATATGTATGTATGTAATTTTTTTTTATTTAAAAATTTTTTTATTAACTTTTTTTCTTCATTTTAGACCCTGCCTAGTTGGCTACGTAGCGCGAATAAGAATCAGAAAAACTTTAATCATTTAATAATATTAAATAAAGCCTTATTTCTTGTTCGTTTTCCACTTCCCCTTAGAGAGATGTTTGTTCACATACATACATACATACCTAGATATGTGTAGATGTGTGTATGTATGTTTATATGCAGTTTTTATCCCTCTTCTTTCTTTATGTAAATTAATCAGGTTGACGTAATTTTATCTGACAATGATAAAAAAAATATTAAAGCCAAATTCAAATAAAATAAAATAACCATGATTGTGGAGATTTTATGTATGTGAAATGAATACAGTGTCTATATTGATAAAGAGACTTTAGGTGACAGTGGGTGCAGGTGGGGAGCTAATTAAAAAAATGGAACAAATATAATGATAATAGAAGTAATAATGTTATAAAAGTATTTACAGTGGCGCAGAAAATATTTGCAACATATATATAAAGATTTTACCAAGTGCTAATTTGGAAACATATCGGCTTGTAATAAATATTTGGCGTTTTTTCTGAAAGATCGTAGAGCAAAATTTTAATTATGTAAAAAATATTTTACTGAATAAGTAAAATAATAATTTGGGATTATTAGTGCGTTAACAAAACTTAAAATTAATGTGTTTGAAGTTAAATTTTAAAATTTATAACCCTTGATACAAACCTTGTGCTTTAACAGAGCTCTGTTAGAGTGTTAACAGAGCTCTGATAAATATTCGACTAATGCATTTCGAAGCGACTTTTCCCATTAAATGAGGCAACCGGGACGGAAAAAAAGTAATGCAAATTTATAGACAAGGTGTTCCTTTATTATTGTCCATGAATCTATTTCTGAAAAGCATCAATTTCAACAAGATATTGCCAAGTTTTCAACTTGGAGGGATATGCACTCGCAAATATTGTCAATGCGAGCGGACAATATTAATTATAAATTAATGTTCAAGTAGTCCTCAAAAACGTTTATACTAAGAATTTCTTGAAATTTCAGTTTTCAGGAGTTCTTCGAAAAACTTTAAATTTGCCCTACTATATTAACATTTTCTAACGTTAGAAGCGGTGAAAAGTGTGTTTCGTAAGTATATACGAATATACACATACCGCTTTCTAAAAGATATTAATTTTTAAATTCCGCTTTTGGGGGTATTTTCTTCAAAATCCCGCTTTTTGCAAAACCCATCTGGTCACGTTAAGTATTACCATACTGAGGAACAAATTAGTGGCATCGTTCTCTGTGCAAAAGTCATAATGTTATTAACACACTTTGATTTTTTTTTGTGGGAAGAAGAAGAAACTATTACATATTTACAAGTAAAATATTGTGCGTGTTAAAGGAAACGTATACACATATTTATTTAGGTGTTTTTTAATTGTTTTATGATATAATTAAAAAAAAAAGTTATATGTTTCACAAGTGCATATTGTCAGTATTAATGTAAATTTAAACCACCACAATTGGCCGCTTAAACTAGTAAGCAAAACCATATAATCGACTACCCAAAAACCACAAATAGAGATTAAGGTTAATTTAATCTCTAATCTTGAACTCAAAAAGGGGCCCTTTATCCTTTAAATGATTCGAGGGAGATATGGTTGCCAAAAAGTTTCAAAGAAAGCTCTTTATTTTATATATTGCCAAAATTCTTCTCTAGAAGCAGCGGACCGTTTCAGGGTGGCCAACCATTTTTCAATATACGAGTAATTCCAAAAAAAAAACGTATGGGAATTGGTTGACCTGGCAGGCCATGCTTACAACTTCCCTCTTAGTTACATATTTTAGGGCTTGGCTGTAAGTTTTTTTTTACAGAGCTTAAGCTTTCTTGTTCTTGTGTCATTTTTGTAGATTTCTATTTTCACACCTGTTCGTTTTGTACATATGTATGTAATTACAATCAATAAAAATATACTCTCAACAATTTTACTTTAAAAGTTTACTATTTTAAATTTATTTCAAAAAATAAAAATCTCCAAAATATGTAATTTGAAAATAAACTTATTAGTACAGTTTTAAAATTAAGTTCTTAATATGTAATATATAAAATACATTTATGTATACAAAATAACGTACATAGATACATATGTATGCAAGTTTATGAATATTCGGGTTAATTACGAGTATTTCATTTCGACTTCGACATTCATAATTATACCAATTGATAATTCTGTGAAAAAATATAAAAAAATATATAATGTGTCACATACATATGTACATATATATTTTAATCACCAATGTATTTTGTTTCCATTTGTATTCTTTTATAGATTTTTTTGTTTTTATTACATGCATGTAAATCGATTTAGTTAGATTTTAATACAACAAAAGGCTTTATAGATAAACTTAAAAATTAAAATACTAAGGTACTTAATACATTTTTCATTTGTGTCACAAAAACATATAAAACAGTAACCCGACAACGTAGAAAAACTTTTGTCATTGTTAGGTCACGGTTCACACTATGAAATTGTTCTCTCAGAAAGTATGAAATTCTGGGAATATTAAAAATTAACTTTTGTTTTCTAATTCTGAGTTGCGAACATGAATTATTATAGTTATTATTTATAAAACACATATTTTTATTTTCAATATGGTAGAAAAATAAAAACATCTAAAAAATAGAATTTGCAAAAAAAAATTTAGTTGTGCACATAAAAGTGAAAGTGTAAAGAGAATTTAAGAAAATTTCAGAAAGAAAAATTTTATAGCGTGAACCGTATACATATATATTAATATATCGATGGCTTAATATAGAAAAGAAACAGCTTATCTTGATTTTTTTGAAATCTATTTTTTTAATTTTTTGTTTTCTGTTTTACATATCGCAAAGTATTAAAAGCCATCGATATGTATATTTGAGTGTATATAATATGACGATACTTAGCATATACATACATATGTTTACAAAAAATATTAATTACATATAAAGTGTTTGAATATTAATATACATATTTCCTTCCTTTGAAGTTTTTTTTTTGGAATTACTTTTTACAAAATAAAGATGAATGTTTGTTGAAAGTGGAGTTGTGTCATTTTAATGAACAATATTTGCACCATTTGTATGTCCATTAGAGTGACCATTAGCATGTTTTGGTTGTTGCTCTTTGCCATTAGCCAATGAGGCCTTTAAGCAAGAGGACGTCTTAAGTTTTTTGGTGGGAGGTTCATTGGTAATGCTGGAGAAATCAAACTGCAACAAAAAACAACACATTTATTTGGTAATGAACATTTTTTATGATTTTATGATTTTCCACACTTACTCTCTGCTCCAAACTCATGTTGTTAATTGGAGGCAAACCTATACAGCCACGCAATATATTTTCTATTGCGGCCCGTTGGCGGAACAGCGAGTTAACAACTTGTGCGCCCTTGGGCACTAAAGGTGCCTTGCACAAATAACTCAAAAGTGATAAGACTGGCTTGAACGATAACCATTTAGCATTTTGTTCATTATTATTTTTGATCTGTATGCGTGAGCACAATTCACCCAAAATTACTAAATCCAATATAAGTGGGGAAGCCAACAAAGAATCTTCACAGGTATTATGAATAACAAGGGTATTATGTCCTCCCATCATAATTTCCGAAGTGTACTCGTCCATGGCACGTTTGCTGTCGCCAACATAAGGTACATATTTAATGACCACAACGTGATCGAGATGTTCCTTGGGTTCATAAAGAATACTGTTCGATTCAACCATGTCATCGACAACATTACTTTTTGAAATCTACCAAAAGAATAAAAAAGATTATTATTATAAGTACACAGAAAGAAAAAACCTAAGCTTGAAGGGAATCTAACGCTTAAACTTCAAAGACCCCAAAATTTTGTTACATGAAACATACTGTCCAGTTCGAAGTCATTAATTTAAAATATGTTGTAAATTAAAGTTTGCCCAATCTTCTTGCCGGCAACTTCGAACAGCGCTATAGGTAACACATATAATATTGGTTTATTTATAAAAGTTCTAACTTTTATTTTTAAGTCCCATTTTTTATGCCTGGCAACACTGATGACATTTATACTCAAGTTTTTTTTTCTGGGTGTGTAAAAGATGTCGTAAGAATCGGCTTAGCAAAGGTACATTAAAAATTAAAATGAGTTTTGATGGGCGTGGCCCGCCCACTTTTCCCAACGCGACATTGAGTCGAATACATTGAGTTACACAAAGTGTGTGTAAAATTATGCAGGAATCGATTGGTTGTTTAGAAGCACATAAAATTGTACGCTGCATTTTTTTTAGTGGGCGTGAAACCGTCCAGTTTTTTTTTTATAAAAGTTGAAAAAAAACGTAGCTACAGCCTCTCATATAAAAACAAAATTTTTCGTATCAAAGCTGGCAAAAATTTTGCCTGCCAATATTTCTTCTATACGACTTTTTTATGCTTCCTTCAAATGTTCTTTATGGTCCTCTCTTTTTTTCTACACTTCACTCTTATGATCTTTCTCTTTTATCCCAACAAGAAAATTTTTATTTCTAAATCTTAAAATCTATCATTAGATAGAAATTCCCTGGCTTAAATAGTTATAAATTTTTTTATGCAGTAAACTTCTTAAACTTACCTCCTTCGATCTAAACTGCTGGGGAGCGGACAAGTTCTTGCCGTCATTATTGCCCAAATGATTATAGCTCACAATCGATACGGGCTTAATGCCAGCACCTACCAAGAAATCTACCAGCACCGACTTCAACTTAGTTTGTCCCGATTTGAAGTCATCTCCAGCTATAAAGACTCCCTTATGTTCGGCCAATTCGATGAGGCCGGGTACAAAAGTATTTTGTGGTGAACCATTTATATAAGTGCAACCCTCATCAATACTGGCCATGGCAAAGATGGTCGAAGGTGAAATTTCCGATTTGTTGGCCTTCAATGAAGCTTCCAACTCCTGCATTGTCGAATTCAAGCCGACCTTAATCTCACTGAAACGCTCTGTATTGGCTGTCCAAAGTACAATAAGTGAGTCCAAATTCTTGCTACTCTTAAAATCTTGTATATCACGACGTATTTGTTCATATTGTTCAAACTTGGTGCCTTTGATGCAGTTATCAGCTCGATCCAATTGATTGGCGGCAATAAAGTCCGAATCATAAATAGAGGGGCGAGGTTTCATTTCACTTAAATCTTTGAATAATTGATCCTGCAAGGCAACGTCCAACACTTGAGCACGACGCATAGATTCGCCAATGTTAAGCGAACTAATATCCCAGCCATCGACAATAATGTTATCCGGATCGACCATAGGTACTAAATTCTTCATGGGAACATATACATCTTTGCCTTCTTCATCGGAACCCAAAAAAATGGTGGAGGCTTGTGTTATGGAACCAAACCAATTGGCCTTTTGTATGCCAGTACGTTTGCGCCACTGCAAATGACGGCGATTGGCTTCGAGAGCAGCGGTTAGTGTGGAGCCATTATTGCCGCCCCAGCCCACTAACATCAAACCCAAACGGGGCACCCGTCTATCAGTGCGAATTTTCAAATTAGTGGTTTTGGGAAACACCTGTAAAGAGTTCAAATAATTTTTGCATTACAAAAATCTTTATTCAATGTGTTGAATAACTTCAAAATCCCAATTTCTTTTACTTGACAATGATAAAAATAAAATGCCATAAGTGTTTGCTTATCGTTGTTAAAAATCACACGTATCATTGGGAAGCTTTGTTATCAAATATTTTTGAGACATTGTAACCACCGAAACTATACTATTTTTAAAATTTAAATTTAAAATGATTATAACAAAAATCATTTTAAAGCGTGCAGAGAAAACAAAAATCATTACCAAGTCTCGTGATTTTATTTATTTTTATTATTTCGTACTAAAAAAAGTAATAATAATAAAAATTGCGAACATGTGTGTATTGGTACATTGAATATAAATTTTGCCGGCTTTCTAATCATTTAAATAAAAAATAAGTACAATTTTGCTGTGTAGAAAGACATGTATTTTTTTATCAGAAGAATTCTCAAAAAAAAAAACAAGCGCCAGAATTAATTAAAAACATACATACATATACGAGGTGTGCCCAAAAAGTATCGCGAATTTTGTGTTTTTAAAAAAATTATTTATATATTCACGAATATCTCTTTGGTCCCCTTCAAAGTAATCCCCCTCAGATATAATGCACTTATGCCAACGTTTTTTCCAATCCTCGAAGCACTTCAAAAAATCATTTTTTTTATCTTGTTCATCTCATAATGCATAACTTGCAGGTAATATTGCTTATTGACCGTTCTACCCTGTGGCAAGAACTCATGATGCACCACGCACCTGCAATCGAAGAAAACTGTAAGCAAAATTTTCACATTCGACCGAACTTGGCGCGTTTTTTTCGGTCTTGGTTCGTGCGGCAGCTTCCATTGAGATGATTGTGCGAGCATTGGTTTCCACGTCATAACCATAAACCCACTATTCGTCACCCGTTATGACCTGCAGCAAATTTGGGCCGTCGCGGACAGAGTCCAACAGCTCATTAGCAATGTTCATGCGATGCTTTTTTTGGTCGAAATTGAGCAATTTTGGTATGAATTTCGCGGTGGCCCGTCTCATGCCCAAATCATTGATAAAAATCGAATGGCACGAGCCAATCGATATGTCTATTTCGTCAGCAACTTCTCTAATGGTGATTCGACGATTGGCCAATATAATTTTTTTCACTTCATCAATTTTATCGTCTGTTGTTGAAGTGCTCGGGCGTCCGGCACGCTCTTCGTCATACACATCTTCTTGGCCTTCTGAGAACATTTTGTACCACCGATAAACGTTGCTTCCGTCCAAGGTAGCTTCCCCGCATGCCACAGTCAACATTCGGAATGCATCCGCGCACTTAATTTCGTTTTTCACTCAAGATTTTATACAGATTCTTTGTTCCTTCCATTTTTTTAATAGGTACAAATCGAAGACGAGCCAAAACACGTGCAAGCAAAGCAGCTGTCAACAATTAACTGAACATTCAAAATGGCCGAAATTGTCGGCATAAGTGAGAGACATGAGTACCAACATAACGCCACAAAAAAAAATCAAAATTCGAATATACGTAACCCGCGAAAATTCAAAATTCGCGATACTTTTTGAACACACCTCGTATGTACAAACAAACACACAGACGCACATGTACACACGCTGCGAATCACTTGAATAAGGAATGAATATTTTTCTGACGATGATTCATGCAACTTTATTTTTATTTCCACGACTTAAGAAATGAAGAAACATTTTTGCAACGAAGACCCAGCAGGGATGGCGGAGTTGTTGCATGGGGTGTCATATTATACTATGGTACTGTGGACTTGATATTTGAAATGGGAAAAAAAAGAGTGTAGCATCGTACAAAAGGATATTAGAAGACGTGTTTCTACAGTTTAATAACTTATTTTGACTCATACCGTGGACCTGCCAGCAGTGAATTCGTGAGCAAAATGTAGAACTTCTAAATTGGCCTGCGGATCTCAATGTAGTTGAAAATGTCTAGGGGTAGCTAGTTAGAAAACTATACGACGATTGTAAGCAATTTGATGCAAAGGAGTCTTTCACAGAAAAAATATTCCTGCAATAAACAACTTTAATTGAAAAGAACATTAAAAATCAATTAAAAATTAATTTAAGTCAATTAAACTTTTGATTAAAAATTTAATTAATAAGAAAGTTTATTACTTGACTCAAAATCGATGCTATGTCTCGATTGCTTTTTCGGGCTGCTTTTTTTGGGAAAATTTGTATGGAAAATGTGTTTATGCCGCAATTCTGTTTAATCATGAAGTCACATTGTGGCGATTTCTCGCCAAACGTGGCGATTTTTCGACTTGTTTGGCGTCTAAATTTTTGATTTGGCAATATGGTGATTTTTCTGGCGATAAACAAATTTGTTGGCGATTTTTAACAAAATTGAGTTTAAAAATTTTTGTAATTCAGGAAAATTATCTTGTTGAAGGAGTAGTTTTAAAAGTAAATTCTACCAAAACTAGTCTGCAAAATATAAAACCAATTTGATTTTGATGAATTTTCTTATATGAACTATAGTAATTAATGCGTTCTGAATTTGGGGATGCGAAAAACTAATTAACAAGGTGGTAAAAAATCTCAGATTGGGTGGCAATTGAAGTGGCATCCCCATAACACGTCACAATCTCTTAACTACTTCTCAATTTTAGGTAAAAATTATATGAAAAAATATTAAGAGTACATCCCGCGTGCGGTGTTTTGAGGATGCCCGATTTAGATGGATAATGAATGGTGCTTCTAAAAGGACCCTCTAGTCAGCCTAGAACCATATGTTTCTATGTCAGCACTCTTTTTTCTATCGACAATTGCACTAGTGGAAATTTCAACAACTTTCCTGTTATGCGCGAGTAGAGATACGTTAGAGACAACAGTTCTAGTTTATTTCTGGTGACATTGTCAATGAACGCGTCAATAGTTTGTTTTTCTTTCTTATTATGCTATGCAATAATGTTAAAAAATACATAGATATGTATGTATTTAAGTTTGTTGCCTCAACACTTTTAAAATTGTAGACGAGGGTCACTAAAATGTACTAGTAAATCTGTGGTTGAAATGTCTCCATATGGTAGTAAAAGAATAGTGCTAAGATCTACTGGTGGATTTTCAATGACAAGCAAATGTTAAATGTCAATAGATGATTACATTGGCTGGGGTACACCTGGTCAGTTTTACTAATGACAATGTCACTAGTAAATCACTACAATTTTACTATTGACATCGAGCGAGCAAATATCGATATTGTAGACTAGAGCCCCTAAAATTTACTAGTGAATCTTTGGTGCCAATGTCTCCATGCGGACCCCAAAAAAACTACTTAAGGCCTCATTAGTTTTTACTTTTCGTTGTCGTTCTGTGCCGTTCTTTTCTGTATAAAATATTTTGCAATTACTTTTTCTGTGCAAGGAATCAGATGGCAACCTATAAAACTGATTTCAATTGTATACAAAATATCACAACAAACTAATACATACACACTTTTGGCTGTTACTTAACGTTGAATTCTATTTTCTAAAGATTTTTCCGCAACAGAACAGAACGAAAAAGGAAAAACAAACCACACATACAGACTTTCAATTGAACAGAAACAAAACAGCTGATTCAGAAGGGAACAGCACGTACAAACAAATTCTACCTTTAGTCAGTAGTGCTACAGTCTAGTGGTGGATTTTAAATGACAAGCTAATGTTAAATGTCAATAGGCGATTACATTGGCTGGGGTACACCTGGTGAGTAGTGCTACTGACAATGTCACTATTAAATCACTACATTTTCACTATTCGCATTTTCTGCAGGGCGACTACGCACAAATACACATTAAAGTTAATTTAATTTCTAATCTTAAACTCGAAAATTTACCCTTAAAGTAATAAACACAAAAAATGCCACCAAATTTAGAACGCTCTTTTTTTAGATCGATTAAAGAGCCATTTTAATTTCTTTAAGTTTTCATAGTAAGTTTATTCCAAAAAGTGCCGAGTAGTGTAATTCTTATTTGCTATTATATGTGTATTAGGCATTTCGAATATGCTAAAAATAACATTATTTATTTAAGACTTGCATACCTCCATACGTACATACACGAGTACTTAAGAAAGTGCACTTGAGCACTCACTAATTGTTCTTATTTTTTGCAAGACAAGCCAAAAATTAATTAATTTGTATACTACACAAATTATTACTCATTAAAGGGTGATTTATTTGGAGGTATTAAAGTTATAAAATATTAAAATTATAATAAATACATAATAATTTCTGCTTTATCGGCTATTTTTTTTAGCATCGTTCGTTTATTTGTTAATATTTCCCTCAAAGAGCGATCATCACTTTATGCTGATCATTCAATATTTGACTGTGCATTGTAGAACTTCAATAAGACTAGTAAAGTTTCTAATAATATCCAACAGAAAAAGATTGAAGTATAATGTCAAGACATGTCCAACGCCAAGCATGTCAGTAGACATCCACTCTTTTTACAACATTTTTAGCTATATTTTGCAAAAATGCCTCGCTTATTGCCGCCTTGCCGCGATAAAAGATTACTGATTGTGGCCATCAAAAATCAGCTGTCATGGCAGACTTTCCTTGCTAATTTTTTTGGAAAAATTAAATCTCTTAAACTACTTTTTAGAATACATTTTTAATAATATGTTAATCTAACCAATACAAGTTGTTAAATTTACTGTCTATATAAACTATTTCTTAGTATTTAGATAAACAAACTGTTCGTCACATTAATCTAACCAACTTTAGTTGTTAATTTGCTACCTATATAAATTGTGGTTTGCTATTCGGTTGATAACTAAAAATTTAATAAAATTCACTATTATAAAAAAACTCAACAAAAAATAATAAGGGATATTAATCTTACTAATTTAAGTTATTTAATTTCACTGTCTATAAAAACCCTTTTTGTGAATTAAATGTACAAACTGTTCGTTACTTTAATATAGTTAATTTTAGTTTTTAGTTTACTACCACTGTAAATTTTGGTTGCGTTTCGGTTGATAACTAAAAATTTTATAAAAATTTTCTTGGTAAAAGTAAAGGAGATTATGCAAAAGCTGTAGCTACAACAACTTCGGTTAAACAAACTATTTTGGTGGGTTAATGTAATTAAGTTTGGTTGTTGCCATTGAAACAACCAACTTAAATTGTTAATGTACGGCCTTGTTAGTTAAGATCTTTCCCTTTTACATCCAATTTATGCTGTTAAAAATTTCAGTCTTGTTGGTGCTTGCTTACAAACAAATTCTGCTTGAGGTAAAGTACAAAATATTTACGAAATTAATTAATATGAAATAGTTTAATATTATAATAAAAAGTTTGTTTCAGGTAATAAAATAAACGTTCCCTTTGTTATTGGACAGCAAACTAGGTGGTGGCAAATTTTAATTAAACCAATTCGATGGGCTTCCTAAAGGTATGTTTTACAATTTTTATTTTCTTTTTATTGATTGATTGATTTATCTTAAACAATTGCATTGATTACTGCTATTTTAATCGTCGAAATTAGTTAGATTTACCTTAGAAGTTGTATGTGTAGACAGAGTACTGTAACATAATAAGTTCAAATCGAATTTAAAAAATATCTTTCTGTCACAAAATTACAAAAAAAAAAAATAAAATAAATATGAGAATGGGTTAACATTACCGGACATCCTCTAATCCCCGTTTTTGATATAATTTGCATCATCCGACAAGTCTATAAAAACCAGTGAATATCTAAAAGCGATTTGACAAAACTTTTGAAATAATTCGAAAAAATAATGATTTTTCGAAAATTTTTCCAACGAATAACCTGATTTTAATCAAACTGCCAGCAATCGGTTAAAAACTAACTGTATTTTCAGTCTGGCAACACTTTCTATGCAAAAGACATAATGTTATTAACACACTGTGATTTTTTGTGGCAAGAAGAAATTGCTAAATTTTATAATTTATAAGTAAAATATTGTGCGTGTTAAATAATAAGGGTTTTCATAAGAATATTTAAAAGTCTCGCAAACTGTGCAATTGTGCATTTTTACTCTCTCGTAAATAAAATGTCAAAAATTTTATACAAATTTATTTACACAAACCTGTTTGCCCAATAATTTTCACTCATAAACTTAATCTGCGCAATTCTGCATTTTGTAAACAACAACTTCTTGCTTTTTTCGATTACTTTAGGCAATTTTTAGACACACACACATTTTTATTTTTATAGAAATTTATAAATATGTTTTTAAATTAAAAATTGCTTGAAATTTTATTTTATTTTTATTAAATGAACTTTTTAACGTTTGTTTCAAATTTACATAAACTGTTTGCGAAAAAGTTCTAAAAAGGCTTCATGAAACAAGACTAGCAAGTTTGACCAATTGCACAAATGGCAATTTTAAATATATAATATATAATAAAATATATAATATATAATAATATATATATAATATAAAGTGTATACATATATAAATATTTATTTGTTTTTTTTTATGATATAATTTAAAAAAAAATTATATTTTTAACAAGTGTCTGTTATCAGTATTAATGTAAGATTGAACCACCACGATTGGCCGCTTAAACTAGTAATCAAAGTCATATACGAGTATGTACGAGTATAAAATTTTCACAAACTGGTTTTTTAAGCAAAATTTGAACTACTAAGGACCACTTTTTTGAGTTCAAAATTGGAGATTAAATTTACTTTTTTAATTTAATCTCTAATTTTGAACTCTATCTCTAATTTTGAACTCAAAAAAGTGGTCCTTAGTAGTTCAAATTTTGCTTAAAAACTAGTTTTGTTAAAATTTTATTTTCGAAATCTATTGAATCAAAGTGAGCTCAAGCAACATCTTTTGATTGTAAAACAACTTTGCTTCCGATTAGTTGACCCGTTCTAAGGTACACACACACATATAGCCATCATTGCAAACATCAGTTTACTTTAGCGTAAAGCTCGTTACCCAAATCAAAAATCGGCACAACAACAATTTGAAAATTTCAGGAGTATTTTAAAATTCCAAATAAAAATAATAAGCATGCAGGCATATGCATCTGCTCGTGCGAGTACCACCCTCTCTGTAATAATATATACATACATACATACATACATACTTGCAGTTAGATATTCCCCCCATAAATATTTCTCCTTAACTGTAAAAGTTTTTCTAACAATTGGCGGCAGTAAAATATGTATTACAATAACAATAAGAAGAAAAAACACAGCCACACGAATAATAAATAACATCAACCCAGACCCAGAGAGGCAAATCTCATTGTGTTTACTCATCTGCATAAAATATGTCAGTTGTTCGTGCCAAATAACCTTGAACATGAATTTTATGTTTGTGTTTTAAAGAAATGCATTGAAGTTTTAAAACGCATGTGCGCTATTTCGTGAGATAAGAAGAGTGTGTGGTGGCCGGTAAATGCAGAAGTGTGCGTATATGTGTTCGTATGAGTGTGAACGAACATACATACAAATGTACATATGTATGTTCTGGAATAGTAATACAATAAAAAAGTCCACAAAAGGGAGTGTTATGTACATACATATTTATTTTTCTTTTTAATGTGTTTTTTTTCTATACTGGAATATTGAATATTGAAGGTCATGGTTGTTGCCTGGAACTTTGAAGAACAATTTCAAATGTTAATCATTTCATATATGTATGTATGTTTATCTGTGTTCATATGTACATACATGCATACATAGATATGTACATATGGATACTCTTAAAGTAAAGTTTGTCACAGCAGAGTTCGATTATAACGAATTATCGCGTATAACGAACAGCTTTTTTTTTAAATAGGTATGTCATACAATACAAAACAGTACGATTATAACGAACACCGGTTATAGAGAATTTGTACTTATAGCGTACTCTGTTTTTTAAGTTCTATAAACAAAACTGGCTGGAAATTTGTAGTCTTATAAGGTACAAAAAAATTACAAGTTATTGTATGGAATTTTTTTTAAGACAGCTGTTCTCGCAGCTTCGTGTGTATGTGTCTGTTAATTTTTAGTTCCTTTTTTAAATTTGTCAAAGGTATTAAAAAAACTTTCTTTCTTTAAATTAAAATGCAAATTTTATTTATTTTTTGTTACTTTTAATTTAGAAAATTTTGGCACCGAAAATTTCAAGAAGTTCGTTATAACCGTACTGCACTGTATTACTTTAGTATCACGCGGATTATTGTATATTTTGAAGTGTAAATTGAAGTCATTAGGAGAAGTTAAATAAATTATTTTTTCTGTATCAGTTTCACAATTCATTTTAAAAAATGTATAAAGTAGTAAATATAAATATATTTATGTATGTGAGTACAGATGTACATACATATGCCTGTACATAGATTGATTTATAAACAAATAAGAGTGATAGAGGCCAATAACCATTAATAAAGTATATAACATTGCTCAGGTGATAGATTTTTTATTCGTGTATCTACGTAATATTTTTTATATTTTTGTTCCACATATCGCTCATTACTTGACTAACATCATAACTCAAACAAAAATCGATTTTCCAATTAATAATGCAGAATTAATACTCATATCGTTCTTCACATTGTGTAAAAATTTCATACAAATATCTTGTTTACTCAAGTCTTGGAAAGCAAATTAAAATTAGGTGTAAATTGAAAAGTTTCAACACATTTGGCAAACTAGCTTTTTTTTTGAGTTATGACGTTGTTTAAGTAAATGAGCGATATGTACATATGTACATTAGGCCGGGTCAATTTGTACGGATGAAAAAAAAATAAAAAAATCGTATAGTAAAAACGGAACCTACATAGGTATAACTCTAAGAAAATTTTGCGAAGAAACCATGGGTCGAACATCAAACCCTATACCGCGCCTCTCGACATGAAAATTTATTTCCTCTTTAAGGATGAAAATGGCGAACTAATTATTATGGATAAATCTAAGGTAGCTCGTGAAAAAATTAAAAGCAGGGAGTACGTACGTGGGAAGAAGAATAATGATTCGAATTTAGTAGTATTTATTTCAGTACATACATATGTATGTAAATTTTTTTATTTGAAAAAATTTTAATTCATAAAAAAATTGTTTTTCTAAAGAAGAGATAATACATTTTCATGTCCAGAGGCGCGGTTTGGGATTGATTTTAGACACATGGTTTCTTCGGAGAATTTTCTCAGAATTTCGTGTACAGGCAAATCTCGGTATAACGAATCTCGCCTTTAACTAAAATCCGATAAAACGAACGTCCAGAATTTTTACATTAACAACCTTATATAGCGAATAATATCCTAATTGTATACTGGATATATCGAATTAGTGTTGAGCATAACTGTGATTTTTTAATAATGTTGCTCCTTGTGAACGTGATTTCTAAATTGCTGTTCTTTTAAACTGTGATTGTGATCACAGTTTAGCAGTATTTTGTTTGTAGCAGTTCTGTTATTTTGACAAAATCTAATAAGAAGAGCAGTTGTGCAACTAAACAGTGACTGTGATCACGGTTTAACACATTGCAGCTCTTCTGCTTTAAAAGTATGTATTAGTATTGGTATTTTGATGAATACTAATAAGAAGAGCGACAAGAACAAACAATTACCATCAACCCCAACCAAATATTGATAATTGTCGTATGAGAGTCAGAGAGACAGTAAAATTGCAGATACAAAAATGTGAGAGCTATACATAGTTGCCAGAAAAGACGATTTGACACGATTAGACGATTGTTTCTCGACAAATGGTGAACGTATACAAATAAATTCATGTGGTAGTTTTATTTACTGTAAAGTAAGCATGCAAGAGCATTCACAATTTGTATGAAAGAACTACATTTGCAAAACCTGTTACTTGATAAATTCAGTCACAGTTGTGATTAGTGATTTTTCAATCGCTGTGAAAAAGTAACAGGTTTCGAAAAATAGCTCATCACTATATCGAATGATGAAGAAAAAATCGCAAAATAAAAACAAAAACTTGCTATAAACATATTTCTAACATTTAGTTCTTCTTTATATAGCGAATGTTTTGATAATTGTGTGCTCTGTAAAACGAACGGCAAAAAAAAAATGTGATACCGCAAGTTTGTATTTGGTTGCTTATTTGAAAACAAATTGCCCTCATTCTTTCTATTGTATTATATCATGTCTACAACAATAACAATTAAAATAATACTTTAAAAAAACTTTGCGATATAACGAATTTTTCGGTATAACGAATGGGCCTGACATTATATCGTACGTTGTACCGGAATTCGGCTGTAGATTACGTTTTTGCTATACGATTTTTGCAAAAGAAAATCAACCCGCCCTAAGGTACGTGTGTATGTGTATTCAGTAGTTTCGCTTTGTCAGCTGTTATTGTTACCTTGTTTTGTGGATATGTAATAATTATGATCATAAAGTGAACATATCGTCCCTACCATTTCAAACTATCCAATATGCAAATTTGTAATTTTCAGAAGAGCGCAAAGTTCCGTCAATTGTGAACTTAAAGTCGGCGTATTCCTAAAAGTGCCAGGCTTAAAATATTTCTTATTGAGTTATATATCGTCTATGAAAATTTCAGCATTTGGTAACGAGGCATATCGTATAAATTAGGGTACCAAGATAACGAATGTAAAAAACGAATTTTGCATATTGGAAAGTTTGACATGGTAGGGACGATATCAAGAACAAAGGCAGGTCTAATAAGGTAAACTTATTTCAGCAGCTAACAACTTCTCTGATGTCAATATCCATATAAAAAATTAAAAATATTTGGGAGATTCAAACGGTAGTCATAGTTTCACAATTGACTTCATTCATAAAAAATTTATAATTACCTATGGGCAACTCCACGGAATGTCACGTACGTTGACCAATCAATTAAGCTGGTATTTCAGAGACAATTTACATTTTTCTTTATTTATGTACTTTTGAGGAGTGTAAGTAGAACTCTACCTTTGGTAAAATATAAGGAAAAATCTAACAGCATTGATCTGAAATACAAGCTTAAGTGATTGGTCAACGTACGTGACATAGACGTGACATTCTGTGGAATTGCCCATATATGAGTTTGGCGTGCTTTGTTCTTCAACAAGGCGTATTTAATAAGGCGGCCTAAATTTTGTAACAATAACAAAAATTTAAGAGTTGTAAATTGACGACAGGAAAATAATTGGGGGATTCAAATGCTAGTCTTATGAAAATTTATCAACTGTGAAAGGCGGGATTACAAATTTTTAGCAATAGAAATTTTCAAAATATTTTTGCGGGCTCTGATTATAGAATTCTATGAATACTGCTTTGTCAAATGAGCTTTTAAATGCCAAAAATTTCATAAGAACAAACAATTCGTTTAAAAGTATGTACATACATACATACATATGTATGTATCATTATTAGCACTAGTTTCTGTTAATTTTTGCAAATAATCAAAAAAAAAAAGGTATGAAAATATCTTCACAAACTTTCCACAAAACTTTGCTGATTTTGTATAATTTTTAAACAAAATTTCTAGAACACATTAAATGCATACATACATTTATACATTGTATATATAAATACATTGTATGTCTATGACCTCAAACCAAAAGAAAAAAAGAAATAAATAAATAAAAGAAATTAAAAAATCAATAATACGAGTAGTTTATTCAACAAACTGTAAAATGTTTAAGAAACAATTTGATTCGACTTACCTGAATATTTCCATTTGTTAAACGTTTTACTTGTGAAGTTTGATACTCGTAATCGGTTTCTATAAAATCATCAGTGATTTGTACTTTTGGTGAAATAACTTCCAAACACTCTGCAATGGGCTTCATTTTGCTGGTAATATCTAATTTTTTCTTTAGTATCTTGTTAAAACACTTTTTTTCTTTTTCAAAAATTACAGTAGTTTTTTGTTTAGGTTTTTTAAAAATTTTCTTTTTTCTTATTCAATTTTATATAACAAAATAATCACTTTACTAAAAAATGTTTTTTTTATTTCTCAAATTTATATATGTATGTATGTATGTTTGTTTAATATTGTTTGTTCTCTTTTAATTCGGCTGTTTACGGCTTCGATGTTCTCCAACTAATGACCCGTTTGGAAGGCAGCCACTAGTATTTATGCATATATGACGCTTAAATTCGAAAACGACACGCTATCACAGTGTAACGTGTGTGTGTTTTTGCTGTTGCTTTTGCATACACAAACATACATATGTATATGTATGTACATACATATATCCACATATCTACCTACCCATACAATTTATTCTTTTTCTTTTTAAGAGTAGAGTAGAATCGGTATCAACAATTCTATTTAGTTTTGTGTGCTGTTCTTTTTTTGTTTATAATTTTTTTTATTGTTTTTTATATTTATTTGATGCGTTTAGCAAAAAAAAAATATTTTTTCCCCCTGATACTTCAAATTACAGGGTGTTTGCATCTGCAAGCCGGCTGTGCGTTTACGCTCACCGTATACGTAACTATGTACGTACATAGATATGTATATATATACGTATTAGGGTAATCGACTCGGTTTTAAAACCCGGTTTTTTACAATACGGTTGTCGGTTTTTTTTATCATGTTGATTTTTCGAATGTCGAATAGACGGATTTTGTTTTGAGTCGAATACTTTTCGATTTATATATTTTGCAATAAAATTAGTTTTTACTATGTTAAAACTTAGACCAACGTGTTGATTTTCCTAAGTATTTTTTTTCAGTGTAAAAGTATTAAGCGGTTTTTGACTATGGTAAAGCCTACAGTACACGGAATGTAAAAAACCACATGTGCATGTGGTTCTGACGTAATTTTGACATCATCACGAAGCTACATTTGCTACATGTCGTGTACTAGTAACTGCTGCCTCAGAAAATATGTTCGATTCGACTACATGTGCCACGCTTGTATTTTGGAGCAAAAATACTATAAAAATTTTAAGGGCTGTAGCCACTACTAGTAATTTAAAAAAATGCAACCAACATGCTGAAAATTCCCGTGACGTCATCGCATGTGGCTTTTTACATGCCGTGTACTGTAGGCGTAACACTTACTGATAACGTGAAATTAAAGCGAAATTATTTTATGAGGTGGCGAATTAAATTGGCCTTATGGTGTGCAATGGATGTCAAAATCCATTTGCAAAAAGTGTTTTTTTTAGTTTTGTTGACATTTTGCTTCATATTTTATATAGAGGTAGATATCCACATTGTCCATACATTCATATGTATATATATTATATATGTATGTACCATACATAAGTATGTATATGAAGTTAATTTTTATGTTTTACCTTTAATTTTTGTATTGCTTTATAATATTTACATGAACTATTAGCTCTTTTCTTATAATAAAGCAATTTAAAATCAAAACTTTCAAAACTTTCTTACTTAAAAAAACCGGTTGACCGGTGTTTCCTTAATTGTAAAAACCCAAACCGGATTTTTCATAATTTCAAATGTTCGAACTATTCGAAACCCGGTTTCTGGAAAAAGTCGAATAATCGATCACCCTAATACGTATGTACTTCTATTACAAAGTATTATTTGATACTGTCAGACATAAACATACAAGATATGTAAGTATGTACATGCATATAAGAGTAATAAATACAACACCGATAATTTGATTAACGGCGTAGTAGTGTTTAATATGTACAAGGTGGGCCAAAAGAAATCACCCGGCCAATGTCAAATCTGTTTTGACATTTGTGAACTAGACTGATTTAGAATACAAGTGAACAAGTCATGGAGCGATACACTCCCCAAGAACGCGGAATAATCGTGTCGTGGCGTTCCCTGGTCGCCTCATCTCTCGTTTTGGCGATTAACACTGGCCCGCAAGATCGGCCGATTTAACCGTTCCATATAATTTTTTTGTGGGGTTTTTTGAAGTTCCGTGTTTACGTGAACAAGCCCTCAATTGTAACGGCGCCCATTTGGCCGGTATCATCTTTTCGACTTGACAAATAAAATTCTAAAGGTTAAAATAAACATAATCAAAAAACAGAGTCGAAGTTTTTCATTTACATAGAAAAAAAATGAGAGCCAAAAAAAATCGGATGACTTCTTTTGGCCCACCTTGTACATGCATACAGTAACTTCCCCTTTTAACGAATACTAAATCCTACGAATTAGCCATTAGACGACGTGATATACGAGTATAGATGACGGTAGTAGTTTATAAAAAAAAATACTTTGATCAAATGTGGCAAACTTCTATTGGATTGTTTGTTTGCAAATACATTTTGCTAGTCGAAAGCAAAATAGCAAGCGTTCGCTTTGTTGAAGAAAACTCAGTCTAATTAGTGGTACGAAAATTTTGTATGAAAACACTTACGTCTTCTTGCGCGACTTGTTCGAGTCAAAGTTCATACAGAATTAAGATAAAGAAATTAAAATATGTGTGCAAGACTGTTGTAAATTATAGATGGTAACATTGAGCTTTCATTACAAAAAAAAGAAACTTTCAGCAAATTGTAATACGATGAATCAAAACAATTCACATTTACATCAACTGACACCACACACAGTGGACCAAATACAAAGAACGCTGATAATGAAGGTATAGTGGCCTTCATTAATAATTATCACATGTAATTTGGCTTACAAAGTGATACGAACTTTAGCCTAATCAAATCATAAATATGAAAATATGTTTTCTTTCGCTTAGAATGCTAATGAAGACATTCTTTCGACATAGCGGAAGAGACAGCAAATGCCAAAAATAAATCTGTTCCAATATGGAATAGTAGCTTAAGTAGACTTGAAAAACTTTAGCTTTTAGCTTTAGCTTTTTTATGCTGCTTTCCTTAAGTCGACTTATTATATAATTCCAAATTGCCACATTCTTACTTCTTATGTAAAATCGTGTGTATCACAGAACTAGAACGAGAGTGAAATCTTTCACATTTTTCGATTAGTACCGTTTTTGTTTTGCTTCTTCAGCATTCATAAGTTATTAAAATAGCTGAGCCCGGCAAACGCTGTCTTATCCTCTATTATTTTGTTTAACTACAAATTACTCCACTTGTTGGGTCAAAAACAAAACAAAACCCTACCGCGTATTGACCCGAACCTGTGTTCAAAATTTCAGCTCCACAGCTCTTATACTTCTACGATTTTATATATACATATACCTATATGTAGATATGTTATTTCTATGGTCCTGCTGCTTTGTAAACAAAAGAAAATTAAATAAAAGAATATAAAGTTATGAAGAAAAATTCAGCTTAGATTTTTAATAAAAATATGTACCTAGTAAACATTGATGTTTAAATATTTTATCCTACCCGTTTATTAAAAATGCTGGGCATAGGTAGCGTTCGTTAAACTTCGAAACCACTGTGTGTGTGTGTATGTGTATATAAATTTACTAAGTGTATGGGCAACAATAACAAATGAAAAAATATTTTTTACTTGATAGTTCCGTAATCCGTATCCTTGTACAAAGTACATACATACATAATACATCTTAATAATTTAGCAAATATATAATCACCGAAAATCCAAAAGGGCACAACTAATGTAAAGTTTAATAACCGAATTTTTAATTAGTCCAATTATTTACACATAGTCTTATTTAAGATTTTATTCGCATTAAAAAAAAATAACTCTCTTATTAATAAAAAGCAAATTTCAATGCATACCGATGTAGGCCGGCAACCGAGTAAAAAGTGTTAAGAAAAAAATGTTGCATATTTTTGGGTTTCTCTTGCATTCGAAAACCTAGTTTTGTACATAAACTCTCTAACGAAATTCGGCTCCTTGCGATGTATAAATATGTATTTGATACCACATACAGGAAGAGAATAAACAGCCAATTGAAATTTTATTTTCCCATGTCAATAGCAAAAATATAAAAATTAAAAAAGAAACAATTTGATCATTTCTTCATTTATGATTCTTTTTTGGTTGGTGATAAAAATCACAATGATAGCGAAATTTCTGCAAGTCTGTATGGAATCAAAGCGAGCAAATGTCGATAATTCTAGAATTTTTCTTTATATGTATTTTTAAAATTTTGTACACACAGTTAAAGTCCATTTAAATTGAATAGAATCAGATGATACTCGTAATGATGGTTGTCAAATAAATTTTCAATTGACTGGCATATAAAAACATACGCAACTTTTTCTTTAATTTTTGCGCCCGGCTTCTTCATGAGCATGGAAAAATCCATTCTTTCTATTTCTTTCTTGTTTTTTGTTTGTTTGAACCCCTCAATGATGAACAACAACAACAACACACACATTTGTGTGTGTGTGTAAAAAAAAGTCGAAGAAGAATAACACGCACACCAGTGATGGGAAAGTTGGTACGATCGTACTTTTTTTTTGACAAGAAAAAGTACCGTGGTACTCCCCCAACACATTTGATACTCTCACAATCAACTTAGAAATGCAGTTATAAGACGCGCGTATGCATATATTTTTGCCAAGAATTAAATTTCTTTTTCGACAACAAATGGAACACACATGTGTAACAAATCACAATTAAATATAAACGAAACCCATATTTCACTCAATGATATTTTCTGTGGCACAGAAGTTGATCTATGTATGTATGTATTAACACAAATCATGTCGAAACAATTGTTTTAAGCCAATTTAAAGAAAATTGCAAAAAGTTTTATATTAAATTGTGTCAAGGGCAAAAGTGGACTTTGACAATGAAATTTTAGTTTGGTTTAGTAAGTTTTCCCCTGAAAATGTTTTGTATGGTAAAACCAAGAGCATTATGTACCACTTTTAATTAAAATATTTCCCAGCGAAAAGTAAAATTTTGAAAATATTAACAACCAATATAAAGCATTGGCTGATATGGAAGAACTGAAACCATTCATAACAGAAAATATATGCAGTTTCTGGTTTAGAGTGACTAAAACTAAAACGCATGATGAATGCTTGTTTCCCGATATAACGGGAGTAATTTACGGAATTTTGTCCATAACTCACTACTCTGCAAATAACGGAAGGATTTTCTCTTGCAAAAGTCTCATGAAAACAAAACAAAGGAACAGGCGTCTTAAAGTCCAGGCCAAACTTTTATTGACGTCTAAAAACTCTTCTTGTTATAACTTTAACATTTGTACCTATGCACATATTTATGTATGTATATGCTTTGTCTTCCTTTTTTATTTCTTTGTAAATGAACTTAATATAATTTTTTGTTAATAAAATTAATTTAATTTTTGGTACACTCAGGATCAAAAAAGCACTGAAAAAAAGTTTTTTTGATACCGAAATGCTCTCATTTCCCATCACTGATGCACACTGAACTGAATTCAATTACTTGGGGTTACAGCGCTCCTTCATTCATCACAGTTTTATACATAATTTAAGAATGTTATTAAGTGGAATGGAAAGTTTTTGTAATAATGTGCATCTGTTTTTGTTATTTCAGGTTTAATTGAAAAATATGTCTTTCTAGAAAAAACTAACAACATTTTCTTATGCAAAGTCATGAAAAATAACAAACAATTTGATACTGGCTTAGCGTTATTGGCGTGCGCGTTTGTAAAACTGCGACTAATGTAACTACATACATAATATTAAATAAATCGAAATTTTCCACTAATAACTCATTCTGGCAAGAAGACTTTGTTTAGTGCTTGAAAAATTATAAAGTAATCGATGTACGATGCACATATGTATTGTAGGGTCCTTCAAAATAAATTGTACCAAAATTTTCATTTTTTTTTCGTTACTTATTTCTACTAACTAATGCAAAGTGGTTTCTAGCAGATGTGGATGTGGTTGATGCCAGATTTCTTCTTCACTTTTTTAACAGTAACTATTTGATCATGAGGACAGATGCTGCTCTGCGATTTGTGCGTATGAGTGTATGTACATATGTATGTATCAGAGAAACAAGCCGTCTTAAAAAGTCGGCGGCGGCGGCGGCTTAAGCATAGTACTCTGTTCAAAGCTGTGAAAAAATTTCAGCAACATTGATTATTTCGCGTGAAAAATTTGACACGTACTAAATGTAGGCCAAATCGCGTTTTTTTACAAATTTCTCGCTTTTATTGCTTGAAAGTATGCAACATTGTTTAAATTCCGTGCGAAAAAAGTGCTGCTCATGTTGTTTCGCAGCTGAAAAAAAAGATGCCAGAGTCATATTGCATCGAAAAACATGCTGCCAGATACATTTTATATGTTTTTCGCAATAAGAACAGAACACTACTTTTGCAAGTTTATTTCGCAAGTCCTAGTTTACACTATGCAAGTATTATTGCGAAGCTGATTAGTTTGTTAGGAAAGAGAGACGAGGGGAAAAGAAACGTTATTGTTCCCCTCGTCTCTCTCTTTTAACAAACTAATCAGCTTAGCAATAAGACTTGCATAGTGTAAATATGGACCAAATATTTCATACCAAATACTTTTATATGTAGTTTGACAGCATTTCGCACGAATTTGTGAACACAGTATCAAACTTTAGGAAAAAATAGTCGGTGGCGTCTCATAAGCCGGCTGACATTGAGCCGATCGTCTTGTTTCTCTGGTATGTATGTATATGTATATCGTTACCTTAATATAGAAAAGCTCTAACTCATTATTTTTTGAAATCGATTTTTTTTTTTGTAATTTCGATAGAAGAACATGCAAAAATCTCGATTTCAAAAAAATAATGAGTTAGGGCCTTTTGTATATTAAGGTAACGATATGTGAATCAATATATATAAAAATTATTCAAATTTTTTTTTGCATCACGCTTGAATGGCGGGACCAATACCCTCTATTCCTTTATTGTTTTGTTTGTTATTGCCTGTAGAAAAAGAATATGAAAGAAAAAATTAAGAAAGTTGCGTGGAACATGGTAAAACGGGAAAACTTTGTGATGTTGGCACTTTTCTGTTTTTGATAAGATTGGTATAAATTCAGTTTAAGGTCTACTCAGTTTTTTTCTGGATGCGAACGAAGTCGCGGGAAAATTCTAGTTATTTTATAAACGTTTCGACAGTTTGTTAGATATAGATTTATTATTCATACTTTTACAAGTGGTGCCGCTGTGGGAAGCGCATTGCTATTCCAATTCTTAGAGCTCCCTTTTGTCGTAAAAATAAATTAAAATGTATTTTTTTTTTTCGAAACTGCTACACATGATCAGTCACAGACAGTTGCGTACAGTTGTTGTTTTCAGAATGTGTGTATTGCTTACGAGAAAAAAGAATTTATAAAAAAAAAATAAAAAAATGTTTAGGCTCGAGATTAGAGATGCTAAACGGAAAATCTCGAGCCCGGAAATCCCGGAATTTTCGGAACTATGCAAATTCCGGAGCCCTGGATTTTTTAATTTTAGAGCCCGGTATTTTCTAAATCCCGTTTTTGCATAAATGTTTTTGACTGTCATCTTCTATATTAAAAATTATTAGAAACTCCCTGTTATAAAAAGTTAAAATAAAAAATTTTCTTTGAATAAATATTTTAGTAGATAATATTATACTGTATATACATAATATAAGTATCTTATGGCGTTTTCTTTTCTAGGAAAAAATATTACATACATTGCCCTTCTCGATGAAAATTTGCAATAAAATGGTTTTTGAAATGGAGATTTTATTAGAAATTATTGTATCACACCTTAGGAACGTATATGTTTGCTTAAAAAATCCCGAAGCACGGGATTTCAAAAAACCTGTCCCGATTAGCATATCTACTCGAGATTAAATTCAGTTTATTTCGTTAATTAGCTAATCCGAAAATTAACTTAATCTCACATTAATTGAGTTCGATGTTTTTCAGTTGTAGCTTAAACTTCTTTTTGTATGTAGTATTGCCATACTGAGGAACAAAATAGTAACAACAGTTTTGTGCAAAAGTCATAATGTTATTAACACTCTTTTGATTTTTTTTGTGGGAAGAAGAAGAAATTGCTTAATTTTATAATTTACAAGTAAAATATTGTGCATGTTAAAGGAAATAGATAAATAATATAATCAGCCCTATCCACTTGTTATCGTGAATAACAGTGGAATTTTTGTTCCCGTGAAAATTTTCATTCCCCTAGAAGGGAATAATGCTATCGTGAATCTTCCGTGAAATTTTTTCCCCGCCATCATTTCCAGTGAATGTCAAAAAGAGAAGAAGATTTATAAACGTCAAAAATTAATTGAAAATCAAACAAATTTAAGTTCAAAAATAAGAAATACACAAATTTTAGATTCTAAATAAATTTTTTTAACTTTAAAATTGTGTGTTTAAACATTCTAGCTGCAGTGGAAAAATATTCTTTAGTATACCACCGCGGTGCACCGTCATAAAATTTACTTTGTGTGATCTTGTCCTAAAAATAAATATTTATAACTTTTAATATTTAATTGGAAGGAAAATATAGAAATTATACCATGTAATAATTCAGTTCGCCTGCAAAAATAAAGTGAACCCCGTAAAAAATATTATTCATTATAAGGGGTATCAAAAAAAGGAAAATATTTCTGAGGAAAATTATTCAAGATTGCGATTTGGGTGAAAAGGGAAAATATTTCGAAGGAAAAAACTTTCACGATAGGGGTGTTTTTGAATTATTTTATCATACACATCCGTCGGGTGGTTTCTGGTTTGCCGCACAGATATTAAAAATACATTATTGATGCTGCAAACCAGTAAGTTTAAGTGTAAGTTGTCAATATTAACTTAAGTTTAAATTACCATGATTGGCCGCTTAAACTAGCAAGTAAAACCATATAATCTACTATCCAAAACCCACAAATGGAGATTAAGTTTAATTTAATCTCTAATCTTGAACTCAAAAAGAGGCCCTAAATTAAACTATTCCTTGTTTAGGAAGGCAAAAATATGCTTCAAAGATAAAAAAAAAGAAACTGTCAGTTAAAATTATTTTAAGCAATAACATTTCCTCTCAGTGGAGGTTGTGATTCTAAACGATTTAAGTTGTACAGTCTAATAGATGTCACATTTTTTATTGCCTTTTCTTCATCGAAAAATAATTGAACTAATTGATTGAAATTGTTTTTAGTTTCCAATCTTTATATATAATCGCAACTGAAGGAAGTTGCCGTACATACTTCATTTTAATTTCGGTTGCGTGGCCAGTTGGCAATGCAACTGAAGTTCGGTTGCCATCCATAATAGAGGCATTATTTTATAATTTCATAATAGATCACGATTTATTTAGTCACGCTCATCATGTTAGTTAGTAGTGCCCATCACTAATAAAAATATACTAATAAGAAAAAAGGAAAACAAAAAAATTGTTATATAAAAGCCCTTTGAAAATTATATTTCAACATTTTAAATAATTATTTGCAACAAAATGCTGTTGATAAGAGATTTATTAAAATTATTCATACATACTCGTGTGCAGTATGTTCTCGACTCAGTGGAAAGTCGACCGACCACCCACACCCTTTCAGCATCAGTGATTTGCATGCACGTTTTTCAAATACGTAATAAATTCAAACAAATTATTTGCTTTATAATCGGAAATAAATAACAACTACAGCTAGAAATTATATTTAAATAAATTGTAATGTAATAAGTATATACACATACATATATGCATATGTACATACATATATGCTTATGTATATACATATATATTAATTAATTAAATTACTAACGACTCAGTGCAAAATTATAGTAGGGAAATTTTTTTTGAAAAATTTGTTTTATTATTTAAACGAAATTACTATGGACCTTACAATAGTTGAAAATTGTCTAAAATTTTATGTATTATATATATTTTTACTATAAACGACAGTTTAAGGTTAAAACACAAAATTAAAAAAAAACTCATTATTTACTTAATTTTTTCAGCTTTACGAGTACATGCTAGTTTTCTTCTTCCTTGATCGCGCACATCCTTCCGTTAACAAGACATGAGAACCAAGACCATCAATATTTGACATGATATATCAAATACTTTAGCCCAACAGATTACATGACATAATGATATAGCAAATACTTTTCCCCAACAGATTCCCAGATTAAGGTAAGTCGTACAACATTTAGAAAAAATGCTAAAATTGTCAAAACAGAGAGTTTCTCAAAATCTGTTGAATTTTTTATTTCTAATTTTTTAAATATATACATACATATGTACATGAGAACACGCACATGTGGCTCGTTCATTGCAACATAGACATAACTCAAAAAAACCATTTTTGGAGTATTAAGGCAGAAAAAGTCGTTAAAAAGGTTAAAAAGGTTTCTACACGCACCTCTTGAGGAAATAATGTATTTTTAATTCTTCATTGAGTTGTATGTAAATTGAAAACTTAACACTGATGTCGTTTTCGTTTCTATAAAAAGTGCAACATCTTTTAACATTTTATTAAGAAAAATTAAATTTAGCCTTAGTTTCGTGATACAATAATTTCTAACAAACTCTCTATTTCAAAAAACCATTTTATTGAGAATTTTCATGGAAAAGTGCAATAAATGTAACATTTTTTATTTATTTTTTCCTAGAATGTTGCAATAAATTAGCGATATGTATTAAAAACTAATTTGGTACATCCATATGTATAATTATTTGAAAATACTGATACTTTTTGTATCTGTTGTATATAGAATCAAGAAATTGAAAATAACATCGCAGACTTCAAATATTTGTTTTCTTATTATAAAAAAAAACTTTCAAATGCAATTCATAAAAACGTTGACGCTCACTCATCGCTATTTGTTTTAATCAAATTGACGTATGTAGTTTACTCTTTTTTTTATTTTTAAACCCTGTTTGTTTAACAAAAAAAAATTTACAGTCGCCAAAATATATAAACATGACAACTATAATGAGAGCTAATGTGGAAAAAATCGCTTAAACCGGCAACAAAATAATAAAAAAAAATAAAAATAATAATAATAATACAAAAGGCCATTCTTGGAAATTTCCGCTAACTTCAAAACTCAAAGCTTTAGCTTTAGAAAATCCATAGATTTTTGGTATTATTACAAAAAATCTAATAGTATGGTCACACTTAAGCAAATATTTGCCCAAAAAACGTAACCCCTAAATATTAATGAAGAAGCTTTTAATTCAGAGACGTGTTTGCTAAGTCAAATAGTTTCAAATAATGTTGGATTCTATGACATTCTCTATTAGTTGTTTATGAAACTGTTTAACTTAAGAAAGACGTGTCTGATTCAAAATGTTTTTCACTAATATTTATTGGTTACGTTTTTTTGGGCAAATGTTTGCCCAAGTGTGACCATACCTTAAGTCGAAGTTGTTTTTGCACAAATATTTGCTGAAATAAACGTAACCACTTAAAACAAATTCAGTAAAGTGCAACTTTGACTCGCACACGAAGGGTTCCGCACGGACACTACATACTATGTAATACTATACGACCTTTAGCCTATGCAATCGAATATCTTACCTGGTGTAGAAATTTTTTGAACAATTTTAAGTATTCGGTAAACTTTTTTCAGTTTTTGGCGATTATTTTCGGTTTTTGTTTTTTTTAGTTGTGGCTTTTTTAGTTTTGGCGATTTTTTTTTGTTTTTACCAATTTATTTCAGTTTTAGTGATTTTTTTCGTTTCGGCGATTTTTTCGATTTTTTGGATTTTTAGTTTTGGCGTTTTTTTATTTTTGTTCGGTTTTTAGCGATTTATTTTAGTTTTAGCGATTTTTTATTTTAACGTTTTTTAGTTTTGGTTGTTTTTAGTTTTGACGTTTTTTGTTTTTGCTTTTATCGATTTATTTCAGTTTTAGTGAATTTTTTCGTTTCGGCGATTTTTTCGATTTTTTGGCTTTTTTTAGTTTTGGCGTTTTTTTAATTTTTGTTCGGTTTTTAGCAATTTTATTTTTAGTTTTAGCAATTTTTTATTTTGGCGCTTTTTTCGATTTCATAATTGCATAGTCAAAATAACATTAACTGATAGAATACTCTCTAATTTTGATTTTCTAAATTTCAGTGTTAATTGGCGTAGTCTGCATAAAAATACACTAATTTGAAAAATTTCAACTGTCTATATATTATTATTGTTTTAGCGGCCAAAGTTTTACATATTCTGTGAAAATTTCATGTCCGTAGCTCTTATGGTTTCGTAGCGAAACCAACAGGGTTCCTTTTCACCTTTGGTGTACGGAACCCTAATTACTTTAATATTAATATTACTTTAATAAATTAAATGAAAAGCCCTGATTTAGTTTAGTCACTTTCGTACAAAATTTAGTTAGGTTAGGTTGAAAAGTGGAGCCATAACGCTCATGCCAGGGGACATACACATAAGCCCGTATAGGCCTGTTGTGCGCTCTCATGTATATTAATGACACCTTACCGGACATAACCCACCTTAGAGGTATTGACTGGAATAGTTTGAGAGACTACGTGAACGATTCTAAATTTCTATAAATATTCGTTTGTTAATTTACTCGTACATGAGAACAGCACTTAAGTTTCATTTTTACTTTCTTCGAATACAATCTTTTTTTTTATGCGAATCCAGTGAAAGTGCTCTGTGAATAAAATATAGCCAATAATTAAATAAATATGAAGACAAGTTTTTGGTTTACAATTAAAGCGTTTATTTTCGTATGCTGTCAAGCGATATGCGAATTTTAAATAAACTGTGAGTGATGTGTCTTTATTAAAAATTTTATGTAAATACATATTTTCTTAAACACTAGACGGGGAAAATATTTAAATAAATATGTTAATAAAATAACAACAAAATACGTAAAATAAACCTTAAATTGAATAAGTTTATATAAAATAATACATAAAGAGTTAAATAAGCACCCAAAAATTAAAAATTAATAAAATTATGATTGTATTCTATACAATTCGAATCGATAAATAAAATAATAAAATAGTCGATACAAAAACAATTTAAAATAATTTATACGAAATTAAAAATAAACAAACTTTTTTAAATAAAATAATTTATGCATTTGATGTTTAATTAATAACAAACATAGTTTGGAAGCATACAAATTAAAGATTTTCTTGAAAAATATTTATTTAGTTGCAAAAAAAAAAAATTTAAAATTTAATGGCGTTTTCTTTTCTAGAAAAAAAATTACATTTATTGCACTTTTCAACGAAAATTCGCAATAAAATGTTTTTTTTTGTTTGTTTTAAAATAAAGATTTTATTAGAAATTATTGTATAACAAATGTTTAAATTTAATTTTTTTTTGTAATGAACATTTAAATAATTTTGCACTTTTTCCAGAAAAGAAAACAGCATAAGTAAACACATTTTACTAATTTTATGGCCTTTGCTTAACGATGCCGAAAGGATGCTTTGGTTGGAAAATTTACATTGAAAACAAACAAAAAAAAATGCATATCGAGCCCTATTTTCGATTTAATCGTAAGCGGCAAAAATAAAAATTTTCAGAAGGTTTTTTATTTAAAATTCAAATATATTTTACATACGTAAATTGTCGCTTATGTTAAAATATGACAACATGGAGGTCTACTCTGTGTTTCAAAACGAAAGAAAATGATTTCGCATTGTTATGTTAATAACATGACATACGAACTCGAATTCGAATTACAGAGTAGACACCCTGTATCTTAAAAGTTATCAACAATTTTGGTATATTGATAAATTCTGATAACTATGGGTTGGCCCATACAATTTTAATGCGAATAAAAAAGTTAATTTTTTACTACATGTCGCTTACGCTTAAATCGAAAATAGGGCTCGATATTATTGTTTGCAATAAAAATTGTGGACATCGTTAAACAATCCATAGATTTTCATCAATCAAATTGTCTTCCATATTTAAGCAGAATGTTCTGTTTCATTTTTATATTTATATATATACAATTATTTATGTATATATAGTTTAATTACTTTCAAAGTATTAATAACAGCACACTTTGAACTTCTTAAGTAGTCATGTTTAGAATTTGTATGATACAATTCTCATTTGGTTAACATTGAAATTATTATACAAGATTTTTGCTCCTACACGACGGGGAGAGTTACTAAATTGACTGAATCTATACTTATTTTGTAGCATTATTTAGCTTCTTTACACTGCTTTTAAGGGCTATTGAAAAACATTTGTTTCTCTTGGCATCAGAGATTCAATGAAAAGGTCATAAAAAGTATAAGCAATTTTCTGTAAAGGACAAGACAAAATTTAAATAAAAGGTTCGTCGAAAATGGACTAACGGACTTTTGTTATGAAGTTTAACAAATGCTTTACAGTTGTGATACCAAGCAAGGGAACAGTTTTTACGATATTTAACCTTTTGATGCCACTAAGGTAGCGCCTTCCAGGCAAAGATTTAAGCCATGATCGAAACTGAATCATCGAAAAAATCACTACACTATTGGCATTTGTGGTCAGTGTGGTCGCTGTTTGGCCACTATGGGGGTCCTTGATTCAGGCACTCAATATCTGACCCGATTTTTTTATATTTTTTTTTTATTTATTTATTAATTCAGAATCAAGCCTATAAGGCCAAATATGATTAAAACAGAAAAAGTAAATCATCAAAAAAGGCTCTGCAAAGCAAAAACAGAAAACATTAAAGAAAAGAAAAAATAAATAAACAAACTATATGATCAATCATAAAATATTAAATGAGTTCGAAATGAAATTTATGAAATTTATTACAAAATTCTACGCTCATAAAATAGTATATATTAAACTCATTTAATTTCCATGATAAAATCAAGATATTGATTAAAGAGTATATAAAAAATATTTAAACGAGATCATGGCATATTAGTCTAGGTGTCAGAGATTGAAGGCATCCAGGGGAACATAATGACTGATAAATGATCTGGAGCATCAAAAACACATATAGCAATATTCATGTTCCCTTGTCTAAGTGTGCTCTGAAGAGGGCACCACTCTGTCTGTCCGTTATCACCCTTGGTACATTAAACAGGGCTTTTTGAATCCCAGCGGCTGAAATTGGATTAAGCAACTTCCAACATTTGGAAGCAGGATACTACAGATTAGTCTAGGCCTCAGGGTTTAAAGGCATTCAGGGGAACGGGCCGTCCGTTATCACCCTTTGTAGGATATCCAGGGCTCTTTAGATCTCAGTGAATGAAATGAGACTAAGAAACTTCTAACATTTGGAAGTAAGCTACTTGTTATGCTGCTTGGCATCATCAGGAGATATTTCGCGGTTGTGCTGTCTATGTATATTCCTCGGTGGTGGTAACTGGATCTGCCATTGCGACAGAAGAAGATTCTCTGTTGCTAAGCTGCCCTGAAGAAGTTCAGGTTTCAAGATGTAAAAAATTTTTACTAACCGACTTGTTGGAATTTTTGTTTTGTGATTGATTATTTTCAGAATTTATAGCCGTTAGAAATTTCGGGTACAAACGGTCCTCTGGTTACCAAAAGGCGGTATATGGCTGCCCTTTGAATCGAAAACTCAAGAGGGAAATGATTAGATTGACGAATGTAATTCAATTTGAGCCAGTCAAATTCAAGAAAGTGTGTCTCAGCTTTCTAGAACATTCTATCAAGGGTTCAAAGTTCCAATTACCAGAATAAGAAGAAACAGCAAAATGTTTTGTTAAAACTATTAGTGCAAAACTATTAATGCAAATGCAAGGAAGACTGTTTATGATTCAAAGGAAATGTGGACACAATGATGATGAAAAATTAAACCTTTTTTCTTACTGTAAACAAATTTTTCAACATAAAAAAAAAAAATTAATAATGTCTTTAAAAAATCAATACTTTTTCTGTTAAAAAAATCTTTCAAGTGCTATCTATAGTGCCTCGAAACGCATTTCACATTAAATTCTATTGTAAATATGTAAATCACTTTAAAGATTCAATAACATTTTCTTTTTCAGTACAAAGTTTAAAACTTCTACGGATTAATTTTTTTAGGGAATGTATAGTTAAAAAAAGAAATACATTTCATTTAATACTTCAGTTGTCCAAAAATTCCCATTCACTCGAAGAACCATTTGAAAATTCATTATCAGCTTTAGCTGATTCAGCTTCTGATGATAAATTTTGTTTAACGTCCGACTTTTTCAGAGGATCTTCAGCTTGCTTGAAATCCAACAGGAAACTATTAATTTCATAATTGTTTTCCGGTTGAGTATTAACAAATCTTAGTGGTGTGTTTGTCTTTTCTAAAGTGTTATTTTCAACGATATTGGTAGCCCTTAGAGTGTGACACACATCCTCTATGGGTTGCCCGGCTGTAAAGTCAGTTACAGTTTGTTCTTCTATGTAGTAGATCTTCTTTTGAGGGCTCGTTTGTATGCTGGTATTTGTAAAAATATTTTCTGTCGGATAAATTGTGGCCAAAGGAGACACCTTCTGTGGCGCTTGGGGAGCTGGTGGTTGTGAGAGATATTTTGACAGACGTAATTCTTCATCAGTTATGGGCTGTAATGATACAGCCGGCAGATCTAATTCTTCCGCCAAAGTTTTAGCTTTTTCGGCTATAGTGTTTTTCAGTGTTGTGGGACTTAAAACATTTGGTATGTGTTGGTTGAATTCTTTCTTAACGGCGAAATCGGAATTGCTGTAGAAGGAAATGCAAATACGATATCATGTCTTAAAAATTTTTTGTAATGTTTCACTGACTTTTTTCATGCAAAACAATTTACAATAATTTTTTTTCATACTTATCTTTTATCAAAACAAAATAAATAACCAAATTGCTTATTTTTCTTTTAATTTTTTCAAGGTTTAAAACTGAAACCAAAACTAAACGAAATTGTTGCCAACAAAATAAAAAATGCAAAAAAAAAACAAAAATTTTACTTACCTTTCGTCACTGTGTCTTGTGCAAAAACTTGCTTCCATCTTAGTCGGGACTGTAGTATATTCCACTATCTTTTTATTTTCACCTTTGCAGTTTATTGCTATAAGGTCATCCTGTCCTACAGCATGACCTATTTCCACAATACCTTCTCGTTTATTAGTTCCGTTGGAATCACTTCGACTTTTATGGCGTTTTTTGCGAGCATTTTTCATTAGCATGCCGCTGTGATGTAGAATATCATCATCAAAGTCCATTTCAGAAATTTCTCTAAATACTTCCAAACGTCTATTTTGTTCAACTTTTGATGACTCAACGGCCAATTCGATGGGAATTTGTAGATTTAAGGTTTCTATAGGCGGCAATTCAAAGCATTCTTCGGCATTTGTGATGGGCTGATCTTCGGGTTCATATTCAACGGGTGCTTCAAAGGAGCCACATATAGAAGAGCCCAATATGGGTACCGGAGGCGGCAAATATGGGTTATAAATAATTTTCGCTAGCAAAGCAAAATACATATATGTATGTACATATAATATACCTTAGTAACTTATGGTTAAATTAATGCATGTTTGATACCTTTTTTATTTGGTTTCTCCGGCATTGGTGCCAAACGCAATAAGGAACGTTCGCCTTCCAAAACAAATATCTCCTTATTGCACACACAAAAATCAATAATTTTGCGAAAACCTTTTGCCACGGCTTCTACGCTTAAACGTTCTAAGTTTAAAACGAACAAATCTCTTTCATCGTGTGTCACAATTAACGCATCATCGGCTGCATACGAATATATATTGCGAAAATTTCTAGCATCACCTATAGCTGGCAATTCCACTTCGGCTTGTATATCAGAAGTTGAAGTTGTTGAAGTTGACAATGTGGAAGCAGTCATAAAATGTTTACTGTTCATGGAAAATTTTGGATTCAATATTGGTATTTCCCAGGTGGGACTCTTTGTAATGGCTTCTCTAAATAGCAACGTCTTGTCCACATTTCCTTCGGCGTCAGCCAGCCAAAAACGTAAATTTGGACGACCACATATTAAACGAGGCTTTTGACCATTATATATGGCCGAAGATTGTTTAAAAAACGTGCCACCACAGTCCACTAGTTGCTTTCGATCTTTTTTGCCAATTTGTGTAACAATCCAATTGTTATTTGAGGACGAACTTGTATTGCGTTGGCAAACAATGGTACGATACAGCGTTGATACCAGCAAATACCCCTGGTGAGCACTCAACTGAACAATTTCATAAGCTTCGCTCAAGATTTCAATTGATTTGCTAATGTGCTAAAAAAAATTATATAATACCACTTAGTGCCTAAAGAGTAACTAAAAAAATACTCCAGCTTTTTTTACAAGCTTTAGTTACACTTACCGCCTGATAATCGAATTCTGTTAAAACCACAATACCGTTGCGATCTCCTGAATATAATTTCATGCCATTCTTGGACCACTCGCAGCAACTTATAGCGCTTTGATGTAAATCCCTTATGGTATAACGTTCTATGGGTTTGCTTTTGGTGCATGGTGCCACTAAATTTAAATCGGGTGGCGCTTCCTTTTGAATTGCAAAGACATTCACCTGACCGGAGGAGTTTCCAGCTGCAACCATGAACTCCACTGAATCAACTATTTTAACGCATGTTATGCGCGTCAGAGTCTAATAAAGTAATAATTAAAAATATTATTCACGTTTAAAGAGTTAAAATCCCCGTTTGGCATGCTCTGTGTGTGTGAGTCATACAATGGAGTGGGGATTTTATTTATTATCTTAATTTACTTTTTCCTCGCTTAACGCCCAATAATTTTACCTCTGCTTTTAGTTTTTGAATTTGTCCAGTTTGTCTACTGTACCAAAATACAATACCGGCATCTGATCCTAGGGCAAAAAACTCCTCTACTGCATCGATGCATGTTATATTGAGATCCGCCGGAAATAGGCCACGATTTATACGTGTTGGTATGCGATCAAGCACGTCTGTGAGGGGAGCCCATTCTCTAATCGAATAAAGTTCTTTCGCATTCATATTTCTTTAAATTTTCAATTGTTTTTCTGTTATATTGGTAAATTTTATTAAATTTTTAGGGTGTTATATTATATACTACAGCGAAAATTAGTTTGTCAACAAATAAAAGAAAGTAAACAGTTGCATGTCTTGAAGTTGCCTGATGCAACTCCGAATCAAGGCTACCAGATGTTTTACAAAATATGGTAGCTTTGATTAATTACATACGAGGCCAGTTGAAATAGACTTTTCGATTTTTGGGATCTTTACCCATGATTTTGGTTTTTTTTTCATGTTACTAATATATGTAGAGGCTTGTGTTACAGTGTTAAAGGCCGTGATACACTAGCCTACACGATCGTGCGATTTTTGAGAAAATACAGCGCTGGTATGATGAAGTCTATGAACATTTTCAAAAGACAAAAACAATTCATCAGATCAGGGTTGTATTTTTTTGTAGAACGCGCGATTGTGTAGGATAGTGAATCATGGCCTTAAGCTATGAAATTTATATACCACGTCATTTGTGTAGTATTCGATAATGGCCATAGCGTATCAACCAGTTGAACGCATAACTAATGTAAGTACGTAATATAATTTCGTTCGATTGTCAAGCTCTATACTTACAAATTTGAAAACGGCATAGTGGTTTTCACTTTTTATATGTGACAGTCGGGAAGGAATCAGCTGACACGTACAGGCGCTAGTGCAGTTACTAGGTAGAATTTTAATAAAGTTGGCAATGCAAGCATATAGCTTTTGAGTCTGGCATCATCTAACAAACAGCTGATAGTTAATTTTTATTATCGTGAGCTGCCTAGCAAATTAATTCATAAAATTAAAGCAAATTTAAAAAAAATCTCAAAAATAATTAAACTGACTTTTTCTAGTAGTTAAAATAAAATGTGTTTATTGATGAAAAATTGTAATAATCTTGTTTGAATAACAATATCAATTTTTTTATCTCGCTTACAAAAGTGCAAGGATTGTCGAGACTGTTGGTTGCGTAAATAATAAATGAAACTTTAGTTAAGACAGACAGTGCTACAGTCAGTAATTTTTGTATTGTGGTAAAAACAACTCGCCTTTCATACATCCAATGGACGGTGTTGGTGGGTTTGACCTAATTAAATCGTTTAAGTGCAAATGCTTTTTTGAGAGCTCCTGATGATAATGAAAGATTTTTCCCGCAAAACCGATTACAAATGGCGCCAATACTACAAAAATTTTCGAGAATGGATGGTTATAGATGCGGTTATTGCTTTGGTAACTGCGGATTTTCCGCGTGATGGAAAGTTGCTCCCGACTGATGTAACCGCAAGGAGACATCGTCGGAATTTTTTGGAGCAGTGCTTAGACTTCGGTTGGAGCACTGTATAATAAGGTGGAAGGTTATGGTGGCTATGGAGATGGTTGTGGCAATCACGGTCGTTATGGTATGTTAGGCAGCATACCTGAGACTCGTTGTATATAATAAAAGCACGAAATTTTCATGTTGAAAATTGACTATCCAGTTGAGGGACGACTACATATGTAGTGAAACTTGAAATGGAAATTGAACGCATAAAACCCAAGTAAGTAAAAAGTATTTATTACTGGAACAAAAAAATAACTTAGATTTTGATTTTGGTTCGAACTATATTTGTTTCTATGTTTGGTTTTGATTAGGCTAAAGTTAGTATTTTTAGAAAGCCGATTACATGTGATAATTTTTAAAGAAGAAATTCACTAAAGACGATTTTTATTATTCTAACAAACACTGGCAGAAAAGAACAACATACCGTTCTGATGAAGGTTGTAGCATCTTTCGAAAATGGCATGTTTTTGATTACTGCTAGTGTTTATGGGCAGGGGAATTATTCTAATATATCTATGTATGTGTGCTTGAAAGCTTTATCATTTTCGTCTTAGATGAAAAACCCCTGTGTTGTTCTATAACACATACTGCCTTATTCATAAAAAATATTTCAGGTTTATTAAGCGCTTATTTGACATATTTCTATGGGAAATTTGTCAAATAAACCTTAAATATTTTTTATGAATTAGACTGATAGAATATAATGAAATCGGCGCTTACAATAGGCTGATTAGCGTAAATATCTTTAAATTACTTGTCAGATGTATTGAATTCGGTGATATACATACATATGTACTTCTTCGAAAGGAATTAATATTTGATAAGATATGAATAATCTTTAAAAAATTAGCGTTAAAAGTAAGTGAATGCTTTTTTGTTGTTTTTAAAATCATTAGATTTTTGAACTTCATAATTTTTCTAATGGCAAAGGCAGCTACTCTGGCATACGTTGTTAATAACACTGGTGGAAACCAAAAAAACTCCACAGCTCCCGAATGAAGCTTCTAAACGTGGCATACCCTGGCTCTTTTTAGTTCATTTTAGAAAAAAGAATATTATTTGGTAATTATTTTTTTTTTAGAAAATTTGATTTAATTACTGGTCGAATTAGTAAAGTTTAAACGGAAATATTTTAAATATTCGTTCGAAATTGAATATCCTAATTTTCCCCCAGGCAATATTAAAACGAACAAAATTTGACTTAGGTTTACAAAATAGGGGCACGTATCCTTTTTCGTAAAAGGTGAATGTCATTATACCATAATTATGTAGTTATAAATACCCAAATGTATGACACAATCTTTTGAATACACTTGTGCTTTTGTATGAAATGGAAGCAAATCTGATTTTCTTAATACTTGGTATTATAATACGTTACACAAATTCAATTATTTTCTTCTACTACTTTTTAAATTTTTGAAGTATATACATACATACGTATATTTGTAAAATTCATTAATATTTATGCATTACATACATACGTGTGTTTGCTGGGTGTGAAGAAAAAGAAATTAACATGAAATTGATTAATACGAGTATGGCAATAACCTTTTTTCCAATCTATTCTCCAAATATAATAATGACTTGGCTATCCGACCATTGGTAATGATCATGTGTAGAGCTTATGCTAGTTCAAGCGTAATTTATGTGGCTCATTTACTATGTATGTGTGTATGTATGTACATATATGCCTGGCATGAGCTAATGTAACATTTTTAATTAAAGGTGATTTGTTATGCATGGTAATATGATGACAAATAAACCATTATGTAAAATACTTACATAAATATTAATCTACATATGTAATGTTATAAATGATCAACAAATTTTGTGATAAAAATTTTATTTCTATATTTTCTTGACCACAAAAAAAATAACTTCAGAAACATACAGACAGACAGATGATAATCGGTCTTTGTTCGCTATCGACTATCGAATGACAAGACAAATTCGTATTGTGAGATGACAATAGTTTCGATTTTTTGGGAATTTGTCTATAAGCATTGGTTTCTCGTAAATTTTTTTCATTTGTGGTTAAAGTAGGGTTTGGGAAACGACATTCCTAATATTCCCTGAAATTTTTGAGATTTTCCCGAGAAAACTGAAACTTTTTTTCATTTCATTTCATTTATTTACAAAATATTTAATATAAAGCCACATAGGCCAACATAACCATACTATTTATAAAATGGCGTAAGTGACAGTCAAATTTATTTTCATTCATTAAAAAATTTGTATTATAATCCTGTCTTTCTTTAACCTTTAACTCAGGAGGTGAAATTTTGGAACATATCTTCGGACCAGCTGGTAAATTTAACTTACCCCTTTTAATTTTTAGCAAATATGTTTAATAAAAAAAAATAATTTTTTTTATTGGGCCTCAATAATTTCCATAAATAAGACCTGTAATATTTAACATTATCATTTTTATAAAGAAGCAGTTTATTTTAAAATTGTCTGTCTTCTTGACTTTAAAACTTTCTTTTTTGTGTAATTATTTAAGAGAACATAACTGGTAATTTTTAACAAACATTTTGAAAATTACCAAGTGGCATGCATACTAAGTGTATTAATAAACGTACATAATATAGGGTGTTTTTTTAGAGGTATAGAACTTCGAATTGAAATAAAACACAAGAAAATCGTTTTAATGTCCATCAATTTGGCTTTATTGGAAGGATAATTTTATGCCATTAACGTTTAAATATGATTTCGGGCATGTGGCCGCCGCAGCTGGCTCGAATAAAGCCAATTCTACAGGTCCAATTTTCAACCACTTTTTCGAGCATATGGGGCCGTATGTTGGCAATAACGCCACGAATGTTGGCTTCCAAGTCCCCTAACGTTTCTGGTTTGTTGGCGTAGACGAGCGACTTCACATATCCCCAAAGAAAATAATCCAATGGTGTCAAATCACACGATCTTGGTGGCCAATCCATGGTTAACCGAATTAATTGCTCTGATGGACGATTATGTCGACCATAAAATGGACGGAGCTTGCGGTAAACTTCGCGAACTGAACCATTATTTTCGCAATAAATTTGCACGATTTGCAAGCGTTGTTCTTTTGTCAACCTGTTCATGATGAAATGGTAAACCAAACTAAATATTAATCACTTGACAGCTGACAAAATGGCCGCCAGTTAAAAAAGTGATGCCAACTTAAAGTTCTATACCTCAATAAAAAACACCCTATATTTGTTAAACGATTATAAATTATAAAATATAATTACAGCACGTTAAATAATTAAACAGATAGAAAAAAAATTAAAAATTGGGAGAATCACTGATGCTTTTCATAAAAGTAAATTAATGATTTTCGCAGTTATGTTTAATTTATGTTGCATGAAGTTAATACATACATATGTACATAGATTACTTGCATCGGGTGAGATTTTAAGATTATTTTAAAATTCAGGCGCAAAAAGAAGTTTTATCTCTTGATATAAATAGCATTTCTTGTAAGATATTTTGAACGACGCATAGTGTACTCAAGCACTCTCGAATATTAATTAACTAACTTTAATTAATTGGGCTTAAAAAAAATTTGTTGTAAAACAATGTAATACATATATGTATACATACTCGTACATATGCAATATTGCATTATTAATAACAACAATAATAATCACAAAAGCAAAGAAGAAAAAAACTAAAAGATAAACAAATAATTAAACTGACCTACCCGAACACAAAAAAGTTTACAACAGTTGTGGCTGGTTGGTGAATGAATGCTACAAATAAAAATTATTACAACATTTTGTAATTTTATTTTGAAGTTTTCGGTTGCACTTGTTTGCATTAGTTTAAAGTGAAAGTTATTGGTGTAATATTTTCTTTGCATATTGTTATGCTAATATCTGTATACGAGTATGTATGTATGTATATTTTACATATTTTTCACTGGTCATTGAAATTAGACTCTGATTAGGAAAAACAAAGAGAAAAAGTATTGCGTTGCTAGAATTTGCATAAATTTTATTCACAACTGTCACAGGCATTGAATTTATGTAGCAAGGCATGGATACGAACGATGTTTCCACGGATTATGTAATAATAAATGTTACAGTTTTATAATACAATTTGTCATGCTTTTGTTTTTTGAAAGAAATGCATACATCAGAATCAATTTACTCTTGGCAAATATTTGCCCAAAGAAGCGTAACCACTAAATAATAATAACTAATAAAAAAAAACGTTTTGATTTACACACTTGCTCATTGCCTCTTTACAATAATTTATTAGACTTGAAGTGATATAAATATTTTGAGGGCAAACGATACGATTTACTCAAATATAACGAAAATGTATAAAATAAGAAATTAGTTTAAAAATGTTCTTAAATTCTGTGTTAGCTGAATTGAATTGAACTGAATTGCCAACAAGGAATTTTCTTTGAATTTAAGTACTCCTGTTGCACTTAATAATCAATCGAGTGTTATACTGAGTACACATCTGGCATTTTTGTATTGTTATTCTGTGGTGCCATTTTCAAAATGTTTGCAACGCCGTTCACATTTTTTTTTTTATTTGGAAAGAAATTATTAGTTGCGACTACAACCCGTTTAAAGCTTTGCACCACTAAATGATGTAGACGCAATTTTTTTTTTGTTTGCTTCCTCATGTCAGTGAATATGATTTTCTCTCAATGTTGCTTGTTTTACTCTGTCTTAGTCTGTCTTATCCACCAACATTAATACATAATTTAAATATTTTATTTTTATTTTTTTATTCATTTGAAAATTTTCGCCTTGAAAATGTACAAATGAAATTGAAATTGAATTTCTAGTCCAGACTTTATGATGTGGCATGGTCGATGACGTTAAGTTTCGTGCGTTGCCTTTTATTAATTCAAGTGTAATGGAAATGCAGAACCACGCTGTCAATGTTCGTCACTTTGATTGAATGTTATAAAAAGTAAATAAATTTTGTATGAAAATAACGTGAATTCATACCTGATTATTAACGTACAGACAGACATACATACATACATTCATACATACATACATACGTACACGCGTATGTATGTTTGGCACGAGTTTATATATAATTTTAAATTGAAATTGAAAGTGTGATATGTTTATTATACTCGTATGCTGTTTGAGTTTCTTTGGAAAACTATTGCTCGCATTATGAAAAAATAAGATTTTTAGTAAAAATTAAGCAATGTACATACATATGTATGTTTGTATGTATATGCTAATTAAATGATTATATAATGTTACAAATGGCTGTTGTTTTTTGTTTGTTGTTGTTTTGCTTTTTAATTAAGTTAAACACAAACAAAAGACTTAAGAAACTTACTTGTCTTTTTGTTTATTTTGAAATCTCTGTGTTGCTTGTATTTTTTATTTCAATTGAATTTATAAAATACCCACCGTTGCTTTAATACCTTTTCAAGAATTTTCTTAATGAGCGGCAAAATTAATTACCGTCTTAATTAACACTCATGAACTCTGTGTGTGACTCTAATCAAAAACTTACATTTTCCTCTTTTAACATTTCTCGTTAATGACTAAATAAATCAAATTTGCAAATGTTTGGAAAATATTGCTGGCAGCATTCGTTTTTAAGGAATAAAAGTGTTTTAGAATTAAATAAAAAAAAAATTCGGCAGAAAATGGAAGAAAATTTTTTAGTTAGAAACTCTTTAAAAGTCTCATCCGTTGAAAAGTTTGGCAGTCACCTTGAACTTTTTACATGAGTATTTTTAAAGCATTTTAAGTTCTTCTTGTTGCTCTACTCCAGAACAATGGGGTTCATATAGTTTATATCACCTTGATCCTCATAGCAAGAAAATATCGTCAGTATTTTACAAAAGAAGCCAAACACATTAAAGTTGTGCATTTAGTTCTTTGTAATCTTTTGGCTTGCTTTAATAAATTCGATATTTTTGGGCATACAGGGACAAAAATGTTGCAAGTCGATGGATTTTCAATAATTACATTATTGATTGTTGAATTTTTTGTAAGTTCCGCATTTTTTTTTTTTTTTTTTTGATTTTATGTGACGATATGATCAGCCCAATCATGAATATTCCCTCGGAATTTTATTTCTCACGCAAAATAATTTTCTGGTTAAAAAATTTCTCCCATCATAAATTCCTTGGGAACAAAAAAGAGCAATAAGTGGCATCACCGCTTTACGCAACTCGTTGTTGTTTTGCTTGTTTGCTGACATTTTGTTGTCTCTCTATTTTTGCGTGTAAAAGCATAAACAATTTTATTAAAGGCCTGTACCAAGATGTCACCACCAAACATTCGATCATCAACTTGTATTGCAAACAACAATAACATTAGAAAATTTGTAATTGTTTTCAATATAAGTATTCAATCGAACGATTTCTAGTGACATCGTGGGACAGGCCGTAAAATTCAACAATTTGAAAAATATATAGAGGGAAATCATGAATAAAACTCCCCGAAAAATTTGTCCCTGGGAACAATTTCAAACAAAATCTAATTGGAAAAGAGATAAATTTCTCGCGGAATTTTATTCATGATTGCCCTGATAAAAAAAAGTCTACAAATGATGCGTTGGACATTATTTGTGTTTTTCGAAATATAAGAATAATAAAATACTATTTTATTTTAATTTCATTTATATAAATTTTGTTTTAATGGAGTAAATTATTTTAATATACATATGTATGTATATACATACATATTATTTGTTTTCTTTTGTAGTAAAATAAATAAAATAAATTGATTATTAGTTTGTCGTTTTTTTTTATGTACATATTTATATGACTAAATAACGATAATAAAACATTATTAGATATAAAATGTTTTTTATTTGTGTGTCAATATTTCGATACGCTCCGGATATATCCTTCAATTTTTTAATTTAACAACAACAATGTAACAATAATGTAACATAATTTTTTGTTTTTTTATAATTTGTTTTTTTTTACAACGTGATGGTGCACAGAGAAAGTTTCGTTGTTTCATAAATCCGCTTTTGTTTAACGTCTAGAGCAGTGCTTCACCGCCTCTGATGTTAAGTAGGCGCGCTAACTTTAAGCCGAGTAACTATTTTTAGCCGCCGTCCAAAAAAGGGGTGTTATAAGTAGGGATGCAACCGATACCGATACCGATACCGATATATCGGCGGTACTGCTGGTTTTCTGATATATCGATATCGGCGATATTTTACTGTCGATACGCCGATACTTCTTATATTTTTCTTTAGAGTTTTTTGAACAACTGAAACTGAAATGTATTGACAATTTTGATGATTTTAGAAAATAAACAGTATGACATTCAGTTTGAATTGACTCATTGACTCATTCAGTTTGAATTGACTCATTCAATCCTACACTGTTATTTTGTGAAAAACAATAATTAATTTTTTGTTAACATGAATTGAAATTCAATTCTTTTATTTTAAGTCTTATTAATATCAATTTTAAATCTTGAGCCAATCTAAACTGAATGCCAACGTTTATTTTGTAAAATCATAAATATTGCAGACGTTTTGTAGTTTGAAAATTTGAATTTTAGAAACTGAAATGTACTGAAAATTTTGATGATTTGAATGGCTCATTAATAAACACTGTTATTTTGTATAATAGAAGAATTATTCTACTTGAGTTGTGTTAATTTTTACTTGAGCTCAATTTAAATATGCGTATCGATATCGGAATCGGTATCGGCGATATTTATTTTTGAGTATCGGTATCGGATCGGCGAAATGGCGTATCGTTACATCCCTAGTTATAAGTTTGTAGTGTGTGGCTGTGTATCTGTGGGTATGTACGAGTGCACGTCCAGACCAAAAGGCTGGACCGATTTCGAAAAATTGGTCCAGCCGTTTAGAAGATGTCAATCATATCTTTTCTAGGTATATCGAGGATTTTTAAAATTGTTAATGTTTGTTATTATTAATTATTTTACTTCACCGATTAGTTTGCTACAATACCGACATTAATATGGATCATCAGTGTTAATTGCTGCCGGTACTGTTCACTGACTTCCTCACAGGACTCGCACTCACGATCTCAGTAATAATTTGTTTTAGAATCAACTTCAACCAACAGCACTGTCCTGTTTTCAGACGATTAGTTTTTAATATTATTTAAGAAGTGAGAAATTTGTGTACTAATCCAATAACCTTCTTAAAAAGGACAATTTATCAAACTAGCGGGTATACTTTTACATCAGTTATAAATATATTTATCAATGAAATAGAAAAAAATCTAAGCGATAACAAAAATAACGAACCACGATACAATACATACTAGCGGACAAAGTATTTAATTGAGCTCTAAAACATATCAATAATAAATTCGTGACTTTTTGAATGAAACACAGGTTTTTATATAAAAAGTTATTTTATTTTTCAACAGTCTCCTTAAGTTTCACACACGTTTCTCCAATCTTTTTTTCCCTTCCGAGAAATATGATTTGACGAAGTCATCAAAATAGGCATTTGTTTGTGATATGATTTTGTCGTTGGAGTCAAATTCCTTTGCGCCTAGCAAATACATTCGTATTTAAAAAGTAAAATTCATATAATGTGTTTCAAAGAAGCTTTCAAATTTAAACATCTTGTGTATCAAATTTCTCATTAATATGATATTGATATTCATATATGTATTAATATAGAGACATTTACACATTTTTCTTAATTTATGGTATGACCACCAGCAAAATAATCATGCGAATTAGGTCACCCCTCGAAAATCACTTCCAGTGGAATTAAAAACAAAAACGTTTTATATATTTACACAATGCCAAATATTAAGTTGGAAAATTAGTATGTTACAAATATGTATGTTAAGATGAATATTTGCATACATACATACGTACATTTTATGTGTTTATATTATATAATCAAAAGACTCAAGATACAAACTTGTTTTTTAGGTGCAGAGTTATAGAGTTTAGTACACTTTATGTAGATGAAAGACTAAAGCAAGAAACTTGTTGTGAGAAATTTATAATTTTGCTTGGAAAATACAAAACTAAATAAAATATCCACAAAAAAAAACAAACATAATAATAATCGTTTTCTGTTTCGAATCTCAGCGATGTCTTCCTGAACAGTTTTTTAAAATGAATAATATTTACATGTTTTGTTTCACGCGTTTAAATATGTAACTACATATACAATTTTCATTTATTACAATTTAACAAAAACTACTGCTACTCTAGAAAATAAACAAATTGTGATTATCTGTTGAAAAAAATTAGAAAATTTTGTTTCTTAGCACGGAAAATTAGACAAGGAACCCTTATGTTTCTCTTATGATCCGTTTTTGGTACCTTTTTTGTCCCCCTGTAGAAAAAAATATATTTATTTATAAATAGAAGAGTTTTGTTATAAAAATTTTTTCTTACCATATGAACATAAAAAATATTTTTGTAAAAAAGGTACCACCAAAAAGAGGGATCAATTTCAATAAAATTTAAAAAAATTGTCAAAATCCATTTGAAACTTTTTTAGAAGGACTTTAATTCCATTTCAATTTAAGTTCAGTGTTTATTGCTTTCGAAAATAAATGGGATACAAAAAAGTACCAAAACTCAGTTTTCGACCATTTTACCCCCTTAAAACAACAAAAATCAAAAAGTACCATATACCTTCCGCATAAATTCACATTAAGTTGGATTTTTAGTGCTACATACATACATATCGTCAGCTAAAATTCAAAAGGCCGTAATTCAAAAAAGACGTTTTGATTGATTATGATGTGATTAAGCAAAATACATACTTCCTTAAAATTTTACATATTTCACATATGTTCAAAAATACCGATTTTATTCATTATTCAATTTGGCACCTAACAAATAAATAGTCTTACATTTATAAGGTTTTTTGCTTCTCCTGTAAAAAAGTAAAAAGTGTACTTACGGCCTTTTGGATTTTAGGTGACGATATGTTAATTTTTTTATAAAAGTATAAATAACACCTTAACACATAAATTATAAATGATTAATGTATTGTAAAGTTCAATACAGTTTGACAATAACAGGTTAAATAAAACAAAAAAAAAAATTTAATTATAGTTTCTAAAGAGACTCTTTTGTGCCACTCCATTTTTAACAATATCACCTTAACAAAAACCAATTCAAACAATTACTGCATTTTAAAGCATTTGAATCTAATTCGGGTCGTTAACTTTTCCAAGACACCCCAAATTGCAGACTTTTATATTATAGCTTTTATTTGATATGTTGCTTTATAAGCCATAATAGATTTGTTTAAAATGTTTATGCAAATAGAATATCTTATTTTACGAGCATACATTTGAACACATTCAATGGACTAAAAATTATCTGAATGATATTTCATTTGGACTTGTAACTATTTGGAGTACGTACGTACGTGACACCTTGAATACCATAAATATGTTGTCAACCTCATTAGAATAAAACTTTCAACATTTATTTGCATGCTAGACACAATTAATAATTACAAAACAAACAAATAAATAAACATTTAAACAAATTTCGCTACTTCTACAGTGTTCTTTTAAATTAAACTGAAATCTACAAAGTACTTGCAGGCGAATAAAATTTCACTTTTTTCTCTGTGTGAAAAATAACAATGTTTATGGAATAAAAATTTCACACAGTTAAATTAATTAAAAAGTTTAAATTTGTAATTTTAAAATTCTCTGACAATTGCATCTGTTTGTGGCGGATGTTTTTTGTATCGTATTTAAGAATATAATAAAAGAGAAGAAAAAATTATAGTAAATCAAAATCTGATTTTTAATCATCAATCAGAATTTTTTTTTAATTTTGCACCTATTACCATAGTAATGATATCAGTAATCAGAATTTGAAAAAATAATGAAAAATATTTATGATTCGGTTGTGAAGTAAATTCAGTATTTTCAATTCCTATTGAATGAAATAGTTTTTTGTTATTAACATCAGCTATTTAACATAAATTTGTTCTCATACATATTCCATTTCATTAAAAATTCATGTTAAATTAAAATCAGCTATTTAACATAAATTTGTTCTCATACATATTCCATTTCATTAAAAATTCATGTTAAAAAATAGCTGATGTTAATTTAACATGAATTTTTAATGAAATGGAATGTAAGAAAAAATGCATGTTAAATAGCTGATGTTAATTTAACATGAATTTGTAATGAAATGGAATGTAAGAAAAAATTCATGTTAAATAGCTGTAGAAATTGTTATTAACATCAGCTATTTAACATGAATTTTAAATGAAATAGAATATGAATAAATAGCTGAAGTTAATAACAATCTCTGCCCAAGTAGATAGAAATCGGTGCTGTTTAGTAGCAGTAGTCTAGTTGTAGTAGTCTAGTTTAATTTTTCTTCTCTTATTTAGAAAATCACATTAATTAATAAAAATATTTCTTTCAATAAGAATTGCAAATACAATAAATGAACTTAAGCCCGATTTAGAAATTATTCCTGATTAAAATTATTGAAAATTATTAAATAACTAAACATAACAAGCTAAAAAGTTTCAGCAAAAATAGCAACATACATATTTCGCTCTAAGTAATCCAATGATTAGATCAATTAATATTTTAATTGAATGTTAATTAAAAAATCTATTAAATAATTAATTGAAAAAAAATGAAACTAATCTATAATGGTGTTTCCAATTAAAAAAATTATTTAATTTATCAATAACTTCAATTAATTTTTTAATTAAATTTAGATATGGGCTAGTTGAAAAAAAAAATATAATGAGTTTTTCGCTGTACTCTGTCTTCATACTTGTATTCAAGTGTATAATTATGTTTTCACCATCCATTTATCTTCGGCGGAAATCAAGAGTCCAGACAAATCTATCTATAGCCTACATTTGAGAAAAAAATAATTATAACAAAATATGTTAATAAAAAGTTTTGTACATTCTCATGCATTGGCTGTCTGGCAAATAATGTTGAAACTATTTTATTTGTTTCGTTTCTATTTAATGTCTTTAGGAAACCTTCTAATACCATGCGCGTTATATAATTGATGTTGCAAAGGAAATTTTATTTATGTATGTTTAACGACTTAATTATAGTAATTAATTTCCTAAAAAAAATACTGACAAGAAAAACTGTAGCAGGAATATTTACTTGTGATTGAAGCAGAGTACGTTAAGAAAACGCTATTAGAGCAAATAGATACACAATTAAAGCGAATGCAGTTACAAAATCTTTGCGACGCACAGTGGTTCAGAATCGTTTTTCATTGGCCAAAACTCTGTAACTTTTGCCCGAATGAAGATTTTTATGTAATTATATTTTTTATTAGACTTATCTGTCTAATAAAAAAGCTTTTATCCAAATTTAGTTTCATTAGAATCAGTACAGGTGGTTGTTGAGAATTCAAATTCGCACTTTATTATTATTATTTTTTTTTGTTATAAAAAGGTCTTATAATGAAAATTAAATCATCTTTATAAAAACAACAAAGTAGGTTTTTGAAAGTTTAGTACAAAAGCAAAGTTTTTTTCAGTCATAAATAGATTGTGGACTCTTTTGTATATACAAAAACAAAAGTATGTAAGATATGCCCAGACATAAAGAATTGAACACTCTACTAGATGAATATCTACAAGACACTGAATCAAAATAATTATGTCAAAAAAACTAACTTCAATGCAAAGATCTAATGGAACATATATGCCCCAACTGCAGAATTATGCAGGGGGAGCCAATTTCTTCCTCCGATTTTGGAATAAAAAATTAAGGGACCAAACTGCAAACAACCCTCTTCGGACAAAAAAGAATTTCGAAAATCTGCTCACATATGATAGAGTTATGCATGGGGGAAAACATTTTACCCTTCCGATTTCCGATAAAAAATTATGGGATCAAACTGCAGACAAACCCTTTTAAACAAAAAAAAAATCGCTTTACAAAAGGCAGTATTATGCAGGGGGAGCCAATTTCTTCCTCCGATTTTGGAATAAAAAATTAAGGGACCAAACTGCAAGCAAACCTCTTCGGACAAAAAGGAATTTTGAAAATCGGTTCACTAACGACAAAGTTATGCATAACGGGAGCAAATCTCTCCCTCCAAAATTTTTTTTAATTAACATTTTTTTGTTTTTATCAGCATGCCACGCCCTCTACTGCGAATATTTTGACCTAATTTTTTGGCTAACTTAGTTTTAATATGTTTCTTTTCTGATTTAGGTTTTGGCCAATGATGTCGTTAAGTAATGATTTGAAAAAATTCAGTATTTTTTAATTCTTTAAGATATTATTAAGTCAGTAAAAGAAGCGAAAGGGTAGCAAGATAGATTCACTTAGGTTGACAGACCCATTTACGTTACGTGGTGTTAAGTGGCATTTGGATACAAAAAAGAGAAGCTTAATTTATTTTTACTTTCGTTTTTTAAAACTCTGCTATTGAGCGTTTTATTCGAGCCCTGTGATATGCGTTATCATTTGCTTTGTAGTCGACGCACTAATTGCTTCGTCAAATATATTAATAATATAAGGCAAAAGCCTTTCGTTGAACAATAAAAATGATAAATATTTAAAATATATAAGGTGTGTAAATACAATATTTCACTATATTTAATGAAAAAGATATAAGCTTTCAAATCCGCAGATATGCGATAATAATATGGAAAACTCTTAAGCCAAACAAGAAATAAGTAAATTGTTTGCTAAATTTTGATTTGCTGTAATTATTGTTTTTCGTTTTTGTTTTTTCTTTTCTAAAACACTAACGTTATAACGCATTAAAATAAGCTGCGTGCAATAAACTAAAAATAAAACTAAAAATAAAGGCCTAATCAATTTAAAGTCGAGAAACGCAACAGAAAATCAAACACGCAAAAATTGTTATAAAGACTTTTTATGGGCTGTTGCTGTAGTAAATTGCAAAATTTTCCAATTTTGATTAAAAAAAAAAATAAATAAAATTTAAATTTTACTTGGGTGTAGGTAGCGCAATTTTCTTGTACTCAAATATAAACTAAAAACGAGTAAATTGACCTAAATTTTTTATTTTTTTTTATAATTTACCCGCACTTTAATAAAAAACAAAAATTCGATTGCGTTTCTTAATACAAATTATACACATACCGATTTGTGCGTGTATGTCTGAGTGCGTATTTTTTTTTTGTGTAGTGCAACATGCAACAATTTGATTTCTTTGACTTTTACATGCATCTGTGGATCAAAGTGTTTTAATACAATATTTCTTATAGCAGCTTTGTTGAGACAAGTCTAAGCTGCAAGTATTTGATGTCTGTTTGCGACTTACAGATGTATGTATGTATGTATGTGAAACGCATTTAACAAAGACTTTGGTTCAAATGATCCCATTTTTCTTTTATTTTTGGCTTTTGTGTGTTTCTTGTTTTTCGTAAAAAAAAATCTACAGCTGGTATTTTTCATTTTATTTAACTCTCTAATGTAGATTTTTGTCTCGTAGCACACCAGCCAACACTGTTTGAATTGAACAAAAATAAAAAAGGAAACAATATCGACATGCCACTTCCACATATGAGCAGAATACAATAAAATATATGAAACTATGCTGATACATACTCGTATATAGAAATCAATACAGATAATTTAGCATTAGGAAGCAGGGACGTATGCATAAACATATAAAATAATATCTTACCTGATGTAGAAATTTGTGTTAAATGTTAAATACACGGCAAAATTTTTTTCAGAGTTTTTCGATTATTTTAGTTTTGGCGCTATTTTTCGTTTTTGGGATTTTTTTTCGGTTTTGGCATTTTTGGCGATTTTTTTTCGTTTTTTGGCGATTTATTTTAGTTTTAGTGATTTTTTAGTTTTGGCGCTTTTTTTCGTTTTGGCGATTTTTTCGGTTTTTGGCGATTTTATTGTTTTGAAATTTTATAGTTTAAGTGGTTTTGAAAATTTCAAGAGTTTGCCTCTTACGCTGTCCAAGATACAGCAAGTTGTTAAAATTACATAGTCAAAATAACATTAACTGATAGAATACCCTTTAATTTTGATTTTTTAAATTTCAGTATTATTGGTATAGTCTGCATAAAAATACACTAACTTTGAAAATTGCAAGTGTCTATATGTGACGCGCAAAATAGAAAGGGACCTAAGGGTAAAAACCGGTTTTGTTCAGGAGAGCCATTATAAAGATTTAAATACGTGTATCTTTGGTGTACCATCACATCATAAAACGCGCATATCTCTGGGAGGGAACACTTATGGGCATGGGATCGGTCTCATTCGATGCTCAGATGTTGTCCACATCAAAAAAAAAGTGAAAATTGATTTTTTTTTTACCCTTAGGACCCTTTCTCTATGCGCTGTCACATATATAATTGCCTCTATATTACATTAGGATTTCAACATGTTTCGTTGCTCGCTTTAGATCACCCTTTAATTTTTAACTGTCATATATTTGTTGTTGCAGCGGCCAAAGTTTTACATATTCGGTGACAATTTGAGGCCCGTAGCTTATTATTATTATTATTATACATATAACATTATGTTGTGTTATGTTGTGTTATGTTGTGTTATGTTATGCTATGTTGTGCTGTGCTATGTTACGTTAAGCTAAAATTTTTCCGCCATACGTTTACTGCATGTATTCGTAAATAAAGCTAAGGTTTGTTAAGAAATCTCTTTAGTGTCTAGTTCGTACGACGCCCCGAAATAAATTACAATAATTGTTGTTTGTTTTGTTGTCGAAATTCATTCATACTTCCATACATGGAGACAAAAATGTACTTAATGTCTTTTAGGATTCAATAGAAAACACTTAGTAAGTAAAATATTTCAAATATATTCGCATTTGTATGTGTATCAATATTATGGCATCGATTGCTGTTCAAAAGAATTACAACATACAATATAAACTTGTTTATACAAAAAAAATTACGATTACAGCAACTTAATACAACTAAAATTTTTATTTGTAATTGGTAAATACTAGCAAATGCATTTGCAACATGAGGCCGTTGGATACAGCCAATACGTACGAATTGTACGTGTATGCAGTTGCAGCACCTACAATCGAATACATACTTTCCTTTAAATTTATTATTTATGTTTAGAAACTATATTAATTTTTGTTTTTTACTTATTACAATTGGCTCTACACACACACACAGGCTTAAGAGTGTATTTTATAATCATAGAAAATTTATTTTCTTATTAATTGTAATTTGGCAGAAATATATGTACTTTGAGTAATTAGTAAAGTTATATTAAAAAAATATTGGAATGCGAGTATGTACATATTTAATTCTTAGAGTCTTTATTTTCGAAAGTTTGGAACTTGTTTCGTTTAAGTTGCTCAAAACAGGCGCCAAGTGCTAGAGTGCCATAGTGATAGTGTTTTGTCTTCTACCTGTTATTTCGACCCAAGTGAAAACTTACTTTCTCTTCGCAGCAACTTTTCAAACCTAAGCTAACCTAAAACTTCAAATGAGTACATCTCATGGTTTTTTTACAGCTTTTTAAAATCATTTCTTTTTTAAATCGAATGGCAAAGCAATTATGTGCCGCAGCTAATAACGAGCAACCTAGAGAGTTTCGATTTAAATTTCAAACTTTAAGGAATTTAATTGCGTATGATCTATTTTTTTGTTTTCAAAATATTGTTTTTCTGACCCCACTGTAACCTTATAGTCTCTTTTATACCAATAGCTGAATAGAGCTTGTCATTTTATGGTAAAGCGGAATAAGCAAAACATGATATGGTTAATATTTTGTAACAATCACCCCTATGGTGAATAAAATGTGAAATTTTCATTCCCCATAAAGGGAAATTCTCTATCGCTATCAATGCCTAGTGAATGTAGAAAATGAGAAGAAGATTTGTAAAGGCTTAAAATTAAGAGAAAATCGGACAAAATTTAATTTTGATAGTAAGAAATAAACAAATGTTGGGTTTCAAATGCAATTTTTTTAAGCGTAGAGTTAGTTAGTTGTGTTTTTAAATATTTTAGGGGACGTGGAAAAAATTTCTTAGTATACCATCGCCATAAAAGTTACTGCATGTGAACCAAAGAGGTTCATATTCAATGAAAAAAGATGTTGCAGGAAACTATTGTTATTAGTCGTGTACAAGAGAATGACAAAAGTATCGTTTTAAATACTCTTTGAGAATTGGCCGTGACACTACTATGCATGTGTGTGTGCAGCTTAATTTTAAACCGAATACGTACAATTATAAACATCCAACAACCATATTTATACAAATTTGATAGACTATGTGAGCTACAATTACACGCAAGAATATAAAAATATTCTGACTATTAAATCTACTACACATGCGTATATACAGAGCTATTTTATTTACACACACACATAAAGCATGTTTTCAAACAGCCAGACATGTACTCCCACACATTTTCCATACCATTTTATATACACAAATAATCGTATACGGTTCCGAATGATGAATAAATATCCCGAGTATCAGCGTATATTTTTTTATCTGATTAAATATACATAGCCTGAGTATAAGCATACTCAGACTACAAGTACGAGAAGGATACACATGTGCCTTTTAATTTTTAGTTGCAGCGTATTTTAGTTTTTGTTTCGCATAAAGTCCATATTTACACTAAGCTGATCAGTTTGAGGGAGAGAGAGATGAGGGGCACAGTAACGTTTCTTTTTTTCAAAAATTTAGACGCCAAACAAGTTGAAAAATCGCCACGTTTGGCGAGAAATCGCCACAATGTGGCTTCATGATTAAACAGAATTGCGGCATAAACACATTTTCCATACAAATTTTCCCAAAAAAGCAGCCCGAAAAAGCAATCGAGACATAGCATCGATTTTATTTTGAGATCGTTTTTTCTACCATCTCACAAATAAATACTCATTCTCTCCAAAATGTTACCATACTTTCAAAGAAAATTGCAAATTGAGTCAATCAATAAACTTTCTTATTAAGTCCATATTTACACTATGCAAGTCTTATTGCTTAAGCTGATTAGTTTGAGTCTCCCTCAAAGGGCACAGTAACGTTTCTTTTCCCCTCGTCTCTCTTTCCTAAGAAACTAATCAGCTTAGCAATAAGACTTGAATAGTGTAAATATGGACAAACGAAGTATAAAGATGCTCTTGTATGTTGGAATCGGCTTTAGTCTTAGTTGCTTGAGAAAAAATATGTGAGCGCACAAATTGTTTGCACTACAATTGGGATTATGCGCAGGTACTAAACTTAAAAATTAAATTACTTATGTATATTTTTTTTTTGAGTACTCATTGTCTCATTTTCCGTCGTGGACATTATTTAGTAATCTTGACATAAAAATAATTATTTATAACTTTTAATATTAAGTTGGAAGTATAATATTGAAATTATGCGATGTATTAATTCAGTTCGCCTACAAAAATAAACTGAACAAAATCAAGGGAAAAGTGAAAACATCCGTGTGAAAAATATTATTCACGATAGAGATGAATAATAATAAGAATACACGAGAATCTTCTAGGAAAGTTAAAAAATACAGCAAAAAAAACTCGTACAATTTTCTTACTACATATATTATTAGCATTAAAAAATTTAAACTATTTTCAAAATTTGTGTTTTTCATATGATACGAATTTTTATTAGTTTTGCAACTATTAGCTTTTGAATTAATTCATAACTTGCTTCTAATTATGAGCAAACATAAATGAATAATTATTTTATGAAATTCCTGTTTATTGTATGCAAATTAATACAATAATAACAACATTACGAGTATATGAAACATCATATTAATCATACGCTGTAGATGTCGTAAAAGTTTTAGACAGATTGAAACAATGGATCTGGTTATTTCTTGTTTTTTTTATAGTGCTTCTAAAGCATTTTTTTTTATAAAATATATTTAACTAATTCCATGTAAAATGAAAATAACTCATTTTAATTTTGGTACAAGTTCATTAATCTGCGATAAATTCACACACCAATAGACACAGTCACAATGCTGTTGATGTTCAGCACAGAAATGTACCACTCAAGTGCGAGTGACTTGATGCCTCATTAAGTTCTCATGTTACGTATGAATGCAGATAAAAAAAAATTTAATATACGAGTAATTAAATATCTTCCTCAAACAAAATCAAAATTCACGAATATGCACCATAATGATTTGGTATGTAACAAATTATAGAAATTTTTTAAACATATCGCAAATAGTAGATATTTCATGTGAAATCAACTACAAAAAATGTGTAACTTCACGCAAAATATCCCAGCAAAATATAATTAAGACTTTCTGAGTCGCATATATATACTTCTTCTGTAATTCCAACTGTGATATTAGAAGTTAAGGAAACGCTGTGATATTTTATTTAATTTTATTTATATTTGCACATGAAATACCGATGTATTTTTATTTGCATTAAGTCTTTATTTATTTAATTTGAAAATTTTGCATGTTATTATGGAACGAAATGCATATAGACAATCGTTTAACCATAAAAACAAGCAAAATTTTCAAATTAAATATATTTGCCAATATTTTTTACATTATGTGTTTTATGTCGTACAGTTTATATCTTAAAAGTAAATTCGAATGAAGGATAAAATATATTTCAATAAAAATAATTATCCCTGAAGGTGTTGGAAAATCCCAACGAAACGTCGGATGCATTAAAAATGAAATAGAATAGTATGTAGATGCATGTGTACCAATTAAATTAATTAAATTTAGTCTTACAGTTAAATTGATAGTCTGTGTATTTTAATATTTAACATTCGCTGCATATCAAATATATATTAGTGGCACTTTTCTCTCTCTCTCTCTTTCTCTCTCTCTCTCTAACAAACAATAATATGCATACACTTAAAAATGCAATTGAGTTTAAGCATTAAAATATTTTACCAAAAACCACTGGTTACTTTCAAATCATAAAAAAGCCAGCAAAGTGTTCTTTAAAATAAAAGATTACCTTGAAAAATAAAGTTTGCGCTTTTTGAATTTAAAAATCACTCATCATTGAGTTTTAAACTTGACAAAAAAAGCTAAATAAATTTGGTATGGAATTTGTGTATCACAATGTTTTACAGTGCGTGTCAAAGAAATTTAATTGACGAATTGACATTGTCGCTTTAAAGTTTATGTATTTGTGCGAATGGTATGCAGGTAACAATAATGCCAGTCGTTGGATGGTTATTCCAAAAGGGAAGAAAAAGTTTTCTCTGTGTCTATATTGAGGAGCTCGGGTTAAAAATGCTCCTTCGTGTCTCGAATTAATGTAGTGTCGTTTAGGTAAAAATATCTGCATTAAAAAGGGCAGGAAACTAGCTAAGGTTCTATAAAATATCGAACGGAGATATCTACTTAAGTCATAAGTGATACTAAGGCTGCTAAAGGGACTTTCGAACTTTGACAGTTGATAGCGTCACATTTTGTTGAAGCTACATCTTTCAATTTGACTGTCATCAGTCCGTTTTTCCAATATAAAACGTTCAACAAAATACAGCTTTATGTCATATTTGATATTCTGCTTTTTGCGATTTGAAGGCGTGGTCGACTCGCATGCGGGCCACCCTTCGTAACGAGTATAAAAAATTTTAAGATAGAAAGAGCTTAATAAAAGACCATAAATAAGGTGCCTTACATAAATATACATATACGACATCGAACCTGATCCGCACTGTGCGAGGTGCACTGCAACACCTTTTGTCTTAGCGTAAGCAAGTAACAGATCTCATGACAATTTTTAGAAATTAAAATTTAACAGAGTTCGGCTGAGAGAATTTGTTATTTAAGTATGTTGGTGTTTATCTTGTTTTCTTCGATAGTTCCCAGTTGGCCATGTCTTTTAGACACCTTAAACGATGAGTACAAAACAATAGAAAATCGTAGAAGACATATTGATGACAGCTCAAATAAATCGTTGACGGAATTTTCGAACAAATGGCCACGAAATCATGCAAGACCACACCATCGATTTGATTGAAGACAAAACACACGACTTGTCGCTTAGATTGTCATCAACAAAGTCAAAAGTTTTTAATTGAGGACAACATGCAAGACATTGTAACTCGGATTGTCGTGAACGACGATTTCATTTCCTTTATAGACCAACCTAAATTACAACGCAAAGCTTTGACTGGTTGTCGAAATTTCTCATGCCCATACAAAATGTATGAAACCAACCGAAATAACGCGGCGTCAACGCTTTGCAATTGGAATATCCAATTTTGACAGCGTGTAAAGAAGTGAAGTTGGCTGCAAAAGTACTGTTGTTTTTGTTAAGTAAAGTAGCTTTAGCTACTTGCAGGTCAATTTATTTTTATTTTTTATTTCTATTTAGAGTTTTTTATTAATCAAAGTGAGTAAACATTACTGTTTCTGGCGCACCGTTAACCCTCTAATATAGGTTACTCATTTCAACGTAAAAGCTAAGCGCTAAGTTACGTTGCGCTTTACGTCGTAATTTAGGTTGGTCTGTTAAATTGTTCACGAGAAAACTAAATAACGGAGGATACGTCGTACAAGAGTCATGTATGACAATGTCGTGCAAGGCAATCTGGCCAGCAATGTGCTCTCTCTCTCTCTCTCTCTTTTTGTTTTTTGTTGTTTATTTTGATTGATGTTGTATACATCTAAAGGCCGACAAGTATCCAACAAACGTCGTGTCCCGATTCTGTTCCATGCGGTTCTTTTGGCATAAAATAAACCTGAAACAAAAAATTTACTGGAATAGTAAAAAATATTTACTGAAACTAAATTTTATTTCACACAATCATTTGTTTGGACATTTTTTGGGGAATAATTTTTTCTATGCTGGCATCACTTGTTTTCTTATTTACGATATTTTATTTTTCACATCAATAATCAGCAGCGTGCAACTATTCAACGCAAACTCACTTAATTTCTTATATCACCTATAACATCAGGTAATACAAAAAGAACATAAATATAATTTTCTTTAACAAATTTCTTAATAGTTTAACTTAAGTATTTCCTTACTTTTAACAAAATTCCCTAAAGCATGTTGCCTGCCATTCTTTTATAAATATAAAATATTAAATTTTTAACACCGCACTATAAATGAGTACACATTTATATTTATAAAAAATGTAAATTTGTTTATTGAAATTTACAAATAATTAATTATATTAATATTTTCAAGAAAGTTTATTTTGTAATAATAATAAGTAAAATTTATGAAAAATATTTGACAACAATAAAATATGAAAAATTGATAAAAATAATTTTTGAAATGCAAAGTAATATTCTTACAAGTTAAAAGTACCTACAAGTACTCCCCTCTCAGTGAGCGTGAAAGCGTTCAGGAAGTCTTATAGTTCTACCAGATCTTGATTTCAAAACTTTCTGATTGATGGTACTTTCAAATTTATTTTCTTCAATATTGGTATTTACAAAAAAAGCAGGCTTTACTCGGTCAATTGATATTGTTTCCCTTTTGCCTTTAACTAAGATATCAAATGTTTTATTATTTCGTCGCAAAACTCTAAATGGTCCAACATATTTCGGTTGAAGAGGCTTTACGTAACAATCGCGACGTATCCATACATGGGAGCATTTGCTTAACTCTTGATGTACAAAGAATTTTTGTGAATTGTGTTGGTGACATGAGGTTTCTATTGGTTTAAGGTTTTGCATTAATTTTTGTATTGTTTTCAAATGATATTTAGGGTCAATTTTTCCAACGGGTTTAAAAAATTCCCCTGGAAGTTGTAAGGTTTCGCCATATACCATTTCTGATGGTGATGCTTCAATGTTTTCCTTCAGGCTTACTCTTAATCCTAAAAGAACAGTATGCAAGGAAACAGTCCATTGTGCATTATTAGCACACGTTAGACCGGCTTTAAGCGTTCGGTGAAATCGTTCTACTAATCCGTTAGCTTGTGGATGATAAGCAGTTGTAAAATTGTGAGATATTCCTAAATTCTTAGTTATTGTATTGAACAAATGCGAAGTAAATTGACTTCCTCGATCAGTAACGATAGTGCTTGGAATACCAAAACGACAAATCCATCCATCATAAAAAACTCGAAAGACCGATTGAGCTTTTATGTCTTTTAGAGGAAAGGCTTCTGGCCAACGACTGAAACGATCAACACACGTTAATAGATATGAATATTCCTCCGAAGGTGGCAATGGTCCAACGATGTCTAAATGAATCATGGAAAATCGATTGCTAATAATTGGAAAATTTGCAAGTTTGCTTTTGGTATGTCTTGTTATTTTAGAGCGTTGACAGTCTTGACAGCCTCGTGACCAATCGTTGATATTTTTGTTAATTGATGGCCAAAAAAATTTAGAGCAAATGAGCTTTCTGGTGGCTCGAATGCCAGGGTGTGATAGTGTGTGAATATTCTTAAACACTATCTCCCGAAATTCGTTTGGAACATATGGGCGAGCAATACCAGTTGACATTTCACAATAAACTTTAGTGTCTGTATTTGGAAGTGTAACAAGAACAAATTTTTCATTACCTGGTGACTGCAAAAATTCTCTAAGTTGAGAGTCAATCTTTTGAGCTTGACTCAATTTTGTATAGTCTATGGGTTGAATTTGAATTGCTTCAATACGTGATAAGGCATCCGCTATGATATTATCTGAGCCAGGTATGTGACTGATGTCTGTGGAAAATTGAGCAATAAAATCAAGATGATTCCGTTGACGTGGTGATGCCTTTTCCAACTTTTGCTTAAACGCAAATATTAAAGGACGATGATCTGTGTAAATTGTAAATCTTCTGGCTTCTAACAAATGACGAAAATGACGAATTGCTTTGTACATAGCTAAAAGCTCTCGATCATATGTGCTGTATTTCTCTTCAGTCGTGCTAAGCCTTTTACTGAAAAAACCAAGTGGTTGCCACGAGTTATTAACAAATTGCTCAAGTACAGCACCAATAGCAAAATTTGATGCGTCAACCTTGAGAACCATTTTGCCATTAGGAGCTGGGTGAGACAAATATGTAGCATCAGCCAAAGCTTTTTTACAGTTGTTAAATGCATTTACTGAGTCTTCAGTCCAAAGTATTTTGCGATTATCATTCTTTTTTGTTGTTCCTTTTAAAAATATATTGAGTTTCATTTGTTCTACTGCACCTTTTGGAAGAAATTTTCGGTAAAAATTGAGCATAGCCAAAAATCTTCTAAGTTCTTTAATAGTTTTTGGAAGAGGAAATTCGTTTATTAATTTTACTTTCTCTGAAAGTGGACTGATTCCATTCGTACTAACATGGTGTCCAAGGAAATCAATTTCAGGAACGCCAAAAACACATTTTGCGGGATTAACCTTAATTCCGTATTTTTTAAATCGATCAAATAGAACTTTGAGATGAATAAGATGTTCCTCCTCTGATTTTGAGAAAACACAGATGTCGTCAATGTAAACAAATACAAAATCAAGCTCCCTGCATACTCCATCAATAAAACGCTGGAAAGTCTGTGCAGCATTGCATAATCCAAAGGGCATTCTCAAAAATTCAAATAACCCAAAGGGTGTAGTGACAGCAGTCTTCGGAATATCATCCGGGTGCACTGGAATTTGATAAAATGCTTTTACTAGATCTAATTTCGAAAATATTGTAGCTCCATGAAGGTTCATTTGAAAATCAGTTAAATATGGAACAGGATACTTGTCTGCAACAGTAATACTATTTAGAGCCCTGTAATCACCACAAGGTCGCCATTCTCCGTTTGGTTTTCTCACCATGTGAAGAGGATTTGCCCAATTACTGCTGGATGGTCTAACAATTCCTTTGTCCAACATATACTGGAATTCATCTTTAGCAGCTTTTAATTTGACCGGATCTAGTCGTCTTGGTCTACAGGAAATACTTGGGCCTTGAGTGATAATGTGATGATATGTATCATGATGAGCTTCAAAGTTATCAGATAATATAAAAATTTCTGGGTACTGTTTTAAAATAGTGTGATATTTGCTTTCACCAGAGACCATCTTAATACCAGTAAAAGTATCATTAATAATATTACCACTAGTTCTAAGATTGGTTATACCATCAACTAATGATTTTTGTTTCAAATCAGGAAGAAGATGGTAGTGACGAAGAAAATCGGCTCCTATAATCGGGTGGGATACATCAGCAAGAATAAAATTCCATCGGAAACTTCTTCGTAGACCTAAGTCTAAATTAAGATATAGCTGACCAAATGTTTTAATTTCTGTACCGTTCGCGGCATAAAGTGAAAGCTTTTGAGGAGATCTATAATTTTTACATGGATATACTGAAATTTCAGCTCCAGTGTCTACAAGAAATTGTACTTTTGAATGTTTTTCAGTAACAAATAAACGACCATTACAAAATTCATCTATACAAGCGGTCGAGGAACTTGTATGACTTGAATTTAGTTTTTTTGGATAACAAATTTGCAGGGTTGAATGCATTTGAGTGCTTTTTCAGCAAAACGATAATGGTACCAACATAATCCTGAGTTTTTTCTGTTGGTTGAAACTCCCCTTGACCCATCACGAATTTTGAGAGCTGAATGACTTCGCCTTAAGGAAGGTCTGGATCGTGATTCAAGAGCATCGATTCTAGCAATAATATTTTCTAGTTTTTGTGAAATTTTGTTTTCATTTGAAATCGGAGATATTTCAGAAACAAACATTGATGTTGAACTTGAAACAGCTTCCAAAATCTTATCAGCCTGATAAGCCAATTTATCAACGTCATTTGTTTCACAAACTGCTAAAATACTCTTCACTTTGTCTGGTAAACGTTCCATAAACAAGGTTTTTAAAATTTCATTGCTTACTTTACCATTAGAAAGTGATTTCATACGCTGAAGATAATTGGATGGTTTTTCATCACCTAAATCCATTCCATTTAACAAACGTTTCAATTGTTGCTCCGCAGATTCAGCAAATGATTTCATAATACGATTTTTGATTGCGTCGTATTTGCTGGATGAGGGTGGTGAAACGATTATATCTTTAACGATATATAAGACCGATTGATCCAAGTTCATCACTAAATATTCAAATTTTGTAGTATCTTGAGTGATTCCACACATGCGGAAACATGCTTCAACTTGTAGAAACCAAACTTCTGGTTCATCTTTCCAAAAAACAGGAAGCTTAGGAGTCTTTACTGATGATATTTCAGGAATATTTACAGGCTCTTCTGGAGGTTGATCGGCATTCAAAGCTCGCGCATTTTGTAATGTACCGCGAGCAGGCACTTCTTCGAAAACGGGCATTTTGATTATTATGATTCTTATTTCGGGGTCACCAATTATAAATGAGTACACATTTATATTTATAAAAAATGTAAATTTGTTTATTGAAATTTACAAATAATTAATTATATTAATATTTTCAAGAAAGTTTATTTTGTAATAATAATAAGTAAAATTTATGAAAAATATTTGACAACAATAAAATATGAAAAATTGATAAAAATAATTTTTGAAATGCAAAGTAATATTCTTACAAGTTAAAAGTACCTACAGCACAATAAATCAATCATAAACATCTTTTGAAGTTAAAAATGCGAAAAGTTAACCGCCATCTTTTAGTTGTAGCATACTTATCTGCTCACAAGCTTTAACCAGGGTGATAAAAAAATAATTAAATGAACTTAAGCAATATCCAAGTAATATATTATATTTTATATATAAAAAAAAACTAAAACTGACCTGCACTAACAAACAAGAGCTTAAAACATAAAAGAAAACTGCAACAACTTTGTACGACTGTTGAATTAGCAGCCATTGTGGAACGTTGCTTGCCGGTTGCAGCAAACGATTTTTTTTGTAATACATATTTTGCTAAATACTTAAATAAAAATTATTACAAGATTTTGTAATTTTGTTTTTTCAGCATTTCTTGGTATTTGTTGCAGCAGTTTGAAATGAAAGTTATTTCTGTAAAATATTTGCGCCATATAACAATGCAAAACTATTTTCTTTTTTTTTTGTATCACCGGTCTTGTAATCAATTTTTTATTTATTTTTTTTTTTGCAAAAGTAATAAATAAAAGGTGTGGTGCTAAAATTGTTTAACAAATGAAGGTTAGCCGCCAATAATGTTGTAAGTGGCAAAATAATAATTTTTCAGGAGAGCCAAAAAACGTATTTTATAACAAGATTGTTTTTTTTCATTTATTTTTTTTTAGCTTATCGACAATAATGATAATTAGCATTAACGTTTCTTTTTGTATCTCTGTTACATTTATCAATTATTTTCAACAATTTCGTTTGCATGATTTTGTTAGTTACTTACAAAGTTCTTCCACTTGCTGACTATTTGTAATTGTATGGTTTTGGTTTGATGTTTGAAGAACTCAAGAGAGTAATAATAATAGTAATCTGTTAAAAAACTGGTTTTGTAACAATTGTCTTTTACAACGTTTTTCATGGCTACGCTTCAAATATATTGAAGGCAATTTATACACGTGTAGTGTGTTAATACCTTCCGGCATGTTTCTGGAATTTGTGTTTTTTGGCTTCCAGTATATAGTTTATATAAAAAAAAAGAAATAATAATGAAATTTAAATGGTAACTCCAAGATTGTTTAATATGCAAGTCCAAGAAGTTCATACTTTCATCTCGCTTTTGCTCGGCTCAAAGTCTTCTCAACCAACTGTGGTCGCTGGACTGCGAGGGCAACATCGTGGTAACAATAAGGTTTGATATAAATACGACTGTTAAATTTAGATGAAAAATACATGTGTATCGTATATACCAATAACTTTCAATTATTAACATATAAATTGGCTTAAGTTATTTTTAACAAAAATTGTAATTAAAATAAGCACAAACTAGTTTACCGGAAGGCCATAACCGCCAAAAAAAAGCTTAAGCGACATAAATTTCGAACTTCATTTTTTGACCAAAATATATTGTTTGCGATCGTAAATAGTCGATTTTCGTAAAAAAACGAAGTCCAAAATATGTGTCGCTTAAGCTATTTTAGTGGTTATGGCTCGATATGGCCACCAAAGTTACCAGCTGTTGGTTGTCAGTTGGGCTGTACAAATAATCGTAGACTTGGGTCGAACTCTTTGTTCAAGAGTGTAGCATTCCATGGTTGAAATTTCCCAACTCTTTACTAAATAAATGTCAAAGGATGACAGCTCACATCTTTTTGACATTTCATCATTTGTCAGCCAATAGTTTCCTAACCTCAAATTTTCTCACCCTTCATTAATAATGTCAAAACACCCAAAGCCAATGGCAATCACCCAAAAAAAAATTTTTTATTTCTTGGGCGTTTGTTCATGTCATCGTTTCTGGCGATTTTTCTTGAGCGATTCTTCATAGCAGACTTGTACTAATTGGACATAATGAATAATGGCCCAAATAGATGGGTGGTCATTAATTTTTCAATTTGAACGATTGTTCACATTATTTTGGGCGATTTGGTATTTATTTTTGTTATTGTTCACTACGAATAAAAACTGAAAATTCTTTTCCTTGGTTTGTGCAGCCAGTCAGTTGCTATATGTAATGAAATTTGAGCATCTGGCAACGCAACTAAATTTCCGTTGCCATTTATAATGAAACCATAAGTTTTTTTTCTTTTTTGGTTGCACAAGTTAAATTATAAACTTAAAAAGCCGATAGCCCAGGTTTTTCTCTCTATTTATTTTATTTTATGACAATATGTCGAATAATAAATCTCTTGAATATTTTATTTTAATTTTAATTATAATAAATTTAAAATAATAATAATAATTTAAAATTGTTTTAAAGCTACAAAAATATTTTCATAATTTTTTGTGTCCCGCTTTTTTCACTTATTATAAATATTTCTGAAGTATCTATAAAATTGTGTGTGATAAAACAACAGTTACTAACTTTTTAATAATTTAGAAAACTATAACGTCAAGGTTGAACTTACAGCAGCATAATTAATAATTTGCCAATATAAATTCATAATTTAAATACGCATGTATGTATATGTATGTATAACAAACATTATTTAAACTTAATTAAATATGCGTAGTAAAAGAGACTTGGAGGTGCTGTTGTTTGCGCTGTTGCAATTTAAGAAAACCCAATTTACTTTACCAGCAGATTTTCAGCTTTAATTAACAAAATATTTACAATTAAATTTTTGTTAAACCCCGCTAACTATTGTATATTTTTTTTCGATTTTCCAAATGCTCAATGGTAATAGAAAATCTGAAAAGTTAATACTGAAAATAGCATTCGATCAAAAGCTTAAAAGCAAAGAAAAAACAAATTGTATCAATCACTTAAAACAGTCACTGACCAAAGTTAAAATTTATTGCTATTGCTGTTTGTTCTCTAACTGTTATTTTTTAATTCTTCTTTGACTGCAAGTCCGTTCATCACGTACAGCAGCACACGTACTCAGGCCAAGACAACTGTGGCATGATTGACCATATTTAATCATCGTACTGCACACAAACAGTCACTGCCGACAGAAAAAAACCCAAAAGTTATTATTAATGGCATAAAATTCAAATATTAAACACACGAAATTAAATTAAAATGTTAAATAAGTTTAATAGTGAATGTGTTCGGCTAATTAATGCCTCTAATAGTTACAGAGTAGTTTTATTACGAGTATTATACTTATTTTAAGGCTTTCAAATATAAAGTCTAATATTTTGAAGCTCAAAGAGAAATTGCCTGCAGATTTAGTTTATTTTTTTTCAAGTAAAAACTTTTGTTTTATATATTTTTTGCATGTTGGTGTGGAGCGTAATTAACTCTGCAATAAAAAAAAATCGAACAGCATGGCTCTAAATACAAGCTCAAGTGCTTGATAACGTAACGAGAGCAAAGGTGGACTTTTCTATCGAAATGGGCCAAATTACGGCATTCGATGTCGTAAAATTTTAACTGCGTTTGTATAGACATTTCGATTGCTATCGAATGCCGTAATTTGCCCCCAGTTTTTTGCACTCGTACATTGATTAAGAATTGTTAAGGTTTTCTTAAAAATGTCTAGCATTCTGTGCGTTATTGCGTAGCGTATTCAAGTCGAAAATAAAATTAAATCAGGTGAATGAATTATTTACATTAATGCTGTGGTATTAAGTCTAAAGTTTAATAAGCAACGAATAAGTAAAACAAAATAAAAATCAATAATTAAGTAAAAGATATGAAGAAGTGTAATAAATTTTAAAGACCATTAACATGCCAAACGCTTGTACCAAAATCAAAAAGAAAACAAAAACTATTTGCTAGACAAAATAAAATCCAACAAACTATTGCAGTATCGAGCAACATGTACATATCGTTACCCTAATGTAGAAAGGCACTAACTCATGATATTTTTGAAATCGAGATTTTTGTATTTTTCAATACATTACATGTTCTTCTATCGAAATATACGAAAAAATCAATTTCCAAAAAAATAATGAGTTAGAGACTTTCTATATTAAGGTAACGATATGTGCATGCAAAGACTTGCTTACATGTGTTATTTAAGCACATGCATACATACATATGTACATAGTATGTGTTTTGCACTTACTTGTTAATGTAACTCCATTTTAAATCGATTTATTTTTTGATAGGAGTTTTTTTTAAAGGCCTTCGTTTGAACAAAAAAATATATACGAGTACACATATATACATATAAATAATAATAATAAAAGTTAATTTTTTACCAATGTGGAATTCTTAAAATCGATTGGCATTTAATTTATTTTTTTATTTTATTTTTTTTTATAGAAACTGCAATAAATTTGTTCTAGAATGTAGATACTTTTTAGTTGTAAGTTTCGTTTGAAAGATAAAGTTGATTAATTAAAGCAGTTGCCCAAAATTGTTACTTACATAGATTAAGGGCCAATCCCACGATGTCGACAACGTTCGACTTGTCGCACACTTACATACATTTGAAACAACAACAAAATATCAAAATTTGTTTTTGTTTTGAATGTTAGTGGGACAGGCCCTAAGATTACATGAAACATGTTTTCTTGCAGCAAATTTCAAAATTTAAAAAAGCTTCAAAATAGAGAGAGAGAGAGAGAGAAATAAGAGATAACATAATATTTTAGAATAAAAATCTTGAAAAATTCATAATTTCCTATAATTTCGCTTTGTGTCATCTGATTTGTACACAACAACCTGCTGGCTGGACAAAAATTTTTTACCTTTTATATTTTGGGTTGGCAATACTTGTACATATTTAGATTTTTAATATGGAAAAGAATTCTGGCGGCAAATCAGATGGCACCCTGGTGGTCACAAATGTGAAATTCATAGAAAATTTTAGTGATTTCCTGACTTTTTTTTTTAATAGAAAAGTAACACTCAGGCAATAAATGCCTACTACTATTATTAGGTGTTACCTTCTTTAGGAAAGGGATAGTGATAGAGCAGACAGGTGGTAAAAGAAGAGATAGAGGAAAGCTTCATTCTTTTTACAACTCTGTTTTTTGCACGTTTTTTTAATAATGCAATGTTGCAGCGCCTCTGGTGTTAAATGAGGCGTATTAAATTTTTGAAGCTGTGATTAGCAGCGATGCAAATTTAGCGCGTTTCGCGCTAGATTTAGCGCGTTTTAACTATTCTAAACGCTCTTTTTTTCGTCTTAGCGCGTTTACTAAAAAAAGCGCTAAATTAGCTCGTTTTTAACAAAGTTATCATCACTTCAGTTCAATATATTTTTTTACTTTTTTTGCATAAATTTAACAATTTTCTAGTATTCAAAACTCATAATATTTTCTAAATTGGTTAATGATTCAACTGTCGCAAATAAAATTCCCTTGACTGTGATTAGAATTAAAAACGCATTTTAATACTGTAAATGGCAAACATTTTGAAATTTCACAACTAAAAATATGTACTCGTGACAAAAAAAAATTATATTACTTATTAAGCATCTATTCTAGTTGAAGTACAAAAAGCATTTGAATCGCAAAACTATTCGACAATTTATATAAGTTGTTACAAAATTTGGCAAATAAAATAAAAATAAAAACAAAGGATATCGATTATTTGGAAGCAATTCTGATTCTGTGTTGAATGATTTAAAAGAAAGAAAAGAGCTACTAAAAAAAATTAATTGTATTTACTAATGCAGATGTACATACATCGAATTTTATTAAAATTTAATTTAGCGCGTAGGAAAATAGCGCGTTTTGGCTATAAATAGTTGACAATGCTGTAACTTAGCGCGTTCTAGCGCGTTTTGCGAAGGGGAACAGCGCGTTTTGGCTATAAATAGTTGGCATCGCTGGTGATTAGTAGCCATTTTATTGGTTATTTTACTTCGCCGATGATTCTGCTACACAACGAAGAAGGGCGCTCTGATGTTACATTAAGATTAGTATCTGCTGAAGTCGGTATAATTCAGTGACCAGCACATGAACTTTCCTACAACAACTGATACAAAGGGACACTAATGCACATCAGAAAAATGCGTGGTGTTGTTATTTGATGACTGTCTGATACCGGGCTCGAACCCAGGACCTCAATTTTCATAGTCACCGTGCTAACTACTTCAGCCAACGCGACCCTTAACTCCTTTTATCTGGTAAATGTAAATTTTTGCCATTGTATTTTCGCATTACAAAATTATCCATACACTTGTGCAAACAATACATCAAAAATTAAAACTATCTTGCAATAGCAAAAACTTGCTCTAAATCACTGTTGGCACGTGACATTAAAAAATTTGTTTATGCGGCGCAAAAGAAAATCTATTCAAAATGTAACAACTATAATCTGCACATGCACAACATGTTCGCTACAAGCTTGTTTGATGTTTGAAACAACCAAGTGGGTGCTCAAAAGTTTGCAGCTGAAAAAAATATTCAGTTTTTGAACTTACTTTATGATTAACGGTTGTGCGACAGCGGTTAAGCGTTGAAGCTTTTCACAAATGCACTTCGTGAATTGTTAATAAAAATAAAAAGAATTGAAGAAAGCAAATTACACTTTTTTTATTGATGAGTGCAATACAATAAAATAACAACAAAATAACTGTGTCGCTGGACAGATACGGAAAAAAATACCTAAATATTGAAAGGAAATCGTTATTAACCGCCAAATACATTAGTGGAAGAACAACGTTAGCCAATAAAAGAAAATAAAAAATTTATGAAAACGTGCTGCGGATATAAAAACTAAATGTGCAATTAAATTAAAGAAATAAAATTACTATTGTACCATAATATTTTTTACAAAATAAAAAGACTGCCCTTTTGCAGTTGATTTAAACCACATTTACTAAAAACTTCAGGTGATTAATGATACCCCCTTTCTTATTAATTTACATAGAGAATTTATCAAGCAATTTTCAATAAGAAAATTAGGTATTAAGGAAAGCGTTTACTTAATATTCAATAAGTGTAGGTTTATTCCTTATTGTTTCATTGCACTGCTTAAAATTTATTTGTCATCACACGTTTGTTGTACTTGAAGCTGCTCGTATTGAAGATTTGATTGATGACAAATAACGCCTTTCCACCATCCAACGCTTTATTATGCTATGAAGACTTATGTTTTTTTTTAATTAGCATATATTGAATTATTTTGTGTAAACGAAACAAACCCATTTGATTTGAACAATCAGATTAAAAAATAGTAATAATGAAGCTGTAGTGTACAATTTATGTGGGATTTCTGAATTTTTCTAAAAATGTCTCCTTATTTGTTTATAATTCTTATAAAGTGTCATTGTGCATTTTGCTTTATACTTGTTAATGTTTGAAGATTTTGTTTGTCTTCAGTTAAAATTTATTATTATTTTTCAATGCCAAAAAAATTTAAGCGCATTATTTTTCTTAAATAACAAATGATTTAATACATTTTTATGTTAAACTATTTTAATACATATTGTTAAAAAAAAACAAAAAAAAAACAAAAAAAACAAAAAACACGAGCACAGAAAAGCATCTCTGCATCAATCAAAAGACTTAAGGAAAAAACTTGCACAGTGTGTGTAATGTGATGTGTGAGAGAAAGACTTAAGTAACAAACTTGTGGGAAATTATGATTTTAATGGATAAAAATATATCACGCTGCTTCTATTTTGTATGAGTATGTAATTTAACACCAATCGAAATGTTTTTTACCCATCATACATATTAGAATAATTTTTAGTTTTTGTGCATTTTACTATATATCAGAGAAATGATAAGACCCATTTAGGACATTCGAAGGGTAGATGCACTCCGTTCTTGTGATTAGCGCAAGTCACGTAGGCTTATGCATACATAATCGTCCATTTAATTTTTTTAGATAAAAAAAATTGCATGAGATGTGTTCTTGCGTAGTTGTTTAATTTTAAAAAGAGATTTTTGTTTTATTCGAAACACCTTTGCTGATTACAAGTTTTGCACATTTAAAGAGAAAAAATGCGAAAGTATTTTAAAATACGGAAGCTTAATAACTTAGTCGCTCCAGCATTGCCAGACATGACTAAAAATAAATGCAGTAAAGTGCGCCTTTGACTCGCACATGAAAGGTTCCTTGCGGACGCTACCTATCGCTCATTTACTGAAACAACGTCATAACTCCAAAAAAAAACTATAGTTTGCCAAAAAACGAGTTTAAAGTTTTCAAATTACGCACAATTTAATGAAAAAAAGAAAATTTAATTTTGCTTTCAAGAGTTGCGTAAGCAAGATATTTGTATGAAATTGTTCAATAACATTAAGAACGATACGAGGATTAATTCTGCATCATTAACTCTAAATTTCCATTTTTTGAGTTATGACATTGTTTGAGTAAATGAGCGATATGTAATACTATACAAATTTCGAATATCTTTCCTGATGTAGACATTTAAAAAAAATTGTTTGATGGTTTTTTAGTTTTAGCGCTTTTTTTTTTTGTTTCACGGATTTTTTTATCAGTTTTGGCAATTTTTTAGTTTTTGGCGATTTTGTAGTTTTAACGATTTTTTAGTTTTGGCGATTTTTTAGTTAGTCCATATTTACACTATGCAAGTCTTATTGCTAAGCTGATTAGTTTGACGGTGAGAGAGACGGGGAGAACAGTAAAGTTTCTTTTCCCCTCGTCTCTCTTTCCTTACAAGCTAATCAGCTTAGCAATAAGACTTGCATAGTGTAAACTACGACTTATGGCGCTATTTCGTTTTGGTGATTTTTTTTTAAGTTTTGTGAATTTTATCGGATTTTATCGGAGTTTAAGCGATTTTTTCAGTTTTGGTGCTTTTTTTTGGTTTTTTGGTTTTTGGCGTTTTTGTTTAGTTTTTTTTTGGCGACTTTTATACTTTGGTGATTTTTTTCCATTTGGGCGATTTATTTTGTTTTTGGTGATATTTTTTATTTAAGCGCTTTTTTATTTTGGCGATTTTTTCCTTTCGTATTTTTTTTAATTTTCTGTTTTTTTAGTGTTTTTGAAAATTTCAAGAGTTTGTCTCTTTACGATTTCCAAGATACAGCAAGTCGTCAAAATTACATTAACTGATGGAATACCTTTTAATTTTGATTTTTTAAATTTTGCAATTAAAACAAGGTGCTACAAAAAAACTCACAGCGAAAAAAGTTGAGGACTTTATTAAACAACTGTTAACAGCTAAACAGAATTTTTCCGTACGTATTTTGCAAATAAACAAAACTTAAATACTTGTAGTTATCCATTAATAACACCAGCATATTTAGCTAAAAGAACTTGAATATCGTTACATTAATATAGAAAGGCCCTAACACAATATATTTTTGAAATTCGAGTATTTTGTATATTTCGATTGAAGAACATCCAATGTAACGAAAAATGCAAAAATCTCGGAATAAAAAAAAATAATGAGTTAGGGCCTTTCCATATTAAGCTAACGATATAAACAAATATATAAATTTGTTTTTAAATATAAAAACATATTTAACCCAAAAAATATACAATTAAAAAGTTTAATGAGTTTTAAAAAAAATATTTCTTGACAGCAATTAGTCAAAACAAAATTAAACTACTTAAAATTAACAAGTTCACATTTGTTCAAATTTATCTTTAACAAAAATAATTACAACGATTCGCTTTAAAAACAATTATTACACTTTAACAAATAAAGCTATAAAATTTCACAAGTCAACCAACCAAAATTAAAAAAATATTTCAAATATTTATGCAAATTTTCTTGTGTTCTCTCCATTGTTATTTTTTATAATTTTGTCAAACGAAAAGAACTCTTGTCTTTGGAGCATAAATTTTAACACGTTTAGTGGGCCATAAGTTTGCTAAAAAAACAGTTTTATTTGGAATTTGAATTTTTTTAAAGGCATTGTTTTCGAACAAGAAAAAAAAAATCAGAGACGTGACACCTTGAATATAAGAAACAATACGCTGTCAACCTCGTTAGAATGACATTTTTAATATTTATTTGTGTATGTGTGCCATAGTAAAAATTATAACAGGCAGCGATTATTTGGGTTTTTATATTCCTTTACGAAAAGACTTCAATGTGCTTTGAAAAAAAAACTCACTCACTCACACAATGTAAAAAGAAGAAAAAAATTGCAAAGCAAATGTTAATAGGAAAACATTAAACACTTGTCTTTGAACAAAAATTCCACACAGCTGGTATGAATAGAATATTTTCACTATTCGCATATAATTCAAGCCCTGCAAATGTCTAAATGTCTAATGATACATAAAAAAATATAATCAAAAAACGCTCGAGAAGTTCTTAAAAAAAAATTTAATTAAACATTTCCAAAATATAAAATTTATCAAATTCCAATGCTGGAGGCAAATTCTAACATTCGAAATGAAATTAAAGTTTAAAGATTTTTTCACAAACAGCTATCGTGAATAAAATGTGAAATCCTTGTTCCCATAAAAAAAAATCATTCCCCATGAAGGGAAATTATCGGGCATTTCATGGGAACGTTTGTCCCCGCTATCAATGCGTAATGAATGTAAAAAAACGGGATGAAGATTTGTAATGGAAAATAAGATAAATTTGAGTTTGATAGTAAGAAAAAACACAAATTTTGGATTTAAAATAAAATGTTTTTAAGTGTAAAGTTGTGTTTTTAAATATTTTAAGTGCCGTGGAAAAAATTCTTAAGTATACTTTTTGCATGTAATCCAAAAAGATTAATTTTCTATGAAGAAAGTGTTGTAGGGAATTATTGTTATTAATCGTGGAGGTATAATATTAATATTAATGTTTGCAAGTATTAATATTAATAATAAAAAAAATAAAAAAAAGTCGGGAGCAAGAACTTCATTATGTGATTTTAATAGACTGCTGAATTCAAATCCGTTCCCAGATTGTTTCCACCACGTCTAGTTTTCGAGCTATTTTCATTTAAATAAAATACTTATATGGGGAATATATAGTACGAATTTATTATGATAGAAGTAAAAAATCTTTGATATAAATGGCTTCTATGATATAAATTAAAATCTTAAATGAAATTAAACACTAGTATAACATAAAAAATCCTCTACTAGTTAGTAGATCGCTTTCCTTTATAATTTTTGTCTAGTGTTTCATGATACCTGTTTTCCATGTTCGCAATATCTCGTTAGAACCTTTCAGCATGCTAAACCGATATGATACCACGAAAAAAAAATCTAAATGCGAATGCAGGAAGTGTTTTTTTAATGGTACTTTGCATCTGAATTGGTGATATGAAAGAAAAAGTTCTTCGTAATTTGGAGCCCTTCTATTTCCAATAAAATTGTGACATACATTTTCGAAACCCACCCATGCTCCTCTCCCTTTATTGACCAACTTAGATTTTAGCAATTCTTTAAAGATTTCTTGTATTTGGGGAGCTTCAAGGTAATTTAATTCCTTCGATTTGGTCTCACTAACACGTGGAAATAAAAAAAAACAACAATATTTTGTATATGCTCCTAGCATTGCCACTTTTTTTTAAATGCACATATATTCCGCAAAAAGATATCGTACTGAACTCTTTTAAGCAGTAATTTCTCGTTTTCGTAGGTCTCTTTTATAGTTACTGCATGAGCTAATAGTACGGACGGATATAATGTTTGTCAAAGTGGGACATCTGCTTTAATTGTGAATAAAATCAGCATTTTTGTACAGAAGTAAAGAAACTTATAGCTTTTTTTTTAATCCCAGCATACCTACATGGCTTTGCGAAAAGCAACAAAAATGTAAAATATTTGCGGCTTTAATTTTTTTATAAAGTTTTGAAAACAGATTAAAAAAAACTATTTTGCATTAAAAATATTTTTTTTTTCGCTGCTAATTTCTGAATAAGTCCGAAATTGTTGAAAGTCGAAAAAACTATATTAATTTGATTTGAAGATAATTTTATTATTTGCAGAACAGCGTAATTGGAAGCATAATGTTGAAATTACGCGAGGCAAAAATAAAGTGAACAAATCCAAGGGAAAAGTGAAATAGTCCATGTGAAAAATATTGTTTATGATAAAGGGAATCAAAAGAGGAAACACATTTCTACACCCAGAGAAGAAACAGCTTAATATTAATAAAATCCATATTGAATTAATAAGAAACATTAACGAAAGTCTAGTCATGTTGAAATTTCTTATTTCAATATGGAAAAATATTAATGTACAGTATTTATTTATTAATTTTATTAATTTTTAAGTATTTTAATACTAGTTTCTATTATATTGAAAATGATTGAATTAATGTAACGCGTTCTTAATTTAAGTTGCAGCTTTTCCCTGAGTGTAGGGAAAAATTATGCACGATTACAATTTGGAGAAAAGGAAAATATTTCTAGGGAAAAACTTTTAACGATAGGGATGAATATGATCAAAAAAAAAAAAGAAACTATCTGTTTTATTTTAGACCTTAACAAAATTAATTGAATGCCAAAATTCGTAACTACAATCAGACTTTAGTTTCTTGTGGGATTTGCAGCCAGCAAATATATATAAATGGATATATACCGAACGGACACTGAATATAAAATTGACACAACTCATAAATCTGAAATTTTCAAAAGAGGTTAAAAACATCATGAGTAAATGCATCACTGCACTGCAAATGGAAATTGAAATTTCCTAAAGTACTTCACTAAAGTAGATAATACAGAAAATAAATGTCAAATATGGGGTACAAACATGGCTACTACTGAAAAAGATCATCAGCGAACTTGTATTGCATTTTAATTAAAAAGTTGCTCGTATGATGCAGAGCAGTGATGCATTTACGAACAGATCCAAAAGTTTAAAAATCTCGAGATTGTGACAAAGGATACAAAAAATATAAGATTATATTGGAATTTTTTCATCGCTCACTGGCTTGATCAGAGCACTTTATTTATAACCAGCTTGAGACTTAAATCATCTAGACACGATTGCAAGATGAAAAATAAATTAATTTTATCGTCTTATGATAAACCAAGTATTAAATAAATTCAGTAAAGTGCGACTTTGAATCGCACACGAAGGGTTCTGAACGGCTTTTGTTTCTTTTTGGCGATTTTTCGGAAGAGGCTTAAAGTTTCCCACTTTGGTTTGTTCGTGCAGCATATCGGTATATGAAACTATGTATGGGCTCTTTACACTTGAAGTGTTCAGCAATTTTGTAGAAAATATTAAGGCAAATATTTTTGTGGAACATATTAACCCTCTAACTACCCTCGTGTGACGGTAATTTCTGGCTCTTGAAAAAATCAAAACGTTTTGAAATTCATCAGTCATTGCCCACAACCCGTACGTGTAGCCCAAAAATACTACTTCATGCACAAAACTATGTGATTGATCAGTTTATTTGATCGTCTCTAGGGCACTTAAGTTTAATTTGTAAAACGTATTTCCTCTTCGATATTTTCAACATCTTGTGCTTTTTATTGTGTCAGCTCATTAGAAAAGCCAAAATTTGTTCGATATAAATTCAATATATTTTGTATGTAGTACAAACATACTCATTTCATCATCCGCGCACTTAAGCTAAAACAGTTTAAATAAGAAAATTGGAAGATGAGTTTCCGGCCAAAAATCTTTGATATGCGAGTATCCTCTAGTTATTTAGTTTTGTAAGAATATTTCATTAATCGTGCTCATTAGGCTATTTAATTACAACAATTTATTTAAATAAAACTGCTTGGAAGAGAAAAAACTATGCAAGACAGAAGATTAAATATGTATGTATGTACACATGTACTCCAAAAAAAAACAATGTAGTTAAAATGAAAAAAAAGAGCTAAAAAGTAATTTATATAAAATTTACATTTTATTTAACAATCACTTATCTGTCAAAGCTAAACTCTTGAATTTGAGATGTTAAAAGAAAAAAAAAATTAATCACTCTGCAAGAAACATTAAGTAAGAAATGAAATGCAAAATATGCGCAGTAGAACACGACTAAAACGAGCCAAAAAGAGCACAAATGCCAATGAACTCGCAGTAAATATGAAAATAACATTCCAGATCATACTTGATCCGTCATTGTAGACTCAGTTGTCATAATCGTTTACTATTTCGCTCTTTTTCCTTTGCTTTCTGGATACAAATTAATTAAGTTTCTGTTCTCTCTAACTATCTGTCACTTTATCATCTGGTCTTGCACAATCTCTTTCCTATTGTCAGATAATGCAAAAAATAGCTGTGCTATTTAGACGCAAGTAAGCTGAAAACAAACTCTCTCTTCATAACAACCAGTCAGTCTAAAAAAACTCAAATACTTTTTTAAACTAGAAATTGAAAATAAAATCAGCTTTGTTTTGTAAATTCTTTGTCTCCTTTTCGTTGAAGCATTTAAATATTTATGCTCTAAAAAAAATTTATTGTTCGTTATAACTGTAATGCGCTGTACATTTACATTGAATCATGTAGTATTTTCTACGTCAAGTACAATTTTTTGCCTTTCTAATCAAAAAAAATAAATAAATTTAAATGAAACTGACCTAAAAACTTGGCAAAAACAAGCAAGCTAAAGTTTTACACCTTAAAATTTCAATAAAAAGTATCAAATAACAACAAATTTTTATTTAATATTTTTTTTTCATTAAAAGTAAATTTTAATCTCTTCAAATTGAGAGACCGACTGTAAAAAAAGTAAGCAAAGCTGTTTTGCAATTTTGTGCGTTAATAATTTTTGTTTTTATTTTTGAGGCTCAAAAAACCAACAGCAATAACTTTTAAATATTTTAATCGTATTAAAAGAAATTAATTTGCATTTGTTTTTTTTTAATAAATATTTCCCTATTTCTTAAAAGGCTTAAGTCTTTTCGCATGAATGACGTAACAGAAATATCATCTCTATCTTCATTGAATAAATAAATTTTTTTTATTGTTTTTTACATTCCAACATCATTAAAATCTTGATTCAATGTGCGAACATAAAGTAAATAATACCAAAACTTAAAAGTGATGTAATAATTAAATTTATTTATTTATTTTTATTTGCTGTTGTTGTATTATTGATACGCTACATCAAATGTAACGTTTACTTCAACCAAGCTTTCAAGTATCTTTTATTAAAAGTGGCGAGCATTCCAAATATAATAAATTTAGTTAGTGTAGACTTTAACTCGCACACGAAGGGTTCCGTACGGACAGTTCATTTGTAATAATGTGTGAACTTTAACCTACATATATAATCGAATATCTTACCTGATATAGAAATTAAATAAAAATTAATTTTTGGTAAAGCGTTTATTTTTAGTCTTAGCGCTTTTTTTTAGTTTTTCCCTTTTTTTTAGTTCAGCAATTTTTTTAGTTTTGCCGCTTTTTTCGTTTTGGCGATTTTTTCAAACTTGGCGCTTTTTTCAATCTTGGCGCTTTTTTCAATCTTGGCGCTTTTTTTAGATTTTGCGATTCGGGTTTTATTGATTTATTTTAGTTTGAGCGATTTTTCTTAGTTTTGGTGCATTTTTTCGTTTTGGCGATTTCTTTTTTTAATTTTTTTCGGTTGCTTTTAAGTTTGTGGCACTTTTTTCGTTTTGGCGATTTTTCGTTATTTGACGATATTTTTAGTCATAGCGATTAATTTTTACTTCTGGCGTTTTTTTAAGTAATTTTTTCGGTTTCGGTTTTTGGCAATTTTTTTTTGTATTGACGCTTTTTAAAGTTGTGGTGTTTTCATTCGATTTGGTAATTTTCTTATTTTTTTTTTTGATTTTGCAATTTTTTTCGGGTTATGTCGATTTATTTTAGTTTAAATGATTTTTTTAGTCTTGAGGTGTTTTTTTTTTGTCGTTTTGGCGATTTTTTTCAGTGCTGTTTACTTATGGAGCATTTTTCGTTTTGCCATTTTTTTTCGTTATTTGACGATATTTTTAGTTACAGCGATTAATTTTTAGTTTTGGCGATTTTTTTTTCTTGTTATTTGGTGATTTTTTTGGTTATTGGCATTTTTTAGTATTGACGCTTTTTAAAGCTTTGGCGTTTTTATTCGATTTGGAGATTTTTTTGTTTATAGTTTTTTGGCGACCTTTTTACTTTTAGTGATTTTTTTTGCATTTGAGCGAATTATTTTATTTTTGGTGATATTTTTATTTTTGGCGATTTTTCGTTTCGGCATTTTTTGAATTTTGGCATTTTTTAGTTGCAGCGTTTTTGAAAATTTCAAAAAACCTCTGATTTTTTTTTAAATTCAGTGTTAATTGGTGTAGTCTAAAATCCAATATTATTGGAAACTGATTATCTTAATAAATACGTGTCTGAGTCAAAAGGTTCTCGATTGGTATGTAGTGGTTACGCTTTTTTGGCCAAATGTTGGCCCAAGTGTGACCGTACCTTCAGCCGTTGAGCGCAACAAACAATCAAACAAAGTTACTAACGCATTTATAATACATATCGTGACATAACAGCCAAAAAAGCTTAAGCGACATAATTCTCAACTTTAATTTTTTGACGAAAATCAATCTACTATCGTAGATATTAGATTTTCATCAAAAATCGGAGTTAAAAAATTTGTCGCTTAAGCTTTTTTGGCGGTTATGGCTCGATATTAGTAAAGATTTCGAAGCAAAAATATATACATATCGTGCCATAACCGCCAAAAAAGCTTAAGCTACATAATTTTCAAAATTGATTTTTTGATCAAAATCGATTATTTGCGATTGTAAATAATCGCGAGGTCCAAAAAATGTGTCGGTTATATGATATGACGATATGACTTAGCGCACTTTAACAATTACGGGGATATATGTATAACGATGTACTTTGAATTTTATGCAAAAATTATAATTTCAATATAAATTGTATTTTTTAAAAATTCTAATTTCAATATAAATTGTATTTTTTATGTCCAGCAACTTAAATCTCGCTTGCTTATTGGATCGTTCATTCTTTATTTATACATTTTTCTTCTCTGTTAATTTAAATAACAAATAAAATATTTGTTTATGCATTAGTTGAATATTTGTTTGTTTAAATAATTTAGTTTCACCACCACCATTACCACAATAAATGCAATTTGCCGGTACTGAAGGTTCATCACAATATACCTGAGGTTAGTTTCTTTTCCTTTTTTCCTTTTTTATTTTGTTTTTGCATTTTTCGTTTATCTATTTCTTATACATAAGTTCACTACCGAATATGTTGTGGGTTTCATTATGGTAGTTTCTATGATTTATTTTTCTTGTTGTTTTCGTAATATTTAAAAAAGATTTTATTAAATATTTTGAAATGGAATTTTCATTTAGTTTATCCAGTGAACAAGCAAGCATGTGTTAGGGCAGGTGTTAATAAATGGCAAGAAGAAGAAGAAGGTGTTAAAATATACAAAAATTTTGTTAACTTATTCCATTTTAGTAAGTTTATGCAATTTTTTGAAATTCAAATATTTATTTCACAATAGTTTGCAATAATTGCCTTTTGCAACGATTGATAAGATATTAATAATATTCATATAAATTTTTGGACGTCAATGTTGAAAACTGAAATAAGGATTATTATATGTATATGAACGCATTCATTTAAGAAGATGCAACAGTGTTGCGCTTAAGGCCATGACTCACTATCGTACAAAGTCGTGCGATCTACGAAAAATTACAACCCTGGTGTGATGAATTGTTATTGTCTTTTGAACATTTTCATAAACTCCATCATACCAGGCTTGTATTTTTTCGTAGATCGCACGACTTTGTATGATAGTGTATCACGGCCTTTAGCGACATTTTTTAAGTTTTTATAATAGTTTCTTTCACAGAATGCACTCAACTTACCGTGAAGTTTTGCCACAACATCATCTTTCACTTTTGAAGCAACCTGCTGGCGAAGTGTAACGAACTTGTTTCTCTAAAAATCATTCGTAAATTAAAAATCCACCCGACAACTTTATTAAAGTTTTCAATGGACAATTTAGCTTCAAACGACATGATTTTAATTTTGTTAAATAGATCATTAAACCAAAAAAATAATAAAAATTAACTTGTAATTGCATTTTAAATAAATATTAAAATGCATTAAACTAAAAAAACGTATAACTAAAGTTAAACAAAGCGTGAAGAAACACGAAACAAATATGAAAGATGTGTTTGAAAAAAAAGCAAGTGAAATGGATACGAATTTTTTTTTTTTTTTGAATTTCTTCTCTGCATCACATTTGTAATGAAAAGAAATTTTTTCTTACTTCATCATCTATTTAAGCAGTTGAGTTTTCAAAACAATATGAATGGATTTCAAGAACATGATAAGAAACATGAAAATCATTTACTACAACTACAAAATCAAAAGCAGAGGAAATCCATTCATGCAACAGCATGAAGGTCTTTCCAGTAGTTTTAGGAAAAAAAGTGAAACTTTATGTTGGAAAATATAATTGTTGTTGTTAATTAATTAATAAGCTGTAAGAAAATATTCATGCCAAGAAAAAAAAACAGGGAACAATTTTTATTAAGTTTTTATTACATTTTCACACGTTAATCTGAAAATAACAACAGAAGCCACAGCAGTCATTTGAGTGATGAGCAGTTTCTCAACAATGCAATGCAACAATACTCGTATCGGGTGTTTTTTTCTGGAGGTAGAGAGCTTCAATATATGTATATGTATGTATCTATAATGCCTTCAGGCATGTGAGGAACAAATAGTATTTTTTGCATGTTCCCACTATCTTCGTTGTAAAGCAGACTGGCGTTTGTATATAATATATGAGAAAATTATGGAATCATTTTTCCCCCGAACTGAAAAACGAAATATGGTGCAAAAATGTTCTATTTAAAAACAAGTTTTTTAATACTATTCTTCCTGTTTATATTGGCCTTATTTTCTTTTTTTTATTATTTGGAGCCAATTTTCATGGGGCCCTTAAAAATACATAAAAATGTTGTATTGATATTTATTATGAGTGTGTGCATATAAATATATATATCGTTACGTTAATATATAAAGGCCCTAATTAATTATTTTTTTAAACCTATTTTTTTGTATATTTCGATAGAAGAACATCCAATGTATAGAAAAATGCAAAAATGTTGATTTCAATAAAATAAATAAAATAGGGCCTTTCTATATTAAGGTAACGATATGTAGGTATTATGTGCATATGTATGTATATACATATGTTATGAGAACATAAAAGATATACCAAATTTCCACATATTAGATGATGTTTGCAATATGTTTCTTTTGAAGTTTCCATCAGCACTTTGTGCATGTGAATTTTTTTTTTAATTTTTTTTTTTGAGGAAGTCATTTGATTATGTTAGTTTTTGTCATATTCAGTCATACACAACATGAGAATTTAGTGATGTGCACACACAGTATTTTGAATGTTGCATTTTTATGCAAAACATCACAATCACTGTGATTATTTTATGTGAATTTATCGCAGATTAATGAACTTGGGGAGTAGCAGCAACATAAAGTATTATTTCTTATTTTCATATTCTGTGGAATTTTCTTAGTTATCTTGTTCATAAGGCAAATTTTATTAAAAAGTTCACTAGAAGATCGGTAACAAAATAATAAAACAAAAACGTTCATTGTCTGCAGCTGGGTAAAGTTGCTTGACGTGTGTGTGTGTGCGTGTGTGTGTGTCGTATGATTAACAGGAATGATCATGTGTTGAATTTTGTAATTATTTTGGTTTGCATACAATAAACAGGAGTTTCTTATGAAAATTATGTATAATTTTTTCAATTTATTAATAATTCATGTTTACTCGCGTAACTAAGCAAATTTTCCTAAAATTTTTTTTTACATTTTGTTGGCATGCAAATTTAAGAAGTGAATTAGGAAAGATGCTTTTGCAAAAAATTTGCAGCGAGAGTCAAGTTCGTTTAAAATTATGTCTTAATAATGAAAATTTTGAAAAATATAAAATGATGAGATTGGAGTAGACCAGAAAAGTTATATATATGGACATACATACGCGAATTGGATGACGTTTTCCACAGCCTTTTGAGTTATCCAAACGATTGGGTGCCCTTTTTAATTCGACTTGAACTTAAGCGCTTGAGCCTTAAGTATTGGTGATAATAGCCCCAAGATAATCGTAACCGTCTACGTAACCCTTTCAACAGCTGTTTTTATATTATTCTTTCTAGCATATGCATTTTTAGTCATACATCACTGATCTAGAAGAAAATTTACATACATATATAAATTATCTTAGTAAACACTTAAATTGCGACTAATTATTTCCTTAATAAGTACAAATTTAAATATACGTTTAAAATAACAATGAAATTGTTTTTCAACACTTCTTTTAAATTTATCATTTTAATTCAAACACTTAATAAATTACTAAACATACTCGTACATTTAATTGTTTTTCTTTTTTTTGTTTTTTTTTTTCTTAATTGAAAATTGTGCAAAAACTAAACACAACAGATATTGAACTTGAAATATTTGAAACGAAATCAACACTACACATATCAATTTATAGCATTTGAAGTAGTATTATGTTTTCAAATGATTTTTATGAATATTTCGTTTGGTTGTGTTTTGCGTATCCGTTTCCGTTTTATTTTTTTTTCAATTCATTATGAAGAATTGTTTTACATATTTGTGTATTTCTTTAAGTGTTACATGATTTTTAATTACAAAGTGATATTTTTTTTAAGTAATAAAAAATTAATTAATGCATTCAATGTATTGTTTTAATAAAAAAAATTTTTAATGTATAAGTAAAATAATAATTTAGGATTATTAGTGCGTTAACAAATGTTAAACTTAATTGTAATAATTCCCCCCCAAAAAAACAGCAATTATTAACTTGACTGCACCCGGTCAAAAGTACATGTGTGGCAACACTCTATTCTTGCAAAAGCAATGTACAGTTGTTGTTGTTATTTGTTTACATTTATTTTCATTACGTATGTATGTACATACTTCGTACAAATCACAAATCGAGCTGAAAAAAATTGGCTGACTTTGTAAAGTAATAAAATAAAAAATAATAAAATAAAAAAACATATTGATTATTGAGTTCTTGTTGCAACTATGATATTAGTTGAAGTTCTCATAATATCTGTAGTTGTTTAAAAAAAAATTTGGGTAAAGGTTCCCTGATGATCTGCATTAGCAACAATGAAATGCGCATAGAATCCAGCTAAACCCCTCAAGAAGTAAAATATTAATTGGGGATTATTAGTGCGTTAACAAATGTTAAAAACTGAATTGTAAGAATTTCAAAAAAAAATAGCAAAAATTAATTAGTTTAAATTGTAGATGGAAATAAATCAAGGATTTTTTAAAGAATTTTTCTTTATTTACTGCCTGGCTCACGATGTCGACAAGAAATTTTCTTTCGCATATTTATATTGAAAACAAAGAAATTTGGACTTTGACTAGGCATGCCAAAGCAGGCGCACAATATTCTTAGATGAAATTGCGCACCGTTTGGGCACTGGCTATTCGTGCATCTTCCGATACCTTCTGAAATTTCATTTCACTTATGGTTCTCAGTTAAATCAACAATTTCTTAAATCTTTTTAACATTATACAAACATTAATTTAATTTAATTAAAAGTTATTAAACATTTGTTGTTTCTAAGGACTTTTCCCACCTAACCAGTATATTGCGTAATTTCTTTGCAAAAAGATAACATAAATAATGCGTAATTTCTTTCATATTATTCGCTTTTTATGTACATACATACATACATATGTATGTATGCCTGAATCCCAACTCACAAGTTAAGTTCAAGAGTAATTGGAACCACATTTCTTGCATCAATATGATAAATCCAGTTCATTGGCAAATTTACCATAAACATGGTCCAGCAATAAAAAATTATAAATATTTTTAACACAAAACATACAAAAAAATTTATTACCATCTCTTGCAGCAACTGAATTCAAGATCAACAACAGGTTGAGTGAGGCACAATCCACAACCACTTGCTGTCAACATTTACTCTCTATTAATTTATAATAATAATAAAATTTTATTGATAAAATGCTCACACAAAAAATCTTAATCGTTTAGCTATAGCCACAATATATTTTTTTTTTTTGCTCAAGGAAAGATTAATATATTTTCTGTTTAAGTTTAATAATGCTCAGGTTGGACGAAGCAAGTTAATATCTTCCGCTTTAATATAATAAACAATAATAAAAAATATATAAAACACAAAGTATGCTTCCGAAGTGTAAACCAGAAAGTCCATTTTCACACACACATACACACACACACATACATACATATGTATGTACGGACTACGCAAACAGGAAGAAACTTAAACAGGAGCCCCACCATTGATAACTGTGCCAACATTTTTCAAAAGCAGCAGATCAAACTCGATCTTTCTTTAACTGAAGTTTAAGATCATGATCAATAAATTGAGACAACTTTATTATGATTATTGGCAAAATGATTATTATTGTGAGCATCATTAACACAATGACGATGGCCATAGTTAATGTTAGCCATCAGCTTAAATTTTTATATGTATAAAAATTTATACGTGAGTTGATTTTAAAGATTTTTTACACTCGAAAAATTGATTTTAACCTCCCTGAGTTAAAATTTATATCAATTATTTCAAATGTACTCGTTCCGGTACTCGGGAAAGAGTTGCGAATAGTGGTTGATGACAAGAGCAAATAGTAAATAATTTTAAATTTTTCAACTTGACAATGAAAGATATCATGCAGTGTCCTCTAAAAGTGACAGCTGTTTTTATAATTTAAAAATATTGTTCTGCAAACATACCGTGAACTGATCCCATACAACAGCGATGCCAACTTGGTGCTTTTGGAACGCCAAATTTTGAGCGTTTGTGCCAAACTAAGAAAAATCACTAAGCAGTGCTTTAAAAAAATTTGTATGTTTCTTAAAATTACTTTAATAAAAATGTTGGTGTATTTATTTTTTCAGTGTAAAGCATACCTTTTTGGTCTGATATATTTCAATATATAGAGAATAGCTTAGAAAATATTAAACATTATTAAACTTCACTCGATTTTCACGTTAGTGCCTTTAACGCTTTTTAAATCTCCAAATTACGATTTTTAGTGATTTTTTTTTTAAAGTACATCAATACTTTTAGAGCCAAAAAGTTGGCATCACTGTCATATAAATGTTTTCCATAAAATATTTGTCAACAATAAGAATGATCGACAAACATACAAAACGATATTGAAGCAAATATTCGAAGCATTAAACAACTATAATGTTATACCTTCTGCTTATTAAGAAATATACAAGCACACAAACACATAAGCCAATGCAGACAAAAGACAACAACAACTATAATGCTTCTACACACTTGCTATTGTGACTTTCTGGATGTTGCTAACAATTTTCTGGAAACTTTATGTTAAGTATTTATAAAAAGGTCTATTCATCAGCTAAATTAACAGTCTTGTGTAAAGAACAGCGAAGTTAACAGCGTGGTATTTCAGCTGTGAATCATTTAACATTGTGAGCGTAAAAGCTGTTAATATTAGTGTTCGGTAAAGAAAGTACATAACGAAAGAAAAGAAAGTAAATAAGTACAAAAAATTACGTTTTTAAAAGTTAAACAACGTAACAATATGTATCGAATATATGCAACTAATAAATTTCATGCAAGTTGACTATTAATGACGTCAAATTTCTTCTTAAACCTTAATTTACTTCTTTTGACAATCCAACAATAATTCTTATTGCTGCAACTGCAAAATTTCCATAATAAAAATTAGAACAATTCAATGCGTAATAGTGTACACAGAAAAAAATACTTAATGAAAAAAATTATTTTTTCGATCAGTGAATTAATTCAATTGCAAAAGGCTGATTACTTGACACCATTAATTTGTTTATATTTGATTAAATTTTTAATTGATATTGCAAAAGTTTAAATTAAAATTTTATTTTATTTTTTTCTGTGTATATTTCCAGATATTTGATAAAGAAAAATGCGTGAACGTAGTCATACCACACCCAGAAGGCGCGGTCCGAAGCATCCATTGCCTCAAGATGCACTGTACAATGACTCGTACGATTCCCAAGAGTCACCATATTATACGATCGATAATACGGAAGATATCTATAGTACAACTCTATTGCCATCTCAGAGATGTTATGTGGATCCATGGGACTTGGAAAATTATGATTATGTTAGAAAGTAAGTACATACTTAAGTTTGTCTTTAACAGGAGTATGATGCTGCACGCAGACTCGGATGAAGTTTCAAATGTTTCAAGCACAAAAGCTTAAATGAAAAATGTGTTCAAGTTTTGTACTATTTTTTATTGCAAAAATTCCTAAAGATTTTGCTTGTGTTTTATATGGAAAATATTATTTTGGTGAAGCATTTATACGATTGAGTCCATTATATCTGTGGCAAAAATGAAAAAGTGCTTAACTCGAAATAAGTTAATTTAGATTCCACAGAACTCCTGGGTAAAAAATCAATTATTTTTAAATATACTTTGGTATATTTCAAATTGAATGTATGAGTATATTGTGTAGAACAACGTTTTCCTAATTAAAATAAAAGTGAACACCGAATTTCCCAATTTAGCTGAAAATGAAATAAACTTCTGGAAATCCACTTGAAAGTTTAAAAGTGTTCTTCTATAAAAAAAACTATTGCCGTTTTCTTTTCTAGAAAAAATGCAAAATTTTTAAGCTTTTTATTAAGCGTTCGTTTCAAGCAAAAATTTACTCTCGTATGGAATGATGAATAATTTATAATAAACTCTGTATTTTCAAAAACCACTTTATTGCGAATTTTTACTGAAAAGTGATATAAATGTAAAATTATTTTATAGAAAAGAAAATTCTATAAAAAAAAAATTATGCAGCCTTATTATTAAAAAAAAAAATTATTTTTTAAGAACAGAAGCAATAAATATATCGATGGCTTAATATAAAAAAGGCGTAACTCGAATTTTCAATATTTTACAGAAGAAAAAAAAATTGTTCTGACATTCAAGAACAATTTTTTAAGTGGCCATAAATCTTTTATTTTTAAGTGTTACTTACTATCTCATTTAAGCAGGATGTAATTATACGTTTGCTACTAGAAAACGTTAAAAACCCGATTTCAAGAACAATCAAAATTGAGATACGCCTTTTTTATATTAAGTGACCAAACAGAATAAGTCTGCAACTTCAAGAAAAATCGCTGTCAAATTCACAAAGTCCATAATAAAATCTACTTCAAATATATGCACATATATTTCATCATTTATAACCTTTAGGAAAATTGAACAGCCATTGTCCGCACGAGCTCAAGATTATTACGAAACATCACTTTCTCCTAGTCCAATAGAGGAACCTCCCATACATTCAAATTATTATTACGAGAGAGAAGACATTGAGATACCGCCTCGAATGGCAGCCACTATGCCACGTAATCGAAGACGATCGTCACACTTTCAATGTCAAATGGAATGCTGCAATTCTCAAGCTCAAAGAGGACGTCCCCATGGCCTATACGATACAGCAGCAGCTGATAAATACGATGACTACATGACTCTACACTTGGCGCAAAAGTTTAAAAACTCTCTTAACTTGGAAGACGTTGAACAAAATATTTACACTGGCTTTGGAGGTGAGTATGGCAGTTAAGAAATTTTTAATTATTATTATATATACGAGTATGTATTCTGCTTTGTTAACAGGTCTCTCGTCTTCATCTTCAACCGAACCACAAAGCTCTATCGGCGATGACTATCATCACCCAATGGCTCTACAGCGCAAAATTTCCCATTATGGTGCTCTATCAACACGACGCAATTCGAAACCGGCACCCAAACTTGAATTTCCCTCCCCACCACCAATGCCACCAACCTACGACTATTGCAATCCTTATTCTACATTGCCTCCTTGCTGTAGTGTATCAGATTGCTACGAATGTTTGTCACAGGCGCAACAGCAAATTTATGACAGTCGCTCTATTTATGGCAGAGCTTCCAGTTGTTACGGCTGCAATGGCGGTGTAACAGGCAGTCAAACTCTAGGACGTCGTCCATCTTCATCGCTCTACAGTGGAATTTATAGCAGTAAATTCGGTATGAGCAAAAAGGGTTTGTTGCAAATCGACTATTCATGCAGTTGGAATGATTTGGATCGTGTCATGGGGCGCAACTATTGAACGTAGTCATAAACAAACACACATCTAATCTTTTCTTTTTAATTTTATTTCACTTCATTTGTTTTTATTGGCTTATATTTTTATTTTTCCTTAGCTTGCAAGGCATTTTATTTACTGCCTTATTCATAAGAAATGTTTCAGGTTTATTAGGCGCTTATTTGACATATTTCCATGGGAAATTTGTCAAATAAACCTGTAATAAAGCTAAAATATATTTTATGAAGAGAGAGAGAGAGAGAGAGAATGAGAAAGTGAGAGGAAGATAGAAAGTATTGATTATAATTCCCGGTTCACACACTTCAACTTTTGTTGATCAACTCGTAATTTAGCTGTAAGAAAAAAAGAGATATTTGTATTTCCTTCTCCATCTTTCTTACAGCTGAATGAAGAGTAGATCAACAAAAGTTGAAGTGTGTGTACCGTTACTAATTTAAATGGAGTTTGTCAATCAAACGTTACCAAATAGAGCTGTACTTATACATAGACATATATATGGGACATTCCACGCCAAATCAGACGGTTTGAAAATTTCTTTTTTGATTTCCCCAATTTTGTGGTATTTTTTAGTATCCCTCAAATGAGCTTTCCTGGTAAGTTTTGAAATTTTTTTTTTCAATAAATCACTGTGTTTTAGTTTTTTGTTCCAAATTAAAAAAAAGTTATTTTTGGCATATTTGATAAAAAATTTCGTTTCTAAAGACTAGATCCGACTATCGACACAATTTAAAGATTTTCGTCGGCTGAAATAAAATTATAAGTAATAAGCTAAAATTGCCTTATTTGTCAACTAATTGAAATATAAGGACATAATTGCACCACAATGCATTGGTAATAAAGCCATATAGACAGCGTGCCGACGAAAAAAAGTCGGTACATTGTGCCGATAGTGGGATCTAAGCTTAAGCGTTTCAAATTTGTATGAAAAATAATGACAATTCGTTTCAAAAAATATTTTTCCCATACAAATTGCAAAACGAAAAAATCGTTTGTCTTTACAAAATCAACCCCCTTACTGTCTGGCTTACAATGCCGATATTGAAAACAAAAACAAATTTTCTTATTTTGTTTTTGTTTTCAATATAAATAAGCGAAAGAAATTTTCTTGTCGACATTGTGAGTCAGGCCGTTAATTTTGTTTTTGAAAATGAGTGTACCCATGATGCTTTTGGGTAATTTTTAAGCCGGTCTGACAGTGGGCATTCGAGAACTTTTTCTATTAAAAAAAGAAATTAATATAATCATCCAGAACGTCGCACAGTGGGATGGCTTCGTACATTTATTTTTGCAAAACTACAAGGAGTGATCCTAGATTATTGAAAGTTGATCATCACCGATCATTACATTGACTACATTTAGAAAAAATTAAATTTCATAAAAATCGGCCAAGCCCACCGCTCATGCAGTCGAAATCATTTTTCGTATAAAATGTTTCCTTTCCAAGCAGAACTCTTTAAATTTGGTAAATACACTTTCTGAAAGCAAAAAAAGACACATGCCGAGTTTTATCAAAATCGGCCACGCCCACCACTCTTCAAAATATAGATAAGAATTTTTTTAATACATATCAATGTTGCTTATCATTCGGCAAAATACTATTTATTTTTCATATATTACTCATATTTCACATACTAAATCCTGTCTGGATGGCCCATGTCTTAAGCATATTATAAAAAGGACTGATGAAACCAGTAAGCGAAAAACATTAAACTATACTTCCGAGAAATTTCCGAGAATTATTATTTTTCTAATCGAAAGAAGACATTCCTCCCACCTTTCATTTCATTGAATAGCTTGGGAGAAACTGGAGCTACATAATTTTTTTCCATTGAAAATAAAAAAGCTAATTTAAGAGGCTTACATGTATGGGCACATCTTCGTAAATGGTTTATGATATCCCAATAATATTTTATTTACATATGTATATCTTTCAAATGTGAAATACTGAAGTATATTTATTTAGCTTGAAAATTAAATAAATAGTCTTACAATAAACATACGAGGTTTGTTAGCTAAATTCAAAAATTTTTTGGATTGAAGTGAGAACGAAATGCATATAGACAATGCTTAACCATAAAAACAAGCAAAAGTTTAAAATTTTTCAAATGTATTAAGGTCAAATGGTATTACATATCAATATAATTATACATATTGAATTGGGTGAAAATATAAATGATTTCTCCGTTTACTTAAATTCAAGAACAATATGAAATTTTTCCTAAAAAAAAGCATAAATTCATATTTCATATTTCAATATTTCTGTACAAAACTGCTTCATTCGATTTTGAAATTGAGTGTTCGAAAAATAGAGTTTTTGACACAAAAATCCCACTGTGCATCGCAGGTGCTTAGATTAACAAAAATTCCAAAAGCAGTTTGAAGATTATCAAGATCCTTGAATATTATTTTAAAATATTCATGGAATTGTTTGAATTTTTCTTTATATCCATCCAGATTTTTCTCTTGTATAATTTTGATGTTGTTGTTTCAAACCTTAATGCTGGGGGTCTACTCTGTAATGCGAAACGAAAGAATATGTTTTCGAATTTACATGTTATAAGCATACAAATTCGAAAGTATTTTCTTTCGTTTGTGCTTTTTCTTGTAAACTTGAAATAAATTATTTAAAGTGATCCATAACATAATATCTGAAGGGTAATTTTTATTTTATAAAATTTTTAAAATATGACACCAGACTACCGCTTCAATACCCCAAATATATATGATATAATTTTAAAATATTAAATTAATATTATAATAATATGTTTAAATTAAAGTGAGAATGTTTAAATTGAAATTATATGAGTTGAATTCATCTTAAGCTCGAGGTCGTTTTTATAAAATTTTAATTGATTTTTTTTTATTTATTTTAATTGATTTTATTTAGTTTCGTTAACAGTTTGTTAACATCGTCAGGGAATAAGCAATTGAAGTTGATATAAATAAAATCAATTAAAATTTTATAAAAACGACCTCGAGCTTAACAAACATAAGAGGGTGGGATGGACTGGAAATGTCAATGAAATAAAGTTAAAATGAGTTTAATATGTTTCCGTTTCCTTTACATAATGTTATTTGGATGGCAATATTCACAATAATTTTTTTATTTATACTGAGGGAAGAAAATTATATAAAATAAGTGGAAGTAGTATTTTAAAAATTTCTGCTTTTAATTATAAATTTGGCTATTGTGTATATTTGATGTTATATTCTACGAATTACTTAAATCATTATTTGTTAGTCATTAATAACACACCACTTAATCTAGTATATTAATTTTATACAACTAAAAGAAAATTTGTTTTTTTTTGTTTTCATATAAATAAAATTTTTCTCATTTGCCTTAATTATAATTAGAAACTCTTAGGAAAAGTTATCAACAAAATAAATAATAATTTCGAGATTTTGCATAAATGTACATGTGTACATAGATATATATATATACTACATGGCAAGTAATTATTTAAATTGCTGCGATATATGATTTGCGAAAAAATTATTTAGTCACTTACTGTTAACGCTTTTATAATATTTAAAACCAAATAAATTTTTTTTTTATTCTAAATAAAAGCAAACATATTAAAAAAGAGTGATGCAAACAAGTAAATAAATCTATTGGTTACAGTTTAAATAATTTTTAATATATCCAATTGCAAGCAACGGGGGTGGGCTGGGAATCGAGCGGTTAAACTTTAAACAGCATCTTAATTGTTGAATTTTTATTATTTTTTATTTATTGGATGACTAAAATAACTTCTGCAAACTTAACTTCCAATGCACAAAATCGTTTTTAAATCATGCGTTTTCAAGCACATCCCCGAATGTTATTTTAAAATATAATTCTATTAACGTTTTATTTTTGTTTTCCCTTTAATGTTTCTGATTTAGTTCTAGAAATGCATGCTCCTGGACACGTTTTTACTAGTTTTTACGAATTATTGTTTTATAATATTCCATCTTATCGAAGTTGGCGTATTTCAGCTTTGAATACAACCTTTTTGTAATAGATTAAAGCACATCGCAACACTTTTTCTTTAATATAGCACCAAAATGTCAAGTCGAAATACGCCAACTACGACGATAAGGCTCATTGTTTTGAATAAACTTCTTAAAAATAATGGATATCATATATAAACGCGGCAAAATTATGTATATACTTTTAAGAGGCAACAATCGTTCGAGCCTGAAAGTTTCTTATAGATTCTTTGATACATCGAACAATAACCGCCTGCATTTCCAATAAGCATGGCAATAAATACCGCTTGTCAAGAAAAGTACTAGTACTCGGCAGCACTCTTTCCCTGTATAATTGTTTTATTCAGAATACAGTGCATACTTTTAGGATCTTAGATAATTTTGTTGTATATATGTATAACAGCAATTTAGTATTGAAACAAGCAGCTAAACATTTTGCACTGCATATATTTTAATTGAAAGTCTGTGAATCACTAGCGGAATTTGGTAGTTAAAATATACCTAATATAAGTCACACATGATTTTTTCCACGACTTTTGAGGCGTATGCAATAAAAACCAGCGCTTTTACTCTTCATGCTTCTCTTACACATTTGCCTTTAACATAAAAGGTATTAATATATGTATGTAGGTATGTGGACTTATATTAATTTGGCACTACTGTTGCGCTGATTAATGCCCACCGGATGTTAAATAAACTATTGCGTGTCTCAGCGCTACCAACCACAAATGTGTATCATATATTGGAATTGAACGGTAGAGTTATTTGAAAACAGTACTTTTTCACCTGAAATTGTTTCTAACTCAATAGATATAATTAAAACCTAAAATGAAATTATTTAATAAACTGTACATTTATAAGTAATTCATGCTTTGGTAGTGCTATATTCAACATAAATACAGTTTTTGCAACGATGACATTTAAACCTTTTCATTTGCAACGCTGATACTGCCAACATACATTAAAATGCAACACTGTCCATGGTTGAAAAAACAAAAAATGGCTAACGCCAAAAATTTCAGCAACTTTTTTATGTTTGTGGGATAAAAATTTTTTTCAATTTAAAAAAAACATATATTAAACGATTTAATTACTGTGAATTTTGTATGCAAATATTCTTTAAACGTTTTTCTATTGAATGCTATAAAGATTACATCATAGAGAATGAAAAATTACCAAAAAAAAGTGCGTGAAAATTGAAGCCTAAAAATTAACCCAGTGTTCGCGTGTATGTAAGAAATACGGAAGAAAAAAAGTGTGCTTTGCCAAATTCTCACAAAAGAATAGAAAAATCACGCTAAGGAATAAAAATAAAACGCAAAAGATATCAAAAGCAAAAAAAAAGAAAAAGTCTGATAATTTTCACCAATGAATTAATAGAAAATTTTAAGAATAGTTGTGAAATTCATATTTGGTGAAAAGAAAAAATTGTGAAACATTCTGGCTACGATTGAATAAGAGGGTGTCTCCTCTACGTAGAGCGCGCTCGGTTGTCCATGGTATAAATTTTGTTTTTGCTTCGTTGAGACTCCGCTGGGTCAGATACAGACTTTCGGGCTTGTCGACGCGCACTCGTTTCATGTTGGTGGTTCAATTTAGTTGGTCTGCAAACGTCAGTGTGTTCGGATTTAAAGGCTGCAGTTTTATTGAACGTGCCTACTGCTTGTTCTGCTACTCAAGACCTTTTGTAAGTAGTTGTCTTTAGGGAACGCGGTGAGACAGCAAAACAAGAAGTTTTCTAACAAACCTTTTTAAATAACGTGTTAATGTTACCTTTAAAAACTATAAAAGAAACTACGTTGAATGGCGTTCGGTTAAAAAATTCTACAATTTTTTTTTTTGAAGTAAAGTAAAACATCATTAAAAAGAAAAATAATTTATATAAAGGTAAATAAATCAGCATTTTTAATATGTAGTATACGAAAACGTAGTATTTATTGAGATTTGCATGATTGAAATTTATTACAAATAATAATACATGTATATAAATTTACCATCTTTTTATATATTAAAAAAGGCGCGTATTTATTTTGTTTTATTCTATACACCCATAATTTGTTGTTTTTTTTTCCTTTTGTGTTTCGTCTATCACGTTTCATTGAATTTGAAAAACGTTTTCTTTTATTTTGTCGTTTATCTGCTAGAGGGTGTATGTGTGTGTGTCCAATAGTATTTTTAATAACTGTGTCCCAGCAAATATTTTGAAAGAAGTTTCTAGAGGATGGCGTATTTTGTTCATTATAGCTACGTTCAATTCAATTGCTCAGCTTAATCATATACATACGTAATACTTATTTGTACGTTTAAAGTTTTTTTTTTGTTGTAGGAAGGTGTACAATCATTTTTACATTAATGATTCCAAGCTTTAGTAGACCATAATTACCTTAAATTAAATTTGGTAAGATAATTTTATTCACTATTGTTTTTACTTATCTTTATTAGCACTTATAAATTTAATTTTCACAGATAGATTGAATTGCATTTTTTTTAAAATAAAACTCGATGTTTAAAAAGATTTGGCATATGTACAATAGATGTTCCACTCTAACATATATGCTACAGTAGAGCAACTATAATTAATAAATAAATCCATCATCACTTCCGATCAAATGACTAGTAGTCAATTGACTGTCACTATTGATTACAATGTAAAATTGTTGCAAATGTGTTAGTGAAGAAATTTTGTTAGTGTTAGTTTCAGTCATTCATTTCTTGTAGGGTATTCTCAATTATACACTCAAAAAATGTTGTAATTTGTAAAATTAATTTTATTTAGTCGCGAGTGCTAGTATTTATACGGTCTAATTCATAAAAAATATTTTAGATTTATTACAGGTTTATTTGACATATTTTCCATAGAAATACATATGTCAAATAAGCGCTTAATAAACCTGAATTATTTTTTATGAATAAGGCAGATAGGCAGATAGAATTTATGGAAGTTGTTGGAGTGATAGAGAAAATAAACAAAAGTAATAAAAAGAGAAATAAGAAACTAAAAGAAAAATTTAAAGAAAAAAAAACAAACGTATTGTATCTCACCATTAAAAATCAGTAACCAAGAACAAAAAAATATAAAACTGCTATTGTAACATACAGAAAATGTATTTTTTTTTTTAATTTTCATAATATAAGTCTTCAATATATTTGTGAGTTGGGTTATGCGCGTGTGTATGTGGGGGTTGTGTTTTGAATGTTAAAAAATAAAAGACGCAAAATAATTGAAAGAGCAAAGAAATAAATGATGCAAGTTTCTGTAAAAGTTTTATTTTTGTTTTGGTATATGAAATATAATATATTTCGTTATTGATTTTGTTAATAATTTTTGTAAACATTGGATTTTTTTTTACAATTAATACATATATGTAAATATGCCATTAAAGGTTTATCTATACATTCTACTCGTATATGAAATTAATACCTATGAAGAAATTAAATAAAAAATTAAAAGAGTAAAGGGACTACATATGTATGTACATACATATGTATACCTATAAATTTGAAATTGCTAAAATGTTCTTTAAACTTGTTGAGAACATTCTCTCATATGATTTCAGTAAATATTAAAAAAAAATAACAAAATAATTATTACATACTTATGAATATTAAAATTTGTTTTTATGCATTGTTTGGTTATTACTTTTTAATTAAGTTCTTCGGTTAATTAAAAAATAAATAAAACCAACCAACCAACCATGGCTCAAGTCTAATATTACTTAAAATCTGTTCTTTAAATTTGATTGCCAATATTGGATCGAAATCAAGAAAAATTTGCATGAATACATATTAATATTAAAAAATTAATTGAATTCCATGCTTAAAAAAATTTAAATTTGTATCTAGGTATGTACTTACATACATACATCACTTTTTGGAGCTATTAATTAACTCACGTTTACTTGGTTTAGATGTCAGCATTGCCATTTTATAAGAAATTAAAAAAAATCTGCATTCATAGGAACCGAAAAAATTAGTTTTTACCTTAAAAAACTTTTCTAAAATGCTTAAAACTTATTGCAAACCAGTGCATATACATACATACATAAGTATGTATTTGAAAGCACAAATGAGATATTTTAATAACAATGAAATCTATATTTCTCCATTTAAGCTGATACTCAAAACAAATTATGGAAACTATTAATCAACCGCCACAAACACAAACTATAAATATTTCAACTTGTCTGGACTCTAATATCATAGAAGATACACCACCATCTACCAAAGATGTAAAAACTGAAGATTCCAATAGTATTAAGCAAATCGCAAATGAAAATGATCATTTAAAGTACAAAACAACAACTCAAATGATTCAAAATGAAACCACAAATATTCAATTACCATTAGTGAAGAAAACACATGAAAATAATGAGAATGACGAAGAACCAATGGATATTAGTGGAGCTAGTGATGACGTCGACGACGAGAGTAAAAACAATCATAATGAAGCACAGCAGGTGGAAGTATGTGCAGAACCGCAATGTCAACCGCAACCACAAAATAATGCAGATACAAAACATAATGTAGCCGATGAGGAAGATATTGAAAAAAGAATATCAACTAAAGCTAAAAACTGTGAAAATTATGAAGCCAAGGAAGCTGAAGAAGAATTCTTAAAATCAGACAATGAAGATGGCGACAGTGAATATGTAAAAGAAAATTTAAGATCAGTCGTGCAAAGAATTTCTATGGAGCAGGAAGAAGAGCTACTTAAAAGCGAAGATGAGTTCGAAGAAAAAGAAGTTGTAAAAACTAATTTACAAGAAGTAATAGCCAGTAAAGAAAGAGAATCAAATAAACGTTATAATAAACGAAATCAAAATGAAACTAAAGAGGAGCCACAAAAAAATGTATCAAGTGTGAAATTTGATAATCACGATAATTTAGATATAGATGGATTATCCACAGAAAACTTACGTTCTGAAAGTTTTGGCTTTAAACGAAATAATATCTCTAAAAATAAAGACAGAGAATATCAGCCGATAAAAAGTAAAATTTCGAAAGTGCGAAATAATTCAGCAAATCATCGGATATTATACCAATTTGATTTAGACGATGACAGTAGTAGTGAAGATAGCTTTCAATGCAGAATATCTTCCAAAACAGATCAATCAATAAAGTCTAAAGCAGAAAATATACAAGAAGACTCATCTTCAAGTCAATCACAAAGTTGTGCGGAAACCACAGATATCAAAGAAATTAATAAAGAAGACAGGGAAGAAGATAATAAATCTGTTGCAGCAAAGGATACTGAGGAGCCATATTCTCCATCTTGTGCAACTCCCCTCTCCGATAGTTTTGTTCCAGTTAGTGACAGTGAAACTGATGCTCCGTCTCCTCAAATATCTGAAAACGGTGAAGCCGACAATGACAACGAAGCAGAAAACCCAACCAATATTTCGGCTTCACAGTCTCCCTACGATTATCCAAAAATTAATGACTTAAATAGTGATAACGATAATGGTATATATCAGGCAATCGATGATATTAATGAAACAGCAAAAGGCTCCAGCAAATTATCACCTTCATATAATTCAACGAGAGTAAATTTATTTGAAACCAATGATAATTATCACAGTAAAGAAACGGAAAGCGATGACAATTCATCAAACAACAATGAAATTCCCTCAAATTATACTACTGTAAGTGGTATAAGAGCAAAGGATATTATAACACAATCACTTCAACTAAATGGAGGTCATTATTCCGAAAACGACAGCAATGAACCAGAAGCAGAGCAAACAGTTAACTCAAATGATGGTATTGTCAAAAGCTATGAAGAAATAAAAGTAACTAAATCTCGAAATGAATCAAGAGCTTCAAATAATATGACTTCATCACCTTCACAGTGCTATTCATACAATTTACCCCAATATGATGAAAAGCTCAATAGTATTCACAAAGAAATAAAGCTAAAATTATTTGGGCATAAAGAAGAAGCAGAAACAAATATTTTAAATGATCAAAAGATCAATGAAAGCAATTTAAAAATAAATGAAAATATGCAGGATTATCATCATGATGATGATAGTAATGATAATGTAGAAGGTAACAAACCATCTTTTCCACTATTTCCGCCTTTGGCAAATGAAGACCGAGAAGCGAGCCAATCCTCTCTTTCATCTTCAGCCTCTTACTCTAGTAATACATCATCCTCGCAACAGTTAGTTATTGATCATCCCATGGATGATATTAAGGAGGACAAAGTCAAACCTTTAAAAATTACATTAAAAAGGAAATTATCTAATTTAAGTAGTGATGGCGACTGCACTTTAGATCCCCAGCAAAAGAAATTTCATCTATACGTAGAAAATGAAATGCAAGAAAGGTCATCATCAATTTTTATGGATAAAAATATCGATAGCACGGGAATAGCAGAAAAGGCACCCCAACAATGTCTGTCTGACAATAAAATTGCCGAAGTCGAACAGAGCAGTAATAGCTTATTTCCCGAAAAGCATGAAGAAAAAGTATGTGTGATATTTATTAAAGAGTGTGTAGTACAAATATTAAAATTTTATTTATTTCCAGGCTTCATCATTTGTAATAGAAGCAGATTTAGCAGAAGCATCTAAATCAATATTATATCAGCAGTTGGAAAAACCTTTAACAACGTCAAATACATCGGAAAGTGGTGAAATGGTATCATTACACAGCATCTACACAACTACTCCTGCAACTAATTTTCAGACGCCAAATCTAACGGTGCCGCCCTTACCGACGCGCCCATTAGTAACTGCACAAGCTCCAGTAGTACTTCCTGAACCTACAGCTGTCACAGGCGTTACAAAATATTTATGTTTTAATTGTAAAATAGGATGCTTTGATACCTTTGATGCACTTACAGATCATCAAGCTACATGTTTAATTTCTCCCAATCTATTTATATTGAATCAAACGACAATACAAAGCCCTCAGCTGCCGCCATCAACTTTGATACCACACAATAATAGTCCCCAAAACTCAAATACTTGCTCGCCAACAAAACAAACTGCGTCCCCAGAACTCAAAGAAATTGTAGCACCTCCAAACCTGTCAGCCGGCGGTTCAAGTACAAAAAAACGTTACTATAAATGTTCTACTTGCAATACATTTCATGAAAATTGGAATTTATTTTTGCACATACAGGAAAAGCACAATCGCCACATGTGTTTGTACTGTGTGCGTTTTTTTCCAACAGCTGAGAAATTGGCTTTGCATTTAGAGATCAAACATGACTTGGAACAAAATCATTTCAATTCGGAAGAGGCGTTACTCAACAGTATACCAATGTTAGAGGGTTATGCTTTGGAGTCACGTTTCCTCATGTGTTGTACCTGCCAACATATCTTTATGCAAAATGAACAATTTTCTCAACACGATTGCAACGAGTTCATAAAACCTTGCACGCTTTGTGGGCAAAAAGGACGCCATACAAATCAATGTAAAGCTCATCCGGATAGTAAGCGTTTCTCCAAATTAAAAAAGAAAAAGGAAAAACATACCCAGTCTACAGAAGCATTAGCGCAGCCAGCAAGTGCTGTTGAAAGGTAATGAATTTAAAAATATACGAGTATATGTAATTATTTTTCTTCCAACAATTTGACTTTTATATTTTGTATTTTTTTTTACCGTAGAAGTCAAGCAGATTTAACGGTTCCTCCCATAACCATAAGTAATCATAATTTTAATCCCACCATAATTTCCAATTCCGATTTGAACTGTGATAGTGGGCGTCCTGAAATCGACCAGCGACCGCCAAAATTAAACTCTACCCATAATGAAGATAGCGACAGCAGTAGTAATATGGTTATTGATGAATCATGTAATATAAGTCATATGCCACCTGCACAAATTCAACCGCAACAAAATTATACTACTGATGTGGGTCTTGGAATGCAACCACAGATCGAACCAGACCTACCGCCGGATAGACCGCCATCTACAGAAGCTCCATTAGCACCTTTGCAGCCGCCTAAATTAGTTGTACCCAAGTTCAAACTACGTGTTCCGAAAGAGTTTCAAAAGTCCGTTGACGATGCTTTATCAACGTCCGACAGTGAAGATGAATTGGACAACGACGACGACGACAAGAACGAAGAAGCGGAAGAGGACGAAGAGCTACATGAGCAGGATACAAATGAAACTAAAAAAGATTCCACCGCAGCAACAAGTATTCTCACAAAAGATTCAATTGCGGAAGCAACACAGAATTCCTTACTTGCCGAATCTACACCTGCCAATTCTCAAGATATGGACATCGAACGCAACTCAACAACTGAATCGGCAACGGAAGCTGGAAACTCGCAAGATGGCACTTCCTACGAAAGCGGCGTCAACAACAGCAAGTCGCAGAAATCCTCTTTATTATTGGAGGATGATGATTCCTTGGATGAACCCAACTCCAATCTTGTACGCATCATGCAAGAAATCGAAAGAACTAAACTTGACATACAACGCACTAAGAAAACGTCTGTACGACACAATAAAACATTTGCATTGCCGCGTCAACCAACCGTTTCCCAGTCAAGCAATCGAACAGCTGATCACAATTGGTCACCAACGCCACCAGCATCGCCAAATTCACGTTGGTTTACGCCAAGACGCTCAACCGTATCGCAAAATAGCGAGGAACAATTGCTGAAAACGCCGCAGCATCAGCAGTGCTTGTTGCCGCCTCCAAGTCCCGTAAAACAATTGAGAACGACACAAGAACGTCGTGACACCATTGGCAGTGACATGATGGATATTGATGAAACCATAACGTCGCAGCCAACTCAAACAATTTATCGGTATGTCTTTCAATACATTTTTGATATTGATTTTAGTTTCAAGTTAATGGCTGCATATTTTTTTATTTTTATTTAAATTTTGAATTGGTGGGACTTTTGAAGATTTTATTATTGTCTTATGAAAATTTATCAAACTTTGAAATCGAAAGCTGGCCACTTAAGTTTTAAAGATCCTTGTAGGAAATTAACCTTTTGTACAATTTATAAATAATTATATTTTTCAGCAGTCAACTACGTCCTTTAGACAACGAAAACCTGAATACCTCTACTGAAAGTATTGATGACAAGTCTTCTGAACCTACGGATTCCAGTCAAATGACTAACAACGAAACATCACTATCACACCTTAATAACTCTGTGCTGGAAAATGAGGAAGGCAGCAAAATATCTACACCGAACTTGACAGAACCCACAACACAAAGTTATGTAAATCAGGAAGACAAATTAAAAATTGACAATGTTCAACAGAAACTTGACTTACCACAAACGCCACAGAATGTTGATATGTCTCTGACGCAACCTACAGTACATGAATGCAAGGAGCAGAGTGGTGGAGTAACGCACAACGAAGCAGATGAAGCAGAAGACCCAGAAGATGACACTGAAATCGATGTATGCGGCAGTAAGGAACAGGAAGAACAAATAGAAATCACCGAGAATGAAAAATCATCGGAAGTGCAAAAATTACCACCAGCCGATGGCATTGAGGTAGCAAATGATGATACTGTTATTGTTGATATGAAATTGGATAGACCTTTAGATAAATATGAAGTCATTGATTTCGTTCGCACCTGTCTAAACACAGTTTATCCGTTGTGTTTGTACTGCAACCATGCTCGGCGTATAGCAGTTAATGGCCAAAGTTTGGTGCTACACATGATAGGGCAGCATCGTTTCACAGCCACAGTTGATAGTATTACGGCTGAAGAATTACTGCCTGCCACTATAGTTTCAAAACTGAAAAGCTTTTTGCCGGTGCTGGAAGAACACTTTTTCAACTCCAATAGTTATTGCACTTACGGAGACGGAGCATTTGCCAACCATTTCAATGAACGTATATTTGAATGCTTTCAGTGCCGCTTTGTCGCTTCCACGCATAAAGAATTGTATGTGCACAATCGCAAAATGCATTTGCGCACTGCTATCTTGTGTTTTATGTGTCGAGCCAACTTCTTTAGTTTCAGTGAGATATTGTGTCACATATGCCCTGGTGTCGCCAATAAAGTTTCAGTATTTGATGTCAAGTTTCGCTGTTGTCTATGCGAGTTGGATAATATACCATCTCCGTTTCGCCTTATGGTTCATTTGCGGAAGAAACATTTTGCGTGTGACGTTTGTCTGGAGGACTGTCGGGATCAAAGTAAATTATCTTCGCACGTATGGAAACACAAACTACATCATTTGTGTTATCGCTGTGGCATTGCGTATCGCAACAAGTTGGATATAACAAAACATTTGTTTTGGAAACATGGAACAGAAAGTACCATGTGCAAGAGATGTCTGCAGAAGAGATGGAGACATGTTTATCATTTCTGCATACCGCCTACAACATTTGTATGCGAAGTGTGCAATTTATTTTTCTCCAAAGCAATGTACCTGAGAGTGCACAAACGTCTACACAGCGGAGACTTAAGATATCCATGCATAGAGGATAATTGTGAAGAGAAATTCATATCTAGAAAACTATTGCTTAAACATGCCGCAGTGCATCAACAGCTTGCGCCCGAAGCTTCAGTAGAAAAAGAAAAAGATTTGGAAGCCTCTTTGGAAAATAAGGAAAATGAATTTGGTGAGAATAAAGACAAAAGCGGGGAAGATTGCAAAAAGCAGGCAGACATGCAAAACATGAAGCAAGAGTTATTAGAGATCAAAAAGGAACCTTTAGACGAATCAGAAATGGAAAGACAAATACAGCCTAAAGAGGAGAACAATAGAGAATTGGTCGGAAAGGTATCCAATGAAGAAAAAAGCACTGGTGGCATGAAGGACTCCAAGATTGGCGAAGTGAAAGAAAAGAAAAGTTTGGATACAAATCGGCCCCGTAAGAAGCGGAAAAAGAATAAAAGATCTAAAGAATCACTAGAGGATTTAAATTTAACAGCCCCTAACCTCTCTGAGTCAGACTCAAGTAATGATTCGGATACAGACTCTGACACCAAAACTAAAAGCGAAATTGACGCTTTACCACGTGTAATGCTGTCGCCACCCTCAGAGGCTGAAAACGAAGACAAAGAAGATAAACCACCCGAGTCCGTAGAACCCGGACAAGTTTTAGAAATTTGGAAAAATTTCCTTAAAACACAGCAAGGGTCCAGTACTGCTGAAGAATTAGAGCGTTTGAAAGCTAAAAAGGAGGAGAGTCAGCAGCCAAAGCGCGTACCAGTTCATGTAGCATGTTCAGATCATGATTATTGTAAAATTGAACCAGATCTCCCTCCAGCACCAGAAAAATGCCCTGAACCCGCAGTTGACCCGTCTAAAGATGATTTCAAAAAGCCTGTAACTGATTTGATATCTACACCAGAAACATCACCTACTAAAAGAAAACAGAGCAAATCGCCCAGGGGACTGTCTTCCAGAAGGTCTGACGGATCATCCTCCTCAAGCGATTCAAGCTCTAGTTCCGATTCAAGCTGCTCATGTGGTTCAAACTGTTCATGTTCTTCATCCGACTCTAATTCGTCTTCCTCATCATCGTCCTCGGAAGATAGCGATTCATCTCTGGCATCAAATGCTTCTGTGCGTAAAAGACATCGCAAAAAGTCGGAGCGTGACCGTATACGCAAACGTAGTGAGAGTATGTCACCTCTTAAACAACATAAGCATTCGGGTTCCACTAGTGAGGTCATTCATGTGGATGATGAAGACAACTTTAAAGAAACTGATACGCTTGCGGAGAAACCACCTTCTCCTCCCAGAGAGCCCCTATTCTACGAAAGTGATTTGGAAACAAATGAATCGGAGACTGACGAGGAGTTTTATGATGAACATCCACAAAAGTTAGCCAATGAACTATTGGCCCAAAAACGAGCCCAGCTTATGGCGCAAACTAGGCTCTCGCCCTCACACAATTATGACATCGTAGAAAATAGTCGTCCATCCACACCCTCACTACCTGAAGAGGTGGCCACAAGTGAAAAGCCAAAAATAAAAGTAAAAAAGAAGAAACGTGATCGTAAATCTTCTTGTAAAATTCAAGGTTTACACGCTCATCATGTTGCATCACAAGAACCATCCGTTGCGCCGGCGCAAGCAGCTCTTGAAGTTCATCACACTAGCAACGCAATAATGCAAGTGGCTCCAATCACCATCACTTCCGCTCCTACAGCATCCCTTATAAATTCAGTGATAGACTCACATCATACACAACCAAGCAATTTGTACACTATGAATCAAAATATAATGCCATCTACCATCTACGCTCCGCCGCCGCCTGTTCTTGCAGAACACACAACTTTCACGCCGCGGCCATTAACAATGCCTCCCTATGGAAATGCACATCGAATGAGTGAAGGTAGCAGCTGCTCTGATGCTGATGGTTCCCTCAAACGTTCAAAACGTCAAAGGCGACCGAACAAATTCTACGGTTACACCAGTGACGATGAAAATCTTATAAATGGTCCTCCACTCATGATTGGATCTCGAGCTTTTAAACCTCAACCACCGCCTCAGCTAACGTGGCGTAAGGAAGACCTGCCTACACCATCGAAGAGCATACTTAACAACAAGAACAAAACACCCAGAGCTCCAAAAACACCAGCTATTGCCGAAAGCCCCTTTGCTACTATTGAATTTAGTGCAACATCAAGCAAGAAGAAATCCAGACTCTCCTTAACCGGCGGAGATAAGTCAGCTCGCAAAAGGCCAGCTAAGAAAAAAGATGCTAAAACAGAAAGTAAATTCCCTCCCATACCAACACTGAAAATAAGACCATCAGAGATCGGCCTTAATACCACTATCAATCATTCAATCACAAAAGCCGGCAATTACAATACAACCGATGACACAAGCAGCGATGAGGATACTCCAAAGCGACACTTTGCGGCTTCAAGTAGTTTCAAAACTACCACTATACATCAAACAATAGCTGCCGTTCCACCCCCCATAGTCCTACCATCTCATCCGCCAGCGCCACCTACGCCACATACTACAGCTTTTAATCATAGAATACCCCCGGCTCTCTTGCCCAATCCAGACTTTGCCACACTACAATATTTCAAAGCCAACAACATACGTTATCCCATACGCCCACCAGCCGGAGCTAGGCAGGCGCGAGAAGGAGAATCTGTGTATTGTTATTGTCGCTGTCCCTACGATGAGGTATCCGAAATGATTGCCTGCGATGGCGAAAATTGTCTTATTGAATGGTTTCATTTCGAGTGTGTGGGTATAATGGTGGCTCCTCAAGGCAAATGGTTCTGTGCCGAATGTCGACCAAAATACTCTGAAGAATTATACCCTTCGACAGCAGCGGGTCAACTCAGCAATGTCTAGTGTAAACATACACCACCACACCCACACAATTTTTTGCTCAATTCGCTTAAGGAACGTATGTATATATCTTTTGTTTACTTTCTCTTCCTCTCTTTGTAATTCTCTTAATGTCGGAGTAGTAACTCTTAATCAGGTTAATATTAAGATTTCGGATTAATAGCAATTATGTTCAATATTTACAAACGAAATGAACAATTTTGAATTTCCCAACACTAAAAAAAAAACAAACGCCAAAATACGCTTATAATGTATATGATAAAATATTAACTAAATAGACTTTGGTTTTTAGCTTAAATTCTTTTTTAGTATTAGAACTCTAACATAATATTTAAATTTTAAAAATATGTATATTGAATTAAATAAAAACTATAACGTAGCATAACGGTAAAACAATTGCTCAATTCACAACCTATTGTAGCAGTTGTAATTCGTACAAACGTTGTTGGTAATTTCTATGTAAACATTTGTTTATAAACAATGTTTTTATTGAAATTACCAACAACTCATGTACGAACTATGACTCCAACAACAGGTTGTGAATTGAGCAAATATTTAATAACATTTATTAAGTAATCAATCAATTTTGTTTAGAATAAAAATGAAAAAAAAGAAAAATACTTGAACTCTGGGAATATACTTTATGTTCGTTCATTTTCTCTCTCTCTCTCTTAAATAATTTAATGAAAGTATAAAAAAATAATAAAAAAAATACTGTTATATTCATCTAAGCTACATATATATCTTTATAAACAAAAATAAGTTGTCTGTAAATATTATAAATATATTCTAAACATTACATTTAATGTAATTGTTTATAAAAAATAATAATAAAATAAGTAAGCATTTTTTTTTATTATTATTCTGCTTAAATTATATTTAAATCTTTGTTTATCGAACTTCATTTTAATGAAACAAATATTTTTAGCATTTTCATTTACAAAATATTATGGTTCATAAACAAAAAATTACGTACTTTTTATATTAACTACGTAAGTTATCCGTGTATATTATATATTATTTAATATATACATAAATATATATACATATATAAAATAATTACTTTATTATTAAACAAACACTTAAAGGAATAATAATAATAACTCATTTCAGATTTATGCTAAAGAAAAATTCACAATATGCAAATAAATAAATAAAAAATACTGTATTAGAGATATGCAAACATTTTGCATAATTCTTTGGAAGTTTGTGTATAAAAAATGAAAATATACTTTTCTGTGTTTTTAATATGGGCTAATTACTTTGGCGCTGATTCAAAATGTAACAAGTGGGGCGCACGGCGGGTAAACTTAATCAGAGTGCGCTGAATCCAACCGTTTTTTTAGGTAAGCTCTTGTTAAAATAAATAAGATTGAAAATTATTCTTAAAAGTATCTAAAAACGCAATTTTTCCAAATTTTCATCAATTTGTTAATTTTTATATCGATATGTATTAATAAGAAAATCATATAATTGATAAAAATTTCTCCTAAAGAAACTCCAAAAAAATTACGTTTACGCGCCGGTTGCCCGCTTGTTCTTGTAGGATTTTCTTTCCCTCATACTAGTAGAAGCAAAGTAGAACATTCAATTAAATAAAATTAGTAAGATGGACAAACCAGGCCAAATTAATATACGAACCACTGGTAACAAAAAACAACGCTGGAGATGACCATGTACACCAAATGTAGCAAAAATTGCAGCGAGGTACCTCTGGTTTTCGCACAAAGTACCTCCAAAGGTGTACCTCCGCAAAAAAGCACAAAGCTGCAACAGTTCCCAACATGCCAATTACAAATAGGAGTACCAAGAAGGTAACTGCAGGACCGCGGGCCCCACCTCTCAGCACAAGAGCTGCATCCACTCCCTCGTTGAATGCGTTAGCAAAGAAACCACGAACCATTGTTCGAGTTTCCTAGCTGCGCAACAAGTGGAGTTTGATCGTGGCGGTAAGGTAGCTGAGAATAAGACTTCCGGTTCCCTCAGACAAAGACAAGATCCAGATGTTCCTGAGACTGGGAAACCCTTTTGTACCTACCAAAGATTGGCAGATAACCAGGGTCTCCGAGACTTCAGGATGTCACTCGCTAACTCGTTTGCGCATTTGGCCTTCGCATCTCATATTTTCCCTTTTGCTAATCTGGTATCACCGCCCCCTGTAATGCGAAAGCGTCTGTCAAAATCGTTCGATAAAGGGCAAATGTCTTGCGATAGCTAAATACAAAACCCAGAGTGAGAAAAACATGTAAGTACGTTGAAAAAAAAATATTTATGTATATTTTTTAAAATGACATATTTTGACATTTCATTACTGTCAATCTTCGCCATATTTTCTTGTGTAGTATCAGTGTTGTCATTTAAAAAAAAAAAAAAAAAGTGGCGAAAGGTTTTGCGAAAGTAATACAGAGTATCAAATTGGCATCTCATTGCATTTAGCTTTCACATCGCAATAGAGAGAAAACCCCTAGATCACCGTCCTTCTGAATCAGGAGTGTCTTCCGTTAATCCGGGCAAGGAAGAGGGAGATGTACTACGGTTTCGGAGTCATCCCGACCCGACACCATGTCGAAAGTAACGGGATCTGGCACCAACTCCATACCCGGAAAATATGCTGCGATTACAGTCTTTTTGTAGAGCCTTCCTTCCAACTCTGAATTAGTAGGGGAATTTTTTGAAAGGGTTGATGTAGCGGACGGGGAAGGGAGGAGCTGCTCCTAGTTCAAGAACCTTGGGTTTGTGGGCTAGGAAAGAATGGCTGCCGATTTCTCCATGCTAGTGGTGAAGGTAAAATCATAGTATGGAGGATAGTTGCCAAAAGCGAACTAAATATGTTCATTAATTCTGATTACAGTGATGAAGACACAGGAGCGATAGCTTAGGAGACCCCAAAGGGACACTAATAATTGTCTCCAGCTTCATGGGGCATGAATGCGAATCGTCCAAAAACAAATTCGTGAAATAGCGGACATGGCTAGACGCAAGAACCTGCCCCTCGTTATTGTTGGTCTGGGGTAGCTCGGATAAGGGGTAAGTCTTTATTTGATTTCATTCTTTGTAGCAATTTAAACGTAGTTAACGTCGGGTCAGTACCCACTTTCTTAAAAATAAACAATAAATTCAGTACAGTGCGACTTTGGTTCCGAAAGTAATAGGGTTCCTTTTCACCTTTTGGTGTACGGATAAATAAGGAAACGGAGAGTCTCGGGAGAAGGCTCCTTCTCCGTTCATAGATATATTGAATTTAAGATAGAAGGTTTAACACCCGAAACAAATGAAAGACAAACTGGGATCAACAGAGGAACATCCTGGAGGGTTTCTTACCACAACCTCCGACAATTACAGATAAGCAGTGCATTAAACCTAGCCTAGAATCTGCAGATGGGGAAAAGTAACCCCGGATGCACTCCTTATGTGAAGGAGCGAGAGACTGATATGATATATCACTCTATTCATAAATTGTGACAGATTTACATAAACGATTAACAGTTTTAGAGACATTTTAAATCGCCCAGGCCAGGTGGCATACGGGCGGACTTACAGCGAAACGCTGATATTGTCACACCATGGTTAATACGGATATATGCAGCTTGCTTCAGATGGTTCTATATACCGAAATCATGGCCAAGATGATCCGTAGTGTTCATTCCCAAAGGGAAATCAGAAATCTCAAACGCCTACACTAAGGATAGATCGACGCAGACTGCACTATACTCTCTTGTTGGTTTCATGGAAAAATCAATAGAACACCATGAATATACATTGGCAACCTTTCTAGCTATACAAAAAGCTTTTGACAAAACAATCCCATCTACAATTGTACGAGCTCTAGAAAGACTGAATATACAACAGTCGGTTATCAGCCTAGTAGAAAGACCATTGTGCAATAGGGATATTATATGCAGTCTAGGCAAGGATACGATCACAGAGCGGAGGGTTTATTTGCTAACCTATGGAACCTTGCTTTGAATTATCTGCTCAGGGAGTTAGATTCTAGATACAGTGTCACAAAGGCTCCAAGAATCACTGAAAATTATTAGTAAGTAAGTGGAGCTAAGAAAGCGGCCTAGCGTTAACCCGCTGAAAACTGAACTTGTGCTCTTCACAAAGAAGTAGAAGGTACCACACTTCAAACTTCCAAAATTAAATATAATAGAACTTAAGCTGTCGAACAATGCGAAATATTTGGGTATATAAGTACCTTGATTCCAAACTAAGATGGCAACTTAATGTCCAAACTAGGGCAAACACCACACCTTCCAAGGATCTTTTCACAATGATGTACTTGTTGCCAGCAGACCTCATTTTCAAGCAAATGGCAATGAATTCTGCAATACGATTACAGGCAACCAATGCATGAAATAGCCACTGGCCATGCGAAAAATTTTTGAACAAATAGGAGATTTTCCAGTGTTTATAGAATAATGTTCAAACCCACCGTTGCGCGACAGAATATTTGATGTCCACACATCTGGTACATATCGAACGATGTAAGGAAATCTTCCTGATGCTCTAGGCAGACGTATTCCCTGCTTCGGGCAAAATATTAAGTTTAGACAATCAGTGTATTGTAATACAGGCTGAAATATCAACTATGAGAAGGGCTCGGAACTGATTTAGATATTATAGAATTACAATGAAGACATTCGTACATGTACCGACAGCAAAGCCGCGATCAAATCTCTATCTGTTGTATATGCAACATCGATATTCGTTCAAGAATGCCGGACCTTAATCTGGGTATCAGTGGTGCACAGACGTACACACGGAAAAGATATAGCAAAAGGGCTTGCCAAAGATGGGGCTTGACTGTCAAACTGGTGTACTGATCAAATAGATCGTATTTCTTTGAAATATTGCAAAGTAAAAATAAAAATATAGGATATTGTCACATAGGTGCACATGCCAGAAGATTAAATCTTCCATTTAATGAATTCTGTAGTAGTTGTCCTAGACGTAGAAGAGGTGAAAAGACTTGAACATCTACACTAAACACTAAAAGGGGGCAACTATAGTCGGCTTTCTATTTTTGCAGGACCTTGCCAAGACATGCGACATTAGAAGAATAAATACAATCGTACAAAAACCAAGTTGGTTTAATACAGAGCAAGTGAGATGATGACGGAACTTTTCTGCCCTTCTCACCCACCTAGGCAGCACAACGGGACTAATCAGGACACAAGTGACCCGGCTTCTTGTAAAACTGGTAGTCCAAATCTAATCTAACCTAACTTGATTATCAAATAGGTTAGGTTAGGAAGGGTGGTGCTACAACACACCTCCACTCGGAGACCCAGTTGTGCCCATTGTGATTCCCTTCTATTGCACGTTAATAGTACTATTTACCATCCATTTGTAGCCAGAAGTGCCTCTATTATCCGTCAATAAGTCACTGAATTCCCATGATGAAGCCCCTGATATCATCCAGTTTACACTTCCCGATATCACTAATGCGCTCATGGAGCCGTCTGCTCAGCCATCTAAGCCTATGACGTTGGGGCTTCGGGCAGTGGTAGGTAGTATTTTTAATAGTTTCTGGTTCCTCTTTATCCCCGCACATCCTACCGAAATCGGGATTGCAAGTTTCCCAAATGCTGGTTCTTGCAGTTTAGACCTTTCTGATTTAAGTGTTGGCGACATAGCCCTCGATACTACAATCACTGAGTTTCTTGAACTAATGACCTATCGTAATAATTTCACCGATCTCTCGTATATTTCCTCACCTACCCCGACCCTATTCCTGCCAGCTCATCGGCAATTTCATTTCCCTCAGCACTACTGTGGCCAGGAACCCAACATAGTCTGACACTATATTTGTCCATAAGCAAGTTGAGGGTTGTCCTACAGTCACTAACAAGTTTTGACTTAACATTGTGTCCCTTCAAAGCTTTTAGCACTGCCTGGATCTCGACGTATGTATAAGGTTACCTTCCTACATTCCTGGTCACTAGTTCCGTTGCCCTGAGGATCGCCATATCTCAGCTTGGAAAACGCTGCATTCATTCGACAGTTCGTTCCCAAGATATAGACACCAGCCCCTGTGCCTTCCCCCATTTTTGACCCGTCTGCAAAGACCGCATTACGCTCATATAGCTTATCGGATTTGACCCAATAGTCCCTATGCGGAATTACCAGTGATGGTGTTCTAGTAAAATCAATTTCAGCGACCTTATAGTCCGTGTTACGGATCCCCCATCACTTAAATGAGATCAGTTTTAGTGAGTATACAATTTCCATGCAATTTTTTACATTGTTAATAACGAAATGAGGATTAGTTCTGCATTATTAAATTAAAAAAATCTAATTTCTTGAGTTATCACTTTTTCAGGCAACGGCCAGGCCCACGATGTAAACAAGAAAGTTTCTATCGTTTGCTTAAATACATTGAAAACAAAAAAAAAAAAAAATAAGAAAATTTGTTTTGTTTTCAATATGTAAGTAAGCGATAAAAACTTTCTTGTCGATATCGTAGGTCGGTGCTTAAATGAGCGATATTGCTTAAATGAGCGATATTATGTACATACAAAGATTAAGCAGTTCAACTGTGAAAATAAATGTTTATTTATTTGAACAAAATACACTTTTAAAGCACTTCAAATATCATTCTTAAATTAGCATAAAAATATATGCATATGTACACATGTATGTATGTATCTATCAATTCTTACAGAGTTTTATTTTAACTGAAACCTCCTTTTACTGGACTATAAAGTATTTTTATTTTATTTTTTTATCATTAAATAACTATTTGATTCCTTTCAATTAAGGTTTTTAAATTAACATGCTGAAAAGGAAAGAAAATTATTATTATTTTATACATATATGAAAAAAAAACCAATGAAATGCTTACTCTGGCATTAAACCATTGGCATGAGAATTTATATCATCTTGTACTGTAGTTTGAGCATTTGTTTGCTGCTTATTATTGTTGACTTCTTTCGTTTCCTCTGAAGTTCTTCGGGGAAATTTATTGGCCATTTCCAAAATATTACGAGCAATGCGCTGTTGATCTATTTGTCGTTGCTCTTCATCTGAACGTTTTTCGTTGTTTTCTGAAATGCGTCCTTTGAGGTTTGCAGGACTCTGCAAGATATTTAAAGGAAAGTATGATGAAGGTGTAATAATTTTAACGACTCAATAATGTAGTACTTCATCATCCGTTTGAAAGTCTTGGGGATTCGTCCAAATTTCTGTTCCTGCTGCTGTTTCGCTACTCAAAGCAGATGATATTGCAGGCCTGGCAGGTATAAGAGGAGAACGAACACAAACTCTTTAAATACGAATAAAAAGCAGTATTAATTTCTAGCATCAATTGTTTTAATAGTATGTATGTATATGTATGAATCACCCTTATCGGGGGAAAAAGGTGAACATTTTGTTCCCGTGAAATATTTCCCATGAACAAAAAATAGTGAAAAAATTAGAAAATAGTACACTGACAATAACAACCCAAAAATTTACCATCATAATTGTAGCAAAAGGCAACACATTTCAAGTGAACTTTAAAAAAAAATAATATTTTTCAGCTAACTATACCTAATCGATTTTATTGCACACATTAAGGTTCTATCATTGTTTAGTATTATGCTTAGAAAAGTGGGCAATGCCACGCCCATACACAGAATATAAGTTTTTTATATACTCAATCAATAGACGGCTACTACTATTACTAAGTGTTACCTTCTTTAGGAAAGGGATAGTGATAGAGAAGATACGAGTATATGGTGAAGGAAGAGATAGATGAAAGTTTCGTTCTTTTACAACTCTGATTTTTTTTGCACATTTTTAATAATGCAATGTTGCAGCGCCTCTTGTGTCAATGAGGCGTATTACATTTTTGAAGCTGTGTTTAGTAGCCATTTGATTGGTTATTTTATTTCGCCCATGATTCTGCTACATAATACCCGAAGGAGTGCGGTATGATGGTACATTAGGATTAGTATCCGCTGAAGCCGGTGTAGTTCAGCGCCCAGTGTCTATTTCTTCATCACTTAAACTTTCCTATCGCAACTGATAAAAATGGACCCTAATGCACATCAGAAAAATGCGTGGTGTTGATATATAGGGTACGCCAGATAACTTTTTTTTTTTTTGAAAACAGGGCGCAAAACATCTAGTGTAGCTTCGGCTGTGTGGCACGTAGCGCCGTCCTGTTGAAACCAAATGTTGCCATTATCCTCCTCTTCAATTTTTGTGAACAAAAATTCGTTCAACATGGCCCGATAACGATCGCCATTGACTCTAACGGCCACTCCTTGCTCATTGGCCCAATTATGCCTCTGGACCAAAATCCGCTCCAAACAGTGACTCGTTTTGGGTGCGTCGGCTTTTCAATGTATGCGTGCGGGTTTTCTGTGTCCCAAATGCGACAATTTTGCTTGTTTACATACCCACCAAGATCAAAATGAAATGAAAAAAAAAACGTTAGATGGCGGACCCTTTAGTTAGCGGAGAAAGTTTTCTAAAATCGTACAATTTCAAATCTACTCGATTTATAGAACAGGGCAGAATACTACAAAAAAAAACGTCACTGCACAATGGATTGGTTAACTGTAATAAAGAAACGCCCTAATTCATTATTTTTTCAAATCTAGTTTTTTACATACATATTTCTATTTATTAAATATGCAAAAAAAACTCGGTTTAAAAGAAATGAGTTAGGACGTTTCTATATTAAGGTAACGATATGTACCTCTATTATTATCATATGATATGAAACCTGTTTGTGATCCCTGCCAACCCGGTTGTGTTACTTACTCTCCCTCTCTCTCTCTCTCTAATTCCTTTCATAAACTCTCACATTTCTGTGGGTAGTTATGACAAAACAATAAACAGCTCAGAAAGAAGGCGAATCCATACTAGGTGGTCGCAAGGGATCAGGTGACTATTTTCGCTGCTTGTAATTTGGATATACGTTGGACATTTTAAGTATAAATTTCTCAAAGCGAATTTAGCTGAGTATACCTTATATGAATTTGCCTTGGCGCAGAAATAATAAATTTTATGCCATTTTTGTTTAAGCCACAACAACAATTTTTTAAACTATGTTAAAATATTAAGAGATTATGACACTTGAAACTACTGTTTAAATGGGGTATTAAGGTTCAAAATTAAAAACAAATACTTTTAAATACAAGTGCAAAGAAAAAGATTTCACAAATTTATAAATCTATTCCTTGTAATTAATATATTTATTTGTACACTCAACTTACTTGTTAACATCTTCCAATTTCTTGAGTAAACGTTCATTTTCTCGGCACACAATTTCCTGATCCCTGAGTATAGTTTCACGCACCGTAAAAAGATGATTGTTTTCTTGCCGCAGCGCCTCATTTTCTTGCATATACAATTTCACCAACTCGGCTAACTCACTGCCATCCAATTCAGGTAATCGTTCTAAATTCACTTTTGGTATAACACCACCATGATCCGTTGGAATTTCAACGACTTCTGGACCATCTTCTTTGATAGCATTTCGATGTAAATTTAAGGCAGCCTTTAAGTGTTCATTTTCCATTTGCAATGACTGTACATCTCGCTTAAGACTAAGAATTAAAGCTTCTCTGGGATCCATCATAATGACAGGCTTTGTGCGTATGCGCTTTGCACGCGATGCGTAACGCAATGTATTTAAAGTTTCAGCATAATTGTACTGGGCCGGTGAGACGCAAGCTATCATGAGCGTTACACCATTGCCGGCCAAACTGTCTGCCAATAGTTTGGTTAACTGACTGTCTCGATAGGGTATGTGGCCAAACCGCTTTTTACTATCACTTAAGGAAGCAATGCAATATCCTAGAAAATAATTAATATATGCAAATACATACATGTTTGCTTAATTAAAATTGACAAAATCTTACCTAATACCATCAAGCTTTTATTAATATTATTAGCCTCTTCTAGAGTTTTACCTTCACTCATGGTCTTCTTTGTCAGTTCACTTCCGGCCAAATCAACAAAATTAATTTTCCCATGCTTAGATAAAAATACACCGCCATCGGTTTGTTTCTCCGAAATTATGTGTACCGTAAGAATTGTATGTGATCTGGATGAATGATCATTCATTGCATGTGATCCCACAGATCTATTTCGCATACCTAAAAATATTGTATGTAAATTTTACTTAATTCAATTAATGTGCACTAAACATTACGAAGAAAGATTTATAAATACGAGTATTTAAACTGAAGTGAGTCTGAGTTCAAAATGTTAAGGAGAAATACCTGGTTGACCAAGCTTTATTCGGAGCTCCTGAATTTTTTTAATTTGTTCAGTAGGATTGTAATATAGAGTTTTAATTTTTTTAAAACACTATCTTTTGCTTTTGCATTTTAACTTGAATTCTCTTCTCAAAAATATCTTTCCTTTGATACCCATGGGGGTGCATAAAAAATAATGATCCGCTAATTGGGCTCGTATGTCTCGTAACATACACCTGGGTTCCAATCGTCGTTTTCGATAACGAGCTGATTCGATCGCGTTTTTTTCAGTTTAAGATTATGGCTTTCGATATCGAACTGTATTATTACATTGCTCGATAGCAAATGCCTCAATGTCAAACTGAAAAACATCATCGAATCATGTTTTTCATTTGTTTTATTTTTGTTTAACAACCATTCGTATTTTACCACAAATGCAGAGAAATTTTTAATTTATTTTTACCCGACTTGAAAAAAGGAGGATATTCACATTAAAATATAATTTTCTACACTTCTAATAATATCTAATCGATAACAATAAATATGTATTCCTGTTGCATTTATTTAAAATGTGTTGCTCTAACCTGTTATTAATTATGTATGTATGTATGTATGTATGTAAAATTTTTGATATATTGAAAACTTTTTGCTGTTGCATTCTTACGAGTAACGTGTCTGTAAAGATAGCAACAAAATTAATTGCTGTTTCCGACCTTAATTGTCAATATGTAGGTGATTAGAACGAATGAAGCCTCATTTTGACACCCACCTGTTCTAAATTAAATACATACAAAGTGTATTATTGCGTGCTGTATATAAAATTGCAAGGCATACACTTAGAAAAATTATTAGTCGCATATATTCACAGATTAAAATTATTATCCTTAGCTTAGAAAATGATTTGCAATTATTGTAATAAAGAAAAATTTATGTGCCATTCTCAAAGAGAGACTAGTTTTGCACATCAGCTTTTTATATATCATTAAGATGATGTCATAATTCAGTAAAGTGCGACTTTGACTTGCACACGAAGGGTTCTGTACGGATACTACATATCGCTCATTTGCTCAAACAACGTCATAACTCAAAAAAACTAGTTTGCCAGAAAATGAGTTTAAAGTTTTCAATTTAACCACAACTTAAGGGGAAAAGAAAATTTAATTCATTTCTTAAGAGTTGAGTAAACAAATATATTTGTATGAAATTTTTACACAATATGAAGAGCGACATCAGGATTAATTCTGCATCATTAACTCGAAAATTCCATTTTTATAGTTATGATGTTGTTTGAGTAAATGAGCGATATGTAATGCTATACGAACTTCAGCCTATATAATAGAATATCTTACTTGATGTAGACATTTTTTAAAAAAATGTTAAGTACCCTGTAATCCTTTTTGCGTCGCGCAGTCGGGTAAAAAGCATGCAAGATCTAATTTTTTATTTATTTATAACAAAATTTGGAGGGTTTAATTGAATTTTTAAAAATAATCAAAGTAATCTACTCAAGTCGGTTTACAATTAACGATCGGTCTTTTTACTCGACTGCGCAACGCAAAGAATTATCTCTTTCTTCACCACCTGTCTTCTCTATCACTATCCCTTACCTAAAAGAAGGTAACACCTAGTAATAGTAGTAGGCATTCATTACCTGAGTGTTACTTCTCTTTAAAAAAAGAAGGGTGTTGTATTTTATCAGGACCGATTTGGATGATTCTTACATCATTGGATTTGTCTTAGTCCTGGGATTGTCAAAGATATGACAGTAGTCAAAACTCAATATGGCTGCCAACAGACGCCATTTTGTAAATACGAAATAACGAAATAAAAAGTCGGCGAACTATATCAAAATGGGTATCATGCGATAGGTATTTGAAAATCATCATTAGGTTTCTCTTATGATTTCTCATTTCGAATGACCACTTAGGATATTTAACGGTTCAAATTTGGTCGCAGTCGGGTCTTTTGATTTTTTTTAATTACTACTTGTTAAAAGTTTCTCTTCACTATCACACAGTACCCTTATTGTTTGATGCTAAATCAAAATGTGATATTGGACTGGTATACGCACGGCAATTTTAGGTGAGGAACTTCTTAGTGGATGGCATTGTTGCCATTTTAGCATTTTCAGTGCTAGATCTGGCATTTTCATTACTTCAAAAGCATTAAACTTTAAAAAAATTCTGCTAGATGTTTTCTGGCAGAATTTGTTGAAAATAAAAAATTGTAATTTGTTAAAAAAAATTCTTCTGTATAGAGGATTTTTCTCGTAAATGTACATGTATTGCAGACTAAAGATTACCCGATGATCTCCATTAGCAACATTGGAATGCAAATAGGATCCAGCTAGCCCCTTAATAATCAAATACAAAATGTATTTTTAATAAAAACAAATATTATACTGAATAAGTAAAATAATATTTTGGGATTATAGTGCGTAAAAAATTTTAAACGTAATTGTAACATTTCCAAAAAAAAACACCAATTATTAAGTACTTTATATTCGTATGTGCTATAAAACTACCTGTCAATATTAATAAGTTTGTATTAAGATGAAATTCAAAGCTATTTCAATAATTTTTTCTACATTTAAATCTGGCATTATACTTTTATCCATTAGAACATTTTAGCTGAATTTTTTCACCGATTTGGCATTCTCTCTTCATAATTTTCTGGCAACAATATGCTGGCTCCGCTCTTCATTATATTCTCTCTTCCATAAACCAAAAAGTTGCTTAACTAAAATCACCGTGTATGAACCCTGTCAATACAGTCGTCCTTATTAAAATCATACCTCAACAAATTTCTCAGAGTGTAAGCTTACACCAAATTATTGATATAATTGGCAGTCGACGGGTAATAAAACCGCAACAGTTCCACATGAATAATTTGCATGTTTAACTTTAATAGGTCACATGAAAAAAAATTGGGAGTAATCCTTTTCCTGTAAATAACGTAACAAAAATGTATAAGGGAGTGTAATTTATAATACCACTAAAAACATGAAGTTAAAATCACAAATGTAATACATTTGTAGTATTTATGAAAGTTCTATTTAATAGACTCGTGACATGTATAAACTGTACTTCAACCTGTTATGACAGTAAATTTTAAACGACTTACCTTCCTCCAGCACCGCCAATAAATCATCTAATTCCTCACAATCCACTGTAAATAGGTTTTCAACAAAAAAACCTCCAGACTTTTTCGACCAGCGCACCAATAGAGGCTTGCGCGCCGAACCGGGATTTAACAAATCAATTACCTATTGAATAAACGAATTATGAAAGGTGCACTTAAAAGCTTTAAGTTCTTACAATATTAATTTAGAAATTGCAAAGTTTGATCTAGCGGCAGCTTTGCATCATAATTTTATGTTTGTAAAAAGAATTGAGTATTGAAAGTAATGTTAAACATACTAGGTTCACACACGGCAAGTTTAGTTGAGGAACTTTTAAGCTTCTGGAAGAGAGAAGAGAAAATAATGAAAATAACTCGCCTAGTCATCATATTTACCTCTATCGACCATTAACTAAAAAGTTGCTCAAGTAAAATTGCCGTGTGTGAACACCGACTTATATAGCAAATATTGTTCTAAGGGAATTTCAATTTGGAAAAATTCCATAAAATTTAAAATATTTTTCGTTTCCAATCCCTAAATATTTTGTTCTTCCATTCGTACATACGAGTATTTATTTTACAAACAAACTTAGCGAACAATTCCTTGTAATCAATAAACCTTAATTTGATTAAATTGATCCCATTAACCTTAAATATTTAAATTTTATTTCGCTTTCGCCCTTTTGACAGACACTTAATGTTGATAATTTGTCTGCACCGAATCCCTTATTTTATTATTTTTTATTATTTCCTTGTATCAACACGATATTACACAAGAGGTCAAATAAAAAAATGTTACATACAAGTTATTTAAAATTCCACCCAAATTGAAAGCATTTATAAATATCGTTCATTTACAGCAACAACGTCTTAACTAAAAAAAAACTAGTTCTACAGAAAACTAGTTTAAATTCGTCAATTTACTCACAACTTAAGGTAGAGGTCCATAGCTCGCTTTTTGCGCGTTACGCTTTCTATGCATCTGTCAAAAAAGTAGAATCAATGTAATAGTATGTGACAAGTTAAATTGCAAAAAGCGCAGAACGCGTAGGCGCGTTCAAAGCAAAAAGTAGGTCTACTTTCTACTTTTGTACGCTCTACAAGCACCATGAAAGAAAGTCAGCTGTTCTTGAATGCTAAAGATGTTAAATAATACTTTATTTCTTACGTTATCGATAAATATTATTTTGCCGTGGATAATTTTTTTCTTTTTTGTTCAATAAAAAAAATTTCTTAGTAAAAAAACTTGTTTAATAAAATATGTGAATATTTTCATTAATGCGATGTATTTTAATTAACTTTTCCCCACACTTTTCTCAGTAACAAATTTTGCATATTAGTTATCGATTACTTTTACGACTAACTCCACAAATTCTTTTAAAAACTCGATTTCACTCTCCATTTTTTCTTTATAAGTTTTTATAAACAAACGCACACAGCTGATCAAAACAAACATAAAACGGCGCATGAAAAGCAGTGCATGTAACTCAACGCGAACAAAGTATAGAATGAAACAAGAGGATGAAACGCGTGTAAAGCATAACGCGCAAAAAGCGAGCTATGGAAAAAGGAAATTATATTTTTTTTTTCTCAAGAAATAAGTATACAATATATGTATATATTTGTATGACATTTTTACACAATATACGAATTATTTCTGCATCATTAGTTAAAGAATTTGATTTTTCGAGTTATAACATAATTGAAGTAAATGATCGATATGTATAAACTGGAAACTTAATTCGTTGTCAACTCATCTCAGTTCGGTTGTCTGAGAGTAAACCAGTATTGCCATCAAAACTTAAATAACAGTTGACTTTGTAGGTGTAAAAAATTTACCACTCTTTTTTGACAATACCTCCTTCCTCTTGTCGATTTTTTCGGTTCGAACTCGACTTGATGTACTAGATTAAAAAAGCTTTTTTTTAACTAATACAAACTGTCGAAGTTGAATCGGACAATTCGACAAGCATAATAAGGCAGATTTTCCACCGTCCGAAAAGGAATAGTTCACGGTTTTGTAGGCGTGTAAATTTAAAGATTTTTAAATTTTGTAGTAAATAATACCAGCTGTCTTTTGTTTGAACTAACTCCCAGAGCACAATCTCCAGCCGAGTGCTACAACGTCTCCGATATTGTTCTATTTGAGAAGAATTGAGTTAACAACTAAGAAGCAGAGAAAGGAAGAGATCTCCAGCATGATTTTTATACAGCTAACAAAAATAATTCAGCATCATCTTTAATTCGAAAGACAAGTATCCAACCAAGGCGTATTTAACCAGGTGGTAGCCCTATTTCATCTGATATATTTTTGTTCTATGTATTTACTTCGTATCTGACAAATGTCAAAAACTTGTTTATGTTTTGTGTTACGGTGCAATTATCATTGTGTTTTTGATGTGCTTTGGTTCTTTACAAAAACAAATAATCTTTATGGTTGTTGTGTTGTCGTACAACAACTTATGCAGTCATCTGGTATAATTGCACCATGTACCCAACCATAAGTCTGTATATTAAGACTTATAGAGCATTTACACTATCTCGAAATTTAGTACTTACGAGATTTTGAGCTAAATCTTGCTGCTTTTTTACCAGATTTCCCATACAAAACAAAATATATTTTGTCAGTAGATTTGTAAGAAATCAAAAATTTTTATTTATTTTTTACTACCCTGTAAAACATATTTATAAAAAGAATTAGTGAATTAGCTACGGTCTGCTTAAAAAGGTGTGTGAATTGGCTACATTGCAGTTGTTTGGTTGTAGTTTTAGAAACTTTTCAGTTAATAGGTTTTGTTTTGGATAAAAAAATCTTGATAAATGTCAAAAAAGCTTAGTGTAAACGGTATAGATTTTCATAAAGAGTTTAATTAAATTCTGCTAGATTTTGGGCAGGTATAAATGCCATATGCGCTGCCCTGCCTACAGTGCGGTTAGAAGTTGAAATCGGGTACACATGTGTGTAATTAAAATATATAAACTTTTCCCAATTCCTAAATTTGAATTCATGACTTTTTTTTATCATACTAGTATCACTCGCAGTTAAAATTTCGTCTGACTTACCCGTTCGTTGTAGATTTCCATAAATGATGCCTTCAAAATAAATGTTATATCTTTGCGATTTTTGATCAATTGGAAGAGGTACAAAAACGAGCGGAAGATTAAACCATGGCGTCGATCTTTGGGATTCGGTTTCCCCATAAACTATTAAATAATTGTTAAGAACAAAATTAATTAATGAAAATTTAAATATGAATATTTTATAAAAAAAAAAAAAAAAATTAAATCAATTTACTAAATCCGGTGGTCCAGTGAGTGTATGTGTTTTACCGGAACCGGTTTGCCCATAACAGAAAGCTGTACAACTAAAACCCTCAATAGCCATTTCAATTATGCGTTTGACGCCAGAGTAATCAAGTATATCCTCCTGTGTAGCTCCCGGCTCAAACACAACGTTGTAGGTAAAGACGCGCACATTTTCACGATTACGACTTTTAGCCGACGAATCGTGACTTTCAATCTGCAATGAAATGATTAATGATTACGTTAGTTTTTAGTTTGATTAAACTTTGACTCACAATAATTTGGCCATTTCCAGGAAATTGTAGTATCGAACCATGTCTATTACGTTTTTCCTTTTCATTTAAGGGTCGTACTCTAACCACAACATTTATATTGTCTTCTGGTGTTGAGGGCTCACTACCCGTCGACTTAGAGGCCACCACTTCTAGTGTATCGGCACTGCCAATCCTAATTTGATTAAAGGAAATTATAATTGACGTTAATAAAAAAGATATCCTTGAAAAATTACTTGAAAATTAACTTTAACTTGAACTTGAGATTTCAATGTGTGTGTGTGTGTTGTGCGATTTATAAGCAAAAATACATATTCTTGAAATGTTTTTCTATTTATAATAAATGCATAAAAAAATTCTTGACCACTTGCTTGAGACGGACTGTGGCTCGTCAGCAGTTCTCAAATTTATTTTTCTAACTTCTCTTTTAATATGAAAAAATCTTTTACATTTAATTTACGTAATAACTTTTTCTTTTAACGAACCTTTTATCAATAGTAAACGATAGTTTAAGGGAAATTTTAAATTTTCTTTTTATTTCTGTTATATAGACGTGTGCTTCTGGTCGATATTACTCACGTAATTTAGACAATGATTTAAAAATCTTGTTTTATTTTCAATCCTCTTTTAAAGCTGCTTCCAAAAACATTTTTCAATGGATTTTTTTTACATATAATCTATTATTATTCTTTAGTAGAATAGAAAATTTATATTTTTCTCTGGGCCGTTACCCAACAAACGTTAGAGAAACTTGGGAAAACATCAAGAAAAATACGAATTAGGTTTGGGAATCTCTGCAACGGTTTTCCGGTAAAGAACAAATAAACGACGTTCGTGTAGAAGTAATTATTTATGGGGTGTTTGTTTGTAAAATATTTTTTTATTATTTTTTTTTTGTGTTATTTTTTTTTGCATTTAAGCATTTCTTTGAGTTTTGCTACATGCACACTTTAGTTTTATAACAAAATATGTTTGTATGTTGGTATGTATGGATATGTATGAAAGTATTTAACGCCGCCTCCATGTCCGGTCGGGAACACCCGATATTTTGATAACACGAAAGTATTTCATGTTTTATTTTTTTTAATATAATTTAAGAAACTATAGGTTCCGCCAGATAACTTTTTTTTTTAAAAACAGGACGCAAAACATCAAGTGTAGCTTCGGCTGTGTGGCACGTAGCGCCGTCCTGTTAAAACCAAATGTTGGCAATATCCTCCTCTTCAATTTTTGTGAACAAAAATTCGTTCAACGTGGCCCGATAACGATCGCCATTGACTGTAACGGCCACTCCTTGCTCATTGGCCCAATTATGCCTCTGGACCAAAATCCGCTCCAAACAGTGACTCGTTTTGGGTGCGTCGGCTTTTCAATGTATGCGTGCGGGTTTTCTGTGCCCCAAATGTGACAATTTTGCTTGTTTACATACCCGCCAAAATCAAAATGAGCTTCATCTGAAAAGATGATTTTTTTTTGGCAAAATCGGCATCTTCTGTAAGTCGATCGCAGGCTATATTTCCCAGCGTTGTTAAAGCGTATACACAACCATATTCGTTCAGCGGAAGGATAAAACTAATTATCTGTCAAATCAGACATGAGCTAAGTGTTACCATTCACGAAATAAGCACTAGTTGAAAATAAAACGTCAGATGACGGACCCTATATAAATTATGCATTACATGTATTTATTGTATGATTAAATCTTTAATATAACTGTGGCATAATTTCATGTTTATTAATGAATTTGTAAATGAAATTGCTAAAATTTCTAGACTATATAGACATACATATGTACAAAGTTTACTTTGAAAAAATCTTGAATTTGTGTGAGAGAATGGAAAAAAGAAACAGGTTGGGTACATACTTTGTTATACTCACAAAGCTTTATTATTTGTTCGTTCGTTTCGTTTTTTCTTTCGTTACGTATAGTTACTTCGTGGCATCGTGAAAATTAAAAAAAAACTTTATGGCCAACACTTCAACAGCGCCCTACCGCTTTTGAAGTGTGTTTTTTACGATCTGTTAGAATAGAAAAATTACCGTTAGTGGAGTGCTTAAAAAATATTTGCCTTAATATTATCTCCAAAGTTGCTGAACATCCCTACACAAGAGAATGGCAATGAGTACTCAAAAAAAAAAGTCTGAATTTTAGTAACTGCGTACAAGCATCTATGTCTAAAGCCGATTCCAACATACAAGAGCAGCTTTACTTCGTTTATGCGATACGAAAACTGAAATACGCTACAACTAAAAAGGCACATACATATCAAACGTATTGACCCTCTCTCTCATACTTATAGTCCGAGTATGCTTGTACTCAGGCTATGGATATTTAATCAGACAAAAAAAAAATATACGCATGATACTCGGGATATTTATTCATCATTCCGCACGGTATACGTACATTTGTGTATATAAAATGGAATGGAAAATGTGTGGGAGTACGTGTGTGGCTGTTTGAAAACATGCTTTATGTGTGTGTGTAAATAAAATAGCTCTGTATCAGAGAACGACAAAATCTGATTGAAAAAATATTCATACGTAATCCATATCCTAAAAGCATGCCTTTGTGTTCATACATTCAAACTTGTTCCAACATACATAATCGTTGCTGCTTTTTAATCATTCCAATCATACGGTTGTTGTTGGCTCTACGATTTTAAACATGTGTCGCATCATACCAATCAATTCGGTTCGGTCATGATTATTTTGATGAAAAATAAAATAAGTAGGCAAAAGCGTTCGTTCTGATTATCAACAAATATTTGTATGATGAATAAAATCAAAAAAGCAAAAATGAGCGCGTATACATCAAGTGATGATGATTTTTTAGAAACAAGGGAATTTTATGTACTATGTATTTAGCAATTTATATACCTATACAGAACACCCAAAGCAGGGGCATTTTGTACAAAAGCAGCGGACACCGTGGTATACAACGTGAAAATGTTGTTTCTATCATGAAGAAATTTGCACAAAATACGTTCAAATTTATCAACGTTGTTGAGTATATGTAACGTCATATAGCGTGTAAATTGATTAAGTTTACAACTTTTATACATGTTATTTCATCGTATAAATATTTCAAGGTCATGTATATCAAATAGAAATTATTTTTAAATTTGACAAAAATTATTTCGTTGTATAAAAATTTGATTCCATCTCTTTATATACATATGTATTAATATTTATATATTTAATATTAGTAGCTAGTCTTTCGCATAATACTCTAACGAGAGACGATCTAGTCTTTTCCTGGTCGTTTTCCATTTTTTCTTTTTAAAGTGTTTGCTTACTGATTTGGATTAAAACAATAATATTTTTCATAATTCCTCTGCTTTGATTTTATTCAACATGAAAACCTGATTATATAAAAATTTGAATAAAACATGTATGAAATTACTTGCAACTAACCAAACGATACGTTCGTAAGTATGATTCTGATTTTATTCAATATTAAGTTTTGTTGCATGATTAAATGTGAACAAAAGTTTAATGTATGATGAATGATGTGAATAAAACATGTTCGATCACTCGACTCACATTTACTTAAATGATGATGATGATTTTACTCAATGTTGATTTATTTTGCATGATTAAAAGTGAATAACAAATTTATAGTATGATTAAATCAGAAAATACGTGATTTTTGTCGTTCTCTGCTCTGTATATACGCATGTGTAGTAGATTTAATAGTCAGAATATTTTTATATTCTTGCGTGTAATTGTAGCTCACACAGTCTATAAATTTTCGTTGCTGTCGTTTGTTGACATAGTTGTTGAATGTTTATATATAGTTATACGTATTAGTTTTAAAATTAATGCTTGTGTTTGCATCTGAGCGAGTTTTTTTATTTTTAGCTGTACGCATTCATTGTTGTTTGACGCCCAATACTCAAAGACTACTTAAAACGATCCTTTTGTCATTCTCTGCCCTACACATCAGGGGAAAAATCAGAAGTTGTCTGTCTTCACAAATAATTACAAAATTCAACAAGTAGTAATTAAATAAAATTAAAAAAACCGACTGCGAGCAACTTTGAACCGTTCAATATCCTAAACGGTCATTCGAAATGAAAAATCACAAGATGATTTGAAAATACCTGTCGAATGATACCCATTTTGATATAGTTCGCAGGCTTTTTATTTTTTCCATATTTACACAATGGCGTCTGTTGGCCGCCATATTGAATTTTTACTACTGTCATATCTTTAGTGACACTCTCAGTATTAAGACAAATCGATTGACGTAAGAATTATTAAAATCGGTCCACGCGTTCGGTTTGCATAAGGCCGCAAAGGAACTCACATCCATACATACATATGTACATACATAAGCTTATAAACACAATACAATTTGCGTCGCGCAGTCGGCTAAAAAACGGTTCCTTTTGTCACCTCTATTGTTGTTGTCATTTCTATTGTTGATAAAGTGCGTAGTGGCACAGAAAATGTAGCATTTCCCCCACACAGCCTAATTAAAATTTTCTTGTATTAAGAAAATTATATTAATTATAACAAAATATTTTCTTATAATTGTCTGTACTTTATTGTTCTGTCCTAGATTATATACATTCATACATACTTAAATCCCATATGAATAAAAATAATCTTATCATATCGCTTCCTTATTGCAATATAGTCATATCTCAAAAAATTCGTTTTTGCAGTTAATAATAAAGAAAAATTAATTTTCACAGGAATGTCAACTCTTTGTAACATGTGACGCCAAACAAATACCTATGCTTGTACTTTTTAAAGAAAACAAAATTTTTTTTAGCACATTTTATAAATATTTGTGTAAGCCCTTGGCAGCCTACATTAGGTAAAATTTTAAGAAAAATCTAGTCGCATTGTAATGGAATACGAGTATAAGCTTAATGACAAGTTGTCACAAGCGACAAAAAAAGTGCACTTTATCGTGGAATTGCCCTTATCATATTCAATCTTGTGAGAAAAGAAAATGTTTTTATATCCTCAATGAGTTGTATGTATAGTGAAAAATTTAAACTTAATTTCTGCAAAACTAGCTTTTCTGAATTCTCGTATGCCTAATTTGCAATAAAGGAGCGATATGTACGTACTACGTGGATATAATGTATATTAATTATAATCTAGATACGCAAGAATGTTTTGATAGATCCCTAATTCATTCAGTAGCAAACGCTTCCATTTTCCTTTCAAATTTTCAATGATGTGGACATTTTTACCCCTTATCTATAATTTGTTTTGGTAATCTTGAAGAAAATTAAATGGACATTTTTATTGTTTTCCATAAAAACGCAATAAATAGCAAACATTAACAAAGATATAATCAAAACTTAAATATCAAACTAAACTAAACAACTAATTTTTCCCCAGCAACTACACTGTGCAACAAAATTTTATTTAGGTTTTTAAGAGTTTTTAATTTTTATCCTTAGTATGTTTACGATAAGATAGATGAAATATATAAAGAATTAAGCCTTAACTACTGGTTTTAAATTTTTAAAGTATACTTTATTTTGGCTATAAATATGCGCCATTGTATCTTAAATAATTAAATTTAATTTACTTTAGCACCGTGTTTTTAACCATCCTTAGACTGAATACAAATGCATACATACATACATTCATATAGCCAAAATGCAAAAAGGCGTAACTAACAAAAAAAAATAATTTTACAGGAGAAGCAAAAAACTAAAAAAAAGCTAAACAAACTTGGTTTTTGTTAATAAAATCGTAATTTTTTATCACAGAAGTGTAAAATTTTGTGAAGACATCTAGTTTAATGGCATTCATAATAGTCAATCAAAAACACGACTTGGATTTTTTTGTTAGTTACGCCTTTTTGCATTTTAGCTAACGATATGTATGCAAGTATTTCAAATTCCTCTACCACAATATGACATTTATGAGTACAATTAATAAAAATTGTGGTAGTCAACAATAATTAAAAACAAAACAAAAAGAAACAAGTGTTTCTATCATTAACATCAAGAACACTTTTTCATTCTTCAAAAGAGGGTGAAAGTTAAAAATATTAAAAAAAGGGAAAACCATTTATGTATGTAAGTAAGGCTGGTTAGGAATTAAAGTTACAAATATCATGTAAATAAAACAAAATTACATTATAATACTATGTTCAGACGGCAACATGAACCACTTGGTTCGCTCTCTGAATCACGATTGCGAATCATGCCGTTCACACGACACATTCGTGGTTCGTTTAGACAAATATTTTTGATGCAGTGATGCCAACTTAGTCCTTTTCAGGCTAAGTTTAACCCAAACTAAAAAACGCGCAAATCTACACTTTTTACAATTATTTTTTAGCCCTTTTAGCCGCTTATTAATTTTTGTTTAATATGGCTACATTTTAATCTTGTGAACTTTTTCTTCCTTTAATCTAGCAATATGGACTTTTTACTCATTTTATTTTGCTAGTTTGCCTTACCAATTAAAAAAAAGAAGAAGAATATAGAATAATCTTCTATTTCTTTCAAATATTTTGTGCTTTGAAAGATATTCAATATAGCCTAATAACAGAAAACGTATGTATGTTTTTTGAAGAGCGAGAAATCGAAATTTTATTTAATAACAACCAATTTTATATGTATGTACTTATGTTAACATAGGTACATACATACATATGTGACCTGCTCCACGAAAAGGGACCTCTGCGTCGAAAAGAAGTTATTGAGAAAAACGCGTTTAAAAAAACACTTCGTTTTTCCGTGTTTTTTTTCCGAAAAAGTAAAAATAATTTTTTCGGCGCAGAGGTCCCTTTTCGTGGAGCAGGTCACATATGCATACTCGTATATACATTTGTAGTTTCACAAAATTATATACAATTCAATACTATTTAAAACCTAATAGACATTTTATTTCTTGATTTTTATTATTTTTTCTCAGTTGAGCAATTTTTTAATAATAAAAATAGAATACAATATTTTCAACTAACTACATATGTTAAAAATTTTATAGTTCAACTAAAGTGTATTAGGGGAAGTCTCCACACTTCTATTATATGTATATTTATGTATGTACACTATTTATATGTACCTTATTGAAATGTAATATGAAATGTAAGATCTCAAGCTATGTATGTGTTGATCTCATGATATATTTATTTAAAAAAAAAAATTACTTTACAAAAATGTTTTTGATATTTTGATTTACAACAGAAACATTTTAAAACTAGCCCCTTTTCGCGCTTATTCGAAATATTTGACTTTATTTTGCGCTAAACGTATATTTTTTCAATTTAGCCCTTTTTCAAAAAAAAAAATTTACAGGTTTTGAGTATCAAGAGTTGGGATCACAATTTTGATGTATATACAATGTATACATGCATGCATACATTCATACTTGAATAGTTGGCATGATTTTATATTCTGTGTTAATGATGAAACAGAATAAAGTCTGCAACTTCAGGAAAATTGCTCCCAAATTAATAAAGCCCATAATAACATCGACGGCAGTAACTTCAAATGCTCTCTAATTTTTGTTTTATTTTCTTTTGTGCTTATTTTTCTTTGTAGTTTTGTTTAAAAAATGTATGAAATTTATTGAAAGTATGGTATTTTTGAAAGAATATTTATTTATATGTGAGAGCATGAGAAAAAACGCTCTCAAAATAAAATAGATTCTATCTCACGACTGCTTTCTGCGGCTGCTTTTTTGTGCCAATTTGTATGGAAAATGTGTTTATGCCGGTATTCTGTTTAATCATTTACTTGCTTTTTTTTACAGTATATAAACAAATTGAGCAAAAATAATGAATACAATGTGTTCTACATATTTTTTTTAATTCATGCACGCATCCATTTTTTTGGTTTGTTTTTTGTTTACGCATGTATATATGTGTATGTGTGTACTCATTTTGTTTTGACAGCTAGTTCAGATAAATTAGCGAAATTTGTTATCAAAATTAGCGAAAGCAATTTCTTCATGGTTCGCAGCAAGGTTCAAAATGAGCCAAGATGGTTCGCTCTCAAAAATTTGTATGGCGAACCATGTTGATTCAATCAAGATTCGACCGCGAACCTCGAATTAATGAGCGAACCTCGATAATTGGTGTCCGTGTGAACATGCTATAAGTTAGGCTGGTTAGGAATTAAAGTTACAAATATCATGTAAATAAAACAAAATTATTAACACTTTATTGATGTGATATTTATTTACCCTCCCCCAAACAATCTTACTTTTTTTTTATAAAATCACTGGTTGTTGTGGTCATGTTTAATTTAGGCCAGCGAGTTGGTCTTCCCTATTCACTTCCATGCGTAATAAAAAAATACTCGTATTCGAATGTATTTGTGCTGCACATTGTAATTCGAAAAAAAGTTACTTTCCGTTCGACCTCCGACCTCTCTGAGGTTGTCATTAACACAATTACTAATGATAGTCAAGCATTTTATCGATAATTGTCTGTATTTGGGTTAAAAAAATAACTAATTATTGGAAACCGGAGCATTCAATTTGTCTAAACTCATACATTGAATAAAAAAGTTCTTGTTTGTCACTTAATTTGGAGTTTCTAATGGTTTGCATGAGGAGTTGTCTTAACCATGAATACAAAACTTTAATTTTGCAATTTCAGTCAATTAATATTTATTTACCCATTAAAAATGTATAAATTTATCATAAAAGAAAGTTGTTAACGTTAATTACACTATGCGACAAATGAAGAATTTTGGATAAATAAATGTATTTATATTCCAACGAATATGAGTTGAGAGATGTTACACAGTCCATGTAGTCATTCCCCTTATATAATCTCATACGACCTCAGGGAAATCACAGCCGTTTGAGTGTCCGACATCAGATAAGTTGTTATCAATATGTCCTGGTTCACACACATCAAGTTTTCCTGATCAGTTTTTGTTCAATTTTCTTTTGAACCTGCGTTTCTGTTCATACACACCACACCGTCAAGTTTGTTTCATCAAGTTTCATCAATTTGCGTTGTCGTAGAGTATTACGAATGACAAAACAAAACGAAAAAATAAACTTGACTGGTACGTCAAGACCTGACGTGTGTGAATCAGGACTATAAGTACTTTTTTATATAAAAGATACAATATACATAAATTTTTTAAAAGACGACAATGGAATATACCACCAAACCTGTACCTGGATTCAGTAACTGTTTGCGAACCGAAAATCGTAATATTTATCGATATATTTATTCGTTTGCCGTAACGATGATGTGATTCTGAAGTTTATTTTTAACGATAGTGTACATATGTGTTTTACTCACCACTAAATTATATATCATGTGGCATCCCAGCATACAAAATGCCAAAATAAGCGAAAAGCACAAAAATAATTAAATAAAAACGAAATTAATTTTAGCTTGTTATTTAACTTTTTTTTACTTCAACCGACAGCGAATATCGTTAAAATATGTTACTGAATAGCAAAGTCCATACATTTTCTTAGTATTTATTATAGCGATACGATTATCGTAATAACTCAAATTGTCGATATTCTACAAAAAGAAGAAAGAAAAAACTGAATAAAAACTAAAACATTTACATGCAAAAATAATTTTTTAAACGGCCATAAATTTTTTATTTTTAACTGTAACTTATTAAATTCTTTAAGCTTAAATTGGTCGTGACATAGCCATAATCAAATACAGTGTTGCCCATAAGTTTGGTTCGGCACAAAAAAGCAGCCGCAGAACGCAGTCGTGAGATAGAATCTATTTCATTTTGGGAGCGTTTTTTCTTATGCTCTCACATATAAGTACTCATTCTCTCAAAAATGTTACCATACTTTCAAAAAATTTCATACATTTTGTAAAGAAAACTATAAAGAAAAATAAGCACAAAAGAAAATAGAAATAGAAAATTAGAGAGCATTTGAAGTTACTGCCGACGATGTTGTTATGGGCTTTATTAATTTGGGAGCAATTTTTCTGAAGTTGCAGACTTTATTCTGTTTCATCATTAACGTTAAAACTTTTCAACTTTTTTATATTGAGGACGAAACTTACAGTCATATCCGTACAGTTATTAGTAAACTAAAATGATAACCAGGGCAAGTTTTTTGTGGCAGGAAGAATGGTTCAAAGTGTCTGGAAAAAACTCAGGCACATAAAAATTCCTTCTAGGTTGCAAAGAAGGTATTTTATGGCAATAATTGAAGAAATGGCTAAATTAAGAAAAATAACTATCCTTTAACTAATACTTCATATTCACGGTTTATTATTTAACTAAAGTTCTTAATATGGGAAAAGAATGGTAACCCTATCAAACTATTAAGTTTCAGTATTGGCAGCTCTGCTATAGCATATGATTTTTGTTTATATTTGTTATATTATTTCTTAAAAATGGATAAAACAAGTGCTCGCTCGTCTAACTTTACCGGGCAAGATATTGAATTAGTGCTGAAATCGGTTCGGGAAAAACCAAAATATAATAGAAAATAAAAAAATAATGTGTTACAGCTAAATACACAGAAGATGCTTGTGTCTAAATTTTTTTACAAAATAACAATACTAATAAAGTTTACAATGAATCAGCTGTTGTCTGAAATTTGGCGGTTTAACTAATGGTAAACAAAAAGCTGTGAATCAAATATTATTGATTAAACTATTGCTATTAACTAACTAATGACTCTGAATTTGGGCCTAAGTCAGCGATATGTAAATATTTTAATTTATGTCTTGGCAACCAATTATTTCTGCAAAATTTTAGCAGTTCTTTAAAATTTTTTGCGTGTTTGAAATGACTTTGTAACTTAATGTCATAAAGGGATTATAAACTGATAGACGTTATAGACTTATAGTATATGTAGTTTATTTTGCAAAACAACCCGCCAATTTTTATATCTCATTGCAAATATTTGTACAATTTAATGTTTGCACAAAAATTTATATTTAATCGCGTGACTTTTATTTTCGTAATTATTTTATTCTTTGCATTTTCATTGATTTTTTCTTTGCCTTAACAGGTTGATATTTTTTTATTACGAATATTTAAACAAGCAGGCTGAATAATTGTGTGATTTAAGTAAAATAATGTAAATATAAATATTTGATTTCCTAAGGAAAGCTTTTTCTCATTTTACCCTTATAAAGGATTAACAATGAGTATTTATTCATTTGGGAATTCAAGCAAATATGCAAGGATTCTTGCCGTCAAACACCATATTGTGCATATATTCGTCCACGCAAGGCACTACGCTCTTTTTGTTTTTTTTTTGTTTATTCAAATAATTTTTAGTCTTATAAAATTATGCATATTGGCATTTCCACAGGAATGCCAACTTTTTGTAGCGTGCGACACCAAACAAATATGTTCGTTAAAAAAACGATTTTTTTTACTTCTTTACGAGTATATATTTGTATAGGGCGTCTGCAGCTCTACATTAGGTAAAATTTTAAGCAAAATCGGGTAACATTATTCTGAAATATAATCTTATTTGCTTGCTGTCGCACGCGACAAAAAAGTGAACTTTCTCGTGGAAATGCTCATATATCGTTACCTTAATATAGAAAAGACCTAATTCATTATTTTTTATTTCTTGAAATCGAAATTCTTGCATTTTTCGTCACATTAGACGTACTTCTATCGAAATATATAAAAAAAACTCAATTTCAAAATGTAATGAGTTAGAGCCTTTCTATACTAAGGTAACGATATTTATGTATGTTTGTGTTTCATATATGCGTGGCTGGCTGTTCTGTAGTATTTCACACCCACACGCTCACACTTATTCGTTGATCAAAAATTCGCTAAAGAAGACAAAAGTCTCGCCCAGATTTGGTGACTGGAGCTGACATGTGGGGCAACAACCAATAATTTCCGCAAAAACGGTAATGAGTGGAGCGTTGAAAGACGCGTCAATTTTAATTGCTGCTAATGCAATTGTATATTTCATAGTAATAATAAATAAGAAGTAAATTTCTAATATGGAAATTATGATTAATTATAAGATTTGTTATTAGAAGCAGAAAGAAACAATTTTTTTACTCTACACCTGACTGCCACGCGCCCACATTATTGTGCAGCAAAATTTGTTTTATTTTACGATTATATTTAATTAAGTTATTACAGTTGACTTGAATTGAGTTGTTTGTATTAAAATAATATTGATTTTGAGAAACATAAAGGAATATTATCAAGGTAGTTGTCCCCGTCTCAATTCGATTTGAAAAATTAATACTTTTGTTGTGAAAAAATTTAGTGAAAAACGTGTGTTAAAATCGAGAAGAAATTTAAATTACAAGCGGAGAATAGTTGAATAAGTATTTTAGTAAGTTTGTTTAACTAACGCGGAAAAAAATATTACTCAAAAATGTGTTCAATAGCAAATTTATCAAAAATTTTAATTAAGAGCGAGTTAATAAGTTCTTCTTCTTAATTGGCATCAGTTGGCTCCTGTCAAACTTTGAACAAGCTGCGTCATTTAGTTTTCAGTTTTAAAGCTTGTTTATTTTTCCGGTTTCTGGCGATTTTTTATTTTTAGTTTAAACAATTTTTTTTAGTTTTAGCGCTTTTTTCGTTTCGGTGATTTTTTCGGTTTTTGACAACCTTCCAATAACAACAAAGAGTTTTTTGTTGAACCAGTTAACCATTAAAAAGAACTTGAGTTGCGATTTTTCAGCCACGCTTCAAAATACAGAACATGTTTATGAATTATTTGTAGTGTTTGAGTTAACTAACGAGATTTATTCAAGGAATTCAGAGAATATATTTGTAGAAAATTTTTACCTATTATACCCTCATTTAAGGGCGCAAAGTTGCCCCCTTTCTAGGATGGCAACCAACAGGTCCCATACTGTGAACAGTTAGAGCTTCAAAATGTTCGTCTTAAGATCTTACTTTTCTTGTACCTAAAATGCAAGGGCTAATGGGGTATCTAAAATGCAAACCCATTGTCTCTTTTTTAATATTTGTTACCAAAATCTTTCTGTGTAAATTCAAGTTTCCTTTATTTGAGATATGTATTGGTTTTTGAACCCAGATCTCATTTAAGGCTGGTAGTCATTATAATACGTAGTCAAATGACTTTTGAGAAAATGCAACACTGGTCTAATGGAGTTTATAAACATTTTCAAACACAATAATATTGCATTTTCTAAAAAATCATTTGACTATATAGGATAATGAGTAGCAATGTCTCATATCAAAGAAACTTAAATTTACATAATAAGATTTTGGCAACAAATATTATGTATTATGTAGGATAGTGAATATCTTTTAGAAATTTTGTTAACTCTAAAACAAATCCGATGAAACATACATATATTTTTCTATTAGCCCCACTGTGCATGAGGCAATAGTCATTTATTTAAAGTGAACAAACTTTATCGATCTAGATGCAATTAAGTACGATTAGAAAAAATATAAATGTAAACATCTGCATTATTTGTCAGCTCGCTGTATTTTCGTGTACATAATTATAATAATTTATATTGTACATATAAATGTATATAAATTACTGACATATTGTAAAAAAAGAGTAAAAAAATTTCTCCAGGAATAAAGTTAATGAACTAAATTGGAAATACCAACCACAAGCATGGTGGTAATATGATTAGGATTTCAACTATTTGAGTTTCGAATTGTTTTAATAAGAATTGAATGAATATCGCTCATTTACTTAAGCAACGTCATAACTAAAAAAAACTAGTTTACCAGAAAACGAGTTTAAAGTTTTTAGTTTAAAGTTTTTAGTTTAACTTAATGGAAAAAGAAAATTTTATTTTGATTTCAAGAGTTGTATGAAATTTTTACAAAATATGAAGAACGATAAGAGGCTTAATTCTGCATCATTAACTCAAAATTTAAATTTTTTAGGTTATGACGTTATTTGAGTAAATGAGCGATATGTTCGCAACTAATATAATACAATTTAAACATTTTGATTTAACTCGATTAATCGAACATATAAAAATGTTTTATTTAAGTAAATGTAAATTATTTTTATCTTTTAAGTTTTTATTTTTGAAGTCGGTTCAATATTTTTTAAGATTTATTTTTAAAATTTGTAGTGCCAATTTCATATTTTTCTTAATTAATTATTAATTAATTAATTAATTAATTAATTAAAATTAATTAATATTGTGTGTCACTTTTCGTAAAAATCAGTAAAGCAGAAACACATAAGACATAATACATACTAAGCTTTAATAGGCATGACCCCGCCCACATTTTTAAGCACAGAATTATGTCATTCTAAGGTCCAAATTCACAGTCATTAGTTAACTAATAGCAATAGTTTAACCACTAATATTTGATTCATAGCTCTTTGTTTACCATTAGTTAAACCACCAAATGTCATTGGTTAACAAATAGTTAGACAACAGCTATAAACTTTATTAGTAGTGTTGTTTTGTGAAAATTTTTAGATACATTTCACACGTACGTTGTCAAGAAACTTCTTTGTATTTAGCTGTAACACATTTTTTTTTATTTTCCATTATATTTTGGTTTTTCCGAACCAATTTCAGCACTAATTCAATAACTTGCACAGTAAAGTTAGACGAGCGAGCATTGTTTTATACATTTGTAAGAAATAATATAACAGATATAAACAGAAACCATATGGTATAGCAGAGCTGAAAATAGTGAAACTTAATAATTTGATAGGGTTACCATTATTTGCTCATATTTAGAACTTTAGTTAAACAATGCACTGTGCATATTAACTAATGACTAAATTTGGCCCTAAGAGTCGAAACTGTTTGCCAGGTTTCGCGAGAATCGGATATAATTTGAAACTTATCTTTCATAGGCGTGGTCCCGCCCACTTTTTTAAATGTAAGATAAAATATTTTTCAGAGCTCACTGTGTGTGCCAAGTTTTGTAAAAATCGGTTGAGTAGAAGCTCGTGAAAAATAATATTAAATTGTAATAGGCGTGGATACGCCCATTTTTTAAAATGAAAAATTGTGTAATGACGAGATTCCAAGATGACGAGATGCTAAGTTTGGTAGCAATCGGAAAAGTAAAAGATCATAAAATATAACCAGTATAGGCGTAGAAAGGCTTTTCTGTGGGGCCGGCATTATATATTTTGATACTGCTCATGAAAATCACCAGTCGAAAGGCCCCCCAGAACTTTTTTGCTCAGCCAATGCTAAGAAAATAATTTTTTGACGATAGAACCAAATGGAAACTATACCCTCTCAGATAAAAAAAAAACAATTTTGAAAATCGGTCTCAAAACATAAAAAAATACGGACGAAAAATTAAACAGTTTTATTTTGAATTAAAAAAGTGGAATGCGCAAAAGCTCTTAAAACTTCAATAACTCGGCTAAGAATTTAGCGGGAAAGCGATCCTATATACTCCAGGGATATTGAGCTCTAAGAATCTTTAATGTGTTCTTTAAAGACTCTTTTTGTATGAAATTGTTTTAAGCCCTCTCATACTTTTTTAAAATGGCCGACATTTTCCATTATGTTAAAACCCGGCGAATATGCAGGTCAATTTGTCTCCAAATAAGTTTTTAAATTCACTGTTATCGTGAATAAAATTGAAATTTTTGTTCCCATGAATTTTTCATTCACAATGAAGGAAAATTTACAATCGTGTTTTGAAATATTTAAGGTGCCGCGGAGAAATTCTTAAGTATACCATCGCCTTAAAATTTACTTCATGTTAACCATAGAGGTTGATATTCAATGAGAAAAGGTGCTTTAGAGAATTATTTTTATTAATCGTGGACATTATTCACTGATCTTGCCCTAAAAATAATTATAACTTTTGATATTTAATTGGAAGCATAATATTGAAAAAATCGTTAAAAGGTACTAAAATTAAATTCCTTGTTTAAGTGATTCAGAGTATTTTGCAAAAAAAATTAAAATAATAGAAGCCAAATTGCTTCCAAAATATATTGTATAGCGTTACAGAAAATGCAAAGCGTCCGTCTTATCTAACATTTTTAAAATTTTACATTAAAAAATAAAAAAAAAACCAAAACATTTGTTATAGTAATTAGAGGTTTAATTGAGAAATATTTTTAGACACAAGTTTTTCATTAATTTGTGACATTTAGAATTAATCATGATATAATTAGCAGGGCAAAAGTGTCCCTAAAACATTTACAACTACAGAGAATAGAAACGGCCTTTTACCAAAGCATTAATTATGAGAAAATAACAAACAAACAAATACATCACACATAGTTTTTATTAATTTTTTGCTTTTCAACAATTTCAATTTGTATAAGTTTAACATTTGTAATGGCATCCACGTGTTAGGAAGAGTTTATTGCGCCCTTAAACTAACAAATGAATCAAAAGTTTTCAAACCACTTCCAATTACTTAATGAGCTAAAAATAGAAAATAAAATAATTCTACGAATGCATAGTCAACTCAAGTTTATTCAAATTACTCAAATAAATTCACACTTAAATCCTATTAAATAAAGTCGGCTATTATATGTATGTACTCGTATAAGAGTATTTCAATCAATCGCGTGTTTATGATGAATTTGTATGAACGCATGCATACTTACATACATATGTACATACTGTATATACGAGTAGTTAGTACATAATATGTATGTATGCAGGCACTTATTTTTCTACTTACTCATTCTCACGGGAACGCAAGAAAACAGGTGTATTTCTGGATCCAGAACTACCCAATATTTGTTTTTGGGGACTGGCACGCCGCATGCCATTTATAAGACTCCGTGAACGCGGACCAATTGAACGTGAATTCGGTGTAACTGATTTGCCACCAGTCGAGCGACGTGTTTTTTGAATTGTAGGACGACTGCGTCCGCCACTGGACCCCTGATAACTGCCGCTACTACTGTTACCGCTGCTATTGAGCTGTGGCACACTCGAGGCGCGAGTAACCATTTTTATTTAAAAAAAATTTTTTTTATTATTTTGTACGTTATGGTAAGAATTAATTTTCTTTAAATAAACTTTCACATTATATTTTTATTTAATTGCATGTTTAGTATTCAAAAGAAAACATTTAATTTTACATGTCACCAAATTTAATTGACATACACATGTAAGTAGTGATAGTCGTATTTATTACAGAGAAATTTTTAATTTTCGAAAAATATAGGTACATACATATAAATATGTATTAAAACAAGGGATGATTTTTAATAATATTCTTTCATTTAACAATTAAATATTTGGTTTTATTTTTCTTTTTTTTTTTTCTTTTTTTGAAGACTTTGTTTTTAAGCGTTTTGTTGTGCGTCCAATACAAAATTTTAACTCGTACTAATTTTCCCGCTACAAACGGTCAATGTGTATTGTCCTTTTTCGCATTGAGATTTATGGTAATTACCTATTATCAAAAAAAAAAAATTCTCTTGAGCACCTAACAAAAGGGGGGTTGACCATTACTATGAATTTAGTAAGTCCATATTTACACTATGCAAGTCTTATTGATAAGCTGATTAGTTTGACTGAAAAAGAGACGAGGGGAACAGTAACGTTTCTTTTCCCCTCGTCCCTCTTTCCTAACAAACTAATCAGCTTAGCAATAAGACTTGCATAGTGTAAATTAGGACTAATAGTGGTCATTTAAATACAGCAGAACAAAGCAATGACGAATAGCAAAAACACACATACGAGTATTGTTATTATAATTTAATAAATTTAATTTTTAACCCCTAACCAAAAAAGGGGTGTTATAAATTATAGTGTCTGTATGAAGACGAGCCAAAACACATGCAAGCAAAGCAGCTGTTAACAATTAACTGAACATTCAAAATGGCCGAAATTGTCGGCATAAGTGAAGACAATGAGTGAAAATGGTTATAGAGATGTAACGTAACCTACTTTTCATATAAAAATATCGATCAGCTGTTTCCTACATTACAGTTACATTGCATTACAGTCGGCTAAAGGCCCAATTAGGCGACTGTAATGTAATGTAACTGCAACGTAGGAAACAACTGATCGATATTTTTATATGAAAAGTAGGTTACGTTACATTACATCACTATAACCATTTTCATTACTTTTCACATAACAATATCGATCAGCTGTTTCCTACTGTCGCAGTTACATTCCATTACAGTCGGCTAATTGAGCCTTAACTGAGCCTTAAGTTTATTGACAACACATTCGAGCGCCAAAATAAGTAATTGTTAAAATTTCGTTATAGGGATGTTCTATGGTTTGTAACGAAATAATTTGAGTGATTTGAAAAAAAAGATGATTAAGAGAGCGATTGTTCATTCACCACGCGACTCTCTTTTTTTGTAATGGGATTATACTATCCCACATATGTACGTACATACATAGATATGTACGTACATATGTATATTGTTCAACATTAATAACCTTGTGCCATGACATGCCTGTGCATGTCAATTCTAAAAAATATAAATATCGCACACTAAATCATAAACAATCACAACTCGAAAATTTTCAGATGCTGATTAGTGGCAAAGAACTGTTGATACTGTACAAATGACGCAAGTATGTAACATAAAAACAAGCATAACGGTATTTTATATTCATCAAGAAGACTGTATTGCAAAAGAAATTATTGCGGTCGCTAGAAATTTGTTCTATTAACTGCGTTATAAAAAAAACCACTTTGATCATTTTGAGTTGTGACTGTTTATAATTTAGTGTGCGATATGTACATAAATACATATATACAGTACAACATCGACAGTCCGGTCACTCCAATGATTCGGACTCTTCTATATTTCGTACAATTTAACATTTTTGAATCTACAATCCGTTATTATTACTTTGATTTACATTTTGCACAATCATTACTTCAGTTTCGGTTCATTCCTTCGTTTGTTTAATTCCATTTCAAGTGCCATGTTTTTAAATATTAAACGCAAAGATAAAACACTAAACTTAAAGGAAAAGTTTGATATATTATAAAGTCTTGATCAGGGAAAAACTATTAAGCAGGTCCATGTGCCTAAACCAACGATTTATTTCGAATATAATCAAAATATTCGTTTAAAATAACTTCGTTTTTTAATAAATCATAGTATGTACTCGTATGTATGTACATATTTACTTAGATTATTTCAATATTTTCAACTGTGTACTATAGTCCGGACAACTCGTTAATTCGACCGAACCTAAAACTACGTATATGTATGTGTACGGATTCTCGAAGTTGTACTGTACTTACATATATATGGACATACATACATAGATACTACATCCTTAAATATTTACATGCATATGTATTTGCATTTGTGTTTAGATGTACGACATTTCATATTAAGTTACTAGTTTGTAAATTATTATTACATGCATAGATACCCTGTAGGACGCTTGGGCTTAAGCGCCTCCAAGTCATCACTTTTGTTGACTATTTTGTGGACTTTTTGGAGACATTTTCAACGGAGTGTCTACATATTAATATTTGTTTGTGATGAGTAGAAGCAAATGCACACTATTGGTAGCGGCAACTGAGCGATAATATGTACATACATATGTACATATATCCCCGGAATATGCATAGTTCTCATAATGCAAGTATGCGGCGACATGTCTACATAAAATTTTTTTATAAGAATCAATAAATTTTTTTAGTGTTTTTCATATATACGTATGTATGTATGTACATACATACTTACATATTTCTAGAAAATTATACTATCTCTATACGTGCATAAGTATATGTATATGTACATACATATGTATGTATGTATTTACATACATATATGTATGTACATATATACATATGTCTGTATGTAGGTACATATACATATATGTATGTACATACATATGTACATATCGCTATTAACAAGTAGAAAGGCCCTAGCTCGTATTTCACGAAACTTAGTTTTCCAGTGATTCCAATACACTTCACCCAATACACCTTGTCACAAAAATTTATTGCAATAGTGTAAAAAATAACGCTTTTACAAGAAGTTTTACAAAGCAGTTGTACAAGCACTTGTACTCTTTATTATTATCTTTTCTCCTGTAAAGTTACAGTTATTTGAGTTAGGGCCTTTCTACTTGTTAACAGCTATGGATATGTATGCATATTTGACAGTAGTAGATTTTCACGTGTTAAATACCTATAGCTAAAAGCATTGACTGGTCTATAATTCGTTAGTAGTACGGGTGACAAAATCAATAGTGAATCGTTAGTGTTTTACTATTGTCTCTTCCTACAGGGTACATAAAAATTTACAAGGTACATAAGTATATTTGTAATTTTATGTAACTCAACTAAACGTAATTAAGGGAAACGGTGCTCAAAATTTTAAACTTCTTTTCCCACATTGGTAGCTGTGGCTTATTTTCAAATGTCTAATGTGGTTGACACGCATTCGGGAAATTCAAGAGAAACTCAAAAAGCTTTCAATGCAAAGTCGAGCAGATGATATACTACATACATACATATGTATGTATATATGTACATATGTTGTATGTTTTTGCCTGACAGGGATCAATAGAAAATGTCTAAAAATTATTGCCGATAAAGAGTAGACAAGTGACAATATTTACTGTCGTCTTGATGTGACGTCGACGACGCCATTCACAATAAGGGGGATTTTACCTTCCACTGACAATACAATTTAAACCCAATATGATGTGGTTAACCTTTGTTAAGTTCACATTCTTGTTTTTGAATAGAATGAAGAATGACTGCTAGTTTTTAAACACCAAATCACGTGTTGTATTGTGCGTAAACTGTTCAAAAAATCCGAGTGCATTTCCGGTCATGAAAAATAGATTTTAAATTACAAGATACTTATCGCTGCGTTATTGCAATATAGTCATATCTCAAAAAATACTTCTCTGCAGTTAATAATATGGAATAATTCGTCATATCGTATTTTATCTTGTGCAAAAATATACAAACGGTTGTAAAAACACAGCCCTTAAGAAAAGAACTACAGTTAGACTTCGATTATCCGTAATGGTCGGGACCTGGAGCACTCTGGATACTCGATTTTCCCGGTTAATGGGGTAACAGCATTTATTGTTTTTTTCATATTTTTTATTTATATTTTTGTACTTATACATCTTTGTATATACCGCATATAATAAAAGACAATTTATGGATTTTATGATTGTGTTTAATCAAAAAATGCATAAATATGTACTATAAGGGAAAAATATTTTGGCTGAAAACGGTTGCGTGCTGCAATCCCGGATAATAGACGTAATCAGGGTTGATCGATACAAAAAAAAAATAATGAAAGGGATGAACAAAAAGAAAACAATTACAATATATCTTTCCCGGTATCAATATGTTATCATAGATGAACTATAATTATTATACTTACAGTTAATTTTGGTTACGGCTGATGAAAATAAATGCTTCAGATTGTTTAAAATTAAAAGTAGCGATACTTTAAAGTTTGAGTAGCACTGCTGGCATTTACATTCAAACAATATAGAAGATACTCTCAAGTCTACAGTGTACATAATTATCTATTGTGAATGACTGCGAAACAACAACCTCAGACTTGAGCCACATCAAACAGGTAATCGCATTGGCGATATTTCACATCAGCTGATTTTTTCTTTACACGCTTACAACCAAAAATGTATTTGATAATTATCTTGTGAAATGTGCTGAGTTGCATGTAATGCGAGTAACTGTATAAATACATGTGCCTTGTTCAGACTGTTGAAAACATAACCTTAGCAGCGTGACAGTAGATTGATTCAATAACATGTCAAAAATTTCTATAGTCGTGTAAAAAAATGTCTGTGTTTGGGGCCAAGTTCTATGTAAGAAGTGTATGCGAGTTGTCAGCTGATTGACTGTTCTCGTTTGGTGTTATTGAGTAGTTATCAAAAGTTTAGAATTTTCGTACGAAATTGATTTTTATAATTCTGCAAAATTTTGTATATCATTAATTGTTATTCAACATTATACATTTTTAAAGAATTTGTGGCAGATACTTAAGATCAACTTAAGATCAACATAAAATAATTAGTAAATTCACTTTGGTTTAATCTCTCCGCACATTTTTTCCCTGTCGTATTCAGCTTTTTTGACATTTCGCCGGTACGGTTATAAATTTACCTAGTTTAGGGCTGTGCGACCACCTTTCATTCCGTCTCTGAAGAAATACGAAAACAAAACACAACAACAAGAAAAAATAAAAACTTAACGAATCTTTATAAATTCTGCCATTAACAAACGCCGGCGACACGAGGAAAGAAAATCAAATTTTTGTAGTGATTTTGCAAAGCAACACAATAAATGTGCTCCTAAGTTCCAAGTGACTTAAATTAATTATCTGCATATAATTTAATAAAATATAATTGCTTAAAAGGTAATCAGGCTATAAGAAGTGTTGGAATATTTCTAATAGAAATTATATTTAAACAAAGTCAAATTAATAAATTTGAGACAAATGTGTGAAACGAAAAAAATTGAGCAGACATACGAGAAGAAGAAGCGTTACAATTGTTTTGTGTGTAAAAGTAAAAGCAAAAGTGTTGTAGTAAAAAATAAACTTGCAAAAAATAATTGTAATTAAAAAGCCATTCAACATTGTTCATTAAAATTTAAAAAGTTAAAAATAGAATTTATTATAGTTTTAAATACATACATATTGCATATCCATTTTCTTTTCCATTTGTTCTAATAGTTGCACGTTAACGTCTTTGTTCTACGAAAAGAAGAAAAGTAAAGGCAAAATTGAATAGCAAATAAACGTGTGTAAATACAACATATTGCGAAATAAAAGTGCGTGGTGTAGAGTTAAGAAAACTGAAATCCACTGAAAAGCCAAAATTGTTAAAACTTGAGGTGGCGGTAGCTTGTTTTGTTCATTTCCAAAGCCAACTGATAGGGTAAACGTTCATGATATTTGGTACTTTCGAGGTCGCATTTTTTGGAAACAGATGTCTTCGAGCCCTAAAGTTGAACAAGCAGCTTCCTCCTCCACTCTTGAGCAACCAGCGGCCAAGAAACGGAAGCTTGCATCTGATTCTTTACCAACCTCCACTAGTAACCCACTAAATAATAATACAGTAGGTGATACTAACAGCGACGTCAACGCTGTTGATACTACCAGTGGCAGCAACGACGGTGTTAGTAGTGGTGGTGGTAAGATAGAGCAAGCTAGTGTTAATAATTCATTAGTATCGTCGTCCTGCTCGATAGTTTCGTTAAGTAGCGAAAACGCAGCCGGCTCGTTCGTTTCAACAACGGGCGAGAGTAGTGGCAGCAGCGGCGGCATTATTAGTACATCGTCAGCAGTGGATAAAGAAAGCAAAGTTATAAAAAGTGGTGACCAGAGAAATTCCTCGTGCATTATTGGAAAACAAAAACAAGAAAAATCCTCCTCAGTAGTGGACTCTAACACAACGAAAAAAATAGCAACTAACGCTAATAACTCAGTCTCCTCGACAACCAATAATACCCCAACAAACAACAGTAACAACACAGCAATGGCTTCGAATTCCCAAAATGCTGGTGGATCTGCCGGATCATCCACTGGTAATGATATCGATGAGTCCTTGTACTCGCGCCAATTATATGTATTGGGACATGATGCTATGCGTCGCATGGCCAACTCGGACATTTTGGTGTCGGGTTTAAATGGCCTGGGTTTGGAAATAGCTAAAAACGTCATTCTGGGCGGTGTGAAATCAATAACATTGCATGACACGGAAACTTGCACAGTAAGTTATATCTTATATCTAAATTTACAGTGAAAAATTTAAAAGTTTTCTTAAAATCAATTAGCATATATAAAATTTGTTGTTTATTTTACTTGTGTCCAAAAAAGTCATTCAAAATCGATTTTTTCATTAACGAAAATATTTTGTTTGGTTAGGTTTTTCTCCCTCCCATTTTTTTCTGGTTGTGTTTTTGCCATCGTAGAGGAAAAAAGAACTTGCCCAACTATTGGAACTAAAATAAAATTGGGATTGATTTCTTAATCTTAATTTCACAAGAAAAATGAAAAAAAAAATCATTGTTAAAAATGAAGAAAGAAAATTGTTGTTGTGTCATTGTATTCTCCATAAAGAATATATACATACATTCGCACACAAAACACATATCCAGGTACATACACTTGCGTGCACAAATATATTTTTTTTAACGATTCTCCCATTCCCTTTCGTATATATGTTTGTAACGTTGTTTTTCATCTTTTTCCATGATTTTCATTTTGCATTATCGTGCGAAGATGCCTGACTATCAAAAATATTCGTTAAGTTTTTATTTGTTTGTCTTGTTAATCTTGAAAATTAATATGGCTATGCTATCTTCTTGTTAATGCATTTTAAGTCCTATGTTTATAAATATTTAATTTTAATGCCAATGTACTTCGTATTTACTTTGTTTGTTGCAAAATGTTAAAAACCAAACCTGAGTCATGCTAATAATCGTAATTTAAAACGAATGTTTTTCAGAAACGTAAACACAGATACACGCAAAGTGCTTCATAATAAATTAGAACATGAATCTTATATCTTGTATTGGACAGATACGTTTTGATTTAAAGTGTAAAAACTTGTGAAGCTTTTTAAATGTTTTTTTCTTTTACAGAAATATGTATGCAACACAAAATGAAATTGGTTTAAAAGAAATGTTTAACACTACCAAATTTTAAACACAACTGTACGTTATAACATGATGCTAAGGTGGTGATTCCTACTTCACTAACAAATGTTTGTACCATCCATAAAAATTATTTTCATTTTCGAATTTAAAAATTAGAAATAACGTATGTACTTACAACAGAAACGATAATAAAGTTTACAAATATTTACATAAGTCATATGTTAGTAGGGAAAAGACCTCCCATTCTCTCCTTTTTCTACGGTAATCCTTCCTTATTATATTTAACATGCCAGATTTGCATTAATACAAATATACATACTGTGTACATACATATGTATGTAATATTGTAAAGTTTAATAATCTAAATGATCTACAGAGTCTTGCTTACTCAGTTTTTATCATTACAAAAAATAAACTTGGATTTAATTTGTACCGGCTGTTGTTAAATTTCCAGTCTCTATTGACCATTTTCGTATACAGAAACTTAATACATACGTACATATTAATTTGTGCACAGAGTGGTCTACAGAAGCAAACTAGACTGCGTTTGTTTTTCTTTGTGTAATAGCTCTGGACCATTTTCGTGCTCATATTGAGAAGGTCTGCCACATGATTTTCATCGTTATCATTTTCAAACCATATTGTCAAGATGTTGATGACTTCGAGAAGCTTACTTATGATCGGACACTTCTAAATCATCGTTATTTTCCGTAGTTTGATCCTTGTTCCAATTTTTTTTTATCAATGCTCCATGTTCGACATTATCAATTGAACTTCTCAACATGTATCCTCGTAAGCATTATGTATGATTTAATCAATTTAGACAACGGCATTTTGTCTTACTATCGTACTGATCATCATCCCACTATTTTATTTTATTCCACACTTTTAAAAGAACAGCTTTAAAGTCAGAAAAGTTAACTTTAGAGCAGCATGTTAACTTATCCGAGAAGTAATTAAAAAAAATCCCAATAAGAATTTCTAGAAATTCATCCCGCCAGCTTCTGTTAAATGTGGAATAAAAAATTTTAGCAAAACATTTTAGGAATAAGAAAATCGTAGTCTCATATACATACATATATGAACTACGAGCATAACACTGCTTCACAAGCAAACGTTCCGCGTAAAATTTTTCCCGGGTAACAATTCGAACTAATAGCAAGTAATAGGGAAACAAAAAACTCTAATTGGAAAAGGGAGAAATTTCTCGCGGAATTTTATTCATAATCGCCCTAATTAATTTGTAAACCATTGTAATTGATGTTTAATAAGTTGCGCTTCACCTGACCGAAAATATTTGAAAATGGGTTTGTGAGTACTGGAGGTACTAAATAATTTTCTAAAAACTCTGAAAAAAAAATAATTCCTTTTGTTTCAGATCAATGATTTGTCTTCACAATTTTATCTCTCGGAATCGGATATTGGTAAAAATCGTGCCATCGTGTGCAATAAGTTGTCAGAATTGAATAATTATGTCCGTACCAAATCGTACACCGGTGAATTAACTGAAGATTTTATTAAGCAGTTTCGGGTCATTGTTCTGACCAATGCCAGCCATGCAGAGCAGCATCGCATTGGGAAAATAACACACGCCAACAATATTGCATTGATTATTGCAGAAACATGTGGTCTGTTCGCCAAGGTGTTTTGCGATTTTGGAGAAAATTTCACCATTTACGATCAAGATGGTGCTCAGCCCGTATCTACGATGATTGCTAGTGTAACACGTGACTCTCAGGGTGTCGTCACTTGCTTGGATGAGACACGTCATGGTCTGAATGATGGCGATTATGTAACATTTTCTGAAGTACAGGGCATGACAGAATTGAACGGCTGTGCTCCGTTAAAAATAAACGTTTTGGGTCAATACACCTTTAGCATCGGCGACACAAGCAAATTGAGTGATTACATCAGTGGTGGTATCGTGACACAGGTTAAGATGCCCAAGACTATCAGCTTCAAGTCACTGGAAGTGTCTGAAAGGGAACCGGAGTTTCTAACATCTGATTTTGCCAAATTTGATCATCCAGCAACATTGCATGTAGCTTTCAAAGCCTTACACCAGTTTAGAGAGCTAAACGGTGGTAAACCTCCACGGCCCTGGAATGAAGGAGATGCTCAAAATTTTTTGCAATTGTGCAAATCAATTGATGAAAATATAGTTGAAAGCTTAGTTCTTACGTTTGCCAAGATTTGTTCAGGCAACACTTGTCCAATCGATGCATCTATGGGCGGTTTAGTGGCTCAAGAAGTTCTAAAGGCTTGCAGTGGCAAATTTACTCCCATTTATCAGTGGCTTTACTATGACGCAATTGAGTGCTTGCCAGATAATGGCGTTGAGGAGGCAGATGCACAGCCAATTGGATCCAGATATGATGCTCAAATTGCTATATTCGGCAAGAAATTTCAAGATAAACTGGGTGACATCAAGTAAGTATCTTTTTTTAAGTATTTTATCTTATCTTATATTTTTATAAGTATCTTATCGTCCACCAATATATGGTTTAATAGGTATTTTTGTGTAGATATCCACAATATAAATGTTTTTTTTTAATTCTTAACATAAAACTGTTAAAAAATATTTTAAATTTCCTGCAAAAAACAAGTTTCTATTTCTTTTTTCTTTTGTACTTGCAAACGCACATGTACACACATGTCAAGTGGTCGAATTATACCACCGCTCGGGCGTTCTTAGTATAAATTCCAAATTTTATTTATTAAAATTTCCTTGTTTCGAAATAACTGTACCGAAAGAAGAATCGTAAAATTTTTTTGCAAAAAAAAAAAAAAACGATATTTTAAGCAATTCAAAAGTACGTTAAAAATTAAGAAATAAATTTGTTTGGATGAATAAGAATAAGTTTTTCACATACATAAATTTTTATGCGTGTAACCCTGCCCTGTTTTTCAAACTCAGGATTATGGCCAATGTTTTTGATTCATGTAAAGTTTCATAGGAAACGACTAATGAGAAATAAACAACTAATAGATTAAAATCTGATTAGCCTTAGTGCGGTTAATCCAGCCCACTTTAAAAACCCGAACATTTTGCATGCCATCGTACAAAATTTCAGCGCTCTAGCTAAAAGTACAAGTGCTTCATTATATTGCTGAGTGAATTATTGAGTCAGTCAGCAATTATGTCGTTAAATATCCATATCTCAGGAAGCTGTCATTGAAAATTTTTCAAACATCGCATATGAGGTTGGCTCGATGAGCTCTCCTTATGTTTCAAGATTCATTATTTTACCATTGAGAGGAACGAAGTTATGAGGGGTTAAAAAAGTACGAATGCTTTCGTCAGTATGAGCATGCTGGAATCGAGCGCCTAGATGTGGCACTTTTCTTTAATTGACTGCATGTTCATTTGAGAAAAATTCATTGTTGTTTTTTCAAGATATTTTGTTGTTGGTGCCGGAGCTATCGGTTGTGAATTGATTAAGAATTTTGCCATGATTGGTGCTGGCGTGCGCAATGGACAACTATTTATTACTGACATGGATCTTATTGAAAAATCAAATTTGAACCGTCAATTCCTCTTCCGCCCGAAAGATGTTCAGAAGCCTAAGGCTCAAACTGCTGCCGCTGCCATCAAGCAAATGAATCCCGACGCAAAGATAACAGCCTACGAATTACGTGTCGGTGCTGAAACTGAAAAAGTATTCTCCGAGGACTTCTTTGGAAAATTGGATGGTGTAACAAATGCTTTGGACAATGTCGATGCTCGTATTTATATGGATCGAAAATGCGTTTTCAATCGCATTCCCCTGGTAGAGTCTGGTACTCTCGGTACCATGGGTAATGTGCAGGTGATTGTACCTTTCTTAACTGAATCGTACAGTTCATCCCAAGATCCACCAGAGAAGAGTATTCCAATTTGTACTCTAAAGAACTTCCCCAATGCAATTGAACACACTTTGCAATGGGCTCGTGACTGTTTCGAAGGCATATTCACACAAACAGCTGAAAATGCTGCTCTTTATGTCTCCGATCCCAACTTCCTTGAGCGAACTTTGAAATTGTCCGGAGTGCAACCTTTGGAAATTCTAGAATCTGTTAAGGTAAGCATGCTCTACAACATTTTAAATGTCCGTTAGCTATAAAGGAGCAATTAATTCACAGAAAGCATTAATCGATGACAAACCTAAAGACATTAACGATTGCGTAAAATGGGCTCGTCTGTATTGGGAAGAACAGTATGCGAATCAAATCAAACAATTGCTGTTTAATTTTCCACCAGACCAAGTTACTTCTAGTGGAGCACCTTTCTGGTCTGGTCCAAAACGTTGTCCCGTTCCTTTGGTATTTGATGTAAATGATCCCTTGCACTTTGATTATATTTATGCTACAGCTAATCTACGTGCTGAAGTCTACGGCATACCACAAGTTCGTGATCGTCAAACAATTGCCTGTCTGGTACAGCAAATTTCGGTAAGAATTACAACAATTGCATGCATTTTTTGAGACACTAATGTTATCTTCTATTGTGTTTTTCAAGGTGCCCGAATTCAAACCACGTTCCGGAGTCAAGATCGAAACCAACGAAGCTGCTGCTGCCGAAGCCAATCACCACGACTCATCGGAAGTCGATCAAGACCGCGTCAATAAAATCCTCAATGAATTACAATTATTGGACAAGTCTAGTTTGAATATTAACCCATTGCAGTTTGAAAAGGATGATGACAATAACTTACACATGGACTTTATAGTGGCCGCTTCAAATCTAAGAGCTGCAAATTATAAAATTCCACCTGCTGATCGCCACAAATCTAAGTTGATTGCCGGTAAAATAATGCCAGCTATTGCTACCACAACCTCATTAGTAGCTGGCTGGGCTGTATTGGAAGTTATAAAACTTATTATGGGGTAAGTGATTCAAATTTCTCTCTCTCTCTCTCTATGTGTGTGCATTCTTCAAATTATTTTAAAAATTTTCTCTTGATTTCAGACATAAAAGCCTTACGAAATTTAAAAATGGCTTTGCTAACTTAGCTTTGCCATTCATTGCTTTTTCTGAGCCCCTACCGGCTGCTAAGAACACTTTCTACGGCAAGGAATGGACATTATGGGATCGTTTCGAAGTGCCTGGGGAATTGACTTTGCAAGAATTCCTCGACTACTTCGAACAAAAGGAAAAACTTAAAATAACCATGCTTTCAGCTGGCGTTTCTATGCTATTTTCTTTCTTCATGCCCAAAGCAAAATGCGCCGAACGGCTGCCTCTGCCCATGTCTGAAGTGGTACGTCGTGTCTCTAAGAGACGCATTGAATCCCATGAACGTTCATTGGTATTTGAAATCTGCTGCAACGACGATGAAGGCGATGATGTTGAAGTACCCTATGTGCGGTACACTTTGCCCTAAAGACATACATACGTATAACATTATTTAACAATAACACAAAAACTACATTTACACTAACACATCAATTCAAAACCAGTAACAACATTTCTCCCGTAGTAATTTTTTTTTAAAAGATTTTTATTTCATTTTTTTTTCGAATTGACTGCAATTCTTATAAACATGTTTTTATATAGAAGTAATTACAAAAAGAGAGAAAAATAAATGAACGAAGAAGAAAATCTAGTGAACCAATAAAGTTTTATCAATTTAAAAACGAACGAACGTGGACAGTTCGCAAGCCTCTCGAATATACATATAAAATTTAGTTTTATTTTTAAAAACATTAACAAGTTATAAATTTTTCTTTCTAAATTCTTTTATGTATCAGCGGCTGAAAAAAATAATAAAAAAACGTATTTGCAAATTAAATTTAAAATTTAATTTTTCTATGAATTAATAAAAAAAATTTAAAAACAAAACATATCAATCCAAGCGAATCATTTTAAATCGGATGAAAGTGCCACTTTGAAGTAATAGAACTCTGCAAAATTAAAGACTAGAAATTGCATATAAATTTTTTGGGGAAAATTAAGAAATCGATAACCTTGTAGTGTCGTGCCTGCAAAGTCTGCATTTCGTCGGCTGGTTACTGTACAAAGTACAAACCTTAAAACGGGTATAACTCAGTACCGGTAAGAGCAAATTCATGAAATATTTTTTTAATTATTTAGAACTAATTGGATCTTTCAACCTAGATCATTATTATTATTTTTTCATTTTTATAACAATGTAGGCTACCTAAATGCGCAAATTAATGGCATAAACATGACAAATTTATTGGTTCCAGCTTTGGAATTGAGAAAAAAGGTCTTACATTTGATATTTATAATAAAAATAGGTATATTTCGAAACGATCTGGCACCAAATTCCAGACTTAAGCTCTGTGACACCTTAAATGCTGTATGCAATTTCATAACAATCGCACGGCTCGTTTAGAAACTGCAGAATTATTTCCATTTATTTTTTTTTTCAAAATTCCCCACTGCGATGTATACATATATAGTCCATTCCATTTTTTTTTCATAATTAATTTTTCGTTTGAAAAATGGACGATGTATAGTCCATTTAAATTTTCGTTTGAAAAATAGACGATGTATAGTCTATTTAATTTTTTGCACAAGAAATTAAATTTTTTCACATTTTTTTTGCATTAAAATTCATCCATTAAATTTTTGTCATAAAAAGTCCTAAAATAAAAGCTGACGTGACGTGTCGATTTATAAGTCTAGAAGAAGGGGCCGTAAGCCGCAAATTAATTCTTTATACTTCCTTTTGTATTTCAAGAGTCCAAGTAACATCTGTATTGAAGCTGACGTTGTGACGTTTCACCCAATAAAAATTTTATGAAAATATGCCGAGCAGTTCCCGAGATATAAGAGCTACAAATTAATTTAAAAAAACCTATTCCCGGTAACTTCGATCTATAACTCATAAGATTCGAAAGATAGGGAAATGAAATTTTGCAGACATGTAGAATGGAACTTACTGGTTAATATAGCCGCTATTTGAAGTTTTTCCGCTTGAAGTTCTCTGTAATATCTCTGTTGTTTTTTTTTAATAATTACATTGATAAGGTTAGGTTAGGTTAGCAGGCTGCTGGTAACGAAGGGTGAAATTTAGAGTCCAGCTCACTTGGTTCCAATACAATGATCCCTTTGTGCTGCCTGTTAGTTGAAGAGAAGGTAGTCAGAGAGGGTTATAGGGAAGAATAGTGATAGAGTAGACAGGTGATGAAGGAAGAGATGCAGAAGGAAAGCTTCATTCCTTTACAACTCTGCTTTTTTGCACGCTTTTTGATAATGCAGTGTTGCAGCGCCTTCTGGTGTTAAATGAGGCGTATTAAATTTTGAAGCTTAGTAGCCATTTTTATTTTATTGGTTTGGTTATTTTACTTCGTCAATGATTCTGCTACACAACGAAGGAGGGCGCTCTGATGTTACATTAGGATTAGTATCTGATGAAGTCGGTGTAGTTTTTAGTGACCAGTGCCTTATGCCTGCATCACTAGAACTTTTCCCACAACAACTGATACAAAGGACACTAGTGCACATCAGAAAAATGCGTGGTGTTTTTATTTTTAATGACTGTCAGAGACCGGGCTCAAACCCAGGTCCTTTGGTTTTGTAGTCAACGTGCTAAACGTACTTCAGCCAACGCAACCCTTACATTGATAATAGAGAACAGAATGGGAAAGAGTACTGAATGCAGAAAGATTTTCAGTACCCACTTTTGACACATTTTCTTTTGAGTTCCGCTGTAGCTCAATATTTTAATAGAAATTAATTTCGAATAGGATACATATCTACATATGTATATATGTACATATTTTCAGAAATGTTATTGCATTTTAAGTTTCAATTTGTAATACAATAACGTTACACGTTTACGTAATGTTTGCTTTAAGATCAAAATTAAATTTTACAATTAACTTTATTCTCATTTCATACATAGAAAGAATATCGTTTTTCGAAAATCAGAGCTTGATAGCGATTAAGTTAAGGTAAATATATTTTTTGAATTATGTTTTAATACGATAGCTCAAATATTTGAAATAAATACTAAATTTCGAGTTTATACAACTACTACAAAACAATTCATTCTTGTATTATAGAAGAGAGTTTTATTACATATTCGAATTGAATTTCGAATTTTCGAAAATAACTAACTCTTTTTCAATCGTCGATTCTATTAATATTTTGTTAGTAATTAAATTCTTTTCTGAATTGTCCTTGCATATGAAGTTCGTAGTTTTAACATATTTCTTTCACTCTGTACGAGTACATTACGAAATTTCTGATTTCAAATAAAAATTAAAATTTGATTTTCTTAAATCACTTCTGTGTCGTTAGATATGAAAATTCCAAACTCTTGCAAAATTTTGAGAAACATTAATTCGGTATTTTCGTAAGCTTCGAAGACTAGAATATAATTTTTAAAAGTAAACCAAAACTTTTAGTGGAATATAAGTAATTTTCTCTAAAATTGGCTGTATAATTCAAATTTGTTTCTATGATCCTTTGTAAGCATACTTTAATAGGCAGAATTGTTTGATTTATTGTTAAAACAAATTTCAGGCTGTTTTAAAATTGTTTCCTATTTTAAAGATTTTTCGAGTATTTATTAGATCAATAACGTTTTTAATATACATATGTATGTACGCTAAACATGGTTTAGCTAGTTCTAAATAATAATACTGTTTAAATCTTAAAACTGTTTTAAGTTTCTTTAATTTCTAAAGAAAAAATTATACTTTTGAGCCAAACTTATGACTTTTGCAATGCGTTGGGTTACCAACGCATTGTCATTTTTCGATAAAACTTCCAGATTCATATCCTTGAAATTTTCCGGCATTATACTATCATCAGCCAAAATAATCCGAATCATGAAAAGGCATAAGCAAATCGCCACAGGAGCACATTGATGAATCTCTTGCATGAAACTTAAAATAAAAATAAATACATATGTATATGTATGTACATACATAAATGAAAAAAAAAAAACAAATGAAATGCATATGTAAAAAATTTACCTTTCAAAGCAATAAACCAGAGTTGAAACGCCAACTGAATCCAAACATTTAACAAAAGATTTGTAATAGAGTAACAAAAGCTCATCTGTATGCTGATCTATTACCTCCGCTTCAAGACTTGAAAACATAAAGAAAACCACATCGTAAGCGAGACTCTCATATTCGGCCATCTGAAAATCTATCAATTTGACCTGATACGGCAAATTGTGTTCATCTGAAAGAGATAAGACATGTCTTTAAGTCCGTTTAGTGTATTACACAGTGGACACGCGATAATGTGAACTATGACAAAATTGTATGGCTCTGAAAAGTGAGCAATTGTTCTTTTGGAACATGCCTTAAAAAGCTTAGGGAAAAAAATTATTTTGTTTTTATTAGTTGCCATTATCACGAGTTCACTGTGAACACAAATAATCATGCTTACCATATTTGATCATCAAATTATTTATCCACATATCAAAATGTACTATAGTTGTGTATAAATCATCCTCCTTATCGGGCGAATTTCGAAGTTTATTGTAATCTTCAATTAATTCTGCAACTCTTTTTAAAACAAGTTGATCGTTTTCGGTAGCCGCAGCCACATCATTTAACAGCTCCTCTTCAAATTGCATTTTAACTTCTTCACTCATGCCATCATTGGCATTAAATCTGCTAAAATGTGGTCGAATATTCCTATAGAACTCATCGGGCTTCTTCAAACGTAGTGCTATGGACAATGCATGATATTGCGCCACCTGTGGCAAAATTATTCTGGCATGTTGCAAATCGAACATTTTATGACGATTGCCAGCACGAAATCCCAGTGCTTGGAGATTTTCCTGTAACAATACCGCATTCCTATCCACTTTGGTGGCATCCTTATCCAAAGATATTCTAGAACCATAGTATTTTGATAAGCCATTGTAGAGCTTGGACTCTTCAATACCAGCTTCCAGTTGCAACTCTTTTATGGCTGGACTTAGATATAAGTAAACGGCATTTTCTGCTAAGCACGTTCGCTCCGGCTGAAACATCTGCCAAAGCAGTTCGTTAGTTATTGGCGGTAGTTTTGCTACTAACGGTAGTTCCTGTACGTTTCCATTTTTATTTACTATTTTTGCATCTATGGCCAATAAGACGCTGCCATAGTTATCTCCAGGCTTGGTCAAATATCGACTGGTATATGTTAGCAAATTGCAGCCATCTAAATAAGGCTCGACGATTTTATCTAGATCGGTGATCGTGGGTATATCCGTCATTGTCTGAAATGAAAAAATATACGGACAGTTTACGACATTGCAATTTATTCTAGAAAACTTTTGAATTTGTAAGTGACTTCGAATTAGAGAATTATTCTTAAATTACTCGCACAGAAAAAAAATGTATATAAGTCAATTAAACTTTTGTTTAGAAATTTAATTAATTACAAAGTTTAATTGACTCAATTACATTTTTAATTGATTTTTGGTTTTATTTTCAATTAAAGTTGTGTTTTGTAGGAATATTTTTTTTTCTGCTTGTAAAAAATAAATTTTTTTTGCATGAGCACATTTTCAAAATCATGCACGACGCGTAGGGGGAAAAAGTAATAAATCTATAGTTTCTAAATTACTGATACGATTGTAAAATGATGTACAGAAAAAAAGTTATAAGAGGCTCTCAGCTTTTAAAAAGATAATTTTCTGGGTACTCCGTTACAATGCGAACTGAGATACAGGGTCAAACCTAACCGCTGTAACTTTAAATGAATAAAAAATAAAAAGCAAAAGTTTCAGAAAATTAAAGCGGTATCTCGGTATCCAGAGATTGCGAAAGTCACAACTAGAATTTGACGTCGGAGTGAAAAAATATTAAAGAGAGATACATATGTACCCTTAATTATGAAAGTGGTCTGTCATATTTTTCTTTTGTCGAGATATTTAGTGGATTACATTTCAACAAATCAAAAAATATTTTTATATTACGGAAGATTTTAATTTTGAGTGTTTCTAGTCTCTTTTAAAGTTTTTTCAAGATTTAGGGCCAATTTCACGCGACAAGTCGAACGTTGTCGACATCGTGAAATTGTACCTTATTTAATATTTCGAAGCAAAAATGCGAATGACTTAGACAACTTTCATAATTAAGAGCACATATGTATATACACATTTAGCTCTAACGAACGCGATGCATAATGACCAGGGACAAGGACTTCACGCATTTAAAAAGGGTATTTTAGGCGCCTAAAATATGACATAAAAATCGTAAAATATGCAATAAAAACAGTAGTAAAGTATGCAAATTTTAAAAATTTTTTATTCAAAATAAAAGTTTTCAATTTACACACAACTAAATAAAGATATAAAAGTATTTTCTTTTCTCAAGAGGTAGAAAGCTTTTGGGCATTGTAAATCGGCTCAAATTTAAATGATTCTTTTTATATAATGTTATATATTTTTGAACTCAACTTTAGTTTTTTAAATCCGTTGTCATTTTTGATAACAATACCAAGTTTCCGCAGAATTGTTTCACTTGAAATCGTCAAAATTACAATTTCCATTAAATCTCGTAGGTGTGTGCCTGTACAATCGTTCTACAATTCTACAACAATGCAAGCGAATAAATTTGCCAAAAATCCATTTTGCATTAACAATTTGTCAACAATATTTTTGGAAATTTGAATTTTTGGCAAAATATGACACAAAACCATACATTTATACCAAAATATGAGACAAAAATATGCATTTATGACCAAATTATGCAAAAATATGCTGAAAGCAAACTATGCACAAATATGCACTAACAAATCGATGCCATTTTTACGCAAATTCATTGTTTCGTAAAGATATTTCGTTCTTGCCATTATCAGGGTCAAGGGGAAAAACATGCATTTGCATGAAACCCCTGTCCCTGATAATGACTTACGATTGATAGCTTAAAATTATTTCATATTATTTAACAGAAAGCAAATCTAAAAAATTCATAAAAAGAAATAATTGTTTCAGTAGTTTTATTTTTAATCCCCAGCAAAAAAGGGGTGTTATAAGTTTGACACGTACAGACCAAACGGCTGGGCCGATTTTGATTTATTTTTTTTCTGTTTGAAACGTGACTTGATCGAGGGTGTTCTTAGCTATGCTTGAAAAAAATCGGTCCAACCGTAAAGAAGATATCACTTCTTTTTTAGATGTCTGGGGTTTTTAAAATTTTTAATTTTTTGTTTTATTATGAAAGTGAACTATTTGAAACTGGCACTGAAATAAATTAAATATTTAGTCTTCATGACAATTTTAGTAGACATTCGTTACTGACGAATTCAAGTATCTTATCTCAAGTCTAATAATAAAAAAACGGTTTAAATAAACATACAGACATACTCGTACATAAATAAATAATTAGGTTGAATTTGATTACATTACTAACTAGAAATAAAATAATACAACTTAGTTACAATTCTTTGTCCTCATCAGATAATAGATTTTAAAATACGTATATACTCGTATGTACATATGCATGTACATACATACATATGTATAAGCCACAAATCCTTTGTATTGATGTTTTTAAGGTCACTGGCAAATAATTTTATACACACAAGATTATTTAAAATTACTTTTGGTTTTCAAATCTCAGCTTTAAAATTTTAGAACAAGTGGGATAGGCTCAAAATTTTCCATTGAAATAAATAGGTCGAATTCGGAAAATAAGTGAAAAAATCGCTTAGTTTAAAATCATATTTTTAAAAATGTATTTCAGAAAAATATAGTTTTATGTTTCATGTACTTCTATCCAACCCAAATGCTTAAGGACATTGTGTCATGGAGTCTCGTGGTCACCAGCTGCGGTTCCGTCATGTACCCTTCTATGTAAAAATAGAAAAAAATCACAATTTCTTCGATTATAAATAATCTAATGTCTTCGAAAAAATGTCGTCAATTGGCTGTGGATTATTATATCGTTAGATGAAATGCAAAATTACGTAACTAAACTTTTTTAAATTTTATAGGAGAGGAAAAACTACGTCAAATTATTCAAGTGGCTGGAGTAGATTCTTTATTTTTATTTTTAAGAGCAAACTTCGATAGATAATTACAGAATAAGGGGTAATGTCGTTTTGTATTTCCGAGCTTTTTGTTTTAATACATAAAACAAACCTTTCTTGAGTTCAAAATTCATCATCGCAATTTACAAAACAACTTTATATTTCTCTGAAGAAAAATCGGGAAATTAAAATCCCTAACTACGCTTCATTATTTTAGTGAGACAATTTTAAATTTTTAGTTGAACTATATTAAATTTTAATCAGAAATAATTTCTTAATCGGGCTTAAGTTCAGTAATTTCAATTCTTGTTGAATGAAATATTTTTATTAATTAATGTGACTTTCTAAAGAAGAGAAGAAAAATTAAATTAGACTTTATTAGCTGGGGGAAATACCGATATTTTTCTGTGCAGCCACGCACTTCATCAGCACCCAAGTCTATCTACTGGTGTAGAGATTGTTATTAACATCATTTAAATGGAATATGAGAAATGTTGTGTGTACAATTGTTGGTAAATACATTAGTAAGTATCACTTATTAATTTTTCTGTTTATCCGTTTTTTCATTTTCTATTCAGATTAGCACGAAGTTACATATATCACTCTACCTAAGTATGTTTAACTATTCTTGCTTATCTTTTACGATCATCACATTAATTCATTATTTTATATAAAAAGATGCATATCGTTACCTTAATATAGAAAGGGCCTAACTCATTATTTTGTTGAAATTGAGTTTTTTGTATCTTTCGATAGAACAACTAATGTACTAAAAAGTGCAAAAATCTCGATTTCAAAAAAATATGTATGTTTATCAATATTTTTGAGCCATTACAACAATTTTAAGATAATATTGCATTGGTAAATCCAATTTCAAATTCCTTGTTCTAATAATTTCATTACAGGCATATCGCATCCTAAATCGAAAATGTTCACCACTTAAAATTTATCAAAGTGATTTTTTAAAACTATAACGAGCGGAGAGAAATGTATTTTCTTTTACAATCTTTATTAGCCGGGAAAATACAGAGTTTTTTTTTCTAATCTCATGACTGTTTATATAACTATTTTAAACACTATTTTCTTTAACCTTTGAATTACTTTATTATGAAAATTTTAAAATTAATAACTTTTGAAACCCAAGAAAATGGGTTATTTTTTATATACAATTCAAATTAGCTTCATGTAATGCAACAGCACAATAGAATATTAAACACAAGTCAAATTTTATCGCATCGACTGTTGATGAGACTTTCTTTTTTAAAACAATCGTTTGTAGTGTCACGAAACAAACTATTCGATTCAATATCAAATGATTTTCTATCAACTTAACTGAAAACAATTTTTAAATACATATTTCGCAAAAACATTGTACTCGGAGACAGATATGTATGTACATAGAAAGAATCAATTGAGATGAGAAACAGTGTTGCCGAAACAATGCACTGTGGGGTGCAAAAGAGATTTCTTTTTTTTAGCTATTCTAGTCACACTCCTAAACAGTTTTGCAGTTTTAGTTTACGTGTCGCAAACTAAATTAAAAAAAGACACAATTAAAAAAAAAACACAAGTGTTCAGGATAAGTAAAAAACTGTTTCTAATGTACAAGCGACACAATAACAATTTGCCTCAAATTACCCCCAAATCGTAATACAAAGTTTTTATTTATCTCTGATGGTTAATGGAGTTTTCTTTTCTCCTCTAGTGTACATATGTCTGTGAAGTTTTATTACGATCGGACCAACCATTCAGAAACGGGTGATTTATTTTCAAAAATATTTTGATTCTGCCCCACTGTATATCGTTAGGGATTTGTTCTATGACAAAGTGTGACTATTACTGTGCACGACATACTATATGTATGTATGTGTGCTTAACAATTTTCTTATTTTTTTTTTATTGAAAAAAATTTAAAGTGCAAAATCAAAACGATTTGACAAAAAATAATCCCAACTGCAAAATGTTGTTTTGTTGGTATTTTTTTATGTATAATTACAAGAAAATTGGCAACTTTGTGGAAAAGATTAATAAATGATGCTCTAAATAGTATTATTTCTAAATAATTTGCACTTGGAACAAAACAAAAGCATCGTAAAATTCAGTAATTAGTGAACTAAAATAATTTAACAACTAACAAAGAAATTAGATGGAGAGGGTTATCGCAGAAGCCGACACAAGTTCTGTTCACATGTATGTAAGTACATATCGTCGGCATAGAGTGTAAACCTGCTAAATCCACTTTTTATAGCATATGACATATTAATGCCGTTCGGAAGAAAAAGAGACACCGCATCGACTGGCTAAAATATTTATTTTAATTTTATACTCTACATGTCGAAAAAAACTTAACGTATTCTGCTACTTTCTTAAGCTATGTATAGGGAATGTTAACAGTATTTTGTCTGCTGTGAAAAATTTGTTTGAAGTGATTTAGCAGTTTTACACTCTCAGCCGACGATATGTAGATGTGACCGTTTTATTGAGTAAAAGTATTAAATTTAAATTAATTTATTTCAAATTAAGCCAACAGTTTTTTCTTTTGTGTTTGTTTAGTTTCACTCATATATCAAAAAATTTCTTGTTTTAACAATAAAATTTACAATTTACATTTCACTTTCGGAATAATGATGATTAGGTGGTATAAAATAAATATTTAAAGGGTAGTTTCTTTTAAAACTTAAACTATTATTTACTCATGTACATACATACTATGTACATACATATGTACATATTGTTACATTAATATAGAAAGGTCCTAACTCATTATTTTTTTGAAAAAGAGACTTGTATTTTTCAATACATTAGATTTAAAAAAACAATGAGTTAGGGCCTTTTTTCATAAATTTTTCATACATTAAATTAAATGGACTATAAAACGTCTATTTTTCATGCTTAAAATGTAATGGAAAAATTTCAGGCAAAAATTTAAAAAAAAAATTTAATGGACTATACATAAACCATTTCTTATAAAAAAAAAATAAATTTACTACAGAACGTCTATATTTAAATCGACTATACATCGTCCACTTTTCATGCAAAAAAATTTTTCATGAATAAATTTTTTATGACAAAAATTTAATGAATACATCGTCCATTTTTCAAGGAAAAAATTTTTTATGAACAGTATTTAATGGGTTCTATCTACATCGTCCATTTTTCATAAAAAAAAGATTTATAAATCGTTTACTTTTCATGCTACAAATTTAATTGACTATACACAGTTCACTTTCCATGCAAAAAAATTTTTTATGGAAAAAAATTTCATGGACTATACATCGTCAATTTTTCATGCAAAAGAATTTTTTATGAAAAAATTTAATGGACTATACATCGTTCAATTTTCATGCAAAACAATTTTTTATGAAAGGAATTTAATGGACTATACATCGTAAATTTTTCATGCAAAAAATTTTTTATGGAAAAATTTAATGGACTATACATCGTCCATTTTTCATGCAAAAAAATTTTTTATGAAAACAATTTAATTCATGGACTATATATACATGGTCCATTTTTCATGCAAAAAAATTTTTTATGAAAAAAAACTTGATGGTCTATTTTTTACATCGTTCAGTTTTCATGCAAAAAAATTTGTATGAAAAAATTTTAAGGAATATACATCGTCCATTTTCAAGGCAAAAAATTAAGTGGACTATACAAAGTCTATTTTTTATGATAAAATTTCAATGGACTATATCGTTCAGTTTTCATGGAAAAAAATTTTTATGAAAAAAATTTAATGGACTATATATACATCGTCCATTTTTCATGCCAAGAAATTTTGAATGAAAAAAATTTAATGGACTATACATCGTCCATTTTTTATGCAAAAAAATTTTTTATGAAAAAAATTTAATGGACATCGTCCATTTTTTAATTGAAAAAATTAAATGGACTATACAACGTCTATTTGTTATAATAAAATTTCAATGTACTATACATCGTAAATTTTTCATGGAAAAAATTTTTTTATGGAAAAATTTAATGGACTATAATACATCGTCCATTTTTCATGGAAAAAATTTAGAGGACTATACAACGTCTATTTATTATGATAAAAACTTAATGGACTATATATAATACATCGTCCATTTTTCATGAAAAAAAAATTTATGAAAAAAATTTTAAGGACTATACATTGTCCATTTTCAATGCAAAATATTAGGTGGACTATACGTCTATTTATTATGATAAAAATTCAATGGACTATACATCGTTAAAAAAAATTTGCATGAAAAAAATTTAATGGACTATATATACATCGTCCATTTTTCATTCAAAAACTTTAGTGGACTATACAACGTAATAAAAAATTTAATGGACTATACATCGTCCATCGTTCATGGAAAAAAATTTTTTATAAAAAAAACTTAATGGACTATAATACATCGTTCAGTTTTCATGCAAAAAAATATGTATGAAAAAAATTTTAAGGACTATACATTGTCCATTTGCAATGCAAAAAATTAAGTGGACTATACAACGTCTATTTTTTATGATAAAATTTCAATGGAGTTTTCATGCAAAAAAAATTTTTATGAAAAAAGTTTAATGTTTTTAATGCAAAAAATTAAGTGGACTATACAACGTCTATTTTTTATGATAAAATTTCAATGGACTATACATCGTCCATTTTTCATGAAAAAAAATTTTTTTTGAAAAAAATTTCAGGGACTTATACATCGTCCATTTTCTATGCAAAATATTAGGTGGACTATACAACGTCTATTTTTTATGATAAAATTTCAATGGACTATACATCGTCCATTTTTCATGAAAAAAAATTTTTTTTGAAAAAAATTTTAAGGACTATACATCTTCTATATTTTATGATAAAATTTCAATCGTCCATTTATCATGAAAAAATATTTTTATGAAAAAAATTTAATGTACTATACATCGTCCATTTTTCATGCAAAAAATATGTATGAAAAAAATTTTAAGGACTATACATCGTCCATTTTTCATGCAAAAAAATTTTTTATAAAAAAAACTTAATGGACTATATATAAATCGTCCATTTTTCATGAAAAAAAAAATTTTATGAAAAAAATTTTAAGGTCTATACATAGTCCATTTGCAATGCAAAATAATTTTTTATAAAAAAAACTTAATGGACTATAATACATCGTACATTTTTCATGAAAAAATATAGTGGACTATACAATGTCTATTTTTTATGATAAAATTTCAATGCATACAAATTTGTATAAAAAAATTTTAAGGACTATACATCGTCCTTTTTTAAGGCAAAAAATTAAGTGGACTATTTTTATGAAAAAAGTTGAATGTTTTCAATGCAAAAAATTAAGTGGACTATACAACGTCTATTTTTTATGATAAATTTTCAATGGACTATACATCGTAAATTTTTCATGGAAAAAATTTTTTTTTGGGAAAATTTAATGGACTATACATCGTCCATTTTTAATGCAAAAAATTAAGAGGACTATACAACGTCTATTTTTTATGATACATTTTTCATGGAAAAAATTTTTTTGTGGGAAAATTTAATGGACTATGCATCGTCCATTTTTCATGCAAAAAGATTTTTTATGGACCAATTTAATGGACTATACATCGTCCATTTTTTAATGCAAAAAATTAAATGGACTATACAACGTCTATTTTTTATAATAAAATTTCAATGGACAATACATCGTTCAGTTTTCAAGCAAAAAAATTTTTTACGAAAAAAATTTAATGGACTAACATCGTAAATTTTTCATGCAAAAAATTTTTTTATGGAAAAATTTAATGGACTATACATCGTCGGTTTTTTTATGGAAAAAAATTTTTTATGAAAAAATTTAATTGACTATACACAGTTCACTTTCCATGCAAAAAAATTTTTTATGGAAAAAAATTTCATGGACTTATACATCGTCGGTTTTTTTATGGAAAAAAATTTTTTATGGAAAAATTTAATTGACTATACACAGTTCACTTTCCATGCAAAAGAATTTTTTATGAAAAAAATTAATGGACTATACATCGTCAATTTTTCATGCAAAAGAATTTTTTATGAAAACATTTAACGGACTATACATCGTTAAATTTTCATGCAAAAAAATTTTTTATGAAAAAAATTTTATGTTTTTAACGCAAAAAATTAAGTGGACTATATACAACATCTATTTTTTCTGATAAATTTTCAATGGACTATACATCGTTCAGTTTTCATGGAAAAAAATTTTTATGAAAGAAATTTAATGGACTATACATCGTCCATTTTCAATGCAAAAAATTAAGTGGACTATACAACGTCTATTTTTTATGATAAAATTTCGATGGACTATACATCGTTCAGTTTTCATGCAGAAAAAATTTTTATGAAAAAAATTTAATGGGCTATATATACATCGTCCATTTTTTATGCCAAACAATTTTTTATGAAAAAAATTTAATGGCCTTTTTTTATGCAATAAATCGTCTATTTTTCATGCAAAAAACTAAATGAGCTAAGCATCGTTTATTTTTCATGGCAAAAAATTTTTTATGCAAAAAAAATAATGGACTATACATCGTCTTTTTTTCGTGAAAAAAAATTTATGAAAAAATTAAATGGAATCCACATCATCCTTTTTTTATGCAAAAAATCGTCTATTTTTCATGCAAAAAACTAAATGAGCTAAGCATCGTTTATTTTTCATGGCAAAAAATTTTTTATGCAAAAAAAATAATGGACTATACATCGTCTTTTTTTCGTGAAAAAAAATTTATGAAAAAATTAAATGGAATCCACATCATCCTTTTTTTATGCAAAAAATCGTCTATTTTTCATGCAAAAAACTAAATGAGCTAAGCATCGTTTATTTTTCATGGCAAAAAATTTTTTATGCAAAAAAAATAATGGACATCGTCTTTTTTTCGTGAAAAAAAATTTATGAAAAAATTAAATGGAATCCACATCATCCTTTTTTTATGCAAACAATCGTCTATTTTTCATGCAAAAAACTAAATGAGGTAAGCATCGTTCATTTTTCATGGCAAAAAATTTTTTATGAAAAAAAATAATGGACTATACATCGTCTTTTTTTCGAGAAAAAAAATTTATGAAAAAATTAAATGGAATCCACATCATCCTTTTTTATGCAAAAAATCGTCTATTTTTCATGCAAAAAACTAAATGAGCTAAGCATCGTTTATTTTTCATGGCAAAAAATTTTTTATGCAAAAAAAATAATGGACATCGTCTTTTTTTCGTGAAAAAAAATTTATGAAAAAATTAAATGGAATCCACATCATCCTTTTATATGCAAAAAATCGTCTATTTTTCATGCAAAAAACTAAATGAGGTAAGCATCTTTAATTTTTCGTGGCAAAAAATTTTTTATCGTCTTTTTTCGTGAAAAAAAAATTTATGAAAAAATTAAATGGAATCCACATCATCCTTTTTTTATGCAATAAATCGTCTATTTTTCATGCAAAAAACTAAATGAGCTAAGCATCGTTCATTTTTCATGCCAAAAAATTTTTTATGAAAAAAAAATAATGGATATACATCGTCTTTTTTTCGTGAAAAAAAATTTATGAAAAAATTAAATGGAATCCACATCATCCTTTTTTTATGCAAAAATCGTCTATTTTTCATGCAAAAAACTAAATGAGCTAAGCAACGTTCATTTTTCATGGCAAAAAATATTTTATGAAAAAAAATAATGGACTATACATCGTCTTTTTTTCGTGAAAAAAAAATTATGAAAAAATTAAATGGAATCCACGTCATCCTTTTTTTATGCAAAAAATCGTCTATTTTTCATGCAAAAAACTAAATGAGCTAAGCATCGTTCATTTTTCATGGCAAAAAATTTTTTATGAAAAAAAAATAATGGACTATATATACATCGTCTTTTTTTCGTGAAAAAAAATTTATGAAAAAATTAAATGGAATCCACATCATCCTTTTTTTATGCAAAAAATCGTCTATTTTTCATGCAAAAAACTAAATGAGCTAAGCATCGTTCATTTTTCATGGCAAAAAATTTTTTATGCAAAAAGAAAAGGACTATACATCGTCTTTTTTTCGTGAAAAAAAATTTATGAAAAAATTAAATGGAATCCACATCATCCTTTTTTTATGCAAAAAATCGTCTATTTTTCATGCAAAAAACTAAATGAGCTAAGCATCGTTCATTTTTCATGCCAAAAAATTTTTTATGCAAAAAAAATAATGGACTATACATCGTCTTTTTTTCGTGAAAAAAAATTTATGAAAAAATTAAATGGAATCCACATCATCCTTTTTTTATGCAATAAATCGTCTATTTTTCATGCAAAAAACTAAATGAGCTAAGCATCGTTCATTTTTCATGCCAAAAAATTTTTTATGCAAAAAAAATAATGGACTATACATCGTCTTTTTTTCGTGAAAAAAAATTTATGAAAAAATTAAATGGAATCCACATCATCCTTTTTTTATGCAAAAAATCGTCTATTTTTCATGCAAAAAACTAAATGAGCTAAGCATCGTTTATTTTTCATGGCAAAAAATTTTTTATGCAAAAAAAATAATGGACTATACATCGTCTTTTTTTCGTGAAAAAAATTTATGAAAAAATTAAATGGAATCCACATCATCCTTTTTTTATGCAATAAATCGTCTATTTTTCATGCAAAAAACTAAATGAGCTAAGCATCGTTCATTTTTCATGGCAAAAAATTTTTTATGCAAAAAAAATAATGGACTATACATCGTCTTTTTTTCGTGAAAAAAAAATTTATGAAAAAATTAAATGGAATCCACATCATCCTTTTTTTATGGAAAAAATCGTCTATTTTTCATGCAAAAAACTAAATGAGCTAAGCATCGTTCATTTTTCATGCCAAAAAATTTTTTATGGAAAAAAAATAATGGACATCGTTACATCGTCTTCTTTCGTGAAAAAAAAATTATGAAAAAATTAAATGGAATCCACATCATCCTTTTTTTATGCAATAAATCGTCTATTTTTCATGCAAAAAACTAAATGAGCTAAGCATCGTTCATTTTTTCATGCCAAAAAATTTTTTATGAAAAAAAAATAATGGACTATAAAAAAAATTTATGAAAAAATTAAATGGAATCCACATCATCCTTTTTTTATGCAAAAAATCGTCTATTTTTCATGCAAAAAACTAAATGAGCTAAGCATCGTTCATTTTTCATGCCAAAAAATTTTTTATGCAAAAAAAATAATGGACTATAGTCTTTTTTTTCGTGAAAAAAAATTTATGAAAAAATTAAATGGAATCCACATCATCCTTTTTTTATGCAAAAAATAGTCTATTTTTCATGCAAAAAACTAAATGAGCTAAGCATCGTTCATTTTTCATGCCAAAAAATTTTTTATGCAAAAAAAATAATATACATCGTCTTTTTTTCGTGAAAAAAAAATTTATGAAAAAATTAAATGGGATCCACATCATCCTTTTTTATGCAAAAAATCGTCTATTTTTCATGCAAAAAACTAAATGAGCTAAGCATCGTTCATTTTTCATGGCAAAAAATTTTTTATGCAAAAAAAATAATGGACTATACATCGTCTTTTTTTCGTGAAAAAAAATTTATGAAAAAATTAAATGTAATCCACATCATTCTTTTTTATGCAAAAAATCGTCTATTTTTCATGCAAAAAACTAAATGAGCTAAGCATCGTTCATTTTTCATGGCAAAAAATTTTTTATGCAAAAAATATAATGGACTATAATCGTCTTTTTTTCGTGAAAAAAAAATTTATGAAAAAATTAAATGGAATCCACATCATCCTTTTTTATGCAAAAAATCGTCTATTTTTCATGCAAAAAACTAAATGAGGTAAGCATCGTTCATTTTTCATGCCAAAAAATTTTTTATGCAAAAAAAATAATGGACTTCGTCTTTTTTTCGTGAAAAAAAATTTATGAAAAAATTAAATGGAATCCACATCATCCTTTTTTTATGCAATAAATCGTCTATTTTTCATGCAAAAAACTAAATGAGCTAAGCATCGTTCATTTTTCATGGCAAAAAATTTTGTATGCAAAAAAAAATAATGGACTATAATCGTCTTTTTTTCGTGAAAAAAAATTTATGAAAAAATTAAATGGAATCCACATCATCCTTTTTTTAAGCAAAAATCGTCTATTTTTCATGCAAAAAACTAAATGAGCTAAGCATCGTTTATTTTTCATGGCAAAAAATTTTTTATACAAAAAAAATAATGGACTATACATCGTCTTTTTTTCGTGAAAAAAAATTTATGAAAAAATTAAATGGAATCCACATCATCCTTTTTTTATGCAAAAAATCGTCTATTTTTCATGCAAAAAACTAAATGAGCTAAGCATCGTTCATTTTTCATGGCAAAAAATTTTTAATGCAAAAAAAATAATGGACTATATATACATCGTCTTTTTTTCGTGAAAAAAAATTTATGAAAAAATTAAATGGAATCCACATCATCCTTTTTTTATGCAAAAAATCGTCTATTTTTCATGCAAAAAACTAAATGAGCTAAGCATCGTTCATTTTTCATGGCAAAAAATTTTTTATGCAAAAAGAAAAGGACTATACATCGTCTTTTTTTCGTGAAAAAAAATTTATGAAAAAATTAAATGGAATCCACATCATCCTTTTTTTATGCAAAAAATCGTCTATTTTTCATGCAAAAAACTAAATGAGCTAAGCATCGTTCATTTTTCATGCCAAAAAATTTTTTATGCAAAAAAAATAATGGACCATCGTCTTTTTTTCGTGAAAAAAAATTTATGAAAAAATTAAATGGAATCCACATCATCCTTTTTTTATGCAAAAAATCGTCTATTTTTCATGCAAAAAACTAAATGAGCTAAGCATCGTTTATTTTTCATGGCAAAAAATTTTTTATGCAAAAAAAATAATGGACTATACATCGTCTTTTTTTCGTGAAAAAAATTTATGAAAAAATTAAATGGAATCCACATCATCCTTTTTTTATGCAATAAATCGTCTATTTTTCATGCAAAAAACTAAATGAGCTAAGCATCGTTCATTTTTCATGGCAAAAAATTTTTTATGCAAAAAAAATAATGGACTATACATCGTCTTTTTTTCGTGAAAAAAAAATTTATGAAAAAATTAAATGGAATCCACATCATCCTTTTTTTATGCAAAAAATCGTCTATTTTTCATGCAAAAAACTAAATGAGCTAAGCATCGTTTATTTTTCATGGCAAAAAATTTTTTATGCAAAAAAAATAATGGACTATACGTCGTCTTTTTTTCGTGAAAAAAAAATTATGAAAAAATTAAATGGAATCCACATCATCCTTTTTTTATGCAAAAAATCGTCTATTTTTCATGCAAAAAACTAAATGAGCTAAGCATCGTTCATTTTTCATGCCAAAAAATTTTTTATGGAAAAAAAATAATGGACATCGTTACATCGTCTTCTTTCGTGAAAAAAAAATTATGAAAAAATTAAATGGAATCCACATCATCCTTTTTTTATGCAATAAATCGTCTATTTTTCATGCAAAAAACTAAATGAGCTAAGCATCGTTCATTTTTTCATGCCAAAAAATTTTTTATGAAAAAAAAATAATGGACTATAAAAAAATTTATGAAAAAATTAAATGGAATCCACATCATCCTTTTTTTATGCAAAAAATCGTCTATTTTTCATGCAAAAAACTAAATGAGCTAAGCATCGTTCATTTTTCATGCCAAAAAATTTTTTATGCAAAAAAAATAATGGACTTCGTTACATCGTCTTCTTTCGTGAAAAAAAAATTTATGAAAAAATTAAATGGAATCCACATCATCCTTTTTTTATGCAATAAATCGTCTATTTTTCATGCAAAAAACTAAATGAGCTAAGCTTCGTTCATTTTTCATGCCAAAAAATTTTTTATGAAAAAAAAATAATGGACTATAAAAAAAATTTATGAAAAAATTAAATGGAATCCACATCATCCTTTTTTTATACAACAAATCGTCTATTTTTCATGCAAAAAACTAAATGAGCTAAGCATCGTTCATTTTTCATGCCAAAAAATTTTTTATGAAAAAAAAATAATCGTCTTTTTTTCGTGAAAAAAAATTTATGAAAAAATTAAATGGAATCCACATCATCCTTTTTTTATGCAAAAAATCGTCTATTTTTCATGCAAAAAACTAAATGAGCTAAGCATCGTTCATTTTTCATGCCAAAAAATTTTTTATGAAAAAAAATAATGGATTATACATCGTCTTTTTTTCGTGAAAAAAAATTTATGAAAAAATTAAATGGAATCCACATCATCCTTTTTTTATGCAAAAAATCGTCTATTTTTCATGCAAAAAACTAAATGAGCTAAGCATCGTTCATTTTTCATGCCAAAAAATTTTTTATGCAAAAAAAATAATATACATCGTCTTTTTTTCGTGAAAAAAAAATTTATGAAAAAATTAAATGGAATCCACATCATCCTTTTTTATGCAAAAAATCGTCTATTTTTCATGCAAAAAACTAAATGAGCTAAGCATCTTTAATTTTTCGTGGCAAAAAATATTTTATGCCAAAAAAATAATGGACTATACATCGTCTTTTTTTCGTGAAAAAAAAATTTATGAAAAAATTAAATGGAATCCACATCATCCTTTTTTATGCAAAAAATCGTCTATTTTTCATGCAAAAAACTAAATGAGCTAAGCATCGTTCATTTTTCATGCCAAAAAATTTTTTATGCAAAAAAAATAATGGACTTCGTCTTTTTTTCGTGAAAAAAAATTTATGAAAAAATTAAATGGAATCCACATCATCCTTTTTTTATGCAATAAATCGTCTATTTTTCATGCAAAAAACTAAATGAGCTAGGCATCGTTTATTTTTCATGGCAAAAAATTTTTTATGCAAAAAAAATAATGGACTATACATCGTCTTTTTTTCGTGAAAAAAAAATTTATGAAAAAATTAAATGGAATCCACATCATCCTTTTTTTATGCAAAAAATCGTCTATTTTTCATGCAAAAAACTAAATGAGCTAAGCATCGTTCATTTTTCATGGGAAAAAATTTTTTATGCAAAAAAAATAATGGACTATACATCGTCTTTTTTTCGTGAAAAAAAATTTATGAAAAAATTAAATGGAATCCACATCATCCTTTTTTATGCAAAAAATCGTATATTTTTCATGCAAAAAACTAAATGAGCTAAGCATCGTTCATTTTTCATGCCAAACAATTTTTAATGCAAAAAAAATAATGGACTATTATACATCGTCTTTTTTTCGTGAAAAAAAATTTATGAAAAAATTAAATGGAATCCACATCATCCTTTTTTATGCAAAAAATCGTCTATTTTTCATGCAAAAAACTAAATGAGCTAAGCATCGTTCAATTTTCATGCCAAAAAATTTTTTATGAAAAAAAAATAATGGACTATACATCGTCTTTTTTTCGTGAAAAAAAATTTATGAAAAAATTAAATGGAATCCACATCATCCTTTTTTTATGCAAAAAATCGTCTATTTTTCATGCAAAAAACTAAATGAGCTAAGCATCGTTCATTTTTCATGCCAAAAAATTGTTTATGCAAAAAAAATAATGGACTATACATCGTCTTTTTTTCGTGAAAAAAAATTTATGAAAAAATTAAATGGAATCCACATCATCCTTTTTTATGCAAAAAATCGTCTATTTTTCATGCAAAAAACTAAATGAGCTAAGCATCGTTCATTTTTCATGCCAAACAATTTTTAATGCAAAAAAAATAATGGACTATACATCGTCTTTTTTTCGTGAAAAAAAATTTATGAAAAAATTAAATGGAATCCACATCATCCTTTTTTATGCAAAAAATCGTCTATTTTTCATGCAAAAAACTAAATGAGCTAAGCATCGTTCAATTTTCATGCCAAAAAATTTTTTATGAAAAAAAAATAATGGACTATACATCGTCTTTTTTTCGTGAAAAAAAATTTATGAAAAAATTAAATGGAATCCACATCATCCTTTTTTTATGCAAAAAATCGTCTATTTTTCATGCAAAAAACTAAATGAGCTAAGCATCGTTTATTTTTCATGGCAAAAAATTTTTTATGCAAAAAAAATAATGGACATCGTTACATCGTCTTTTTCGTGAAAAAAAATTTATGAAAAAATTAAATGGAATCCACATCATCCTTTTTTTATGCAAAAAATCGTCTATTTTTCATGCAAAAAACTAAATGAGCTAAGCATCGTTCATTTTTCATGGCAAAAAATTTTTTATGCAAAAAAAATAATGGACTATACATCGTCTTTTTTTCGTGAAAAAAAAATGTATGAAAAAATTAAATGGAATCCACATCATCCTTTTTTTATGCAAAAAATCGTCTATTTTTCATGCAAAAAACTAAATGAGCTAAGCATCGTTTATTTTTCATGGCAAAAAATTTTTTATGCAAAAAAAAATAATGGACTATACATCGTCTTTTTTTCGTGAAAAAAAAATTATGAAAAAATTAAATGGAATCCACATCATCCTTTTTTTATGCAAAAAATCGTCTATTTTTCATGCAAAAAACTAAATGAGCTAAGCATCGTTCATTTTTCATGCCAAAAAATTTTTTATGGAAAAAAAATAATGGACATCGTTACATCGTCTTCTTTCGTGAAAAAAAAATTATGAAAAAATTAAATGGAATCCACATCATCCTTTTTTTATGCAATAAATCGTCTATTTTTCATGCAAAAAACTAAATGAGCTAAGCATCGTTCATTTTTTCATGCCAAAAAATTTTTTATGAAAAAAAAATAATGGACTATAAAAAAAATTTATGAAAAAATTAAATGGAATCCACATCATCCTTTTTTTATGCAAAAAATCGTCTATTTTTCATGCAAAAAACTAAATGAGCTAAGCATCGTTAATTTTTCATGCCAAAAAATTTTTTATGCAAAAAAAATAATGGACTATAGTCTTTTTTTTCGTGAAAAAAAATTTATGAAAAAATTAAATGGAATCCACATCATCCTTTTTTATGCAAAAAATCGTCTATTTTTCATGCAAAACCTAAATGAGCTAAGTAAGCATCTTTAATTTTTCGTGGCAAAAAATTTTTTATGCCAAAAAAATAATGGACATCGTTACATCGTCTTCTTTCGTGAAAAAAAATTTATGAAAAAATTAAATGGAATCCACATCATCCTTTTTTTATGCAATAAATCGTCTATTTTTCATGCAAAAAACTAAATGAGCTAAGCATCGTTCATTTTTCATGCCAAAAAATTTTTTATGAAAAAAAAATAATGGACTATAAAAAAAATTTATGAAAAAATTAAATGGAATCCACATCATCCTTTTTTTATGCAACAAATCGTCTATTTTTCATGCAAAAAACTAAATGAGCTAAGCATCGTTCATTTTTCATGCCAAAAAATTTTTTATGAAAAAAAAATAATCGTCTTTTTTTCGTGAAAAAAAATTTATGAAAATATTAAATGGAATCCACATCATCCTTTTTTTATGCAAAAAATCGTCTATTTTTCATGCAAAAAACTAAATGAGCTAAGCATCGTTCATTTTTCATGCCAAAAAATTTTTTATGCAAAAAAAATAATATACATCGTCTTTTTTTCGTGAAAAAAAAATTTATGAAAAAATTAAATGGAATCCACATCATCCTTTTTTATGCAAAAAATCGTCTATTTTTCATGCAAAAAACTAAATGAGCTAAGCATCGTTCATTTTTCATGGCAAAAAATTTTTTATGCAAAAAAAATAATGGACTATACATCGTCTTTTTTTCGTGAAAAAAAATTTATGAAAAAATTAAATGGAATCCACATCATCCTTTTTTTATGCAAAAAATCGTCTATTTTTCATGCAAAAAACTAAATGAGCTAAGCATCGTTAATTTTTCATGCCAAAAAATTTTTTATGAAAAAAAATAATGGACTATACATCGTCTTTTTTTCGTAAAAAAAATTTATGAAAAAATTAAATGGAATCCACATCATCCTTTTTTTATGCAAAAAATCGTCTATTTTTCATGCAAAAAACTAAATGAGCTAAGCATCGTTCATTTTTCATGGCAAAAAATTTTTTATGCAAAAAAAATAATGGACTATACATCGTCTTTTTTCGTTAAAAAAATTTATGAAAAAATTAAATGGAATCCACATCATCCTTTTTTATGCAAAAAATCGTCTATTTTTCATGCAAAAAACTAAATGAGCTAAGCATTTTTAATTTTTCGTGGCAAACAATTTTTTATGCCAAAAAAATAATGGACATCGTTACATCGTCTTTTTTCGTGAAAAAAATTTATGAAAAAATTAAATGGAATCCACATCATCCTTTTTTTATGCAATAAATCGTCTATTTTTCATGCAAAAAACTAAATGAGCTAGGCATCGTTTATTTTTCATGGCAAAAAATTTTTTATGCAAAAAAAATAATGGACTATACATCGTCTTTTTTTCGTGAAAAAAAAATTTATGAAAAAATTAAATGGAATCCACATCATCCTTTTTTTATGCAAAAAATCGTCTATTTTTCATGCAAAAAACTAAATGAGCTAAGCATCGTTCATTTTTCATGGGAAAAAATTTTTTATGCAAAAAAAATAATGGACTATACATCGTCTTTTTTTCGTGAAAAAAAATTTATGAAAAAATTAAATGGAATCCACATCATCCTTTTTTATGCAAAAAATCGTATATTTTTCATGCAAAAAACTAAATGAGCTAAGCATCGTTCATTTTTCATGCCAAACAATTTTTAATGCAAAAAAAATAATGGACTATTATAAATCGTCTTTTTTTCGTGAAAAAAAATTTATGAAAAAATTAAATGGAATCCACATCATCCTTTTTTATGCAAAAAATCGTCTATTTTTCATGCAAAAAACTAAATGAGCTAAGCATCGTTCAATTTTCATGCCAAAAAATTTTTTATGAAAAAAAAATAATGGACTATACATCGTCTTTTTTTCGTGAAAAAAAATTTATGAAAAAATTAAATGGAATCCACATCATCCTTTTTTTATGCAAAAAATCGTCTATTTTTCATGCAAAAAACTAAATGAGCTAAGCATCGTTCATTTTTCATGCCAAAAAATTGTTTATGCAAAAAAAATAATGGACTATACATCGTCTTTTTTTCGTGAAAAAAAATTTATGAAAAAATTAAATGGAATCCACATCATCCTTTTTTATGCAAAAAATCGTCTATTTTTCATGCAAAAAACTAAATGAGCTAAGCATCGTTCATTTTTCATGCCAAACAATTTTTAATGCAAAAAAATAATGGACTATACATCGTCTTTTTTTCGTGAAAAAAAATTTATGAAAAAATTAAATGGAATCCACATCATCCTTTTTTATGCAAAAAATCGTCTATTTTTCATGCAAAAAACTAAATGAGCTAAGCATCGTTCAATTTTCATGCCAAAAAATTTTTTATGAAAAAAAAATAATGGACTATACATCGTCTTTTTTTCGTGAAAAAAAATTTATGAAAAAATTAAATGGAATCCACATCATCCTTTTTTTATGCAAAAAATCGTCTATTTTTCATGCAAGAAACTAAATGAGCTAAGCATCGTTCATTTTTCATGCCAAAAAATTGTTTATGCAAAAAAAATAATGGACATCTTTACATCGTCTTTTTTCGTGAAAAAAAATTTATGAAAAAATTAAATGGAATCCACATCATCCTTTTTTTATGCAATAAATCGTCTATTTTTCATGCAAAAAACTAAATGAGCTAAGCATCGTTCATTTTTCATGGCAAAAAGTTTTTTATGAAAAAAAAATAATGGACTTACATCGTCTTTTTTTCGTGAAAAAAAATTTATGAAAAAATTAAATGGAATCCACATCATCCTTTTTTTATGCAAAAAATCGTCTATTTTTCATGCAAAAAACTAAATGAGCTAAGCATCGTTCATTTTTCATGCCAAAAAATTTTTTATGAAAAAAAATAATGGACTATACATCGTCTTTTTTTCGTGAAAAAAAATTTATGAAAAAATTAAATGGAATCCAGATCATCCTTTTTTATGCAAAAAATCGTCTATTTTTCATGCAAAAAACTAAATGAGCTAAGCATCGTTAATTTTTCATGGCAAAAAAGTTTTTATGCAAAAAAAATAATGGACTATACATCGTCTTTTTTTCGTGAAAAAAAATTTATGAAAAAATTAAATGGAATCCACATCATCCTTTTTTTATGCAAAAAATCGTCTATTTTTCATGCAAAAAACTAAATGAGCTAAGCAACGTTCATTTTTCATGCCAAAAAATTTTTTATGCAAAAAAAATAATCGTCTTTTTTTCGTGAAAAAAAATTTATGAAAAAATTAAATGGAATCCACATCATCCTTTTTTTATGCAAAAAATCGCCTATTTTTCATGCAAAAAACTAAATGAGCTGAGCATCGTTCATTTTTCATGGCAAAAAATTTTTTATGCAAAAAAAATAATGGACTATACATCGTCTTTTTTTCGTGAAAAAAAATTTATGAAAAAATTAAATGGAATCCACATCATCCTTTTTTTATGCAAAAAATCGTCTATTTTTCATGCAAAAAACTAAATGAGCTAAGCATCGTTCATTTTTCATGGCAAAAAATTTTTTATGGAAAAAAAATAATGGACTGACTATACATCGTCTTCCGTATGATACACGTGACGGTCCGACCATCCTCCCCTCCACCGCCCCCACCACCAACCAAAGACAGTTGCAAGTCACTATATTGTCAGTTTACTTAATAATTAAATTAAATTAAATAAAATAATTTTAATAATGCTGGCCGGGCATCGATCCCTCCAATATCCTCTCGGAAGAACCACCACGATACATCGTCTTTTTTTCGTGAAAAAAAATTTATGAAAAAATTAAATGGAATCCACATCATCCTTTTTTATGCTAAAAATCGTCTATTTTTCATGCAAAAAACTAAATGAGCTAAGCATCTTTAATTTTTCGTGGCAAAAAATTTTTTATGCCAAAAAAATAATGGACATCGTTACATCGTCTTTTTTCGTGAAAAAAAAATTTATGAAAAAATTAAATGGAATCCACATCATCCTTTTTTTATGCAATAAATGTCTATTTTTCATGCAAAAAACTAAATGAGCTAAGCATCGTTCATTTTTCATGCCAAAAAATTTTTTATGCAAAAAAAATAATGGACTATACATCGTCTTTTTTTCGTGAAAAAAAATTTATGAAAAAATTAAATGGAATCCACATCATCCTTTTTTTATGCAAAAAATCGTCTATTTTTCATGCAAAAAACTAAATGAGCTAAGCATCGTTCATTTTTCATGGCAAAAAATTTTTTATGCAAAAAAAATAATGGACTATACATCGTCTTTTTTTCGTGAAAAAAAATGTATGAAAAAATTAAATGGAATCCACATCATCCTTTTTTATGCAAAAAATCGTCTATTTTTCATGCAAAAAACTAAATGAGCTAAGCATCGTTCATTTTTCATGCCAAAAAATTTTTTATGCAAAAAAATAATGGACTATACATCGTCTTTTTTTCGTGAAAAAAAATTTATGAAAAAATTAAATGGAATCCACATCATCCTTTTTTATGGAAAAAATCGTCTATTTTTCATGCAAAAAACTAAATGAGCTAAGCATCGTTCATTTTTCATGGCAAAAAATTTTTTATGCAAAAAAAATAATGGACTATACATCGTCTTTTTTTCGTGAAAAAAAATTTATGAAAAAATTAAATGGAATCCACATCATCCTTTTTTATGGAAAAAATCGTCTATTTTTCATGCAAAAAACTAAATGAGCTAAGCATCGTTCATTTTTCATGCCAAAAAATTTTTTATGCAAAAAAAATAATGGACTATATATACATCGTCTTTTTTTCGTGAAAAAAAATTTATGAAAAAATTAAATGGAATCCACATCATCCTTTTTTTATGCAAAAAATCGTCTATTTTTCATGCAAAAAACTAAATGAGCTAGCATCGTTCATTTTTCATGCCAAAAAATTTTTTATGCAAAAAAAATAATGGACTATACATCGTCTTTTTGTCGTGAAAAAAAATTTATGAAAAAATTAAATGGAATCCACATCATCCTTTTTTTATGCAAAAAATCGTCTATTTTTCATGCAAAAAATTAAATGAGCTAAGCATCGTTCATTTTTCATGGCAAAAAATTTTTTATGCAAAAAAAATAATGGACTATACAACGTCTTTTTTTCGTGAAAAAAAATTTATGAAAAAATTAAATGGAATCCACATCATCCTTTTTTATGGAAAAAATCGTCTATTTTTCATGCAAAAAACTAAATGAGCTAAGCATCTTTAATTTTTCGTGGCAAAAAATTTTTTATGCCAAAAAAATAATGGAAATCGACGTCGTCTTTTTTCGTGAAAAAAAATTTATGAAAAAATTAAATGGAATCCACATCATCCTTTTTTTATGCAATAAATCGTCTATTTTTCATGCAAAAAACTAAATGAGCTAAGCATCGTTAATTTTTCATGCCAAAAAATTTTTTATGAAAAAAAATAATGGACTATACATCGTCTTTTTTTCGTGAAAAAAAATTTATGAAAAAATTAAATGGAATCCACATCATCCTTTTTTTATGCAAAAAATCGTCTATTTTTCATGCAAAAAACTAAATGAGCTAAGCATCGTTAATTTTTCATGCCAAAAAATTTTTTATGCAAAAAAAAATAATGGATCGTCTTTTTTTCGTGAAAAAAAATTTATGAAAAAATTAAATGGAATCCACATCATCCTTTTTTATGCAAAAAATCGTCTATTTTTCATGCAAAAAACTAAATGAGCTAAGCATCGTTCATTTTTCATGCCAAAAAATTTTTTATGCAAAAAAAATAATGGACTATACATCGTCTTTTTTTCGTGAAAAAAAATTTATGAAAAAATTAAATGGAATCCACATCATCCTTTTTTTATGCAAAAAATCGTCTATTTTTCATGCAACAAACTAAATGAGCTAAGCATCGTTAATTTTTCATGCCAAAAAATTTTTTATGAAAAAAAATAATGGACTATACATCGTCTTTTTTCGTGAAAAAAAATTTATGAAAAAATTAAATGGAATCCACATCATCCTTTTTTATGCTAAAAATCGTCTATTTTTCATGCAAAAAACTAAATGAGCTAAGCATCTTTAATTTTTCGTGGCAAAAAATTTTTTATGCCAAAAAAATAATGGACATCGTTACATCGTCTTTTTTCGTGAAAAAAAAATTTATGAAAAAATTAAATGGAATCCACATCATCCTTTTTTTATGCAATAAATGTCTATTTTTCATGCAAAAAACTAAATGAGCTAAGCATCGTTCATTTTTCATGCCAAAAAATTTTTTATGAAAAAAAAATAATGGACTATAACATCGTCTTTTTTTCGTGAAAAAAAATTTATGAAAAAATTAAATGGAATCCACATCATCCTTTTTTTATGCAAAAAATCGTCTATTTTTCATGCAAAAAATTAAATGAGTTAAGCATCGTTCATTTTTCATGGCAAAAAATTGTTTATGCAAAAAAAATAATGGACTATACATCGTCTTTTTTTCGTGAAAAAAAATTTATGAAAAAATTAAATGGAATCCACATCATCCTTTTTTTATGCAATAAATGTCTATTTTTCATGCAAAAAACTAAATGAGCTAAGCATCGTTCATTTTTCATGCCAAAAAATTTTTTATGAAAAAAAAATAATGGACTATAAACATCGTCTTTTTTTCGTGAAAAAAAATTTATGAAAAAATTAAATGGAATCCACATCATCCTTTTTTTATGCAAAAAATCGTCTATTTTTCATGCAAAAAATTAAATGAGCTAAGCATCGTTCATTTTTCATGGCAAAAAATTTTTTATGCAAAAAAAATAATGGACTATACATCGTCTTTTTTTCGTGAAAAAAAATTTATGAAAAAATTAAATGGAATCCACATCATCCTTTTTTTATGCAAAAAATCGTCTATTTTTCATGCAAAAAACTAAATGAGCTAAGCATCGTTCATTTTTCATGGCAAAAAATTTTTTATGCAAAAAAAATAATGGTCTTTTTTTCGTGAAAAAAAATTTATGAAAAAATTAAATGGAATCCACATCATCCTTTTTTATGCAAAAAATCGTCTATTTTTCATGCAAAAAACTAAATGAGCTAAGCATCGTTCATTTTTCATGCCAAAAAATTTTTTATGCAAAAAAAATAATGGACTATACATCGTCTTTTTTTCGTGAAAAAAAATTTATGAAAAAATTAAATGGAATCCACATCATCCTTTTTTATGGAAAAAATCGTCTATTTTTCATGCAAAAAACTAAATGAGCTAAGCATCGTTCATTTTTCATGGCAAAAAATTTTTTATGCAAAAAAAATAATGGACTATACATAGTCTTTTTTTCGTGAAAAAAAATTTATGAAAAAATTAAATGGAATCCACATCATCCTTTTTTTATGCAATAAATCGTCTATTTTTCATGCAAAAAACTAAATGAGCTAAGCATCGTTCATTTTTCATGCCAAAAAATTTTTTATGCAAAAAAAATAATGGACTATACATCGTCTTTTTTTCGTGAAAAAAAATTTATGAAAAAATTAAATGGAATCCACATCATCCTTTTTTTATGCAAAAAATCGTCTATTTTTCATGCAAAAAACTAAATGAGCTAGCATCGTTCATTTTTCATGCCAAAAAATTTTTTATGCAAAAAAAATAATGGACTATACATCGTCTTTTTGTCGTGAAAAAAAATTTATGAAAAAATTAAATGGAATCCACATCATCCTTTTTTTGTGCAAAAAATCGTCTATTTTTCATGCAAAAAATTAAATGAGCTAAGCATCGTTCATTTTTCATGGCAAAAAATTTTTTATGCAAAAAAAATAATGGACTATACAACGTCTTTTTTTCGTGAAAAAAAATTTATGAAAAAATTAAATGGAATCCACATCATCCTTTTTTATGCAAAAAATCGTCTATTTTTCATGCAAAAAACTAAATGAGCTAAGCATCTTTAATTTTTCGTGGCAAAAAATTTTTTATGCCAAAAAAATAATGGAAATCGACGTCGTCTTTTTTCGTGAAAAAAAATTTATGAAAAAATTAAATGGAATCCACATCATCCTTTTTTTATGCAATAAATCGTCTATTTTTCATGCAAAAAACTAAATGAGCTAAGCATCGTTCATTTTTCATGCCAAAAAATTTTTTATGAAAAAAAAATAATGGACTATACATCGTCTTTTTTTCGTGAAAAAAAATTTATGAAAAAATTAAATGGAATCCACATCATCCTTTTTTTATGCAAAAAATCGTCTATTTTTCATGCAAAAAACTAAATGAGCTAAGCATCGTTAATTTTTCATGCCAAAAAATTTTTTATGCAAAAAAAATAATGGATCGTCTTTTTTTCGTGAAAAAAAATTTATGAAAAAATTAAATGGAATCCACATCATCCTTTTTTATGCAAAAAATCGTCTATTTTTCATGCAAAAAACTAAATGAGCTAAGCATCGTTCATTTTTCATGCCAAAAAATTTTTTATGCAAAAAAAATAATGGATCGTCTTTTTTTCGTGAAAAAAAATTTATGAAAAAATTAAATGGAATCCACATCATCCTTTTTTATGCAAAAAATCGTCTATTTTTCATGCAAAAAACTAAATGAGCTAAGCATCGTTCATTTTTCATGCCAAAAAATTTTTTATGCAAAAAAAATAATGGACTATACATCGTCTTTTTTTCGTGAAAAAAAATTTATGAAAAAATTAAATGGAATCCACATCATCCTTTTTTATGCAAGAAATCGTCTATTTTTCATGCAAAAAACTAAATGAGCTAAGCATCGTTCATTTTTCATGCCAAAAAATTTTTTATGCAAAAAAAATAATGGACTATACATCGTCTTTTTTTCGTGAAAAAAAATTTATGAAAAAATTAAATGGAATCCACATCATCCTTTTTTATGGAAAAAATCGTCTATTTTTCATGCAAAAAACTAAATGAGCTAAGCATCGTTAATTTTTCATGGCAAAAAATTTTTTATGCAAAAAAAATAATGGACTATACATAGTCTTTTTTTCGTGAAAAAAAATTTATGAAAAAATTAAATGGAATCCACATCGTCCTTTTTTTATGCAATAAATCGTCTATTTTTCATGCAAAAAACTAAATGAGCTAAGCATCGTTCATTTTGCATGCCAAAAAATTTTTTATGCAAAAAAAATAATGGACTATACAACGTCTTTTTTTCGTGAAAAAAAATTTATGAAAAAATTAAATGGAATCCACATCATCCTTTTTTATGCAAAAAATCGTCTATTTTTCATGCAAAAAACTAAATGAGCTAAGCATCTTTAATTTTTCGTGGCAAAAAATTTTTTATGCAAAAAAAATAATGGACTATACATCGTCTTACTTCGTGAAAAAAAATTTATGAAAAAATTAAATGGAATCCACATCATCCTTTTTTTATGCAAAAAATCGTCTATTTTTCATGCAACAAACTAAATGAGCTAAGCATCGTTTATTTTTCATGGCAAAAAATTTTTTATGCAAAAAAAATAATGGACTATACATCGTCTTTTTTTCGTGAAAAAAAATTTATGAAAAAATTAAATGGAATCCACATCATCCTTTTTATGCAAAAAATCGTCTATTTTTCATGCAAAAAACTAAATGAGCTAAGCATCTTTAATTTTTCGTGGCAAAAAATTTTTTATGCCAAAAAAATAATGGACATCGTTACATCGTCTTTTTTCGTGAAAAAAAATTTATGAAAAAATTAAATGGAATCCACATCATCCTTTTTTATGCTAAAAATCGTCTATTTTTCATGCAAAAAACTAAATGAGCTAAGCATCTTTAATTTTTCGTGGCAAAAAATTTTTTATGCCAAAAAAATAATGGACATCGTCTTTTTTTCGTGAAAAAAAATTTATGAAAAAATTAAATGGAATCCACATCATCCTTTTTTTATGCAAAAAATCGTCTATTTTTCATGCAAAAAACTAAATGAGCTAAGCATCGTTCATTTTTCATGCCAAAAAATTTTTTATGCCAAAAAAATAATGGACATCGTTACATCGTCTTTTTTCGTGAAAAAAAAATTTATGAAAAAATTAAATGGAATCCACATCATCCTTTTTTTATGCAATAAATGTCTATTTTTCATGCAAAAAACTAAATGAGCTAAGCATCGTTCATTTTTCATGCCAAAAAATTTTTTATGAAAAAAAAATAATGGACTATAACATCGTCTTTTTTTCGTGAAAAAAAATTTATGAAAAAATTAAATGGAATCCACATCATCCTTTTTTTATGCAAAAAATCGTCTATTTTTCATGCAAAAAATTAAATGAGTTAAGCATCGTTCATTTTTCATGGCAAAAAATTTTTTATGCAAAAAAAATAATGGACTATACATCGTCTTTTTTTCGTGAAAAAAAATTTATGAAAAAATTAAATGGAATCCACATCATCCTTTTTTTATGCAATAAATGTCTATTTTTCATGCAAAAAACTAAATGAGCTAAGCATCGTTCATTTTTCATGCCAAAAAATTTTTTATGAAAAAAAAATAATGGACTATAAACATCGTCTTTTTTTCGTGAAAAAAAATTTATGAAAAAAATTAAATGGAATCCACATCATCCTTTTTTTATGCAAAAAATCGTCTATTTTTCATGCAAAAAATTAAATGAGCTAAGCATCGTTCATTTTTCATGGCAAAAAATTTTTTATGCAAAAAAAATAATGGACTATACATCGTCTTTTTTTCGTGAAAAAAAATTTATGAAAAAATTAAATGGAATCCACATCATCCTTTTTTTATGCAAAAAATCGTCTATTTTTCATGCAAAAAACTAAATGAGCTAAGCATCGTTCATTTTTCATGGCAAAAAATTTTTTATGCAAAAAAAATAATGGTCTTTTTTTCGTGAAAAAAAATTTATGAAAAAATTAAATGGAATCCACATCATCCTTTTTTATGCAAAAAATCGTCTATTTTTCATGCAAAAAACTAAATGAGCTAAGCATCGTTCATTTTTCATGCCAAAAAATTTTTTATGCAAAAAAAATAATGGACTATACATCGTCTTTTTTTCGTGAAAAAAAATTTATGAAAAAATTAAATGGAATCCACATCATCCTTTTTTATGGAAAAAATCGTCTATTTTTCATGCAAAAAACTAAATGAGCTAAGCATCGTTCATTTTTCATGGCAAAAAATTTTTTATGCAAAAAAAATAATGGACTATACATAGTCTTTTTTTCGTGAAAAAAAATTTATGAAAAAATTAAATGGAATCCACATCATCCTTTTTTTATGCAATAAATCGTCTATTTTTCATGCAAAAAACTAAATGAGCTAAGCATCGTTCATTTTTCATGCCAAAAAATTTTTTATGCAAAAAAAATAATGGACTATACATCGTCTTTTTTTCGTGAAAAAAAATTTATGAAAAAATTAAATGGAATCCACATCATCCTTTTTTTATGCAAAAAATCGTCTATTTTTCATGCAAAAAACTAAATGAGCTAGCATCGTTCATTTTTCATGCCAAAAAATTTTTTATGCAAAAAAAATAATGGACTATACATCGTCTTTTTGTCGTGAAAAAAAATTTATGAAAAAATTAAATGGAATCCACATCATCCTTTTTTTGTGCAAAAAATCGTCTATTTTTCATGCAAAAAATTAAATGAGCTAAGCATCGTTCATTTTTCATGGCAAAAAATTTTTTATGCAAAAAAAATAATGGACTATACAACGTCTTTTTTTCGTGAAAAAAAATTTATGAAAAAATTAAATGGAATCCACATCATCCTTTTTTATGCAAAAAATCGTCTATTTTTCATGCAAAAAACTAAATGAGCTAAGCATCTTTAATTTTTCGTGGCAAAAAATTTTTTATGCCAAAAAAATAATGGAAATCGACGTCGTCTTTTTTCGTGAAAAAAAATTTATGAAAAAATTAAATGGAATCCACATCATCCTTTTTTTATGCAATAAATCGTCTATTTTTCATGCAAAAAACTAAATGAGCTAAGCATCGTTCATTTTTCATGCCAAAAAATTTTTTATGAAAAAAAAATAATGGACTATACATCGTCTTTTTTTCGTGAAAAAAAATTTATGAAAAAATTAAATGGAATCCACATCATCCTTTTTTTATGCAAAAAATCGTCTATTTTTCATGCAAAAAACTAAATGAGCTAAGCATCGTTAATTTTTCATGCCAAAAAATTTTTTATGCAAAAAAAATAATGGATCGTCTTTTTTTCGTGAAAAAAAATTTATGAAAAAATTAAATGGAATCCACATCATCCTTTTTTATGCAAAAAATCGTCTATTTTTCATGCAAAAAACTAAATGAGCTAAGCATCGTTCATTTTTCATGCCAAAAAATTTTTTATGCAAAAAAAATAATGGATCGTCTTTTTTTCGTGAAAAAAAATTTATGAAAAAATTAAATGGAATCCACATCATCCTTTTTTATGCAAAAAATCGTCTATTTTTCATGCAAAAAACTAAATGAGCTAAGCATCGTTCATTTTTCATGCCAAAAAATTTTTTATGCAAAAAAAATAATGGACTATACATCGTCTTTTTTTCGTGAAAAAAAATTTATGAAAAAATTAAATGGAATCCACATCATCCTTTTTTATGCAAGAAATCGTCTATTTTTCATGCAAAAAACTAAATGAGCTAAGCATCGTTCATTTTTCATGCCAAAAAATTTTTTATGCAAAAAAAATAATGGACTATACATCGTCTTTTTTTCGTGAAAAAAAATTTATGAAAAAATTAAATGGAATCCACATCATCCTTTTTTATGGAAAAAATCGTCTATTTTTCATGCAAAAAACTAAATGAGCTAAGCATCGTTAATTTTTCATGGCAAAAAATTTTTTATGCAAAAAAAATAATGGACTATACATAGTCTTTTTTTCGTGAAAAAAAATTTATGAAAAAATTAAATGGAATCCACATCGTCCTTTTTTTATGCAATAAATCGTCTATTTTTCATGCAAAAAACTAAATGAGCTAAGCATCGTTCATTTTTCATGCCAAAAAATTTTTTATGCAAAAAAAATAATGGACTATACAACGTCTTTTTTTCGTGAAAAAAAATTTATGAAAAAATTAAATGGAATCCACATCATCCTTTTTTATGCAAAAAATCGTCTATTTTTCATGCAAAAAACTAAATGAGCTAAGCATCTTTAATTTTTCGTGGCAAAAAATTTTTTATGCCAAAAAAATAATGGAAATCGACGTCGTCTTTTTTCGTGAAAAAAAATTTATGAAAAAATTAAATGGAATCCACATCATCTTTTTTTATGCAATAAATCGTCTATTTTTCATGGAAAAAACTAAATGAGCTAAGCATCGTTCATTTTTCATGCCAAAAAATTTTTTATGAAAAAAAATAATGGACTATACATCGACTTTTTTTCGTGAAAAAAAATTTATGAAAAAATTAAATGGAATCCACATCATCCTTTTTTTATGCAAAAAATCGTCTATTTTTCATGCAAAAAACTAAATGAGCTAAGCATCGTTCATTTTTCATGCCAAAAAATTTTTTATGCAAAAAAAATAATGGACTATACATCGTCTTACTTCGTGAAAAAAAATTTATGAAAAAATTAAATGGAATCCACATCATCCTTTTTTTATGCAAAAAATCGTCTATTTTTCATGCAACAAACTAAATGAGCTAAGCATCGTTTATTTTTCATGGCAAAAAATTTTTTATGCAAAAAAAATAATGGACTATACATCGTCTTTTTTTCGTGAAAAAAAATTTATGAAAAAATTAAATGGAATCCACATCATCCTTTTTATGCAAAAAATCGTCTATTTTTCATGCAAAAAACTAAATGAGCTAAGCATCTTTAATTTTTCGTGGCAAAAAATTTTTTATGCCAAAAAAATAATGGACATCGTTACATCGTCTTTTTTCGTGAAAAAAAATTTATGAAAAAATTAAATGGAATCCACATCATCCTTTTTTATGCTAAAAATCGTCTATTTTTCATGCAAAAAACTAAATGAGCTAAGCATCTTTAATTTTTCGTGGCAAAAAATTTTTTATGCCAAAAAAATAATGGACATCGTCTTTTTTTCGTGAAAAAAAATTTATGAAAAAATTAAATGGAATCCACATCATCCTTTTTTTATGCAAAAAATCGTCTATTTTTCATGCAAAAAACTAAATGAGCTAAGCATCGTTCATTTTTCATGCCAAAAAATTTTTTATGCAAAAAAAATAATGGACTATACATCGTCTTTTTTTCGTGAAAAAAAATTTATGAAAAAATTAAATGGAATCCACATCATCCTTTTTTTATGCAAAAAATCGTCTATTTTTCATGCAAAAAACTAAATGAGCTAAGCATCGTTCATTTTTCATGCCAAAAAATTTTTTATGCAAAAAAAATAATGGACTATACATTGTCTTTTTGTCGTGAAAAAAAATTTATGAAAAAATTAAATGGAATCCACATCATCCTTTTTTATGCAAAAAATCGTCTATTTTTCATGCAAAAAACTAAATGAGCTAAGCATCTTTAATTTTTCGTGGCAAAAAATTTTTTATGCCAAAAAAATAATGGACATCGTTACATCGTCTTTTTTCGTGAAAAAAAATTTATGAAAAAATTAAATGGAATCCACATCATCCTTTTTTTATGCAAAAAATCGCCTATTTTTCATGCAAAAAACTAAATGAGCTAAGCATTGTTCATTTTTCATGCCAAAAAATTTTTTATGCAAAAAAAAATAATGGACTATACATCGTCTTTTTTTCGTGAAAAAAAATTTATGAAAAAATTAAATGGAATCCACATCATCCTTTTTTATGCAAAAAATCGTCTATTTTTCATGCAAAAAACTAAATGAGCTAAGCATCGTTCATTTTTCATGCCAAAAAATTTTTTATGCAAAAAAAATAATGGACTATACATCGTCTTTTTTTCGTGAAAAAAAATTTATGAAAAAATTAAATGGAATCCACATCATCCTTTTTTATGGAAAAAATCGTCTATTTTTCATGCAAAAAACTAAATGAGCTAAGCATCGTTCATTTTTCATGCCAAAAAATTTTTTATGCAAAAAAAATAATGGACTATACATCGTCTTTTTTTCGTGAAAAAAAATTTATAAAAAAATTAAATGGAATCCACATCATCCTTTTTTTATGCAATAAATCGTCTATTTTTTATGCAAAAAACTAAATGAGCTAGCATCGTTCATTTTTCATGGCAAAAAATTTTTTATGAAAAAAAAATAATGGACTATACATCGTCTTTTTTTCGTGAAAAAAAATTTATGAAAAAATTAAATGGAATCCACATCATCCTTTTTTTATGCAATAAATCGTCTATTTTTCATGCAAAAAACTAAATGAGCTAAGCATCGTTCATTTTTCATGCCAAAAAATTTTTTATGAAAAAAAAATAATGGACTATAACATCGTCTTTTTTTCGTGAAAAAAAATTTATGAAAAAATTAAATGGAATCCACATCATCCTTTTTTTATGCAAAAAATCGTCTATTTTTCATGCAAAAAATTAAATGAGCTAAGCATCGTTCATTTTTCATGCCAAAAAATTTTTTATGCAAAAAAAATAATGGACTATACATCGTCTTTTTTTCGTGAAAAAAAATTTATGAAAAAATTAAATGGAATCCACATCATCCTTTTTTTATGCAAAAAATCGTCTATTTTTCATGCAAAAAACTAAATGAGCTAAGCATCGTTCATTTTTCATGCCAAAAAATTTTTTATGCAAAAAAAATAATGGACTATACATTGTCTTTTTGTCGTGAAAAAAAATTTATGAAAAAATTAAATGGAATCCACATCATCCTTTTTTTATGGAAAAAATCGTCTATTTTTCATGGAAAAAATTAAATGAGCTAAGCATCGTTCATTTTTCATGCCAAAAAATTTTTTATGCAAAAAAAATAATGGACTATACATCGTCTTTTTTTCGTGAAAAAAAATTTATGAAAAAATTAAATGGAATCCACATCATCCTTTTTTATGCAAAAAATCGTCTATTTTTCATGCAAAAAACTAAATGAGCTAAGCATCTTTAATTTTTCGTGGCAAAAAATTTTTTATGCCAAAAAAATAATGGACATCGACATCGTCTTTTTTCGTCAAAAAAAATTTATGAAAAAATTAAATGGAATCCACATCATCCTTTTTTATGCAATAAATCGTCTATTTTTCATGCAAAAAACTAAATGAGCTAAGCATCGTTCATTTTTCATGCCAAAAAATTTTTTATGAAAAAAAAATAATGGACTATACATCGTCTTTTTTTCGTGAAAAAAAATTTATGAAAAAATTAAATGGAATCCACATCATCCTTTTTTTATGCAAAAAATCGTCTATTTTTCATGCAAAAAATTAAATGAGCTAAGCATCGTTCATTTTTCATGCCAAAAAATTTTTTATGCAAAAAAAATAATGGACTATACATCGTCTTTTTTTCGTGAAAAAAATTTATGAAAAAATTAAATGGAATCCACATCATCCTTTTTTATGCAAAAAATCGTCTATTTTTCATGCAAAAAACTAAATGAGCTAAGCATCTTTAATTTTTCGTGGCAAAAAATTTTTTATGCCAAAAAAATAATGGACATCGTTACATCGTCTTTTTTCGTGAAAAAAAAATTTATGAAAAAATTAAATGGAATCCACATCATCCTTTTTTATGCAATAAATCGTCTATTTTTCATGCAAAAACTAAATGAGCTAAGCATCGTTCATTTTTCATGGCAAAAAATTTTTTATGAAAAAAAATAATGGACTATAACATCGTCTTTTTTTCATGAAAAAAATTTATGAAAAAATTAAATGGAATCCACATCATCCTTTTTTATGCAAAAAATCGTCTATTTTTCATGCAAAAAACTAAATGAGCTAAGCATCTTTAATTTTTCGTGGCAAAAAATTTTTTATGCCAAAAAAATAATGGACATCGTTACATCGTCTTTTTTCGTGAAAAAAAATTTATGAAAAAATTAAATGGAATCCACATCATCCTTTTTTTATGCAAAAAATCGCCTATTTTTCATGCAAAAAACTAAATGAGCTAAGCATCGTTCATTTTTCATACCAAAAAATTTTTTATGCAAAAAAAATAATGGACTATACATCGTCTTTTTTTCGTGAAAAAAAATTTATGAAAAAATTAAATGGAATCCACATCATCCTTTTTTATGCAAAAAATCGTCTATTTTTCATGCAAAAAACTAAATGAGCTAAGCATCGTTAATTTTTCATGCCAAAAAATTTTTTATGCAAAAAAAATAATGGATGTACATCGTCTTTTTTTCGTGAAAAAAAATTTATGAAAAAATTAAATGGAATCCACATCATCCTTTTTTATGCAAAAAATCGTCTATTTTTCATGCAAAAAACTAAATGAGCTAAGCATCTTTAATTTTTCGTGGCAAAAAATTTTTTATGCCAAAAAAATAATGGACATCGACATCGTCTTTTTTCGTCAAAAAAAATTTATGAAAAAATTAAATGGAATCCACATCATCCTTTTTTATGCAATAAATCGTCTATTTTTCATGCAAAAAACTAAATGAGCTAAGCATCGTTCATTTTTCATGCCAAAAAATTTTTTATGAAAAAAAAATAATGGACTATACATCGTCTTTTTTTCGTGAAAAAAAATTTATGAAAAAATTAAATGGAATCCACATCATCCTTTTTTTATGCAAAAAATCGTCTATTTTTCATGCAAAAAACTAAATGAGCTAAGCATCGTTTATTTTTCATGGCAAAAAATTTTTTATGCAAAAAAAATAATGGACTATACATCGTCTTTTTTTCGTGAAAAAAAATTTATGAAAAAATTAAATGGAATCCACATCATCCTTTTTTATGCAAAAAATCGTCTATTTTTCATGCAAAAAACTAAATGAGCTAAGCATCTTTAATTTTTCGTGGCAAAAAATTTTTTATGCCAAAAAAATAATGGACATCGTAACATCGTCTTTTTTTGTGAAAAAAAAAATTTATGAAAAAATTAAATGGAATCCACATCATCCTTTTTTATGCAATAAATCGTCTATTTTTCATGCAAAAAACTAAATGAGCTAAGCATCGTTCATTTTTCATGGCAAAAAATTTTTTATGAAAAAAAATAATGGACTATAACATCGTCTTTTTTTCGTGAAAAAAAATTTATGAAAAAATTAAATGGAATCCACATCATCCTTTTTTTATGCAAAAAATCGTCTATTTTTCATGCAAAAAACTAAATGAGCTAAGCATCGTTCATTTTTCATGCCAAAAAATTTTTTATGCAAAAAAAATAATGGACATCGTTACATCGTCTTTTTTTCGTGAAAAAAATTTATGAAAAAATTAAATGGAATCCACATCATCCTTTTTTATGCAAAAATTCGTCTATTTTTCATGCAAAAAACTAAATGAGCTAAGCATCGTTCATTTTTCATGGCAAAAAATTTTTTATGCAAAAAAAATAATGGACTATACATTGTCTTTTTTTCGTGAAAAAAAATTTATGAAAAAATTAAATGGAATCCACATCATCCTTTTTTATGCAAAAAATCGTCTATTTTTCATGCAAAAAACTAAATGAGCTAAGCATCTTTAATTTTTCGTGGCAAAAAATTTTTTATGCCAAAAAAATAATGGACATCGTTACATCGTCTTTTTTCGTGAAAAAAAATTTATGAAAAAATTAAATGGAATCCACATCATCCTTTTTTTATGCAAAAAATCGTCTATTTTTCATGCAAAAAACTAAATGAGCTAAGCATCGTTCATTTTTCATGCCAAAAAATTTTTTATGCAAAAAAAATAATGGACTATACATCGTCTTTTTTTCGTGAAAAAAAATTTATGAAAAAATTAAATGGAATCCACATCATCCTTTTTTATGCAAAAAATCGTCTATTTTTCATGCAAAAAACTAAATGATAAGAATCGTTCATTTTTCATGCCAAAAAATTTTTTATGCAAAAAAAAATAATGGACTATATATACATCGTCTTTTTTTCGTGAAAAAAAATTTATGAAAAAATTAAATGGAATCCACATCATCCTTTTTTATGGAAAAAATCGTCTATTTTTCATGCAAAAAACTAAATGAGCTAAGCATCGTTCATTTTTCATGCCAAAAAATTTTTTATGCAAAAAAAATAATGGACTATACATCGTCTTTTTTTCGTGAAAAAAAATTTATAAACAAATTAAATGGAATCCACATCATCCTTTTTTTATGCAATAAATCGTCTATTTTTTATGCAAAAAACTAAATGAGCTAGCATCGTTCATTTTTCATGCCAAAAAATTTTTTATGAAAAAAAAATAATGGACTATACATCGTCTTTTTTTCGTGAAAAAAAATTTATGAAAAAATTAAATGGAATCCACATCATCCTTTTTTTATGCAAAAAATCGTCTATTTTTCATGCAAAAAACTAAATGAGCTAAGCATCGTTCATTTTTCATGCCAAAAAATTTTTTATGCAAAAAAAAATAATGGACTATACTCGTCTTTTTTTCGTGAAAAAAAATGTATGAAAAAATTAAATGGAATCCACATCATCCTTTTTTATGCAAAAAATCGTCTATTTTTCATGCAAAAAACTAAATGAGCTAAGCATCGTTCATTTTTCATGCCAAAAAATTTTTTATGCAAAAAAAATAATGGCCAAAAAATTTTTTATGCAAAAAAAAATAATGGACTATACATCGTCTTTTTTTCGTGAAAAAAAAATTATGAAAAAATTAAATGGAATCCACATCATCCTTTTTTTATGCAAAAAATCGTCTATTTTTCATACAAAAAACTAAATGAGATAAGCATCGTTAATTTTTCATGCCAAAAAATTTTTTATGAAAAAAAATAATGGACTATATATACATCGTCTTTTTTTCGTGAAAAAAAATTTATGAAAAAATTAAATGGAATCCACATCATCCTTTTTTTATGCAAAAAATCATCTATTTTTCATGCAAAAAACTAAATGAGCTAAGCATCTTTAATTTTTCGTGGCAAAAAATTTTTTATGCAAAAAAAAAAATAATGGACATCGTTACATCGTCTTTTTTCGTGAAAAAAAAATTTATGAAAAAATTAAATGGAATTCCACATCATCCTTTTTTTATGCAAAAAATCGTCTATTTTTCATGCAAAAAACTAAATGAGCTAAGCATCGTTTATTTTTCATGACAAAAAATTTTTTATGCAAAAAAAATAATGGACTCTTTTTTTCGTGAAAAAAAATTTATGAAAAAATTAAATGGAATCCACATCATCCTTTTTTTATGCAAAAAATCGTCTATTTTTCATGCAAAAAACTAAATGAGCTAAGCATCGTTCATTTTTCATGGCAAAAAATTTTTTATGCAAAAAAAATAATGGACTATACATCGTCTTTTTTTGTGAAAAAAAATTTATGAAAAAATTAAATGGAATCCACATCATCCTTTTTTATGCAAAAAATCGTCTATTTTTCATGCAAAAAACTAAATGAGCTAAGCATCTTTAATTTTTCATGCCAAAAAATTTTTTATGCAAAAAAAATAATGGACTATACATCGTCTTTTTTTCGTGAAAAAAAATTTATGAAAAAATTAAATGGAATCCACATCATCCTTTTTTTATGCAAAAAATCGTCTATTTTTCATGCAAAAAACTAAATGAGCTAAGCATCGTTCATTTTTCATGCCAAAAAATTTTTTATGAAAAAAAAAATAATGGACTATACATCGTCTTTTTTTCGTGAAAAAAAATTTATGAAAAAATTAAATGGAATCCACATCATCCTTTTTTATGCAAAAAATCATCTATTTTTCATGCAAAAAACTAAATGAGCTAAGCATCTTTAATTTTTCGTGGCAAAAAATTTTTTATGCCAAAAAAAATAATGGACATCGTTACATCGTCTTTTTTCGTAAAAAAAAAATTTATGAAAAAATTAAATGGAATCCACATCATCCTTTTTTTATGCAAAAAATCGTCTATTTTTCATGCAAAAAACTAAATGAGCTAAGCATCGTTTATTTTTCATGGCAAAAAATTTTTTATGCAAAAAAAATAATGGACTATACATCGTCTTTTTTTCGTGAAAAAAAATTTATGAAAAAATTAAATGGAATCCACATCATCCTTTTTTATGCAAAAAATCGTCTATTTTTCATGCAAAAAACTAAATGAGCTAAGCATCTTTAATTTTTCGTGGCAAAAAATTTTTTATGCCAAAAAAATAATGGACATCGACATCGTCTTTTTTCGTCAAAAAAAATTTATGAAAAAATTAAATGGAATCCACATCATCCTTTTTTATGCAATAAATCGTCTATTTTTCATGCAAAAAACTAAATGAGCTAAGCATCGTTCATTTTTCATGCCAAAAAATTTTTTATGAAAAAAAAATAATGGACTATACATCGTCTTTTTTTCGTGAAAAAAAATTTATGAAAAAATTAAATGGAATCCACATCATCCTTTTTTTATGCAAAAAATCGTCTATTTTTCATGCAAAAAACTAAATGAGCTAAGCATCGTTTATTTTTCATGGCAAAAAATTTTTTATGCAAAAAAAATAATGGACTATACATCGTCTTTTTTTCGTGAAAAAAAATTTATGAAAAAATTAAATGGAATCCACATCATCCTTTTTTATGCAAAAAATCGTCTATTTTTCATGCAAAAAACTAAATGAGCTAAGCATCTTTAATTTTTCGTGGCAAAAAATTTTTTATGCCAAAAAAATAATGGACATCGTAACATCGTCTTTTTTCGTGAAAAAAAAAATTTATGAAAAAATTAAATGGAATCCACATCATCCTTTTTTATGCAATAAATCGTCTATTTTTCATGCAAAAAACTAAATGAGCTAAGCATCGTTCATTTTTCATGGCAAAAAATTTTTTATGAAAAAAAATAATGGACTATAACATCGTCTTTTTTTCGTGAAAAAAAATTTATGAAAAAATTAAATGGAATCCACATCATCCTTTTTTTATGCAAAAAATCGTCTATTTTTCATGCAAAAAACTAAATGAGCTAAGCATCGTTCATTTTTCATGCCAAAAAATTTTTTATGCAAAAAAAATAATGGACATCGTTACATCGTCTTTTTTTCGTGAAAAAAATTTATGAAAAAATTAAATGGAATCCACATCATCCTTTTTTATGCAAAAAATCGTCTATTTTTCATGCAAAAAACTAAATGAGCTAAGCATCGTTCATTTTTCATGGCAAAAAATTTTTTATGCAAAAAAAATAATGGACTATACATCGTCTTTTTTTCGTGAAAAAAAATTTATGAAAAAATTAAATGGAATCCACATCATCCTTTTTTTATGCAAAAAATCGTCTATTTTTCATGCAAAAAACTAAATGAGCTAAGCATCGTTCATTTTTCATGGCAAAAAATTTTTAATGCAAAAAAAATAATGGACTATATATACATCGTCTTTTTTTCGTGAAAAAAAATTTATGAAAAAATTAAATGGAATCCACATCATCCTTTTTTTATGCAAAAAATCGTCTATTTTTCATGCAAAAAACTAAATGAGCTAAGCATCGTTCATTTTTCATGCCAAAAAATTTTTTATGCAAAAAAAATAATGGACTATACATCGTCTTTTTTTCGTGAAAAAAAATTTATGAAAAAATTAAATGGAATCCACATCATCCTTTTTTATGCAAAAAATCGTCTATTTTTCATGCAAAAAACTAAATGATAAGAATCGTTCATTTTTCATGCCAAAAAATTTTTTATGCAAAAAAAAATAATGGACTATATATACATCGTCTTTTTTTCGTGAAAAAAAATTTATGAAAAAATTAAATGGAATCCACATCATCCTTTTTTATGGAAAAAATCGTCTATTTTTCATGCAAAAAACTAAATGAGCTAAGCATCGTTCATTTTTCATGCCAAAAAATTTTTTATGCAAAAAAAATAATGGACTATACATCGTCTTTTTTTCGTGAAAAAAAATTTATAAACAAATTAAATGGAATCCACATCATCCTTTTTTTATGCAATAAATCGTCTATTTTTTATGCAAAAAACTAAATGAGCTAGCATCGTTCATTTTTCATGCCAAAAAATTTTTTATGAAAAAAAAATAATGGACTATACATCGTCTTTTTTTCGTGAAAAAAAATTTATGAAAAAATTAAATGGAATCCACATCATCCTTTTTTTATGCAAAAAATCGTCTATTTTTCATGCAAAAAACTAAATGAGCTAAGCATCGTTCATTTTTCATGCCAAAAAATTTTTTATGCAAAAAAAAATAATGGACTATACTCGTCTTTTTTTCGTGAAAAAAAATGTATGAAAAAATTAAATGGAATCCACATCATCCTTTTTTATGCAAAAAATCGTCTATTTTTCATGCAAAAAACTAAATGAGCTAAGCATCGTTCATTTTTCATGCCAAAAAATTTTTTATGCAAAAAAAATAATGGCCAAAAAATTTTTTATGCAAAAAAAAATAATGGACTATACATCGTCTTTTTTTCGTGAAAAAAAAATTATGAAAAAATTAAATGGAATCCACATCATCCTTTTTTTATGCAAAAAATCGTCTATTTTTCATACAAAAAACTAAATGAGATAAGCATCGTTAATTTTTCATGCCAAAAAATTTTTTATGAAAAAAAAATAATGGACTATATATACATCGTCTTTTTTTCGTGAAAAAAAATTTATGAAAAAATTAAATGGAATCCACATCATCCTTTTTTTATGCAAAAAATCATCTATTTTTCATGCAAAAAACTAAATGAGCTAAGCATCTTTAATTTTTCGTGGCAAAAAATTTTTTATGCAAAAAAAAAAATAATGGACATCGTTACATCGTCTTTTTTCGTGAAAAAAAAATTTATGAAAAAATTAAATGGAATTCCACATCATCCTTTTTTTATGCAAAAAATCGTCTATTTTTCATGCAAAAAACTAAATGAGCTAAGCATCGTTTATTTTTCATGACAAAAAATTTTTTATGCAAAAAAAATAATGGACTCTTTTTTTCGTGAAAAAAAATTTATGAAAAAATTAAATGGAATCCACATCATCCTTTTTTTATGCAAAAAATCGTCTATTTTTCATGCAAAAAACTAAATGAGCTAAGCATCGTTCATTTTTCATGGCAAAAAATTTTTTATGCAAAAAAAATAATGGACTATACATCGTCTTTTTTTGTGAAAAAAAATTTATGAAAAAATTAAATGGAATCCACATCATCCTTTTTTATGCAAAAAATCGTCTATTTTTCATGCAAAAAACTAAATGAGCTAAGCATCTTTAATTTTTCATGCCAAAAAATTTTTTATGCAAAAAAAATAATGGACTATACATCGTCTTTTTTTCGTGAAAAAAAATTTATGAAAAAATTAAATGGAATCCACATCATCCTTTTTTTATGCAAAAAATCGTCTATTTTTCATGCAAAAAACTAAATGAGCTAAGCATCGTTCATTTTTCATGCCAAAAAATTTTTTATGAAAAAAAAAATAATGGACTATACATCGTCTTTTTTTCGTGAAAAAAAATTTATGAAAAAATTAAATGGAATCCACATCATCCTTTTTTATGCAAAAAATCATCTATTTTTCATGCAAAAAACTAAATGAGCTAAGCATCTTTAATTTTTCGTGGCAAAAAATTTTTTATGCCAAAAAAAATAATGGACATCGTTACATCGTCTTTTTTCGTGAAAAAAAAATTTATGAAAAAATTAAATGGAATCCACATCATCCTTTTTTTATGCAAAAAATCGTCTATTTTTCATGCAAAAAACTAAATGAGCTAAGCATCGTTTATTTTTCATGGCAAAAAATTTTTTATGCAAAAAAAATAATGGACTATACATCGTCTTTTTTTCGTGAAAAAAAATTTATGAAAAAATTAAATGGAATCCACATCATCCTTTTTTATGCAAAAAATCGTCTATTTTTCATGCAAAAAACTAAATGAGCTAAGCATCTTTAATTTTTCGTGGCAAAAAATTTTTTATGCCAAAAAAATAATGGACATCGACATCGTCTTTTTTCGTCAAAAAAAATTTATGAAAAAATTAAATGGAATCCACATCATCCTTTTTTATGCAATAAATCGTCTATTTTTCATGCAAAAAACTAAATGAGCTAAGCATCGTTAATTTTTCATGCCAAAAAATTTTTTATGAAAAAAAAATAATGGACTATACATCGTCTTTTTTTCGTAAAAAAAATTTATGAAAAAATTAAATGGAATCCACATCATCCTTTTTTTATGCAAAAAATCGTCTATTTTTCATGCAAAAAACTAAATGAGCTAAGCATCGTTCATTTTTCATGCCAAAAAATTTTTTATGCAAAAAAAATAATGGACTATACATCGTCTTTTTTTCGTGAAAAAAAATTTATGAAAAAATTAAATGGAATCCACATCATCCTTTTTTTATGCAAAAAATCGTCTATTTTTCATGCAAAAAACTAAATGAGCTAAGCATCGTTTATTTTTCATGACAAAAAATCTTTTATGCTTAAAAAATAATGGTCTATACATCGTCTTTTTTTCGTGAAAAAAAATTTATGAAAAAATTAAATGGAATCCACATCATCCTTTTTTTATGCAAAAAATCGTCTATTTTTCATGCAAAAAACTAAATGAGCTAAGCATCGTTTATTTTTCATGACAAAAAATTTTTTATGCAAAAAAAATAATGGACTCTTTTTTTCGTGAAAAAAAATTTATGAAAAAATTAAATGGAATCCACATCATCCTTTTTTTATGCAAAAAATCGTCTATTTTTCATGCAAAAAACTAAATGAGCTAAGCATCGTTTATTTTTCATGACAAAAAATTTTTTATGCAAAAAAAATAATGGACTCTTTTTTTCGTGAAAAAAAATTTATGAAAAAATTAAATGGAATCCACATCATCCTTTTTTTATGCAAAAAATCGTCTATTTTTCATGCAAAAAACTAAATGAGCTAAGCATCGTTCATTTTTCATGGCAAAAAATTTTTTATGCAAAAAAAATAATGGACTATACATCGTCTTTTTTTGTGAAAAAAAATTTATGAAAAAATTAAATGGAATCCACATCATCCTTTTTTTATGCAAAAAATCGTCTATTTTTCATGCAAAAAACTAAATGAGCTAAGCATCGTTCATTTTTCATGCCAAAAAATTTTTTATGAAAAAAAAAATAATGGACTATACATCGTCTTTTTTTCGTGAAAAAAAATTTATGAAAAAATTAAATGGAATCCACATCATCCTTTTTTATGCAAAAAATCATCTATTTTTCATGCAAAAAACTAAATGAGCTAAGCATCTTTAATTTTTCGTGGCAAAAAATTTTTTATGCCAAAAAAAATAATGGACATCGTTACATCGTCTTTTTTCGTGAAAAAAAAATTTATGAAAAAATTAAATGGAATCCACATCATCCTTTTTTTATGCAAAAAATCGTCTATTTTTCATGCAAAAAACTAAATGAGCTAAGCATCGTTCATTTTTCATGGCAAAAAATTTTTTATGCAAAAAAATAATGGACTATACATCGTCTTTTTTTCGTGAAAAAAATTTATGAAAAAATTAAATGGAATCCACATCATCCTTTTTTTATGCAAAAAATCGTCTATTTTTCATGCAAAAAACTAAATGAGCTAAGCATCTTTAATTTTTCGTGGCAAAAAATTTTTTATGTCAAAAAAATAATGGAAATCGACGTCGTCTTTTTTCGTGAAAAAAAATTTATGAAAAAATTAAATGGAATCCACATCATCCTTTTTTTATGCAATAAATCGTCTATTTTTCATGCAAAAAACTAAATGAGCTAAGCATCGTTAATTTTTCATGCCAAAAAATTTTTTATGCAAAAAAAATAATGGATCGTCTTTTTTTCGTGAAAAAAAATTTATGAAAAAATTCAATGGAATCCACATCATCCTTTTTTTATGCAAAAAATCGTCTATTTTTCATGCAAAAAACTAAATGAGCTAAGCATCGTTTATTTTTCATGGCAAAAAATTTTTTATGCAAAAAAAAATAATGGACTATACATCGTCTTTTTTTCGTGAAAAAAATTTATGAAAAAATTAAATGGAATCCACATCATCCTTTTTTTATGCAAAAAATCGTCTATTTTTCATGCAAAAAACTAAATGAGCTAAGCATCGTTAATTTTTCATGCCAAAAAATTTTTTATGCAAAAAGAAAAGGACTATACATCGTCTTTTTTTCGTGAAAAAAAATTTATGAAAAAATTAAATGGAATCCACATCATCCTTTTTTTATGCAAAAAATCGTCTATTTTTCATGCAAAAAACTAAATGAGCTAAGCATCGTTCATTTTTCATGCCAAAAAATTTTTTATGCAAAAAAAATAATGGACTATACATCGTCTTTTTTTCGTGAAAAAAAATTTATGAAAAAATTAAATGGAATCCACATCATCCTTTTTTTATGCAATAAATCGTCTATTTTTCATGCAAAAAACTAAATGAGCTAAGCATCGTTCATTTTTCATGCCAAAAAATTTTTTATGCAAAAAAAATAATGGACTATACATCGTCTTTTTTTCGTGAAAAAAAATTTATGAAAAAATTAAATGGAATCCACATCATCCTTTTTTTATGCAAAAAATCGTCTATTTTTCATGCAAAAAACTAAATGAGCTAAGCATCGTTTATTTTTCATGGCAAAAAATTTTTTATGGAAAAAAAATAATGGACTATACATCGTCTTTTTTTCGTGAAAAAAAATTTATGAAAAAATTAAATGGAATCCACATCATCCTTTTTTTATGCAAAAAATCGTCTATTTTTCATGCAAAAAACTAAATGAGCTAAGCATCGTTTATTTTTCATGGCAAAAAATTTTTTATGCAAAAAAAATAATGGACTATACATCGTCTTTTTTTCGTGAAAAAATTAAATGGAATCCACATCATCCTTTTTTTATGCAATAAATCGTCTATTTTTCATGCAAAAAACTAAATGAGCTAAGCATCGTTTATTTTTCATGGCAAAAAATTTTTTATGCAAAAAAAATAATGGACTCTTTTTTTCGTGAAAAAAAATTTATGAAAAAATTAAATGGAATCCACATCATCCTTTTTTTATGCAAAAAATCGTCTATTTTTCATGCAAAAAACTAAATGAGCTAAGCATCGTTCATTTTTCATGCCAAAAAATTTTTTATGCAAAAAAATAATGGACTATACATCGTCTTTTTTTCGTGAAAAAAAATTTATGAAAAAATTAAATGGAATCCACATTATCCTTTTTTTATGCAAAAAATCGTCTATTTTTCATGCAAAAAACTAAATGAGCTAAGCATCGTTCATTTTTCATGCCAAAAAATTTTTTATGCAAAAAAAATAATGGACTATACATCGTCTTTTTTCGTGAAAAAAAATTTATGAAAAAATTAAATGGAATCCACATCATCCTTTTTTATGCAAAAAATCGTCTATTTTTCATGCAAAAAACTAAATGAGCTAAGCATCTTTAATTTTTCGTGGCAAAAAATTTTTTATGCCAAAAAAATAATGGAATCGTTACATCGTCTTTTTTCGTGAAAAAAAATTTATGAAAAAATTAAATGGAATCCACATCATCCTTTTTTTATGCAATAAATCGTCTATATTTCATGCAAAAAACTAAATGAGCTAAGCATCGTTCATTTTTCATGCCAAAAAATTTTTTATGAAAAATAAATAATGGACAAATAAAAATAAACAAAAAATAATATACATCGTCTTTTTTTCGTGAAAAAAAATTTATGAAAAAATTAAATGGAATCCACATCATCCTTTTTTTATGCAAAAAATCGTCTATTTTTCATGCAAAAAACTAAATGAGCTAAGCATCGTTCATTTTTCATGGCAAAAAATTTTTTATGCAAAAAAAATAATGGACTATAATCGTCTTTTTTTCGTGAAAAAAAATTTATGAAAAAATTAAATGGAATCCACATCATCCTTTTTTATGCAAAAAATCGTCTATTTTTCATGCAAAAAACTAAATGAGCTAAGCATCGTTCATTTTTCATGCCAAAAACTTTTTTATGCCAAAAAAATAATGGACATCGTTACATCGTCTTTTTTCGTGAAAAAAAATTTATGAAAAAATTAAATGGAATCCACATCATCCTTTTTTTATGCAAAAAATCGTCTATTTTTCATGCAAAAAACTAAATGAGCTAAGCATCGTTTATTTTTCATGGCATAAAATTTTTTATGCAAAAAAAATAATGGACTTTTTTTCGTGAAAAAAAATTTATGAAAAAATTAAATGGAATCCACATCATCCTTTTTTTATGCAAAAAATCGTCTATTTTTCATGCAAAAAACTAAATGAGCTAAGCATCGTTTAAGCATCGTTCATTTTTCATGCCAAAAAATTTTTTATGCAAAAAAAATAATGGACTATACATCGTCTTCTTTCGTGAAAAAAAAATTTATGAAAAAATTAAATGGAATCCACATCATCCTTTTTTATGCAAAAAATCGTCCATTTTTCATGCAAAAAACTAAATGAGCTAAGCATCTTTAATTTTTCGTGGCAAAAAATTTTTTATGCCAAAAAAATAATGGAATCGTTACATCGTCTTTTTTCGTGAAAAAAAAATTTATGAAAAAATTAAATGGAATCCACATCATCCTTTTTTTATGCAAAAAATCGTCTATTTTTCATGCAAAAAACTAAATGAGCTAAGCATCGTTCATTTTTCATGGCAAAAAATTTTTTATGCAAAAAAAATAATGGACTATACATCGTCTTTTTTTCGTGAAAAAAAATTTATGAAAAAATTAAATGGAATCCACATCATCCTTTTTTATGAAAAAATCGTCTATTTTTCATGCAAAAAACTAAATGAGCTAAGCATCTTTAATTTTTCGTGGCAAAAAATTTTTTATGCCAAAAAAATAATGGACATCGTTACATCGTCTTTTTTCGTGAAAAAAAAATTTATGAAAAAATTAAATGGAATCCACATCATCCTTTTTTTATGCAATAAATCGTCTATTTTTCATGCAAAAAACTAAATGAGCTAAGCATCGTTCATTTTTCATGGCAAAAAATTTTTTATGCAAAAAAAATAATGGACTATAATCGTCTTTTTTTCGTGAAAAAAAATTTATGAAAAAATTAAATGGAATCCACATCATCCTTTTTTTATGCAAAAAATCGTCTATTTTTCATGCAAAAAACTAAATGAGCTAAGCATCGTTCATTTTTCATGCCAAAAAATTTTTTATGCAAAAAGAAAAGGACTATACATCGTCTTTTTTTCGTGAAAAAAAATTTATGAAAAAATTAAATGGAATCCACATCATCCTTTTTTTATGCAAAAAATCGTCTATTTTTCATGCAAAAAACTAAATGAGCTAAGCATCGTTCATTTTTCATGCCAAAAAATTTTTTATGCAAAAAAAATAATGGACTTTTTTTCGTGAAAAAAATTTATGAAAAAATTAAATGGAATCCACATCATCCTTTTTTTATGCAAAAAATCGTCTATTTTTCATGCAAAAAACTAAATGAGCTAAGCATCGTTCATTTTTCATGCCAAAAAATTTTTTATGAAAAAAAATAATGGACAAATAAAAATAAACAAAAAAATAATATACATCGTCTTTTTTTCGTGAAAAAAATTTATGAAAAAATTAAATGGAATCCACATCATCCTTTTTTTATGCAAAAAATCGTCTATTTTTCATGCAAAAAACTAAATGAGCTAAGCATCGTTCATTTTTCATGCCAAAAAATTTTTTATGCAAAAAAAATAATGGACTATAACATCGTCTTTTTTTCGTGAAAAAAAATTTATGAAAAAATTAAATGGAATCCACATCATCCTTTTTTTATGCAATAAATCGTCTATTTTTCATGCAAAAAACTAAATGAGCTAAGCATCGTTCATTTTTCATGCCAAAAAATTTTTTATGCAAAAAAAATAATGGACTATACATCGTCTTTTTTTCGTGAAAAAAAATTTATGAAAAAATTAAATGGAATCCACATCATCCTTTTTTTATGCAAAAAATCGTCTATTTTTCATGCAAAAAACTAAATGAGCTAAGCATCGTTCATTTTTCATGGCAAAAAATTTTTTATGCAAAAAAAATAATGGACTATATATACATCGTCTTTTTTTCGTGAAAAAAAATTTATGAAAAAATTAAATGGAATCCACATCATCCTTTTTTTATGCAAAAAATCGTCTATTTTTCATGCAAAAAACTAAATGAGCTAAGCATCGTTTATTTTTCATGGCAAAAAATTTTTTATGCAAAAAAAATAATGGACTATAATCGTCTTTTTTTCGTGAAAAAAAATTTATGAAAAAATTAAATGGAATCCACATCATCCTTTTTTTATGCAAAAAATCGTCTATTTTTCATGCAAAAAACTAAATGAGCTAAGCATCGTTCATTTTTCATGGCAAAAAATTTTTTATGCAAAAAAAATAATGGACTATAATCGTCTTTTTTTCGTGAAAAAAAATTTATGAAAAAATTAAATGGAATCCACATCATCCTTTTTTATGCAAAAAATCGTCTATTTTTCATGCAAAAAACTAAATGAGCTAAGCATCGTTCATTTTTCATGCCAAAAACTTTTTTATGCCAAAAAAATAATGGACATCGTTACATCGTCTTTTTTCGTGAAAAAAAATTTATGAAAAAATTAAATGGAATCCACATCATCCTTTTTTTATGCAAAAAATCGTCTATTTTTCATGCAAAAAACTAAATGAGCTAAGCATCGTTTATTTTTCATGGCATAAAATTTTTTATGCAAAAAAAATAATGGACTTTTTTTCGTGAAAAAAAATTTATGAAAAAATTAAATGGAATCCACATCATCCTTTTTTTATGCAAAAAATCGTCTATTTTTCATGCAAAAAACTAAATGAGCTAAGCATCGTTTAAGCATCGTTCATTTTTCATGCCAAAAAATTTTTTATGCAAAAAAAATAATGGACTATATACATCGTCTTTTTTCGTGAAAAAAAATTTATGAAAAAATTAAATGGAATCCACATCATCCTTTTTTATGCAAAAAATCGTCTATTTTTCATGCAAAAAACTAAATGAGCTAAGCATCGTTAATTTTTCATGCCAAAAAATTTTTTATGCAAAAAAAATAATGGGACTATACATACATCGTCTTTTTTTCGTGAAAAAAAATTTATGAAAAAATTAAATGGAATCCACATCATCCTTTTTTATGCAAAAAATCGTCTATTTTTCATGCAAAAAACTAAATGAGCTAAGCATCGTTCATTTTTCATGCCAAAAAATTTTTTATGCAAAAAAAATAATGGACTATACATCGTCTTTTTTTCGTGAAAAAAAATTTATGAAAAAATTAAATGGAATCCACATCATCCTTTTTTTATGCAAAAAATCGTCTATTTTTCATGCAAAAAACTAAATGAGCTAAGCATCGTTTATTTTTCATGGCAAAAAATTTTTTATGCAAAAAAAATAATGGACTATACATCGTCTTTTTTTCGTGAAAAAAAATTTATGAAAAAATTAAATGGAATCCACATCATCCTTTTTTATGCAAAAAATCGTCTATTTTTCATGCAAAAAACTAAATGAGCTTAGCATCTTTAATTTTTCGTGGCAAAAAATTTTTTATGCCAAAAAAATAATGGACATCGTTACATCGTTACATCGTCTTTTTTCGTGAAAAAAAATTTATGAAAAACTTAAATGGAATCCACATCATCCTTTTTTTATGCAATAAATCGTCTATTTTTCATGAAAAAACTAAATGAGCTAAGCATCGTTCATTTTTCATGCCAAAAAATTTTTTATGCAAAAAAAATAATGGACTATATACATCGTCTTTTTTTCGTGAAAAAAATTTATGAAAAAATTAAATGGAATCCACATCATCCTTTTTTATGCAAAAAATCGTCTATTTTTCATGCAAAAAACTAAATGAGCTAAGCATCGTTCATTTTTCATGCCAAAAAATTTTTTATGCAAAAAAAATAATGGACTATAATCGTCTTTTTTTCGTGAAAAAAAATTTATGAAAAAATTAAATGGAATCCACATCATCCTTTTTTATGCAAAAAATCGTCTATTTTTCATGCAAAAAACTAAATGAGCTAAGCTTCGTTCATTTTTCATGCCAAAAAATTTTTTATGCAAAAAAAATAATGGACTATACATCGTCTTTTTTTCGTGAAAAAAATTTATGAAAAAATTAAATGGAATCCACATCATCCTTTTTTATGCAAAAAATCGTCTATTTTTCATGCAAAAAACTAAATGAGCTAAGCATCGTTCATTTTTCATGCCAAAAAATTTTTTATGCAAAAAAAATAATGGACTATACATCGTCTTTTTTTCGCGAAAAAAAATTTATGAACAAATTAAATGGAATCCACATCATCCTTTTTTATGCAAAAAATCGTCTATTTTTCATGCAAAAAACTAAATGAGCTAAGCATCGTTCATTTTTCATGCCAAAAAATTTTTTATGCAAAAAAAATAATGGACTTTTTTTCGTGAAAAAAAATTTATGAAAAAATTAAATGGAATCCACATCATCCTTTTTTATGCAAAAAATCGTCTATTTTTCATGCAAAAAACTAAATGAGCTAAGCATCGTTCATTTTTCATGCCAAAAAATTTTTTATGCAAAAAAAATAATGGACTATACATCGTCTTTTTTTCGTGAAAAAAAATTTATGAAAAAATTAAATGGAATCCACATCATCCTTTTTTTATGCAAAAAATCGTCTATTTTTCATGCAAAAAACTAAATGAGCTAAGCATCGTTTATTTTTCATGGCAAAAAATTTTTTATGCAAAAAAAATAATGGACTATACATCGTCTTTTTTTCGTGAAAAAAATTTATGAAAAAATTAAATGGAATCCACATCATCCTTTTTTATGCAATAAATCGTCTATTTTTCATGCAAAAAACTAAATGAGCTAAGCATCGTTCATTTTTCATGGCAAAAAATTTTTTATGCAAAAAAATAATGGACTATACATCGTCTTTTTTTCGTGAAAAAAAAATTATGAAAAAATTAAATGGAATCCATATCATCCTTTTTTTATGCAAAAAATCGTCTATTTTTCATGCAAAAAACTAAATGAGCTAAGCATCGTTTATTTTTCATGGCAAAAAATTTTTTATGCAAAAAAAATAATGGACTATAATACATCGTCTTTTTTTCGTGAAAAAAAAATTATGAAAAAATTAAATGGAATCCACATCATCCTTTTTTTATGCAAAAAATCGTCTATTTTTCATGCAAAAAACTAAATGAGCTAAGCATCGTTTATTTTTCATGGCAAAAAATTTTTTATGCAAAAAAATAATGGACATACATCGTCTTTTTTTCGTGAAAAAAAATTTATGAAAAAATTAAATGGAATCCACATCATCCTTTTTTTATGCAAAAAATCGTCTATTTTTCATGCAAAAAACTAAATGAGCTAAGCATCGTTTATTTTTCATGGCAAAAAATTTTTTATGCAAAAAAAATAATGGACTCTTTTTTTCGTGAAAAAAAATTTATGAAAAAATTAAATGGAATCCACATCATCCTTTTTTTATGCAAAAAATCGTCTATTTTTCATGCAAAAAACTAAATGAGCTAAGCATCGTTCATTTTTCATGCCAAAAAATTTTTTATGCAAAAAAATAATGGACTATACATCGTCTTTTTTTCGTGAAAAAAAATTTATGAAAAAATTAAATGGAATCCACATTATCCTTTTTTTATGCAAAAAATCGTCTATTTTTCATGCAAAAAACTAAATGAGCTAAGCATCGTTCATTTTTCATGCCAAAAAATTTTTTATGCAAAAAAAATAATGGACTATACATCGTCTTTTTTCGTGAAAAAAAATTTATGAAAAAATTAAATGGAATCCACATCATCCTTTTTTATGCAAAAAATCGTCTATTTTTCATGCAAAAAACTAAATGAGCTAAGCATCTTTAATTTTTCGTGGCAAAAAATTTTTTATGCCAAAAAAATAATGGAATCGTTACATCGTCTTTTTTCGTGAAAAAAAAATTTATGAAAAAATTAAATGGAATCCACATCATCCTTTTTTTATGCAATAAATCGTCTATATTTCATGCAAAAAACTAAATGAGCTAAGCATCGTTCATTTTTCATGCCAAAAAATTTTTTATGAAAAATAAATAATGGACAAATAAAAATAAACAAAAAATAATATACATCGTCTTTTTTTCGTGAAAAAAAATTTATGAAAAAATTAAATGGAATCCACATCATCATTTTTTTATGCAAAAAATCGTCTATTTTTCATGCAAAAAACTAAATGAGCTAAGCATCGTTCATTTTTCATGCCAAAAAATTTTTTATGCAAAAAAAATAATGGACTATACATCGTCTTTTTTTCGTGAAAAAAAATTTATGAAAAAATTAAATGGAATCCACATCATCCTTTTTTTATGCAAAAAATCGTCTATTTTTCATGCAAAAAACTAAATGAGCTAAGCATCGTTTATTTTTCATGGCAAAAAATTTTTTATGCAAAAAAAATAATGGACATACATCGTCTTTTTTTCGTGAAAAAAAATTTATGAAAAAATTAAATGGAATCCACATCATCCTTTTTTTATGCAAAAAATCGTCTATTTTTCATGCAAAAAACTAAATGAGCTAAGCATCGTTTATTTTTCATGGCAAAAAATTTTTTATGCAAAAAAAATAATGGACTCTTTTTTTCGTGAAAAAAAATTTATGAAAAAATTAAATGGAATCCACATCATCCTTTTTTTATGCAAAAAATCGTCTATTTTTCATGCAAAAAACTAAATGAGCTAAGCATCGTTCATTTTTCATGCCAAAAAATTTTTTATGCAAAAAAATAATGGACTATACATCGTCTTTTTTTCGTGAAAAAAAATTTATGAAAAAATTAAATGGAATCCACATTATCCTTTTTTTATGCAAAAAATCGTCTATTTTTCATGCAAAAAACTAAATGAGCTAAGCATCGTTCATTTTTCATGCCAAAAAATTTTTTATGCAAAAAAAATAATGGACTATACATCGTCTTTTTTCGTGAAAAAAAATTTATGAAAAAATTAAATGGAATCCACATCATCCTTTTTTATGCAAAAAATCGTCTATTTTTCATGCAAAAAACTAAATGAGCTAAGCATCTTTAATTTTTCGTGGCAAAAAATTTTTTATGCCAAAAAAATAATGGAATCGTTACATCGTCTTTTTTCGTGAAAAAAAATTTATGAAAAAATTAAATGGAATCCACATCATCCTTTTTTTATGCAATAAATCGTCTATATTTCATGCAAAAAACTAAATGAGCTAAGCATCGTTCATTTTTCATGCCAAAAAATTTTTTATGAAAAATAAATAATGGACAAATAAAAATAAACAAAAAATAATATACATCGTCTTTTTTTCGTGAAAAAAAATTTATGAAAAAATTAAATGGAATCCACATCATCATTTTTTTATGCAAAAAATCGTCTATTTTTCATGCAAAAAACTAAATGAGCTAAGCATCGTTCATTTTTCATGCCAAAAAATTTTTTATGCAAAAAAAATAATGGACTATACATCGTCTTTTTTTCGTGAAAAAAAATTTATGAAAAAATTAAATGGAATCCACATCATCCTTCTTTTATGCAATAAATCGTCTATTTTTCATGCAAAAAACTAAATGAGCTAAGCATCGTTCATTTTTCATGCCAAAAAATTTTTTATGCAAAAAAAATAATGGACTATACATCGTCTTTTTTTCGTGAAAAAAAATTTATGAAAAAATTAAATGGAATCCACATCATCCTTTTTTTATGCAAAAAATCGTCTATTTTTCATGCAAAAAACTAAATGAGCTAAGCATCGTTCATTTTTCATGGCAAAAAATTTTTTATGCAAAAAAAATAATGCACTTTTTTTCGTGAAAAAAAATTTATGAAAAAATTAAATGGAATCCACATCATCCTTTTTTTATGCAAAAAATCGTCTATTTTTCATGCAAAAAACTAAATGAGCTAAGCATCGTTCATTTTTCATGCCAAAAAATTTTTTATGAAAAATAAATAATGGACAAATAAAAATAAACAAAAAATAATATACATCGTCTTTTTTTCGTGAAAAAAAATTTATGAAAAAATTAAATGGAATCCACATCATCCTTTTTTTATGCAAAAAATCGTCTATTTTTCATGCAAAAAACTAAATGAGCTAAGCATCGTTTATTTTTCATGGCAAAAAATTTTTTATGCAAAAAAAATAATGGACTATACATCGTCTTTTTTTCGTGAAAAAAAATTTATGAAAAAATTAAATGGAATCCACATCATCCTTTTTTTATGCAAAAAATCGTCTATTTTTCATGCAAAAAACTAAATGAGCTAAGCATCGTTCATTTTTCATGGCAAAAAATTTTTTATGCAAAAAAAATAATGGACTTTTTTTCGTGAAAAAAAATTTATGAAAAAATTAAATGGAATCCACATCATCCTTTTTTTATGCAAAAAATCGTCTATTTTTCATGCAAAAAACTAAATGAGCTAAGCATCGTTTATTTTTCATGGCAAAAAATTTTTTATGCAAAAAAAATAATGGACTATACATCGTCTTTTTTTCGTGAAAAAAAATTTATGAAAAATTTAAATGGAATCCACATCATCCTTTTTTTATGCAAAAAATCGTCTATTTTTCATGCAAAAAACTAAATGAGCTAAGCATCGTTCATTTTTCATGGCAAAAAATTTTTTATGCAAAAAAAATAATGGACTATAATCGTCTTTTTTTCGTGAAAAAAAATTTATGAAAAAATTAAATGGAATCCACATCATCCTTTTTTATGCAAAAAATCGTCTATTTTTCATGCAAAAAACTAAATGAGCTAAGCATCGTTCATTTTTCATGCCAAAAACTTTTTTATGCCAAAAAAATAATGAACATCGTTACATCGTCTTTTTTCGTGAAAAAAAATTTATGAAAAAATTAAATGGAATCCACATCATCCTTTTTTTATGCAAAAAATCGTCTATTTTTCATGCAAAAAACTAAATGAGCTAAGCATCGTTTATTTTTCATGGCATAAAATTTTTTATGCAAAAAAAATAATGGACTTTTTTTCGTGAAAAAAAATTTATGAAAAAATTAAATGGAATCCACATCATCCTTTTTTTATGCAAAAAATCGTCTATTTTTCATGCAAAAAACTAAATGAGCTAAGCATCGTTCATTTTTCATGCCAAAAAGTTTTTATGAAAAAAAATAATGGACAAATAAAAATAAACAAAAAAATAATATACATCGTCTTTTTTTCGTGAAAAAAAATTTATGAAAAAATTAAATGGAATCCACATCATCCTTTTTTTATGCAAAAAATCGTCTATTTTTCATGCAAAAAACTAAATGAGCTAAGCATCGTTCATTTTTCATGCCAAAAACTTTTTTATGCCAAAAAAATAATGGACATCGTTACATCGTCTTTTTTCGTGAAAAAAAATTTATGAAAAAATTAAATGGAATCCACATCATCGTTTTTTTATGCAAAAAATCGTCTATTTTTCATGCAAAAAACTAAATGAGCTAAGCATCGTTTATATTTCATGGCATAAAATTTTTTATGGAACAAAAATAATGGACTATAATCGTCTTTTTTTCGTGAAAAAAAATTTATGAAAAAATTAAATGGAATCCACATCATCCTTTTTTTATGCAAAAAATCGTCTATTTTTCATGCAAAGAACTAAATGAGCTAAGCATCGTTCATTTTTCATGGCAAAAAATTTTTTATGCAAAAAAAATAATGGACTATACATCGTCTTTTTTTCGTGAAAAAAAATTTATGAAAAAATTAAATGGAATCCACATCATCCTTTTTTTATGCAATAAATCGTCTATTTTTCATGCAAAAAACTAAATGAGCTAAGCATCGTTCATTTTTCATGCCAAAAAATTTTTTATGCAAAAAAAATAATGGACTATACATCGTCTTTTTTTCGTGAAAAAAAATTTATGAAAAAATTAAATGGAATCCACATCATCCTTTTTTTATGAAAAAATCGTCTATTTTTCATGCAAAAAACTAAATGAGCTAAGCTTCGTTCATTTTTCATGCCAAAAAATTTTTTATGAAAAAAAAAATAATGGACTATACATCGTCTTTTTTTCGTGAAAAAAAATTTATGAAAAAATTAAATGGAATCCACATCATCCTTTTTTTATGCAAAAAATCGTCTATTTTTCATGCAAAGAACTAAATGAGCTAAGCATCGTTCATTTTTCATGGCAAAAAATTTTTTATGCAAAAAAAATAATGGACTATACATCGTCTTTTTTTCGTGAAAAAAAATTTATGAAAAAATTAAATGGAATCCACATCATCCTTTTTTTATGCAAAAAATCGTCTATTTTTCATGCAAAAAACTAAATGAGCTAAGCTTCGTTCATTTTTCATGCCAAAAAATTTTTTATGAAAAAAAAAATAATGTCGTCTTTTTTTCGTGAAAAAAAATTTATGAAAAAATTAAATGGAATCCACATCATCCTTTTTTATGCAAAAAATCGTATATTTTTCATGCAAAAAACTAAATGAGCTAAGCTTCGTTCATTTTTCATGCCAAAAAATTTTTTATGAAAAAAAAAATAATGTCGTCTTTTTTTCGTGAAAAAAAATTTATGAAAAAATTAAATGGAATCCACATCATCCTTTTTTATGCAAAAAATCGTCTATTTTTCATGCAAAAAACTAAATGAGCTAAGCATCGTTCATTTTTCATGCCAAAAAATTTTTTATGCAAAAAAAATAATGGACTATACATCGTCTTTTTTTCGTGAAAAAAAATTTATGAAAAAATTAAATGGAATCCACATCATCCTTTTTTTATGCAAAAAATCGTCTATTTTTCATGCAAAAAACTAAATGAGCTAAGCATCGTTCATTTTTCATGCCAAAAAATTTTTTATGCAAAAAAAATAATGACTATACATCGTCTTTTTTTCGTGAAAAAAAATTTATGAAAAAATTAAATGGAATCCACATCATCCTTTTTTTATGGAAAAAATCGTCTATTTTTCATGCAAAAAACTAAATGAGCTAAGCTTCGTTCATTTTTCATGCCAAAAAATTTTTTATGCAAAAAAAATAATGGACTATACATCGTCTTTTTTTCGTGAAAAAAAATTTATGAAAAAATTAAATGGAATCCACATCATCCTTTTTTTATGCAAAAAATCGTCTATTTTTCATGCAAAAAACTAAATGAGCTAAGCTTCGTTCATTTTTCATGCCAAAAAATTTTTTATGAAAAAAAAAATAATGTCGTCTTTTTTTCGTGAAAAAAAATTTATGAAAAAATTAAATGGAATCCACATCATCCTTTTTTATGCAAAAAATCGTATATTTTTCATGCAAAAAACTAAATGAGCTAAGCTTCGTTCATTTTTCATGCCAAAAAATTTTTTATGAAAAAAAAAATAATGTCGTCTTTTTTTCGTGAAAAAAAATTTATGAAAAAATTAAATGGAATCCACATCATCCTTTTTTATGCAAAAAATCGTCTATTTTTCATGCAAAAAACTAAATGAGCTAAGCATCGTTCATTTTTCATGCCAAAAAATTTTTTATGCAAAAAAAATAATGGACTATACATCGTCTTTTTTTCGTGAAAAAAAATCTATGAAAAAATTAAATGGAATCCACATCATCCTTTTTTTATGCAAAAAATCGTCTATTTTTCATGCAAAAAACTAAATGAGCTAAGCATCGTTTATTTTTCATGGCAAAAAATTTTTTATGCAAAAAAAATAATGGACTATACATCGTCTTTTTTTCGTGAAAAAAATTTATGAAAAAATTAAATGGAATCCACATCATCCTTTTTTTATGCAATAAATCGTCTATTTTTCATGCAAAAAACTAAATGAGCTAAGCATCGTTCATTTTTCATGCCAAAAAATTTTTTATGCAAAAAAAATAATGGACTATACATCGTCTTTTTTTCGTGAAAAAAAATTTATGAAAAAATTAAATGGAATCCACATCATCCTTTTTTTATGCAAAAAATCGTCTATTTTTCATGCAAAAAACTAAATGAGCTAAGCTTCGTTCATTTTTCATGCCAAAAAATTTTTTATGAAAAAAAAAATAATGGACTGACTATACATCGTCTTTTTTTCGTGAAAAAAAATTTATGAAAAAATTAAATGGAATCCACATCATCCTTTTTTATGCAAAAAATCGTCTATTTTTCATGCAAAAAACTAAATGAGCTAAGCATCGTTCATTTTTCATGCCAAAAAATTTTTTATGCAAAAAAAATAATGGACTATACATCGTCTTTTTTTCGTGAAAAAAAATTTATGAAAAAATTAAATGGAATCCACATCATCCTTTTTTTATGCAAAAAATCGTCTATTTTTCATGCAAAAAACTAAATGAGCTAAGCATCGTTCATTTTTCATGCCAAAAAATTTTTTATGCAAAAAAAATAATGGACTATACATCGTCTTTTTTTCGTGAAAAAAAATTTATGAAAAAATTAAATGGAATCCACATCATCCTTTTTTTATGCAAAAAATCGTCTATTTTTCATGCAAAAAACTAAATGAGCTAAGCTTCGTTCATTTTTCATGCCAAAAAATTTTTTATGAAAAAAAAAATAATGGACTGACTATACATCGTCTTTTTTTCGTGAAAAAAAATTTATGAAAAAATTAAATGGAATCCACATTATCCTTTTTTTATGCAAAAAATCGTCTATTTTTCATGCAAAAAACTAAATGAGCTAAGCTTCGTTCATTTTTCATGCCAAAAAATTTTTTATGCAAAAAAAATAATGGACTATACATCGTCTTTTTTTCGTGAAAAAAAATTTATGAAAAAATTAAATGGAATCCACATCATCCTTTTTTATGCAAAAAATCGTCTATTTTTCATGCAAAAAACTAAATGAGCTAAGCATCGTTCATTTTTCATGCCAAAAAATTTTTTATGCAAAAAAAATAATGGACTATACATCGTCTTTTTTTCGTGAAAAAAAATGTATGAAAAAATTAAATGGAATCCACATCATCCTTTTTTTATGCAATAAATCGTCTATTTTTCATGCAAAAAACTAAATGAGCTAAGCATCGTTCATTTTTCATGCCAAAAAATTTTTTATGCAAAAAAAATAATGGACTATACATCGTCTTTTTTTTCGTGAAAAAAAATTTATGAAAAAATTAAATGGAATCCACATCATCCTTTTTTTATGCAAAAAATCGTCTATTTTTCATGCAAAAAACTAAATGAGCTAAGCATCGTTCATTTTTCATGCCAAAAAATTTTTTATGGAAAAAAAATAATGGACTATACATCGTCTTTTTTTCGTGAAAAAAAATTTATGAAAAAATTAAATGGAATCCACATCATCCTTTTTTTATGCAAAAAATCGTCTATTTTTCATGCAAAAAACTAAATGAGCTAAGCTTCGTTCATTTTTCATGCCAAAAAATTTTTTATGAAAAAAAAAATAATGGACTGACTATACATCGTCTTTTTTTCGTGAAAAAAAAATTATGAAAAAATTAAATGGAATCCACATCATCCTTTTTTATGCAAAAAATCGTCTATTTTTCATGCAAAAAACTAAATGAGCTAAGCATCGTTCATTTTTCATGCCAAAAAATTTTTTATGCAAAAAAAATAATGGACTATACATCGTCTTTTTTTCGTGAAAAAAAATTTATGAAAAAATTAAATGGAATCCACATCATCCTTTTTTTATGCAAAAAATCGTCTATTTTTCATGCAAAAAACTAAATGATCTAAGCATCGTTCATTTTTCATGCCAAAAAATTTTTTATGCAAAAAAAATAATGGACTATACATCGTCTTTTTTTCGTGAAAAAAAATTTATGAAAAAATTAAATGGAATCCACATCATCCTTTTTTTATGCAAAAAATCGTCTATTTTTCATGCAAAAAACTAAATGAGCTAAGCTTCGTTCATTTTTCATGCCAAAAAATTTTTTATGAAAAAAAAAATAATGGACTGACTATACATCGTCTTTTTTTCGTGAAAAAAAATTTATGAAAAAATTAAATGGAATCCACATCATCCTTTTTTATGCAAAAAATCGTCTATTTTTCATGCAAAAAACTAAATGAGCTAAGCATCGTTCATTTTTCATGCCAAAAAATTTTTTATGCAAAAAAAATAATGGACTATAACATCGTCTTTTTTTCGTGAAAAAAAATTTATGAAAAAATTAAATGGAATCCACATCATCCTTTTTTATGCAAAAAATCGTCTATTTTTCATGCAAAAAACTAAATGAGCTAAGCATCGTTCATTTTTCATGCCAAAAAATTTTTTATGCAAAAAAAATAATGGACTATACATCGTCTTTTTTTCGTGAAAAAAAATTTATGAAAAAATTAAATGGAATCCACATCATCCTTTTTTTATGCAAAAAATCGTCTATTTTTCATGCAAAAAACTAAATGAGCTAAGCATCGTTCATTTTTCATGCCAAAAAATTTTTTATGCAAAAAAAATAATGGACTATACATCGTCTTTTTTTCGTGAAAAAAAATTTATGAAAAAATTAAATGGAATCCACATCATCCTTTTTTTATGCAAAAAATCGTCTATTTTTCATGCAAAAAACTAAATGAGCTAAGCATCGTTTATTTTTCATGGCAAAAAATTTTTTATGCAAAAAAAATAATGGACTATACATCGTCTTTTTTTCGTGAAAAAAATTTATGAAAAAATTAAATGGAATCCACATCATCCTTTTTTTATGCAATAAATCGTCTATTTTTCATGCAAAAAACTAAATGAGCTAAGCATCGTTCATTTTTCATGCCAAAAAATTTTTTATGCAAAAAAAATAATGGACTATACATCGTCTTTTTTTCGTGAAAAAAAATTTATGAAAAAATTAAATGGAATCCACATCATCCTTTTCATGCAAAAAACTAAATGAGCTAAGCATCGTTCATTTTTTCATGCCAAAAAATTTTTTATGCAAAAAAAATAATGGACTATACATCGTCTTTTTTTCGTGAAAAAAAATTTATGAAAAAATTAAATGGAATCCACATCATCCTTTTTTTATGCAAAAAATCGTCTATTTTTCATGCAAAAAACTAAATGAGCTAAGCTTCGTTCATTTTTCATGCCAAAAAATTTTTTATGAAAAAAAAATAATGGACTGACTATACATCGTCTTTTTTTCGTGAAAAAAAATTTATGAAAAAATTAAATGGAATCCACATCATCCTTTTTTATGCAAAAAATCGTCTATTTTTCATGCAAAAAACTAAATGAGCTAAGCATCGTTCATTTTTCATGCCAAAAAATTTTTTATGCAAAAAAAATAATGGACTATACATCGTCTTTTTTTCGTGAAAAAAAATTTATGAAAAAATTAAATGGAATCCACATCATCCTTTTTTTATGCAAAAAATCGTCTATTTTTCATGCAAAAAACTAAATGAGCTAAGCATCGTTTATTTTTCATGGCAAAAAATTTTTTATGCAAAAAAAATAATGGACTATAATCGTCTTTTTTTCGTGAAAAAAATTTATGAAAAAATTAAATGGAATCCACATCATCCTTTTTTTATGCAATAAATCGTCTATTTTTCATGCAAAAAACTAAATGAGCTAAGCATCGTTCATTTTTCATGGCAAAAAATTTTTTATGCAAAAAAAATAATGGACTATATATACATCGTCTTTTTTTCGTGAAAAAAAATTTATGAAAAAATTAAATGGAATCCACATCATCCTTTTTTTATGCAAAAAATCGTCTATTTTTCATGCAAAAAACTAAATGAGCTAAGCATCGTTCATTTTTCATGCCAAAAAATTTTTTATGCAAAAAAAATAATGGACTATACATCGTCTTTTTTTCGTGAAAAAAAATTTATGAAAAAATTAAATGGAATCCACATCATCCTTTTTTTATGCAAAAAATCGTCTATTTTTCATGCAAAAAACTAAATGAGCTAAGCTTCGTTCATTTTTCATGCCAAAAAATTTTTTATGAAAAAAAAAATAATGGACTGACTATACATCGTCTTTTTTTCGTGAAAAAAAATTTATGAAAAAATTAAATGGAATCCACATCATCCTTTTTTATGCAAAAAATCGTCTATTTTTCATGCAAAAAACTAAATGAGCTAAGCATCGTTCATTTTTCATGCCAAAAAATTTTTTATGCAAAAAAAATAATGGACTATACATCGTCTTTTTTTCGTGAAAAAAAATTTATGAAAAAATTAAATGGAATCCACATCATCCTTTTTTTATGCAAAAAATCGTCTATTTTTCATGCAAAAAACTAAATGAGCTAAGCTTCGTTCATTTTTCATGCCAAAAAATTTTTTATGCAAAAAAAATAATGGACTATACATCGTCTTTTTTTCGTGAAAAAAAATTTATGAAAAAATTAAATGGAATCCACATCATCCTTTTTTATGCAAAAAATCGTCTATTTTTCATGCAAAAAACTAAATGAGCTAAGCATCGTTCATTTTTCATGCCAAAAAATTTTTTATGCAAAAAAAATAATGGACTATGACATCGTCTTTTTTTCGTGAAAAAAAATTTATGAAAAAATTAAATGGAATCCACATCATCCTTTTTTATGCAAAAAATCGTCTATTTTTCATGCAAAAAACTAAATGAGCTAAGCATCGTTCATTTTTCATGCCAAAAAATTTTTTATGCAAAAAAAATAATGGACTATATATACATCGTCTTTTTTTCGTGAAAAAAAATTTATGAAAAAATTAAATGGAATCCACATCATCCTTTTTTTATGCAAAAAATCGTCTATTTTTCATGCAAAAAACTAAATGAGCTAAGCATCGTTCATTTTTCATGGCAAAAAATTTTTTATGGAAAAAAAATAATGGACTTTGTGAAAAAAAATTTATGAAAAAATTAAATGGAATCCACATCATCCTTTTTTTATGCAATAAATCGTCTATTTTTCATGCAAAAAACTAAATGAGCTAAGCATCGTTCATTTTTCATGGCAAAAATTTTTTATGCAAAAAAATAATGGACTATACATCGTCTTTTTTTCGTAAAAAAAATTTATGAAAAAATTAAATGGAATCCACATCATCCTTTTTTTATCCAAAAAATCGTCTATTTTTCATGCAAAAAACTAAATGAGCTAAGCATCGTTCATTTTTCATGGCAAAAAATTTTTTATGAAAAAAAAATAATGGACTATACATCGTCTTTTTTTCGTGAAAAAAAATTTATGAAAAAATTAAATGGAATCCACATCATCCTTTTTTATGCAAAAGATCGTCTATTTTTCATGCAAAAAACTAAATGATCGTTCATTTTTCATGCCAAAAAATTTTTTATGCAAAAAAAATAATGGACTATACATCGTCTTTTTTTCGTGAAAAAAAATTTATGAAAAAATTAAATGGAATCCACATCATCCTTTTTTTATGCAAAAAATCGTCTATTTTTCATGCAAAAAACTAAATGAGCTAAGCTTCGTTCATTTTTCATGCCAAAAAATTTTTTATGAAAAAAAAATAATGGACTGACTATACATCGTCTTTTTTTCGTGAAAAAAAATTTATGAAAAAATTAAATGGAATCCACATCATCCTTTTTTTATGCAAAAAATCGTCTATTTTTCATGCAAAAAACTAAATGAGCTAAGCTTCGTTCATTTTTCATGCCAAAAAATTTTTTATGCAAAAAAAATAATGGACTATACATCGTCTTTTTTTCGTGAAAAAAAATTTATGAAAAAATTAAATGGAATCCACATCATCCTTTTTTATGCAAAAAATTGTCTATTTTTCATGCAAAAAACTAAATGAGCTAAGCATCGTTAATTTTTCATGCCAAAAAATTTTTTATGCAAAAAAAATAATGGACTATAACATCGTCTTTTTTTCGTGAAAAAAAATTTATGAAAAAATTAAATGGAATCCACATCATCCTTTTTTATGCAAAAAATCGTCTATTTTTCATGCAAAAAACTAAATGAGCTAAGCATCGTTCATTTTTCATGCCAAAAAATTTTTTATGCAAAAAAAATAATGGACTATACATAAACTTTTTTTCGTGAAAAAAATTTATGAAAAAATTAAATGGAATCCACATCATCCTTTTTTTATGCAATAAATCGTCTATTTTTCATGCAAAAAACTAAATGAGCTAAGCATCGTTCATTTTTCATGCCAAAAAATTTTTTATGCAAAAAAAATAATGGACTATACATCGTCTTTTTTTCGTGAAAAAAAATTTATGAAAAAATTAAATGGAATCCACATCATCCTTTTTTTATGCAAAAAATCGTCTATTTTTCATGCAAAAAACTAAATGAGCTAAGCATCGTTCATTTTTCATGCCAAAAAATTTTTTATGCAAAAAAAATAATGGACTATACATCGTCTTTTTTTCGTGAAAAAAAATTTATGAAAAAATTAAATGGAATCCACATCATCCTTTTTTATGCAAAAAATCGTCTATTTTTCATGCAAAAAACTAAATGAGCTAAGCTTCGTTCATTTTTCATGCCAAAAAATTTTTTATGAAAAAAAAATAATGGACTGACTATACATCGTCTTTTTTTCGTGAAAAAAAATTTATGAAAAAATTAAATGGAATCCACATCATCCTTTTTTATGCAAAAAATCGTATATTTTTCATGCAAAAAACTAAATGAGCTAAGCATCGTTCATTTTTCATGCCAAAAAATTTTTTATGCAAAAAAAATAATGGACTATACATCGTCTTTTTTTCGTGAAAAAAAATTTATGAAAAAATTAAATGGAATCCACATCATCCTTTTTTTATGCAAAAAATCGTCTATTTTTCATGCAAAAAACTAAATGAGCTAAGCATCGTTCATTTTTCATGCCAAAAAATTTTTTATGCAAAAAAAATAATGGACTATACATCGTCTTTTTTTCGTGAAAAAAAATTTATGAAAAAATTAAATGGAATCCACATCATCCTTTTTTTATGCAAAAAATCGTCTATTTTTCATGCAAAAAACTAAATGAGCTAAGCTTCGTTCATTTTTCATGGCAAAAAATTTTTTATGAAAAAAAAAATAATGGACTGACTATACATCGTCTTTTTTTCGTGAAAAGAAATTTATGAAAAAATTAAATGGAATCCACATCATCCTTTTTTATGCAAAAAATCGTCTATTTTTCATGCAAAAAACTAAATGAGCTAAGCATCGTTCATTTTTCATGCCAAAAAATTTTTTATGCAAAAAAAATAATGGACTATACATCGTCTTTTTTTCGTGAAAAAAAATTTATGAAAAAATTAAATGGAATCCACATCATCCTTTTTTTATGCAAAAAATCGTCTATTTTTCATGCAAAAAACTAAATGAGCTAAGCATCGTTCATTTTTCATGCCAAAAAATTTTTTATGCAAAAAAAATAATGGACTATACATCGTCTTTTTTTCGTGAAAAAAAATTTATGAAAAAATTAAATGGAATCCACATCATCCTTTTTTTATGCAAAAAATCGTCTATTTTTCATGCAAAAAACTAAATGAGCTAAGCTTCGTTCATTTTTCATGCCAAAAAATTTTTTATGAAAAAAAAAATAATGGACTGACTATACATCGTCTTTTTTTCGTGAAAAAAAATTTATGAAAAAATTAAATGGAATCCACATCATCCTTTTTTTATGCAAAAAATCGTCTATTTTTCATGCAAAAAACTAAATGAGCTAAGCTTCGTTCATTTTTCATGCCAAAAAATTTTTTATGCAAAAAAAATAATGGACTATACATCGTCTTTTTTTCGTGAAAAAAAATTTATGAAAAAATTAAATGGAATCCACATCATCCTTTTTTATGCAAAAAATCGTCTATTTTTCATGCAAAAAACTAAATGAGCTAAGCATCGTTCATTTTTCATGCCAAAAAATTTTTTATGCAAAAAAAATAATGGACTATAACATCGTCTTTTTTTCGTGAAAAAAAATTTATGAAAAAATTAAATGGAATCCACATCATCCTTTTTTATGCAAAAAATCGTCTATTTTTCATGCAAAAAACTAAATGAGCTAAGCATCGTTCATTTTTCATGCCAAAAAATTTTTTATGCAAAAAAAATAATGGACTATACATCGTCTTTTTTTCGTGAAAAAAAATTTATGAAAAAATTAAATGGAATCCACATCATCCTTTTTTTATGCAAAAAATCGTCTATTTTTCATGCAAAAAACTAAATGAGCTAAGCATCGTTCATTTTTCATGCCAAAAAATTTTTTATGCAAAAAAAATAATGGACTATACATCGTCTTTTTTTCGTGAAAAAAAATTTATGAAAAAATTAAATGGAATCCACATCATCCTTTTTTTATGCAAAAAATCGTCTATTTTTCATGCAAAAAACTAAATGAGCTAAGCATCGTTTATTTTTCATGGCAAAAAATTTTTTATGCAAAAAAAATAATGGACTATACATCGTCTTTTTTTCGTGAAAAAAATTTATGAAAAAATTAAATGGAATCCACATCATCCTTTTTTTATGCAATAAATCGTCTATTTTTCATGCAAAAAACTAAATGAGCTAAGAGCATCGTTCATTTTTCATGCCAAAAAATTTTTTATGCAAAAAAAATAATGGACTATACATCGTCTTTTTTTCGTGAAAAAAAATTTATGAAAAAATTAAATGGAATCCACATCATCCTTTTTTTATGGAAAAAATCGTCTATTTTTCATGCAAAAAACTAAATGAGCTAAGCATCGTTCATTTTTCATGCCAAAAAATTTTTTATGCAAAAAAAATAATGGACTATACATCGTCTTTTTTTCGTGAAAAAAAATTTATGAAAAAATTAAATGGAATCCACATCATCCTTTTTTTATGCAAAAAATCGTCTATTTTTCATGCAAAAAACTAAATGAGCTAAGCTTCGTTCATTTTTCATGGCAAAAAATTTTTTATGAAAAAAAAAAATAATGGACTGACTATACATCGTCTTTTTTTCGTGAAAAAAAATTTATGAAAAAATTAAATGGAATCCACATCATCCTTTTTTATGCAAAAAATCGTCTATTTTTCATGCAAAAAACTAAATGAGCTAAGCATCGTTCATTTTTCATGCCAAAAAATTTTTTATGCAAAAAAAATAATGGACTATACATCGTCTTTTTTTCGTGAAAAAAAATTTATGAAAAAATTAAATGGAATCCACATCATCCTTTTTTTATGCAAAAAATCGTCTATTTTTCATGCAAAAAACTAAATGAGCTAAGCATCGTTCATTTTTCATGCCAAAAAATTTTTTATGCAAAAAAAATAATGGACTATACATCGTCTTTTTTTCGTGAAAAAAAATTTATGAAAAAATTAAATGGAATCCACATCATCCTTTTTTTATGCAAAAAATCGTCTATTTTTCATGCAAAAAACTAAATGAGCTAAGCTTCGTTCATTTTTCATGCCAAAAAATTTTTTATGAAAAAAAAAATAATGGACTGACTATACATCGTCTTTTTTTCGTGAAAAAAAATTTATGAAAAAATTAAATGGAATCCACATCATCCTTTTTTTATGCAAAAAATCGTCTATTTTTCATGCAAAAAACTAAATGAGCTAAGCTTCGTTCATTTTTCATGGCAAAAAATTTTTTATGCAAAAAAAATAATGGACTATAACATCGTCTTTTTTTCGTGAAAAAAAATTTATGAAAAAATTAAATGGAATCCACATCATCCTTTTTTATGCAAAAAATCGTCTATTTTTCATGCAAAAAACTAAATGAGCTAAGCATCGTTCATTTTTCATGCCAAAAAATTTTTTATGCAAAAAAAATAATGGACTATACATCGTCTTTTTTTCGTTAAAAAAAATTTATGAAAAAATTAAATGGAATCCACATCATCCTTTTTTTATGCAAAAAATCGTCTATTTTTCATGCAAAAAACTAAATGAGCTAAGCATCGTTCATTTTTCATGCCAAAAAATTTTTTATGCAAAAAAAATAATGGACTATACATCGTCTTTTTTTCGTGAAAAAAAATTTATGAAAAAATTAAATGGAATCCACATCATCCTTTTTTTATGCAAAAAATCGTCTATTTTTCATGCAAAAAACTAAATGAGCTAAGCTTCGTTCATTTTTCATGCCAAAAAATTTTTTATGAAAAAAAAAATAATGGACTATACATCGTCTTTTTTTCGTGAAAAAAAATTTATGAAAAAATTAAATGGAATCCACATCATCCTTTTTTATGCAAAAAATCGTCTATTTTTCATGCAAAAAACTAAATGAGCTAAGCATCGTTCATTTTTCATGCCAAAAAATTTTTTATGCAAAAAAAATAATGGACTATACATCGTCTTTTTTTCGTGAAAAAAAATTTATGAAAAAATTAAATGGAATCCACATCATCCTTTTTTTATGCAAAAAATCGTCTATTTTTCATGCAAAAAACTAAATGAGCTAAGCATCGTTCATTTTTCATGCCAAAAAATTTTTTATGCAAAAAAAATAATGGACTATACATCGTCTTTTTTTCGTGAAAAAAAATTTATGAAAAAATTAAATGGAATCCACATCATCCTTTTTTTATGCAAAAAATCGTCTATTTTTCATGCAAAAAACTAAATGAGCTAAGCTTCGTTCATTTTTCATGCCAAAAAATTTTTTATGAAAAAAAAAATAATGGACTGACTATACATCGTCTTTTTTCGTGAAAAAAAATTTATGAAAAAATTAAATGGAATCCACATCATCCTTTTTTTATGCAAAAAATCGTCTATTTTTCATGCAAAAAACTAAATGAGCTAAGCATCGTTTATTTTTCATGGCAAAAAATTTTTTATGCAAAAAAAATAATGGACTATACATCGTCTTTTTTTCGTGAAAAAAAATTTATGAAAAAATTAAATGGAATCCACATCATCCTTTTTTATGCAAAAAATCGTCTATTTTTCATGCAAAAAACTAAATGAGCTAAGCATCGTTCATTTTTCATGCCAAAAAATTTTTTATGCAAAAAAAATAATGGACTATACATCGTCTTTTTTTCGTGAAAAAAAATTTATGAAAAAATTAAATGGAATCCACATCATCCTTTTTTTATGCAAAAAATCGTCTATTTTTCATGCAAAAAACTAAATGAGCTAAGCATCGTTTATTTTTCATGGCAAAAAATTTTTTATGGAAAAAAAATAATGGACTATACATCGTCTTTTTTTCGTGAAAAAAAATTTATGAAAAAATTAAATGGAATCCACATCATCCTTTTTTTATGCAAAAAATCGTCTATTTTTCATGCAAAAAACTAAATAAGCTAAGCATCGTTCATTTTTCATGGCAAAAAATTTTTTATGCAAAAAAAATAATGGACTATAATCGTCTTTTTTTCGTGAAAAAAAATTTATGAAAAAATTAAATGGAATCCACATCATCCTTTTTAATGCAAAAAATCGTCTATTTTTCATGCAAAAAACTAAATGAGCTAAGCATCGTTCATTTTTCATGCCAAAAACTTTTTTATGCCAAAAAAATAATGGACATCGTTACATCGTCTTTTTTCGTGAAAAAAAATTTATGAAAAAATTAAATGGAATCCACATCATCCTTTTTTTATGCAAAAAATCGTCTATTTTTCATGCAAAAAACTAAATGAGCTAAGCATCGTTTATTTTTCATGGCATAAAATTTTTTATGCAAAAAAAATAATGGATCGTCTTTTTTTCGTGAAAAAAAATTTATGAAAAAATTAAATGGAATCCACATCATCCTTTTTTTATGCAAAAAATCGTCTATTTTTCATGCAAAAAACTAAATGAGCTAAGCATCGTTTAAGCATCGTTCATTTTTCATGCCAAAAAATTTTTTATGCAAAAAAAATAATGGACTATACATCGTCTTTTTTCGTGAAAAAAAAATTTATGAAAAAATTAAATGGAATCCACATCATCCTTTTTTATGCAAAAAATCGTCTATTTTTCATGCAAAAAACTAAATGAGCTAAGCATCTTTAATTTTTCGTGGCAAAAAATTTTTTATGCCAAAAAAATAATGGAATCGTTACATCGTCTTTTTTCGTGAAAAAAAAATTTATGAAAAAATTAAATGGAATCCATATCATCCTTTTTTTATGCAATAAATCGTCTATTTTTCATGCAAAAAACTAAATGAGCTAAGCATCGTTCATTTTTCATGCCAAAAAGTTTTTATGAAAAAAAATAATGGACAAATAAAAATAAACAAAAAAATAATATACATCGTCTTTTTTTCGTGAAAAAAAATTTATGAAAAAATTAAATGGAATCCACATCATCCTTTTTTTATGCAAAAAATCGTCTATTTTTCATGCAAAAAACTAAATGAGCTAAGCATCGTTCATTTTTCATGCCAAAAACTTTTTTATGCCAAAAAAATAATGGACATCGTTACATCGTCTTTTTTCGTGAAAAAAAATTTATGAAAAAATTAAATGGAATCCACATCATCGTTTTTTTATGCAAAAAATCGTCTATTTTTCATGCAAAAAACTAAATGAGCTAAGCATCGTTTATATTTCATGGCATAAAATTTTTTATGCAAAAAAAATAATGGACTATAATCGTCTTTTTTTCGTGAAAAAAAATTTATGAAAAAATTAAATGGAATCCACATCATCCTTTTTTTATGCAAAAAATCGTCTATTTTTCATGCAAAAAACTAAATGAGCTAAGCATCGTTCATTTTTCATGCCAAAAAATTTTTTATGCAAAAAAAATAATGGACTATACATACATCGTCTTTTTTTCGTGAAAAAAAATTTATGAAAAAATTAAATGGAATCCACATCATCCTTTTTTTATGCAAAAAATCGTCTATTTTTCATGCAAAAAACTAAATGAGCTAAGTCGTTCATTTTTCATGGCAAAAAATTTTTTATGGAAAAAAAATAATGGACTTTTTTTCGTAAAAAAAAATTTATGAAAAAATTAAATGGAATCCACATCATCCTTTTTTTATGCAATAAATCGTCTATTTTTCATGCAAAAAACTAAATGAGCTAAGCATCGTTCATTTTTCATGACAAAAACTTTTTTATGCAAAAAAAATAATGGACTATAATACATCGTCTTTTTTTCGTGAAAAAAAATTTATGAAAAAATTAAATGGAATCCACATCATCCTTTTTTTATGGAAAAAATCGTCTATTTTTCATGCAAAAAACTAAATGAGCTAAGCATCGTTCATTTTTCATGGCAAAAAATTTTTTATGCAAAAAAAATAATGGACTATACATCGTCTTTTTTTCTTGAAAAAAAATTTATGAAAAAATTAAATGGAATCCACATCATCCTTTTTTTATGCAAAAAATCGTCTATTTTTCATGCAAAAAACTAAATGATCTAAGCATCGTTTATTTTTCATGGCAAAAAATTTTTTATGCAAAAAAAATAATGGACTATACATCGTCTTTTTTTCGTGAAAAAAATTTATGAAAAAATTAAATGGAATCCACATCATCCTTTTTTTATGCAAAAAATCGTCTATTTTTCATGCAAAAAACTAAATGAGCTAAGCATCGTTCATTTTTCATGGCAAAAAATTTTTTATGCAAAAAAAATAATGGACTATACATCGTCTTTTTTTCGTGAAAAAAAATTTATGAAAAAATTAAATGGAATCTACATCATCCTTTTTTTATGCAAAAAATCGTCTATTTTTCATGCAAAAAACTAAATGAGCTAAGCTTCGTTCATTTTTCATGCCAAAAAATTTTTTATGAAAAAAAAAATAATGTCGTCTTTTTTTCGTGAAAAATAATTTATGAAAAAATTAAATGGAATCCACATCATCCTTTTTTTATGCAAAAAATCGTCTATTTTTCATGGAAAAAACTAAATGAGCTAAGCATCGTTTATTTTTCATGGCAAAAATTTTTTATGCAAAAAAAATAATGGACTATACATCGTCTTTTTTTCGTGAAAAAAAATTTATGAAAAAATTAAATGGAATCCACATCATCCTTTTTTATGCAAAAAATCGTCTATTTTTCATGCAAAAAACTAAATGAGCTAAGCATCGTTCATTTTTCATGCCAAAAAATTTTTTATGCAAAAAAAATAATGGACTATAATACATCGTCTTTTTTTCGTGAAAAAAAATTTATGAAAAAATTAAATGGAATCCACATCATCCTTTTTTTATGCAAAAAATCGTCTATTTTTCATGCAAAAAACTAAATGAGCTAAGCTTCGTTCATTTTTCATGCCAAAAAATTTTTTATGAAAAAAAAAATAATGTCTTTTTTTCGTGAAAAAAAAATTTATGAAAAAATTAAATGGAATCCACATCATCCTTTTTTATGCAAAAGATCGTCTATTTTTCATGCAAAAAACTAAATGAGCTAAGCATCGTTCATTTTTCATGCCAAAAAATTTTTTATGCAAAAAAAATACATCGTCTTTTTTTCGTGAAAAAAAATTTATGAAAAAATTAAATGGAATCCACATCATCCTTTTTTATGCAATAAATCGTCTATTTTTCATGCAAAAAACTAAATGAGCTAAGCATCGTTCATTTTTCATGCCAAAAAATTTTTTATGCAAAAAAAATAATGGACTATCATCGTTCATTTTTAAAAAATTACAATGGACTATATATACATCGTCCATTTTTCATGGAAAAAATTTTTTTATGAAAAAAACTTAATGGACATCGTCCACTTTTCATGGAAAAAAATATATATGAAAAAAAATTTTAAGGACTATACATCGTCCATTTTCAATGCAAAAAATTAAGTGGACATACAACGTCTATTTTTTATGATAAAATTTCAATGGACTATACATCGTTCAGTTTTTATGCAAAAAAAAAATTTTATGAAAAAAGTTTAATGTTTTTAATGCAAAAAATTAAGTGGACTACACAACATCTATTTTTTCTGATAAAAATTCAATGGACAATACATCGTCTATTTTTTATGATAAAAGTTCAATGGATCATCATCGTTCATCGTTCAGTTTTCAAGCAAAAAAATTTTTTATGAAACAAATTTAATGGACTATACATCGTAAATTTTTCATGCAACAAATTTTTTTATAGAAAAATTTAATGGACTATACATTGTCCATTTTTCATGAAAAAAAATTTTTTATGAAAAAAATTTAATTGACTACACATCGTTCACTTTCCATGCAAAAAAAATTTTTATGAAAAAAACTTAATGGACTATAATAGTACATCGTCCATTTTTAATGCAAAAAAATTTTTTATGAAAAAAATTTAATGTCCATTTTGCATGGAAAAAATTAAATGATTATGCAAAGTCTATTTTTTCCATGTAGTTTTTATGAAAATAATAAATTTTTCATGTAAAAAATTTTTTATGAAACAAATTCAATGATATATATACCATCCATCGTCTATTTTTCATGTAAAAAATTAAATGGACTCTAAATGCGTTTATTTTTCATGCAAACAATTAAATGGACTATAATCGTCCATTTTTCATACAAAAAAATTTTTATGAAAACAATTTAATTAATAAATTGTCTATTTTACATGCCAAAAATGAAATGGACTATAAATCATCTATATTTATTTTTTATGCGAAAAATTAAATGGAGTGTACGAGTACATCGTCTATTTTCAATGCAAACCAATTTTTTATGAAAAAAATTTTATGGACTATATATACACATACATCGTCTATTTTTCATGCAGAAATTTTTTTTGAAAAAAATTTTATGGATTAAAAATCGTCCATTTCTTATAAAAAAAAAATAAATCGCCTATTTTGCATGTAAAAAATTAAATTGAATTTTTCATGCAAACAAAATTTTTTATGAAAAAACTTAATTTACATCATCCACTTTTCAATTAAAAAATTTAATGGACTAGACATTGTCCAGGGTCTAGTCAAAGGTCTGCTTCCTTTGAATAGTATGTAGATGTTGTTATACTAACACAACCAATTTTGTATACGAACCCACGACTTCCAACGTCTACACTATTAAAAAGTGAAGAGTATGAAATAAATCCGGGAGGTGATATTATGTCCGGTTAATTCACGAAGTACAATTAATACGAATATAAAGTAAATCCGGGAGACTTTATATTCCGCTACCGTGCAGCTAACGAAGTAAATTCGGGAGACTTCGTACTCGGCTAAATTTACGAAATAATATTATTTCGAATATAAAGTAATTTCGGGAGACTTTATATTCGGCTACCACGCAGCTAACGAGTACGATGTAAATTCGGGAGACTTCGTATTCGCCTAATTTACGAAATAATATTACGACGAATATGAAGTAAATTCGGGACACTTTATATTCGGCTACCGTGCAGCTTACTACAACGAGCACGAAGTAAATTCGCGAGACTTCGTATTCGGCTAATTTACGAAATAATATTACGACGAATATTAAGTAAATTCGGGGGACTTTATATTCGGCTACCGTGCAGCTTACTACAACGACGACGAAGTAAATTCGGGAGACTTCGTATTCGGCGACTCTACGAAATAATATTAATAATACGGGAAATTATGTAAGGTAAATTCGGTAGACCTTACGATCGCTAAAATACGGTTTATTTATGGGTTAAATACTTAGAACAAGAATCGGTAATGCTTTCGGATGACACTTTTAAGTGGCTTGCTTGCAGGCTTATTTGCATGTGTGTGTATGTCGTGCTTTGTTCAAGTATACGGTAAAAGGTACGTGAAATTTCACTACTGTATACGGTAAAAAGTACATTTGCACTTTTTATTGAATAAGACAATAAGTGTATCAGTACTTGTAACATCACGTTACATTGTCTATTTTTCAGTCAAAAAATTAAATGGATTATACATTTCTCTATTTCAAAAGCGCAAAATTAAATACATCGCTTATTTTTCACGCGAAAAATTAAAAGGACTATACATCGTTTATTTTTCATGCGAAAAATTAAATGCACTATACTCGTATATCGTCTATTTTTCATGGAAAAATATATCGTATATTTTCCATGCAAAAAATTTTTATGAAAAAAATTGAATGGACTGTAATCATCTATTTTTCATGCAAAAAATTTTTTATGAAAAAATTTTAATTTTACTGCATTACCGGCCTTAAGGATTTTCTCCACCATGGTATTTCCCGACACGGCGCAGCCTAGTAAAGATTTTTTTCTGCCTTGCAAAGTTTTCCTCGTTAATAACGTTTTCCTGTATGCCGGCCTTCGGCCGGGTTTAAGAATTTTCTTCACCAAGGTATTTCCCGACATGGCGCAGTCTAATAAATATATTCTGTCTTGCAAAAAATTTTGTATGAAAAAAATTTAATTTTACTGCACTACCGGCCTTAAGGATTTTCTCCACCATAGTAGTATTTTCCGACACGGCGCAGCATAGTAAAGATTTTTTTCTGCCTTGCAAAGTTTTTCTTGTTAATAACGTCTATTTGTCATGGGAAACTGCTCGGTATACATATATTAATAAAATGTTTATTGGCTGAAACGTCATATCCTCACCATATTATAGAAATTTGGCTAAGACTTTGGGCCGCCTGGTGACCCCCTTATTAATAAAAAAGTGTAACGTATATTTACAGAGTTCAAACAAGTGAGTTCCATTCTACCTGCTGTAAAATTTTATTTCTTTATCGTTCGAAACTTAGGAGTTATAGATCAATTTCTTAAGGTGTAACAACACACGGAAGTTATCGTTTTTAATTAACTTGTAGCTCTTATATCTCTGAAACTGCTAGGTATACATATAATGCTGCAATTTGTTTTGGGTGAAAGGTCAGCTTTTAAATACAAAAAGAAACATAAAAAGGAAGCGATTCCTGATTTACGCCAGGGGTAGTGAAGACACAATTTTTTCACCTTTTCAACTCATCGTCTTTCCTCTCCTTTCACAAAATCATCAAACATAAACACTTCAATGCAATTTCAGGAATTTAAATTTTATTTAAGTATATTTTTACATAGTTCATAAAATTTGATTGTTGCTTATATGTATAACTATTAAATTATATTATTAATATTAAGGCAATATTGGTTTAACATTTGAGTAGCTTCATTTTTTTTTTTTTTAATGTTGAGTCAATAAAGCAAATTCTCTTTACAATCTTGAGATCATAGATTAATTCCTTCTCAATTTCATTAAAACATTTTTAATAAGACTCATTGTACGAACAGATGGATGGGTTTCGGATAGGTTTCCCACTACTGCGAAAAGGTTAAAATAATAACAACGGCTTGCTGGCCACATTATTACATAATTATTATTTATGTAACATGACATAATTATTATTTATGTATTTACATACATATCTCAACTGTCTGTCCGTGTCCGGCTGGACAGGTTTTGATTTTTTCTGTTTGAAAGGTGACTTGATCGAGAGGGTTCTTAGCTATGTTTTAAGAAAATCGGCCAAGCCGTTTAGAAGATATCACATCTTTTCTAGATATATCGGAGATTTTTCAAATTTTTAATTTTTGTTATTTTGTATACATATCTGTTCAGCAATACTTTATTTATTTTAGTTTTATTTTTTCCACAAATTTTCGGTATTTTAATGCAACTTTTATTGTTTTTACAACGGGAAGGCTAATTTTTAAAAACTTATAAAAAGAGATTAATTGGCAGTTAATTTTGTGGCTTCTATTACTACAACATAAATTACTACGCTATTTATCAATATCGAGTCATATTTGTCAGAGTAGGTGCTCTTGAGAGCATTGGTAAACACCATAAGGAACCGTATGTTTGTATGGTGTTTGACAATGACGATATTGATTGAATATCTTAGGGTTTGTATCAACAAACATTAAATTTGATATTTGGCTTTGCCTAGTCGCTTAAGCTAATGCTGAAGTGACCTGATAAATGCGCCTTGACCTTAAACTTGCAGGGAAATCCGCTGCCGTTTTATTTTATAAAAAGTATTGCATTTTTAGCAATTTAGCGTTCATGTGAAAAGATTGTTTAAGAAGCACAAATATAATATTGCATAATTCTATGAATTGCTCGCAAAACTTGTTTTTTTTTTATTACATTACGACTTGTTGTATTTTTTATGAAAGTTGTTTATGATGAAAAGCACTAATTAAGTGCCCGCTTTACGATGTCGAAAGACAATATTCTATCGACAATTTATGTAGTATTTTAAAATAGAAAAATTTTTTTTCATATTTTAATGTTGCTTTCAATATATGCAAATTATCGATCGAAAGTTTTCTTCCGACATCGTGGAACAGGCTTTTCCGAATCAAGTTTTCTTAACAAGTTTTATTAAAATTTTTTAATACGTAAATTAAATTTTTAAGACAGTTTGGTGATATACTTATTTTTTTTCATTGATTAGGAAAAGAAATAGTGATGCCATTAAAATATTTTAACATAATATCACATTCTTATTGTATATAAAATATATGAGGGATTTTTTTTTGTTTAATTTCTTTAGCTACATTTAATTATAATAATGAAATTAATTTATAATTATATTTAAAATTATAATTAATAAGAATATATTTTATATATACCTATGTATGTATGTATGTAGAGTTTTTATTAACTCATTGTCTAGAAAGAAAAAAAGGCAGTTTGAAGGTAGAGCTTTGAAAAAGTTTCTTATTTGGAAGCATTTTTTCTACGAGTAAAAAGTTTTTAGCTAAACGGTTATGTTCTGCATTCCACGTGAAATTAAATAGTTTGGAATTTCCATATCATATCACCGAAAATATCGGGTACGAGTTAAGTGTATGTTGCAAACCACACAGCTCCGTCAAGCAAAGTTCAATAAGGGTATTCAGCGTTTGAAAAGTTTTGCATTGCACGCGTTTGCAATTGCAACTATTTTGTATTAATTGTTATTTTATCACAATCTAAGCAACAGCTAGCTAAAATCAGTCATTGCTACGGTTTCCTAAGTTTCGTACCTTGGAGGTCCAACAATTTTTTTTTTATATTAAAAAATAATTTTCCATCTCTGGCCAATAATTTCTTGAAATTGCATTTCATTATCATCCAAACTATTGAAATTATTACAAATACATTAAAAGAATGCTTATTTACAAATAATTTATGGTGTATTCAAAATAATTTGGAATTAATTGGGTTGCGTTTTTTAAGCATTTGCAATTCTGCCAGATCCTCTGCATAAAACCCACTACTAATGGGTAATTTTTAAAGTTGTCTCTGTTTCAAACGCTTAACTTTATATCAAGATCTTTGATGGCAATCTATAGTTTTGAAAATTTAAAAACAAATACGAGAAGCGCTATAGATCTAAATTGCAAATTGATTTGTTTCACTATACTAGAAAAATTTAATATATATGTATACATGCATACATATATACTATATATATTTTTACAATGCTTATGGGCAGGTTAAGCAACGATTATATTATTGCAATTTATCAGAAATTTTATTTATAATTATTAAAATCGATTTTTAAATATATATTTAAATATATAGTCACCTAAAATCCAAAAGGCCGTAACAACAAAAAATTAAAAATATACTTTTTGATTGATTATGATGTGGTTAACCAAATTACATCTTTCCTTAAAATTTTACTCACATATATTCAAAAATACCGATTTTATTCATTATTCAATTTGGTCTTAAATTTATAAGGTTTTTTGCTTCTCCTGTAAAAAAAAGTAAAAACTTTACTTACGGCCTTTTGGATTTTAGGTGACGATATATGAAATGACAAGGATATAACTTTTTGAAAATTCGTTTCAATTAAAAATATATCTATTTATATACGAATATGTACATTATAAAATAATTGCCTTTAATTTTTAAAGTATGTAGCATAATTCATTAAACACATTCACGACAGCAGCCTACCGACTGTCTATACGACTATAAATGCCGCTAGCAACAATTCGTCGGGTGGTTACTGGTTTGCCGCACAGTACAAACCAAACCAATAACCACCCGACGAATTGTCGTCGTACATATGCTTAGTTACTTAATTATTTTACTGTCGTTTTCATATATTTAAGTAATTCACATTTATAAAAATAAGTTTACTTATTTAAAATGGACTTATATCTTGTAAAAATTTAAAAACTAAACAATTTATTTCTTTATATATACACATATAAATTTTGAGATGTTCTTCTCTTAAATAATATCCAATAACTCTTAGCTATCTATCGTTTCACATTCTTTATTATATTTATAAAATTATCACCCCTATTCTGCGTTTCGAATCGAATCGAAATTTTCTCCGTTTGGCAACTTTGGTATTCTGCGTTCCGACCTTCGATTTCTTTTTCGATTCTATGTATTCTGCATTTCGATCGTAACTACGTTTTTGTAAGTTGTTATTTTAGTGACGGAGAGTCTTTAGATTTTTGTTTGTTTTTAGCTTCAATAAGTGATCAATTCAAAAAATAATGTAAGTATTAAATGTAAAAAAAAGTTTAATTAATGATCTACACAAGGTTTTTTCTTTTTTGTACTGAAATGTGATTTTTATTTAATTTATTACAGGTAGAAAGCAACAACAATCGAACAGTATAAAAAGTTGGCAAATTTGATTGCAACGAAAAACGATATTTTCTGCGGATTTAATTAAATTAAAGCAAATAATTTTTATTTTTGTGCTACAATTATCTGTAAAAACTGAAAATATCACCTCCGGTGGGACAGGATTCTTTATACTGGATAAGTTTGGCCACAAATACCTCTTGCTTATCTCGTGGTTCTTAATCTCTCTGTACTTAAAATTGCAAGAAGTTATTTAATAAAAATTTTCACAACATTTAATTTGTTTTAATTGTTAAATCACTTTTTTTGCACTAAGTTTAACTTTTTTGGTAAATTTATTTTGCAAAATGCTTTTTTCTGTAACTATTTCACACGTTTCATAGCAAAGCGGCTGGGTTAAACATACTCTACTCTTCTTTTTTTTCTTTCGATTCAGTTTTTTTTGTATAATACCATTTTTCGATCCGTGCGTAACTGAATGCGGGAACGTAATCGAAACGCAGAATAAGGGTGTATATTTGCTCATTGACGCCTACAAAAGTATAAATTAGTCTAATTGTGAAAATAATAATTTTCATATTAAATTTTTGACAGCTAGCCCACTGTCGCGAATGCGTTTAATGAATAAGTCATAAATGAATTAAGCGATGCACAAAAACTCTCTTAAACTACACATAAATATATGTATGTAATATTTGGCGATTTTGTTTCTATATTGAATTCCGTATAAAATTTATTAAAAAAATTATAATGTAATGTAATATACATATAAAGTTGTGCCCGAAATCCTTTCTAATTGTTGAGACAAAATTACTATTTTATAAATGGCAGTGTGTATTTGTAATACTTGATCTGCATTGATTATTTATTTAATCGGCTTCAAAAATGAGGCTATTTGTATACGCATCTTGAATGCTTTTTAATGACAACAATTTTGTAATAACTCTGCATTCATTTAAATTCTGCGGCAAAAAAGGATAAAGTGCTTAAATCGAGATAAGCTGTTTTTGAGCTAACGGTACCCCTGTAATCTTCATATCTAAAAGTAACCTTGGGCAAAATTGCATTTGTTTTGTGCGCTTTTTCGGGAAGTTATAGCGCAAATTAGGAAATTATGTATTCAATCAAATTTCTATTAGAAAATTTCGTTTTATACACTATAAATAGTACATTTGTTTTGAAATATACCAAAGTATAAACTAAATTAAGCTGTTATTCCATATGAGATTATAAAACGAAAAACTATACGAGTAAGAAGTAAAGGCCTGTCCCACGATGTCACCGCAAACGTACGATCGACAATTTGTATTGCAAACAACAATAACATTAGAAAATTTGTTGTTCTTTTCAATATAAGTATTCTATCGAACGATTTCTAGTGACATCGTGGGACAGGCCGTTACTCTTACTCGTATATTTTTTCGTTTTATAATCTCATATGGAATACAGCTTAATTTAGTTTATATTTTGGTATATTTCAAATCAAATGTATTATTTATAGTGTATAGAACGAAATTTTCTAATAGAAATTTGATTGAATACATAATTTCCTAATTTGATTGTAAAAGAAATAGATTTCTTAAAAACGACTTGAAAGTTTAAAAGTGCTCTACTGCAAAACAGTAAAATATGACTTAAGCACTTTTTCCTTATTGCCACAGAATTATTAAACAAAAATATTTTTTTTTGTGAACTTAACTACGAAATAGACTTAAACGTGGTTTAATCGATGACTGAGAGCTTCACTTGTAAATTAAGAGTTGCCAATATTGAATTATTTTTATTAGATGTGGTGTGCCGTTGAGTATATTAGAAGTAAATACGGCAGTATTTGAACACAATCAGCATTATCATGAATTCCACATGTGAAAATTTCGTTCACATGAATTTTAATTTCGTATCATCAATTCCAATAAAATTGAAAACTCACATATTTCCACTTTTTCCAACAAAACAAATCTTTGTAAATAATTTTCTTCATAAATTGTCAAAATATTTCGCAATCGTATGAAGTTTTTTGATACCAATTGTTAACACGTTCGGAAATTTAAATGTGAAATTTTATTTATGATAAGTCTGAATATAACATTTCTTTAAATTTGTTAAAAAAATTTTGCTGTGCATTTTTTTTTTTCTCTTAACTCTTCTTAACTGTTAGACTCCATTTTGTTAATTTATTTAACTTTTTTATTTTTTAATTTGAGTAGAACTGTATTTTTTTCAATCAAACATGATGAAATTGTCGGTTTATTTTTTTAACAGTTCTAGCTTTAGTTTAAGCGATCAGTTCAAAACTATAGTTCCACAGTTTCTTTTAAACTGTCCTTCGTTCATTAGTATTTGGAATTTTTATTGTAAATTATGTATACTTCGAAAACTTATGCATATTTTGTATACATTCGATTAAATAATTTTTTTTTATAATTGTTTACATACATTAAACTATATTTAATATTTTTATATTTATGTATACTAACAGTAAAATTATTATATTGTATTTATATTATTATTATTATAAGATCATCTTTAGTCTTAATTGTATAAATGTGGGGTATTTTTAGGCATGTGTGTGTATGCTTTTCTTTATTTGTTTGTATACATTCAATTTCAATATGTATTTAAATACAATCTCTCATTCTCACCCTTAATCTTAATAATTTTCTCTTTTCTTCTTTCTAATTATGTTTAAGTGTTGTTTAGTTATAGTCTTATTATGAATCTAACTCCACACTAGGGCAGAAATGCTACATATGATTAATATCATAATTGACCCTCTGGTATGGTAAGCTCTACTTAATGTATTATCAAATTTATCATTTTCTGATATCAATGGTGCTGTCCGCGTAACCTCATCATCTACATCATTCGATCGGCGCGGACATTTCATCCATTTGTGGGCCGACGATAATTTACGCGAATGCGCTACACGCATTAGATCATCGTTGAACTCCCAATAGCCGGTGCCCTTGAAGAAGTATGTTTTACGATCTGTATATAGGAAGGCAGCATCAATGTTGTAACCAATACCGGCCCATATTGCCAAACTGCGTGGATAATCCAATTCAACACGACCGGTTTCACGATCCAAGCCCCAGTACAAGGTGCCGCTGAAGAGATAAGTACGATTGTTGTGACCCCAAACAAAGGCAGCGTCTATATGATCGAGTGAGACGGGCAAGCCTAAAGATGTCAATGGCTGTTCTTGTATGAGAGTTACCGAGTCGAACACATAATATTTGCGCCCTTCAATTAAAAGAAAGCATGACATGATTATCCACAAATATTAGTAAAATTGTTCATAACTTACCTATAAAGAATACAATGTGCCGTTGACGATTTTCGTAGACGGCATCAATTTTATTATAGTTCTCCGGCAACTGAGTCCATAAGCGTCTCGTTTCTGTAGGATAACCAGGATAGAGACCTCTGTCACCAATGCGCCAAAGATACTAACAAAATTAAGAAGAATATTTTTTAATAAAGTGAAATCATTTAAAATAAAGCAGAAAACACAAATAAAATAAATAAAAAATAAAATAATAAATAAAATCAAAATGAAAGAGGATAATTTTTGTGCAAATAAATTTAATGAAATATTAAAAACAAACTGGCCCATGGGGGGATCGAACCCGCGACCTTCGCGTTATTAGCACGACGCTCTAACCAACTGAGCTAATGGGCCACATGCTTGCTCGATGACAAATACCATTTATTATCAATGAATGTTATTATAAATAGTACGTATGTGTGAATATATACGCCATGTGTTTATTATTCACAGATAGGGTCAGCGTTGCCAGTATTGATGATTTCTCACATTCTCATTTGAAGATTAAATTTTTTATAATAGGTGATTTTTTCTTTTACGCCAACTTTCACACTTTTGTAGTTCTGCCTGAATTTCTCATAAGAAGTGTGTGTAAATAAATATATGGAAGTTCAGGTTGGCAAATTTTACAAGCAACTTTTGGTTACTTAGTGTTGACTTTATAAAATGAATTTATAAACTTAAAAATATGAAAATGAAAATATATAAATAGCGTTGCAATAGTATTTAATTCAATTTATTTAAAAGTTAGTGAAATGAATAAAAATTGTTCTATATACATGCAACTCGTTGGTGCTTCCTAACGTTATTGAATGGAGAATAAGTAAAATCTTTTAAGTACATTTAACTAATTTCGAAACGAAAATATTTGTATAATATATGAAATTTTTTTTTCCCAAATTTTTACAACTTTTGCGGCTTTTTTTTTTTGAATTATTATTAGTTCTTTGTCATTTTATTATTTAATCTAATTGCACTCAAAATGCGTTGTGAATTTATGAAAATCAATTATTTCAAAAACAATTTTTTTATATGTATATAAAGACTTTTAGGGCCCGATTATGGTTAACAATAGTTGTTGTTTTAATGTTGTAAATTTAAAATTGCGATTACGGTTTACAGCACTTATTTGAGTGTTGTAATTTTATTTGACTATGTTGAACTTCTGGCGATAATGGTTTACAACATGTGTTTTTATGTGTTGTTAAAACTGTGAAAAACTTACAACTGCTCATTAGCTGTTGTCTTGTTGTCGTTGTTAATGTTAAATGTTTTTGCATACCGTTTATAACTGCAGTTTAAAATATTTCTTAGGAAAATAAAAAGCAGTTGGAAAAACTGGTGGAGTTGATGACACGCTTGGAAAGAAATTATACATTGGCGACGATTCACCCCGAGAAACCCACTGTTTTTACTGCTGTTTGGTTTCGTGCAAAGACTTTTCCATATTGCGGTTGAACAACTCCAAACACTCCTGCAAAGATGTCACACAATTGCGTTTGTGGTCGATTTTAAGCAAACGCAACACAATTCTTGTATAAAGCTTTGTCACACTCAATTGATCATTGTAAATTGAAAGATGCAAAATCTCTTTTACTTTCCATACTTGATTTGCCTACACCATTTTATGAATTTCCGTTTAGACCTCAAGAAGGTGTCCAGAACGTTTGGCGTTTTCCGTGCTTCTGCGGCCACAACGGAATTTTGCAATTCCCCTTTTTGCCATTGAAATTGGTGGTAAGGAATCCCCATAGTATTTATCAAGCGTAGCCTTAGTTTGAGTGATTAGTTTTTTCCGCAAAAATATTGCTTTTTCGATGGCTGTCAAATACAAAGTAAATGACGCAGCTTGTTCAAATTTGGCAGGAGTCAACTGATAGTTAGTTGCCTCCTGACAGAAGCAGTGTTGCCTGTTCAGTTAAGAGACGGAAAATTAAAAAAAAAAAAAAAAAAAAATCACAGGCTTATTGACCCGCCCTCTTATATGAAGAATTTCTTTAAAAATATTCTAATTTTACCAAATCTCATTGATTGTATTAAGGTACACTTTTATAATACATTAAACAAATTTTTCGCGTTCGTCATAATAATTTTCTATAGTCTTTAGTGCAATTTTTATCTTAAAAATTATCACATGTAATTTGGCTTACAGTGCGATACGAACTTTAGCCTAAGCAAATCATAAACAGACAAAAAAATAAATTTCGAACGAAAACAATTAAAATTAAAAAAACATAGTTATTTTGGAAGAGGAGAAGGAAGTGGGCCACGGTCAAAGTAGTTGATAGCATTTTATATGATGGATGATTACATTTAGAATTTACAATTACGTATGTATTACTTACCTGGCCCTTAAAAATAAACAATTCACCACGTATCATGGAGACGGCATCATAAGAGGTCATGCAAGTGTCCGGTTTTCTTGCTTTTGTGGGATGTGTTATGCGACGCTTTGTAGGTTTCGGTGGTGCTCGTTGCGGTGTCTGAGTTCGTGGGCGCCATGTCGTTGTAGTCGTTGTTGTTGTTGTACTAGTTGAGGTCGTTGTTGTAGTAGGTCTTTGTTCTGGATTTGGATATGAACGCGGTGGCGCATTGTTGTTATTATAATGTGGATAATGCTGATGCTGATGATGATGCCTGTTATTATTACGATCAATTGGATAATGTTGTGGATGATGGGGATAAGGATTATTTTGCGGATAATAACGATTAGGATAATTATTTTGTGGATAATAAACTAAAGGTCTTATTGTTGTCGTCGTTGTTGTTGTCGTGCTGGTTGTGGTTGGCCTTGTTTGTGGTATGAAGGAGCCCCATATTTTCACCTTGGAGCCATACAGTTCTTGTATAGCTGTGCGATCATCATCTGGCAGGGCACTGCCAACCTGATAGCCCTGATACCAGGGAAACATTATGGCCTTTTGATCAGATGAATGACCGAGTCCAAGCGAATGACCGAATTCATGTACGGCCACATTAAGTAAATCTGTACCTAGAACAGAAAAAATTTCAATTTACATAAACATAAGATTTAGCTTTTAAAATAAACTTAAATATATGCAATTTTTATTTATAACATTGACTGGCCTAATGCCATCATCATACTTCTATGTACTTCGTTTAATATTTAAAAAATTTTATACTAACAAAATTTTGTAGCACATTTTGCTTTCAAATTAATTTGCACCTTAAAAGGATATTTTGTCTGCTTATTATCAGTATGCTCTCAGCAGTCCAATCAATCATTACTGCTTCCTTTATACCAGTGTATAAGAAATATATTGGTATAGCTATCATCAATCATTACAAAATCAAATTTTTTTTTTTTGCTAAATGAGTACATATATTTAAAAGACATCAAAGACTTTAGTTTCTCCAAATAATTTTTTCTTTCGATTACTTTTCCATGTTTCATCAATACGAGTATGTTGGATCAATTTCTTAAGCATGTTAAAGAATTAAGGAATAATAAGGAAATAACAAAATTAACATGGTCTTGTAGTCACGTTTTGATCTAAATATTTTACAATTATTTGTTTAGAAAATAACTTAAATACAGAAATACTCTGCAAACATTTTGTATACAACTTGAAAATACAATTTGAGGCATATAAGGGTATGTACATGTGTAAGTTAAAATCATCGCGCTCAATGTCACTTTGACGGGTTTTACACAAGCAAAGTTTACATTGCAAAGTCTTAAGTTTGTAGAAGAAAAGGGAAAAGCACGAATGGGATCTCTTTCGCTTGCCATCTCAATAAATAAATAAAGCCGGCGTAAATTAAGCCGCCGCGTGACAGAAGCATTCAACTTTTTACTTTACTTTTTTTATTATTAAAATTTAAGTAAATTAATACAATTGCAATTAAAATTTTTAAACTTTATAAATTTTTAGCAGTTTCCATTGAACATTCTCAGATTTGGATAATTTTAGTGTCTGGCAACAGTTTTCGTGGCGGCGCTGCCGAAACTTTGCAACTTTGCGAGCGCGAGAGTTTAGTTGTTTTGATTTTAAAGACAAGAGAAAAAACACAGCTGTTTCAGCGTTGCAAACACTTGCACTTGTCAGCCTGCAATAATTTTTTATATGTACATACATATATATTGCCGTATTCATAAAAAATATTTTTTATGTTTATTACAGGATTATTTGACAAATTTGCCATATATATAAATATGACAAGTAAGCCCTTAATAAACCCAAAATATTTTTTATGAATACATTAGATAGTATATATATGAATTAGTACTTGAAATTTTCAAAGTTAGCGCATTTTATTATTATATTAACACTGAAATTTAAAAACATCAAAATGAAAGGGTATTCTATCAGTTAATGTTATTTTGACTACTTAATTTTGACAACTGACTTGCTGTACTATAGGAGGCACAATTGAAATTTTCAAAAACACTTTAACTAAAAAATCCCAAGATTAAAAATAATGCCGAAACGAAAAATCGGCCAAAATAAAAAAGCACTTAAATGAAAAATATCAACAAAAATAAAATAAATCGCTAAAAAGCAAAAAAAAAAACACACCAAAAGTAAAAAGAGTCGCCAATAAAACTAAAAAATGCGCAAAAAATCTAAAACAAATTAAAAAAATCGCTAAAATTAAAAAAAAAACGATAAACTAAAATAAGCGTCAATACTAAAAAATCTCCAAAAACCGAAAAAATTCGCCAAAAAGAAACAAGATCCGTACGTGTGCGACGCACACGCACGCACTTTACTGATTTTGCTTTCTTTCTTTGTTGTTGATACGATTAGGCTAAAGTTCATATGTTGAGTTAGTCAAATTATATTATAAATAAATTATATTGCATCAAAGACAATTGTAACTAAAGCCTGGTACTCTGTTCAAAATTTCACGCGAAATATTGACATAATCCATATAAAAAAATTTCACATGAAATATTCATGAAAAAATGTTGCAAAGCTTGTATTGTGTTCAACTCGTGAAAAATGTATGAAATGTATCTGGCAACATTTTCTTGCAATCTGCGAAATAATGTGACTGGCATTTATTTCGCGTGAAATATTGACAGCTAATTTACAAAAGTCGATCAATGTTGCATATGCAAACCAATTAAAGCGGTATTTTTTTTTTTTGGAAAAAGTAATATGGGCATCACTTGCTACGTGTCAAATTTTTCACGCGAAATAATCAATGTTGCTGAAAAATTTTCACAACTTCGAACAGAGTACTAAGCTTAAGACTGAAAAACAATTCTGCCACAACTCCTTTTTAGAGCCTATTTCACCAACTTATTAAATATCAATTCATATTTAAAAGTACTTTTTCCATAAAAAAAGTTACGAATATCGACATTTAAATATGAATTGATATTTAAATAGAGTTGGTGAAATTGGCCCTTAGTATTCGGTGTATTGAGTGAATATTTGGTGCCCGTCAATTTGTTCATGATGGTTCTTTATCGTACTTAAATTCTAGATACCACATCTAGTATCTGGAATACTTCCCCCCAAACGCCAAAGCTCATTTGAAACAATATAGTTTTTGTTTTTAAAAGGAACCCAGTTTACTATGCGTCTACACGCTTTGAACCGCATGCTCGAAGTACGTTGAAAAGCTGCGGTTAGACGAGCATTTTCGCTTGACAAATATTTATTTATCAAAAGCACTTTTCATTTTGCAAGTATGTGAATTAAGAACAACAACAGAGTTTCATTAATTAAAATGTCAATTCTTGTCTAATAATAGTTATTAGTAAAAAAAATTGTGTAATGAAAATTAATAAGTGTTTTAGTTTAAGGGCCGTTTTCACAACCTTCCGTTAGTTAAGGGTAGAACTTTGTCTGCCCATTAAATAGCTTTGAATTATTGCAACTTCCATTTTTTATTGTTATTATTAATAAAATTTAGTGGATAACAAAATAATAAATGAGGGTTTTATAATTCAAAGCCATTTATCGGGCAGATAAAATCCTACCTTTAACTAAAGGAAGGTTGTGAAAATGACAATAATACTAGTAAACAGAATAATTACGCCATACATCTAATTATAATTATTATTCTTTGGAATTATTTTGTAGATGCATTGAATAAAAAAAGTTTACAATTAATGACAAATTCAGTTTGAAGAGTGATGGTGATATGGACGAATTGATTATGGATGGGTTTATTGTATACTAACCAACCACTTTTATGCCAAAAGTAAATACGAAAAAATCATGCCAGCCAACTGCACGCACAGCATAAGAGTTGTTTGCAAATATGTATAATTTTTTTCCGCAAACGAAACAGTTGTTCCTGTTTGGATTTGCTTATTTGGATTTTGATTTGGTTTGGATGTTGCAGTTTAACTGTTTACTTTTACTTCGTGGCATGGTGATTTGGCTGCCATTTGTTATGACGTTTATAATGGCCAGGTTGGTTTTTATTAAAAGTTGTAAATTAGATTTTGGCTTAATTACATTTTGCATCAATTTGTAATGAATTGAGGCGGGTTTGCCGATAATCTCGCATTGATTCGCATTTGATGTGAATATAAAATAGTTGAATAAATTTTTTTTTTCTTAATATTTTGTTGGCAAAAAGTTCAGTTTTACTAATTATGGCATTTGGTAAAACGTTAATTGCGCAATGTAGCGTTAATATAATGATGTTTATCGCTAAAAATTATGGTTTAAGTGGGTTATAAACATGCAAAATATAATTGAGAATAATATTTTTGTTAATGCTATAAAAATGAAATACACACATACATACATTTGTACATATTTAAGCTTTGCATTGGCAAAATTAATGGCATATTAAAAGTTAAGTTTTGTTTTAACTTTTATAGTATTTTGTATTCAACTCAATATTTATTACATCAATTTCATCAATTCACATTCTTTTATTTTTCAAGAAAGAAATTAAAGTATGACAATTATCACTCATAATGAGAATTTATGAAAGCATTTTATATATTTATATGTATTCAATTCTATAATAATTCTATTCAATTCAATTCTATAATAAGAATACAATTCAATAATATTAATTGAAAATACTGCTGGCAAACTACGGCATTCAATATTGATCATAATTTGAAATTATTTCCATAAAAACTGCACTGAAATATTTGGAAATTTCTGGACGGGTAGTTAAGGTCTCTTGAAAGTAAGAGAGATGGTGGAAGCCATGTGCGGCTTACATGGTTCAGTGTTTTCAATTTCGAATGATCACTGGAATACGAGAAAGCTTTCCGCAGTATGAGTGTCATGTTTGCTCACAATCGACCATAAACTCAATCGCGTAACAAATTCGCAAGAGTGTTTGGGCTAGTTCAACCACAACGTGTACAAGTTTTTGTGCCGTTTCGTAACTGTGGTCAAAGTGCGGATTCACCACAACACAACAGGGACCCAACAGCAATCAAAACAGTGGATTTCTCGTGTTCAATCGGCGCCAAAGAAGGCCAAGCTTGCTTTGTCAGCGAATAAAGTCATGGTGATCCATTTTTTTTTTGGGAAGTGCAATCAATGGCAAATATTATGCCAACTTATTGGATCGATTTATGGAGGATTTGAAAAAAAAACGACAAAGCAAGACAAATCAGGCTACGAATTTCTCCCTCACCCACCCTATTTTCCGGCTTTAGCCTCTAGTGACTATTTCTTGTAGCCAAACCTGAAAAAATGGCTCTAGAAAAAAATTTCACTCCAGCAATGAAATCATCTCACAAGCAAATACCAATTTTAATGAACTCGACAAATCTTAATTTTTGGAAGGCAGAAAAAATCGGGAGACACGTTTTTTAAAGCTTATAAAACTAAAAGTAGACTACATTGACCCGCCATCGTATATCTCTCACCAGAAGTTCATTGTAAAGAAAAAAAATCAATTCTTCCACAAAATATATGCTAAGCTATACATACTCCTTAAAATTATCGCAAATCGCTGTATAACTTTTTTTAAAAACCACTGTGAGGAGTACCAACCTCAATTCAAACACATATTGTTTTAATTTTTATTTTTATTTTTTGTCCAAATTGGTGATGTAGAATAGGAAATGGTAAGAATTAATCAATTTCTCTGTGATACACTTCAACAATAGTATTTCGTAGTAATGAAAAAAATTTTTGATGCTAGACAGTTTGAAGGTCTTCACATTTTTTTTTAAATACATGAGAGTTTTTTTTAACAAAATAAAACTTTTTGTCAATACTATTAAATGCTTGGCCTGTTTTTAAGGCTTTTATTTTTTATGTTATAAATAGTTAAAATAACAAAACATCAATCACAGGGATTTTTGTGATTATATCTTTTATCGCATTTCTTATAGCCAGTAAGACAAAATTACTGATAGCGAATAAGAAATAATAAATCTATCAAAAGACAGCCAGTGCAATTCTTTTACGATGCCTGTAAAAACTGCTTAACATCAGGAAAAGCTTGAGATTTAATTTTTTTTTTTTTAATATTCTAACTTGGAATATTTTGCAATAGAATACTTTGCTTAGTAAATAAAACATTGCGTAACAGATATAAGAGATTTTTTTTAAACATTTTCCTTTTATTTTTTTTTGGTGAAAAAAATACGATTTAAGAGAATTCATTCATGTTGTGAAATGTTATTATATTTAATTGATGTACATACACATGTGTATTATCTACCAGCTTAATTTTAAATACATGTGTATGTACGAGTACTTTGTAATTTATTCAATTTCATACCAAAATGCCATAAAATTGATTACGATTCTCTGATGGCAATTAATTATTTATGGCTGATTGTATGTGCATTTTTTTTTTGTCAAATTATGTATGACTATAAAATAACATGTAACATATTACAATAATGTTTAGTAATATTGCTAATAAATATTTCAAATATTTCAATACTCTCTCTATACGTACCAGTACTGTCAATTCTAGGTTTTTTGCGGTATTTTTAGTGTTTTTTTTTGATATGTTCACATATTTTTCAAAATCATATTTGATTTTCTTGATTTATTTAAGACGACTTCGTATTCAATAAAAGAGAATCAAAAGAGAGAATTTTCCGCAAGGAAAACCTTGAGAAAAAATGTTTCGAAATGATTTGATACTGCGTTCGTATAAAAATATTTGCATATTATGGACTCATATGGGAGTTTTATTTTATTTTTTTTTTTGCTAAAATTCCAATCTTTCAATGCAAACAAAAATTCTTATACAGTTTTTTTCTGCATTTGTTGGCTAATGCTACAAACACAATTGGGACGAACGACAAACTTCGCATAGTTCGACGAACTTGCCTTGCCAATTAAATTGGACGATCTAACAGTTCTACTCAATATCTCTACCTTACTATGGATACTTTTGTAGCCCATATATACCAAGTTAAAAAAATATACACTGCGGCAAAAATCACCAAAAAAAAAATTAAAAAAATATTATGATCATGTACTTGCAACAAAAATAAATAAAAAAAAATTTATATCAAGTCTTGAAATTAATTAAAAGTCGAATAATTTACAGAGATCGTGAAAATGTTGAAAATTCGCAATATTGGAAACAAGCCCTGAACTAAAATTTATTAAAATCATTAACTCGGAGGAAAGCGCAAACATTCGGCCATGTCGCATTGTTCAATTCCATTCGGAAACGGAATTCAATCCACCCCATTATTGTAGGAGATGGTGTCTAAAAAAGAAAACTAAAATACGGAAACTTGTCAGGTGTGTCCAGACTATTGGGGGCGCTGGTATGCTGCATTAAATTGCATTTTCGAACGGAATTGAACTTTGTGACATGGCCGATTATCAAAAGTCGTCAAAGCTGGCAAAAATTTTAAACTTTAAATCCCTCAATCAAAATAAATAAAGAAAACAAAAAAACCTTGCAGAAATTACATCTTTCGCAAAAACAATGGTATTCGCGAAAAATGGCAAAATTTTAAACCAGTCACCACAATATTTATTACAAATCGTTCAAACTTTAAGAGATGCAAAAAATTCGGCAAAAACCGCAAAAATGGCAAAAATTCGCCAAACTAAAATTGCTAATAGCAGAGACGAATATTGTTTAAAATTAGCGTTAACTATCAAGAAGCTCAATATTTGCAAAAACCCGCTTTCAGCGCGAGAAGTTGCAAAATCGAAAATAAACCTTCAATTCATCAGAAATCACCAAAACTGTGAGAGATAATATAAACTCGAAAAAAAGCCGCAAAAAAAGAAAGTTTCTAAATGCATTGAGGAAATCACTTAGACTGCGAAGAATAACAAAATTTCAGCAAAATAAGATGGTAAGATGATGATGGAGATTGCAATGGCAAATTCAAACATTTAGTCGTCGTTCGTCGAAGTAGGAAATAGAAATAAACCTATCGCAAGTTCGTTACACACGACAACTTTCGCAAAGGTGTTTTTATTTCCTACATACCAGTTCTTTATAGAGCAATAAGTAATTGACTACAAGCAAATTATAGTCTTCGCGAAGCTGAGTTTGATTTCTGGACAGATCCAGTCATATTAATATCATATATTTCTTAAAAAAAAGTGTACAATGCCGTTCAAATTATGTTTTTTGTTTAGAACACAATGCCTCACAACGAAAAATAGCGAAAATTACTAGGTTGTCACTAGTACACAGTATTGCGATGTCACAAAATTCTATAATGTGTATTCAGCATTATGCATTAGACACATTCACAACAGCAGGCTTCCGACTACAAAATGTCAAGAATAGAATATATATGTTTATATGAGAGTAATTCTTTTGAAGACAGAAAGGCAACAGGGCGGCAGGTTGTTGTCCATGCTGATTTTGTCGTTAAAATTCAATTAAACCAATTTCTATTTTGTTTGGCTACAATGAAAAAATTCAGTGTTGCCAGTATAATACAATATGTTGAATGAATGATATCGTACAATTATTTCATATTATTTAACAGAAACAATATCCAAAAATTTATGTAAAGCATAAATTGATTCATTTTCTATACTTTTACATCATATAAGTATATTTTTAAATAGTAATTTAATTTTTATAAATGCGAAGTATTTGAAGGTGGCAATACTGAACTATGTATTTATACTTAAATATGAGGTGCAGATGGTGCTGCTGCCGTCTTCAAAATAATTTAGTAGCTGGCTACGAGGCGACAAATGCTGCTAGCGGCATTTGAAGTCGTGTGTTCGTGTAGCCTGCTGTGGTGAACGTGTTTAATGCATTAGTGTCTATGTTAATGTTAATCATAGTGCCCGCCTTCGTCGACATTTGTAGTAATGAATCTCGTCGTCAAAGTAAAATAGCAAATAAAAAGGGCTACACAACTTAAAAGTAATCCGCCTACCTAACATCAGAGACGCTGCTGTGCAATAGCAGCATTGTAAAACAAGTTAAGCTTAATAACTTAACACTTTGCCATCTGTCCTCTTTTCACTATCCCTTTCCTAACGCACATACACAAATATGTAGTAAGTGTTACTTCTCTTTAAAAAAAAGTTATATATCAAGCTTAACGCGTAAACATTTACTGTTACAATTTTTCAAAACAATGCTGTTTCTCTATTTGTTTTAACATTAACGTTTTTATCCGTTTTTCAACTATTCTGACTGCCTTTGTTTTTGCAACAGTTGGCAACACTGATAATTACATATACATACATACATATGAGCATATTTTATATTTTCGTACATTTATCACTTAACTCATAAAACACAAATGTAAATTTATTAAAATTATGGTTTATTTATTGCACAAAAGGGCAAACCACAGTCAACTAAATAGTCCGCGGGTGCAACGGTGGCTTTAGGCTCTAAAAATTAAAACTAATTAATATAGACAAACATTATTTTTTTTTTTTTTGCTTACATTTTTTTTTAATTACACTGTGGGTATGAGGAATATGAATTACTGGAATACCAACAAATAGAACGTATACGCACACGTATGTACTCGTACATGCACAAAAAATTGCAATATTTCTAATGCAAGCCACACACTTTGCGACCGTTGTTGCAACAAAGTTTTACTGTGCCAACAAAAAATTAGACACTACCCTACCAACTAGCTGCAATATAATGAGTTACTTTTTTGATTGCCAAATTTATTTACTGACTTACAAAAGACATTACACAAAACCAAAAAATAAATTGAACTTATTTCTTATTTTTAAATCAATTTAATTGATGAAAAGGAACTTTAAGTATAGTGAAACATATATAGTTAAGTATAGGTTTCAATGAGTATTCATTTCCGATATCAAACAAAATTGCCAGTACCTCGTTTCTGTGACTTGAGAGAAGTTTTCGCATCGAGGAAAATTAAATAATTATATTGGTTGTCCTTTCTACACAGAGTTATTCAAATAAAAACTTAAATAAACGCACAAAAAATTTCAAGGTATAAAGTTTTGTTTCTTACTCATCTTGTGTTTCACAGAATGATAAAAATTTGTTCGACGCGAAAAGTTCTCACATTCGTTACAGAAACGAGGTGCAATTCTCAAGAATTGATTATTTTAGTCTCACGCTTTGTTAAAATCATTAAGGTGGTAATCTACTTGGGAAGTTCTTCTACTAAAAATTCTTAATTCCAAACTCGATTACCTTTTTTAACATTTTTTGCTGGGATACAATCTATATAACCCGATTCTTAATTGAAAGGAAAAGTCTGCTTCTGTAAACAAGTAAGTATCAAAGTTTGAATAAGCCGCATCATTCGGTTTGTGTTTGACAGCCACTGAAAGTATACTAATGCTGGGAACACAACTGGGACGAACGGCGAATTTTTCGGTGCGAACTTTCGTCAATTTTTTTTTCTCTCTCTCTCTCTCTGTCTTTTCACGCACAATAACCAACTTTATCAAATATAAGAGAGGGATTCGCTGAGTAAATCGACGAATCGTCGACGTGCGCGAAGTTCCTCGTTCGTCCCAGTTGTGTTCGCAGAATTATGTGTGATTTGAGAAGAAAATTAAAAAATATTTTAATTTTGTGTGCTCATTAAGCATTATTTTTTTGCAGAAAAAAGCTGTCACTCAAACAATTCAATGGTAAAAAATGTGATTTACTGAGTTTGAATGTGGCCGTGCAAGCACAGCAGATGCTGGGCGTTCTGGGCGCTCAGAATCGCAAGAAATTCACGATATGGTGTTGGCCGATCGAAAATTGAAAGTGAGAGAGATTGTGAAAGCTATAGGCATCTCAGAGAGCTCAGTGGGTTAACTTTTGAATGATCACTGGGGCATGAGAAAGCTTTCGGCAAGATGGTCGCCGCGTTGCCCTACAATCGACCGCAAATACAATTGTTTGACAACTTCACAAGAGTGTTTGGCGTTGTTCATCCGCAATATGAATGAGTTTTTGCACCGTTTCGTAACCGTGGACCAAAAACAGATCCACGACAAAACACCAAATACCACACAGAAGTAAAAACAGTGAGTTTCTCGGGTCAATGAAATGAAATGAGAAATTGTGTTTTTTAGCCAATAAGAAGTAATGGTTCGATTGTTTCGATTCAAGTTATTTTTCGCCAGGATAGGAAATAAAATTATTTTATATCCGAAAAACCATGTTTTATTCAAAAAGTCACATAGTTATTGGCTCGTATTGCTCTCGTATGTTTAGGAAACTGTTATAGTTGATGTGTATGCCTTTACCAAATGTAGAAAATATCATCCCACCGATGTAATATTTCCTCAGTGGATCAGAATAGTGGCTTCATGTTTATACATTGAGTTAAACTTATGCCACAGAAAATGCAAATTATTTTTAAACATTATATTTGCAAACATGAAAATTAAATGCTAAATATTTGAATATATTATTATGTGCGAACATAAGCTGTTAATACACATACACATTGTTTAGAAATCTATATAAAACAATTTACACATTTAAAAGCTGTGTAATGAAAATACAATGGGGCAGAGTCTATTTCACCAATTTATTTAAATATCAATTCCGATTTAAAAATAATTTTTCCATACAAAAATTAATGAAAATCGACATTTAGATATGAATTTTTATTTAAATAAAGTTGGTGAAATTGGCCCTAAGAGTTTTAAAAGCAAAAAAGATCAAAGGGAAAAATGTAATAAATATTAAATTAAGCGTTCGTCAAATATATCTTTCGGGATTTTTTTTTAATAAAGAGAAGTAGCAGTCGGGCAATGTATACCTATGCCAATGTTACCTTCTTTAGCAAAGGGATAGTGATAGAGAAGTCAGGTGGTGAAGGAAAAGATAGAGGAAGCATCCATTCATTCATTTTTTGACAACTCTGTTTTTAGTGCAGTGTTGCAGCGCCTCTGTCAATGATGTACATTAAATTTTTGGAGAATTTTTTTTTGGTTATGATGAGCTGAAATTATGTACTATAGTACCCAATTAATCGAGTTGTAGGCTCAAATCAGTTGGGGGGTGTGTTGGCTGAAGTATTTACTACATTGACTACAAAGCAAATGACGGTCTTAGAAAGCCCGAGTACAATACTTGGTTAAATTCTGTTATAGGAATCTCAAAAATTTTTTTTGATAAGTATTAATTTCTAAGCTAATGCATATCACAGCACTCTCCTCGTTGATATTTATGACAATAAATCGTCAAGAAGGTAAAAAAGCGAATAAAGTGGCTACAAACCTCAAAGTAATAGGCCTAGGTAAGACCAGAGGTGTGGCAATGATGCTTTAAAAATTAACAAGACGCACAATTGTACCAGGGTTGTAAAATTATTTAAGTTTGATAGTTTAATATTTCACCAATCCTTTTTTGATTATCCCTTGGCGAATGCCCGTAATTTCTACATACAGATAATTTACTCAAGGTTTTCACCTATCAGCCCTAGTTTGAAAGATGGGGTTTTCCGCAAAAATTATGCTTAATGGGTACACGAAATTCGCTTTTTCCATTTTCTTGCCAAATCATGCGACACTCTGCTATCAGTGGCTGACAAATTCAATTCACACTGGCCAGTTGACAGGAGCTGTGTTGTCAAAAGGCGGGATATTAAAAAAAGACGCTGGTCTACTGACCTTCCCGTTATTATGTGCGTTACCTCACATTCTTTGATTTTTATTTTATATAATAAAAAAAAATTATTTTTTTTACTAAATCTCTCCCATTGTGCAGCGGTTAAAATATGTTTATTTTATTTGTGTGATGTAAATTTGTGAATATAATTATTTTGTTTGTTTTCGCTTTGCTATATTAAAGTTGCTGTTGTTGTTGTTTTTTTTTTCTGCACTTGTGTATCTATCACTTTTAGTCAGTAAATAAATTGCAAAACCACAGTTCATTCGCTGAAAACCACGTTATCAGGTTGCATTTATTTAGCACTAATGTAATTAATTAGTATATAATATACTGTGCACAGACAAACGTGCATTTTTATTTTCTGCATAATTACATTAAACAGCTGTTTATGTATAACTTAAATAAAAAAAAAATAAACAATCTATTTTTTCATCTTTAACCAAACAAAAAAAATTTTCCTTTTGGCAGCAATAAGACTATACACTCATTAAGTCCTAACTAATCAGCTTAGCAATAAGACTTGCATCTTTTAAACTAGAACTAATCTAGGCACAAAATATAATCAAACTGCGTTCATACTTGGCTTTAAAAGACTTTACATTTTTTAAGAAAAAGAAAAGGAAAACTGTACGAATTTCATTACAATTTTTATTTATTTATTTTATTTATTTATTTCATGAATACTTTACAAAGTAAATTTGCAAAGTATTGTTGCACAAATATGGGCGGGGTAACTAGACCATATGCCCAAGATGTTATTAACAGTATTTTAAAAAAGTTTTTGTGACTGACTATACACGACCTATGCCTTCACATAGGAAGTAGCAACGTGGTTGTTAAAAAAATTCCACAAAAGAACCGCAAGAATATATGAAGGGGTGTTCTGTAAACCGTACGTTTTGAAATCGCCTAATTTTCAGGAAAGAACTTAATTAAAAAGGTGACTTGTTGCATCTTTTTAATTGGTTTTAATATTTTAGCTGTTTAAGATATTTTATACGAACTGACCTGCGAATGCGCTAAGTCGTTCGATCAGCAGATCACTGTTTTTCGTTTTTGAAATCGCACGATTTCAAATCGCGCGGTTTGCAGAAAACCCCTGATGGTTATCCATGACAGATCAGTCAACCAGTGCGAGCGAGACGCAAAACTCTCGAAGGCCAATAAACAACAGTGGCCTGGTTGCACTTAAAAGAAATAATTGCCAACGACGCTTGATGTTGACTCGCCCAGAGCTGCTTTACGACTCATTAAACTTTTTATTTTCATTCTTCTGAACAAAAAAATTAAAAAATGTTCTTAAAAAAATATTATTCCATATTGTTGAAAGTTTTCACACAAAAGAGATAAAAAATTTATGTTGTAATCTTAAGTCAAGGCTTCGAAATTTAATTATTCTATCACTTTAAGTTCGAAAGCGGATTTTTGGTAAAGAGCATATAACGCAAAAGCGTGATTTGCAGAACAGCACAAAATCGTCTATGTGATTTCAAATAGGTTCGTGATTTTCAGAACATGCCTGTACTCGTATATCAATGCGATGATTTGTATATAATAGGTTAGATGACAATTTTTATGATGCCGAAGTTGCCACATGTTACACATTAAGCATTAAACACATTCACTACAGCAAGCTATCGACTATTTTATTATTATTATTATTTTGATGGCAACAAGGCAACAGACTACAGGTGGTTGTCCGCGCTACATTTGTCATTGTAGTGAAATTATTTTTAATTATTAATATAGCTAAAAATTATTCCCAAGAAATATTTTTTATTAATAAATATTACAAAATAAAAAAGAAAGTTAGAAAATTTTAATGCTAATTGCAGAAGTAATTATATTTTTATAAAGCGAAAAAAATGATAATTCTCGAAAAGTTGCAAAATTTTAAAAAAGCCATATTATTAAATAAGAATAGCAAACACTGTAAAGTTACGAACAGCGGGATGATAATAAAGTGTAATAATTTTTAAAAATCTTCAAACCTGTTAGAAAGCTAAAAAAACACACACAAAAAGCCGCTTTATTGCGAACTTTGCAAAAAATCGCGACAATTTGCAAAATTTTAAACAACTCATAATATTGATCAAAAATCGATTTAACTGTATGGAATGCAAAAAAAAATCCTACAAAAATCGCGAAAATTACGAAAACTTGCAAAAACTTATTAACAGCGGGATGATAACAAATCAGCAAAACTCTAAGGAAGCTAAAAGCATGCAAAAAGTCGCTTTAATTGCGAACTTTGGAAAAATTCGCGAGAAGTTGCAAAATCGGAAGCAAGTCCTAAAATTGATTAGAAATCGCAAAAGCCATTAAAAATATAAAAAGTTTGAAAAAAACGCGCTAAACTCGAAAGCTAGCAAAAAATTACTAAATGTATTGAGGAAATGACTAAACCTGTAAATAGTAAAATTCGCCAAAAATATAAAGAAATAAACTGATTTGTTTTTATATTTTTGAATAAACTATTTTATTTTTATAAATGTGAAATATTTGAAGCGGCACCATTGAAATATATATTTATACTTCAGTGGCCCCACTGTGCAACGCTTAAGAACTTATAACTTCAATGCTTAAATAACAACTCACTCAACAGCTTGTGTCTTTGGCCATTTCTCACGATAAATTTACACTTTTCGTTAATGTAAAAAAATAGATAAATATTACTTACCCCTGTCCTCTTCCTCTTCATTTAGTTGTTCTGGTGTAACAGCCCAATTTTCATCAGCATCAAAATGAGCATCACCACCACGTCCACTACCTGGATAGAAGGCATGTGCTAAAATTAGACCAGGACCATCAAATTTATAGCCGTCACCATGATCACGTCTGTAAATTGGAAATAAATTGATGAAAGTAAAGAAAAGTTATCCAAACAAGTGGCAGTAAAATGGAAATTTATATCATTAATATTGAAAAGCTGCTAACGTTGTACACGAAATAAAATGGGCGAACAAAAAAGAAATCAGATAAGAAAAAATGCAGAAGTGTAGTTTGGAAAATGATTAAATATTCTATTAGTAAATTTACACTTTATAATCATTCTTGAAACTGAAGAGTGTAAAGAATATAAAACTTTTATTATGGATGAGATTCGCTAACATTTCTTTTTTATGCTGGAAGAAAACTTAAAAAATAAAAATAAAAAAATAACACAAAACGAAAGAATAAAAGTTTTTGTTAGTGCTTTTTTTTACTCGCATCCCATGAAAAATATTTCATTCTTATTAGTGAAATTCAAAAGGCAATTAAAAAATTCTTTAAAATATTTTCATGTTAAACTTTAATGTTTATGTAATAAATCTGCAGCACATTTAAGTGGAAAAAGGGTAAAGGATCTATAAAATTGTTATTTGCAAAATGTTCTTTATGTTTTTTTTTAACTATTGCATATAAATATTTATTAAAGCATGTACATTTCGCTGTAAAAGATGCAATTTGTTTTAATACTCTACTTTTAAAATTTTAAATGTGTGCATGAAAGTTTTATTTTTCACTCAAATCGAAATTCACAAATCTCTGAAGAAATTAACATAAAATAACATTTATTTGGAGGAGGATGCACTAATATTTTCTACAAAGTCGGTCGCTGAACATACCCTACACCTCAGATGTAAAGAATATATCGCACACTAAATCATAAACAATCACAACTCAAAAAAATCTCAGATGCTCAGGAGTGGCAAACAACTGTCTACACTGTACAAATGACACAAGTATGTCACATAAAAACAAGCGTAACGGTATTTTATATTTTTCCAAAAGACTGAGTTGTAAAAGAAATTTTTGCCGCCGTTAGAGTTTTGTTCAGTGAACTGAACTGTTCAGTGAACTGAGCTGTTCAGTGAACTGAGCTGTTCAGTGAACTGAGCTGTTCAGTGAACTGAGCTGTTCAGTGAGCTGATTTATGAGGGTGGCGTTGGCTGAAGTAGTTATCGCGTTGACTGCGAAAACGAAGGTCATGGGTTCGAGCCCGGTATCAGACATTCATCAAATAACAACACCACGCATTTTTCTGATGTACATTAGTGTCTCTTTGTATCAGTTGTTGTAGGAAAGTTCAAGTGATGAAGGCATAGTCACTGGTCACTGAATTATACCGACTTCAGCAGATACTAATCCTAATGTAACATCAGAGCGCCCTCCTTCGTTGTGTAACAAAATCATCGGCGAAGTAAAATAACCAATACAGTGGCTACTAATCGCAGCTTCAAAAATTTAATACGCGTCATTTATTATTAAAAACATGCATTATTAAAAACATGCAAAAATCAGAGTTGTAAAATAATGAAGCTTTCCTCTATCTCCTCCTTCACCAGCTGTCTTCTCTATCACTATCCCCTTCCTAAAGAAGGAAACTCTTAGTAATAGTTGGAGGCATTCATTGCCTGACTGTTACTTCTCTTTGAAAAAAAAAATTGTTTGTGCATTAGTGCGCAATACAGTTTCATATACTGAAGAAGGAACTTTAACAAACCCGATGTGATCTTTCAAAGCGCCGGCACATATACATTTTATTTTAGGTCTCGTCTATCAGAATTATCCGAACATTATCGAAATTGTATATGTGACCTTCACCAAGAAAAGGGACCTAGTGTGTCAAAAAAGAGTTTGGACTTAAGAGAGGATTCTGGTACCTAAAAGGGTGTAGAATAAGATGAAATGAGCTAGATTTCTGATAAAAATTTATTTACCCCATAAAACGTACAAAACGAATTTGGGAAAATCGATAAAAATGATAAAAACATTATTTATTATTTAAACATTATTAAACTTCATTTTCACACACTGGGTGCCTTTTCTCGGAGAAGGTCTCATATAATATATGGCAAATATAATTCTGGCAGAACCACAGCAGGGAGAAAGGGTTATTTTTAAAGCAAATTAAACTTGAGCTGTGTAACTTTGAAAGAAAAGTTTAAACAAAAATCTGGGGAAATGGAGACAAACAACTAACCCTTTATTTGATAAAGATGAAAATAGCAAAGTATAACTCATGAGTTCGTACCCTAAATCGGGCAGTTTTTAAAAAGTTTTATTTCGTACGACACATTTCATAAAATGCACGAACGATTTCTGCACTGAATATTCTTTTTCGTACAAAAAGAAAGCAATTTCCGTTCACATGATTGTATTGAAAACATTTATCTTTGTTTTTCTAACTTATTTTTCTTTTCAAAATAAATTGTCGAGTTTTACAAATGCAGACAGTTGGCTGCTGTAATAAGGGTACAAGCAAAATTTTTTATAATCTACAAAAATTCACTTGCACATTTATTGAGGTTTATTATGAACAGCAGCCATCAACTGGTTGAAAAGTGCAAAAGTGTTTCAACTAAGGTTGAAATAGTTATTGAGAAAACCAGTTGATTAAGTTGTGAATAAATAAATAGGTATTCGCAATTGTGAATATGCATTTGAAGGAAAAAAAATTTAGAGCTGACAAATGACAAAAATAAGATGCAGTGAATGTGCGGAATTTGTTTAAAAATTAGTAGAAAATTTCATTTCATTGTCGCATATTCTTCCTATTTTTTTCACCAACCGCTTTTGAGCAGAGTCCCTTTGCGATGTCCGGGTTCGCTTCCATTAAGTTTACAAGCCTTGCAATTTGCTTTTTGTTGCTCATAATTCGCGCCCTTTTGCATAAAATCAATTATTTTGTTTATTTTTAACGACATTTATTTATATGCATTTCTATTTATTTACCACTTACATTTCGAGTGAATATTTTTCTTCTACTGTTTTGTAGTTGCAAAAAACGGAGAACTAGATTTCCGTTTCACAATAGTGAATTTTTTAGTTGCTCATTGAAAAGTTAGAGTTTTCAACCGCTGGCTTTTTTTAATACTGATTTATCAACTTTGTTGCAGAAATTTCTTTTATCAACCACACGTTGCTGTTCATTATAAACCTGATTTAGTCAAATTAGATCTTGCAGTTGAAAGTTGTACAACAAAAAATTTCTTTGAGTGGCAAGCATTCAAATATTTTAATTTTATTAGATCTCTCTGGCTGGTATTTCCCTTAGTTTATCAGTCATTAATTGATAGTAATCAATGCAGTTTTTGGTATTATAAATAAACATTTTAATCTTTTAATTTTTGTGAATAAATTCTTATCTATTGCGAACATGTTGCCATAAAACGAATGTCTTATTAATACTCCTTATCTTTTATTCTAAACACATAATTTATGGCTGTTGGGAATTCTGACTTTCATATACATATAAATATAAATATATATAAATATACATAAATATGTATGTATGTATGTACGAGTATATGTACATACGAGTACATCGATGGTCTCAAGTAGAAAGGTCCTAAATTAGTATTTTTTTACGAAATTGAGTTTTCCACTGATTCCAATACATTTCACTCAAAAATTTATTGCAATAGCCTAAAAAATAGTGATTATTATTCATTGAAACCTGCATTTAAAAAAAGTTACATTTCGAATTGAGTCCCAGCAAACAATTTCAAAAAAGGTAATCGTGTTTGGAATTAAGTATTTTTGGTGGAAGCTGTTCCCACTGGATTACCAACTTAATGATTTTAACAAGGCGTGAGACTAAAATAATTGATTCCTTAGAACTACTTACTTTTTTTATTTGGCGAAATGATCACGTAATCTATTAAAACTAAAAAAAAACATTCTTCTCATCAATGAAGTTCTATATCATTTTTTTTTAATTTTATGTAATGTAATTTGTAAGCGAGTAATGAAATTTGGCAATCAGAAAGGTAAAAGTCATTATATGGCAAGTAGTCCTGATGGTAATGTGTAATTTTTTGCTGGGCATAACCACAGAAAACAGCTGTTCGAACCAAACTTATGGGCAACACTGTATTTGATTATAGGTGACTCGCCATAACGCCATAACCATTACCATAGAAACCAACTGAATTTTGGTTTAGTTATGGCTATGGCATTATGGCTATGTCACGTCTAATTTAAACTTTATTGACGAAATAAAATTTAATTTTTCTCTCAAGAATTGAGATATTGAAGATATTTTTATGAAATTTTTACACAACATGAAGAACGATATGAGGATTAATTCTGCATTACTAACTCGAAAATTCCATTTTTTGAGTTATGTAGTTATTTGAGTAATGATGGAGAGAGAGAGAGAGAGACGAGGGGAACAGTAAGGTTTCTTTCCCGTCGTCTCTCTTTTCTAACAAACTAATCAGCTAAGCAATAAGACTTGCATAGTGTAAACTAGGACTAAGAGATCCTCTGAGAAAGATTTGATTTCAATAAGCACTTTCTTCTAAGAAATTAATATAATTTTTTTTTTTGGAAAAAAGTATTTGAAAAATTACAAGATATTTAATAAGTCCATTTGTGAAAGTCTACTCATAATATTATTTTTTATAGTTTTCTTGAAAAGCTAACACAAAAGTGTGCTTTACGTAAGAAATAAATCACTATGGTAATAAAATGATTTGCTATCAGTTAGTAGTAGCAATATTTTGAACTTCTGAGATAACGATTCGCATATAAAGACATCGCATAGATATCATGCAGTAAATTATAATAATAAGCCACTTGTTAATCCTTTTTGATATACCGAAACTTTCATATAAAAATGGGTTGCAACTCAAATGTTGTCATCAGTCGTTTTCTATCAACATGTTGAAGTTCGCAGTTCTATTGGCAGCAGTTGCTTGCACTTTGGCAGCAAGCATTCCTGAGGGCATGCTTCCACAATTGGATGGTCGCATTGTTGGTGGGGAGGCCACTAATATTGGTTCTTTCCCCTGGCAAATATCTCTGCAGCGTAGCGGTTCCCATTCCTGTGGTGGCTCGATTTATAGTTCTAAAATCATTGTAACAGCTGCCCATTGTCTGCAGGGCGTTTCTGCTTCCTCCTTAAGAGTGCGAGCTGGTTCAAATTACTGGAATAGTGGCGGCGTAGTGGTAAGTGTTGCTTCCTTCAAAAACCATGAAGGATACAATGCTCGTACCATGGTAAATGATATTGCTGTCATCAGGCTATCTTCTGCATTGTCTTTTGGAGCAAATATTAGAGCTATTCCCTTGGCTACTTCTGCTCCAGCTAGTGGTGCTGCTGCCGTAGTGTCTGGTTGGGGTACTACATCATATGGTGCATCTTCCCTTCCAGCTCAATTGAGATCCGTTGATGTTAAAATTGTGAATAGAAGTTCGTGCGCTTCGTCTGCATATGGTTATGGCTCCGATATTAAATCCAGTATGCTCTGTGCCTACACTGTCGGTAGCGATGCTTGCCAAGGCGATTCCGGTGGTCCATTGGTGTCTGGCGGTGCCTTAGTGGGTGTTGTGTCTTGGGGCTACGGTTGCGCTTATGCCAACTATCCCGGTGTTTATGCTGATGTTGCCGTTTTACGTTCCTGGGTTATTAGCACTGCTGGTTCTATTTAAAAAGGATTTTAAATATTCCACACATTCTAATTTCGCTTTTGTTTCCCTTAAAAGTCTTGTATACATGCAGGTACACAATTAAATATACATATATAATTTTACGAAAATAGCAAAAAACTATAGTTTAATTATTTTAATAAGAGCATTTAATAACAACGAACAACACAGGAAAAACTACAAGATTTTAATGACTGGTTCTGCCAGAAGACACCATTTGGAAAAATTACGTCACAGGTTTTTATTTATACTGGTTCTTGTTGCGAGTACGCATTAGAAACCATATATCATTTGCATTTTAGGTGTAAAATGTGTTCAGCACTTTTATGAAATATACTAAAACTTAACACTAGAAATAAGTCAAAACTTTCAATCTGTTTAAAATTACATTTTGGACTTATTCACACTTCCATTTAAAGCGTCTTCCAGGGAAATTTTTTTAAACATTTTAGCCCTCTAACTTTATGCGCGTGGGTTGTCTTTTTTAGGTTTCCTAAAAGAGGATCATATAATACTGTTAAATAGCAACGGGTTGTCATAAGTATGACAAAATTTTATCATGAAAGTTTTCATCAGATTTTTTTTGTCTTTTTGATTACTTTTGATGTGATATTAACGTCAAAGATTTAATCGCATCGCGCCATCAATCCGAAGAATTGTAGAAGCTCTATATTTTTACATATATTGCAGTGTTGCCAATTTTTTTTTTAGAGATTATCCCCAATTTTTGATTTATCTTCCCCGAAAATCCCCAAATTGGGTTTTTTTATTCAAATTTTTCTTTTGTAAAAAAATAATTTTTTTTTAATTTTCCCCCTGTTGCTACAACGCAGGCAGCAGACTTGAGTATAAAATTTATATGAATTTTCATACAAATTTTCTAGACGAGCCGTCTGCCTGACGTGGAAACTGCTCATTAATTAAAAAAAAATTACAAAAATTACATATTTACGTTCCTTTTCAAAATGTTTGACTAAGAGTTAACGTCCCTGTTAGCTTTTAATTGTACATTGTGAAAAGGGCCGTTATTCAATAAAATTCATTTATGTATATCAATAGCTATATTAACATTCATATTAATTTAATTTTTAATCATAAAACTTGTAAGGAAAAAATTGCACATAGTTTATTATACACTAAAATAAAAAACTTTTTAACCAAAGTTTACCATTTCAAAATCTTCAGAATCGAAATCTTCTGGTTCATCAGCCTCAGAAATTTCGTTGTACATAGTACTTTTATTAAAAAGCTTTAGCATTTCAGCAGAAGGATTAAATGTGTCACGACAAATTGAATTATATTTAAAGTGTGTGTTTATTATAAGAAGTGCTTCCATTTTGTTACGTATACATATTTGTTTGGTAGTGTTCATTGTTGGTTAATCTGCCTTGATACTTCTTTTTTATATATTAGAAACTAGATGAGCCCGGCAAACGTTGTCTTACCCTCAATACATTTTTTTTAACTACAAATTACTCCATACAGTAGTCACTTGTTGGTTAAAAAACAAAACGAAAACCTACCCGGTATTGACCCGAATCTGTGTTGAAAATTTCAGCTTCACAGGTCTTATAGTTCAACAAATCATGCGTTAATAATGAGCACACACTGCGATTTTATATACATATATAGAAGATATATAATCTAGCGCCATGAAATAAAAAAATCGGCAAAAAATAAAAAAATTGGAACTAAAAAAACGTTAAGAGGCAAACAAAAAAATTCGCCAAAACCAAAACAAAAAAAAAAGTCAAATAGGGAATAAGACATAGTTAACATGATGATATTTTCCATTTTTCCTGAAATACGATTTTTGGTGCTTGCGAACGGAGTAGAAAAATCACATTTTCTGTTTTCGGTGTTTTTTTCATCGTTTTCTTTACGCTCATTTGTCCGGTTTTATTCTTGTTCGTCTATTGGTGTGACAATATCGGTTTGATATGAAATAAGACGGGAAAATAGCTAATTGTTTAATGAAGTCGAATGAGTCACTACCTTTGGTAAAATATAAGGATAAATCTAACCGCAAGCTTAATTGATTGGTCAACGTACTTGACATTTTGTGGAATTGCCCATACATATATGTATATATAAATTTTTGTATATATAAATTTTTATAACTTTCTATAAAAGTTAACACGCAAAAAGCAAATATATTAATAAAATGATACGCTTTCGTTTTTCAATGGAGCTATTTTCAACTTCTGTGATAACGATTTGCAAATCAAGACATCGTTGATAACGCGAAGTTAATCAAACTAATAAATCAATTGTTAATTTTTTTCGATATACCGAAATTTTAATATAAAAATGGGTTGCAGCTCAAATATGTCATCAGTCGTTTTCTATCAACATGTTCAAGTTTGTAGTTCTATTGGCAGTAGTTGCTTGCACTTTGGCTGCAAGCATTTCTGAGGGTATGCTTCCACAATTGGATGGTCGCATTGTTGGTGGGAATCCTGCTGAAATTCGCAAATTTCCCTACCAAGTGTCTCTGCGTCGTAATAGAGCCCATGCCTGTGGTGGCTCGATTTATGCCTCTGAAATCATTGTAACAGCTGCCCATTGTCTGCGGGGCGTTATTGGTTCCTCCTTAAGTGTGCGAGCTGGTTCCAGCAACAGGAATATTGGCGGCGTAGTGGTAAATGTTACTACCTACAGAACACATCCATTGTACAATCCTCTTACTTTGGCCAATGATATTGCTGTCGTCAAACTGTCCTCTGAACTGCCTTTTGGAGAAAACATTAACGCTATCGGCTTGGCTACTTCTGCTCCAGCTGATGGTGCTGCTGCTCAGGTGTCTGGTTGGGGTACTTTATCGTATGGTGTATCTGTCCTTCCCAATCAATTACAGTATGCTAATGTTAAAGTTGTGAGTAAGACTTCGTGCGGGTCGTCCTTATATGACTATGGTTTCTCTATAAAAGCCAGCATGATCTGTGCCGCCGCTGACCATAGCGGTGTTTGCCAAGGTGACGCCGGTGGTCCATTGGTGTCTGGCGGTGAATTAGTGGGTGTTGTCTCTGGGAGCTACCGATGCGCTGAAGCCAAGTATCCTGGTGTTTTCGCTAATGTTGCTCATTTGCGTTCCTGGATTATTCACACTGCCAAGTGGATTTAAATAGGATTATACGTATTCTATTTTCTCTTTTGTTTCCCTTAAAAGTCTTGTGTATATGCAGGTATATATTTATAATGTTTTATATAAATTTTTACGAAAATAGCAGAAAAGTGTAGTTTAACTATTTTAAAAATACCATCTAATATTAAATAATCCCTTATTTTAGTTGTTGACATCGATATCACTTTAACACAATACCAAAATATTGCGGCTTATGTAGCCGTTGTGAAAAACAATAGACTCATGTTGGCAAGTTTATTATATTTTCTAGACCTTAGGGAACGGAAATAGATTGTCAGTAGCACAAAATTGTTGTCGAGAACCCTCAATTTTTTTAGTATTGAGTTAAAGTGACGTCGATGTCGACAATTAGAATAAGGGTGAATAACACCGAATAACACAGAAACTTTTTTCTGATTTCAACAACTGGTTCAAAATTTACAACATGGTCTTATTTATGGGGCTTCTTGTAGTGAATCTGCATTCGCATTTTTTTTTATAAAGAGAAGTAACTCTCAGGCAATGTATGCCTACTACAACATATTGCTAGGTGTTAGCTTCTTTAGGAAAGTGGTAGTGATAGAGACAGGTGGTGAAGGAATATATAGAGGAAAGCTTCCCTATTATGCAGCTCTGCTTTTTTGCATGTTTTTTTGCTACGAATATATTGTAGTGCTGCAGCTCTGCTGATGTCAATGAGGCGTATTAAATTTTCGAAGCCGTGCTTAATAGTGCTTTCATTGGTTGTCTTGCTTAGCCTCTGAAAGAAGCCGCTCTAATTTTACATCAAGATTACGAGTCTTATTTGCTGAAGCCGGTATAAAAGTTTGCATATTTAAAGAAATATTTCTTTATTTTAGTCACACAAACAATTATAAAATAGGGTGTTTTTTATTGAGGTATAGAACTTTAAGTTGGCATCACTTTTTTAACTAGCGGCCATTTTGTCAGCTGTCAAGTGATTAATATTTAGTTTGGTTTGCCATTTCATCATGAACAGGTTGACAAAAGAACAACGCTTGCAAATCGTGCAAATTTATTTCGAAAATAATGGTTCAGTTCGCGAAGTTTACCGCAAGCTCCGTCCATTTTATGGTCGACATAATCGTCCATCAGAGCAATTAATTCGGTTAACCATGGATAACCTGTCAATTGGCCACCAAGATCGTGTGATTTGACACCATTGGATTATTTTCTTTGGGGATATGTGAAGTCGCTCGTCTACGCCAACAAACCAGAAACGTTAGGGGACTTGGAAGCCTACATTCGTGGCGTTATTGCCAACATACGGCCCCATATGCTCGAAAAAGTGGTTGAAAATTGGACCTGTAGAATTGGCTTTATTCGAGCCAGCCGCGGCGGCCACATGCCCGAAATCATATTTAAACGTTAATGGCATAAAATTATCCTTCCAATAAAGCCAAATTGATGGACATTAAAACGATTTTCTTGTATTTTATTTCAATTCTAAGTTCTATACCTCTAAAAAACACCCTATATAAATTTTATTTATTTTTTTGGCTTAAGGTTTCGAAAGTAGTAGTACATGCAATGTTTCAGAGATGGCGCTGTATGTCAAAAATGATTTTCCCTGTTTTCCTGCTTTTCTCTTGAAATTTTCCCTGAATTTTCTTTGCTATAAACCGCACGGAGCCCGATAGCTTTCCAACGAATGCAAAACCGTGGAAATCGGTTCGTGCGTGATGGAGTTATAGCGTCAGGAAGGAAACCCGACTTATTTTTATATATTAGACCATTCGCTATGAATAATAACACACATTTTTAGAATTGTCACACGCACATTTCTTAGCTCAAAAATCATTTTTGTTACCATCAGTTATAAAAAAAATCCTATAAAATATGGTTATCATCCACAACAAATCCCCAGATCCCCAACACGAAATCGTGAAAAAATCCCCAATTTGGGTACAAATCCCCTTAACTGGTACCGATGGTATATTGCAATTTAAACATTATAATGTGGCTCCATGACAGTTTGAAACCAGTCCCTGTGCCCCATTAATTGAGCTAAGTTTGTTTTGTGTTCGTTGGTGGTAGCTGATAAAGATTTTATAGTATGTTTCCACCGACTTTAAATCAAGTAGGTTTAAGTAAATCACTTCGAAGTGTTTCCACCGAGCTTGTGAGTGATTTGTTGTTCGAATTTTTGTAATCAATTTATGCACGTGCTTGATAAGGTGGGCGCAGCAGCTGTAATGTGAATTTTATTCACATGCAGTTGACATTTAAAATTTATTAAATAATCCTTAATGTCATTTTTTCGAAATTGTCAATCACTATTGATGAATGACCCAGGGATATGGAGTTTGTAATTTTAAAAGCAACGCAGGGTTGCATAGATAAATCCAGTTCGATAAATAGTATTTACGACATAATTTAAAATAAATAAACTACTTTGAGGTGATTCATCCATATACAAAATGTATGAATTAACATGATTTGCTCAAATCATGGTGATTTGTCGAAATCATGCCGGTGGAAAGATACTATTACAAACTTATATCAACTGTCCACACACGAGCACAGCCAAACCTCAACTGAAGTAATAGTGATAATTCTTGGCAACTAACTACTGATACTCAATATACAAATATTGGTTAAAATATGTCTGAGCAGCAAGAGTATTGATTGATAATCGGTTAATATAACATGACTCTCTAAAAATACTAATTGTATGGAAATTAAATGAGATATTCTCTTTCAATGATTATAAATTGTCATTAATGTTGATATTTTATAACAGAAAAGCAAATGATAAGAGTCGGGTGAATATTTATACAATCAATAGTTCATAAGCGTATTAAATTTTTTTATTGAATTGCAAAAAAAGTAAAATACATACATATGCACATGTTGATACATGGAAATGAATGTAAAGAAACTTTGTTAAAACTTCTTGTAGCCGTCAAGAGCGGAGCGTGAGTACGTCAGCTGACAGTTAGTGATGCCAAGTTTATTTTCAATGAAATTTATACGGTGCAAGAAGCGTGGCATGTATCTTCAAATGCAAGAAAGCGTAGAATGCGTAGAATGTATAAAATGCGCAAAATGTAAAATGTGCTAGAAACTTGCATCTCCTTCATCATACTTGTAAATGAATGAGAAAATAAGTAGCTACTGATCTAATACTTTTTCTAGGTTTGTAGTTCTAAAGGGTAAAAACGGTTAAAAATGGATTTTGGTAACTTCTATGTACCCTATTTATTACTGATCGTAGAAAAGAAATTTAATTTGAGTTTTTTCTTTATGGCACGTTTTAGAAATTCGAACAACTGAATTGAAATTTGAAATTTTTCTTATGCAACTTGGAATTCATTCCTCTGTGAATGCTTAGACATACTAAGAAAGTATTTTTTTTAATTTTTCCGAACTAACAATTTTTTAAGGTACTTTTTTTGTACTTTTTTTGATCAGCACAACGGGATCCATCAGGACTCAAGTAAGAAACTAGCAGTCTGTAAAACCAAAGAGGTAGAAATAAAATTTTTGTACTTTTTGTAATCCATATCCTGTAAAGTATCGAATTGTTCTTAATGAAAGGATCTCAAAAATGTTTTGTCATGAAATTAATACATGAAGTTGATTTTTGGCATCAATTCAAATTAAAAAGATTACTGAAAAAAATAATAATTGCAAAACCAAATAAAATTGTCACAGCGAAAAACACCGCTTAAAAGAAAAAAAAAACACACACATTATGAGAAAATCGTAAAACGAAAAAAACATCATCAATACGAAAGAAAAAAATTGCAGAAAAGTTGAAATTCGCCCGAACAAAAATATAGCGCCAACGGGAAAAGTTGCTAAACAATAAATAAACAAAAAAAAGGGAAAAAATCAACAAGTCGTTAATCTAAAAAAAAACCGCTAAAACGAAGTATGTCGTCAAAATGAAAAATTTGCCAAAATTAATAAATCGTACAAGGTGAAAAATTACCAAAATAAAAATAAAAGGGAAAAAGTGGTAACACGGAAAAATTTTCAAGTAAAAATCGCCAAGCGATAAAATGTGATAAGATATTGTTAGGCGAAAAAAACGTGAAAACAAAAGGAGGTAAAAATAAATAAATCGGCCGAAAAAAGATTTTAATCAAAAACTCATGAAATAAAAAAATCGCAAAAAAATAAAAAAATTGGAACTAAAAAAACGTTAAGAGGCAAACAAAAAAATTCGCCAAAACCAAAACAAAAAAAAAAGTCAAATAGGGAATAAGACATAGTTAACATGATGATATTTTCCATTTTTCCTGAAATACGATTTTTGGTGTTTGCGAACGGAGTAGAAAAATCACATTTTCTGTTTTCGGTGTTTTTTTCATCGTTTTCTTTACGCTCATTTGTCCGGTTTTATTCTTGTTCGTCTATTGGTGTGACAATATCGGTTTGATATGAAATAAGACGGGAAAATAGCTAATTGTTTAATGAAGTCGAATGAGTCACTACCTTTGGTAAAATATAAGGATAAATCTAACCGCAAGCTTAATTGATTGGTCAACGTACTTGACATTTTGTGGAATTGCCCATACATATATGTATATATATAAATTTTTATAACTTTCTATAAAAGTTAACACGCAAAAAGCAAATATATTAATAAAATGATACGCTTTCGTTTTTCAATGGAGCTATTTTCAACTTCTGTGATAACGATTTGCAAATCAAGACATCGTTGATAACGCGAAGTTAATCAAACTAATAAATCAATTGTTAATTTTTTTCGATATACCGAAATTTTAATATAAAAATGGGTTGCAGCTCAATATGTCATCAGTCGTTTTCTATCAACATGTTGAAGTTTGTAGTTGTATTGGCAGTAGTTGCTTGCACTTTGGCTGCAAGCATTTCTGAGGGTATGCTTCCACAATTGGATGGTCGCATTGTTGGTGGGAATCCTGCTGAAATTTCCAACTTTCCCTCCCAAGTGTCTCTGCGTCGTGATGCTGTCCATATCTGTGGTGGCTCTGTTTATGGCTCTGAAATCATTGTAACAGCTGCCCATTGTCTGCGGGGCGTTATTGCCTCCTCCTTAAGTGTGCGAGCTGGTTCCAGCTACAGGAATATTGGCGGCGTAGTGGTAAATGTTACTACCTACAGAACACATGCATTGTACAATCCTCTTACTTTGGCCAATGATATTGCTGTCGTCAAACTGTCCTCTGAACTGCCTTTTGGAGAAAACATTAACGCTATCGGCTTGGCTACTTCTGCTCCAGCTGATGGTGCTGCTGCTCAGTTGTCGGGCTGGGGTACTTTATCGTATGGTGTATCTGTCCTTCCCAATCAATTACAGTACGCTAATGTTAAAGTTGTGAGTAAGACTACGTGCGGGTCGACCTTATATGACTATGGTTTCTCTATAAAACCCAGCATGATCTGTGCCGCCGCTGACCATAGCGGTGTTTGCCAAGGTGACGCCGGTGGTCCATTGGTGTCTGGCGGTGAATTAGTGGGTGTTGTCTCTGGGAGCTACCGATGCGCTGAACCCAAGTATCCTGGTGTTTTCGCTAATGTTGCTCATTTGCGTTCCTGGATTATTCACACTGCCAAGTGGATTTAAATAGGATTATACGTATTCTATTTTCTCTTTTGTTTCCCTTAAAAGTCTTGTGTATATGCAGGTATATATTTATAATGTTTTATATAAATTTTTACGAAAATAGCAGAAAAGTGTAGTTTAACTATTTTAAAAATACCATCTAATATTAAATAATCCCTTATTTTAGTTGTTGACATCGATATCACTTTAACACAATACCAAAATATTGCGGCTTATGTAGCCGTTGTGGAAAACAATAGACTCATGTTGGCAAGTTTATTATATTTTCTAGACCTTAGGGAACGGAAATAGATTGTCAGTAGCACAAAATTGTTGTCGAGAGCGAGCAAGCAACCCTCAATTTTTTTTAGTATTGAGTTAAAGTGACGTCGATGTCGACAATTAGAATAAGGGTGAATAACACCGAATAACACAGAAACTTTTTTCTGATTTCAACAACTGGTTCAAAATTTACAACATGGTCTTATTTATGGGGCTTCTTGTAGTGAATCTGCATTCGCATTTTTTTTTTTATAAAGAGAAGTAACTCTCAGGCAATGTATGCCTACTACAACATTTTGCTAGGTGTTATCTTCTTTAGGAAAGTGGTAGTGATAGAGACAGGTGGTGAAGGAATATATAGAGGAAAGCTTCCCTATTATGCAGCTCTGCTTTTTTGCATGTTTTTTTGCTACGAATATATTGTAGTGCTGCAGCTCTGCTGATGTCAATGAGGCGTATTAAATTTTCGAAGCCGTGCTTAATAGTGCTTTCATTGGTTGTCTTGCTTAGCCTCTGAAAGAAGCCGCTCTAATTTTACATCAAGATTACGAGTCTTATTTGCTGAAGCCGGTATAAAAGTTTGCATACTTTAAAGAAATATTTATTTATTTTAGTCACACAAACAATTATAAAATATATAAATTTTATTTATTTTTTTGGCTTAAGGTTTCGAAAGTAAGGAATTGGGAAAAATAATGTAAAATGAACGTGCTGGCAAAAAAAATCATTTTCTAAAATCCCTCATAACTTCGCATTATTTACAATAAAAGTCCGTTAGAGTAAAAGGAGTGCGTGAGTGTGAATTTTATCAATGCATTGGCATGCGTTCGTATGCCACTGCATGCGTATGGATGTGGGTATACAAAATATTATATCTTCTTAAATAAAATCCTTTCTTTTCTCTCTTAAGTCCTTTCAAATGCTCATTTTTATTTTATATTGAGATTTGTGCAATTTCGCTTTAATTTCTTATTTCACATTCTTATAGTTTTGTTTACTGTTTCCTTGAAAAGAATAACGAGAAAAAAACCAATAACAAAACTATATTTTTAGACGCAGTATTGGTGTAACCAGGTGCATGTGTGCTTGTACTCGTATTTATGGGTTTGTGTTAGTGCATGATTAAAGGAATTTCAGTGAGTGTTTTATCGTTTGGTTTTAGTGGTATTTTATGTGTTTTGCTCATACCAACTTTATGTGTTTAATTTTTCTCATGCTGTTTCCTTTGTGGCATTTTAACACTATTCTTTTGGTTTATGGCTTTCTTTCTATTAAAAAGTACGAGTATGAGTTTTCTCTTATCGCTTATTGTCTTAGAAAAATAACTTTTTATATCTTTAAAGTTATTGTGTGTGTGGTACTTACTTGGCAAATAGTACTTGTATGTCTGCTTGATCACTGTACACTTCACGGAATGTCAGTTTGGAGTTACTTTCCCATACACTTAAGGCTTTGCGCAGCGTCATACGTACTTGACCTGCATTCGGCATTGATTGATTGACCAAACTAAAAGTAATAAAAAAGCAGAAAAAAATATTTAGAAGACGGTTTTTATTATCAAATTATGAAATAATCTGGTGGGAAAAGCTTTTGTTGTATTTAGGAGTCATAAAAGATTATTTACCGTAAAAATATATTAAGTTTTAATAAACTCTTTAAATAAATATGTATACAGTAAATGTTATTTTTGCTTTTTATTTAAATTTGCTAAAGTTCTTTTGACTGCTGCAAACAGTTGTACAAGTACTTAAAACAGAACAAAATATTTTATTAATAACACTATGAAACAAAAAAATTTACCTTAGCTCTAAAATGAGATGTTTTTTCAACTAACTAGGGGCTGCTGAACACGAATATGGTCTTCATGTATTTTTCTTAAGAAGCTTTTTCGAGAAAAACATGTTTTTGCAATTAACAAAGATATCTTGAGAACTGTTTATTTAAGTTAAATTTAAAAAGATATATTTTTCTTTTATGAACCCATATTTGTAATGTGTTGATCGGATAAAAATTCACTGAGTTACAGCCCTTTAGATTAAAAAAAATAAGTTGTTAGTGAAATTATGACAATATGTCGAATAATAAATCTCTTGAATAAGTTGTTAGGTTTTTTTTTAATTCATAATTTTAATTTGCACGTTTAAGCCAAAAAAATATTTAAATTTTTTTTATACCTGTATCTTAAATAAAATTTTGTACCAAACGTATCAAGCGTTATATTGTTGTTATAGGAGAAAATATTAAAACTAACTTATTGCAGCATTTATTTGATAAAATTAAGGAGAAAAGGATGCATTTGGCGAAAGAGAAAAAGCTATTTCATCAATCCACTATTGCGATGGCCAAAATCAATGAATTAAAGTTCCAATTGCTTCATCACGCACCTTATGCGCCAGATTTGGCTCCCTTGGATTATTTTCTGTTTCCAAATTTAAGAAAACACTTCCAATGATCTAGCTACTCCAAGAGTTCACTTAGATAAGTCGAATGTTTAGCAGTATAAATAAACCCTAACAGGAATACTAAATTAGTTTGGATATTGAGTTAAAGTAGTGTTGACCAGAGAATGCATACAGCTACAAATAAAAAAACACGCTCGTATGCACACTCACGCATTAATTTTGAACTATAATTATAAACATCCAACAACTATGTTTACACACATACTATAGCCAAAATTTATAGGCTGTATGAGCTCCAATCATACGCATGAGTATAAAAATACTCTGACTATTAATCGGCTACACATGCCTATATACTGAGCTATTTCATTTGCACACAGACATAAAGCACGTTTTCAAACAGCTAAAACACATTTTCTATTCCATTTTACATACACAAATGTATCTATGCGGTGGCGAATGATGAATAAATATCCCGAGTATCATGCGTATCCGAAGAAATATCCATAGTCTGAGTATAAGCATACTCCTCCGACTATAAGTATGACATAGTCAGTGCGCTTAATACGCAAGCGGCTTTTTATCTTTAGTTGTAGAGTATTTTACTTTTTCGCATAATAGAAGTAGAGATGCTCTTGTATGGTGGAATCGGCTATAGTCATAGTTGTTTGATAGAAAGTATGGAAGCGTACGATTTTTTGCGCTACAATTATGATTATATGCAGTTACTAAATTTAAGATTATTTATTCATGTATATTTTTTTTAATACTCATTGTCATTCTGTAGTGTTTGATTCAAAATTTGCATTGATGTTGACAATGCCAACTAGACAGATGCAAACGTTGTTGGAATTTACGATATGATTATTTAAGTAGCGAGCACCAATATTAATATACTCAGTATATCTTTCAAAAGTTCAGTTTCAGAAAGTACTATTTATTCTATTTAAATTCTTTTTATGCAAATACTTTATAACATTTAAATACAAAAGTATGTGTATTAGTTAAACAATAATATTAGCATATACACATACATATAAGATATTACGATTGCGATAACAATTTGTCCTAGAATTTTACTTCATCAACTTTATATTCACTATTTAATGAAGAACATATGTATGTATGCATGTCTGTCTCACTATCTATCTTTATTTGCATTAGTCTATACTTACTTACATACGAGTACATAAAAACGTTTACATTCACATCTTAACATACTGTGAGCAATGTGTTTGTAATGGGACTACAGTTCATTTAACAAATATACCAGAAACGTGCTTTCCATTCATTGTCGAGTCCTGGATTTCTCGTTTGCTTGCTGGACTGTTGTAATATTTTTTGTTTACATTAATGTCGGCTCAACATGTCCTTTGCAGTTGTACTCAGATGTTTGTATGGCAATCCTTATTATTAACGGCATCATCGTCACAGTCATCACCACCATCACTACTAGCATCATCATTATTAAGTATTATTAACACAATATGTATCAGCATCACGAACAACGTCTTCATAAATTTTCTTTTTCCTCTGGCTTGGCATTTAGTAGCATTAGCTGGTCATTTGTAAGTTGGATTTCATTCACTCACTTACTCACTCGCCCACTCACTTGCACTTGCAATCATACAGCTTTTCATTCCTTCGTTACGTTCTTTTATATGTTTTATTTATTTATTTGGTAGATTTAACAGTAAGAAAAAAAATATTTTTATATTTATTTTACAGTTTCACTTTATGCAAACAAAAATCTGCAACAGTCAGTCAGGCAGGCACAAATGAATAAGAGTACAAAAATTCCAGCATTATATATGTATTTATATATAAGGAAAATGGTTAAATAAACAAATCCAACAACAAGGCATCGTTTGGACCGGCATACCTGCCAGCCACCCTCATCGACTGCAACTTGGATTTGGAAAAAAAATCCTCATTTGGACTCTCAAGAGTTCTGTGTAGAGATGAGCGATTTTACGAATTACTTTAAAGCAAATAAAGCTACCATATGATTTTTTTTTTATATTTCACCCTTTGTCGAGAAAAAAAATCGTCGAATCGTGTCAAATCGTCTTTTCTGGCAACTATGTATAGCTCTCACATTTTTGTATTTGAAATTTTACTGTCTCTCTGCCTCTTATACCACAATTATCAATTTTTGGATGGGATTGATTGCTAAGTGTTTGTTCTTGTCGCTCTTCTTACTGGTATTTATCAGAATACCAATACTAATAAATACTTTTAAAGCAGAAGAGCTGAAATGTGTTAAACCGTGATCACAGTCACTGTTTAATTTCACTGCTGCTCTTCTTATTAGATTTTGTCAAAATAACAGAACTGCTAGAAAAAAAATACTGCTAAACTGTGATCACAGTCACAGTTTAAAAGAACAGCGATCTAGAAATAACGTTCACAAGGAGGAACATTATTAAAAAATCACAATATCGCTCAACACTAGTTCTGTGTAAAAAAAATTACCTTCAAACAGTTGTAAACGCAAACCTTTGCCATGACATTATTGCCAGCATCAATGCCAATATTGCCCACACTTCCTGCTTCAGTCCACTCACCATCATCCGAACATCCCATTCAGCTGCCAGAGAACTTTATTTTCAACATTTATGGAATTTATTTAAACAAGAATTTAACATTTTTGCATCTTTTTCTTTTCCTATTTTTTTTGTGTATATATAAAGGAATTATTTATTTTACAGCAAGTGTTGGTTGCCCGACATTCAAAAAGTTTGTCATAATCATAAGTTTGAAAGTCCTTAAATTTTTTAATTTCAGTTGCTTTGACTGTGCTTGCTGTGACTGTTAAAATTTTCAAAGTCGACAGTAAACGAACGCACGACTGTCGACTTTGCTTTCAAACGAAAAAAAAAATTAACTTAAGTGTTGCGGTGCTGTGAAGATCTGCGCAGCTAAAGTCGAAGCAACAGCAACAGCACACGAAATTCGACAGTGGCTTTTGCTGTCGCTTTGTTTTAGCTAAGCTAAGCTTCTTACAAAAATAGGTACAACAATATCAGTTTTATATTTAAGCTCTTTATTCAGTATGATTGGTATTTGGTTAATAAAAAAATAAACAAATTCTAGTTACACAAACAACAGAACAGCACAAGAACACAGCAAAAGTTAAAAAAAATAAACTAACTTTTTGCAGCACAACAACAGCGGATTCTTAGCGCTGCTACTGTTTTGCTGGGAGTTTTTTAAACATTGTTTATAATAAAAAAAAAGTTATGAATGTCGGTGCTCGAAGCATAGTGCAAGTCTTCATATAAAATATTTGTATATATTTATCTTGAGACACCTTTTGCCAAACCTTTATCGTGATAAACTGTTTATTTGGTCATCGCGTGCTCAATTTCCGTCATAGCGCCTGGTCTTTCCTGAACTGAAGTAAAAGGGTTACACAGTTTATGGTTATTTCCTTACCTGGTGTCGGTAGTTTTAACGTTAGTGGTCCTTAAAGTATTACTGAAATCAAATATATTCTTAATATACTAAGGTGCTTCTCCTCAGATTCACTTCTAACTTTTTCAAATGTATTGGCACATGGTTTAAAGATCTTGAAGAAAAATATTTCAACAGGCCTAAAATGGTTACATACATATTTGATAGGAAAATATGTATGTCTAGCATTATCGTGAGTACCTGACATGACTGCCTCACTTCACGCTGAACCTAAAACCAATTGAACTTAAGCGTTCAACAGAGCCACCCACCCTCAGTCTCCTCTATTAACAGCCAGAAGAATGTACTAACCACATTTAATTTTTATATGAAAAGTGTGCTGTGTATATCATATTTAATTTTTTTATATGAAAAGTGTGCTGTGTATAGCGCATTTAATTTTTCTAAATAAAAAGTGTTTTCTGTATAGCACATTAACTTTTTCTATATGAAAAGTGTGCTGTGTAATATATAGCACATTTAATTAAGTGCATTATGTATAGCATATTTCTTTTTTTATATGAAAAATGTAGTGTGTATAGCACGTTTTATTTTTTTTACATGAAAAGTGTGCCGTGTGTATCACATTTAATATTTCTATATAAAGAGTGTGCTGGGTATAACACATTTAATTTTTCTAAGTGAAAAGTGTGTTGTGGAATTTTTCTATTTGACAAGTGTGCTGTGTATAACGCATTTAAGCTTGTGTATAGCACATTAAATTTTTTTAATATTGAAAGTGTGATGTGTAAATCACTGTGTATAGCCATGTTAGAAGAATGAATTTATTCTTACAAAAGTCAGGTTGGTTGAATGAAGAGAAACTTTTCTCATGTCCTTGTTACCCGCCCAGATAGCACCCACTTTCTCGTGCAGCCTGTAAAACCAAATTTAACCTACTTGTGAATTTTCCAACAGCACGTAACAAGAAAACACACCTTTAAAATCTGCATAAGAAGCTCTTTTAATCTTATATTGTATAATATGTGTGTATTTTTTCATACTTGTGTGTTACACACAAAAATAAATCGATTCAATTGCTCTGTGTGATTCTTAAATCAGAACGAAATTTTCATTGAATATTTTATGTACTTCCTATATACATGCAAAGGTTTTTACAAAAACTCTGAAACTCTGTAACATTAATATTTTTTTTTCTTTCCTCCCTAAAGTCCCTTTAAAGTTAATTTTTTATTAAATTTAAATATAAAACTCACAAACTGCATATCAATACTCAGATACGACCACGACCAAGTAACTCTATTTACTTCCATTCACTGCCATATTAAGGTCGCGCTTATTGCCTGCATATGAAACGGCAGTACATGACGGTTTTCGTTTTAGATTCCTTTTACGAGCCACACAAACACACACACACGCACGGTGCACTTTCTTGCTATCGATGACATTATTATCGCTTACAGTGTCATTTTATTTAAAATGACATTATGCTGCCAATTTTTATTATATTTTCAAAAGAAATCTTATTTCAAAGAATATAAAAAGAGTAAACTAACAAAACGAAAATAAAACTCTCTCAAAAGTTGCTTCATGCCGCTAAAGAAATGCATGCAAGTTACCAATAGTAAAATAAGAAAAGATGATGGTGAAAAAAGCATTAAGTCAAAGCAGACAAATGTTAAAGTTGTGTTTGCCATTTAAAGAAACAAATTGTCTAACAGTTTAATTCATTTCAACAAAACAACCAGTTAAAATTTATGAAAATTTAAAAAACTTTTAGAATTGTTTTATATTGTATTATCTGATTTTCGCTAAATATTTAAAATTTACTGGTATTCCCTCCTGCCGACACGAGAGGGCGCTGACTTCAGTTTCTTTTTTAAGATAATATATTGAAGTTGACAAAACGAAAGCTTAAGAGTTATACTATTACTTTTACATCCTCAATATACTTATATTCCTTAAAGTTTTTTTCATAAAAAATATTTCTGTTTAATAAGAGGTTTATTAAATATTTTTTATGAATCAGTCCCTAAATTATGAAATGCTTTCCTTTTAAGCTAAAGAAAACAATTTCAAATTAAATTCATTAGCCATTAAACCCTTTTGTTCTAAGCCCATGATTATGATTCATAAAAAATCTTTAATTAAACGCAATTAAATGAAATGAGTGCAGCACATGTTTTGTGGGGCAATTCAAAAAAAAAAATTCATTTGCCACTTCTTTTTGTTCCCTTATTACACGCAGTAGCTAAACCGCACATACAAAATTTTTCCACTTGCAATATAATACACCTGTACACGTACTCGTATCAGTGGCGTGTGGCATGGAAATTAAAATCGGTTTTAAAATCATAACACAGTGATTTGGTAAAGTTAACCAGCAAAATACTTAAAAGCTCTTAGCAGTAAAGCCAAATAATGAATGAATATAAAGTTTAAAACTTATACAAAACGCAGTGTACAAAATTGTCATAATTTTCCAGGTTTTTTTTTTTTGTTATCGTGACCTAAAAATTTGGGTGCTACAAGGAAAAATAAATGTTGCTGGTTACTTAATTTAAATGTTGCACTTTTACAGCAAATGAAAAGCAAATTAACCTCAGAAGGAAACTGAATAAAATATATAGAGCACCAATAGCAAAGGAATATAAAATAATGAAATTCTTAAAATACCAGCACTTAAGAGAATGAATATAAAGCAAGAACAAAAAGCATAAAAATGACCGACCAATAAAAAAGCAGATGTTTTTTCCCCAGAGAGGAGAAACGAGGTAGAGAAATTTGGCTCTTAAGCCTAGTACTCTGTGTGAAGTTGCGAAAAAATTTCAGCAACATTATTTCGCGTGAGAAATTTGATATGTACTAAATGTAGCCCAACTCGCGGTTTTTTTTATAAATTTCTCGCTTTTATTGCTTGGAAGTATGCAACATTGTTAAAATTCCGTGCGAAAAAAGTACTGCTAATGTTGTTTCGCAGCTGAAAAAAAAAAATGATTCCAGAGTTATTTTGCATGGAAAAACATGCTGCCAGATACATTTTACGTGTTTTTCGCAATAAGAACTATTTAAATCTATTTATGAACCCTTTTTAAGGCAGACTTATCCAACAATAAAAACAAAAACCTGATAGTAAAAGAAATAAATTGTCTGCCATTAAAATAAACAATGAAACCTAACTAATTTGCATAATAAAAGAAAAAACACACATTTGGTTAAAAATTTATATGCAGAAAAAACTTCTCGTAAAGTAAAACAAGCCCCAAAAACCCAAATAAGAAAATTAAAGGTACTCCTCACTGTTTTAAGTGCAAATTTTATAATAAAAAATAATTTGAACAAAACACACACACAGGTGGGGGGTAAACATAAAACCCGTAAAATGTTCATAATAAAGCAGAAAATGTGCTACAACAACAATGCACAAGAAGTAAGAAGAAAAAGGAAATATCGATGCCCTTAACACACAGAAAGAAAATCACATGCACACACACACACACACACACATACATCATCACATATTCATACACATCAAACAAAAGAATACCGCAAATTCACAAACTTAAAGAACTTGAATATTGGAAAAACAGTATTTTTGTTTGACTCTAAATATTATTTTGATTAAATTAATTCAATAAAAGCACAATATAATAGATTTAAAATAGGAACACAGGATTAAATGAAGCAGTTGCAGAAGCATTGGCGAAACCAGCGGTAGTTCCTGCATCAGTAGGGAGGTATGCAGGGTCTCACGATCCTCATGTCCATTGCTTGACCCCTGGCAAAATCCAAACTATTAAAACTGGTACCCTGTATCAATCATTTAGCCAAAAAAAAAAAACACTACTGCACGCACACAACAATGTGCCTCCAAGGCACAGCTGGCCACCGAGAGCAACACGAGAGATATGTATTCGCGTATGTGTATGTGTATTCATTTGTATAAAAAGCACTCTGCTACGTTTTTTTTTGGGCACATGTGTGCCAGATGCTTACTCGGCATTAGGGTTATGTACACTAAAGATGAAAAGGAGCCCTATTGCTTTCGCTACGACGTCTGGCTGTGTGGCGTCCGGACCTGAAATTTTCATCACTTTGGCCGCTATAGCAACAAATATATGATAATTAAAAATTAAAAGGTGTTCTAACCGAGCAAACGAAACATATTGAAATCCTCATGTAATATACAGAAAATCATATATACACACTTGAAATTTTCAAAGTTAGTGTATTTTTATGTCGACTAAAATTAAAAAAAAAACCAAATTAAAGGGTATTCTATCAGTTAATGTAATTTTGACTCCCTGCTGTATCTGGGAAACTGTAGGAGGCAAACTCTTGAAATTTTCAAAAACGCTGAAACTAAAAAATCCCAAAATTAAAAATATGTCAGCAAAAAAGTTGTCAAAATGAAAAAAGCTCTTAAATGAAAAATTTCGCCAAAAATAAAATAAATCGCTTAAATGCAAAAAAATTGCCAAAGTAGAAAGGTCGCCAAAAACGTAAAAAATTGCCTAAAAACCCGACAAAAAATGGAAAAAGCTAAATATATGTGCTGTAAAACAGTCACAAAAACCGAAAAAAGTCGCCAAAAGGAAAAAAAGCGCCAAAAACAAAGAAAAAAAAAATTATACTTAAAAAAAGAGTCAATACAAAAATAAAACATCCCCGAAAATCGGAAAAAGTCGCCAAAAAGCGAAAAAATCGCCAAAACAAACATAGCGCCAAAACTAAAAAATCGCTAAAAATAAAAATATTTATTGTAAAAAAGCAAAAAAAAAAAATCGTAAAAAACCGAAAAAACGCCAAAACGAAAAAAATCCCCAAATTTAAAAACAAGCGTCAATACAAAAAAAACATCAAAAATCTAAAAAAATCGCCATAAACTGTAAAAACTGCCAAAAAGGAACAACCTCAGTAGTACGGTACAATTCGTGTGCAAGTAAAAGGCACACTTTACTCAATTTATTATTGTTAACAAGAATTACTTAACAACGCTGTTAAAACACTGACTCTTAAGACCTAACATTATTTATTAACATGATGTTAGCGTTAATGTTACTCATTTCATATCTGGTGTAGACAGACAGACGGCAGGTTAATATCTCCGATAAGCTTTGCATTAATAATAGAGTTATGGAATATTGATAAAGCTTATGAATATCTTTTCCATTCCCACCTATTGGCCGTTGTTTTTTTTTGTATTAATACACGAATACGCATCTAAAAAATACTGAAGTATATTTATTTGACATTCAGTCTTCAATGTATTACGAATTTTGCTTATAGAAAAAAATAAAATAAAAAAAAATTAAACAAGCAAAATTTCTAAGCTGCATCTAAGACTAAATATGAAAAAAAAAATCATTTACATATACATATACGAGTATATAATTATGATTTACTATATATGTATGTATACGTATATATTTATAATGAGTCCATTCTAGTAAGCAGTTAAGCTGAAAGATTATATTTTTCTTAAAACATATCTAATGGTTTCTAAACTTTAACAGCAATAAAAAAAAAACATTGACTATATTTAAACATTTTACGTTATCATATAATTATAAACCATTTAACGTACGAGTTCATCAAAAATGAAAATAAGTAACAAAATTACAATGGTAATAAAATAAAATTTATGTATGCGTTTATTTCAAATATTTAAATATCTTTATATTTAATTATATAATTTTATTTTATTTCTGGAGACCCAGCAACAAGCAAAAAGTTGAAATACATGAAATCGTAATAGAAAATAATTACGATTTTGAGCACCATAAAGAAATCTTTAAAGAGTAATAAAATCAAATGTGTGTGTTAGTGATGCCAAGAATAATCATAGTCGTATAGTAATATTTGCCTATTTTAAAATTAAACGAATAATTTTGTGTAGTAGTTACGTCCAAAATAAAACTTTTTAGAAGAAAACTGAACCGACTTCAAAAAGAAGCACTTAAAACAATAAATAATTTAGATTATGCAGCACAAAAATCAACTTTTTAAAAATAAATAAAAAAAGTTTTGCATGCGGCACAAAACAATATTATTCACTTCTAATAAAGTAAATATTAACTTCCAACTTCATTCATGAAAGTTCACAAAAAATTAAAATTTCTCTTCAAAACATGTGTCGGAAGCCAGTGGTGAAAATACAACCAAATTCTATCGGGTATCTCCACCATCCGAGGTTTAAAACATATGCGGCAAATCAATAATGAGCAGACAAAATGCTGATTCCGCCCAAGAGCCCGCATAAATAAGACGATGACGTGAATTTTGAAAATAGATCTCTTTTGACAGAACCAGTCGTTAGAATCTTGTAACTTTCTTCTGTGTTGTTAAGTAAGGTAGATTATGTTAAATCTTCTTTAAATCGAATTGGCAGTGCGAATAATCCAGGAACGCAAATGAGCAATATTAGCGAAAACACCAGGATACTTGGCTTCAGCGCATCGGTAGCTCCCAGAGACAACACCCATTAAGGCACCGCCAGACACCAATGGACCACCGGCGTCACCTTGGCAAACACCGCTATGGTCAGCGGCGGCACAGATATTGCTGGCTTTTATAGAGAAACCATAGTCATATAAGGACGACCCGCACGAAGTCTTACTCACAACTTTAACATTAGCGTACTGTAATTGATTGGGAAGGACAGATACACCATACGATAAAGTACCCCAACCAGACACTTCAGCAGCAACACCATCAGCTGGAGCAGCAGTAGCTAAGCCGATAGCGTTAATGTTTTCTCCAAAAGGCAGTTCAGAGGACAGTTTGAGGACAGCAATATCATTGGCCAAAGTAAGAGGATTGTACAATGCATGTTTTTTGAAGGTAGTAACATTTACCACTACGCCGCCACTATTCCAGTAGCTGGAACCAGCTCGCACACTTAAGGAGGAAGCAGTAACGCCCTGCAGACAATGGGCAGCTGTTACAATGATTTCAGAGGCATAAATAGAGCCACCTTACGAATCAGAGACATTTGGTAGGGAAAGTTGGCAATTTCAGCAGGACTCGCACCAACAATGCGACCATCCAATTGTGGAAGCATACCCTCAGAAATGCTTGCAGCCAAAGTATAGGGTGTTTTTTAGAGGTATAGAACTTCGAATTGAAATAAAACACAAGAAAATCGTTTTAATGTCCATCAATTTGGCTTTATTGGAAGGATAATTTTATGCCATTAACGTTTAAATATTATTTCGGGCATGTGGCCGCCGCGGCTGGCTCGAATAAAGCAGGTCCAATTTTCAAGCACTTTTTCGAGCATATGGGGCCGTATGTTGGCAATAACGCCACGAATGTTGGCTTCCAAGTCCCCTAACGTTTCTGGTTTGTTGGCGTAGACGAGCGACTTCACATATCCCCAAAGAAAATAATCCAATGGTGTCAAATCACACGATCTTGGTGGCCAATTGACCGGTTAACCGAATTAATTGCTCTGATGGACGATTATGTCGACCATAAAATGGACGGAGCTTGCGGTAAACTTCGCGAACTGAACCATTATTTTCGAAATAAATTTGCACGATTTGCAAGCGTTGTTCTTTTGTCAACCTGTTCATGATGAAATGGCAAACCAAACTAAATATTAATCACTTGACAGCTGACAAAATGGCCGCCAGTTAAAAAAGTGATGCCAACTTAAAGTTCTATACCTCAATAAAAAACACCCTATACAAGCAACTACTGCCAATACAACTACAAACTTCAACATAATGATACAAAACGACTGATGACAACTTTGAGCTGCAACTTATTTATATATAAAAGCTTCAGCATATCGAAAACGACTTAAAATTTTAATTTACTTCATGACATCTACGATATCTTGATTTGCAAATAGTTAACACACAAGTTGAAAATAGCTGCACTGGTAAACGAAAGCGTATCATTTTATTAATATATTTGCTTTTTGCGTGTTAACTTTTATAGAAAGTTATAAAAATTTATGTTTAATAATATGTATAAACGATATAAATAATAAAGAGTAAACTCTAACAAAAGTATTTTATAAATATCTAGTACTTTTCTAAGTTCCTCTTTTAAAACAAGAAATAATTTTCTTGAATTTTCTTGCGAATTTCTTTAAAGCAGCAGTCAGACAACCAGAAACCTTTTCGAACATGTCGACAGCTGAAGCTTTTCGTGGTGCATAGCTATATGTGTTTATTGTGTTAATTTCGACTGCGGCTCTTTGAATTTTCAGAAGCATAAGAAATTACACAATTGAGACGTTTTTAAACGCTCTTTATTATATATGTACATATGTACATGTAGTCTGCGTAGGGAACCCTTTGTGTGCCAGTCAAAGTTGCCTTTTACTGAATTTATTGTATTCTTATTCGTATTTGCAAAATTAACAATCGTTACATCGCTAGTGTGTATCAAGTTTATTGTAAAATAAATATACATACTTACAAACTCAATCGGGCATTTGAATTTAACGCACATGCAGTTAGGCAATTGGTAATACAAATCATAAACGCGCACACACGCACGCACACACACACACACACCCATGCACACATTCACATATGCATACATGCGTACATTCTTATTACAATCTCGTTCACACAATAGATTCTTGCGGAATTGATAACCCAGTAGACTTTGTCAGAAATAATTACAAACTTTAAAGCCAACTGAAGCTAGCAGAGCAAAAGTAATATAAGCCCAAGCTAATAATTATTCAATTGCTCTATTTAACTATTTAATTGCTCTAGTACTACTTTGGTTTTACTTTTATATTATATTCTATGCAAAGGTAGGTTTTGTATGGATTTCTTACGAGAACAGTAGCCAAAAAAAAATTGAGTTACACCATTTTTGTGCAGATGCCCTCAATTTTGCTAGAATATTGGACAACCTCTTCCAACACTTTTGCCAGCCATTTCTTCTAATTTTATTTATATCTCTTGCAGTGGTGCTTCTAAAGATGACCAATTTTCTGGAAAAATTTTACCTTTATGGTACGTTTCCACTATGAGCAAAACAAGTTGTTTTTCTCAAAACACTTCGAAGTGTTTCCATTATGCCTTTTGGTGTTTTGTTTATACGAATTTTCGAAATCAATTTGATTTTATTGTCAAGGCCGCAAACCTTATTATTTAGATTAGTAAATTTTTCACTCAATTACATATAAAAAAAATTATAAATACAACTGATGTTTAATTGCTTAAAAAATTTAATATTCTGTATTAGTGCCATCTTTTATCAGCATTTTGCGGTTTTATTTTTCCAAGTTTCAGCAAACAACGCAGTGTTGCACTGAAAATTTTTTTCATGTTTTGGAGGAAAACAACTTATTTGAAGTGTTTTGCTGATATGAAAAATGTATGGGAAAACATCTCAAATATGTTTATTAGTGCGACACTGCGTTGCTGGCTGAAACTTCGAAAAAAAAACCGCAAAATGCTGATAAAAGATGGCATTAATACAGCATATTAAATTTTTTAAGCAATTAAACAAACCACATCAGTTGTATTTATATGTAAATGAATGAAAAATTTACTAATATAAATAATAAGGTTTGCGGCCTTGATAATAAAATTAAATTGATTTCGAAAACTCGTATAACCAAAACACTTCGAAGTCTTCTGAGAGAAAAACAACTTGTTTTGCTCATAGTGGAAACGTACTATTACCGGGAAGCAGTTGTGATTTTTATGTGAGAAGCTATGATTTAATTTTTAATATTTATAAATATTTCCATCTACAAATATTACAGCATATACGGAAAAGGTTTTAAGATTTTCCCCAAACCAAACAGAGCAGCGATTTTAGAAGCTGGCAATGAATTCATCAAACAAATATTCGCTGGGAATACAAAAAAATTTTAGGCTGATTTAAAAATCACACAAAATAAATAGAAAAAAATAAGAAATAAAAAACAGCCTTTAGGGAGTTTTTACCAGAAATCAACTCATAAAATTGACTTGTAATAAAAAATGAAATAAAATTTGCCAAAAAAGTAGATTTTTATGTTTTGCAATAAAAATGATTTTTTTCCATTCTCCTCTACTTTTTTAAAAATGAGTTCTTAAGTCATTTTAATGAATATTTACGATTTAAGATACTAATAATACCAGTGGCAAAAAGGAAAAAGTGCTTAAGTCGAGATAAGCTGATATTGAGTTAATGGTACCTCCGTAATTTGCATATTTGAGAGTACCACTTGGCAAAATCTCAATTAATTTGTGCGATATTTTCAGAAGTTATAGCAAAATGACTTGCGGCTTATCTTTTTTAGATTTCTAATCTCATTTGGAATAATAGCCTAATTTAGGTAATACTTTGGTATATTTCAAATTGAATGTATTACTTACACTGTGTAGAACGATGTTTGTTTAAAAAAAATAAAGTTTTACCGATAAATACCCAATTTAACTGTAACAGAAATAAATTTCTGAAAATCGATTTGAACGCTTAAAAGTGCTCTCCTGCAAAACAGTCAAATATGACTTAAGCACTTTTTCTTTATTGCCACAGATATGAACATGGAATTTTAAAGGAAAAAGCCATTAGCATACTAAAAATTAATCATACAAGCTTCTAGTGTTGATGTTACAATTTTACCTTTCGATAATGTTGTTGCATAAGGAAGTCAACAAAATGTCATGTTAACTTTATAGACAATCTGGGAAATTTGCTATTTTTCTGTTGAATAACAAATCAGTAAAACATAATGGAATCTCGTAAGCAATAATAAAAAAATTTAAAGTAAGGAGACATACAGACTGAGAGATAAACAGATAAACAGGCTGCCAACTTCAGTCTGTGGGAAAGGAAGGTTTGGCAGATGAAACACCTATTTGAAGCAAGTATAAGTGAAAGAAAAGCGAAACATTATAACAGGTGAACAAGTATTATATTATTAATAGTATATTTCCACTATACGTGCTTCGCTCTCTATTCATGCTTCACACCCCAATCATGAGCGAATCAACTTTTTTCGCCGTATTCAATATGAATCTACTTGCGATGGTATCCCCTCTAATTTTTATCGCAGTTTATCACTAGTTTATCCGAACTAGCTATCAAAACAAAATCGGTATAAGTGTATGTGTGTGTGTGTGAACAAATAAAAAGAAAGCAAACGCAAGTGCGTATGATACGTATGTATGTGTGAATATACATAAAAATGCCAAAACGAAGCACGAATGCACTGTGTAAACGGCATGATTCATCAACATGATTGAGAAAGGGAAACATGTGATTCAACTCGTAGTTTAAACATAGCTTAAGGGATAGAAGACGCTAAATATGCCATCAACGAAAGAACTGCGCGCTTTTTAAAAACCACAGGTTTCTTAGTTTTACCGTCAATAGTTGCGGGAAGCATCTAAGATACCTGTTGCAAACACAGTGACAGCTGCTGTTCTTGAGTGCAGGACAGAGCTCATTTTCCCCATCACATAGACAAGGAATGCAGTAGTAGCTACAGGAAAACTCAGCCTTTAGGCATGGCTGTCGCAACGTTTTTTTTTTTTATCGATGGAAGGCCGCAGAATTCCATAATTTTTCCATGTAAACTACGGCATAGTTAAAAGGACAAAATCCATTTCTTTTTAGCACGATGAGTGTAAAACGCCATGTATAATTTTGATATTCACGTTCCAAAGCGCAGTTCGGGTCGTCCACGGTTAAATTTCCGACAATATTAGAAAATATTAAATACCAGAACTCAGAAAATGATTATTTGTGGTCCTTGTTTTTTCCAAAGTTGCAAAAAATTAGTCATATCGAGTTCCTAAAATGTTATTTTTTTTCAAATAAATTATTGATTACAAGTAATCTTATCATGAATTCCACATGTGACAATTGGCGAATAAAATTTTTCGTTCACATTGAATTTAGTTTCGTATCACCAATTCCATTGAAATTAAAAACTTACACATTCTCAATTTTTCCGACAGACAAATCTTTGTGAATAATTTCCTTTATAAATTGTCTAAATATTTCGCAATCGCATGAAGTTTTTTGAAAGCAAACAAATTCCCAAGCAATTTTTTTTTGGGAGTTTAAAATGTAAACATTCGCAAATTATCACCAGACATTTTATTCATGTTATCAACTGTTCACACGTTCGGAAATTTCCGTGTGGAATTTTATTTATGATAACTCTGAATGTTAGAATTGAAATTTAAAATTTATACTGTTGCCAAGACGCAGCAAAGTGATAGAAAGCAATAGTAACAATTCGAGATTACGCTGCAGGCAAATAAGTATTAACAATAACATTTATACTTTTAAAGTAATCTAAACAAAAATAGAAAGGTTCAATGGAACACTCAGATAAAATACTTATTTAATATTTAAAGAAAATAATATAAGAAAATTTAATTTAAGCCTACGATAACCAATAAAAAGGATTAAGCGACACATTTTTTGGACTTAATTTTTTGTCGAAAATGGAAAAATGGTCAAAAATAAAGTTCGAAAATTAAGTCGCTTAAGCTTTTTTGGTGGTTACGACTCGATATATTTTCAAAGTATTCGTTCTGACTAAGGTTTATTTTTTAATATATTTAATAAATAAACTTAAGCCACATAATTTTCGAACTTAATTTTTTTTTACCAAAGTCGATTATTTAAGATTGTAAATAATTGATTTTCGTAAAAAAACGAGCTCCAAAAAATATTTCGGTTTTTGTTTTGGTTTGATATAATCAAATACTAATATTAATTAAAGGCCTTATTTGGTAAAACGGAACGCTTAATGATTAGACAGAATAAGTCTGCAACTTCAAGAAAAATCGCTGTCAAATCAACAAAACCCGTAATAAAAACTAGGGCAGTAACTTCAAATGCTCTAAAATTATTGTTTTATTTTCTTTTGTGTTTATTTTTTTACAAAATGTATGAAAGTTATAGAAAGTATGGTAGCCTTGTTGAGAGAATGGGTAATTATATGTGAGAGCATAACAAAAACCCTGTCAGAATAATATACATTCTATCTCTCGACTGCTTTCTGCGTCTGCCGTTTTGTAACAATTTGTATGGAAAATGTGTTTATGCCACAATTCGTGTGATCATTTAGCGTTGAACAATTTTGTATGTATTTTGTTTTTGTAATTATTATTTTTTTTTTTTCATTTAAAAATTTTACATAATTATGCCTCAAAATATTTATGGCCTCATTCATAAAAAAACACCCTCAATCTATAAAAGCTTAATAAAATGAATTTCCAAATATTTTCAGAAAAGCCAACATTAATTTGCTCTTCTCTCTATTAAACGCAATTTTAAATATTTCTTAAATATTTTCATCCGAAATTTTTTTACAACTGCTGTTGATTGAATTTTCCTCGAAATAAAATATATGTTGTGAACATATGTTATGAAATAACTCTTTGTAACATTTTTTTATATATACCACTTTTAAGCATGACATGGAATTTCCACACATGAAACTGTTTTTTTTTTGTTTAATCTTGTTTTCTCAAAATTTCTGCCAGTCATTTACAACCGCATAAACACATTTAAATAATTGCGAGTATTGCACATACATACACATACATATGTATATAAATGTATGTACTCGTGTGTACACATTTTACTTTTACGTCTTCAGTCACTAGAAAATGTTATGGCAAATGTTATTTTATTTTTTTTTGTACTCGTAGATGTTAATGTTTATAAATGTTATTGCACATAAAAAAGTTCGTTTAGATTATAAACGATTTATGCCATCATAATGTGTCATTAAATCAAAATTAGCAAAAAAAAAATAAAATAAAACCAAGCTTATTCCTAAAAGTATGCTACGTAGTACGCACTCATGTGAACATTAAATACAGCCAAGTAAAACTTTAATCTCTTATTTGGAATGTGCTTGCGTTATACTTACATACATAAAATACTTAATAAAAAATTTTAAGCATTTGTACACAAATACTCTTCAGCTCAAGTATATTGTACATGTATGTATGTATGTATGTATGTATGTATGTATATTAGAAAAAGTATGTGTAATAAAATCCCAGCGGTAAAACTCAGAAGACCTTCTTACTTCAGGCCTTATCAAAGGCCTGCTCAGGAATTTTTCGATTCCATTACCATTCTTATCAAACAGCCAAGGAATGCCTTATAGAAGGCCTTGGTTTTTCCGCATAAAAGATAAGGTACACATTCTACATTCACTTCTATGAGAAGGGAAAAGAGAAGCGAGTAACATTTTTTCTTTTGCTATTTTGCCAAAACAAATTACACTTCAAGCACACGTTTCTTTTGGCATATGGGGGCTTAACTCTAACAATCGTTCAGGGCTGCGATTCACCATCCTACACAATCGTATGGCTTTTGAAAAAAAAAAAAATACACAACCCTGATCTAAAGAATTGTTATTGCCTTTTGAAAATTTTCATAGACTGTCATACCAGGGTTGCATTTTCTTAAAAGTTGTACGATTGTGTACTATAGTGAATCCTAGCCTTTATGAATACCGGAGTTAAGGTTTATATATATTTAATTTCACCATTAACCGGGTATATCATGCAAATCTAAATTTTGTTAAATGTCTAATTTTTAATTTTTATTTAACGATTGGTATAAGGGCTGCATTCTGAGCCTCATGATTTTGATGTTTTTTAAAAATGGGGCCAGCCTAATAGTAATATGTACATGCATTTATACATTTCCTTATATGATAATTTCAATATTTTTCATTTGCATGTGTCAGATTGTCTGACAAGTGCAAATAATCTAAAAATAAGACCAGAAAACAGAAATGATTGTTTTTAATTTAATAATATATTCTTTGTTAAAGTTCAAAACACGTTTTATTTATTTTGTGTATGACTTCATCGCCTGTTTCTTTTTTTTATTGTTTTATTTTTTTTAATATAAAATTTGATTGTCTTTAGAAATCGATTACGAATTATTAGATTAGATTGGCTGAAATCGAAAGAAGTTGAGATAGATAGCAAATTAAATTAGCATAGTTGTTGTACAAATATAAACACAAATTTAACAGCTTGAAGTTTTTTCTGATTTTACACACAATACTCAGCATTTTTGATTTTTCTTTTATAGCAAATAATTTTAAACAAATACTGGAAAGTTTTATTTAAAAAATAAACATTTGTTGCTTATGCAGGTTGTGTGTAAGAGTGGCTGCTTGGCAATTGGCCAGGAGGTCTCAGATGATGGAGACACGAAAATGGAAATGGAAAGATTTTCTCCACACAGTTCAAACACATCAAAAATAATTTGGATCGAAAAAATTTAAACAATCAATACTGTCGCCATTACACTTTTGTTAGTATCTATGTCTGAACTCGAATAATACGACATAGACTGAGATATAGAGTTGTGCAGCTCATGAACGAACTAGTTCAATTGAACGATTCACTCACTAAGCGCTGTGAGCCGTTCAATCCACTGAGCTCTTTCAGCTTAGTACTGAGTGGTTTCTAGATTTGTATCGAACTCTTTCAGTAGCTCGTTTTAGACACAAACCTGTAATCAAACCCATTTAAATTACATGTAGACTGATATCAAACTCTTTCAGCAGCTCGTTTTAGGCACGCATGTAATTTAAATTTGTATATAGGTTTGTGTCTAAAACGACCTAATAAACGAGTTCCATACAAGTCTTGTGTTTTTTTGTAAGCAAATTTTTGTGTCGCACAAGCACATCAAAAAAATAATTGATGTATTGTGATAATACTAAAATATCTGATATACTAAATAATTTTAATTTTTTTTATTAACAAATTCCGCTCATTTATACATACACTGTATAAATCTGTCACTTTTAATGCTTCTGTTTTCGCTTTTTCTTTATGCTTGACAAAATAATTCAATACAAATGAACTGAGCTACTGAGCCAACTGAATGAAATACTTCAGTAAAGTGAGCTGAGCTGAAAAGAGCGGTCACTCAAAAGAGCTGATAAGCACAACTCTACTGAGAAATAAACATTTATTAGAAATTGTACAAGTTTCATGTGGATCGAAAGTAAAAAGAAAATTGCGCCGACTTTAAAGACAGACCAAGCAGACTGATATTATAAATATTTCTGTATACATAATCTTTCATGTTCTGGCTTCCACATCGTTTTCACATGTTTTCTTGTGAGTTCGGATGTTAAAACACATGCACACCTGTTTAAGTTGAAATTTAGAAAATAGAAGGTAATAGTATGTGTTCTAGCATCCGAATTTAGACGAAAACAATTTGAAAATACACGATTTCAAACTTTTAGATTTTTTCGTGTTCACTTTTGAGCAAAAAACTCGTATTCTTTTCACAAGACTGATAACAAGTCACCTAGTCACCTAGTGAATGAAAGCCAAATCCGGCACAAGATCACATACTGTATACCAAATTTATATTATATACATGTGTGCAAATTTCCATGAGGAACAGTGGGATAAAACTAAATGAAATATTAAATTAAATTTTAATGGGCATGGTGCTGCCTATTTAAAAACTATGAAGCCCTGAAACTGTAAGAACAAAAAGTGCATGCAGAATTTCGTCAGAATCAGTTTTTTTACGTAAAACATAACAAGATATTATAGTGGGCGTGGCCTCGCCTTATTTTCTACATGCAAGTTCATGACATCTGAAGATCCCAGGGAATGTTTAAAATTTTTTTTTTTGAAAATTGGTTGATTAGAAGTAACTAAAACGAGGCAACGAATTTTAAGAGGCGAGAGTAGTTATATTTACTGTTGTAAATCAGGATATTATGACACTACCAGCCATCAAGTCGTGTATGCCAAGTTTCACAAAAATCGCTTGATGATAAGTGCAAGAAATGTAAGGTGTGATTGTAGTGGGTGTGGTTTCCACCCACTTTTCCAAATACCACTTTATGACATTATAACAGACGAAGGGGTCTGCAATATTTTTGTGGGAATCGAAATTACAGATTCGATATTAATCAGAGTGACTTTTCAGCACACTTTTTGACAATAGGACCGAACGGCAAAAATACCTGACAAAAAAAAACAATTTTTCAAATCGGTTACCAAATGACGGGGTTTGCCAAGTAATAAAAATAAAAAGAAATACAACTGAATTAAGAATCAATGTAATTTTAGAAGTCGGTTTAAATCTTTAGAAAATACTTTTAATAGTGAGAAAAATGCTAGATAGAACACTGCATGAAAGTTTAAGCGGAAAAATGCCGTGGGTGGTGTATTACCAATTGTGTCAAACGAACTACCAAGGACAACATCTACGAAGATTTTGTAAACTAAGCGTTGGAAAACCATATCAATAAAATATAAAAAGGCACTCTATACTCTTGCTGTTGAATCTTCATCAAGTCGCAAATTATTCGCATCTATTAATAAAATCAACATCAAGATTTTTATTTTATATTCTTTATTTTTATATCTTTCCTCAAAACTCAAGACCAACACAAAACCCACTGCCAACACACAACTACAAGAAAGTTGCTAAATTTTATACATTTTAAGTAGATTTACTTATATCGTAACCCAAAGTGGTTTAACAAGTGAAAAGTGTTTAACAAAATCCTGCATAACAAAACTCAAAGGATTAAAAAAAAACATTGTAAAACGCTTTTAAAAATAAAACAAACAAACATCTTTTTTTTTGTTCTTTAAGGAAATAACTTGTTGGAAAGAGATTTTGATTAAACATCACACATGCGAATAATTCAATTCGAACTTTTATTTAAGAGTCTTTGTTTATGTTAATAAAAAATTGAGGTTGATTTATGTATTATTTATTATTTGGAAAAATTGCCAACAAATAATTCTTTTTAACATAAAATTTTAAAGGGTACAATGAATTTAAAATTTATTTTATTTAAACCGTTTAAAATTCTTGTTTTTTGTTTTTTTTTTAATAATCGACGGCACGTCAGTCAGTACAATACCAAAATATTGGGCTTTATCTACTTGCTCTCGAGAACAATTTTGGATTATTCATAGTCTATTTCTGTTCTCTAATGCCGAGTACACAATGGACCCAACTGGGTCTCCGAGTGGAGGTGCGTTTTAGCAGCAGCCTTCCTAACCTAATGCTGAGTACACACTATAGCTTTTTTTCAACATCGCAATAGTGTGTACTAGTGGCAACGTTGGTTATTTACGATATTTTTCGTTGCGTGGCATGGCTTTCCACATAAAAAACTTAATGTGAACTGCGTTGCACATATTTTGTAAATGAAAACACAATAAATGCCAGCTGTGTACTCGGCATAAGGTATAGAAAGTACCATGAGTGTGTCAACATCAGTCGGTTTTCTTCGATAACGGTAGACAAGTCTCAACTTTTTGGAATTTTATTGACGTGACGTCGATGTTAGAGTTGAGTCCAACAGCTCTTTTTGAACTAGTTTGAGAGCGTTCGAATCAAAAGTTGTTTCAAACCATTTAATTTACATTGATGTTTTTGACCGGACTTGTGTCCAACAGCTCATTTTAGTTCAAAAAAGCTGTTGAACACAACTCTAGTCGATGTTGACAACTGGAATAAGGGCAAATAAATTGTATTAAGTAAAAGTCTCTGCAAGTTACAGACAAACCTGGATTAGAGTCTTAAGCGGAAGTTACTTTACAAAAGTATCAACGTGTGGTTGTAGCAAGCATTCTATTATTGCTTTTTTGTTCAATATTTTAATCAAAATTGCTTATATTTCTGTGGAAAAAAGGAAAAAGTGCTCAAGTCGAAATAATCTTCGTAATTTCATATTCAATTATTTTGTACGATTTTTCAGGAAGTTATGACACAATGACTACCTTTTTTCGGCTTTCAATATCATACAGAATAAAGGCTTAATTAAGCTTATACTTTGGTATATTTTGTAGAACGTGGTTTTTATCAAAAAAAAATTTAATTGAATTCCGAATTTTCTAATTTAAATGGAAAAGAAATAAATTTCTAAAAATCGACTTGAAAGCTTTAAACTGCTCCTCTATAAAAGGATGAAATCTGACTCATGACTTTTTCCTTATTGCCACAGATTTTACACTAAATTACACTGTACTGTACACTTACACTAATGTATTATTGCTTGAAATATTAATAAAAATAAATAAAGAGTTTTCAATCTTTTATTATGAAATTTTATATTAAATTTTCTAATATACTCGTACATAGTTTATTTAGTCTCAATATTAAATTTAACGCATTCATATCACATGATGATGAAATTCTATCCTGCTATCGCTCACTCAAGGAGGTTGTGATGGATACCAGATCTAAAACATCACACCCAGGTTGAGTGAGTCAAAGCAAGACAAAATTAGAAGTGATAAAATTCAATTTATTTACAAAATACCAAACACTTTTCAATTGATTTTTAAATTACTTAAAATATTTACAAGCAACAATCATGAATATTAATTGTGATTATTTTTATTGTTTTGCTTATGAATATTTAAAATTCCTGATAAATTTCATCTGCTTTTGACTTATATAGATATTAATTGTATTTCTGTAAGCACACAAGTAAACAAGGATTTTTGAAATAAAAATTAGTTGTGTCTTTTCCCACTGGTGTCAGAGTGTGTGTGCCAAAGCTGTGCCATATTTTTGGATCAGCCTTTTTCTTTTGTGCTGAAACTCATTTGACAATTACTAATAAAAATTACCAACTAAGCAAAAGGAAGTTTTTTTTCTATGACATTTAAGAGCAAGCTAAGAAAATTTATTTATTTTTATTGTATGCAATGCGAATCATAATTAAGATTGACAAGGGTCCACAAAAATGTGGCATTAAAAAATTTATACAGGACTTTTGGGTTTTATTTATTCTTTTTTGTCAGTTAACAACGAACAAAGACATAACGTAATGCAGATTAAATTGGAAAAAGATGAATTGAGCAACATTTGATTTGTATAATAAAATTAAGGGACGGTGCCACGATGTCGACAACGTTCGACTTGTCGCACACTTACATACATTTGAAACAACCACAAAAGCTTAAAATTTGTTTTTGTTTTGAATGTAAGTGTGCGACAAGTCGAACGTTGTCGACATTGTGGGACGGGCCCTAAATTTTTATTAATGAATGATTTATGATTTCAAAAGATTTTTTACCTTAAAAAAAACAGAGTATTTTTAGGAATACGACACTTTAATTATTATTCACATATTATTAGAAATATATATTTATATTGTGAGATTTATGATCTATATTCAAAGTAGTGGCTGCTAATCTTCAATTAAAAATAGCAAGAGTCTGATGGCGGAGGCTTGACTTGATTTGAAGGTTGATTAAGGTTGTTAGATCAATGCAACTTGAATTTTCGCACGTCTAGCGAGAAAGTAATAATTTAGCAATAGAAGTTTAGAAGTCATTGCATACACAAAATTAATTTAAAAAAAATTTGAAGCCAGTTGGTGTAATGAACTCGTGTTTCCTGTGATTGAAGTCAAACGTTTTACTGACTGTTCTATCACACACTTAATACAGTGTTGCCCATAAGTTTGATTCGAACAGCTGTTTTGTGTAATTATATGGCATGTTTAATTCAATCTTTATTACCAAGTTTTTACTGGGATAAACACTATTGGGACGACACATGAACTTCGCATAGTTCGACGTACTTGCTTCATGGCATGACTTCATGGTCAGTTGTAAACGCATTGAAGCAAATATTTACTAATCGCTTTACAAGGAATATCAATATTTAAAGCGCAGCTTATATTGTTCCTTTTTGCATACTTGCATGCACAGCCATGCTTTTTTAATTTGTTGGTGAGAAGTGTTGAGATCCTTGCAAGGTAAAACAAAATGCACAAAATGAAAATTCGTGGGGATTTTTTGACATTTCTCTTTGTCATTTTCCTATTCTCAGCAACAAGCGTGTAGATAAATGTCAAAAAGGCACGCAGAAGAAATCTTAATGTAAATGTGCGTGAATTTTAGAGAGGGCTTAAAGAAAATTTTCAAAACAAGAATGAGAAATGACACTTAATTATTGAAATAAACATTTTCATTATGCAAGTCTGTGTATAAGAAAGAGGTTTGTGACTGTTAAAAATATTCGGCTAAGCACCAATGAAATATATAGGCAATGCCTAACAACCAGCAAATAAAATTCATTTCATGATAATGTTCAAAAGTCTCGCAAGATGTGCAATTACTCTCACGCAATTACTCTTACGCATTTTTACTCTCCCAAATAAAATGTCAAAAATTGTATAGAAATTTATTTACACAAACCTGTTAAGTTCATTTTGTAAACAACAACTTCTTGCTTTTTTCGATTTCTTTAGACATTTTTAGACACACACACACACACACACACTTTTTTATTTTAATAGAAATATATAAATATGTTTTTTAATTAAAAATTGCTTGAAATTTTCTTATTATATTTTTATTAAATTAACTTTTTGATGTTTATTTCAAATTTACATAAACTGTTTGCGCAAAAGTTCAAAAGGGGCTTCATGCAACAAGTCTCGCAAGTTTGCCCAATTGTACAAATGGCAATTTTAAGTGTTCTCATGAAAACCCTTATTTTATTTTTGAGATTTGAAGATTCAAAGCTTTTGAAATGTTAGTTAAACTTAAAAATACATTTTGATTTTCACTTTGGTAAGCACTTGGTTGCTATAAAATACACTTCAAAATTATATTAAAAATTTAATTATTTATTTTAAAAATTAAAAGAAGATGGAACAAAACTAGTTTCTAAATTATTTTCAACTCAAATGTTAAGAATTTTTAATCTTTTATAATGAATTCTTGAACCCATAAGGTTTCGACATACATGCAACTAACTATAAATTTAAAAATATAAAATGCTACTGCTACTCAAGGGTTATAAAATACCAATTTACTTACAAATTGTTATAACTTCTCTCAACAGATTGTTGTACATTTTTAACTAACATTGATTTAACTGAAAATAAGTTCTTAGGCAATTTATTTGTAGCCAACTCACACAATTGTGCTTTATTTCGGTTACTTTAAAATTTCTTATGCTTAAAATAACTGCGTGCCTTAACAGTAGTAAAAAGTATTGACATTTAGTTGCAAGAAAAACAAAAGAATTTGTTGTTAAACTTTAAATGCACAATAATGGGATTTGACGCAGGATTAAGCAATAAACACTTTATGCCTTAACGTTATTTCCTTATGCTTGTACTTTATTTTATTTGAGTTTTTGTTATTCATTTTATATTTCCTTTTGCGGCTCACATACCGGCAAGTGCTGCTCCTTCGCTTCAACTTGCTTATTTTGGCGTTTTTGTTTTCTTTTTTTTTTTTTGTTAGAATTTATTTTTCTAAGTATATTGTATTTTTTTTTTTGAACAACTAAGTTTGACAATAAATAAAATGATACAAAAAAAAAAGAAAGATTAAAGCCAGATAACAATATCATTTACTAAGAAATTCTTACAGACGACAAAACGTCAGTAAAAACTGTCTGTAAAATCAGCAAAAAGTGTTTCTTTTCTTTTGTTGCGAAAAAATAGGAAATTACTTGAAAACAAGGAAGAGAGTTAAACCGTTTTTACTCACGTTATTCATTTTATATAAATAATACGAAAGAGCATTTGTGAGCAGATTGTGTGTGGGTTTAGTAACAGTATTTTACACTTATTTTCCGCTTCCTGTCCGCTTGTCGCTACACACACTCTCTCTCTCTCTCTCTCTCTCTTTCTCTCACTCCCACACAAACTGAAACACTCATGCCAAACTCAAATCACGTTTAACGGGAACGTGTTAAATTTTCACACTTGAAAAATGTTTTATAAATTGGAATTTGATTGAATTCTATGTCTGCAAGAGCATGAGTGAAATGCACGAGCGCGAGTATATGAATGCGTGGCAATGCCTGTGTAGGAGTTGTAGGAAACGGAAACAAAGATTTTATTTTAACAGTGTGTGAGCAGCGTAGGAAATACACTATAGAAAATAAATAATAATAAATAAAAAACATGACAATACAAAAGAATATGGTTGTATAACAAAATACAGTTTTTCCTACAAAAGAAAAAAAAAGCGTGAAATGGGGTTAACAAGGTAAAGCTAGTGGAGATAATAATATAAACATAATAATAAACTTAAAAATGAATAAGATGGCAACAAAATATTCTTACCTCTTAAATTGTACATTTAAATGTATGCTTTATACGGTTTTTAGATTCCTTTGCATGTTCATAAATAATATTTTAATATCACTTTGTTGCTTAAGCTGTCACAAACATAAATGTGGCATTATTTATCATTATTTATTGTGGTGGAAAATAAGTATTTTCTAAGGATTTTTTTGAACTCATTTTGATAAGTACATCTTTTTAAATAGTCTTCAGATGGAAACAATTTTCCGTAGTTTTCCTCTTAAAAATATCAAAACCTATCAGCTGTGTTTATTTGAATTCTCTTTTTATCAATTTGGACTTCTGATTATGAGTTTATATTTTCTCAATATAAATTTGTATTTACTCAATTTTAACTTAAAAAGGTGTAGTGAATAATTAGTTAGAAACGTTTTTAGCACAGTCGAGCATAACTAAATCGCACTTTCTATCCCTTTGATTCAATCAGTTGAACACTATTGCCATCAGTTAAGCTTTCACAATACCAGTGTTTAAAAAACTGTAATGATTTTCATTTCATTTGATTTTGCTTCTGCTTTCGCTTTTGAAAAATACAACAGTTTCAGTTAAAGCAAAATCACAAAACGATTTATGACCAATTGCGCAGTAAAAAGTTTGAATTTGATTTGCTTTTGGTTAGTATCGCAAGTAAAAGCAGAAGCATTCTATATGCTTTTGAAAGTCGCAAACAGTCACAGTCGAAGAAGCAAAAACTCTTGCTTAAGTTTTTTAATCACTTTTCAATACAAACCGATGGTCTCAAGTAGAAAGGTTTTAACTCGTATTTTTTTTTAAGAAATTGAGTTTTTCAGTGATTCCAATACATTTCCCATAAATACACATCGTTACAAAAATTTATTGCAACAGCGTAAAAAATAACGCTTTTAGAAGAAGTTGTACAAACTTACAAATTGAATGTTACTTCTCCTGTAAAGTAACAATTATTTGTGTTAGGGCCTTTCGACTTGAGACCAACGATGCATACAACATATACTTAAAACTTAAGTTATAACTCTTTGAATACGGCAGTAAATGTCAAATAAATATATTTCGATATTCTGATATTCTATATTAAGTCTATCTATTTTTTTATATGTATAACATAAGAAATAAAATGATTGTTGTTAGTGAAACATATTGACAGTTTTGCTTGAATAAAATCGATTTACGTTTTGTATTTATGATTTATTGTCATATACAATTGTTCGTGCATAATTGTTTATAGTAAAATATTTTTTTATTTTTTGTTGTTGTTTATTTGAGCACTTCGAACAGATTTGTTGGTTTATTTATTTAGCTAGCATAGTGATAACAAGAGTATCCCTTTCTCTTCGCTTCAATGCACGTATGTATGTACCCAGTAGGAATAAAGTATAGCAGAGTTTAAGCAGTAAATACTTAAAATTTTAATTCTAAATGTAAAAAAATGAGTGTTAGTTTGCGTGAAATTTAACTAGTCATTCTTTAACTTATGCAGAGTACACACTAAGACATTTTGTGACATCCCAACAGTCATTTCCGATATTTTTCGTTGTGTGGCATTGCTTTCCAACAAAAAAACATAATAGGAACGGCATTGCACACATTTTGAAAATGACACCACAAAATGACAACACAATAAATGTCAGACATTAGTTTGAGCTAAAAAAAATTACTGGAATAAAAATTTGAAAAAATTTAAATTTAAAGCTTTAAGGCATACAAAATGGGCCTTATTACGAGTGTCGTATTCACTCGTAATTAGGCCCAATATACTTCAATTAAAAATAAAAAAATCCATTTACACCTGAACGAAATCTCCCGCATACGAGATTTCGAACAAAATCTAGTTAATTTTGAATAGATTTAACATACAAAATTTCAAAATCTATGTCGTCGCTAGATTTGGCCAAAATCACTAAAAATCTTATGATACAAGTATGTTTTTCTGTATAATATACTAAAAGAACACTACCCTGTAGGAATAAAACCATGCAGCACGGCAACTTGTGCAGAAGATAAATGCCATTTAAATTAAATTTAAGGGTGCATTAACATCAGAAATGAACTTAAACATACAGCAAAATTTCAACTTAAAATCTATGTAAACAAGGTTAATTTAATCTTTTTCGGCAATGATTTTGCTTCATACTCGTATGTGTTTCATGTTAATCTAATACGATTTATAACAGATTTCAAATTTTTCCTTTTAAAATAAACTTATTTCATGTAGATTTGACATTCCTGTACTGTTAAAATCAATATGAAGAATCATGTTGAATCAAAGTTATTTCAAGAGTTTGAATCAAACACAGAATTTTATGGACTTCTTTTTTTATATTCAATAATACAGATTTTTTAATTTTTTTTTGGAATATTTATTTTTCTATGTAATAAAAGATCCTTACGACTCATGTGACCCATTAAAAAATTTCCTAAAATTTCTAAACTTCCTGCTGGGGGTGTTTCCAATATTATATTGGTTTCTTACTATTCACCTTTTTGCACATTAAATGTTTTGTAATACAACAAAATAAATAAAATAAAAAGAGAACAATATCATGTGTTTTTTTTTTGTTGAGGGAGACAGACAACGGAACTGTTGCGAATAAAATTAAAGTCCTAGTTGTATTTAATACAAAATAATATCTGTGTGTGTATGTGTGTGTGTGTGTGTGTTAACTTGTATCTGTAAATTTTATACATATTGATTTACATTTTTTGAAATGTGAAAATTACACAATGACAGTTATTGAGACATTGATAAATTGCAAGTGATTTGCATAACTTTATTTATTCATCCATCCATTCGTTCGCCTTTCATTCATTCAACGAGAGACTGTTATTGTCAAGATTTTTGTTATTATTATTGCTCTCTTTCGTGACTGTATTTAGTTGCTGTTGTTGTAGTTTCAACAATGGATTTGAATGAATTAAAAAAAAAAAATTAAAATAAATGGTAGCAAAATAAACGCGTTTGTGTTGCCTGCAAATGATTACAAAATGATTGTTAAAATGATTGTTAAAATGTTTGTTTATCACACGTAATTGACACTTGTGTAGGTTTAGCGATATGCAAATATATTTTTATTTAAATACACTAAACAGGAGAGAGTATTAAGGTATTATTATGTATGTTATTAAGCAAAACCAGAGCACTATAAATTTTATTTTATTTCTATTTTATTTAGTAAGAAAGACTAAAGGTCCATAATTGACCTCATTTCTGTAATTTTTATGCAGTAATTATTCAATTTACTTTTGTACATAACAAGTAGTAATTATGCTGCTGTTATCTATAGAAGTCTAAGATTTTTAAATTACTTGAAAATATTTTAACAGCCAAGCTGTTTGATAAAGTTATGCAGTGATGAGAATTCCAATATACTATTCCAATATAATATTGTTAGCAAAAAAAAAAAAATTAGGAGTCCCTGTAAGTTATTCATGTACGTGCCTGCACTTTTCACAGAATATGTAAAGCATTGACCGCTACAACAACAAATATTGTAATATTCAGCCAATTATATGTAGACACTTGATATTAACAAAGTTAGTGTATTTTTATTAATACTTCAAATTTTAAGGGTATTCTGCCAGTTACTGTTATTTTGACAACTAAAAAATCTCAAAATTAAAAAAGATGCCTAAACAAAAATCGCATAAATAAAAAAAAACCGCTTAAATGAAAAAATTTAAATAAAGAATAAAAAAAAACCATATATATATATAAAAACCAAAATTAAAAAAATTCCAAAATTAAAAAATTCGAGAAAAACCGAAAAAATCACCTAAACGAAGAAAAAAAACGCTAAAACTGAAAAAACCCGAAATAAATGCCAAAAACTAAAAAACACCAAAAATAAGAAAAATCATCAAAATTAAAAAAAATTGCCAAAAACCGAAAAAAATTTACTAGATACTTAATTTTTTTTTAAATATCGATTAGTATAGGCTAAAGTTCGTATACGCACAGAAAAATTTAAATTTAAAATCTACGTAAACAAGGTTAATCTAATCTTTCTCGGCAATGATTTTGCTTCATAGGTGTTTCATGTTAATCTAACATGACTTATAGTAATTTTCAAGGAAAATATTTCCTTTTGAAATAACTTTATTTGACGTTGTTTTAACACTCACGTACTGTTAAAATCAAAATGAAGAATCATGTTGAATCAAAGTTATTTCAAGTTGGAACAACATGAATTTATTTTAATGTAGTAATTGTATTTTATTAATTATTTAGCTTAAGTGTGGTTGACAGAGACATCAGAAAAATTTTTGTTTGTATATAAATTGGCCACCCCGGCCAAGATTTGAACTCGGAACTCATCGTGTGGTAGTCAACGTGATTAACCCTGCAGCCACAAAAACCTTAAATATTCTTTAGATACACAATAAATTTTTAATTCAACATTATTTCATTGATCATTTAACACACAATTTATTTTAAAAGTTTTAGTTAAAAAATATTACAAAATATTTTGACTTGAATTCAGGATTCGAACCTGCGATCCTCCGACTGCAAGACTGGTATTTTCACACTGCCTACCAGCCAGCAGCAGTTTGTTGGCTGTTTACAAACATCAGAAAACAAAGCAAATAAACACCAACACACTTAAACAACATATTATTTCTAGTAAATTTAATATGATTTGAATGAATTTGAATCAAACTTTTTACATGGTGATTTTACATTGGTATTTTTTTCTTTATGTAGTATTACATATTTAGTGTCCCTTTGGCACCCTTTGCGTGTGAGTCAAGGCCGCACTTTACTGAATTTATTTTGTTTTATTTCCACAAGTCTGTAGCACTACAAATTCAAAACTTAAGCCAAAACAACACTCTCTGAACTTTTAATATTTTTTTAATGTCCAAGTTTATCTTTAGAACACTTTTCCCATTGCATAATAGTGCACTTAACAATTATTATAACTTTTATTTACATTGTTTTCTCCTTGATATGTTTTTCTGCTCATTATTACACGTTTAACGATAAGAAAAGTGAACAAACAGTCTTAATTATTTAAATAATTTTATTGTTGTTTTTATTATTTTTAAACGACTGCATAACGTTGCAGCAGCTTAGACGTTGATTATCTCTAATGGATCTTTTATTATTGTGCTGGTGCAACACCTCTAACTGACAACGAGTATACTTATGTATTTAACTGTCACTTAAAGAGGTTTAATAAAATTTAATTGGTTCACTTACACCATGAAAGTGTTATTCAACAAATGTGTCTGTCTGTCCTTTGGAATGTGTATGTGTATGTGGATGGTAATTATAAGTAATAGTTGCGCACTTGAGTTTACTATTTAACGCTAAATTGTGAAAATATCAAGTGGTTGAAGAATTAGAAGAGAGAATTTTATCGAAATGTAAAAACATTTGATTATGCAAATAATGAAAGGTACGCAACCTTTAAGAGTTTGTGGAAGTGTTGAGCATGTGTGTGTTTTATATACTTACATATGTATGTGTGTGTGCAGGGGTGATTTTAATGGTGTCTACTCTACGCTCTACTCTTAGAGGGTGGATTGAATAACTTAAAGAAAAATTTATATAATTCAAGAAGTCCAAGGAAGTTTTTGATATCAACATTATGCGAGGAGCAGGCAGGTTTAAGAAGGGGCAGATCGTATGCTAAGCATGCAAATACACTGCACCTAATATAAAGCAATCTAAGGAATTTCGAACACATCTTTTTTTACTAATCTTGAGTTCGATATAATTTCAAGGGATTGCTCTATGGACCACCCTAGCAGCGAAGGCAATCCCAAATAAAATAATCCGCGAACTACGCACTGATTCTCCTAATGACATTCATAAAACGAAAAGTTTTCTATTTACGTCCACCAGCTGTGTTAAACAGGGATGCCTTATATCGCCAATATAGTTGTTGTTTTTGCCTTATACTGTAATGGAACAGACTAATGCAGGGAAACCCCCAGTTTGATACAGTGGAACAGAAATAAAAGGCTTCAATACTCGTATATTAATTATGGCTCACTAAGTCTTCTTTCTATAAATAAAAATAAAGTCGGGCTCAAGATTGATATAAGGAAAACAAAAATAATGCGTAGAACAAAACTCAACCATTTCGCTCACACTAAAGAAGAAGTAGAAGTAGAAACCTTCAGTTATTTTGGGAGTATAAAGTTTTTTTTTTTTGGGGAGTATTTGGGAGTGCAAATTTGCATTTAGCAATGTTGCTGTGCATAATGAGGTATACAACAGTTAAGAGTTAAAGGGAGTTCTAAAGCGAACAACGAAAATGTTGAAATCCTGATTTAATATACAGACTAAATTAAATGAAATTTTAAAAACCAAAATTAAAGGGTATTCTATCAGTTAATGTAATTTTGACAACTTGCTCTATCATGGAAACAACCTTAAGAGGCAAACACTTGACACTTTCAAAAACGCTAAAAATAAAAATCTGGCAGCTCATAAAAAATTCTGTCAAAAGATTTACTTGCTGGATAATTCACAAAAACATACAAAATTACCAATAAGTTATTAAATAAAAATTACCAAAAGTAGTGACAAAAATTTAAAAATATTTATAAAAATATCGACCGCCATATATACTCGTACGTCAAAAGCTGCTATGATGCAACTGAGCAAATATGCACTAATGTTTTTGCTTAAGCTTTTTTTTTGGTGCAATCAAAATAAAATTTAGCAAACACTTGTATTTCGTTATTGTGTTTTACAAATCCCATTAATTTGAATCGTTTGCACACTTTGAAAGCTTTTATAATTATTTTTTTTGGTATACAGTACTGTTACCATAATTATTTATAATCTATGACACATATCGTGCCATAACCGCCAAAAAAGCTTAACCGTCATAATTTTGCGAATGTAAATAATCGATTTTTGTTAAAAAAATTATGTCCAAAATATGTATCGGTTAAGCTTATTTGTCGGTTACGACACGATATATCTACGTGTTATCGATTTTCCAGCACAAACTTTATATCACCTTTATTTTTAATTTTTTAACTCTAAAGGAACTTGGCATTCTCACATGTGAATTTATAATTGAATGACTGTGTGTGTGTGTGCGAGAGATTCATTTGTGCTCATGTGTCAAATTAACATAAACCTTAAAAAAAAACAACAAAACAAAAACAACATTTATCTAACAAAGAAAAACACAAAGGTAAACTATTGTCTTTGTCATTCGAGCATTAGAAAGGCATGCAACATGAAAATGTTCATTTGTGCATTCATTGAGTCATGACGAACGCCAAAGGATGAATCTTATTTTTTGTTTAATCTTTATTCAATTTTTTGCCATACCTGTTGTTGTGTATAGAGCACATAGTTGCCAGACTGCATATAATAATAAGATCGTGAAATTTTTATTATGTTCTTTATATACAAGAAAAAATGTGTTGATTTTTTTGGCCATTTAAAATTTGTGTTTGTTTTTTAAGCCGAATCGTACGGAAATGTGTTCGAATTACATCGAACTCGGTGCTCCAACCGAAGTGTAAGCACTGCACCCAAAAATTTCGACGATGTCTCGAATCGAATTAAATAATAACCCCCCTGGTGGCGAATTACTGAATTTGATATTTGAATGAATTTGATTTTTATTTGATATTACCAATTAAATTCCATTCAAATATTTATGAACTTTCATTCGAAAGCAAATGCCGTAATTTCACTTCGGATTTGATGCACGTCGAAATTTTTAGGTTGATTGCAAATTTTTTTAAATAATTGTTTTAGAAACTCAGAAAAAAGTAATCCCTTTTATTTTGAATGGCGCCGTCGACATCGCATCAAGACGACAGTAAAAATTGTAACTTGTCTACTCTTTGTCGACACAAATTGACTACTACTAACATGCTCGATTAATTTACACCCTTAGAGATTAGTAAATTATTGTCAATACGAGCCAAGTGTTGCCGATAAAGAGAAGAGAGTAGAGAAGTGACAATTTTTACTGTCGTTTTTATGTGACGTCGACGACGGCATTTACAATAAGGGGGAATATGGAAAATTTTGTAACATCAATTAAGAAATTAATTAAATTTTCACCAGTAAGCAATTTGATAATATCAGTTAAGTAAGTTTGAAAAAAAAGTCTGTATATTTAAACTTAACTACTTTGTTGATTGCCCTAATAAATCCATATACGAGTACTCGTATAATTCACACTGCAAACAAGCGACTTGGAATACTTGTATAGGACCCATAAAAAAATTGCAGCGATTTTCGGTTTTTTATGTATTTTTTCTAGACAAGTCGCTTGCTTTTCTTTTTGAAAATTACACCTAAATTAATTCTTAAAATTTATTTAAAATGCTGCTATTATTTTGTTCTTCGGTATGATAATATTAAGAAGTTTAAAGCAAAACTAAAAAATATATGATGTAATGATGCACGAAACTTTTTCGATTTGCTGATTGCAGCGCTATAGAAGAGCGTGATGCATAAAAAATGACGCAGCATGAATCTTTGAAGCATTTTTGGCAACTTTTTTGATCTGAGTTGCTTTTAAAGGCCTGCTATTGACAAATAAAATATTTTCATGCAACTAATTTTATGAAAAAAAAAATGCTTAATATAAATTAGGTATAAATTAATATTCCAATTAGAAAAAAAATTTAGTTTAACTTCGAACACAAAACCTGGCTATTGCGTTGCAGCCACTCGCTAAAGTTTTTAGCAAATTTCTTGTGAAAAATCATGCATATTTGCATGAAATTGCATAAAATTAATTAAGAAACAATTTAAAAGCAAGCAATTTATCAATATGGCATCGCCAAAAATGAAATAGTGATCAGCTGTATTCTTGCCCATAAATTGAAATTGAAAGTATGACTGCATTAGTGTGATTATATTGAAAACTTGAAAACAAAAACTTGATCGTGTAGGCCTCAAGTTAGTGAGAGTGTATTAGTAAAAAAAGTGTGAGTATATTAAAACTTGCTTAGATCGTTAAATCTGGCAACCTTGATTGTACATTCGCTCTAATAAATAATTGCAATTGCACGTTAACATAATACACATTTTGGTTTCAGTTAAATAAATAGATGTGCCTGTACTTATGCATGTGTGTGCACACACAAGCATGCATACATATGTATACGAGTGGTGACATTAAGAGATAATTTGCAGCAAAAAAAGGTGGTGGTAACGAAAGATAAACTCTATGGCACAGACAAAGGATGTTTCGAATTCGACAAAACGAGTAATTGAAATATGTTGTGCAATGAACAATTAAAGGATAAGAAACGTGAAAGTTATATAAGTACATTTGGTTTCATGCTCATTTAAAAATATCGACTTATTTTTTTAACTTGCTTTCATAATTTTTGACGAAAATTTATTGTTTGCGAAAGCAAATAATCGATTTTTGTCCTAATATAAAATAACCAATGAAACGACTACTGAGAGCAGCTTCAAATATATATTACGCCTTATTGAAATCAGGGGCTCTGCAACACTGCCCTAAAAACAAAAACATACAAAAATCAGAGCTGTAAAAGTATTGAAACTTTCCTGTACCTCTTCTTAGACTACTTGTCTTCTCTACTACTGTCCCTTTCCGAAAAAAAGAAAACAGCTAGTAATAGTAGTAGGCAATCATGTCCTAAATGGTACTTCTCTTCATTATAAAGCTTAGAAAATTGGGCGAGGTCACGCCAATTAAAACTTACAAAACTATTTCACAGGACTATTCTAGTGCCATTTTTTAATAAAAATTTTGTGAAATTTTTATTTGCTAGGAAATCAATTCTAATGGTTTTATTTGTTTTATTTTTCATCACTTAAACAGCAATTTAAAGTAAATAACCTGAAAAGTTTACAAATTGACATATGCTGTTATTGGTAAAATTCGCAAAAAGTATTAACACAATATTTCACAAGTTTCCTTTATTATTTATTATTAAATATAATTTTCAATATCATAACAAAAGTAAAACTCAGGTGTATATTTCACAACTGCAAAAAAAAAAAGCTCCAGCTAAAAACAGATTTATTTACACAATCCTTAACACCACCAGCAAATGTAAACTTGTCTATGTACATATGCTTGTGTGTAGCACACACAAAAGACTTAAATTGCTTAAAACTTTTTTTCATTTGCTTCCTCCCATGCGGTTTGCATTAAAAAGTCACATCTTTTTTAATATTCTTTGCTGAATTTAACCTATTTGACTTATTTTTTTATTTTCCATTTGCCTACATCCGTAATTTACTACATTCTTGTGTATGTGTACACACCCAGCTGACTGTAAAAGCCTGTTTATGGGATTATACATCCTTGATATTGCTGCTTTCTTTTTTTTTGTCGTTTGCACAACATTTACATACTTGCGTATGCAGCAGCAGCAACAGGATGTTTTATACATAAGTTAACAAAATAACAAAAAGAAAAAAAAAAATAGAATGATTTTATGCCACTACTTTAATGCCATTGCATTTAGTTTATAACAGTAAAATTTTGAAAGTTTTCTTTTGTGTTTGTGTAAAATTTTATGATAAATTATAACGCATTAAGTTCGATTATAAAAGATCACTACAGTAATTTTTGCAAAATACACAAATCACTTTTACGCACGGAAAGGAAAAATTTATTTCTTAAATTTATATAAACAAAACCATTTTTTCAACCTAGCACAACACCTTCTTGCTTCTTGGTGTTGCCTCAAGTTAGAACAGTTGAGTGTTTTGAGCCAACTTATCTGTTTTGCGCCACATTTGTTTTTAATGAGGCAACAGTGTATGGCAAAACTTTCACTGGAACAATTAATTTATTATTTATGTGCGCCAATTCAGCACAAAAAAAAATTTATTCTAATTGGTGTACAGCGGAAATCGTGTGATCCTACCTTAACAAATATATATTTATTTTATGTTATTGAACATTCATTCATTCATTCATTCATACACTAAGTTTAAAACCGATTTTCGTCGGCTCACTGCAATAAAATTATAAGTAATAAGCCAAAATGGTTTTAGTACTCCATTAATTCTGAAATAAGTCCATATGGCTTTATTAGCAAGGCAGTGTGGTGCACTTATGTCTTTATATTTCAATTAGTTGAGAAATAAGGTAAATTTAGCTTATTACTTAGTCCTAATTTACACTATGCAAGTCTTATTGCTAAGCTGATTAGTTTGTTAGGAAAGAGGGACGAGGGGAAAAGAAACGTTACTGTTCCCCTCGTCTCTCTCTCTCTCTCCGTCAAACTAATCAGATTAGCAATAAGACTTGCATAGTGTAATTATGGACTTATGATATTATTTCAGTGAGCCGACGAAAATCAGTACATTGCGATGACAGTGTGATCCAGGCTTAAGGCCAATACTGGTCCAAATAAATGCAAACATTTCAACTAAATCCTATTAATCTTAGAAACAATTTACACATAAAATCTATCTATTAGATATGTTAAATTTTATATTTTTATTACCTTGAAGTATGCTACATTATTTTATCATGGCAACAAGAGTCTTATATTTATACAGCTGGATACGGTTACAACGAACACTACTTGCTTGTAAGGGATGATTTTTTAGAGCTTTCGGATTTGATTTATAACAAAAAAAAAACATAAAACTTAGAGAAATGTATGAAATATAGGGTGTTTTTTTAGAGGTATAGAACTTCGAATTGAAATAAAACACAAGAAAATCGTTTTAATGTCCATCAATTTGGCTTTATTGGAAGGATAATTTTATGCCATTAACGTTTAAATATGATTTCGGGCATGTGGCCGCCGCGGCTGACTCGAATATAGCCAATTCTACAGGTCCAATTTTCAACCACTTTTTCGAGCATATGGGGCGAAATTATGCGCTCATCGAATGTTTCCTTCAATAAATCGATTGTGACGTGCGCTGTGTGGCATGTAGCGCCGTCTTGTTGGAACCACAACTCATCCACATTCATGCCATCCAATTCGGGAACAAAATAGTCGGTTATCATGGCTCTATACCGGTCTCCATTAACGGTAACCAACGGTCGACCATAAAATGGACGGAGCTTGCGGTAAACTTCGCGAACTGAACCATTATTTTTGAAATAAATTTGCACGATTTGCAAGCGTTGTTCTTTTGTCAACCTGTTCATGATGAAATGGCAAACCAAACTAAATATTAATCACTTGACAGCTGACAAAATGGCCGCCAGTTAAAAAAGTGATGCCAACTTAAAGTTCTATACCTCAATAAAAAACACCCTTTATTATTTGAGTCGGTAGGACGATCTATATAATTTAAAGTTTAAAGATAATTTTATGTAATTTTTGAACACGGATATGTCTGAAAAGGTTCATACGGTGGGTGCGTATGAACCCATAATTTCTTTATCATATCGTCGGTATCTCACGAATAAATTCTTCAATATTGGCTTCCAGTGCGACAACCGTAGCGGGCTTGTTCCTGTAGACATGAGCCTTAACACAGCCCCACAAAAAATTATCTAAAAGCGTTAAATCGAACGATCTAGGCGGCCAATTGACAGGCTCCAAACGTGAAATAAACTGTTCACCGAACTCGCCTCCTAAGTGGGCAATTGTTTCGCCTCATGTGTGGCATGTGGCAACGTCTTGCTGAAACCACATGTCAGGCAAGTCTAGCTCTTCCATTTTAGGCAAAAAAAAAAACAAATATAACAAAAGCAAAATTGCTGCTAATAGCGCCGAATCGATAATTCACGGTAATCAACAACACTGGCGGATACAGCTGAGATATTTTCCTCAGTCCGCACTCTACGTATGTGTGTTGGTGGTTTAAGGTTCAATAATTTACGGCCTGTCCCACGATGTCACTCGAAATCGTTTGATCGACAACTTGTATTGCAAATAACAATAACATCAGAAAATTTATTGTTGTTTTCAATATAAGTATTCGATCGAACGATTTCTGGTGAAATCGTGGGACAGGCCGTTAATTTTGGCGCGAAAGTTAATCACAAGATTCCGAAAAGCCACCTCAGTAGGTCGCTCAAACTGACCATAAAATGGAAAAAGTGCACAGATGCACTTTCTTAACCGAACATGAATTTTGATAATAAAATATAATAATCTGCAAGCGTTGTTCATTTGTAAGTGGATTCATGGTTAAATTATAGACCAAACTGAACATGTTTATCAGTAACATGATACACGAAAACAGCTGAGTTGCCAAAAAATAAACTTGCTAAAAAAAATTCCCCCTAAATTAATTTGCATACAAATATGTGTGTAAGAAATGTCTATAAGCGCTCTAGTTGATTGTAATCTAGAATCTGAAATATTTAGGATGCATTTCGTCGCTACTTACAAAACCCCAATACTTATAGAGACAAACTCTGAGAAGATTATTAAGATCGACTCGTGTAAAACTACAATCATAGTAGATTAAGAAACTTTTTCAGAAAACTAAAAATAATATCACGCCTATTTTGTTTTTCTAATAATATTATTTGTTTTCTTTTTAAGTTTCTTAACATATTGTGATTGTAGTTTTGTAATTCTCAATAATCCTTAGAGAGTTTGTCTATAAGTAGTGGGCTTTTCTAAGCTTTTTTTAAGCTTTCTTGAATTGGGGTGGAAGTCTACTTATGCATTGTTTTTTTTTCATTGCATATAAAATTACATATTTTGCCAATTTCTACAAAATATATAAAATTTAAGACATTATTTTGTTTCTTGTCACTAAAAAAAAATAAATAAATTTAACATATTAACAAGGTATTTGTGAACAAAACGAAGTGATTCTCAAACTAAAATGACTGAATATCTTTTGCTGGAATCTTGTTAGTATTACAAAAAAAAAAGTACTTTCAACCTCAAGCAGCTTTACGAATATTTATTCTATTGAGTTGCATATTTAAGCGCATTCACCTTAAACACCAAAAAGAGGATAATAATATGGTTGCTCTCCACATGCAAAACACACACACACACACACACATAGATATATATAATTGTACATCAGTATGCAATATAAAAATGTATCTACAAATGTATGTACACGTGTTGATGAGTGTATGTGAGCTTTTTAAGTTTGCATACATGGATTTTGTACTTCAACACTACTTCTGCTATTAACGTAACGACTTTGTTGTAGCTGTTTATTTAATTTTATTTTTTGATTTTGTTGTTGTTGTTTTTATGCAATGTAACAATTTATACTTTTTTATTCGTTGTTGCAGTTTATCGTTTTGTTGCAAAATCAGAAATAAACGTTGTTCGTATGTGCAACATAATGTTATTTTCTTTTGCTGTCTTTTTTATTTATTTTTTTTTGCCTTTGTCGTCTATATTTCAAGTTACATTTACTGGTGGTAAATGTGGAAAACACTAAAAATAATAAAAATGCGATACAAATATTTTATTCAGTTGAGGGATTTTCTATTTATATACCGCATGTTTTTTTTTGCGTGAGTTTTTTAAATTGAGCACAAAATATGCAAGTGTTTGATTTAAAGTTTTAAAGATTGGAGAATTTGTGTGGTTTAAATTAGGATTTGTATTTCTATTTTTGGATTAAGTACATGTCATATTTATTTAATATTTAATGTTTTGGGGAGCTATTTTGCCTTTCAATCCTGGTGCTGTTTCTCAAAACTTACTAAAGATTTAATACAAATAAAATGGTTGTAAGCCAATGGATGGTGATGTGTCGGGACCATCCAGGGACGGCGGAAGAGGATTGTTTATTATGTAACTAGATGTTCTGTGTTCAAATCAGAGACTTAGCAGTGAGAGATCAGATAGCTCGAATACCTCAGCAAGGTGCTTGTTTATAGTCGGGGATAGCTTTGTTCAAGAGTTCCTTGCCAGTCACATTGTACTTTCTAAGGGAGCGTTGGAACACTGGCGGATGCTCAAAATTCAAATCCATTTCAAGCTGATTTTTTTAAACTAATAAAAAAGATATTTTGCAAGTAGATTTTCCTATCTAAAAGCTAAATAAAAGTCTACGACATTTATGGGGGTTCGCTTGCAGTTTGAGAAATATTCGAAAAAAAAAATAAAAATTTAATATTTTTTTTATATATTTATGATTTAATCAGGCTAAAGTTCGTATCGCTTTGTAAGCCAAATTACATGTGATAATTATTAATGAACAAATAACATCAAAGTTATTTGTAAATATTCTGACAACACATAGTTGAACGGAACAGCCAGCCGTTTTCGAAGGCCACTAAACCTTCATCATCAGCGTTCTTCTGTGTTTGGTCTGTAGTGGCCTTCGAAAACGGCTGGCTGTTCCGTTCAACTATGTGTTGTCAGAATATTTACAACTAACTTTGATGTTATTTGTTCATTAATAATTATCACATGTAATTTGGCTTACAAAGCGATACGAACTTTAGCCTGATTAAATCATAAATATATAAATAAAATGAAAGTTCGAACAATAATATTTTTTACCAACCTAGATCCACTGTTCGGCAAATCCTCTCCGATTTGCATAAACTTTTTATGAATTTAAAACAAAGCTATTAATATTTAAAAATTTAATTTAATTTAAATTCAAATAAAAAAAAATTGATTATCGGCGTTTTTTGCAGAAAAAACGGTGTTAATTATTTCGCAGTTATAAAATTTTTTTAAATTTTTATTTAAAGGTTAATATAGGGTGTTTTTTATTGACCTGTAGAATTGGCTTTATTCGAGCCAGCCGCGGCGGCCACATGCCCGAAATCATATTTAAACGTTAATGGCATAAAATTATCCTTCCAATAAAGCCAAATTGATGGACATTAAAACGATTTTCTTGTGTTTATTTCAATTCGAAGTTCTATACCTCTAAAAAAACACGCTATACTATAAGAAATATTACAAAGAAGTTTTTGTTAAAAATTTTGTTTATTGAAGGAACCACATCGTTTTGAAATACAACCATTTTTAACAGACTTCAAACAAAAAAAAAAAAAAAAAAAAAGAGGAGGTTATCAACTCGGTATATTTTATACCGATTGTAAAAATTCTGTTTTTGTTTGAGATGGTATAGCTTCCAATTGGTCCCATTGTAAAAAGTGTGGGCGGGGATATGCCCATAATTTTTCTTTTTAAATTTGATTTTATGATACTTTACTTTTTTATTGCTGCGAAACCTATCAAACATCTTTGGTTCTTGTAATTACACAAATTTAAAGTTGAAAAAATGGGCGGGGCTACGCCCATTAAAACGCCTTATTATATTTCATGTGGTTATACTTAACCGATTTTTACGAAACTTATTACACACCTTGAACTCTTAAATAGACACAATCTTCCATTTAAAACAGTGGGCGGAGTCACGCCCATTAAAATTTAATATTTTATTTCACGTGGTTCTACTTAAACGATTTTAACAAAAGTTAGCACACACCTTGAGCTCTAAAAAACACACAATCTTGCATTTAAAAAAATTTGCAGAGATACGGCCATTAAAATTTAATTTAAGATATCACGTTCTTCTTCTTGACAAACATACATATTAAAATTTTTTTTTGTTTAATTCCATATTTTTTTTTTTGAAATGTCAGATCTTTGCATTGAAGTCGGTTTTTTTTGGCAGAATTATTTTAATAAATAGTGAATTTAATCCCACTGTTGAGATTTTGCGAAACTATTTTGGGAATTACCGGAAAGTCAGAAGCAAAGCTGACTTTTGTTATATTTTATTTACAAGTGAGACTTTTCTGCCCAAAATATGGTTAAATAAAATTTGTATGGCATCCTTTTTCCCAAGACCTCTAATGTCTTTTTTGTATTGATTTATGTTAAGAGGAAACTCTTCTTATAAGCAAATGCGTGTAATTCAAAAATATGAATACTAATAGAAATAAATAGAATCGCTAATTTGATACAAATAACACTTCGGACTTCCGGTTTAAAAACTGCAGAATTATTTGCATTTTTTTTTGTCAAATCCCCCACTGTGCAAGGGCAGCTGCTCACGGCAGCCTGTAGCACAATCTAAATTAAGGCACACCACCATACCACAACTCTTTCTTTCCAACTGTGTCTTCCTTGCAAAATCATTTTTTAATTTTTTGATGAAATTAAATTTTTGTATCACAAAAGCAATCGTTCAAAATTTGTAAAATTAAATTCCTTATTTAGGTAAATCGCAGTGTATGTGTGTATGTATGTACATCATTGTTGAAAGCATCTCTATTAGGAAACCAAAAGACCATGAATATCTTAAAGTAAATTTTGTTTTTCATTTTGCTCAATTGTATTGCACGAAGAAAGATAAAACTTTTAATACGCACTCAATTCATATCTCGAATTTCTTTTTACACCAATTCGAACTCATTAAATCATGACATCATATTGCACAAGAACAATAAAATGTCTCCCTTTTTTTATTTTTTTTTTGATGAACATATGAGAAGTGTTTTTATGGTGAAGTCAATTTTTAGCTGTCCAGCCAATTTGTTGTGGCTGCCACACATAGATTATGTGTTCAGCAAACGAAGAAATTTTAATGCAGCAGGGTATGGGTCTGCTGGTCTGACATCATTGATGTCTGCCTTGCCTGCTAAAGGATTTGCTTTAGCAGCTCTGGCTCTTTTCTCTTCGTCTTTCGTCTCACAAATGCATCGTTTCATATGACAATGCATTAAGTTTCCAAGTCCCTACAATACGTTCGAAAAGTTTGTTCTTTATCTTCTGCAGTGTGCATTAAAAAATTATACATGTGAAGTCTAACTCTGTTGATATTTGAGACATTTTATCGATAATTGATAAAAGTTGAATGAAAGCAGTTGCTTGTAAGGAGTGAGTGTGTGTGAGAGAGAGAGAGAGAGATAGAGGCATAACAGAATGGCAAGCATCCATACTTTAAATCACATGTGAAGATTTGTCGCATAAAATCAATTACAAAGTGGCAAAAACAAAGACCCCAGCCACTCCAATTATACATTTTACACATACGCCTCAAGGATTTAAGGTTTTTCTTGTTTGAGGGCCAAGTTAAGTAAACAAAATTTACTGAAATACTTGCACACATTCACACAAATTACACACACATACTTGTATAATGATACGAAGGAAACCACTGAAGTGTTGGTCAAGTTTTAAATAAATGTTTTAATCCCACTAAAGTTGCTTTGGAAAGGTGTTTGGAAGTCTTAATGGAATATTAAATTAAATATCTGGGCTTATTAACCGACAATGATTTTTGATAGATAAACCTAATGCGGCGGAACACCGGATCATTTTCATTTAACAGAGCTTTTACTTGTATTAAAAAGGAAGCTTTTTAGCCGTTTGTAGTGGTGGCCTGCTCACCAATTTCGATAAGCAATTGTCTTATCCGGTCTAGAGGAAGGAAAGTTTATTTAATAATAGTCTGCATGAGTTTTTTCACGTTGTGGACTCTTTGGTATGTCGTGAATATGTGACTTTTTCGATTGAATTTCTTCAATAATTAACAAAGAATACAAATAATGACTTTGCATACATTAACTATTTCTGCCACACTTTAGTCGACTCTCTTTGTATGCCTTTTAAGACTCATTAATCTTGTTTATTCTTTCTTTAACTGCTGCAATATTGTTTATTTAAGACAATTTCAATGGATGTAACATGTTAAAGATACGAGTAGTAAAGCAAACCCCCCTCATTAATTACTGATGAACCAATGAACGCAAGGAAAAAGTGTGGCTTTAAAGAAAACCGGATTTTTTATGAAGTGGAAAAATATATTCACAAACATACTAATTGATTTTTGCAGGACATAAATTTTGAATTTCTACAGATTCTGTAATTTATTTTTTTTTTTGGTATTATTAGTAAGTTAATAAATTTTAACTATATTAATTTTCTTCTTTTTAATTTCAAATAAGGGCCTACAATAGACTTTGGCCAAATATCTGAACACTATATATACACTATATTAATTTTCTTTGAAATATTAACAACAAGGCAAATTAATACTACTTGGCCTCGACTGCACAGAAAGTTGTTTTCGCCGGATATAAATTTTAAACTGAATTTATTTAACATTAACCCTTTTGTTGCGTACATAAATAAGTAATCCAAAAAGCAAGCAAGCAAGCTTCGCAACTTGTGTTTACTTGCTGACATTAAAGCTCAAAATGATTTGTTCGACGTAAGTGGAGAAATCCTAAGCGCACAAATCTTACGCACAGATCATACATGTATGAGCGGCTTTATGTGGAAACAAAAACAACATATTTCATTGAAAAGTAGTTCATGCATCTTAATATTTAAATTATTTCAATTATCCAAAGGTTTTCATTCTTTTTTTTTACATTTCAATTTCCTTTACCACATTCCAGCTTGTATGTGGATGGATGGGAAACTCAACATGAAAAAGAAAAAAAAAAGAAAATAAAAAAAAAGAAACATTTCGACTAAATCGAATCAGCATCATTATCGGTATCCTGTGGTTCCATACAATGTTCATTTAAGTCCTTTCATAGCTATGAATGCTGTTAGTCTTTGCATACACACAACACAGTGTATTTTTTGCAAAAAAAGAGTTGCGGATGAGTGAGTTCGGATGAGTTAGTTTGTGTTTTAATATTGTTGCTTTTATTTTTATTCGTATTCTTGTAATTCGATGCATGTTTTGTGGATTTAACCGAAAGCAATATGTATATTTATATTTGTATGTAACTATGTAAGTACAATATACATACATACATACATATGCACATGTATCCGTATAGGTTTTTGTGCATTAGTGTATGTGTTTTTGGGTTTTTGTGGTGACAATTGCAAATCGTCATTTGGTTTTCCATGCAATGAGCATAATGTTGTATTTACATAAACACCCGGCAGTTGCAAAAGCACCAATTGACAACTTAAGCTTTACATGACATTACATAATGCTATTTTATCATTGTGGTAAAGATTATGATCATCAATTATTTTTGAAACACGCTCTTAATTTTTAAGCAGATAAAGAACAATGCCAACTACACCATGGAATCTTAAGCGAAATTTATATTAACTAATGAGCTCTACATAATTGTAGATACGAGTAGTAAGCGCAACTATATAGTTTAAACATATTAGAGAGATTGGACTTAAAGCATAATTTTTATACTGGGTGTTTTATCGGGAATTGTTAGAATTAAGTGTAATATTTGCTAAAGCACTAAAAATCTCAAATTATTATTTTACTTATACAATAAAATATTTTTTTATTAAAAATACATTGCAACTGTTGCTAAAGGCCGTGATTCACTATCCTACACAATCGCGCGATCTACGAAAAAATGTAACCCTGATCTGATGAATTGTTTTTGTCTTTTGAAAATGTTCATAGACTCCATCATACCAGGGCTGTATTTTCTCAAAAATCGCACGACCGTGTAGGCTAGTGTATCACGGCCTTAATGCAGATCATCAGGAAACCTTTACCCAAAAATTTCTTAGAACAATTAGAGATATTCGGGTATGTTCTGTATTCCAAGTGAAATTAAATCGTTCGGAATGGCCATAGAATTGTTGTTATAAATACATATTTCCAACAACAATTCTATGGCAATTCCGCACGTTTTAATTCCACTTGAAATACAGAACACACCCGATTATGTTAAATTTTCATTTAAACAAATGAGAAGTTCAACTTGTTGAGGACAATTATGAATACAAGTACGCGATAAAATTTTCCCGGACAACAATTCCAACTAATGGCAAGTAATAGTAAAAAACCAAAAATTCTAATTCGAAAAGGGAAACATTTCTCGCAGACTTTTATTCATAATTGCCCTGCTTATAAATTTCACAATAATTCAGTTTTTTGATAGAACCAGTGGAGAAGAGAACGATATCAGAAAATTGCATTCTAAAAAAATATTAGAAAATATTTTATTAAATTTATTGTTGATTTTGCTGTAAAAAAATCACTCTAAGAAACTCGTAAAAATTATCAAACAGAATTCGTAGATCTCCAATGTCGCGAATAGTTTACCCCCCACACATGTGCAACTATTCTTGCACTTACACACATGAGGTACTTTGTGATACGAGAGTTTAATGTTTATTACTAATTTATGATTTATGATTTATTAAACCGAATGTAATAGGAAATACTGATACGAAAGATGGTTGACTACGTTTCAGAACACTTCTCTTATAACAAAAGTAGCTGACTTTATTACAACGCACTATTCTAATGGAAAAAATGGTTGACTGTGTTTCTGTACACTGTTGTTATAAAAAGGAAGGTTGGCTGTGTTTCCGCGCACTATTCTTATAGAAAAGATGGCTAGTACAGAAAATATAGCTGACTGTGTGACAGCACAATTTGCATAATCTGTGTGTTCTAGGATACAGTTAAAAAAAGATATTTGAGCATGTTTCAGCATATTGCTCTTATATGAAATATAGCTGATTGTGTAACAGCACACTGTTCTTATAAAAAAGATGGTTGACCGTGTTCGTGCTGATTGCTTTTATAGACAGCACACTTTGTACAAACATAGCTGACATTGTTCCAGCACACTGTTTGTATAGAAAAGATGCTTGAATGTTTTACAACACATTGTTTTATAGAGAAGATGGCTGAATATGTTACAGCAGACTGTGTTACAGCATCCCTTACAGAAAGATGGTTGACTGTGTTCGAGTATACTGTTTTTATAGGCAAAAAGTTTGACTACTTTCAGCACATTGTTTTTATAGAGAAGACGACTGACTGATTTTTACAACAAAATTTTTATACAGGGTGGGCCAAAAGTTACCATGGGGTTTAAAATTAATAAGTTTTTTGTTTATTAATTTTTTTTATTTTTTTTCTCAGATTATATAATATACAAAATGGAAATTTTTTTACAGTAAGTATGAAAAATAATGTCTCTTAAATGACCACCGTTTTCAGCTTCGCACTGATGGGCTCGTTTTAGAGCATTTTCCATAACATCTTTCAAAATTTGTGGCTGTTTGCCTTGAGTTCAAGGATTGTCTCTGGCTTGTTCACATACACTCGCTGCTTCAAATATCCCCAAAGAAAATAGTCGAGTGCTGTCAAATCTGACGATCGCGCTGGCCAAATAATTTCCGAATTTCTGGAAATTATTCGCTCTCCAAAAATTTGACTTAAAAGTGCCATTGTGTCTCGGGCAGTGTGGGCAGTGGCTCCATCCTGCTGAAACCACATACCAGGTCTGTTTTCAAGAGCAGGACGCAAAATATGTTCTATCATAAACCGATAACGATCTCCCTTTACGGTTACAGCACTTCCATGTTCATTCTCGAAGAAGTAAGGCCCAATGATATTTTCAGATGTGATCCCACACCATATTGTACACCGAACCTACAGTTCTGCTTATTAACACGGCCATTTAAGAGACATTATTTTTCATACTTAGTGTAAAAAAATTTCCATTTTGTATATTATATAATCTGAGAAAAAAATTAATAAACAAAAAACTTATTAATTTTAAACCCCATGGTAACTTTTGGCCCACCCTGTATATCAAAAATGTCGGGCTGTATACAGCACACTGTTTTTTTTTATAGAAAACATGGTCGACTGTGTGACAAAAACTACTGAAACTTAAAAAAAAAAAATAAATTCTTTATAATGAAAAATTGTTTTACTTGATTTTTTTATTGGGTGCCTAAGGTGTATTGACTTTATAGGTTTTCATTTCAAGATTTTTATAGGACTCATCGAAGCGAAGACAACCAAAATTCAAAATTTCTAATATTAAAAGCAAAAATATTTTCCATGACACATTTTATTTTATGATGAATATCTATGATGTGTTCTAGTAGATCTAGTTGTTCTAGATCAGTGACGGCCAACTGTTGTTGAAACGACGAAGTTTGGTCGGGTTTCACACACACACAGCACGAACGTTTACGAAACAAACAAAAATAGAGAGGAAAAAACAAAAAAAATTCACTCAGTTGCATACCAGCATCAACAAAGTCAGGTTGTCGTCGCTTTGTTTGATAAATTATGATTAAATTTTATGAAATAGGTACACTGGTAAAATATTCAAACAGCACATTAAAATACAACTTATATATATATATATATTATATTTCTATTTTAAATAATTGATTTAAAATTAAATAGATTTTATTTAATAATATTTATTTTATTAATTTAAAATTTTTAATTAAATAAAATTTTTTAAAAATTATATAAATTTAATATATTAAATTTTTGATTTTTAATAAATACCTGTTTTCTTAAAAAAAAAATTATTTATTAATTGCAAACAATTGAATTCATATATTTAATTTTTTTATTAAATCATTCATTACATAATTTTAACACACAAACCCAAAAATATTTAAACAAACTTAATATTTAAACATAATATGTTAACATTTAACATATATAAGCAAAAATAGTAAAACACTCCAACAACGCAAACAAAAGAAAACAAATGCATTTCTCCATGTGTATATTTACCAATACACTCTCACTTTTGTTAAACACAACTAAACATTCTCATTTCTCTTTTTGGCCACCACTGTTCTAGATCTGCCATCAACACACTCTCTGAGCATACCGCCCACTTGCTGAGTATGCTGTGAATGCGATTCTCCATTTCGTTTGCTTCAGCGTTGGTAAATGTTAAGCAAAGAATATTTCTTTTGTTTTCTAATAAAAGTCTCAATACTCTGTCTATTAAGATTTCGTCTGTCTATTCATTTCGTTGTGTGGCAATTGCTCATGCCAAGTACACATTATGGCATTTTGTAACATCGCAATAGTGCGTACTAGCGGTAGCGTTTGTCATTTCCGATTTTTTTAGTTGTGTGACATTGCTTTCCATATAAAACACATAATGTGAACGGCGTTGCGCACATTTTGAAAATGACACCCAAAATAACAACACAAGAAATGTCAAATATGTCCCCAGCATTAGTTTAGGTAACCTCAACGACACATGCATGAGATAAATGTACAGTTTTATGTTCTAGTCTTTCATTTCTTAGAACAAGTCCCCTTCTTTATTGTCGAATATATTTATGAGAAAGTTGCTGAACTCAAATTTAAATGTGTGTGCATAAAATATTTGCTGCATATTTTATATATTTAGTTACATTCGTATGCTTTATGCTCTTGGTAGGTTGCATACTCTATGAATTATTAATAATTTGAATTTTGTTTATGCAACTTGGAAATATGTGTGCTTGTTGTATTATAATATCACATTTCTTACTTGCTTAAGGTATCAAATTGTAATTAATTGTATCAAATTTAAATTATGATGAGCTGATTATGATCACGATGATGATTATGATGATTTTATATGTTATTTGCAATTATTTATATAGTTTTAATTAAAATTTACTTCTAGTATTTTTGACACAAACTTGTTTTGTTTTAATTAAAAAGAAACATTTATGTTAAGAAATTGAGACCAGCTTTAGTCATAAAATTATTTAAAAGTTATTGGCACAGTAGCAATTAAATATATACAGCATTCAAAACGAACAATATAATTTTTATTACTCGTAATATCATTTATTGTTGTTGTAGGTCGATTGCTACACCATATTTTGTGCTATTTCATAATAGAAATTCTATGACCGGTACACATTTGTAAACACTACAAGTTTTGTATACCTGGGCACGCTCAACAGTTGTACGAGTATGATTATTAGAGCGCTGCACAATACTTCCACAAGGCACACTTAACTACTGTTATAATTCAGAGATTAGTCAGTTATCTATTTTTTGCAGCATTTAGTTAGATTTATATTACCACGATATCCTGTCCATTCTTGAATGTTTTTCAACTAGCAAAGTTCTCTTCTGCGCCTCGTACGACTTCCTACAATTTTGTCTTTGAGAGTTTTTTTTTTTAAGAAATTTATATTTATCGTTCCTCATTGTATGTTCTAAATACGAGATTTTCATATTTTTCGCACCTGGTTCATTCTTCTCAATACTTTGAAATTTGAAACGAGGTCAGCCCATGGTAGTATTAGTATATCGAAGGCTTTAATTGTCCACATTTCTGCTGCATATAATAACACGGATTACACGTAGTATTTGATAAACCGCGACTTTGTTAACTGACTTAGATGTAACTGGCTGCAAAAAATTTAAGTATGACATAAAGCCTAAGCTTTCCACAAACTGCACGAAGAAATGACATTAACTAAAAAAAGACAAACAACTTTGACGCAACTTCACAAAAAGCATGAACTAAAAAAAAACACGCGAAATTTGACACATAATACCAACATTTAGTAAAATTATTTCATCTTTTTTTAGTACACATTTCCACAGTATTCGAATCCATTTTGGTAAGATATTAATTATAACTAATTTAAAACAAAAATCACTTTTTTCTCATCATTGACATATTTAAAAATATGTCAACATTCACAGCTGTTCATATTTATTTTAGGGAGTTGCCAACTAGCACAAATTATTTGGCATTTATGTCGTGGAAGTGTTAGGAATTGAATTGTGAACTTTTTTTAACTTTTTTTTTTAAAAAACGCTAAAATTGAACATTTAAATTTTTGCCGCTAAACTTGAAATTGGACATTGGATAGTGTAATGTTCTGGTAATAAACAAATAAATAGTTTGTTTTTAAAGTTGCCAAAACTGGACTTACCTGAAAAGAAAATAATAAAAACATCAATGAATTAAAAAACGTTTTATATAATTATTTAACTAATATCAGTCTACTTTCAAAGAAAAATTTATATATGTAAGCAATAAAATTGAAATTTTAAAATTTTTGTTAACCGTCTTCACAATAGTTCGCTATTCTCTGTCTATTTGTTTGCCTATTTTTTTCTTCTTTAAAAACTAATTTTAGTCCTTAATTAGAAATAAAAAAAAGTAGTCACTTTCAGCTAGAGGGAAAATTGTAAATTTTGTAAGATTTATAAGTGAAAAAATAATAGTTTTTTGGGAGAGCAAGAAAATGTCTTTTAAAGGACAGATTATTTTTTTTTACTTGTCAAAAACAATGATTTTTAATTAAAAATAATGATAATTAATTAATTAATTAATAATATTCTGTACCTCTGTCACATTTATCAATTACTTTCGATAGTTCCGTCTGTATCAGTTTGTTCGTTACTTGCAAAGTCCTTTCACTGACTGACTCTTTGTAATTGTATTTTGACAGCGATAACATGCATAACTTTGAATGGTTTGATGTTTGATTAATATAAGAGAGTAATGTTAAGGATAATTTGTGAAAAAAAAGGTTTTGAAAAGTTTGTGTTTTACCACGTTTTTCGCGGACTTGCTTCAATTTTCGAGTTAAAGTAAAAAAAATTAATTTTAAGGACACACGCATATGTAATCGTATATCTAGCTTACATTTGCAGCCTAAAAACTATTAACTTGGCCTAGTTCCACTATCCTGTCGCGTAGCCTATTACGGCCCCACTTAAAAGATTTTCTCTATTATTTAAAACGTATTGCAAAATTCCATTTTTCTTAACGTACAAAATCCTCATTATTTCATACATCAGTATAAATATATAATTTTTATTTTGAAAAAGCAATTTACCTCATTTTTTATTTATTCTATGTAAATTATGTTGCTTAACTGCTTAAAAAGCTTTCTTTTCTCCTATTTGCAGTAAGACTATTTAACTAAATTAATATTAAAATATAGCAAACACTTTCACTTCTTCAATGGGTTGCTTGATAATAAGCTTCAAGAGTATAAATGTTTTCCTTTTATGCTTACTCGTGTACAAACGTATATAAATTTTAATTAGCTCTAAAATGTGCTCAAACTTTGCACTTGACATGTATAAAATAATCATAATTTTCTATTCTACATGGCAGAGGTGAGGGATGTAAACATAATTTTGTACTCTACAAGACAAGTGTAAGGGATATCGATGTGTCTTCCAATAAGAGCTTCCGAATTTTCACACTAGATAGCGGCCATATTGCTGCAGCTACATCTGTCGAATTGGACGCCATTTTTTAGTCATCCTGGACGGAAATAGCGTTCAACAAGGCATCCCAATGATAAGTTTCTTTTACCAAAATGAGCTTTCCTTTCGAACAACGTTCCACTTGGTATGTTGCTTAGGGCGCCAAAATCATCCTAGCGAGAGAATTATTCGCAGTATGGTTCATAAATTGGAAGTCATTATTCAATAAACAATCAGCCAACATCCATAAAAAGACAACACGCAAGATGTGCAGCAAATATCACCGCTATTATAGCGTGCCTTTCGTAGGCCACAAATTGGCGAAATTTGAGTTATGACTTGGGCCTGCACCTGCACAAAATTCAACTGACCGAGAAGCAGAAGGTAAAAGCCCATCGAAAATCATCTTCAGCGATAGGCCTATTTCTGGTTGAATGGCTATGTCAACAAACGAAATTGTCAAATATGGGACAATTATCAATCCACATGATATCCGAGAGTATACAATTCATGCCGGAGAAGTCAATCTTTGGTGCAGATTTTTCATATATTTTTGAAAACGACAATGGCCAGGCCACCACCGTCAATAGCGAGGGCTATAGGTCTATGATTACCAGCTTCTTTTGGCCCGAATTGGATTATATGGACATGGACATGTGGTTTCAACACGCCTTCGTTTCGTGCCTCGCAGCTCATGCCACATTTTACATTTTGCACGAATGATGCGAGGTTCTTGGCACCTCATATGGAGGTGATTTAAACTGGCCACCAAGATCGTGTGATTGGACCAAGGCAGACTTTTTCTTGTGAAATTTTATTAAGCTTTAAGGTCTACAGCGGCTTTCAAAGCCAACATAAGCGATGCTATCCGTCTAATTAGTGCTGATATAATGGCCAGAGACATGAAAAATTTGACATTTCAGGTCTCTGCCGAGCTGTCATTAAGAGATAGTTAATTTTAGGAATCTTACCAGCATGTTCAATTGGGTAGACCCTAAAATTAGGTTAGGCTTACAAGTCGACGATACATTAAGAATAATTATGTTTAATAAGAAGATCAACTTGTCTATTAAAAACATTTGCATTGGCATTTCTTTGACTGACGCCTTCCTTTGAACATAAAATTTATTTTGGCTCAACTTTCTATATGTATATATTTGTATTTATATTATTTATTTACTTTATGCTCTTCTAGTTTAGAGTACACAAAATTCATTGTGGTCCAACTTTATAACTTTTGCATGCTTCAATTAAGATAATTTTCTTCTAAAATGAAACTCTTTTGGAAATTTAACTCCTTAGTGTTGTAAATGAAAGCATGTCTGTCTGTTGGTGTGTGAGTAGATGTGGTGTGAAAGCACTAAATACTTATTACTCTCTCCTTTTATATAAAGCATTCAGTTCTGTTTTTTATGCGTCTAACATTACTTTAATTTAAATAATTCCACATGCATACACATTTATAACATTTGAAGAGTTTCGATTGTGTAAGAAAACTGTAACTAATTTAATTGTGTGAAAAAAAACATGAAATAGAGTTGAAGTATACGCAAGTGAGATTTACACTCAAAAATAAAAATATAAAAAATTTAAAAAAGTCTCGCTGACAGCAAAATATTAGTTCTGCAATCAAAAAAAAAAAAAAAATCAATTAAAATATTAATTGTTTCAAATGAAATTTTAAATAAAATAAATTAAAAAAAATTGATTTGATTAAAAATTATGATTGGCGCAATTAAATTTAAATTTATTTGATTTTTGTTTTTTTCAATTAAAGTTGTTCACAAAAGTTAATTTGACTTAAATACACTTTGAATTAAACTTTTAATCAATTAAAATTTTAAGCAAAAGTTTAATTGCCTCAATAAAGTTTTTTTAAAGGTTTTGTTAGATAAAAGTTTTTTCTGCATTGATATTTCAATATTTATTATTTATTTGATTTTTGTTATACATTTATTTCTTTGAGTGTATTTTTTCAGTTAATGCAAATGAAACCCGTATATACACGCACACACACATGCACCCAGCCATACACACATACATATATATACAGAGCTCTTACAATCACCCTTATTCCAGTTGTCAACATCGACGTCACGTCAATACAATACCCAAAATTTGGAGCCTGTCTACCCGCTGTCGAAATCTTCTGACTGCTATTAACCGGGTCGTACTGTTCTTTAGACCTTAGGGAACAGAAATGGACTGTTAATAGCATGAAATTCTTCTTGAGGGTGAGTAGACAAGCCCCAATCTTTCGGTATTGTATTGACGTGACGTCGATGTTGATAAATGGAATAAGGGTGAATAACTTCTTAAATACACACAACTTTTACAAACATATTTTCAAGAGGGTATATGTATTATATGTATGGATGTGGATATACATACATAAGTATGTATGTATGAGTGTATGAGTTTTTCAACAAATGTTGGCTTCTTTCATGTTTGTGTTGCGGGATGCCATAGAAATTATTAACACCTTATTTAAAGATTATTTACGCTTTAAATCGTCCTCGAGCCGCACAAAGAAAGAAACATCAAAACAAACGAAAAAAAAAAACAAAACTAAAAGTAGGAACGAGGGGAAAATTAACTTAAATCACTATTGGCAAATAGTGAAGAATCCTGGCAAACAAAATAATGTGACAACGACCGCACAAAATAAATAACAAAAAGGTAAAGCATACAAATAATAAAGATAGAAAACTATGTTTACACATTTACACTTGCAGACATGTTAAGATAACATCAGGGAATAAATTTTTTTCACACAAACCCCCTCTAAACCCGCTATTTAGCGTATATAAACTGTAACTGTAAAGTAGCTGTCATTTGTGCTGTATGTATGTATGTCTGTTCATATTTGCAATCTTTCTCCCTCTCTCTCTCTCTCTCTATTGGTAGGACACACATTAATTGCCTATGAGACGTTGAGATGAAATAAATCACATTAAATTTTCTTCATCATGCGTTTACAATATTATTTCTTATTTTCTTCTTCTTTGCTAAAGAGATCCCCTTCCTAAGTAATATTTCAATTAAATATCGCACAATGGGGTTGATGATAAAATAAATAGTTTTAAATAAAAGATGTTTTTCTTATAAATTGCAAAAACATAAAAAATAAATTTTTAATCTAAAATTTTTCTCTATGAAATCATTTCGGGCATATGGCCACTGAGGCTAATTGCATTCTAAATGTCCAATTTGGGGTCACTTTTTCGAGCACTGCTGGTCGTATGTCACGAATAACACAAATAATGTTCGCAAAAAAAAAATCACACTCCCATTTAATAAAGTCAATTTATCGCTACATTTTTTTTCGGAATGTAAAGTGGAGACCTTAAGGCCTGTTGTACACTGTTTACATTCCAAATGCGTCAATTCTGTTTATTAATAAAACCGTTAAGCCCAAAGTGAGCCTCATGCCTGAACACAATTTTACGATAAAACATCGCATATGGTGATGGCCTCGTGACTTTCATTCCTACACGAGCTGAATCTTAAGCCAATGTGGGTCAACCAAAAAATTCATCCTATTCCATTAGAACTGACAAAATATGTAGACAAAGCTGAAGTTTATACTAATTGGCGCCATGCACAGTGGACCAAATATAAGAACTCTGATGATGAAGGTGTACCATCCTTCCAAAATGGGATGGATTATGTTCTTTTCTGCAGGGTTTTCCAGCCAACTATCACAAACAAAAACAAAATAAACAAAAAAAGAAAGAATAACACCAAAAAAATAAAATATATCTAGGCCAATATTTTTGCTCAAGAATTTGTATGCAGTGAACGGACAGAAAGAGACTTAAATCCTGCAATCGGTGACGATATTATCTATAGTACAGACATTTATTGGAATTCTTGGTGTACTCGCAGTTCGACGGATGGGCGATTATGGGCGCCATAAAAATCACGAAGTCGTCTATAAGTTGCGCGTATTCATGACTGATTTTCAAAGTCAATCTGGATATTTTGCCAGCAGTATTCAAGCTTCAATATATGCTAGTGTAAGTTCGTAAGTTCTATCGGGCTTAAATTAACATCTTTTATATAAATGACAGGTTAATGTTTAGATATTTTAAAGCTTTTAATTCCGACAAATGCAATATTTACAACAATGGTGCAGGAAAGAAACTGATTAAAGATTTTGAGGAATCATGTAAAGGACCTTTCAATAAATACTTCCGAGCTTAGACAGTTTATAGCGAACATAGTGTTGCAGCTACATCTGCAGGATTGATTGTTGATTCGTCATTAATTTTTACAAAATAAACAAAACATTAAACGACAAGTGCAAGTGAGACAAATTTTTCATAAAAATTTTTTGTTCTCTTCGGGCAACATAACGCGCTCCTCTAACAACCGAAATAATAGGCTGGCGGTATCATTGGTTCATATTTCTTTAAAAACGACGTTGGCCAGGCCATCACCGTTAAGGGCGAGCGCTAAAAATCAATCATCGATTCTTTTGGGCAGATGTCGTTCTATATATTGTGTTAAAGTTTCATACAAAGATTTTGTTTAATCAATCAAAATCAAATCTTGAGATGTTATATTACATTAATAAATTTAAAACTTTAAATCCGTATTTTCTTTTTGTGTTGAGACTTTCTGCAACAGCTCGATATGGCTAAAATATCGTCCATACATGAAGCAAAAAGGGTGATATATGGTAGATAGTGGGAGGCCTGGAGAAGCAAATCAGATAAAAAAAGTTGCCGAAAATATTTCAGAGATTCATGCTTCGTTATTTTTTTGTATATAATAAATAAATTAGTTATTCTGGTTTTTTAATCCAAGGTTACTTAAGCGAACAGTTGCTTAAGATTGAGACAGAGGTCATACAACTTACTTCTTGTATAAAAATATAACAGCTAAAGACCTGTAGAGCTAAAGTTTGTATAACGAAAAACTCCTTAAATGAAATATTTGCAACTACATAAATAAATATGCTTATACTCGTACTGCACTTCTTAAAATATAAAACTTTATATTAATTTTAATAAAAATACTTTCTTTCAGACTTAAAATGAAATAATTAAATAAGTTTTTCATATTTTCAGTTTTCAGCTTAAAAACATAAATTTAAAACTGTAGCAGGGAAATTCTAAATTGTTACTGAACAATTTCATGCCTACATACAAGTATACTACATACATACATACATACGTGCCATATATAAATATGTATAATAACTTGTGTGCATATACATACATATGCATTTACGTACATACATAAATATGTACATATACATATATTATACGAGTACTTACAGCATGTGAGTGTTCGCGCATACTTCTTTAATTCTTTCATACACTGAATTTTGTTTAAATAATTTTCATTTGGTAGAAGCATAAATCAAATACATGCAACTCTAGCATACGTATTCGTATTCAAGTTCAGGAATATTTGCCTGATTCAGCATATTCGGATTTATAGTCGTATATGACAAATTCATTCAAATAATTAGATCGAATATTTTCACTTAAAAGAAGAAACACAAAAAGTGTTAAATAAGAAATAAAAAATGAAAAATATATACATACATATATGGGTGTTTCCACTGCAAACAACCTCTTGAAATAACGATCGTTACTGTTTTAACGGTCAAAAAAAGTATTGACATTACATTTTTTATGCAAAAGATTGCTTAATTTTGGACTTGCGAAAGTTCAAAAATCGGTAGCAACCGCAAGAATTCATAAAAATGTAATTTCAATACTTTTTTTTTGACCGTTAAAACAGTAACGGTCATTACTGTAAGGGGTCATTTACTGTGGAAACACCCATATAAAAAATAATAATAAAAAATACTTTATTTTGTGCGATAAATAATAATATTTTTTTAGAACACCAGAAAAGCAACAAAATGTACTTTTTGTCTTCATATGAAACTAAAAAATTTTATAAGTCGTTTTTTCTTGAATTTGTTACGCGGTCTCGTGTGAGCAAATATTGCCTGATATATTCGTATTCGTATTCGTGAATACCGATAAATTGCCACAACACTAATATATAGTGAAAAGATGTATTTGTATACATATTAGACCCCTGCAAAAGACCACTTACAAAAACTTTTAAGGCATGAGGGATTTTTCAAATGCTTTGCTGCAGTGAAGTCTTCTAAAACAAACGCTAAAGGCCATGACTCACTATCATACAAAGTCGTGCGATCTACGAAAAAGTACAACCCTGGTGTGATGAATTGTTATTGTCTTTTGAAAATTTTCATAAACTCCATCATACCAGGGTTGTATTTTTTCGTAGATCGCACGACTTTGTATGATAGTGTATCACGGCCTTAAGCAACACTGTTGGCAAGACAGTTGTTTTATTTATTGCAGGTATAGGAGTAAAGAAGAAAATACTTCGTGACGGAAGAACTTGTGATGCTTGCTTCTTCATACGCATGGGCGCGTATACAAACGTCATGCATATACATACGCACACACGTTGTATGTATGATCTTTTATTTTTCTGCGCACAAACAAACGCACACATGCATTGACATTAGTTGTGTGCGCTTGCTTTAAAAAACCAACCTCAAACACATACCATCTACATCTTATACACTCACAAACGTACAATATGCAAAATAACAAGCATACACACATCAACACTACTTCTTTTGAGTGTTTGTTACGAACAAAAAGTCTTCGCGACATCGCTTGTAAACGCCCATATACACGAACATCAAAACATCCATCGTGCTTCGCTTATTAAACGACAGCATTTATTATTGGTTTAGTTAATACAAGCCACGAAAATACATTTTAAAAACAAGACGTATTTACATTTCAAGACTGTTTACGCAGGCCTCTAATACTCATGTACATTTGTATGTACATAAAAGTGTTTTTTTGTGAACAACATATTCAGGAATATTTTAAATGAAAGTGACATTGGCACATAGAGACAGAGAGAGAGCATGAATTGTCGTTTGTTGATATTGTCGTTGTCGTTGTCATCATTTGTTAGTGCACTTGAATTTCATCATAAACATTTTCATAACATTATTCATACGTGCACACACACACGTATGCACACTACTGCGCTAGTGTACCACTCACAGCTGCATACCTTAAGTGTGAATGCGTGTGTGCATGCATGACTGCACTCATATCTTGCAGTGTATTTAATTTTGAATTTTTTGTTTTTGCTTAGAATGTTTATATGACATGTGATGTTATTCATGTGAAATTTTATTTTAGATTTTTAATGGAGTTCTATGATGAATGCAGTTAACAGGTATGAACAACAGTTGGCATTGAAATCATTTAAAGTATATATGACCAATAGAATTCACGTAAGCCAGGTGTGGCAAAACGGAAAGCAATAAGTAAAAAAAAAAATTAGAAACAAAAATTGCAGGTATTAAACTTTTGTAATGAATAAACTCCTTTATATATCTGTATGTAAATTGCAGACTATGTTGTTGCAAAATGTGAAATGCTTGTAAAGTTGAAGTTTGACAATATTTCATTGCAACACTTTTTTTCCATTGCATTTGCATGTAATTGTAGAAATAAGCAATTTGTGTGGCTTTGTGTGTGCGTGTGTGTGTGTGTGTGTTTGTTAAAATGCATGTGATTGCAATTGTCTATGTTTGTGTTTATTTAGTCAACATGTTCATATGCATCATGCATTTTACACTTTAAAGTGTTCTCGACAAAACAACTACACTTTTCTGTTTTTTTTTGTGTATAAAATAAAAATGCCATCAACAGGGTAATACAAACATACACACATACTTTAATAGACAGGCAGTCACATATATATAGATATATAGAATACATATTCATACAATACAATATTGTGTGTGTGTGTGTGCAATTCATGTAAGTGCATTAACGTTATTTTACAGAGAAAGAGGGTTTTTTTTTGCACAATAGCAAAAACTATTGCTTGATTGCTTTATAGATGATTTTTTAATCAGTTTTTAAGATTTCTTTGTTCCAGTAAATTTTGGCTTGACTTAAGCAGATTAAAATATTAGACAAAGGATTTCGGGAAAATTAAATCATGTTCTGATACTCTAAATGACCATAAAGAAATTTATTTTAGTTTAAAAACCTCCGATTCGGTACCGGTACAGATACAGATACACAGACACACACTACAAACCCAATTTTTTTTTGTCGGGGCTGAATAATTTCTTATATTATTGTTTATTGCTCATTATTTGGTATAAATAACTCTGGTATTTGCTTTAAACTAATTGTTTTCTATATCTTTAAAAGCTTCATAAAGATACTCTACACGGTGAGTATCCAGTACAGTCTATAATTTTGTACATGCAACTCAAAACAATGCGACAATTTGAAGCCACTATTGACGTTTTAATTTTATAAAAAAGAAATCATAAAACATGCAAAACCGATTCTTCAATGTCAATAGCAATGACACTTTGATTTCATATCTATGATATGATACATAAATTAATGTGAAAATTTGTATTCCAGGCTTACAGATTAATTTGTTAATTCTCATATTTCAATAACAACTCCATAATATTAATTAAAGTTTGAATATTTTCAAACAAGTTTATGCTCACTGTGTTTTAGCCGAATTATTTCCACTTCAACAGTATATAAATATAAGGCTTTCAGAAGGTGTCTATTCAATTGAAAAATTTAGAACGAATACACGATTATTTCAAATTCAAATTGAAGTTCAGTATCTGCATAAATGATTAAATGATTTGGTTTCAACTATGGTATTAGTAGAGCTTCCCGTTTGTTTTAAAATAATCAGGGCAATTATGAATAAAATTCCGCGAGAAATTTCTCCCTTTTACAATGAGAATTTTTTGTTTTCCCTATTACTTGCTAATAGTTGGAATTGTTCCCCGGGAAAAAATTCTCGCGGAATTTTATTCATAATTGCCCTCAATATCTACAGTTGTTCTAAGAAATTTTTGGGTAAAAAATTCCTGATGATCTCCATACGTAGCAGTGAAATGTGCATAAAAGTTAGCTACACTCCTCTTTATAGAAAAACAATTTATATAATCAGTTAAAAATTTAATTGAGTCTGCTAAAGTTTTGCTTCAATATTTAATTGATTAAAAGTTTAATCATAAACTTAATTGGAACAGTTAAATTTTTGTTTAAAATTTAAATAACATTTAACATTTAAATAATTCAATCAATTAAACGTTTAATCAAACAATTTAATTAACTTAAAATATTAACTGACACAATTAAATTTGAAATTGATTTTAAGTCTTTGCTTTTTTAATTAACAGAAACAAGTTATATGAAATTTCTTTTAATATGAATTAAAATTTTGTAATATCAATTAAAAAATTAATTAAATGTTCATCAGTAAACAACTTAATTACAATATAAAGTAAGTTTTTTCACTCGAATTAATTGAAGCAATTAAAAGTTTAATTGAACCAATTAAAATTTTAGTTGAAAATATTCACCCTTATTCCAGTTGTCGGCATCGACGTCACTTTAACACGACAGGCTTTTGTACCAGTTGACGAAAACAACTGACCCCTGCAGGCAGATGTATGCTATTATCTAGACCTTAGAGAACGGAAATAGATTGTTAGTTGCACAAAATTTTTCTCGACAGCGAGTAAACAAGCCCCAATTTTTTTGTATTGTGTTAAAGTGACGTCGATGTCGACAAGTGGAATAAGGGTGATTAATTTTACTCCGTTGATTGGAAAAATATTTTTTCAATCAACAAGTCAATTTTAATGTGTTTCAAAAAAATAATTAATACTTTACTGAACAATTAAATATTTATTTCCTGCCGCTTATTTAAAAAAAACTGCTATTAAACTTCCTGACATAATGGAACAGATTTCTTGCGAAAACAAAGTTTGTGCCAAGAAAAAATATGTCAGTAATCATTGTGCAGTTGGCTTGTCTTTTAGTCACTGAAATAGACAGACCTTCAGTCAATCAAATAATAATAATAAAATTCAATATTTATCTCTAACAAGAAATATAAAAACGTTTCAGTTTGGCAGACCAATCAAACAAACATTAAACAGTCTGAATTTTTAATTTATAATATTTGTAGTTGCTGTTTTTTGTTTGTTTTGTTTTGTTTCATTTGTTCTAATTGTTATAGGGCATTGTTAGCAGCACCAATCATCAATTATTATTATTATTATTGTTGTTGTTGTTGCTAACGCTGTTATTGTGCTTGATAAAACTGACATTTGGTAGCTTAAAAGCAGTAAAGTGGGTTGGTTCACTAATGAATTTTTCGTTTTTGAATTTTTGTTCATAAATCAATGTTTGCATTTGTAATGCGATACAATGAGGAACACATTCGACTTAAATGGATATAAATTGTTTGTGTGTTTGTTTGTATTGAATTTTTTATATGTATCCATATAGTATACATATATATATATATACAAAGGATGAATGTGTGTGTGTGTGTGTGTGTGTGTGTGTATGCGCGCGTGATTGTCTATTTGCAGCAATTGAAGTTTAAATAAATAAACAATTATTTTGCTTCCGCTTGTGTGTTATTTTTGTTTTGCACGAAACTTTTAAATATTTATTGTATTGTTTTTTTTTTTTTAAAAAACAAACACGCAAATGAAAATTTTAGTGATTGCTTTAAAAATTCAATCAATTGGTTTTAGTTTTGTTAAAAAAAAAGTTTTAAATTTATTTTGTTCTGGCTGGGCTTTAAATTTAGGATTTAAGGCTTCAATACTTATTGTTAGTTTATGTAATACAGAGAATACAATGTGTTTTTTTATATTTTTAATGCAAATGATAAATTTGCCGCAAATATGTAGTTCAGACTTTTTTTAACGAATATTTTTATTTATTGATTTTTTTTTATCTGGTTTAGTTAGGAAAATATTTCGATTATATCATATTGCGATTAAAGAGTACAACAAATAAACAAATAAATCAAGCTTTAAAGGTTCTCTAAATAAATGTAAATTTATTAACTAATTTTAAAACTTAAGTATGAGTGAGTCTCAAATGGCTTCATAAATTTTTGTGCAAAAACTATAAGAAGTGGTCTTAGAGCATTGAAACTTGGCACCGAGCATTATGATGGACCAATTAAAACAATTAAATTTTATTAAAATCGGTCACGCCTACCATCTACCTCCCACAAAATCCAAAACGATATTTTCGCATAACATTTTTTCTCTCAAAGAAGAAGTCTTTAAATTTGATACATACACCTTCTAAAATAAAAAGACAAAATTGGATTTTTGTTGTATTAAGCACGACATTTATGTATTATTGACATTTATCTATTATTGATTACTATCACTAAGTTTATGCCTGACACTGGTTGGGCCTAATTATTATATCTAGATTTAAGATTTGAATACTTACTGTTAGTTAATTTTTTGAAGATACACTAAATAAATATAAACATGTTAAAAAAAGTTGATTTTTATCATAACCGGCCACGCCCACCAACTATCGCCGACCTATAACCACCGCCTACGACCAACCTTCGCCCACCACCAACCATCGCCCACCACCAACCATCGCCCACCACCAACCATCGCCCACCGCCAACCATCGCCTACCACCTACCGCCAAAAAGCGCTTTTTCTGTGAAATTCGTGTCAAGTTTTGTCTACGGCAACTTTTTGAAAACATTGCCCTTAAACCTGGGTTCACACACAGCAATTTTTGTGAAGCAACTTTTTAGTTTATGGACGAGAGAGCAAAATATGATGTCTTCCCTCTGCATTAACTTGTTCTCTGCATTTTATTAAATCAAAAGCTGATAATGTAGCACACAATTACGAGTATGTTAGTCAGAAAATCTAATGACTACATTAAATGAAATTCGTAGTGATTCAACATGATTCTTCATTTTGATTTAGCAGTAGTGGAATTTGAAATCAACATGAAATAAGATCGTTTCAAAATCAAACATTTTCTTTGACGATTAACTATAAATCACGTTGAATTAACATGAAACACATATCAAGCAAAAACATTGCCGAAAAATGTAAGATTTTAAAATAAAATTTTTTTGTGTGTAATTAGCGAGACAACTGTGCGTGCATATTTAGGCGCTGGGTGTCCTATCCAAGATTGTAGGTCCACTACAATCGTACTGGGTTCATATTATTCTCGATGTCGAGCCTGTGCCATGCAAAATAGATTCTGCTGAAGTTTAATCTTGCAGCATTTTAACGAGATGCCAAATATTTGACTCGTGCGACGAATGTGCATTAGAGCTTCGAATCTGTCTAGATCATCCTCATCATTATAATTTTGAGCACATTATTATGCCCTGGAAGCCAGAGAAGCTCCAGGTTTGAATGACTTGTTATCCAATTAAGAACACATCTGGCATTCATTCACAAAATTGGATGTTGTTAGACACCTGATAGAGATTTCATTCCAGCTTTGCTATCAGTACAAACAAACACCTCATTCAGTTAACTCTCTGTTTATGGCTGGTATATCAGAATAAATCTTATCCTCTGTCTAAGCGAAGACTCAAGTTCAAATTGCATCGCCCGTATAGGTTTCTAGCACAATCTCCTCGTTATATGACGGACGGTGTGCCCGAGAGTATCTCAGAAAATATTTTATCAACCAGAGGTAGGGGCGAGGAGGTGGCTGTAATAAATCTTTTTCGGCAGACTAGTTATGAATTTCGAGATTCTCTCTCCTAGTAGAATTTTTCTACACATCTGCTGTCTCGAGTGTGATCACAGAGGTCATGGCTAATTGTTGAGCCATAAGATCAGTTGGTAGTCAGAGCAGCATTGTACAGAGAGAAGGTCAAACTGACCTACATTAATTTGGTTAGGTTAGTTTGGGTTGAAAAGAGAGGCAATCAATATTAATCCAATCTGTTTCGAATTACAGTTTTATAGCACGTTGTACACTCTTAAGAAGAAACAACAATTAGTTATTGATAAATCTAAATATTTCTTTAAGATTACGCACTTGAATTTTAAATTTGTTATAGGAATGAGTTTAAGCTTTTAAATGAGGGTGAATTACGAGTATTTCCTTCTAATCGTTTACTATTTATTCCCTGGTTACACATTCAATATAGCAAATGGATTATTATGTTCAATGTGACCACCAGTAATGGATGCATTTTCATTCGTACGTTTTATTTAGTTTAACCTTAATGTATTCGATGGTTTCTTTTTATTTTTGGTTTATTTTTTGGTTTTATTTATTTATTTTCTTGCTATTGTTATTGTACAATATTATTGTATTTTATTTTATTTTGATATTATTTGGCTAATATGGCATTGTAGCGATAGCGAGAATAGAATAAAATATTTATTTCATATTGCTTCGTCATTGGAGTGATTGTGTTTTTCTCCTTCATTTTTATTTAGCTCTTTAATAATAATAATAATAATAAAATAAAGTGAATCTAACTGGGAGCCAGTCAGCCATACGATTAAATAGTATAAAACGTTTGCTTGTAGTATACTTTCTTCTTTCAGTTTGACCTTTTACTATCCTTGTTATAAACTTCAAAAAAAAAACTATTCACAACAACGAAAACGACGACAAGTAACAATAATAGAAGCAGTCAGTGACAATAATGCCAATAGCAACGTGATAATATCGCTTATATCGATGTATGTATGAAAAAAATGGAACGCAATCATTCATTGATTGAGCCTCAATGAAAAGTAAAATAGTCTTTTGTTCGGGGAATTCAACACAAAAGCAACTTGCATTGCAGTATCTCAAAATTTATTGTTGTTAAATGATTTATTGCTACAAAATACAGATATTCGTTCAAGTTATATAAAAATTCTTTATACATACTCGTAGTTATGTAGCAACATGAGATGTGTTTGCTTGCATGGCGTATACTATTTATTTGTTTAAAGAAATAATTGATTTAAATGAAAAACGCTTTAAGAAAATTTTGTTAATGACTTGAAGCAAAACTATGAGAGAGAAGGAAAAAAGGGGAACGCAAGTTTATTTCGCTCCCTTAATATAAAAGGCCCTAACTCATGATTTTTTTTAAATCGAGTTTTTTGTATTTTTTTCGCAATAGAACATTTATTGTATCGATAAATTAAAAAATCTCGATTTCCAAAAAAAAAGGGATGGGTTAGGGCTTTTCTATATTAATGTAATGATTTGTATTACGTCGAGACTTTTTAATTATTATTTTTTTTTAAAGAGAAGTAAGGTGAAGGAAGAGATAGAGGAAATCTTCATTCTTTTTACAACTCTGTTATTTGCACGTTGTTGCAGCGCCTCTGGTGTTAAATGAGGCGTATTAAATTTTTGAAGCTGTGATTAGTAGCCATTTTATTGGTTATTTTACTTCGCCGATGATTCTGCTACACAACGAAGGAGGGCGCTCTGATGTTACATTAGGATTAGTGTCTGCTGAAGTCGGTATAATTCAGTGACCAGTGAGTATGCCTTCATCACATGAACTTTCCTAAAATAACTGATACAAAGGGACACTTATGTACGTCAGAAAAATGCGTGGTGTTATTATTTGATGACTGTCTGATACAGGGCTCGAATCAAGGACTTTCGTTTTCGTAGTCAACGTGCTAACTACTTCAGCCAACGCCACCTTTCTTTAAATTTTAATAAAACAAAGTGAGATATGATCGAAAATTTGTATTCCTGTGAAAGGAATTATAACATCGTGGAATTGTCCGTTGGACCTTTGCTGGATGGCGCAAATCCCAAACGTGCAGCTAACACAGTGTCACGGCCGTTAATATAAACAGTCATTGAAAAAATTGATGAAAGATAACTAATTATAAAATTTAAAAATTCTAGGTAAGTCCTTCCCATACATCCTGAGCCTAAAGAATGTCGTTAAACATAAAAAAGATATCGAACTACATATCGCAATGGTTCCTCTAAAGAAAGCCAACTAAAAATTTTTAAGTTTTCCCTGTTTGCAAGAAATCGATGCACAGTGGTCATATCTATCCACTGTAAAAATTTTACATCACTGTCTCTATCTACTCTTTTGAAAAAAAAAATTATCCCTTTTTTAGTATATGAAATTAAAAACTGTTATTTGCCTCTACTGAAAATTTTTACATTTTGAGTTGACGCTGCTTAGAGGAACTAGTGCGATTTATAATATAACTAGCTCTTACCCGCGGCTCCGTTCGCGTGGATATAATATTTTGGAAACTATACTCAAAATTTATGAATGTTTTGTTATTTGTTACTCACTGATAATGTTAAATAATCGATAAAAACAGAAAAAGGCATTAAAAAAATAAAAAACCGAATAAATACCGGTTTGAAAACAATTAAAATAATCAAACCGGAAACGAAAATTGCCCTAACCAGCTCAAAAATGTGTTTTTCGAAAAAAATCCGAACTAAATATAAAAAAACGGTTTCGAACCGGATAAAAAAAATAAACTATGTATGCCACTAGTAACGTAGCTTTCCATTGCTGAAAGAATTTTCAAAATCGGTTTAACAAATTGAAAATTGGTGCCAAATATAAAAAACCGGTTCCGAACCGGATAAAAAAATAAACGATGTTTGCCACTAGTAACGTAGCTTTCCATCGGTTTAGCAAATTGAAAATTGGTGCCAAATATAAAAAAACCGGTTCCGAACCGGATAAAAATAGGCGATGTTTGCCACTAGTAATGTAGCTTTCCATTGCTGAAAGAATTTTTAAAATCGGTTTAGTAAATTGAAAATTGGTGCCATATATAAAAAACCGGTTTCGAAACGGATAAAAAAATAAACGATGTTTGCCACTAGTAATGTAGCTTTCCATTGCTGAAAGAATTTTCAAAATCGGTTTAGCAAATTGAACATCCGTGCCATGAATAAAAAACCGGTTCTGAGCCGGATAAAGTACAAGCGATGTTTGCCGCTGGTAATGTTGCGGTTGAGCGGTTCGAAAATCCGTGCCAAATATAAAAAACCGGTTCTGAACCGGATAAAATACAGGCTTAAATCGGTTTAGTGGTTTGGGCGTGAAAGCGTAGCAAACAAACCCACAACTCACTTTCACATTTATAATATTAGTAAAGATGTATATGCATTGAAAATATTTTAAAAATCTATCTAAATTACAAATATAGGCTCTTGGCCTACTCCTGGAGGTACAATTAACTAAAAAAAAATGTATCTAAAATTTTTAGTAATATTTGCATCAGATTGAAACTTCTAGATATATCTTGTTATTAACGCTGCAACTAATTTGGAAGAAATCATATTTTTAAAATTAAAACTAAGCAATTGATTTAAACTTTAAGTTGCTTAAAACGAATTAGCCACACAACTCAATAAGTCAACAAGTAAATCCTTTAAACCGTTGGCACAATTGGGTTTTGTCTTATCACAAATGTCATTAGCATTTTTGACTTTTAGTGAATGCTTACTAATTGCAATGGCTCAATGAAAATTATGCACTCACACAGAAATACTTACCATAAATGCAAACGCGCGTGCATACATACTGACTTATAAGCGAAATCGTGTTAAACCGACGAAACGGTTGTTTATGCATATCAATTACGCCCAAGCATATGATACCTACACACACACACACACACACACACAAATAGACCTACACCAAAATGGAACAAATGAATGAATGCTTATGTGGACTTGACCGCATTGCAGCACCTAAATCAGAATGTCAATTATCCGTAACTAAAAACCAACCAACTAACACTAAGCAAAGTATACTAACACAACTATAAATATAACAATAACACATACATACTATATAGTATTAATACATGCAAATAAACAGCCTAGACTATCAGGGCAATCATGAATGAAATTCCGGGTGAAATTTCTCCCTTTTACAATTAGAATTTCTTGTTTTCCCTATTACTTGCAATTAGTTGGAATTGTTCCTTGGGAAAAATTTCACGAGGAATTTTATTAATGATTGCCCTGTATATATCACCAACACTAGCACAAAGTGCCTCTAAAAAAAATTAACACAATTTAGCGCTCACACACAAACTTATGCTCATCAAACTCAGTTATAGCCGCGAAAGTGATTTAAAAATGCTGATACATATACTTGTATGTATACGAGTATGATCTTTTCCAATCATTCCAAAATTTAAAACATTTGGGTGATTTCCCACCTCATCGAAAGATGACAAAAAATTTGCTAAAGGCATATGGTCACACTTGGGCAAACATTTGCCCAAAAAACGTAACCACCAAATATTAGTGAAAAACATTTTTATTCAGACACGTGTTTCTTAAGTTAAACATGTTCATAAACATCTAATAGACAATGTCATAGAATCCAACATTTTGAGAAACTATTTAACTTAGCAAACACGTCTCTGAGTTGAAAGCTTCTTTATTTATTTGGGGGTTACGTTTTTTGGGCAAATGTTTGCCCAAGTGTGGCCATACCTTAAGAAGTTCGAAAAAATAAAGGCCAAAGCAATACTTTCTTCCCTTACACAGCAAAACTGCATATTAAAATCTACGAAAACAAAGTTAATTTAACAATTTTCGGCAATGATTTTGCTTCATATCCGATTATTTACGATCACCAATGATCGATTTTGGTAAAAAAATTAAGTTCAAAAATTATGTCGCTTAAGCTTATTTTGGCGGTTATGGCACGATATGTGTTTCATGTTAATTCAACATGATTTACATTCCTCCTTTTGGAATAACTTTATTTCATGTTGATTTGTTATTTCAGTACTCTTAAAAAAAAATATATAGGAATCATGTTAAATCAAAGCAATTTCAACAACGTGAATTTACACTGAAATAGCAGCAAGAACCCTGTTAAATCAAACTTATTTCAAGTTGAATTGACATAAATTTCTATATTTATGATTTGATCAGGATCGTTCGTATCGCTTTGCAAGCCAAATTACATGTGATAATTATTAATGAACAAATAATACCAAGGTTAGTTGTAAATATTCTGACAAACACGTAGTAGAACGAAACAACCGTCTGTAAATTTCATTTATAAAGAGTTGCCCCGAATTTCACCAGACTTATAGGTTATGGAGTTTTCTAACGATTGTAGACCAGCATCTAACACTCTGATGTACCAACAGATATTTAGATGCTACGGTGTCATACACTTGAGCATAGCAAGAAAGTTAGGTTATGTTAGCAGGCTGCTGGTACGAGTCCAGCTCATTTTGGTCCAATACAATGATCCCTTTGTGCTACCTGTGAGTTGTAGAGAAGATAGTGATAGGGAAGACGGGTGGTGGAAGAAGAGATATATAGAGCAAAGCTGCATTATTTTCCTAATGCAGTTTTGCACCGCCTCTGGTGTCAATGAGACGTATTAAATTTTTTCAAGCTGTGCTTAGCAGCCATTTTATTGGTTATTTTACTTCGCCGGTTATTGCTACACAATACTTACGAAGGAGGGCGATCTGTTACATTAGAACTAGCATCCGCTGAAGCCGGTGTAATTCAGTGACCAGTGCCAGAACTTTTCCTACAACAACTGATACAAAGGCATAATAATGCGTATCAGAAAAATGCGTGGTGTTGTTATTTAATGACTGTCGGAGACAGGGCTCGAACCCAGGACCTTCGCTTTTATAATCAACGTGCAAACTACTTCAGGCAATGCCTCTCTTCCAAGTACAGCAATAAGCTATTCCTTAAATTGAGTTTATTCTTGCACATCCTTTGCGAACTCCCTTCAGGCCATTGTGTGCTAATATGCACTTACTTGTAGACATATAAAAGTAATATGGAAACAAGCAAATACAAATCTATTGAAATAAAATGGCAAACATTTCTAAAATGCATTTGCCAAAATTTACTAACATTTTGTCAACTACATGCCAGCACCCATACGAGTAGATACAAACAACTACATCAACTTCTAAAATTTACCAAGAAAAAAATACTGTGTTTAGTATTCATGTAATCTTTTATCGAAACAATCCTTTACTTCTTCTAGGCACGAGTGTTTAATAAAAAATAAATAAAAAAACAGAAAATAAAAACTAGACAACCATCAAACCCAAGTAAGTCTGCACAGTTGGCCAGGCTTAAATTGTAGACAATAAGCATACTTGAAAAATTTATGTAGCATATTAAGAGGCGTCGTTACATGTCCCAGAGATTATTTATTGAAGATTTCTAAATTTTTTCTATTGTTGTTGTAGTTGGCAAAAAAAATATTGTATCAGAAAATTATCTTTTATTGGCCAGAAGGAAAAACATTGAAATTGAATTGTATTGCCAATTGTTGTGTAAACGAAGGACTTTTAAGCTACAATTTTTTTTATTTGAGGTTCTTTTAACAACTATATTAAACATACTTTTAGGCACGAAAGTATTTACTCTTTAAATTAAAAGTGTGTGTGTGTGTGTGTGTGTTGCTTGGGACTTAAAATTTCTTTTACACATGGGAATATACATACGAGTACATATAAAATGTTTGTTCGATTTGTTTTCTGCTCAAGTCTAAATATCTTTTACAAGTACTTTTGCAACATGATTTTTGCTTGAATATTATGCTGCTTCTATTTAACTAAAAGTTTCATTCGGTCTTCTTGTGGCAGCTGTTGAAGTTCAAGAGGTTCTAAATTTTGCTTGATTGGACATGTAATTGATCGTTGTAAATGAAATGCTGTAGTAACAGGGATATGCAATGTCTATTGGCACACATATTGACCCCCTCCCAAATACGAATCATTATTTTACGGCTCCATTAGTGTCTGCTGTTTAAATGAAGATTTTCATTTGCTTAGAGAGTTGGGCTGAAGTGTTAAATGCTGACACATTGTCGCAAGTGCACGTAGCTGTTGAGTTGGTGTGTGTGGTGTGGCCTTAAGTGGCTGCAATTTATAATTTTACAATGTGTTATTTTTTTCCTTATAAAATTGAGTTGATAAAAGCAGTACGCGGTGGTCAATCACATCATACGGAATTAAAATTTAATTCATCAGATTATTCATGTAGGGTGTAATTCATAAAAAATATTTTGGTTTTATAAAAGTTTTATTAATCCAACTTCCATAGAAAATTTGTTTTATAAACCTCTTTTTAAACAGAAATATTTTTTATCAATAAGGCAGTTAATGTGTGTATGTAAAGAATATTTAAGGTTGTTGTGGCTGCAGCGGCAAGCGCGTTAACTACCGCGCGATGAATTCAAGTTGGCCGAGGGAAGCCAATTTATACATAGAAAAATTTTTCTGGTGTCTGTGTCAATATAAACCATTACACCACAATAAAAAATGTTCAGCCTGAAATATCCTGGAACTAACATGATTCAATGTGTTATTGCAGTGTCAAATTCACGTTGTTTCAACTTGATATAACTTTGATTCAACATTATCCTTCATTTTAATTCAACAGTACTGGAATGTTAAAAAATCATTCTGACATAATGTTATTTCAAAAGGAAAAAGTTGTTCTTGCAGATTACTGCAAATAATGTTGAATTAACATGAAACACATATGAAGCAAAATCATTGTTCTCGTAATTTTAAAATGAAATTTTAAATGGGGAGCAAAACTCAGCAAAATTAGGGAATGAATGGCATTATGGTTACTGCAAACTAATAAATATATAATGAACACAAATAATAAAATTTTCGGTTCGCAAGAAGTTTATGTATCCAAATACATATAAAGTGTACACTGAATACACAAATATCGTTGGTAGCACCTAGTATGGCTCTATATTTTATATATGCAACTTTTGATATGACGTACTTTTTCTTCTCCGCGACTATGCACCAGGGATTTTAAATTAAATTTTATCAGAGATAACTACAGATTCAGTACCTGGATCTATTTTGTAGCAGATATTTGAAACTAAAACTTTGTCTTCCCCCTTCTAAAACTTTTCTGTTTTGCCTATTCATATTCCAATAGACAATTTAATTACAGACGTTTGATTGGGCTCTTACGGAGACTTAAGGACTTTGCTTGGCATTATTCCTATTATTTTCTTTCCTTTCCCTATTTAAAACTCGCACATTCCAATTGCCTTTTCTCACTCCTTTGCCTTTGGCACTTTACATTGAAGCTTTTGGAAAATGACACCCTTAAGTAATTTGATGCCTTGCAGTTAATTGCATTTTACTTGAAATTTTTTTCTCTACCTCAATTACAAGCCATTATACATTAGACTGTGCTTTATTATGCTTTATCCTTTGCCGGCAACAATGCAACTATTTAAGGACAACATAAACACACACATATACACAATCTAAAACTAACACAGTTGAAAGTAGCCAGATTTATGGTTAAGAGTCTTGGAAAATTGTAAATTTTAGATGCACGCCATATGTTTGCAATTAATGCATACAAAATAAATAAAAAAACAAAGACGATTTTGATTTTTGTTTTTTAGTACACATGTTCCCTATTTAAGGCGTATGTATGTATTTGTTAACCAGAAGAAGTATCTGCTGATGCCATAATCTCGATTTCAGGTTCTTTGCACAGCTCTGAAAAAGAAATCTATTAAAAATTTTGGCTTTTTTAAGCAAAATCTTAGGTGAGCGAATGGTTAAAATAAATTTAAAACATTTTCCTCGAAAATTAATTTTTTTCCTTCGAGAATACTTTTGTACAAAAGTATTATTATTATTTTATTTTTAGTTGTAGGGCTTTTTCTATTCGATAATGTTCAATGCAATACTATTACTTGTTCTTTTCTCCTAAATTGACAAGACACTTTGATGTTTTCTAAATAAAAGTTTTTTTCCGTTGTTACATTTATTATTACTTAAGTGAGCATGTCAAACGTTTACTTCACATTTGTAGACGACTTACACATCAATATATTGCTGCTGTGCTGCTTGTGTGCAAATGTGTACATAATTGCATTTAAAGTTGCATGTACATATGTAAATGTCTATCGGAATGTAACTGCAATAGAGCATAATAACCAGCAGTACTTGAGACTTCTTTCGTTCTTTCGCTTGTACGAAATGCCGATATGCAAAAATTTTAAATGATGATTAAGCTTACTGTACTGATTCGCTGAGTCCCAAAAATCCCGAGATTTCGGGATTGGCATCCCTAATACGTACATACATACGAGTATGAGCATACATACATACATACTTGTATGTAAATGCTTTTGCTTCTAAGTTTATTTAGATGCATGAATGATTATTTGCTTAAGCCGTAGATATATTTACTTGCATGTATGTTGCATTCACAACCCTATCGGAAATTAAGTTAACTTTAAACTAACTTTAAGCTAACTATTTCGCAACTAGTACTGACAGGCACTTGGATTACTTTTCAATCTAATCAACTGACTATTTTAACATTGCGATGTCCTAGGCAGTAGTCAATTGTCTCACTCTGCATTACTTTCAGCTAACTTAAGGTTGGCTTTTTTAAATCACCTGGTAGTCAGTAAATTTAAAAAATTTTTCTGGAGTTCGAACATGTATCATCACACGTTGTGTACTCAACGCGCTAACTACATAGCCAAGGTACCATCTAAAATAATAACAGCAAGATGTTAATATAAAACTGAAATGAGTTTCAAAGTAGCTGAGAATAAGTTTGTTGGCTCTCACCAAATTCGATTACGTACTCAACTTAAGAATTAATTTTGGATTTGTTCTAGATGACATTACAGTTAGCTTTTAGTCAGTCTAAGAAAAGTTAACTATAAGTTAACTATTTTTGTAGTCAATTACACATTTTCCGACAGGGAAGTTTTAGTATATTCAAGTCTGTGTCCGTGCGTGTGTGTGTGTGTGTAAATAATAGTTGCAATAAAATATTTATTCAACTCAAATTGATTTGATTTAACTTAATTTTTCTGTTGCCTCATCTTGTTGCCAATTTTTTTTGCAGCATTTAATTTGCTGTTATTGTATTTACAGTAAGTGGCTTAACAATAGTGCAATAATTGATATTGTTTGTAATCCACTTTAAAGCTAAAATGAAAAACGACAAATGCAATAGTTATAAATGCATATGTGAGGTTGTTCTTCTGTGCTACGTGGCTCTTCATCATACTCGTATTAGATAATAATTATTCACAACTTGGCTAAAACAGTAATAACAGATTCCATTAACCCGGGCGAAATGAGTTTTCAACAGGCTGGCTGGCGTTACGTGCCATAGGACTATCAAAATTTGGCGATAAGTTGATTTCGAGAAGTGGACCTGTGAACCATTGGTATTGTGAGGCCACATAAATTCACTGGTTTATGCTGATAAATTGACGCCCTGGAAGCCAACATTGTTCGTGTTATTCATAACATACGACCAGCAGTGCTAGAAATGAGACAAATGGACGTCATGATATCCGAAATTATTTTCAAATGTTGATGTCATTTATTAATCTTTCGGGCAGAAAATTGTATTCTGTTGAAATTTAATTTTTGTGCTATTTTTTTACAATTTATAGATATCTGGGGCTGGAAAGTTATCTTTATTAATTTTAAATTACAATGTCCGTCTGTCTGTCTATGTCACAGGATGTTTTCTCGACAACCGTGAGAATATCTTAAACTTTAGACGTTGCAACAAATATTATATGATAGTTATAAATTAATGGGTTATCTAAAGCGAGCAACGACTCATGTTGAAATTCTAATGTTGTTATATACAGACAATTTACATAGAAATTTTTAAAGTTATCCCTAAAATGTAAATGTATCTCTAATATGTAAAAAATTAGAATTAAGGGGTATTCTATTAGTTATTTTAATTTTGACAACTTGCTGTATCTTGGAAACTGTAAAAGCAACAAACTCTTGAAATTTTCAAAATCGCTAAAACTAAAAATTCCCAAACGAAAAACCGCCACTATATAAAAGCACTTAAATGAAAAATATCATCAAAACTAAAATAAATCGCTAAAATGCAACAAATCATTAAAAATTAAAAGGTCGGTAAAAGTCTAAAAAAAATCGCCAAAAAAGAAAAAGGTTGCCAAAACTAAAAAAAAGAAAGAAAAAAATCAGCAATAACTAAAAAATCGTCAAAACGAAAAAAACACCAAAACTAAAAAATCGCTACACTAAAAAAAATCGCAGAAAACCAGAAAAAATCGGTCAAATGAAAAAACCTTAAATTAAAAAATCACCAAAACTAAAAAATCGCTACACTAAAAAAATCGCCAAAATCCAAAAAAAATCGGTAAAATGAAAAAATCTTAAATTAAAAAACAACCAAAACTAAATGTATGTATTGTAAAAAAAAAAATAAAAAGAAAAAAATGGGCAAAACGGAAAAAGCGCTTACACTAAAAAAAACGCAAAAACGAAATTCGATTATATAGGCTAAAGTTCGTATAGTATTACATAAGGGCGCTATGAAATAAGGCCCAAGGAAATAACGCCAAAATAAGAAAATGATATAATGCCCAATGAAATAAAACCCAAAAAAGACATAAATAAGAACCAAGAGAAAATTTAGGAAAAATTACCCAATAAAAATGAAATAAAGACTAATTTAAAAAGCCCAAATGAAACCAAACTGGAGTTGAAATAAAGCCCCAAAAAATTAAGTAAATACCAACAAAACTTAAGATGAAGTAAAAACCCCAAAAAAAAAATTAAATAAAAATTCCTTAAATTTTATTAAGCCTTATTTCTTTCATAGCGCCTTACATGTGTAGTCTCGGTACGGAACCCTTCGTGAGCGAGTCAAAGTCGCACTTCACTGAAATTATTTATAATTTTATATTTATTTTTCATTCTAAATTTAGATATCTGAAAAAGCTTTTACTTGCCTTGTCATAGTTCTCATTGAGGAAAACATAAACAGGCAAATGAACTCACACCTCAGATCTAAAATAGAGCATGCGATTATATGCTAAACATTACAACCTAAAATAAATATTTAAATGTGTTTGTGTGGGCTGAAAAATAGAAAATAATGTCAACACAAACTAAACAAATTGAAACCACAATCTCTTAACCTTTTTTTTACCTCCCCAACATTTTGCCACAAGTAGGGTTGAATTTTCATGAAAATGTTTTTATTTTCTTTTTTTTTTTTTTTGAACATACACTTATTTGAAAAGGGATGACCTTTTGTTCCATCGATGGTTCTTACTCACATACACACACTCTCACGCACGAGTATCTTTTTTTTTAAAAAAAAGGGGTTTCTTACGGTAAATTATGTTTTGTCATGTTAAAATTGATGATTGCGAGATTTTCACGTTAATGTTAATTATGATACTATCAAAACATGTCAAGTGTGACACTAACAGATGGAACAATTCCACAGCGTCTTCAAGTGCTGCTTGTTTGGTTTTAAAAATGTATATTCAATTTAAATTGATATTATACTTTTCTTTACATTAGGCTTAACATTCTTCTCCACAAAATCATTAATTATAATTATATTAATGTCATGCTGATAAAAATAGATTTCATTGAAAAGCCGCAGACCAAAACAGTAAAAACTACATGCAAGAATATTAAGAATTTTTAAAATTCATTTGGAACTTTGTGGGTAGTCACTGGAAATAGATTATTTATAGCGGAAAGCAGACTGAGTCTTACCACAAATATGATATTCTTATCGATGTTCCTAGTAAAATTACACAACGATTGGCGTTGACGACATGGATAGTTTTTTTTTAAATACAACTAAACGGAAGTTACTGTATTAAAGATACATAAATATAATAATAGCTTTAATTCTACTATAGTAGAGTTAAAAATTTAAAACATTGCCTAATTACAAATTTATCTTGCAGCCTGTCTACACATTTTCAACATTGTTAAATGTGTTTGTTTTATTTAAATTTGTTAAACTTAAAGTTAACAATTGATTATTTTTCTTTTCCCACTTTTATGTATCGATTAAAACTAGCAAGGACAAAGTCTGACAACATGAAATGAAATATACTCTTGCAACGTACATACATACTCGTATATACATGAGTCCCAACCCAACTAGCATAACTACATAAAACAATAACAACAACAACAACAACAGTGTCATGTATAACATAACAAAAGCGAAATTTATGCTTGTGAAAATGAGTAAAACATAAAAATGGTCTTTCACTGACGTCCACAAGAACACACACACACACACGCACATGAGCTCATAAACAAACAAATATACATACATACATACATACATACTTAGTCATTGTGTATGCTTAACTAAATGCTGGCAAGTGTGCGTGTTGCAACAACTTAAAGTTGGTACGTGACTCAAATTATACTCAACGTATGAAAGCAAGCAATACAGTAAAGTGTGAGTGTGAGAGAATGTGTGTGTGTGTGCGTGTATGTGCATGTGTTTGTGGTATAAAACTTAAACATATGTTAATGGCATTTTGAAAGGCTTCAAACTTAAGTCAATAACATTTTGAATGATGGCGGCTTGGCATTTGTTTTTTTTTCTTCGTTATTCCTGTTTATTGCTGTTATTCGACTTGTCATTATACTAGTCATCATCATTTGATATGGTTTCAAGCTTAAATGAGTTCCTTTGTTCGTCTACATTCGGTGGTGCAAGTGGACTTCACAAACTCGTTATAAAGAGGATTAATTTGCCTGTTAGACATTGGTGAATGCTTCAAATGTGTTTAAGTTAAATATTAACAAGTTTCTGTTCGTTAGCTGTTGTAGTATAATTAAAAGAGCTTAAGAAGTAACAAGGAACTTTTTATTTTCGCCAATATTGTTAAAAGTTATGCCAATTTTCCTACTTACTTCCAAATGCATAAAATTATATTAACTTGTGTGATATTTAAGTTTTGTTTATAATAAATTTTCTTGGCTTTATATTTAAGAGTAGAAGAATTTCTAATTTTCTTTTTCCCAATATTTCCTGAACAATTTTTAACTCGAATAATTTAATCGAATAAAAATTCAGAATCAGCCCTATCGTGAATGAAATGTGAAATTTTTGTTCCCATGAAATTTTCATTCCCCATGAAGGGAAATTTGCTATCGCGAATTTCATGGGAACATTTGTTCTCGCTGTCAATGCGTACTGAATGTAAAAAACGGGAATTGCACAATTGTTGTGTAGAGTTGTGTTCTTAAATACTTTAGGTGACGTGGAAAAATTCCACAGCCATAAAATTTACTGCATGTGAACCAAAGAGATTCATGTTCACAGAAAAAAGTTGTTGCTGGGAATTATTGCTATTAATCGTGGACATTATTTACTGATATTGTCCTAAAAATAATTATTTATAACTTTTAATATACAATTGGAACTATAATAATGAAATTACGCGATGTATTTATTAAGTTCGCCTGCAAAAATAAAGTGGACAAAACCAAGGGAAAAATATTATTTACGATAAGGGGAATCGAAAAACGGAACAGACTTCTGGGGAAAAATTATTCACGATTGCAATATTGGGGAAGAGGAAAAATATTTCGAGGGAAAAGCTGTTCACGATTGGGGTGTATTTATTTAATTGCTGATTTATTTTTTTTTTACATTGATCAGACAAGTTTTGGAAATCATGTGCTTTCGAGTCACATGTGTTTTCAAAAACACAAGTGCGCTTTTTTCTCTTCTGACAAACACAAGCTTCTGTGTTTTCGGTGGAAAGCTCATAACGAAAATTCATAGAGTTATGTGTGCCGAACACATTTTTTTCTGATTTCAAATCACTATCACAAAATATAATTTTCACAATAAGCCTGTCTAAATCGAATAATTTCTGTAAGGTTAAATTTTTTCCATCACTAAAATAAACAATGTTTTTAAATTTTTATTCGAAAATAATTTTATCCGAATAATTCAATAGAATACAATTTAAAAATTATGCGATTATTGAAATTAAATTTTTGCCAAAACTTTATAAAATTTTCTACAAATTTTTGAAATTCTTTTCATGCAATTGCACTATGGGAAACTTTTCTTTTGTTTTTAGCCAAAACTAAAAAACTTATTGAAAATTCGCAATTATTTTTGCTTTTAGATATCTAAAAAAATAACAAATTAAACGTCTCTTTTTAAATTTTTCCGCCACGTGGCTTTAACATTAAGTTATAATATGTTTTTCATGCGGTTTCTAAACGAGTTAATAAGTAGGGACTGTATGCAGTAAATACTCGTACAGTGGAAATTTCAGATGAAGGCTTCACTAATAAGAGTTTATAAATGTCATGACTGAGTAGATTTTTTTGTTTATAAGAAAATTTTGGAGAACTCATCGATTAAATCAAAATTATGGAAAGTGTCCTTTAGGTGAACTAATAGAACTCTAAATATTTTTATTTGGACTCTAAAATAAAATGATAGCTATAACAGCATCACAGTTCTCAAGGACAATCGATAATCGTCCGAACTGCAAATATTTAAAAATTAAACTTATTTTTCTAGGTAACTAAAACGAAATATTTGCTGAAACCAATTTAAAAGGTCTAAAAGACGAGTGTTTAAAAATTGTCACAAGTGAGAGTGCGTGAGCGTGTGGACAGCCGATTTGAGTATAAAATCTATATGAAAAGCATTAATTTTTTTGAGTGATTTTCATACAAATTTTATGGACGAGTCGCCTGCCTGACTTGTGGAAACTACAAATATAACAAAGAAAACAACGCGTTTTAAAATTGTTCAACAATTTTGATTAACTGTCACTCTATCAAGAACAACTGAGTTTAGTAAAGGATTTCATAGAAATAATTTAAAATGTTTGAAAATTAAAAAAATCGAATATAATGTCAAACGCGAGTGTATTTTTAATATTAGTAAAAAAGTAGCCACGCGTGAGAGGATTTTCGACTACATATTTTGATTTACTGTCACTTTATTAAATGTCTTGTGTGTGATTTCAAATAACGATTGAGTAAAGACTTTCATAGCAAAAATTTTGAGATTTTGATATATAAAAAAATTCAATATAATGTTGAAGGTGAGTGTATTATTAATATTGGTTAAAAGTTGTCACGCGTGAGAGGAAGAGAGCGTGAGTGAAAAAATATTTTCTGCGTGAAATTAAGTGATACATACTTTAAGGACTTTAAGAGGGAGGCTGCCAAAATTTGAATCCAAAAAATCATTTCAATCAGTCACGCTGTAATTTACTAAGGCCACAAAATGGGTAAAATTTCCTTAGCTCAGGGGAAAGATAAGCTATAAATTTTTTTTATTGAAAATCGAATATTATAAAAAAACACATATCTTTACATTTCATACTTAAACATTTCTTTACAAAAAATTGAGTGGTGTTGAAATGGGGTTTTGACACCAAAATCTCACTGTGCAACGGTTTGGCTTGAAAAAAAAGCCTGCTTCCATACTTTCACCATTTTTGGAACCTTATCGTTAGATATCCTTGCCTATGCCAAATTTTAACGCAAATTAACCACACAAATAGAAAAAGAAAAATATGTTATGAAGATTTTTTAAAAGCGCCAATAAAACAAGAATTTTTTATTGATACGACCAACAAATTAAAATAGCTGACTAAAATAAATTGGTCAAAGCTTCCAGCTAGATAATATTTAGGCTTTTTTGTATAGCTGAATATAATGAATTCCTAAACTGCAAGAGAAATTGATATTGCTTGCCAGTGTGATTGCAAAAGCTCAGGATCGTAGCGGCTTTTGAATTTAAAATCAGATAATGTTTTTTTTTTGTTGCTTTTTTAATAAAATATTTTTACACTAAACACTTGAGTTACAAAAAAGATATAATTTTCACTACAGGCCCAGATGAAATGTTGTGCAGGTTTTTATATTCAACTAGTCTTTCATTGTATTGCAGGGATCAAGTTAATTAGTTTGAGCTTTATGGCACCAAGTGTGCGTTAGATGTGCATAATTGTGTGTTGGTGTGTATGTGTATGTGTGTGTGTGCGGCTTGTGGTACTCTGGGTAATCATGAGCATGATAAATATCTGTCACGTTGCAGTTCTTAAATTTTCTTATTCCATTAGCTGTTTTCACTTCAATATCCAGACAAATTTATTAGAATTAATAGTGTTTATACATGAGTGTCTAATTATAATTCTTGTGGCCATGTGGCTCATGTCATTCGTGTAAAGTATCTTACGTACCCAATTTAATCCCAGTAAATTGCATTGTACTAATATGTATTCCCTGTTAAATATGTGAATGAAGGGGAATAAGTGTTCTTGTGTTAGTGGAAATATACTAAAACATATGTAGTAAGTATATGCCTTGTTAGAGATATCTAAACGTATTTGTGATAAAGTATTAAGCTTATTTGTTTGTTTAAGTAATAAACTTTGAAGATTAAGTGTTATAATTGGTCAAAATGTAGGTCATCAGCAACCGCATCATCAACCATCATCACCATCACCAACACCAACATGCTTATCATCGTCAGGGGTCTGTCAAGTGCCTTTGAATTGTACACAAGAACTTTTATATAAATAAGTTCATTAGTTAGTTTATGTTTAGAATATTGCCAGGATTACATTTAAGAGAGTATATACTTTTTTTTTTTGTTAACAAACTGCATATGTTTTGTTTTTGTCATGACAACATTTGTTTATGTACAGGAATGAATAATATACAATCCCAGCTTGGTTTTTTAAAAGCTGCTTGTACTTAGTTAAATAAATAGGAACACATGTCCTTACAGCTAAGTCCACGAATAAGTCTCATTGCGTTACTTTACATCATGAGTATTAATTGTTTTGTTTTTAGAAGTCTGCAATCAATTTAATTTAAAAAAGGCAGCTCTTAATGAAAGAACCTTTAGTCAACACTTTATTTGAAATAGGAAATTCACAAAAATTGCGTTTACCGCATTCTGCCAGTAGAAAGAAGTTGGACGATTTTCCAGAAGTGACTCACATTCACGCTTGATTTTGTAAGATTTTAGTATTAACAAAAAAAGAATGAATTATTTTTAAAATATTTAAATTTTAGTTAAGCAAATCTTTTTATGTAACTTAAATGTGTTTAAAGACACTAGCTTGCATTTCTTGCATTTCATGTATTTTATGCTATTTAAATATATCTTTGCCTTGCAAATTTTTATGCACATTCATATTAATATTATCTTAGTAAAGCATACATAAGAGGCCTTATGCTGCTTTCAGAATAAAAAAAAAAAATTAAAAATATTAAATTGAAAAAAAGTAGTGCAAAGAAAAAATTATTCCTAAAGAAAAGCAATGACTCAACACTTTTCATTTAGTTTCAACACACTTTCCCTGTTGTGTACATTAGAGCATAAAATATTTTAATACAAGAGCATTATGTGCACGCAGTAAATTGTTTTTTCTCTACAATATTTAACCTTTAGCCCTGTTCTGTGAGGCAAGGCATCTATCCATCTGTCAATAGTGTTTGCGCACTTTTAGTTTTAATGCAAAAAAAAAATAGTTGAAGAAAAACTTAATAAAAGTATGCGATTACTTTTAATGATTTGGGGAACATTTCTGGGTTTGAAAAGTGTTTAATTTACAGAATGGAGGTGCTTGGTTTGGAACCAAAAGATGAGCCGAAGAAGGCAAACAAAATATAAACAAAAAATGCATAAGGATGTAAAAATGCTCTTGTTGTGCATTTATGTTTTATTAATGCGCATGTTGTTGTTGTTGTTGTTGTTTCTTTTTTTAGTCAACTATCGCATGCATATGTATATGAAAACTTGACTTGGTTTATGTATTTTAACAATAGAGTAACGTTTGCATATACCATGCAATAGTTAAAACATGAACAAAAAAGAATAAAGCGAAACGCGTAGCATAAACAGTAAAATGAACCTGAAAGCGCAGAAGAAAATTTCACTTAAGTGATTTATGCTATTCGTGCTTTTTTATGTGTGCACTGCATTCACAAAATGCAGTTCAGCCGGAATAGTACAAAGAGCTCCTGCGCCACTTATGGCATTACAAAGCACAAAAAGAAGCAGCATAATATTTATGCACTACGTACGCTCAGTGATTCACTTAGTTGAATATTTACTTACACGGTCTCCTTAGGAAAGGTTAATTTGAGTATAGCTGGCCCGGTTCGTTAAATTTTTGGCCGTAATGGTTAACTGGTTGCTTTATTATATTTTCTTTTAATGGCACTTACCTTAAATAAAAGGAAAATTTTTTTTAATGAATATAGGTGCAATGGACCAAGATGAAGGTAAAATTAATTAAAAGGCATTTAAGAAAATTTAAATATTTTAACATTTATTATTTCGTTTGCAGTTGGAACGAGGTTTGCTTTGGAGACTTGAGATATTGTACAGATTATAATAGTAAAGGCGTTGAAAACTTATCCCTGCTACTATAGCTGAAGAGATTATAAAATTATTTTTTTTTGTTATCAAATATGAAAAACAAAGTGTTTTGTAGTTGCATGATTTTTGCGTTAAGGTAAACGATTTAATTTTATTCAACCCTCAATTTGCGTCATGATTTACTTTAATATTACTCATACTTATGTGTACTTAAATAAAAATGTGTTGCCTACTTTTATTACTTAGTATATTCAATCAGGCAATTGTAACGGGGTGCGAATGATTAATATATAAACATTGACATTCAATAACACTCATACGTAGCATATACTTGTACATATATTATTTATGCAAGATTTGTAGCATGCTCTTTGGGAGTTTGCCGTTAGTGAATAATTCAAACGCTAGTGGGAATAATGCAAGTGTCATTGCTTTTTTAAAAGCATACAAAAGCATATTGAATGTTTATTTTAGCACATAAAAAAAGAAAATAAGTACAAAAATATATATCAATTATTACAAAAAAAAAAAAAAAAAAAACAAACATAACACTTTGAGTTGCCAAAAATAATCTATGCTAATCTCAAATTTATGCTAGGTTTAAACTAAAAAACACTGTACGATACAAGGAATTAACTATAAAATACTGGAACATTATTTAAGAGTAAGACCCGGGAATTTTGTTTCTAAATTATTATAATAAATAAAAATATTTTTTTATAAATTATTTTTTTATAAATAATTTCTTAGTCGGGCTTAAGTTCTGTAATTTCAATTCTTGTTGAATGAAATATTTTTATTAATTAATGTGAGTTTCCAAAGAAGAGAAGATCAATTAAATTAGACTTTATTAGCTATGAAGGTTAGGTTAGCAGGCTGCTATAAGGAAGATTTGAAAGATAGAGTCCAGCTCACTTGGGTCCATTATAATGATCCCTTTATGCTACCTGTATTAAAAGGATATAGAACGAGAGAGAAAGAGAAAGGAGGGTGAGAGGGATAGAGGTGAAAAGATATGACAGTTATATTTATAGAGGTTAAGTGAGGTGAGAGTGGGTACTAGTTTGGTTAGGAGGGGGGGGGGGGCGGAGTTAGCGGCTATACCAGCCACTATTCCTTATATAAAGGCTCAAGTTTTTGAGCTCAATTTCCGATAACTCAAGTAGGCTGCCGAAAGATATTCTGCCAAAGAGGTGCAGCCGCAGATCCTCCAGAGCGGAACAATGACACAGGAGGTGCAGGACATTTTCCTCCTCATCCTCGTCATTGCAACTATAGCAGTAGTCATTATAAGGGAGACCCATACGTTTAGCATGGGTTCCGAAAGGACAGTGCCAAAAACTTATCATAATTTTACCTGTGAAAGTACGTACCTTCGCAACAATTTGCTTGGAAAAATTCAAAAAAAATTGTTACTGAAAGTGTGTGTGTGTGTGTGTGTGTTTATATTAGAAATACAAGTGGCAAAACCCTCTAAATTGGATTCGCCATGGATTATAAAAATTAATGAAATAATCAAACAGTCAGCAAAAAATTGGAGTCATATAAAAAAAAATGGTTTAGAAAGCACAGCACATAATTTCCAAAATTTTTGGTTTCGTATATGAAAAAAGTGCATTTCAAGAATTGGAATAAAATAAAACTGAGTTCATATATTAAGCAATTGATTTGGAATATTTTAAGAAAAGTTAAAATAGTTAAAGCTCTCGCAATAATACTTTCGCCATAAATCGATATTTATTTTCATGAGTTGTGAATAAGCAAAATAAAAAATTTTCCATTTCCATTTGTCTTAAAAAGAATAAAGCGCATTGTATAACAACATTTTGTACTAAATTTTATCAAACTAGAAAGTTTTGCCTGCCAACAAATAACGCGTCATAACGTTTTGTCACATTTTCTTTAATACTCGTACACAACCGTACTTGATTGACTGGCAAGCAATTCACATGACAAGCTCTTTAAAATTTACGATTTTTTGATACTATTCTCTTAAATATGCGATATCATGCTAACACGTATTATAACTTCCACTTTGGTATCTTCAAATGCCCGCCGTATTATGACACCAACTACCATCTACACATTATCGAAAGCGAATATGAGTGCGTACGAGTACACCCCCAGTATGAAGCTCAATAAAATAAAGGAAATATATCATAATTGCACTCTCAGTATGTGTCAAAATTGCATGCTATATATCAAATTAAATAGTGTATTATGTATTGTGACATTAACTCCTCTGACAGCCAACACAGTTGGAAGTTAAAATGTCACATCTATACTATTCACTCGTATGAGTGTGTGTGTGTGAACATGACAAAAGCGTGGTGGCTGGTGTGCATTAATATGTTGCAAACACTCGTATATGAGTGTGACTGTGAATGCGAGTATGAGACTGTTATTTGACACATTGGTTAACGTGAAAGCCACTACTTCGTCTTCTGCGTATGCCTGGTAACAAACAAATTACATAATTACAATGACAATCATTATGTCAGGCAATTTGATAAGGTTTTGCATACGCCTAGGCATTTCCAAAATTCATATGCTAAAACCAAAATTGCTACAATATAAATTTATGAGTCTTTGTGAAGTAAAACTTATTTGGCTGTTTTGTGTGAACGCACGCATAACTTTTTTATATGTTTTGCTAAAAGTATTTCAAAAGAAAAAGCTTCAACTGTCACTTAAGCACATTGAAACATGACATTCTACGCCATACATTACATATTTATGGGCTGAATTAAAAAAAAAACTGGGAATTTAAAGCATAAATTAAGGCGTAAATAATGTAATTCAATTCAACTTTATTTGTTGGCGTTTTTAATGAGCTTTTAATTACCAATGTAAAAGTTTAAGGTTATTAAATAACAATTATTCAATTACGTAGTATAAAACTTGAGCCACAGGCTTGCAAAGGCCATGAAGTAGAGGAGATATTATATCATAAGCTTAAGCAATTTTTTTTAGAAACCTTAATTGTATATCAAACAAAACTATTTAAGTATTTTTAATCTCAACAGGGAATACAGAGATTAAATTATTATTTATGAAAGCAAAAGAGAAAGTTTTACTGCCAGAGTTTATGTTATAATTTCGATTGTTCTTAAATACGAGTACATTGAGCAATACACCGTGTTTTTCAACTTTAATATAAATAATATTTTTCTCTTTAAGTTAATTTTGTAGATATGACTTTACTGTATAAAACAAGTGCCGTGAGCAAGTACTATTCAAATTTCAATGTTATTTTATCTCTATATGAATAATTTTCCTTAATTTCGATAAGCACGTAGCATTAACAAAAATAATTATGTAATTGAAACGATACTTTATAGTTTTAAGTTCTTCTTAAAAATGTTATTTTGGTAATTCTTGTAATATGAAAAAAATAAGTCTCAATAAACTAACTAACTAACTAACTAAGTAACTAATATTTTTCTCTAATATTTGTTCCATTTCAAATTAGAAAATTTATCATTTTTCTTTTGAAAATATTTATGTAAAGGGAAGGTTGAAAGCCAAGTTTTTTACACGATTTATTTAATAATTAAACTTTCTTATGAGGGTGCCCGAACACAAGTGAAGTGAAATTCTGTCTGAGAAAATAAATTATTAAGAAAATGAACACTTAAAAGTATTTAAAGTTTTAAGAAAATTTAAAATATTTAAAAATAATTCAACTAAAATAAATCATTAATTAATCAGCAATGATTTTAAATTTTTAAAGAAACAGAAAACTAACTGTTACACAAATGTATTTGCACCAATAACTGCAGACACAATTCAGTCATTTCTCGTATTCTATTTTCTTAAAAATTTATGCTAAATAGCTGCCCAGCAAACAAATTGCTTCAAATAAAGCAGGTTTTTACTATGAGAGTGCAAAAGTAGAGCTGACAAACCTGCTGATATCGCTGCTGATTTTTGTATGGTGAGTCCCGGTTTGGAGTACTACATTTTTTGCTCACAAAAGCGCTTTTTTTTGAATATAATAAAAGATGCAAATTAAGCACTTATCTCAAGCGCTCTTTGAAGGATTAATAATATAAACGTATTTACTTATTTAAAAAGCGCTTTTCAAGATTACATGAACAAAATTTCTGGCTTTAAAACTTAAATTATTGTGGCGCTGTTAAATCACCTTTTTTCTATAGTTTGCTTCATATATGTTCAGTGCTTCTAAAATTATCATATTTTAAAGCGAGTTATGATGCGCTTTATTACCTTATTGCTTCAAAAAACATGACATTTTTTTACTGGGTGATGTTAACAAACAATCTCTGACTAAGTAGATGGACATGGGTGCCAATAAAATGCGTGGCGGTACAGAAAAATGCCGATATTTACTACATTGACTAAAGTCTAGTTTAATTTTTCTTACCTTCTATAGAAAATCACACTAATTAATTAATTTATTATTATTACTATTATATTAAATATTTCATTCTATAAGAATTGAAAGTACTAAGCTTAAGCCCGATTAAGTAATTATTCCTCATTGAAAAACAAAGTTTATATTACATATTTATATTTTTATACCAGCCTCGTATTTGTGTTCTAATCATTTACAAATTTAATTTCGTTTTTAAATTTCATTTCAATAACCAAATTCCGTAAATCTTTTAACAACAGCAAGAATTGTGAAGTTTAATCGACAAATATTGTACAGCATGTTTTTCCTCTAATGCCTTTTTCTACTTTAAGACTCAAAGTTAAACGTAAAAAGTATTTATTTTCATGCCCTTTTAGCCATAATAAGTCTGTGTGTGTATATAGTATTTATAGTTATGTATTTAATATTTAGATTATGGTGATTTTGGTAGACGCTTACTGCCAGTAATGGTTCGTTTTATCTAAAGCAAAATAAATGCCATAAATACGCTTTTATTTATGGTGCTGTTGTGTTTTGCCCAACCCCCCCTAAACAGTTTTCTAAGCTTAGAATAATAATGTGTTTTAATATTGGTGGACTTTATTTAATGTCAAAACAATAAAGAAAGAAAAAAAATATAAATAAAAGTTCATAAATATTTATGTTTATAGAGTGTAACAGCCCCTAAGTGATTATGCTTATGATGAGAGTTATAAATAGAAAAATATACAGAAATTGTGTTCAACAGAAATAAACAATTAAAAATTATGCATTTAGAAAATTTTGTTTCAAGTTTAAGTTCGATGGCCAAAGATTTTGACAATAAAACGGAAATGTCAGGCCCTAAAGTACTCTTATGCAAACAATTTTGTCAAGTATTAATTTTCATTTTATTCTGGTGCGAAGCTGTAATTTTCTTGCTATTTAAATAGTTAAGGCAAAAAAAAAAAAAATAAAATATCAGATAAGGACACAAGCCAGAAAAAAATTATACAAAAAGCATATAAAATATAATCAAAACAATTTGCTACCAACAGGAAATACTAAAAATAATTCTCTACATTCGCAAACAATTTCCTTAAAACACACGTACATACATTTCATTAACACATACACACAGGAAAAAATATCCATGTAAAATCACCATGCAAAAATTTTGAGTGCAACTCATATTAAATTTACAAGAAATAATATCGCTCATTTACTCAAACAACGACATAATTAACAAAAAAAAAAAGGAAAAAAAAGAGAAAAAAAAAGTTTGAAGTTTTTAATTTACACAAAACTCAGTGGAAACAGAAAATTAACGCCCTGTCCCACCATGTCACTCGAAATCGTTCGATCGACAACTTCTATTGCAAACAACAACAACATTAGAAAATTTGTTGTTGTTTTCAATATGAATATTCGATCGAACGACTTCTAGTGACATCGTGGGACAGGCCGTAAATTTGTCTCTCAAGAGTTGAGTAAACAAGATATTCGTATGAAATTTTAGCACAATACGAAGAACGATATGAGGATTAATTCTGCATCACTAATTCAAAAGTTCCGTTTTTTTAGTTATGATGTTCTGTGATTAAATGAGCGATATGTTGCTTAAGTGTATTGGTGCTTGTTTGCTTTTTTCATGAGCGCAATACACAAAAGCGTAAATTAAATAATTAATAAAATACAATGACATTAAATTCATGTTGTTTCAACTTGCAATAAATTTGATGCAACATGGTTCTTGGCATTGTTTCATTATCGAATTTACGTTATTCCGCATAAATTTAATTTAAACTGATTCTCCATTTTCAATAAGCAGTCCTAGAATGTTAAATCATTATGAAATAAAGTTATTTCAAAAGGAAAAAATTTAATTTCAATATTACTGTAAATCATGTTGAATTAACATGAAACACATATGAAGCAAAATCAAACCTTGTTAACGTAGTTTTGGTTTTGATGTAAAATTTTTCTGTGTGTACACATGTACAAATTCTCTGTCACTGCTACTGCTGAGATAACAAACAAATAATTGAATATAAATTTTACACACACACACACACACACACTCGCACGCAAGAACCCACAATGGCAGACAGATTAGAATTTTTTCTATTTTTAAATAAACTTTTATAAGAATAAATTTTATTGAGGGAATATTTTGAATACAAAAATTAATTGCCTTGAAAGGCAAACGAAAGTCCTTAACAATTTTCTGTGGGCATTTTGAAAAGTTTATTACTTGATTACATTTCAAAATATGTAAGTGTGTTTAGTACTGTCACATACTGTCTTTAATGTTAAATAGCTTAAAAGTAAGAAATAGTTACATAAATTTTGTGACATGAAAAATTTAAGAATCTTGCTTCTTTAAGTTTGTGGCTGCTATTGTCAACTTATCAAAATACTTCCACTAAAACTCTTTAAAGAAAAATTAGTCAACAAATAATTGAGAATTACTCAGTTCCTAAACGTAACAGATAAAAAATTATATACCACTTGTTGCCACAACCCGGACGGTCCACTTGAAAATTCATATGAAAACCACTAATTTTTTTCATATAAATTTTCTAGACGAGTCGCCTGCCTGCCTTGTGGAGATAGCGTGATAGTCTTTTAATAAGAAATAAAATTTTGATATCTGAAAAAAAACTAGTATTTTTAAGCGAAATTAAATAATTTAAATGTTAAGTGGATGGTGTGCCACTAATAATGAAAAACCAGATCAGCCAGAGGGCCGCTACCATTTTCATGACACTTGCTTTAAAAATGGCGCAAGTATCACTGGCAACTTAAAATTTCATACATCTCCCTTCCTTTTAACAACATTACTCACTTAATCTAAAGCATTTCTTGTTTTAATTTAACGCCTGTCCAGAGTGAATAGAAGTTAAAAAAATTCTATTCAGGAAGAATTTCTTAGTCTGGCTTAAGTTTAGTATTTTCAACTCGTATGAAATGATATAATTTTATTAATTAATGCGATTTTTCTAGAGAAGAGAAGAAAAGCTTAAACTGGACTTTAGCTGGGAGGAAATACCAGAATTTTTCTGTGCCGCCACACACTTCATCCGCACCCATGTTTCTCTACTTGGCCAGAGATTGTTTGTTAACATCAGCTATTTGACATGAATTTTTAAAGAATTAGAATACGAGAAATGCTAATGTAAGTTAAACTATTAATGTTGAGTTATTCCGTCTTTTCATTTGGTTCAGGTTAGCACGAAGCTATATCAATCTACTTAAGTTAATTATTCCAGTTTTTATATTTTGTTGGCTAAGCACGTCTAGAAGCATGTCAGTGTTGATTAAACTTTTTTTTATAAAACATTTCTTTAAATCTCTTTAAAGTGTCGCATACACTTGGATACAATTTTAATATGTTCCCATACACACACACACAAACACAGCACACACACAGTTGACCGTGTGTACAAAAATTGCCTACAATCATTTAATAAATTATTATTTTATTTTGTATGAATTTTATTTAATAAAAATTGAATAGAAATAAATGTAAGCAATTTTACATTATTTACCGGAAGAAATCTTACGTACACATTTGTATTTGGGAAATATTCATAAATTAGCAAATCAATTCACACACACAGACACAGAATGCTAAACTACTAATACGGTTATGTACAGTTGTAGACAAAAGTATTCACACTTTGTCAAGTCCGCTTGTTCAGCTTAAGTTTTGACCAACAATAAACATGAAACAAAATTGCTGAGAGCAGCAGCCCTTACAAAACAGGCAGCAACAAAATTAACCTTAAAATATTCTTCAAAAATATTTGCCATAATCACTACGAGTGTAATGGCAAATGCTACATTAGCAATTTTTAATAATTATTTCCAATAAGCAAAACAGTTCTTAAAAAAAATTCTGCCGTGTATAACTAATTTTGTCTACCACTGTTTAAATACATGTGAGAATGTATTGAAAAATCATTCTTCTGCCCAAAATAACAATAATAATATTAATATTTTTTCTTTTTGCCAGATTGTATGTTGATTTCCTTTACAGTTCTTGATTAAAAAGAAAATTAAATTGCTGCAGCAACAGAAAGGATGTGGTGAAGTAAATCTCTTCATATTTATTTCATTTCTCTTTAAGAAAAAAAAAGTTAATAATAAATAAATCAACTGCACTAAGCCAACAGAATGTGTCATAAAAATAATTCTCTACATCATATAAATTTTAGAAATTGAAGCAACGCAAACAAAAGCAATAAAATTTAAAATTTTAAATAAATGAACTTAAAAAACACATCAAAATAATTTATCTAACAAGATTTACTGAGACATGTTGCTGGTAAGATTTTTTATAATTTCATTATTTTTATTAAAAATGAAAAATAATAAAATCATATTTTAATAAAACATGAGCTGCATTGTTACTAGATTAAAGTTATTACATTTTTATTGTGATGGGAGTTTTATAAAATAATATTAAATTAAAATTTTTTATAAGAAAAGAGTGCTGTAAAATGACACATTAAAAAAATTCTATACATTTTCTATAAAAAAAATTGGCTTTATATGACACCGTCAAGTTTTCTATAAGAGAAGAGTACTCTGTTTAACACAGTCAAGTTTTCTATAAGAAGAATGATTATTGTATGACACATTCTCTATAAGAAAAATCAGAGAAATAGTCACATTTTCTATAAAAAAAAATTGCTGTGTATGACACTGTCAAGTTTTCTATAAGAGAAGAGTACTCTGTTTAACACAGTCAAGTTTTCTATAAGAAGAATGATTATTGTATGACACATTCTCTATAAGAAAAATCAAAGAAATAGTCACATTTTCTATAAAAAAAAAATTTGTTGTGTATGACACCGTCAAGTTTTCTATAAGAGAAGCGAACTCTGTTTTCTACAAGAAGAGTGTGAAATGTATGACATACTTTCTATAAGAAAAGTCGAAGACACAGTCAAAAAAAATTTGCTGCGTGACACAGTCAAGTTTTCTAGAAGAGAAGCGCAGCGCACTCTGGCTAACAAAGTCCAGTTTTCTATATGAAGAGTGTGCAGAAGAATGACACATTTTCTATAAGAAAAGTCAAAAAGGCAGTCACATGTTTTATAGAAAATAAAAAATTCGCTGTGTATGACACATTTCAGATTTCTATTAGGGAAGCGCAATCAGTCTAACAGAGCCCAGTTTTCTATATGAAGAGTGTGCAGAAGAATGACACATTTTCTATAAGAAAAGTCAAAAAGGCAGTCACATGTTTTATAGAAAATAAAAAATTCGCTGTGTATGACACATTTCAGATTTCTATTAGGGAAGCGCACTCTGGCTAACAAAGTCCAGTTTTCTATATGAAGAGTGTGCAGAAGAATGACACATTTTCTATAAGAAAAGTCAAAAAGGCAGTCACATGTTTTATAGAAAATAAAAAATTCGCTGTGTATGACACATTTCAGATTTCTATAAGGGAAGCGCAATCAGTCTAACAGAGCCCAGTTTTCTATAGGAAGAGTGTGCAGAAGAATGACACATTTTCTATAAGAAAAGTAAAAAACACAAAAACACAGTCATATTTTTTATAAAAAAAAAATATAAAAAATTCGCTGTGTATGACACATTTAAGTTTTCTATAAGAGAAGCGCAGTCAGTCTAACAGAGTCCAGTTTTCCATAAGAAAAGTGTACAATTATATGACACATTTTCTGTAAGAAAAGTCAAAGACAGTCACATTTTCTATAAAAAAAATTCGCTGTGTATGACACAGTAAAGTTTTCTATAAATGAAGCGTATTCGTCTAGCAAAGTCCAGTTTTCTATAAGAAGGGTGTACAATTGCATGACATATTTTCTGCACGTCATAGACGTCACATTTTCTATAAAAAAAAAATTCGCTGTGTATGACACAGTAAAATTTTCTATAAATAAAGCGTACTCTGTCTAACAAAGTTCAGTTTTCTATAAGAAGAGCTTGAAATGTCAAAGACGCAATCACAAAAAATTTGCTGCGTTATACAGTCAAGTTTATTATAAGAGAAGCGCATTCTGCGTGTATTACAGCAAATTTTTCTATAAAAAAACGTATGCTGTGCATGAGACAGTACATTTTTCTATAAGAATAATTAAACTGTGTGCGACTTAATCGATCTCTTGTCATACAATTTCATGATTTTTGTTGCATCAAACTTTTATTTGTTAATAAAAATGTCAAAGCAGAATAAACATCTTTTAAGATCTCCATATCTACTATTGGGGAAACACTTTTATTTATGGCAATCTACAATTTCAATAGTTTGTCTTACTTAGTGAAAATTATACCACAACTTAGCCTCAATTTGCATATAAAGATACTTTTTTGCCACTCAACTTTTCTATTTGAAGATTTGTTCGTTTCTTTGAAAAGGTTCAAGAGTGTTATAGAAAAGGGATAATTTCCTTTATGGCCCGTCAAAGTTATTTGAAAAGCTATTTTTTTTTATTTATTTATTTTTATTTCTGTTGCCGTAAGAGAATAGACTCACTTAGTTTTAACATATTCTTGTTAAAAGCGAGTCAAGCACTTTTGTTCGGTATTTGATAAAGGTTGGTGTTAAGATTTCTGCCTGTGGGCACTCAAATTTGTTTTTATTTTCAATATAAATAGGCAGATGAGAATTTTTACTGGTCTTCTAGAAACTGGCAGCTAGTTTGATTTATTTGTTGTTTATGTGGTGACAGGCAGGGAGGGAATTGCAGTTTCTGAGTCGTTTGTAAATTTGACAAATTTATTTTATCTATTATAGAAATTTTTTCTGGTTATAAAATTAACAACGTTTCGTTATTTATATTAAAAAGGTATGAAAGCTGCATTCTTAAGTTCTTGGTCTGATATAATTTTATTCCGCATTTGATAACAAAATATGCTGAATTTTTTTTTTCACTTTCTGATTCTTAAATGAAACAGTTCTTTTTGTTGACTTTTAATTTTTTAAAACTTTCAGAGAAAAATAAAAACTTACAGTTTTAATACTCATTATACTCATTATCAACACTCAAATGAGTATGAGTATTAAAGCATATACGCCCCAAGAAGCACTCATCATACCTGTGAGTATCACTACAAATAAGTGCGCATATCGATAGATGCCAGTTTGAGCAAACAAACCAATTAAGAAGATATTTTGCTTTTTAATTTTTATTTTTTTCGTTTTACTACTTTTATTAAGTTGTTGATTATAAAACTACAAATAATTTTAAATCGATTCATTCATTCTCAGCAGACCGAAATAGCAAATTGCAATTAACTACATATCGTTATGCTAATTAGTTATGCACACTAACACTTTCAGCTTTCAACATAAATTGCTTATTTTGCAGGCTAATAACTACACAAGTTTGTATAATATACCATACGGGTGAGTGTATTTAGAAATTTTCAAGAATTCACTCAGAGTTTCAAAATAATTTATTTATGTTCATTTGTTATGTAAAATTTTCATACAAGACAATTTAAATCTTAATGCTAATTTATGTTTAGTTTAATTTGCCTCTTAAATTGTCTGCAAGTTAAATTCCAGATAAATATTTTATTAGTTTGACTTAACATCTAAGGCAATAATGAAATTTAAGTATATTATATATATTTATTTTTAAAAAGAAAAATTATTAAAAGAAACAAATCTCTTTAGAAAAGTAATTAGATATTGGAATAATTAAAAATTATTTTTTTTTTGCAGTATTCCGAAATGTTGCCAATGAATTTCAAAAAGCATTTAAATGCCTTTAGAAAATCTTGTGAATTTTTAGTAAAATTATTTTAAAATAATTCGGGCAAAAAAACGGACTTCAATGCAAAAATCTGATAGAAATTTTTGAAAAAAAAAAAAATTAAAAAAATATATGGGACCAAATTGGAAGTAAACTGTTTCAAACAAAAAAAAAATTTAAATTCTGTTGTTTAACAAGAAGTACGTGAAATATAAAATTAAATTTTAATGGGTGTGCCTCCGCCCACTTTTTAATGCAACATTGTGTGTTTTTCACAGTGCAGTTTGTGTGTAAGATTTTGTAAAAATAAGTAAAGTAGAACCACCTAATATATAAAATATTGAATTTTAATGGGCGTGACTCCGCCCATTTTTTAAATAGAAGATTTTTTCTACTTCAGAGTTCAAGGTGTGTGGTAAGTTTCGTAGAAAACTCGGTGAATTATAACCAAGTGAAATATAATAATAAATTTTAATGGGCGTAGTCCCGCCCATTTTTTCAACTCTGAAATTGTACAATTACAAGAATCAAAAGTGTTTGCTACGTTTCGCAGCAATCAAATAAGCAGATTATCATAAAATAATATAAAAAAATTTGTGGGCGTGTCCCCATCCACTTTTTTACAATTGGAAGCTATGCCCTCTCAGACAAAAAAGAATTTTTACAATCGGTCTCACATGTACCACCGACTTATGAAGTAACAATCTCAAAAAAAAAAATTGCAGACGAATTGATAACCTCCTTCTTTTTTTGAAGTCGTTTAATAAAAAAATATCGCCTTGTTATGTTAAGATGTTAATTTTCGGATAAAAATAAATTTCTTAATAAACAGAATTATTTTTTAAGGAAAAGTACGTGTTTAGAGTACTTTTTTCAAGTACATTTTAAGGTATATTTCTGAAACGGTACCTTTTTAAAAAAGGAACTGTTTAAAAAAGTACCTCTTTAAAAAGTACTTTTTAAAATGTGCCTTTTTGAAAAAGGATTTTTTTAAAGTACCTTTCCAAAAAAAAATATCTCTTTAAAAGAAGTACTTTTTTCAAAGTACTTTTTAAAAAGTATAATTTAAAAAGTACCTTTCCAAAGGAGTATCTTTTTAAAAGTACCTGTTTAAAAAGGTATTTTTTAAAGGTACTTTCTTAAAAAGTACTTTTTACAAAAGTACCATTACAAAAAGTTCCTTATTAAAAAAGTATTCTTTTAAAAAGGGACCTTTTAAAAAAGTATCTTTTGGGAAAGGTACTTTATTTGAAAAAGCGCCTTTAAAAAACCTTTTGAAAAATTACCTTTTTAAAACAATGCAATTTTTTAAAAAGTATCTTGTTAAAAAATACATAAGTACGTTTTGAAAATAAGCGTACTTTTTAATAAAGTACTTTTTTAAAGAACTTGCCTTTATAAAAAGTACCTTAAAAAAGTAACTTTAAGAAAAAGTATTTTTAGTAGCAGAAGTACTGCAAAACGTACCTTTTTAAGAAAAGTACATTTTTTCGAAAGATTACATTTTTTCGAATATCATTAAAGAAAAAAGAGTAGAAAATTTAGTTTGCTTAGTATATTCTACCGATCAGTTCTATATACATATATGTATATATATATCGTATATATAAAAAAATCTTACACCAAACCATTGCCCATAACACAACAACAACAACCAAAAATGGTAATAAAATCAACAGCAACAATGTTGACGCCTAAAAATAAGCAAATATTTTCTCATTTCCGTTACCAAAATATTTTGTCATTTCCGTTATTTATGAAAGGAAAATAAGTGAATCGCAGACAAGCTTGTATATTTGTATGTATATTGCGTTGCGAAATTTATGGAATGAAGTTGTAAAGCAGAAAATGTCATGCCGTGCAATATATTAGCGGGGGTAAATTGAAGTTAAATCATCAGCAAGTCAACAATCAACAGCAAATTTTGCTATAAAACAACCAAAAACCAGCAGCAACATTTACATTAACAGAAATGAAGAAAGTAAAAAACAAGAAGTGCGTATTTTGTAAAGCATTCAACTCAAACTCAACACTTTGCGAAATTTCGACTAACATTTGCCAAAGCCTTGAAGGCATGGAAGCCATAAGCGTGCAAATGTATGTCTTCCACAAAATGAATGTTTATACAACAATAAAATCTTCTTAGAAAAGAGTACAGTATAGCACGGACAGACAGACATACAGAGCAGCAATAAAATAATATTATAATAGACAAATGGTCGCCTGTTTTATGAAATGACTACCAGCAAAATCGTTTGTTCACTAGCGCACACATTCTAGCGCCTCGACATGAAAACACCCACCTTTGCTCCAGCAATAATCATTCAAATGTAAAAATCTTGACAAATAATAAAACAAATAATATATAAAAGTAACATCAGAATTTTGGCAAAAAGGAATAAAGCAAGTGCAACTTTGTTGATTGACGATTTGTTAACATTTCAAAACAGTGGATGTTTTTAGATAAATAACATGTGTCTGTTTATAAAACTGAAATGATGAATTTAAATATTTGGATAAAAGTTACATGAAAAGACAAACAAACAATAGAAAATATTACCCTAATCTTTAGTGCAAACATAAAGAGTTTGTTGTCACAATAAAATAAGTATTAAAGTTTCAAAATTCCTTAGCTGGCTGCTTTCTATTTGGCTGCGGTACTTTCTTAATTCTTTTGCAGTTCAGTGATTGTTAATTTAGGAGTTCTGCTGATAAAATCTTAGATCAGAAAGTTTTAGCTGACATTATTTTCTAACGCAATGATGAAGTGGAGATCACAGACAATATATATTTAATAATTTTTTTTTTTTTCAAAGCTGAGTATTGTAATGAGACTCTTTTTTAGGCACGCAAAATATATTTTTGCATTTTATTTACAGAAAATGCATTGTTCACAATACAACCCTGCATTACAGAAGGTGGACCGTCTACCGGTTTAAATTGGAACCACAAGTTATTTCGAATCTGGCAAAAATTATGTCGTTCCATTCTGTCACAAAATTTAGTATATTATCTCCACTGAACAAAAGATTGGATTTACGCTTGAACAACGTTGGAATCTATTGCAAATCTATTACCAAATCAAAGACAATTGGTCGGAAATCGCAAAAAAATGTTGTACAAAATTAAATCACAGCGAAGAACCAACAGTGATATTATATAAAATCTTAGAAATATTAAACATTTCTACTTACAATATAAAACGGTACAAATATAGTTAGAGAACTTTCACTGGACATCAGAGTCAGTCAATCAATCAATTTGATAAACTTACCTAGAAAGATAAAAAAAAATAATAATAAATTAGTTCAAGAGATTTTTATTCAATTAATTTATATAATACATAAGACAGAAAAGATTATCCAAAAATATAAATTATATTTAAAATGAGCGACACAGAAAAAAAAATTATTAAAAAATAGGAGACCAAAAGAACAATAAATAAAAAATATCAGTATTGAAGTCTTAAAAGAGTCTTATTAAAAGGACGCCTTTAGAGGTCCCACCTTTTATGCAAATATTGCATAACCTTTGCAATATATTTGCAAGATGTGTTCAAATTTTTTTAATATTATATAAAATTATACAGAAAATATTTTTATAAAATATTCTTAGTCTCGTACAGTCAACGGTATGTAACTTTTTGTGTCTTTTCAGCTTTAAAATCGGTTGCTACATAAAACGGTGTTACCAGCTCCAAAAATAAACATCTCTATGTCGTGCCATAACGGCCAAAAAAGGTTAATGACATAATTTTCGAACATAATTTTTTGGCGATAATCGATTTTCGTCAAAAAATTAATTTCGAAAATTATGTCGCTTAACCCTTTTCTTATTGACACGATATACATTGATAAATCAGAAGTTATAAGAGTCTTCTGTGGATAAGTATGAAATATATCCCAGGGGTCCTGTTTTAACCCTTTCTGGCGTCATGATGTTACAGATATGCAACAAAACACTCAATCATCATAAAAATTATTAAATACAGGTAATTGTAAATTTTTATTTTAGTGCAATAACTTTGGTACACTATCTAGTTTCAAACTATAAAATTCGTTCTTAATAAGAAAAAGAAAGAAGAAAGGACACCCTGTTATAGCTATTCTGCTTAGCTATATAAAACAAACTTAGGGCCATTTTCATAGCGATACAAAAGTAAACTTTAAGAATTTAAAACAAGTATTTTGTATTGAAATACTAGTTTTAAAACTCTTAAAATATACTTTTAATTGTTGTGAAAATGGCCCTTAATGTGTTTAATAACAATGCAATAAAATTATATTATATGATGATGTCAAATTTGCAGCAAATATTTCAAAACGTTTCCATTTATTTCCCATTATTTGCTTTTCTAGCGGCGTACGATTGAATTAATGTATTGTTTGTGACCGGCGCGCCGCGGCGGCTGTTAGCTTAGCTGTGTTCTCTGGTTTGTGCTCATGTGCAAAAACAAAACAAAAATAAATTGGGCAATCGTTCTCATTGTCTTTGTTTCACTCACTTTAAAGAACGAAACAAATCAAAATCAAACAATTTGTTTCGTTTATTTTCGTACTCTGGCTTTAACTACAAAGAAATCAAAATAAAAATAAGTTTATAACTGTAATAGTAACGATTATTTTTTCTTACGAAAATCACGTTCTAGCTTCTGTGTTGTGACATAAATAGCATAGCTATAAAATGCATCGTAACAGATCATAACAGATTTAAAGTAACCCTACGATTTTATTAAAACAATGTTACTGTCACAAAGTAAACAGAGGTGAAGAAAGTGAGTGATGAAAAAAGCTAAAATCAGCTCTGACCCAGGTTCGCCGAGAAAGGGACAACTGTAGTACATTTGTTATTATTAAGTTGTTAACGATATAATCAAAACAAACAAGAGAAAATGTGTAATTTGTGAAATGAACAATTGAACATTTTTACAAAATTAAATGAAAGCTTTTGTAGTGTTGAACTCAAAAAAAAAGCAATATGTAAAGCATTATTGGTATTATAAAAGTGTTTAAATTTAGTTTCCAAATGCTTACAAACTCAATTTTAAACATTTTCCTTCAAAAATATTACATTTGAGCACATGAACATTTGTACACTATTAAATGGAGGAACTTGAGGTGTTGAATTAAAGAAAACAATGCGAAAAAGATTATTAGTGTTAAGAAAGTGATTAAAATTTGTTTTCAAATGATTAGAGACTTCGTTTTAAGCATTTTCGTTCACAAATATTAATTATTACCATTTATTTACAAAAATCTCATAGCGAATGGGGACACAAAGCATAAAATGAAAAACGTTAAATTAATGCCACTACGAAAGAAACATTAAAGAAGACACAGGTTCGGTGTGAGCGAGGTGTCAAGAGTTCACAATTATCTTCCGTCTCGTTATGGTCTCGTGACACCTCTGTGCAGTGTTGTCAGATTTATTTTCAGCCTCCTCGCCAAATTACTTGTCTTATATCGCCAAATATCGCCAATGTAATAAAACGTTAAATATTAGCTACAAAATATATATTTATTTTGTAATTACTTTACAAATATTGTTAAATTTTAAATTCAGTACGTAACGTGTATCGTAAAATATAAAAATTATATTGTTTAAGATAAATTAAGAAGTGTTTACATTAACATATTAATACTTAAAAATTACTTATTCCAAAAGATCAATAGGATAAATTGAACTTAAGCAGCAAAATCAACATTAATATTTAAATCTTGTGATAAAACTGAAGGCATAAGTAAGTACCAGCGCATCGTCGTCGTAATCATACATTTTAGATGAGAACTCATGAAGGCTTTTTATGCTTCATTATTAATATGTTGGTTCCAATTTATAAAAGGAAGTTTTCCCTACTGGTTCATAAGCACCAACTAAGATTTTGTGGTCTATTATTTTCTTTAAAACTTCTTGAATTTCAGAAAATTTTGTTTGAGATAAATAGTTACAACATTTATAATATTTTGCACGAAATATTTTATATTGAAGAAAAAATTCTTTATCAAAAAAAATTTCATGTTTTTAACATTATTCTATTTTATTGAATTCGTAAAAATATAGCCAAAAATATCGCCAAGGATTTCAAATATCGCCAAAAACAAAATTTTGTCGCCACGTTTGGCGAGATATCGCCATATCTGACAACACTGCCTCTGTGTACTTTGTGGTTACTGTAGTGCAATTTTTTAAAAACTTATTTTCAATTATTGTTTTTATTGTTAAAATATTATCAGTAAAATTATATTTAATTTGGAACTTTTATTACCCAGATATCTGACCTTCTTTCCTTTTAATTCTGTACCCTTTTTCGGTCCAACAAATAAAATTTCCAAAAAGTCTTGGAACAAAGTTTTTTACTTGTGCTACGAGCTCCTATAGGGTGTTTTTTATTGAGGTATAGAACTTTAAGTTGGCATCACTTTTTTAACTGGCGGCCATTTTGTCAGCTGTCAAGTGATTAATATTTAGTTTGGTTTGCCATTTCATCATGAACAGGTTGACAAAAGAACAACGCTTGCAAATCGTGCAAATTTATTTCGAAAATAATGGTTCAGTTCGCGAAGTTTACCGCAAGCTCCGTCCATTTTATGGTCGACATAATCGTCCATCAGAGCAATTAATTCGGTTAACCGGTCAAGATCATGTGATTTGACACCATTGGATTATTTTCTTTGGGGATATGTGAAGTCGCTCGTCTACGCCAACAAACCAGAAACGTTAGGGGACTTCGAAGCCAACATTCGTGGCGTTATTACCAACATACGGCCCCATATGCTCGAAAAAGTGGTTGAAAATTGGACCTGTAGAATTGGCTTTATTCGAGCCAGCCGCGGCGGCCACATGCCCGAAATCATATTTAAACGTTAATGGCATAAAATTATCCTTCCAATAAAGCCAAATTGATGGACATTAAAACGATTTCTTGTGTTTTATTTCAATTCGAAGTTCTATACCTCTAAAAAACACCCTATAGAATCGTTAGAAAAAAATCCTTTTCTCGAAGTTGCGTCATAAAGGTTTAAGTTTTGATCTACATTCTGTTGTTTGTATTGAGTTACGAATACTTGTAGTAGAATTTTGTGGCATATTTCAGCCGTTGTATGCCTCCCAAAATTTTACACAAAAGCATGATGGAGCCGAATATGCAGGCGGCTTAAAATTTTCCTATAAAGATTTAACATAAAAATTTGCGAAGGGGAAACTGCAATTCCCTGTAAACCTTCAAAACTTTTTTTTATTTCTAACATATGTACATATATACATACACATGTACATATGTATATTTGTATATGCATCCATGTTATTTTTTTATATTTGACATTCATATCAAGTGACATTTCTCCCGAGAGTCATAATAATTGATTGCATAAGGGACGTTTGTTTGAATTCATTTAAACTTTTACATACACACTCAAACACTCGTCTGTATGTTCAGCATTTTCTTTTTTTCAATTAAATTTTTTAATCTTTATCATATTTCATGTTTGTGCTGCTGTGGCATTTTTATTTTTATTTTTATGTTCATGCTTGCTTTAGAGTTTTACTCAAATATTTGTAGTTAAAGTTGTTAATAGAGTTATACTCGTACTTGGCATTTAGACGTGGTCAAATGTTTTCGCTAATATTTTTTTATTTTTTAAAAACTGTTCATAGCCATAAAGTAAGTCCAATTGGTACGTGTTTTTGTATTTTTTATACAAGAAAAGCAAATTAAAAAAAAAAAAGAAATAATCACATAATGGAAGGGATTAAATTGCATGCTGCTGCACGTCTTAAAAAAGTCGTTGGCAAAAAGCAAGCAGGAACAAACAAAAGTAAAGAATTTTTTTTTTTTTAACAAATTTTATGATATTTTTTAATTCAAGTATTTTTATTTTAAAGCCCGCTGCTTTAGCTGCCACTGTAGTTGTGTGCTTTTTGCCCAAGTTGAAGTATTATTATGTGGTTTGTTTTACTTGTTTTTAATGGGAAAAGTTTTAAATATTTTTTCTTGTTGTTGTTTTTTTTTGTTCTTGCTGTTATTAAAATTTAAATCAATTATAATTTAGTATAAATGGTTTAAACGTTGTCAGTGTTAAGCTTAAGTAAAAGCTGCAATGAAATTTGTATTAAAACCCAGAGGATTTAAGCATAATAGGCGGTGATTTTCAAATGACATTATTTAATTTGGTTCCTTGACCCTGTTTGCTACTTTTGCTTTTAAACATTTTAAGACATTCAAGTGAGAATATAATATAATATTACACTGATAATTTTCACTTAATAACTTTTTTATCACACCAATATCAAATACTTTGCATTAAATTTTTTTTTTTACTATACTAGAATCAGAAAACCAGGTAATTTTAAGTTTTCATACTGGTGGACTATTGCATTGTTACGGGTGTGACGAAATTTGTTGCTATTATATTTTGAGAATATGAAACATATATAATTTACGGGTGTGACCGAACACTTCCTAACACTAATTACTCCAATTTTAAAACGGAGGTTTACAAGATTTTGTTGCAACAATTTTCTTACTTTTTAAATTTTAACTGTGACGGGTGTGACTGAAAATTTTAATATATTAATTAAACCCCATAACTCTTATTGTAAGATAAACTAGTCAATAAATAAGTTGAAACTTTAACAACAAGCCAGCGAAAGTACAGCGGTTTCAGAGTTAACGGTTTTTAAAAAGTTAAGAAACGTGACGGGTGTGACCGAATACTTAATACCACTAGTTATTTTAATTTTAAAACTTAGGTTTACAAATTTTTTTTTTTTTTTACAATTTTATTAAACTTTTTAAATTTCAAATGTGAGGGGTGTGACTGAAAGTTTTAATATTTCACTTAATTAATTTCAATTTTGCAAGGAATGGTTCTGGTACTGGATGAGATATGAGCTGATTTCGCAAACCTTTTTCATTGTAACATTTACAGAAATTTTGCTTAAACAAATTTTCCTCAACTTTTAAATTTATATTAAAATTGAAAAAAAAATGTTTTTTCGATTCTCACGATTGTAAATATATTCATAATTGAAAAAGTAGTATATCATAGAGAAGCAGCAGTTTCCTATTGCAGGTAATTAATTTTATGTTGCTTTCGGCGAAATTAAGTAAAATTAAATTAAAAATAATAAAAATTAATAATTAATTAAATTTTTTAATTTTAACTTGAATTAACTTGAATTCAGCCTCAGTCTAAAGGAACTTTTACACAAAAATTTAATAATTATTATATTTTTATTTTACCAGCACTCAAAACAGCAGAAAATTTAACAAAATGTGCTCATAAGTACTCATGAAAAGCTATTTTGGTTTATTTACTTAGCATTCGTAAATATAGTTTTAGTAAATGTAATAAATCATGTATAGTTTCACAGATACATGATACACAAACTAGCGTACGTGCTTTCCTTTAAAGTAGAGAGAATAAAAAGATATGGGAAAAACATTGTAAAATAATAGATGGTACCACACTGATGAAGAGATGCTTACTTGCCTTTTACACAACCACACGCACGCACGCACACACAATAAAAAGAAACAGATCTGTATTTATGTTTATTTGAATTTATTAACCTTTAGCATTACTTATCGCCCAGCCCATAAAGCATTTTCTTTACAGTGGAGATTTTTCACCAAAAGCACACCAGTCAGACATTTTACAGTGAAATAAATATAAAAGTCAACACATCGAACAATACGCATATAGAACCCTTATTCATAAAGATTGTTTAAGCTAATGTTGATATAACGTAGGAATTTTGTGCGAGAATATCGATTTAAAGAATATTTCAATTTTAAAAATCATTTGCAAAAGCTATTGCTCGAATTAGTGTATCAGCAATGTTTGTATTAAAATTGTACACACCGCTGTCAATTTGACAACGAAGTATTGACAGTGAATGTGTACAATTTGATAACCAGCTTTTTCAATAACTAGAAGTTGACAACATACCGTGTACCATTTTACAAGTTGTCAACTAGCATTGTTAAAAAAAAGTATTATATATATTTACTACAGGCTTTGTTGATTTTGCAACGAATTTTTTTACCCCTCACTGTACAAGACTTCCCTGGTGTTTTGAACTTTTTTATATCTTTTTTTGTCTAAAACTAGACAGTAGGAAAATTTTTACACAATTTACACAAGATGACATATTTTGGTAAAAATTTAAGCTTTTTATAGAAACTTTCTGATGCAGACACATCCCTCATCAATAAATTTTGAGCACATAAACAGGTATTCAACACAAATGACAGTTGAAAAATAAAAAAAAACCATTTAGGGATATGTTGAAAGTCGCAAGGCTTTAAAAGAAATGTTAAACAACATAAAATTTGTATCGTTAATGCAAAAACACTTTTAGACACACTAAGAAACTCAGGCAAAGCCACACACGCACACAAACATAAATGTATTAAACAATAATAAAAAAAGTATATAAATACACACACACACACACGCACACCAGCCCTAAGCAGCACTTAAATTTACTGTGATTTAGTAAATCTAACAAACGATCGACTGACTGACTGAATGACTGAAAATAAGAAATAAACGTTAAGGAAATAAAATAAAGAAATATTTTATAACATAAATAAAATTAAGATTGTTATAAAAGGAAAGCCAAAAAAAACTTGTTAAGAATGTTTTTTTTTACAGGTAAGTATTTGCTTTTATTGAACTTTTATGTTTTAAAAGCTTTTCATTTGTTATATTTATTTTTTCTTTCTTTTTTTTTGCAAATCGAATTAACAGTCAATATAAAATCTTACTTAAAGCCAAAATGTGAATAGCAGATGGTGGTAAAGTGGACTACCTACCCAGTACATCTAATACACACGCACTCACATACAGCGTGCAAAAAAAATATTCGTACACCATCGACGTTTAAAAATCAAAAGCTTTTGTAATGAAATAAATAAGCATAAAAATTTCAATTTTGCTTGTACAAAGAATAATATTTTTAAACGCATGCTTAACCTTTCTTAATGACTTAGAACGTTTTGTAAACGCCTCTTTCCTGCCAGTAACAGTTTAAGATTATTTAAATTATTTTATAAGGACGTTGAAATTATTTTTCTTTCATTTGCTTTAAGATTTTATTTTTACTTAAAGCGTTTCAAAACGAATACGAATTTAAAAAATTTATTTGTTTTTGGTTAAGCACATCTTGATGCATTTCGTTGCTGCTGGATGTGTTTATATAATACTCAGGGACCGCAAATAACGATTATTTTTAGAGATATGCAAATGTCGTGATTTTATCGTGTCACGCATGAATCACGCGTCCTCGTGATCAAATTTATAATTAATCACGCGTGAGTACGTGACTGTGACTTAAAAAAAATTACTCGTGTGACGCACGAATTCTCACGCTCTCACGAGATAACACTCCTGCGTGGGTATATAACTGTATTAAAAATTTTAAATTTTTCTTATAATAAATACTACAATCTCTGTCTGAGCTGCACAAAGTAGCACCAGGTGCCAAACATCAATCGGTTTCTTATACAAATGAATACACTTACGCGAATACATTACTCTCGTGTTTTTCTCGGTGGCCAGCTCTGATATGTATATATGTAGATACATATAGGTAGAATGAGCCTGCAAACATAATGCATACATACATACGTATGTATAAACATATGCACATATGTGTAAAAACCTATTTTTCAACCAACAAACATAAAAAATTAATTATATATTATATACACCCCTCGTGCGTGATTAAGAATATTTTACACGTGAGCGTGCGTGATAGTAAAAATTTTCAAAATCATTCGTGCGTGAAAGTGCGTGAGTGAAATATTTTTCTGCGTGAGCGTGCGTGTCGTGAGTCAAAAACCGCTCACGTGCACATCTCTAATTATTTTCCAAATTTTAACTAAAAAAATCTAACTAAAAGAGTTTTATTTTTTTGCTTAGAAAATAACAGTTATTTTTTTTACTTTTATTTTTTGCTTAAAAATGGAAATTTTTAAAGTGTAGTGTAAAAACTCTTATATGATAAATTGAATTAATTTTTTTTTTTATATTTTATTCAGTTTAAAAATTATTATTTTTAAGAAAAAAAAAAATAAAAATAAAAAATAACTGTTATTTTCTAAAAAAAATATAACTTAAAAAATAACTTATCTTTTCTGATTAATATATACAAATAAAGAAAAAAAATTTATTTCCTGAGGAATAAATAAAACTCAAGAAATAATGATTAAAAGGAAATTTTTAAAATAAAAAAACTTATAACATTTACGGTCCCTGACATAAAGTGTACTTTTATGGCACGAATCTTACCACAAGCAGGTATCTTCCATTACTTAAATTTACATTGTACATATCGCTCATTTACTTAAACAACGTCATAACTCAAAAAACTGGCTTTTTGAGTTAATGATGTAGAATTAATCCTCAAATCGTTCCTTATATGGTATAAAAATTTCATACAAATACATATCTTGTATAACCAACTGTTGAAAGCAAAATAAAATTTTCATTTTCCATTAATTTGTGTGTAAATTGTTTTGTGGCGAAGTAGTTGTTTTATTGAGTTATGACGTTCTCTGATATGTAAATAAATATTTCTCTCATACTCACATTATTAATATTCTATCACTTGGTCTCCTTGTTCTCTTGTAATTTTTCATTGATCTCAATTGTTACGTTGATAAAAACATAAACAAACATTCTTACATACGTACACATTTACATACATACATACATACAAACACTCATAACACGAACGCGACCGAACGCGACGAAGTATCAATTTATTTAATATAGAAGACTTTTTTAACACATAGAATTAATAATTAATACGAAAACCTCTGAAAATATTTTATTACACACAAATAAAATTATTGTTGCACTATATTTTCATGCAAAAATTTTATACAAAAAAACCACTTGTAATTAATTGTTAAATATTTAATTTCAATTCACTGACTTACGAACGTCCACGCACTGTTTGAAAGAATGTAAGAAACTGATAAATGAAGAAGAAATTGAGTCAAGTTCATGTTGTTTAGTGCTGCCAACTGCACGATTTTGTGATAGATTATTGAGGTATGAAAAAAGGATTGACGATGTTGCAGAATATGCGGTATAAAGTGTTTTTATTTAAAAAAAATAAATAAATAAAAAATAAAAAATTTCCTTAATGTTCTATTATTTTAAAAAAACAAATTAAAATTTATATAAAATATTTAACTTGTACACAAATACTCGTATTTCAGTGTTTGAAATTTTCTTAAATTTTCTTGCAGGTATATTTATGTTATAGAAAATTATTTAAATGCCCATAAAAAAGCTAGAGATAAACTATTTTTAATGAGTCAACTAAACTATTTTTTTAAGCTTAGGTCTGTTTATATTTTTATTTTGTAGTTCGATATTTCGTTAACCTTGGGTTAACTTCTTCAGGATTTTCCTTATTTTTGTCATTTAATTTTATCTATTGTCTTTTTGCTTTCAATTACAAAAACATCGAAGTATTAGATACAAATTTCTAGTTAAAAATTTAGAAAAAAATTGCCGTGCTATCGGAAATTTTCCGAGAAAGAAATCTCGGGAAATTTGTGTGGGAATTCCCCGGATTTTTTTTATTTTATTATGGCAAATTTCGTGTGTACGCACATTATCTCTGGATGAGTGTCGTTATTCATTTCAAGAATGCGATGGTGTAATAATAATATGACGACAGTAGTGGTCTTTGTAAGTACTTCTGTGAATTAAGTAAGTAATTTATGTGCAGAAATTATTTAGTATAAAGGTAAACATACTAATGGCCTTTTGCATTATATTTGGGAAAAATCATGAAATCGGAATGGAAGCCCCAAAATTAATAAAATAAAAATATGTGTAAGAAACAGCCAACATTGGAAAAATATTCTAATAAAAAAGGAGAATTAACTGTTTTAAATTCTAAACATACAAATACTTGATGGATTTTCTGTAAGGGCTATTAACAAAAGCTCAGTTATTTTTGAATCTCTGAAACTTAGGAGCCTCTATTTTTAAATAAAATTAATAAAAGGCTGTCAAACGATTCTATTAATGCTTATTCTAAAGTCCTATTTTCAAAATAATGTTTTCTTTAGCATAATATAGTTCTTTTTACCTTATATTAATGGACTTGGCTCCTCTGTATTTGTGTACTTATAATATATCGCCAGCATAAATGCAAAACCATGTAACTAACAATATCTTCAAAATCTCATATCTTAAATTAATTAATATGCATTAAAAATTAAAATAAAGACTCTTTAACTACAGCCACTTGAATAATTTTGTTTAGTTTTTTCTCTCTCGTATAAAATTTAAAAAGTGTTTTTTTTTTGGGAATTGTTACAATTTAAGTTTAAAATTTGTTAACGTACTAATAATCCCAAATTATTATTTAAGCTATTCAGTAACATATTTTTTAATTAAAAATAAAATGAAATTTATTATTAAGGGGTGAGTTGGATGCTAAGCGCATTTCACTATTGCTAATGCAAATCATCAGGGAACCTTTACAAAAAATCTCTTAAAATAACTAGAGATATTGGCGCATAACCATAGTCAAAACAAAGTGTACTTTTAAGTATTTAAAACCAGTATTTCCATACAAAATACTGGTTTTGAATTCTTAAAGTATACTTTGTTTTGACTATGATTATGCGCCATTATGTAAAACTTTCATTTAAACAAATCAGAAGCTCAAAAAATGTGAAAGTTGAAACAAGAATTTAAAAATCAAAATGTTTTTTAGTTCCTTACGTTACTATTGCTACACTGGCTGACTTTTTTACAGCTCGGATTGTAGTTGTAAAAAGTATGTAAACAAAATAAATGTAAAAAACAACAAAAATAGAGTGTTGCCACACAAGTATTTTGGACCTTGTGCAGTCAAGTTAATAATATGTGTTTATTTTTGGGAATTGTTCCATTTATTATTTTACTTATTTAGTAAAATGAATTCAGTCACTTCAATATTTTTGTTTAGTTTTTTTTCTCTTTCCCATAAAATTTAAAAAGTGTAGTGACGTGATTTTTAAATTTCAACTGACGATATATATGTACATATACATTATTATTATATAAAGAACTTAAGTAATATAATTTTTTGACTAACGTATTTTTAAAACATTAAAAATTAAAAAGTCCGGGAGGAGAAAAACTCCAGCCTAACACAAACTCTCATTATTTACTCATCTCTATGCTAAATTTCAAATAATCGTATCAAAATGTATAAACAAATGTGCACGTCAATATTGTGGGTCATCTGTTCAAATATTTCTTTTCAATATATTTTTTTTTTTGCTTTCTTAAATATTTATAATGCATGATTGTGCGAGAATTTAAGTAAATGTGTTATAAATGTTTGTTTATTTTGGAACAACTCACGTACAATGTACAATACAAAATTTTTTTTATATCTCAGATGTGTATATTTATACATAGATATATACTCGTATATATACATACCCAAATGGCCATGTCTTTCAGACATCTTTGACGACGGTTACAAGACAATGGTAAGTCGTATAAGACATACTGAAGACATATACATACAAATCGTCGACGAAATTTTCATACAAATGGCGTTGAGGTCACACAAGACGAGATGAGCGACAATGTCGCTCAGATTGTCGTTAACACGGCGCTATATTGAAGACAAAACGAGGGACATTGTCACTCAAATTGTCCTCAACAAAGTTTTATTGGCGACAAAACGTGTGACATTGTCGCTCCGATAGTCATGAACGACGATTTTCTTTAAATTGTCGATTAGTAAACCTAATCGACAGACGAAGACAATATCGTCTGCGACGATTTGGCCAACTGTATATATATATATATATATATGTAGACGTGTACACATACACGTATGTAACTTAATCAACATATAATTTGTAAGCCCAATAAAAGTCAAATAAAATTTAGCCAAAACGTGCAAATGTTCCACAATTGGACAATTTCCTTTTGCTGTATGAACATTTGCTTTTTCATGTTATTTCCTTGTTGTATGACGATGCTACACGTACTGCATACCACTATACATTTCAAGACAAAATGTCGAAAGAGAGTTTAGCAGACAAATGAAGAAAAATAAATCAGGAAGCAAGGCTGATAGCCAATAGTTGCTAGTGATTTGTCTTAGTTTAGTTTATTGTAATTTTAATTATAATAAATTTAAAATAATATTAATAATAAATCGGTATGCTCCATTAAAAAAGGAGTTAATCAAGGAGTCAGTAAAAATGAGTAAATTAAAATTTTCTGTTATAGAAGTAGAGCAAATTCGCATAATTTTCAATGATTTTGTTATACACATTCCGAGCCTGATATATTATATTAAGTAAAACCAGATATTTATGGTACTTCTAGTTACTGCAGGGAAAGGAAATTAGTGTTTTTTTGTCGAGTTATAACTGCATACACAAATACAACACTGCAATGGAGTTTAAAGAAGAACAATACATCTTGGTATGTCCTAGTTTACACTATGCAAGTCTTATTGCTAAGCTGATTAGTTTGTTAGGAAAGAGGGACGAGGGGAAAAGAAACGTTACTGTTCCCCTCGTCTCTCTCTCCATCAAACTAATCAGCTTAGTAATAAGACTTGCATAGTGTAAATATGGACTATGCAAAATATATAAATATTTTCTGATATCGTTATTCACCAAAGACGAATAGATTTATTTATACTTTAAATTGAATTATTTTTTTCTTTTTATTCTTTTATGAATAATATTAGAAGCACCTTGCTAAAGTTGATAAGGTCTGTTTAGATGGAGGGTGATGCAGCTGCGACAACGCTTACGTTCTCTTTTGGAATCCCTTCTTAAATCCCCACGCGGGTTTACATGGAGATTTTTTTGTGGCAATAGTCAGGGGACTTTCTGATATTATTCGTTCATTCGTAGCAGTACTGCCACAAAGGAACTAATTGGTAGTTAGGGAAATGTAGAATTAATATGTCGACATAGTCGTTTTTTTAATTTACCACCAAAACACAATAATTTTTTTTTCTCTTTCTAATTTTTTTGTTTAAGATTTTTATACAATTACTGTGTATTTAAAGTACGTTATAAGTTAACTAATCACTAATTTCCTGGCACCATAAATAATATGTCTAACTGGCAACACTACTCGTACACAGCAACAAAAAAAATATGAGAGAAGGAGATATGTGAAAGAGAAGATTTCGAATTGTTTCGCCTAAATTCCCATTAAATGCGACTTTTACTATCCAGCCAGCTTCTCTTCACTTCTCGCTAACAAACACAAAATAAACAATACAACGAAAATGTTTGCTGGGATCTTCCGGTAAAGTGCAGACGTGCATATGTAAATTATTTATATAAAAGAGGTTTAGGGAAATTATTCAAGCGTAATAATGAGCAATACCTGAATCTATATATTATAAATTAAATTTATATTGTACAATGTAATAAATTATAAGGAGCTAATACAATTATTATACTTCTAAGGAATTACTTGTTTAACGCTTTCAATAAATATAATGTCATGTGGCAACTACTGATAAAAAGGTTCCGGAACATGAAAAATGGTTTCAGAATCGAGTAAAAATTTTTGTTGTGAAGTTTTTGATCGAGGAATTTTCACGTATCATGTTTGTGTAACTACATGATTTTCAATAATATTTTGAGTTTTTCTATAAACATAATTTTTTTTAACCTTTTTTAAGAATATTTTGGTTGATGCGTTTCAAAAGAAAAACAGAATTTAATGTGAGTACGCTGTTCATCCCCCAGTCCGTTGCCCCCCACGGTCGGTCACTGACTGAATGCAAAAGTAACTTGTTTGAATTTCATAAAATTTAAAAATTAATGTAGATATGCGTCTAGAAGAGAACAAAGGCTAAATTTTTTGTAAACAGCATTATGAAAGGGCAGGGGACAACATCTGCCCTTCGAAACTATATTAAAAAAGTTTATGAAATTAAAAGTACAGATACATTTGCGTCCAAAAGGAAACACACGATTTATATATTTTAAAAATTTAAATTAGGGCCATGAGGAGGCCGGGGCCAGGGTTATAGGGGGAAAATTTCTGCTTTTCCAAAACTGTCAAACCGATTTTAGTGAAATAGAAGGCAGAGATACATCTGACTCTAAAAGGACACACAGACTTCATATATTTTCAAAACAAGGACCAGAAAGGAACAGGGGTAAATATCTGCCCTCCGATTTTTATGAAGTTCAATATATATATACATACATATGTATTTTCATGTCTGAAGAAAAACACCCCTTTTTTATATTTTGAAAATTAAACTAGGATCACAGGAGGGCGAGGGAGGGCGCAGGGGAAATGTTTGCCCCTCTAAAACTGTCAAACCGATTTTTATGAGATTCAAAACATAGATACACCTGCATCTAAAAATACATGCACGCCTTATATATTTTTAAAACAAGGACCCAAGAGCCATTTTTGACTCTTTAAACTATTCATGAAACTTAAAGCAGAGATAACAGGCGATTTTTGACCATTTTGACAAAACTCTCTGTTATTCCGACTTGCAGGTTGATGAATTTGTTTTTGTTTGTTGGTAAAAAAATTATTTCCCGCAGTCAACGCTGCGGGCGGGTAACTAATAAAATTACTAAAAAGCTTAAAGTAATGCATTTGCTTAACACCAGGGGCGCTGCAAAAATGCTGTAAGAATTATCAACACACAACAGCAGAGTTGTAAAAATAATTAAGCTTGCTAAATTAATATTTCAGCTTCTGTCCTCTTTTCACTATTCCTATTGTGAAGGAGGTAACAGGAGGTAATAGATTTTATGCTTAAAGCGAATAAAAATATTGTTTAGCTTAAGTTGAAAATACATTTTTAATATGTCGAAAAAAAAAAAAACTTAAGCAAATGAAGAACAACCACTCACATTCTAAATATAAAGCATAAAATATTAACTCAGAACAACTTCAGATTTGCAGTCTGTATGTTTTTACTTTTCATTTGGCTGTAGGCTTTGAATTATTCCAGACAAATCTCCATTAAAAACTGTAAAACATTTAATTCAAATTTTAGCTTTAGCAAAAAAAAAAAACTCAACTCGCTCATTTAATTGCAACCCTTAAATTGGAATTTATAATGGAAACTGGCTTCGGCTTCAATGTATAATTTCAGTTTAATGAATTAAAACATAAAATACTTGAAAAATAAAAAGCAAAATGTTTGTTTTTTCGCGACTTGCCGAAACTATTTGCAGAGCTTAAGAATAAAACGAATGCCGTGTATTTTGTAAGGAAGAAATATCATAATTGGAAACGTAATTACATTATGAAAATGACATAAAACACATTTCGAGTTTTAAGTAAAAACGAGCAAGAGAGCAAAAACAAAAAAACAGCGTAAAGTTACCAACAATGAAAAGGATGAAGGAAGGAAAAACGGCAACTTAAATAAGAAAAACTACAAGGGAACACAATCATTAAAGATGTGACAAGCACAACAACAAGTACCACAGTACACGCGACCTAAACACTTTGAGCATAAAGCAAGAAAAAACAAAATAAAATAAAATTACAAGGAAGACAAGAAGAGCTTAAAACAGTAAAAAAAACAACCTTCTTTCAAAATAACTAATGGCTGCTAAAGTGAAAAATGTATTTTTAAATGAAGTTTTAACACTGTTTCTTTGCTTTTCCCCCCTTCCCCCACCCCTGAATTATTTTTTACTCATTTTACTTACAACCAGTGAACTTGAATCTTGCGCAACATTTTTAACGCTTTTCGTAATTTAATCAAATGTTTTTTCAAACTAATGCAATTTTGGTGTAAATTTTAGCCAGAGGTATTTTTTGCTTGATTTTTTGTTGTTCGCACACTAGTTGTTTCCGGGCACAATAAAAATGTATAAAAAATAATGATTGCACAAAATGCTTGAAGGCGAAATTCACAAAAAAATATATGGAAAATCTTTTTTTAAAAAAAATATGTTAAACCCTTATAAAAGGGTGAAATTTATTTTGAAATTTAATAACCAAAAATATATAGACTGTGAGGTAAATTGTTTATTTATGAAATATGTATTTAAATTAAAAATAAGGGAAAATATAAAAATAAATGTAAGCTTATGTCGCAAGACATGATACAGTGGCGCGGATTGAAAACAAGTGATAGATAGCTGTTTCAACAGTGTAAATTTAGGGCCAATCCCACGATATCGACAACGTGCGACTTGTCGCACACTTAAGGCTCAGTTAGCCAACTGTAATGGAATGTAACTGCAACAGTAGGAAACAGCTGATCGATATTGTTATGTAAAAAGTAATGAAAATGGTTATAGAAATGTAATGTGACGTAACCTACTTTTCACATAAAAATACCGATCAGCTGTTTCCTACGTTGCATTACAGTCGGCTAACTCATCCTTAAGTTTAATATGACTATTTTGTTGTTTAAAATGTAAGTGTGCGACAATTCTAACGTCGCCGATATCGTGGGTCAGACTCTTAATCACATGCTGAATATTATTTGTTGTTTTTTTTTTAGTTTATTAGCCTACTGTTGTTGTTTTGTAATTCTCAATAATCTATTACGAGTTTTTCTACAAATATATTTGAATGGTGGTTGAAGTCTACTGAAGTGCTGCTTAGCTGCAACGAAATGCATTTGGAGATGCTAAACTAGTACCAAATAAATTTTTAGCTTCGTTTTCATTTTGATACGCGTTAAACAAAAATAAATATTTAAATATATTTAATCAAGAATTAAAATTCATTGATAGTACCTATGATGCCAACTTTTTGGCTCTAAAAGCACATCAATATGTAAAAAAAGCACTAAACAGCGTAATTTTGAGATCTAAAAAGCGCAAAAAGCAGTAACATGAAAACCGAGTGAAGATTCCAACGAGTGTTTAATAATGTTTAATATTTTCTAAGCTATCCTCTATTTCGGCAATAGTATCAACATCTTCAAAGAAATATATATGATTTACAATAAAAAAAATAAATAACAGGTGGGCCAAAAGAAATCACCCTATTGGAAGATGCTCTTCTTTTTGCAAATGGCGGCCAATTTCAAATCCGTTTTGACATTTGTGAACTAGACAGATGTAGAATACAAGTGAACAAGCCATGGAGCGATACAATCCCCAAGAACGCGGAATAATAGTGTCGTGGCGTTCCTAGGTCACCTAATCTCTCGTTTTGGTGATATACACTGGCCCGCAAGATCGGCCGATTTAACCGTTTCAGACTTTTTTTTGAGGTGTTTACGTGAACAAGCCCGAGACCCTGGAAGCCCTCAAGGACAATATTCGACACGAGTGCGAGCATTTGTCGCCCGCATAGATGAAAAATGCCATAAAACAAGCAATCAATTGTGACGGCGTCCATTTGGCCGATATAATTTTCTCGACTTGACCCCAATAAAATTCTAAAAGTTCAAATAAACATAATAAAAAAACTGAATCCGATGACTTCTTTTGGCCCACCTGTACAACAAGTTTTTATTAAAGTAATTTTAAGAAATACACAAATTTCTTAAAAGCAATACTTTGTACTTTTACTTAGTTTGGCACTAATGATCAAAAGTTGGGCGTTTGGAGTCTTCAAAAAGCACTAAAAATAGTACCAAAAGCACCAAGTTGGCATCGCTGATTGGTACTTGGACAGCAATAGAGAGTGTGGAGTCGTCTCTCTCTCTCTCTTTAACCACTATGCCACCTCGTCGTGTGTTTTACAGGGAAAATAAGTGAGAGTTTGTAAAAACTTAAGGTAGAGGTCCATAGCTCGCTTTTTGCGCGTTACGCTTTCTATGCATCTGTCAAAAAAGTAGAATCAATGTAATAGTATGTGACAAGTTACATTGCATAAAGCGCAGAACACGTAGGCGCGTTCAAAGCAAAAAGTAGGTCTACTTTCTACTTTTGTACGCGTTACAAGCACCATGAAAGAAAGTCAGCTGTTCTTGAATGCTAAAGATGTTAAATAATACTTTATTTTTTACGTTATCGATAAATATTATTTTGACGTGGATAATTTTTTTCTTTTTTTTCAATAAAAAAAATTTCTTAGTAAAAAAAACTTGTTTAATAAAATATGTGAATATTTTCATTAATGCGATGTATTTTAATTAACTTTTCCCCACACTTTTCTCAGTAACAAATTTTGCATTTTAGTTATCGATTACTTTTACGTACTGAGTGACATCTCCGCTAAATCTGTATTAAATAGCTGCTTAGAAAAGTTATTGCTTAAGCCAATAATGTGCATACATTTATATGTAATTTTCAATTTACTTACATTAAAGTCAACAACAGCCGACAATCTGCTGGAATAGCCCTGGCCGAGTTCTTCTCAAGACTATCTTTTAAAATGCGAATAAATAGTCAAAGACATCTGCAGACATTCTTGTCGCGGTTCGAAATTGCTGAGGGTCAAAAGTTTTAATTTTTTAAATGTGGTTTCAAAAAACCCACTTAAATTCCGTTCTAAATACAACGGCCGTACCCAAAACCTTTTCTTTTTTGAAGTTGTTCATAGGCATTTTATGCACATAAAATTAAATATACAAACTCGACTAACTCCACAAATTCTTTTAAAAACTCGATTTCACTCTCCAGTTTTTCTTTATAAGTATTTATAAACAAACGCACACAGCTGATCAAAACAAAAATAAAATGGCCCATAAAAAGCAGTGCATGTAACTCAACGCGAACAAAGTATAGAATGAAACAAGAGGATGAAACGCGTGTAAAGCATAACGCGCAAAAAGCGAGCTATGGACCTCTACCTGTAATGGGGCCGGCGCTCACTGCGAAACAACTACTAGACATTTCCACTGTGAAATCAATATATAATATTAAATTTTTTTTCATAATGTACAATTCCTTCAGTTGTATATTCCTATAGTTAGATCTTCAACCACTCCAACTTCCATAATTTACCCCTCAACAGTTATCGTTCTCAATGTCTCTTCAAAGACGCTTTTGAAATTTTCTGTTTCTTTGTGCTCTTCTACATTTTAAGCCTCCTCCCACTCATGCCAGTTAAAATCAAAACAGATTTTTAAAGTATCAATTGCCTTTTTCAATTCAGGCAATTACATTTTTGTTAATTGTTTTTTTTTTCATTAAAATAAACCTTCTGAGCTTACCCGAAATGATTCTTATTTTTCCTGCAATTTCTTGCTTACTTATTTTATACATTGGACTTGTCCTAATTCTTTTACATTTGCACTGTCAACAGAACTAAAAGCAAATTTGCCAGACAGGATGTGTAAGTTATAGTGCAACAAAAAAAAAAAAAAAAAAAAAAAAAAAAAACTATAGATATTGTAACTAAAAAATATTTTAACTGCTCTCGCAACAACTCTTTTAACTGTTGCATGCTGCATTTAGGAAATTATAAAAAAAAAATTAGTTAAAAGGTACAAAGAAGGCAAGGCAGCATTTGCCTGCACAAACACCAACCAACACGTAATAAATTTATGTTAAAATATTTTTGGGTAAAGTCCTTTAAGTTCTTTGCTCTTTTCTCTCGTCTACGTTCTCGTTTTGTTTCCCTTTGCCCGTTTGAGTGCATTTCCAACTTATAATTCTTTTTGTAGACATTAAGCTTTTTAACGGAAATGTCACAAAACTTATGCAATTTGTACATTACAAAGTGTGTTGCCTTTTACGCAAGCTAAATATGTATATCAGACCTGATGCTGCTGCAGTACAATTGGTAAGGACTAGAACTTCCACTAAACGGCCATAAATTTTCCAAACAAAGCAGTACAGTTTGGCAATAAAGATTTGAAAGCAAGAATACAGGCTTGCATAGCAAAAGTTTTGAATTTTTAAAAGCTACAGAATAGTCATACTTTTTTTTCAAGTTAAGAAGAGTGCAGGTTATAGTTTCTGTACTTAACTTTTAAAATTTATTTTTTAGATATTGTAAAAAAATATGCAACAAAGGCCGTTACGCCTTTGAATTCCTTAATGTCTAAGTGAAGAAGAATTGGGTTGACAAAGCGGGGTCAGAATAGAAGGGATACCAATCCATCTTGTAGTGTAACTCTACTTTGACTCTTCGCCTTGCCTGGCGATGACATTTCTTGTCTCCAAATGGATTCAAAAGTGCTTGGGATAGCTGCACAGAACACCCTGTTAAACGCCCCGTTTTATAACTAATATATCTCGCTTTATGTATGTCCTACCAATCATTTTTTTTTTAAAGATGTGACTGCACTTACAGAAAAATTTCATATTAAAATCTATGAAAACAAGGTTAATTTAAAATTTTTCAGCAATGATTTTGCTTCATATGTATGTGTTTCATGCTCATTCAACATGATTAACAGTAATCTACAAAAAAAATATTCCATTCGAGTACTGTTAAACTAAAATGAAGAATCATGTTGAATCAAAGTTATATCAAGTTGAAACAACATGAATTTGATACTGAACAAACACGATGAACCATATTGTATTAAAGTTGTTTCATATTGAAATAACATGAACTTTTGTGCAATATAGTATTTTTATTTTATTAATTATTTAACTACCGTAATTGAGTGTATTGGCACAGGCATCAGAAAAAATGGTTGTATGTATAGTTGGTTTCCAGGGCCAAGATTTAAATGTAAACTCATGAAGTGGTAGTCAATGCGCTTACCGCTGCAGCCACAACAACCTTAAATATTCTCTTAAAACATTATGTCGCATCTGAACAGGACAGGAAAGTTACAGCTCCTCACTCGGACAAATAGAGTGTTTTATATAGCAACACAGAATCTTACTATTCTAATTGGTTCGTTGAAGAAAACAAGCAGCAACACCAAAATTTATTCTTAAATAACAGTGAGTTTGAAAGTAATTTATAATTCAGGCCTGAAGTTCGGTTAAGAAAATTACCAAGATACTTTTTATATATAAAAAAAAGTAGAGAAAAATATATAAAATAATATTTCAGGCTCTCTCTCTGACAACTGTTGGGTATATTTGCACCAACTAAATTCGTATCTGTTTGTAGATACTGCATGAATGTGGCTGATGCTGATGCTGCTGTCGTAATTCATAAAATGTGAAAATTTTGCGCTAAATTACTTAATACGCCATTACGTGTTGAACAGTTAAGAGAAGACTTGGTAAAACCTGCAACGTTCACGAACACACTCATGTGATCTGTGAGCTTGTTAATGGGGAGAACTTTGTATATGCGAACGAGTGTTTAAGTGTGTGCGTCTAGGTGTGTGTGTGTGTGGTGTGTGTGCGTGTTTGACATTCTGCATTTCTGATAGTAAATATTTAATAGGATTTTCTTTAAATTTTCAAGTTGTTTTTTTTACCTTTTTTCTTATGAAGTTGTTGTTAGTACTTTTGGGGATTTTTTTTTTCTACTTTCTACGAAAGCATATTGTCAACTGTTATTGTAATGGGAAAAGAAAGCAAAGCAGAGTAATTTTAAAGGGAAAATATATTTATGTCTCGTATTATTAAAGTAAGTATTTTTAGTTTAAAGGCACGTGATAGTAATCACAACACTTTAGTAATTTATTTTCTCAATTACAAATTGGCAGAATTGGAAGAAATTCCCATTAATGTCACTTTGTGTATCATTGGTTTTGATTTGCTAGAAATATTTTTTATTACATTGCAGTACAAGCAGGCAACTTTTAACAAAAAAAATTAAAAATTATGGTCATGGTGATGGCAATAATTGCCGAAATTACATCATTAAAGAGATATTTATATGAAAATAAAAACATAATTGAAAAAAATTTTAAAATTGATTTTTGTTTTTCATACAAACTCTTGACTGAAGAAATGGAAACAAAAATAAGCTTTCCTAATTTTTAGAATTTTCATGAAGACTAAAACAAATTGTCAAAATATTGTTTTTATTTTCATATCAATATTGCGTGACGTGATTTGCACAATTAGGCCCTAAACCTTTTTAATAGTTCCTATAGAATTTTTAACACAAGTTGTTTGTTTGTAATATGGAAACTATACCTTATTAAGTATATTAAGATATTCATTGGAATACTCAAAAAAATTCCAACGTTAAATCAACATGCGAAAATTTTGGTTTAAATGTCTTGATTCTTATTCGCTTTCTGCAAAGCTACATTGCACTGTTGTGCTCAGTTGTGTGACTTGTATTTGTTTTTTTGTTGTTGTTGTTGTTGGTTTTAATGTTCGTGTTGTGTAAATAGCCGACAAACTTCGCATTACCAGCGAAAAATTCCTTCTTCTGCTACTACCCAAAAGTGTTCTACTTTTGTAGTCGGAGTGTCCTAGGTTCGAATCCTGCATACACTTTTTTTTCACTTTAACTTTAATTTCAAATAAAGTGTATGTTAAGTGATCAACGAAATCATGTTGAATTAAAATTTAATTCATGATAGTATTTATTTATTTAGTTTGTTGTGGCTGCAGCGGTAAACGCGTTGACTACCACGCAATCAGTTCGAGTTCAAATCTTGACCGGGAAAGCCAACTATACATACAACTATTTTCCTAATGCCTGTGCCAATACACATAATTACGTAAATAAAATAATTAATAAAATAAAATGGCCGTATTAAATTAAATTCCTGTTGTCTCAACTTCAAATAACTTTTAGTCAACATGGTTCATTGCGTCACTTCGGTATTATATTTCTGATGTTTCAGCTTGAAATAACTCCATTTTAATTTAAAAGTACTAGAATGTTAAATCAACATGAAATAAAGTTAATTCAAAAGAATTTCTTTGAAGATTACTGTAAATCATTTTGAATTAACATGAAACACATATCAAGCAAAATGATTGCCGAAAAATGTTAAATACAGAGAAAATTTTAATATTTGAAGTGAACTCAAATTAAAAATAAAAGATTTTACGAGTATAGATTTTAGCTTTCAAATGAAAGTTTAGACAGCTTAAAAGCATCAGCTGACTTCGGAAAATACCCATCGACTTTCAAAAGCTTTTAGAGTTTCAATAACGCCTTCTTCTTGTATAATATGAGTTAAAAAATCCTTTGCTATTATGTCTTAAAAAAGAAAAAATAAAAGATATACAAATAAAATCTGCATAAATATGAGTGATTGAATGAACAGCACATTATTTGCAACACTTAATAACTGCACGCAAATATTTATATCTATCATCACATTTAGAATTTTCCCATATATCTCATGCTGAGTGGTCATTCGTTTGTTGTCCGTTTCTTTTTTCATTTTCATTTTCATCTACTTCAGCTGTCCTCCTGACAGTGTGCAACCCAAATGCAAGTGTGAATGTGTTGAAATCTTATGATACACTATGTGTTTTGCAAAGCAAAAAAAACAACATCATGTACATGTTTGCTAAGAAATTGTATGCATTTATATTCCTATTCAACATTTTTTTCTCGTACAAATGATTCTTTTCGTATGAACACAATGTAAAATGTATAAGAAGCAAAAAAATAAATAAATTTCATACATTTTCATATACATAAATAAACTTCTTAATATATAAATTTAATGCTTTGTACGAGTGCGTATGTATCAGTGTCATATCTGCCATATGAGCAACTGAAGGAAACATTGTGTCCTTTCGAGCATTTTGTAAAATTATACAATAAATCTAAATAAGAAATACATAGAAATACATACATATATATGTCACAATTTGCTTTTTATAAATCCTTAAGGGAATTATATACAAATATAAAAAAAATTTATTGGCATGCTAAAATATAACAATATTGTTTTTATAACACAAGCTAAAGCACAAGTCCTTCATGGAGAGGAATACGTTCTAGGAGCTGCCTCAAGCCTGGTGTGGGAAACTAAGCTACTGCAAGAGTCATCGGTATAAGTCGACTTCGACTACGACGATTTTGTACTAGACCAAAGAACATTGCAACAGTGTTTCTTTAATCTATTACAAAATCGTCGTAATCGTAGTCGACATACGACACTCGTAATTAGGCCCATTGTCTTAAAAAAAGTTTAAGCTGAAAAAGGATTTTGGAAATTTTTTTTCGAAAGCCGTATGAGATGAGGAGAAAACGAATATTGGAGAAGACACTCATAGACGGCTCTTTTATTCAGTTTGATTTTATTTTTTTTAAATTTTGTTGCAATTTTCTTCAAAACAGGATGTTATGACTATCGATTATTGCACATTAATTTAGAGACGTCCAGATCTTCTTCCCATGGTGCGAAAATCCGCCAACTATCTTCTTTATGGTGCAGTCTTTATTTGGTTTCTGTGCTGATTTTTTTTTAAATAAGAAATCTTTGGAATTTATATTTGTTTGGTATTTAAGCAACGTCTGTCTATATGTGTTTCGATTTTGCTCAGGAATCTTGTCATTAAATCTCTACCAAAAGACTCCAACCCAGGACCTTCGGTTTTATAGTCAACGTGCTAACAACTTCAGCCAACGCCACCTTAAGCTTCAACCTTCACTACGTTTAATTCCTTAAATATTTGGTGTCTTTAACTACATCTTCATTCTGCTTTAACCTTTTACTTAAAATTTCATAAAAAAATATTTTCTATTTCCAGGTATTATTTTTTGCATAGTTTTTCTTCCTTAAGAACATCTTTATAAAAAAAAACACAGTAAAGGTGACATTTAAAGCAACATTCCCATTTGACAGTGTCTGCAACAGAAGCATATTAATTACAAAGGTTGCCAGTAGAAGTTAAAAATAAAGTGAACACTACACACTACAAACAAAGAAGAAAAAAAAGGAAAATAAGATATGAAATAGAGTAAACTTTTAAGAAGTCTTTTACTCAGTTAATTGCAAATGTTTAAATTGCAGCAAAAAATAATAAATTTAAAAAAAAAAAGTTTAACAAAAAGAAATAAAACACTATTAGCACTTGAGACTCTAAAGCGCTCTAGATACGATCAAATAAACCTGTCAATCAGTGCATACATTTGTAGGAGTGTCGTATGCTTGTCGCTTCAAAGTAGACGTACAAATACACAAGACACCAGTTGCATTCCTGGTGTAAAAATGTCACTCTCGCATGTTCAATTAAACGCAATATACACTTTTGTTCATTCGCATCCTTCGCCAATCGCAAAGAAACTAATGTTTGATTTTGTCAATCAAAGATGTGGATGATCATAAAACCAGCCGTCAAATAAAAAGTCAAACCTTTTTTTATTTCATCAGCAATAATTTTGCCAAAAAAAACCGACTTCAATGCAAAGATCTGATAGAACATTTTCGAAAAAAAATTTTATGGAATATAAAAAAAAATTTTAATGGGCGTGCTTCAGCCCACTTTTCAAATGCAAGATTTTTTTTTGAAAAAAAATCGGTTCATTAGAACCACTTAATATAAAATATTAAATTTTAATGGGCGTAACACCGCCCATTTTTTTTAATGCAAGATTGTGTCTATTTTTGAGCTCAAGGTGTTTGGTAAAAATCGGTTAAGTAGAACCACGTGAAATATAAAAACTATATTAAATGGGCGTAGCCCCGCCCATTTTTTTTCAAGTTTAAAATTGAGTAATTTCAGGAATCACAGTAGAATTTCATAAAATCAAATTAAAAAAATTGTGAGCGTGTCTCCGCCCAATTTTTTTTTGCAATAGGACCAATGGGAAGCTTTACCCTCTCAGATAATAAAAAACTGTTTTCAATCGGTCTAATATGAACCGAGTTATGCCAAAACAAAAAAGAGGAATTGATAGCCTCCTCTTTTTTTTTTTAAGTCGGTTAAAAAAAAGGCAATTGCATGCACACAACTGTGAACGTGCTCGATGAGTTTATTTGAGCGTCTCCAGGGCATTTAAGCACAAAATTTCTATGACTGTTTTTCTAAACAACACAATATATTCAATAATGATAATGTTTAATCCAAAAATTTTTCAATTCAGTTTTAAAATCTTAAAACATTCAACTATTTAAACAAACAAGAAAATTATTAAATGCTGTTTTTGTTTTTTTTTAGTTAAATAAATAACAATTCTTACAGTAAGAAAATTCATTTAAAAGTTTTAAACATCTTTTTTTTTATTTATATATTTTCATTAAATAATTTTTTTTGAGAAATTTTTGCTTAAGTTATTATTATTTTTTCTTTTTGTAACTTGTATTTATACTCATATCACATAATAGTTTTGTGGAAAATATTTCTCATAAATTGTTTTTTTTTTTTATAAAAAAAAAGTTGGAAAAAAATGGAAAAACAAAGTAAAGTATTGAAATAAAAAACAATAATAATGTTTGGCTTTCCCAGTCACGAGTGTTCATGAGCGCATAAAACTTTTTCTTTAGACAACACAATGTCATTCAAACTGTTTGGATGGAAACAACAAGAGCAACAATAGCAATATCAGCAACAGCAACAGCAACATCGTATAGCAAATCAACAGCAAAAAAAAAAAAAAAAATATAGCAGAGGAAGACATGAAGGCCATGTATATTTTGTGGCAAAAGTTGAAATTTTATTTAATTTTTCATCATTTCTTTCCAAACACAAAAGGGAAATAACAAAATAATAATCACTTTAATAAGTTCCAACTAAAAACTAATCCTGGCTGTCCACTGACTCAACTTTTTAAGGATATTTTGATATAGATTAAAGTAATTCCATATTTACTGATGAGTTAGGTAAGTTGTTTTAAATTAGTGCTTGCATTCATAATTTTTTTATTTTTGATTTTTTTGTGTTAGGAGATAACTTTGGTAAGCTACTTAACGCAAGGAAATGGCTTTTATAACAAAACATTTAAATATTTTAAGGCCCTGAGTAACCTGGTGAATAACGTTCATTTCAAAACTCTTGAATGGATTAGAACTTGGAAGAACTCTTCCAATGGATTACCCTTACTCTATTTAAATATATATATATATATATATATATATATATATATATATATATATATATATATATATATATATATATATATATATATATATATATATATATATATATATATATATATATATATCCATTTAATAATGATTTACGCAGTTTGCATGAGAGCCTCCTAAAGAATAAAGACATATATTTTAGAAACAAATGTAGGGAATAAAAAAGTAAGTACAGTCGATCATACATTTGATCCATCTGAAGGAATGAGTATAAGGTTCGGCAAGTATGTTTTAGGAAAATGTTTAACACTTAAAAATAATGAAGGCCGGTCACATATTTATTTTACGCCCCTAGAAAGGACTCCTAGCAAGATATGGGACCTTGAATTTAATATTATATATTTTTTATTGAGGTATAGAACTTTAAGTTGGCATCACTTTTTTAACTGGCGGCCATTTTGTCAGCTGTCAAGTGATTAATATTTAGTTTGGTTTGCCATTTCATCATGACCAGGTTGACAAAAGAACAACGCTTGCAAATCGTGCAAATTTATTTCGAAAATAATGGTTCAGTTCGCGAAGTTTACCGCAAGCTCCGTCCATTTTATGGTCGACATAATCGTCCATCAGAGCAATTAATTCGGTTAACCATGGATTGGCCACCAAGATCGTGTGATTTGACACCATTGGATTATTTTCTTTGGGGATATGTGAAGTCGCTCGTCTACGCCAACAAACCAGAAACGTTAGGGGACTTGGAAGCCAACATTCGTGGCGTTATTGCCAACATACGGCCCCATATGCTCGAAAAAGTGGTTGAAAATTGGACCTGTAGAATTGGCTTTATTCGAGCCAGCCGCGGCGGCCACATGCCCGAAATCATATTTAAACGTTAATGGCATAAAATTATCCTTCCAATAAAGCCAAATTGATGGACATTAAAACGATTTTCTTGTGTTTTATTTCAATTCGAAGTTCTATACCTCTAAAAAAAACACCCTGTATTTCTAGTCTGAGTCTCTTTAAGGAATATAGATAGAGGGTAGATTTGAGATCAGAAAAGTAGTAGCAGTCGGGGTCTTATTTTTTTAAGTTTAAAAATATATGAGAGTCAGTCATAAATTTTACACATCAAGGATTTGACAGACAAAATTTTTCCATATACTAAAATTTGAAATTTTGTTTGGGAGCCCCTTAAGAAATGGAAATAGAGGAAAAGAAAAAAATTCAAGGGAGTTCGGATGACTCTGTGGCAGCTATAGAGCTTTTTTTTTATAAATAGTTTTTTCTTTTTTCCCACTTTAAGCTTGATGATAAATAAGTTTATAGAAATAAAAATTTTTTTCAGTGCACCTCAAAAATATATGAAAATATACACTTTTTCAAATGCAGGAGCGTAAGAATATGTGTGAAACCATACCAGCTGATTTTAGCCAAATAATGGGCAACACTAACCTATAAATAGCGACAGGAAAAGGAAATAGTACGTATGCCTTTTGGAAGGCCTATCTACTTCTTATTTTTAAACGACTTCAAAAAAAGGAGGAGGTTATCAATTCGTCTGTATTTTTTTTGGCAGTGTTACTTCATAACTCGGTTGATATTGGACCGAGGGTATAGCTTTCCATTGGTCCCATTGCAAAAAAAATTGGGCGGGGACACGCCCACAATTTTTTAGTTTGATTTTATGATATTCTACTTATTTGATTGCTGCGAAACATAGCAAATACCTTTGATTCTTCTAATTACACAATTTTAATGTCTGAATAAAACAGTTTTTCAGTAGTATTTAGTGGTTACGCTTTTTTGGGGCACATGGCACACAGAAGTAAGCTCTGCCTTACAACTTAATGGTTATCATTTTTGCTTTGACAAAAACCACAAAACAAAGCTACTGCTTGGGTTCTCCCTTTTCATAGAGGGAAATGTCTAAGCAAGAAGGCCTGAAGTAAGAAGGTCTGCTGAGTTTTATTGCTGGTTAAATATGTATTTAATTCGTAACCTTGAAAACAGAAGTACGCATACTTCTGTTTTCATATAACCAAAAAAAAATTTTATATGAGTTTAATTTTATATTAAAAAAACTTTGAAGATTGTGACCGTTTCCATGAAAATTTCATTTTACGTTGTTCTTTGTTCCTGTTGTGCCACTCTTATGATAATAAATTTTATGACATGAACAAAGTTTTTTTTTTGGTTGTTTGTTTCCTACAATATTTTTTTTTTTTTTTATTACACAGACACACTTTTCATTAAATAAAAACAGGATAGAGTTTTAAAAAAAGTTAATGGCAGTATATATTTTTATTTTATCATATTTTATACTCTTTATTATGAAAAATATTTAATTATTTCGTTTGAGAGTTAATAGCAATATAAATAAACAATTACTTGTATGGCAACAACAGCAACAGCAACAACAATAGTAATAATAAAAAAAAATAAATAAAAACATGTTGGTAACATATTAAAATCTAATAAAGTATAAAATTTAATGAAAAACTGTAAAAGTTTTGCGAAATATTTCCTAAAAAGTTAATAGTCGACCACAAAATGAAAATGTTCATTTTAAACTGATGCCACAAATTAAATTAATCGTGAACAACTCGACATGATAGCGTGCAGCTTTGAACTATGTCTGTACGTTTGTGTGTACGAGTATATTTGAAGTTTGAAAAAGTTATTTTTCAAATATGTTTATGTAATTTATACATTTTGCAGCATATTTTGTTAGAGACAAGAATATTCATGCACAGTAAATTATTAAAAAAAAAAAACTGACTTTTTTTAAACAGCTTCGCTTGTTTATGTTGTCCAAAAACTCCTGCATGCAACTATGAAATATGTGAAGGATGTCCACAAAAACTAGCAAACTGTCGATTATATATTGGACGGTCTTCCTCTGGGATTTTTTTTTTACAAACACATAACCCGCGAAGCGATTAGCTAGTCTGCAGAAAACACCTAGGGTCTATGGCGGGAATCGAACCCACGACCTCTGGACTGAGAGGATAGCATCGCTACCACTCAGCCACAGTGGCACCACCTAAAGCATTCTATTTTTTTGTTCATTAAGATTTGTTGGCGATTTACGAGGCTTAGGGGAATAAATATTATATCAGCCAACCCCAGCAATTCTGCAGACCTTTGTTGTGAACTGCGATTTGGCCATCGAAATAGCTTAACACTGTGGCACTATATACACCCAAATATAAAGGAGATGCACAGTGGATTGAGAGCATCTAACAGCTGAGAATACAGGCATTCATTGCCTAATTTGGCATTTAAACCTGCCCAAAATCTAGCAGATTTGGATTAAAATCTTTATCATTAAATTAAATTCTTTACATTTATCACGACTTCTTATCGAACACAAAACCCATTAAATGAAATTTTTCAAAACAACAACAAAGCAACAGCACTTTATCTAATTCAAAGACCCTTTTAAGTGCACAGACTAAATTTTTAGTACAAATTTGAAGAAGAAAAACCTGAGTTGCATTACTAAGGGCTAATAAATCAAAGTTTAAACGCTGGTTTAGTTAAACTAAACTCAAATTTATATGTAGTTTAAACTCAACAGGAGTAAATTCAGTGAACCATACCTTATTTGTAGTTTAAAAAATAATATTGTGGCAAAACTAGATTAAACATCAAAAAACAGCTGTTTTGCGCAGCAGGCTATCAATTTTTTGCACAATCAAAAATGCAAAAAAGTTTAAAAAAAATGTAATTAAAGGTCGCCAAATTTTACTGAGAAAAGAATTATATTTACCCTGCCTTTACACATACGAGTACTCTCATGCAAGTGCTGTATACGTATTATCAACGAAAAATTTTTCGAAATACTCGAATCTCTTGCAATTTGCATTTCTGTTTACACATGAGAGTGAAACTTCATTTTAAAAATGTCGCCAAGGAGTAAACTTCAAAAAATTTGTTTGATTTTAAACCTTCAACAATTAATAAAAGCAAATGAAGAAGAAAAAAAACTAACACAATTTTATATACATTTTTATTTCCTTAAAGTTTTTAATCCCAACTATAAATTTCTTTTCATTTCATTTTGTTTTGTTTACAAAATAGAGTTGCCAAATTCTTAACATAGAATCATTTTTAAGGAAATAATTGGCATTAATTATTATTATCAATATTTTAATGATATAGCAATCTATAACACAAATATTTCCTTTTATTGTATTAATTTTAAGAAACTCACACACAATTTAATCAAAAAACAATAAAAAATTTTAGTTTTAATTATAACATGATCCAGTTAATTTGCTTAATATTGTTGATAGGGTAACTCCATTAGTTTATTTAACATTTTATTGCACGCAAGTGTCAAAATTTCAATCGTATGCAAAATTTGCTGCGAGTAGAGCTGCGAGTGCGAAAAATGTGAATGTATTAGTAACAAAGTGTGAGTGTATTAAGTTTTTCGAACTATTACTCTCATGTGTAAACTCACGGTTATACTTGGCGAAGTAGAATAGTATAAAAGAATAATAGAGTGTAAGAAAACAGGTAGAATAAGATCTGAAGAAAAAGTAGTGACTTGGAAAAAAGTTGAGTCCTCTTTTAATGCAAAACATACGGTCTGTAAGTAACAACACCATATAGCCTATATTGGTAGTTTAAACTCCCAATTTTATGCATTTACATATGGTTTAAACACCGCATTGATTTATAGGTTTGCTAGTTTAAACACATTTTAAACCAAAAATAGAGATTAACTTGCACTGATTTACTAGCCCTAAGTACAACAAAATGTACTCTGCGATTTTGTTTTGTATGGGAAATCTACTAGATTTTTTATTTATTAACTCGTGTTGAATTATTTTAAGGCTTCTCTTTCCATTCAAACATTTTAAACGGCATTATAAAGATTAACTTTTATTTCACATGCAACAGAAGCAACATTTTCCGCTTGCATTTTTCTCTTTAAAACAATTACTAAACAAATTCACTATTACAATTTATTGTGTTTAATTATTTTAATTATTCAATTATTTATTTTATTTAAGTACAAAATTAAAAAAAAATTCAAATCTGTTCAATGACAATTAAAATTATTGTTTATATCGAATTTTTTTTTCACGACGCGTCGGCTTGAAATAATTTCAGTTTTTGTTTACATTCTATAGCATGGCTGAGGTTAAGCTTTTTAAAAAAAAGCAAAACAAAACAAATTAATACATAAATAAATTAAATGTAAATTATTGCAAATCTAAAGTTATGTATTTGATAATTAATAATGACAACATTGTTATTTTTATGTGCATTATCTGCATTAAATAGAAACGTGTTAAAAACATTTGCAAACTGTGTTAATTGACATAAAAAGGGGAAATAAATATGTTTATGGAAATGATGGTAAGCAAAAAAAAAAAAAGAGAGTTTTGAACTTTTAAAATTAACTAATAGATTATCAAATGAAAATGGTGCACAGTGTGGTGTTTTCAGACTTTTTTTTTTGATAATCTAAACAGATTATTTATTTAGACAAAAGCCTTATTTTTATACGCTTCACGAAAAGTGTTAAGGGTATATAAAGGTTTGTGTAACCATGTGTAATTTCCATGATGTTTATATGGGGCAACATTCTGCGTCCTTATGAGTAACAACTTTTTTCCAATTTACAAAAGACAAATTTTAAATTATAACTTTTCAGTAGATCCGCTTTTCTTTATCCAAAAAAAAGTGTAAAATATTACCTTTGCAACTATATGCATACATATATATAAATTTTTTTTGTTACTCTGCTTTCTATACTAAAACAACTGTTTTCCAAAGATAAATGTTTCAAAACTTTTGCACAAAAAAGGAATAAAAGACAAATTAACTTATCAGTGACAAAAATTTTTAAGCAAAAAAAAAAAGAGACTCCTATTGAAATCTAAACAAAAGGCATAACTTCGAAAAGTGAATAAAAATTGCTGAAAAGTAAATATAAATGGAGTTAAAGCCATAAACGACAAAGAGAATACAGTGGGAATATTGTTGCAAATTAACTCAGTGTAGAAATAACAAAACAAAAAATGAATTTATGATTTGCTGAAACCGGCAAACAATAGACACACATAAAAATTCAACTGAAAATTCAACTGAAAACAAAAATGGAGAAATTTACAAAAAATAGAACTAACACAAACATAGCAACTTGCTATGTAAAAAGTATTAAAAAGCAATCAGTATATCATTTAAATTTTGAGCTTTTTAGAAATTCAAATAAGACTACACACACACACACTTTCTTTTCTGTGTTCAAAAAGGTACGAAAACCTGCATGAATCAGCAGCTAAAGAATTTGAAATGGTGTTAGGCGATTAGAAAGAAAATTTACCTTTTTAGATTAAAGAACAAGTGAACAAAACCTTCTTGTGCTGCCGGGCAGTCCCGTCAATCATAAGTCAAAATAAAAAAATAAAAAACCCGACTGCAAACAACTTTAAACCGTTTAAGATTGTAAATGGTCCTTCGAAATAAAAATCCATAAGAGAAACCTAGAGATAATTTTCAAATACATGTCTAATGTTATCCATTTTGCTACAGTTCGCTGACTTTTTTTCGTATTCACAAAATGAAGCCTGTTGGCCGTCAAATTAAATTTTGACTACTGTCATATTTTTAGTGACACTTCCGTGATAATCAAAATCAGCTCCGCCTTCGGTTCATATAGTGCAGCAAAAGAACACATATACTAGAGCCCTGCAAAACATTATCACAAGAACTTTTAAGACATGAGAGATTTTTCCAATGCTTTACTGCAGTGAAGCCTTCTAAAACAAACGCTAAAGGGCCACTCATACTATTATACTTTGTATTAATACATGTCAAAAATTCAAGTAATACGTGCAAGTGCGATGTTGTGAATGCAAAATGTCATGACGAATGGTAAATCATACGTTAAAAATTTGACATCCCATAAGACTGGACCATTTTTTGAAATTTTTCTAAACTATAATACTTTTCATCTGATCAGCGTTGCATTATTACAAAATTAACTAATAAACAAACTAACAAGTCGTCTGTTTCGACACCGTTACCGTGCCGTTGTTTATGGGTATATGTCTTGGTCTTACACCGGCTATAAATATTGAATACGCTTATCGTATTGAATAACATATCGTGTAAGCCATAACTGAAAATGAGCGAAATCATCGTATTTTCTTTTTCTTTATCTTATTTAAATTAACTACTTTGAATGCCGTTTATTTTCAAGGGCCGGTACTACCACAGCATTCATGAAACTGCTCTGCCGCCGGAAGTCAACGATTAATGTAGTCATGGTAATCCTCAACAGCTGTTTGCTTTCTACTTGTGTTTTTAATGTAATATGAGGTGTGATGGTGTGAACACAAAATGTAACTTAACGTTAGATTTTTGACAGTCGAAACAAATGTCTTTAGATTTCTTTCGCGTAAAATGTGATGAAAGTCTTTATACATGTATAATAGTCTGAGTGGCCCTTAAGAAACACTGTTGGCAAGACATTTGTTTCAATTATTACAGGTATAGGAGTGAAAATATTTCGTGACGGAAGAATTTGTGATGGTTGTTTCTTCATACGCATGGGTGCGTATACAAACGTCATGTATGGAGAGATCAAATCAACAACGTCATAAATGTTGCTAAGTATGAGTTCGATGTGCACTTCAAACTTTCGAGTGAATATGATTCATAGACAACATTGCAATAAGTATCAGTGCGCATAAGTACAAAAAATTATAAATCATGATTCAACTCTACTCACTTTTTCACTACTCATTTCTGTTCTCTGATCTACATCTTACACACACTCTCAAACGTACAATGTGCAAAATAAGAAGCATACACGCATCAAGAGCGTTGATTCAACACTACTTCTTTTAAGTGTTTGTTACGAACAAGAATTCTTCGCGACATCGCTTGTAAACACTCATATACACGAACATCAATACATTCATCGTGCTTGCTTATTAAACGACAGCGTTTGTTATTGGTTTAGTATACTATTAGGGAATTCACAATGAGTAGATTAAAATTTTAATGTGGCAACATTGAGCCATCTTAATTTTTTATTGTGAGCAGGCAACGATATAAATAAACATACTGTGTATATCAAAGACAGGCAAACACACATACATCTTTATATTATTTAAATATTAGTTTATAATATGAGAGAGGGAGAGTAAAATGCATGTTTGTACGAATGCTTATGAGAGACTGAATTATTTTCTTCCGTACGTACCAAAATAACAAAATTTGTTAAACTAGAAATTATTGATGGATACATTTTTCAAAATAACTTTTGCTCTGCGAAAAATACAAATATTTTTTAACCAACTTCAGCTGCGCTAACAGTTTTAAAATGTTTAGTTTAACATTACCATATTGCCATATAGAAAATGACATGCTTTTTATACTTTTAAATTTGCCACCGGTAATAAATTTGATTTACACACAAACAAAAACAACAAACTTGCCAGACCATATTAAAGTATTAAAGTTGAAACGTTGCAATATTAAGACACATTTTAAAATGCTATTGTGAACTCCCTATATATGTCACGAGAATACATTTAAAAAACAAGACGTATTTACATTTCAAGGCTGTTTACGCAGGCCTCTAACATACATATATATACATACATAGATACATAGGCTGATATACATAAACAATACTTTTCTTTGTGTTGCGAAGTCGAGTAAAAAATCGTGGTATTAACAAATCTCACATATTAACGGTTGGTATTTTTTTCAGCGATATATTATTTATACCTTTGGCTTAAAATCATAATGGGTTTCATTTTTTTTAAAGTAAACATTATTAACCTCAGTCTTAAAAGCTGAAGTCAGAAATTTATACTAAAGGATTTTTTTTGAATAATTGCTTTTCACTTCACTTTTTGATCGCATAAATAAAAACATTCGCAAATAGCCAACTAAACATTAAGGAAGCGAAACTATAATGCCATTTAAGTATTGCAGACAATGGAAAAACAATCGACCAAGCAGATTAACCAACTAAGGCGACTAACTGGCTAACTGACCGACTAACAAACTTTAACTAACAATATAAAGGCGTTAACTGTTGTGTAAACCAGTTTAAAAATACATGAAATAAAACAATAGAATTTTGTACTTTTATTTTACTTTTTTGTATTCATTTGTTTTTATTTAAATTTGTTGTTGGTATTTCAAGTCAACTGTAAGTGAATCCAAACAACATTTAAACTAACAGAAACTAAAAGGAAAAAAAATATTACGCGGATGTTTGTGCGGACAAACGCCAGCCACCCACCAACCAACGATTTGAAAAATCAGCTAACTATACGCTTAGAGAAATAACAACTACAAAATATAAAAAAAAAACAGCTCGTGCACTGAAATGATAAAGTCACTTTGGATATTTATGAAAAAGTATTAAACATTTCACTAGATATCGTAAGCTGCAATGTAATCGGCTCTACTAATAATCACACGCAAAACTCTAAGGACTTTATTTCGTTAAACTCAACGCTAAACACTGAAAAATTTTCTATATAATCTGTTTTTGTAATTAAAATTTTTTTCATTGAAAATTTGTCAACGCTTAGCGTTGCGTTAAAAAAAAAATTGGGCTCTTAATAATCCTCATAAGGGTCTTCCAATTAGAGGTTTCATTTTGATATGAAAAAAACGGGTATTGTTAAGCAAGATGATCGTATGTTAAGGCCATTAATAATGGAAAACCATATCTGGCAAATGGTCGTGACGCACAGTGGGGCCAAAGCCTCTATTTCCACAGATCAATTCATATCTCCACAAGAAAAATAGTGAGGGTCACTAAATTTCATATGGGTAGCTCTTACAACAAATTGTATGTTTCAACAAAATCTTAAGGGTATAGGAGGGGAGAGACGGGTACCCCCATACAGACTAATTATTATTTTTCCTATATCTTCAGAACTACAATAGTGAGACACATTTACTTTAATGTGAATAAGTCTTAAAACAAGCTGCATGTTCCACCAAAATCTTGGTAGTATAGCAGGGAGAGGGAGGTAATTATTATTAAAAAATAAAATAAACATGGTTTTTCTTACCAAAGTAAAAGCGAAATGCATATAAACGGTGTTTAACCGAGAAAAAAAATTATGATTTTTTTATTCACGCACGCTCCTGATGAATTGTTTGTCATTGAATGACTTCGTATATGAATTATCCAAAAATAGATCACACACGTTATTTTTTTTAAATTATTACTATTTATAAAAACACGTGACTCGCACGTGACTCACACGTGACTAATGCGTGACTCACGCGTAATAAATCATGGAAATTATACATCTGTAATAAATAATAATTACAACTTTTAATGGGCGTGATCCCGCTCAACTTCGAAACTTAACTTCGAAATTATTTCATTAGATGAACTAAACGTGTGTGATAAGTTTTACAGCAATAAAGTAAAGTAAAGTATCATAGAAGAAAATAATTAGTGGGCAAGGTCCCATCCACTTTTTTAACAAAGATAACAAATGAAAATTATATTCTAGCTGACATTAAAAAAAGAATTTTTAAAATCGTACTGACTTACAAAGTAAGAAACATAAAAACCAGACGAATTGATAATCTTCACCTTGAATTAATTATTACAGCAAAATATTAACGAAAAATAATCTGCTATAATTCCGATTTGCTCTGAACACTAAGTGACCTTATCAAATTGCAGCACACCTGATGTGCAGCAAAAAACAAATAAACCTCGCCTCCAACAGCTAACCAAACAAGCTTTTCAAGCAACCATCCATTTCACCATGCTGGCAACATGCCACCCGGTTTACCATCATTGTCGTCATTTATGCAACCGACAATATGTTTTTTTTTATTGCTGTTATTGTTTTTTCTCGTTCCTCTGGGTTTTCTTTTTCATTTTGCCTTTATTCACTTTTATTGTTATTTATCCATTATATTGTATTTGTGTTGTTGTGTTTTGTTAAATTTCAGTTGTTGTTCTTGCTGTTATTATGCGGCCAACCTTAAATTTGGTTTGGACGTTTACAAAAAAAAAAAAAAACCGCAGGAGGAATAAATATATAAAAGTGTGTGTAACCCGGTCACTTTGGCCAAATCCATAAAAGCCGGAAAAATAAGAAACAATTAAGAAAATTATTTTTGGTCAGCGACGTTTTAGAAGAGAATACTTAGTACACAAGTATGAAATCGATTTTGAAAAAAAAACAGGAACTAATTGATTTTCTATGTAAGTGAATAATGACTAATAAATCAGTCAAAGTTTAAACGCTGGTTTAGTTAAACTAAACAATGTATGGTTAAGAGTTAACGTGAACTTTAACTGGAAAACTTGATGTTGAAGTCGCTGTTAGCTTTAAATTGTACATTGCCAGCAGGGCCGTTATATGTACTCGTACATTGTTTAAACTCAACAGGAGTAAATCAGTGAACCATAAAAAATAATATTGTGGCAGCATTAGAATAAATATCCCAAAAACAGCTGTTTTGCAGCCAAATTTACTGGGAAAGGAATTATATTTATGCTTGGCAAAGTAAAATAGTATAAAGGAATAATAGAGTGTAAGAAAACAGTTCGAACAAGATCTTAAGAAAAAGTAGTCTTTAAAAAAAGTTGAGTGCTCTTTTAATGCAAAACATATGGTCTGTAAGTAACAAAACCATATGGCCTGCATTGCCAGTTTAAACGCCCGCCCATTTTATGCGTTTACAGATGGTTTAAACACCGCATTGATTTATAGTTTGGCTGGTCTAAACACATTTTAAACCAAAAATAGAGATAAACTTGCACTGATTTATTGGCCCTAAATTGTTTTTTATTCGTCCCAAATACAATCTCTATGCCTGAGCAGCTTTCAAAAAAGAGTTTTTTTTTTTAAACAAAAAATGTTTTTTTGGTGTTATGTAAACTTTTGTAAGACTGTGAATTTATAGAAATATGCTTGAATAATTCAATTATCTAGTAAATTAATTGCAATATTGCAATACTAATTAGTTTAGACACTTAAATTAAAACTTGTTATTTAATTTTGCATTCAGAATTAATTCCATGTTAAGTCCGTTTTTGTGCTGTCTCCCACAACAAGCAAATACTGCAGTAAAATTTATGAAATTTAACGCTGTGGGTTTCACCAATTATAATAATAATTTGATTTGAAGGAAAAACTACTAAAACTAATTTTAAACTAAAAATGAATTTACTCTTTTTAAAGGGATTGAGAGAAATTATAACATTTAATTAAATATCTGTATTGATAAAAAAAAAATTCAAAAAAAAAATATAAAATGCCAAAAATGCATTTGGTATTTATAACCATTTACCGCAGGGAAAATGTTATTTTCATTAACGCAAATACATGCACATACATACACACACATACACACACAGCCATATGTATGTTCATGCGTACATTGTTTCAATTTATTAATAATGTTTGTGGTATATTTAGACAGTTGATTTGCTATGAATCGAAAATTATAAACAATATTATAATATTAGTTGCCTCTTTTCATTTATTATAATATGCATATGTTTTGGTGTCTTACAATGTATAGAAAGAGTTAATTAATTTTTGAGAAATTGCAATTAATAATTGAGCAGAAAAACCAATGACATTAGGGTTTTAATGCAATAAAATTTCAAAATAATTTTAACACATTAATTGCTTTTAAATTCAAAAGGTTTATATGAGTACACACTAGTGATGAGCTATTTTTCGAAACCTGTTACTTTTTCACAGCGATGGAAAAATCAGTAGTCACAACTGTGACTGAATTTATCAAGTAACAGGTTTTGCAAATGTAGTTCTTTCATACAAATATGAATGCTCTTGCATGCTCACTTTACAGTAAATAAATAAAGCTACCACATGAATTTATTTGTATACGTTCACCGTTTGTCGAGATCGTGTCAAATCGTCTTTTCTGGCAACTATGTATAGCTCTCATATTTTTGTATTTGCAATTTTACTGTCTCTCTGACTCTCATACGACATTTATCAATATTTGGTTGGGGTTGATGCTAATTGTTTGTTCTTGTCGCTCTTCTTATTAGCATTTATCAAAATACCAATACTAATACATACTTTTAAAGCAGAAGAGCTGAAATGTGTTAAACCGTGTCCACAGTCGCTGTTTAATTTCACTACTGCTCTTTTTATTAGATTTTTTCAAAATAACAGAACTGCTACAAACAAAATACTGCTAAACTGTGATCACAATCACAGTTTAAAAGAACAGCGATTTAGAAATCACGTTCACAAGGAGCAACATTATTAAAAAATCACATTTTCGCTCAACACTAGTACACACACATACCAGTATGCACACATTTCTAAAATGGGCTAAATTTATTTATTTTCACAATTTGAAAATATTTTGATAGAGAAATCAGCAAAAAAAAAAATAAAAATTAAAAAAAAAAACTTAAAATAATAATGTGATACATAAACATTGCTGGATTGAAATTTTTATTATTATAACACTGTGCAACAGTGACAAATTCATACGGTCTTGACTTTATAGGTTTGATAGTACATGTGTACTCACTATAGCGATTTTGGTGATAAATTTATTTATCCAAAATGTTCGAAAATCAGTGCGGCTTTAAAAAACTGGTGCCATTAGTTTTTGGCATATAGCTAATTCAGACTTGGTGATAGCGCTTTTAGCGTATGACAATAATGTAGCTCAGAGTTCACTTATTAAATATTTTTAACATTTTACGCCAAAAAAGTAATTGATTCGTGGTAAGGGAATATGACGTCAGTATATAAACTGAATGATCTGCGGTGTCGGCTCTGGAGTCTTTTCAGGTGATCTTGGTATAGACTGCTCCTTTCGCCTCCCAAACGAAGCAACTGTATTTCAGGCTGAAATTTTGGCAGTTAGGGAAGCGGCTAGAATGCTGATTGATAGGCAGATACAGGGTAAAGTTGGTATCTTTGTCGACAGCCAGGCAGCACTACTATCCCTAAGATCACATATCACCTCGTCGGGTGGTCAGACTGACCTCACCCTCATCTGGGTTCCAGCACATAGCAATTTCTTAGGTAACGAACGAGCGGACGAGCTGGCTAGGGCTGGCTCCGCTATGAATGTTTCCAATGCCGAATCGGTAGCCATGCCGTTTGGTGCTATTAAAATCTATATTTTTAAGCACTATCTCTATAAGGCTGAAAGTAGATGGCGTAATATAGTCACGTGCAAGGTTGCTAAGAAAATGTGGCCTTGCTACAATGATAGGCGCTCAATACAATTAACAAATAGAAACCGCAGAGACATCTCGAGACTCGTTGCAGTCATGACGGGGCACTGGACGGTCGGCAGACATGCTAGTAGGATATGTCTATCCTACAATGAGTTCTGCCGAAGTTGTCAAGAAGTAAACAACAAACAATAAACAAGAAACAGTCTTTCACTTTCTTTGCGAATGCCCAGCTTTGCATCTCTCGAGACACAAATTTTTAGGCAGTCATGTACTAGATGATCTATCAGATCTATCTGAGATTGGGTTGAATGACCTTATCAGATATCACAACGCGACGGGTTGGATCTAGTAACGATCACCGTATCAGAATACTCAGGTACAGTTCTACATAGGTTGACACCGATGAGTGTAGTGGTCTTTTCAAAAAGGAATCTTCTAGATTCTACTTGAATGCCTGCGTGTAGAGGGCAGCCACGTAAACCAACCAACCAACCAATTGATTCGTGCACTTTTTTTGTGCAATAATTAGGAAAAAAAATTTTTTTTTTACTTTTTTTCCAGAATAACTTACAGCGACTCCTAATTTTTTGCTAACCATATTTGGCAAAGTTGTAGCTGCGGTAAAGCTGAGCAGCTTTTGTGAACATATCAATATAAACTGAACCACTGTGTGCCTTAAAAATGTTCGTTTATCCGATTTCGTCAGATTTAGTTTTCATTATCAAGGACAACAACCATTTTTGAAGGAAACGATTGATTAATTTTGATAATTTTAAACAAAATTGGGGCATTCATTACTCTCTTTAAATATTGAAAATAAGTTGTACTTTCTTCAGGCCATACATTATCAAGCCCTACAGTCCGCTCTGCTTTTTATAAAACAAAAGCTGAGTTCATATCTACAAAAGCTTGTTGCAGTAAACGGGAAAAGCTTATGTTAATCTAAAAAGTAAAAACTAGAGGGAAATGTCAAATGTGAATAAATAAAAAAAAAACCTAGAAAATAAAAATTTTTGACATACAAACTCATTTATCATTTACACACTCGCGTTGGCCGCAAAAAAAAAAATTAAAGAGGGAAGGAAAAAAGTTTCCAGAACACGTTTTAAGTGGTTAAATCATTAAAGGGAATATGTGGCATTATATAACATAAGCAATATGTATACAACAACAACAAAGCTAAATAAATATAAGCTACAACAACAACAACATCATCAAATGAAATATTACACAATATCAAGAAGTTTGTCAATGTCAAAGGTTAACACAAATTTGCTTGAGGAAACGTTAAAGTTCAAAATTAACTTTTCCTTTGTTATTTCTGGCAAAATTGATAAATTGTCAAGCGGGATCAAAAGGAAAAGCAATAATGTGTTTAAACAAATATTGAATTCCTTTTCTATTAATTTTGAATAAAACTTTTTGGTTAGAAAATAAGAAACAAACTTTTTTTTGCACTTGTTGGCAGAAAGTTTAAAGTTTGTAGCAGAATGAAAATTTGACGAAAAGATAAATCACATGGAAAATTTTTTATTGGAATTTTTTACCCGACTGCGCGATGCAAAGAAGGGTGTTTATCAGCCTATGTATATATGTATGTATGTATGTGTGTATGCATGTATGTATGCATGCAGGTTCCTTTGCGGCCTTATATAAATCGAAAGCGTGGACCGATTTTGATGATTATTACGTTCATCGTTTGTCTTAATTCCGGGAGTGTCAATATGGCGGCCAACAGACGCTATTTTGTAAATACGAAAAAAAATAAAGTCCGCGAACTATATCAAAATGTGTATCAATCGACTTCCTTAGCTTTTTCTTATGATTTTTCATTTCGAATGGCGTTTAGGATATTTAACGGTTCAAAGTTGCTATCAGTCGGGTTTTTTGAGTTTTTTAAATTACTACTTGTAAAAAGCCTTGTTTCATACCAGATAATGACAATGACTACTCAAAAAAATATATGCATAAGTACATAGTCTTAATTTAAGTAAGTGCGTATAATCATAATCACCCTTATCGGGAATAAAAGGCGAACATTTTGTTCACGTGAAATATTTCTCATGAACAAAATTAGGTGAACAAAATTAGAAAATGGTATACTGACACAACAACAACGCAAACGTTGGCGATCACAATTTTAGGGAAAGGGAGCACATTTCACGAGAACTTTTATTCTCGATAAGGGTGAATAATAGCGCAAATTTTCTGTTAGGCAACTATGACTATAGCCGATGCTAACATAGAAGAGTATGTCTATTTCGTTTATGCAAAAAACTAAAACGTTACGTTACAACTACAAATAAAAAGGAGCATGCGTTTCAAACGCCTTGACTCTCTCTCTCCCTCTCATACTTACAATCTGAGTATTTTTTTTTACTCAGGCTACTTATCCGATACTTGGGATATTTATTCAACATTTGCCACCGTAAACAAGCTGTACACATACGTGAATATAAAATTTAATGGAAAATGTGTGTGTGTGTGTGTGTGGCTAATTGAAAACATACTATATGTGTGTGTAAATAAAAAAAAGCCCTGTATTTACGCATGTGAAGCCGATTAATAGTCTGAGTATTTTTATACTCATGCGTGTGAACGGTAGCTCACACAGTCTATTAATTTTGTCTGACAGCAAATACTCACAAAGTACTTAAAACCATACTTATGTCATTCTCTGTTTCATACATTAATTTTTAGGGAAAAGAGTATATGCAATAACCTATATGGTGACCTTAACATCAGCGGGGGATTTATACGCAGAGTAAGTTTTTTTTTTTTAAATTAAACAGGTAAATGCTTTCTCCGGCAAATTGCCCTTTATAATCTTATGAAGCAGCACCCGCATAAACAAATCGACAAAATTTCTTGTCATTCGCACTGAATATTAGAACAACCGAATACATATGTATATACCAAGTAAAGCACTGAGCAAGAACAACATTCAAGTTAAGTAAAAATTAGGCAGAAAAAAGTAGAAGAAAACTTAAATAAAATCATTTAAATTAATATTGTTTCATATTAAAATAAAAACTTTCAACATTACTAGACTTTCGTTAATGCTTTTATTGCTTTTAAGTGGTTTTTGCCGTGAGTATACCATTACATCTGTAACCAAAAAGTTATGCTGTCAAAATCATTTGACATATGCTCCAAAAAACACTTTACCTTAAATACCACACCATTAACTTATAAGCCTTAAAATTTTAGTCGTTATTGGGGTTTCATTAAATTTGGAAAAATAGCTTTTCACTTGCCAAATGTTTCACACAACATACGCATACATAAATAGCTTTAAATATACCTGTAGTTAACGTACATATATATATTAACATCACACACACACACACACACACACACACACACACACACACAAGAGTAATTATTCATACAAAAAAGATTAATAAATAAATTTACAGGTGTGCTTCACTTTTAAACAACGTAAATAAATATAACTTTTTTTCCTCTTAAACTCACATACCCACACACACACACCCACACGCACGCAAAATAACGTCATAACCATTTTCATAATCATCAACACCATCTCAAGCGAATATTATCACCGACAATAGAACTTGTTGTTCTGCCAATCTGTTACGTGGGCACATACATGCGTACATATGAAAATATACATACCGACACACATAAGCCAATGTGGCTTTAAATCATCAGATATTTATAGAAAATCTACGAGGGTTTGTATGAGTGCTGCAAATTCAAAGTTGAACAGTTTTGTTATTGAATTTTTACTTTGCGGTTTTAAGGATTTCTTTTGCGTGTGGCCAACTTTGTTGGGATGATTACGATTTTAAATAGTTGCAGGCACATACATATAGAGCCATAACCACCAAAAAAGCTTAACCGACATATTTTTTTGGACCAAATTTTTTTTTACGAAAATCGATTATTTACGATCGCCATTGATAGATTTTGGTCAAAAAATTAAGTTCGAAGATAATGGGGGCTATTCTGGAAAACTCGTCGAAAAAGTGAAACTTTACATTAAAATAAAAAAAAAATTTCAAAAATTGTTTTTGTTTGTAATACATTTCTAAAATGAAATAAACGTGAGAATTTCAACGCGTTTCTCTCTCTTTTAAAAACGGTTAATTTTGTATGCGAAACAAAAACAATTTTTTTTTTATATTTACACAGTTTTGTTTTTGTTTTGCATGTAACTTTCACCAATTCGACGCGTATTCCAGAATAGCCCCCAATATCACTTAAACTTTTTTGGCGGTTATGGCACGATACGAGTATAACGATAAAATATTGTTTCATTCCATACCAATATCAGAAAAATTGGTAAAAATTGCAAATAAGCAAAGAAGTAAAGCGAACCAATTTTTTTTTTTTTTTTTTTTTGATACTACTACGAGTTGAAACATTTGCCTCGTTTTCTCAATCTTGTTTATGAATCATGCCGTTTACCTATTTGTGCTTTGTTTTGGCATTTTTATGTATATTCACACATACACACCAAGAGAAGTCATCCGATGTTGTTTGGCTCTCATTTTTTTTTTCTATGTAAATGAAAAACTTCGATTCTGTTTTTTGATTATGTTTATTTGAAGCTTTAGAATTTTATTGGTCAAGTCGAGAAGATGATATCGGCCAAATGGGCCCCGTCACAAATGATTGGCATTTTTCATCACTTGGGCGAGAGCTTTGGGTGACAGATTCTCGCACTCATGTCGAATGTTGTACTTGCGGGTTTCCAGGATCTCGGGCTTCTTCACGTAAACACGGGACTTCAAAAAACCCTACAAAAAAGTCTGGAACGGTTAAATCGGGCGATCTGGTGGGCCAGTGTAAATCGCCAAAACGAAAGATGAGGCGACCCGAGAGTGCCACGGCACGATTATTCCGCATTCTTGGGGAGTGTATCGCTCCATGGCTTGTTCACTTGTATTCTACATCTGTCTAGTTTACAAATGTCAAAACAGATTTGACATTGGCTGCCATTTGCAAAAATAAGAGCATCTTCCAATAGCGTGATTTCTTTTGGTCCACCTTGTACATAAGTGCGTTTGGTTTATTTTTATTTGCTCACACACACATACACATACGCCATACACATTTTGTATGGCGAAGCAAGTTGCTTCGCTCATGATTGGAGTGTGAAGCATGAACAGAGAGCGAAGCACGTATAGTGGAGACATACTATTATTAAATTTTATTGAACTAGAATGATTTTTAATCAGGATTAATTTCTTAATCGAGCTGAACTTCAATATTTTCTATTTTTATAGAACTTAATATTTTTTTTTATTAAATAATTGGATTTTCTAAAGAAGATAAGAAAAATTAAGGCAGACTTTAGCTGACAGAAGTTTTAAAATTTTTCTGTGCCGCCAAGCACTTCACTAGCACCCGTGTCGTCTATCCAGTTGGACAGAGATTGCATTTACCAATACTAAATCAATAATTGTGTACACAATACAATAATTTCGCATAATTCATTTCATAAAAAAATTCATGTTAAATAGCTGCTGTTAACAACAAACTCTGTTTATGTTATTTTTAAATTCTTATACAACCCTCGTACTTTACTGTGCGTATGAGTAATACGAGTATTCAATCATTATGTAAATAATTGTGTATGTGTATGTGTATGTATATGTGTGACACTCAGCCAAGTGTTTGTGCTCTAAGGTGTTGGTACATATATTATTTCACTCCTGCCTTTACATGTGCACAGTATTGACATCACAGCATTTATTTATTTTTTAAGGATTAATGTCGTTTATTGTTATTATGCCGTAACTGTGATTTGCATAAATTTGCCTGTTTTTTCAACTTTTCACATTCGGTTGTGAATATTTAATTTTTTTTTTGCTTTTGTTTTTGTTTGTTTTTTCATTAAAAATGAAGCCATGAGAAAAACAAGCAAATAGAATGAACATTTTAAAAATAAAACAAAGCGCAACAACTGGCGAATTTTTGTTATATTTAATATCAGTTTGAAACTTTTAATGAAATTTTTAAAGGCTAAGTGGTTCGATTAATATAATATTTAAGCAGTCTACACCAGCCTCAACTTCGGATTTAAATTTGAAAAGAAAAAATGTTTTTTAAAGAAAAAAAAACACGTAAAATTTTTATGCTTAAAAAATAGAAAAGCATGCTTGCTATATTTATATATAAATTTTGCAAGGAAAACGCATTAGCAATTCAATATTAATAAACAATTCATTGCTAAAATGAATATTAAAAGCTTTTAAATGCTTGCAACATTTGAAACTGTTATTTAAAAGCACTTCCCCCTAAGACATATTAACAACTATCATATTTTCCATCTGTCGTAAAACTTCTTGAATTTATTTTTCCCTCGTTTTGTTTTTTTTTCTTTCTTTCTTTTCTTCACAATTAAATATGACTCATACTCGTACGTACAGACAGCTGTGCATAGATTGTAATGAATAGTTTGTAATGTTCTTAAGTACATTTGTACAATTTTTTAATTAAATTAAAACGAGTGATTGTAATGAAAAACCAACTCTTGGTTCGTGACTAAAATCCATTTTGTAGTTTCAACTTAAGGAAAACAAGAAGATAATAACTTTAAAACTTACAAACGCGAGCATACAACAAGTACAGTAGTTTGGCGGGAAGTTAAGTTAGTAAATATTATATGTGTGTTAGTTAGACTTCCAATATGCTACTTAAGCATTTCAAAATTAAAAAAAAAACTTAAATACACACATACTTTTAAAATTTTTTAAGGATAGAGTATCGTTAATAAGGCAATTTTTGTTAAAATATCTAAAACAGTGAGAATCATTAACGCTGCTTCAGCAACTTAAAGGTGGTTGCCAAGACCGGTGCGAAGGACCACTACATATTAATAAAATAATCGCACATGCTCTGATAGTTTTTCTTTTTAAATCACATTAATTAATACAAATATTTCATTCGAGAAGAATGAAAAAATAATGAACAGATGCCCGAATAAGCAATTATTCCTGAAAATAATAATAATCCTTACTAATATTACACCCAGAGAAAAAACAGCTTAAAATAATAAAAACCATATCGAATTAATAAGAAACATTAACGAAAGTCTAGTCATGTTGTTATTTCTTATTTCAATATGGAAAAATATTAATTTACTGTATTAATTTATTAATTTTATTTATTTTTAACTACTTCAATATACATTTTCTATTATATTGGAAATTATTGAATTAATGTGACGCGTTCTTATTTTTAAGTTGCTGCTTTTCCCTGAGTGTATAAATGTGAAAGTGAGTTTGTTTGCTACGCTTTCGCGCCCAAACCGCTAAACGGATTTTAAAAACTCTTCGACCAATAGAAAGCTTAATTAACTGCGTATAATATAAAATATTTTTTATCCGGTTCGGAACCGGTTTTTCACACGCATTTTTTTTTCGAAAAAACTAATTTTTGGTCTGGTGATGGTAATTTTCGGTTCGGGTTTGATTGTTTAGCCAGTTTGAAAATCGGTTGTTATGTATTTTTGAAACAGATCAACGTGAGCGGACGTGAGGCCAAAAGCTACAAATAAATAAATAAATCAAAAATAAATAAAAAATATTAAAATAATGAAAATTAATACCAAATTCAAGTTCGTCGACTGTTGTCATAATATTTTAATATTTTTGGAAATTAAAGCTGCAACTGCTAAAAGGTGATTGCTAAAACGGGTACGAAGGACCACTATTAATAAAATAATCGCTTATGGTCCAAGTTTTATGTTTTTGGCAAAAGCGCTTTAAAGTTCGTCTATCAAACTTGCACAGTTGGCAAATGTAAATGAATTTAATTTTTTTATTTCATTCTTTGTAAATTCAAACTTCAACAGCTTAAGGGTGATTTTAGTAATCGGTGCGAAGGACCACTATTAATTAACTAATGCCACATGGTCATTGCTGAGTTTGCTTGGTGGCAGCAGTTCAAAGTTAAACTATCAAAAGATAATAGTTGGAAAATAACTGAGAAACATTTAAACCTCCTCATGAGAGCTTTATTGAAGCACAACCCATACACCCCGATTGTGTTTTATCCCAAAAAAAAAAAATTAATTAACTCAAAAGTCCAGTTCTTCGACTGTTAATGATATATTTAAGTATTTAATATTTATTTATTTTTTTTTGTTGTATATTAAAACTCCAACAGCTTAAAGATCATTTCTAAGACCGCTGCGAAGGATCAGTTTTAATAAATTAAATCAATCGCACATGATCATTGCTGAGCTAGTTCGGCGGAAGCAGTTCAACAAATTCTCTTAGAAAATATATTCTTTGGTACGTTTAAAATATCCAAGCCAACTAATAAGATTATTTGTCATAAAAAAAACTGAGATTTAATACAAAAGTCTAGCTCATTTAAGTCGAATGTTCTTATCATATTTCAATATATTTTTTTAAATTTTTGCAAATTAAAGCTTCAGCAGCTTAAAAGTGATTTCTAAGGCCGATACGAAGGACCACTATTAATCAATAAATCGCACATAATCATTGCTGAGCTTGTTAGTGATAGAGAAAATAGGCGGTGAAGGAAGAGATAGAGGAAAGCTTCAGTCTTTTACAACTCTGTTTTTTGCACGTTTTGTATTATTTTTTTAATAATGCAGAGTTGCAGCGCCTCTGGTGTTAAATGAGGCGTATTAAATTGTTGAAGCTGTGTTTAGTAGCTATTTTAGATATTGGTGGGTGCTTTGATGTTACATTAGGATTAGTATCTGCTGAAGTTGATATATTTCAGTGATCAGTGACTATGCCTTCATCACTTGAACTTTTCCTACAACAACTGATACAAAGGGACACTAATGCATTTCAGAAAAATGCGTGGTGTTGTTATTTTTAATGGCTGTCGGATACCGGGCACGAACCCAGCACTTTCGATTTTGTCGTCAAGATGATAATTACTTTAGCCAACGGCATTTGATATATTTCATTGAAGCACAAGCACAAGCACAAGCACGTACACCGATTATGATTACTTGTCAAAAAAAAAAAAAACTGAAATTTAATACAAAAGTTGAGCTCAACTTATAATAAATATGGTCGAGTTTTTTTTTTGGCAGTAGCACTTCAAGCAGCTTTCAGTTATGCCACATATATTCAAGTTACACAATAAGAGTTTTATTGAAGCAGATACCAAGTATTTCTTATATAAAAAAAAAGAATTAACAAAAAAATAAAACGAGAATTATTACAAAAGTCAAGCTTGTCGTAAGTTATTATAATTTCAAAATTTTTTCCATAAAACAACAATTTCATTTCGCAATTTTGTTTCCTAAACAAACTACTGTACGCAAGACTTGGAGCGTCCATGGCTTAAGATCTGCAATTCTTGCAAGCAAACGAGCAAAAATAATATAAAATAGCGAAACACTACCGCAAATGAAAGATACAAAGACAAAAGGAATGGTGTAAAAATGGAAATGAAATTAAAACCGTAGACAAGAAAAAGTTTAGCTACAACAAAAGTAACACTTAAAACTGTCATGTTGCATGACTGTTGGCAACAATTTTCAAACCACTAAATAACCTTAATTTGAAAGAATAACTTTTTCAAAGAAAATGTTTACAAACAATACGGGCGAACAGAAATTATAAGGAAATGCCAGAGATGAAAATGTACACCAATGAATATAAATACAAACGGTCGCGGATAAGAAGGAACAGAAGTTGATAACAAAAGAAAAAAAACCTTAAAAGAAACAGCTAAATGGAAGGAATAAAACAAAAGTTTAATAAGGCCAAACTACCGTAAAGTTTGTACGATATATAAAACTGCAAAATTTTTGCAACAGTTGCAAGCAACAAACGGACTCCAACTACAGATACAAATTTAAATTATGACCAAGTTTGTTTAGGTGTGTGAAAGTGTGTGTGTGTATGGGTGTTTGTATTTCTGTATTTCTGTATGCCGCGAATGTCTTGTATTGTCATTGCCATTATCATTATCCTTTTTGATATATTTTTTTATTTGATTTTTTTTTGTTCAGTTGCTACTTTAGATATTCATTTTCTTTTAATGCAATCGTGATTATAATAATTTTGTAACTTTTGCTTATTGCTTAGTTTGTTGCTGTCATTTTAAGTTGCCTTGCTGGCAATCTTTTGTTATATAATTCTATTTATTTTTTCTTCTAATATATAAGAGAATGGAATTATAAGTTATTGCTTTTAGTTTGTATGGAATTAAGAATTTTTATAAAGCCATAAATCAAAATTTATTTGAAATGGGAGTAGTTATAAAGAACACCTTTATTCAATAAAGTTTTTAAAGCAAAAATTTGATTTTTAGAAATTATTGAAGTCAACAGCAGCATTTCCATACCGGAAAATTTTCATACAAGCAAATAAACTTCATTAATACGCGTTACATGCAACTGTAACAAAGACAAGTGTTTTTAGCGAAAAAAAAAGAGAAAAAAAAGAAGTATAATAAACGATCAGAAGCTGTAAAAAACAAAACACACAAAAATTTAAGAAAACTTGTATAACGAAAACAGAAATCAATTTGCTACAGAATTTGTATGCGCAGCAACACACAAACTCACTTAATGTGTGTTTTTGGCACCAGCAGTTTTACCTTTTAGCGTTGTTGTAAAGTCATGTTTTACTGCACTTTTTTTTAACAACTCTTTCTCTGACTTCGGCATATTAAAACATGTCGGCCATGAAAAAGGAACAGAAAAGTTTTCAAATTGACTTCTTTTTTTTCCACAATAAATATTTGTGGGTCACAAAAACTTACAAGTTTGAATTTTGCTGGTTGAAACAGAAACTTGTTAAATAATTTAAGCCGTTTTATGGAAATTTATTGAAATATTTTATTAAGATTTTCCTGTGGGTTTAATGTTTTTTAATGTCATCTGCAATATGTGTTTTGATATATAATTTTTTTACCAACGTTTACGGAAATGTTTTACATTTGCAATTTGTTAGTTTCTGACTTTTCATTTTTTACTTGATTTTATTTTTTTTGGTCACAACACACTTGCTGGTTGGTGTAAATTGTATTCGCCTGAAGGTTTGATTTGTTTTAATAAAAAAAAATTGGTGTGTTTTTTTAAATTTATTTTATAGTTTTATGTTATTTAATTTAAGCGTTTAGTTTTTAAGATTATTAAACTCAAAGAGAACATTTTTGAACAATAATAGTGTGCAATGGCTTTCAACAGATATTTTTTGTCTAATCGCTGGTTTTTATATCCAAGGCGTATGATTATTGTGGTATTAAAATTTTATGTTAATCATACGTAAATTTATATTACTCATACGTAAGTTATTGCGTTTCTTAAATAGTAGAGGGCGTCTTCTCAGAAAATTAATTTGTATTTGCAATTAGGCTTCACTGTGTATTTCTTCTAAGGCAGGACGCGCTGTTAGGATTACAAAAACTATTAGAATTTATGCTCACATTATGGTCTCCATAGACCGCCATATCTAGGGTGGCATTGGCTGAAGTATAGGGTCCGCCATCTGACGTTTTTTTCAACTAGTGCTTATTTCGTGAATGGTAGGTAACACTTAGCTCATGTCTGATTTGACAGATAATTAGTTTTATCCTTCCGCTGAAGGAATATGGTTGTGTATACGCTTGAACAACGCTGGGAAATATTACCTGCGATCGACTTACAGGAGATGCCGATTTTGCCAAAAAAAAATCATCTTTTCAGATGAAGCTCATTTTGATCAAGCAAAATTGTCGCATTTGGGGCACAGAAAACCCGCATGCATACATTGAAAAGCCGACGCACCCAAAACGAGTCACTGTTTGGTGCGGATTTTGGTCCAGAGGCATAATTGGGCCAATGAGCAAGGAGTGGCCGTTACAGTCAATGGCGATCGTTATCGGGCCATGTTGAACGAATTTTTGTTCACAAAAATTGAAGAGGATGATATTGGCAACATTTGGTTTCAACAGGACGGCGCTACGTGCCACACAGCCGAAGCTACACTCGATGTTTTGCGCCCTGTTTTAAAAAAAAAAAACTTATCTGGCGGACCCTATAGTTAACACGTTGACTACCAAACCGAAAGTCCTGGGTTCGAGCCCGATCTTCGACAGTCATTAAATAACAACATCGCGCTGAACTACACCGGCCTCGGCGGATACTAATCCTAATGTAACATCGGAACGCTGTCCTTCGCCGGTATTCCAAAGCAGTATCATCGGCGAAGTAAGCTAACCAATAAAGTTTATACTAAAATACAGCTTCGAAAATTTAATACGCCTCATTGACACCAGAGGCGCTGCAACACTGCAGTATGGGCGTGCCTCCGCCCATTTTTTTAAATGCAAGATTGCGTGTTTTTCAGAGCTCAATGTGTGTAGCAAGTTTCTTTAAAATCGGTTAAGTAGAAGCACGTGATATATAATAAATTTTAATGGGCGTAGCCCCGCCCACTTTGTCAACTTTAAAATTGAGTAATTACAAGAACCAAAGTGATTGCTAGTTTTCGCAGCAATCAAATAAGTAAAATATCGTAAAATAAAATTTAAAAAATTATGAAAGGGGGAGGGGGGACACGCCCACAATTGGAAGCTATACCCTCTCAGATAAAAAAAGAATTTTTACAATCAATCTAAAATATACCGACTCATGAAGTAACAATGTGAAAAAAAAATACAGACTCCTTTTTATTGAAATCTGTTAAAGCAAGAAAAAGAAAGATTTGTTTATTGCACCAAAAAACTAATTGCTGGGCGTCTACTTTGTAATTCGAAACGAAAGAAAATGCTTTCGAATTTGTATGTTAATAACACGCAAATTCGAAAGCATTTTTGTTCATTTCGAATTGCAGAGTACCCCTTGCATCGTATTGCTGTTAAAAATCGAAGGATATACAAAAGTGCACTGATGGTACTCGGTGCTTGATGCAAATATTCTTGCATAAGTGTAAATGCAAAATATCAACAATAAAATTCAATTACAATCCAAAGAAAATCTACGATGTTTTCTATTTACACTTTCGCAAGACTGTTCGAAACATTATTATTTATATTATTTTAATCTAGGAAATCATTTAATTGAAACCATAATTTTTTTCTGTGTAAAAGCCACTATAATTTTCATTCCAGTTAAAAATATATGAAAACTTGCAAAACTTCGTGGCAATAAATAAATTCATCACGTTGCGAAGCTTTGGGCGCTTTGGGGAAATGCAGAAAAACTATTTATTCATTTTCTATCTCACAAACACTAAGAGACTTTTATGTATATGGTTGACATTTTCAAAATATCAGAAATATTAAGCATACTTTTTCATTTAATTAATTTGTTTATCTGCAATCCCATTGTGCATTTATTAAATTGTTGTCGTTGCACACACATTTTAGGAATTTCAACAACAAAACAATAGTGATATTGATGGAAATGCTGAATGCTGGCACTTGGTTGGCACTTATTGCTCAAAGTGTTAAATAGTCAAGTGTTTATTTGTTTTGAAGCTGTTCCTTTGCAACATCAGATCTCATCGTCTGGTTATAGCACCAGCATGATTATCATCGACATCATCATCATCATAATCGTCAGCAGCTCTAACGCCATTTTCAACTGCTTAAAACTCTGCCAAATCAGAGTTTAAAAATCAAAGTTTGCAGCAAATACTGCCTCAGGTTATCTAGATACATGAACATATACACACAGGCAAACACACACACGCATATATATACATAAATATATAAGCATACACATACATATATATATTTACATATCGTCAGCCGAAATGCAATAGCATGTAATCAACAAGAAATTCAAAAACGCCTTTTTTATTGATTATTGGGTATTTCATCGAGGCCTATTTCCGATTTAATCATAAGCGACAAAAATTAAAGTTTTGATGAGAATTTTTTTTCTCATAAGTTTTTTTTTACAGGCTGTATTTGCAAAGTTATCAACAATTTTTGGCATTTTGAGAATTCTAAACTATGGGTAGGCCCAAACAATTTCAAATTCAATAAAAATGTTAATTTTTTACTACATTTCGCTTACGATTAAATCGACAATAGGGCTCAACATGTCTGCACAAATTTTCAAACACTCCCACCAGCACAATTGTAAACAAAAATAATGAAATTATTAACTTGACTGCACCCGATTAAAAATACTTGTGTGGCAAGACTCTATTTTTGGATAGCTGTTGTTGTTTTTAACCACCGACTAAAAACAGGGGTGTTATAAGTTTGTAGTGTGTGTCTGTGTATCTGCGTAAATGACAAAACAGCTGAAACTATTTTGATTTAGTTTTTTCTGTTTGAAAGGTGACTTGATCGAGAGTTTGAACAAACAAAATCGGTCACATCTTTTCTAGATTTATCGGGGTTTTAAAATTTTAAATTTTTTGTTATTTACATTTATTTTCTTTACATACTTCTTACAACTACAATTCGAGCTGAAAAAAGGTCAGCCACTGTAGCAATGGTAAAGTAAGAAAATAAAAAACATATTGATTATTGACTACTTGTTTCAACTTTGATATTTTTTGAGCTTCTCATTTATTTAAATGAGAGTTTAACATAATATCTTTAGTTGTTTTAAGAAAATTTTTGGGTAAAGTTTCCCTGATGATCTGCATTAGCAACAGTGAAATGCGCATACGATCCAGCTAAGCCTCTCAATAATCAATTTCAATGTATTTTGAATAAAAAAAATATTTTACTGAACAAGTTAAACAATAATTTGGTATTATTAATGCGATAACAAAATTTTAAAATTGAAATTAAAGAAACTTTACTTTTTTTCTGTCTCCTATAAAATTTAAAAAAGTGTAATTACGTGATTTTGCATTTCAGTTGCCGATAAACGGTCTTGCTTACATTCGCTTAAATTCACAAGTGTGGGTTGTTCGCGTTTAACATCAAAAATTCTTGAGGGCACTTTTTACACTTGATGTAGAACATAAATTTAAAATAGAACTGCTTGTCTTATTTAAGTTCGGGATAAACGGAAATATTTATGGGAGGGAAAGTTTTTTGCTTCGAATAACTAATAGTAAGAATTAATATCAATTAAAAAACTACAAATTCTTACAGCGATATAAGTAAATTATTGCCAGAGTTGAAACATGCTTTGAACTATTCTCTCACACCAACTTCGTACGTGTGAAAACAACATTGAGTTTAATAACCCGTTTATAAATAAATATTGTCTTTAAAGCTTGAGAGAATTTCACAACAATCAAATAGTTGAGTAAATGATAAAGTGCTTAATATATTAATATAATAAATACTTAAAAACCCTCAACCGGTAGACTTTACTGCCATTTTTTTAAGTTTGTATAATCGGAGAGCTAAATGTGGCGCAAAAGGTCAGCGTTAAAGCAATTACAAATTTAATTCACGGATTTTTGGGCAACACTACAGCAGATGTGTGCACCAAGAAATTCGATATATAATATTGTTTTTAAAAGTTTCAAAAGTTATTTCTCGTGAACCATTACGATAAAATAATGGCTAAAAAACCGATGATGGATGACAGAAGGATGAACGAGTATAGATTTTAGTACGTTGGCATATTCAAACGCCGAAGAGCAAGTCTTGCTGCGAATCGTGCAGATCGTGAAGATTTTATAGCCTTAGCTTATATATGTAGTTCAAAAAAGAACCCACAGACGTATACATACACACATATAAATACAAACACACATACATACTCAGGTCCTAAAATACCATAGCCAGCCCAGTCAGCCCAGGTTTCTAACAATTCCAATTCGTTTGCCCGGAGCTGCCATAATTACGACCATACTGGACTTGGCCTTAATGATTGAATAATTTCCTAAACAAACAGCCGACCAGGGTGCTGCTCACTTTGGGTACAGTCGCGCCTGCATTTAATGTCAGAAGGATTCAGCGGCCTATCGGCACAAAGTAGACCAGAGGTGACACAGGACGGAAGATAATTGTGTTTTTAGAGGTCTCGCTCACACAGTCATCAAATCCTCTTTACTTTTTCTTTCGCGTGGTATTATTTTAAAGTAATTACATTTTATTCCTTGTGGTCTCATTCGCAGCCTAGTTTTTGTAAATAAATGGTAAAAATTAATATTTACGAACGAAAACGCCTAAAACGAAGTCTCTAATCATTCGAAAACAAATTTTAATCACTTTATTAATACTAATAATCCTTTTCGCATTGTGTTTTTTAATTCAATACCACAAATTCCTCCATTTAATTTTGTGCAAATGTTCATGTGCTCAAGTGTATTTTCAATTTATGCTTTGTGGTCTCATTCGTTGTTTGCTTTTTGCAAGTTGAAGTTAAAAATTAATATTTTTGAAGGAAAATGTTTAAAATTGAGTTTGTAAGCATTTGGAAACTAATTTTAATCACTTTTATATTACTAATAATGTTTTACACATTGTTTTATTTAGTTCAACACTGCAAAATCTTTCATTTAATTTTGTAAAAATTTTCAATTGTTCATTTCACTAAGTATACATTTCTGCTGTTTGTTTTGATTATTGTACTAAAAATATTCAATAACAAACACACTATATTTGTCTCTTTTTAACAGTGATCAAATCAGATGATTTGAGCTTTTTTCTTAAGTCACTTTCTACAACTCTGGTCTCCTCTGTGCTATCGGACTCCTCAATACCTCTGCCAAGAGAAGTATCTCATCCCGTAGTATACAAATTAAGAATATACACACTGAATAGCAGGTCCTCTTGGGGCGTTTATGCCATAAGCCCTCCAACCTGTAATAACTCAGGGTCCGCGGGGTCGTTAATCCCGTTATCCTTAAGAAAGGATACCCTTGCGGTTATTTATTTATGTGTTGGAAAATTTTGAACTTAATGCTTTCTTCACAAAATACATGGAAGGTATAAAGAGTTAAGTAATAAAATAATTAATTATAAGCGCAGATCAGTTCCGAACCTCGTTACTTAAAGTAAGGAGGATGAGGAAATACTACTTATTAAACTACCCAACCTGATAAAATACTAAAGCAGTTCCGGGGTGGTGCTGGTGGAGTTATTGTGGGGCCATTATTGATAGTGCGTTATAATTACTTCAAAAAAAAAAAAAGAAAAACCATCAAAAAACAATTACATACAGAATAAATTTCCATGAGCTCGAAACTTTGTGTTGCGATAAAAACTCGATTTAGGACATCCAACAAAAAAAGAAAAACCATCAAAAAACAATTACATACAGAATAAATTTCCATGAGCTCGAAACTTTGTGTTGTAATAAAAACTCGATTTAGCACAATTGCAGTGATAATGGGACTTAAAATAGAATACGGGAATTGCTTTGCTTCATTGCATTGCTGTAGTCTTTTACTACAAATCGCTTTCTATTATAATTCCTTGATGACAGAGACAATACTAAAGCTGTGCAATGGAGTGAAACGATGACGACAAAAATCGTAATAAAAACCTTAACAAAGAAGTTTTCTTATGAAATAAACAAATTTAAGAAGTTTTTCCTATAAAAATTTACTTCATCTCTGCTTTTCATTCTTACTGTCTGTATATGTATTTTTGTTATAAATCAATTGGCCATAAGCCAATTTCTAAGTATCATCTCTCTTTGAAGAAAACATGGAATCCAAACGACAAAACCAGTTGACAAACCATGCATAGAACCCACCAGCCATCATCAGCGATGTCACCAACATCATCTTAAGAACAACAAGTTTCATTTTTTACATATATAGATATATATATGCATGTCCTTACAAAGTCATTGGCAGAGCAACTTATGTTGGATGAAGTAAAAAAAAAAAAAAAAAAAAAAAAAAAAAAAAATTGTGTGGAAAATTTTGTTAAATTTTAAGTTCAAATCATAGTAAAAAATAAAAATGTTTTTTATTAAAGAGTTACGCACGCACACACTCTCACACAGCCATGTATCTACAAAATATTCTAAAGCGTTGACAGAAAAAATAAATAAATGTGTGTCTGTCAGTGGTACACTGTTTGGCAAACAGTGCGTTTCTTTAATTTGGCCAATTTTTATGAGAGCACGTTGCTTTTTCGTTTTTGTAAGGCTTCCCTTAAAAATGTTAACCATTTTTAAAATATTTGTTGTGGCCTTTAAGCCTTTTTCAAGCTATCACTATATTCCAAAAAAAAGACCCAACAAAATTTAAATATTTTAACGTTTTATTGAAAAAAAAAACAAACTTGACAGCAAGCTTTTCCCTGTTCTATTCTTTTTGATAATAAAAAGCATCTATTTTTCCTGCTACTTTTTTTCATTTTTTAGCAAAGCTACTGTATGCCAGTGCCTGTATTGTAACTGCTATTGACAGTTGGCATCAAAACTGTCATATAAATTGAATTTTCTAATTCAACAAAAAAAAACAACCTTTTTTCGCTTTAAAAAATAATATGCTTTTTTTGTACTAAAGAAATTGTTGCAAAAATCTAAGCAAAAATATAGAAGGGGACTAACAGAGTAAATGTCAAAATCCTTGAGTTCGAGTTTTTTCTCTTTGTTTTTTTTTTTTTTTTTTTTTTGTTACTGTTTGGCAACATATGTGCGTTGCTAACGCACAACAGAATATCAAGAGCAGTGCATGTGATTGCGGCTTTAGTGAAGATAGAAAAAATATATAATTTTTTTTGAGGGGGAAAATGGTGGCGAAAGCAAAATAGCTTAACATACTTTATCCATGTACGTATATTGAATAATTTCATGTGAATTTAGTTTTTTAAGTAACAGAAAGGAAGATGAAAGAAAGAGAGAGAGGAGAGAGAGAGAGAGTAAGAGGGAGCGGTATGTGCTTAAAACCCAGTAGAAATGCTAGAAAAAAATTATGAGCTGTGTTTGTGACAATTTGAATGTGATATAAATATTTTGTAGTGATTTTTCAAGCGAAATTTTTGAGTAACAAAAAATTTCAAGCCATTTTATGTATTTATAAGCGTTTGAAGGAGATAAAGTTGCAGCAAATTTGTGCTTTTTAGGTCTTTGGTTTGTTCGAGGCTTGTTAGAAAAATGTACGTGAACAAACCTAATACAAATGTTTTGATGAAAGAACCAGAACTTATTACCTAAACATTAATTTACATGCGCACAAAAACACAAGACAATGTTCAAGTATACACCCAAACTGTAACAACAGTTATGATGTTATACGTTCTTCATATTAAGAAATATACAAACACACAAACACATAAGCCAATGCAGATGCCAGACACAAACTACAACCACTATAATGCGTTTGTATAGATGGTAAGTTGTTAGCGTACACACACACATACCAACAGAACGAATTGTAAGACGAATTAATGATAACAATCAATTCCATCTACATACGAGGGTGGGTCATTAATTTAGTATCTTTTTGTGTTTTCCGCCTTTTAATAGAAATGACAACACTGACCCGGCCAACAAGCAACTCTCAGTTGACTCCTGTCTAAATTTGAACAAGCTGTGTCAGTTTGTTTAGTGTTGTGCATTCGTTGATAAGAAAATGGAAAAAAGGGAAGTTTGTGTGCTCATTAAGCATTTTTTTCCGGAAAAAACCAGCACTCAAATACTATGGGGACTCTTCACCATCAATTTCAATGGCAAAAAGAGTGGTTTACTGCATTTCGTTACGGCCGTACAAGCCGAACATTCTGGACGCCCAGTTGAGGTCTATATACCCGAATCAATTGAAAAATTCACGATATAGTTTTAGCCGATCGGCAACTGAAAGTGAGGAAGATTGTGAAAGCTATAGGCATCTCACGTGGCTTAAGGCAGAATTAGTTTGTACGTGCTGTTCCGTTCTTAATCAGCTGTTTTGTTTCTGCTCAATTGGAAGTCTGTATGTGTGGTTTGTTTTTTCTTTTTCGTTCTGTTCTGTTGCGGACAAATCTGTAGAAAATATAATTCAACGTTAAGTGACAGTCAAAAGTGTGTATGTATTAGTGTGTTGTGATATTTTGTATACAACTTTAAGCAGTTCTATAGGTTGCCAGCTGATTCCTTGCACAGAAAAAGTAATTACAAAATATTTTATACAGAAAATGAAGGCACAGAACGACAACGAAAAGTAAAAACTAATGAGGCCTTTAGTGGTTTCAATTTTGAATGATCACTTTGGTATGAGAAAGCTTTACGCAAGATGGGTGCCGCGTTTTCTTACAATCGAACACAAACGCATGTGCAGTTTTCATAACAAAAATCCATGAACTAGGCTACGAATTGCTCCCCCATCCGCCATATTCTCCATATTTAACCCCGAGTGACTATTCCTTGTTCCCAAACTTGAAGAAATGATTGAACTCCAACGGCTAATCATCTCACAAGCAAATGCCTATTTTGATGACTTCGACAAATCATATTTTTCGGGAAGGATAAAAAAAAATTAAGAAACGTTGGAGGACTAAGTGTATAGAAGTGTATCGGAGACTATGTTGAAAAATAAAACAACTTATTATATAAAACCTGTGTTTCTTCAAAAAGTCACTGCTGATAATGATACACCCACGTAAAAGGTGTTTTTTTAGACCCGATAGAACTCTTAATTGTAAAAATAAAACAACAAAAAATTTTATTTTAATCAAAAAATCCAAAGATGTTTGTTGGGCTTCAAGGCGTCATTTTTTGTTGGCTTATCAGCACCAGCCCCACAGAAAATAATCGAGCTTGCAGGCCAGTCGTTTCACTTCATTTCAATTTTATTTCAATAAGTCGATGGTTGCGGGTGCCGCATGGAACGTAACATCATTCTATTGAAACTTTATCTCGCCCAGATCAATACTTTCCACATTTTTAAACATGAAAATCAAACGTGATCTCCGTGACTCATATGATGGTGTCGTGGTTTTTTGTTTGTGCATCACCTGGATCCTAAGCGGGTGCAGGCCAAGAACTTTGAGCAAAATTTTTCAAGTAGTGCAGGGACAAGTTTCAAATAAAGAATCTTGATATGAGCAGCAAACAGAATTTTTCACACAAAAAATATGTTTTTGGTGTTGGCAATACTCTATAAATTGACCACCTATAGGACAGCTGGTAGTGCCATGTGGTGAATTTTGTTTGCGGTGTTGGTGCTGCCACATTGATGCTGCCATTTCTTATGCAATATAAAAATTTTAGTCTAGTCTATATATATAATGTATTTATGAAATTTCCTACTGTGCTTTTGAAACTATTAGAATTTTATATATTTATTTTGTTTTTCTATTTGCATGCACATAGTGGTGTATTTTATTTTTTTTTTTAATAAAATAGATTGATATTTTTATTAGTTTATTATTTCATCTTAGGGATGTTTGTTAGATGATGGTGAATGCTGGAAATGTCATGCATTTCGTTGACAACATATGAGTGAATAACTTTGAAACTGTGTAACTGTTGTCGATGGTAATGATGATGTTCGTGTTCATGTTCATGTTGATGTTCTTGTTATTGTTGATATTAAAATTTTGTTTCTGATATGCTGCTGATGGTCATATTGATTTTATGGCATATGGCTTTTAATTTTTTTTTATTTATTTTATTTTTAAGTTTAAATTTAAAGGGAGAAAAAATTTTAGGAAAATTTTCTTTGTTAAATTTTTTTTTTATAATTTGGCTTACAAAGCGATTCGAACTTTAGCCTGGTCAAATCATAAATATAGAAACAAATGAAGTTTGAAAAATAATAATTAAAATTAACTAAAATTTTTTATAATTAGCGACTCTTGAGTTAGGCAGGGAAAAAATTTAAAGGATCTCAATTTAGTAATAAAATATTTTGGTACAACCTGGGCGATTGCAATGGCATGATTTTGTTTCAGCGGCCCTTCTATAAGTAATGTTTCTTCACATTCTATAGCAATAGTTTGTTTACATTATTCCCATTAGATTTTTTGGAAAACGAAATATTCCAATTTTGTCATTTTAGATTTTTTTTTTATTTTTAACAATTCCAATCTTAAGAGTAACACATCCCGCTGGCACTTAAAACAAACGAATGCATTGATGTTGTTTTAGTTTATTTTTTATTTTTTACATATCACTAGCACTTGTGATTTTCTCATCACGATATCTCAAAAAAACTTGCATGCATCTTTATCTTGATATATATTCTTCAGTGACAAAGAAAAAAATAAAAAATACAAAACTATAGAGCAAGAAAAATAAAGAAAATTAGCTAAAAAATATTCAACATTATTTTGCACAAGTTAGAAATTCTTTTATTGATTTCTTGGTTTGTTGCTTGTCTTAAAGCAATCTTTTCTTGTTGTTTGTTGTTGCAAATTGTAATACTAGTATGTGTCCTGTGTGCAGAGATTTCAGCAGCATGTGTGTTTTAAGGTAATTTGATATGTTGCCATTTTCTACTGTTACAGTTTACTGGCATGCTCGAAGGACTATGAGTATTTGGGTGTGTATGTGTGCATGTGTGTGCAGCAATTTCCCCCAAAAAGTAGTAAATTAGTAAAAAGTGTAAGATTTTCTTTTTTGCTTTATCTTTTATTGCTTTCTTTGGGATTTTTATGTTTTGCTTCCATGGAAGATTTTTATTTTGACAACTGATACTAATGATTTCTGCAGTTGTTCCACTTAATAAAATCTGAAAGTTTTTCTTTTTTGACGGATTTAAAAGTTGTGCAAGTTTTAGCTTAACAAAAATGTTCTTCTTTCATAACAAATTAAGACATTGCTAAGCAAAAGCAGAAAAAGTTTGAATTGTGAATCGAGTGGCGTGCTTAACATCAGAAGCTGAAAAAGTTTTCACATGCAATCACTCCAGCTCACGGCAAATATTAGGAATACAAATGATTTTTTTGTTTAAGTCTAAATATAATTAAAAAATAAAATCAAGGTTCAAAAGGTTGATTCTGGTAGAAAAGTAAGACATGTTTTGGCATTTTGAAAAATAATGAGTTAAGAGGAGGCTAAAGCTTTTTCCTGTGGCTTGTTGTTTTAGGGAATAAATATGAGAAGCGATAGAAATCTTGCAGTTTAGGTAAATAATGTCTTCAGCATTTTACTGCAGAAGTTTACGAAGAACAATTTTTATAAACATTCTTCATATGGGTTATTTATATTTAGCCACTTACGAAAACCATAGAGGGTTGCAATATTTTACAAAAAACATTAGCCATAAGATTCTGCCATAAGTTTCTAAATATACCAAAGCTCGAAATTATTTAAAACTTGAAATGCGGTTCAGGAAAAATTTCTTGCTGGTCTACTCTATAATTCGAAACCCAAGAAAATCCTTTCCTTTAGGGTGTTATTGAGATACAAATTCGAAAGAAGGTTTATTCGTTTCGAATTAAAGAGTCGACCCCCAAAATCGCTAGAACTTTTTTGTTACTTTCACTTCAACCGGAACATTTTTAAATGGTTCCGAATCAGACAAGTTTGGATTGTATGAAAAATCGTACAATTGTATCAACTTCATCATCCCTGATCTATTGTTTATTCCTCTTGCTATTGCTCTTGCTCTCTCTCCCTCTCACTATATTTTTGGACTATCCAAATTTTCGCAAATATATCATAGAACAAACTTCAATTAAATTCTTTACATGTGCTTCTGGCCATTTTTAGGGTTCCGTACACTAAAGTTGAAAAGGAACCATATTGTTTTCGCTACGATGTCCGTCTGTCCGTCACAGGCTGTTATCTTGAGAACCGTAAGTCCATATTTACACTATGCAACTCTTATTGCTAAGCTGATTAGTTTGACGGAGAGAGAGACGAGGGGAACAGTAACGTTTCTTTTCCCGTCGTCCCTCTTTCCTAACAAGGTAATCAGCTTAGCAGTAAGACTTGCATAGTGTAAATTAGTACTAAGAGATACAGACCTGAAATTTTCACAGAATATATGAAACTTTGGAAACATTTGAAATTTTCAAAGTTAGTGTATTTTTATACAAACTAAACCAATTAATATTGAAATTTAAAAAATCAAAAGTAAAGGGTATTCTATCAGTAAATGTAATTTTTAACATGTAATTTTGAGAAATTGCGGTATCTTGGAAACCGTAAGAGGCAAACTCTTAACATTTTCAAAAACGCTTAAACTAAAAAGTACCAAAATAAAAAATCGCCAAGAATAAAAAAATCGCTAAAACGAAAAAAGCGTTAAAATTAAAAAAATGGATAAAACAAAAAAAATCGCTAAAAACCGAAAAAAATCGACGAAAAAACACCGAAATTAAAAAAAGAAAAAATTCGAAAAAAAAATCCAGACGAAAAAAAAATCGCTAAAACTAAAAAATGGCTAACACTAAAATAAATCGCCGAAAACCGAAAAAAATCGACGAAAAAAAACGCCGAAATTAAAATTTGGCCTTTTAGCCAAAAATCTAAAAAAAAAATCCAGACGAAAAAAAATCGCTAAAACTAAGCATTCCTTACTATCTGTGTAGGTACTATATTGCCACACATTGTTATCTCTGTATTATATTTCCTGCAAAACAAAATTAACTGGCAACATTTGACACCTTATTTGCAAATAGTTTTCTTGAGTTATTAACTTACAATAAAAAAGTTATACGGCAACGCTTTCGACTTTCTGTTTTCTGATAGTTGAAAAAATTATGCTACACCCTTAATAATTTTTCCCCACAAAATCCTCCCACTATTACTAATTTAATCCACAACAGTGTTAATTATTTTTGCATAATTGGGCCTCTTAAAAAACATAAAATCATTTCCGGTCTTCAAACAGGGGCAAAAAAGCTTTTAAAATATTTCCCTTTATTAGTATTTATTTTTTTTTATCTTGTTACGCCATTATAAAATTAATGAAATTACATTTTGTTTTCCTCATGATTTAACAAATTTGATTAATACACATTTTTCATTTTCATGTTATTTTAAAAATGTTTTTTTTTCTTTGCAAGATTTTCAAATTATTTAAGTATATTTATTGCTGGAATTTAAAATGTGCTCGACTATAAAATATAAAGAAGTTTTTAACGCAGAAAAAAAATATGTTAAGTCACATCATATTTCAATTAATCCCCTAAAATTTTAAATAAAATCTACATTAGCATTCTTCTCGAAAAAATATAAAAAAAAAAAAAATATGCTGAAAGCATAGCGAAAAGACAGTGTGCTCGTTCCACTCCACTAATCCAAGTTACTTAGCAGCATTATAAATGAATAAAGGCAGATGATGTAGAGAGTATAATTTTCAGCAGACGCAGAAAATTGGGGAAAAATTCAAATAATTTACTTTTGTGTGCCTCGGTTTAAAAATTAATGAGGCTCAGCATTTTAAGTAACTATACTTTACATGATTCAGTGCTTTTGCTGCCGGTTTGGCGGGTGTGTGTGTGTGCTTGTTTGTTTTTGTTCCCCTATAAAAAGCCACTTAAAGCTTTAAATAAACAACAACGAAAAGAATTTTAAATAAAACATTTAGTTGGAATTTTAAAACAAAATTTATGATATGAAAAAAGGAAATTGACAAGATACCTCAAAGAGACATAAGAAAACAAGTAGATAGATAACGAAGGTGTAGAATAATCTCAGTTCCTTTGGAAAGCGCTTTGTTTTTATTAAATCACTAAACAACCTCATGCTCATTTAATCCGCTTTGACGTGCCATATTATTATTTTTATAATTTTGGCTTATTTTTTATTAACAAGAAAAACATTTTTGCTCTTAAAATGCTATTAAGACAGTCATTAAGTCATTATTAGCCTAGTCCCTGCCCTGTTGACCAAGTCTGCAAAACATTGTGGAAGAAGCGATAAATGCGTTAAAATGACTATAGTACATTAAACTCATGTTGTTTCAACCTGAAATAACTTTGATTCCACATGGTTGTTCTTCGTGTTATTTCAGTATACAATTCTTTTCAAATAACTTTTATTTAACATGATTGTTCATTTTGATTTAACAGTATTGAAATGTCAAATCAACATGAAATAAAGTTAAATCAAAAGGAAAACATTTTTTTTGAAGAATATTGTAAAGCATATTTAATTATCATGAAGCAGATATGAAACCAAATCATTGACGAAAAATTTTAAATTAAATATGAACTTTTTCTGTGCACAATAAAAGCCACAGCCCAGGTATACAATCAATTATTTTCCTGGCCTATTGTTTTAAGAAAGCTTTAAAACTTGCTTGGCTGCTGGTAGGTTTAGCAAACTCTCTGTTACTCATATATACTGCTTTTTTGGCTCCTTTCCGCCAGCAGCGGCAATAAACCTGCACTTTCGTTATATAATTCAACAAAAAAGAAAAACACTAATAAAAATATTCATTCTACTTAACACTCCGCCTTCACCCATTAAAATAAATGTTGCACACCAGCGGCAGCATTCAGCATTCAGAAGACAAATTGAAATTTCTATAGCTAATATTATGTTTAATAATTAATGCCAAAAATGAAAATTGAAATTAGTTTTACACTTTGCTTCTCTAATACCAGCAACAAATTAAAAAAATAATAAAAAAAAATTTAAACAAACATGCTCGTACAACTGCAGCAGAATATTTAAATTGTAGAGCTGTTGTATTTGCCGAGAGGATATGGCTTTGAATAGACGCTTGTAGAAGAGTGAACAAAAAAATTTAAATATTAAAAACGTTAAAGTAAAATGAAAAATTTTATAACTCGAACTTATTGCCATTCCTGCATTTGGAGAAGAGATTATGTCTGTATTTGAGTTTCATAATACGAATATCATTGCTTTTTTATTTTTCGCTTTTGCCTTTATTGGTGTTGATACCGTATTCATCTTGGGGAATCATATAAATTGTATAAACATGCCTTGAATGTGTAGTTGGGAATTATGCAGGTAATATACGTACATGTGTGTGTCTGTGTCCACACAACAGTGTGTAAGATAATTGAACGTACAGAAAAAAAATCAAGGTATTCTTTTTTGTATTAAATATTTTACCCAAATTAATTAGTTAGAAGGGTTGGTATAAAATTCTGCCTTCTGATGGTCTATATTTTTTTTTTTCATGCGTATATTTATTTATGGTATCTTCAAAAAATGAACTAACAATAAGTTTTCAAATCTATGGCCTATATAATGTTTAAATAAAAAAATACATTTACGGTCAGTGTCACGCCCATTGTAAACAACAGTGTTTTAGAGTGCTGCTGCTACTCTACTGATTTATGGCAAAAAAAAAAAAAAAATGTTTACCAAAGAGATAAACTTCCCCTTAGGCCGGTTTTATTTAACATTGCCTACGCCTAGAGTCCTTGTATGACATAATTTTCTATTTAAAAAGGGCGCAAAAATGCTGCTGCTTTTTTTTTTTGAGTTTAATAAAAACTTTTGTATATTATTTATGCAAGCTTGTCGCAAAATTACCCACGATGTCGACAACGTTCGACTTGTCCAACACTTATTTACGTACATTCAAAGCAAAAACAAATTTTAATATTTTGTTGTTGTTTCAAATATAAGTGTGACAAAAGTCGAACATTGTCGACATTGTGGGATTAACCCTTTATTACTTCCCGAATGCCAACCACGGACCCCTAAAAGCTTTTTAAATATTTATTAGGTCCGCCATCTAATGTTTTTTTTTCAACTAGTGCTTATTTCGTGCATGGTAAGACTTAGCTCATGTCTGATTTGACAAATAATTAGTTTTATCCTTCCGCTGAACGAATATGGTTGTGTATACGCTTGAACAACGCTGGGAAATATTGCCTGCGATCGACTTACAGAAGATGCCGATTTTGCCAAAAAAAATTATCTTTTCAGATGAAGCTCATTTTGATCTTGGCGGGTATGTAAACAAGCAAAATTGTCGCATTTGGGGCACAGAAAACCCGCACGCATACATTGAAAAGCCGACGCACCCGAAACGAGTCACTGTTTGGTGCGGATTTTGGTCCAGAGGCATAATTGGGCCAATGAGCAAGGAGTGGCCGTTACAGTCAATGGCGATCGTTAAGGCCACGACTCACTATCATACAAAGTCGTGCGATCTACGAAAAAGTACAACCCTGGTGTGTTATTGTCTTTGTCTTTTGAAAATTTTCATAAACTCCATCATACCAGGGGTGTATTTTTTCGTAGATCGCACGACTTTGTATGATAGTGTATCACGGCCTTTATCGGGCCATGTTGAACGAATTTTTGTTCGCAAAAATTTAAGAGGAGGATATTGGCAACATTTGGTTTCAACAGGACGGTGCTACGTGCCACACAGCCGAAGCTACACTCGATGTTTTGCGCCCTATTTTCAAAAACAAAACGTTATCTGGCGGAATCTGTATATAATTTTATTAAATATAAGAACATGGTATGCTTATACTTTTCTTGCCAACTGTAGCGAGTGCTTTGCAAAATATAGTTTAAAACTTTGATTTTCTCTTCTAGTGCTTGCAAACAAAAGATTTTTTTTTTGCTTGATTTTTTAATGGTGTTTTTTTCTTCATTTGATATTTATTTCAATAGTTATTTTTTGAAAGGTTAAACGTACGAGTATTTAGTTTGTTTTAGTTCTGTGTTATTTGTGAATTTCTGTTATTTTCATTTTGTGCTCGAATTGTTAATTTGTTTTTTCTAACAGATTTACTTGCTTTTGTTTGTTTGCATTCAGTTGAAATATTTTTGGTTTTGTTTTAAAATTTAGTTTTTTTCTTCAGTTTTTCCTTGCTTTAGTGGCGGTTGTTTATCATCATTTAATCCATAAGATAAATTGACTTTGAATCCTTTTTCAGCGTTGGCTTCTTCAGTTACTGTTTTGCTGTTTATTTTTATATGTTTTCATTTCTTGTTTTAAATTGTAAGCGCCATTGACTTCCCCTTATAAGTTACATTCATTTGCACAAAAAATTGGCATTTGTACAATTGTTGTTTTTGTGTTTTGTGTGAAATGTTTTAAGATTTATTTTTAAAGAAAAAATTTATGGATTTTTAACAACTTACTATACTGTTTTGCAATTTATTAAAAAAGTTGTTGATAATCTTACCTGTAAGTGGAAGAATGCAAAAAAAAAATTAATTAATGCGAGTTCAGTTTAATTGGGCGTTTAAAATAAATGGTTAATTTCAAAAAGAATTAGAAAAAAATATAAAATTAAAAAAAATAAATTCATTACCTTTAAAAAGTAATTTATGCAAAAAAAGTACTACATCAAAAAACAATTAAAAAAAATTAAAATTTTCTTTTTGAAATTCAGTATCTTGACTAAAAAAATTATTTTTCCAAACATTTTATTAAAAAAAAAATACTTTAAAAGCTTTTAAAAAGATGCTTTTTCTGAAAAGATAAAGTGCTGCTGCCACGAACTTTCATTTGCTTTGAATGGTGCTATTGTGAATATAACTCATTGTGAATATTCAAAATAGTGCATCAGCTGAGACAAATATACAATACAAATTGCCAAAATTAAAAATAATATAAAAATATATTTTTAAATTGAGTACAAAATTAAAATTAAAGCAAAATTTGGTAACAATATACAGTGGTGCAAAAAAAAAGTGATACTTCTGTATGTTCTATATCCCACGAGAAATTTAAACCCTCGGAATTATCCCAGCCTTGTTGTTATACAATTCTATGGCATTTCTGAACAATTTAATTTAACGTGAAATATAGAACATTCCTCAATAACTATTTTTGTGATATATCAAATAGTTGAGGAGGAAGAGTCAACTTTTCAGCACACATTGTTCGATAGAAAATTGGCAGTTCAACGCAAGTTTCGATGGTATTGCCAAATCAGAATAAGAACTGGATATTCAATGCATAATTCTCAATAGTCAGCGAACATCAAAAATCAAATGCAGCTCACAGTGAACGAAGCCGGTCGGCTGAGAGAAGGCCGCCGCCGACTATTTCTGAATAGTATCAGCCGCCGCCAAAACAATGATCCTCTTGTGCTACTTGCGAGTTATGGAGAAGTTATTGAGAGAGGGTAATAGGAAAGTAATAGTGATAGAGAAGACAGCTGGTGCGAAGTAAGTGAGAGAGGAAAGCTTAATTCGTTTTCAACTCTGCTTTTTTCACGTTTTTAATAATGTGTCAATGAGGCGTATTAAATTATCGAAACTGTGCCGATAATTCTGCTATACAATACAATGCTGTTACATTAGGATTAGCATCCGCTGAAACCAGTGTAGTTCAGTGACCAGAATCACTGGAACTTTTCCTACAACAACTGATACAAAGGCACTAATGCACATCAGAAAATGCGTGGTGTTGTTTGTTATTTAATAACTGTCGGAGACCAGTCTCGAACCCAAGACCTTCGGCTTCGGCTTTTGTAGTCAACGTGCTAACTACTTCAGCCAACGCTGCCTCTGCTTGGGCTTAGCTGCTTTTTTTTAAACAACACCTCTTTTTTTAAAACATTCCCTTTTTTAAATCAATGAAAAAGTATGTGCCAGCTTCTGACATTACAGGTACCCAGGAAGAAATTGTGACTTTGCGCAAAAAATAAATACAAAATTACGACTCTTCCAAAATTTTTATACCAGCACAGTACTGCAAACACAAAAATATGACTTAGTAATCCTATACAACTACAACACTGTTCGGAGTTAGTTTCCCAATACTCCGTTTATAATAATTCTATAACGCTACAATACCGTTGATACAAAAATTTTATTTTAGTTGGGAAATTTCCATTGACGACCTTATAATTTTGTAGAGTGTTGTGAAAACATTGAAAGCAAGAGTCGGAGGTCATTCGGTCATTCGGCGTTATCATTTTAATGTTATGAGTGCATTGAAATGTTGGTAAACAGATGTTGTACTAATGTTAGTTGTACCCGCAGACCATCGTAGCAACGTCGTGCTGATTGTCTTTTTCCGCCTGGGTAGGTAAGATATTTTGTTGCCATTATCCGAGTTTAAGCCGACATACATCAGCCGCCGTCAGATTTATTTCCGGGTAGTCGCTTCCGAGGTTTCTTTAGCTCAAACCGACTTTTAGCCGCCGTCGTAGATATTTTTGATCAGCTGCCGCCGACGTTTAATCAGTACCGGCTTCGTTCTCTTGCAGCTCACAATAAGCGCCTTAAGGATTTAATAAGTTGCAAGATGCACCAGAAATAACTGAACTAATTGTCAAACTACAAAAAACCAATTAGGTTTACCCTCATTTCTTATATAAAATATTTGTTTAAGCATTTTTTTCTTTCATATTTTTCTTTAAATTTTTGCTGTTTACTTGAAATATGATTCAGCATTCGGTAAAATTTAGTTACCCAACAAATGTGCAATATCACTTATAAAATCTTAGGTACACTTATTAATAACATCATATGAAACTTACATGAAGTTGTTAGATTTCAAATTTAATTTCAGAAAGCTAATTTCAACAATAATTAAAATGTGACGACGTTACACAAACAATTAAGTATAATTCAAGCAGTTGCAGGCAGCAGTTGCTTTACTTTAACCTGGCTGAAAATAATGGCGAAATAGAAAAATTAAACAGGAGACAAGAAAACAAAAAACAAAAAGAAACTACTAAGAAATACAAAACTGTAAACGTAAAACACCTCAAATGCATAGAAGTGAATGGAAAAAAATAAATAAAACACAATTATATTGCAGTTGACACACTGCAAGGGTAGAACCAGCAACGAACAACATCTTGATTGTTGTTGTCACCGTAGTAAGTAATTAACAATTCCTTCTTGGGTCCTTTTCCTTTATATTTTCCTCCTGCTGCTGCTGCTGCTGTGTACTTGTTTTGTTTCGCTGCTTACTTTGGTCTCTTATATTATTAGTTACAATAGATGAGTGCTTTTAAGTGACTATTCATGTGCATGTGTCCATGCGTGTGAGTGCAATTCTGAGTGTGTGTGTGTGTATGTGTTTAACGGAAGCAGTGTTGTCGTTTCGTTACATTTTAAGTAATTTTTGAACTCAGAGTTTCCGTTATATATTGAAATAAGCGATAATGATTTATTAGGATCTAAAGCAAAAGCTTTATTTGTACTTTAATTTTTCAATGAATGTGTGATGAATGTAACTGCCGTATTCTAAAAATAAATCAAACCAATTCACATATTCCATTTGCAGAAAAGTTTCGTATATAAGGCAGAAATCTACATCAACTGACACCACACACAGTGGACCAAACACAGAAGAACGCTGATGATGAAGGTTTTAGTGGCCTTCGAAAACGGCTGGCTGTTCCGTTCAACTATGTGTTGTCAGAATATTTACAACTAACTTTGATGTTATTTGTTCATTAATAATTATCACATGTAATTTGGCTTAAAAGGCAATACGAACATTAGCCTGTTCAATTCATTAAATATAGAAATAAATCATTTTGTTTTAACAAAATTTCCATAAAAAATTTTGCCTAAAACATATTAAACATAAATGTTGCTTAAATAAATTATGCTATTAGTTTTGCTTTGCATTCAATGACTGAATTTGTAAGCCTGTTGTTAGCTTTGAAATATTGAAAAAATGTTAGATATTAATGTTATAATATTTTACCTGGCAACATTCGAAGCAAGTTCAAATTTTACTAGTATAATGCCAGTTATATAAGAGAACAACTTCTTACATGACTGCAGTGCACATCCGGTTAGTTGGTTGGTTCGCTGGCTGGTTATTTGAAAAAGAAAGGAATAATAGAGACGAAAAGAAGGTGCCAAAGGAAGGTCCTGAAGAAACGGTAACAAAGACGTACAACAGAAACAACAACAACAACAACAACTTTAGCAGCATTATGCTGCAATATGTTGAGTAAACACACTGTTAATGATGATGACGTGGACGAGAACGTTACGGAATTAACAAAAATTAAAAAAAAACCAACTATTAAAATGTTTTACAATGAGAGCATTTTATTTTAAATGCAACAAAATGTTAAGTGGCACAATTGAAATAAAATGTTTTTTTCTTCTTTTAGCTGCTCACTGACACACACACACACAAACACACTTTTCAGTTGTTTGTTCTACACACTGTTGAAATATTTATAAAGGCAATTCAAATAAAAAAAAATGCATATACTCGTATATTTTTAATGAGTTGTAGAATTATTAAAAGAAAAAAATTAAAAAAAAAAAACAAATGAGCTTAACTTTTGAGTTTCTGGTTGGCAAATTTAATGAATGCGACATTTAGGTCGAATTCGTTAAGTGTAAAAAAGTGTATATTATTTTAGGTTTTGTTGCAAAAGTTATAAATGATTTTTTTTATTCGCTTGTTTGAAATGACTGCATTGGCTAAAGAAATTTTTATTGTTATAGTTTTAATTTGAGGCGCTTTATTAATTGTATATTTATAGCAATATTTATGTTAAACACAAAATCGTTTACCGAGAGCTGATGATGGCAGACTAAATTTGAAGAAAAAATGCTAAAAGTCTTTAATCTTTAAAGAGCAGTCATGATTTGAAATATATAAGTAACACCTGCAATTAGTAAGTAAAAGCTAAAAAGTCCTTTAAAACAATATTATTGAGCTCCAAAAAAATTTTCTGCAGCATGAGATCTTTCAATAAGAGCTCGCATGTGAAAGGTCTCACTTTTATTTAGTGAGTCAAATTTAATCACAAGTTTCAGTATTCTAACAGTTAGTGTAATTTTCACTATGTAATTTTGACAAATTGCTGTATCTTGGAAACCGTACTAGACAAACTTGAAATTTACAAAAAAAGCTAAAACTGAAAAATCCCAAAATTAAAGAAATTCGGAAACGAAAAATCGTCAAAAAAAAGAAGGCCTTAAATGAAAAAAATATATAAAAATGAAAAAAATTTATAAAAAAAAATACCGTTATTAAAAAAATCGCCAAAATTTAAGAAATAGAGAAAAACTGAAAAAAATCTCCGTAAACGAAAAAAATCGCCAAAACTAAAAAAATCAGCAAAAACCCAAAAAGTGACCATGACTAAAAAAAACAACTGAAAAAATCGTCTAAACCGAAAAAAAACGCAAAACAAAAAAAAACGCCAAACCTTAAAAAGTCGCCATAAAGCCCCCCGTAGACGACATGTTTTTTACATTTGACTTGCCATATTTCCCAGTCTAAAACATGTACATGTCGTGTGGTACCTTTAAAACATTGCTTCTGTAAAAGTCAGACGCAAAGTCTTATGACAAAATTTCTGACATCAGCTGTTTTTCTTAAGCAAAATATGTCGTCAAAAATCTAAGCCGTGAGGAAACATTCAGCGGCGTTCCGATATTGACGGAAGCATTAGCCGCCTAAAGTCGATATATTACAACATTGATATATTTATGTTTTTTTAACTATTAAATAACAATCATGTACATGCCATAAAATTGCATTCCATATTTATATCCTAACATGATTTCTTCGAATTTAAAGAAAAATTCTTTAAAATGAGTGAACTTTTTACGTCGTAAAAACACTCCATTTTGAAACGGAGAACGACATAGTTTTGTGCAAAAATATTTAAATTTTTTTTTATATTTGATTTTGCTTTAATTGCAGATATAATTGAAATAATGCTGCACACTGCAATTGTATTATTTTCTGAATTCATTTTACAACCACTTTTAACAAAATATTTAATAAAATTTGAGCAAGATCAGCTGTTGGATACAAACGCGGACAATGTCAGACGTATTTGTACATGCACGTTTGTGACCGAATATTATAAACCTTCTGTAAAACACAAATTTTGACAGACATGCAGAATTACATCTGAGTTGAAAAGTTGACATGTCAGACGTAAAAAACATGTCGTGTACGACCTGAAAAAACTGCATCTCTTAAAAATTATCTGGAAGGTCTTGATGTTACACCAGCATCTAATTATTCTTTGTGGCGCGCTGCGAGGAAGCTTAAAACACCCGTTGAGTTTAAACCACCCCTGCGCACTTCTACCGGAGGTTGGCAAGAAACGATACTGAAAAAGGTAACATATTTGCTGAGCATTTAAAAACCGTATTTACCCCAAACACATGTATGGGTGTTGCTGATTTGCCATGTGTAGTTGCTCTACCCCCTCGTCCCTTAAAGTTTAAGATGCGTGATGTACAAAAACTAATTGCTGAACTCAACCCAAAAAAAGCTCCGGGTATTGATGAAATTAGTAATAAGATGCTGATGAAGTTGCCTCGTATTGCAATTAGAATTCTGCTATTCATTTTTAATGCCATTTTAAGACTGGAGTATTATCCACACAGCTGGAAGCTTGCCAAGGTCAAAATGATTCCAAAGCCGGGCAAAGATCTTACCAAGGGTGAGTCATACAGGCCAATAAGTTTACTGCCAACAATGTCAAAGCTCTTCGAAAAGTTACTCATGATCAAATTGTCCCCAATTCTAACTGATAATGCGTGCATACCGGATCATCAATTTGGTTTTAGAAGTCAGCATAGCACCATTGAACAAACGCATAGATTGGTTCAATTTATAAGAAGAACACTCGAAGAAAAGAAGTATTGTTCTGCCCTCTTTATTGATGTTTCTCAAGCATTTGATAAAGTGTGGCATAGAGGCCTAATTTTAAAATTGAAGACATATCTACCAATAAACATTGTTAATCTTCTGCAGAGTTATATTCTTGCTCGAAAGGTCACTGTTGTGGAAGGAGACTTCATGAGTGCGTCCGAATCAATCTCATCCGGTGTGCCACAGGGGAGCATACTGGGCCCAGTCTTGTATTTGATTTATACTTGCGATATGCCTTTGAGCAGCAGTATCCATACATCTACATTTGCTGATGATACAGCCTGCCTTAGTATGCACGAAAACCCTCACGAGGCTTCCCGATATCTACAAGAACATATTACACAGCTGGAATTATGGTTAAACTAATGGAGAATTAAGGTAAACGAACAAAAGTGTGTTCAGGTAACATTTACTCTGCGAAAAGATACCTGTTCACCCATTCGAATCAATAATCAAGTTGTTCCTCAACATTCACATGTAAAATACCTTGGTATACACCTTGACCGACGGATAACATGGAAACTAAAATTAACTCAGTTACATTGGCTGATTGGTAGAAATTCAACCCTGAGTCTAGATTGCAAACTTTTGATATACAAGTCGCGTTTGAAACCTATATGGTGCTACGGAATTCAGCTATGGGGCACTGCTTCAGCTTCAAATGTAGAGAAAATCCAACGAAGACAAAACAAAATTTTACGGTTAATAACATCGGCTCCATGGTACATAAGAAACTCAAATTTACATCGTGATCTAAATATGCCAGAAGTGACTGAAGAAATTGCAAAATACTCAGGCAAATATTTAACTAAACTCGAGTCACACCCTAATCCGCTTGCTCGAAATATCTTGAACTTTACCGGACACATCCGCTTAAAAAAGAGGGACACAAGGGCTCTAATACTTACCACACCAGATGAAACTGTTTGAAATAATTTTTTTATTTTTTGCTTTGCACAACTCTTATGTATTATGAATTACTATCACTAAGTTTATGTCTGACACTGGTCGGGCCTAATAATTATATTTAGATTTAAGATTTGAATACTTATTGTTAGTTCATTTTTGAAGATACAATAAATAAATATATGCATGCATAAAAAAAAATAAAAAAAAAGTGTACGACCTGCTTAAGCAAACAAAAAACGCCAAAACTGAAAAAGTCGCCATAAGCAAACAAAAAGCGCCAAACTAAAAAAATTTTTATTATTTAAAAAACGTCAGCAACCAAAAAAAACGGCAAAACGCTAAAACCACTAAAACTAAAAAAAAAACGCCAAAACGTTGTTTACAATATAACTAACAACTAAAATTTATTAAATCAATCTTTGTAACTTTTCGTTAAATAAAAAGTAAATAATATTGTATATACATTGGCAATAAGTTAACAACTTATTGATTGAAAGATTAGTACTTTCATTTCCTTAGTGACACTGCCAAAATTATAGACTAATTGCTTGAGGAAGCCGCAAGAGTGCTAAACCTAATATCGTTATCTTCGTCAAGTAGTCGGGTAACAGGCCTAACTATTAATTGAATTTAAATTCAAACATTTTAAAACTTACCGACTTGAACCCTTCAAATATGACTGACTACAAACAAAATCATAACATCCACACCCATCCATGCTCTGTATGCTAAGAACCTTTTATGCCTATTGCCATTGTATGCGGTCTTTACTTTACTGTTATGAGCTGAGCTCTAGAACAATGGAATTTTCAAGTAGAACTGAGAAGAAGAAGAATAAGAAGAATAAGAAAAAATTCATAATAAATTCCTTTAGAATTTAGAGAACATTACACTTTCTACTACATACTCGTATACGAGTTTTGCGTCAAGTAACACTGCAAAAAATTCTATAGAAAAATGTTTCGGCTGCTGCAGTACGAGTTGCGGCTGTGTCAGTATGTGTATGAGTGTGTGTGTTTATGTGTGTGTGCTTATGCGTTCGTTCATTTAACAATAGAATTTATTGGTGGAGACCACTTTTTAAGCCACAACGTTAAAAATAAATGAAAAAATAACTAAATGATAAGACGTTGTGCCACTTGAAGCAAACAATGCCTTACAATACTGCTAACATAGACAACAAAATACAAAATACTCTTGCTGAGCATAGCAAAAATATTCACACATACGAGTGCATACAAGCAATAAACGGCGTGACGAAAATGTGTGTTAAGTTTTATTATTTAAGGTTTTTTCCGGCTTTGTTCCACTTCCCTGAGAGCAGAATACAAAACAGACAGAGTGAGGTAAAAAATAGTTAATTTTTTATATCATAGTAGGAAAAATTTCTAAAAATGGCATATACATATGTGCATACAAACTCATATGAAGTCAGCATATCCCAGCAAACATTGAGGTGTAATAAGTGGTCTGATTAAATTTATGCAAAATTTTAACTTGTAGGCGATTTTGCGGTAACATAAAAATTATCACATACATATGTATAATTTGGCTTACAGAGCGATATAAACTTTAGCCTTATTTACCAAGTTTACCCATATAAGTTCCCTGTTTTTATTGCTCTTTGGTATCTGGTGTATTGCAACTTAAAGGTTTGGTGTCATTTGTGCTGATGATACGTTCACAACGAAACTCAGTAAATCACTTTTTAAGTAATGAAATTTATGGCACAGAGACGACACAGTATTAAGCAAGCTTTTCTTTGGTTTCGATGCTGGTATTTTACGTAAAAAATAATGTTTAATCAGCGCAAGAAATTAATTTTTTCCCGTTTTCGTTTAAATTAATAAGGGCGTGCAAACTAATAGACGACGCTTCTCTAAAATACGATAGCAGTTTGTGCCTCGTAACAACTATTCAAGTCAAATTCTTTTTTTTTTTTTATCAATTTGTGAAACACAGGATGAGTAAGAAAAAATAATTATTTTTTAGGGTTCCGTACACCAAAGATGAAAAGGAACCCTACTGTTTTCGCTACGATGTCCATCCGTCTGTCTGTGACAGGCTGTTTTTTCGAGAACCGCAAAGAGCTAAGGATCTGAAATTTTAACAGAATATGTAAAACATTGGCGGCTCAACATATATATATATATATATATATATATATAAAAATGCAGTTAAAAATTAAAAGCTGTTCTAAAGCGAGCAACGAAACATGTTGAAATCTTAATTTAATATACAGACAATTATATCTAGACACTTGAAATTTTCAAAGTTAGTGAATTTTTATGCAGACTGCAACAATTAGCACTGAAATTTAAAAAAATCAAAATTAAATTTGACTATGTATATAGTTTCGATAACTTGCTGTAGCTTGGAAACCGTGAGAGGCAAAAATGCTAAAACTAAAAAAAATATCAAAAAATAAAAAAAAGCCGAAACGAAAAATCGCCAAAATGAAAAAACCGCTTAAATGAAAAATATCACCAAAAAATAAAATAAATCGCATAAGTGCCAAAAAAAATCACCAAAAGTAAAAAACTCGCCAAAAACTAAAACAAGTCTAAAAAAATCGCCAAAACGAAAAAAAAACGCAAGAAAGAAAAAAATTAAAAAGACGCACAAAAACCCACAAAAAGTTAAAGAAAATCGCCAAAGCGAAATAAAAGCGCCAATACGAAAAAATCGCCAAAAAGCAATAAGCACCATGAGGAAGGAAACTTTCGTGTGCGAGTCAAAACCGAACTTTGCTGAATTATTTTTTTTTTTTATTTATGTTTTGTTACTTTATTTAATTTTTTATATGGTTATTTCTGTTTAAAATAGAACAACAATTTCTCTCACGTTAAAGAAAGTCACGGTGCTATCAAACTATTCGAGTATTATAAAAAAAAAATTGAATTGAATAACTTTTGTTTGCTGGTATCTGTTTCCTTTTTTTTATATTTCACCACATTTATTTTCGTCTTAATGAAAGTTTAACAGTTCTTAAAAAAGCGCCCGCCATAAATGTACCTGAAAATAACGTCTAGAAGCTGAATCTTATACGAAATTTACACCTGCACGAAATCAAGTATATTTCAATTGAAATCTTTATCAAAAAAACCATTGACTGAAAGTTTTCCTAAACTAGAACCAAACAACTGCAATGTAGCCAATTCACGCACCTTTTAAAGTAGAGGTTTACTTTTTTTTTCAAAATTATTATAAGTTTTACTATATCTTAGATAGATTTCAGTTTCTGTGGCCGAGTAGCCTATCAGTCCATAGACAACATTTCACGAAATCTAGTGACAAGGAAGACTTTGTTTTTTTAAGGAAAATCTATTCGAAATCTACTACATTTTTTCGAGATCTTGTACTTACTCAAATGTAAACTCACTTTAAGGCTTAAGAGCTCCTTAAATCAGCTGATAAGCTGCATTCCATTCTGTTTGTTTTTCTTAGCATAGTGTCCACACCTGATGAATTTATATCATGATGAATGTCAAATTGATATCATGATGATATTCATCTTGATATCAAATGTCATTTTATGTGTCACTGTGCATTTAACATTTATTTTTTAAATAATTTTCGATTAAAATAGGCGGCACGACAATTATTTGTGACCATGAAATTAAACAACACGCAAATTAGATATTTTTGGCAATTATTTTACAAATATTTGTTTGATTCATTATGATATAAAATCATCAACGTCTACACCTTTCTGTTACTATTAATGACAAAATGACAGTTGCTCGGCCGACATTATATTACGAGTTATGATATAAAATCGTAAGGTGTGGACACTATTTAAGGTTCATCAATTCTGATTTTATTGCAGCAAAAACAAGCAGATGTAACTTGAGATATTGTATCTTTGTCAGGTTATAATTAACTTGTAACCTCTTTAAGTATCTTATTAAGAGGCACATATGTATGTATGTGGCGCAGAATTATTCCTACATGATGATGATTTTTAGACTTTCGGGCATTTTTTTTAATTTCTTTACTCTCTTCATTTAACTGCCAACGAAATAAAACTAATAAATGTATACATTGAAACATATTCTGCATTATGCTCTAGACACTTAAGCAAACACATATACTTGTCTATGTACAAAAAAAAAAAATAATAATAAACAAGAAAAAGTAAAATATGTTCAAGAGTCCTTATAAAAGTTTAAAAAAAAAATGTGACAAGCGCCGGTTGTTGCATAGTGAAAAAAATACGGAAAACGTGTTCAATGGCTTGTTATTCATTTCGTTTATTCTACAAAAGGGAAACTTTAACAAATGTATCTTTTTTTTAAATTGCGGAGTGGGGAATTTTTTTGAAGAGGAAATAATTTGCTTTAAATATTAGTTTAAATTAATGGCTGCAAAAATGAAAGATCACAGGCCAAATTTTTTTAGGTATTGCATGTAAGCTTAAATGATTGGAGACTAAAATTTGGATTGCAATCATGTCTGAGCAGGTCTGATCATGCACTATATCATTATGCAATAATATATGTATGTAGGTACCCGTGAATCTACAACAAATGTACAATAAATAAAACAACAGGGGTTTTTATTGCTGTTTTGTGATGAAAACTGTCAAAAAACCAAAAGAAAACAAGAAACAGGTACTTGCGTTTTCTCTTGGCTTTGCAAAGATTTATTTGCTCAGTTGGCCATGTCTTTAAGACATCTTTGACGACGGTTACAAGACAATGGGAAGTCGTATAAGACATATTGAAGACAGCTCCATACAAATCGTCGAGGTCACACAAGACGGGATGAGCGACAATGTCGCTCAGATTGTCGTTAACACGGCGCTATATTGAAGACAAAACGAGGGACATTGTCACTCAGATTGTCCTCAACAAAGTTTTATTGGCAACAAAACGTGTGACATTCTCGCTCCGATAGTCATGAACGACGATTTCCTTTAAATTTTCGATTAGAAAACCTGTCGTACATTAATCGTCGAAGACAATCTCGTCTGCGACAATTTGGCCAACTGGGTGTATTAGTATTATTGTATCATGCACTATATCAATTTCTGTTCTCGAGAGGTGAGAAATTTCTCTCAAAGCCAACAAAAAATCAAGATATATGACAAACGTTTCAACGTTAGGTAGAATCTCCAATAGCTTTCGATCTGTGGCTGTCAAGAAATTAATGTATAACTCGTATTTTTCTTTTTAATAAATTTATTTTAGCACACTAAAGAATAATTTATTTATGTTTTTTTTTTAATAAAAACGGATATTAATTGCAACAATTGATTTATACTTTTAATTTTTCTCCCTTTTTTTCACAGAATCAATTTCTCTTTATAAAGAGTTATTTAGCATCGATTGCTGGCAAACAGCAAAACAAGTTAAAATTAAATGAATAAAAAAAAGAAGTTCTAATAAAATGAACAAAAAAAAAATAACCCCAGCAAATTGAATTGATTTCAATGATTCATTGGCACTTTGCTGTTAATAGTGCATCAGTCTGCCTTTTTGTTCACATTTGGTTTAGTTACTCTTATTTTTACTCATTTTGTTATTACGAAACGAACGTACAAGACAAAAAAAAAGAAGCTAAATCGCAGAGTATAAATCGAATGCGAATAAAATCGAGAAATGACTGTCTTTCCATCTGATGAATTTCTGGTTGCTTTTGTCATTTGATTGAAAATTGTTTTTCCATTGTTTAGCAGAGACAACTGAAGAAGAAAAAGAACTAGAAAAACAGATTCTCTTGGCTTTTTTTTTCTTTGTTTGTTCATTCTTCTACTTTGTAACGTTTTATGTGCCGTTTCACTTGCCATAAGATAAGGACCAGTAGTTGCACTCGTATGCTGACGATTTGGGAGTAATTGAAATTTTACTAGCAGTGGTTAGTGTATGAAACAAATTTCTAATGTGTGGCAAGAGTAGCAGTAGCAGTGAGTGGTAGCATCATTTTATCATTTCACAAGCAACAATAGACGTTTTATTTTCTTTTCTTCTCTGCCTCTGCTAGCGCATTCATTGTTGTGTTCCCATCTACTGCCATAAAGCAATTTTAAATTGATTTAATTGGGTTCAAATGAAAATGTCAACCATCAATTGTTTGCATGTATGTACTCGTATGTGTTAAGTTTATCATACACTTGCCACTCACACACACACACACACACACACACACACACACACCCATGCAAACTCACTCACTCATACATAAATAAATAAGTACTGATAAACACATGTAGAGAGCACAATAATCAAATGATACTTTGTATACAATCAATGATATTAAAGATTGAAAGAAGAAAGAAAGCAAAAAAATAAAAAATAAAAAAATAATAATAATGAACGAAACAAGATAACATAATTGTGTACTTCTTTTCAATGATATTTAAATTTATATTTGAAATAAAAAATAAATCTCTATTCAATTCGCAGAGTAACAGTCAAGGAAGAAAGTGCGGCAATATAAAACTTACTAAAATTGCGCAGATATAATTTTTTCAAACTTACTAGAAATATATCGTTACCTTAATATGGAAAGGCCCTAGCTTATGATTTTTTTGAAATCGAGATTTTTAAATTTTTCGATACATTAAATGTTATTCTAGCGGAATATACAAAAATTAAAATTGATTTAAAAAAAAATAATGAGTAAGGTCCTTGCTATATTAAGGTAACGATATGTAGTTCTAATGTGAGACTGTAGGATACTGAATTGCCCTACAGAGTTTAAGAACTTTTTCTACAATTAAAAAACCAGCAGCTGGGTGAATTATATTATGACTGCTGAGACTATAGTTTGTTTTATATTAAAAAATTATGTCTGATTTGATTTACAAAATTGTAATACTAATTAAATGTTAAGCTTGTAAAAGCTTTAAAATTTTCAATTTATTCGATTAATTGCATTAAAAGAAATTTGTTTAGATCCCTGCTTTTCTAATTAGCTTTGAAAAATATTCCTTTAAACGATTTTTTTTTTGTAATTTTTTTATTACAACACTTTAAGCCTCTAAAAGTTTATTATGTCAAAACTTGCAATTATACTTTATTTTCTAATAAAAATGCAAGAAAAACAAAAATATTTATTCGAATAATCGAATACAATTTAAATTTATCTGATAAATTTAATTGAAAATTTTACAACCCTGGTTTTTTATTTAACCTTTTATAAGCTTTAAAAATTTTCAACTTATTCGATTAATTGCACTAAAAGAAATTTTTTTAGAACCCTGCTTTTCTAACAATTTTTTTTTTTTAATTTTACTACAAATTTATTTTAGAATAATTGAATAAAATGTAAGTTTATTTGATACATGAAATGGAAATTTTTTAGAACCCTGTTTTTTTATTTTGTTTTAAATTTTACTAAAAAATTATTTTTGAAAAATATTCGTTTAAACGTTTTATTTTTATTTATTTTTTTTTTATTAGAACAGAATTAGACTTTCTCTTGTGTTATCAAACAATAAGTAAAAAATTCTTTAAATTTCTTACCAATTGCAGGAACTGAATAAAACTTAAGAGCCGATACGATTACCCACATAAAATAGTTTCAAAATTTAAATTTTGGGTTCTAATAATTGAATGGCCCCCCTTTTTTTTTGTTTTATTAGTGACACAATTCACTTTGCATTTTCTGTGTTGTTATTTGTGGTGTCACTTTTGAAATGTGTGTAACGCCGTTCCCTTAATTTTTTTTTATATGGAAAGCAATGCCACACAACGAAAAATATCCGAAATGGCAATCGTTGCCACCAGTAAACACTATTGCGATGTCACAAAATGACATAGGTGTACTCGGCATAAGTTTAAACAAAATATTTATACTTCAATTGATTAAAAATTACTTTAAGCTTTTATTCGTTAATTTAAAACAAAAATCTATATTTTATTCGATTAAAAAAATTTTAAACTTTTATTCCAACAATTTCGAGCTCTTGTAATTGAGCAACCCTCGGCTTCATTCCAATAATGGAGTAAAATTTTTTTATTCGTTTGTTAAGAAAACCAAGAATTCATTCGAATAATTTTAGGAGTTTTTTTTTTTAATTTTTATACAAACAACTCGAATCAAAAACAACTTTTTTTATCTATTGGAAGCCAGTAAAAATTCTACAACATTCTTACTTTAAGTTTGTAGAACAATCCAGCTTAATTTTTTTGTGTACTATTCATACGAATAACACTGTGTAACAAATTCAGGTCAGCAAAAGTTAGGTCGATTCTGAGAGCGAGGTGTGAAAATAGAGGCTAAATTAGATGACCCGTATCGCGGCGTTTGTTTATGTTGCTTCGAATTTTTTTTAATCGCAAACTTCGAAGGTCGGTTAAAAAAAAATTGGAACTAACATAAACAAACGCCGCGATACGGGTCTTCTAATTTAGCCTCCATTTTCACCCCTCGCTCTCAGAATCGATCTAACTTTTGCTGACCTGAATTTGTTCCACAAGTTATTCGCACAACTTGAAACCCAAATAGACAATAACCGATTTCGCTATTCAAAATTAAATTTATTCGAATAACAGACTAATTTTTCTGACTAAGTAAGTTAACTTAAAAGTAGTAGCAAAATATCAATTTAAAAAGACAGAATTATAGCAACATAATTTTTTTAATGATTAAAAAATTCTGAGAGCAAAAATTCTAAATTTTTGTGTATTTCTAAGCTAACGATTCCCACAAAATGTTGCCTACAATCCCTTGTAATGATATAATTGGCACTAGAAAAAGTGGGCGGAACCACACCCATTAATATAAAATATTAACGATTCATGTCTTAGAAAAATCGTATTTTTATCTATAGGAAAAATTAAAAAAAAAACATTAAATATCCTTTTCTTCCTTAAGATTTTGTTATCAATTTCCTTTCAATGTTTGCAATTGAATTTTATTTTTTAATTCACAATTTATAGTATTTAAAAATCGTTTGCCTCTCAAATGGTAAAATAAAAAGAGAAGGCAACAGAAATTAAATTGGAATCTCTTACATTTCCAAACAATTTAATTATGTAAATAGAAATAAAATTGAACTAAAAACATCAAAGTACGAGTATTTAATAGAAGAGCAGATACGCTGCTTTTAACATCATACATTCGCAAAAAAAAAAAAAAAAGAAAAAGCCTTTCATTTTAATTGAGTCTAAAACAAGAATGCGGCTCATTGTGTGTGACATTCTCGATTGCAAAGTTTATTTCATTAAAGTCGGGTAAATAAACAAAGAAAAAAAAAAACGATAGACAAGATACACACACGCATCATACAGTTTGCCATTTAATGGCGGCAGGCTACAAATACTCGAGAGTAACAAAAGGTTGGTGGTAACATAAAAAAAACTTCAAGAGATTGAGGTGCAAAAAGAAAATAGAAACCAGTGACTTGTTTTACGGTCCATTCATTATTGCTTGTCGATGTAAGCGAATGCCAAAGTTGCGTATCTGGATTCAGTAAATTTTTGCGAACCGAAAATCGTAATATTTATCGATATACTGTAACGATAATGCGATTCTTTAATTTATTTTTAACGATAGTGCACATTTGTGTTCTACTCGCTATTTAATTGTATTTCATGTTATGATGATAAACACAAAGAAGAATTAAAGAAAAACTAAATGAATTTGAACTTGTTAGATTACTTTTTTTACTTCAACCGACAGCGAATATCATTAGAATATGTTGCTGAATAGCAAAGTCGTTAAATTTTCGCAATATTTATTACAGCGATACGATTATCGTAATAAAAATTACTGAATTTAAACGCAGGAATAGAAACACATACAGCAGAGCAATGAATGAGAAAAAGTCTTGAAGCTGGAAATGGAAAGCAAAGCAATTTTTATGACTTAAGTGTGTTAGATAAACTTACGGATGAATAAATCCGTGAACTTTTTTTTCGAACTTCCCCCGTAGTTGTATGAAATGCAACACTGGTTCTTATCAAGTACCACCTGTTAATAGACTACTGTCAAATTTTGAACAAGTGGCGTCATTTACTTTGCGTTTAACAGCTGTTCAAAACATACAACCTCGTGTATTTTTCTAAAAATTAAAAAAAAGTGAATTTCGAGTATTCATTAAACATTATTTTTTTGCGGAAAAAAAACCTTCAATCAAACCAAGGAAAAGCTCGATAAATACTACGGGGACTCTGCACCATCGATTTAAATGGTAAAAAAGTGATTTACTGCCGCTGAACGTTCTGGACGGCTAATTGAGGTCAGTAAACAAATCCTATTTTAAAAATCCTATTTTAAGGACCTCGAAAAATCCTATTTTTTTTGGAAGAGATGCAAAAACTGGAGAAACTTTTGACTAAGTGTATTCAGTTAAAAGCAGATTATGTTGAAAAATAAATTTTTATTTTCCAAAAAAAAAAAAATGTTTTTCATTCAAAAAGTCACGGACTTATTGATCCGCTCTTGCATTATTAATTTTCTATACCATAAAAACTTTAAACTGTAATGGCTAAATTGATTTTGAGACTCCAAATCCCTTGTCAACTGAGGCATCGATGCTAAATTGAGACTGCAATCACGTTGTAAGCTTCAGCAACAGATATCACCGTTGCAACAATCAGTTTGGCTGAAAGCTAAAGACAGCTTTTTAAATTTCATTAGTTTGTGTAACCAACAACGAAAGCAACATGTTAAAGTGGGGGTTTTTTTTACAAGAACACATAAAATTCATTGCTGATATATAAATTATAATATAAAATAGTTGGTAATACAATTACTATACTCTGTTGAATGCCATTTATTTATATTTATAAAAAAAAACATTTATTAAAGCAAAAAAGCAAATGAAAAGTTTTTTTTAGTCGGGCCTTTTATGAAGTGCTTGCTATCTTTAAATTAAAAGAACAACGAAGTGTATGGGAGAGATTTGCAAGGAAATTTTCTATTCATTTAAAAGATCCATCGATGCCATTATATGGATTATATCATTGTAGAAATGTCAGATATGGCTTTATTGCCCATAAATATGTAAATGTAGAATTTGCTAACCCTGGCTGAAACCAACTTCGAATTAGAGACGACACGACACGAAACACGCACGCGAAATTGCACAACACGCACGAAATCAAATTGAATAGAAAAAAAGCATTTTTTTATATTCAAATATATAAAATTTTTTGTTTAATTTTAGAACTTTAAGATTAAGCTTTTTCTGTCACGAACACTCCGTGTTGAGTCGTGCGTGTTAGTGTCACGAAAAAAAACACAACACGCGCCCATCTCTACTTCGAATACTACAGCAGGTAACACTACAGTAGAAACGTTATATTTAACTGAAATTTAAGTTAAACATAACATTTTTATAAGTGTTACCTAACTTTAAGTTTAACTATTTTTATTTTATATTTAGATTTACATATGTTTACATGTTCATAGAATAAAGTAAATCAGTTTTATTATAAATCAATGCTTAAAAGGGTTAACCAAACAGAGGCCTTCTGCAAGGACATTCTTTTGATTGCTTATTTGCTCCCTTCGCCTTCATGACAACCAGTTGTGATGGAAAATAAACAAGAAAAAACAGCAACAACAACAACAACAACACAAACAACATGCATATCATCACCTAAAATCCAAAAGGCCGTAAGTACACTTTTTACTTTTTTTTTACAGGAGATGTCAAATTTCAGATTTGGATTTAATGAATAAAATCGGTATTTTTGAACATGTGTGAGTAAAAAAAAAGTAAAAAATCATAATCAAACGAAAATTCTATTTTGTATTTTTGGGTTGTTACGGCCTTTTGGATTTAAGGTGACGATATATAAAAGTGATTACATGAACTGGTTGTAGTTAATGAAGAAAGTATAAGAATAATAAATATAGAATATAAAAAAACTTTATTTAATAAAAAAAAAAACATTTTATTACAGCCTTCACTGCCACCATCAATTGCCAACATTGCCTCAGGCTAAACCTGAAATAATCTACAAAAGACCAGGGAAATTTGTAGATTTATTGAAGGAACCTGTGAGATGATAACCTGTAGTCAAAGCATCAGAAAGTTGAAGCTTGCAAGCGAGGCGACCAACTGACTGGCAATTTGTTAGCGATAATAATACGTTATCGTTTGATTTATTAGATGGGAAATATTTTATAATTTTATTTTATTTCCACTGAGATTAGCAATAAAAAAACAAGATAAGCTTTAATTGCAGCCAAATTGTCGTAAGTGACAATAAATATTATATATTTTTTTCTTTTTTTTTTTGAGAAATTTAAAAAGAGAACACAGAAAAAAGTATTCACCAATTAATGTTTTCAATTAAGAATTTAATTCACTCAATTAAATTTTTAATTGTATTAATTAATTTGAGTGATAAAACTTTATCAAATTGTTTATAGGTGAAAATTTAATAAATTTTTTAATTGATATTAGAAAATTATTCATATTATTTTTTTGTGTGGATAAACAAATTATCAAAAAAAAATTGTTTCAAGTAATAAGCAAATCAGCAGGCATGTGAATAATAAGTAAAAAGTAAACAACAATGGCAAGACTGCTATAAATCAGAGATGGTAAATTTGAGCTTTCATTACAAAAAAAAAGCTTTCAGCAAGTTGTAATACAATAAATCAAAAACAATTCACATATTCCATTTGCAAAAAAAATATTTATGAAAAGAGCTGAAATTTGCATAAACTAAAAAAATATATAAAAAATATATAAAATTTTTATGAAAGCAGCTGAAATTTGCATAAACTGACACTCCATACAGTGAATCAAACACAAAAAACGCTGATGATGAAAATGTGTGGGTCCTTCGAAAACAGCACATTGTTCCGTTCTGCTAGTGTTGGTCAGAATATTTACAATTAAATTTGGTGTTATTTAATCCTCAAAAATTATCACATGTAATTTGGTTTACAGATCGATACGAACTGTAGCCTAATCAAAACCAAATAAAGAAACAAATATGCAAGCGTATCATAAATAAAATTTCACATGGAAATTTCCGAACGTGTGAACAATTGGTAACAGAAAACTTCATACGATTGCAAACTATTTTGACAATTTATGAAAAAAAAATTATTTACAAAGATTTGTCTGTTCGAAAAAAAGAAAGTATATAAGTTTTTAAATTTATTTGAATTGATGATATGAAATTAAAATTCATGTGAACGAAAAATTTTATTCGGAAACCTTCACATATAGAATTCATAATCAGGCTGATAGTTAATAACACTAGGTCACAAATAACAAACTTTTGTCTGTTATTTGTTTCTAGCATACTTTTTCTCATGGATTTGGACCTACTGAACACGAAAATGAATTTTAAAAATTTTTCTGTCGATTGGTTTGCGAGATACAAATTTTTTAATTTTTTTTTTTTAATTTTTGGAGGTACACTTACTATTTTGAGCATATCTTTAGTCTTCTTTGACCTATTTTATCCTACTACTACTCAAATTAAAGACAATTGAGCCGTCTACAACTTATTCTCAGAAAATTTTCAAATCGGGTTAGTAGTTTTGATGTTGGCGGCTTAAAAAGGTTAAAAAACTGGGTTTTTTTAGTAAAAATGTGGCTGAAAAATTCATATAAAAATTCATATAAAATATAAAACGCGATGTCAACAGCGATTTTAATTTTTTACGTATAGCTGACACTTTTCCAAAGAAAATAAGCCCTTACTTAACAAAATCTGATGACAAATGGCCGACTTATTATTTTTTTGGTAAACGACCGAAATTCCGCTATTTCACGATTTTTTGATTTTCATTATTTGCACAGCTTACCTACCCAACGCAAACGAATAAATACATTTGATTTTTAATTTATTTACAGCACTACATGCTCATACATATTTAAACATAAGGAGACACGGTTATCAATTGCATTTCAAAACTGTCTGTGAAAGTGTAAAGAAGTTAATATTTAGAAAACGCAAGGAAGACAATGAGTAAAAGACTACGTGTGTTCGAGTGTTTGAACGATCCAGACAATTTCTGCAATGTTTGTGGCCAGTTTATAAAAAAAAATCACGCACACAAGTTTACTCCAGCAGTACAATTGCACTATTTGAATTATTTTGGTATTTCACCAAATATCACAGAACCATGGACACCTAAGTCGCTGTGTGATCTTTGCTATATAATCTTAACCAACTGGGCAGCTGGCGGAAGGTAAGAATTTTTATTTAAACACATTATACATAGCGAATATAGTAATTTATTTTAATTTTAGCCGCCATATGAAATTCGATACACCAATGATGTGGAAAAAGCCGCTATGCCATTCCACAGACTGTTATTTTTGCCTCACCACAAACAGTGGGGTAGGAAGATTTTTTAAATGGAACTACCCTCAAGTGGGATCGTTTGCGCTTCCAGTACCACATTCGCATGATGTGCCATATCCAGTGTGCCCTGGTGCATCTCTTCAAAAAGCAGAATCGTTAGAAGAAGAGTCCGAGTCAAATGCAAGCGAATTTGAGCCGGGTGCAAAGCGAAAATTACTGTCACAGGCCGAACTAAACGATTGGGTGCGCGATTTTGGTCTCACTAAGGAGAAATCCGAACTTTTTGCGTCTCGGATGATACAGTGTGGATTTGCGGCTTCAGAAGTGAAAGTATCAGCGTACAGAAACCGTCACAAGGAGTATGCAAAATTTTATACAAAGAAAGACCAAATATGTTTTTGCAGCGACATTTCAGGCTTGTTCCAAGAGCTTCACCAAATTCACAACCCCAACGAATGGAGGTTGTTTATTGACAGCAACAAAGAGAGCTTGAAGGCAGTTCTCTTACATAATGGGAATGAAAAGCCATCTGTTCCTATTGCTCATGCGGTTCATTCAAAGGAGAACTATGAAACTATGGACATTTTGCTGAAATGCATAGAGTATAGGAAATACAATTGGAAAATATGCGCCGACCTTAAAGTTGTGGCCATTCTGTGTGGACTCCAAGGAGGCTATACGCGACATTGCTGTTTTCTGTGCCTTTGGAATAGCCGCGCTGATGATCAGCATTATATAAAAAAAAAATGGCCGGTACGAACGAAACCTGTAGTTGGAGAAGCGAATGTTCAGCGCAAACCACTAATAGAGAACCGTGAAAATATAATACTTCCGCCGCTGCACATAAAATTGGGTTTGATTAAAAATTTTGCCAAACAATTAGACAAAGAAGGTGAAGCTTTTGCCTATTTACGGTCAATTTTCCCATACCTTTCGCTGGCAAAAATTAAAGAAGGAGTCTTCGCAGGACCCGAGATAAAAAAAATTTTGAAAGATGAAAAATTCCCAAAGCTGTTATCACCCATCGAAGCCGCAGCATGGAATTCCTTCAGGCTTGTTGTGGAAAACTTTTTAGGAAACAACAAAAGCCCGAATTATAAGGACATAGTTGAGGATCTGGTAAAGAACTATGAAGCCATGGGAGTGCACATGTCACTTAAAATACACTTTCTGCATTCTCATTTGGATTTTTTCCCTGAGAATTTAGGAGACGTGAGCGACGAACACGGCGAGCGCTTTCATCAGGAATTGAAGGCTATGGAACGACGCTATCAGGGCATCTATGACACGGCTATGATGGGTGACTATATTTGGACCCTAATACGTGAGACCGATTGCAGCGAATACAAAAAACAAAGAAGAAGTCAGCAGTTTTTCCACATGGCATAAAATGTACACTTATATCTTTGTTTTTACTCATTTTTTTTGTGCGTTGATTTGCTTAATTTAATTAGTTAGTTTAATTTCGTTAGTTTAGCTAATTGTGCGATACATTGAGCATGTAGTGCTGTAAATAAATTAAAAAATAATATACGAAGACTAATTTGTTTATTTTAAATTAAGTTCAAATGTATTTATTCGTTTGCGTTGGGTAGGTAAGCTGTGCAAATAATGAAAATCAAAAAATCGTGAAATAGCGGAATTTCGGTCGTTTACCAAAAAAATAATAAGTCGGCCATTTGTCATCAGATTTTGTTAAGTAAGGGCTTATTTTCTTTGGAAAAGTGTCAGCTATACGTAAAAAATTAAAATCGCTGTTGACATCGCGTTTTATATTTTATATGAATTTTTATATGAATTTTTCAGCCACATTTTTACTAAAAAAACCCAGTTTTTTAACCTTTTTAAGCCGCCAACATCAAAACTACTAACCCGATTTGAAAATTTTCTGAGAATAAGTTGTAGACGGCTCAATTGTCTTTAATTTGAGTAGTAGTAGGATAAAATAGGTCAAAGAAGACTAAAGATATGCTCAAAATAGTAAGTGTACCTCCAAAAATTAAAAAAAAAAAATTAAAAAATTTGTATCTCGCAAACCAATCGACAGAAAAATTTTTAAAATTCATTTTCGTGTTCAGTAGGTCCAAATCCATGAGAAAAAGTATGCTAGAACCAAATAACAAAATGGCTGTTGCCTAGTGTAATTTAACTAACTGAAAATAATTTCTTTTGCTTAAATATTATATTTTTTGTACCGTTTTGAAAAGGATTTTGTATGATACACAAAGTAATTGTGCCAGCTGCAGTTTAAGTTTCAAGATTTCAAATCGCATAAAATTTTATTTAATAAAAATTTTTGTTTAAGTTCACTTGAGTAAATCTGGCCCTGAGGGATCTATAAATTCAAGGTGATATGTAATTAAGAAAAATATTAATTAAATTACATTAATAAAAATTTTGCTGTTTTGTAACTTTTGTCCGTCTGTGTCTGTCCTCTTATAAGAGGTATACCTGGCCTGCCTGAGTATGGTTAACAAAAAACTATAAATGACGTCTTTTTTTTTTTTTGTAAAGATTCTTTAGTGAAATCTCTTAATTCCAAGTAAAAGTTTAATGGGCAAAATGTATTTGATTGTAGCGAAGCTAAAACGTTAATAAGACTTTCTAATTAAAAGAAGATCTAGAGGATTTTCAGCTTTTAGTTTCATGATCTAAGCAGATTTTTCAAGATTTTCTTAAAACAACCAAAATTATTTATTATTATGCAGTTCTATTTAGAATAAATTGAATAGAACTATAATTAATTTAACTAAAAATTCCATTCACAAATTAATGGTTATTTTTAATTAAGTATCAGCTTTCTGAGTCTCAACAATTTATTTTGTGCCATAAAGCAGCTACAGCAAAGTTTTAAATTGATAATTATTTCTATAAAAGTTCACAATCTAGAGATCACAAGCAACCGGTTGTGTTTGTTTAGGAAAACATAAAAGTTCCCAATAGTAGCAATCAATTCATAAAGAGGAACACAACTAAACGGCAAGCGGCAAGAAAAATAAAATTAATAAATTATAAAAAAAAGTTATAAATACAACAATGAAGAAGACGGTGGCAGCAGCTCTTTTAATCATCAGTTTAAATTTTTTGGTAACAATTTTAAACAGAAAGTTTCTTTGCTTTACAAATTTTAACTCCTTTAACCCTAATTACAGTCTATAGTCTCAGCCCAAAGTAAAACATCGGATGAATTTCCCGAAAAGTCAGAAAAATGTTTTCAGCGTGAACGTGTACCCTCATCCTACAAGACCAGATTCCAAACATTTCAATATCCCAACGAAGATATAGTCCACAAATACATACATTGTGTCTCCAGCGAACTGGATATTTGGGATGATGCCAACGGCTTTAATGTGGAGAAAATTTCCCAGCAATATCGCGGCCGAGCCAATGAAGAAATCATAATACCGGTCATATCCAAGTGTAACCAAGACAATCAAAATCGTAATAAAGATTTGTGGTGTTATCGCGCATTTTTGTGTATTTTAAATACACAAGTGGGTGACTGGTTCAAGGATGATGTGCGTCGCAAACAACAAGTGAATAATATACCAAATGGTCATCATTGAATAGAGTTTGAAATTTTTGTAATTGCATCGAATAAAAATAAATTGTAGGCACAAAAAAATATTTACTTAAGCAATCTTAGAAATGTAAGCAATTTTTTTTTCTTTACAGAAAGAATTATCATATTGCACTCGTTCAACATACTGGCGGTATTCGATGTTTGATACAAATTGTCTTGCGTAAGTGCAAATGCAAAATACCGTAGGTTTTCTTTGGATTGTGTGCCTATTTTGTTGTTGGATTTGAAAGAAAAGCTACGATATTTTGCATTTGCACTTACGCAAGACAATTTGCATCAAACATCGAATACCGCAGCTGTATTTAGTCAACAAATTTCAATTATTCGAAATAAAACCAAAAGGTTACTAAGCCTAATCAATTAAACAACTCAAAATACTATTTGACATACTCTTCATTTGAAAAAGTAATCATTTGTTATGGCCAATCACTTCATACAACTCAAAATAATTTTGTTCTCTTCAGCGCTTAAAATCTTCTCATTTGTGTATATTTTCTTTTGCTTCTGCTCATACTTCTGCTTCTGAAAATTCAAGAGTCGCAGCAGAAGTTAACACATACTACGTTTATGCGCGCACTATTTGCAAATAAAAATATTTGCAAATAAATTAACTTACTGTTTATACGGCATTGTAAATGCATAAAAACTTGGTAGCACTTCTATAGAAATGTTGCTTATGCGTACAAAAAAATTGTGTAAATGTATAAAATAACAAATAATAAGTTGTTTTTATTGTCATTATTTTCTTCTATCAATGTTTTTTGTGCAATATTTATCAATTTATTGTTGTTTATTAGCAAACATTTGTAAGTGTGGCAACCTCAATCATTTTATTTGGAAATAGTGCTTTAATCGTGAATAGTTTTCTGAATTAGTAAGTCGCAATAAAAGCAATAATATGGCAACAATTTACAGTTTTATTTGCAAATAAGCCGTCCGTATAAACGTGGTAACAATAAACGATGAGCTTCAGCTGTCGACATGTTCGTTTTTATTTTTAATTTTTTTTTTGTTTTGAAAAAAATTACGTTACGAGTGGTTTCTCGTAAATATTAGGACTAGAGGGCACAGGTCAGAACTTGCGTAAACTACTTATTGTAGTAATATTTGTTAGATCTGCATTACTTGGGAGTTTTTTAAGAAAACCAAGTTGATATTAACACTTATGGCAGTCACGCTGTGCTGCCGTTGCCAGTTATGTTTAACCATTAAATTTAAAATTGTTAGACTGTATGTTGGCTAGAGCAAATCTAAACGATCTAAATAGCTTACACAAGAGTTAATAGATACAATAGAGACTTGTGTTAACTGGATAATTATTCATACTCCTATCTTCTAAGTACTGGGGTGGGTGTTCCACGTTTAACATATATATTTATGTGCATAACACGAAAAGCTTAATTTTCTTTCAAAATATACTGACAAATATTAATTTCGACACATTTTTCGCTACACTTATTAAAAGCTGCAATATTTCAAAACAAGCGTTAAAAAGCTGAGTAGACAAGAAACAACTTCTTCGTAAGACGTTAGAAAAATAAGCAAAGTCATTAAATTAAATGCAAACATTAGCTCTGGCAACAGGATCTCAAATGAACTCATATAAGACACATAATAATTTGCCGTCATTATTTATACATTTTATTCGCTTTTTTTTCTTTCCTTATTTTTCCGGCATATGAAACTTCAAAATGTACTCGCTCGATGTGGTTGGTTATTGCTGCACACGCATACAAACCAGCACACACACACTGTATCACAGTTTAAGTTACCCACTTCCGGTTTTATGCTGAATTTCGTGCTCTGGTTTTACTCTGCTTTTTTTTTGCACTTGCAGCAGCCACCGCCACCAGGTTTAACTATCAATAATATAAAGCGCGGTCTGAAAACACACACGCACACACATATGTACTATAAAGGGTGTTTTTTTTATAGAAAGACACAAGTTTAATTTATAATAAAACAAGGAAATATATTTTTAATATCAATGAAACGGGGTTTTATTGGAAAGAAAATTGTATGAAATTAATGTTTAAATATGATTTCTGTCATGTGGCCGTAGAAGGCGCAATCTGGAACACCAATTTTCAAAAGCTTTTCGCAGCATTTGCGGCCGCATTTCGCCGATAAGTCTTTGAATGTTGATTTCCAGTAACCGAATTCCGTGACTTTTATGACGATAATCGTATCGCTATAACAAATATAACGAAAATTTATCGACTTTGCTATTTAGTAACATATTTTATTTTATTTTTATTTTATTTTTATTTTTTAGTAACATATTTTAACAATATTCGCTGTCGGTTGGAGGAAAAATAAAATAAAATCACAAGTTCAAATTCATTTCACATTTTCTAAAAAATAAATTATAGAATCACTTTATCGTTACCGCAAACGAATAAATATGTCGATAAGTATTACGATTTTTGGTTCGCAAGAAGTTACAGAATCCAGGTACAGGTGTTCAATTGTTTGTAATTTATCGACGTAGACAAGTGATTTAACATAACCCCAAAGAAAATAATCCAAAGGGGTTAAATCACTCGATTTTGGTGGGCAATTAATTGGGCCATTACATGAAATTATTTTTTCATCAAAAGTTTCTTTGAGTAAATCAATTGTAGCGCCTTCTATGTGGCATGTAGCTCCGTCCTGTTGGAACCACATATCAGCAAGATTAATGCCACCCAATTGAGGTACGAAAAAATTTCGAATCATGTTTCTATACCGTTCACCATAGACAGTAACATTCTGACCATCATCGCTTTTGAAGACATATGGGCCCATGACTCCGCCAGACCATAAAGCACACCAAACATGTGGACGTAATGGTGTTTCGACAAAAGCTTGTGGATTCTCCTCACTACAAATGTGACAATTGTGCTTATTTACGTACCCATTCAATCAGAAATGGGCTTCATCGGAAAATAAAATTTTGAATGAAAGAAGTGCGCAATGAGTTTGACGAATAGAAAAATTATATTGATTAAAAATTTAAACAATTTACAAGCGTTGCTGTGATGTAAGTCGATTCATAATGAAATTTGAAAGCAAACTAAACAACAAGTAGTAATTAAAAAAAAAGAAGAGAAGAGAGGTGTCTCAGGACACCCGGTTATAGCTATGCTTCTTAATGTGTTAAATAACAATGCCATGGTGTCAAATTCGCTGCAAATATTTCAAAACGTTTCCATTTATTTCCCATTATTTTCTCTTTTAGCGGCGTACGATTAAATCAATGTATTGTTTGTGACCAGCGGCGGCTGTATTCTCTGTTTTGTGCTCATGTGCAAACACAATACAAAAACTAAAAAAAAAAAAAAAAAAGAACGAAACAATACAGAATCAAGCAATTTGTTTAGTTTATTTTTAGTACTCTGGCTTTAAGTACAAAGAAATCAAATCAAAAATAAATTTATAACTGTAATAGTGTCGATTATTTTTGTTACGAAAATCACGTCCTAGCTCCTGTGTCGTGACATAAAGAGCATAGCTATAAAAAATCAAAAAAACCGACTGCGACCAACTTTGAACCGTTCAATATCCTAAACGGTCATTCGAAATGAAAAATCGTAAGATAAACCTAAAAATGATTTTAAAATACCTATCGAAAGATATTGATACAGTTCGCCCACTTTTTATTTATTTTTTTCGTATTTACAAAATGGCGTCTGTTGGCCGCCATATTGAATATTTACTACTGTCATATCTTTAGTGACTGTCATATCTTTAGGGATTAAGACAAATCGATGGACATAAGAATCATTAAAATCGGTCCACGCGTTCGGCATATATACAAGGGCTGATAAAAACAATACCCTTTTTTGCGTCGCGCAGTCGGGTAAAAAGCAACTATCAGCTGTTAAATGGGAGCTCAAATAAAACAGTGATGCCAACTCAAAGTTTTGACACTCTAAAAAAAACTCGCTTTATATATTTATATAAATATACATCCCAGCTAGAATTTTTTTTAATTTTTAAACAAATTCAAGTCTTCTTCGACTCCTGTGCGCGATTAACATAATCATCTGTACGCTCATTTTCGAGTGAATAAAAAGCCTGAATTGTAGAGAGAAAATGGTAACAGACTTTTGTGACTTGGATTTTTGCTCGAAATATGAATAATTCTTACAACACTTATGTTATGAACATCGGCACAACTATTTTATGAATCCGCATATTTTGCAAATTTTGTTTCAGTCGCTTTCTAGGCATTGGAATGAATCTCTTTGTAGTACTGCTGTAAGCGGTTTTTGATCACTTAAGGTAGAAAGTCTTAAAAAACCAATTTTGTAGTTTTTTTTTTTAAACATTCCCCCAATTGCTGACTGGGATATGCAATGTTTGAGTTACTTTAGATGATGTGTGTGCCGCTGCTTGACACACACGTTTAAATATTTTATTATAGACAAGAGGGAAAAAAAATAAATTCTCATATCAATTCTTTTTCGTGTAATTTCCTTCTAATATTTTTTTTCTTGCTTTAAATTTTTCATCTTTTGGCGCTTGTTATACCAAAAGATGAAACTGACAATGATGATGTTGTTGTTAATGCTGATGCTGATGCTGATGGTGACGACTAGAAGAAGGTCGATGCCGTCAATGACAAAAATGGGAAAGCGAATAATTTTACCGCTAGAGTTGTATTAATGTTTATGTGTGCGTTGAGGACTCTTATAACTTGTGTTTGTGTTTGCAGGGGTGACAAGTAAATTAACATATGCTACGTTGGCAAGAAATAAAAAACGTAAAAAGCTAATAATAAAATTTATATACAAGTACATACATACATACATACATATATATATGTAGTATGCTTGACTTTTTCACTTTTAGCAAGAAAAAAATTAAATAAATTTTCAAATAAGCCCGCTGGTGGTGGTGCTGGCTGGCTGGCTGGCTGGCTGGGTAGGCTGCAACTTATAAAAGTCCCTGACAAGTCGCTTGTAAGCAGTCAAGGTGTAGCGCGTGGTTTAGTGTGTTAAATTGCTTGCTAATTTTTTCCTTCATTCTCGCCATTCTCTCATTATTGGACGGACCTTTTAATATATGCCTTGCATAGCAAATGACTTTAAATGAGGCTGATAATAATAATGTGCTGCTTACAAATTACCTTTTGAAAAATGATTGTCACATAAAAATGCAAAAAACGCACAATTTTAAAAACAAATTTATAATTTACACCAAATATATGTATGTATGGCCAAAATGTAAATGACGTACAGACAAACATACATATACAAAGAGCACCATAGAGCCCACACGACAAAGTTGTACTGGCAAAGTTTTTTTTTTTTTTTTTTTTTTGCTTTTAGTTAATAATGAAGCCATAAAGTGCTGTTGTAAGAAAATATTTTTATGTTTAATTTTAACAGCTTTTATTGTAATTTATTTATTAGACATTATTTATGAAGTGTCTGCTTTAATAAAATTACTAAAGCTTAATATATGTATTTAATTTTTAAAAAGCTCTCTGAAAGCAATTTTAGAAACTTGTCTAAAGTAGGCAAGTAATTTCTTTAATAATTCTTATATAAATTGGAGTTGCTCTGAAGCTGTTTATGAATGTCAGCGTGCCGCACAAATATGAGTTTCTTATACATGGTAAGAAGCAATTAAATGTCCGTGTTTAACTTTTCTAGTCTCCTACAACTTTTTTGTTTGAAAAAAAAAATGCAAACCAAAAGCAACAGCAAATAAAATTCAAACTTTTGAAATCGAGGAATGTTGAAAGTACTGCGCAATTGTTCATACATCGTTTCCTGTTTCTGCTTCGACTGCGACTGTCGTTGATTTTCACACGCACAATCAAAAGCATTGGTTGTAGTGTTGAGCGATACTGTGAATTTTTAATAATGTGGCTCCTTGTGAACGTGATTTCTAAATCGCTGTTCTTTTAAACTGTGACTGTGATCACAGTTTCGCAGTAATTTGTTTGTAACAGTTCTGTTATTTTGACAAAATCTAATAAGAAGAGCAGCAGTGAAATTAAACAGTGACTGCGATCACGGTTTAACACATTTCAGCTCTTCTGCTTTAAAAATATTTATTAGTATTTTTATTTTGATGAATACTAATGAGAAGAGCGCCAAGAACAAACAATTAGCTAAACCCCATTCAAATATTGAGAATTGTCCTATAAGAGGCAGAGAGACAGTAAATTTTCAAATACAAAAATGTGGGAGCTATACATAGTTGCCAGAAAAGACGATTTGACAAGATTTGACGATTTTTTTCTCGACAAACGGTGAAGGTATAAAAGAAATTTATGTGGTAGCTTTATTTACTGTAAAATAAGCATACAAGAACATTCACAGTTTGTATGAAAGAACTACATTTCCAAAACCTGTTACTTGATAAATTCAGTCACAGTTGAGATTAGTGATTTTTTAATCGCTGTGAAAAAGTAACAGGTTTCAAAAATCGCTCATCTCTAATTAGTTGATTTTAATTAGTTGAAAAAAGCCAAAGCAGCGAGAAGTAAAAATTTTACGACTTCCACTTAAGTTTTTTAAACACTGGTTTGTTACACTGATTTTAATTGTGTCCATTTTGCCAGAAAGGCAACTTGTGTAATAATTTATGTAAAAGCTTATACACGAAATTTTTTGGTTAGAAAAAAATTTAAATTTTTTTTTTAATAAATTTTTCTACAATAACATCATAAGCCAAATAATTTCATGAACGATCTTCTTTTAATATTTTTTTTAACTTTAAAATTGATTATCTTAAAATAATTTTTTTGTGGCATATGATGATGTTATTACACTTAGCCCTTGAATTTATATGTAAAAGTTTCCAGAAAATTTTTTTAATTAATTTGTAATCCTCATGATGTCATGATTAACACTGAAGCATCAATATATATCGAGTGTAGAGTTAAACTAGATTTTTATATAGAAATGGGACGAAAATAAATATAAATGTTTTAATCAGAATAATTCTTGAGTAAAAAAGATCTTTCTCAAATATGAAATACTCGCATATTTTTTATGAGAAGTACCACTCAGGCTTATATAGTATAATGTGTTCCTTTTAAGTCCTACAAGGAGCATAGGGCCGTAGCACTCAGGTTTACCATTATATACAAATATATTTATATGTGTAATAGCTTCTTTAGGAAAGGGGTAGCGAAGAGAGGACAGATGATAAAATATTAAATTATTAAGCCATACTCGTTTTACAACTCTGCTTTTGTGTGCTTTGCTAGTTTTTATAGTATCCTTGCAGCGCCTCTAGTGCTAATTAAGTTAAGCTATGTAGCCATTTCATTAGTTATTTTACTTTGCCGTCGATTCATTACCAAAAATATCGAAGAAGGACTGAAAGTTGTCAGAAATTTATTCCCAGAATGCTTTTTTCATCAGAAGAGGTAGCAAATTTTTTTATAATTAAACCAGTTTAACAAACCACAGCATTATTAGCTGTTCTTTGGTTTTGCCTATTTTTTTACCTTCTAGCTTTTCAACGATCCATCTGTCCGTCTTGTCTCCTTTTTCTGCAGTTCCTAGAAATACTCATGATTTATTAGCTTCTAATCAAGTGCTGCCTATTATTATTCAAATTTAAAAATCATCAACTTTACTGCCACTATTTGCACACAATTCATTTGGCTTCCTGTTGTGACAGTTCTTCACCACAAGCAACTTTTAAATTGTTACAAAACAAAATTCCGCCTAAATGCCTGCTTATAATTTTAATGAAATACCAAATGTTTATTATTATTATTTGGTTTTACTAAAATTAATTCTAAGAACTTGCAAACATTTTACTTGTTAAAAGTTTCCTCTGCAAATCGCATTAAAAGCAAAATATTTTTGTATCCTAAACAAGTTTTAAATTGTCTTCATTTTATATAAAACAGCTAAAGTAAGTGTAATGAAAAAGAGTTGTAAGTTATTTGTGGCATTTCTACTCATGATGCAGAAGAAGAAGAAGAAGAAGAAGGAGAAGAAGAAGCAGATGAATAAAGAGGAAAATTAAAAGATACAAAATTCTAAGAAATATTTATATATATAATACACATAAAGCTGTAAATAACAGGACTGCCAATTGGCTTGAAATTTATTGTATTGAAATTAGTGTTGAGCGATACTGTGATTTTTTAATAAAGTTGCTGCTTGTGAACGTGATTTCTCAATCGCTGTTCCTTTAAACTTTGACTGTGATAACAGTTTAGCAGTATTTTGTTTGTAGCAGTTCTGTTATTTTGCCCAAATTTAATAAGAGCAGCAGTGAAATTAAACAGTGACTGTGATTATGGTTTAACACATTTCAGCAATTCTGCTTTAAAAGTATTTATTAGTATTGGTATTTTGATAAATACTAATAAGAGGAGCGACAAGAACAAACAATTAGCAATCAACCCCATTCAAATATTGAGAATTGTGGTATAAGAGGCAGAGAGACAGTAAAATTGCAAATACAAAAATGTGAGATTTGACGATTTTTTTCTCGACAAACGGTGAAGGTATAAAAAAAATTCATGTGGTAGCTTCATTTTCTGTAAAGTAAGCATACAAGAACATTCACAGTTTGTATGAAAGAACTATATTTCCAAAACATGTTACTTGATAAATTCAGTCACAGTTGTGATTAGTGATTTTTCAATCGCTGTGAAAAAGTAACACGTTTCGAAAAATCGCCCATCTCTAATTGAAATGAGAAAACTGAATTGTGATAAATACTTAGTTTTTATTATAATGAAATATAATGAAATTTGACTCAAGAAATAATTTCTTCATCGGCCACAATTTCAGTTTCTTACAGAACGATGTACGAAAATTCAAAATTCACGATACTTTTTGAACAGACCTCGTATATTTATTATTTAAAAAAAAATTATAATTATAAAAATAAAAATTAAGGCTGACAAGAATTTATGAGTTCACGGGGAGTTTTGTAAAAGAAGTTCTAAGATATTGTTCTTTTTAAGAAAAATTGTTCTTTTTAAGAAAAATTGTTCTACTTTTTTTATGCACTGTACGTTTTCACTTCAATTAATGGCAACTCTGACAAATAACTTTGCAAGAAGCTTTAAATTTCAAATAATGATTCACACTTTTGAGCTGAATTAGAAAACAAAAACCTCAAGTATTTGTATCACCACACTATGCATGTCGCTAAGACTGTAGAGCACAACCCAGCAAACACAAAATGATAGTGTTCTAAGAAGTTAAGAAGGCGGTACTTATAGATTGATTGCGTTTTATCGATGGTAGAATAGAAAAGGGGAAGACTGGTCCAAAGACCGGATTTGTGAATTAAAATAAATCAATCTCTGTATGACTCTCCTTATGAAAGTCAATACAGATATTGGAGAAGCCCGCCTAATATCATCTCAACACAGAATGAAAAACACGCCTTCTACTGTTACATAAGACGATACAGTCACAAAGAATGTGTGCCGTCGTCTTGTCATCTTCCAAGCATAAACGACACAAGGGTGAACGAACTTGGTTACTTTGCCACAGAGAATAGTTCAGTCCAAAGTGACCAGAAAGAAAAGCAGTAACCACCAGCCGTAAATTATTCCTGTTGATGTTCAGGATGCCAATGTATGTAAATGGATGCATCAATGCTTTGGCTTGCCTTAAACCAGAAAAAGTCAGCCACATTTCTTTAGCGGTCGAAGTGTCATCTTCTTTGATCAGAGATGTTACAGTGGACCGACTTACGCCATAAAACGGCTCTGGGCCCATACACGAAGTAGCAGAGGCCCTCTTGGCCAGTTCACCCGCTTTCTCATTCCCCCGATGACCGCTGTGGCCAGGTATCCAATATATGGAAACCTTGTTCCGTATGTATAGCTTTTGTAATGAGTCAAGGCACTGTAAAACCAGCCTGGAACGAAATTCCCCTGAAAGAAGGGTCTTAAGAGCTGCCTGATTATCGGAAAAGAAAATAGCTTTCTTTCGATGTTACGCTAGTGACTCGGTAAAAAAAAGAGATCTGCTATAAAGCTTACACATATTGAAAGATTTTCAACTGTTTTAATTCGAAGAATTCTAGGCAGCAAAGTAACCCAGCAAACACAAAATGACATCATTAAAAAAAAAACGCCAAAAGCCAGATTTCAATGCTTGACTTGATTTTTTTTTTTAATATTTTTCCATGTATTCAGGTCTGCTAGACAATTTCTAAGAAAGTCTACCCTAAAGCTTAGCTCAAGCATATTTTTTATTACACATAATTAAAGAGTTTCAACTGTACAACAGTTTTAATTCGAACTGTAAGCAATCAAGAGAGCCGTGAGATTCTGTTTTGATATTTTAAATTCGAACTGCAATCTCACACATCGGGCTTGGATTTTAAAAAGTATAAAGAGCAAGGTAGAAACTTTTTAAAATAATTTCGCAAACCCTTAATATTTGAAAACTATGTACTCTTGTTTGCTGGGCCTTAGCATCGCTACAATTTATACGAATGCCTCTACTTTCTTTACACAAATGCAAATAATCATTATTATCATGTTAATGTTCTTTCCCATAATGTTAAACATAATTATGAACAAATTAAACTCGATAATGACGCTGTTGTTTAAAAATTAATGTGCAGTGTGTGTTATAGGCAAATTGTTGCCACTTTTAATCTTTATATACATTTATTGTTGTTGCCTCTCACTCTGCTAATGCAAAAGGGGAAGTATAAAGTTTGTTGTTGACTTAATTAAAAAGTTTTGCTGTTACGGAAGGTTCAAATGAACACAAAATTTTTCTTTCCACTACTTTGGAAAGCTCTGTTTCAGTTTGTTTTAATTTTAGTCCTTTCTTTTGTGTTATTTTCTCTAAATAACACATTTTAGTTAAAATAACAAATGAAAATATCAGCAGCAAAATTGAAAATAAAAAAAATACAAAGAAAAATCTTAAGTGGATTTTAATGAATTTGTTAAAACTGAAAACTTTTTAGTTTTCTTTTTTTTTTTAATTTCAATTTTTCGTTTTGGCTGCACACTTTTGAAAACTTTTCATGATTTTATTTGAAATTTGCATAAGCAGGTAGAAGGAATAAAACGAGGTGCTGCTAGGCGTGTTGAAATAATACATTGATTCAATGATTAAAGCTGTGAAGGTTAAGCTATTTAAAAGAAAATAAGCTCTAAATTACAGCGAGAATGCTTTGCTCTGTAGTGAAATCTTGTCCCGGGGCAAAGTAATAGCAATAAGTTTATAAATCTCTAAGTTTTTCAAGTCAATACCATTTTTGCAAGCTTAATTTCTCATAAGAAGTTCATGACTCATAACTCAACAATGATTTTATTCATAAATATAACGTGAATAGAAAACGAAAAAAGCGTAAAACAGAAAATGAATATGATGAAAAAATCACAATACTCGTATAATCATTTCTCATATTCCATTTCATTCATTCAAGTTAAATAGCTGATGTTAATAACATGTTCTACTTAAGTAGATAGACTTGAGTGCGTGGCTGCACAGAAAAATGTCAGCATTTCCCCCCCCCCCCCCATCTAAAAGATCTTGTTAAATTGTTCTTCTCTTCTTTAGAAAATCAAATTAATTAATAAAAATATTACATTCAATAAGAATTGAGGCTACTGAACTTAAGCTGATTAAAAGTTTTTCTTTCTTTATACATTCTTTTAAAAAATATTAAATTTTCTGGCTTACCATAGCGTAATATTGACGTTAGTAAAGCATTTATTTTACATACCTGAAAAAAAAAAGGAAAGACAAAATTAAGTTTATATAAGCAGAAGTAAGATCTTAGGGTGTAATTAAAAATTTTTATATGCAGAAACTTAAAACAAAACTTCCTCCATATTCATAAAAAATATTTTAGGTTTGTCACAGGTTTATTTGACAAATTTCCCATAGAAATACTATTTACAAATAAGCGCTTAATAAACCTTAAATATTTGTTATGAATACGGCCGCCAATGTTTTGCCATCTAAAATTTTTGTACATCATCTTTTTTTTTAAATTTCTGTAAAACTTTGCCATACTGAAATAAAGATTCACCCTTATCGGGAATAAGAAGTGGAATTTTTGTTCAAGTGAAATTTTCATTACCCTCGAAGGTAAAAATGCAATCTCCCGTGAATTTTTTTTCTCCCCGCTATCAGTCCCAGTGAATGTAAAAAAGGAAAGAAGATTTGTAAAGCTTAAGAATTAATTGAAAATCAGACAAATTTAAGTTAAATAATAAGAAATACACAAATTTTAGGTTCCAAATGAATTAAAAAAAATAAAAATTTAGTATACCACTAGAAAACGTTCGATCGAATGCTTGTTTGCAATACAAGTTGTCGATCGAACGATTTCTGGTGACATCGTGGGACAGGCCGTTACTGTGTGTGAACCAAAGCGATTCATACTCTATGAAAAAAGGTGCTGTTGTTATAAAATAAATATTTATAACTTTTAATATATAATTCGAAGGAAAATATCGAAATTATTACATGCAAAAATAAAGTGAACAAAACCAAGGGAAAAGTGAAAAGATTCACGTGAAAAATATTGCTCATGATAAGGGGAATCAAAAAAGGGCAAACATTTTTAGGGCAAGTTATTCACCAATGCAAATTCGTGAAAAGGGGAAAAAAGTGTTCACGCACAACTACATATTCGAGTTGGCAACACTGTTTTGTTTAGCAAACAATTTATCAGCTGAGAGTTGCTGTGTGGTGAATTTGCGAATGTCAAGAACATTCGTATTAATAGATGATTTCATTGATACCACAATGAAAAGGGAAATTCAAAGGATATAAGTATCGATCAATTGGATTTTTTATACTGCCTGGCATTTTCGAGGACACTCTCAAAGGCTGCAGCAATGTTTTCAGCGGACGTACCGTTGTTGATTGTATTCAGGGCCAGCGGAAGCAAATTTATCAACCCCACAGCGAATAGTCGTCGTATTGATAGGACGATTATCACACAAGCAGAAGTTTGCATAGTACAATGGCTTCATACATTTTTGTGGAAAAACTATAAGGAGTGGCCCTAGATCATTTTAACTTACCACCGAACATTATACTGACTAAATTAAGAAGAAGAAAAATTATTTCATCAAAATCTGCCACGCCCACTAAATATATTTTTTCACCTAAAATATTTCCTATACAAACTAATATGGCTGCTGATACCTTATTCTACAGTATGATTGTCATAAATTTGTTTTTTTTTTTAATAAGCAAATGCAATACTTTGTAAGATTGAGTTAAAAAAATGTCATAAAAACAATATTTGTAATACAATTACTTGTGCTTTAAAAATAATTTAATAACTAATAACTTTGTACATGATGAATACTCGTGTATCTATGTGCAACATTTTATGTGCGAAACAAATGCCATCAGACAACCAATACAAAAACAAATACACACAGACAAACACGCACACTTATGGCGAGATACTCACTATTGAAGAGGGTACGAGGGTATGTTTAAGTAGTAATTTTTGCTGATAGTGCCGCCATAAAGTGGATATTGTGCTGCTATTAATGCAATTGTGGTCTTTTGTGTTAAATTTTATTACACTATTAAAATTGTATTTCATTTGTTTTTTTTTTTGTTTTTTTTTTGTTTCTATGCTGCTGACATTACTGTTGCTGTTGTTTGTATTTTATTACTTTGCTATTAAAATGAATTTGTGTTGAGGAACTTACTGCCTGCAGCAGCAATATACTCGTACATACGAGTATATAATTTTTTGTTTTTTTTATCAGCACTTTTGCGCCCACATACCGTCACAGCTTATGTTATACTGCACACAGTTGCAAGAAGAGTTTGAAGCTTCGTAGGACAGAGGTGTAGAGTGGTAGTTTGTCATTGAAGATGTAAAACAAATCAAACCACTACTACAAATGCATACAATGCAAGGATATATAATAAACTCTTCAAAATGTCATACACAATAACATTTGAGGACTTTTTGCAAATGTGCATTTCAGTCTTTTGTATTAATGGTTTAAGGATGTTGAATGAATTTCTTGAAAAATTATATTTTCATATGCAAAATTTGTAGAAACTATTACTTCCAGCGGCAACAGAATCCCTTGTTTTCAATATATTTACAAAGAAAGAAGACCTTAAATGAGACAGACTACTGTTTGAAGATATAGATCAAAGTGGCTGATTTGTCTTGATATAAAATCAATTTTTTATTTTGCTATTGTAGACCACAAAGTTTAGTTTTAGATTTTGAACAAGGTTAGGTTAGGTTGGGCTAGGAAGGGTGGTGCTATACCGCACCTCCAGACACAAATGATATCAAGCCATTTTTAGAAAATTTTTGCACACATTACTCCACTGTATATAAGAGTACCATTAATTTAATCTTCATAAAACTAAAAGTACTCACTTTTTTGCACCAACACATTCTGTTACATGCAACAATGAAAAATTTGCCAAATACACACTAAAATATAAATATGCAAACATGCCAGCCACCCACCACTTACTTCCAAGAAGTTGCTTGGCTGTGTGTGATAAAAAGCACCCACAAAAAAAAACACCAGAGTGCAACTTATTTGATGAGTTTACTCTCAAGAACTCTGCAGTAAAAAATATTTTTGTCGATTTGCTGTCACAGGCAAAACAACAAACATTTAAATATGAAATAAAAATGGCAGCAATTACAACAGCAGCAGCATTCAAATTATGCTCGTAAAAAAAGCAAAATATTTACTTCGCAATTTTGCATTTTTATTTCTTCTTTTTATGTGTTGCAACACTTAATTTCTTATGTTAAACTCACGGTGGTGAAAGAAGTACAAAAAATGGGAAAAATTCTAAGTATTTGATATAACCAGTAATCGAATGAATTTAGATCATAATTGTCTAAATTGCGTTACGAAAACATAAACAACATTATGAAAGTATTTATTTTTATTTTTGTTTTCCTTATAGATTCTAAAAGTTATGAAACGCCAAGAGAAGTCTGAATTGGTTTTTTTTTTTTTTTGCTTTTCTTCGGCGAAGAATTTCAAAATTATCTTTTAGTTTTGTTTTTATATACATACAGTAGATAATTTGTAATTTAGGGAACCAGGGAAAAAGTTCAAAAATTAAATATTGCTTTGGTATGTAATCTTAAAATGTAATTCGAAATATAATCTATTTTAGATTTTCCACAAACTTTTAAGGAGGAAAAATTAAATTTTAAAAAAAAAAATTTCCCAACTTTTTTTTTCAACTTGCATTGTTTTTTTTTTTTGGGGGGGGGGGGTGCAGCCTTCCTAATTTTTTATGTAAAGTTAAATCTCGAAACATAAAGTCAATCAAATAAAATTAATATTCAAGCATTGAACCTAAGTACAATGTGTGAACGAGAGTCAATTTAAAAACAGTTATTTACCGATTTGAAGCCCCAAATTGACTGAGAAACCTCAGACCACACACACAAACAAGAAAATCATTTTGTAGGCCTGTATACGGGAAGACTAATTAACAAAATTTGGTTTAGCATAAGTACTTGCGCAAATCATTTTTAAAGTTGTTTCACAAAAATTCAAGCAAATTTAGTAACTGCTGCAATAATGCCGATTCGACGCCCACATTGCATTGAAGTCGTCTTAAAAAAAGTTGTGCAAATATGTGAGTCGTGTTGCCACTGCAACAGCAGTTTGCTTTTATAATCAAATGCATAATGTTGTTACTGTGGCTGATGTAATTTTCTTATGTTTTAGTTTTTGCACCACCAGTCAGCCAGCCAGTCAGTGGAGCTGTAACTTTGCCACTGTATGTAAATAGTTCTTGTACTACATCGTTAGTTTTCTGCTTTTCTTTTGTTGTGTGTACAGTAAGTAGATTGTGTAATTTTATTTTGCAAACGATTTATGCATTATTATGCATTGCTTGCATGAAAAATTGTACAACAAATAATGTAAACGCGGAAAAATAAATAAATAAATGCAAAAAAAAAGAAAGAACGCAAATTAATACACACACACACACACACACACAACTCTAACCGCCAGCACATACACTGTGAAACCTCTATAATACATAAAAGTCATAAAAGCCATTTCAAACATAATTTTCTATTTAATACAGAATTTTCTTCAGAAAGTTGCAAAATAAATACATTTATTAACTTATTTGTACACACGTACACACACACAAAAAAAAACTGTCACTTAAGTCCTTTTCTTCACATCTTATTTATGCCTCGTTTATCATTAATGCAAAATGCCAACAAAATAAAACAATATTTTTGCTAGAACTTTTGCATTATTTTTTTTCTTCACTTTTTTCATTATTATTATTAACATAATGCCAACTACAAAATATTGCATTTTAGCCATAAGCATTAAATTTGTAAAATTTGTTTATGTAAATTATGCATAAATAATGTAGATATAGTTTTTACGAAAATTGCTAGGCGAATAAATAAAATATAAATATTTTGCTTTATGTGTAGACCATTGTTGCCATTTAAGCATTTTAACTGCTTTAGTTAGCATATTCTTTCGTAAAAGGGCATTAGCAACAGTGAAATGTGCATAGGATCCAGCTAAACCCCTCAATAATTAATGAATTTTTTTTAATTGGGATTTTAAGTGCGTTAACAAATGTTAAACTTGAAAAGGATTAAAATTTTTCAAAGAAAAAACTGCAAAAAAAAGCACTTATGTAAATTTAAAATCTAGCATTTTATAATTTCTTCCTGAAGAATATTTTAGTTGAAATTTTGAAGCGATTTAGAATTATATTTCTGGCAACACTGGCGTAGCTAAAATTTGCTTCAAAATATAACCGACGTGTAAACACAATATTATATATATTATATATATTCTGCAGTTGCGTTAATCATACGCAGGCATAGGTTTGCACACGTTAGTGATACTGGGCCTTAAGCATACCGAATTTTAGAATCTGATAAAATAGTACAGAACTTATTTTTATTTGAATTTTAATTTTCAGATAAGCATTTGTTTGAAATTTAATAAATAGTTAATCTGAACCGGTAATTTTTTTGTTTTTGAACTCTTGAGGGTGGCATTGGCTGAAGTAGTTATAACCTTGACTATAAAACCGAAGGTCCTAGGTTCGAGCCCGGTCTCCGACACTCATTAAAATAACAACACCACGGGTTTTTCTGGGGTTTATTAATGTCCCTTTGTATCTGTTGTTGTGGGAAAGTTCAAGTGATGAAGGCATAGTCACTAGTCCCTGAACTACATATACCGACTTCACCAGATAGTAATCCTAATGTAACATCAGAGCGCTCTTCTTCATCCGTATTGTGTAGCAGAATCATCGGCGAAGTAAAATAATCAAAAAAAAAATGACTACTAAGCACTCATTTATAAAAAAAAAAAAATTAATACGCTTTATTTAACACCAGAGGCGCTGCAAAAAGCAGAGTTGTTAAATATTGAAGCTTTCCTCTACCTCTTCCTTCACCATCTGTCTTCGCTAACACTATCCCTTTTCTAAAGAAGGTAACAATTTAGTAATAGTAGCAGGCATTCATTGCATGAGTGTTACTTCTCTTTAAAAAAAAAACTTTTGTTACAAGACAGTAGTCTTTGTATCAGACAGTATAAGATGGTAGTCTTAGTATAAGGCGGTAGTCTTAGTATAAGACGGTAGTCTTAGTATAAGACGGTAGTCTTAGTATAGGACGGTAGTCTTAGTATAAGGCGGTAGTCTTAGTATAAGACAGTAGTCTTAGTATAAGACAGTAGTCTTAGAATAAGACGATAGTCTTAGTATAAGATGGTAGTCTTAGTATAAGACGATAGTCTTAGTATAAGACGATAGTCTTAGTATAAGACGGTAGTCTTAGTATAAGACGATAGTCTTAGTATAAGACGGTAGTCTTAGTATAAGACGATAGTCTTAGTATAAGACGGTAGTCTTAGTATAAGACGATAGTCTTAGTATAAGACGGTAGTCTTAGTATAAGACGGTAGTCTTAGTATGAGACGATAGTCTTAGTATAAGACGATAGTCTTAGTATAAGACGATAGTCTTAGTATAAGACGATAGTCTTAGTATAAGACGATAGTCTTAGTATAAGACGGTAGTCTTAGTATAAGACGGTAGTCTTAGTATAAGATGATAGTCTTAGTCTGAGACTTCCATCTAAGTATAACACGTAGTCTTAGTATGACACGGTAGTCCCTAATATAAGACGGTAGTCCTTAATATAAGACGGTAGTCCTTAATATAAAACGGTTGTCGTAGTATAAGGCGGTATTTTTAATATAGTACTGTAGTCTAAGTACAAGACGGTAGTCTTAGTATAAAACGCTGGTCTTATTGTAAGACGGTAGGCTTGGTCCAAGATTTTGGTCTTAGTATAAGACTTTTGTTATAGTGTAACACTTTTGTCTTGGTATAAGATTTTTGACTTAGTATAAAACTTTCTATCCTTCTTAGTATAATACTCTTGTCTTAGCACAAGACGGTAGTATAAGTATGAGATTTTTGACTTAGAATAAAACATTTGTCTTAGTATAAGATAAGGTAGTCTGAGTATAACACGGTGATTAGCTTCGGTATAAGAAGATAGGTTGTATAAGACGTTGATCTTGGTATAAGACGTTTGTTTATAATAAGATGGCAGGCAGTCATTTAAAGAAATTAAAGTGTTATTTTACGCCTTCTTTAACTTTGTTGTGGAATGTTAAAATCCACAGGTAAAAAATTTATTTTTTGTATACTGATATTGAATGTTCGTTCTAATATAAAATCTTTAAATTTCTTAACTATTCATTGATCCATTGCAAAAATTTTGTTCCTTAAAAATTTGCAAGAAATTTAATAATTTTGAACAAATTCATCATAAATTAAAAAGTACTAACTAATTTTTTGATATAAATTATTTATCAATGCATAATTAAAAAGTAAACCCTTAATTTGTTTTCATACATTTCGAATATAAAAATCTTTTGTAGGCAATTTTCATAGTGCTGCTCTCGAATATACGCATAAATAAATGCACTTATTAAAACTTACAAACGTACGTAAAAGATCAAGAAGCAAGTTAGCAGCCTGCAATTAAACTTTACTTTATTCGCGTGCTCGGGTCATTTCTCGCTGGAAAAAGTTTTGTATATATTATTCGCCTTAATACCACGTAAAGCTCTTACATTACAAAGTTTGCTCGCAATAAAAACTAAAATTAAACTTTTTTCTATGCCAGCCCAGTTGTTGTACTCGTTTGTAGTAAATGAAATGTAAATGTTTCAAACCGGAAGTGAAGCAAACTGCAGCATTTGTAAAGACTATGGCACTACATTTACAAAATTTATTAGTGAAAATTTATAAATTTAACAATAAAGGAGCTTTAATATATATTATAGTTTTAATAAAACAGTTCAACTTGCAAGTTTTTAAAAGACTTTATAGTATACCTGCCCTTTGACACCGGGACGGACACAATTGGGACGGACTATATTGCGCTTATGGAGGAAGGGGGCAAAAATCATGCTGACCAACGAAGCAATTGCTGCTGATAAATATTTTACAATTTTCATTGCCGTGGGCTTTTAACTTTAAAATATTTATTTAGTACAACTTTGGTTTAACTGCAAATAAAAAATGAAAAAAGCTGCTGCTGCTACTTGTTCGTTGTTGCTTTCTTATGTTTTTGTATGTTGCTACTGTGCTTGCTCAGCAACTATTTGCAAAATCAACAACTACTAGAGCAACTACTCACTCTTCTTTCCAACAACAAAAACTACTAACAGTAGTCCGAGTATTTGGCCAAAGTATTCATACCACTTCTTCACTGAAGAAGAAGCGCATTCATATGATTGCAACTTAAACGTAAAAGTATGTACATGCCGTAGTTTCAACTTATTTTATCTGGTCTATGGCGTACTTCTTCGTTTTTTCTTTTTTTTTTTTTGATTTTTTTTGTGTAGGAGTTTTACACAGAAGCATTCAAGCCCTCACACTTACACACATTAAGGAAAGTCTGGTTCATAGATCTTTGAAAGGCATTGCAGTGTCAGCGTTGCTAGTTTTGTTTTTTTTTTCTTGTCCGATCAACGAATGCCATAACTCAACAGATTCTCACAAGCTATTTTTAATATCTACATAAAATACTGGAATTTTTCTCTGACTTTGAGGAGGTCATTTGGTAAGGTGCAGAGGTGTGCTTCAATGGCCATATCTGGTGCCGCAAGAACAACTTCTCACATGGCCTTGGATGTTATTCTCTATGGGAACATCGGCATAGAGTTTGCTTAAGCTTCAAGGCCAAGACTAAATGAGATTGTTATGTGTCGACTGGCTTCCAAGAATTCTGGCTGCACGGACTTGCAAGTCGCTGATATTGATTTTCGTAGGACACCCTCATTGGTAATATCTACCCAAATCACATATCCTATAAGAGGGTTGAGACGTTTTTACAGATTTGTGGAAGATGAATATAGGAAGGGGCGCTGGTGTCTATATTAGGGAAATTAATATTCGCAAATCCTTCAAAATTGCCAACAAGCAGAGATTATCGCGTTAGGGAAATTCTGGAATTAGTGGCCGAAAGTGTGACATTTAAAGCTGGCAACACTGTGTCAGGAATTAAGGTAGAAATGAAAATTAAATAAATAAATAAAAGTCCTTTAGTGCAAATTCTAGAGCGCGTTGGTCTATAAAATGCTTTAAGAACTCTTCACGCAGCAGCAACAGCAGCAGCAGCAGCAGGGGAAGTTAGAAACTAATTGTTACTTTTAATCTTATTTATCTTTGAGGTTATATGAGGCAGACAGAATTTGGGAGGCAACAACATTTAAGGTATACTTCAGCTCTGGTTAAAGTTTCAAAATGCATTTTCAATGAGATGGATTTGTTGTATTTTGATGCATTAGTACTTGGTAAGTAACGAAGATATTTGATACACTCAACTGCAGCATAACAATTTTTATTCAAGTTGTGTTTAGGAGGCACATATCAAAATGTTTTTTTTTGTTTTCAAAATAAATCGTAACTATTTTTAACTTTTAAGTGATAAGTTTTGAATAAAAAAAAAAATTATTATTTTGTTATTGAATTGATTAGAATTTACGAAAGCTATGACAGCTATTTATCATTCTAATTTTCCAGATTGCTGCATTTAAAACGAGAAAAACCCAGAAAGTACCAAATTAAATTAAGACTGCGAAAAAGTACACTTTCTTCAAGAAACTTTTGCAAAAAGTGCGTTGCTTTAAATTTGATTTTTATAGGAAGCGTTTTGTGTGAAAAAAGGAAAAAGTACTTTTTGTGAAAGTACTTTTTGTGAAAGTACTTTTTGCGAAAAGCAACTTGTATTAAAAATATCTTCTACACAAAATATATCATCGAGAAAATGCTTTGGCAAAAGTTCCTGTTGAAAAAATAATTTCTTGTCAAAAAGTACCTTTTGTAAAAACACCCTTTTGTAAAAAGTACATTTTGTAAAAAATACCTTTTAAAAAATTACCTTACGTAAAAAGTACCCTACGTAAAAAGTACTTTTTGTAAAAAGTACCTTTTCTTAAAACTACCTTTAGTAAAAAGAACCTTTTGTAAAAAGTTCGTTTTGTAAAAAGTACCTCTTGGAAAAATTACCTTATGTAAAAAGTACCTTTCTAAAAACTACTTTTCGCATAAAGCACCTTATGTAATAAGTACCTTTTGTAAAAAGTACTTTGTAGAAAGTACCTTTTGTAAAAAGTACTTTGTAGAAAGTACCTTTTGTAAAAAGTACTTTTGTAGAAAGTACCTTTCGTAAAAAGTACCCTTCGTAAAAAGTACCTTTTGTAAAAAGTACCTTTTCTAAAAAGTACATTTTCTAAAAACTACCTTTAGTAAAAAGGACTTTTTGTAAAAAGTTCCTTTTGTAAAAAAGTACCTTTTCTAAAAACTGCTTTTTGCATAAAGCACCTCATGTAAAAAGTACCTTTCGTAAAAAGTACCTTTTGTACAAAGTACCTTTTGTGCAAAGTGCATTTTTTACAAAGTACCTTTTGTAAAAAGTACCTATTGTAGAAAGTACCTTTTGTGACTTATTACTAAAGTTACTTATTGCATATTTTAAAATTTTTTTTTATTACAAAGTCCAATGACGTGTGTGAAATTAAATTTTAAAATTCATAATTCTTGGCACAAACTTTGAGTGTTAAAGGAGCTCTGTTAAGCTGTAAATATTCGATTAAAGCCTTTTAATCGAAGCCTTAAAAAGCACTTTTTTCAAAATTTGCTTTTTGAGGTACATACTATTTACAAAAGGTACTTTTTACGGTAGATTCTAGATTCATGTACTTTTTACAAAAGTGGCTTTCTAAATGTACTCTTTTAGGGTACTTTTTACGAAAGGTTTTTACAAAAGGTACTTTTTGGATATTTTTGCAAAAAGTACTTTTTTGAGGTAATTTTCACAAGACTAACTAAAAAGCAAGATTTTAAAAATTGTACTTTTTAAAAATTTACTTCTTACAAAGGTACTTATGGCATAATTTATATACGTTTAATGTTATTTTAAATATTTGAATTGTAATTTTGTACTAAAACTGTTACAACTAAATTTCACATGCCCTCATCTCCAGTTGTCTTAACAAATAACATTTTCCTTTTAGAATTTAATCAACTCCACTTTGCAGCTTTCTAAAAATAAACAATTTCCGCTTTAATGCACTTTCTTTCACAAGCAAAAACAAAAAATACTTAAAGTAGAAAAAGAGCACAAAATCACACTTGCACAGCAACTCATGGGTCAGTTGTTGGTTTTAAAGCTCCTCAGCATTTACTGGCACGTAGAGTGTTATGAATATTATTTTCCTGATAACACCAAGTCTAAGCATAAAAAAAAACTAAACAAACAAATATAAGCAACACTACGTGATGTCAACTATGACATGAAGCTAGGAAAGGAAAAATATATAAAAAAAAAAAAATAGAAAAAAGTTGCAACAAAAATAAATAACATTTGATTTATGCGAGGAGCAGCTCTTTCTACACAACAAACAAGACTTTTAAACTACGAATTTCATTAGTTGTTTTCTGACCCAAAACCAACAAATACATAAAAAAAAATATTACACTTAATTCACAACATGTGTCTTAAGGTTAAAGGATTTTTAGCAACTTCAACAAAAGCCAAACATTCATCTTTAACCTTTTAAAATGCCTTTACAAATACGTAAGAAGATATTTATTTATTTATATTTTTGGGCTACAGATTACCTGCTACTGCCGAGTAAACGGCCAATATTAGATTATGCGAGTAGTTATAATTCTTTTGTTTGCTCTATAATTTTGCTGATGCCAAACAAAATAACAAAAAAGGGGAAACCACTTCCGTTTCATTTTGTTAACGAATATTGCTTTAACACAGACTGGCATACCTTAAAATTTAAATGCATGTGTGTATGTGTGTGTGTTTGAAACTGTATGCGTTAGCAAACTCTTTCGCCGTATGCGTGTAAATATTTTTCGTTTGATATGCTTCGCTTGTTTGCCAAACCATAAATCTTTTTTCTGTGCCCATGTGAGCCAAAAATAATGTCGGAAAAGTGGAAAAAAAAGATAGCAACTCTCGAAAGTACCTAAATGAAAGGCCGTCCGTCCGTCCGTCGTATCAAAAACGCACATTTCTTTTCTTGACCACTGAACACATAAAAAGCCTTTCAAACAACAAGCTTAACAAATCGTTTGGAGGTTGTGTTGTTTTTCTTTTTACTTCGATTTGATTTTTTTTTTTTTTTTTTGTAAATTTTAGTAGATTTTTACGAATATTTTATAGGCAAAATATAGATAGAGGAGAATGAGTGTGTTTTGATAAGAATTATAGTTTGGTGACATGTGTGTTTGATTTATACGCTTGAAACACTTTAAGCATAATGGAAAAAGTTTGCCCCAAAATAATTCTATTTAAATGCTTATGCATTCGTAAGGCTCGACTAGATCAAAAGGAATGAAAATAGAAGGCTCTTAGATGATCGCGGAAGTTATAAAACTTTTACTACAAAATTTTACACATCAGTGAATAATTCTGGGGAACACAGTTTTTAGGGATCCGTACACCAAAGGAGAAAAGCAGCTACCCTATTGTTTTCGCTACGATGTCCGTCTGTCTTTCTGTCACAGGCTATTTTCTTCAGAACCGTAAGATCTACGGACCTTACAGAAAATATAAAACTTTGACTGCTACAACAAAAAATATATGGCAATTAAATATTAAAAAATTTTCAAAGTTAGTGTATTTTTATCCAGACTACACCAAATAAAACACTGAAATTTAAAAAAAAATCAAAATTAAGGCAGCTATTCTATCAGTTAATCAGGGGTGTTCTGTAAACCGCACGTTTTGAAATCGCTTAATTTCCAGGAAAGAACTTAATTAAAAAGGTGACTTGTTGCAGCTTTTTAATTGGTTTTAATATTTAAGATGTTTAAGATATTTTATACGAACTGACCTGCGAATGCGCTAAGTCGTTCGATCAGCAGATCACTGTTTTTCGTTTTTGAAATCACACGATTTCAAATCGCGCGGTTTGCAGAACACCCCTGAATGTTACTTTGGCAATTTATTTTTTTCAACTTGAGGTATCTTGGAAATCGTAAGAGGCCAGCTCTTGAAATTTTCAAAAACGCTAAAAATATACGAAAAAAAAAATCGTCAAAAACACACAAAAAAAAATCTTAAAAACTAAAAAAACACCAAAATTAAAAAAAATCGCCAAAAACGAGAAAAAAGCACCAAAATTAAAAACAACTCCTAAACCCGACAAAAATCCGAAAAACGAAAACAAAAGCTTCAAAGCTAAAAAATCACCAAAAACCGAAAAAAACGAAAAAAAATCGCTAACACAAAAAAAACGTCAAGACTAAAATAAATCGCTAAAAACCGAATATGTCAGCAAAAACGAGAAAAAAGCGCCAAAACTAAAAAAACTCCAAAAGCTGACAAAGTCCCTAAAACGAAAAAAAAACTTGAAAGGGAAAAAAAACTCCAAAAGCTGACAAAGTCCCTAAAACGGAAAAAAAGCTTGAAAGGAAAAAAAAATTGGCCAGAAACCGAAAAAATCGCCAAAAAAAACAAAGAGCGAAAAAATTTAAGGAAATCGCTAAAACTAAAATAAATCGCCGAATAAAGTCCGAGTAAGCCCCAAAAACGCAAAAAAAAATCAAACTATAAAACGCCAAAAAACGCAAAAAAAAGGCCTAAAACGAAAAAAGCGTCGAAACTAAAAATTAAAAAAACAAACGAAAAAAGTTGACTGGGTACTTAAAGCTTTAAAATAAAAATTATACAACAGGCAAGATATTCGATTACATGGGGCTCGTAGAGTATTAGATATGTAGTGTCCGTACGGAATCCTTCGTGTGCGAGTCAAAGTCGCACTTTACTGAGTTTATTGTTTCTATATTTATTCTCGCAATAACGGAACAACTTTTTTCACTCGAAGATGTCTCATACTTCCCAAAATCTTCATATTTATGCACGAGCCACAACGGCAAACGTCTCCCATACAAAAATTTTAAGCAATTTGAAGTGTGCTGCAGCTTTTAGATACTAACAGCCTCATTTTAAAGAAATTATTAAGGGTTTTTAAGACAAATTTTCATACAAAATTTTTCTTATCGAGCCTTAGTATTTTTTTTTTTTTTTTTGTAAATAAGGCTGTAAAAAATTCTTGAAAAGTCTTCTCAGAATTTTTTATTTTTTAACTTTCCTCCTCAAAAAGTTGGTAATTCTATCCCAATTTTCTAAAATTTCTATTTTGATCATATTTCGAACTTTTTAAGGTCCAAGAAGTCCATTCTGACTAATCTTGCCTTAACAAATTTATTTTCCAGTTCCAGCATCTACTTCAGATTTTATATGTACTCCCATGTAATTTTAAAACTTTAAAATAACTTCAAAACCTTCATTTTAAGTATTTCCTTAAAATATTGCAAAGAATTTTAAATTTTCTTATATTATTTTGTTCCAACATCCATGGAAATGTGTCTGTACTCGTATATATGAACTCCTGCATTGTCTGCAGCAGTGGATGTTAGAAATGTTATTGTTTTGCTCATTTTATCATTCACTTACAGACTTCACACTCTTTATACAATCAGACCACTAACACTATTTTCTATTTGTTTTTACATGATGTTTACACATCCTTAAAAGTGCAACAGTTTCTCAAACACAATAAATAAAGATATAAAAACCAAATAGTTTTAAGTATGCATTTAACAAATGTGGTAAGTAGGTCTTGTGAACAATTTGGAAGGAATGGCAATTGCTGTGGAGGAGTTGTAAGAGTCCTCTTAAACGCTTTAATTAAAGTATAAAATACATTTTCTTTAACGTTTCAATATACAAAAGAAAAATTGATAGCAAAATAATGTTAAGGCAACCCTACTATTAGCGAAACTAATAATGCAATGAGAAAGCCTAAAATAAACATCAAAAAAATTCTCATATTCCATTTGCATTGAAAAATATGTATTCTAAGTTTTTTTCAAACCCTGTATTATTGAATGTGCAAGAAGAATATAATGCATGCAATTTTATTCATCAAATATGCAAAAATTGCCATCACAGAAAATTCAATAATTTTTTTTATTGAATCGGTGATTTTCATATTGAAGAGCCCAAATTATATTTTTCTGTGTATCTAAAGCTGAAGTTTACGCTAATTGACAACACATACAGTGGTGTAACCCCACACGAAAAAAAAACTGCTGATGAAAGAGTGGTGAAGTTCAAAAACAACATGAACATTTTGGGCTTTCGTTTCCTTTAAAAAAGGGAACTTGACCAATACACCGAATTGAAAGGGCATAGGATCATCATAAAAACAACTCTCTTATGGATAAGCCACACTCTCCGAAAAGCAGAGAACATTTAAAAAAAAATTATAGACAGGAACCCACAGGTAAATAGACGACTTTGGGATACCAGCTCATATTTGGAAGCTGCAACTACCCACAAAACTAACGAAGCATCGAATCGATGACCGAAACTTCAGGAACCACCTTAATCTGACTCTCAATGCTTCCTCAGTTGCAATGTTGTAATTGAATTTTTAACCGACTTCAAAAAAAGGAGGAGGCTACAATTCGTCTGTATTTTTTACTTTGTTTTATGTGTGTTATTCGATAACTCCTTAAATTTTAGAGTAATTTAAAAATCTATTTTGGGTCTGAAAGGGTTATAGCATCCATTTTGAATCATTTACAAAAAAAGGGGGTGGCAATACGCCCATTTTTTTCTTTTCATCTTATATTGGCGCACACCTAGAACTCTTTTAATGATACAGTCATAAATTTAAAAACGTGGGCGGAGACGCGCCCATTTATGTTTAATGTTATATTTCCTGTGCTTCTGAAGGGTGTTTGTTATAGAATGACACAAGTTTAAATCATAATAAAACAAAGAAAATATATTTTTAATATCAATGAAACGGGCTTAATGGGAAAGAAAATTTTATAAAATTAATGTTTAAATATGAGTTCCGCCATGTGGCTGCCACGGCTGGCGCATAGAAGGCGCAATCTGGAACACCAATTTTCAAAAACTCTTCGCAGCATTTGCGGCCGTATATCGCCGATAAGTCTTCGAAAGTTGATTTCCAGGTGTTCAATTGTTTGTGAATTTATCAACGTAGACAAGTGACTTAACATAACGCCAACGATAAATCACACGATCTTGGTGGCCAATTAATTGGGCCATTACATGAAATTATTTTTTCATCAAAATTTTCTTTCTTGTAGCGCCCGTTGTGTGGCATGTAGCTCCGTAGCATCAATTGAGGTACGAAAAAATTTCGAATCATGTTCCTATGCCGTTCACCATTGACAGTAACATTCTGGCCATCATCGTTTTCAAAGACATATGGGCCCATGACTCCGCCAGGTGTTTCGACAAAAGCTTGTGGATTCTCCTCACTGCAAATTCGACAATTCTGCTTATTTACCTATTCAACCAGAATTATGTACGCCATAACATGGCAGAAGTGCACGATGAGTTTGATTAAAAATTTCAACAATTTTCACGCGTTGCTCTGGTGTAAGTCGATTCATCATAATGAAATTTCAAAGCAAAGTAAACAAAACGCAACTATCAGCTGTTAAATGGCTGCTAAAATAAAGCAGTGATGCCAACTCAAAGTTGTGACACTCTAAAGAACTCAGAGTATTTATTGAAATAGTTATAATTTGTTTTGCTATTATTGCTATTGATATGCTAATTAATAACTTTAAAGTTCTCAATTTTAACAAGTAAATAAATTAAATACAAATACTATTATAAACTTCAAGGATTTGCTTGTTGTCTAATGAACTATTAGTTGCTGTAAACTATGTATATTAGTTCGATACAAAAGTTAATATTTTTAACTATTTATTGAAATTCTTACAACTTGTGTTGCTACTGTTGCTACTGATATGCTAATTAATAACTTTTGCCTTTATTATCAAAATAGCAAAAAAAAATTCTTTCACTTTAGCAGTCATAATTAAAACTTAATTTTATTAAACTGAAGTTTTAAATTTTTAAAATTTATGAAATTGTATACCAGGAATTATAAAACGTTGTTTATTGTCCAATAAATTATTCGTTGCTTTAAAATATGTACAAAAATCAGTTCGATAAAAAAGTAAACATTTTTAACTAATTATTGAAATTTTTACAACTTGCTATTATTGCTATTGATATGCTAATTAATAATATTTATTATGAAAATAGCTAATAGCAATAAATTTCTCTAACACTTACAATTCAGTATTGCCAACTTCAAGTTCTACTCTATTTAAGTGAAGTTCTAAGTTTTAAAATTTTATGAAATTTTATACAAGGAATTATAAAACGTTGCTTATTGTACAATAAATTATTCAATGCTTTAAAATGTATCAGTCCGATGCAAAAGTAAATATTACAACTTGCTACTATTGCTACTGATATGCTAATTAATAACTTTTGGCGATTGTTATGAAAATAGCAATAAATTTCTTTCGCTTTAATAGTTATAATTCACCATCCAGCAACCATTTTCTCTATAGACTTTTGAACTAAAAAACCAAATGATTTGTTTGTTGCCAAATAATATTGATGGCTAATAAAACTTTCATGTTTGTCTCTTAAAGTTGCTCTCTGATAAATTGTTATGCTGCCGTTGTATTGTTTTATTTTGTAAGCGAGCAATATTTTAGAATGCAATAAATATTAAACCTTTGCCAGCTTTCAAGGGATTTATATGAGCAATAAAGAGCTGTTTGTTTGAAAATCACATTTACAAATATAACTTTCAATTTGGTGGTCTAGTTTTTAGGCTGTCCCTTTAATTTAATAGTTCAAGCAGATGCACATTGGGATATTTAATTTACCTTAATGTAAAGCATTTTAGATAAAATTTCATGAATATTATGGTACGAAATTTTTTCTACTTGCCTCTTCTATGGCCTGTTATATAAAAAAATGGCGTAGCATGAATCTCTGAAGCGTTTTTAGCGACTTTTCAATTGTATTTTTATTTTTTTTATTTTTAGGACACCCTGAAACTTAAGGAGTAAAGGCACAGCATTTTGCAGCTATTTCCTGCAAATATATTTTATGTCTCTGACTATTGGTATGTGTTTGTTTGTAGAAAGGAGTTGCTTAACTTTGGACAAATCCCCAGAGTTAAAATGACTCAATAAATGAAATTTTGCTAATGTACAAAATTTGTGGGCTTGCAGCAAATTTAGGTTAAGTTACATTTAACTTGGACGCATACACACACACACACTCACGCTCGTGCTTTAATATGCAAGCCAAACTATAAATTTCAATGTGTGTGCTCGAATGTGTTTGTGTGTAAATGAAACGAAAATTTAGTGTCTTGTTGTTATTTTGTGTGGACTTTTACCTGCAAAATGCTAAAAAAACATTTTTGGTCATAAAATTAGCCCAAAAGAGAGCCAACGTTAAAATAGCAACATAATATTATATTACCATGGGTCAATTTGCAACAATAAACGATTATATTGCCCTGGCTGCTTGCTTCTGTTTTTATATTTTTTTGCTTTATCATTTTGGCTGGAATATTAAACTAATGTTTGTTCAACTGATCAAATGATGACATACAACAATAAATATTAAATTTCTATAAATGTTTGAATTATTTTCTTTTTCGTATGTTTGATTTTACAGTTCACAAAATAATTTTCTTATGCAGGTAGTTAATGCACGGGCTAATTATGACAGTAGAGCTTAAAAGAAAAGGGAGGAAAACTGAATGCAAATATGACAAACATAAATGGCAAAACATTAAATTTCACAAATTAAATTTGTGGCAAATTTTTAATGCGCTTTTTTGGAGCCTAAAGTTATTGTTAAAAAACATAAGAAGGTGACAAATTAAAGAATAATGCTAAGCAGTGGCGAAAGATATTGGGACTTTAAGACATACAAACTAAGCAAGGTTTCTTATTATAAAGTAATGGAAAAAAAATTATTTTTGCACTAACTTAAAACTCTCACATAGTGTTAAAATATTTCTGCCACAAAAAAAACGACTTCAATGTAAAGATCTGATAGAACATTTTTCAAAAAAAAAAAAAAAAGGTTTATGGGACCAAACTCTTTCAAACCAAAAAAAAAAATTTTTTGAAAATCTGTTGGTTAAGAAGTACGTGATATAAAAAATTTAATTTTAATGGGCGTGCCTCCGCCTATTTTTTTTAAATGCAAGATTGTGTGCTTTTCAGAGCTTAGAGTGTGTGTTAAGTTTTGTAAAAATCGGTAAAGTAGAACCACTTAAAATAAAATATTATATATTAATGGGCGTGATTACGCCCATTTTTTTAAATAAAAGATTATGTCTATTTTAGAGCTCAAGTTGTGTGGTAAGTTTCGTAAAAATCGTTTAAGTAGAACCACATGAAATATAATAATGAATTTTAAAGGGCGTGGCCCCGCCCATTTTTCCAACTTTAAAATTGTGTAATTACAGTAACCAAAGGTATTTGCTAGGCTTTGCAGCAGTGAAAAAAGGATTATATCATAAAATAAAATATAAAAAAATTGTGGGCGTATTCCCGCCCTTGTTTTCTACAATTTAGCCCAAAAAAAAAACTTTTTAAAATCGGTCCAAAAAGGTACCGCGTTATGAAGCAACAATGTCAATGTCAAATAAAAAATACAGACGAGTTGATAACCTCCTCCCTTTTTTGAAGTCGATTAAAAAAATAAATTAATTCCATAAATTTTGAAACGACAAGTCTTCCTTAAAAAAATATTAAAAAAATGTTTAATTTTTTTATAGAATTTTTTTTTTATTAATTTAAAACAATTAAATTTTCTTGAGATATAGAAAAATTACACGAACGTGGGCAGGCCTCACAGCAATATGAAACTTTTCATGTGGCAAATGGATTTTAATTTAATTTCAAGCAACAGCTCAGATTTTTTAAGTTAAACTTAAGCAATGGAAATACAGCATAACTAAAAGGGCGTTCAAGGGTTAGTTTTCTAGAAACAGTGTAATTCCGCCCCTTGCCACATCCTCATCAGCGACCAGGGCTCAAAAAGGGTGCGTGACTCTTTAGAAAATGAGAGCCCTGTCCAAAAGAAATTTCTAACTATTGGCAGCTAAAAGCATTTAACTATTCAAGGCGAATTCATGCCAGGTATTCTCGATTTGCAACTATGCATATTCGCCTTGTATATTTGTTACTCATACTGCTATTTCCTTCTGTCAGAAAATTTCCGAACGTTTTGCTTTAATTTGACACTTTGAGCACTTAACAGCCGATCACCATATGCTGAAGCGAGATCACCTGGTGTCAATTCGCCTTGCAAATATCTTAAATTAAAATTAACAGCTGAAATGTCAAAATTCGAGCATTGCAATGATTATAGTAATAATAATTATTATTAGAGATAGATTCCTAGGTCCAACTTCTAACGCAACGCAACTGTTCTAAAATTTCTAGCAAAAGATCTTTGAGTATTTAATAATGCAAAGAAATTTTCTAAGCATTCCCTTAACAATTAATATTAAATCTGACAGCTGTTGCTAATGGGTTAATTGGGTTTTTAATTGATTTGTTTGCATTAAACAATACGACAAAACTCAGCAAACACAATCAACTGATTCAATTTCTATTGAATGTTTTTAAATCTCCATTGAGTATGAGTATGTAATCAATAGTTGTTTTTCTATATTTATTATTGACAATTTACACATACACACAAGAGCAATTTAATTTTTTTTTTTTTTGCTACACAAATGTATTCATTTTGGCAAAATAAAATTGAGCAAAGAAAAAAAAACCATACATATGTTTAATTTGTAGCAAGTGGCAAACAAGCAATTTTTGTGTTGCTACGTACGTACTGAAATACAAAATGTATCTACAAATTAAAATACAAATGTAACTACAATTTCAAATTCCCACTGTTGCTACTACAAACATGGTGGCGTTATTGATGGTGTTGTTTTTGTTGCCGTTGTCTTGTGATGATGATGACGATGATACAATATCGCATTTTAACATCAGTTGAATTAATATCCGTGAGCACGAAAAAAATATAAATAAATGAAATAAAAAAAACTTAGTTAACACAACACCAAGTCGAGATAATGCTTTATATTTATTTTATTTATTTAGTTAAAGAGAAAATAAATAAGAATTTTGATTTGCAACTTTTAAGTGATTTTTTTAAGCATTCGAAATTTATAGAAAGTTATTGAATCATTTATAGGGTGTTTTTTTAGAGGTATAGAACTTCGAATTGAAATAAAACACAAGAAAATCGTTTTAATGTCCATCAATTTGGCTTTATTGGAAGGATAATTTTATGCCATTAACGTTTAAATATGATTTCGGGCATGTGGCCGCCGCGGCTGGCTCGAATAAAGCCAATTCTACAGGTCCAATTTTCAACCACTTTTTCGAACATATGGGGCCGTATGTTGGCAATAACGCCACGAATGTTGGCTTCCAAGTCCCCTAACGTTTCTGGTTTGTTGGCGTAGACGAGCGACTTCACATATCCCCAAAGAAAATAATCCAATGGTGTCAAATCACACGATCTTGGTGGCCAATCCATGGTTAACCGAATTAATTGCTCTGATGGACGATTATGTCGACCATAAAATGGACGGAGCTTGCGGTAAACTTCGCGAACTGAACCATTATTTTCGAAATAAATTTGCACGATTTGCAAGCGTTGATCTTTTGTCAACCTGTTCATGATGAAATGGCAAACCAAACTTAATATTAATCACTTGACAGCTGACAAAATGGCCGCCAGTTAAAAAAGTGATGCCAACTTAAAGTTCTATACCTCAATAAAAAACACCCTTTAGAAGAATTTTTTTTTTAAATTTTTATTTTTTATTATTTATTTTTGGTACACTGGCATCGTCAAATCATCAGCTTTAATTAAAAGTCATGTTCGCGCGAAACACAGCCGCCACAACTGACCAGAGGAAATTTTAGCCATTTTGTGGCCAAACGGCAGGATCCATTTCAATTTTTTTTAAATTAAGCTTCGCAAGTCTCGCTGTTAATTTCTTAAAGTTCGCGCGAAGAAAATTTTTTTATCACTCACGCTCGAGGACGTGCGCGTGACATTTTTTACTAATATTAATAATACACTCATTTTCGACATTACATAAATTTTTTTTTTAATTTTCAAAACTATAAGTTTTTATTATTACTACATTTAATCGTTATTTGCAATCACACACAAAACACTTGAGAGTGAATCAAAATTGTCGAAAATTGTGTAAAAAATTTCACTCACGCTCACGCACTCTCACGCGTGACAACTTTAAAACAATTCCTTTTTAGAGCTTTTCATTTTGGATTTATAAGAAATTAATTTTCAATTTCTTCTAGGAAAAGAGTTTTTTTTTAATTGGCACGCGTGAGAAAGCGTGAGCGTTTTTATTTTTCAATACGAAAATAATAACAAAGCCAACAACTCTTTTAAAAATTTTCTAAAATTTTATTCACTGTCACTTTATCAAGTGTTTTGTGTGTGATTTCGAAAAACGATTGAGTGCAGTAAAGATTTTCATAATATAAATTTATAGTTTTGAAAAATTAAATAAATTTAAAAGAATGTCAACGAAGAGTATATTATTATTAACAGTCAGAAAATGTGAGAGAACGTGAGCGTGAGTGATAAAATATTTGTTTCTTCGTGAGAGGTAGCTTCCGAAGCATGAAGCCAAAAAATTATTTCAATCGATCCATTATGAACACACACAATGGGTAAAATTTTCTATTTTGCACTCTAAAGACTTGCTTTGAATTTCAAAGGCAACGGCCATAAACTATCAAATGATTTGCAACATTTGTTATACGCTGCTTTTTTATTATTACAGTTTTTGTTATATTTTTATATTATCTTCCCTTTACCTCTCATTCTAACTCCACAACATACGTGGCATATTCAACTGAACTTTATTATTAGAGGTAATCACTCTTTGGTGCAAACTGCTGTTGCAAATATTGCAGATGTAGCAACTCAAGAATATATGCTACATTCTGCAATACCACAACAACATATAATCTGATATTTAATGGAAATAATGGATAAATTTCAAATCGGCGCCGTTTAAAAAAAAACATATTCCACTGAAAGATCACTTTGATGCTTTTCTAATTCATTTCGACGAATTTAAGTTCGAATAAAATACTGTAAGCCTTGCAAAGCAATTAAAAAAGCATCATTTCCATCACACAATAGAATATAAAATCTAAATTTCCTATACTAATTCATGTCAGGAAAATAAAAAACCATTTCAGACTGAAAAGTACAAATATTTGCAACGCTAAAGCAGCAAATAAACTCCAGTGCTGGCTAAGTATCAAGGCGGTCTATCTACTTGGGCAAATGTGAGTAACTACACATAGAGAAAAAAAACAGCTTAAAATCAATAAAAACCATATCGATTTAATAAGAAACATTAACGAAAGTCTAGTCATGTTGAAATTTCTTATTTCAATATGGAAAAATATTAATTTACTGTATTAATTAATTAATTTTATTTATTTTTAAGTACATATACATTTTCTATTATATTGAAAATTATTGAATTAATGTGACGAGTTCTTATTTTTAAGTTGCAGCTTTTCCCTGAGTGTAGTGAGACTTACAAATGTATTTACCAAAGGTAAATTTAACACAACAATCATTTCTCATATTCAATTCATTTAAAAATTCACTTTAAATAGCTGATGTTAACAACAATCTCTGCCCAAGTAGACAGACATGGTTGCTGATGAAGTGCGTGGCTGCACAGAAAAATGTTGACATTTCCCCCCAGCTAAAAAGTCTAGTTTAATCTTTCTTCTCTGCTTTGGAAAATTACATTAATTAGTAAAAATGTTTCATTCAACAATAATTGAAAATACTGAAGTTATTCCGGATTAAAATTTACCAAAATTTTAATTAAGTGGGGAAAAAAAAGTTGCATGCTTATATCATAAAAATATTTTAGCAGCGACTTTCGCGTCCCTTTAATGAGGCTTAGCTTATGTGCGTTCGCTTTATTTATTTACGAGTATTGTGCAATTTAATATTTTAAAAGTCAACTGTTACAATAATTTTGTTAATTTTTTGCAAACAACACTCACGCATGAAAACATATATACTAAAATTGCTGATATGCCACGAAGCGTAATTTCCACTATTGTTTAATTATTTTATTATGAATTTTCGTGGTATTTTAAAGTATTTAAGCCCTACACGAATAACCTCAATAGCAATTTTTACTGAGTGTTTCAATTGACTAGACTGGCAGCATTCAAATACTGTCATTATGTGGGATGTGAAAGCATTTAAACGCCCAATTAAAAGGCATATAAATAATTTGAAAACAAAAAGAAACAAAAGTTTTAAATATATTATGGATTTGTTAAGATTCACATGTTGACTACTGCTAAAATAATTTTATTTTATTTTTAAAATCATACAAATCAATTAAATGGCCAGCACACATGCGATATTCGAATATACTATAAACTAATAGGAAATTAAGAGAAAAAGTTTGTTATGAGAAACAGAAATTAAGTCGAGGTTTATACAAACAATATATACTCGTATGTATAAAATTCCTATGGGGCATTTATATTTCTTTTCTAGATGTTTTCATAATTTCTATTTTTCTATTTTTCATACGAGTATTTACGTTGCATAAAGTTTTAAGAATTTTTTTATCGCTATTGGATCTATAACTACAACTTAGCGACAAAGCTGCTGATAGCTAAACTCAATTATATTAATATAAGCTGAAGTGACTTTAAAAAAAAAAATTTTTTTTGAGGGTGCTATTGGCTGAAGTTCGATAGACTTTTTGGGAACGAGTTCAATCCCTAACCAGATCCAGTCACATCAACATTATAGAATTTTTATATATGGAACGAAATTATTGCTAAGGTTTTGTTAATATTTCTAGACATATTCAATTAAACTAAGCAAAAGCGGCAAGCGTTTTTTAGCTGTCAAAAGTTCTCAGGCCCATACAATTTGTATGAAGCATACCGAAATAACGCAACGGCAACACTTTGCTATTGGAAAATCCGATTTTGACCATGCGTTTCACAATGAAGTTAGTTGCAAAAGAAAACAATTGTAAAAAAAATATATAAGAAAGTGAAATAAATAATCAAAGAAAAAATTTGTGTACTTCTTGTTAGAAAATGGAGGCAAGAAAATATTTCCAATATGACATTGTATGTATATGTACGTATGCATGTTTGTAATTTTATATATCTTCTTTAATTTAGAACATAAACGAACAAATTATAGAACTGGTTATCAAAACCCATAACCCATAATCAGGGTTGTTTTATTTACAATGGCGGGATCAATAAGTCCGAGAGTTTTCGAACTTCCTTCGTAGTTATATAAAATGCAACACTGTTCCCATTAAGTTCCACTGTCAAGTGTCGTCATTTACTTTGTGTTTAACAGCTGTTCAAAACATACAACCTCGTGTATTTTTCTAAAAATGAAAAAAAAAAATGAACTTCGAGTGCTCATTAAACATTATTTTTTGCGAAAAACAAAAACCGTCAATCAAACCAAGAAAAAGCTCGATAAATATTATGGGGACTCTGTACTATCGATTTCAATAGTAAAAAAGTGGTTTACTGACTTTCGTTGTGGCCGCACAAGTAAAAATGACGCTGAACGTTCTGGACGGCCAATTGAGGTCAGTACACCCGGAAATGTTGAAAAAAAAATCCACGATATGGTGTTGGCCGATTGAAGAGTAAAAGTACGTGAGAGTGTTGATGCCATAGGTATTTCATATGGCAGTGTGGTTTCGAGTTTAAGTGATCAGCTGGGTTTAAGAAAGTTGTCTGCAAGATGGGTGCCGCCTTTGCTCTCAATTGACCATAAACGTAAACGTGTGACAACTTCAAAGGATTGTTTGGAGTTGTTTAAGCGCAATCCGTATGAGTTTTTGCGGCTTTTTGTAACTGTGGATGAAACATGGATCCATTACTGTACTCCGGAGATCAAGCAGTAGTCTAAACAATGGGTTTCTACGGGTGAACCTGCTCCGAAGAAGGCCAGGGTAAGTTTGTCGGTCAATACGATGATGGCAACAGTTTTCTGGGATGCACACGGGATAATCCACATCAATTACCTTCAAAAGCGAAAAACAATAAACGGATTTAAAAAGAAAACAAACCCTTATGGCCAAGAAAAAAAGTTCTTTTTCATCAATATAATGCACGGCTGCACACGTGTGCAGTCTCAATGGCAAAACTCTATGAATTGGGCTACGAATTGGTACCTAATCTGACATATTCCCGGATTTAGCTCCTAGTGACTACTTTCTATTTCCAAGCCTAAAGAAATGGCTCGGTGGAAAGAGATTTAGCTCCAACAATGAAATTGTTGACCAAACAAATGCCTGTTTTAAGGACCTCCAAAAATCCTATTTTTTGGAAGGGATACAAAAACTGTAGAAACGTTGAACTAAGGGTATTGAGTTAAAAGGAGATTATGTTGAAAAAAAAATTTGTTTTGCAAAAAAAAAAACTGTGTTTCATTCAAAAAGTCACGGACTTATTGATCCACCCTCGTATTTGTTTGATAACCCTGTCTTTATCGTTTTGAAATAACGTTAACGCTTTTGTTTAGGTATGGCATTTCAGCGTTAAAGCTCAGCGGAGAAAACGTTACGCTTACCGTCCTTGTTTAGGGATGGCTGATAGTCAGGTGATAAAAATTAGAGCTTTTTTTAGTTACTTACGCTTTAAGAGATTGAATTGTTTAATAAAATTCATCAAGTCTTACCTAAAAAAGAAGAAAAAAATTATAATTTTAGTACAAAATGCTTATTATATTTAAGATCTAAAATTAAATCGTAATTATCTTTTTATCTGCACATCTTAACTGATATATCGCAGAATATATCGAGCCTTTGCTGCCATAGAGTCATAACTGAAAAACCGTGATTTTTTATACCTTTCATTTGATAACATTTATACTAAAATTATTATTATTATATTAAAACACAAAAAAACTAATAGCAATAATGCTTAGACTAACTTTTAATTTTATGGAGTTTTTCAGCACTATACTCGTATTTAACTGAAACTATCTGCATTCTTAAATAGGAAAACTTGCAGTTTTCTTAATGACTGTTAAAACTCCAACTAAGTCTTTAACCGGAAACCTTTTGTTACATACTCTTTTCTTCTAAACTCCTTATGTCCTCAACGAGAGTGCTTTATATGTTATATAAGAATGAAAAAAAAATAAAATTAAATGCATGAGGCAGATAGAAAAATAATATCAAAAAGGTAAATTTATCCTACTAAACAGGAAACAATTGCCTGAAATATTTGTGGTTAAATTGTTCATTTCTACTGAAAATCTATACAGGATTTTGTAGCTTTTTTTTTCTTGCTACTGTTAAGTTTTCCTGTCTGTATATCTTTCTTTTTCCCACCCGACCGGTAATGCTTATCTTTTTTTTTTTGGGGGGGTTTGCTGCTCAAGTACTTTGTATTGCTTTAGCGAGAAACTGTTGAGGGGGTTCTTACGTTAACACGCCATAATGTGGCTTATTTGCTTTAAAGCTTTTCATGTTGCCTAAAGTTGGGTGAAGATGAGTTGAGTTTCTTTTCATATGAGTGTTTGTAATATCCTTAAGGATAAATGTTTGTTGGTTGCAAATGAAGTTTTACATCAAGCATAGACAGGAAATTCATCTTCGTCAGGGTTTTTTTTATATAAATAGTATATGACTGTGCTTATGGATGCAAGTATTTTTCCTCTTCACTTTTTTTTCAGTTTGTTTATTTTGTTGTTTGCCACAAGAATGTGCACTACTCAACTCAAATCATAATAAAGTTTTGGTATTGAAATGTTTAAAGATATAATTCTTGTTTTTCTTATTTTTATTTATTTACCCGTTTTATTTTTAATTTCAAATATTATTATTTTAGATAAGAAGTAGTTTTAAAATTTAAATTTTGATTAAAGGAAATATTCAAGTTAAATTTGGGGTATTTTTTTTTACTTCTAAATCATTAGCGGGAATCACTCTTCGTTGCAAACTTCTTTTGCCAACATTGCAGATGTAGCAAGTCTAAGATATATGCTGTATTCTGCAATGTCACAACAAATAAGCACATGCAATTAAAACTTGCTACACAAGTTCATATATGCAACAAGACAAACCATTGCAGCGTGATAACTGCAAATATGTGCGGTAACGCCGCCAATAAAACGCCAGACTTTAAAAATATGTACAAAAGAGAATGCAAATAAAAATTGTCGAATTAAAAAAAAATACAATTAAAAAAAATTTGTTTTAGAAGAAAAACGGAATTAAAAAAAGCTTTAAAAAAAGCTCTATGCACTCTGATTGAAATTTTCGCATATTAACACAACTCAAAGCAAGAAAAATAACTGAATTATAAGAAAAACTAAATAATGAAATTTTTGAAAGAAAGCTCCTTGGGCCCTGACCAGACCAAGTAAAATTAAAGATTTGCTAACGATGGAAAACTTTACATAAGGCTACAATTAAAATAAACAAGCAATCGTTTTAAAACATAAACAGAAGCACGAAAAAGCTTTTGAAAAAGCTCTGTGGATCGTGATTGGAAATTTTGTACAACACAATACAATTCAAAAGAAAGAAAACAAATATCTTAGAAGAAAGACAAAAGTGAGAAAAAACATTTCTATGGATACTGATGAGAAATTTCTCATATTAATACAATTTGAAGAAAGAAAAATAACTGAATTAGAAGAAAAACAAAAGCAAGAAGCTTTGAAAAAAAAGCTCTGTGGGCCTTGAACAGACAAAATAAAACTAAGGATTTTCAAACGATGGCTAATTTTACATAAAACTACAATTCAAAACAGACCAACAATCGTTTTAAAAGAAAAACAGAAGCAAGAAAAAGCTTTTCAAAGAAAGCTCTGTGGACCGGAAATTTTGTGGAATAGGAAATTTTGTATTTTAATACAAAAAAATAAAATAAACGAAAAACCAATGTCTTAGAAGAAAAGTAAGAAAAAAAAGTTTTCGAAAAATAAGCTCCGTGGTCCCTGAACAGACCAAGTAAGCTTCAGGATTTGCAAAAGAGGGGCAATTTTACATAAGAATACAATAAAAAATACAAGCAATTGTCTTTAAAAAAAACTTAAGCGCAAAAAAGCTTTTGAAGAAAAGCTCTGTGCATTTTAAAAGAAATACAAAAAAAATACTGTCATTCAGCATTTGCAAACGATGGGCATATTTACATAATAATACAATAAAAAAAACTAATTAAATTTTTTTTTAAGAAAAACTGAAGCACGAAAAAGCTTGGGAAGAAAAGCTCTGTGGCCCTGACAGCAAGTTTTGCATTTTAATACTTTAATAAAAAAAATACTGTTTTAGAAGAAAAAAAATGAGAAAACGTGTTCGAAAAATAAGCTTCGTGGACCCTGATTCTAAAGGCTGAAAAGAAAGCATGCCAAAGATCAGTTCTTTTACAGATATTAATAGACTAAAATGAAAACTTTCAATATATTTTAAAATTTCTAAAAACACTTTCAATAAAGTTTCGACATGCGGCCAACCTTTTAATTTGTTTATATGCCCACAAACATTTTTTAGCGTAATTTAAGGCCGTTTTAAGTATGAAATCAAAAGAAATTTGGAAGTGCAAGTATGTGTACACAAGGGCTTTGGCTTGCACTCTTAAATATTAAATACATGATAAAAAAAAGGTGGAGGAAAAAAATGAATGACTTAAAAAAATAATGTACTTGTCGCTGCATGAGAACACAAAGAAACTAAAAAAGGAAAGACTTAACATTAGCACAGCTTTTGTCAATGCAACAAAAGAATACCAAAGAATTACAACTACAAAAAATTACAAAAAAAACGAAAAAAAATAAAGAGAAGAAAATACAAGTATAGGAAAAATGCTATGCCAAATATAGTACCTGTGCTCAAAGGATACTTGAAATCATAAGAAGCATACAAACGGAAAAAGCAGATAGATAGAGAGAGAGAGGGAACAGCAACTAAGAAATAAGTGATATCATGCTTGTGATTTGTATGACATGAAAAAATGTCACGCACACAAATGACAACAACAACAAGGAGACAATATCCTCTAAATAAGGAACATGTATGCATGCATATGACTAATTACAAACATTAAATGACAAACAGGAGCAAAAAGAATTAAACTTTAACATGCAAACTCACTTATACATGCATGCATGAAAGATATGCATACACAGAACAGACATACACACCCACACACACACACACAAACACATACATACAAGTGCACAGCAGACTTTTACAATGGACAAACAGGAAAATGTTAATGATGCAACATTAGCTGATGTTTGTGTATGAGTGGGCAAAATGAAGAGGAGGCTGCGATTGGAGGGGTTGATGAAATGATAAAGATGAAAGGCTTAATTGCTTATGAGGCTTGTGTTTGTATGTAAAATTATACTCTTGCCTACCTACGTACATATTTGCACAGTGTAAGAGACTGTAAATCCTTTAAACACACAGCATGCAACACAAACTAACAGAAAAACGAACACACCAAGATGAGCTCCTACATAATTATGTCTTGCATATACTCGTACGTACGTTTATGTATATGAGTACAATCACACACAAATACGACAAACAAACAACCAGTGCAAGTAAACACACGTACACACATACTTGTACATATGTATGTATGTATGTGATGAATGCGTTTGTAGGCTTGCATTCTGTTGTGGTACTACAAGTGTATTTAAGTTAATTGGGGATGACGAAGGGGTTAAGAATAAATACCAACGAGGCAACACAAAAGGAAAACAGAATACAGTAACATGTGTATTTAAGATTTAACAATATCCGTTACTTCTTAACGGCAAACACAAAAACAAAACAAAAAATATGAGTGCACTTGTTTCCATAAGTATGCAAGTAAATAAGAAAATCTATAAGCAACAGAAAGCGACGGCTACAACCTTTAATATCCTGCACATCTTTAATCAGAAGAGTGCTAAATATTTGTACTAAATTTAGCAGCAACTAAGTTTGAAAAATAATTTTTTAGTACAACAAATTTATTTAATTACCCACCACCCATCCCACAAAAAACAAAGAGGCAAAATAACCAAACTTTAATATCGAACTTTGAAAAAGATTTGGGAGAAAAATTATTGTAACCTCTGCAACAGCTTGTCTTCGTAAAGAAAAAAAAAATAATCACACAGACGCACAGTGGGATGGCTTCATAAATTTTTGTGCAAAAACTAAACTATATATAAGGAGTTGTTCTAGATTATTGAAGGTCACCTGCCTACTAACTTTATATTAGCTAAGGCCGAGTTTACATCTGGCACACATGTGCCCAAAGAAGCGTAACCACTAATTACTAATGAAAAACTGTTTGATTCAGACACGTATTTATTAAGTTAAACAGTCTCATAAATAACTAATAGAAAATTTTTTACAATTCAACATGTTTGGAAACTGTTTAAATGTCGGAATCAAACAATTTTTCATTTGTATTGTATTGTATTTATTATTTTCCAAAACATTAGAAAAAATTATTTAATTCTAAAAATTAAATTTAAAAATCTTTTATACAAAAATTTCTTTACATGCTAAAACATTTACCAAAGACTATCAAATTATGAAAAAAAAATTACATTATATATATACAGCCATTGTTGAAGGAATTTAAATTTTAACATAATTCCCCAAAAAAGGAAAAAAAGGGAGTCACTTAAATTAATAAACTTATGACTAAATTCATGAGATAGCAAAAAATGAAAAGTAAAACAAAACAAACAAACAAGTGAATTAAAAAGTTCATTGACTAGTGTTATACACCGTGTCATTTATATTTAACGATCTTATCCTCCTATGGTAGAACAAGAGTTCTTCACCCTCATACAAACCAAAAGCACTCCCAAGGGTTAACAAGTCCATAGGAGAAAAATATCTAGACATTTGAACGGTCTGCAAATTTCTAGAGCCATCAAAACATCTTCTTACCAAAGGATTCTCCTGAGAACGTGCACCTTCCAGAAACCTTAAAGCTCTTTCGATTAAAATCAACCGATCCGTAAATGGAGCTACACGATGGCCTTCGAAACTGACCATTCTGTGCGATGTATGGTTTTAGCCCAAGACGCGCTACCAGAATCATTCGCTCCCATCTCCTAATCCTCTCCATCTGGGATGAAGAAATTCCAAACCAAGTTGGAAAGGCATAAGAGACGATTGGACGAACAATTTGGCGATATACTAAAAGGCGCATTTTTTATCAAGACGCTTTAAAACACTCTGATATGACGAGTATATTCTCTTGGTTACGCTTCTTTGGGCACATGGCACACAGATGTAAACTTGGCTAAAATTTATCAAAAAAATTGCCATAAATTAAACATGGCCAACCCCCACCGCTGACGCAATCAAAGTTGATTTTTTCGCCTAAAATTTTTACTATTCCAGGAGAAGTGCTTAAATTTGGTACCTGCACTTTCCAAAGTAAAAAATAAGACACACAACAAGTTTGATCAAAATCGGCCACAACCATACAAAGTATAGATAAGATTCTTTTTCAGGAATTTAAGTGAAAAGGGTCCCTATTGCTGTGGCTACGATGTTCGTCCGTCCGTCTGTGCGTCTGTCTGTCACAGGCTGTCTTCTCGAGAACCGTAAGAGCTACGGACCTGAAATTTTCACAGAATATGTAAAAATTTAGCCGCTGCAACAACAAATATATGACAATTAAAAATTAAAGGGTGTTCTTAAGCGAGCAACAACGGAAAATTTTATAGACACTTAAAATTTTCAAAGTTAGTGTATTTTTATGCAAACTACAACAATTAACACTGAAGATTATAAAAATCAAATTTAAAATGTACTCTATCAGTTGATGTAATTTTGACAACTTGCTGTATCTTGGAAACCGTAAACGGCAAACTCTTGAAATTCCAAAAAACGCTGAAACTAAAAAATCCTAAAATTAAAAAAAAGTGTCGTAACAAAAAATCGACAAAATGAGAAAAACGCCTAAATGAAAAGTATCATAAGAAAAAAAAATAATAAAACTTTAAAATGCAAAAAATCAACAAAAGTAAAAATGTTGGAAAATAAAAATTAAAAAATCGCTAAAAACTAAAAAAAATCGCCAAACCGATATACAGGGTGTTTTTTAGAGGTATAGAACTTCGAATTGAAATAAAACACAAGAAAATCGTTTTAATGTCCATCAATTTGGCTTTATTGGAAGGATAATTTTATGCCATTAACGTTTAAATATGATTTCGGGCATGTGGCCGCCGCGGCTGGCTCGAATAAAGCCAATTCTACAGGTCCAATTTTCAACCACTTTTTCGAGCATATGGGGCCGTATGTTGGCAATAACGCCACGAATGTTGGCTTCCAAGTCCCCTAACGTTTCTGGTTTGTTGGCGTAGACGAGCGACTTCACATATCCCCAAAGAAAATAATCCAATGGTGTCAAATCACACGATCTTGGTGGCCAATCCATGGTTAACCGAATTAATTGCTCTGATGGACGATTATGTCGACCATAAAATGGACGGAGCTTGTGGTAAACTTCGCGAACTGAACCATTATTTTCGAAATAAATTTGCACGATTTGCAAGCGTTGTTCTTTTGTCAACCTGTTCATGAAATGGCAAACCAAACTAAATATTAATTACTTGACAGCTGACAAAATGGCCGCCAGTTAAAAAAGTGATGCCAACTTAAAGTTCAATACCTCAATAAAAAACACCCTATACAACTGCTTCTATAAGGATACAAGTGTGTTATATATTTTTTAAACTAGTACAAAGAAAGGAGCAGGGGGAATTCTACCCCTGCGTTACTATCCAACCGATTTGTATGAAGTTTGAAACAAATATATATGTATCTGCATCTAAAAGGACACAAAAGCTATATATAGCTTTTCAATACCAGGATCGAGAGGATGGCAGAGGGCAATTTCTGTCTCTCCAATCCTCTCCAACCGATAATTTTTTTAGTATAAAACATAGATGGACGCGCATCTAGAAGGACACACAGGCTTTATATATATGAAGTCACGCAGTCACAAAGGATTTCCAGTGTTCAAGATTTTTGGCCATTTTGCTGGTTCTTGCCACTTATAATGATTATTAAAGGGATTTCGAAGAAAATGTTAATTTAACTTTGACAAATTGGAATACGAATACGAATACCACTTGCACATTGAAGAATTCATTTAAAACAATAAATGGTATTTTTTTTATATTTATGCAATAAAAAATTACTTCCTGTTTTTAATATATTTTTGTACTTCAATATAATTTTTAGTTATTTTTAGTTAATTTTAATATTTTTGCTTAATTTCAAATTTAAACACTTTTGTAACTTACAGCATTTTTTGCTGTGCAGCAAATCCTCAGCAACAATATTATTCAAATCATTATCAAATCAACCAGGATAAATAATTGAAAATTTCTAAAAATAAATAACCCAAAGACAAATATTTTCATGCAAATTTATTGTTCGTATGTATGTGTTAGTTCAAATATTTATTTATTTGTGTTGTATGTACATGTGGGTGTGGGAATGTGAACAAAAAATTTATAAGCTCTTCCTGTGTGCATGTACATAAATGAAGAATGAACATTCATAAAGTTTTATTTATATATACGTGTAGGTAGGTATTTAGGGATTATTCATATGCAGCATAATCTTACCATTATTTATTGTAACGATGATGCTTGAATTAAGCCGTCTTTTACACATTTTGTATTTAGCGGATTTGAAACTAAATGAGATACTTTTCGGCTTGAGCTTTCTGTAATAGTCTTTTCATACACTTGTTTATAGCCATCCCCAAGGCAAATTTGTTTATTTATTTATTTATTATTTCATTTTTGTAATATTTTCTGTCATCTTTTTGGCTTGTATTTCAATTTAACAAACTTTATGTTTATGCAATCTGGTGGGGCTCTGCGGTTTAGGGCTGTTCGTAAAAGTTTTACTATTTGCAGGCATAATGGTTTTTGTTTTTTGGTTTAATATAAATTTATTATAGTTTTTGTTAATTTCATATTTTTATTAAGACACTTTAGTTGTACAAAAAAATTTACTCCTGTAAATTTATCAAAAAAAAAAAATAATAATAATATAATAAATAAATAAATAAAGCACTTGATTTTTATTTTTTTCTTTTCAAGTCAAAATCAGTAACACAAATCGAAAGCATAATGCCATTAAAAACTGTCTGCTTTTCTCATTTTAATTTAACACATACATTATTGGCACATTTTCAGTCATTTAACACATACACGGGGCAATCTTTTGATTTTAAGATCTAAACAGCTACTGAATTTTAAGTGTACGATGCACTAGTATTTAATGAATAAATTAGCCGCAGGTAAAAATCTTCACCCTGAGTTGTGAACCGTAGTAGTTGGCAGAACAAATATGGAATGCCAACTTAGACTGGATGGAGTATAAAATATAGTGCAATCCAAACGGCACAAGCAACAGCAGCAAAATGTTCTTGCATGACAAACTGTTTGCCTTGGCAACTCATTTTAACTCGACTCGACTCGATTTAACTGAACATAACTATGCTGAACGTTAAAAAAGAATTGAACTGAATTTAATTCACAGCTTTCGCCCAACAAAACCAACAAACAAACAAAAAATAATAAACGAAACATAACGACAACGAAAAGCAGCAAATATATGAAATCATTTTATGCAAAGAAAACGATAGCTTAAAAAAAAAATATATGCACAAAAAATACAACACAACTGAACTATAAAGTCCAACTGAAAAAAAAAATACGATGTTCGTGTTCTATTGAACAAATTTTCTAAGTGAAGTCGGTTTTAGTTTCTTTTGGGAATACTCTGCTCGCTCGTACTGTTTGCAAGTCCACAAACAATAACTAACGTCCGCTTCCGTTGGCCTTTGTTAGCTGTCTGCTCCAGAAATTCCTTAACTCAATAGCATAAAAACCGCTTTCGTAACAGTGTTACGAAATCATCAACTCGTTTTTGATTGTCTGTTCTATACGTACGTTTGCATGTATGTATGTACATATGTGCGTGTATGTGTGTGTGTGTGCATGTTTGAGTTTGCTCTCTAGCTGAAACTTTTGCTACGACTCGTGCTCGTGTTCGTGTGCGTGCTCTCTCCCTCAGCTGGAGAAAATTTGTGAAACATTAAATTTAATTAACGCATGCGCTTTCAAATTTACATCCACATCTTTGTAGACAAGCAGCAAACATTTTGTCTTTCCTTTAAAAGTTTGTTGCTCCAGTTTTTTTTTTTTATATTCAACAATGTGGGTTATTTTTAAACAGTTTAACCTTTAGCAAAGCTTTTGCAAGAGTAGGGCGTATGTAGCGATTTTTTTGGTTGCAATTTTTTTGTTGACGGTAAAAAAAGTTCGCTAAAGAATTTAAAGCAGGGTAAGATTTTTAGCATGAAAATTTTTCATATATTTTGATTGCGTCTGAGTTAAGTGTGTTTATAGATAGATAATTAAATTGTGACGGGTGTGACCATTATACTAAATTTTTTTGTTATAATTGAAAAATATAAAATCTATAATTTAAAATAGGGCGCAGTTCTCAAAAAGTTTAATCTGAAAAATATTTAATAGGAGGTAGACACTGAAAGAACATGATTATTGCTCAGTATGGTCATTGACGGGTGTGACCATGATACGAGTACTGCCATTTTCTTTATAATGTAAGACTACAAAATTTATAATTTAAAACAAGACTTGCCTTTTTTAGCATTAAAATATTGCATACATTTTATTAGGCGACGAGTCTGCTTATAGTTGAGCAATAACATTGTGACGGGTGTGACAATGACACTCACATTTTTTGTTATAATTTAAAAATATAAATTTTTCAAGTAAGGTTCCGAAAAATGTTAATCTTAAAAATACTTACGGCCTGTCCCACGATGTCACTAGAAATCGTTCGATCGAATACTTGTATTGAAAACAACAACAAATTTTCTAATGCTATTGTTGTTTGCAATACAAGTTGTCGATCGAACGATTTCGAGTGACATCATGGGACAGGCCGTTAAAAGGAGGTAGAAACTGAAAGAACATGATTAATGCTCAGAATGGTCATTGACGGGTGTGACCATGATACTGACATTATTTTTATTTTTAAATTTATTATTTTAAATGAAAATTTTTTATACATTTTAGGTGAGTCGCGAGTTAAGTCTCTTTATTTAGATGGGCGATTACATTGTGCCGGGTGTGACCACAATAATAATAATTTAAAAATATAACATTTATAATTTTAAAATAGGGTGCGGCTCCAAAGAATGTTAAACTTAAAAATATTAAATATCAGGTAGACACCGGAAGAACATGATTATTGCTGCGAATGGCCAACAGAAAGCTGTAACGGGTGTGACCTTAAAAATCTCAACTTTCACAGAATTATTATTTTTAGGATATATTCTGTAAAAATTCCCGTAGAAAGCTCACAATAATTTTGATGTATTAAATTATTAAAAATGTATTTAATTATTAAAAATATTTACAGCCTGTTTCACCATATCGAAAGAAAACTTTTGATTAAAATTTACATATTGACATAGGAATGTCAACTTTTTGTAGCGTGCGACACTAAGCAATTATTTTTTTTTTTTTAAAGAAAACGAAACCTTTTTTTTACTTCTTTATATATTTGTGTAGGCCCTCAGCAGCTCTATATTTTAAGAAAGTTTTAAGAAAATCGCGTCACTTTTTTTTTGAAACACAAGCTTAATTGATTGCTGTCGCACGCGACAAAAAAGTGAAATTTCTCGTGGAAATGTCCATATATTGAAAAACAATATATGACAATCTAAATTATTCTTTAGATATCGTGAAAAAGGCACTCATTATCTGAAGAAAAAAAACACTAAATTTTCCAAAAACGTGACGGGTGTGACTTAGTATAAAAACTCAAAAAAGTAAAGATAAAGACAAGCCAATGAGAAAATAATAAAAAATTAACTTATTCGCTTATCCATATTATCATATACAAATCGCTCATTTACTTGAATAGTGTCTTAACTCAAAAAAACGAGTTTTGCAGAAAATGCATTTAAAGTTTTCAATGCACGTACTCAACTAAATGAAGACATGAGGGAATATTATTTTCTCAGAAGAAATTTTTACACAAAATAAAATATGAAATGTCGAATTATTCTGCATTATTAACTCGAAAAACGCTTTTTTTTTTGCTATGACACTATTGAAGTAAATCAGCGATATGTAATACAAATTTTTGGGCGCCCACCAATGCGCCCCTGCACCCTTATACAACACTATCTGACTTTATAAAATTCCCTAAATTTTTACAAACGAAAATAAAAATAAAATCGTTTTTAAAAAGACCTCACTTGACATAATTGACCTCACTGACCGGCAAACAAATTTTGTGTAACAAAAAAATGTGTATTTTCCCCCAAAGAAGACCCTGAAGCAGCTTTGTTGCCCATTTATGCCAGGGATTTTTTTTCTTTTCTTAAAGCACTCATGCTCTTTATTTCCCCTGATTTAGTGAAATACATCAGCATTTAAAAACAAAAACAAAAAGGAAAAAGCTTTTTTTTTTAAACTCATTCTCTCTCTAACTCTCTTTTGTATAAGAGTTTATGTTTGGCTTAATTTATAACTAACAGACCAAGAATGAAAATGTTATAAAAACAAATAAAACCTAGATTTCTTAAAGTCATTCACTGTTGCTTCCTCCTTGTGCAAGAAAATTTTACCATATTTATTTTTGGAACAAAAAAGACAAAAAAAAAACATTTTCTATATCTACTTTCTGCTCATTTTCATTTTCTAGCAATTTGTTTAACATATTGTTTGTCCTTAAATTTGCCTTTCCTTCCTGAAGCATGAGCACACACACACACATGTGCGTGTTTACGTTTATAACGGAACTGTTTGGGGGGGGGGGGGTCTGGCTTTTAAACGATTTTCCTTTTGTTATATTTGCCAAAATGACAAAAATGTGCTGGTATGTGTTTGTGTGGCAACAAGAATTGTGGCAGTCATTTGTTAACATTTTTCCTTATTGCTTATTGCCATTTATGTCCTGTTATCGTATTAGGCTTTCAGCAAATTTTGTTGGAATTATTGTTTTAAATGTCTTAATGTATGTTTTTTTATATTTTCAATAAAATTCGCGTTTGTGTGCTGAATTCGTTTATGTTAAGATATTCTGTAATTAAAGAGTTATTTAATCTAAAAATAAGGGAAAAACAAATGCATTAACATTTGCTCCTTAGATTTTTTTTAGTTATTTGCATACAAGGATGTTTTATCCTTTCAATGATTTTTTATAAGAAATGATGATTAATTTTTTTTTTAGCATAAATTTTTCTTTAGCATAAATCCTTTTAGAAAGAAATACTATTCAAAAATGCATTTCAATAGAAACCTGTACGCCAAGTTCCCTAAAGATTTAAAAACACTTGCTATTATTGAAAAAAAAAATACCAGCACGGCTGGTATCACCCTGTTGTTTAACAAAAATGTCTGTGTTTTAATAAAATTAGTTTTCATATAAAAAATAAATTTATATAAACATTAATTCTGAACTAATTGAAAAAAGTTTAATGTCCGTTATAAAGCACACTTTTCTTACAGAAAACTTAACTGTGGCACGGCACAGTTCTTCTTTCTATAAGAAAGTCCACAAAGTCGATTGCCCCACTACAGCACATTTTTCCTATAGAAAATTTACTGTAGAAAAATTTTTCTTATAGAAAAGTTTACTGTATCAGACGCAGAAAATTTTATTACAGAAAGTTTTACCATATCAAACATATCACCCTTTTTTTAAATAAAAATTGACTGTGCCAGACACTCACCGCACAGTTTTCTTATAGGAAAACTGCCTCTGTCGCAGCACAATATAATTTTCTTATAGAAAAGTTTATGTTAAAATATACTTTTCCTATAGAAAAGTTTATTGTGCCACCATAGATGACACTTTTTTATAGCAAACTTGACTGTGTCAGACACAGCAGATTTTTCTTATAGAAAAGTTGACTATGTACGACGCAGAAGATTTTTCTTACAGAAAACTTGACTGCATCACACACAGCATATTTTTTTATAAAAAAAAAAAATATTAGTGTGTCAGACGCACACCACAAACTTTGCTTATAGAAAATTTTACGGTGTCAGAGCAGCAGATTTTTTACAGATGAGTCGACTGTGATAACACAGCATACATTTATTCATAGAAAAGTTGACTGTGTCAGACACAGCACACTTTTCTTATAAAAAAAAGTTGACTGTGTAAAAATCAAATCGCAAATTTTAAAGTTTCGTCACTTCTTTAAAATTTCTTTTTTACAGGGCAATGTTGAGTATTAAGGACTTATTTAGCGGACTAAAAAGCAGGTCTTGATTGGAAAGATCACTTGGAAAGAGTTAAAATTATCGGCGGTTTAGAATCTCAATTGTTTTAGTATGATAAAAAAAAACTTTTCTTTACAGAAAAAAATTTTTTCTTCAATTAACATTTTTTATTGGAAACAAAAATCAGTTAAAAATTTAATTTTTAATTCATGAGATTTTTAACAAAAGTTTAATTGACCCAATTAAATTTTTAATTCAACTTGAAAAAAAAAATCTGTGTTATTTATATTCTTCTCAGTTAACTCTTTCTTGTTATGCCTTTAAAATCACGGATGTTATTGGCAAGTTTTCTCGATTTTTTATGGGAATAAATGCTATTGTAATTATCACCTTCAACTTGAAAACTTTTATTTGCCCACGACAGCGGCAAAATAAAGTTTTACGCCTAATTCAAATGCAAAAGTATAATAGAAACACTTGACCTTAACACAAACTCGCAAAATAAACTTTTGCAAGCGGAAATATAAAGAAAAAACGCATACAATCACATTAAAATTATTTGACCCTTTTTGCCGCTAAAAGCCTGAAAACTCAAAAACTATTAAAAAAGGAGCTGGGACCGTCAGAACATCCCATTAAAGGATTCAATGACTTTTAAGCATATTAAAGGATTTTTTTATAAATAGTAATATTTTTGTTTCTATTGGCTTTTTTTGTGCCACAAAACTTTCTAGTGGTCGTTTGTGTTATTTTTGTTTAGTTTAAGTGCAACATTGTTGCTGTTGTTCTGCTGTTGCTGTTGCGTGCTTGAGCAGTTGCAAATCAATTTTAATAATCACTTGTAAGTTTTCTAGAAGTAATTTTATGTTGTTGTCGTGAAGGGTTCTAAAAGTTGTTATGTTTTGTTCTCGAGCCGCAAGGAAAAAGAGTTAAGTTTGTTTTTGAAACTTCATGTCTGCTAATAAATTATTAAGGAGTAATATATATCATTAAAGATTATGTTTTATTTTGTTGTCCCCTAGTTGTGTTGCAATCCATAGCAAACAAAAGAACTTGAGATATGGGGTGATGTATTAAAAAGTTTTTCGGCCTAAAAATTACTTATCGAAGAATAAAATCTTAATAAATAAGATAGAAGCGGCACGGGATAGTGATAGATGAGATACACAAATAAAAATTATTTGAAAGTTTCATATTTTTATCGCCCTTTCAGACAAAGTTTTTCAGTTCAGTTGGTGTGACGGGTGTGATCTTATACTTTGTATAACTAATTATTTAAATAATAAAATTTAGCTGCACAAAATTGTATTATATGTATAAATCAGGCTTACATTTTTAATATTGGAAAGTATTAATTTTTTTTAAAAAGTTTAACTTTTTACTGTGACGGGTGCGACATAAAAGTTGATTTGGTAACTGTTAAATCATTTTAATTTGAATTACAAAGGAAAAGCATTCACAAAATTAGCTCACTCTCTACTGAGAGCTTGAATAACGCAGCTCAGACATAAAACAGTTTAATAAAAGGTCCGCCATCTAACGTTTTTTTTTCAACTAGTGCTTATTTCGTGAATGGTAACACTTAGCTCATGTCTGATTGGACAGATAATTAGTTTTATACTTCCGCTAAACGAATATGGTTGTGTATACGCTTGAACAACGCTGGGAAATATTGCCTGCGATCGACTTACAGAAGATGCCGATTTTGCCAAAAAAAAATCATCTTTGCAGATGAAGCCCATTTTGATCAAGCAAAATTGTCGCATTTGGGGCACAGAAAACCCGCACGCATACATTGAAAAGCCGACGCACCCAAAACGAGTCACTGTTTGGTGCGGATTTTGGTCCAGAGGCATAATTGGGCCAATGAGCAAGAAGTGGCCGTTACAGTCAATGGCGATCGTTATCGGGCCATGTTGAACGAATTTTAGTTCACAAAAATTGAAGAGGAGGATATTGGCAACATTTGGTTTCAACAGGACGGCGCTACGTGCCACACAGCCGAAGCTACACCCGATGTTTTGCGCCCTGTATTCAAAAAAAAAAGTTATCTGGCGGACCCTGTAATATAACAGAAGCAACAGAATTATAGATTTATTAATTGCTGCATGACAGCATGACTGAAATGATAATGTTATGTTTTCTCATCCTGTAGGCAATTTTTTTGTTATACAATTAGGCAATAAATAAATATCTCAATACTTTTTATTAAAAATAACTAATCATAAAATGGTATGGCTGATTTATCTAATTGTGCTGATATCATGCTTTATTACTAACAACTTCTTAACATTTGCTAAAATCTAATAAAAATTTTCTTTATATTTCAGGCTACTTATTCCAAGTTTATTTATTTAATTTTTGCTTAAAACTAGACTTTGTGGTCTCTCAACGTATGTTCAGTTAAGCCTTTTTGTTAAACAGAAAACTGTTTATTCTTTTTGTAAAATCTTAAAAAATTTAACCAAACACACAAACACGGTAAAAACAGCAGCAGCAGCAGCAGCAGCAGCAGCAGAAAGGACAAAAAGCATACAAACAAACAAACAAGCAAACAAACAAACTTTGGCATAACCAACAATATTTTTGTAGTTTATTTATCCGTTTCCTGTCAGGAACAATCAGAATTTAGTTTTTTTTCCCCGACATTTGTTTTTAATTTTATTTCAGTGTGTAAGTGTGTAAGCGTGTGTGCATGTGAGTTGGGTATTTTTTTTTATTTTCTTCCTACCAACATCCAGTAAACACTTGTGGAAGTAAATTACAAACACAGTGTTACATTTGTGTACTGAATATCCTGTATCAACATTTTAACACACACACACACACACACCCATGCTGCGTGTCTCTCAACACCCTTAAATACATATTTTTCTTTTACAAACACACATATTAACAGTTATTCAGTCACACATGCTTTTACCTACATACGTATGTTTGTATGTATGTATGTATGTATGCATGTACGTGCAAAACAATTTTATCTGTGTAATTGTGTTAGTGTGTAAGTTACAATAATTTAACTCTATATTTATTTATTTGAATTTGCTAGAGGGTACGAGTATGTCCTTAAAAACAGAAAACAAAACTTTAAGGAATGGCAGCAACAAAAACAACAACGAAAAAAATAAACTTGCAGTGTGTTCTTGTGACTGTTTAAATAAATTGAACTTTTGGTGTACTTTACACTACCAAAAAATAAAAATAAAAAACACACACACACACAAAATTATAAAAGTTAAACTAACAAAATTAAACTACTTCCGAAGACAAACACACACGCTTGCCAGCAGCATTCATATGGACGAAATCATATCATATTTGCCTCAATTTATAGTTTTGAATAACAGCTGGGCTCAAAATACAGGGTGTCTGGTAGCAGCTTTATATTTTCAAACTTAAATAAAACACGTAATAATTGACACAAAGCTTTATTAAGAGCATTGAACGTTAGAATGGAAATGCGGATTTGATTTTTTAAAGAGTATGTCATCCAAATGAACACACTGTTCAAAACGGAGCCTTGTGTTCTGCGCCACACGCTGCAGTAAATTTGGTTCAATTGAACTGATTTCTCGACGAATATTTTGCTTTAAGCCACAAGAGATTGTGGATTGTCATTATAAACCCTCTCTTTGAGGTAGTCCCATAAAAAAGCCAAGGGAGTTAGATCATGCAACCTCCGTGGTCATGGGATGTCCCCAAAGATTTTGGGGATAATTTTCCTGAAGCAAATTCATCGAAGCTCTGGCTGTTGAAACCACATGTGTGAAGAGTACGATGGATGAGCTAGAAGATTAGGCAAAAATAATTCCGTAATCATGCGTCGATAATTTTCAGTGTTGACATTCGTCGCCTGGCCTCTAAATTTTTCGAAAAAAAAAATGGTCCAATTATCTCATGGGTGGATAAGGCATACCAAACAGTTACCCTGGGGCAATGCAATGGTTTTTGATGTTTCCATCGAGGGTTGTGGGTTCTTGGAGTCCAGTAACGGCAGTTTTGCTTGATGACGTGGCCGTTTAAGTAATGAAAATTAAAATGAGCCTCGTCGCTCCAGAAAATGGGATTTACAGTGCGAAAACGCTCCAACATCGTTTGACAAAAATGTTTGCGTATATCAAACACACTTTCTTTCAGTTCTTGAACGGTTTGAATTTTAAAAGGATGGAACTTCAGATCCTTTTTTAAAATTTCATGAATAATCCCTCTTGGAAGTCCCACTGAAGCTGCTCTTTTCCGTAAACTGATTTCAACCAGTTCAATGTTTGCGGGAGTCCTGGAAGATCGACTGGACCCTGGCCGCGGGACATTCTTAGCCGAAGCAGTTGCGCGGAATCTCTGCACGCACGAACGAATTGAATTTACACTCGGTCCATCACGTATTCGCCGAATACCGAATTTGAACAAAATTGTCGACGAGCATTTATGTAAGAATCATTAGTCTTAAAAAATTTATCCACACCGTACGCGCGATTCTCACTCGATCACTGCAACATCGTGACTAACAAAACCGCCCAATCGATAATTCCAACGGCGCCATCCTCCCTCCCTCCCTCCGCACCATTTATTGCTTTTTGAAATAATCATATTTACAAATATAAATTTGCCACCAGACACCCTGTACATATATGATCTATTTATTTTTATTCAATAATCTGGGAAAAGCTTTTTAACGAAAATTCAACTAGAATTAAAGAATTAATTATTTTATATTCTAACTCAAATTGAAAGTTTCAGTTTTTTTCTTATTGCAACGTGAATAAGAAGCCGACGTCTGCAAGTGCTGTAACATAAACAAGTAAGAAAGATATACTTATACGCCCTCGCCGACTCTGATGTGACCTTCACTGCCGTACGTACGTACGGAGTAGAAACATACATTTATATTCATTCATTTCCACCGAAGAAACAATCAAATTTAACGCATGTTAAAATTATTTTCATTTATGCATAAGCCATTTCGAGATATTCGAATGCAAAGAAATGCAAAAGCCCTTCTTTCATGTGGATATTACTTGTGCACGTTTCCCTTGACTTTTTCTCCCTAAAATTCTGAGAGTGCAAGGAACTTAAAATGCTATTGCAAATAACTTAAAATGTTTTCCCTCCCATATCGCATGCTACGATGTCACGTGCAACATTAAAAAATGACATTTGTTATCAATGCGTCGAAAGTACATGCAGAAAAGCTCACCAAAAAATACAATTAAACTATAAAAAAAAAATTGTTGAAAATATAAAGATTTGTGTTCGTGATACCTTTATAGAAATGGTCACATGCGACATCGTAACTGCAAGATTTTGAACAAAAAAATTATATGTTTTTAAATTATTTAAATTTAGAGTAGCAAAAACCGCGAAAAAAAAATAAAGAGAGCTATAAACGTTGCACAATATCAGATTTGTGTAATTTAGAAGAATAAAGAGAGGGAGAGTAAGGGGAGCAGCACAAGGTGGGGCATCAAAAATCATATTAAATAAATTTTAGTTACATCAATTTTTATATTAAACCAATCACCATGCCATTTCAAATATCTGTAGTGCGATTCAGTAACTTTTAACGATCCGACAATCGTAATTTATGTCTATACATTTTGTCGCTTGCAATAACGATTGTGTGATTCTACAACTTTTTTTTAACGGTAGTACGCAGCTGATATTTTCGGTTGATTTTTTTTCGATAAAATGAAAAAATTCGATAAATTTTCATTATAATTATTTTAACGATGCGATTATCGTTAACAAAAAGTTAGTGAATCGCACTACTAATCCGCTACACAATTATTTCAAGCTAATTTTGCTACAAAGCTATTTAATGAAGACAGGTCTACAATTTTATCATCCACATATAAAATCAAAAACACGTAGTTTTATGGGACTTCTTTTTCCGGGGGGCCGTTTCGTAACATTACCGTAATTATATAGCAGAAATGTTACTTCCAATTTAGCTTAAGAGGTCTTATTTTACAAAACAGTTAAACTAGTTTTTCTTGAGACATAGTTTAATATAGAAAAAGAATTATGAAAATATTTTGAAAAATTTTTTATACTTGCGTTATTTGAAAGCATTTTAACTTAGCTTGCTTATTTCTAAATTCGTAAAAAGAGAAACAGTAACAGTAACATAAATATCATGATAGAAGAAAACGTCTCGTGCAACAAGTCACGTGCAACTTTGGATAAAATTTGAGACATCAGTGCACAACATTCTAAAATTAGTCACATATTGCACAAAATATTAGCGCAGGTTTCGCTGAAATCACCATTTTAATATTTGGCCTCAAAACAACTTCTGTTTTTGTCACATGCGAATGCTTTGGTTCTTTACAATTGCGCAAAATCAAACTTAGCGTCAATTATAGAGCATTAATAAGTTTATCGGTAAAACTGAAATCCATTTTATTTTGCATTTTTTAATTTAAATGTGAAAGAGGGTCACGTTCGACATCATGAATTTTGCCACAATTGTTTTGTGATAATTTTGGTATAGGAGAGACGATCGAAAGCAACACAAATTATGTTATTGAAGTTTTGACGAGGAATATGCAATAGAGAATAGTAGATTGACTTCAGCAGCTATAAAGTCAAACATTATATTTTAAAAAAAAAAATTGCGAGACAAATGCTGTCAAACTTGAGCTTTATGGATTTTGCTAAAACTGTTCACCTGTAAAGAATTTGATAATATAAAATAAGTTTCTCCACTCAATTTAATTCAAACCATTATATGACAAGACTGTTGTAAATTTAGAGATGGTAAAAATGAGCTTACATTACAAAAAAAAACTTTCAGCAGATTATAATACGATCAATCAAAACAATTCACATATTCCATTTGCAATAAAAGTTGCGTATATAAAGCAGAAATCTACATCAACTGACACCATACACAGTGGAGCAAACACAAAGAACGCTGATGATGAAGGTGTAGTGGCCTTCGAAAACAGCTAGTTGTTCCGTTCTACTACGTGTTTGTCAGAATATTAACAACTAACTTTGGTGTTATTTGTTCATTAATAATTATCACATGTAATTTGGCTTACAAAGCGATACGAACCTTAGCATGATCAAATCATAAATATAAATTTAATTGAATCGATTAAATTCTTAATTGAAAGTATTAATTTTCCATATTTATTTTCCATAATTTGCCGCCGAATATATTCCTTCATACTAGTATTTACATATTTTTTTCATGTAATGGTGGACACATTAAAAATATATTTGTGGCAAGGAGAGCACTTTTAAACTTTCAAGTCGATTTTCAGAAATTTAATTCTTTTGCAGTTAAATTCGGAAATTCGGTGCTTATTTTAATTTAGTTTTGGGAAAACATCCTTCTAAAGGCCGTGATTTACTATCATACAAAGTCGTGCGATCTACGAAAAAAAGTACAACCCTGGTGTGATGAATTGTTATTGTTTCATAAACTCCATCATACCAGGGTTGTATTTTTTCGTAGATCGCACGACTTTGTATGATAGTGTAGCACGGCCTTAATTAGTATTCTATTTTAAATATACCAAAGTATAATCTAAATTAAGCTTTTATGCCATACGAGATTATAAATCGAAAAGAGATAAGCCGCAAGTCATTGCGTTATAACTTTAATTAAGATTTTGCCCAGAGGTATGTACCTTTAAGTATGAAAATTACAATAATACTATTAACCTCAAATCAAATTAACTAGACTTGAGCAATTGTTTGCCTTTTGCCACAGATATTAAACTTAAGGAAATGCCACAAGAAGACAAATTTCCTTTAAGTTTACTTCCTAGAATTAATTAAGTTTCACAAAAGCTTCTTGTAGTTGATAATTCAAATCTCCTGCTTTAACACAAACTTAATTAAGCCAAGCAGCCTTTCCCTTCCATTTGTCTATTTTATATTTTGCTGTATAATAAATTTGAAAATATTTATTAACCAAGTGTTTTTTTTTTTATTATTAAATTAATGGATCCTTTACCCCACACAATTACATTAAGTTTCTTGTGCCTTAATACCACAATAATTTTAGTTTTAATCCTTCGAAATAAACCAACCTAAAATAATGAACTCTTTTAATAAAGTTAATGCTATTTATTTGGCCACAATTATCTGCCACATAAGTATATATATAAAATTATAAGCATGTTTGTTTGGTTTCATAATATACGAGTATGTACAAGGTTTATATTGTCTGTAAGTATGTATGTTTGTATGTTTGTATAGGGTCCGCCATCTAATATTTTTTTTTCAACTAGTGCTTATTTCGTGAGTGGTAACACTTAGCAGATAATTAGTTTTATCCTTCCGCTGAACGAATATGGTTGTGTATACGCTTGAACAACGCTGGGAAATATTGCCTGCCATCGACTTACAGAAGATGCCGATTTTGCCAAAAAAAATCATCTTTTCAGATGAAGCTCATTTTGATCTTGGCGGGTATGTCGCATTTGGGGCACAGAAACCCCGCACGCATACATTGAAAAGCCGACGCACCCAAAACGAGTCACTGTTTGGTGCGGATTTTGGTCCAGAGGCATAATTGGGCCAATGAGCAAGGAGTGGCCGTTACAGTCAATGGCGATCGTTATCGGGCCATGTTGAACGAAGTTTTGTTCACAAAAATTGAAGAGGAGGATATTGGCAGCATTTGGTTTCAACAGGACGGCGCTAAATGCCACACAGCCGAAGCTACACCCGATGTTTTGCGCCCTGTTTTCAAAAAAAAAAGTTATCTGGCGGACCTTTTAGTAGAAAGTTTAACTTGCTTCAGAAGTTTAAAAATTTTAGTTTTAGTTCGTTTTGTTTTGTTTTTCTAACTTTTTTTGTTCCATTTGAAAAGTCTTAATTTTTTGTTTCCTTTCTGGGCACAACTCAATCGTACTCATACAAATCTATTACTTGAAAGGCGGCGGCGGATGGGGGAGGGGTTTTGTGCGCAGTCAAATGTCAAAATCTTTCTTTGATTTTCGAAATCAACAAAAGTTTATCTTCCTTTAGTATATTTGTTATTGCTTTCTATTTGTTTATTTATTACTATTATTTTATTTCTATTCTATTTAGTTTTATTTTTTTATAAATATATTTCTTCAAAACTGACATCTTAAGCAAAAATTCTGACATTGAGTAGCCAATTTGGTAAGCAAGTGAGTTGAATGGGCAGACTATAAAGTTGTGGGGCTGAACTACTGTCAAAGGATTGTACGGTATCCATAAATTGTTGTGTTTAATAAATGAATGAGTTTCTCAAGTTTTCTTTGATTTAAATAAATCAAATAGGTTTTTGCTGTTTATGAATATGAATTTTATTGGGTATTAGCCGGGCGGAGTTGTTACCAATTTAATTTTTCTTCTAATGCCCTAGAGATGTGTTGTGTTAAGGATTCATGAGCTGTTAATAAATCAATATTTGTGCATTTGAAAATGTAAGTCATGCCAATTTTATATGAAATCATAATCAGTTTTATAGGCAGGGATAAAAGTCAAACTCTCACTATTGATTACTACAATAAATATTTAAATGCATTCCCATCTTTTAGGGAAATTATGCTGGGATTAACCTGAAGGGGTTCAATATAATAAACGACTTGTAATTCTCCAAGGAAAATGATGAAGCAATAGCCTAAAGACTATAGAGCTTCTCAAATAAATGCCTTCATATAAAAAGACTCATATTCAGGCAAGACAAGACAAGAACAGCATTAATTAATGCAATTTTGATTATGAAATTTTGAAAACTTGCTGCATTTTGGAAACCGTAAAAGGCAAGCAGCTCTGGAGGAAATCATCAAAACAGCTAAAACAAAAAAATTCCAAAATTAAAAAGAAAAAACGAAAAAAAATTCGCCAAAAAGAGAAAAAATCGTTACAACTAAAACAAACATAAAAAAATTCCAAAAAACAATGCCAGAACGAAAAAAGCACCAAAACTAAAAATAAACGTTTAAACTAAAAAAGCCAATAATGAATAAAAAGCTTAAACTAAAAAAAACCGCCAAAATTAAAAAATAGCGAAACAGAAAAACTCCAACACGGAAAAAAGCGCTTAAATGAAAAATATCAGCAAAAAAATAAATCGCTAAGATGCAAAAAATCACCAAAAAAAAACTAAACAAATCGCCAAAACGAGAAAACATCATTAAAACCAAAATACATCCGAAAAAAATCGCCAAAAACCGAAAACATCGCCAGAACGAATACAAAACGCCAATACTAAAAAAAGCCAAAACTGAGAAAAGCTAAAACTAAAATATGCCAAAAAGAAAAATAAATCGCTAAAAGGAGAAATTAAAAAGGTCGCCGAAAATCTAAAAAACTCGCCAAAACGAAAAAAACGCTACCACTAAAAAAGCAATGCTTATACTAAAAACAAATCGCCAAAAACCTAAGAAAATCGCGGGAACTAAAAAAAGTTAAAAATTCAAAAGTGGCGGAACAAAAAAACTCCAAAAAGGAAAAAATCGCTTAAATGAAAAATATGAATAACAACAAAAGAGAAATAAATCGCTAAACTGCAAAAATAAAATATTAACGAAAGTAAAAGGTCGCCAAAAAACTAAAAAAAAAATCACCGAAAATCTAAAAAAAGTCGCCAAAACGAAAAAACACCAAAACTAAAAAACAACGGTAATGCTAAAAAAAATTGCCAAAAACCCCAAAAAAAATTGTTAAACGGAAAAAATCGATAAAACCAACAATATGTATGTAAAACAAAGAAAACAAAAATCGCCAAAAAAAAATTTAGAAAAACGTAAAAAAATTGCCAAAAAGAAACAAGCGCCCAAACTAAAAATTTCGTATAATATTACATGTGCAATATACGGACGGAACCCTTCGTGATCGAGTCAAAGCCGCACTTTACTGAATTTATTGTAACAATTTTGGAACTTTCGAAAATTAATTGCACAAAATTAAGAGTAATCGTTACCTATATTAGAAATTAGCTCGTTGTGAACTTTAAATCAAAAAAATTAAAAGTTTTTTAATGTGATAGAATTTCATTTTCTTTTATTTTCGATCTGAAAAATTTTTTAAACATTCCTCTTTAAAGAACACCGCAACACTTTTTCTTTAATCTAGGACCAAAGTGTCGTAGTCGAAGTCGAAGTCGAAATACGCCAACCACGGTAAGGCCCTTTATAATAAAATTTCTTTTAAATACATTAAATACAAATAATCTTATCAAATTATTTAAGATCAGACAGCAGATATAAGCCAACTTATTTATACACATATACATATGTACATTTATAAATAATAAAAGCAGCATTAAATATGAAACATTTAAACTGCAAAAGTCAATGTTTAAAAGATATATTAAATGGTGCACCGTTCGACGTCCGGACAGTTGCACACTGATACGTTTAATAAGTGATAAATATTGAACATAATTATGTACGAAAACAATTGTAAATAATAAACCGAATTGTACTAGACCTGTAAGGATTAAATACTTGTGATGCACCATGGGACAGTGCAACAGAAAATGCGCAACTTTACAAAAAAAATAAATTACTAGCAAAAATCAAATTACGAGTAATTACATAGCAGTGAAAAGCTGTATTCAAATATCAAATTGGTGGCTGTATGAAAAAAACATACTTTTACTTTCCAAATTGTGTAGTTTTAATTGGTGTAAAAAGATATTCTTTTATTTGTGGTCTTTAAATTAGATATTTTCTTAAACAAACAAAAAAAAAACACACACACACACAACCCATAGTGCTTCGTTATAATTATAAGCACGTGCCGCATACACACAGCAACACACATATTATCGCATACCCACGTGAGCGTGCAGCATAAACAGTTGCTTGTTGGCCTCCTGCATTCATATTCTTTTTTTTTATCACTTGTAATGCAGTTTTTATTTAAATGAAATAAAAATGCAATTTGTATTGTAAACATAAATTCACAGAAGAATATCATGAGGTAAATTCGAAAGTTCCATGCGAACAAACACAATAACACTTGCACACACACACACACACACACTCACGTACATTTCACATTAAAATACATGCAACAGAGTATTTCTGAATATTAATGTTCGACGGCATAAAGGACATTAATTATAAATATACAATATGATTTTGAATATTGTAAATTAAAGAAGAAATCTATAAATATTTAAAGAGACTGCAGGTGCTGCGGTATTTGAACGTGTGAATGCCTTTCCAAGGATATTAAAAAAAAAAAATTGCAAATAAAATAAAAGTAGAGTAAATTTTAATGGAATTACGGAATGAATGAAAGCGACTGTATGCTAAGTAGCAATTTTGTATTTAATTTGTTTTAAATATTACCTTTTGTGTAAGAAGATTATAAAAAATATGAAATTAATTGAACAATTTAATTTCAAGCCGAAAGTATTTATTTATCACAAGTGCACTATGGGACATTTTAGTCTTTGTTTTTGAACAAAATTATTAATAATAATATTGAAAATGGGCAATTAATTTTGCTCTTATATATCTAAAACAACAATAAATTAAACATCGCTGTTTATATATTTGTTACACGTTGCTTTACCATAATGTTACAAATGCCAGATGAAGGTAAATTTAATAACTGGAAGAATTTTTCGCGAATTTTGATTTACTGTCACTTTATCAAGTGTTTTGTGCGTTATTTCATATTACGATTGAGTTTAGTAAAGGTTTTCATAATAAAAAATTTAGTTTTTAAAAACTAAAAAAATTTTAATATAATGTCGAAGGAGAGTGTATTCTTCACCCTTATCGGGAATAAAAATTGACGTGAAATGTGTTCCCTTTCCCTAAAATTATGATCGGCAATGTTCGCGTTGTTATTGCGCTAGTATACTATTCTTTAATTTTGTTCACCATTTTTTGTTCACGGAAAATATTTCACGTGAACATGTTCGCCTTGAACATGAAAATGTTCGCCTTTTATTCCCGATAAGGGTGATTAATACTGGTCGAAAGTTATCACGCGTGAGAGAGCGTCAGCGTGAGTGATAACAAATTTTTCGTGAAAATAAGTCATAAAAACTTTAAGTTTGATTCTAAAAATTTATTTCATTCAGTCCTGCCGTTTAACTCTTTCGACAATTTTGATTTACTGTCACTTTACTTAGTGGTTTTTTTTTGAGTGTAGTAAATTGATTGATTGAAAATTTAAAAAATCTTAATATATTTTCAAAGGTGAGTGTATTATTAATATTGGTCGAAAGTTGTCACGCGTGAGAGGACGTGAGCGTGAGTGAAAAAATATTTTTTTTTTAATTTTATTAAGAAAATTATAACAAGAAAAACATTTTTTTTTTAATTTTTTGAAAATTCGAATAATTTACTGTCACTTTATTAAGTGTTTTGTGTGTGATATGATATGACATTGAGTGCAGTAAAAGTTTTCATAATAAAAATTTAAAGTGTTTGCAAAGTACATAAATTTAACACAATGTCGAAAGTTGTCACGCGTGAGACAACGTGACCGTGAGTAAAACAAAAATGTTTCGTGAGAATAAGTGGTAAAAACGTTAAGGACGTTGGAAGCAAGCCTTCTGAAGCTCGATTTTAAAAATTTATTGTAATCGGTCCTGCCATTTGGCTGTTTCGACCTAATGTCACTTTATCAAGTGTTTTGTGTGTGCTTTCATATGACGATGAAGTGTATTAAAGGTTTTCATAATAAAACATTTTTGTTTTTGAAAATTAAAAAAATCAATATAATGCCGAAGGTGTCGAAGTAATGCGTGATAGCACGTGAGCGTAAGTAAAAAAATATTTTTTTTATTCTCTGACAATTCTGATTTACTGTCACTTTATCAAGTGTTTTGTTTGTGATTTCAAATAAAGACTGATTGTAGGCAAGGTTTTCATAATAAAAATGTATACTTTTTGAAAATTAAAAAATTTATTATAACGTCGTAGGTGAGCGAGATTATTAATACAAGTAAAAAATTTTTAACGCATAAGAGGATTATTTATAGTTTTTGAAACTTAAAAAAATTAATGTAATGTCCGAGGGGAGTTTTCAAGCGTGAGATAACAACCTGATCGTGAGTGATAAAAATTTTTTCTTCATGAGATTAAATGAGTGAAGTAAAGATTTTCATAATAAAAATCTATAATTTTTGAAAATTAAAACTTTTAATATAATGTCGAAGGCGAGTGAGATTATTAATGTTAAGCATAAGAGGACTATTTATAGTTTTTAAAAGTTAAAAAAATTTAGTACACTGTCCGAAGGCGAGTGTATTATTAACATTAGTCAAAAATTACTTATGAAAAGACGTGAGCGTGAGTGATAAAAAAAAATTTTTTTCATGGATTAAGAGAGTGTAGCAAAGGTTTTCGTAATAAAAATGTATACTTTTTGAATATTAAAAAATTTATTATAATGTCGAAGGTGAGTGAGATTATTAATACAAGTCAAAATTTTTCACGCGTGGAAAGACTATTTATAGTTTTTGAAACTTAAACAAATTTAGTACAATGTCTGAAGGCTAGTGTATTATTATTATTAGTCAGAAGTTGTCACGCGTGATGGGACAACGTGAGCGTGAGTGATAAAAAAATATTATTCTTGAAATAAAAGTGATAAAAACTTTAAATACATTAACAGGGAGTCTTCCATAGTTCGATTCCAGAAAATCATTTCAATCGGTCCAGCCGTTTGGCTGTAATTAATTATGGGCTTAAATTGGGAAAAAAATTTCCTATAGTGCAGGCAGCGGTGCCAATTTCATAGCGCAAGTGGGCAAATATGGTTTCACACATATTCCAAGGCTTTTACGTTTAGTAATTAACAACAAGCGACAAGTATTTTTATATATATTTTTTTAAAGCACTGAAAGAAATCAGTAATGACTTTCAAACAACATTTTATAATGAAAAAAGCTTTAATGTTATAAAACATGGGACTAGCAAATATAAAATTTAATTTTAGTACCAAACAATAACCTATTCATTAAAAAAAATATTATTCAACTTAAATACAAGTAAAAGTTATTACATCAAAGAAATAATTCTCATTTCTATAGTTCTGCAGGGCACAAGGAGATGCAAGAAAATAAAGAAGTGCACAACAATTTAACTTTTTTTTTTTTTTTGCTTTAAGTTTATATTTCAGCGGTCATATATTTTTCTATAAATTACATGCTATATATCAATATTATTTATCCATGTGGCTTCCTTTTTACATAAAGAACATTAAGATATTTCCTTCATGAAAAAAAAAATTACATACATACTTCTCCTTTATGAATTGAGAAAGAAATATGGTCTATAATTTCTTGCATGTAATTCTTAAATGCATGTGTGGCATAACAAGTACAATAATCTTAATTTCCATATCGTTTGTTTGTGTTCACTATGTGACACAAATTAAGGACTGGATTTTTTTTTCTCTGTTGTTTTTCCGCAATTTCGTCAAAGAACCAGATGTTTTCTTTTGTATGGGGGCAATTTATTTTCTTTCTTATCAATAAGTGTATCATTATGGCAAAAATCAAATAAATAACTTTGATATCTTCATTTATTATAACTTGAATATTGTTAAATAAGGAATTTATGTAAATTTTTTTAAGATCATTTACTCAATTGTTCTTGTTAACAAATGAGTTTTTCCATATTGACAATGCTGATTATTTAGATTGTCATAATGCTTACGATGTGTTTAGATTCGAGTATTTTAGAAATAGATATAGAGACATAATTTTTTTGTTTAGTCAAGTTACTTGAATAGGTAAGAAAAAATGATTTTTTTTTGGCATATGTGAAATTATATTCGCAATAAAACGAGCTATGTTTCATTCAAATCGGTATAGAATTTATTTTCCATTATTGTAAGCCAACATGCCTTGCATGGACAAATCAGCTGAGTTTAAGTGCTGCCAAGTATTATTTTATTTTCAATGGTATCGAAGTTGCTAAAAAAAACCATACAATGAAAGTTGAAATGCAGATCAACTTAGAATACGTAGAACATATGAAATATGTATTACACCAAAGTGTGGGTATAGTGAGTGGAAAAATACTCACGCTTCCATCTCATGTTAAGCCAATTGAGAGCCACAATATGTTTTTAATATTAAAAGCTAAAAATTTTAACAACTTTTTATATTTCAGAGCATTTTTTTTTATTTTTTGAGTTTGTTTTAATATCTTTTTGTATTTTCCAGCCAAAAGCCAATCAACTTAATAAAAAAAAAATACCTTCAGCCCGGGGATGGTTGAAGAATTAATAAAAAAAAAATATCATATTACAAAAGTAAGTATCATATGGATGGATAAATTTGTGTTCATACTTTTTTTATCAAACAAACTTTTTCACTCTTTTGTTTTTTTTTCTTTTTTTTTTTGCTGTTGGAACTTTAACTCGGTTGTACATTTTAATGGTTTTTTATTAGATTTTATATTTAATTTTTTTTTTTTGTTTGTTTCATATTAATGATAATGTCATTAAGTCGTGTGAGTGTTTGATTCTATTTGAAAATGTGCATTTAATAAAATTTATAGTATGACCATTTATTAAAAAGTTTTAATATGATTTTTTGTTAAATACAAAAAAAAACGCTAAATTATTGTCAAAATCCAATAGCAATTATTTTTCCGCTGATTAAATTAAGTTTATTTTGGAACAAAAAGGACTGTTTAAATATTTTGTTATTTTTTATAAAAGTTTGGGATGTAATAATAACTAAGTAATAAAATTCCACACCAACAACTCAACTAGTGTGCAAAGATTTTTTTATATACCAGGAATCTTATCAATGGTAACATACCATCTGAGTTTATATTAAAAGAGTTGTACTTCCATATTCCCCAACGATCATTACGATCTTGTAGCGATCTTGCATCGAACTAACTTTGTAATGAATGATCCTTGGAGAAGATTATGCTGCTGTTTCAATGAAATGTCCCGTTTTATTGATTTCTCATCAGTCGAAATTTCTGGTTAGTTTCGAGATCAGTATTCAATTATATTTAAGAAAGTAACAAGGGAATTGCGCTTCCGAAATAACAAAGATATGCTGATCAGACTTGGGGAAGGGCCCAGAAGGCGCTGTACATAAATAATAGTAATAAATCTGTATCCTGTCTATGTCTATGTCTATCTCCATCTTTATCTCTATCTCTATCTCTATCTCTATCTCTATCTCTATCTCTATCTCTATCTCTATCTCTATCTCTATCTCTATCTCTATCTTTATCTTTATCTTTATCTTTATCTTTATCTTTATCTTTATCTTTATCTTTATCTTTATCTTTATCTTTATCTTTATCTTTATCTTTATCTTTATCTTTATCTTTATCTTTATCTTTATCTTTATCTTTATCTTTATCTTTATCTTTATCTTTATCTTTATCTTTATCTTTATCTTTATCTTTATCTTTATCTTTATCTTTATCTTTATCTTTATCTTTATCTTTATCTTTATCTTTATCTTTATCTTTATCTTTATCTTTATCTTTATCTTTATCTTTATCTTTATCTTTATCTTTATCTCTATCTCTATCTCTATTTCTATCTCTATCTCTATCTCTATTTCTATCTCTATCTCTATCTCTATCTCCATCTTTATCTCTATCTCTATCTCTATCTCGATCTCTATCTCTATCTCGATCTCTATCTCTATCTCCATCTTTATCTCTATCTCTATCTCCATCTCCATCTCTATATCTATCTCTATCTCTATTTATATCTCTATTTATATGTATATTTATATCTCTATTTATATCTCTTTCTATATTTCAATTGTATAATCTTTTTCATTTGAATAAATTTTGGATGGCTGGCAATTGTCAGGGCAATCATGAATAAAATTCCGCGTGAAATTTCTCGCTTTTCCAATTAGAATTTTTTGTTTTCCTTAGTCCATATTTACACTATGCAAGTCTTATTGCTAAGCTGATTAGTTTGGCAGAGAGAGAGAGAGAGAGAGAGACTAGGGGAACAGTAACGTTTCTTTTCCCCTTTCCTAACAAACTAATCAGCTTAGCAATAAGACTTGCATAGTGTAAATTAGGACTTATTACTTGCTATTATGTAGCTGGAATAGTGATAGCCCTGATGAGTGCGTCTACATGGACAAATTGATAGTGCTTCTAAGGGCATGTTGTACTATAATGTTTGTTGTCATAATATTTAATGATTTACTTACAACTTTTTCTGTTGGAAGTAAAGTTGCCACAGAAAGTGTACCATACCAAATTTATGGACTGTATCTTTGAATGAAATTAGTGGAATTCGCATATTTATTATTTTTGTTAAGGACTTATTCACATAAAATACCTGTTTTACAAATTATTTTGTACATAAATCTAAATAAGTCTGAAACAAATGACACTAAATTGATACGAAATAGATACTTGCGTACTATTTCTTATATGTATTAGAATTTCTAATAACTTTAATTGGTATCAAATATCGATTTATGCTCAGTATGCTTTTCAGATTGAGTAAATAAAGTTTATTTTTATTAAAGATAACTTTTTTGTGTAAAGAATATGATAATTAATTTTCATTCTCTTTTGTGTGTTATCATTAGGACATACAGTTGACTCGTGGCCTTTGGTGAGTCATCTAAAATTTTCATAAGATAATTTAATAAATATTTAATTAATTTTTCTGCATGAGTAAATCGATATCAAATATTTCTAATGGTGTGAGAAGATGGTATAAAAGCTATATTAAGCGAAGCGTGATTTACAAACAACAAATGCTGGGTGGTTATTATTAAATATAATTTTGTAAATATGCATTGATACAGTGTACAACATACGAGTATTGAATGTTTAATTTATTAAAAGAACTTATGTGATAATTATTTCTTTAGTTTATGTAGTTTTTTTTAAGTTTTCTCAAGACTTTTTTGCTTTAAGTCCACTGACCAGGTTCTTAAGCGGAAACGAAGTCCGTATAAACGTTGTTTAATTACCAAGAAATAAATATTCTTATTATATTGTTTATACATTACAGATTTAAATTCAGATAAAGAATATAGTTCGTTCTCAACACCCACGACAAGTTAATGCGATATTAAAAAATTGGGGCCTTGCTGCCCGTTCTCGAACATAACTTACTGGTACACAGAAAAAAATATTCACCAATTAATGTTTTCAATTAAATTTTTAATTGTATTAATTAATTTGAGTGGAAAAACTTAATTGATATTATCAAATTGTTTATAGGTGAAAATTTAATTAATCATTTAATTAATATTACAAATATTTTAATTAATATTACAAACTCATTCATATTACTTTTTTGTGTGTATTGACAGTCTTATGCAATTTTCTAGACTTTATTGAAAAGAAAAATACTGTCAATAGCACAAAATTTATCTCGAGAGCGGGTAGACAATTCCCAATTTTTTTGGTATTGAATTGATTGATGTTGACAACTGGTATAAGGTGATCGAAAAATTTTACATTTTTTATTCATAAAGAAATATTTTATTTTATTTTATTTTATAAAGGATTTATACAACAAAATTTTGTGTGAAAAAAATGTTTTATAAACTCGTCATAAATCAAAATTATTTTTTTTTATGAAATTATTTTTATTTTTATTTTTAGTATATACTCGTAACACTTGGAGCTCCAGTGCCTGTGCAGACACATTTCTTTAATTCCCCTAACCTGCTGCTCCATATAGCTTTAAACTATTAAATAAATCTTTATATTTCACTCATTTCGTTTTCATTCATCCCCTAAGAAAAATTTTATTGAAGTGATAAAGTTACACAATAATCTTTAGTAAATAGAAAATTAACCTAAATCATTTTTTTTTCTTTGAAGCGCTACATATAGGGTCCGCCATCTAACGTTTTTTTTTCAACTAGAGCTTATTTCGTGAATGGTAACACTAAGCTCATGTCTGATTTGACAGATAATTAGTTTTATCCTTCCGCTGAACGAATATGGTTGTGTATACGCTTGAACAACGCTGGGAAATATTGCCTGCGATCGACTTACAGAAGATGCCGATTTTGCCAAAAAAAAATAATCTTTTCAGATGAAGCGGATATCTGGCGGACCCTATAGATACACAAAATTATTTCGAAACACTGTCAATGATAAATTTTTTTAGCATAAATACAAAATAAAATTTCATGCGAATGTTTGCGAATAAAAGGAAAGCTAAGGAATTTAAATATGTATTTTGCGCTTAAAGAACTCAAGTCACATTGAGTCAAAAAGAAGATAAAATATAAATATATATGAACTGGTGTAATACTTATGCTTCGGAAATACAAATGAGCATAATTTAGTTGTATAAGTATAGTTCTAGAAATCAAGATAAGGGGAACTTTAATGAACGTTCGTAGTACATCTGAACACACACACATCCCAATCGTACAGCTGAACTTAAATTATACTCGTGACAGAACACAAAACGTTTGTAATGGTCCAGCAGCAATAACAATGACAACAATGTTGTGTATGATGTGAACGCATCGTTTTATCGTCTTGTTTTTTTTTTTGGTTTCCTCTCGAATTTTTTCCTGGTTTTATTTTCTTGTTGCCTTTTGTATGTAAAGTTGTCATTTCCGGCATGATTAATGGCCGCTTGTTGAGTTGCTTGCAATGCAAAACCAACACAATGTAAATTATACAAATGAGTGTTGTTGGTTTAAGCGTGTGTGTGTGTGAGTACTTTTCGTTTTCTCTTTTTTGTGGATTTTTTTCTTGAATGTATGCTGCTGATGAAAAACCCATATAGAGATGATGTCAAATGGCCAGTGGATGTGGTAAGTCGATATTTACGCACAAGGACATTTGTCGAAATTTAGTAGATATAATGGTAAACAATGAAATGTTTACGCAAGGCACCATTTGTGCAAGCAAGACCCACTTATATAATCTCAGCTAAGAAATAAGCAGGCCTACAAAAGGGCCCTAGCCAAGTGCAGAGAATGACTCAAAAAAATATTCATAATTAATAGTCTTAATTTTTCGTATAATCATAATTGTAGCGCAAATAATTTGTACGAGTACGCTCACATATCTTCTCGCAAGCAACTATGAACATAGCCGATTCCAACATACAACAGCAGCTCTACTTTATTTATGCTGAAGGACTAAAATACTCTTCAACTAAAATTAAAAAGACACACGCGTATCAAAGGCATTGACTATCTCTCATACTTATAGTCTGGCTATGGATAGTTAATCGGACATCATCATTTGTGCATATAAAATGGAATGGAAAATGTGTGGATGTGTGTGTGTGTGTGTGTGTGTGTGTGTGTGTGTGCGTGTGGCTGTTTGAAAACATGCTTTATGTGCACGTGTAAATAAATTAGCCCTGTATATACGCATGTGTAGCCGATTAAGAGTCAGAGTATTTTTATACTCATGCGTATGATTGTAGCACATACAGTCAAAGTTGTTTGCGCTGCATAATTTAAATAATGTGTGTAAACATAGTTGTTGGATGTTTATAGTTATACGTATTCGGTTTAAAATCAATGCGTGTTTTTTTATTATTTTTAGCTATACTCATTCATATTTGTTTGACAGTTAATACTCAAAAAGTACTCAAAAGCATTCTTTTATCATTCTCTGGCCAATTGTTTGCCTATTTATATTATTGTCCTGCTTACACGAGTTAGCCCAAGTTCCATTATTCATTTAGTCTGATTCACTTAAATATATCAAATACTTAAGCAAAAATGTAACAAAATTAATTACAATTATTCAGAAAAATACTTTAGAAATTATTGTGGCTTTTATAGGGAGCAACTTTTGATCTTCGATTGCTGGAGGCAAATTACGGCACTCGATATCGAACGAAATAACAAAATAGTTCAATGGAGTTTATATGGAAGTATTTTCAAGTTTCGATAGGCATCGAATCCCGTAATTTGCACTCTTATAGAAAGAATTTTCATTTGATGAATTATGATGCATATTCGACAACGATTGTCGCCATTGTGAATTTCACTTACTTTGATTGTTCAAAACATTATATCAGCTGAGACTGGAAGTAAAATGTAAAAACATATACAAAATAATTGAAAACCTCCATTATATATTTCGAAGTCGGTTAAAAATTAGAAAATAATACAAAAGCACGTTTGCAAATTGAGCAAAATTTTAAACCGAAGCTAATTTGACTAAGACAGATTCGTAGATAAATATGAAAGCTTACTGAAACCAAGCAGATTCAGAGAACAATTAAGAAATACTTATAAGACAATTGAAATTGATTCAACTACATAACTGATTTCTTGGTCATGTTTAACATTTATGAAATTTGCTTACATAAGTGCGACTTTATGGAATGCTATGTGAATGATACTGATTCTGCTGAGACCTTTTAGATGTTGCTAACATTCATCTGGAAGCTTTATGTTAAGTAGTAATCAAGCAATGCAGCACCTAAGCAGGCAGTATTGCCCAATATAACATACATACGTAACAACGTGGTATTCCACCAATGAAAAACTTAACATTGTATGTTGAAAAGCTCTTAATATTAATGTTGAGTAAATAAAGTAGTCTGGTTGGATTAGAATTGTATCTTGGAAACGTTTTATTTAATTGAAAATATTCATAACTCAAAAAAAATTGTATTTAGGTAAGAAGGAACAATATAGTTTTTGTTATTACAGGATTATTTAGACAGCAATAGTAATCTGTGGGAATCGTTTTCTCACATACGACTCTGCAATTTAAAATAAGTTAAGAGAAGAGATGAGCAATGCTCTCATAATTTGCACATAAATGAATCAGAATAGATTGTAGTATTTTTTTTTTAAATTTAATAAACTGTTTCCTAAAATTTTAAATTTGTAAAACTCTTTCCAATTAAAAAAGAGTCAAGAAAAAATATTTTTACATCAAATAGAAAATCCAGTGACTTTTATTTGAAGGCCTCAAAAAATTCTTCAAAGAGTTTACGTAAACATAAATAAAGGATAACATAGCTGGGGATATGAAAACAAAACAAAATTTATGAAAACAAACATATGCAAACAACTAAATAAGCAAACAAACAAATAAGCAAGCCAGCAATCAACCAAGCAACGACATATCAACTCAACATCACACAGTTATTATTTTGATAAATAATTATTTAGCTTAAATCCTTGGCTTCATTGCAATATATCCTGTGATGTTCAAGATGCGGACAACTGGAAATGCTTTAAAGCAAACACATGCTTGATGGTACACACACACATACACCCACACCCACACACGCACAAATAGTTTACTACTTATTAACTTTCGTATGCATATAACAAGCAGGAATTTTAAGCGAGATTCCATGTCGCTCTCCCGCAGCAAATTCATTAAATTGTATATAAGACATAAGTGAAGAAAAGCATGCAGAACTTGTAAAAAAAGCACTAAGTACGGCGTCATGGAAGCGCCACTGTCATTAGCCATAATACTCGTATGACGGCAAGTAACTATGTACGAGTATTCACTTATTAAATTCTCTTTTTGTGTGTATTTAAATAATTTATGTAGATATTTATTTTTTTATTATTACAAGTCCATAACAAAAATATATTTTATTTTGGTTTTTTTCTTTTGCCATACAAAAAACAACAACAAGTAGTATTTCTTGCGGGTAAGTACTATAAATACTTGTTCGCATTCATTTTAATAATGTCATACCAAAAAAAATAAGTTTAAATTAAAGTGAAACGATTTAAAACACTCGTATTTGAATGGAAATGAAACAAAAACGCAAATGGTTGGGACATGCAAATATGCTGCATTTATGGTGAGCAATAAATGGCTGCTTCTGTTCTTGCTCTGTACAATTTTATTTTATTTCTTTAAGAAAAAGGGTTAAGAAAACCTTATGTAACTGAAGATGTTAAAAAAATTGTGTATTAAAAAAAATATGGAAGAGATTTACATAAAATGTGTGCAAGCCAGAACTTTAAACCAGTGTTTAAAAAAACTGTAATGATTTTCATTTCATTTGATTTTGCTGTCGCTTTTGAAAAATACAACAGTTTCATTAAAAGCACAATCACAAAACAATTTATGACCAATTGCGCAGTACTTTCTGCAGTCAACGATTTGAAAAATTTGAAGTTGATTTGCTTTTGCATAGTTTTGCAAGTAAAAGCAGAAGCAGTCTATATGCTTTTGGAAGTCGCAAACAGTCACAGTCGAAGAAGCAAAAACTCTCGCTTTTAGAAGTTTTAAGCAATCGCAGTAAAGTGGTTTTTGTTTTTGCCTCCTGTCTCACAACAAAAACATGATAAACACCACAAAATAATTGACTGAACCTGTAGAAAGCTTCTAAAAACAAGAATTTTTGCTTCTTCAACTGTGACTGTTTGTTACCTACAAAAGCATACAGACTGCTTATGCTTTTACTACCGAAATTAAACAAAAGCAAATCAAATTCAAACTTTTGAAATCGTCAACTGTTGAGAGTACTGCGCAATTGTTCATATATCGTTGTTGCTTCTGCTTCTGCTTCGACTGCGACTGTTGTTGATTTTCACAAGCACAAGCAAAAGCATTGGTTGATTTTAAACAGTTGGAAAAAGCCAAAGCAGCGAAAAGTAAAAATTTTACGACTTTTGCTACTTCGACTTAAGTTTTTTTAAACACTGCTTTAAACATGTTGCCTCTCTCTTTCTCTATCTCTCTCTCTCTCTCCCTCTCACTCTCTCTCTTTATTAATCGCCTGCAAAATATTTAAATAAAAAATTCTCAAATAGTTAAGAGTAGGAAATATTTCTTCTAACACAATTTCGCACCAGACAGATGTGTCCAAGATTAACGTGACTACTTGCCATGACGGCCTAACCTCACGGTGCTCTTAACACGGAGTGAACTCAATTATTCGCCACCGTCTCTGTGCGTACAAGAAAGCACTATATTAAGACTTGCTAGGAACGCGTACAGGTTGCAATGTTTGAAAATAAATATCCTTGACTATGAGCCAGCACCTTGCTGAGAGAACTGGATAATATATAATCTCATACTTATGGGAGACAGCCCTAGTGCAAAGTAGTTAGTGCGTTGACTACAAAGCAAATGACGATCTTCCGAGAGCTCGGTTTCAATCCCTGGACAGTCTATGTGCTCATGCATATCATCGATATTTGTAGCAATATAAAATAATAAATAGTCTAACTAACAAAGTGACTACATAACTTAAAGTAGTGTGCCTACTTAACACCAGCACACTAGTAGAGTTCATCTTAATAATTAATACTTCACGATCGGTATTAGTGGAACTTCCCATTTGTTTAAATGAAAGTTTAACATAATAACTCTAGTTGTTCTAAGAAATTGTTGGGTATTTGCATTAGCAACATTGAAATGCGCATAGAATCCAGCTAACCTCTAAATAATCAATTTAAATGTGTTTTTAATAACAAAAATATTTTACTTAATAAGTAAAATATCAATTTGGGGTTATAAGTGCGTTTAACTTAATTGTAACAATTCCCTAAAAACACCAAAAATCTTTAAAATTTTCTTTTTACAATTCATACAATAATTGTAAAAACAAATAAAATATCCCAATTCCTTATACTGACTCCTGTCTGGCTGTATTCCTGCTCGTGCAGTTACTGCTCCTCTTTAAATATCTAATTGCAGAAAATATTTTGCTGAATTGTTTAAAACTTTTTGTTTATGGACTACTTTTTACTGTTGCCTTAATTTTCTGGGTGTGTGCGTGAGTTAAATTATTATTAAGTGCCCGTGTATGTGTAACTACATATTTAAGAGATCCGAGAAGAAAATTTGTCTCTGTGTGTGTGTGTGTGTAAGTGCGTCCATAGATTGCAATTAAGTTGTATAAATTACTATTCAAAGTGGCAAAACAAAACAGTTTCTATTAACGGATTAAAAGTATTTCTCAGCCACAAAAACTATAAAACGTAAAACTAGAACAACAAAAATAACAGCTAGAGAATGGAGTGCAAAAACAATGGTAAACTTTTTTATTGCTTCAACTAACCGATGGCAAAAGAGAAACTTAAACTTTATATGGTTTTTATGCACTTTTATAACATTTTGATTTTTATTACCATGTATTGGATTTTATTTTATACTTTACCCAAATGTATTTAGAATGTTTACTGTACGCCAAACTGGCTTTTGTAATCAAGAAGGCAGGTTAAGTCAAGCACCTTTATTACATGGAACCGTAATAGTTACAAAATAAAACCTTTTTATACTCCAGCTGAACTCATTAATACTGAAACTGTTAGGCGACATGATAAAGATGTTAAATTTATTGGTTTTTAAAGAAAGTTTGTTGATGGTATAACATACCGAGCCATAACCACCAAAAGAGCTTAAGCGACATAATGTTGAATTTGGTTTTTTTTTTTTTACAAAAATCGATTACTTACGATTGTACACAGACGATTTTCGTCAAAAAATTAAGTTCGAAAATTATGTAATTTGAGCTTATTTGACGATTATGGCTCGATATAGAATTTGGTAGGAAGATGATGAAACACTGGCTCATTATGTGTCATTGTCTGGCATTTATCCAGATTAGCCGACAAATATTCCATATGGATAATACTCGTACACACAATATAGGCAGGCCCCTGTTGCCGTTCTCATTTCTGAGGATCAGCTAAACTTTCACAAAACCCAATTATTTTTTAGTATTTTTAATCACAAAAAATGTTTGGTTGAAAATATTGTGGCTAAGAAAGATATAAACGCAATCATTATTTGAGTTGTGAATAGCAATGCCAAATTATCAGACAACCCATCTGTGTTAAATTCAGCTGATAATGGCAATAGGGGTTATAGAATATCTTAAGGATTCAGATTGGATAAGCGTACGAAACTTAGTTCTTAACTTAACTGAATAAGGCAAGTTTTACTTTTCTTAATTAAAACTAAAAATAAATTAGATCATAAATGTAATCTGGCTATGGGACTGGATTAACATTAGTTGCCCCTCTTTATCAACCAACACTCACTAATCATTACTGAAGACCACTCTCTCTCTATCTCTATGTCTATTTCTATGTCTATGTCTATGTCTGTGTCTATGTCTATGTCTCTGTCTCTATCTCTATCTCTATCTCCATCTCTATCCCTATCTCCATCTCTATATCTATCTCTATCTCTATTTGTATCCTTATCTCTATTTCTATCATTATCTCTATTTCTATCTTTATATCTATTTCTATCTTTATATCTATCTCCATCTCCATCTCCCTCTCTATCTCTAACTTTTAATATAAATTTTGAATTGTTTGTCTCAAAAGAACCGACTGTTTATAACAAGAAAGTCTTTAAAAGGATACTTTCGAATTTTGAGAGTTGATGGTGGCCATATCGTTGAAGCTTTATTTGTCTACTTGGCTGTAATTTGTTCAATCTTATTTGTCAAATTATTACAGAGCGATAAGGCGATCTACAACAAGTGCAAATATAGAAGAAATTGTTTTATCAAAAGAGGTTTTCTGGTCGGGCCACGTTCCGTTTGCTTCGCACATTTTATGGTCATCATAATCGTCCTACTGAGAGGACTATTTGCAGTACGGTGGGTGGATAAATTTTAGTAAATCGATTCAACAAACAGTCAACTAACATACATAAGCCAACGAAACGCAGGTTACACTGATGTTATTGAGACTCTCCGTGAGAATGTGCACGAGAATCTAAGGCAGCCGTTCATAAGAAACCTGCTTTTCTGAGACCACAATTTAGCGAATTTGGCGTCTCCTTCAACCTTATAAAAATAAGCTCATCCAGGAGTTGAAGACAAACGACCATATATAAAAAAAAGAGTGTTCCCTGAATAGGACCAGAAGGACTTGGAAACTAAACCTAATTCTCATCGATTATGTTAAGAGACGAGACGCATTTCTGGATAATTGGGTATGTTAGGAAATAAATTTTCGATTTTTCCATGACAAAAATCCAAATGAGATTCAAGAAAGTTGCTGTTGAATGCGCATGTTGGGCTGGAGATGCAATCGATCCATATTGCTTTGAGAACGACGTTGTCCAGGCCATCACCATCAACAGCAAGTTCTCCAGTTCAATGGTTACGAGTTTCTTTTGACTGAAATTGAAATTGATTTTAACAAAACGGCCAGACTCATGCAACAATCGACAATATGCACGAGCAATTTAATAACATTAAAGATTTTTGACTTAGAAACTTAACGCAAGAAAACCTTTTGACCTTGCAGGACAATTGAAAAATTAGCTTAAACAAGAATTTATTCATAAATTTTATGTTTACGAGAGTATAATAAATGCAAACATAACGTAAGTTTGATGCATTCTCATAATGAAATATTCATGGAAACAAAGATGAATCTTATAAAACATTTACATCCATATCACACCAAATATATACTTGTATGCAATTATTAGAGCCCGGTAGTTCATAGAAAATTACAAAGGGACTTAAGTGTGTTTATTGATTTCAACAAAAGCCACACTTCCATTGCAAGATGATGCAAAGTTTCACAGAAAGTGTGTGTTGCGCTATTTAGAGTCATGGCTTTTCTCTTCCTTTTCGGCAAAATTCACTCACAGTTTTGTGTCACCCTCATATATTTTCAGTTCAAAATAGAAAAGGAATGGAAATTATTGAAATTGAAACGCATTCTGATTTTACTGCATAATTAATTAAAAAAGTTTAATTTGGCGATCTAAAGGGCAATTTATGCACCCACACAAGGACAATTTATTACAATACTATACATACGAGTACATACATACGCTGCATACACTCTCCCACACTAAAGCTTCTACATTATATATCTACATACGAGTTTATGGTTTCTTCTTTGTTACATGCATGAAGAAAACAAATTAAAGAAACATATAAGAGCTAGAAGAAAAACTGCTCCGACGACAGTTTTATACTCGCACTCGTTCTTAAGTCAGGACATCCGTTGACATCAAATATGACAGTATAATCATTATTATCTGCAACACTTTATAGTCTGGTACTTGTAGTCCTTTTTAACAAAAGCACCAATGACACTCGACAAATGTAAATTTTTTTGTTTCTTTCTTTTTTTATACATTCTATTGTTGTTGAAACTGTATACTTGTATCTATACTTGTCTAGGCATACATATGTATGTATATATGTATGTATGTGTAAATGTTGTGTAAATGTAAGCTACACATGCACACACACACACACAGGGACATACATAGGGACACTTAGGTATTTTGCTTTAATGCACTCACTTTTTTTCATTATTATTTTTTTTTCTTCATTGCAAAAGTTACCAAATATTTATACACAGACATCATTATGTGTGCATAGTTATGCACAAAAATCTTTAAAAGAAATTTCTTTAAAATCTTTTATTAAATCAGCTATTGATCGTAAATTGTTAATGCGATAAGAATTACATGATTTCTAGCTTCCCCCTCATGTCACACTTTTGCCCATTAAACAACTTGCCTATACTAGAGGCACATATGTAGATCTCTAGAGACAACCCTACATAAAGATGTTGAAAGATCTTTCAATCTAGGCATTCTTCACTTTTTATTTAATACACTGCATTGTCATTCACTGTAAAAATAAACATATTTTGTAATTAGAAGTTTCATCAAATATGAGATTCTTGCAAAGTTTAATATAGTTACGTTTAGCCCTTTTAAACGTGTGAGTTTTACTTTGCGTTAAACGTTTTCGTACGTGTGAGTCTTGATTTACTTTTGGCAATCCTTTCTTCTAACACCCATTGTTACGTTTTTACAAAATTTCTACACAAGACTCACTCTGCTGCTCTTCACATAACTAACAATGACTTAACACAACTGCCTTTTCAAAAACAATCGTTTAACTCAGGGAAAAATATTAACAATTTCCATAAATTCACAGCACTTTCAACAGCTCCTCAAATGCTAGCTTTCGATCACGTTATTAGTTTGTGTTACAATTCCTTGTAGAAGTATTATATTTTGTTAGTTTATGGCATCTGCATTGGCTTTTGTGTTGATGTGTTTTTATATTTTTTATTAATTCATCTGTATTTTTTTTTTACATTGTTACTTCATAACGCGGTACAATTTATACCGATTGTAAACTCTTTTAATTTTGTCCGAGAGGTTGCAGCTTCCAATTAGTCCCATTGTAAAGAAAGTGGCCAGAGACTCGTACACAATTTTTTTTAATTTGATTTTATGATATTCTACTTACTTCAACTTGCAATTACAAAATTTTAAAGTTGAAGAAATGGGCGGGGCTGCGCCCATTTTTAACGTGGTTCTACTTAACCGATTTTTGCGAAACTTTCCACACACTCTAAAATAGACACAATCTTCCATTTAAAAAAAAAATAGGCGGAGTCACGCCCATTTAAATTCAATATCTTATTTTAAGTGGTTCTACTTTACCGATTTTTACAAAACTTAACAGGCACCCTGAGCTTCGAAGAACACACAGTCTTACATTTGAACAAAATGGGCGGGGGCACGCCCATTAAAATTTAATTTTATATTTCACACACTTCTTAACCAATAGATTTTCAATTTTTTTTTTCATTTCAATGTATTTTTATTAAAAAAAAAATATTTTACTTGATAAGTAAAATAATAATTTGGGATTACTAGTGCGTTAACAAATTTTAAACTTAAATTGTAACAATTCCCACAAAAAACACTAATTTTTATTTTTTGTTTGAAAGAGTTTACTTCCAGTTTGATCCCATAAATTTTTTTTTCGAAAATCGTTTATCAGATCTTTGCATCGTATTGTGTGTTCGTGTGGTTGGGTGTGTTATTCCTTAGCTAATAATAGGTTAGGTTAGATTAGGTTGAAGAGAGGAGCAATTACGCTCATTTCAGGGGACATACACATAAGCCAGAATAGTTCTGTTGTGCGCTCTAAAGCTAATAAAACTAAATCAATAGAACATTTGTATTAGGTCTGCGTCACAGTAATTTCCGTAACAACCTGTATTCATAAAATAAATTGTTAAGCTTAAAACATGATTCAGACCGGTTCTTTTATACGAAATTCGTACGCTAAGCCAACTTTAACTTTAATGACAGTTTATCAAATACTCGCGTAATAACTCAACAAAAAAAAAAGACTAAGAAAGAATTCATTAATTAAAATAATTCAAATCTCAAATATTGTCCATCCATTACATCTTAAAGGCTTTATTAGTCTTTACTTTCTGTTGCTGTCCTGTGCTGTGCCGTTTCGCTGCTAAATTTACGTACTTACTTTTTCTGTAGTAACTTATCAGCTGTTTCTGACCAGAAGGGTCGCAGTTTTCCCCTAAAGTGATGAATTTTTCATCGTTCATATTATGTTTCAATATAATTTAATGTTTCCCTTTTCAAAATTAAACTTTTTAAATTCTAAACGCACAATCACAATTTATTTCAAAATGTTTTTATTTAATTTATGCTGTGACTTACATTTACTTAACAATTTTTTTATTTTCACAGGTTGAACTGAAACAGAACAGAACGAAACAGAAAAACTGACAACTTGTAAGGGTGTTTTTTATTGAGGTATAGAACTTTAAGTTGGCATCACTTTTTTAACTGGCGGCCATTTTGTCAGCTGTCAAGTGATTAATATTTAGTTTGGTTTGCCATTTCATCATGAACAGGTTGACAAAAGAACAACGCTTGCAAATCGTGCAAATTTATTTCGAAAATAATGGTTCAGTTCGCGAAGTTTACCGCAAGCTCCGTCCATTTTATGGTCGACAGAGCAATTAATTCGGTTAACCATGGATCGTTTTCGCACTACGTTTACTCTATGTGACAATTCGCATCCGCTGAAGTCGCTCGTCTACGCCAACAAACCAGAAACGTTAGGGGACTTGGAAGCCAACATTCGTGGCGTTATTGCCAACATACGGCCCCATATGCTCGAAAAAGTGGTTGAAAATTGGACCTGTAGAATTGGCTTTATTCGAGCCAGCCGCGGCGGCCACATGCCCGAAATCATATTTAAACGTTAATGGCATAAAATTATCCTTCCAATAAAGCCAAATTGATGGACATTAAAACGATTTTCTTGTGTTTTATTTCAATTCGAAGTTCTATACCTCTAAAAAAAACACCCTATATTAGATTTCTACAAACAAAAGAGTCAGCTGATTCGTAACAGAACAGAAAGTAAAAACTAGTTCTGCCTTAAGTCTTATGCATCAGAGAATATAAATTTATTTTTTAGTTGTACATGTATTAATTTTTAATAATTAAAGCTATGATAGGAAAGGCCTTGTTCCTAAAATTAACATAATTAACAAAGCTATTTAAATATTATAGTGTGTGTCAAGCTTTTACGCTTATGAAGGTTTTTGTGTGTCTGTCTATGCACAAGTGGGTGCATATACATTTTTGCGTACTATTGTATAATTTTGTGTGTTATTTTGAATCATGTGTTTTGTTAGAAATATTTTACTACAATATACCACAATATGCAGCTGAAAATATTTTTTTTTGTACAAGCTTCACACGCCATAATGCATGTGTTACAATCATGAGCTATGTTACATTTATGATTATTTGTTTGTTAGTTTGCCAGCATGTACTTTTCTATGAGTAGTTGTTCGAAAGTACTTACCCGGAAACATACACACGTACCTGCTACACACACACACACACACACACACACATAAACACACTCAGCCACGCATTTATTCGCTTTTTACATGCTTAACGCTTTCACACTAGCGCCATCAGCTTAAAATGTCAACTGTCATACGAATGTCACTGCACACACAACACGAGTAAATATATTACGCAAACACTCGCAAACACTTTAATACCAATATGTAGTTCTAAATGCGAAATAAAAACTTTTGCTCGTGCAAAATTACCTCCATTCTTCTCTTACACTCTGTTTCTAGTTTCAAGCTGTGCATATGGCAGGTCAGGTATGCTGAGATTTTTAGTTTGTCTTGTTGTCGCAAATGGATAATGCGTGTGTCTAACTATTTTGCCAGTTAGCGAGTGAGATGTGTTAAGGACATTATGATTTCTATCTAAATCCTCGCAAGTACTTGTAATAAAATACATGCATACCATTAGGAAAAAATAAATAAATAATATCAAGTGGAAGTGGTTTTTGTACCAAAAGAACAGGAAGTAATATTTGTGACAGATTTGAGGAGAAAAAATATGTATAAATGTCATTGCAATGGGAAATATCGGTCAAAAAAATTCGACAAAATTTAAATAAAAGCTTTACATTTTTATAGATTTGAAATTTAAAATTTATTACACTATTATGCGTAAGAGGTGCATAATATGCCAAATGTGAAAAAAACACTTTTGTTTTAATGGAATAATCGCTTAAGTCAGCTTAAGTTCTGAAAAAAAAGCAACTGTGTTTTCATAAAAGATTAAAAGATTCTAACTCATGATTCTACTTTCGTGTGATCTTATTTTTTTAATAATAAAGCCAAATTTGTTGAAGTCAGCTTAAGCGATTAGCCTAAATTGCCACAGAAATAAACGTTAATATGTTTTAAAAAAAAAATCTGCTATTCAGTAAAATTGCATAATATGCGATTGTTTAATTTATGAACAGCGAGCACTTGTCTAAAATACAATTTCCCAGATGTTTGTAGTTACAAAAAAACTTAAACTGAAACATAATTATTATTATTACCATAATATGTCATTTGGAATAACTCCTTAAAAACATCCTAAGCACAGCAACTTCCTTCTTCTTAATACATCTTCTCTACAAGGCAAAAGCAGTCAACCACCGACTTAAGTAAAGCTAATACCAGCGTTATAATAATTCTTACAAGCACATGCACTTGAAGTGCCAGCACACCAATACCGACCGCACTAATGTTTGTGTGTATGCGGTTACAAAACGGAAATGGTTCAAACGCACAGATACCACCAATACATACATACACACACATTCATATAGGAATTACTGTCAGGCAGTTTGTTTACATCCGAAAAATATTTTCACTCACATATACACTGCTAGATATACAGATGTATGTATGTATATAAATGTGGAGTAAAGGAACTAGATAGTAGCCCGCACAGTGGGATAGATTACAAAATAAATGTTATTATGCATTAAACACATTCACCACAGCAGGCTACACGAACACACGACTTCAAATGCCGCTAGCAGCATTTGTCGCCTCGTAGCCAGCTACTTAATTGTTTTGGCGACGGCAGCAGCACCATCTGCACCACATGTTTAAGTATAAATACATAGTTCAGTATTGCCACCTTCAAATATTTCGCATTTATAAAAATTAAATTACTCGTAAAAGTATACAAAAGAATTAATTTATGCTTTACATAAATTTTTGTATAATTGTTTCTGTTAAATAATATGAAATAATTGTACGATATCATTCATTCAACATTTTGTATTACACTGGCAACACCAAATTTTCTCATTGTAGCCAAAGAAATAGAAATTAGTTTAATTGGACTACAACGACAAAATCAGCATAGACAACAACCTGCCGCCCTGTTGCCTTGCTGTCTTCAAAAGAATCACTCTCATATAAACATGTGTATTATATTCTTGACATATTGTAGTGGGTAGCCTGCTGCTGGGAATGTGTTTAATGCATTAGAGATAACTAAAGCGTGTTTTCTTAGAGTGTCTCAACCCATTTAACAGCTGATAATTGCTTTTTGTTTAGTTTGCTTTGAGATTTCATTATGAATCGACTTACACCAGAGCAAAGCGTGCAAATTGTTAAAATTTTTATTTTTATTTAATTATTTATTTTTCTTTTTAATTTAATTTTCCGATGATGGGCTTCATCTAGGCTGGTTGAATGGGTATGTAAATAAGCAGAATTGTTGCATTTGGAGAGTAAGGAGAATCCACAAGCTTTTGTCGAAAGCTTGTGCGCTTTATGGACTGGCGAAGTCATTGGCCCATATGTCTTCAAAAGCGACAATGGTCAGAATGTTACTGTCAATGGTGGACGGTATAGAAACATGATTCGAAATTTTTTCGTACCTCAATTGGGTGCCATTAATCTTGCTGATATGTGGTTCCAACAGGACGGAGCCACATGCTACACAGCGGGCGCTACAATTGATTTACTGAAAGATACTTTTGATGAACCCCATTGGATTATTTTCCTTGGGATTATGTTAAGTCACTTGTCTACGGCGATAAACCACAAACAATTGAACACCTGTAAATCAACATTCGAAAAGTTATCGGCGAAATACGGCCCCCAATGCTGCAAAACGATGTTGAAAATTTGTGTTCCAGATTGTGGCTTCTAAGCGCCAGCCGTGGCGGCCACATGGCAGAAATCATATTTAATCATTAATTTCATAAAATCTTCTCTCCAATAAAGTCCGTTTCATTGATATTAAAAATATATTTCCTTATTTTGTTATGATTTAAACTTGTGTCACTCTATAAAAAATAATCTTTAGTCTGCACAGTGGTTTTGATTGCAAAATATGTGTTACTAGAAATAATCTAAAAAAAATATGTTAACATCAAATTTAAGAAGGTTAAATAACTGTGGTATTCTTGATCTATTTATCTGCTCCTTAGGTCTGATATCAATCTCTGTGTAAAGTTGTTTAGTATGTGAAGAGAACTTTTTTCGTAAATCACTGAATCCCCCTACGATATACATGTCTTTATAATGTGTAAAGTTATACCACTGTAATGCTGCATGCAATATTCAAACCCTTTTAAAAGTCTTAAGAAACCTTTAAGAAATTTGTGTTTACTGCGGCCCTACTGTGCATTAGAAAAATACAACTCGAAACATTTCCCACGGCATAATATTCAAAACTGCGTATACAAAAAGTACTTAAAAAGCAACTTAACAATCTGGTGCATGTAAAAAATGTAGCAGCAACAATAGCAGAAAAAATCTCTCATAAACTGCCAAATGTATCATTTGTGCTTGTGTGAGTGGGGAAACAGGAAGAAAAAAAGGAACCTTTGCCACAATAAAAGGTAAAATAATATGACTACAGGATTGTGCAATAGAATATGTGTGTGTGTGTTTGTCAGCATGAGGTAACAAACATGTTTTAACTGAATAAAATACAATTAATGAAAAACTTGCTGAAATGTGAATAAATATGCAATAGTTTTTCTTTTATTTTGTGTATTAAATTTTTGTGGCCTTTATTTTTCTCCTTATGGACCATTCTCACTTTCTTTTTTGTAGTAGTGTATCATTCTGTGGTTAAATGAGTAGGGTCATCATGATGACGAGGTTAACAGCTGTTAGTTACGAGTAGTTTGCATGTGTGAATGTTTAAGGAAAAACGAAAAAAAAAGTTTCATAATTTGTATGCGAAATAAATGTTGTTTGTGAGAAAGGATTTTGTTTTGTCCCTTCTTTCCACAGAAATTTTTCTGAAACAAGTACTTAAACACGTGCAAAAACCACTTATACATTTACAAGTGCATACACACACTCAAACACACATGGCAAACGAACATGTAACAATACTCTGTACTCAATCGTTGTCTCGTGTTTTACTCGTGTTACAAAAAATTTATGATAGAGGAACTACCATTCTAAGGATCATTCAATACCAATGTACGCTGTCTGTCCCAGATGCCAACCAAACATATGAATACAATCTGCAACGTACGTGTGAATGTACTCTATTGCCATTTGAACAAGCAAGATCCGGATTGAGTGCAATTTTTTGTATATTCTTTTTCTGTTTATTTGTTTCTTGCACAAGTTTATGGGTACCTGGACGATTAATTTAAAGAAAATACTTAAAGTGGTTGCAGCATTGATAATCTGTTTAGTTTTGCATTTTCGTTGATTGATAATTATGCATTTAGTTGAAAAAACCGCTTCTCGTATTACATTTCATTTCATGTTTATTAACTGATTCTCAACAGATCTTTTTCGATAATTATGCATTTAGTAGAAAATCCGCTTATCGTATTACATTTCATTTCATCCCAGCAATAAAAAATCTAAACTAGGTTTACCACTTTCATTGCATATCAATCACTGCAGGTAATGAGTTTAATATTCAAAGGCTGTTGTTTATATAAAAAAAAAGATTGTTCTAGACAACCTTTTAAGTGCATACCATTCAGTTATTTGGATGACCCCCGTCATATGACAACCATGTGTTAAATTAATTTATATTTCACCCGAAATAGAACTACTTGGAGCTGAGGTTCATCAATGCTGTAAATAGTGATTTTTAATGTAATTTTTTGCTGAGATGTTTATTAACTGATTCACAGCAGATCTTTGCCGATAGTTATGTATTTAGTTGAAAAAAACCGCTTCTCGTATTATATTTCATTTCAGGTTAATTCACTAATTCTCAACAAATCTCTTTCAATAATAATGCATTTAATAAAAGATTCCGCTTGTCGTATTACATTTTCTTTAATGTTAATTAACTGATTCTCAACAGATCTTTGTCAATTATATATAAAATAGTATCAGTGTAATAGGCTCCTCAACAGTACCTATTTACTTGTACATCTCATGGACCAGGATATGTGAAGAACATCAGCTATTTATTATGACATGAAATGGAATACGAGAAGTTGTTTTCTGAAGAGAAACAGTTCCTTATCGACACCTATTTATATATAATTGGACGAAGATTAGTTAAGAACATAAGTTATTTATTATGCCTTGAAATGAAATACGATAAGTGATTTTCTCTATTGCAAAAAAAAAAGAAAAGTTTAATAAGCATTCTTTATTGCTACACGCACTTTGTTAACACCCATTTATATATAATTGGCAAAGATCAGTTAAGAACATCAGCTATTTATTATGAGATGAAATGGAATACGAGAAGTTGTTTTCTTTGTGGAAGAGACACAAAAGTTAAATAAGGATTATCTATGGCAACATGCACCTCATCCGCACCTATTTCAATCTAATTGACGAAGGTCAGTGAAGAATATAAGCTGCTTATTATGGCATGAAACTGAATACGAGAAGTGGTTTTATCTATTAAGTGTTTTTCTTCATTGAAAATAATGAAAATTTAAGTGCTTATAACCACAAGCACCTCATCGACTCCTATTTAGAACTAATGGACGAATATTAGTTAAGAGCAGCATCAGTTATTTATTATGCGTGAAATAGAATACGAGAAGTGGTTTACTCTGTTAAAAAGAAATAAAAGTTAAATAAGCATTCTCTAAGGCTACACGCACTTCATTAGCACCCATTTGTATCTAGGGATCAGTTGAGAACATAAGCTGCTTATTATGACACAAAAAGGAATACGAGAAGTGGTTTTTCTATTGCAAAGTAATAAAACTTATATAAGCATTCTCTATGACTAGATGCATAGTTAAAACATCAGCTATCTGGTGAAATAAAATCGAATACGAGAAGTGGTTTTCTCTATTGAAAAGAGAGAAAAATTAAATAAACACATAGACAAATCAACCCACACCTCATTGGCATCTTTTTATATCTAATTGGCACACATCACTTAACAACATCAGCTTTCAATATGAAATGAAATGAAATTCGAGAAGTGGTTTTCTCTGTTGACTGCATAATTATAGACAACCGATTGTTTAAGAAAATCACATAAATTAATTCAAAAAAATATTGTAATTTCTGCTGAAAATAATTGAAACTAATGATCAAAAAACTTTCATTACAAAGAATTTTCCTTCAATTAACAATAAATTTCTAATTGTTCTAATTTGTGTCTTAAGCCAAACATAAGTAAGGACAGGAAATTATTGCAAATATTCTTACACTTAATTACTTCTAATAAAAAATTATAAAATGGAAAGCACCATATATATTACTTACATTCACCGAAGTACCAACGTTTTAAACAAAATGGTGTAGCAAAATGACTTTATTACAAACATCCAGCAATGATGGTTAAAACAAGTGAATAAACGGAACACACTCACCCATACAGTTCAATGTGCACATGCATGTAAAATGGCAGGAACAAAAAGAAATTAAATGGGGGAAAAAGAAAAGGTTTTCACACAAACTAAACCTCCAGCAATTGCAGTGTGCTGCGAAAACGAATGTGAGGGGAATCAAGTAAAAAGCAGTTAGTGGCTTATTATTACAGAGAAGTTGCGGGTGAAAAAGTGCGGTAAGACAAGTGCTGCTTTGCAAGCAACAACAACAATAAAGAGAACATAAAATGAAGAAGGACGAGAGAACATATCATTTCCATCAGCATTGTGTCGAAGGGACACTTCGCACAAAGCAATGCAAAATGAAAATAAATGAATAGAAGAACGAATGTGATTGTGAATGTGATTGTGCTTAAATATCGTCGTATGGTTATTATGTAGCAAAGTGTTTGGTGCTATTGGAGCGAGTGAATTTTTAAGGAGTTTAAATGTTTGAGTGTATGTGTGTGTGTGCATGTGCTTAGCTATTAAATGTATTCGATCATAAAATGTGCAACGGATACAAGCAATTAAATTTGTTTACGTTGCACAAAAACAAACTCACTTGTACTTGCACTGGTTGCTATAAACGAGTACACTTATATAAAGTACATGTACAGGCATACATACATATGTACATACAGATGTGTGTGCATGGATGCATACGAAAAAGGAAACAAGCACTTAAGATTACTTGACACACACACACACACACTCGCACAAATATATATTTTTAATACACTTCTCTGTTTAGTAGATAAATTCACATACTTAGCCAGGCACACACACACATCCATACATACTTATACACACTAACACAAATATATTTAGCATTAACTCTATAAAGTCATAAAATTGCGAATACTGAGAGTGAGAAGTGGCCATAAAAATTCATTCGTTTTCGGATTTCTTTTTTTTTTCTTATCAAAAAAAAAAAAAAGAAAATATCTCAATTTCGTTCTTATATTTATGATGACCACAGACAGACGGACATAACGACAACGAAGATGCGCATCATGAACAACAACAAACAACAACAACAACAGAAACATAAAGCTTCAATGTCACCTTAACATGTTTTCACATTCAATCCAATTTCGTATTAAAACATCTTCAACACACACGCAAAATCCAAATCAAATGAAAATTAATGGGCGACGAATAACAAAAACATTTTGATAAACATCGTTCTACGTGCTTGCATTCATTTCCTTTTTCCGTGTTTTTACTGATATTTTATATATTTATTTTAATATCATTTTGCTTTGGTTTAATAGGAATTTTAATCTTAAAAGGATTTTTATTAGCGACGCCTTACTTACACACAATAGATATCAATGTTCACTTTAAAAATGATGCAAGGGTGTTATGAGAAGTCGAAAATACTCCGCAAGTATTGATTGTCTTAAATAGTTGGAGGTGTGCAACTTTTTACACCTGCAATAACTCTAGCAGATTGCAATTAAAATCTTTATGAAAATCTATACTGCTTGCAGCAAGATTTTGTTGACATTTATCCAGATTTTTTATCCAAGACAAAAACCATTAGCTGCAAAGAATGTCGCTAATGCACACACCTTTTTAAGTACAGAGAAAAGAAAAAACCATAGTGGCACTACCAAGTTCTACTAGATTTTAAGTAGATTTTGTTTAAATCTAATGACAAATTAGATTTTGTTTTCTGTGGGAAATCTACTTAATTTTGTCTGAATCAAACAGTTTTTCATTAGTAATTAGTGGTTACGCTTTTTTTGGCCACATAACACACACAGATGTAAACTCGGCCTTAGATATATGTATAAAAATTAAATGAATTTTTGAAGGGAAAACAAAAAGTTGTATTTCGTGTGTGTAATCGGCCAAAAAAAATTTATTTTATTTTTTAACATTTTGAGGAAATTTGGCAATTATTCATTATGAACAAATACCCAAGCATTCAAAAATGTGGAGTCGCCCAAAGTCGATAAGCAATTACCCAATTTTTTTTTAAATAATTTTTGGGCAATTCTACATTTTTGTTTTACGGGCGTTTTGCACTTGGGCGATAATTCTTACATTTTAGGTAACGGTATGCTACTTAGCTCAAACCTCAATCTGCTTTTTCAGTTTCATTAAGGACATAAAATCCAAAATTGGCGGTAATTATGAAAATTATGATACTAAAAATCAAAATTAGCGGTAAATGATGCCAATTCTGAAGCTAAAATGCAAAATTGGCGGTATAAGTGCCAATGGTGGTATAAAAAAAAACAAAATTGGCGGTATGTGGGTCTACTTATATACCTCCAATTTTGTATTTTTAAGTCATAATTTTTATCATATACCGCCTAAATATATGTACATCTAATTAAAAATGTAGTATTTTACCAAAATGCAGAGAAAATTTTCGATTACATGTGAGTGTCTTGTTTGAGAAGTTTTAATACAACCGCAGCAAGAACATATAGATAATTTAATTAAATTTTTAATTTTATGTCACGTGCGTAAACATGAAATTGTCTTGGTGCTAAAATCTCTAACCTATTCCGCAACTTTACACACCACCTACGCATTGTTATCATAATCAAACGAAACAGCGGTTATAAAATTCAAGAAAAAAAAACAACAGGAAAAAATTTTGAATGAATAAAAACATACATAAGTACATGTAGCATAAAAATACTGATCATTGTCAGTGTGCTAGTGCTTCTGCTACGCACTTAAAACGAGCACACGTTCTTAAAACCAAAATAACCGAGACTGGCACTAAGAAGATGTTGGCTTGTCGCAGTCATCTAATATCCGTAGCGCTCGTATTACGAATCATGTTCTATACCACTAATGCCGAGTACAGACATTGGCATTTTGTGACATCGCAATAGTGTTTACTAGTGGCAACGTTTGTCATTTCAGATATTTTTCGTTGTGTGGCATTGCTTTCCATATAAAAAACATAATGTGAACGGCGTTTCACACATTTTTAAAATGACACCACAAAATAACAACGCAAGAAACGCCAGATGTGTACTCAGCATTACATGAATGTATTAGCATGCATTCAATACATGAGACCTCAGGGTGTTGCGCAAATATTTGTGTGTGTGTGTGTGTGCGTGTGTTTGCGCGTGTGTATGTGTGCGTGTGTTTGCGTGTGTGTGTGTGTGTGTATGTGGGGGTATTTTTTGTGTCATTTGTTTTTCTTTTAGCACTCAACACAATTCGCCAGTTCCTGTTGAGGTCCATTACATGCAAGTTGTAAAATTTCGTAGAATTGCTTGCGTTTTGTCATCGTAAAATGTTATAGAATTTTTTTTAGATGTTTTTCATTTTAAGTGTATTGTTTTTAAAAGAAGAGTTTCTTACAGTAAAAATAGATTACAAGAATGCTATTTTTTATATTAAATTAAAAAAGCACTTTTCAAGTGATGCTTTTAAAAATTTATTTAGAGAGGAAATTCGGCATGAATTTTCTGGTTAATTTTGGTTATTGCCCTACTCTGCTTATAGTTCACTTTTATTAACTTTATTAGGAAAATTATCAAATCATTTAATATTTCTTAATATCATGAATATGCTTGCAAATGAGGTGCTTTGGATTTCTGGTGTCAAAATAATGCAATAGAGTTGTTTGATTCCAAGAGTCTGCTTTTATTCCCTTCTTTATTTTCAGTGTCTCATTATGTTAGTGAAAAATTTCGCAAGCGTTTAACTAAAGTTTTGCTGTTTAAATTTAAAAGTTCCTCTTCCGCTTCTAATCGCTCCCTTTTGCTTTTGCTTTTAAAGTTAAAGTTTTCTTAATATTTTTACTGTTTTTATTAGACCCCCACTGCCTTTTCTTTTACTTTATTTAATTTTTTCTTTCTTTCTTTTTCGCTGACAATTATTGTGCAACTCAATGCCAACTTTAAAATTGTTTGTAATTAAACTTAATGAGTATGAAAAAAAACTCTAGATAAATAATACAAAAAGGACAAAGAGACAAAGATTTTGAGATGAAAACAAGAAAGCAAGAAAGAAAAAGTAAAGCACACAAAAATCTTCAACTGGTAATATTTTGTTGAATATAATTCTGAAAAAAAAAACATAATTCTGCCAATGCAAAGATTCGATAGAACATTTCAAACAAAAGAAAATTTGAAAATCTGTTGGTTAAGAAGAAGTATGTGAAATATAAGATTAAATTTTAATGGGCGTGCTTCCACCCATTGTGTAGAGCTCAATGTGTGTGTTAAGTTTTGCAAAAATCGGTTAAGTAGACCCACTTAAAATCAAATATAAGATTTTAATAGGCGTGACTCCGCCCATTTTTTTAAATGAAATATTGTGTCTTTTTTTTGGAGCTCAAGGTGTGTGGTAAGTTTTGTAAAAATCGTTTAAGTACAACCACATGAAATATAATAAAAAAAATTTAATGGGCGTAGCCCTGCCCATTTTTTCAGCTTTAAACATGTGTAATTACAGGAACCAAAGCTGTTTTCTGGGTTTCCCAGCAATCAGATAAATAGAATATAATAAAATTTAAAAAAAAAAATTGGGCGTGTTCCCGTTCACTTTTTTACAATGGGACCAATTGGAAGCTATAACCTCTCAGACAAAAGAAAATAATTCTTACAATCGGTCTAAAATCTACGAAGTAGCAATGTAAAAAAAATACAGACAAATTGATAACCTCCTCCTTTCAAAAATAAGTCCTGATAGAGGAAAATCAAGGCAAGGGAAATAAGTCAAAGCGACAGAGGCAGCCAAGACGATTCGGAAATATCAATAATCATGAATAATCATATAACCATATGAAATGCATTTTTTTATTGGAAGAATAAGTCACAAATAGACTAGGGTTGCTCGAATTGGCAGTCGCCCTAACTCATCTATCAGTAGGTCCCATTGTGATCGCAAGTATTAAAATTAGCAATTCTTCCTGAGCTGTACTTTATTCTTCAGCCACCAAGTTTATTTTAAAACACTAAGAATCCTGTGCAAGTCAATAGGACTGAGACAGATTTTATCTATGAGTATTCTTTGATCAAACATTTCACGTCTTAAGCAGCATTGCCACATATGGCGATTTCTCGCCAAACGTGGCAATATTATTAACCTGTTTGGCGTCTTAATTTTTGATTCGGCGACATGGTGATTTTTCTGGCTATAAATAAATTTGTTAGCGATTTTTATAACTACTTTTTTTTAGCAAAATTTAACTTAAAAATTTTTTATAATTCAGGAAATTAATTTGTTAAAGCAGTAGTTTAAAAAAAATAAATTCTACCAAAACTTGTCTGCAAGAAATTAGAAGATTTGTCTTATATTAATGCTTTTTGAATTTGGATGAGAAAAATTTATAAGAAACAATTTTTAGCGATTTTCAGAAAAAATTTAAATTTTTTTATTTTTTTAATTTTTAGTGTTTTATAAAAACAAATTTATCATTAAATATATATTAAGAAAAAACTACATAAAATTGATTTTGGCCACTTTTGGCGATTTTGAAAATCTTTTTGAAATTTGGCGAACAAGGTCGCAAAAAATCTGACAATCCTGGTCTTAAGTCTTTAAACCTGGGGCAGTGATAGGGGAGACCCTTCTTCATCGTGACAACTCCTTTAAATGTCGTTATAAGGTGGTCGAAGCATTTGGGTGTGTGTGCTTCGAATGATCATCGCTATAGGCTTGTAGTGGTTGGATTCAGCGTTACAGTTTGTGCGACTAAAGTGGCAATTTTACACTTTTTTGAAGCCTTGCCACTTTTGTTGCCACTTTTTCAAAAATCCCTTTTTTTGCCACTTTTTTTTTAAAATAAATACTTTATAATTTAACAATAGTTTCGGCTTGAGGTCATCCGTGCGAAATGAAAATCCAAACATTCCAAAGGTTAACTATACGTTAAATTATCTGAGTACTTAATATTTACATAAATACTTACATATGTGACGCGCAAAATAGAAAGGGACCTAAGGGTAAAAACCGGTTTTGTTCAGGAGAGCCATTTTAAAGATTTAAATACGTGTATCTTTGGTGTACTTCGATTTCATAAAACGCGCATATCTCTGGGAGGGACCACTTTTGGGGCATGGGATCGGTCTCATTCCATGGTCAGCTGTTGTCCACATCAAAAAAAAAAAGTGAATGCGCTGTCGCTGTCACATATGTAGATGAATTTGCTTCTTTCTATGTATCTTCTAAAGAATTGTTGTTTAGTTTTAATGTTAATTATTAATATATTTTATTTTATTATTTTACCGCTTTTATAAATGAACTGATTGTTTTCTGTTATGTTTTTGTTAATTTTTACTAAATTCCAATGTTTTGTTTAAAATAAATGCCTTTATGAAAACGTTGCGACTTTTTTTCAAAATCCCCTTTTTTGTGCCACTTTTTTATTTTAAATCCCCTTTTTGTGCCACTTTTTGAAATTTCTCAACGGTAACGCTGGTTGGATTATAGGAAGGTTTATCGCAAATCGCGTTATCATTGGATTTCTGGACTTAATTTTTCTTTAGAAGAATTATTTTGCTCTGTATGGCACATTTCCTTTAATATTATTATTAAATTATGCCACAAACAACAACCTGAGAAGCCTGGCATTATAACTTTTTTACTTTTTTTTTAATTGCAAGCACAAAAAATGTCCCAAAAATTAAGCTTAACTAAAATACAAAAAGACTGGAAAACGAAATAAAATATGGGTTACTGTCTTGTGTTGGTTAGAAAGTATTTGGTCTAGTGGTTCAAAAAAAAAAAACATTTTTGACTTTGAGCTGCAGAATCCCTTCATAAGCTTCATTATGAACATTGTAAGGCAAGTGTTAGCAGTGGCAATAGAATAAGCAGCCAGCAGTGTTAGTACTTGTTGTGAGCAAATGATATGACATCAAAGTGACGTTTACCACATATTGTGGTTAAAAAAAAGAAAAAGAAAAACTGTTTTTTCTCTATTATTTAGACCAAGAAAAAACAACAATTACAACAATAATACAGTTGAAAGAAGGAGTTTTAAGTATGAAGTCCAACAGGGTTTATGATTATGGTTGGTTTCATTTTTGGGATTTTTACTCTCTCAGCTTTTGGCCTTAACAAAAAATATTTTTTTTATGGCATTTTAGTGAAAATTAAGTGGAAAAATGTATAGCAAAAGATAATTAAAAAGTTTTGCTACCAAAAGTTGTTGTTATGAGGTGGAAAAATAAAAGGAAAGGCAAAAGCAACTTCATTTAAAAAGGATTAAAAAATTAAAGGAAAAAAATAAATGTAGAGAAATATAAAAATGACTAAAGGTATGCCTTTTATTTATTATTATACTAATATTTCCATTATTACAATTTGTTTTAATGCGCCGATATAGCCCTTTGCTTTGAAACAACTTTTGTGCCCACATACTCGTACATATACACACTAGTCTCTGGAGGAGTTTTTTTTTAATAAAATTCATCACGTTGCCGTGGAGAAAATAAAACAAAATATTCAATTCCCAGAAAAAGAATACAAATACGTTACCCAAAATTCTGTTTTAAACCATGCCAACCAGTCAGTCAAACAGCCGTTCTGTTTGTATGTCTCGGTATTGATCGCTTTAATTGAGTGCTTGCACGAGTATCTGCATATGCTGCTGTAAGACCCAAATGGAAATTAAGTATATGAAGATAAATTTATATTTAACTAGCAGTGATAAGAACTAATATTTTTAGCAGAGCCCAGTTTGCAGTTAACAGACTCATGGGAAAATTTGTTAATATTATTAAAAAAGAGATAATTAGGAATGGGAACTAGCAGCATACGCACCACTTAATGGAAAATATGCTCCGAGACATGACTAATGAAATTATATATCATCGTCGTCGACGTCAGTTTGAAAAGCCTTCATCTCAGCAGTTGTCACGAAACTCTACCTGTAACTACTAGACAGATGACAAGTTAAGACAGCGTCATTAATAAAAATGGAACGATATACGCTTCACCAACGCATTGAAGTTATTAAAGTTACCTTAATATAGAAAGGTCCCAACTCATTACTTTTTTGAAATCGAGTTGTTTGCATATTTCGATAGAAGAACATCTAATGCATCGAAAAATACAAAAATCTTGATTTCAAAATAAAAATTTATTAGGGCCTTTTTACATATACAATTACAAATCTCTCAAAAAGACTAGTTTTCATTGTGGGAAACTGAAGGATTTTACAGATATTCTGCTATATATATATATAAAAAGTTATGATGGCTCTTTAAAAACAGATTTAGTGGAATTTTTTTAAATAATTTAGAATTTTAAAAATATTTAAATTTTTAATTTTAATTTTAAACTTTTTGTTGCCTCATTTCATTTTGTACTCTATTTCAATTTACACATACCACGCTTTTTTTGCAGCAACTATAGCCTGGCATACAAATGAAAACTTGGCATCACTGAGTATAAAAATCAACTGACTTGCTCGCACGCCGCTTACAAACACATAAAATAAATCTCATTTTCACATTCTAAGCGTAGAAAGAGAGGCATGAGCTTTCAGCTTGAAAATTTTAAATATTAATATTTGCAAAGGCAAAGTTTTGCGTTTCAAGACTGCTTTTTGGGTTAAGTGTAAAATATTTAAAAAAAAAATTTCTTTCTATCAAATAAAAATTTAAAAAAAAGAGTCCTGATGGTAGAAATTTTTAAATATTTTATAATAAAGCATAATTTCTGGGAATAATAAAACAGACCAGCAACAAGTTTCTCTCCGATAAACCCTAAACTCAGGTCGTCGCACAGTGGGAGTTTGGTGCTGAAACCCCATTCTTTCACCACTCAATTAAAAAAAATAATTAAATGATGCAGTTTTCTAGAAAAATGTTTCTCTATGAAATTTGCTTTTATGATTGCTAAGAAATATTTTATTTTCAATTTTGAAATATTATAATTTAATTTTTGGAAAAAAAATTATAAAAATTAACTTAATGTTGATTTGTACTCTAACTCGTATTCTCTCAATCTGTTTTTTCAATAAAATGAAATAGAGGCATTTAAAAAAATTAATAATTCTCGGAAATTTCCGCAAGTACAGGTTAATGATAATAACACTGAAATTTTTCAAGGCTTACTGGTTTTCATAAGTTGCTCATAAGCTATCTAAAAAGGTTTAAGAATGTGTCGTGGTACTCACAGAAATGGTAGTTAAAGAAATAATAAAGTTTAATGTCGAAGATTTAAAAAAAATTCTTATCTACATTTTGTATGGATTTTATGGGCAGTGGTCGTGGCCAATTTTGGTGAAACTGAGCACGTCTTTTTTGAATTCTAAAATGTGTATTTTAAAAACTCTGCTTGGGTAGGAAAAATTTTATGCGAAAAAAACGATTTAGATTGCAAGAGCGGTGGACGGTTGGCGTGGTCAATTTTATTTATTATTTTTTTTTATTAAAAAAAGTCGATTATTATAATCAACTATGTACTTATAGTTTATAAAAAAAATTAAAAATAAACGTATAAGGCCATCTCACTGTGCGTCGTGTGAATAGTTTTCCCAGCGACCTTTAACCCTTTCAATGAAAAGCCATACAAAAAATGTAAGCAAAAATGTATGTAACAATATGTGTATATAAAAGCACATGTGCACAATTTTTTTTTTTATAATTCCGTTCTGCTGGATTTCTTTTAATAATATAATCCTAGAATAATTTAAATAAATTAAGGGTCATTTGAGACTATCGAAGAAAATCTAAGGCTCCCACCGCCATGGTCTTCACTTTAACAACAGCACAGAAATATACACGCAATTGATTGTAACTTTAACCCCGACACACTAGTTGTTTGACCAACAGATGAATAAATTATTGAATAAATGTGTAGGCACAGCAATACAATACAACATAAGGCGATAGAATTCGACACGACAGGAAATAAAGCTGAAAACAATAACGACGCCTCTTTTTTGGCCTACAGTGAAAATGTGGAATTGAAGTATTTAAGTGTAGAAGCGTATGTATTTTAAAATCAATGAACATGCATAAGGTGGCTTTAGAATATAGTTGAACAAACAAACAAATAAAATTTGCCAAACAGCAAAATTAGGAATTGGAAATATTTTTATTTAATTCACAAAAAAAAGGGCAAACAAAAATTTTTTGGAATTCTAAATGAAATTTTATCAAATGATTAATTGTATTATTTATTACTGGGCACACACAAGACTATTTCCATTTATAAAAATATTTTTGATGTAAATGTTTTCTATAAAAAAAATTATAAATATAAATTTATAAATGTTTTTTTTTTATAAAACAAATTATAATTTTTTTATCAATAGAACAGTAAAATAAAATATTCCATGGATAAATTAAGTTAAACAACTTTTAAACATCTGGCCACATGCAATTATTTTCTCAAAAGCACCCTGAGTTATGCTACAATTTATACAAACTTTAAAGTTTTACAATATTTAGAGGAAAACAACAAACGTTGCCTATTTTATGGGATGACATTATTAATATGCAAAAGAAATCAAATCACCACACAGTCGGCCAACAAAAAATTTTTTTTTTCAATTTTCTATATTCTTTTCTAGGAAACCAGCAATAATATAACAACAACAACAACAGACTTATAATACTTTATCATTATATATAAAAAAGAAAATAAACGAATAAAAAACAGCATAAAATAATCCATTTCATTGACACTTTGACTAATAATCCAGCAATAAGTTCACTTTCAGTGTTAAAGAAAGAAAAGTTTTATTCACAAAAGGAAGAAAAAAAAATGTGAAATATGTATGTATACGGAAAGTTGTTTTAATCGTTTGATGTCCTTTCAGAAAGTCTAGCTCATTAATTCCTGATAATGCGAATGATTGCCGGCTGGTTCTTTAAAGATAAGTTTGTTTTATTTTTTTTTCTGTGATGACTGTAAACAAAATTCAATTCAAAAACTTTTTAGGGTTTTTTTCTATTATTTTCTAATAAAGATTTTTAAGGAATTAAAGGAGCTTAAAATTGTGGAAGAATTTTTTTAAATACACATTAAACTTTTTTACTTTAAAATACCAGCTTTAACATTTTATTTAATTTTATCATATTTCTCAAACTTTTGCTATTTAAGGGTCATTGTTTAAAGTATATAAATATTTAATATTAGATTGGCGGCCATTTTGTTCAATTTAAACCAGAATTTTTGTTTTTTTCACGAGACTTCCCAAATTCCCTTTATTTCCAGTTAATTATAGGGGAAGCACTGGGCACTGTGACTGAAAGGATCTTTTGTATCCCTTGCCAAGGTGCTAGAGCAGCTCATCTATATCTGCTCTCTTGAGGATTCTCAAGACTTTCATCTGGACTCTCAAGACTTGTTCTAAGTGTTGGCAATTGCCAATACTCCAACACGTACTTGCCCGGTTGTGCTTTCAGTGGCGCAAACCCTCACAGTCCTGCAGAATATGCTCTGAAGTGACACCCTCATAATCACAGAATCTGCACAGGCTGTTACTCTTACGGTGTCAAGTCCGTGGCGGAGCATTCTCAATGTGCAGTGTCTTGCAAGGAAGCATGTGAGTATTCTTGGACTATTTTTTCTTAAGGAGATCGTTAAAACAATTTTGATTTTACGTTCCCATCATTAGCTCAATACACAGAGATTGTACCAGAGGTGTTTCCAAAGGTGTATCGAGGAAACATGCCCCCTCTATTTTCACTACTGTTGATCAGAACAGTATCACACTTCTTGTCAATCCTTATCCCAGTTCATTATTCATGCAAATTCTCTCCCCAGAAAACCGGAAATTGACACTGCTTTTGCAATATATTTTTTTAGTATTTCGAGTTTTTTCTGCGGTTCTTTCTTTTATTTTTATTTGAGTTTTATGATTTTTCCAACGAAATGTGGACAATGCTTTGAACAAAAAAAAACCAAAATAAGATACAGTAGTTATTTCCGTTTCCTGTTACAGTTGACAACAATCTTATGCACACAAAGGCATTTACAATCATGGCAAGACCAGCATCATTTATGCAAATATACTGACACTTTAATCCTGTTTTTATTTACCTCACACACTCCCCCACTCACTCCCTTTTTTTCACTTTGCTTGCTGTTTCATATTATTAAGTCACTGGATCGGTGTTAAAGTGTTTGTGTAACAGGTCATTGCTGATTTTGCTTTCTGACAATAACTCGAAAATTGCAATTGTTTTGTTCGAGCAGCACGATTATTTTTTTTTTCTTTTTTTTTCTTTTTTTTTTTTGTAAAACGACGCCATTTAATAGAATTGCTTTTGCTTCATTGTTTCATACAATTTAGCCGTTATTTTTGCATATTACAAACGTTTTTAATTTTCTTTACTTTTATACGTTGTTTGTAGGTGGAGTTTTGTTTGCCATTCTAAAGTATGTTTGCAGTCAATTGTGTTGCAGTTAATTGGTGAATTGGTTTGGTTTTATTTGCTCGTGTTGTTGCACTTCAACCGGAAGTAGCACTTTAAAAAATTTTTTAGTTTAAAATGAATTGCCACCAAAAATACGAACTGTTCACTATCTTATTTTTTTTTTAATGTATAAAAACTAATGAAGGGCCACTACACTTAAAGAATTTTTCCAATTTTTTTTTTTTTTTTTTTTTTGATAAAAATTTTTAACTGTGCTGCATAATCATGAGTCCTTGTACAGGAATTTTGCTTGATGTTAAATGGTTTCAGTTTATTTCTTGCATTAAATATGTTGTTGGTAACAAGCTCAGCTATCTGCAGCGCATTCTTAATAATTTGTGTTATTTTTAAGCTCTTTTAAGGCTCAGATTCTGCCTTATGAAACAAGGACATTGAACCCAATAAAAAGAAACCCCTTTCCCAAAAAAAGCTGGGCATGTAGTAAGCACCATCTAATGGTCCAAGGGTAAGCCTTTGAATACATAGTTTCAGTATCTTAAATGATTGGCACATAATATGCGCAATCCTACCACAAACTACTCTCAACACTCTCCTCCATTTTGCAGTCTATAACACTCGTATGATAGTTAGTTTAGTGCCAAGAAACTTACGCAAAGCAAAACAACATCTTCAATACGAACTAGAAGACATAAAGTGTTCAGCAACCTTAAAACATTTACCTAACCATTTCCAACCTTCTCTAACGCATTAGACAACCTAATGGCGTTTTTAAATCTGTCATAGAACATCACAAGGCGAATTGATACCAGGTGGTTTTAATTTGCAACTCTGCGTATTCGCCTTGTATATTTGTTAGTGTAAAATTTCCTGCTGTCAGAATATTTCCTAGCGTTTTGCATTGATTGACAGCAGATAAATTATGTCAGCTGGTGAATTAGGATCAGCTGATGTGAATTCGCCTCGGAACATCATATATTTTTGGTTCTTTGAGCACAACTACTGCATAAACTCATCCAATGTTTGTTCTGACGAAAACTTTTGAGTATCTGCAAACTGAGTGGTCATCTTTCGCTTGCCGCCATCACGAATAGGACATGCCTTATGAACACAAACATCAATCTTTGCACACAGTTCTTCTATTAATTTATTTAATGCACTTTTAGACACTACTGCTTCTGCTACGACGCAGCGCCAACTGGAGCATAAAGCAAAGATCTGACGACACCACCTGGCTCAGAAAATGTTAAAGGCCATTTCGAATGTTTCGAATGTTTATTTTCGATGATTATCTTCACTCGCAAGTGCTTGTATTGCGAGGCAAATTCTCAAACACCTCACCCACAAAAGTCTTTACAACATCGTCGGAGAAAGCACCACCAGAACACTATTAAGCTCTTTGAGAGCTGAGATCTGTATCTCACTGCAACATCTCAATTGATGTGCTGCGAGCAACATTCAAATGCATTAACCAGGGAACTCCTTTGTCACTGGTTGAAAAGAGGAGCCATTGCGCTCATGTGTACACATAAGTCAGTACAGGCCTGTTGTGCGCTCTCATGTAAATTAACAAACCAACCCCACCTTTATAGAAACTCAGTATCGTTCACGTAGTTCCTCAAACTTTTCCAGTCAATCCCCCTTATTGTGAATGGCGTCTTCACATCAAGACGAAAGTAAATATTGTTGCTTGTCTTCCCTTTATCGGCAACAATTAGCTCTTATTGACCATCTCTCATTAATATCTAAGGCTTTAAAACTTAAGGGAGCATGTTAATAGCAATCAATTGTTGTCGACAAAGAGTAGAAAAGTAAGAATTTTTACTGTCGTCTTGATGTGACGTCGACGACGCCATTCACAATAAGGGGAAATATCTCTAAGTTGGGTAATGTCCGGTAAGGTGTCATCCCCAAAGTAACAGGATCTGGGCTGGGCGAAAGCTGTATAATGACAAAGGAAGTGCTTCATTGTCTCCATGTCCTCCATGCATGCCCTGCATTGGTACAAATGCCAGCGTAGATTAAAGTGCCAAGTTAAGATGCCAGTAAATTTTTCTAGCCCGGGCTTATTTAGTTTCAACAGTCCCCTTGTTTTGTCTTCGTCCCGGTCACCCCCATACAACCTTGGTTAGATTACTCACAGTATCGCAATTCCATCGTGTCCTGTGGGCTATTTTCGCCCAATTTTGTAACTCAATCTTTGTTGCCTTGAAACGCTTCGCATTAGTTAGACTTACTGTCCGTAACGTTCTGGCTTTTTTCGCCAGTTCATTTGCACATTCATTTCCGGTTACGCCGTAGTGGACCGGCACCCATACCAGAAGAATGTTAACAGGTACTGCCTAATCTTTTATCATATTTTTGCAATCTAAAACGGTCCTAGAGTTTACTCTTTCGGTTGTGATTGCCCTAATTGCCGACTTGCACACACTGTTCCATTTTAAAATCCTCCGCGACCGCTCTAACCTCCGCCTGGAAGACTGTGATATGGTCAGGCAAGCGGAGGTAAATCTCGGTCTCCGGTTCTTCTATGCAGAAAGCTACGACCGTTATTTCCTCTAACTTCGAGCCATCCGTGTAACAAATACTCCCACGGGAGTTTGTTCTAGAGTTCGATTGACTCAGGAGTGTCTTTCTGGTATCAATGTCTCGCAATCCGTTATAATCCTAGTCTTACGTACTCAGTCGGACATTTCCAAAGTCTGGTCGTATCTGTTCAGTGACGTCCATGTATTCTGATGGTGTGATATGTTGTCTTGTCCGATCCATTCTCCCATCACTTATAGACGTTTTGTAGCAAGAGCTGCTTGGTATCTAATACGAATGTCTATAGATTGGACATAAAGAATTGTCTTCAATGCCCTGGTGGATGTAGTTCTCATAGCACCACTTATGCCTAGGCAGCACATTCGTTGAACCTTCTCCAAAATTTTAGGGTTGCACTTTCTACCTGTTGACCTCTACTATACTACCGAAGCGTATGTTAGAATTGGCCTGATTTGTGTCATCATTAAAGATTTTTTTTTTTTTTTTTTGTAGAAGCAATTAATGATTGAAAAATTAGTATTTTTATTTATTTTTTTTTGATGTCCCAAACAATATTTTTTGAAATCATGAAAACTGCTTCCCCATCAATATCTGTTGCAAAATTGAACATTTTTCAAAGGCAAATCCAAATTTAAATGGCTGGAATTAATTTCCAAATTCAAACTGCTCACGGATCAAAGCTTATATATCTCAAGGAACTCCTGCAATGTTCTTTTTTTACTTTGGTATTAATAAAAATTGTTATTAATAAAAAAATGTTCAGTGTAACATTTTCATTTATACATGCAGATGTTTGTAGTCATAATAAGTATTTATACGTTTGGATTAGTTTTTTTTTTCTCCGTTTATTTTTTTTTTTTTTTGTATTTCTGTAACTTGTTTGCAATTGCAATAGTAATAGTAAACACTAGTCAGTTGTCGCTGCTGTTTGCTGTTGTTGTTATTGTAACTCTTGGTAGAGTCCTTGGCAGCGGATGTCATTAAGTTTAATGCACTTCCTTTAGTGCTTTGGCGTTGCTCGACACAAGTTTTTACATTTAATGTTGCCAAATGACAAACATTATGCAGAAATGTTCAACTTCAAACTTCAACTCCAACACAAATACAAACACAAACACAAACACAGTGCGTCACCCCCACCAACCAAAATTTTTTGAACGAACACTCATATTACATTCATACAGTTGCTACACTTCCAGTTATTTGTTAGAATGTGTATGTGGGCACTATTTGCTCTTTTCTACTTATAAATGCATAACTTTAGTTCCATATAGTCAGTTAGTAAAATGAGAATTGATACTTGTGTGTTCTTCTATTTAAGTTAAAACTTTTTTTCTTTCTTAATTTTTCCATTTTATTTGGTTTTCTATTTTTTTTTCTTCTTTCTTAAACCTTTTGCTTAGTTTTATTTGTTGGTCTCCCTATTGGGTCGTTTGTTATAACACATACTCGTATTCCTTGTCATATTCCACAAATGAATGAGTTTGCCTTCTTTGCTTTCTTAGCGTCCCGTCTTTGCTGTTGTATGGGACCACATTTTGAATTTGTTTTATTTAATTTATATTGCCAATGACTTGTGGGAACTTATTACCCTCAGCAATTAAAATTTTAACGTTCAACTGGTATGACAAATTGAATTGTTTTGCAGAAGCAATTCGATGGCTTTTTGTCTTTATAATTGTTATAGTGCAAAACTAATCAATTATAAAAGAAAACTGGTCTCTTGTAAAAAAAATATATTAAAATTAAATGTGCTTTAAGAGTTATAACTTTTTTTCTCCTAAAAGAAACTGTAAGCTTTAAAATTTATGTTTAAAAACTATTGGGAAGTAAATGATATTGTAAAAATTTAAGCCTCATTTAATCGAGTATTAAAATTTTTGATGATGTTTTGGCAGGTAGAATTCTCGATAGCCGCCATTTTGTACAGATTATTTTCTTTTAAAAGTGCCAAAGAAGTGGTTTAAGATAACCGCAGAGCAAATAGTTCACATGCGTTAAGTCAGGATTGGGCGGAAAACAATTTATATCACCTCTTCTGGAGACCAATTTTAAAAAGACCTCAAGACTCTAACTGGCATGCTGGGACTGTAATTCATATAATAATTTTGTTTTGTAGGGACGCATGCTGCTTTAAGTTTTTGTTATTAAATGCAGAGTAATTAAATTCTTTGCACCTTTCCAGTACTTGCACGCTGCTGAATTGCTCGCTATTCTATAGTTTCTAATGATCTTGGCAGCCCGATTTTGGTTATTCCAACATTAGTTTTTCCAATACATAAAACTTGTTTAAACAAAAATTAACAACTGAAGGTGTTCACTTTAGACTACAGCTGGGTCCAACTTAGAATTCTATCGAACTCTTTCAGTAGCTAAGTTTAGACACAAACCGATGATCAAACCCATATAATTTAAATAGGTTTGATCATAAGTTTGTCATCATACAGCACTTTCTTAACTAGTTCTTTCGAGTTCGAGTTAAAAGTTATTTCAAACCCTTTTAATTTGCATTGCCGTTTTTGACCTCAGTTGGGTCTAACAGAACTAACTAGATGAAAATCAGCTGTTGAACATAACTCTAAATACCAGTACATTCCAACTCGTTCGTTCATTTGGTTGTATTATACACAAACTTATGAACAAAGTCAGTTAAATTTAGACTTGTATCGAACTCTTTCAGTAGCTCGTTTTTGACATAAATCAATGCTCAAACCAATTTAATTATATCAAACCCATGATCGTTGGTTTGTGTAAAAAACGAGCTGCTGAATGAATTCGATACAAGTCTAGTTAAATTATATGGGTTTGTGTCTAAAAATACCGACTGAATGAGTTGGACGCAACTGTACTTTAGACACAAATCTTTGATTAGACTTGTATCGAAATCTGTTAGTAGCTCGTTTTTGAGACAAACCTATGATCGAACCAATGTAATTTAAATGGGTTTGATCATTGGTTTGTGTAAAAAACGAGCTGCTGATTGAATTCGATACAAGTCTATCTTTGATCCAACCCTTGCAATTTAAATGTATTTAGACTATTATCTTCAGTTAGACTTGGTTCAAACTCGGTTACTACTGCATGTTTGATACAAACCTATGATCAAATCAATGTAATTTAAATGGGTTTTATCTAGACTTAAGTCGAACTCGTTCAATAGTTAATTTTTGACGCAAACCGATTATCAAACCCATTTATATTATATGGGTTTGATCATAGGTTTATATCTTAAATGATTTGATCATAGGTTTATGTCTTAAATGAACGAGCAAATGAGTTAGAGCCAAGTATAGCGTTTGCCGAGCTCGATCAGGCTTGTGTCAAAAATTATCAACTGAACGAGTTTGCGTTAGACACAAACCGATGGTCAAACTCATTTAGTATTGTAATGGGTGTTTTTTATTGAGGTATAGAACTTTAAGTTGGCATCACTTTTTTAACTGGCGGCCATTTTGTCAGCTGTCAAGTGATTAATATTTAGTTTGGTTTGCCATTTCATCATGAACAGGTTGACAAAAGAACAACGCTTGCAAATCGTGCAAATTTATTTCGAAAATAATGGTTCAGTTCGCGAAGTTTACCGCAAGCTCCGTCCATTTTATGGTCGACATAATCGTCCATCAGAGCAATTAATTCGGTTAACCATGGATCGTTTTCGCACTACGTTTACTCTATGTGATAATACGCATCCGCAGAGACGTCCGAAGAAACAATTGCCGCTGTAGAGCAAAGTGTTGAAGAGGACCCGAATGAATCGATTCGCCACGGTGCACAGCAATAACCGACTATTTTGTTCCCGAATTGGATGGCATGAATGTGGATGAGTTGTGGTTCCAACAAGACGGCGCTACATGCCACGCAGCGCACGTCACAATCGATTTATTGAAGGAAACATTCGATGAGCGCATAATTTCGCGGAATGGACCTGTCAATTGGCCACCAAGATCGTGTGATTTGACACCATTGGATTATTTTCTTTGGGGATATGTGAAGTCGCTCGTCTACGCCAACAAACCAGAAACGTTAGGGGACTTGGAAGCCAACATTCGTGGCGTTATTGCCAACATACGGCCCCATATGCTCGAAAAAGTGGTTGAAAATTGGACCTGTAGAATTGGCTTTATTCGAGCCAGCCGCGGCGGCCACATGCCCGAAATCATATTTAAACGTTAATGGCATAAAATTATCCTTCCAATAAAGCCAAATTGATGGACATTAAAACGATTTTCTTGTGTTTTATTTCAATTCGAAGTTCTATACCTCTAAAAAAAACACCCTGTATTAGGCTTGGGTCGAACTCATTCAGTCCGTCGATTTTGACACAAACTTGTGATCATTTAAATTACATGTTTTTGATCACAGGTTTGTGTCAAAAACGGCTGACAAAATGAGTTCGACCCAAACCTAATACAAGACTAAATGGGTTTGATCATCGGTTTGTATCCAAAGCAAGTTCGTTCAGTTGACACAAGCCTGTGAATAAGCCCATAAAATTAACTGAACTGACTGAACGAGTTCGACAAAAATTAACATTAAAAAAGGTTTGTGTCTAAAACGAACGACTGAACGAGTTCGAACAAGTTGGACCCAGCTTTACCTCTGCAACATCACAACTAAAACAAGGTTAGTTCTACCTACAGAAAAACTGTTTAAAGTTTTAAATTTACATGCAACTCAATCAATATTTAAAAACAAAATTTTACTCTCAAGAACCGATTGTACAAGCCATTTGTTTGTATTTTTCATATAATAATAATAATGCGATATGGTATCGATATCATTGTAACAGCAAATCCGTAGCAGCTCACGAAAGAATGTTGACTTTGTGATAAAATTTAGCAAAACATTCTCTGCACTAAAACAAAAAATTCCTTGCGTTTGTTTTCCTTAAATAAACTTACAACCATAAACTAGCTGGGACCGCCACCAACTGCGTTAACATGAATCTATCACAACAACATCTACTTGCAAACATGTAGAACTTACAGCAAGAAAACAACTGTGCGAAAGTACATTAAATAACTTAATAATCTACTTTATAGGGTTCATGTTTATTTACATTTGTATGAATATATATTAAGACGAGGACGACGAGGACAGTCAATACAACATCCCCATAAGAACATCGATGCCATAATTATCGCCGATGTTTTCTATTACAATTTCTATCAGAAATACAACATTTAATACCAACTGTGTATGTGTTTATGCTTAATAGGCAATTAAGTGTACACGCTACAAAAGTAATTGAATTCTCTACACTTTTAATGGTTTACAAAAACATTTTGCAACAACTTTACACACAAGTAAATGTTCTTCCTTTTACGAGTATGCGGCCGTTTTCAACAAACAACCATTTCATACAAACATTAGGAAACATAAACAATGTGTACAAGATAAATCAATATTAATTTAAGGAAATTGAATCCTGTAATTATATTTTGATAAGAAAATTATATTGCATGCATTTCTTTCATTTCTACTTCTACTGCTTTCGTTCAAAGTTTCTTCAAGATTTTTCTTTTTAATCAGCGACCATGTGCCTTCGTGGGCTAAATTATTTGTTCTCCATTACACACTAACATTTTAATGAGGGCGTGTCGTGGTACCTGCTTCGCTTTCAGCTCAATGTAGGGTAGAAAATTATTTTGAATATTTTGTAATTGATACTTAAAAGCATCAGTTTCAAAGTTAAAACATATTAATTTTTAGTGCATAATTGTAAAGCTAAAATACGATTTTTTTTTTAATTAAGCACAGTGGAAAGTATTCTTTTTTTTTAAATAATTGCTTTTAATGAAGATGGTTTTGGGGCATTAATAGTGTGGAGAGATATCAGTTTACTTTTTGGCAAAGGGGATGGAGTGAAAAAGTTTTTTTTTTATGAAAAATAAAGAACTTTTAAACTAAAATAAAGCACAATAAATGATGAATTGAAATGAAGCATCATTTAGGCAATTAACGTTTATATTTAAATTAATCCACCTTATTGCAAATGGCGTCGTCGACTAGACTTGTGTCCAACAGCTCTTTTGGAACTAGTTTGAGAGCGTTCGAATCAAAAGTTTTTTCAAACCTATTTAATTTACATTGAGGTTTTTGACGGGACTTGTGTCCAACAGCTCATTTTAGTTCAAAAGAGCTGTTGGACACAACTCTATCGTCGACGTCACATCAAGACGATAGTAAATATTGTCACTTGCCTACTCTTTATCGGCAACAATTGGCTCTTATTGACAATCTCTTACTAATCTCAAAGGCCTTGTAAACTAACGAAGCATGTTAATAGTTCAATTTTGTTGTCCACAAAGAGTGGACGAGTGACAATTTTTACTGTCGTCTTGATATGACGTCGACGACGCCATTCGCAATATGGGGGAATATGTTACCTTCTTTGGGAAAGGAAGAGTGTAGTGGGAGGACAAATGGAAAATGCAACTCTGCAATTGTGCGTTATAGACTTGAGTCGAACTCTTCCAGCAGCACGTTTTAGACACAAACCTATGATCAAACCCATGTAATTTAAAAGGGTTTGATCATAGGTTTGTGTCTTAAATGACCGACTGAACGAGCTTAACTAAACTTGGACCGAACTCGTTCAGCAGTAGACTTGTATCGAATTATTTCAGTAGCACGTTTTTGGCACAAACCAATGATCAAACCCATTTAAATTACATGGGTTTGACCATTGATTTGTGTCAAAAACGAGCTACTGAAAGAATTCGGTACAAGTCTATTCACTAGTTCACTTTTGCCAAAAACCCCCATGGTCAAGCCCATGTAATTTAAGGCTCAACCCTTGTCTATCAAAAAGTGTTGCCAACTTAAAGTTCTAAACCTCTAAAACCAAGTAGTATATATGTAAAAAATAAATTAAAATTGTCACTTTGCTTGAACGGTGAGTTATGCTTTACATATTGGCCCAATTCACAATCCTGTGCAAATGGTCTTGCATTGTAGCATGTGCAAAATGGTATAGTATATTGATACTCACCACTGAACAATTCTTAGTGGTGAGTATCAATATACTATACCATTTTGCACATGCTACGATGCAAGACCATTTGCACAAGACTGTGAGTTGGACTATTGTTTCTGATAATTTTTAAATAAACCTCCATTATATTTTGAAATTTTATTTCTCGAAATTGTAGTGATAAAATATTTACTACAAAAAAATTCAAATTTCTTTGAAATATTTTTTATCAAGTCGTGCTGTTAACATTTCGCACCGTGGGTGTGACCTAATGGCAACCGCTTTTATTTCCTGCCATTACTCGTTCTCCCTAAGCATTCCAGTTGAAAGAGAATATCTAAGTTGTTTTCATTAATCAAACACAGATATGTTTAAGTAGAAGGTTTGTGTCTATGCTGGGCAATTCAATATTTTAACTTCTCACACTCTTAAGCTGGATTTGTAACAAAAATAACTTTTTTTCTTTCAATTATTATTAAATAAAATTATCTACCTTTCTTGCAAATAAATAATATGTATGCCAAATAAACTCCCAATTAACCCACTGCTTGGGAACCAGCAACTTACGTTACGTTGCTTTTGCTATTTCTATTTTCATTTTAATGTAAGTGTAAATTTAAATGGAATAAATGCATTGTCATAGTAAAGCTAAAGTAAAATAACCTTGTATGAATACATGTTTTATTTAAGAAGGTATTCTCAGATAAGAATTCAAATACAACCAGACCTAAATGATTGTCATCTCAGATATGTATGTCTAGGTAAATATGTTTTATTTGTCACTTACTTGTACATATTAATTAAATCAGAAATGCTGAACTAGCTTACCTGCAAAAAGGAGAATAAAAGAAGTTTTAATTACTTATATATACGTAAATAAAATAATTAAATATATACGAGTATTATATTGTATTAAAAAAATATACATATTGTCATATATACTCGTATATTTATTTATATGTTTTTTTTTGCAAAAAGTTATATGTTTCACAAGTGCATGTTGTCAATATATGGGTGCCCCTGTGGCTGAGTGGTAGCGATGCTAACCTCTCAGTCCAGAGGTCGTGGGTTCGATTCCCGCCATAAACCCTGGGTGTTTTCTGCAGACAAGCTAATCGCTTTGCGGGGTTGTGTTTGTTTATATAAAAAAAATTAAACTAGCAAGTAACATCATATAATCGACTACCCAAAAATCAGAAATGAAGATTAAGGTTAATTTACCTTAATTAATTTAATAAGAGAATTTGTTTTTGTTTTCAATGTAAGTATGCGAAAGAAACTTTCTTATCGACATCGTGGGCCACCCTAATCTCTAATCTTGAACTGAAAAATTCGCCCTGAGCGTCTTATATTAAATTCGCGTAAGAAATAGCGTAATTAGAAAAAAAAAGTTCGCTGTATATTAATCTGTTATATCGAAATCGCGTAAATGAAGTACCGCGTACGTCCAGGGTTACCTTTGTGTACTCTATCTTTGAAATTTTGCAGTCGGTAGCTTGCTGTGGTGAATGTGTTTAATGCTTAAGGCTGGTGTATTCAGTTTCCTATATGGTTAGGTTAGGTTAGGTTAGCAGGCTGCTGGCAAGGAAGATTTGAAAAGTTAGAGTCCAGCTCACTTGGGTCCATTATAATGACCCCTTTGTGCTACCTGTATTAAAAGGATAAAGAGAGAGAAAGGAGGGTGAGAGGCATAGAGATAGAAAGATATGACAGCTATGCTATATTAAGAGGTGAGAGTGGGTCCTAATTTGGCTAGGAGTGGGGGGGGGAGTTCGCGGCTATACCAGCCACTGCTCCTTATATAAAGGCTCAAGTTCTTGAGCTTAATTTACGATAATTCAGATAAGCTGCCCAAGGATATTCTGCCAAAGAGGTGCAGCCGGAGATCCTCCAGAGCGGGACAATGACACACGAAGGTGCAGGACATTTTCCTCCTCTTCGTCGTCATTGCAACTATAGCAGTACTCATTATACGGGAGACCCATACGTTTAGCTTGGGTTCCGAAGGCACAGTGACCGGTCAACGTAGCCACGAGGTTTCTCAAGTGCTTCCTATTCATGAGGTTTTTCGTTCTATGGGGAGTTTAGACAAGGCCAGAGGGTTCTCGCTATTGCACAGGTTGGCTCGTTGCGCCATCTGTCTTGGGCTATTTCAAGAAAGGTAACATCGAAACGTCTCCAGCAGTATGAGAGTGGGAGACCACAGAGATTGTCAATATCAACCTCTGTAAGTATGGTTTCCCTCTTTGCCAGGTCATACGCAGCCATGTTTCCTGAAATAGTCCCGTGTCCTCGCACTCAACTTAGTAGAATATTTGAGTACTGTGCAATTCCATTGAGGGCTTTGCGACATTCTTGGACGAGAATAGATGTGGTGCACACATCCAATAAGAGAGACCTAATAGCAGTTTTGCTGTCAGTTATGATATGGATATCTATGTTCGAGATCCGATAGAATCTTAACCAGTGAATCGCTCTTTTAATGGCAGATAATTCTGCCTGTAATATACTACATTCGTCCGGGAGTCTGAAGGAAGAATTGAAATAATTCCATATTCTGGAATATAAACGCCTCCACCAACCCTCCCCCCTTTTTTGAACCGTCAGTGAAAACCTGTACGGCTCCGTTCAATAGGGAAAACCCTTCTATCAATGAAATTTGAAAATTCCTATTGAAGTAGGGTTTCTATAGGTTTAAATAGGTTTCCTATATAGTCAAACGGCTTTTGGGAAAATATATACTCGGGGGTTTTTTTTTTTAATATAAATTTTCCTTTTTTTTATTTCATTGTCAGTATCAGATGCTATTTGGAATTGTATTAATATCAGTTTTGCACTTTTTGTTCGTATTTTCTATTATTAAATTAATATTGAAAATTTGACAAGAGGGGCATTTTCAATACGAATATGATTTTTTCTAACAGTGTATTCGTTCTAAAATTAATTATTAAGTGTGCCTTGAGTAAACGAATGACAAACCTCGACTTCACCTCCTATGGCTTTTTAATATAAAAAATACCTCACAAAAAGTAAGTACATAAAAAGTAAAAGCAGAGTAGCGCATAACCTTTCAGCAGCTTATGAAAACGATAGTTAATTGTATTGCTGGCTATACTTCCCTACTTAAACATATTACAAAGTTAATATTTCTGCCATTAGAAGCATAGTTAGATTACATGGGGATGGATGTTATTTTAGTTTTTGTTACTGCTATAAAACGTTTTTCTTTCTAATTTTTTTTTTTTTTGTTGTATTCTTATTCATTTTATACCATTTCTGCGTTCACTCTTGTTGCTATAGCCATATCCTGTCGTCTTGCTGGCGCCATAATGCAATTTCAATGACGCATAATACAGTAAACAATAAGTTCTTTATTTGTTGCTCTCTTGCCCCCCTCCAAATCTTCCTTGTTTTACTCTAATTCAGTCATTCTGTTTTATTTTTTTTTTTTTTTCATTATTTTCCTCCTTTTTTTATATAGCGTTAAATAACTAAATTGAAAGAAAATTATGCGACAAACTTGTAACAACGTAGCATGTGGTAAATTATGTGACCATATTAAGTAGAAAATAAATTCATACACAGTCACACACATACGAGTACATACATTCATGCATATTTAATGGAAAAGTTTATATAGTTAAAAGTAAATATTTACATACGATTGGGTGAGTACCCAGCAAAAATAAGACTATCCCTAGAAGTTAGTAAGAGACGGCAGTTTTTTGTCTTCTTTTTAGTGAAGGGGAAAAGTTGTAAATTTTGGCGCTTAATAAATATTTGTTACACTTATTATTGGCGTTATCAGCGTTATTGGCAGTGAATACACGCTGCTGCAGCCTATAGAACAAAGCTAATGCACTAAACACATTCGCCACAGCCGGCTACACGAACATACTACTTCTGCCGCTGGCTGTATTTGTCACGTTTTAGCCAACTACTTAACTATTTTGGAGACGGCAACAGCATCATTAGCACTTTATATTCAAGTATGAATACAAATTTCAGCGAGTGGTGCCACCTTCAAATATTTCACATTTACAAACTTAAAATTAATCTTTCAAAATGAATTTATATCACGTAAAAGTTTAAAAATTAATCAATTTATTTCTTTACGTGAATTTCGGGATGTTCTTTCTGTTAAACAATATAAAATAATTGTAAAATATCATTCATTCCACAGTTTGTGTTGTATTGGCAACACTATAAATGCTCATTGTCGTCAGTCAACAAAAATAGAAAATAGTTTGATAGGGCTACAAAAGACTTGGGTCGAACTCAATCAGTCGGTCGTTTTTGACATGAACTTATGCTCAAACCCATTTAAATTATAACGAACACTTTCAGCAGCTCGTTTCTGACACAAACCGATGATCAAAGCCGTGTAATTTGAATGGGTTTGATCACAGGTTTGTGTCAGAAACGAGCTACCCAAAGAGTTCGATACAAGTCTATTGTTTTGTGTCAAAAACGAGCTACTGAAAGAGTTTGATGTAATTTAAATGGGTTTGTGTCAGAAACGAGCTACCGAATGAGTTCGGTTTGTGTCAAAAACGACCTACTGAATGATTTTGATCCAAGTTTATCGGCATGGACAACAACCTGCCACCATTGAGCATTGCTGTTGTCAAAATAATCACTCTCATATCAAAATGAGTATTTTAATTTTAATATATTGAAGTCGGTAGCTTGCTGTGACGAATGTGTTTAATGCTAAAGTCTGACATTCCTGGCGCTTAGAACTAAAATTTCTATCTAGCGATTTTACTCTCACACAACAGATTTAAGTTGTGGACAGCTTGATTTTATTTTGTTGATGATGATTTTTTTTTTTGTTATCTTGTCTTTTTATTATTGAAGATATAAAATATTCTAATAAAAAATATCAATTATCTAATTGCTAGAAATTTCTTCTCCACAATATACAAAAAAAAAAAAAAAAACAACAATAGCAAAAACTGAAAATATTGCTGCATAAATGGCAAATTGTCTTTAGTTTTATTTCTTCAATTGGCAAAAAGCTTTTGGTGGTAATTAAATTAATTACAATACAGAAAATTTTGAGAAAAAAATGTAATATGTGCGAGAGTGTGTGTTTATTTCTTAATAAAATTTTCTGGTCTTAAAATAAATAGTAAAGGAATTGCTTTGGGTTGACTACGGTGGCCGATATCATAAATTTTTATTGTTTTTGTGAACTTTTCAATAAAATATCTTGAATATAAGGAGTTAATTTGTTAAACTAATTTTGTTAAAAATAATGCGTCCATCACAAATAACAAAACCGAAGTCTTATTGAAACTGACGTCCGCAATAACTACATGGAACATTGGAATTAAGATTGGAATTAAACTTGTAAGCACATTAAAATAAAAAATTCTATAACAGATCAAAATATGCCCTAAAAGCATGAATTATGCTCTAAAAGCATGAATTATGCTCTAAAAGTTCGAAAATATGCTAAAAAAATATGCGTGTAAGACTAATATATGCAAAAACATGCTTTATAGGGTTAAATATGCACTAACAAATCGATGCCAAAATTCAAAATTCAAAAGTTCGGAAACGGTTAAATATATTGTCCCCTCATTAATACGTCACACAAGAAAAAATATGCAATTGCATATTTGCGGTTTCCCTGTTCATTATTAAAAAAAGAAAATATAGAAGAATTTAACAATTTTGAAAGATTTTTATTTTTTGTTTGGGTTTTTCTTAAAAAAAAGCTGGGAAAATAAAGTGTCTTTCATTAAAATAGTCATCAAAATTTTTTATTTGTATGAAAGGCTAGCGATGCCATTTTTAGGCAGATTTTGTAAAAATTTTCGTTTCTAAACGTTTCAAATTTGTATGAAAAATAGCGAAAATTCGTTTAAAAAAAATTTTTTTTTTATTACAAATTTCAAAACGATAAAGTCGTTTATATAGACAAAATCTATCCTTTAGTATAAAACAGAGCATCGTAAAAATATACGAAAGCAGCTTCGCTAGATGGCACACATCGAAAATGTCAAATTTTCCATGACTCTGGCATGAGCCAGTTTTTTATTTTGCGAATGTTCTTCATAAGTTTTTAGGCAGCCAGGTACTAGACGACCTTTAAGAGTTATCAGAGATTGGTTTAAGAGACCTGATCAGGTATGTCAATGCGACCCATCACTGTATCCGAGTCTTTACATAAGGCCATGATTCACTATCCTACACAATCGCGCGATCTACGAAAAAATACAACCCTGATCTGATGAATTGCTTTTGTATTTTGAAAATGTTCATAGACTCCTTCATACCAGGGCTGTATTTTCTCAAAAATCTAAAGATCGTGTAGGCTAGTGTATTACGGCCTATACGGGATGCATAGCTTGACACCGACGTTTGAACTGGTTTGTCAAAAAGGAATTATAGCGATTATACCTGAATGCTTACGTGAACCAATCAACCAACCGATGGCGTGGGTTACATTGCCTTCGAGGACCGCTGTGGTTTGTGGCTTAAGAAAACCGGGAGAGAAAAAGTCTGACGATCTCCGTGGCCAGTTCACATTACATTCATAAGATGACCAGCTCCTCAAATCAATTGTGCAGAATTTCCAATGTGGTATAGCAATTAGCGCCGTTCTAATAAAAATTTTAGGGTGTTCTAAAGCGAGCAAGGAAACATGTTCAAATTTTCAAAGTTTGTATATTTTTATGCAGACTACACTAAAACTAAAATTAAAAAAATCAAAATTAAAGGGTATTCTATCCAGTTAATGAAATTTTGACAACTTGCTTTATCTTGGAAACATTAAGAGGCAAACTCTTGAAATTTTCAATAACGCTTAAGCTAAAAAATCCCAAAATAAAAACCGCCAAACCAACAAAAAATGGCCAAAACGAAAAAATCGCCAAAAACCGAAAAAAATACAAAAACGAAAAAAAGCGCCAAAACAAAAAAAACGCCAAACCCAAAATAATTCACCAAAAAGTCTTAAACATCGCCAAAAACGAAAAAGTGCCAAAACAAACAAAAAAATAAATCGCCAAAAAAAAAAAAGAAAAAATAAGAAAACTAAAAAACGCCAAAAATCAAAAACGAAAAACAAGCGTCAAAACTTAAAAAAAGTGGCGAAAACCGGAATTAGTTTACCGGTGTCTTAAAATGTTTATAAAAATGTCTACATCAGTTAAGATATTCGATTATACGATTTACTGAATTTATATATTTTGTTGACAGCAAAAATTTATTTAGTGAATTTTATGATGCATAAGACAGACGCTCTTGGAACTCATGTGGATTTCTATGGTTTCGTATTTGAACATTCAAAACTTTACCTCATCGCTGAAGATAAATTTTCATTAAAAATTAGGCTCAGTTTCCAACTGCTCTGGGACCCATTAAGCGAACTCACGCAGTTGTCTATGGTCGTTTACCTCTATCTCATATTTCAGTTGAATTTTCTATGAGTGCAACATAAATTCACAAATCAAAATTAATCAAGTTGTGGTCTGCTAAGGTAGAGTTCTTAAAAGCGACGTGTTGTTTAACGCTGTATCCGTCGCTAGTGATTTTAGCAGGCAGCATAGGAGTTTCTGTTTGTTGAGAAAAAAAAACAATATGGCAGCTATTAACACTATCAAATTTAGAAAGTCACTTCTGCAGCTTTTAAATGACATATTTTTCTTCCAGTAGTGCTTGCCTTTTTTTTTAGTAGATTACAAAATAAATTTAAATGCAAGAATATCTTCTCTGTAATCAGTTTATTTTTTCAGTAATGATCTATTTTCAATAGAAAACAAATGAAATTTATGTATATGAAAAATACAACAACAAAACACAACTCGACAATGTTTTTATGCTGCTTAATTATGCACTTTGCAATTTGCATAAAATACTAACTTGCGTCGACCTCCTATTTCACATCATATTTCTTTGTGCCACCTCCCCCCCAACAAAACAACTGCCCCAAGGGCTACACAACAAAAAATCAAGAAATAGCAATTTTATTTAACACTCAAACATTAAATTCAATTTGGCGCAAAGTGTTTAATGAACTTTGAAACATGGTTGTCGACATGGACAACATTATAAAAAAAAAATAAAAAGAAACAGCAGTTACAACAACAACAACAACAATAAGAAAAATAAAACAAAAAATATACATATACAATTAAACGATAAAAGTGCAAATTGAAAAAAACCAACTTATTCACTGGAAAAGAAACGAGTAGCAACAATCAGTATCACTAACAGCTTGAACTTAAGCAGCTCCTGCTGAAACAATTACATTCAAACAAAATAGTTGAATCCTTGTTCTAATTAAACAAAATAGAAATTTCACAAAAAAAACGAACAAAATAACAAGCGAGAAAGAAATTCGCAGAATAATTTGCATTAAGAGGAGAGAGAGAGAGAGAGAGCGAGAGCAGTTGCAGCAATATGCATCCACTGTTTCACACATAAATATTTCATTTAGTTTTATGATAAACTTAACTGACGAAGACATCAGGGATAAAATAAAAACAATACTCGTAACATTTAACACAAAAAGCATCTGTCGGCCAAAGTTGCTAAGACAAATCGTCGTTGCTGCACAAAGTACTTTTTTGTTTGCCATGTTGCATACTAAACATAAATTAGCAGAGTTGCAGTAAAGTCTCTAAGGGCCATTTTCACAACGAATAAAAGTATAATTTAAGAGTTTTAAAACTAGTATTTCAATACAAAATATAGGTTTCAAATTCTTAAAGTTTACTTTTGTATCCTTGTGAAAATGGCCCTAAGACATTAAAAAAAACTTATTTTTTAGCACCAGAAAAATCCATACAAGGAACATGGACTAGAATTTCTAAGGATTAAATTTCAAAGTCGTAAAGCCTTCCTCACACTATATATTTGCATGACTGGAAATGTGTAGTCTTGACCAGAGTTGTCAGATTTTTTTCGACTGATTTCCCCAAATTTATTTTAAAAATCGCCAAAATCAATTTTATGTAGTTTTTCTTAATATATATGCGATAACAATTTTTTTTTATACAACACCTTTGTTGAATATAAATTTTTATAAAATCAGCGTTTAAAAAATTAGCAGAAAATCGCTAAAAGCTTAAAAAAAATCGCCAAAAATTATATAAATAATCCCGCTTATTGTGAATGGCGTCGTCGACGTCACATCAAGACGACAGTAAATATTGTCACCTGTCTACTCTTTATTGGCAACAATTGTAATTAATGGATACTAGTCAATTGTTGTCGACAAACAGTAGACAAGTGACAATTTTTTCTGTAGTCTTGATGTGACGTCGACGACGCCATTCACAATAAGAGGAATGTAAGAAAGATCATCAAAATCAAATTGTTTATTTCTTGCAGACGAGTTTGGGTATGATTTATTTTTGAAACTATTCCTTCAACAAACTAATTTTCCTGAATTACAAAAATTTTGAAGTTCAATTTTGTTTAAAACAAAATAGCCATTAAAATCACCAACAAATTTATTTATAGCCAGAAAAATTGCTATATAGCCAAATCAAAAATTTAGACGCGAAACAAGTTGAAAAGTCGCCACGTTTGGCGAGAAATCGCCATGTATGCCAACCCTGGTCTTGGCCAACCAAAACCAAGAGAGAACAAAGAAAGGAGAGCATATGCAAGAGAAAGTAAGTTCTTTAACTAACATAAAAGAGGGGGATTTTCCGGGCTCTGCACAAAGTATATATTATATACAAGAAGCCATTCGACCTATTTTTACCCCCCTTCACAACTTTATTCTCATTGGGAATCTCTAAATTTCTAGTGGAGCGCACAACATGTCAAAATGGGCACAAGTGTAATTATGAAATAACATTGAGCGAATTAATATTGAACTGAACCTACTCTAATGTACTCGTATACAAAGTATACTGCCACTAGCTCAAGTTATGAATAAGGTCTAGTTTCAGATCGACACACGATGCTTAAAGCTGGGACTCACTATCCTAAACAAACGCAAGATCTACGCAAAAATACAACCCTGAGCTGATGAATTGTTATTGGCTTTTGAAAGTTTTCATAGACTCCCTAATACCAGGGTTGTTTTTTTCTCTCAAAAATCACACGATTGTGTAGGAATTTATCAGGTTTATTTGCTAAAAATTATGACCAAGCGTGCAAATGAAGCGCTCGGGAATTCAATGCAGGCCTATCATGACACACTTTACGTTAAATACTCACACACAAAATCTCTAAAACTATATGAGTTGACAACACTGCTTGAGCTTGCATATTCTTGTTACTTCATGCATTTAAGCATTAAAAATTTTACGTTTAATTTAAGAATTCAAGAAAATATAAAAAAAATACAAAATTATATAAAATATTAACAAGAATAAAAAAATGTAAAACAAAATTTGCACGACGAACGAAGAAACTTTGAATGTCATGCAGGACAAACGCAGATGATATGCAACAATTTATTTTTATTTTATTCTCTTATCGCTCGCTGCTGCGTTTTCTCACCCCTCATCCTTCGCCATTTCGCTCAAAACTCTTTATTTTTATTTTATTATACATATAATAAAAATATATATAAAAAAACAGTATGTAAATCCATTTCATCTTGTTTGTATATAACGAATTCCCCTTGATAGTTTTTCTCATTACAATTTTTTTCGTTTAGTGATGAAAATTAATTCAGATTTTCATAAAATTGTGCAATAAAAATTACAATTAACACGTTACGCTCCGTTTGACATTTGAATTAATTGAAAATATTGTAAACACACAAAACAAGCAGGAGGAATGTCAAAGTTAAGATTGACTAACTGCTTGACTGACAAATTGATGGATGGATGGATGGATGGATGGATAGATGGATGCATGCTTGGTTGGCGAAATTGGGAAAAAGGGTATGAAAGCAAAAGGATAGCAGAGTATTTTCTGTTTACAGGAATATATTTAAATGATTGTGTACTTGTTGTTTTCATTGTTGTCGTAGCATACTTTTCTCAATCAGACACCCTACAGCCAGTTAAAACGCTATTCCTTGGAGAGTTTAATTTGTGATACAACTGTTTATATCGTTAGCTGCGGCACGTAATTGTTTAACTAGCATTTTCGGTATTTTAGACTTTGTGCTATAAATGTATACATATATCGTTAGCTAAAATGCGAAATGTCTTAATTAACATTTTCATAAATCCAGAGAATTTTTACTTTTAGTGTGAAACTAACATTTCGTTATAAAAAAGGACATTATTTACCGAATTTTATCCAATTTTAGATCATCACATATAAACATTCTCTTTTGCTGAACTTCAGAGAGATTCATAAGAGATTTTTCTCATTTGCTTTGCATAACATTTATAACCTTAATCGACCTACTTTATATGTTGCATTCAGTTAAGTTAAGTTTCATAAACAAAGGCCGTATTTTATAGTATTATATACAGCCAGTGTTTATCTGCTTAAAAAAAAGATGTACGAGTATGTATATGCGTATTATACGTGGAAATCATGACTTCAATTTATCGTGCTGTTCTTAAAGACAACAAAAAAAAAACAAAAACCAACAAACAAACAAAGAAATAGAGTAAAAACTGCATCACAAGAAAGTCATTAAAAATTTCTAGACGAAAAGATTCTCCTGTCATTAATATGCCATGAATCCTGTGCAGTAGTTATGCAATTTTGATTATTCTTAATAATATTTTTAATTAATATTGAAATTTATACACATTTTTATTTAAAGCACTAAAACACTACTACGAGTATATATAAAACGACTTAATTGCTTGTTTCAAATTAATGATGCTTTAAATGGCGTAAGCAGTAGTATCAGGTTCAGTTTTTTAGTGCCACAAAAGAAAAATATGTTATTTTTCTAAAAAATTAATGAGAATTGAAATGTAACAGAATTTTATTTGAATTAGAAACATGAAGTAGGTTGGTTGGTTAAGGTGGCTGCCTGCTGGCATACGTTAACAAGTAGAATAGAGTTTCCTTTTTTTACCATAAATAGTATCAAGCCAAAGCGATACTCAATTCAACCCTTGGCGTTTAGGTATCCTATAAGATGCCCTATATCTATCTAGAAAAGTCTACTGTCCCATTACAGCACACTTTTAATATAGAAAAGTCGACTGTGCCTTTACAGCACACTTTTCCTTTACAAAAGCCGCCTGCGCCACCACAGTATCCTTTTCTTAAAGAAAAATCGACAACAGCACACTTTTCTTGTATAGAAAAGTTGAATTATCATGTTCTTTGAGTAAATGATCAATATGTCACTAAATATTTCTCCTGCTTACTTGCATTATTACAGCGTTGCCATTTTAGTGCTTCTCAACAGATTTTATTATATAGCATAACTTTGCCATTTGTGGAACAAAATTCAAAATTCATTTTGCATATGAAAAAGCCGCAAATCGCCCGCTTCACTAATTGATTAACAAATAACTTCGTTATTTGCCGACCAGTTTTCAAAATTTTATTGACATTTGGAAAAGGTTCACTATAATGGCTTTTTTAAAGCTGTGCTATTTATTGCGCGATACAGAGGTTAGGATGTGATTTTCGTAACAAAAATAATCGACTCTATCACAGTAATAAATTTATTTTTGTTTTGATTTCTTTGTACCTAAAAGCAGAGTACGAAAATAAACGAAACAAAATTTTTAATTTTAATTTTTAATTTTGTTTTGTTTCGTTCCCTGAAGTGAGTGAAACAATAACAAAAAAAAAAACAATGAGAAGCATTGCTCAATTTGTTTTTGTATTGTTTTTGCACATGAGCACAAACCAGAGAACACAGCCGATCGGCTGTAAGCCGGCTAACAGCCAATCGTATGCCGCTAGAAAAGAAAATAATGGGAAATAAATGCAAACGTTTTGAAATATTTGTGGAGAATTTTACATCATCATACAATATAATTTTATTGCATTGTTGATTTACACATGAAATTTGTTTTATATAGGGTGTTTTTTAGAGGTATAGAACTTCGAATTGAAATAAAACATAAGAAAATCGTTTTAATGTCCATCAATTTGGCTTTATTGGAAGGATAATTTTATGCCATTAACGTTTAAATATGATTTCGGGCATGTGGCCGCCGCGGCTGGCTCGAATAAAGCCAATTCTACAGGTCCAATTTTCAACCACTTTTTCGAGCATATGGGGCCGTATGTTGGCAATAACGCCACGAATGTTGGCTTCCAAGTCCCCTAACGTTTCTGGTTTGTTGGGGTAGACGAGCGACTTCACATATCCCCAAAGAAAATAATCCAATGGTGTCAAATCACACGATCTTGGTGGCCAATTGACCGGTTAACCGAATTAATTGCTCTGATGGACGATTATGTCGACCATAAAATGGACGGAGCTTGCGGTAAACTTCGCGAACTGAACCATTATTTTCGAAATAAATTTGCACGATTTGCAAGCGTTGTTCTTTTGTCAACCTGTTCATGATGAAATGGCAAACCAAACTAAATATTAATCACTTGACAGCTGACAAAATGGCCGCCAGTTAAAAAGTGATGCCAACTTAAAGTTCTATACCTCAATAAAAAACACTAACTAGCAGCAAAGCTACAATCGGATGTCCTAAGACACCTATCTTCTTTTCTTTTTTGAAATTGGGAGGAGGATGGGGAGTGTCCGCCCCAAAAATTGATTATCAAATGTTTTTGTCATTTCTGGACAAATTTTCAAAATTCGTTTTGCATGTGGAAAAGGTTTATTAATTTTTTTTATAAATTGTAGGTGGTGGAAGCAAATTGCCCGCCTTTAAGAAGTGAATATCAAATAACTTCGCCGTATGTGGACCAATTCCCCAATTTTTTTTTAATTGGAAAGGGGGAGGCTGTCGCAACTTGTCCGCCCCAATAATTCATTATCAAATAACTTCGTCATTTGTCGACCAATTTTCAAAATTCTTTTTACATCTTCCATATTGCGCTAAATTTTTTTTCGATTTTGTTTTTATTATTGAGGGGGCGAAATGTGCCCACCAAAAAAGTGGATTATCACATTACTTTGTTATTTGTGAACCTATTTTCAAAACTCTTTTTGCTTATGGAATAGTTTTTTTAATAAGGAGGTGGGGAGAGTAGCAAAGCGCACCGGGTTAAGCTAGTTATTATATAAAAAACTGAAATTATATACATACGGTCTTATTCATAAAAAATATTTAAGGTTTATTACAGGTTTATTTGACAAATTTCCCATAGAAATATGTCAAATAAGCGCTTAATAAACCTGAAATATTTTTTATGAATAAGGCAGTTAATATTTTGACTAACATTTTTATAAAACGTTATTATTTGATAGATCTCACGAATTATAATTTATTTTTTTTTACTTAATTACACTAAAGAATATTTAGTATCGTTTTGTACTGGGCGAGAATTCTGGGAAAATGAAAAATTCCGTAAAAGCTTTAAAGTGAAAGTGGATGCTATTCACTTCTGTTAAGAGTATAGTGAATAAAATTTGTTTATATAAGCTCTTGATTTATAATGTTTCTTTTTAAAACTAAAATGCTTTGAAGCCCCTGTGCAACAAAGCAGAAAATGACATTTATAAAACTTACTGATTTATTATTTTAGAATAATTAAATAAATAAATCGAATAGACTGTAATTGTACTCGTATTATTCAAACTTACCTCCATGTTAAATCAGTTTTATCCCACTTCGGCCCCTGTAGCACGTAACGTTTCATACGGCCATGATGCAGATTATCGGGAGAAAATGCTAATGAATTATTATTATCGCCAACACCACAACGTGGACTTTTAATAAGTTTTTTTGTTTCACTATCTATAACACCGGTCACTGGAATATTGCCAAAACGCTGAAAAAGACAAGAAAACTCATAAAATAGCAGTTCGCATTCATGTTTTCTTTGCATGTTGCCTTAACATGCAGTTAAAATATTCCATTGATTTGTTTTTTTTTTGTTTTTGTTTAATCTGTTGCTGCCTACCTGAAGATTTCGTATGGCCTCCTTCAGTTGCTCTTCGGTTCTTAAAGCTCCTGTTTCGATGTCTGATTTCGGTAGATAATCAAACTCCATCAAGTAATTGTACTAAAATATACAGAAGAAGGAAAGAAAAGAAAATGTATGTTAGAGGATTTTTGCTGTCTTACATTTTTGGAAATATTTAAAGCAGAAAAATTATAAGAAACTCTTAAGGTTATTAGCATTTGCTGAAAGGCATTTGAATATGGGCATTAAGCCAAAATGCAGCAACTTTAGCTACAACAAAATGTAGCAAATCCAGTAACGGCTAAGTCGCACTACTCATAGATAAGGAGAGTAATAGCAAAAACAAAACTAATGCATATTTATAGCAGGTTTTGCTAGCCTGGCTTTTTGCTTTCAAATAAAATTAAAAAAAAAATAAAACAACTTCTAAACAAACAATAGTTTAAATTTTTTATAGAAAACTCTAAGCAACACCCTCAATGTGCTCAATGTTGTTGAGCTATTGCTGTTGCTGCTGGTGGTGTGTTCTGCCAAATTATCCGTGTTCTTCCATGAAATAACTTAATAAGCATTTTTATTTATCCCTTCACGAATCTCTTGCCAAAGAAACTTTGCTTTTTTCATTACCCTGCCCATAGTGTGGGAATGTGGGTGGTGTTTGTGGTAAAAGTAGTTTGTAGCCAATCTAAATGTATTTAATTTTTCTGCTTTTCTATTTTGTATTTAAGATACTTAAAACTACGTCATAAATTTTAAAGTAAAGCAAGGCGTTGTATTCGTATCTAAATGAACTGTTTCACTGTTTCATTTTTGGTTTTGTTGCAGCTTATGCATTTCAATGTATTTTACCATTTTCATATTTACTTATTATCATTATTCATACACAGAAAAAAAATCTTGTTGATTAATCTAAACAATTTCAGCTGCCAAGTTAACAGTTTATGTAAATTTTTATTGGAATTGAGTTTAACAAAATTTTGTTTGGTTAGTTTAACCAATTTTAATTAGTTACTTTATTTAAAGTGCAAATTGTTGTTACGATTTAGGCGAAGAAACTATTTTGCTGGTTGAAATAACAAATTTGTAATAGTTACTGACCATTTTACCATTCAAATTTTTACTGAATTCAGAACTTATTGAAAAAATTATAAAAATTTTAAAATAATATGTTTCCACTTTAAAACAACATTGACTCAATGTAGTTCACGAAACAAATAGAGACTGTATTAATTCAAAGTTTAAAATTATTGATTTAATGTATTTCAATAGAATTTCTCTACTATATTGAAAATTATTGAATTAATATGACGCGTTCTTATTAAGTTGCAGCTTTTTCCTGAGTGTACCCTACACCAAAAATGTTAAGGGTATATAAAAGTTTGTAATTCCGTGTATAATTTCTACAATATTCACATACGATCCCATAAACTATATGTCTTCTGGGTCCCTATGGATAGGGAAGACGAATAAGCGATGTCCGTCTATACATCTGTACGTGAAATCGGTTTTCCGAAGCTTCCAGGATAGCTAGAGACTTCGGTAATGAACTGGTGTATTAGAAATCGTCCAAAAGAGATTGGTATTGAAAATCAGCAAAATTAAAAAAAGGCGGTTTCAAAGCTGGAAAATTAAAATTTTTTTTTTTTGATATATAAAAGTAACTCGCTAAAACTAATTTTTGTGTTTTTTTTTGTTAAATAAACCTATTTTATATCTTAGTATAATGAAATTTTTATTAAAAATCATAAAAATAAAATTAAAAAGACGGTTCCAGGGTTGGATTTTTTTTTTTTTTTTTGCTACATAAAACTAGTTTTTTCTTTTTCCCTCGTAAACATATTTTAAATTTTTAAAAGAAGTAATTTTATTTGAGAAATCATAAACATCTAAAAGTATGATTCCAGGGTTGGAAAGTTTACAATTTTTTTTGGTATGTAAATGTAATTAGTTATAGTTAATTTTTTCTTGTTCTTTATAAATTAAATATATTTTATGTTTTAGAAAGTCATAGTTTGGTATTAAAAATCATAAAAATAAAAAAGACAGCTCCAGAGCTGGAAAGTTTATTTGTATTATACATTTATATATTTCTTTTTATCTGTTTAATTTATTTCGTTTTAAAATATGTAGTTTGTTATAAAAAACTATATATATAAAAACACAGCTCCAGGCTGGAAAATTTATTTTAAGTAAATTAAATTTTTTTTTCTCAAATATATTTAATTTAATTTATAACTATTTCTTTTTAAAATAGTTTGTTATTAAAAGACATAAAAATAAAAAACACAGCTCCAGAGCTGGAAAATTTGTTTGCATGAAATTTAATTTTTTTCTTACATATATTTTATTTAATTTATAACTATTTCGTTTTAAAATAAGTAGTTTGTTATTAAAAATCCTAAAATTAAAAAACAGCTCCAAGCTGCAAAATTTGTTTTAATCTATTTATTTTAAACTCTTTTGTATATATAAAAAAGTTAAGTAAACAAATTTTTTTTTCTTTGCTAATTAAACATATTTTATGTTAAGAAACTTTCTGTGGTATGAAATTTAGCTAATTTCAAATACTTTTGGCTTGAAGTCTACTGATGAGTTCCATAAGCAGAAACGACCTGCTCCACGAAAAAGACCCTCTGTGCCGAAAATTTTTTTTTTACTTTTTGAGTGATTCTTATAGGAAAACGCGTTTAACGCTCAATAACTTCTTTTCGGCGCAGAGGTCCCTTTTCGTGGAGCAGGTCACATATTTAAGTGGTGGATTTTTGTTTCAGGAACCAGTCAAGCTTAATATTATTTTTAAATATATAGGGTGTTTTTTTAGAGGCATAGAACTTCGAATTGAAATAAAACACAAGAAAATCGTTTTAATGTCCATCAATTTGGCTTTATTGGAAGGATAATTTTATGCCATTAACTTTTAAATATGATTTCGGGCATGTGGCCGCCGCGGCTGGCTCGAATAAAGCCAATTCTACAGGTCAAATTTTCAACCACTTTTTCGAGCATATGGGGCCGTATGTTGGCAATAACGCCACGAATGTTGGCTTCCAAGTCCCCTAACGTTTCTGGTTTGTTGGCGTAGACGAGCGACTTCACATATCCCCAAAGAAAATAATCCAATGGTGTCAAATCACACGATCTTGGTGGCCAATTGACCGGTTAACCGAATTAATTGCTCTGATGGACGATTATGTCGACCATAAAATGGACGGAGCTTGCGGTAAACTTCGCGAACTGAACCATTATTTTCGAAATAAATTTGCACGATTTGCAAGCGTTGTTCTTTTGTCAACCTGTTCATGATGAAATGGCAAACCAAACTAAATATTAATCACTTGACAACTGACAAAATGGCCGCCAGTTAAAAAAGTGATGCCAACTTAAAGTTCTATACCTCAATAAAAAACAAATAGTTACAGAAATTGATAACTTTCATACGAAAAAAAATAACAGTTTTGTAAAAGTAGTTTTAGGATTGCTAGGAAGGTTCTTATTTATTTATTTATATGACTTTTGTTGCACGAAACTTTTTCTATTTGCTAATTGCAGCGCTATAGAAGATAATTTTATATAAAAATTATGTAGAAAGAACCTCTGATGCATTTTTGGCAACTTTTTTGAAATGAGTTGTTCCTCCGAGTCTCCTATTGAGAAATAAAAAATTTACATGCAACTAATTTCATGAAAAATATAAAAGCATTTTTTATTTTTTTTTTGTGTGTAGCGTCGTATGGCATTAGTAAAACTTTGCTGGGATATATGTATGTATACTTATACTTAAATAAGTTTGCATGTATTGGTTTTTTATTTGAACGTTTATAGTGAATCTGGTAAGATAACAATACACATTTTTCAGATTAACAGAAAAAAATTAAAACATTTTTGGCAGCCACTTCAAAAGATACATTAGCTTAACAGAAATTCTATAGTTTAGTTTAATATTTTTTTCTTCTTTTTTCATTCTTTTCTTTATTCTTTAACTGACATATATTTTAGAATATTTTTTTTTTTCAATTTAAATGAAGTTATAACAATATTACTATAACTATTTATGAGTATCATAAGTAGTATTTTTTAAATTGAACAAGTTTCATTGGAATTTTCTAATTTAGCTAATTCGATCTTTATTCGATACTTCCCAACACCACGACTTGCATTTGCATGTCCTCTTTAAATTATTTTAATGTTAAAATTTAATCATTTATGCAACGCATCATGGAAACTACCATGCACCACCATTCAAATGAAAATTCAAACATGTAAAACCATAAAAGGTTTTCAATTAATATCTTAATTAAGCTTACATGCGCTTCGTCACAAGCGTTTAAGAGATAAAATTATTTAACTCATCATTTTACCACATTAAAATAATTATTCTATAAATACAATGAAATTTAAATCTGCCGTATATTTTGTTTTTGCGAAAATAAAAATGTGCAGCCTCAAAACGATTGCAAAGAATTAACAAATAATAAAGTGTGCGTTAACAATAAAGTGTTTAATTAAACTCTGAACCAAAAATAAATAAAAAGTAATCAATTATATTTTTAAGCGTAAAAAAAATCAAATAGATACATAAATATAACGAATTAAAAGAGCAGCCAATATTTATTTATGAATTATAACTTTATCAATAAATATAATAAAATTGAATAAATATTTTCGAAAGCCTGTTCAATGGCGAAATAATCACATAAAAAAAGAGCATGAATTGAATATTATATTTATTGCTTTAAAAAGCTTGAAGGTATCTTGACTGAGTTTTGCAGCTTATTTGAAGAACATTCAAATACAGTGACTGTTAAAATGAAAATATAGGATACTGTTGTTGACCCTGAAAAATATATCGCCATGTAATGAGTTGATGGTGCAGGATGTAAATTTTAAACGGGCTCACGTAAATGTGGTCCTATCGTGTAGTAGTGTGTATGTTTGGCCGTATAGTCCCTTGGTTATTTTATACAGCTGTCAGGGAGTCCAGCTTATCATTAGGCGCTCAAAAGAGGTGCCAAAAGTTTTTTGAGAATTTAATAAGAGACAAGGCAAGTTATTGCCAGTTTATGTTCACAAATTAAATTCTGTTTTATTGAACAAATTTCCCTGCTCATATACTAGTTTTACAAATCTTAATTAGCCCTTCTAGCCTACGTTTAATATTTACAATTATCTTTTGTTTCTTTCTTCACGATGACAATGGTAAGCATTATTTTAAACGACCAATCAAAAAAGGGAATTTGGTAATTATTAATTTATATTGTGACTCAAAAGTATGTCACTCAATTTCTTGCATTCAGCATTCTTATTCTTTTGGGCTGTGTTGCAATGCTTGTGCATTGAACTGCTATTACAGCAATGCAAGTAATTTATGTTACAGTGCATTAATATAAATATGGTACACTACAACAGACTTGACCAACTCCGTTTTTTTTTTTTTTTTTTTTAATCGGTTGATAAAACTATGAACTCTCAGGAGGCTGGTGAATAAAAAACAAATTTAATTTCAATATTGCAGCTTTTGTCATGATTTGCTTCAGACTTTGTAGCCCATTGAGCAATAGTTGAACGATAAGTGTATATATGTATGTGTCTTTTACTTTTTGTATTTTGTATAAGATAAATTATTGTTCTTGTTGTTTTTTTTTTTCTTTCTCTACATGTAAATGAATAGACGCATTTGATATGACATGAAATCTCCAATCAATTTGATATTAAGTAGAGCAAAGAAAATCCTACCTAAGCTAATGATAACTAGGGTGTTCACTAAAAAAAAAATTCAGAGTTAATGAGAATTGCAAACATATTGTTAGAGCGATTATTAAGATTTCATTAGAACAATCATATTGACCATATTGTAGAAGCTGCATTTTGTCAAATTTGTGGTCGTTTATTTAAGTCTATTTTACAAAATCACCATGAATGGATATAAGCAAATTATAAAATTACTTTATAAATTTTACAGATGCCATAATCGTCCTACAGAGAGGACTACTTGAGTCCAATAGTTCAGAAAACAATCAGGCAATACCACACGTTAACAAAACACAAGATCTAAGCTCTACTTTGTAATATAAAACGAAAGCAAATGCACAAATGCACAAATTTAAAAATATTTGCTTACAGAGTAGACTCCCTGCAGACGCTGTATGTGCCAGTGTGCAAGAGAGTCTGTGGAAGTTCATTCTATGTCACTCAAAAGAACTCTGGCTTTCAGGAAAATTTTTTAAGGTGAACTTGGACTTGCATTTCTACAAAATTCAACTGATTTAGGAGCCTGACAACGGAATTTTCGAAAAATTCATTTGAAAAAAAGAAGAAAAATAATTCTTCTATTTTCCACAATGACAACTAATCTCCACAAATTTTATTAATTGCAGAAATACCAGAAAATCTGCTCTTTAGAGAGCCATGAGGAACACTTAAGAATTTGTCTTAAAATCCCAAAATAAAAAAGAATCGGAAAAACGAAAAGATCGCTAAAAACCGAAAAAATTTACAAAACGGGAAAAAATCGCCAGAATAAAAACAAATCGCTAAGCCAAAACTAAATCGCCAAAATCCGAAAAAATCGCCAAAATCTAAAAAAAACGCCAAACTGAAAATACGCCAAAGCTAATTAAAACGCCGAAATCCGAACACCAAAATAAAAAAAGCGCCAAAACTAAAAACAAATCGCTAAGACTGAACTAAATCGCCAAAAACCGAAAAATCGCCGAGAACTATGAAAAACGCAAAAACTAAAAATATGCCAAAAACCGACAAATAAATCCAAAAAAGGAAACAGCTCCAAAGCCAAAAAAAATCGCTAGAACTAAACTAAATCACCAAAACCGGAAAAATCGGCAAAAACAAAAAAAAAACACCAAAACTAAGAAAAAAAACCAAAACCTGAAAAATAGTCCCAAAAACAACAAAAAGCTCCAAACTAAAGAAATCGCCAAAAACCGAAAAAGAAGTTTCCCGGGTACTTCGTTTTTTTTTTTTTTTAATTTCTACATCAGGTACAATATTCGATTATTATTATTTAGTGTCCATACGGAGCCCTTCGTGTGCTACTCAAAGGCTCACTTTACTAAATTTATTACATTATTTAAAAGGGGAACTCTTGCATTATTTGTGGCTAGTGTAGTAGCTAGTCGCTTTTTCGTTAGGGAAATACATAAATGATTTTGAGTCAATTTCTACTTTTAAAACTGCAAGGATGTAATAAATATATTATCCAACCATATCGAGGCTTTGCTGCAAGAAAGTCATAACGCAGAAAAGCTTGTTTTACAGTAAACGACTTTAAAGTTTTGAATTCATTAACAAATAAATGATAAAACATATAAATATATATAAATCATATAAAGGTGGGTGAGTATACGTGAGTTTTTTCTCTTCCCAATCATTAGTTCCCGGGAAAAATCCTCCTCTGGATCAGCTGTTTAAAATTTACATTTTATTCAGTAGTAGAAATTCTTTAAAAATTGTATGTTTTCATTGAAAATAAGACTGTGTGTTAATATAAATATCTGTTTTGTTTAAATAAAAAATTAAATTAAATTTTATTAAAATAAAAATGTTTGCATTACTTTCCTTCAAAATGTTTAAGAAGAAAACTTACAAAAAATTCTCCCTGACCCTCATCATCATTAGAATATTTAATTTCTTCCCCCGGGTATATTTTCCCAGGAAAATTGTTATTAATAATAGGGGAAATAGTAAAATGGAAAAATTTCCCGGGAATTTGTTATTCATAATTGGGCTGAATAAAAAAAAACGCTATAGCAATTAATACTATAATATTAAAAATAAATAAATTTTTGAGTTATGGCTCTGTTGCAGCAAAGACTGGATATGAATATGTGTATATTGCTGTAAAAAATATACACAAAATAATAACGAAATAAATACATAAAATAATATGTAATAATAAAAACAGATCAAGGTAAAATTATTTAAGGACTCTCTATCCACGCCTCATGTTTGTAGAAATTGTACAGCAAATTTACTAAGAAATTTACATGCCTTGATGATTTGGATTTGGGTGGGTGTGATTGTGTATGCATATAGTACACACACACACACATGCAGCCTGTGGGTGTTGGTGTATTATAACATTTCCTAACATACAGACAGAAATGTCAAAAGACCATTAGATAAAATTCATTTATGATTTTAGAAATTTTGACAGGTACTTTGTGCCAACTGTCAAAATGAAATGCAAACACATTCACATAAGCTTTAACAACAAAGCAAGTGAATATTATTCATATTATTATGTGTGTTCTGTACAATACATACGATAATTTATTTATTTATTTTTTTATTAATAATTCTTCCTTTATTCATTCCAGCCATTTTAGATATAATTTTAAGGATATTTTCAAGTGTGGGATACTCACAGTTGGTGGAGAGAGAGAGAAGCGTAGATATTTTCCACTGTTGCAGTTTTTTTTTTTTTTTAAACTAGTCGACTAGTTTCATTAGTTATCACCAGGGACAGGGACTTCATGCACTTAAAAAAGGCGTTTTAGGCGCCTAAAATATGACAGTAAAAACGCGAAATATGTGCTAAAAACAATAAAATATGCACTTATTTTTAAATTTTTATTCAAACAAAAACATAACATTTTAATTCAGTCTCATTAGGTAAAGATAAAAAGTAAGGTACACAATGTAAAAATACAAATATACATATACATAAACATAAATAAAAAAATAATATTACTTATTTACATGTAAAAATAACATTTGCTTTATATTTGCAAATGTAAAGTTCAATCTATTTGGTCTTAGAAAGTTTTTGTACATTGAAAAATACCTTTCAACATATACGGACGTGATCGGCGCATATTTAAATGATTCTAATTCTTTAATAGAATATATTTCTTTAATTGAATCATCACAAGATATTGAAGCAAAAATACCAGCTACTTGTTTTATTTTTTGTAGTCCACTATTTTTTTTGATAACGGCTTGCAGTTTATTCCGAATTTTGTCACCAACGTTACCTCCAACCGCGTCAATTTTATTTACAGCTTCCTCAATTATTTGAATTTGGCTAGGCAATGAATCAAATTGTTGAAGCTTATCAATTGTTTTTATGAGAAACGCATAATTTGCATTAACAAATACCAACTGATCTTTAATTGAATGCAAATTTAAAATTTTTTTAATTTTCTTTATTGCTATAGCGTCTTCTTCATTTAAAGCTTCCACAACATCTTTAAATTGATCAAAGTAGTTTGCATAGTAAGCAACAGCCTCTAGCCACGTTCCCCATCTTGTAATTACAGGTTGAGGTGGAAGATTTAGCTCAGGATACTTTTCTTTAAATACTGCTACCCTCGATCTTGATTTTAGAAATATTTTTTTTCCATAAGAAGTCAAAAGATCGATGTCCTCAAATTGGTTTCTAATTTCTTCCGCAACTCTGTGCATTGCATGGGATATACAAGTTACATGAATCATTTTTGGGTAAAATACATATTCAAATATTTCGCAGATTTAATCATATACGGTGCAGCATCCGTCACGTATAATAATATTTGGTTTTTATTTTAGTTGTCACCTAATAACGCAATTGAGTCGTTAAAAGCTCTATCAATTGTTGCATGATTTGGTGTCTCTAATTCTGCCACGTTAAGAAGGAATTTTAGTTTACCTTTCTCTTCGCCTTCATCCAATACACCAACTATTACATTTGCAATAAATCGCCCTTTGATGTCTGTTGTCTCATCGATAGAGACCCACAAATAATTTTCTTTTAATAAATTTATAATTTGGTGAAGTTTTGTACCATACAATTTACTAACATACACTTTTCTTAACGTAGTTTCAGACGGAATAGTCTCGTTGGTATATTTTTGTAAGAAATAAGTTAGATCACTGTTGTTTATTTTATGTAAAGGAATGTCGGCAGAGACAAATGCCTTACATAGTTCCATGCTAAACGAACTTGTTTTACCTTCAATCGATCTACTAGATATTAATACCTGAGAGGCCTTTCCAATACTTTGCGCATGTTTACCTATGTGCTTTTGACTCCTTAGATGTTGATCCACCAGAAACTTTCTTTCAAAAGATATATAGATATGATCTGTCACATATTTTACAGAAAAGCACTTGTCCATCAGTTTTAAATACTTCATTGCTTTCTGACACATATTAATACAGTACTTACGGAAATTGTTATGTGAACGTTTGACTAAACTATGTTTAAACAAATAAAAGACTATAATAATTTGTTAAAACAATTTTTGCATTTACAAGCAGAGGACGAAGTCGGATTAAAATTGTCGGCGACTGCTTTATGTCCGCTCGAATTCGGTCTGTTTATATGTCGTCGGTTGGTTACTGGTTTGCTGCATCAATAATGTATTCTCAATATCTGTGCGGCAAACCAGTAACCAACCGACGATGTACTAAAAAAAATTTTAAAGCCGTTAAAAACACATGCACAAGTAATATCAGAGAGTACACAAGAGTACGCATGTATACATTGCTGCCATATCGAAGTGGTCGTCAACTTCTTACGAAAAAACCGTCAAAAGTAAACATTTGCTCTGAAAATCTTCGAAATGGTAATTTATAGTAAGTCTGGCAGCCATGTAGTTATACAATGTAAGCAAATAAATTTGCAAAAAACTATCCCATATTTTTAGGCATAATAATTTTTCAATTTTAATTGTTTTGTTAAAGTTTGAATTTTTCACAAAATATGACAAAATAATATGCATTTATAACAAAAATATGCAAAAATATGCATTTTCAAGCTAAATATGCAAAAATATGCTCTAACAAATCGATGCCATTTTCAACAAATTCATTAATTCATAAAGATATTTCAGTTTCACCATTATCAGACTTAAGGGAAAAAACATGCATTTGCATGAAACCCCTGTCCCTGGTTATCACTTATATGCAATATATCGTGCCATAACCGCCCAAAAAAAGCTTAAGCGATATAATTTTCGAACTTAGTTTTTTTTTAATCGATCTGTGTCTGTTAAGCTTTTTTTACGGTTATAGCTCGATATGGCTGCATATTTTTAAGCAGACATGAAATAATCAACAGTTTTTATTTTCAATTAGCGCCCTACATTCAGTCATTAATTAATTAAATTATTTTCAGATTTTAGTTGTTGTTCGGATTTAATGGCCTCATTTATATTTTGCCGCAAACTTGATTTTTCCGAAGAACACGCAATTTTCTCACAGCTATATGTATCTCGCAAACCATAATTGTAGTTATAGACTAGGGGAAACAAAGTGTTAAACAAAGTAGCCCAAAAAACTGCATGTTATTGCTCAAAATTGCTTACATGTCGAAAATTTTAAATTTTTCATATCTTTTTTTCACCATTTTGAACCCATTGCTGTTAAATTCAGTAATTCAGGGGGTCTACTCTGTTATTCGAAACGAAATCAAATGATTTCCAATTGTAATGTAAATAACATTCAAATTCGAAAGCATTTTCTTTCGTTTCGAAATACAGAGTAGATCTTCTGGAGTTAAAATTTAATAAATATGTTTTTCAGGCTTATTTTGTTTTTGCACGTTTATTTCAATAATATATTGAGAGTCTTTTTATTTTAAGTTTTTTAGCTTATGTCATTTTGCCTGATGAGCCATAAAAATTAAGTTGGTTGCACTTTAACTGGAAAAATTTATCTAATAGTAATTTCAACCATAAAAATTGTTTATTTACCTAAATTGCAGCATCAATTTGCATTAAAAATAAAATAACAGAAGCAAATTGGTTGGATTAACCAGACAAAATTGAGTTTAGTGAAATTTGAAAAACAATTTAAAACAACTGTATTCTTTACAATTAAAATTGGTTAGATTAACCAACCAATTTTTTTTTGCTGTTTATCTTAGTCTTTAATATTAAATAAAATTTGTATGTGTATTTTGAACTTTTATTAAATTTTTTCCTGAGGAAGAGCACCGAAGGTGTTCGAAATATCGAAAAAGAAAATAAAATAAAAATCTACAAGATTAACAATCAATACATATTTAATAAAACAAAAGAGTTTTATTTAAATAAATGGTATGACCTTGAGCCTGAAGAAAATAGCAAATATTTATTTGCATGTGCAAGTATTTTTCGGAGTAGAAAAAAAGTGTATGTGGTAGCTCTTTTATATGATGCATATACATATGTATCTATATAATCATACATATCTGTGGCAAAAAGGAAAAAGTGCTTAAGTCGACATAAGCACATTTTGAGTTAGTGGCACCTCCGTAATCTCCATATTCAAAAGTACCTCTGACAAACCTTTTTATTATTTTGTGCTATTTTTCAGGAAGTTATAGCGCAAGCTTATAGTCTCATACGGAATAACAGCTTAATTTAGCTTATACTTCTTCGATATTATTTCAAATTGAATTTATTAGTTACAGTGTTTAGAACGATGTTTTTCTAAAAAAAAAATTCAAGTAAGTACCGAATTTCCAAATTTAGCTGCAAAAGCAGTAAATTTCTGAAAATCGACTTGAATGTTTAAAGCTGCTCTCCTGCAAAACAGTAAAATTTTACTTAAGCACTCTTTCCTTATTGCCACAACATACATACATACCAAACGCATACAGAAATGCAAATAGTATTCGTACATTTCAGCAAACTTAATTGTTTTAGTCACACACTCGGTTTAAGTGTGGCTGTGACTGCCGCATTAAATGTATATTTGTGGGTGGCTTATTCAATGGGTGCGTGTGTGCCACTAACTGTGCATAAATGTAAGTGACATAATTCAAATTGGCATAAAGTGGAAACTTATGTTTTCAAAATTTTAATGATTTTCTTACATAAAAATACCAACACTCACATTCTCTCCCGCACACCCACACACATTTATAAACGTATATACATATATTTCCAGCAAACACTTTAAGTTAAATGCATACAGATAGTTGCTGTTTGCGCAAATGAAATTATGTTTATGTATTTCGGTTAAAATTTTAATGTTCATATTTGTGTTTGTATTTTAATTGAACCAAGTGTTTGTTTACTTACATACATATTTGGATATGAGAATGCAAGCAAGTGCATGCTTGTGGATGTGCAAAATAATTTCAATAAGATGCTAAGATTGCAATAAGCTTAAGTGTTTCATGCACATACAAAAACTTACTAGCGTTAGTTTTGCTTACAGGGAAATTTAGTTTTGAAGCCAACAAGAAAATTATAATTACCACAACCGTTACCATTGCCACCATCACTACGGCCAACGAAATCAAGCGCATTAACATTTCTAAGGATATAATGAAAAGTTTTGATGAAATGTAACTTAAGATAATTCATACTCGAGATGATGTGAACAGGCAATATGGGCATTTCCACAGGAATGTCAACTTTTTGTAGCGTGCGACACCAAGCAAATATGTTTGTTTTTTTTAAAAGAAAACGAATTTTTTTTTACTTCTTTATAAAGGGTCCGCCATCTAACGTTTTTTTTTCAACTAGTGCTTATTTCGTGAATGGTAACACTTAGCTCATGTCTGATTTGACAGATAATTAGTTTTATCCTTTCGCTGAACGAATATGTTGTGTTTTCGCTTCGCTAAGTGGGACTGCGATCGAAAAATGCGAAAAATCATATTTTCAGATGAAGCTCATTTTGATCTTGGCGGGTATGTAAACAAGCAAAATTGTCGCATTTGGGGCACAGAAAACCCGCACGCATACATTGAAAAGCCGACGCACCCAAAACGAGTCACTGTTTGGTGCGGATTTTGGTCCAGAGCCATTGGGCCATTTTTTTTTCGAAAATGAGCAAGGAGTGGCCGTTACAGGCGTTAATGGCGATCGTTATCGGGCCATGTTGAACGAATTTTTGTTCACAAAAATTGAAGAGGAGGATATTGGCAACATTTGGTTTCAACAATGTTTTGCGCCCTGTTTTCAAAAAAAAAGTTATCTGGCGGACCCTTTATATTTTTTGTAGGCCGCCAGCAGCTCTACATTAGGGGTAAAATTTTAAGAAAAAACGAGTCACTTTGTTCTGAAATGCCAGCTTAATTTCGTACAATTCCAAATTCCCTTACCTGACATTATCAACAATATATTTAGTTTGATATTTTAATGAAATATTTTACTGACATTACGAATTCTAAAGTCAAATAAAATTTGTATGAAGCATCGTATGTTCTACTTTAAATTTTACTATAGCATGTATATCTTGTAACTGAATTTTTTTTTATTTCATTTTGATGTTTCACATGTTATTTTTTGCCACTTGTTACTGACGCCTTTCTGTTAACATTGAGTGATATTTTCAAGAGCTATAGATATTATTTTGTCTATGCTTACCATAGATAATATTTTAACTAGATTGAAATTGCATAAATTTAAGCATTTTTGTACGGTTTTTTTTTGTTGTTATTTTTAATTAAATTTTTAAAAACGATTTGTACGATTGCCTACTGCTAGAGTCACTTCCTAAGCACAAGCTACGGATATTTTTTCTATTCTTGGATAATTGTGTGCTGTTTGCTAAAAATTAATTAAAAAAGTATTGTAGGTTTATTACAGGCTTATTTGACAAATCTCTCACAGAAACTTGCCAAATAAGCTGTAGATAAACCTAAAATAGTTTTTATGAATACGGCGGTAGTTATGCAGCAGTTAAAATTTTTATACAAATTTATATTTTAATTTGACAATAAAATATAAATTTCCAGCAGCATTTTCTAATTCAATTTCACACAAAAACGATGCGCAATTAAATAAATTGGAATATAAAAATTAAAGTATTTTCTATCGTTAAATGTTTATTAATGTAATTTGCACATATTTAATATGCCGATCACTAAAATTGTTTTCATTTCATTCATATTCACGCTAAGCTTTAAGAACATTTATTCAAAAATAATTTTATGAAATTTTTAAACTGGGTCAATCATTGATATCAAATTACGAGAAAACAAAAAAGAACAAACCCCATTCAAAACAACAGCAACAATCAGTTATTAACAGGATTGAAAATATTACAATAACACAATAAACCGTTATTTTTATGATTAAAGCCTACAGAAAATCATGGGCGATTGTTGTTAAACAAAACTTACAATAAACATTTAAAAATCCATCAGATCTCATTAGAATTCTATGCAATGAATTTCCCCACAGACAACATGAATACTTCGGCTAATTTATCAATAGTTGAATTTAATAACTCGCTAACTGATGCACGCACTGAAGTCATTGACGAACTGACAAAATTTAGAAATGAAATAATAATTGTTAGAACGAAAAAACTAGAGAAGGCTTAATATTGCTTAACTATTGTATGGAATATGTTATTTCTTGCATAATGAAGAGAAAAAAGTTGTTGAATGAAATTGTTATATTTTTTTTATCTTTTGACATCAATTGCAATTTTTGTAAATATGTTTTTGAGAGAAATAAAATAACAAAATCGCGAAAACAAAATATAAAATTAGAGATTTTTTTAAAACTATTTTGATTGAAGAGTACCATTCCATTTAAGTTCCCTAAAAATAAAAAATTACATTATAGTAAGTGAAATTTATTTGCTGGTGGTAGACATCGCTTAGTCTATATGCATTTCATTGTTGCTTTAACAAATCGTCAGTAGACTTCAACCACACATTTTTTACAGTCACAAACCTCTTATCTTATGCACAAACTTCCAAAAACTATTTGAGAATTCACAAATAATAATATTTTTGAAAATCACAAAAGCAAAATAAGCGTAGTAGGTTTAGAAACTCATACGAAACCCAGCAAATAATTTTTATTCGATATGAATCTATTTTAGTTTTTGGAAGTTTGTGCATAAGATAAGAGGTGTGTGACTGTTCAAAATGTGTGGTTGAAGTCTACTGACGATTTGTTAAAGCAACAATGAAATGCATATAGACATCGCTTAACCACCAGCAAATAAATTTCACTTACAATGACAATATGTCGAATAATAAATTTCTTGAATTACATTATAGTGCGTTTACATTTAGCAAAATCTACAACTACTTGATCAGTAATCCAACAATGGAGTTGAAATCTAATTAAAATCTAGTAGAACTGCAACTATAGTTTTTTTTTTTTTTTGCAAATTTGTACTAAAAAGTAATCTTCTGTACTTAAAAAGGTGTCTGAATTGGCTACATTGCAGTTATTTGGTTGTGGTTTAGGAAAACTTTCATTTAATGGGGTTTGTTTTGGATAAGAAATCCGGATAAATGTCAAAAATACTTGGTAGATTTTCATAAAGATTTTAATTGAAATTTCCTGCAGGTGTAAACGCCTTTTAAGAGAATTTTGTGTATAAAAAATTTTAAATTAAATACATATCAAACTCATTTCAAATTTTATGAATATTAGGGGGAAAAACTAAAATATTATAATAAGTGAAATTTATTTGCTGGTGGTTAAGCGATGTCTATATGCATTTCATTGTTGCTTTAACAAATCGTCAGTAGACTTGAAAAATATTTTAAAAAAAATATAGAACTAAATTGCTCATATTATTGAAAGAAGTTGCTGTTTATAAATAACACAGTTGAACGGCTTAAGTTTACGAATCAATATTTTTGGACAAACTTACTAGGTTTGTGTAAATAAATTTATTTACGAGAGTTTGAAGATGCACAGCCTGCACAGTTTGCGAGACTTTTGAAGGTTTTCATGAGAACTCTTAATATCTTTACTCCATTTGTTGGATTAATTTTAAAAACTTAATTTTCAACATTTGAATAATCGTTTTATGTGAATCTTATTATATCTATCCCAATGTAGATAGATAACTCTAGACGAATTGTGATATGAAGCCGAAATATATAACAAAGGTCATACCTTCAAATTAAAAACATATGAGCATAAAAATTACCAAAATTTAGACGCCAATAAAGCAATAACAAACACACTAAAAATTATAGGAATAAGGTACCGTAATGGTTCTATAATAGGGCATTTAAAATCTAGTACTTACGAGATTTCGAGCTAAATCTGGTTGTTTTTTTACTAGATTCCCCATACAAAACAAAATCTAATTTTTCAATAGATTCGTAGGAAATCTACTAAAAATCTAATATTTTTATTTATTTTTACTACCCTGTACAACATAATTTATATAGAAGGTGAGTGAATTAGCTACGCTCTCCACAATTTACTATTGAAGGTGTGTGAATGAGCTAAGTCGGCGTTTATTGCGTTACGATTTAAGACAAAATTTCAGACAAAGGATTTTGTCTCGGATACGAAATCTTGAAAAATGTCAAAAAAGCTTAAACTAAAAAGTTTACACTAAGTAAACGATATAGATTTCATTAAAGGTTTCTAATCAAATACACTAGATTTCGAGACAATCTAAATGTAGTATAACACAAATTCTAGCCAACATGTGTTACAACATGTGTTGTCGATCATTTTACAGAAGCAAAAAAATTTAAAAAAAATCTTAAAATCAAATTATGGCATTCGACATTGATCGAAATGTCCATACAAAAGCAATGAAAATTGTATGAAGATTTAGTCGATATCGAATGCCATAATTTGCTTCCTGGTATTTAAGTTCCGTTGTTTTTTTTTTTTTTTTTTTTTTTTTTTTTTGTTAATAACAGCGTTTTTTTTGATCGCAGAAGTGTTTAATAGCATTCATAATAATAATCAATCAAAAACTTAATTTTAAATTTGTTGTTAGTTACGACGCCTTTTTGCACTATTGTGCATCTACATGTGAACGTATCTGCAAATACTCGTACTTATGAATTTTTCTCAAATTAAATAAAAGTAAATAAAGGTTTTTGCCGCACCGGAAATCGAAGAGACGCAAATATTCTAAAAACCAGACAATAGAATGAGTAACTCCACATAGAACCGCAAACATTTCCACAAACTTGCGTAAAGTAACTCTGGTGTAAATTATTTAAAGGCGAGAATTTGTCACCATATATTAGAGTAGGGAAAGATTTTCTTTTGTTCAAGTTAATTCGCTGCGGCTCATAATTTCAAACATTGTCAGGCACATTTGAGCCTCGTACAGAGAAGGAAAAAAAATATATACCAAAATACTTAAATCGATACCATTTGGTATCAAAAGTGATTTGTGCTTACTTTGATGACGGTTGGTATAAATTTTTTAAGAACAACTTAGTATCATTTTACTAACAACCGTTCTTGTTTTGATTACCATTCGTTCTTATTTTGTTATCAGTCGTTCTTATTTTGTTACTAATCCTTCTTATTTGAAGAAGGGTATCGTACTCGTCTGATTTTGTTATCGATCGTTCTTGATTTGATAAGAGATCGTTCGTTTGTAATTTATTATTTTATGGTATTTTTGTACAATTAGTTCAAGATTGTTCTTAGTTTGATTAAGCTTGATTTGATACCGAAAGTTAACAATTTTAGAACGCCTCTGTGTACACACCATGATAGAAATCACAATCAATCACGCATGGATATAAACCCTATCGGAAATTAAGTTAACTTTAAGCTAACTATTTCGCAACTAGTACTGACTGGCACTTGGATTACTTTTCAATGTAATCAACTGACTATTTTAACATTGCGATGTCCTAGGCAGTAGTCAATTGTCTCATGATTTTCAAAATAGCTGAGAATATATTTGTTGACTCTCACCAAATTCGATTAAGTACTCAATTTAAGAATTAATTTTTGATTTGTTCTGGATGACATTGCAGTTAGCTTTTAGTCAGTCTAAGAAAAGTTAACTATAAGTTAACTATTTTTGTAGTCAACCACACATTCTCCGACAGGGAAAATAATCGGACTATTAAAATACCACACATGCGTGTATACATGGCTATTTTATTTACACACACACACACATAAAGCATGTTTTTAAACAGCCACACACATGTACACATTTTCCATTCCATTTTATATACACAAATAATTGTATATGGTGGCGAATGAGGTATAAATATCCCGAGTACCAGCGTATTTTTTTATTTTAGCCGATTAAGCATTCATAGTCTGAGTATAAACATACTCACACTCGTAAAACCAGAACACTGCCACTTTTTGGGTTTCCCCAAAAACCAATTAATTACTTCGTGGTCGGGTTTAACAGACAGCGTGCCTCCAGGATCTAATGTAAAAGGCTGGGAGTCCCCTATAACGACTATTCTTCTCATTGTCATAATGAAAAGGAGAACACACTTTCTTTGCTTGTATCCTATAAGTTTCGCTCTCTGGACGTTGTGTATTTAAGATGCCTCACAGAAAAAAATCACAGGTAGAACTATGAAATCTGCACTCTTTCACCAGGAGTATTGGTTGGTTCTAACGATAACTTTAAGTCCATAAAATTGAGTTAGGCACGACTTTGCAAGCAGTGATGGGAAATGGGGCACAATTGTGCCATTTTTGGCACTATTGGATGTTAGCTGGCACTGTGGCACTCTTACTCCTGTACCATTCAAGGAACATAGTATACTAAACGAACATCAAGTGGCAACATTTAAATTATATAAAAAGTAATTTGGCACTATTCAAGTGATTTTGGCACTATTTAGAAACAGATTCGGCACGAAATCAAGAATTCCAATTCCCATCACTGTTTGCAAGGCACTCTACTCTCTCTCTCTCTCTTTCTCTCTCTCTTTCTCTCTATTATTTCTGCTATAGCCAAATCTTTCGCCTTCTTCCCAATTATATTTCTAAGTTAACTTCTGGCACCAGGCATATACACTTTCAGGTAACGCAAATGGACCAACATTAGTGAACCAAAAAGAGCTTAACTTTTGTTTCTTCTCAACCTATGTATGTGTTGTATGAAGTAAAAAATTTTAAACTTATTCAGCCGCTAATCAACATATGTAGGTCTATATATATGGCAAGTGTACACTATTTTTATTTAACTTTAATATAAGAAATTCACCTTTACTCATAAGCTACGCGGTGTTGTAAAAATACCACTTTCGCTTAACAAAGATGTACAAACATACAAACGTAGTACATACAAAGTTAGTCAAGCATATGAGTGTTTGTATACATATTTGTTGACCTGCCATATGTGAATCATTTAAATGCCGTGCCGGCTGGCTGACTGCCTGACTACATGCCTGAACGAATGTCAAAGAAAATTTTTGTAAACACTGCCGCAACTTGTATGGCAGGCTGACTAATAATTTATTTTGACCAAATTAACAAGAATATGAACAGCAAGACAAATAAGTGTGGATTACAATTATTATTGTTTTGTTTGTGTTTTTCTTTTTATATTTCTCTATCTCTCTCTCTCTCTCACTGAAATTAAATGTTTAATTTAACAGTCGTAAGTGTAATGGAATGGGAATTAATTCTGGCATTTGGATTGTCATTATTATGATTATCAAAATGCTTAAATAAATGGAATGGGATTTCCATAAGTCTGCAGGCAGCAAAAATATTAACTGTATGCAAAGCCATTAAATTATTTATTTAATACAAACATTTCTGTAAGTTGATATTACAAGAAGTGGGAAAATTGCTTCAAAATTATTAAGAGTTTTAGAAATTGTAATAATAAACTATTTTGACATATGAGCGGCTTATTTTTAAAATAAATCACTTAAAAAAAATTATAAAATGTTTAAGTTATTAATCTTTTTTGTTTTCAAATTAATAATTAAAAAATAATGGCACTCATATATTTTATATAATCAGTTCAATCAAATCAAAGAAGGAATTTTATTAGAAAATTTAGCAATGTTGACTGAAGCAGTTAGCACGTTGACTACAAAAACGAAGATCCTGGGTTCGAACCCGGTATCAGACAGTCATCAAATAACAACACCACGCATTTTTCTGATGTACATTAGTGTCCCTTTGCATAAGTTGTTGTAGGAAAGTTCACGTGATGAAGGCATAGTCACTGGTCACTGAATTATACCGACTTCAGCAGATACTAATCCCAATGTAACATCAGAGTAAAATAACCCATAAAACGGCTACTAATCACAGCTTCAAAAATTTAATACGCCTCATTTAACACCAGAGGCGCTGCAACACTGCATTATTAAAAAAAAATCGTGCAAAAGGCAGAGTTGTAAAAGAATGAAGCTTTCCTCTATTTCTTCCTTCACCATCTGTCTTCTCTGTCACTATCCCTTTCCTAAAGAAAGTAACACCTAGTAATAGTAGTAGCATTCATTGCCTGAGTGTTATTTCTCTTTAAAAAAAAAAAAAAAAAAAAAAAAATTTAATTAATTACATATTTGATAATGTTACGTTTGCAATAAATATGAATATCTAAGTTTAAAGTCACCAGTGCACAGTTCTTATCAAATCAGAACACTTTATTCACTCAACAGTGATTTAAACACACAATGTTAAATTATTCAGTGTTGGAATACCACGATGTTAACTTCGCTGTTTTTACAAGTTTAACTTTATGTTTTAGAAATTGCAATCTTAAAAGTTGAAACTATTTTCACATGTGAGCGGTTTATTTTGAAAGTGTCATAAGTCACTTTATTTAAAAAATATTATAAAAGTTTTAAGTCATTGTTGTTTTTATTTTAAAATTAATTTCTAATGACACTAATTAGATGCAGATATTTAATATAAAAAGTTAAATTCAGTGAGAATCAATCTTGGTATAATTAAAAATGTTGAATTAAGTCTTTGATAATGTTACGTTTTTATCTTTTATAACAGTTATTTTTGTTAGTAAGTATATTTTTAATGAAATTAAAAGGCACCAGTGAGCAGTTCTTATCAAAGCAAAGCACTTTATTTACTCAACAGTGATATTAAGGGCCTTCAAACACGCAATGTTAAATTGTTTACTGCTGGAATACCACGATGTTAACTTTTATATTTTTTACACAATACTACCCACTGGAATCTAGACTGTATGAAAACAAACCACAGCGGCCCTCAAAGCTATTATAATACATGTCAACGGCCAAAATCAGAATGATTTATGCGCTAGCCATGAAAATTATGACATTTCGGACGTGCGCCATCCGGAGAAACCATACATAGCGGCATATTTATGTATAAAGGCCTTTCAAACGAACATGAATACGTATGTACATATGTATATATATTAATATATATACACTTTGATAATATGTGCCATAAACTTTACAGTTCTTATACGCAACTGCCATTTGAAGTATTTCACAAATATTGATTCATTGCTCATCATTCTCTTATACATACAGAAACATTTTATTCTCAGGACAATACAAACTTATGGGAAATAATCAAAATGATTTTCGTTTTAAAACCTCACAATATTACGAAATATTTCCTTTATTGAACAGATCTCCAGTCAAGGCCCATCAAGTCACACAATGTAAATTTAACAAAAAAAAAAATAAATAAACTTAACATACTGGCTGGCAAAATAATTGAATTTAAAACAAATGAGTACGAGAATATCTGCAATAATTTATTTATTTATCATTACTGTTCCTGTTTACTTCACTTATGTTGTATTTCTGCCTGACAGATGGACACAATTGTGACAGTTTATGGAATGAATCCAAGATTTCATAGTCATAATTATAATAAAATTTATACAGGTTGACACATGACTTGGTAAGTGTAAAGCTACAAATATACATACATGCGCAAAATTTAATACAACTTTTAATAAATATGAACATAATCTTGATAATATAAAAATAAAATAACAAGAAATTTTAATGCATGCAGGTGAGTAATTTCTATATGATGCCTTGAGTAATATTTTTGTGCCAAATTTTAATGCAAATATTACACAATTACTCCAGCAAACGCTGTAGCTCGCTCACACAAAAATGTCAAGTGATAAAGTTACTTTTGTTTAATTTTACATATGTACATACATTTGATTAAATGATGGCCGGGATAAATTAATTAAAATTTTGGCTGGTGAATTGATTCATGTGAGCTGTGCTAGATTAATTCATTTGTATGACCAAACATGTAAGAAAATTCATTAATTTTGCAAGAAACCTTATTTCCTTCATAAGAGTTCACTATTTTCTGTGTAATTCACTATTTCTTTTCTTTTTCTTTCTTTTGGTATTGCGGTTTATGGCCATCATAAATTTATTATTTCTCTAGCAGGGAAATAACTACAACCGAAACAAGGTGTGTGTCATTAAACAAAACAATAATATATTTCAAATAAAAACGCAAAAGTAATAAAATTACTTACACGTGCCAGTCAGACAGTCACAAATAAAATCATCAGTCGGAAGGAGGTCAGACGTTTGTGTCAACTTATTTGAAGCGTTATTTTTATGAAGACATAAAATAAATGCACGAAAGCGAAATGAAGGCGTACTGTGAAAATGATAAACATACAGACTTTACACTTCATATCTTTACACGTGAGATATTAACGTGAATTATGCGTGATTGCATATCGTCGGTTGGTTATTGGTTTGCGGCATAGTATATTCAAAATACATTAAGACTGCAGCAAACCACTAACCAACCGACGATATGTGCTTGCATTAGCTTTTACTTTAAAAGCAGAGTAGCAGAGTGTTGCTGCATGCAACACGTGAGTGAAATCTCGCTCACAATCCCATCATCTGTGTGTAAGTGTAACTCTTCCAAATCAATTACAGCCCAGACACATACTTATGTAACTAATCAATCATTTTTACCAAATTATTATCAACAAAATGGTATTAAACTTATTCCCTTTTTATGTATAACTCATGACTACATATATTTTACATTTCCCCCTTTAACTTATGTAATACGTACATTCCAACAATGCAACTTAGTGGCCGGCATAATAAAAACTCAGTGCGTGTTTGTGATATTAAATGAGTTGAACAAACTTTTAAAGAACAACGTAACCAAAGCAAATATAATTTACGAGGGCGTTCCCAAAACCAGCAGACCTAACAAAGAAAACACAACAAACTTGGGAAAACAATTTTGTTTATTTTAACATACGAGTAATCTCCTTTCACTCGAAGTAAATGTTCTTTCCCATTAATATTTAATCACTTTGATCCCCAATTTATAGTAAGAATTGTCTAGCTCTTTAAGTTAGCAAAATATTCGTCAATAAAAATTATAAAAAAAATAAACAGATGCCATAATCTTGCCTTTAGATGCATCTGTCTTTGCCTTCTTTTGGCACCGAGTCTCCCATTCCAGTTCACAACTTTGACTGATTCTTATTCTCAGGTGTAAAATGATGGACCTGAGGCTACAAATCGAAGCAAAAACTCGGCTTTAGTGCGGTGAAACATGGCGAAACGCTGCATTGAAACATTTTCACGGCACCCATCTTAGAAAAACTTTGACCCTTTCAAAATTTTGATTAATAAGCAACTTATAGCGCTTTTGAAAATTCCCAACATTTCAATTAGTTCGCGAACCTTCAGCCGACGATTATCCGATACCATTTTATAGATTTTCTCAACTATGTCTGGCGTGAACACCTCAACTTTTCGACCACTACGGTGTTCGTCTTGGCTGCTCTTATGACTTCGCTTAAACTCCGCCATCCAATATTTTACAAACGCAAACGGAGCAGCACACTGCCCCAGAGTAGAATCTAGCTCGGCTTTAATATTGGTGCTACTGAAACCCTTGCTGAGACCTTTAAAATGAACGTATTGCATTACATAACGATGACCAACTTTTACCATGTTTACAAATTTTTAGTCAGGCTTATCTTAAATAAAATTCCACATGCAAATTTCCGAACGTGTGAACAGTTTGTTTCAAAAGACGTCATACGATTGCGAAAAAATTTGACAATTTGTGAACAAAATTCTTCAAAAAGATTTGTGAATAATTTAGCACAACATTGTGCCATGTTTATTGCTTTTAATATTGTGAAATTTATTGCAAAACGACAAAATAATAGCAGTATACCACTCAATAATATTGCATAGCAGCAAGAAACTTCGCATAAAAGAAAATAATTTAATACGAGATTCGTTTCACTGGTGGCATTTCAGGCCATTATCTCATCTGCCATTATTCTCTCCTTTTTATCCTCTTCTACTTATTTAAGAAAATCAGTTCCGCGATCAGCATTCTTTGTTTAATGAAGAATAGGTTTGATTTTGAAGTACAAAGCCAAATAATAGCAATAAAGCAATTTTCTAATCGAACATATACATACATATTTGTTCGCAGCACAAAAATGCCAACCCTCGATTTAATTAATATCTTCGTGGTGTACTTACACGAATACGGGTATTAGATTAGTTTTGTACTAAGTGTTTGTTTGCCTTTTTGAGTGTTCTCAGGTTAGGTGACAAAAATGTAAGTAACATTATAACTTGAACAACATAATAAAATGTTGGTTAGTCCTATAAATTAACTTGTGATTAAACAACCATATAGTCCAATACGACCCCACCCACATTTAGTGTGTCATTGTCGTTGTCTTCACAAACACAAATTTACTGCAATTACCAGAAATAGTTAGTTACCCAGTGGCCATCTCTTCGAGATATCTCAAACGATGGGTACAAGGCAATAGAAAATCGTGGAAGACAAATAAATCGTCGACAAAATTATCGAACAGAGCAAAGAAAGCAACAATTTCCACCACCATATCGATTGTCGTTCAAAAAATTATAGTGTAGAACAGACTTCAATTAATGTTTTTAACACACAAATTTAATTTTTTCTGCATAATTGTCTTTTCCGTTTCATTTAAATTATTGACTGACTTGGATAGGATTCGAACTGAGGCTGCATGTCGCTCAGATTGTCATCAACAAAGCAAAGTGTTTAATTGAGGACAACATGCAACACATTGCCAGTCAGATTGTCGTGACCGACTATTTCCTTTGAATTGTCGACTAGAAAGCTCAATAACAGAGGATAAGTCGTACAAGAATCATAGATGACAATGTCGTGCAAGGCAATCTGGCCAACTGGGTTATGTATGTATGGCACAACCCCATAAGATATCTATCTAATCATATAAGTAGATTAATTAGTTAATGTTAATTAGTTTAATAACTACAATTGATTTAAGTATATATGTATGTAATAATTTTATGGGGCTAAAAACCATAATGCCGCCATCAATAAATAAAAGTTAGATGGTATTTCCACACATACAGGGCAATTATCAATAAAATTCTGCGAGAAATTTCTCCCCTTTCCAATTAGATTTTTTCTGTTTTCCCTATACTTGCTATTGTTTGAAATTGTTCCCCGGGAAAAATTTCTCGCGGAATTTTATTCATGATTGCCCTCATAAAGTTTACTTGGCAGTCTTGAGTTTGTAGGAGAGAAAAGATTTCTACTTACCAAAGTAAACTTTGCGTGTGGAAAACCCGTCTTACAACTGTAATTAGTTATCAAATTCAGACTTACATAAATCCATAGATGAAGGCCTCAAACTTCACTCTAGTGACGAAAAATTTTACTACGATACTATTGATATCACCCACTTGTATACACATAAATAAATATTAACATTAAGATTTCCTTATAAATTATGTTTCTTTCACTTTTTAATTTAATTTGATTTATTTAATTTTATTTTTCTCCTTTTCAAATTAGACTTTTTTCACTTGTTGCCGCCAATAGGAATGAAAAAAGCTAGCAATAAGTCCGGCGTTGGACTAAGTTTTGACGGCGGTGGCTTTTGCGGCCGGACAGACATTATTTGTGTGAATCAAGCGTATTGACACGAGCATGGAATTGCATTCAGTGTTGACACCAACAAATATTAACAGTAACTTACATAAGGTCTACACCTAACATAATATGTAAGATGAGATCGTCAAATTCAATCGCAGAGCAAATTATGTTACGTGTAGACTTCAAATTAGTGTTATCTCAATCTTATAAGATTTTTTATGAGAGCGTTGTTATAACATAGCGTCTACAACTGCGATTAACTCTGACATAATATGTGAGAGAACGTCGGCAGAATAACAAAAATAAAAGGCCGATATTTCTCTTCATCTCATACAACAGGACAACGTAATTCTACTTTTCTTATAACATTTCATTTTATGCAAATTCTCATCGAGTTAACATGTATTATTTTTGTATAATTATATATTTTGTTTTCACTTTTTCGCACAAACTTTAATTCACAAATTAAATTTAACACATTTGAACATATAAAATCCCAGAAATATTGTCCAAAACATTGTTTTTCATTTATTTTAAGAAACACTCACACATGCATACGAATTTATTTTCATGTACGTGTGTTTTTTGACAATTCATCTCATAAGATTGTTGTTATGGGATTTCTTATAACAACTCTCTCATAAAAAATCTTATAAGATTGAGATAACACTAATATGAAGTCTACACGTAACATAACTCGCTCTGCGATTGAATTTGACGATCTCATCTTACATATTATGTTAGGTGTAGACCCTATGTAAGAAATCCTATAACAACAATCTTATGAGATGAACTGTCAAAAAACACACGTACATGAAAATAAATTAGTAAGAATGTGTGAGTGTTTATTAAAATAAATGAAAAACAATGTTTTGGACAACATTTTTGGGAGTTTATATGTTTAAATGTGTTTAATTTCATTTATAAATTAAAGTTTGTGTGAAAAAGTGAAAACAAAACAAATAATTATACAAAAATAATACATGTTAACTCGATGAGAATTTGCATAAAATGAAATGTTATAGGAAAAGTAAAATTACGTGTTCCTGTTGTATGAGATGAAGAGAAATATCGGCATTTTATTTTTGTTATTCTGATGACGTTCTCTCACATATTATGTCAGAGTTAATCGCAGTTGTAGACGCTATGTTAAAAGAAAACAAAAAAAAATTACATTTCTCATTTGACCAAAAATAAAACACAATATCCATAATACTCTATAATTGATATATATAATGGTATATACATTTTTTACAGCAAATAAAAGGTCAATTTTTTTAGGGAATGCGTATTCTATGTTCACACTTATAGCCCGTTCAGCGTGAAACCAAATCAAGTAATCTTATGATTTCGGCAGAAATCAAGATGAAATTAATTAATTTCCCATACTTTTTGACATATCCCAAATTAACTCATTTTACTTAATTTCAACGAAATTAATATGAAATTGCAATGGACAACGCTGTTTTTGTATGAAAGTCTTTTTTTTCCAACCATGAAGATATTTACAACCACGCGAAGCAACAAAAAAAATTGAATGCTCCAATTTGGTTAGAAATTGTTTTTTTTAATTCGATATAAAATAAAAATATGAGTAAAACCAATATATTGAAAAATATTGTCATGTGAAAAGTTTATTTAAATATTAAAAAGGTTTATTCAACTGAATATATAGCTCCAATGAATGCCGCAACGAATCAGATGCTTGCGAAATTAACTCAAATGTCATTTAGTACCAGCATAAACACTTAATATCGTTCGTAATTTCATCTTGAAATTACTTTATTTTCGTGGCCCGTTCAGGCTATAAGAAAAGTGAGCTGTACCAATTCACTACACTCTTCTTAAAGAAAAGTTGACTGTACCTCAGCAGCACGATTTTCTTAAAGAAAACTCAATTGTGTACCTCAACGAACTTTTCTTATAGAAAAGTTAATTATTGTTGGGTGTTAAAAGTACACAAAGCACTGCATTTTTACAAACTGCTTCACAACTGTTAAATAAATGCTTATTAATTTATGTATTGAATTTTATTAAAGTGGTATGAAGTCATCATCCACCAACCACCATTGCCTTTTAAATCGGACACATTATTAAATATTATTCTACTAGCAGCAGGATTAAAAAGTTTAAATTAAAATCGTCCAGCCGTTTTAATTGGAATAGTGAGTGTGGGAAGCAAAAGTACGCATGGACGAACAAATATGATGAGGGGCAGTCAAAGTTAATTGACTGGATGTATAGTAAATAAAATAAAAGTTTAGATGGCTGACTATAACATATTTAATCATCAGTTAAAAAAAAGAACGGGGTTAAATAGTTTGATCCTTTAATTATTTAGCTTAAAATTAGTTATTTAAAATCAGAGCAGCTGTGAACAAGACTTAATTTTTAAGTATTATGTATGTCTGAATATGGACGTACGCAAATGAAAAATTCATCATATTAAATTTATAATTTCAAATCTCCACCTAGTTTGAGAGAAGAGACGAAAACTTCAACTCCTTTTTTTATATGATTCACCTCTTGCTTAAGGCTAGCACTCCTACACAATCGTACGACTTACGAAAAAATACAACCCTGATCTAATGAATTCTTGTTTTCAAGACGAATTGACACCAGGTGATCTCGATTCACCATATGGTGATCAGCTTTGTTTCGTGTCAAATTAAAGCAAAACGTTCGGAAATGTTCTGACTGAGGCAAAGTTTTACACTAAAAAAATATACAAGGCAAATGTGCAGGGTTGCAAATCTAGTCCAGCTGGTATGAACTCGCCTTGCTTGTTGTCTTCAAAGTGTATTAATACCAAGTGACCATCCGTCAAACTCTATATAAAATAACATAAAATCTTAAGCCGAATTGTCAACATATACAAATAAAAATTAATCCTACAACAAATTTGTATGTATGTTGTTGTAATGATAAGGTCACTTGGTATTGATACACTTTGGTTGTCTTTTGTAAATTTTCATAAGCTCCATCATACCGGGGTTGTATTTTCTCAAAAGTCTTAACATCTAAAATTCTAAAGTAAGTCTAGGCTTTATTGGGTATTTGCATATATTTTCATACATACATACATATCTCACAATAAATCATAAACATTCACAACTCATAAAATTTCAGATGTTCACGAAATACTGTTCATACTGTTCAACTGACACAAGAACGTTATGTAAAAACAGGCATAACGGTATTTTAATTTGCTCAAGAAGGCTGTTTTGCAAAAGAAATTGTTGCGGTCCTTAGGACATTTGTTCACCGACATTTGTTTATGAAACTCCCTAACTGTATATGTATGTATCGCATATATATATGGCTTAATATTGCAACGTTTCAATTTTATACTTTAATATGGGTTAGCAAGTTTGTTGTTTTTTTGTGTGTTTAAATCTAATTTATTAACAGGTGACAAATTTAAAAGTATAAAAAGCATGTCATTTTCGATATGGCAATATGGTAATGTTAAACTAAAAATAAAGGCCATGTCAGATAAAACTTTTGCTTCGCGTTGCGTTGAAGATTCGCTTTGACATCTAACATAGCATATACAACTGCGATTAACTCTGACATAATATGTGAGAGAACGTCGGCAGAATAACAAAAATAAAATGCCGATATTTCTCTTCATCTCATAGAACAGGAACACGTATTTTTACTTTTCTTATAACATTTCATTTTATGCAAATTCTCATGGAGTTTTTGTATAATTATTTATTTTGTTTTCACTTTTTCACACAAACTTTAAGTTAAAAATCAAATTAAACATATAAAATCCCAGAAATTTTTTCCAAAACATTGTTTTTCATTTATTTTAATAAACACTCACACATGCATACTAATTTATTTTCATGTACGTGTGTTTTTTGTCAGTTCATCTCATAAGATTGTTGTTATAGGATTTCTTATAACAACGCTCTTATAAAAAATCTTATAAGATTGAGATAACACTAATTTGAAGTCTACACGTAACATAATTGACTCTGCGATTGAATTTGACGATCTCATCTTACATATTATGTTAGGTGTAGACCCTATGTAAGATGAAATGTACATGCTTATATGAAATATGCCACATAAAGTACTTTTAACGCAAAGCGAAGCGAAAAGTTAGGCAACTCTCAATTTTTTGCGTGCTTAGACAATCAGTTGGTATAATTATCTTATTTTGTTTGGCCAAACTCGCATGAAAATATAGTTTTATTAAAATTTTGGTAAATTTACATAAAAAACGAGTAAGGGGCATCGGAGTAATCGAATTGTGCAGTATTTTATGCATTATACGCTTTTCTGTCAACGCTAGAAACGTCACGCAAAGCGTTGAAGATGTGTCTCACACCATCTTAAAAACTCGCATTGTGTAAACGCCGAAGATAGTTCAAAGAGGAAAAATTGGTAAGTTTATCAATAAGACTTGTATAGTCTGGACTAAGAAAATTAAAACTGTCCGCGCAGCTGAACAAAAGTTGTTTTCCTAAATGTATCCAACAATAATTTCTAATCACAATGAACATTTTAAGATGGCATAATGTTACCACATTGAAATTTTAAGATACTCGTTGTGAATTCCCTAATTATATGTGCTTGTGTATTATTTACAATAAACTGGCAGAGAAAAGTATTCGTACAAGGCAAAGCAATTAGCTGATCAGTAGGATTGCCAGAATGGTCAATAATAAAATATTTTTTTTTATGATTTTTGACATGTCTTTGATGTTGTACACAATACATCTTTATATTTTTACTTTTTTACTTAAAATTACAACAGACCATATTAAATCACTGTGCGAAAAATATTGTTTAACAATTTATAACAGTTGGTGTTGGTATTGAGGGACTTTTGGAGCCACAAAGAGGCATCCCATTGCTGCGGGTAACTTGTTGTTGGTGGTTAGTTTTGTTTTTTTCTACATTTTTTTTCTCTGTATTTTTTTCACTCAACATTTGCAACAAGTGTTCCCAGTGCTGTTGTGAATTGACTTTATTGTGTTATTCCTTGTTGCTTTAGTTTTTTCTTTATTTCTTGTTTTATTTTAGTATTAAATCTATTAACAATTTCAAAGGCTGCTTTGCAGAAACAAACAACTCAACTGTTAATTTTAATATGAATTCTATCGATATTTATTGCCACAGTTGAAAGTGTTCGTCGGTAGTGCTGGTTATCCACAGAATAATAAGTTAAAAAAAATATACAAATATAAAATATACATTGCAGTTCAGTTATAACGAAGTAACGCGTACGATAATAATACTACGCTAAAACAAACTGCAGTTATAACAAAGAAAACTGGGAAAAATTGCGATTTTTAGATCATTTTAACCAAGTTTTCAATCTTAATTAGTTTTATATATATAAGAGCTAACATAAAAAAACGCGTAGCACCACTAAATTCAGCGTATTCGCATTAGGTTTACCCACCAGGCCCCTTGCTTGTTACATTTTTGAACTAGCACAGTGTAATTAATAAAATAAAACGACTACATTAAATTTAATTCACATTGTGTCAGCTTGAAATAACTTTGTTTCAACATGTTTCTTCATTTTGATTTAACAGTATTAGAATATCAAATCAACATGAAATACAATTATTTCAATAGGATAAACATGTTTTTAGAGGTTACTGTAAATCATGTTGAATTAACATTTAACACACATGAAGCAAAATCATTGCGAAAAATTTTTAAATTAACCCTAATCTATGAAAAGATTCTTAATATGAAAATTTTCTGTGTGTAACAAACAAAATTACCACTTCTCTCGGGAGTTTGTTATAAGCGAATTTCACTGTAGATATGCATAGGTGAGTGCATATTAATGTACAGAATCTATACTATAGATACATATGTGAATATGTATGTATAGAAATATGTTTTGTAGGAAAATGAATCATTTGAAATACGTTTGAGAAATGAGAAATGAAACAAAATATAGCAAAAGAACTAAAGAGGATGTGCATTTATATGTACAACAGACACATGCATACATGGTACGTCATAATAATATGGCAAAACATACTAATTATTTGATGATTTGAACTCCCCGCAGACCATCAAAGCAGCTTGACAAACAAAGAAAAGTTACCTGCTTGTGTATTTGCGCTCTTTGGTATCGTTAGTGTATTGTTCGCATGTTTGATTGTTAGGTTAGGAAGGCTGATGCTGTAACGCACTCGCAGACCCAGTTGAGTCCATTGTGATTCCCTTCTATTGCCCCGTTAATAGCATTTTGATTGTTTGTAGCTTTTGTAGAATTTGTAAAAGACTCAAAACAGAACATGATGATTGGAGAACTAGAGAGAGTTTGGCAAAATGCTACTGTGGGAAAAGTAATCAGGATCCTGTGGGGTAACCCGAATTTTAAGAAATCAAGAAAGATGCTAAGATTGAACAACAACAACACCAGAGTGAGGTGCTACATCTTCATCATCAACGTTCAAGTAATTGATCGTCTAGGTGTAGTGTCAGTTAATCTAAATTTCAAACTTATGTACAAGCTTTGGAATGGAAGTAGAATTCGAGAATTATCTATGTAAAATCTTATCTAAAATAATACATTTCAATCTCATCCACCGTGAGAGAAGTATATATAGTATTTTAACTTATCTTAGAAGTTTAGCATAAACCAAACTCAAGCTGCCTTATCATTTTAATGCTCACTTTATCACCACAAGTGATATTGTTGTGGTATTTGTAAAAGCACCTACAAACGCTTTTGTTGTATTTTCATATTGAATATATTCTATTTTTAAATACAACAACTTAAAATAAACAATCCTTCTCTATCAATGGCAGCACATTGTAAGATTTAAATCGTTTTTTGTTTTATAAAACTTTCTTGTCAATGGAAATAGAGCAAATGTTTATATGGCCGTTGTAGGTATTTGGAACTCCTTTGATTAATTAACCACAATATTTATAGCATTTCTTTGGTCTGCTATACTAGGGATATTATTTTTACCAGAAGCTTTTCTTTATCAGCTGATGATGTATGAGAAGTTAATATAAAAATCGTTTGCTTATAGAACTGAAATTAATTTCTGTTCTCACAATTTATTGAAAAATTTAAACACACCACTAGACAAGTCGCTCTTGATTTATGATTATGGTGTAAATTCCACATTACAAGCATACGCAATATACGAGTATGTAGACCATTTTTATAAAAATCACTCGAAAAATTGTGTGCTCTTCATATAAATTTTAAAGACAATTTAATTGACGGTAATGTAGAAACTACAATGACTAAATCTTTTTTTTTTAATTTCTTTTGCTTCGATAAAATATTTAATTAAAAGCAGTTGGTCAAATAACCCAATGTTTAATAAATTGTGAAAATCTTTTATAAAATTGTTTAAAACAAAACGCTCAAATTCTTTAATTTATACAAATTCATGATGTGAAAATCACGCGCCCGCAAATATTACTTTAAAACGTAAAAAGTTTTGATACTCGTGGATATGCAAGAGGAAAATTCCAAAGCAATTTAACTTTAAAACATAAAAAACACACAAATAATTGAGCGAAACATTTAAAACAAATGCAAAATAATATGCAATCACCATATGAAATACATTTAAAATTTATTTAATTAACACCTTGTGTCTTCCTATTAAATAAGTTTATGTTTGCCAGAAAAATCTTTTTAAATGAATCACAATTCCATGGCAAAAAATATATAAAAATATGAAAAAATAGTATGAAAATCTTATATTTATACGCTTTAAAAAGATTTAACAAAAAGACTGACGAGTTGGAGAAATATGTACGCTCGAATTTGATTTAATTACCCGGGCTTATTAATCATTAATACTTACAAATTATTAATGGAATAAATTAATTTTTTGTAACTGTCTGGCTGAAAGCTAGCAACGATGTTGGTGGCAATATTAATTGTTAAACTCGTTTGGTATAAAAAAAAAACAGCAACAACTCCAATTGTCAATTGCTAGCATAAAACACAAATGATTAAAAAACAAATTTAATTGTACATCCATAAAAACTGACAGCTGGTAGCAAAAATATTTCATTGTTTAATGAATTAAACAAGAAGAAAATTGATGACATTGCTGACAAATGACAGCTAGTAAATGTCACCAAAGCAACATTGCTTAATAACGTCTAGAACAAATGACAGATCAGGAAAATTTTTAACACTTAAATTCATTAGCGCAAGTAGACAAAAATTAAGGTGGAATTAAGATTGATTAAGGCACTAAACAGATTCAAGATCATCAAATGTTGTGATTATACTCATATGTACATATATACAAATAAACTTAAGATAAATTAATTATTCTTGTTAAACAAAAAATCTGTTAGCTGATAAACCATATAAGAATCAATGCAAGCAACAGCAAGTGCTTGCTATAAAATAATTTTAATAAAAATATGGAAGTCGGTTGACCTTGCAGGCCATTCATGACACTTCCCGCAAAGCAAAGTTTTTTTTTTGTAAAATTTGCGGCATCCTTTACACTTTTTAAGTCTACACAAATCAGTGAATATCTCAAATCGATTTGATGAACACTGTTTTCTGTGAGCGATATTTCTCGACCGAATCATGCCAAATTTAGTCCAATTGGCAGCAACCTTCGCATCTTTCTGAGGTTAAGCGATGATTAGGGCCAAATTTGCAGTCATTAGTTAATTATTAGTAAACTAAAATGGAAACTATAATATAACTGATACTTCATATTCACAGTGTGTTATTTAACTAAAGTTCTGAATCTGAGCAAAGAATGGTAACCCTATCAAACTCTTAAGTTTAGCTATTGGCAGCTCTGCTATAGCATATGGTTTTTGTTTACATTTGTTATATTAGCGGTATTCGATGTTTGATGCAAATTGTCTTGCGTAAGTGCAAATGCAAAATATCGTAGCTTTTCTTTGGATTGTGTGTGTATTTTGTTGTTGGATTTGAAAGAAAAGCTACGATATTTTGCATTTGCACTTAAGCAAGACAATTTGCATCAAACATCTCGCTCGTCTACATTTACCGCGCAAGATATTGAATGCGTTCAGTAAAACCAAAATATAACAAACAAACAAAGAATGTGTTACAGCGAAATATAAAGAAGATGCTTGACAACGTATGTGTAAAATGTGTCTAAAATATTTCACAAAACAACAATACTAATAAAGTTTACAACGAATCAGCTGTTGTCTAACTAGTTGTTAACCACTGAGATTTGGCGGTTTAACTGATGGTAAACAAAGAGCTGAGAATCAAATATTATTGCTTAAACTATTGCTATTAGTTAACTAATAACTGTAAATTTGGGCCTTAGTAGTTTATACTTTATTCCTAAACAAAACAGTTTTGTGAACATTTTATTTTCGAATATATTCGAAATCGGCTGTACGAATTATCGCCCAAGAGCAATTCGACCGAAACAGCTACATAAATGAAGGAAGGCCAAAATTGTTGAGTGATAAGCCATTGTGAAAAAATATCCAAAAACCAGTGCCCGATCGCTCAAAAAAAGGAAAAATAACCCAAAAGTGTGAAATGACTAATCGCCCGAAGTTTTTGGGTGTTTGTTCATTACGTACAATTACCCACATCGCGCAAAAATTTTTTTTTGGAGTTTTAGAAAATTTGGCAATTATTCGTTATGAAAAAATATCTAAATATTTAAAAATGTTGAATCGCCCAAATTCGATGAACAATTACCCAAAAAATTTTACAACAATTTTTGGGCATCTCTACGTTTATGTTTTTCGGGCGAAATTTACACAAAAATTTCATATCAAAATCTACGTAAAAAAGGTTAGATAATTTAAAATGTTCGGCAATGATTTTGCTTCATATGTGTTTCATGTTAATTCAACATGATTTACAGTAGGTTAGGCTGGCAGGCTGCTGGTGAGGATGGTTGAAATTTAGAGTCCAGCTCACTAGGTTCCAATACAATGATCCCTTTGTGCTACCTGTGAGTTGAAGAGATGATAGTGAGAGATGGTGATAGGGAAGGGATAGTGATAGAAGACAGGTGGTGAAAGAGGAGATAGAGGAAAGTTGAATTTTTTACAACTCTGCTGCACGTTTTTAAGAATGCATTATTGTATTAAATTTTGAAACAGTGCTTAGTAGCCATTTTATTGGTTATTTTACTTCTCTGATGATTCTGCTGCACAATACAGACGAATGAGGGCGCTCTGGAGAATTAGCATCCGCTAAAGCCGGTGTAGTTTCGTGGCCAGTGCCTTATGCCTGCATCTCTAGAACTTTTCCTACAACAACTCATACAAAGAACACTAAAGCTCATCAGAAAAATGCATGGTGTTGTTATTTTAATGACTGTCGGAGACCGGGATCGAACTCAGGACCTTCGGTTTTGAAGTCAACGTGCTAACTACTTCAGCCAAAGTCACCCCCATCTGTACAGTAAGTATGATGCAAATATTTATGAATTTTTGTAAAAAAAAATATAAAATGTCTTTTTTATAAGTATACATATGAGGAGTTTGACGTTGCTTATAACATAAATTCGTCAAGTGTTGTCATTTAGATTTAAAGCTTCAAGAGATTTATTAAAGCTTCTCTCTACACCTGATTGCAATGAAAAATTTAAAACTATTTTCAAAAAGGTGCGTACCGGTTTAATTTTGTATTCAAATGTAAGACGTAGTTTTTTTTCATGTATGGACTTTTCTTGTATCTTTACGACTTTTAGTTGACACTCTTGACAGTTTGTTGGCACAAAAACTTTGTAGTATTTTAGAGAAGAAAACAAAATTATTTATGGTGGAATTAACTGACCTGCAAAACAATTATCCACTATACGAGTATATATGTACATATGTAAGACAGTAATTGTTGGCATTTTTGTGTGCACACAAAAATAAATGGAAGCATCAATGCACTGAATGAAGCAAGGGGAGCAATATTCAATTGATTGTAAAATATGTCATGCACAAGTATATCAAAATTGAGAAAGTTATTTTTTCTTAAATTCAACACGATTAAATAGACACAATTAAGTAGTCATGAAATGAAATCAAAAGGAAAACCGCTTTTTTAAAACAACAGCCCACATCAATTCTCAATAAATAAATGAATACAAAATCCTTCTCAAAATTAGTTTTAGTTGTTCCGAAATCTACAGGTTAGAATTGTAAGGTAACATTCGTATACAAAATTATTGAAACATCCAACGCATTTGCACATGCCACACCGAAATGTCAATGTAAAGTAGCAACAAACAAACAAAAAACCAGAATCACGACAACAACACAAACTTGTAGCGTAGCATAACAACATCCACATTTAAGGAGAGTGACTGGACTGCAATACGGCAACAACCACAAAAAATGCACACACACATACATGCACACAATATGACAAGAAAATTACGACAACAAGTTGCAATAATTGCATTCTCTTACATAAAAAAACCGTGCGTACATATAAGACAAACGAACACGAGAGAGAAATCGTATCCTTAAAAGGAAACTTGCTACAAAATCAAAAAAAAAACAACAATAAAATTACACAAAGTTTAAAACAAAAGTAACAAGAACGAACACGTTGTACACTAACAATGACTAAAACACACCAAATATAGAAAATGTCAAAGAATTTATGGTGTACTCAAAAATATTTTCGAAACCCAGCAAACAATTTGACTGTAGCTGAGCCAAGGAAAAAAAATTTAATTCTAACCTAACTAAATTTATTCAAGCACCCTAGAAACAATATCAATATCACCACCAAACGTGGGATCTTCCTATTCTTGCTTACGATTCGTTATCAGCGTTTGTAGTGAAAGCATTTTCACATTTTCCTTGTGACCCTACACGTACACTCAGCATATTCCTTCTATCTTCTGCTTTCTGAAGTTAGTGTTTTAAAGGTATTCCCCCTTATAGAGTACGACGTTTTTGTAAGAGATTAAAGAACACTACAACATTTTTTTTTTAATGTAGGACCAAAATGTTGTAGTCCAAGTCGATACACGATACACAGTAAAAAATATTTATGCAATAAACAACTTCAATTGAAAATAAAACCAAAAATCAATTAAAAATGTAATTGAATCAATTAAACCTTGTATATAATTACATTTTTAAACAAAAATTTAATTAACTTAAACACATGTTTATTTGATTTTTGGTTTTATTTTCAATGAAAGTTGCTTATTTTGCAGGAATATTTAACTGTGTAAGGCCCATTATTATTAATGAGGCCAAAGGGTGCTACGACTAGCAATGCATTAGAGACGTCTATAGCGGATAGCTCTATAGCTCTGACTAAGTCGTCCGCTCGCTCAATGCCGATAAAGTTACCTTTCTCAGGAATTCAGATAAGAAAGGTGTCGATCTGGATTACACATCCCTATATTGATTAACTTAAATTGAGCAGGTTTCAAATGATCTTGCCTGCATGTCGAGAAAATTCCTCTTTCCCCCGATGATATCAGCCCAAAATACACTTGCACTATCGGGATCACTTGAGAGAACTCCAGACTCAACACCATAGATCATTATTGATCCATCAGTATAGAATCTGTTACCATAATCATTTAATTTTTCGTTCCTCTTTCATTGCTTTCCAGATGGAAGAAAGACTTTGATAGTTCAATTAAATTCCGTGTTGACTACCATGTAATCAGAAGCTTTCCTTAGTTCTTTAGGTAATTGACTTAGGATTTCGGCGTGATCATATGTTCTTGACTTTAACCGGAAAATGTCCCCCTATCTCTTTGAAAAAAAATTAGTTTTCTTACTTCACCATCTGTCAAGCGTCAATCCGTTCGTGATGATTTGTCTGACTATGCTGATCATAAATGTTAAACGAAGAACTAGGTATGACAGTTGCACTAAAGACGCACATTCAAAACCGTTTAATCACAAAATTTTATACAAATTTGGGCATAGGTTAGGTTAGGTTTGCAGGCTGCTGCTAAGGAAGATTGAAATTTAGAGTCCAGCTCACTTGCGTCCAATACAATGAACCCTTTGTGCTACAAGAGAGTAGAAGAGAAGATAGGAAGAGAGGGTGATAGGAAAAGGATAGTGATAGAGAGGACATGTGGTGAAGGAAGAGATAGAGGAAACTCTGCTTTTGCACGTTTTTTTAAATAATGTACTGTTGCAGCGCCTCTGGTGTCAATGAGGCGTATTAAGCTTTGAAGCTGTACTTAGTAGCCATTTTATTGGTTATTTTACTTCGGCGATGATTCTGTTGCACAATATCGACGAAGAATGGCGCTCTGTAGTTACATTAGGATTAGTATCCGCTGAAGCCAGTGTAGTTCAGTAACCAGTGTCTATGCCTTCATCAGTAGAACTTTTCCTACAACAACTGCTACGAAGGCACATCAGAAAAATGAGTGGTGTTGTTATCTAATGACTACCGGAGACCGGGATCGAACCCAGGACCTTCGGTTCAACGTGCTAACTACTTTAGCCAACGACCCACCCATAAAGTAACGCTATACATACATTAAATTAAATTTCAAATAGTTTGATTTAATGTAAACTTTTATGTTTGCTGGGTTTATGCACGTACATTTAAATTTTTATTCGTGTTGTGACAACTCTGTCTATCTATAGATGGACGACACTTGGCTGGCTGTTTGGTTGGCTGGCTATAACTGCCTGACACATGTTGAATATGATGCTTCTCTTCTCGTTGGATTAAATGTTATTGCTGTTATAGCACATGTGAAAGGAATTGAATGTGATGGTAGTGTTGAAAATTACATAAACTAAGGTAGGCAAGACCATGTTGGAATAAAACACATGCACGCGCACACACACACACACACATACCACCATTGTAGCTAATACTTACATAATAATACATACGAATATACATATAAGGAGTGTATTATTCTTTAAAAATAGGAAACATGAAAAAGTTTACCAAGATATTCGAGAAACATGCAACCACTACAAGCACTATTTGCTTCGGTCTAAACTAAAATTCTATTGAAGTTATTTGTTAATTCGAAGATAAAAATAATCCGCCTGGTTACGGTTGGCGTATTTCAACTACGTCTAGTATTGGATTAGTACTACGCGTAGTCGAAATATGCCAACCGTAATGGATCTTCATCTACTCCTCTATGAGCCAACTCTAGTGGACCGATTCGTTCGATATGCGGATGATTCCAGAAAACTGATTTAGATTTGAAATGCAAAAGTTCAATTTTCCATAATCAGCAGATAAAAAGCCAGAAAACGCGACATGCTTCTTTCAGCATAGTTTCTCAGTCTCTTTACGCAAAAGTCTTGAATGAAGAAACTAAATGGTGTTATCTTCATTGATTGCAAGTAAACCAGTAAATGGAGTTAAATTGAGAATATTGCTTATAGATTTTCTTGAATATTAAAACACCTAGTCGAGTTCTTGGGATTTCAAGTACTTGAACTTCTATTCACATAGATCCCACATTAACCTTATTCTCCAAATTTGTCTCCTAAAAAATTTAATTTTTTTTTTAAATCAATTGGTTGCAGAGGTGAACATCTCTGTAATGATGGGGAAACCCTTAAAAAAGACTACCGACTAAAACATCCCAACGGGAAAACTCAGAAGACCTTCTTACTGCAGACTTTCTTTAAGGCCAGCTTAGGATTTTATTTAAATCAATTACTATTCTTATCTAACTGCTAAAGAATGCCTTTTAGAAGGCCTCGACACTTTCGTATAAAAGATAAGATATACATTTCATATTCCCTTCTATGAGAAGGGAGAAGAGAAGCACTAACATTTCTTTTACGCAAGCAAAAGCAAAATCTATTAATTTGAAAGCCTTTCAGCATTCCTGGCGAAAGAAGTGAGAGCGGAATCCTTACTCCGCAATGACAGCACATGTAAAAAAAGTTATGAGCATGGAATGGAATGAGCAGTCTTTGTACCTCCAAAAGAAGAAGTAAAAAGGCCTTCTAGAAAGCATTCTTACTCCTTCTTTTTCTTCCTGGGATATTATTCATCTGCTTCCGTATATGTTTGCATTATTTGAAGAAAAAAATGCATTACTAGAATTATTCAGCTTTTATTCCAAAACATACGCTGACTGAATTTTCAATTTTAAGCAAGTAGCTGGATGTTCAAACTTCCATTGGATTTCTTTAGTTAAGTTGCATCTATCATTAATTTTATACACATACATATGTACGTACTAATATTTATTTCCTTTTATATTCTCCATACAAGTCAATAAGCAAAAATTCAATAATTTAATCATTCCTAAAAGACAAATAGTGCGCTGGGATTTGCTTAACCTCTCCTACTATTGCAGACATTCTAGAAGTGTCATAATAACAACTTGACAACGAGTCATTTGATTGGAGCTGCCTTCTTTTTTTGGAAAGAAACTTATACACACAAGTGTCAAAGTCTACGAACAAACTGACTAGTTCAATGTGTTACTGACTGACATTTCGGCTGACTGACTCGTAATTACAAAATGACAAAAACAAAACTAAAGCCTACGACTGTTTATTTTTTCTTTTTGCTCTCCTTGCTTTTTGATTCATTGGAACAATTGTTAGGCAATTGCTGCATATGTTCCTGGTTGTTGTAGCAGTAGAGCAAGTGGCACCAACATCAGTAGCGGGAGTAGCAGCAATTCTTATCGATTAAAAACAAGATGTTGTCTGTGCAATGCAAGGCAATTTAAAATAATTAATCATATAGTGAGTTGATGTTGCCCCTTCTTGTATTTTCTCTTAGAGATGGCCAGGATTTCACAAGTAATTAACGTGAATAGGGAGTGATTAAACGATATCCCATTTAATTCCCTCTCTCACTCTTATGAGTATATGAAAAAACCAATTATACCAATTCAATTCTGCTTTATAAACCTATTCCATTGCAACAAATTCTTTTCGCAAAGACAATAAATTGTGCAGATAACTTAGGACAGAGAGAAAGGTCACGTTGTTTTGCAGCAGTTGTTATACGAATTGTAAAACTACTGAACTTAAATTGGTAACTTTTGTAACTACAAAATTTTGCATCTAAAATACATGCATGGTGATGCTGTTTGGCAACACTTTGCACTTTGTGCATAAATGAGGTTGGATATGCCCAAATACCTTACGAAGCCATCCCTAATAGACCGATAATCGAAAGAAAGCAACATGAAACTTTTTTCTGGTAGATCTGTAATGAACGGGAGAGCAGGAAAAACTGCTCATTGAACCCTTTTCAATGTCTTGCGCTTAAGAGTTTACTTAACCGTTTAATAATAGAGATTCAGGTACAGAAAAAAATAGTTCTCATTGCACTAGATAACGAAACGCTGATTAAATTTCTACAACAAACAAAAGTGTCCTACACACTACCTTTCTAATAAGCTCTTGATTATAGAACTTGCAACAAATGCAACTTTTTGCAGATTATAATCCAGAATACCAGTGGGCAATACGATAGATGAGGTTAAGAGGTTGTCGAAAAAATATAAAAAATGTTCGTATCATTTGATTGAGAAAAGGGCAACAAGAAATAAAACAAGGAAAATGGAGACTCGGAAAAAAGTTTAGAAAATTAAATGCACTGTAGGTGAAGTTAGCGATTAAACAATCCACTGTTCCTAATAAAGGAATACAGGCCTTTAAGATCAACCGCTGCTGATTCCAAAAAGCCATTAAACCTCTCTCTTCTTAAAATTTTAAAGTGTTGGTTTTCAAGTGCAGGGCAGATATTTAGGAGGTGAGTTATTGTCTCCTTCTTTACTTCATCTTGAAATCCTGAGCAATAGTTGTTATTTGGGAGTCCCATCCTTTTAGCGTCAGTTGGTAGGTCGTCCTAATACAGTGCTGTTGCGTTAAGCATTGTGGTATTCAGTTTCAGGGGGCGGAAAAGGCTTCAGAATGCAAATGCATGCGTTTTGCTTGTGAGTTAAGCAACGCTCATTCGATATCAAAAATTGAGACATAGTTCGAAGGACCACAATAAAATTAGAATTAAAGTAATGTTCTCTCATAATTGGTTGAGATACAACGCTTACCCTGCAGATTAATATTTTAAGGGCAGAGGCTGCCTGCTAAATGCTAGGACTCACTATTCTAAACAATCGTATGAGTTTTGGAAAAACAAATACAACCCTGATCTAATAAATTTTTGCTGTCTTTAAAAATTGTTATAAAATCCATCATAGCAGGGTTGTATTTTTTCAAAAATCGTACGATGGCGTAGGATAGTGCATCCTAGCCTTAAGTTGTAAGATTGATTTAAATCTCAAGCATTTTTCCTTGATATTTATTTTAAATACATACACTTTGTTGGCGTACGCTTAAATTCAGAATATCAGGAGACTGGGTGTATGGCCGTAAAACATTTAGCACCGTTCTACGGAATGTAGGACAAGGTGTGGTTTAGAGAGACAAGGTCATAAGCATTGACACTAAATAAGGACAAGTAGGATTATGAACTTGGTCTGAGAAAAATCTTCAGAATGGGTACCAGCCCTTCGTTGAAAATGCTTTTCAAAGTCTCACATTTTCGATTTCCGTTTAGTTATATGATACCAGCTTTAAATAAGTTGAGACTAACAATATTAAAGCGTACTCGTATGTGGGCAGTTTGTCTGCTACAAGAATCCTTAGGTATAAGGTGAAGAACTCGAACTGTGTATTGCCACGCACTCAGTTTGCGTGTTAGAAGTATACTTACTATTCAGATGAAGAAATCTAACTGTGTATTATCAGGCATTTAAACTACAGCATGTTAGGATAGTCTGAATGACAGGAAGTGAAATATAGAACACAACACGTGAAAGAATTTATGGCATTTTTTCACACAGCGCTACTCATATTTACTTGGTAAGTTGGCAAAAGAGAACAAAGATTAAGGTGTGTGGTCCACAGGACTATATATTTAATGATCTCTTGAACATCTTATCAGTCTTCCCTGAGTCGCAGAAAAAGTACCCGTCTTCTGCGTGACTACTCTGCTCTGAACGTGCAAGACCTGCACTAAGTTTGTAAAATGGTGCGATTCGAAGCAAAATGACTTTAGAGAATCTATAAATGAATGTGATACGAGTTTTATATGTTTGCTTCCCTCTTGACTTAAACCAAACATTAAGATTATTGTTTCATAACAAGCATTTGGCAATGATCAGTTCAGAGTAAAGTTTCTTTAATACTTAAAGAAAGCATATTCTACTGGCTGTACCTGCTACAGTCTTATTTGTCTAATTGTTTCCGCTAATTCAAGCTTACATTGAAACTTAAACTTTTCAAGTTCAAGTTGCGTCACAAATGTTTTTGGATAAAATGTTTGTGGTAAAAGGATTTCTTTAATTTATTTTAGCTTCCAGTGAGCATTCAATTAAGATGAGTTAAAATGATGGCGGCCAGTAGCTTTTCTATATAAGTATGTGCTAAAATTTTCTCACCATTCCATCTCCAATTTATGCCCACAGTTTTCAGCAAAGTGTTTAAATGGATTGTAGTAGTCATATAAGTGACCTATTATTTTGGCGCCATGTAGTTGCTACAATTAAGGAGGTACTTGTTTTTGCTAGTAAAATTTTTATAAAAAATAAAGATTTTTTATTAACATAACAAACAATTTTAAGACTGAACTCTGTGTGTGAATTCATTGTTTCAGGAAAAAAAATTCTGGTCCGGACAAATTTATTTTGGAATGTAGTATGTATGACAATATTTTTCCCAAATTCCAAAATTAAAATAATCGCCGAAATGGAGAAAAAATCGCCAATACGGTAAAAAAAAGGGCCAGAATTAAAAAAAAAATTGCTAAACCTTAACCGAAAAAACCGCCAAAAACGAAAAATCTTAAAAACAAACAAAAAAGCGCCAAAACAAAAAAAGAACCAAGAAAAAGCACCAAAACTAAAAAACTGCGCAAAAATCGAAAAAATCGTCGAAATTAATAAGCGCCAAAACTTAAAGTCCTAGTTTACACTATGCAAGTCTTATTGCTAAGCTGATTAGTTTGTAAGGAAAGAGGGACGAGGGGAAAGAAACGTTACTGTTCCCCTCGTCTTTCTCTCCTTCAAACTAATCAGCTTAGCAATAAGACTTGCATAGTGTAAATATGGACCAAGAACGCCCAAAACGAAAAAAATCGCAAAAATGAAAAAGCGCCAAAACTAAGAAAAAGCGTCAAAAACTAAAAAAAAATCCAAATAATCTAAAAAATTAAAAAAAAAATTTTTTACATGTCTGCATAAAAAATTCGATTATATAGGCTAAAGTTCGTATAGTATTATATACATACGTATGTAGTGTCCGCACAGAACCCTTCGAGTGCAAGTCAAAGTCGCACTTTACTGAATTTATTTATTTTTCTTATTTATTAACTGATTCATCTTGCGTAAACATATGCCACCCTAATCTATTAATCAATTGATTTACCCCCCCCAAAAAAAAGCAATAAAAATCTTGTTTATGTTGTAACGTTTCTTTATAAGTTTTTCCTTTTTAAAACATTTTTTTTTTATTATTTTATTTGCTAAAGCATGTCAGTTTATTGAACTTTTTCCTTTAAAAGCTTCATCGCATGCAAGATTATTATATACGAGTACATGTGACGTTGAGTTGTAGCTTTTGTTTTTTTTTTGTGAGTTTATTTCATTTTTCAAGTTACAATACCATATTTTGTTAAATTTCAATATTTTGCAACGACAAACTTTTTCTTTTTCCCTTTTTCCTTTTTTGCTGCTTCCCCGACAGATCACAAATATGTATGATTATATGTATTCAAGGTATTAGAGTGGCCAGATGTTTTTTATGCTTTTTCAAATTGTTTAAATTAACATTTTTTCTTAAAAATGGATTCGAAATTCAATTTCTAGTAATAAAAAAAATTATTTGTCGTATATGTTGACATTTCAGTAGTTGAACGACAATTCATTAGATCAGGGTTCTATGTTTCGTATATTGTGCGATTGTATATTTCGGCAACTTTGTTCATCCATCTGGTAACCTTGAAAATTACCATAGTTTTCAATTGTGTGTGTTTGTTATGGGTTATATGGCATTTGTTCTTAATGCTAAACTATGGTTGTTGTATGTTGTTGTTGCCAAAGTATCATTATGTTAATATTTTATTATTTCTTACCACTAAGAAACATGAAATGAATACTTAATACTTTTTTGTTCTTCTTTCGAATAAATTTTAAAATGAAAAAGGAAGTTAATTTTTTTCTTCTTACATTTCAATCTTGTTTTATTTTCCAAAACAATTTCTGATAATTTCTTTTTTTCTTTTTGCTCTAAGCATAACTTTACAGCAAACTTCTTTCTGTTATTATTATTATTATTATTTTTACTATTATCATTTTTACATTATTTCCTTTTTTCTTTTTATAGAATTATTTACATAGTTTGCTTGCTTTTCATACTTAAAACCAAACGATATAAATTATTAACAAATAAATCTTGCAATTCAATTCGAAAATAATGTAGAATATGAAAAATTTCTGAGAATTCATAAATCATTTTTGGTAATTGCAATAATGCAAAATAAAATAAATTGGACATTTCCAATTCATGTGGTTTCGAAATGACAGACAGTAAAAGTGTCAAATTAGCAAATGATAAATAAATTCGAAGAATATAATGACAAACGAATATTTGTCGCTTACTTCTATTAGAACTGTAGTCAGTTTACACTAAAGGAGTAACTTAATATTTAGTCGGACTTATGTTTAATATGGTATTTAATTCATTTTCTTAGAAAATATATATTTTTTTTAATATTTTATTAATTAATATGATTTGCTTAAGAAGGATAAGAAAATTTAGTTTAGACTGGTTGGGATAAGGCCACATTTTCTGTGCCACCCACACTTTCCCAACCAGTTAAATTTAATTTTTCTTATTTTTTTAACAAAAATCACACCATTTAATATAAAAATTACATGGTACACGGTTGACATTACCGGCCATTCTTGGAACTTTTTGCTTATTTCAAAGTTCAAAGCACTAGAAAATCGACTACAACATCTCTCGAATCATTTAATACATTTGAAATATTTGAAGCGGTTTTTTACCTATGCCAATAAAACCCAATTTATTTCAGAGCTCAAGAACATCTTAAACTGTGCCTACACTGTATTGCCATACACTGACACTGTGTTGCCATAGAACAACGGAAAAAGTATCTTAAAATTGCCATACTACAAGGGATAATGTGTCTTTAAGTTGCCATACAATAATACTGTGTCGAGGTAGCCATAAAAGAACTATTGCGTCTCATACACAGTTGCCATACAGTCACAATGTGTTGCCATACGAGTCGATTGGTACAATTGGTGGTACAATCGAATTATGTCCATAGGAGTCGCGATGGCTGTTAAGGTAGGATCACACGATTGCCGCAAATACACCAATCTGACCCAATTTTTATTGTGGTAAATTGGTGTAAAATAATAAAATTGTCCCAATCAAATACGTTGCAGTCACATGATTGCCCCATTTTATAAAAATTTGATTGTCGCAGATTGGCGAAGAATGAATTTGTGGTAATAATTGCCGCAGCCCAGTCACACGATTGTTCTACGGCAAAAAAAAAATTTATAAAAATTTGATTGTCCCAGATTGGCGAAGAATGAATTTGTGGTAATAATTGCCGCAGCCCAGTCACACGATTGTTCTACGGCAACAGAAACAAACAGCTGTTTTGGTAGTTTTTAGTTTATTTTGTTTTACTTGCAAACGGGTTTCTTTTAAAAAGAAATGATTTTTTGTCTGTTTTATTTTGTACATCAAAATGGTTTATTGTTTTAAAACAAATGAAATTGCATCTGCTTTGTATATTTTGTGGTCCTTAAATATACAAAGCATATATGTATATGGGTTAAGATTGGCTCATAGTTCCATGCTAACGTTTCAAATAAGTTATAATTACATATAAAAGTAAGTTTAAGTCGATACTTATGACAACACTTGGAACAGACAACAAAATAAATTAATTTAAGAAATTGTCGCGTATTGGCTACTTTGATTGCCGCTCGAAAACTCAATAAATATTGGTGCATTTTTAACATTTTTATTGGGGCATGGTTGCCTATCAACCGTTCACACGATTGTCGCACCAGAGTTGCATTTGATTGCGATAAATCAGCACAATATTGTTTTCGATTGTCGTATGAGGCAATAAATTGTGAAATCACACGATTGGCGTATAAAATGAACCAATAATTGGTGCATTGCGTCAATCGTGCGATCCTACCTTTATAAAGATATTGTGTCTTATACCTGGTTGCCATACAATCATACTGTGTCGAGGTGGCCATTTAAGAGCTATTGTATCTCACGCAAGAATATTGAACAGTTTGCGTACACCCTACGTTAATAGGAGTCGCGGTTGCCATTTCAGCCATATTGTGTCTCATACATAGTTAAAGAATATTTAAAAGTTGACATATAGTCACAATGTATTTGAGGGACATTGTGTCTCATACAATGTTGCCATACAGTCATACTGTGCTGCCATAGGAGTCGTGGTGGCAATTAAAAGGTTATCGTATAATATGGCCGCTTCAAAGCTCGGCAGTCCCTTGTAGAATACCCTTTCCAACATACTAATTTTCTAATATTAATTTCAATTCTATTTTCTTCGACTTCGATGATAACACTTCACTGTGTTTCCAACGGCACGATAAACTTAATATATTTTCTAACAGTTGATATTTACGAATTTAATTGAATTTTTTGCTCAAATACACAAGCAACAATATTTTTTTAAATAAGTATGTAGGTCAATTTGAGCCAATAAATATTGTTGTTGCTGCTGTTGCTGTTGTTGTTATTTAAATGTTTCCGTTTTTCTTATTGAAATTATTTTAATTTAATTTTGTATATTAATAGATATTGTTGTGATAATTAAAAGTACATTCACACATAATACGTTCTGTTTTTGTTTTTACGAGTATGTATAAATTTTTTCACACATGTGTTTTTTTTAAGAAGCTTATCATTAAATATTTATTTTAAGCGTTATGATACTAATGCCTACTGCCTACAAAGTCTATTTGAATATATAAATGTATACATAGACAAATCTGTTTATGTATGTTTAAGTGAAATAAACTATAAAAAATATACATATAATTATATGTAATTTAATACTTTTGATAAAAAAAAATAAAAAATTAAATAGATTTAATATCAAATATATATTAGACTATTATTTGAAACGTTGATTTCCAAAGCAACTTTATTTACAGTGCAAGTGAGCTTTGGGAAACTGTGTTCATTTTAATAACTTTTTTTGTCCTTCTTCAAATTCTCACTGAGTTTTAAGAACAATTTTCTTCCCTACTGTAGCTAAGTTAATATTATTTACGAGTCATAAGAACATACTTTAAACTCTTTTATTATATGAAATTTCAATAATGCATTTTGCAACTTTTGCAATATGTCATAATAATTTTTCAAACTACTTTTCCCTATAATTTTATTTTTTTATTTTTTTTTAAACAAAGAATTTTTAGAGTTCTATTTTATATTTCTCAACAACAAAGTAAACTTAAACTTTCTACAAGCAACAAACTTTATTTATATTGGACAATCAAAAAAGTTTAATATGTTTATACAAAATAAATGTGGAGTGATTGCGTAAAGAAAATCTTGGTAATTGAAAAAAAAGTATTAGCGGAAACAGTAATTGGAAACGTTGTTTGGCGAACATTTTTTAAACGCTTTTATTTTTGTATTATTTGGTTTGTTTTTTTTTTTTTTTTTCAATCAAGTTTTTTATTGATTTTTTAATAGTATTTAATTAAAAATATTAATTAAATCATTTAGTTAATTAGAACTAAAGATGTAATTTTTAAAATTTTAATCTCAATTTATTTAAATATTTAGTAATGAAATTTTTGTATAAATATATTAAGTTTATAAATGGTTTTCAAGCATGTGACTGCGGATCTTTTAATGACTTGGTGTCAGCACCACAAAAATTATGTAAGTGCATTTTGAGTAAAACTTTTAATCATCCTACTTAATTTATTCAATAAAAATTTAGTCAACATGTCAGTTATTAATAAAGTTGTTTAATTCGTTTATTTTTTTTAATTTAAAAAAAAATTATGATTTCAACGAAAATGTTTCATTGAATAAATGCAAAAATTAATTGAAAAAAATTTAATAATTTTTTTCATATAATTGAATTTTTATTTTTAATTATAAATAAAATTCAAAAATATATGATTTCTATGAAAATTTTTAATTGAATAAATAAAAACTGAATCAAAAATAAATTAAAATATTTTTTTAATGATTTAAATTTTTAGAAAAAAAAAATATTAAATAAATTTTGTTAATTTAAAATAGAAAAAATATAAAAAAAAATTATATCCTTAAAAAAATTATTTTAATCTTTTTACGAATAATTTTTATTTATTCAATTACACATTTTCATTGAAAGCAAACATTTTTTTATTTAATTTTATTTTTAATTAAAAATTAAAAAGCTTAATTTTTGCAATTCTGATGCTTGATAGCATTATTTCGGTAATGGGTGTAAAATTGAAAAAAATTTTTAATTAATTCGTGGAATTTGATGATTGAATCCATTTTTCCTTTCCTGTTCTATGTGCTTGATATTTAGTTTGTTTAATGATTGTCAAAGTCATAAACCCGCAAATTTTTGTTTATTATCGCTTATAAAATCTGAAAGTTCAGCAATGAAACGTGAGCAATGTTGTTGTCCACATAAAAAACAATTCTGAGAACTTTCGAACTTAAGCAACAAGTACCAAAAATTCTTTCTTTTTCAAATGGATTATAGTTTTGTAAATTATTCCTACATTCCCTTAAATTTTTTTTTTACAAATTTTAACAGAAGTTATAAAAGTTTTTTAGATATATATGCATACATACTTACAATTTTAAAATTTAAAATTGTTATTGTTGCTTACCTGAAAGAAAATAGAGCAAGAAAATTGTTTTCAAAAATTAATAAAAATAAGAAGAAGAAAATAATTCTCATAAAGATATAAAAATGTATTTTAAATGTTTTATTCAATTTAAATAAAAATACATATCTTATTTTAATATCCTTTATTAAACGTTATTAATTGATATCCTTTAAAGGCCATGCCTCACTATCTTACACAATCGCACGACCTGCGAAAAAATGCTACCCTGATCTGATGAATTGTTATTGTCTTTAGAAAATTTTCATAGACTCCATCATACCAAGGTTGTATTTTCTCAAAGATGGCACATTGTGTAGGATAGTGTGCCTCGGCTTTAAGTAATAATATTAATATTTAGCGTGATAGTAAAGAATAATGGTCTAATTCATAAAAAATATTTTAGGTTTATTACAGGTTTATTTGACAAATTTCCCATAGAAATATGTCAAATAAGCGCTTAAATAAACCTGAATTATTTTTTATGAATAAGGCAGTAAATATTTATCTATTTTTTTTTATTAATCAGTTCAATATGTAAAATTTTTTTATATTAGAAATTTAAATGTTCTTTTAAATTAAATTTCTCTGCCTCTAGGCAATTCATCTACTTGGTTGGAGATCAGTTACGGGCATTAACATCAACTATAAAGCCTGAAATTTTCAATTAAATGGAATACGAGAATTGGGTTTTTCCTGCTGCGCAATTATAAATCTAACACCGGTAAATTCTGCATCTTTTTAACTTTAGTTGTTCGTTGCTGTTTTAATCTTCATTTATGTTCAGGTTAACCCATAATTATATAAAAAAGTACAAAGAAAAAATAATTTTGATTTACAAAATGTTTAAAAAATAAATTTCCATACAAAATTTGTTTGGTAAACATTTTTTAAACCAAAATTACTTTTTTCTGAATAAAGCAATTATTGTTTTATGATAATATCTCGCCAATTTTTAATTCAGAGTACTTAAGAAATATATTATATGAATATGGATTAACAAAATTCACGTTTCCAAAAATTTTGCTTAAAATGAAACTTAATGGAGTAAAGAGATAAAAAAAAACTATTTAACAATATTGAGTTGTGTAAGAATAAATTTCGTATTTGGTACAAGCAACGTACTGATGCGATCCCCCAGGCGATAATATAATTTATGAATGAAACTAATATTTTTCTTACTCCATTATTTTTGTGAATTAAAACCAGTGGCTGAAGCAGCCGCCCATTAAAGTTTATCTTAAACACTATCGCTGTATCACAAGCACACATAATGCACCTTACAAGCAAATGCATCTGAGACATGCATGCTTGGTCAATAGAAAATGCATTGCTCAACCAACCCACTTTTGCTTATGAGCATTTAGTATTGGAACCCACTCAACTCCAAATTATTTTTAGCATGGTTATTAACAATTTCCTTCTCAGGAAATATTGTTAAAAAACAGCATAACAAATTTAATTTTGAGATTAACAGCATGAAGTTGATGGCAAAAGTACATAAGAAACACAAGACAACGAAGATAATAGATAAAAGCTTAGACAAAAACCCGTTTTCATAGCGGGTGTTGGGATAACAGTTCACCTTGTACAAAAATATAAGGCATTGCACAGTGTATGCTATAATTCTCATTCGGTTAGTATAAGGTTAGTATAAGAGCAAATTCTATATTTGCTTTTTTTATCGAAAAAAATTTACTTTCCAAAATAACCTTAAATACATGTGCTTGTAAACATTATTTTACGGCAATATTATAGAAGTGACTCATTGGGAGTTAAAATAGTGAGAAATTGTTTCATAGTAAAAGCGTTAGTTAATTTGATGGCCAATTTTAACCATCATAAATTATGACTCAACAGAACGCCTCTGCACATCTTTTAAGTGTTAATCTGGTAAAAGTGCGTTTATGACAAAAATATTAAAGCAATAGAAATATAAAAAGTACGTGACATGTACGTCAAAATATGAAATATTAAAAATTTATTTAGTATACTTTAAGTTGAAGAAAAAGAAAACAGCCTCATATCGATGCTGAAATGCAAAACCACGTAACTAACAAAAAAAAATCAGAATTATATCGAAATACTCGTACATGTTTCTACAAACTTCTAAACCATTATTATAAAAATGAAATGAATTAAAAATGAAAATAAAGAAATTTTCTTTCCCTTAGTCATTTGAATAATTTTATTTAGTTTTTTTTCACTCTACTATAAAATTTAAAAAAGTGTAGTTACGTGCTTTTGCATTACAGCTGACGATATAATAAACTAACACTCAGATGACAAACCGTGAAAGAAAAAATTTAATTATTTCATGCATTTGTAAACACTTCATAGACTTACTTGTCAGTCAAAGTTATCATAATGCTAAAATTATTTTGATTAGAGATATGCTTGGGCTTTTTTACCTGCGACATTTACATTTTATGATGGGTGGTTTTTTTAAATAATCGCTAAGATTAAGCATTTTAAGATTGTAGAAGCCGCTTGGCTTAAAAAAATTCCGTACTTGCCGTACTATTTGATAAGTCTTTGGCTTTATTTGAGTATGTAAGGCTTGATAATTAGTTGGAGTGCACCCCAGTAAAAAAAAGACATGGTGAAGAAGTTATGACAATGTAGAACATGCGATTCGCAAGTAGTGCGATTTCGCATCATCTCTAATGATTTTTATATAAGCTTGTCATTTGCTTGTCTTTTACGACGCCTAATCAGGGAATCGGAGGCAATGTGAAGAAAAATGTTCCTTTTGGCGTTCTATATAAAATTTTCTTTCCATTTTCTTTCTTTTTATGCAAATTTAAACGCAAATTATTCTTTTCAGTTAAACTTATGTTAATAGTTATAAAATTTTATATGAATATTAGTTCAAAAAATTTCTTTAAAAAAATCGATTTTTTTAAAGGCATCGTGAGTCTTTTCTAAAAAAAATTTTCCATGACAAAAATTATAATTTTTTGAAAATTAATATGGAAATAACAATTAAAAGAAAAATCACAGTTGCTCATGTGGGTGGTACAAGTACATTCATGTTTAACCAGCAAAGACACAAACCAGAATTTATAACATATCACATACATAACATATCACTGTTAGTTATTTAACAGAAGTCGCTAGAGGGATTAGGAATCCTAAAATTTGGAACTGAAACGCGAGCAATAAAAAAATTATAGAAAAATTGCTCTCAGAGTTAATTTAATGAATTCATAATACCAGCATGTAGGAAATTAGATTTAGGAGAAAAAAAAATTTCTATGAGAAGACAGTTGGCAATTATGGTCATATTACTGGCGTGCTGCACTATAAAAGAAAGTTAGATTCAAGAGCCCTGAATGCGACCCAATTGGTAACTGTGCTGAAATCATTTTAAAAATTACAAAATATGTACATTAGGGCGGGTCGATTTGTATGGAGGCAAAAAAATCGCTCAAATTACAAGGAGAATCGTATTCTAGGGATCAAAATAAGAAACTTTGCCGAAGGAACCATACCTCTAAAATGTACTTTAATGTCTCGACTTTTGATCCGAAGGGTCAAATTTTGAAAAATCTCACTTTGACCCATTTAGAGTTCCTCAATCGAGTCAAAATGTATGACCGACCTTCACTAATTTTGGAGGGCCGACTCACCTATTCCAGTGGCACACCCTCTGGAACCACCCCTGGGGGGTTCCCCATAGAGAGCGTGCGAAATTGCCCAGACTTGAAAGCAAAAAAGACTTCAAACAATATTTTTTTTTATTTTCTTTTCTATTACTAAGTAAAATTAATTTTTTCATTTCATTCTGACTAAATAAATTTCTAAAGAGAAAAATAAACTCCAAAAACAAAATAGCCATTTCGATGATTTTTTCTTGTAAAAATTTTACCCTTCGGATCAAAAGTCGGGACATCAAAATACATTTTAGAGGTATGGTTCCTTCGGCAAAGTTTCTTATTTTGATCCCTAGAATACGAATTTCCTTGTAATTTGAGCGATTTTTAAATCGACCCGCCCTAATGTACATATATCAAAATCAAAATATCAACTTCCCATCCCTGTTAAAGTCACTTGCACTTTTTCTTTAGAAACTGGTTTTTCGCTTTTTAACTCCTTTGCACACTAATCCACTTTAAAAGATTTAATTATAGTTTCAACGAATGCAAGACTTAAAATATTTATAGTCTACAAGATAAAATTAAATTTTTTTTTTTTGGAGTTTGTATGCAAAATCAAAGATCTTTGGCAAATTGGTGCAATACAACATATTTTACACAAAAGTAGTTTTTGTACTCATATTATTTATTTATTTATTATTCCTCTAGGAATTTCAGCAATAATTGTAATTTTTCTTTTTTATTTTATTTTTTGTAATTTTGTTGCGAACTAGCAAACAACTTTAAAGTGTCATTGAGTGGTTGTTATAAGTAGGTGCTGGGCTGCACTTGTAACAGTCGACTTCTCTATCCAGCAGCAGCAGTTGCAGCAGCCGCGGCAGCAGCAGCAATGGCACCAATACGAGACATCCATACATTCCCACAATCATCATAAAATCTTTTTCAAGTGCCTCTCTTTACTTTATTTCTATACTGCAAAATTTTATTTATTTTTATTTTTTTTTCGCGTTCTTTATTCGTTTACAAAAACGAAGATATATATCAATATTCTGTCTGGATATTGCACTTGTCTTTATTTGCTTTATGATTATTAATATGTAAGAGCTGCAACATGTATGGGACAGTAACAATGCACATTCTGTAGGAGAATTTTTTTCTCCATACAGTTCAAATCGAATAAAGGAATAAAAATCCTTTTCTTTTTTGTGGGAAAGAGATAAGCTGTAAGACACTTGTGAAATTACAAAATGTGCTTATTAAAATGTATATTAGATGTGAGCGCCGAAACTTTTATACTCTGCATTAATATATGAAAAAAATAGTTCTACTAATTTTTTATGCATAATTGATATGGCACAAAAGATCCATCAGGTGTAGCAGTGCCAGTCTTTGGACCAGATTCTTCCCTTTATTCTATTCTATACATAATTTATGACTTTATTTCTTATTTTTTTTATATGAATTCTTTTATTAGACCTCTTTCAAACACGTCAGGTTTGACTCGTCAAGTCTTGAGTTTTTAGGAGAGAAAAGAAAAGATAATAGAGGGGAGGTACAGACTTGACCGTACCAGTCAAGTTTGTTTTTTCGTTTTGTTTTGTCATTCGTAATACTCTACGACAACGCAAATTGATGAAGCAAACTTGACGGTGTGTAAACACAAATGCAGGTTCAAAAGAAAATTTATCAAAAACTGATCAGGTACACCTGACGTGTGTGAAAGAGCACTTTGGCATTCAAATATTTAATTCGAATTTAACTTCGAATGTTTGTGAATCGAATCATTTGTGGAACAGCAAATAAATATTTTGAATATTTCTCGTTTTAATGGTAAGTACGTAAACACTTTGTAATGTGTTCGGCTGATTGTACGGACCAGAGAATGACGAGTACTAAAAAAAAAATATACATAGATATATAGTCTTTATTTTAGCAACTGTAGCGCAAACAATTAGCACGCTCATATATTTTCTATCAAGCAACTATGACTATAGCCGATTCCAACTTACAAGAGCAAATTAAATAAGCTTCAACTAAAAATCAAACGCATTGACTTTCTCTAATATTTATAGTCGGAGTATGCTTATAGTCACGCTATGGATATTTAATCGGACAAAAAAAATATACGCTTGATACTCGGTATATTTTGTCATCATTCGCCACCGTATACATTAGTGTTGAGCGATACTGCGATTTTTTAATAATGTTGCTCCTTGTGAACGTGATTTCTAAATCGCTGATTCCTTTAAACTGTGACTGTGATCACAGTTTAGCAGTATTTTGTATGTAGCAATTCTGTTAATTTGACAAAATCTAATAAGAAGAGCAGCAGTGAAATTAAACAGTGACTGCGATCACGGTTTAACACGTTTCAGCTCTTCTGCTTTAAAAGGAATTATTAGTATTGGTATTTTGATAAATACTAATAAGTAGAGCGACAAGAACAAACAATTAGCAATCAACCCCATCCAAATATTGAGAATTGTCGTATAAGAGGCAGAGAGACAGTAAAGTTGCAAATATAAAAAAGTGAGAGCTATACATAGTTGCCAGAAAAGACGATTTAACACTTTGAAAGAACTATATTTTCAAAACCTGTTACTTAATAAATTCAGTCACAGTTGCGATTAGTGATTTTTCAATCGTTGTGAAAAAGTAACAGGTTTCGAAAAATTGCTCATCTCTAGTATAAATACATTTATGTATTTAAAATGGAATCGAAAATATGTGGGTGTGGGTGCAGACATACACCCACTGGCTGTTTGAAAACATGCTTTATTTGTGATGTAAATAAAATAGCCCTGTATATACGCATGCGTAGCCGATTAATAGTCAGAGTACTTTTATAATCACGCGTATGATTGCAGCTCAGTAGTCTATAAATTTTAGTTATAGTTTAAAAAATTTATATAAAGATAGTTTTTGGATGTTTATAGTTATACGTATTAGTTTTTTATTTTTAGCTTTACGCATTCATAGTTGCTTTTGACGGTCAATACACAAAGAGTACTTAAAACGATACTTTTGTCATTCTCTGGTAGGGACATGTGTTTCGAAGTAATACCCAATAATTAATTAAAAATCGATTTTGAATTTTCTTGGTAATTACAAATTATTATAAATGAAATTTATTTGCTGGTAGTTAAGTATTCTCTATATGCATTTCATTATCTTATGCACAGACTTTCAAAAACCATTTGAGAATTTGTGCCTGTAAATTTCACTTATAGAATTATAACAGTATGTCGAATTATAAATTTCTGGAATTAATGTGTTTTTTTTCTATTTTGTTATTTAATGAATTTTAAATTGTGAAAATTTTAAACTCATATTAAATTCTAGCTAAATATATTTCGCCAAGTCACAAAGTGTTCTATTGCGTCATATTGACATAATGTACTAAACTTTTTGTTTATGAGTTGACCAATTATTCATCACATGTGCTGTTTATCTTTTCTTTTGTTAAATCGCAAAACTCTTAGTGGTTTATTCCGAGAACTGACGAAAAAATGTTGTGACTACTTACAAAAATTTATTTAGGTTTCTTTTGAGCAAGCAAATCGCTAATAATTATGCCCATTAAATGCTGTTTAATGAGGTTTCATATTGTTTGCTCCTAAAAATTTAAAAAAAAAAGAAATAAGGAAACCAGATGTACTCGTATAAACTTAATAAAAAATATTTATTTTCAAAAAGGGCTCTATGAAATATAAGATAATTATCTTCTATTTTTTATTGTGACTATTTGCTAAAAAATTCGTCATCAGAAAAGAAATGAACTGCATTTTAATTCTCTACGGAAAAAAGAACTGCTCACAGACGTATTTCAAATTGTTTTAATTAATGACAAAAAAAAATTTAAAAGAAAAATATGTTGTGGCAAAATGCAAATGTCAGCGTTTAAACATTAAAAGGAAAACTACAACATACTCGTACATCTGAAGCAAAACATGAACTCATAACCAAAATATTACACAGGAAATTACAATTTTCCTAAAAATAAAACAACATAAAGTAAAAAATAGAAATATGTTATGAAAAAAAGTGAAATGAAAATGAGCCATCAGCATCATCATCATCTTTGTGAACTATTTCTGGAATAAAAACTATTAAAGTCGGCGGAAAAAAATCAGCAAGAGCAGAAGAAAAACCAAAACCTAAGAAATTATTACAGACACAAAGATACTGAAATTAAAACTCTGAATTTTTTTATTTTTATTTTTTGCAGTTGAACTGCTTGAACTGGCGTGTATGCACTTTAGTTTTCTTATATGCATTTTTTTCATTTGGCGGCGGAGAACTTTAAATTAGCAATAAATGTTTTTTCTGTGAGCAGGGCTCCCCTTAATGGGAATTCGTTCCCAAGGTTGGAAATTAAAAAAAAAATTTTATGTCAAAAAATGTCTTTTAATGTCCGTTATAAAATATTGTGCCATAACCTCCAAAAAGCTTAAGCGACATAATTTTCGAACTTAATAGTGTTTTGACATAAAACGATCATGTGCGTTCGTAAATCGTAATCGATTTTAGGTTAAGCTTTTTTTAGCGGTTATGGCTCAATATTATGGGAAGGGAATTTTAGGATATACAGTGGCTTGTGATTATTCCTTTGCCGATATTTATTGATAAAACTAGTGCTGACTGTTATTTAACATAAACTGAACATCTTTTACTGATCCAATTGGTGCAAAACTTAGCACATGCATTAAGCTCTCGTAATAACACAATTTCGAAGCTGAACAAGTGGGCGAAGCCACCCCCATTACACAGAAAAAAGATTTTCTTGCGATAATCACATTTAATTGAAACAAAACCAATTATAGCTTTGTTTAAAAATTTCCTTTATTGCAGGAAAATTAGTTTTTTATGAAAGATGTAATATTACATTTCTCGTTCTTCTATTTGACCGATTTTTACGAAACTTGACACACATTCTGAGCTCTAAAAAATATTAAATCTCGCATTTTAAAAAGTGAGCATGGACACATCCATTAATATTTAATATTATATTTAACGCGGTTCTACTTTATGAATTTTTACGAAACTTGGCACGCGATGTTGAATTACTGAAAGTGGGTGGACATGAATACTTGCAAAATTGGAAGTGACCACGCCCCTGTAACTACAAAATTGGCATTAAAATTTAAAACATAAAACTTAAAAAAAAAATTAAGCCGACTTTACAAATAAGCACTCAAAAGTTAAAAATAATTTAGAATCACACTTTGCCCAAGTAGATGATGAAGTGCTTGGTGGCACAGAAAAATTCAGCATTTTCTCAGCCAAGTCAAAATTAGCTTTTCTTGCTTTCTTTAGAATTAATCAAATATTTCATTCTATTATAAGAATTGAAAAATACTGAACTTGAGCTTAATTAAGAAATTATTCGTATATAAGAAATTTTCTTTCCGTCAGTCAGAAGTTTCTTGTATTTGATTGGAAGTAACACATATATTAAATCATAGGGGATTTCGGGTATTTTTAAAATTTTTTAGGGAACATTGAAAAAGTTATCTGGCAGCCCCTATCTATGGTAGGTAATTTATTATTTATAGGTTGTTATTTCTTTTGGTAGTTTGTTTTCGAAATACATTAAAAATAGATTCATGTCAGAGTTGTCACGCTTGAAAAATAGTTCCAGCACCAAATACCCGGCTGTAAAAACAAACAATAGACTGTCATAGAGGTGGCAGGCCAAAAAGTTCGTTACTTTTTGAATGATATACAGGTTTTTGGATAATAACTCATTTTATTTTTCAACATAGTCACCTTTGAGCTCTATACACTTTACCAATAAGTGTGAAGATCAATTCATCGAGTAAGTACGCAAGGTATAAACAATTTGGAGAAATGTTGAACAAAGTATAAAGTATATATAAAGATATATACATCGACTTAAATACGTTTTAAGAAAATATTGCACGCGATATTTTTTATTCTTCATTTACATGGCCCTCATTTCATACTGAAATTAAAGGTTTTTTTTTAGAAAAAAAAGGTTCACTGCAACCAAACTCTTCATCCTTCGCGAATAAAACAAAAATGAAAACAAAGAGAACAGGTGAAACTATTAAGTCATGTTTTAGACTCGGCATATTTTCTTGAAGCAATTCTCTTCAATTCTCTTTTAAAACTGCTCGTTTGCTTACAATTCAATTAAATTTTCTTATTGCTTTAATGCAGCGAATGAAATAACAAAAGATATTTGAAGTACTTAGAGAGAGAGAAGTAAGCAAGCAAGAATGTACCCCTCTCTTTTCTTCTCTTCCTATATCTGAATTGTATTTAAAAAAAATTTTTTAAACTCTAGAAAATATGAATTAGTGAAAAATTCTTACTTCAAGTTCTTTAAGGGATATGCCCATTGTGGCCAAACCCTTCTTCAAGGCTAAAGAAAAAAAAGAAGAGATGTGTCTTAGGACACCCGGTTATAGCTATGCTGCTTAGCTATATAAAACAAACTTAATGTGTTAAATAATAATGCGATAAAATTATATTAAATGATGATGTCAAATTCGCCGCAAATATTTCCAAACGTTTCCATTTATTTGCCATTATTTTTTTTTTCTAGCGGAGTACGATTAATTTAATGTACTGTTTGTGGCCGGCGGCGGCTGTTAGCCGGCTTACAGCCAATCGGCTGTGCTCTCTGGTTTGTGCTCATGCACAAAAACAATACAAAAACAAATTGAGCAATGCTTCTCATTGTTTTTGTTTCACTCACTTCAACAACGAAGCAAAACAAAATCAAACAATATGTTTCGTCTATTTTCTTACTCTGGCTTTAAGTACAAAGAAATTAAAACATAAGTAAATTTAGACTGTAATAGTGTTGATTATTTTTGTTACGAAAATCACATCCTAATTCCTGTATCGCGCAATAAAGAGCATAGCTATAATAAAGACAACAAATGAAAAAAAAAATTTAAGATATACTGCAAATGCAGCTTAATAGTATACAATAGTTGTTTTTATATTCCTTTAGGTTTGATTCGCTGAAGAAGAAGGGTTTGGTTACAGTAATAATTCACGTATTCCATTTTCAGTCAAAAAAGTTGTATATAAGGATGATGTTGGCATTAGCTGGCAGCGCATACACTGTGTACCGAAAACAAGAATGCTTGTTATGAAGCTGTAACGGACTTCGAAAATATCATATTTATATTGTATTCCTCAAAATACTATCCTTGGATGTGTTCTAATTTTTAAGAGACATTATTTCCCTTGTTACATCAAACCGCCATAGAAAACTAGTACGCAGGTTACATGAAAAAGGAATTTTCTTATCCTTCACAGCGCTATTTATATTTAAAGAATTAAAAAAGATAGATTAAGAATATTCTTTGTTTGAAATTTTTTTTAATTTTAACACAGTTTTTTGCGTTTTTAATTTCTGTGGCCGTTTAAATTCTTCCACATGGTTTTTTATGTCTACAAAAGTTTTATTTGTATTAAAAACAATAACAGCAACACATTTAAATTCTACAACAACAACAACAACAAAAAACAATATTAAATCAACATTGCTGCTGAAATGAACAAATTATACGAGTACAAACTACTACAAATAAAACACAAAACAAAAGAATAGAAAAAAATAAAACCCAAGAGGACGAAACGAAGTCAACACATCATGCTTTAAATTAAGGAACAACTTTGAATGCAAGAACGAGCAAAGTTATACAAATTAACTCGGCACTATACAAACTTACATATGTATATTGCACAAATGAAGTCTATACCACAATTTAACTTTAACTTAATTTCAACAGCAACAACGTCATCATCTACAAATGCAGCAGAGCCATTTAGCGTTTCATCTACTCTAACCTTTTGTGGCAAAAGAGGCAAACAACTTAGTGTTACAATGCATAGTGCTAAGTTTTTTAATCAACACTTACTTTTATCTTATTCACTGACGAACTCTTTCACCCACCGCTGCCTTTTTTTTTGGAACAAATTGCAGCATCTTTTGTTTCAACGGGGCAACGCAAAGAAGTAAGAAGTAATAGGGGGTTTCAAGATGTTTTTTTTAGAACTTTAAATCAGTTGCAGCATATGATAAAATTTACTTTATAGTGAAGCTGGCGGAAGTTGTAACACCGAACAGCATATTGCTTCCAGACCACAGTAGGTGTAGGCTTCTTCACATCGCGGTACACAAAAATCTCGATATCGAGGGAATATCTGTACCCTAATCAACCATCTACCTTGCAGCGGAAGCAGAAATTACTCTATAGCAACCTGATTAATGAACATATTTTGGTCATCTTTTAGAAGATGAGCTGTCATTATCAGTTCTTACTATTCCTCTACTTATGTATGTATTCGGTTATAGTACGAAAAAAAAGTTGATTTTCTCAAAACACTTCGAAGTGTTTCCATTACGCTTTTTTGTTGTGGGGGATACAAATTTTCGAAATTAATTTGATTTTATTATTAAGGCAGCACACTTTATTATTTCGATTAGTAAATTTTTCACTCACTTAGATACATATAAACAATTTATAAATACAACTATTGTGGTTTGAGTATTGTTGCTTTTTCCTGACGTTTTGCCAGCAACGCAGTGTTGCATTGACAAATTTCGACACAATTTGCAGCAAATCAAGTCATTTGAAATAATTTGCTCATATGAAAAGTGCATGGGAAGTCAATTCACAAATTACTTAATTTGGGAGAATGTTTTGATCTAAATCACCTAAATGGAAACGTACTATAAGTATGCAACGTTTTCTATATACAACCTGAAACTCCCTAATATATATAACATTTTTTTCTACATCTTACAATTCGCATGAAACATTATTACATTCAACGTTAAAGTTGTATTTATACGCCCGTTCCTTTCTGAGTTTACTCAGGCTTCCATAGTTTGTTTGCTTCACTTAATTCGGGGGGTCATTTGGGTACTTTTCGCTACTATATTCAGTTTTTTTCTTGGTTAGCGCAGTTTCTACGGTTTCTCTATTAAATGAATTGTAATCATTTCTTTTTTTTTTTTTTTTTTTTTGTTATCAGATGAGACATTTTTATGCATAAATTACTTAAAAGTTTTAATAAAAAGTAATTAGTATTTTAATTTTTAATTAAGCAAAGTTAATGCACTCTTTCTTTTTATTGTCATTATCAACGTATTTAGTAGAGTTTTACTGTGCAATTACTTTTCATTTTATTTGAATTGAGGGATCATTTGTGCAACTTATTTGTGGCTGTGATTGTTTTTCTTAATGATGGCATTTAGTTTTAAGATTTCGTTGTTTTTTTTTTGGAGTTTAATTCAAAGGGTATGTGCTATATGTAATACAAATATAAGAGTCTTAAAGAATCGTAGCTTAAATGTATATAACGGGTTTTCCAATAGGCACTTTCATAGTGAAGTTTATTGATATATCGGCGGCAAATCTATTTATAGGGACTAGGACCATGCTAATAATAATTAGATTATGCAAAAGGAATAGAAAGGGTCTTCCAATTAGGGACTTGTAGACTTCGAGTTTTAAGTGCGGGCATATTATTGAAGCTATATCAGATGAATTGACTGTCACTTATTTACTCCGGATGTCTGCAGCATTGAACAACACGTACAAATTATGAAATTGCTTTATAAAAATGGGTTTTATGTATGCACAACATTTTGCGCACTTCGCCTATTTTACTGTCGCCATAATCGTTCTACCGAGAGGACTATTCGCAGTGGAAGAGTAGAACAGTTCAGTAAACAATCGACCAGTAATCCAACGGAGACCAAACAAGAGATCTGCTGGAAATATCGCAGCTGTCCGTTAGAGTGTGCAGGAGAATCTGAAACAGTAATTTCTGCGTAGCTCTAAATGCTAATGGGCGTGACTCCGCCCTTTTTTTTAATGAAAGATTGTTCTATTTTAGAGCTCAAGGTGTGTGGGTGGCAAATTTTGAAAAAATCGGTTAAGTAGAGCCACGTAAAATATAATAATAAATTTTAATGGGCGTAGCCCCGCCCATTTTTTTAAACTTTAAAATTATATATTTAAAAGAACCAAAGGTGTTTGCTAAATTTCGCAGTAATCAAATAACTAGAATATCATAGAATCAAATAAAAAAATTGTGGGCATGTTCCCGCCTTTTTTGCAACGGGACCAATTGGAAGCTATAAGCGCTCATACAAAAAACACAATTTACAATCGGCCTAAAATGTAACGAGTTATGAAGTAACAATGTCCAAAAAAAAAATGCAGAGGAATTGATAACCTCCTCCTTTTTTTGAAGTCGGTAAATAAAAGAGAGAATTCAAGTATATCGTACCATAACCGCCAAACAAGCCTAAGCGACACAATTTTTGAATTTCAATTTTTAACAAAAATCGATTACTTACGATCGTAGATATACGATTTTCGTTAAGAAAACGAAATTAAAAAACATATCGCTTAAGATTTTCTGGTGGTTATGGCTCGATATGCTACTTGATTGCTTTAGTTTTTTCTTAATTTGATATTTCTTGCCACGAAACAACAATAAGAAGACCTCTTGTTTCCATTTGTTGTAGAACACACAAAAAATTACTTAATTACAAAATTCAACTCCTAAAGCAGTGAACAAATAATTCGCTCTCACTTTCACTTGCCTACCAAAAAGGCTTAGAAAAGAAATTTATAGCCCAAGCAATATTTAATAAATCATTCTGCTATTCAACACATAAACACTTCACAACACAGAATATTATTTTGGCCATCGGAATCAAACTCGTATAAATAATTGATATGCATGATTTGAAAAGAATTATATCTATGTACATACATACATATCGCTGCCTTAATATAAAAAGGCCCTAACTCATAATTTTTTTTCAATCTGATTTTTTTTATATTTCGATAGAATATCATCTAACGATACTCAATGAAAAAAATTATAATGAGTTAGGGCCTTTTGATATTAAGGCAGCGATATGTATGTATGTATTTTCATTTGTGCGCTCCACTCAAAGTACAATTGTACTCGTAGTACGGAATTAAAAGTGAAAATAAAACTGCAAAATTGCTAGAAAATAAAATTAAAATAATAATATTCAAATTGTGACAAGCTGACAAACCCTCAAGAAGACGCACAGTCAAAGTTAAATCAATTACTGTGTATAAAATGCTTCATTTAATTGCATTGATTGATGATGGCGATGACGAATCAATAACAGCAGCTCCTCGCATTGCCATCCAGCCCACTTTGCATTCCCTGGTATTTTACTTATTCTGGCATAATTGATGATGATGAAGCAAAATGCTTGTTTTTTTTCTTTCTCTCTTCTGCATTTTGCCTTTAATTCTCACAAACAATCTTTAATGTAAATTATTATTGAAATCTTCAATGTTGCATTATACACAAAATATCAATCAATGAAAATTTACTCGTTATTGATTTATATGAAGAAAAAAAACACAAATTTAATTAAGCAAACAAAAGAAGTTAAAGTAAATTGTTACAAAGCAAAAATTAAAAAAAAATGTATGTAAAAAGTAACTCAAAGAATATTTAAAATGTTTTTCAGCTGAAATCAAAAAAAAATTGCGTTAAAGAAAGTTTATTTTATTATCTTTGACTGTGAGATATTATAGTAATTTTTGATTCTTTTGGAAGGACTCCCGATGCCATTATGCATGAAATATAGAATAGTTTTTTTTTTATATAAAGAGAAGTAACACTCATAAAATGAATGCCTGGTGTTAAATTCTTTAGGAAAGGGATAGTTATGGAGAAGACAGTTGGTGAAGGAAGAGATAGAGCAAGGCTTTATTCTGGAAAGCTTTATTTTAAATGGAATGCAACTCTCATGTATGGGCCGGCGCTTAAAAGTCTATTTTGGGGTTGCTCGGTCTCGTAGGGTATCCAACTCTATTGATTCATTGGAGCATCGACGCAAGTTCTATCCAAGTTCTATCGTTTCTACAATGGAATGTGTTCTAATGAAATTAGGGAACTTTGTTACTGAAACCCGAAAATTTTTACGCACAACACGTGCTTCATTCAGGGCACATCCTTTTGTGATTGATTGGCGAATAAATCGCAATACGCATTACAGAGAGAATTAATTTTTTAGCCATACTATTCGTATATGGGACGAATTACCTGCGGAAATCACTACTCCCTCTATCCTCCTCTTCATAACCTGTATTCCTAGTCTAGCGCAATGCATTGCACGAGTAGGGGTTATCTCCTGAGTGCTGGTCCTGCTAAAAAGAAATCAAAGCTGTGTTTGGTAGCATTTTATTGATTATTTTACTTTACACAATACAACAGACGAAAGAGGGCGATCTGATGTTACATTAAGATTAGTATCGGCTGAAGTGAAAATATTCGGAGAGTATGCGAAATATCAAACTTCCCATTACTTTGGCATAATTTGAATCAGTAAGAATCGAAAGCATGGCTTATGCTTGCGTCTTATTCGCATAGACCTGCGACGTAGGAAAACTTACAAGAAAAATTCTAACGGATTCAAATCGCACGATCACCTCCAAGTGAGATGAACAGGCCCTCTTGCAAAATATCCAGTGTAGAATGAGCTGTATGATAGGCGCCGCAAACCTGGCCAAGTCTCATTTCGTTGGCATACCTGTAATTCAACTTTGGCCAAACAAAGTTGGTGGTCATCGACGTGTAGTTCTACACTGAGAGAAAAAAGACTTTGCAAAATCTACAACACCTGTGACCAACATAGCAAACCACTTTAACACTTTTTTTAACAACGCTAGTTGTCAACTTCTATATGGAAGTGTTTGAACTGACCTTGTCAACTTTTGGTTTTTGATAACGCTGTTTGATCAACTTTTACACACTCGCTGCCAATACTTCCTTGTCAAATTGTTGTCTACAATTTCTAGCACAAGCGTTAGTGATACACTTTTGACAAGGAATGTGATCATTTCGAGCAAGAATGATGTACATATGGGTGTAGAGACGGTCAAATGGGCGAAATACTCCAGACTTTGTCATCCAATTATCAATATTTTTTTAATTTAAAACATTTTCATGTGTAGTTGAACTTTATATCTGTGGTGTTTTGGAAAAGCAGAGTGCAAAAATGTCAGTAAATTCGACAGTTGCGGCTTCAACAATATGGCCGCCATCAACATTCAAAATTGTCAAGTCCCTATTGGAAGACCCTTTATATACCATTTGTATACTTTCATTATTATTATTAGCCTGGTCCTAGCTAGACCCCATAAATAGATTTTGCATCCGCTATAATATCAATAAATATTACTATGACTGTTAAGTGGGTAACAGTGCTCTGTTAACTGCCAAATGGGCTCTGCTAAAGATATTGGTTTTTGTCTCTGCTAGTCAAAACTAACTTTTTCTGCGCACTTATTTCTTTCTAAACATGCAATACATCGTTTCGAATATTAAACAAATTTTTAATGGTTTCCTGTATTATTTATAATCAAACTAATAACAACAAAATTAATTATCATATGAATGAATCACTTTAAATGTCTGTACTATCCCATTTAAATTATTATTATTATTTTTATATAAACTTACATACTCGTACATACTTTTAAATGTGATAAAATTTATTGAAATTTCAAATTCAATTGACAGTTGTTTTATTTTTTTTTTTAAACTCCAGATAATTTGTGGCTTTTGCTATGTCGGTTGCTTGGCCTCGTTGTGTGTGCACTTCATATTTTTGTGATTCTCATTTCTAATCTTCTTAAAGGTCAATTTGTTGAATACAAATTCGTTTTCTATCTTAGCAGTTGTATTGATTTTGTTCACTACAATCGATTAAGTTTCTTTACAAGTTTTTCTTTTTCTATCCGGGTCAAGTGACGAGTGTGTATTTGACAATAACCCTAATGAATAATAAAAAACACTTCATATTACTAACTCTTGAATGATGGTCAATTAAATAGAATATAGATTTCAAGTGTAGGAATAGATTTTATGAGGTTTTTTTAATTTTTATTTGCTATTGAAGTGTTAAAGATAAATTCTTCTACACACAGACAAATTTCATATTAAAATCTACGAGAACAAAAGGTTTTTTCTTTATATGTTTTTCATGTTATCATTTACAATAATCTTCAAAGAAAATTTTCGCTTTTGAAATAACTTTATTTCATGTTAATTGAACATGAATCAAAGTTATTTCAAGTTGAAACAACATGAATTTGATACTGAAATGACACAAAGAACATATGTGTAGTATTTGAAATTGGCACCACTGAAATATTTTATCTGCACATATGTGATGTAATATCAGGTGTTTATGATGTCGCTGCCGCTTTCAAAATAACTAAGAATGAATGAATGAATGAATGAACTGAGTCAAACGGGAAACACAGGACACTGCGACTAAAGTAGATCTATTGTATCCTTAAAAAACCTTCGCGCAGTAGTCACCTTGTCGTGGTGCCGAGGCTTATGGTTGCAATGACCTAACAGGCCATGCTGGCTGGGAATTTCTCCCTGGAAGATCCAACCATGGCGGAAGGACTTGGGGGAAGCAACTGACCAAGGACTACTACCCCTTAATCCAAGGTGTAATGCGACCCGCTCCTATTGGATGAGTTGCACCCGGGAGTAATTATGCTGTATTATAGCGAAGCCTTCCCGATACCTGTCCGCCTCGGGAAGTAACTGTAGACCCCTCATGCTAGACAGGGATATGTCACAAGTGGGAATGAAAGGCAAAAATAAAAATAAAACTAAAGCAATCAATAGCGGGAACATCACTGCTACGGAGCAAGACTCCCTGGACCGAGTACGAGTAAGGGTCACAGGAGCTCACCTCCACGAACTATTACGAAACAAAACACTGGATGCAGCAGCTCACTTCCACGTAGAGTTGTTGGAAGTAGGGGACCTCCCCCTATCGCAGTTGTTGGCAGGATTGGAACACCAACTCCGATCAAGGAAGGGATTGCCTCATCAGTAACGCTGACAATTGCACAGGGGGGACAGGTCGCACCTACATCGTGCATAACGCTCGAGAAAAGGGCCAACCTGGAGGGTTGGATGATCCTCTGAGGAAGGACTCAGTGGAGCAGGCGTCAGGTGGTGCTTACGCTTTTTGGCACAGGGTTTATCACCTGAAGAAGCGAGAGGTAAAGCTCTGGAGAGGAAGAGCACTCAAGGCCATACTAGACTAGAAGCTATTACACCTCCAGAAAATTGTAACAAACGCAGGAGGACAGTTGGAAACAATATGTCAACATCTGCGTTTGTTGGAGAAGGCGCTAAAGCGTCTAGTTACGCCAAAGTGTTCGAAGGGTTGAGGGTCGCAATTCTCCATGAGGACTTCCCACAGGCCTCATTATCAAGTGAGGAGATAATTCAACTTGAGGAGGCCATCGTGGATGAGTTATTAGAGGGGGAGAGACCAAACCTCAATTCAAGGGCATTCACTTTCGTCCAGGTATGCTCATAAAAAACTGCGGTAATAAGCAGGCACCATCACGGTGTATCTGCCATAGAGTGCGGGGTAGGACTCCAAAACAAATAGGAAGCTCTAAGCTCCTTTCTATTTTTTTCCCCCTATTGCAATGGCATTGAGGCGTTATATCTTCTTATTGTGATTTGTTTGGGTGTATCAAGAATATTTTTTATCTAGACCGCTAAAAAATTTAAATTTTCGTTAAGAAATTTTTGTACAAAACATTTTCCTTACAAGCCTGAAACTTTGTCTCATTTACTAAACCGCTTGGGTAACGTATTACAACTACCATGAGTTGCCTAAATTTTAAGTTTATAAAAATCGCCTATAAATGCAGTCAAGTAAGAATTATTATTTGACAAAATACTTACCATAAACCAAACAATCGCACCCTCACCCACATTCAAAGAAAAAAAATATATATAAAAGTTGCAGTTCAAAACTATAAAGATGAAAATTGCACAGCTGGTGTCCCATATTTTTCATTGATTCATAATGTTTGTTATTCGGTTCCTTCTTGCATTCGTTCATTCATTCATTCATTCATTTATGGTGTTTCTTTATATTTTTGATTTTATTAGTTTTTGTCCCAACTACACAGAAAAGAAAAACCAAACAACATAAACAATTTGTTTAGTGTGCTGTTGTAGTTTAATAAATCTAAATAAGTGCTGTAGAAGTGTTAAATTTAGATTCATGCATTCTGTGGTTGGTATTCCATTCAATTCATTGATATTTCCCAGCTAAGAGCAATATTAGTTTGTAGTTTCTTTGAATAAAACAACACACACAAAAAAATATTAACTAATAGGGTCGTAGTTTCTGGGTTGTTGTTGCTGTTGGTATTGTTGCCTTAGTTTTTCCTTCCCAATTTGTTTCCCTTTTGTTCTCTCTTATTGCCATTTATGCATATACAAACATACACATATTATTATTTTTTCTTCCTCCTGGAACACTATTAAAGCTCTCAAATGATTGTATCTGTGGTTGCATGCATAATTTCGTTTATTCCTTCATCTACATTTTCCTTACGTATCTCTAGTATTTTAGAATTTGTAACTGCTTGCCTCACTGTCTGTATATCTATCTGACTATGCAATTCTGTCCGATTTTTTACTTTATCATTTTTTATTAGTTAACAAATCACTTGCCATAAATTTATTTTTGATTTTTTTTTTACACAAACTATAAAATTGAGAAAAGAAAGCAAAATATTGTTTATTATTATTGTTGTTTATTTATACGAAAATATGCATATTTTTTGAATTACTAGAAAAACTAATAGAAACACAAACCAAAACGAAGATGTTTATTAATTTTTTTTTGTGCGAACAGAAAAATTTAAATTCCTTAAAGTAATTAAAGAAAAAAAATTCCTCTTATAAAACCAACACAAGTGCACTCTGCCACAGAATATCCTAAAAATATTTTGTTATAAATAGAAAAAAAAAACAGTGACAAATTAAGTTTCAAATTTCATGTTAATTTGTAATAAATATTCCCAATATTCAAATTTAACACATTTGGCAATTAAAAAAAAATTTTTTTTATTTATTTGTATTTTTATATATTTATTGCAATTTTCTGGACAATTATCTGTATTTGAGATTATTCTTAATATAAGACATTAGCTTTAGTGCAACACACATGCATTAGTCTAGGTATAATAAGTTTTTTTTTTAAGTATAAGATATTATACTTAATATACGACTCTATTATTAGCAAATAAAATAATTTATTTTTTATATAAAAGATATATTAAAACAATAGTCTGGCGTTATTCTCAATTTCAGCTTAAAGTCTTACTATAAGACTGTACTTTTATTTTCAACATTAAGAATTTCTCAATCGAGCTTAAGTTCAATATTTTTGGGTATTTTCCCCAGCTAAAGTCTAGTTTAACATATCTTGTCTTCTTTAGAAAATCAGGAGATGTAATTGAAATTAGCTGACATAGTATAGGTCGGAGATATCAATATCAGTCAGCATATAGGGACAGTCTGAGTATAAAGCTGAAGTATGACTATAATACGATAGTCTAGGTTTTAAATTTAAGTCTTATCACAAGATAATAAAACAGCGGGTAGTCTTAGCATAAGATTATCGCCTTAGTATAAGAGGATAGTCTAAGTATAAGACGGTTTAACTAGTCGGTATTGTAAAGCAGAATTATCGGCGAAGTAAAATTAAATAAGCACAGCTTCAAAAATTTAATACGCCTCATTGACTCCAGAGGCGCTGCAACACTGCATTATTAGAACCGTGCAAAAGAGCAGATTTGTAAAAGAATGATGCTTTCCACTATTTCTTCCTTCACCCCCTGTCTTCACTATCACTATCTTTTTCCTAAGGATGGTAGCATTCATTGCCTGAGTGTTACTTCTCTTTTTCAAAACACAAAAATAAAAGTATAAAATTATCTAGGTATAAGAAAGTAGTAGTATTAAGACAGTAAGATGGTAGTCTTAGTATAAGACGGTAGTCTTAGTATAAGACGGTAGTCTTAGTATAAGACGGTAGTCTAATAGTCGGTAGTATAAGACGGTAGTCTTATACTAAGACGGTAGTGTTAGTATAATACGGTAGAGTTAGTATAAGACGGTAGTGTTAGTATAAGACAGTAGTCTTAGTATAAGACGGTAGTCTTAGTATAAGACGGTAGTCTTAGTATAAGACGGTAGTCTTAGTATAAGACGGTAGTGTTTTTCATAAGACAGTGATCTTAATATAAGACGGAAGTCTTAGTATAAGACTATAGATTTTGTATAAGACGAAAGTCTTAGACTGTAGATTTTGTATAAGACTGTAGTCTTACTATAAGACTGTAGTCCTACTATAAGACTGTAGTCTTAGTATAATACTGTAGTCTTAGTATAAGACAGTAGTTTTTGTATAAGACGGTAGTCTTAGTATAAGAATGTAGTCTTAGTATAAGACGGAAGTCTTAGTATAAGACTGTAGTCTTACTATAAGTCTGTAGTCTTAGTATAAGACTGTAGTCTTAGTATAAGAATGTAGTCTTAGTATAAGACGGAAGTCTTAGTATAAGACTGTAGTCTTACTATAAGACTGTAGTCTTAGTATAAAACTGTAGTCTTAGAATAAGACTGTAGTCTTAGTATAAGACTGTACTCTTAGTATAAGAATACCCCAAGTATTTCTATAATCATATAAACCTACATGTCTAAGTAGCCCCAGAGTTTCATATGCATGATCTACTGACCATGGAACTCACCATATAGAGAGCTTACCTTGAAAGAAAATTTTCATTCACATTTTTTTAAGGTCTAATATAAAGCCATAAAATCTAAACATTTCTTGCCTTCTTTGCAATGGAAGATAATTATTGTTTTTAATGATATTTAAAAAATAATTACCTTTAACAATTTATGTTAATTTTCTGGTGGTTCTGCAGAAGGATTAAAAAAGCTTTTTTTCTTTCTTTATAAGTAGAACCTAAAATTGTAATGGAATACCAGAAGGAATACCTAATTTTTTAGTAAAAAGGCATTTACAAAATAAAATAAAAACAGAAATGTCTTAAATTATAATACAACCAACTGTATTTTATATTTTTGCCGTTTGTGGCAGATTTTATGACTCAAGCGAATTTTTGTTTGTCAACGAGGCGGCTGGCTGGTCTCCCTCCTTGTTGGTTTATTTGTCTGTAATTTTTGTGCAAATTAAACGGAAATGACAATTTTATGGCTTTTTTGCCATTCCAGCAGGAAGTTGAAGGTAACTGTTTAAATTTATGTATTCCTTTAAGCAAATACAGAAACACTAGTAGTAGCATGAACACAGAAACAACTAAACAAAAAGAAAAAATTAAGGATACAAATATCTTTTAATGTGCATATTAAATGTCTATTTTCCATTGGAAAATTATTTACATATCGAACGATCCATTTGTGTATCTTGTGAATACAGTGTTGCAACAAACCATTTGCTTGGATCTATTTGAAGCATTTAGTCTCGCCGTTATCGTAAAACTTTAAAGTTAATGTTAATGTATGAAGAATGTAAGCAAACAGATACAAAACCTGCAAGCAGTTCCAGGCTATTATGCTCTAAAATTCTTCTTTGAGAGCATAATAGGCTGGCATATTTAGGGCAGTCACTCTAGTGTGGCACGATATTCTACTCGAGTTCTCGTACATAAATTCCCTAATGCAACAAATATTTTAATTTAATATTTTTTGCAGAATGTGTAATAAATATAACTAAATTAACAATTTAAATTTTTTTTATGAAATTTGTTCCACGAATATTTATTTTTAATAGTCATTAGGTGGCTTGGCGAAGCAAATTGGAAGAATGAAATAATGAGAAAGACCTACAAAAAAAAATTAAATAGTAAGTACTACCGAAATTCAATGAAATACGTCACAATAAAGTGGAATTTCTCTCAAAAATTAAAATAAAATACAGATCAAATATTTTGAGTTATTTCATACTGAAAGAAGCGCTAGGGAAGAAATTAAATAATTCAAAATGAACTAAAATAAAAAGAAAATATGAAATAAATCCCAAATGCATAAATATTTGAGGGAAAAATCCATGAGACAGGCCGAAGGCTAATAGTGCAGAGATATTTAGATAATTGAAGCCGGTTTTGGGCATATCACAGAGAAGAAAATCCTTGAATCCGGTTGAGGGAAGCGAAACCGGTTTCGTACAAACACACATACCTTAGAGCAGAAATCCTTTGAGGATGGGGCTCGTACATTTTGGAAAGCCAAATAAGTCTCAAATAAAATCATATAAGTACCAAATTTGTTTGTCGATGAAATAATTCCCAAAAATTTAGGGCCTGGGGGGTTATTATGTAATCCGTTTCGAACGGAAATGCTTTCCAATTTGTAATGTTAATAACATACACATTCGAACAGTTTTCTTTTCGAATCGAATTACATAAAAACCCGCTGTTTCTGAATGCTGACTACGTTCGACTTGTCGCACACTTACATACGTAAATTTGAAACAAAAACAAAATTTTAAAATTTCACAAAGTAAAATAACTCAAAGAAATAAATGAATTTTTGCCCAAAAGAATGAAATAAATATCAAAATTTTGGAAGTTATTTCATGATGCAGTAAATTCCAAAAATTTGGGAATTATTGCATTTTTGGGTACGCGTATGAATATTGTGAAAAATACAAACGGAATGACAAACTTGGTATTTATTATACCTTTGCCATTTTTGGTGTAGGGTATAATAACTTTTTTAAAAATGTTTTTCCTTCACTTTATAGCTTTGGAATTAATGACTGCATAAAGAAATCACATTAAAAACTGATAAAGTGCATTTTTTTAATGTTTATGCAGTCAAGTTCATTTGAAAGTCAGCAAATAGTAGAATTTTATAAAAGCAATTTAATATAATAGTGAATGGTCAATGATCTTCATTGGACCGAAAAAGCATTTAACTAATATGATATTTTAACGTTGCATGAAAAAAATGTTACATCCAGATTTAAAACATTTAAAGGTACACAAGGACGAGACACCAAATTGATAGTAAAGATCTGCACGACTATACTCATGATTCGAATCTTGCTGCATTAATTATTCACAATAAAAATGCTTCTAAAATCTAAACAAATCAAGGTTTGTGTTGAGATCAATACAAAGTAGTCCAACAACGAATCTTTGCATTAGCACTAGACTTGGGTCGAACTCGTTCACTAGTTTATTTTGGACACAAACCTATGATCAAACCCATGTAATTTAAATGGATTTGATTATTGGTTTGTGTCAAAAATAAACTAGTGAACGAGTTCGATCTAAGTCTAGTTGGAATGAGTTGTACTCTACACTTGAAATGAATGGCTTAGTATCGTCAGTCACAATGGACTCAATTGGGTATCCGAGTGGAGGTGCGGTATAGCACCATTTTTGTCGTTCTTAACTCAATTGAGTTCGGTGAGCTAAGTCAATCTAATGAGAAAATTACATTTGTATTGAGATCAGTAAGCAGAAGCGAACTACGAATCATTGTGCTTGAACGAGTTGTAGTACTCTAAATTCAAACAGATTTTCTTAATAAAAACTAGACTGGGTCGAAATCGTTCACTTGTTCATATTTGACACAACCCTTTGATAAAACCTATGTAATTTAAAAGGGTTTGACCAACACTATGTGTGAACGATTTCGACTCAAGTGAGCCAGTTCGACCCAAATCTAATAAAAACCTCTATTGTCCTTCTCACCTCAACTCAGTTTGGTCGCCTGAGAGTCGAACCAACTTTCACAACTAAATTAAAGATTGGATTTGTAGTTGTTTGTGCCGTAACAACTTCAAGCAGAAATTTGTTGTGACACAAAAAAAATATTTGGTTGCTTGAGAGTTGAGTTCACTCTAGACTTGTATCCAACTCTTTCAGTTAGACTTGTATCCAACTCTTTCAGTAGCTCGTTTTTGACACAAACCAATGATCAAACCCATGTAATTTAAATGTAAAGTAGGTCATGTCAGACACAAACCTCGATGATCAAACCCATTTAATTTTAATGGATTTGATCACAGGTTTGTAACATACTTGGGTCGAACTCAATCACTAGTTCATTTTTGCCACAAACCAATGATCAAACCCATTTAAATTACGTGAGTTTGATCATCGGTTTGTGGCATAAATAAACTAGTGAACGAGTTCGATCTAAGTCTAGTTTGTATTACACTTGTATCGAACTCTTGCGGGAGCTCGTTGTTGACATAAACCGATTATTAAACCAGTGTAATTGAAATGAGTTTGATCATAGGTTTGTGTTTAAAATAAGCTACTGAAAGATAAACTTGGATCTAACTCGTTCACTAGTTCATTTTTGCCACAAACCTATGATCAAACCCAGTAATTTAAACGAGTTCGACCCAAGTCTACTGAAAGAATTCGATACAAGTCAAGTTTACTCTCAGTTAGAGTTGTGTCCAACAGCTCTTTTTTGCGAACTAGTGTATTCGCGTTCGAATCAAAAGTTGTTTCAACAAGAGCTCATTTTAGTTGAAAAGACCTGTTGGACACACCTCTACTCTCAGTATTTTTTTTAATAAAGTAAATTTCACAAAACAAAATTTAAATACCACACTGAGGTATCGAGCCATAACCGCCAAAAAAGCTTAACCGACAATTTTTCTGGAGCTCGTTTTTTTGACGAAAATCGATTATTTACAATAACAAATAATCGGTTTTGGTCAAAAAATCTAGTTCGAAAATTATGTCGCTTAAGCTTTTTTTTAGTTATGGCTCGATATGTAAAGCCGACTCTTATAACATAATTATTTTCTGTGCAATATGTTTCCAAGCAAATGCATCGATATTCTTCTGTGTACATCTTTAGCTTATAAGTCATACTTGATAATTGTTTTAAGACTGACAAATGAGTGTGCTTATGAATTAATTCTTTCCACAGTAACTATTATATCTTTAGCATTACAACAAGGTTAATAAACTTTGGCAGTTGCTGATATCCAGACATGTCCGCTCGCTTAAAGTGCATTTAAGTAAATTCCCTCCATTAATATAGAGTTTAATGCTTTTTACGTTCATTATTTGTTTTTTGTTTTCGCCAATGCCAATGCCAATGCAAGTCATGTTTTTCTACCCACGCATATGCAGCTCATCGCATTAAGCATAAATTATCCTTAACTGAATTTTTAAATACGAAAACTCTGCTTAAAGGTTTAGCTTTTTAAAAGCGTATACGCAAATGCAATATTAATTTAAAACAATTAAAAATTGCCTTAATCAACAAATAAACGTCATTAATTAATTTATATGATTTATAAGCAAATTTTGGATAAGAAAAAATTTAAAAATAAAAACAGAAACAGCTTTTCTACACACAGATTGGATGTATAAATTTGTGCAAGCGTGTGTGTGTGAACGGCTGACGACAAACCTTGTCTTGGACTTATTTTGCTCGCTGCTTGCACGAAATTTCAGCTCATGCTCGTGAGTCTACAAATGAATGAATTGATTTTAATTAAATTTTACGCTTTTTTGCAGTTTTAGCTTTTTCTTGTATTATTATTGTTGTTGTTATTGTATTGTTTAACAGCAGCAAATTTGTTTAGCATGCAAATTACAATTGGCGCTTAAATTTGCATTAGAAAGTCATTAAACTGCTTTGCAAATCAAATAATTTTACAGCTATAAAAATTATTTATTCAAACTATTAATATAAAATTATTTTAATAAATATTAATAACGTTTATTAATACATATTTTTTTTCTCAGTTAAGGCAAGTGCGGTGAATGATATTAAATAGAAATATTAGCCGAATTCACAATCTTGTGCAAATAGTATAGTATATTGATACTCACCACTAAGAATTGTTAAGTGGTGAGTATCAATATACTGTACATTTTGCACATGCTACGATGCAAGACCGCACAAGACTGTGAATTGGGCTATTGAGTTTTCTTGGCTTGTGATAATTGTGTGTGGCAAAAATAGGGCTTAAGCTCTCTACAGACGATTGTCAGATCTTACAATATTGTCAGTAAAATGTACTTCACATTTTCTACAACTGGCAATCTTTATCTGACAATGTTGCGAGGAAAAGCAATTCTATTCTATTTCTATTGTAACACTATGAATGAATGAATTAAGTCAAACAGGAAACACAGGACACTGTGATCAAAGTAGATCTATTGTATCCCTTGCCAGGTGCTGGAGCACCTCATCCAGAACTACTCTCCTGATGAATCTCAGGATTGCCAGTGGGTCTAGTGTTGGCAGTTCCCAATCCTCCAATAGATGCTTACCCAATTGGATATATCTTCTGTGGCATAACGCTTCACAGTCCTTCAGAATATGCTCTGGGGTTTCATCGTCGTACTCACAGAATCTGCACAGACTGTTACTCTCAATGCCAAGTCTGCTGCTGACAATAAATTTTCAGACCATCGTGTAAAGACATTTCCTTGACATTGTCAAATTATTGCCAAATATTTCTCAGACATTTTATTATTGTCCGATGTGCAAAACTTACGCATCTGACAATGCCCTCATTGCCAGAGTAAATTTTTTATTTGGCAATGCTGCACGCACCTCATTTTAAACAAAAAGTAAAGTGAAAAAATATGATACAATAAATGCAAGCAAGATTGCTGAAATTGCTTCTTTATGGTTCATAATAACTTTTATTTTCAAATTTGTTTACATTTAACAGAGGCGCAGACAATTTATTATTGCCAATTTCTGTCAAATGCTTTGAGGCTGGCAATGACTAACAACAGATTTGACAATTTTTGCAGCTGACAACCGTGTAAACTGATAATTTTATAATATATAATAAGAAATTTTGTACCACGATGTGAACTGGTAATCAATCTACTTTGAACTGGATTATGGACAATATTGTCAGGGCTTCACTTCCATTTATATATAAAATTTTTTAAAATTTTAATTATATCAGAAAAGATCAACAAGGAACATTATATTTCATTAAATTCTAACCAATTTATTATTACAGGACTTGACGCACACACTCGGCTATAAAAGTGATACTATCTCGTGTTTGGAATAGTGGGCGGAAACATCCACGCCCACATGACTTAACATAACATTTGCGGTAGTTCTAGCAAACCGAATCTTACGAAACCTTGCATTTTTGTTTAGACTATTGCACAAGCGGGACCTTGATCATTACAACTCAACTAGACTTGAGTCGAACTAGTTCACTAGTTCATTTTAAATTACATGAGTTTTATCATAGGTTTGAGTCAAAAATTAACTAGTGAACAAATTCGATCCAAGTCTAAACTAAATGTATTACATCATTCACTACTGCTCGAAAGTGTGCTCCAAAGTAAGTCAGGTATAAGGTTTCTATATAATCTTTTACAGATAGGAGACACCTTGAAACAAATTATTACATTCGATAACGAGCAAAACATCAAGATATTTAAATACAGTAAGCACCACTTAATTGATTCTACAAAATCACATGCTCTTGAATGCAATTAAACGGGTAAATAATTTATGCTACACTCCTTTAACTAATTCATTAACTTAATTAAAAGCTTTTACATTAAGTGGGTAAATGTTTTAAGCCAGGGAACTATTGTAGAGTTTAAATAGAAATATTTTGAAATTTGGTTCGATATCGAATGCTTTAATTTTCCTCCTCCAATTAAGCGGAAACTAAGGTAGATTTTAAAAAGAAATATTTTTAAATTTTGTTCCATATCGAATGCTTTAATTTGACTGGTATTTAAATATGTACATACATACGTGCTACATGTATCAGCATTTCAGTACGAATCAAAATCAAAATAAATATTTTACTTAGAATTTGCACAAATTCAAAGGAAACATGTTTGTTTTGGCGAGACAGCATTTCAGGACGAAGAAAATTAAAAACAATTAAGCGCCCATATCTTGTAAAGTAACGCCGTTTGTACTGAATGTGTTTAAAGTTAAAATAAATAAACAACGCTTTTTTTACATTTCTTCTCAGAAAAAGTCAATAAATTCATTTATAATCCCATTTTTTCTTTCAACTCTTATTGCAACTTAAAATAAAAAAACAACATATGTACTACATACATATTGTTACCTTAATATAGAAAGGCCCTGACTCATAATTTTTTGATATCGAAATTTTTACATTTTTCGATACATTAGATGTTCTGCCATCGAAATACTCGTATACAAAAAACTCGATTTCGAAAATATAATGAGGTAGGGCCTTTCTATATTAAGGTAACGATATGTATGTATGCATGTTTGTATTTCCACCCATAAACAAATAATAAAGAAGTCTGGGTATCGTATCATCTATTCGTTGGATTTGTTATCGAACAAAGTACGGCCAACTAAGTACAACAACAGTTTTATGAATTCGTAAGATACTTTTTTTATATTATTTATTTCACATCCATTATTTGTTTTTCTTTTTTCTTTTTAATTTTTATATAAAAAACATTTGAACAAGAAAGCCTAATAAAGAGACCAGGAAAAGAGAAGATAAAAAAAAGCAAGAATCAAAACAAAAAAAGTTAAATACAAAGAAGGAAAGAACATAAACAGCACTTCAAAGACAATAAAACACAATTAGCAGGCATTGTTTAGTTCGGTTTGTGCCTCATAAGTAGCAACTAACGCATGCCAATCAACTAAAAAGCAAAAAAAAAAAAACCAACAATGGCAACAAACAACATCCATAAATGGGAAATGTCATGAAACGGCTATGAAGGTATATACAATACCCTAAACATAAGTTTCTTTTCGATGAGGAAACATCTCGGAAATTTACAGAAATCAAGTACCGAGAGGTTTACTGGAGAAGCCACAAAAATTCCCGTATTATATTTCGAAAGCTTTACCTTTTCAGCGATTTGCCGGATCGATCTAAATTTTGAGTGGCGTCTAAGGCAATAAAAGTGAACAACAACACAATCTATTTATTATGCAATTTAATTGGGGACTTAATAGAATTAAAGAAAAGAACTTAATAAAATTCCCACTATTATTAAAATATCTGAACAAGCGTCAAACATCTAGTGTCGTAGAGCGTACTTTTTTCCTGTATACTGTTAAAAGAAGCATAGCGTTGCTTTCAATTTTCACAGTTTTACTGCATATTTTTCTTCAATACAAAATTCTAGGCCACTAGCTAAGTTCAAAAATTAAACTTTAAAGTCTTAAAAATAAAGTCAAGGAAGTTATTGTCTATACTGGAAGTCAGATCAGATCGAAACTAATTAGCGACTTTCAAGATATACGAACGGTCGAATTAACAGGTATAGTACAAAAACATTTTATGTTCCAAATTACTTTAATTTAGAGAGGAATAGTATTCTCTACGAGTTGCAAAAAATTTGGGTCAATGTCACATGAGAAAGTGGCGGAGGTTTCGGAAAGTGCGCGAATTAGCGCCGATAGAACTTTAGAGAGGTCAGTAAGCGGTTTTTAGAAGACAAAAGCTATGATGCTCTTGAGTCACAAGTCCGCCATCTAGCCAAAAAAAAGTCTGATTTGGAAGCACTAACAACTGACAACAATCAATGTATTGTTTATTTGATAACAAAGGCTTCGAAAAATGCTTCTGAAAAGCACTAATATAAGGCGGGCTCTCACAATAATTATATATTTTCCTTCTGTGAAGCACTTTCGTAAAGGAAAAAAAATTCATGGCTTTTTGGAAGCTAAATGTATAGCTTCTAGCTGGCTCATCTCGAACAAAAAAAAAATGCCCTATTCATGCGCAACAGCAAGTGATTCTGTAACATTGTCTCCCTTACAAAAACGCTTCTGGTAAGCAGTAATTTTTGCTGGGTAGTAGCTTATGTAACCACACAGTATGTGCTTAGGATATTCTTAATACACACTTTATTTTTCTCGAAAATATAAAATTCTTTTCAGTGTGAATCGATTCCAGTGAAAAAAGATTGGAAGTAAATTTTTGGCAACTCAACTGTTTTCGTGTATCATGTTACTGATTGGTCTATAATTTAAACATGAAACGACTTACAAATGAACAAGGCTTGCAGATTAATAAATTTTATTATCAAAATTCATGCTCGGTTAAAAAAATGCATCATGCACTTATTCCATTTTATGGTCAGTTTGGGCGACCTTTTAAAGCGACTATTCTGAATCTTGTGACTAAATTTTGCACCAAAATTACATTATTGAATATATGTAGAGTGCGCACAGAGGAAAATATCGCAGCTGAATCCGCCGTTGTTGATGACCGTGAATTATCGATTCGGCGCCATTCGCAGCCTAATTGCTGCTCTGTTACTTTTTGTTTTTTTTTTTACCAAAATGGAAGAACTGGTCTTGGCTGACATAAGGTTTTAGCAAGACGGTGTCACATGACACATGCCACACACTACGCGAAATAATGGCCCAATTGAGAAGCGAGTTCGGTGAACAGTTTATTTCACGTTTTGGGACGGTCAAGGTCAATTGGGCGCCTAGATCGTGCGATTTAACGCCTTCAGACTATTTTTTTGTTGGACTATGTTAAAGCTCATGTCTATAGGGACAAGCCCGCAACGGTTGACGCACTAGAAGACAATATTGAAGAATTAATTTGAGATTATGCAAAAATTGGACCCAGCGTAAGAAACATTTCAGACATATCCGCGGTCAACATTTACATGAGATCATCTTTAAACATTGGATCAAATTAAGATTTCATACTTTTCTCTAAATTTTATTTGTTTTTTTTTAATCAAATCCAAAAGCTATTAACAAATCGCTCTATAATTATTGAGGAACTACTTTTCTCTACTTTCAAAATATCAATATGCGTGCATTTTTGACTTTTATAAAAATATATACTCGTACATACTAGCTGAGCCCGGCAAACGTTGTCTTACCCTCAATAATTATTTATTTTTTTTAACTACAAATTACTGCGCACAGTGGTTACTTGTCGGGTCAAAAACAAAACAAAACCCTACCGGATATTGCCCAGATCTTGTGTTGAAAATTTCAGCTCCATAGCTCTTATAGTTCCAGAGATACTGCATTACGAACAAACACACACTACTATTTTATGTATATAGATTAATTTAAAAGAAATTTAGGAAAAGAAAAAAATAACAAACGAAAAACAAGATTTACGCAACATTATGAACATAACTTCAGATTCACGGAATGTGAATAACAAAAAATAGAGCTTCTTGCCATGACAACCTTAAGTAAAAATCATTAGAAATTATCCAAATTTGCACTACTTCCGGATCACGGGTTTAGAATCTTATTGACTTCCTTGAAAGTTCTTTTTTTATTTTTTTTCTTCGTATATCCATAATGTCGCATTGAGTAATGAATTGCTTAATTTTATTATGTAGGGTACTAAAGAAAAAATGAAATACATACAAATAAATAAAATCATCATGCTAAATCTAAATGAGCGTATACAAATGTTGATTATTTCTTACGAGCAGAGCACACATTAACTCCAAATACAAACGCACTTTGCCAGGCATATCAAAATGACTGCATATTGTATGCACAAGTATTTGTTTGCTTGAGTACCCTGCAGGAAATGCGAATAGTGAAATTGTAGTGATTTACTAGTGAAATTGTCAGTATTACTACTGACCAGGTGTACCCCAGCCAATGTAATCGTCTATTGACATATAACAAGGGGTTGTCATTGAAAATCTACCAAAAGACTTTAGCACTATTCTTTTACGAACGTATGGAGACATTTGAACCAAAGATTCACTAGTACAGTTTAGTGACCCTCATCTACAATTTCATAATGTTAGGGCAACAAACTTAAGCACATACATACATTTGTATTTATTTTAACATTATTGCACAGCATAATATAGGGTGTTTTTTAGAGGTATAGAACTTCGAATTGAAATAAAACACAAGAAAATCGTTTTAATGTCCATCAATTTGGCTTTATTGGAAGGATAATTTTATGCCATTAACGTTTAAATATGATTTCGGGCATGTGGCCGCCGCGGCTGGCTCGAATAAAGCCAATTCTACAGGTCCAATTTTCAACCACTTTTTCGAGCATATGGGGCCGTATGTTGGCAATAACGCCACGAATGTTGGCTTCCAAGTGCCCTAACGTTTCTGGTTTGTTGGCGTAGACGAGCGACTTCAGCGGATGCGTATTATCACATAGAGTAAAGGTAGTGCGAAAACGATCCATGGTTAACCGAATTAATTGCTCTGATGGACGATTATGTCGACCATAAAATGGACGGAGCTTGCGGTAAACTTCGCGAACTGAACCATTATTTTCGAAATAAATTTGCACGATTTGCAAGCGTTGTTCTTTTGTCAACCTGTTCATGATGAAATGGCAAACCAAACTAAATATTAATCACTTGACAGTTGACAAAATGGCCGCCAGTTAAAAAAGTGATGCCAACTTAAAGTTCTATACCTCAATAAAAAACACCCTTTACAAAAAAACTAAAATATTGACACGTTCATTGACAATATCACCAGAAATACATTAGAACTGTTATCTCTAGCGTATCTCTACTCTCGCATAAAAGGAAAGTTGTCGACATTTCAACTATTGCAATTGTCGCTATAGAAAAGGGTGTTGACATAGAGACATATAGTTCTAGGCTGACTAGAGGGTATGTACTCGTATGTATGGATATGCTCGTTTGTTTTGATATGCGTGCAATGAGACAAGCAGAGTGCATGTGTAGACAGCATGCAGTAAATTCAGTAGTCACTGGGAACGTACTACTCGTATGGAAAGTATAGTCAAAATACCGATAACATCATTATCGTTAGCACTGTAAAATAAACATACAAATAGGCTCGCTTCGAAGGGAGTCACAGAAGTTCTTTAACTGAAACTTGATTTGATATTCCATTAGCACCATTGCTAATCAACCGCTTATAAATCTCTAAATATGTGGCGACAGTCTTTTGCTGCAGCATTAATACTGATTAATATTGCGAAACATTTTTCAGTAACTGATTATGTACTATAATGATAATTGCACACTAACTTTTCTGGAATCTGGAATTACTCGTAATATGGCGAGGATTCTTGTATTCAGATATAAAAAAGGCTGTATGTATTTTTTTAACAAACACAACCCGCGAAGCGTTTGACTTGTCTACAAAAAACACCCCGGGTCTATAGCGTAAATGGAACCTACGACCACTGGACTGACAGGCTAGCATCGCTACCTCTCAGACACAGGAGAACTCTGCAAAAGGAAAGTTTTTAAAATTTTTTGTTGTAACACCCTCAACTTTTCTATAAGAAAGGTGTGCTGCAGCACGGTTAGCTTTTATATAAAAAAAGAAATTATAACATAATTATGTGAGACAATTTTAAATTTTTAGTTGAACTATAGTGAATTTTAATCAGAAATAATTTCTTAGTCGGGCTTAAGTTCAGTCATTCCAATTCTTGTTGAATGAAATATTTTTATTAATTAATGTGAGTTTCTAAAGAAGATAAGAAAAATTAAATTAGACTTTATTAGCTGAGGGAATTATTTCTGATTAAAATAACATAATTATGTCATAATATGCGGCTCTGTTCTGTAAACCGATCGATTTGAAATCGCACGATATTATAAAACTAATTCCGACAATAGAAAAATTTTTCTAGATTTTTTAATTTTTTTATTATATAGATTCTCAAATATCATATCTGAAACAAAATTATCGTGCATGATTTTAAACACATCTGCAGGACCATTATTAATTTTTTGAAAACCAGAAATTTACTCGGATTCTGTTTATAGAATAGTTATGTCATGACACGGTTATATTATAACATAATTATGTCGAAGCATGTTTATGTCATGTCATAGTTATGGCATAACAAGTTTATGGCATGACATTTTTATGCTGTGATATGTTAGGTGGTCAACAGTGTTCTGTTAACTGCAAAATGGGCTCTTTTCAAATTTTTGGTTTTTGTCTCCGCTATTTAAATTTAAATTTGTTTGCGTATATGAAAAAGCTTAACCTAAAATATTCGCTATGAATGTGAAAAAATTTATAACCTCTGGATATTTTAATATTAAATGCAAACTTAGCTAAAACTGCTAAGATTTCCCCCGTATCGCTACTTATAAGCAGCAATATTAAACAGAATAGCGGACCCCAATAACCATTGAACACTATGGGTATGAATGCCATGATAAATTGGAATTGTATGTCGTAGCATACCATTAAACGATTAGGGATTTAGGGTCAGGCATATGAAAAAAAACACACACAAAAAAACTTTTGTCTCCAAGTGGTGCATTCTTACATGCATGCAACATATGTGGTGTAATATCACTACAATGGCTGGTATAACTCAGCCAAAAGAAGGAACTATTAATGCATTTTATGCACTCATAAGTGCTAAATAACGATAAAAACAATTAGCAAACTATGAGCAAAAATTTTAGTTATAAATGAAAAAACAACATTTGAAAGTTATGTTGATTTTTGGTTTTGCATATTAAGCTTTATAAATTCGAGCTTTAATACTACATTAGTGCAGAAACACGTACAACACGGGATGTGCCATCAACTAATCGTCGCACAGTGGACCATTTCGCGAGATGGCGGTCAAAAATATATAACTTTTGACTGGATTGGAGTTTTGTATTGCGGTTTTTTTTTTGTTTCACTAGGTGAGACCATAGGTTTTAAGTTTAAGATATAAAACTTTAAAATCGACCGGTTAGAGAAGTAGTTATGATAGATTTAAAATGCATTTTAAGTTTTAGCTGATTTTTGGTAAAAAAGCGAGGTATTAAAACTTGTTTAAAGTCTTATATTTTGTGTCACATTTACAACTTATACTTATTAAAAACTTAAATTTTTTCAGAAAGTGCCATAATCTTGGCTGCAGATGCATCTGTCTTTGCCTTCTTTGGACACCGAGTGTACCATTCCAGTTCAGAACTTTGACTGTTCCTTACTCTCAGGAGGTTACAAATCGAGGCAAAAACTCGGCTTTCGTGCGGTGAAACATGGCGAAACGCTGCATTGAAACATTTTCACGGCACCCATCTTAGAAAAACTTTGACCCTTTCAAAATTTTGATTAATAAGCAACTTATAGCGCTTTTGAAAATTCCCAATTATGAAACCTTCAGTCGACGTTCATCCAATAACATTTTATAGATTTTCTCAACTATGTCTGGCGTGAACACCTCAACTTGTCGACCACTACGGTGTTCGTCTTGGCTGCTCTTACGACTTCGCTTAAACTCCGCCATCCAATATTTTACAAACGCAAACGGAGCAGCAGACTGCCCCAGAGTAGAATCTAGCTCGGCTTTAATATTGGTTCTACTGACACCCAGATACTAAATTCGCCTTGCTGAGACCTTTAAAATGAACGTATTGCATTACATAACGATGACCAATTTTTACAATGTTTACAAATTTTTAGTCAGGCTTATCTTAAATAAAATTCCATATGGAAATTTCAGAACGTGTGAACAGTTTGCGTCAAAAAAACGTCATATGATTGCGAAAAAATTTGACAATTTGTGAAGAAAATTCTTCACAAAGATTTGTGAATAATTTGGCACAACATTGTGTCATGTTTATTGCTTTTAATATTGTGAAATGTATTGCAAAACGACAAAATAATAATAGCAGTATACCACTCAATAATATTGCATAGCAGCAAGAAACTTCGCATAAAAGAAAATAATTTAACACGAGATTCGTTTCACATATTTGTTCGCAGCACAAAAATGCCAACCCTCGATTTAATTAATACCTTCGTAATGTACTTGCACGAATACGGGTATTAGATTAGTTTTGTACTAAAGTGTTTGTTTGCCTTTTTGAGCGTTCTCAGGTTAGGTGACAAAAATGTAATTAACATTATAACTTGAACAACATAATAAAATGTTGGTTAGTCCTATAAATTAACTTGTGATTAAATAACCATATAGTCCAATACGATCCCACCCACATTTAGTGTGTCATTGTCGTTGTCTTCACAAACACAAATTTACTGCAATTACCAGAGATAGTTACCCAGTGGCCATCTCCTCGAGACATCTCAAACGATGGGTACAAGGCAATAGAAAATCGTGGAAGACAAATAAATCGTAGACAAAATTATCGAACAGAGCAAAGAAAGCAACAATTTCCACCACCATATCGATTGTCGTTCAAAAAATTATAGTGTAGAACAGACTTCAATTAATCTTTTTAGCACACAAATTTAATTTTTTCTGCATAATTGTCTTTTCCGTTTCATTTAAATTATTGACTGACTTGGATAGGATTCGAACTGAGGCTGCATGTCGCTCAGATTGTCATCAACAAAGCAAAGTGTTTAATTGAGGACAACATGCAACACATTGCCAGCCAGATTGTCGTGACCGACTATTTCCTTTGAATTGTCGACTAGAAAGTTCAATAACAGAGGATAAGTCGTACAAGAATCATAGATGACAATGTCGTGCAAGGCAATCTGGCCAACTGGGTTATGTATGTATGGCACAACCCCATAAGATATCTATCTAATCATATAAGTAGATTAATTAGTTAATGTTAATTAGTTTAATAACTAAAATTGATTTAAGTATATATGTAATAGTTTTATGGGGCTATAAACCATAATGCCGCCATCAATAAATAAAACTTGATGGTATTTCCACACATAAAGTTTACTTGGCAAAGTCTTGAGTTTGTAGGAGAGAAAACATTTTTACTTACCAAAGTAAACTTTGCGTATGGAAAACCCGTCTTACAACTGTATTTTTATCAAATTCAGACTTACATAAATCCGTAGATGAAGGCCTAAAAGTTCACTCTAGTGACGAAAAGTTTTACTACGATACTATTGATATCACTCACTTTTATTTCAATTTAGTATACACATAAATAAATAAATATTAACATTAAGATTTCCTTATAAATTCTGTTTCTTTCACTTTTTAATTTAATTTGATTTATTTATTTAATTTTATTTTTTGCCTTTTCAAATTAGACTTTTTCACTACTTGTTGCCGCCAATAGGAATGAAAAAAGCAAGCAATAAGCCCGGCGTTGGGCTAAGTTTTGACGGCGGTGGCTTTTGCGGCCGGACAGACATTAATTGTGTGAATCAAGCGTATTGACACGAGCATGGAATTGCATTCAGTGTTGACACCAACAAATATTAACAGTAGCTTAAAAGAAAGCAAAAAATTTACAATATTTCTCATTTGCCCAAAAATACAATATCCACAATACGCTATAATTGATATATATACAATGGTATATAAATTTTTTACAGCAAATAAAAGGTCAATCCTTTTATGGAATGCGTTATGCTATGTTCACACTTATAGCCCGTTCAGCGTGCCACCAAATCAAGTAATTTCAGATTTAGGCAGATATCAAGATGAAATTAAATAATTTTCCATACTTTTTGACATATCGTCGGTTGGTTACTGGTTTAATGTATGGAACAAAAATGTGTTTTCGAGAAAATCGATGAAGAATGTTTAGTTTATTAGTTTTATAAAAATACACCATAGAATTTTTTGTTTAATAATAAAAGAAATAGATACATATGTTTTTTAGACAAACTTAAAGTTGATAAACTTTTTACATCCAACATGAAAAGTTTTTAGGATTTAAAGAAAAAATTGCAAAAACCCTTGTTAAAGGGTCCGCCAGATAACTTTTTTTTTGAAAACAGGGCGCTAAACATCGAGTGTATCTTCGGCTGTGTGGCACGTAGCGCCGTCCTGTTGAAACCAAATGTTGCCAATATCCTCCTCTTCAATTTTTGTGAACAAGCAAGATTGTGTGTTTTTCAGAACTCAGGCTGTGTGTTAAGTTTTGTAAAAAACGAAACCACTTAAAATAAAATATTAAATTTTAATGCGAGTAACTCCGACCATTTTTTAAATAAAAGATTGTGTCTACCTAAGAGCACAAAATGTGAAATAAGTTTCGTAAAAATCGGTAGAACCACGTGAAATATAATTAAAAAAAATAATGGGCGTACCCCGCCCAAGAATCAAAGGTGTTTGATAGGTTTCGCTAAAATAAAATAAGTAAAATATCATAAAATTCAATAAAAATATTGCGAGCGTTTCTCTGCACACTTTTTTTTTTAAACGGGACCAATCGGAAGCAATACCCGCTCAGAAAAAAAATAGTTCTTTCAATCGGTCTAAAATGTAACGAGTTATGAAGTAACAATGTCAAAAAAAAATATGCAGATGAATTTGTAACCTCCTTTTTTTTAAGTCGGTTAATTAATATATAAAAAGCTTGACTTATAGAGGGGAAGGATTGGTGATATTATGATTAAATGAGATACCTGTACAGTTTGACGTTAGATTAAAAAACTATCAAGGGCAAAAATGAAGCCATAGTGAAACCATGAACAATGATATGCAATATTTTGAGATCGATCTTTAAAAGGCGGCGGTGAATAAAAAAAGTGTTGTATTTTGGGGCGTGGAAAAATGTTTTTACTTCATTGACATATTTTTCATTCTAGGGGGTGAAAGGCACTACATTTTTTTCGACCCACCTTAATATTTGTATTTTATTAATGTATACAAACTTCGTATTACTCATTGAAAATTTCCCTTCAGACATATATAAATAGTGTTTTAACATATAATATACATATGTATGTATGTGTGTGCATGGACTATTGTCCTGCTACAACAAATTATGATTCACATGTATAAAAAAGTGTAAATGAATATAAAACTTAAGGTCATCGAAAAAGAAATCCACCCACGGAACTTCGCACAAGCACCACCACATATACATACACACTTAAACAACAACTCACTCAATTTGTTCTTTGTCGAAAGGACATACACAAAACAACCAAATGAAGGCCAATTATTAAAAGATAGAATAAAGAAAAATTTTACCAAAACAAAATGAGAATAGATAACTGACTACTAAAACTGCATAATGTTATGGGGAAAATAAAGGAAAAACCTGGCTAAAAATTAAACAAAACTAAATACAACCGGCAAAATGCGTCAGACCGGCGCCAAATGCTTTAATAGCCAGAGTTTCCTTTTCAGCTTCTTTGCTCTCTTATCGACAATTTTGCGACATACTGGGAGTCATACAAATACTAACGTAGTTCAATAAACCCAAACCATAACAACAACAACAACAGCAACTGCAGTAACAACATATAGAAAAAGGAATCACAAACACAGCCAGCAGTGCAGCATAAGTTAATTTACAGAGGAAACACTGGCTGGGGTGGAGAATGAGTGAGCATGACTAAAATACTGCCTGCTTGGCTGATAAATCCAATGCTAAAAAAAATTTATAAGGGTGTGAGACTATTTATTTGACGTACTGCTAAAGGAGTGTAGAAGCAGTGTTGTCATATGAAATGTTTTTAGGTTGAATTGAATAAGAAACATGACAGGTTTGCAAACTTCGAAAAAAAAGAGATTAAATATATGCGTCTATATTTGACATCGTTGCAGAACTAGAATCCTGACACAATTTTTTTTAATTTCACTTGTGTACATATATATTTATGGATAGGTTATGTAAGGTTGACGAGAGGAACCATTACTCACATATCAAGGGACATACACATAAGTCAGTATTCCATTGTATCAATGCCCTCAAGCAAAAAAGTATTGACGGCTTTAACTTGTTAGCCCCCGTTCGCACTATGCAAGTCTTATTGCTAAGATGATTAGTTTGAAAGTAAAGGAAACGAGTACTCAGCTTCATGTACTGTCAATACGTTTTGCTTTCTTATTCGTAATGTTAAAAAAGTACAAATGCGTACACAAAACTATGCATAAAAAATATGTTCTCAAAAATAAGACTTACATTGTGTGAATGCCGATGAAAGTTCAAAGAAGAAAAAGGGTTAAGTTTAGCAATAAGGCTTGTGTAGTGCGAACTAGAGATGGGCGCGTGTTGAATTTTTCCAACACGATGTCCAACACGTACGAAACACACACGCGAAATTTTTTCAAAACACGCAACTACACAACACTCACGAAATCAAATTGAATAGCAAAAAACCTTTTTTTATATTCAAATAGATACATATTTTTGTTTAATTTCAGAACTTTAAGCTAAGAGACCCCTACACTATCAACAAATTTTATGGTTTTACGTGTTTGATGATACAAAATATTAAATTTTTTCTTTACTGGAAATTCATGCATTCATATTTTAACACCAAAAATCGTTTCGTGTTTATCGTGTCAACTTTGCTTAACACGACACGACCCGAGCACGCACGAAAACAGACTTTCTGTCACGAACACTTCGTGTTAAGTAGTGCGTGTTCGTGTCACGAAGAAAACACGACACGCTTGAACTACATAGGACTTATATAGAAAAGGGGCTTATACTCGTATATACTTTTACGAAAACAATTTTGAATTCCTAATTAAAAAACTTCAGCGAGAAGTAATCCGTAATGGGGTAACGCAGATCAATATTCAGAGAAGTATACACATACTTAGGGCCTAATTCATAAAAAATATTTTGATTTTATAAAAGGTTTATTAATCAAATTTCCATAAAAAATTTCCATAAAAAATTTCCATAAAAAATATTTTTTATGATTAAGGCAGTTAGTACCTATATAGTGATCCAAATAGAATTAAGTTTATTTATATGCAGGTTTTGTTGGCTATAGAGAGCCCTAAGCACTACAGTATAACGGCTGTATCCAAAAAAAATATATATTATTTATACTTCAAATGTTCTTTAGTCAAAATTTGTATGGACATTTTGTTTCAGCGTTCACTTCAAGTACGGGCAGTAACTGTTTAATATAAAAATGTAATTTTTCGTTCGAAATCTCGAAACTTTTTTCGAAATAAAAATATAATGCAGCTATTGTCGAACAAACAAACCGAATTTAAGAGCAATTTAAACGATCGTGACAGTAATTTCAGTAAAAATGTGCCATAATTATAAATTTATGTGCAAATTATATAGAAAACTTTTAGGGGACATTTACATGTAGCGTTTTGTCCCTGCTACTTCAGTCAAGCGGTACTTTGTAGTCGAGTGGCATAGAGAAGCTGGAGTATGAATTTCGATGCTGCGATTGGCGATTTTCTTAAATATTTTCCTCTCTCTCTCTCACTCTCGTACGCTGTAAATAACAGGTGTTGCCAATTTAGGTGTATTTTCTATTAAGTTTGACATATCAATTGGAATTTTAATTTTACGAAGGAATGAATAAGAAGTATTAGCCGATTAAACAAAAAAAAAGTTTCTGTAAAAAGACACTTCCAGTATAAAAGTACGAGAAATGAAATGATGAAGGCAATGATATAAAAAATAAAAAAAAATCTTTTACCAAAACTATTTACATCACGAATTATCATAAATTAGCGGCAAAGTTTAATATAAAGGAATGAAATAAATTTTTTTAAGAATATTCATTTAGTAAATGATAATATAAGAAATACCGAAGTATATTTATTTGAAATTTTTTTAGTGATTAAGCAACGTCTATATGCATTTCGTTCCCGCTCAACCAAAAGAAAAAGCAAACATTTATAAAACGATAATAAATTCCAAAAAAGTTTTTAACACTTTCCTAAATACGAATAATATAGCGTCGGCTTAATAAAACGCTTTAAAACAGAACAAAAAATTCTGCAATGTTAGAAATACAGGCCAAAATTCGAAGAAAGAATCAAAATATAGAAATTACTGCAGTCAAGAGTGAAGTTTGGTGTCTCAGATTGATATGAGCATCTGCTTTAGTGGTCTAACGTCGGGGTGGACTTAACGATGAAAGGCTAGTATTCACACTCTTACACAAACGCACATGTTTCGAAAAAATGCTACCCTAATCTACTGAATGTTATTGCCTTTTGAAAATGTTCACAGACTCCATCATACCAGGTTTGCATTTTTCCAAAATTCGTTTTACTATGTAGGATAGTGAATACCAGCCTGGTGGAACATGCGGATGAACATTTTACCATACTATTGGTTTTAGCTATGTTCTTACCTCACTGCGTTGATCCAGAACTCATGCTGGCAAGCAGCTTAGTCGTGCTCGAAGGGAGCACATCATGTGCTCTATAAAGGAATATGTCTTCATTTCAACAATAGCTATTTCATAGAATAGTGAAAAATACCTCAGAAATAATCGTTCATAGAACAAGATGAGAACAAAGTTCAGCAGCAAACTCCATTCTAAGAATACCCGCCTCACAACTAGGCAAATATTTGCTTTGTAACCCTAAGATGCAGAGGAGCAGGGTAAGAAGTGAAGCTAGCAACAAGTACATCATTATTATATTTTGAACCCGCGTTGCCAGGTTTTCTTCCGTCGGTTTGCCGGGTAGAGTAGTACAAGTGTGCTCAAGTCAATCAGTAAATATCAGTGTGTAAAAAAAACTTTTGAAAACTAACCTCAAGCGGTAGAACTTTAAACAAGTAACAGTAAATTTAAAATGAGGAAAGAAAGTATAACTCACAATCTACAAAATTTATGGAAACAGATAAAACACTATTCGTTTTGCATGTTCTAAAATCATTCAGTGATGGAACTTTCTTTAAGTCATGCATTGATAAAAAAATTTAAATATATATTTTTATATTCTAGCAGCAAATAGCAAGAAGTTTCTAACTTAAGATGGCATCACTTCAAATTACATGTATTTCAGCTACTTTATCAACACTTTTTTTTATGCTAAAGAGCACATAAAACTTTTGAAATAATAATAATAAACGAGGAGAGCTAAATAATATCAACTAAATATTTATGCATATACATACCCTGTCGGAAATGCTGTTAACTTTAAGGTAACTATTTCGCAACTAGTGCTGATTGTCACCTGCATTACTTTTCAATGCAATCAACTGACTATTTTAACATTGCAATGCCCTAGGCGGTAGTCAATTGTCTCACTCTGCATTACCTTTCAACTAACTTAAAGTTGATTTTTTTTTAAATCACCTGGTAGTCTATAAATTTAAATTTTTTTTCTGGGGTTCGAAGATGTATCATCACACGTTGTGTAGTCAACTCGCTACTACCCAGCTAAGGTAGCATCTAAAATCACAACAGCAAAATGGGAATATAAACTTAAATGAGTTTCAAAGTAGCTGAGAATAAATTTTTTGGCTCTTACAAAACTCAATTACGTACTCAACTTAAGAATTAATTTTGGATTTGTTCTGGATGATAATGCAGTTAGCTTTTAGTTAGTCCAAGAAAAGTTAACTATAAGTTAATTATTTTTGTAGTCAACCACACATTCTCCTACAGGGTATGTAAGTATACGTATACTTATGGTACATACCCACATGTAGGAATATGTTAATATACATAAGTATATGAATGTATGTAAATTTTTTGACTTACCACTGAATCCTCAGAAACAGCTGATTCCCTTTTGGCTGATTTGCGCAGACTGTAAGCTGTCATTGAAGAAGTGTCATCATATTGTTTGGCAAAAGCGTAAATATTTTGTTGCAACAGCAATACAATGAAAAATATTTTCAACATTTTCACAGACATATTAATCACTAATTGCTTTATTTATTTTTTATAGATAAGAATACAATTTTTTTTTATTTTTCTTTTTTTATCTAACAGCAAATAAAAACGCACTTTGTGGTGGTCGTTGGGAAATTCAAATGATTTGTCTTATATTTATTGAACTTATTTATTTTTTGCTTTAAACAAAGAATTATTGCTCTTATGCAAAGAATTATTATTATTATTATTAAAATGATTTTATATTTTATATTGACTTGTGTAACAATGAGATTTATTTGATAATTATATTTCTGATATTATTTCTAAATACCTTTGTATAAAAAAAAACAAATGCACTTTTTATTATGATTTTCGCTTTACTTTTAGAACACTTTATAATGATTGAAATGATTTCTGTTTTTAACAAAAACGCACATGCGCCATTTTGATGAGCACACTGAAAATCTGGAAAATTATTTAAACAACAAAGGATTACACTCACTGACAACTGACTTTTTTCTTCACTTCTTTTTTTTTTGGTTTACATGTGTATATTTAATTATGGTTTTTCTTGGCTTAATAAAAATACATAAATAAATTATTTTTATAAATTTTCAAAATTACTTGTGGTAATGGAACTTCATTTTATTTTTTCAAAACAACAAATTAAGAAAACACACCCTAATTTTCCATTTAATTTCACTGCAAATGCGAAATGTTGAATTGAACAGTATTCGACTGTGTGGCACGCACAATGAAAACGACAACGAGAACAACGACAACAAAAATAGCAACAACTATTTACAAATAGCAGAAACCAAGAGAGGCGGCCAACTAGAAAATGTGAGCAGTACGAGTATAGACCAATTTGATAGTTTGTTTGCCTTTGATTAGTTTAGTTAGCAGCGCAGCGCGTATTCCAATTATCGTTAGAATTTGTAAAAAAAAGAATTGTTTTTTGTTTGTGTCAATCTGTGCCAAAATGCCGGAAGAAGACAAAACAAAATCGTATGCGTTGTTTTTTTTTCGAACACAAATAAAATAAACCGAACCGATATTCAAATTACAAATGAAATGTGTAAAATGAAATAAAATACTTGACTAAAGAAATTTTATTAAAAATAAATTTAAAAGTCAACACACTTGAGTTTTGTTGGCCAACCACTTGGCTTCGTTCGCGTTTGTTTGATTACTGAAATGACTTTAGTTAGGCTTACTACTGCTGCTACTCGGCTCGTTTGATATTAAAGGCGACTTGCGACTTTGTTGGGTTTATTTGTGTTTCTTTCTTATTGTATTTATTTTTTGTGCTGGTTGTTTTCAAGTGGAACGCAAAATGAAAAAAAATACATAAAACAAAACACACTCTTACACTGGCACACAAAATTAATAATAATTCTTCAAACATGTGTATGCAACCAGCAGCAAATAGCAGCAGCAACTTTTATTTATACTCATTGTTTAATGCATGCTCAATTTTTATTTGGTTCGTTTCAATATCTACTCTCACACACAATCATTTTAATAAACGATAATGGAGAATGGTCGAGTCTCCCAAAACAGCTGATATTTATGGTTTAATTATTTTAAATGCTCTCGCTGTTAAATGCATTTCCTTCCTTCTCCCAGTGCTGTTCACGCAGGCAGCCGAAATGCATTCGATCGTGTGTGGGGGACATGCTTATAATTATTTTTATTTTCATGAGCATGAATCTCAAAGAGTGCACAAGAGGGACCGAACAACTTGAATCTTATGGCAAAGACGATTAGAAGTATTTTGTGGATTTTATTATGTACTCTCATTAGAAACTAAATTTTATGGTGCCCCGACGATAGTGTGTTTTAGTTGTGTGTATACATAATTATTACAAAAAAAAAGAGTTTCTGGTTGGATTGGATGTGTTATGTTACACTCGAAAAATATTGCTTGTAGATTGAAATTCATGCAGCTTTTAAGTTTACTTTTATGACATTTAATTTGCAAAAAAAGCTAGATGAACTTCTAAGTATTTTAGACCCAGGTGTTGTACAGAAATCGGGATTCCAGGACATCAGGGTTTTTCTGGAAAGCAAGAGGCGGATGGGCTTGCAAGGATGGGATCATTACTCTATGACATCAACTTGAAAACGCCAAACCTTTTCAAGAACTTAAAAATGAACTGGAACTCATGCAACTTTCAACTTTACTTTAAGGACATTTAATTTGCAAAGTGAACTAGAAGAACTTCTAGTTTAGACGCAGATACTGTAAAGAAATAGAGATAATATGGATTTCCAGGACATCGGGCTTTCTCTGGAAACCAAGAGGCGGATAGGCTTGTAAAGCTAGAATCAATACTCAATAACATCCCACTAGAAAACGCCAAACCTTTTCAATAATTTTAAAATGAACTGAAATAATAAGCTATAGAACAATAAACCAGAGATGGGCAAGACTCTACTGTTGGAAGAGTGCCCAAAACCTAACTCTTTCACTCTAATAATGAAAACACAATAGAGATTCTAACTTAAAAAAAAGGCCAACACTTCGGAATTTGTTTAGCATAATAACAAGATATACAGCGATAAAAAGTGTCATGGCTAGCATGGGTATTGTTGCTAATGCAACATTGCCAGGAATATGATTAAATTCTCGAACACTACTTGAGTCACTGTCCAGCGTTCAGTCAAATTAGAAGACAAATCGTTCATCTGCGAAATATACCAGATATGGAATATCTAAGAGCCTATTTCACCAACTTGTTTAAATATCAATTCATATTTAAAAGAAATTTTTCTACACAAAAATATGAATTGATATTTAAATAGAGTTGGTGAAATTGGCCCTTAGAGATTCAGGATGGAAAAACTTAAGAAATTATATTGAGGAGACTAGGTTCCTAACCTGACTAAGTTTGATAGGTTTTTATGGTTATTTATTGGGCAACTTCCCCAATATCTCTTCATAAGAGCGCTTCACATGCTATAATAGCATAAGTTTAATCCGAAACGTATTGAGTCAATATTGAGTGCCCCTATTTTCAACCTAACCAAACCTAGGGTGGCGTTGGCTGAAGTCGTTAGCACATTGACAACAATACCGAAGGTCCTGGGTTCGAGCCGGATCACCGATAAAGTAACTAAATAACAACATCACGCATTTTTCTGATGTGCCTTAGCATCCCTTTGTGTCAGTTGTTTTCTATTAAAGTTCAAGTGATGAAGGCATAGACACTGGTCACTGAACGACACGGGCTTCAGCGGATACTAATCCTAATGTAACAGCAAAGCGCTCTTCTTCGTAGGTAATGTGTAGCAGAACCATCGGTGAAGTAAAATAACGAACAAAGTGGCTACTAAAAAGTGTCGAAAATTTAATACACCGCATTGACACCAGAGGCGCTGCAACATCACCTTATTAAAAACGTGCAAAAAGCAGATTTGTAAAAAAAATTAAGCTTTCCTCTATCTTTTCCTTCGCCACCTGTCTTCTCCATCACTATTCCTTTTCTAAAGAAAGTAACACGTAGTAATAGTAGTAGGCATTAATTGCCGGAGTGTTAGGTTAGGTTAGGTTAGGTTATAACAGGCCGCCGATTTATAGTAAACCAGCCCACTTGGGTCCTTAGAGGACCCGTTGTGCTGCCTGGGCGGATTGAGGTGGGCTGCCCATCCTCATTTATCCTATACACTATCCGTATTCAGCTGAAACCAACCCGAAAGGCGTATGAATGAATTCACACTACCGATTTCACATTCCGACAGACTCTCCAAACCTTGCAGTATCGGAGCCCCCATGTGGAGTGAACGCACCTCCGCAAGTGCTGGGCAATGACAGAGAAAATGCTCAACAGTTTCCTCCTCTTCCTCGTCCTGACAGCTTCTGCAGAAATCATTATAAGGTAGATTTAATCTACCAGCATGTATGCCTATGTAGCAATGTCCTGTTAGGACTGCGACCAAATTTCGGAGTTGTCCTCTTGGAATCCTCACCAATATTGCGGACCTCCTCATATCATAACAGGGCCATGTCATTCTAGAGGTTGAGCATGTGACCTCATGTAACCATCTAGCCTGTGCAACCCTGAAAAGGTTCTGCTGTATTTGCATTTTACAGCCGGAGTGTTACTTCTTTAAAAAAAAAACTGGAAGTATTTTAGATCTAATAACACACGAAAGTAAGGTCTGCCAAAGAAGTCAGTAAAAATAGAACAATAGTCATTCAAGTTGTAAGATTTTGGATAAATTTTTATTATTATTATTTTTAAATTTATTATAATTAAAACAAATTAAGCTAAGACAAAGCACTAGCAACTATTGGATAATTTCTAATAAGTTATAATGATTCTTTCTATGGCTGGAGTATCACTCGCTGGTGTTCAGGGTTCTGTTAAAAGTTTTGTCTAGGTGAGATTTCTATATATGTATTTATGTATAGCTAAGTTTCTAGACCCCATTACTCTTTTGATTTACTATCAGCGCCTGACCATCAGTAATGATTCTACTATGGTACTTAGACTACGGCCTTTATTTTTATCAGGGACTAACCCCCAATACTTTTTACTTTACTAACTTATTACCAGTGTTTTACCACAAATAATAATTTCCCTTACGAGAACATCTTTTAAACAAGTAGGAACTGTAGACATTGCGAGGTTCGTCGCAGTCGTGACAGAGCAATGGACGATCGGCAGACATGCTAGCAGGACAGGCCTGCGAGTTCTGCCGTAGTTGTCGTGAGGAAAGCTAAAAAGAGATAATCTTCCAATTTCATTGCGAGTGTCCAGCTTTGCACATATTGACCTTTCAGAGTTATCAGAGATTGGTTTAAGCTACCTTATTAGATATCTCAGTGCGACCGGTTGGATTCAGTGCCAATTACAATATTCGAGTTTTTGACACCGACGAGTGGATTCTACTTGCATACCTGAGTAAACTTTGCAGCCACGTAAACCAACCAACCAACTAAAATCACACGATTGCCGCAACACACCAATTATTACAATGCCAATCCTATGATTTCACAATTTATTGGCTGACACGGCAACCAACATCAATGTTGTGCTCAAACGGTCTAGTCAAACGCAGTCCTGGTGCAGCAGTCATGCAAAAGATTGCAAGACATGTAATGGCTCAGTTAGCCGACTGTAATGGATATAATGAATGCAACTGTAAGAAACAGCTGATTGTTATGAGTAAAATAATGTACAAGATTCTTACATTTCGGTTACATCTCTATAACCATTTTCATTACTTTTCACATAACAATATCAAACAGCTGTTTCCTACCGTTACAGTTACATCCATTACAGTTGGCTAACTGAGCCTTAAGGCTGATGACGAGAGCGTATCAATATCATGGTCACTACAACTTTTGGAGGTGTTGGTTCCTTTGGTAACATTATACATATATGGTTGTTAACATTATACACTTCGTATTGTATTCGTAAATATATTTTATTTAAAATCACTTTTAAATAAAACTGTGCTGCTTAGAAAATTTCGTGTTAAGGCTCGACCAAATATTGATTTATTTGTGCTATAAAAATAACCTGATAAATTTACTTATATTTTTTTTTCAATTTTAAATAACAATGAAAGCACAGATTTTATATAAACAATAAAATCTCATTTGCAGCTTATTTATTGACTCGGAGAGAAAAATTGCAAAAATCACGTATTTCTCTTAACACGTGTATTTCTTGTTATTAAACATTTTATGCAGCCTTTTTTATTTGTAAATTATACTTGCAATTATTTTACAATTTAATGAAACAAAAAGACAATTGGAAATATAGCTGTGGTGACAAGCAATAGCAGCCTAAATTGAAAAATAAAGTTGTGAGACAAATCGTTAAATCTTGCGAAGAAAAAATCAAATTAGGTAGAAAAAAGAATTTCAGCGCAATACAGAGATTGCTGTATTTAATCAGGTACCCAAAGTTGTATTATTTTTTTTTTAAATATAGTTTGATGGCTCCCTTCAGTTTTTTGGGACCTTTGTTTTAGTTGTAAATCAAATAAAAATTCATTTATAATTTTTTAACAAACATTCTGCAGAAGTTTTTCTCAGTTTTGCTCATTGCAAGGAACGGAAAACTAAACGGAAGCAAAACATTTCGTTTGGTTTATCTTCGTATTCTGACATACAATGTAATGAAGAGGTGGTTCTGCAAGCCATTTATATAAATTTTTTTCATTATACATAAAATACGATAACTCGAATTATGATGCATTATTAATTTTAATATTGTATTTTTTAGTTATGAAGATCTTGAAATAAATGAGCGATTTGTAAGTGATTCAAAGCTACTAAATATAAATTAGTCATGGCGCAACATGTGATGCATGCTCAGGACATCTTTATTTTTTTTTAAGAGAAGTAACACTCAGGCAATGAATGCCTGATACTATTACAAGGTATCACCTTCTTTAGGAAAGGGATAGTGATAGAGAAGACAGGTGGTGAAGGAAGAGATAGAGGAATGCTTCATTATTTTACAACTCTGCTCTTTTGCATGTTTTTTTTTCATAATGCAGTGTTGCAGCGCCTCTGGTGTAAAATGAGGTGTATTAAATTTTTGAAGCTGTGTTTGGCAGCCATGTTATTGGTTATGTTACTTCGCCGATGATTCTGCTACACAATATCGACGAAGAAGGGCACTTTTATTAGCATTAGTATCTATTGAAGCCGTGCCTTCATCAGTTGAACTTTCCTACGGCAACCGATACAAAGGGACAATAATGCACATCAGAAAAATGTGTGTTGTTGTTATTTAATAACTGTCGGAGTATTTCTAATCCTTCAAAGTGTACAGCTTAAATGAGTGTGGGAAGGTATTCAAATCTATTCTAGATTTCCACAGTGTATATCTGTTACTAAATAAAATTTTTATAAAGTACCTATATTTTATCTCAATTTAAATTTCTGATGGTACACTCCTTTGGCCAACTAACTTAAAAAAATTTTTGTTAGCAAAGGAACATGTTTTATTATAAAATATATATGTATGTACATACATAAGTATGTGCGTAACGCTCTGTCCCAAATTCATCTATTTATTGCCATTTGCATTCACTATTGGTTTTTATAATTAACAAATAACAAAAGATCATATTTTCAATTGTCAAAATTTATAAACAAAACAGATTTCAAAATGAATACAATAGCCCGGGCTGGCATGTTCATATCAAAATTCATGTAATAAATTAAATTTCAAATTATTTCACACAAAAAAAATGTTTATTTATTGTAGTATTCATTCTTTTTATTATCATCAGACGGATGATGATGGTGTTGGTGGCCATCATCAGCATCATGTCATAATAAGTTGATTGATGATCCTGCTGTAATAATTATTTTTATTTAATGTATTATTTTGTATTTTAATATGAATGAAATCAGGGATTATTTATGCAGAGAGTTTTATTATTTAACCCGTTAGTAACGCAAGTGCCCACAATTTGATTAAGTTTTAAAACAACCGCATTATAAACATAAATACATAATTGATTTATTAATTAACAAATATTTTGTTATCTTGCCTGCCATTTTTTCTTTAAACTTTTTTGAAAACTTTTCCCCGTATGCCACAGTCAACATTCGGAATGCATCCGCGCACTTAATTTCGTTTTCCACACAAAATTTGATACATGTTCTTTGTTCCATTTTTTGTAATAGGTAAAAATCGAAGACGAACCAAAACACGTGCAAGCAAAGCAGCTGTCAACAATTAATTGAACATTCCAAATAGCCGAAATTGTCGGTATGAGTGAGAGACATAAGTACCAATATAACGCCACAAAAAATCAAAATTTTAATAAACATAACCCGCGAAAATTCAAAATTCGCGATACTTTTTGAAGACACCTCGTATATACATATCAAGCTTTTTAAAAACAACAATATATCGACATTTTTATTATTTCCAGTGAATTGCAGATACAATTGCTACAGCAAACCGTTCTTATTAATTATTCATTGCATCCAAATGAAAATGGGAGCTGGGCGGTAGCGATGCTAGCCTGTCAGTCCAGAGGTAATGGGTTCGATTCTTGCCGTATATCCTGGGTGTTTTCCGCAGACAAGGTAACCACTTTGCGGGTTGTGTTTGTTTAAAAAACAGTTCCGACTCGTAAGTATGCTCATTTAAAGTTCTAGTGCTATAAAAACCTTAAACCAGTTGTAGATAAGCACAAAATATTTATAATATTACTCGTAATACTTGCAATTAATAGTTCTACTATACGAGTACTCTAATGCTGTAATTAGTGTGTAGAGAATCGTATCAACGCTGCTTGCTCATACCAAGAACTTTCTGAGAGTGGCATTGGCTGAAGTAGTTAGCGCGTTGACCACAAAACCGAGCCCGGTTTCCGATAGTAAATAACAACACTACGCATTTTCCTGTTGTGCATAAGTGTCTCTTTGTATACGTTTTTGTAGGAAAGTTCTAGTAATGAAGGCATACACACTGCTCACTGAACTTCACCGGCTTCAGAGGATACTAATGCTAATGTAACATCAGAGCGCCCTCCTTCGTCGGCATTTTGTAGTAGAACCACCAATAAAATGGCAAGAAAATACAGCTTGGAAAAATTTAGTACGCCTATTTGACACCAGAGGCGCTGCAACTTTGCATTATTAAACAAAAACCGCAAAAAGGCAGAATTGTAAAAGAATGTATCTTTCCTCTATATCGTCCTTCACTCCCTGCACTCTCTATCACTATCCATTCCATAAAAGAAGGTAACGCCTAGTAATAGTAGTAGATATTCATTGTCTGAGTGTTACTTCTCTTTATAAAGAAAAATATATCAGGCAGGAAGCGGCTGTAGATTGGTTCCTGAATTCCTGAAGTTAACAAACCTTCGTACAAGGCACCTTGCTATCAGACAATATGTATCTTACATATAATCGGGGAACTATTGAAATCACCAACATGCAAGCACCTACTAAATATTATTGGAGATGGAAGAGTTCCATATATATACCTAGGCACATTAATATGCATGTCTGTTTGAAACTGTAGATTAGGTTAGAGGTTAACAGGTTGCTAAGTGAAAGAAGAAAAGTGTTCAACTCACTTGGATTCAATAACGATGGTAATTTTCGTTACCTGAAAGTGCTAAGGGTAGAAAGATATTAGGGTAGTAATAAGGTGGCACGACATACTTGATTTACTATATATGGAGTTAGCGATACAACCAAACACTGCTCCTTATACATTTTTGCAGGTTTCTTAACATCTTCCGTTGATAGTTTCGAGAAGCATCTGAACTACCCGTTGCCCAAGGAGCTACCGTAGTTGCACCTCTTTGAGATAACGTGTGTGGAAGTTCTGAATGCTAGTCTGGGTAATACGACGTTTTTCAGGCACGACCTTTGCCTGGTTACCTGTAAGTTTTATGTATTACCACCCAATCCCTAAAATAACAGAGAAACGGATGTGCAAATATTTATTTCAAGTAAAGAGCTTTGCTACATGCCTGTCACCTGGAAAAGTCCTGAATTCAGAAAACGATGGGATGGAAACCTTTCGGTGCGTAATTTCTTAGTCTAAGCAGTGCTTTAGTACTGATAGTACGGGACCAATGACCCAAAAGCTGACCATCCTCTGGGGTTAATGGATGTAGCGGTATCATTAATCGACCGAAAGACGGTGGTAGACTTCGTTCTCAGCTCACAGGATTTCATAGATAATGCTTACCTTAGCAAGTAAGTGTTGAAAGATGAACGTGGCGGGCATCATTCGTGTCAAATGGACTAATGTCTATGGATGAAAAAAGGTTCTTCAGCCCAACAAACCAAATTTCTTCCTACTTCCACTTGTTTTGTAAGAAATACAAGTTTACAATGAGAGTGAAAAACGAAGAAAATTTTAAGCACAGACCTAAAACTCATCACTGCTAAGGTGTGTGAGTGTATGTGTGTTTGGTGCCAAAACTGGTCTTCTTCCTCTTCTATTATGAACTCCTAGAGCCACATAAAATTATTATAAGAGTACTGTGAATTGATCTAAAATCTACCAGAGTATGAGACCCAATCTATAATTCCTGAGATTGCGCGGCCAAACTATGAAAATCACATTCCACTGTTAAACTGCGTTAATTTTTCTACTTTAGCTTACACTAGCGTGATGGAAGGAAAATCTTGGCTTGGGGCACCCAGTTTATCTCTAATCCCTATCAAAAACATTTCAGCGGTTAATACAATTTTCATTTGCATTGAAATTTCTTCAACAAAAAAAAAAAATAATAAAAATAAAGAAAGCTTTACATGCTTGCAAACAAATCTGCAGCGGGAAAAGTCAGTCAAGGCTTAATTTCTACAATTTCGAAATATTTATGTGCGTATTTATTTGTATAAAATAAAATAATTTATTACATTTTAATTCAGGCACAACAATGCACTGCACAATACAAGCGAAATGACCATAATAAAGAAAATTACTACAATATGTGAAATAAAATCTATTTAGTGAATTATAACAAGAACCAAACAGATTTCAATTTATGTATTTACACTTGTTTGAGTACGTGAATGAGTGAGGTGAGGGTATATAGTTCGTTTACTACGTGAGTGAGCTTAAATATGTTTATGGGAAATGTGTTTGTAGTTTTAATAAATAATGACAGAAATGAGCATTTAGTTTACAATATTATGTGCGAATTTGCATAAAACTCACGTGCCAAACCGAACAACAATCATTTTGTTGGCTGGAGAAACCCATTGAAATTTTATACAATCCCAGTTGTCCAGGCAATTTGCACAGATGAAGTTCTGTGCTATATATTTGAGGACAAGTATAGCAAAGTTGTGTGAGAGAGAGAGAGAGAGAGCTGTTGTGTGTATAAATTTTTGGTGAAGACAAGATAATAAAAAAACATTTCAACTGGTCTTGAATAAAATCTTATTGAAAGCAATGTGCAATGTGTTCGCCAGCATTTTCAACATATATATATTTAATCCTTTAATTCCTAGGAGGAACATAGGGCCTCTCGGGGATTGTGACCTTGTCGTGGTGAGAGGGCTTAGTAGGTACAACCATCCTGGAAGCGATGCCCGCGATAGCTTTGCTACTTGTAGGGCCTCCCTTGCCGGTAAGGTCAATGGAGAGCATCTGAAGCTAACAGCAGTCCAAAACATTAGGCGACTTATCCGGCTGGTCTCCCACCAACTAGACGTCCCGGGATGTAGACAAGAAAGTAACTTCAACAATCTTCGCTTGGAAGTGCGCCGATCTCAGATTAATATTTCTTAAGGCCAGACTGGTGGCTACAACTGGCAGCCCCAGTACCAGTCTAGTATGCTATGGGCTAATCACCCGTACTTCCGAATTATACTCAATTATTAATGATATTCAACATGATGAGGCAGAAATACGGCAATACTTTATTCATCATTTAATGGGGGCTAAAACGCCACAACGTTAAGTGGTTGATTAGCCGTTTTCATGATACGGAGTGTAAGCTCGAGTATATCAGCGGGTTCGTCATGATTCTTATTCTCAGCGAGTCAGGGAAGGAGGGAAACTGTGAAGGTATTCACAATGAACCTATAGGTATCTAGTGCTTAGACACTGCCCTTCCTATCCTAATCTAACCTAATCAACATAAAATGGAATTTGCTAACAAGTTGCTAAAAAGAAATAAAAAGATGCTAAAAATGTGCTAAATGAGTGCAAAATGTGCTAAATCTAAAACAAAATATGCTTAATGGTTAGCAATGTCACTTCAGCGCATTTTGAGCAACAAAATGGCCTGTAATTGACTTGCACTGTCGTCAATTTGTCGTCGTTTAAGTACAAGCTATCAAGCATGCGTGTTAGATAATGTTTTGCAGACATGGTCACCGGGGACTCTTAGCACAAAATCTCTCACACGCTCATATGGAATAGGTCAACATATTGCACAACTATAACTGCATATTTAACCAACTATCGTTAGTTGCTGCTGCCTGTTGGAATAAGAGTTTGTCGCATATACATATGTAGCATACATCTAGGAAAATATGCATTATATAAATTTTTGCATAGTTTATAAATAAGAACAACAACAAAAGCTTGTATGCTACATACATATGTATATATTTCGTTTGGATAAATTACTTTCTACTTAAACGTACAGCATATGTTTGTGTTGCATGTGGGCGTGTGTGTGGGTGGGTGCGTAGAGGCATGTGGCTGTGTGTGTGGGTTTGTGTGTGTACATGAGTTTTATATTTTATCTGAATTTATACAGACTGGTGATTTGCGTGTTTTTGACATTTTTGCGGAAATTTCATTACGATTCACATGGAAGTTTATGTAAATACATACATACATACATACATACATATGTATGTACTCGTATGCATATTCTTTTAAAATGTATGTACATTAATTTTTTATTTTTCATTTGATTTATTTTGCCAACTCTACTCATATTCGCTTATTGTTTACTGCCTGCCACACACATCGCACACTGGCTCACAATTAATCCCACCGTATGTGTGCGTGTGCACGTGTGTGCGTGTGTGTGCGGTAGTTTTTGTTCATTGAAAAGCGTTTCATGACAAGAATTAGGTCAAGCAAGTTAAGAGCGTCAAAATTGCGATAATATAAAAATTAATTTTTTATACAAATTCTAGCATTTTTTTCGTTTTCAAATTTTTTTTTATTAAGTGCACATGTGGGAGAGTACGAGTACAAATAAATGCACATTTAAATTTAAATGATTTTTTAAGCATATCGTGCGTGTTCCGGTTTTATATATTCTTCTATGTGATTTCTTTTATAAAGAGAAGTAACGCTCGGGCCTGCTAGCCTACTACTACAACTAGGTATGGAAAAACAAACAGTCTGGCAAATACTAAAAATTTTTAAATTTCGAATTGACCGCCTTTAAAGGAACGAGGGCGATATGTTTTTATAAACATATGTATGTACATTTATATGTATGTATGTATGTCTCCATGTACATTTACTTCCTAAAACTCTTCAGCGAGTTTTTAATGCTTTTTTGAGGGAATTTTTGTTTGTTTTGTGTTTTATTACAGAAAACTGGGTGGGAAAAAAGGTCATTGAACTTTTTATTAAAACAATAGCAGTACTCGTTATTGGTTTGGAGTTAAATAATGTGTTTTTCTGCACAGTTAGCACCTAATTCATTTTCTTGAGCTGAATTCCAATCGAAGTGATATAGCGGGGAATCACAACACGGGCATTTCCACGAGAAATTTCACTTTTTTGTCGCGTGCGACAGCAAGCAATTAAGCTCGTATATCGGAACAATGTGACTCTAGTTTTCTTAAAAGTTTACCTAATGTAGAGCTCCTGACAGCCTATAAAAAAGTTAAAAAAAAGTTTAATTTTCTTTGAAAAAAAAGGCAAAGTTCTTTAGTGTCGCACGTGAAAAAAGTTGATATTCCTGTTGAAATGCCTATATGCATATTATATATGTATGGTCTTTACAAAAATATTTTTTCAAATAAACATTTTGTTTTTAATATTATATAGGAAACATTTTTTGTATATGTATGTTCAATTAAACTATTTTTTCAAGCTGTCAATTTTTTTGGCTCTAAAGGTTTATCAAAATTTAAAAAAAGCACTAAAAAGCGCAATTTTGAAATCTAAAAAACCTAAAAAGCACTAAAGTTAAAAACTAGTGAAGATCCAAACGAGTGAAGTTTAATAATATTTAATAAATTTGACTATATATATAAAGCAGAAATCTACATCAACTGACACCACAAACAGTGAACCCAAAACAAACGCTGATGATGAAGGTGTAGTGATCTTCAAAAACAGCCGATTGTTCCGTTCTACTCGTGTTTGTCAGAATATTTACAATTAACTTTGCTGTTCATTAATTAATTTTGCTTACAAAGCGATACTAACTTTAGCCTAATCAAATAATAAATATAGAATATTTAATAATACTTCGGCAATAGTATCAACATCTTTAATGAAATATATCAGACCAAAAATGTATGCTTTAGTCTGAAAAAATAAATTCGCCAAGTTTTTATTAAATAAATTTTAAGAAATACACAAATTACTTACAAGCACTACTTAGTGCTTTTTCTTAGTTTGGCACTAAAGCTCAAAATTTGGCCTTTTGAGTCTTCAAAAAGCACTAAAAATAGTAACAAAAGCATCAATTTGGCATTGTTGGATTATAGGCTCTATTGATTGATTCGGGTCATCCTCTGCGCTACACTCTACAGCAGCAATGACTTCTTCCGTACGCACTGTACGACGTCTCTTTGGATCTGTATTATCATTTAAAGTAAACGTGGTGCGAAAACATTGCATAGTTAACCGAATTAATTGCTCTGATGGACGATTATGTTGACCGTAAATTGGGCCACGAACACAAACATGATTTTCAAAATAAATTTGCACAATTTGGAAGCGTTGGTCGGGCATCAGTCTATTCAAATTAAAATGCTAAGCCAAATTAAATATAAATCACTTGACAGCTGACAAAATGGCCGCCAGTTAAAAAAGTGTTGCCAGCTTAAAATTTTATACCTCTAGAAAAACACCCTTTACTGGAAATATCACTTACAAGTAGTTCAGAAGAGTCACAAAACATGAACAATCGTTTCTGTCATGAGTTTCAAATCTGTGCAAAAATCTTTGGTGTCCTGACATTCACTTCCAAGTAATTTTTTCGTTTTACTTTCGAAATAGAATCGCCTTTTTTACACAGTAAAATTAATTTAATTTATTCTTATTCGCAAATATTCATTGAACCCATAAAAAAAAATTGTTTCATTCTTTTATAATGCAGGCATATTTTACAGCATCATTGAATTTTTCAAATACTTTGTTTTGCGGTTTAAACTTCACGAGTAAGTAAATTTTAACAATAAAGACAGATTAGTCACGGTAGTTTTAACACTTTAAGGGTTTTGGGTATTTCCCATACAAATCTCATTCATAATTTTGAATTTTTTATTTATTATTATTTTTCTTAAACATCACGCAGCGTCATCAAATTTTAACAGGTGAATGAATGGATTTTGTTGTATGATGTGTTTGTCGTTGTTTTGTGCTCAAACAGGTTTTTAAAGAAATGGATTTATGGCAATTTTAAATAACTGAATTAATTTTTTAACTGGAATTAATCACAGTTTTATGATGCAAAACATTTTGCTTCATTGTGCATGTTAGATGAGTGCGTGAAAATGATACAAATAATAAAGCGGAATAACTTTATTTTTTGGTAGGGCGAACTAGGCCGTCCCGATATTCAAATAAACAAATAGCTGAATTTATAATGTAGAGTAATAAAGTAAATTGAAAAGAACGTATGTTGGCTACTGAAAATTAACGAGTTAGATTAAATAAAATAAAAATAGAAGTAAAAATAATTTAAAAAATTTTTGTATTAAAGATAGTTATTCGGTTATTACACTGGACGGCAGCGAGAAAGTATTCTTGAAGTTAAACAGTTTGTAGAACTCCTTCTTGATATTATAGAGAACCTTTTACACCGATTTAAAATTTTCTTTTTGTCTGAGAGGCTAAAGTTTTCGTTTGATTCCCTTATTTAAAAAAAGTGGGCAAGGATACGCCCACAATTTTTTTTAACTTTATGATATTTTCCTTATCCGATTGCTATGAAACTTACCCAACCCATTGGGCTCTCGCAACGACGCCATCTCGAAGCTGAAAAAACAGGCGGAGCCACGCCCAATAAGACTTGATATAAAATATCATATGCTTTTATTTGACCAATTTTCACGAAACTTGGCACACTCCTTGAACTGAAAAAAATACGCAAATTTGCATTCAGAAAAGTGGGCGGGACCACTCCTATTAAATTTTGATATTATACTCGCATATCACGTGCTTGTTCTAAAACGATTTTTACAGAACTTGGCTCGTGTCTTGAGATCTTAAATAAACACAATGCTGCATTAAAAAGTGGGCGGACCACGCCCATTAACATTTAATGTTATATTTCATGTGCTGCTACCTAACCGATTTTTGCCAAAATTGACAAAAATCTTGAGCTCTGAAAAGTACTTTAAAAAGTGGGCGTGGCTACGCCCATAAAAGTTTACAGTCTTATTTTTATGTAGTTCTACAAAACTTGCTAAAGAGTTTCGGCTCTTAGAATGACACAATGTAGCGCTTAAAGAAGTGGGTGGGGATATGCCAATTGAAGATTAATATCATATTTCGATTTTTACAAAGCTTGCCACACACCTAGAGCTCTGAAAATGACGCTGTGTTGAACTGAAAAAGTAAGCGGACACTTATATTTGCCGAAGTGGGCGTGGACACGCCCTAAAAATATAAAATTAGCACCTTAGAAATGTTTTATTTAACTGAATCTAAATTATTTTTAACTTTTTAGTGCTTCTTTTTGAAGTGAGTTAAATATTTTTAAAGAAGTTTTAAGCAAAAAGTTTTATTTTGCTTCACAATATAAGAGTTTTAAACTATAACCTAATAAATTAGATAATTTCTTCTCCCTTAGTAACAATTTTTTTTTTTTTTATTATTTATTTAGTTATTAGGAATATCGTGTTTTCAATATAAAAGTAATTTTATTAAGTCATACCCCACAAAGAACAACATACGATTTGTACCATTACGCCCGGCAGAATACGTACGAGTATGTGCTGTGGCAGCATAAAATTGAAACATGATACATCTTTGGCGTAACATTCCATTGATAAGAAATTGCCAATGCTACTAGTTTGTTTCATTTCCTAATGCAATAATCCGCAACAGGGTGTGTGTACGTACGGTTTTATTAAAACTATTTAACTTAAAACTAATACCATCAATACGAGAGCGGTAATAAAATTAGGTGAAAGCTCAAATAAGAATGCTTTCTTGATAATTCCCAGTCATACTCAAATTTGTGGGATAATTGACTACGCCTCCATTAATTTAAATTAAAAAAAGAAGAGAGGTGTCTTAGGACACCCGGTAATAGCTATGCTGCTTAGCTATCTATATAAAACAAGCTTAACGTGTTAAATAACAATGCAATAAAATTATATTACATGATGATGTCAAATTCTCTGAAAATATTTCAAAACGTTTCCGTTTAATTCCCATTATTTTTTTTTTAGCGGAGTACGATTAAATTAATGTATTGTTTGTGGCCGGTGGCGGCTGTTCGCCAGTTTACAGCCGATCGGCTTTGTGCAAAAACAAAACAAATATATATTGAGCAATCGTTCTCATTGTCTTTGTTTCTCTCACTTCAAAGAAGTCAAAACAAAAATAAATTTATAACTGTAATATCATCGATTATTTTTGTTACGAAAATCACGTCCTAACTCCTGTATCGCTCCATAAATAGCATAGCTACAAAAAAAATCATTGGACATATTCGTAGTGAGAATATTTCGACGTGAATTATGACATTTTGTTCCTAGATTAAAGGACAAATGTTGCGTCGGTCTATAAGTTATTTTAAAATCGTCGTAGTTGTGGTCGAAATACGCCAACCACAGTAAGGGGGATTAAATAAATGCGAGCAGCTTAATGTTGACAGTGCTTTCCTTGGACATTGGAACCCTGGATATCGTGGAGATCAGTTTTTCCTCAAACTTTTCTGCACACATTTTTTGCACTTAAGTTAATGCAGTTTCTGAGCAACCCTCATATGTCCAGAGCTTTAAATATGAACATCAAAAAGTAAAAAATTTCTGAGAATAAAATTAAGCAATTGAGTCTTATGCAAATAAGCCGAAATTTGTTGAACTTAAAATGATAATTAACTAAAGCAAAAGGTAGTCTGTACTTAGTTTCCCTTTTCCTTTTTCGATACCCATTGAAACCCAAGTTTGAAATTTTCAACACAAAGTCACGTTCTGAATAAAAAAAAATAAACAAGTTGTACAACAAAGAATAAAAAAGTTTTATACACAAAATTTATGGTTTAAAAAAAATGTAGGAAAAAATTATTTAATTTTTTAAATTTCAATATCACGGTCAATTGAACTAGAGCATTGCAATCAAATTAATTTATTTTATTTCAATAATTGAAATTAAATAATATTCAAAACAATTGCAGTTAAAATGATAATTAACTGCTCGCATGACAACTTGATCGAGCGACCGACCGACTGAACCAACAAGCTCCCGATTACATTTTACTTTTTCATGCAATAAAATTTCACTTCCGCTCATTGCGTTCTTTTGCTTTTTCTTTTTAAATTGTATGTCAATATACATATGTACATTTTCTTTTTTAATGCAATGAATCATTTCACTAAAAATTATAAATAAATACAATTTTTATTTGAACATACAAACAAAATTAATTTATTTAATAATTTACTATGAGAAAAAAAAAACTAAACTTGATAAAGTAGAAATGAAGAAAATTATTTTATACTTTTTTGTATGTATTAAAAAAAAATGAATTGTGCTTTCATTCATCACTGCCAATAATCAAGTTGAGTTCGTGACATTTGAGAAAAAAATATTTAATTATAAACAGAAGAAACAACACTTTCGAGATATAGAATTACTAGCTGGGCTTGACTTATGAATAGAAATACAAAAAAAAAAAAAAAAAAGAGAGAGAGACAACGCATGTCCTATAATGCATACGTACACATAATCGCTAATAAGGCAGTGAGCAGTGATGTCGTAACTTCGATTTTCAGGTGCCAACCATACAACATACCGGTCATTTAATTTTCATTAGAAAAAAATTACAAAAACTTAAAAAAACTTAAATCAATATAAAAATTAATTAAACACAGCAGGAGATTATTCCGTAATTTTACTAGAAGTTAAATGCTGTGGACTTGCAATGTTGGTAAAATATTAACAAATTTTAAATCATTATTCTTTTCAGTTAGAATTACAGAGTAGATCCGTCCTCTGGTTTTGAATTAGAAATAAGCATGAACATGTTTCTTTTTAAGCATCAGAGTGTATGTGTGTGAACATAAGAACCCAGAAAACTCGGAAGACCTTCTTCCTTGAGACCTTATTAAAGCCCTGCTTAGGAATTTTGTTGATTCAACTACTATTCTAATCTTACTGCTACAGAATGCCTTATAGCAGGCCTCGACTCTTTCACATAAAAGATAAGATACACATTCCATATTTCCTTCTATGAGAAGGGAGACGAGAAGCAGTAAAATTTTATTTGTTTTGTTTCTTCTTAGCAAAGCAAAAATAAAATCCATTAATTTGAAGACTTTTCACAATCACTTGTACATCCAAAATAAGGAACACAGAGACTTTCTAGAAGTCATCTTTACTCCTTTTTGTGTGTGTATTTTTGTCTTTATTTTCATAAACTAAAATAATTAGATAATTCTTCAGTAAAATTACTCAAATGAGAAAGTATTTAATAATTTAATGTTTTGTTGTTGTTGTTAACAGAGCAATAAAACTTGACGAATAAAAATTACTAGAATAAACTATTCTAATGAATTTGAATGAAATAATTTTATTCAAATGATATGATCTTAATCAATATTGTTCGAGTTAAACTTCAAAAAAAATATTATTCGAATGAGTATTTCTCCATCATGTTACTGGAACAAAAGTATACCTTTAAAATTTATTGCATTAAAAATTATTAAAATGGAATTATTACACGAATAAAATTATTCGGATAATTAATCGGTCATTTCAAATAAAATTCTTCGAATAATTGTTCAATCAGAAATAATTTCTTAGTCGGGCTTAAGTTCAGTAATTTCAATTCTTATTGAATGCAATATTTTTTTTTTTATTAATTAATGTGAGTTTCTAAAGAAGAGAAGAAAAATTAAATTAGACTATAAGCTGGGGGAAATACCGATATTTTTCTGTGCAGCAACGCACTTCATCAGCACCCAAGTCTATCTACTGGAGTAGAGATAGTTATTATCATCAGTTATTAACAATCTCTACCCCAGTAGATAGACTTGGGTGCTGATGAAGTGCGTTTCTGCACAGAAAAATATCGGTATTTCCCCCAGCTTATAGTCTAATTTAATTTTTCTTCTCTTCTTTAGAAACTCACATTAATTAATAAAAAAATATTTCATTCAATAAGAATTGAAATTACTGAACTTAAGCCCGACTAAGAAATTATTTCTGATTAAAATTCACTATAGTTCAACTAAACATTTAAAATTGTTTCAATAATTTTTCATATAATATTATTGGAACTTAAATTATTTTTATAATTCAGTGTATTACAACTTTGTAGCGGGCCATAAAGAAGCTCCATTACATTAAAAATTACAAATAAAGCTGAAAAAACAAATTATGATCGTTTATCGGTTTAAAGGCAAAAAAAAGATTTAAAATTGAAAACATAATAATGTAAAAAATCTTGGGGCCAAGGTTAGTTTATGCCTGCAAAAGATAAATTTCAGTGATTGATTTTATTTTCATATTTTTAATGCTAAATGACGAACTGACCAGTTGGGCAGCATTGGTTCCGTTTACTTTTGATAAATCTGTTCACTATTTAATATTGTCTTTGTTCAGTCAAATTTGTATTAAAATGCTCGTACATATTTTCATTATTTAAATTATTAAAATAAATGTGTATTGTACTCGTAAATGTATGAAAAGTTTTCAAATAAAGGGATTTCATACAACAATATTTTACGAGTTAATAAGTGTTTTTAGATTGTTATATTTACATTAAAAGTTCTTTTATTAAAACGTGTTTCATTTGAGTTTGAATTTATGAGTATTATTTTTAAATTTTGTTAAACGTGTAATACCCATAGCTGCTAATTCTAACTATAATATGTATCTAGCTGAATAGATTTACAAAATTTATTTATTTATTTTTTTATTTTTTTGCTCATTTTGCTAAAACATGACTTGATTATATTTGACTTTCCATAAATTTTCATAATGTTTAATGAACGCTAAATTTAATTACGTCGACCAGCAAGTTTGTTCATTGCACTACTGCACTGGTTGCAAATAAGCTTGTGCACACACTTTTGTTGCACTGGCATTTGCATAATTAATTTATCATAATTCATCTCTCTGCGAATGTGTATCTATTTATTTGCTTAATTCATTTATTCACTTTATTATTTATTTTGATTAATTTATTTAAATAATTTTTATATTGTTTACACTTTTTTGTTGTTGTTGTCATTGTTGATGATAATTTATATGTTTAAATAATTGTTAATATTTCACTCATGTTTATTAATTTTTTGTGTTTGCCTCACTTCCAGTAAATTTTGCAAATACAAGTCGCGAGAAAAGTGACAAGTTCAGTTGTAGCAATAAGTTATTATTTTTTTGTAGCTAAAATATAAATCTAAAATATAAATTTTAAACTTAAAATATAAATCGTTTACTTTGCACACTAAGTTAATCTATGACAAAATTCACACTTAATTGGTTGGTTGCTCGAAGGACCTAAATATCATAAATTCTTAACGGTTACCAAAGCATTGCTACAATCCTTCAGTGAGAAAGAGTTTTAAGGGTCGGAAAGGCAGCGGCAGGCTTACCCGATGTAAAGAGCTAATGTGCTGTATAAGCAGCGTGGTAAAAATGGAAATGAAGTCGAGACGAGAAGAGATTCAAAGCAAAAGAGTTAATTGAACCTAGTGGCTGGAGGCAATTTTTTTTTTTAACAAAAACACACAACCCGCAAAGCGATTATCTTATCTGCGGAAAACACCCAGGGTCTATGGCGGGAATCGAACTCACGACCTCTGGACTGAGAGTATAGTATCGCTACCACTCAGCCACAGGAGTGCCCTAGAAAAAAACGACTCATTATCATAATAAATCGTACGACTTTTGAAAAAATACAACCCTGATCAAATGATTTTTTGTTGCCTTTTGTAGTAAAACCTAGCCTTATATAACACTGACCCTTCTGCAAAACCGGGAAACGGCTATTCAATCAGAAGATATTCTGCATTTACCAAAGTGATGAAAAGTATGGTTACCTTTTTTTTAATTCCGATATACATACATACCTTGTTTGGGAAATAACTAAGGAAGGGGGACAGATAACTGATAAAGTATTAAATTATTAAACTCAAATCGTTTTATAACTCAGTTGTTGAGCGTTCTGCTATTTTTTGTAGTAACGTTGCAGCGCCTCTGGTGTTAAATAGGCGCATTACATGGCATCACATGTTGTACGAGGGCGGATCAATAAGTCCGTGACTTTTTGAATGAAACACCGTTTTCTTTGCAAAACAAAAATTTATTTTTCAACATAATCTCCTTTTAACTCAACACACTTAGTCCAACATTTCTCCAGTTTTTGCATCCCTTCCAAAAAAAATAGGATTTTTTGAGGTCCTTGTTTGGTCAATAATTTCATCGTTGGAGCTAAATCTCTTTCCATCGAGCCATTCCTTTAGGTTTGGACATAGGAAGTAGTCACTAGGGGTTAAATCCGGAGAATATGGCGGATGAGGTACCAATTCGTAGCCCAATTCATAGAGTTTTGCCATTGAAACTGCATACGTGTGCACCCGTGCATTATCTTGATGAAAAAGAACTTTTTTCTTGGGGTCGTTTTCTTTCTATAAATCTTCATTAAATCGGTCTAATAAGTTGGCATAATATTCGCCGTTTATTGTTTTCCCCTTTTGAAGGTAATCGATATGGATTATCCTGCGTGCATCCCAAAAAACTGTTGCCAGCACCTTCTTTTCTGACAAACTTACTTTGGCCTTCTTCGGAGCAGGTTCACCTGGGGAAACCCATTGTTTAGACTGCTGCTTGGTATCCGGAGTACAGTAATGGATGCATGTTTCATCCACAGTTACAAAACGCCGCAAAAACTCATTCGGATTGCGGTTAAACAACTCCAAACAATCCTTTGAAGTTGTCACACGTTTACGTTTATGGTCAATTGAGAGCAAACGCGGCACCCATCTTGCAGACAACTTTCTTAAAACCAGCATATCATTTAAAACCGAAACCACATTGCAATCAACAATACATCAACAATCTCACGTACTTTTACTATTCAATCGGCCAACACCATATCCTGGATTTTTTCGACATTTTCGGATGTACTGACCTCAATTGGCCGTCCAGAACGTTCAGCGTCATTTGTACTTGTGCGACCACAACAAAAGTCAGTAAACCACTTTTTTACCATTGAAATCGATGGTGCAGAGTCCCCATAGTATTTATCGAGCTTTTTCTTGGTTTGATTGACGGTTTTTTTCCGCAAAAAATAATGTTTAATGAGCACTCGAAATTGACCTTTTCCATTTTTAGAAAAATACACGAGGTTGTATGTTTTGAACAGCTGTTAAACGCAAAGTAAATGACGCCCCTTGCTCAGGTGGTACTTGATGAGAACAGTGTTGCATTTCATATAACTACGAGGGAAGTTCGGAAAGTCGCAGACTTATTTATCCGCCCTCGTATATCTTACTATGGTCTAAGCCACATGGCATGGACTTAGAGAATATATGGTTTAAACATAATAGTGCTGCTGGCCACTCATCGTATGAAGCTCTTTTTCTACAACGAAAAGAGATTCGTTCGTTGACACTATTGGCTTGCTGCGCCAAAGTAAAAGCCAATGATCCCGTTACAAATCGTATAAGAAGGACCCAACCATTTCAAAAATTATTTGATAAAGTATTACCGAACGCAAGTATACAAGTATACGTAAGCGTACAGCAGAATACTTAAATGGACTCTATTCAAGTGGTATCGTTCTGAGATTAGCACGATACCGTTATTAGGTATATCATTCCTATTTCATCTCTTAGTCCGATAGAATTGAAAAAATTCAGAATGGATATGAGGGTAAAATGCTGATGCCACGATCCACGAAAGAATATGTAAAAATTATGGGTAGTTAACAATATAACAGAGAATATGTTATGAGAACGAAATGGGGCTTGCGGTACCCGAAAATTAATGCAAAACTCGATTGAGATCCAAGTCTTATAGTGACATTCCTGAGAAAACTCGATATATGTACTATAAATGGAAACAAGGTATCACTTCCTAAAAATAAGAAACTGGTAAAAAAAAAAATTTTATTTTTATTTTATTTATTATTTTGATTTTAGTTACATATAATAAGTTTCTTTTTCTCTTTCGGAGTAGGAAGGCACGAAAATCTTTGAAGAGAAATGAGTTCATGCTTTCGAGAGTTCACTGTATAATAAGCGTTATTCGATTCAATTAAGAATGACTTCTTATTTGTACCAAAAATAAAACACAAAACGCTCGCAAAAAGTCTCTTCCATCTCTAGCGTACGTGTGCACAATTCTCTGAATTGGATGTATTTCATTTGTCTTATTTGCTAATTTCACTTTAATCATACACTTTTTTGTTAATATTTTTTTTTTTTTTATATTCTACGCCTATAAGCTTTTCCATTTTAAATTAAGTTGTCTCATGCACAATTCGCACGTTGCACACGTTAATTGTACAGCGTTTTGTTGCATTGTTATTGATTGTAAATAAGTTTAGTTTTTAAATAAAATTTAGTCCATGTATGGTTTGATTAAACAAAACAACTAAATCTGTGAACAACATTCAGAAGTTTCAAATCACATGTGTGTGTGCTTAATAAGAGTTTGTGTAAATGAATGCGTGACAGTGTGAGTGCTTGCATAGTTGTGGGTGGGTGGATGTGTGCATGCAATTGAAATTAATTTAAGCTTTTAATTAATTTAATGCTGCCATTTACGTAAAGGAGTTTAAATTAGCAATTAACAAGACTTTGTTTTATAAGCAGATCGGGCATTGAATCATGAAATCAAATAATAGAATACTATACTTGAATACTTGAATAATTTAATATTTTTGATAGTTAAATTCATCCTATTCATTAATTATATATATAAAGTTGCAGTATTTACATGTTCTTTGTTAATTATCATGTGATTAAATTTCCAGGATAAATTACACATTTTGGATGAATGATGTTCTGTAATTAGAATTGACAGCATATAACCGTTTCATGGAACCACCAGTTAATTTTTCACTTAAGTAGGCTTCAAGATTTCTGCACATATTCAAACACATTTGTGAATGAAAACAGCGAACATCTTCTTATCAGACTTCAGTGCTTTGCTTTGCTTATTACGAGATTAAAGCCTAAAATACGAATGAGTCTAGGCATGTCTAGTAAACGTGATCAATAAAATCGATAGCCACATGAAATAATATTAAAAGTATTAAAAGAAAATATTGTGAAAATAAACCACAGTTTGAGTTTTAATCTGCTTAATGTTGTTATTTTCAATAAAATATATCTTTAAACTACGTATCTATCTGCCTGCCACCAAATAATAAAACAAACACTTCAGGTGAGATCCATATGCAAAAGCTGACGTACTCATTCATGCACTTGTGTGCATTTATTACACATTGCTTTTGGCAGCAGACCCTCGCACACTCACTTACATACATGTGCGGCAACAGCAATGAAAACAAATATAATTAAAAAGATTAACAAAAATAACAGAGGGCTGTCCGCACTTCTCTGGACGATATTGAAGAATAAAATTAATAAAATTTTAAATCTTACAAATGCGCGCTTTCGTTGCTTTACTACTAACAGAGTAAAATGTTGAGAATGAAAAATAAGTGAATTTCATAGCATAACTTAAGGATTGCACTGCCACGCGCACAAAAGCAGGCCACAATTTACTGAGTTTCAGTGGGTGAAGCTGAACAAAAACATTTCCATTAAAATGAAAATAAATTTACAAACACCAGAATGCGACGTTGTCTGGCCGTTACTGTTAAATGCTAAAATGTTTGTGTGCTTCATTGTCATTCCAGTTGCAAGTAAAACTGCCCAAGTATCAATTAATTCAATTGAAATGTTACAATCAATGTATTCGATTAACTGCAGGGGTTAACGGTCTCATAGGACAACTCACACACATCCATACGAGTACACACTCCGAATGCCACTTGGCTTCTCATTTTACTTAAAACCAAATGCTGCAGCAGTAATTAAAAAAAATCTATTCCTTATTTCAGCTGCCTCGCCGCCCGTGACTCGACATGAGCACTCATGCGTGCTTGTCTGATTCCAATCGTGACACATTCACATAATTGACCATAATGCCAGCAAAATTAAAGCGAAACCAACAATTTGAATATAATTGATCCGTAGTGGTAGCGTGGCAGAATTTTTGATTTGCCTAAACCCCAAAAGTAGCATTAGTGTTTGTACACTGGAATTTAGACGCATACAATTGTGGCAGCAAAGGCAATTGTTGACCAATTTTACTTAGTTGTTAGATGAAAGGTTTAAAGCAAAAAAATTTAAGAAATTTGCTCAAAAAAAAAAGAACAATACTATTTGGTAATTAATCCCAGCAAAAAAGGAGATCTCCATATGGAAACTAAAGATCTCCAGAGCCGGTACAAATTTGAATAAAAACCATGTTTGCAATACAAATTTCTGCTAGATTTTTAGTAGATTTCGACAAAATCTAGTGACGAAGTAGATTTTGTTTTTAATGGGAGATTTTGCCTGAAATCTCGTAAGTCTTAGATTATTGAATCAATCAGTAACTAACACAAAGTTATGGGCCGATTGATGTTCGGTACTCTGGCTTGCCACTTTGGCCGACCACGATCTAACTGTCCTAAAGTGCTGCCCTCAAGTATATAACTAACTCACATGGGCGTATGTATGCAGATATTATTAAATTTAGAAATAATTAGATATTAGCTATGAAACTGACCCATTGAACTAATGAAATAGTTTCATGCTTTTCTTCACACACTAACGAGAATAAAGCTGAAGGAAGACCTTTAAATTTCATTGACACTTTTAAAAAATTTACCGTCTGAATAAGGAATTTTCTTGCAGTGTATTATAAAAATATTTTTTATTTAAATTTTATTATTATTATGTAGTAGACAATATAAAGAAAAGATTATTGCTTCAAACAAACTTTTTGCTGGGTTGCTTAATAAAGTTTGATTTTGCACATTTGCTGTTGTGCATTGAAATGCTTACAATGACGTTAAAGAAGCCATTTGATAATTCGATGTTATTGTTTTATTTTGAACACACTTGTGTATCCTTATGGAGAGAAAAAGATTTAAAGATGAGCTCGATGCAGTTATGTTTCAAATGAAAACTAAAATGTTATAAAACTAAGTGCAGAAGAATTATCATCCATCAGTTTTTTTCAATTACCGGCATTATTTCATATATTAACTAACTTTAATTAAAACTTAGAAAAAACTTATAAAATTTCTTGTTTTTCACTCATTCTGGAGGTTGATTATTAATGCCCGTAATTGCTCTCGATATCTCTTAAGGCTGTGAATATCTATCCTCTACAATCGTGCGACTTTTGAGAAAATACAACCATGGCATGATGGAGCTTAGGAAATTAAAAAAAACTATAATAATTCATCAGATCAGGGTTGCACTTTTTCGTGCGTTTAAGTAAGATAGTGAATCCCAACCCTTAACTTAGAGTATACATATCTAGTGGGTAAATTAAATTTTATGAAGTCTGTAATAAATAAAATAAATAAATCTTTAGTAAATTATCTGTTTGTAGTAATCAAGAACGTAAATTATATTCAGTTAAAATTTTAATTATTTTAATCTATCGATTAATTGAAACAAGCTTTTGTTTTGCTATATTTATATATTTAGAAATTCTTAATTATGCTGTCGAAGGTTTTATATAAAGATACACAGAAAAAATTTCTTGCAATAAACACGTTTAATTAAAAAAAAAACACCAAAATTCAATTGAAAATTGTATTGAGTCAATTAAGCTTTTAATTAAATTAAATTTTTAGTTGACTCAATTACATTTTTAAATGATTTATGGTTTTTTTTAATTCAAATTGAAAATTTTTTTTCTGTGTACCGGCCGCATTCTAAAAAAAATTAATTTGTATCCAGAGTGTGCTTTAAGTCAACATTTGTATGGATTTTTTTTAACATATGCTTCAAACCTAAATTATTTATTATCGTTGATACCTCATATACATTGTGTGTTATTTAAATTTGAAGACAGGAAACACTGAACGAAATACTTTAACAATATTTGCAGGCAGATTTAAACTATAAAATCTGAGATATGTTACTTAATTTGAAAATTTTGCTTGTTCTTATGCTTAAGCATTGTCTATATGCATTTCGTTTCCGCTTTTGCAACTCATCAGTAAGCTTCAATCCAACAAAACTTTTTGAATTTAACTAACAAACTACGTATGTTTATAGTAAGACTCTTAATACTATATTGAGAATCACAATACACAAACATAATCAGCTTGAAAGCCTCAAACAAAAATCTTTACAAGACAAGCATCTTTATTCAATTGTGCATCTAATTTCGGTATTTCATGAGATATTTATAATATAAAACAAGAAATAATTTTACAGGGATCTTCATTGGTTAATAAAAATAATTGGAATACAAGGCAAAATTAAGCAAAATTACTTACCATAATAATTCACTAGAAGAGGAAGTTGCAGCAGGGATTATGCTGCCTCATATTTATGTTCGAAAAAAAAAGAAATTCCACTGACTAAAGATGATATACTGCATAGAGCCTTACAGACAAATACATATATTAAGCAGGCTGACGGAAAGTCACTCAGACCATAGGATTGCAGCAAATTAAGGAATTATTTTTTTTTTATTGTAAGCACACTTCGCAAAAATCCTTCTGGTACAGAAACAATTTTGCAATTTTCAAATTTCGAAATTTTCAAGTTCACAAAGATAACGTAGTCACCATGACGAAAACATACACTAACGCTATATATGTTTATATAAATATAACTTTGCCACGAACACACAAACGGACAATCACGACTACTCACGGCGACTTACGTTTACAAAGTAGGGTGCATTTAAAAAACGTATTAGCCACGACCACTTAAACGGACACTCACGACGATTCACGTTAATGAAAAGTTAGGCTCACAAGGTATCCTGCATGAAAAACGGCCTGTAAGGTAAACATAACTAATACTCAAGGTCAAATTACTTTGTGTTCTTCATCTCAACTAGAGAAACTTTTAAAACAAGTAGTAATTAAAAAAAATAAAAAAAAACCCGACTGCAACCAACTTTGAAGCGTTCAATATCCTAAACAGTCATTCGAAATGAAAAATCATAAGAGAAACCTAAAGATGATTTTAAAATACCTGTCGAAGATAATCATTTTGATATACAAGGTGGGCCAAAATAAATCACCCTATTGGAAGATGCTCTTATTTTTGCAAATGGCGGCCAATCTTAAATCCGTTTTGATATTTGTGAACTAGACAGATGTATAGAATACAAGTGAATAAGCCATGGAGCGATACATTCCCCAAGAACGCGGAATAATCGTGGCGTTCCCTGGTCGCCTCATCTCTCGTTTTGGCGATTTACACTGGCCCGCAAGGTCGCCCGATTTAACCGTTCCAGACTTTTTTTGTAGGATTTTTTGAAGCCGAGACCCTGGAAGCCCTCCAGGACAACATTCGACACGAGTGCGAGAATCTGTCGCCCGAAGTTCTCGCCGAAGTGATGAAAAATGCCATAAAACGAGCAATCAATTGTGACGGCGCCCATTTGGCCGATATCATCTTCTCGACTTGACCAATAAAATTCGAAAGGTTCAAATAAACATAATCAATAACAACAGAATCGAAGTTTTTCATTTACATAGAAAAAAATGAGAGCCAAGCAACATCGGACGACTTCTTTTGGCCCATCTTGTAGTTCGCCGACTTTTTACTTATTTTGTATTTACAATATGGCGTCTGTTGGCCGCCATATTGAACTTTTTCTACAAATCGATGACGTAAGAATCATTAAAAGCGGTCCACGCGTTCGTTTTATATAAGGCCGCAAAGCAACACACATACAAATATACATACATACATACATACATAGGCTGATAAGCACAATACCCTTCTTTGCGTAGCGCAGTCGCGTAAAAAACCGCGCGCTGTATCTGAAAAGAAAAAAAGAAGAAAATATATTTTACAATATCTGTTAGGAAAAGTTATAATACTAAAGATACTTTAAAGAAATATTAAAAAAAATAATGTAATACGATGAAGCAAAACAATTCTCTATTCTATTTGCAATAAAAGTTGCGTATATAAAGCAAAAATCTACATCAACTGACACCACACTCAGGGGGCCAAACACAAAGAACGCTGATGGTGAAGGTTTAGTGGCCTTCGAAAACAGCTAGTTGTTCCGTTCTACTACGTGCTTGCCAGAATATTTACAATTAACTTTGGTGGTGTTATTACATGTAATTTGACTTTGATGCGAACTTTAGCCTGATCAAATCATAAATATACGAGTAGAAACAAATGAAGTTCGAACAATAATAATTAAAATTAACTAGGAATAATTGCACTGTTCCATAAAATCCAATTTTTTTTTCCAAAATAACAATAACAAACAAAAGAAAGTTTAAGAATTTGAGCTTAAAATAAAACGAAAATTTTTATATTGTTAAATAAATCATAATAATAACAAAAACCTGCTATTTATTGGAAGCATGTGGGCGCACTTGCTTCTTGGGCTGGTAAAATTTTTATTGTTAGTTCTTAGTGCACTTAGTGCCCTAGTATATTTAAGCTTTATAGATGCGTTAGAATTAGCAATATTGTCTTTTCAAATGTTGTTTTGGTGCTTTTGTTTTCCATGCGAGATTTATGTGTGTCCAATATATTTTACTTACGAGCATAAAAACCATAAAAACCATTTACACACATGAGTTGAATTGTGAATTTTTGCTTCACAAATTCAATGGCTATGAAATATTTTATATATAAAAAAAAACACTGTTGAAATAGAATTTAAGCTTTTTGCAAAATTTACTTACGGCCAATTTCACGATGTCGACAATGTTCGACTTGTCGCATACTTACATTTGAAACAACAACAAAATATGAAAATTTGTTTTTGTTTTGAATGAAAGTGTGCGACAAGTCGAACGTTGTCGACCCTGACTGTCAAGTAAACAGTGTAGTAAAATGGAAATGTTTGGCAAGTAAATAAATAGTAAATGATGTAATAACACACACTGTATGATTTTGTTCTCTCCTCTGTCTATGACCCTTTTTTAAGTATTTAACAAGTCAATTCTTAAACTTTTTTCAAGTAGCACTAAACTGCAATCACTTATGCCATCCAAAAACTAGAAATTTTCTATATAAAAGTTTGCAGTTAAGAACCGTATCGATAGTTGCTCTCTTTCTGAGATATTTATAAAGAATAAAATTCCATTTTTTATTTTTGTTTGGCAAAAAAAACATTAAAAATCTGGATTTATAACCAACATTAGCTCAAGCAAACATAATCTCATAACTACATACACTCATATTAAGATAAAAAAAATTGACAACTCCCAACAAGTCCTTAAAAGTTTTTCCATCTTGCTCGGGTATAAATCCTTTTTTCTTTTTGTTATCTTATTTTTATTACTACGAGTAGATTATTCATTTACAAAAGTGAGAAAATACTTTCTATCCTTCGAGAATTCATTGCATATGTATTTTTAATATTAAATCAAAATTAAAATTCGTAATAAAACAATTAGAACTTTATCAAGTTCTTTGTCAAAAAAAATCTGATTTTTAACTTTGCTGGAGCAACTTTTCCATTAGCGTACAATTAAATATACAAAATTCAACGAGAACAATGAAACTTTAGGAAAAGAAAATAATATTTAAGGTATTCACGACAATTGTTTTAAATCTTGCAACTTTTTATAGTTTTCCTTTTCTTTTGGTGAACAATCTATTTTGTTAAGTTGACGTCAAAGTCAAATACAGTATAACCCAACAAAATCATTGGGACTTCGGGTAATGGATTTTTTAATTATCTGGTAATGGCTTGTGCTTATTTATCTCATTAGTTTGATAATGCATAAAATAAGGTTTTATTTAAGATGGCAATGAGCGGCAAATCGGGCAAGTGGTGATCGACATGCAGTAGAGAGACGTGTTTTTAACCGAAAAGTGAAGCAGCGCCGATCAGAATTAAAACAGTTTGTATTTTTGACCAGCTCCGCCAGCTCTGCCTGTCAAAATTGCCGCTCTAGCGCTCAAATATGCCACTCATTGAGTGGCTACTTCCATAGTATTCGGTATGTTTTATTTTTTTTATTATTCTGCCGCACACCGCTTGGCCACTCATTGCATGGCCTCGGCCTAAATGAGTAGAGCATTTGTCCCGAAATATAAAACATCTTTTGGTCGTATCCCCTTTGAAAGATGAAAATAAGAAGTGTGGAACATACTTACGCTTAAATAAAAATACATACTATACATTTTGTTACGTTTTTATCCTTTAAAAACGCTTTTCCGTGGACTCAATTTGCAAATGAATAAAAGACCCCAGTGTACTAATTAAGGGGATTAAGAATGACACTATTTTATTTACTAAATAAAAACACTTATACTAATCAAGAGCTTAAATACCCACACACAACTTAAATTATTTAAATATACCACAACTGGATAAAACTACGTTTAATCCGCTGTTATATGGTCACGTCTAAAAACAACTGGCTGCGCTGGTATTGAAGCAATACCCCTCTCTCTGCGGTTCATCACACACAACAGTCACTCTGCCCACAGTTGATACAACAATAATGACTCACTGACTTTACTTTTACACACTTGTGTACGACTCTCAGCTGCGTTGTTCACTTTACTCTTTACTCAAGACAACAAGACTTCACAATAAACAGACAACTGAACTTCAGGCTGACTTTATGATAGACTGATGATAGACTGACTATAGACTGATCTGCCAGCAGATGCGTCGCCCTTTTTATACTTCAGACAAGGCTTCCAGAATGTGACAGCAACGTCCAATGTTTGTTTTTAATCGCGCAATTAGTTCATAGGTTTAATATGTACATACATACGTTTGTATAAGCATACATACATCATTAAAGACTCACTTAACCACATGTAGTGTATCACACCACACAGAAAAATATAGCTAAAATAATTGTCTAACTTCCAAAATATAAATAAAAATGTGCGGGAACTTATACTTGCATTACAAAAACAGTTCCTGACAAAAATGTTAAATACAACAAGAACACTTTGACATGAGAGTTGGCAAAACAACAATAAAAAATTTCGAAGACCCAGAATGATGGAAACAGCAACAACTATTCTAAGTTTTACAACTGTTAATTATTAGACACTAGGAACAAAGTTCTCGTGACTTCATTTGCGCTATATTTCTGTGGCAAAAAGGAAAAAGTGCTTAAGTCGAGATAAGCTGTTTTTGAGTTATCGGCACCCCTGAAATCTCCATATTCGAAAGTACCCGTGTTGCTACTCACTTGTGCATTGAACCACTGTCTTCATAAAACTTAAATTAGCCAGTGCTAAATCGTTTGTTGCCTTAAATAAATAAATAGAATTGAATCAGAAAGCTCCAAAAATGCTTTCAAGTTCACCTATTGATATTAATTTCCTTTACATATAGTCTTTCTCACAACCTTTTGGCTTTTTTGGTGGTACACTTAGATAGCTTATTTAGCTAAGACCAAAACCAAGACTTTAAGTAACTTCTCAAAATTAGACAGCGAAAAATATTTGAATGAATAGTGTGTTTTTATTAACTGAGTGCTTTTCCTACCAGAAACTGAACACGGTTCGAAGTTAGTTGAATTTCAAATGCAAGACAAAGTAAAAGCTTATACTTTTTCTTATGTTTTTGGTGTGGGGCATGAACAATAAAATTTTTTGACAAATTTCACAAGAAAAGAAACATAAGGAAAAGCAAAATAATAAACTTACTTGTAAGAAAGGAATTTTATGTACATATATATTTTTTTAAGAAACGACCGAACCGATTAAATAAATAAAATATATACACACATAAGATTAGATTTTCTTTCAGGGAACACACATTGATTTTCTATTAGTGGGCATTTAAGCTCTTAATAAATATATTAAACTTTTTAAATAATAAATTTACTTTTTATTTAACATAATTAACTCTTTAACTAAAGACACAATTAATTTTACTATTGCACACACATTCCCATATAAAAAATAAAAAATTGAACTTTTCCGAGATAACGAACCGTACGCGACAAAGATCTTTCTGGAACTAAATTCATTTGCTTATTTGCTCATTACTCTCACCAAAAATGCATAAATCAAAATAAAGCGGTAAATATGTACGTATGTAAGTATGTATGAACAAACAGGTTTGCACATTAGGGAGGAACTAGTTTCCAAAGTAAGTTTTAATAGATAATTGCGAGGAAAATCTTTATATGTGGTTTGTTAAAATGGCAATTAGATTATGTAAGGCAATTGGTAAGTTTTTGACGGCTGCAACGTGGAAAACAAAACGAATCAAAAACGTGTCAAAAAATGCTTCAGAGATTAATTTCACCTAATTTTTTTCTATATCAATCAATTAATCAAATTTCATGAAAAATGCATTAAGTAAATGCTAAAAATATATAATTACTACATAAATATATCCATAAAAAATATTTTATTGACCTCTTCCATATGTAAGGTTTTTATTTTAATAGGAAATTAAGCTGCGAATATTCAAATTTCAATTATTTTGGAAAATCTAACCAATGAATACCATTGCGAATTCGGTATCACTTTTTTATTCAATAAAAATCACTCAATTTGCCAAATTACAAATATTTTTAAGCAAACAGTTTTATAATTTTCACGAGTTTTATAAACGGAAAATATTTATTTAAAGAATTTAAAAAAAACAATTTTATTTAGATGCTTTAATTCAATTCAATTCAATTAAATTTTTTTTCATTAGAATTGAAAATGTTTTTATAAATTAATGTGATTTTCATTTAATATATTTATTATTTGACTTATTCACCCGTATTGCGTATGTGGAGTCGAATTTTCGTTTACGACAGTTTTGTCATAGATTAAAGAAAACTTGTTAATCTAGAACAAAATTCTCGTAGACGAATATTCGACTCGACATACGTAATACATGTGATTGCCATAAGTTTATTTTAATTGAAATTCATCTGCAGGTGGTTAAGCATGTCTATATGCATTTCATTGGTGCTTTGCCAAATCATTAGTAGACTTCAACCAAAATGTTTATTAAATCAGTATCCGTTATGCGGCCACTACACGTTGCGACTTGTTGTGCAATTTGTTTGAGTTGTACAGCTAATTGTTGCGTTAGAGGTCTGGTTGACCAACAGTTGGTCATCGGTTGTATAAAAAATCAAAAAATTTCGATTTTCGTGCCATCAGCAATGCGTTATTCCATAAATATGTAGGTACTACGATTTTTTAAGCATTTTCATAGCAGGTGCTACTTGCATTAAAATAAATTCTATTATTTTTTTAGTACTATTTGATTTGAGTCATTGTTAATTTATATCTGTTGTTTGTTCTCGCGCGAACTTTGGCGAAAACTATTAACCATAGCAGTAAGGCCTATTTATCAGGTCAATGCAATCGTCCTGATGATATTCTGTGTTTTCGTGATAAAAAAAAGATGTTTGCACCATATAATCATTGTTGCCATTTTAACATTTTCACTGCTAGATCTGGCATTTTCATTAATTAAAAAGCATTCAACTTTCAAAAAATTCTGCTAAATGCTTTCTGGCAGAATTTGTTCAAAATAAAACATTTAAATTTGTTACAATTGTATAGAGGATTTTTCTCATAAATGTACATGCACAAAGTACACAGAGCTGAAGAAAGTGAGTAATGAAAAGAGCTAAAATCAGCTCTGACACAGGGACAACTGTAGTATATTTGTTATTAAGTTGTTAACTATATAATCAAAACAAACAAGAGAAAATGTGTAATTTTAGTTTCCAAATGCTTACAAACTCAATTTTAAACATTTTCCTACAAAAATATTAATTTTTACCTTCAACTTACAAAAAGCCGACAACGAATGAGATCACAAGGCCTAAAATGAAAATACATTTGAGCACATGAACATTTGTACAAAATTAAGTGGAGGAACTTGCGGTGTTGAATTAAAGAAAACAATGCGAAAAAGATTATTAGTATTAAAAAGTGATTAAAATTTGTTTTCAAATGATTATAGACTCGTTTTAACCATTTTAGTTCACAAATATTAATTACATATTACCTCATATTAATTACATACCTATAATCTCCTAGCGAATGGGGACACAAAGCATAAAATGAAAAACGTTAAACGCCACTACGAAATAAACATTAAAAAGGACACAGACTCGGTGTGAGCGAGACGTCAAAAATTCGCAATTATCTTCCGTCTCGTGTCACCTCTGTGTACTTTGTGGTACATGTATTGCAGGCTAAAGGTTCCCTGATGATCTGTATTAGCAACAGTGAAATGCCCATAGGATCCAGCTAACGGCTCAATAATCAATTTCAATGTATTTATAATTAAAAACATATTTTACTGAATAAGTAAAATAATATTTTGGAATTATATTGCGTAAAAAAATTTAAAACGTAATTGTAACATTTCGAAAAAACCTATTATTAATTTTTTTATATATAGGTATGTGCTCTAATAAGTTTGTATAAACATGAAATTCAAAGCAATTTCAATAATTCTTTCTACATTTAAATCTGGCATTATACTTTTCTTCTGTAGAACATTTTAGCAGAATTTTTTGACCGATTTAGCATTCTCTCATCATCATTTTCTGGCAACACTGGTGAAAAGCAAAACAAAATATACATACGTACAAGTCCCGTTAGCAAAGACAAAACACAGCAGAACAAACAGAATGTTCATTCAAAAATATACAAAGCAAAGACAAAAATCTGCGAAGTAAACAAAGGCCAATGAATACGGTATATGCAAGTACTGAGATGCTTAGTGCAGTTTCTTATTTGCACCACCTGTTGTAATTGTGTCGTAGGCCTTATTAATGGGACTTGGTGTTGAAGTGAGATGCTGCTAAAAACCGGTTTACGCATAAAATATGTATGAAGAGATTTGTTTATTTCAAATATGTAACATATTTGAAGCATAACTTGCGGCGCACAGTGACACATTTTGTGAGAAGGCGGCCAAAATTCTAAGAAAAAAATTTTGTTTCCGATTTTAAGTTTTTTTTTATAAAATTAATGAGAAGAGAACCTCGAAAGTCAAAATACAAAATAGCTTTTCTCTAGAGTAGTCTAAAATTCAAGATTTCATATAAAATTTTCAAGTTTTAACTGCATTTAATTAACAACTTTTCTTATTAAACAAAGACGAAAACTTAATGCAGAAATTTTAAAAATTCGAGATCCAGAGATTTTAAAAAAAGTATGACATAAATTGGAGCTTGCAAACAAAATTTTTTGTACGGAATATCTTACACACAACATAATTTTCTTTTTTCTGCAAAATGTTTTTTTTTAATTATCTACAATAAATAATTTGTTGAAAAATGAAAGATAACTGCCATATTCATAAAAAATATTTAAGGTTTATTAAGCGCTTATTTGACGTATTTCTATGGGAAATTTGTCAAAAAAAAACCTGTAATAAACCTAAAATATTTTTTATGAATAAGGCCGTAAGAATATAACAAATAAAAAATATAAGATATACAAAAATCATTTTCCGCGCATTTAGTATACATATTTCGGATATGGGTCTCGATTCTATTATTATTATTTTATTATTTAATTGAATTTTAATGAATTTTATGATAGTAATTAGTGTGATTTTTTAAAGAAGACAACAAAAGTTAAACTGGGCTTTGGCTGTAGAAAATAGTTATCATGGGCACGTGACAAAAATATATTCAGTTGGCAAACAAATTTTAAGAACAAAAATGTAACATAATATTCACTACAAAATACCTATGGTTACAACCAATCTCAGCCCAAGTAAATAGACATGGGTGCCCATGAAGTGTGCACACACAAAAATGTCGGTATTTCCCCCCCACCCCCCCCCCCCAGCTAAAGTACAGTTTAATATTTCTTGTCTTCTTTAGAAATTCATATGTATTATTAAAAATATTTCATTATATAATAATAATTAAAAATACTGAGCTTGAGCCCGACCAAGAAATTACTCATGATAATATTTTATTAAGTCGAGTTTGTGATCACTAAAGCTATTTTCAAATATTTATACGTGCAAGTACAAGTTTAAAAACTCAATACACTCAAACTCTTTAAGAAACACAATTACACTTTCGGCATTTGCAGCCTTCTTCCAACTCAGCTGTCAAGGAATTTTACAAGACGGTGACTTTTTGCCACTTGAAAAAAATTTAACGAAGATTTCCCTGGTTCCCTTAAAATTAAGCTTTTTCGATATTTTCGTTGATAATGCGTACACAGAACTAACACGCAAGAACTTGCACGTTTAATCTCAGGGTCATATGGACCGATTGCAGTAAAATTTAAAAAAGGCAATTATTGATAAAGTTCCATTTTCTTTTGCCAAATTCTAGGTTAACATCATAATGTTTAGAGCATTTATGAGCTTCGAAGTCATATTCCAAGAGGTACTTTGTACTTGGACTATTACATCTAAATCCCTAATTCACAGCTAAAAGAAAGTGAACCATAGTAAATTTCACAACATATTGAAAATTATGGTTTCTATCTTTGTGGACCCAGGAAGACACAGTGATTAAGTAGGTAGTTTTTTTAAATATCATTTTAAGTTACTTCTTATATATGTATATACTATTATAACATGTGACGTCAGATCACTACATTTGCAAATTAATTTAAAAATCATTTTGCAAACCTCTGTTACAGAACTCTTCTTAAACACAATTTTAAGTTTTTTTACATGCACATGATATGATGAGGATCGAGTTTCGTTAAGTATTTGCCTGCATATTTTGCAATTTTTAAGTTAATTTATAAAATTAAATTCTAAGGTGTCTTCTTGCTATTCAGCAAAAAAAAAAATTCATTGAAAAATTGTATTTATACTATTAAGTTATTCTTTTCTCTATACAAAAAAAAAGGTTAAAAAAACTATAATTATAATATTTATATACATATATATTTAGTTATTTAGTTAGTTGTAGAATTTTGACCGCCTTCTCGCGCAATGTGCCACTGTGCGGCGTTATTAAACTTCATTAAATGCATGTACTCTCTATTTCAGCAAATGAACTTGCCCCCCAAACTCTTTTTCTTTTCTTAATAGTTTGTCGAAGATCTCTCTTTTATTTGCATTGCATACAGTGTGACCATATTTTAAAATAACACTGAGCTAAATCACGTTCGAAAAGATGCTAAAATGAGCTAAAAAAATAACAGCCTTATTTATAAAAATTATTAAGGCTTAATAAAAGGTTTATTAAACAGATTTTTATACAAAATATTTCTTATAAAGACTTAATAATTTTTATAAATAAAGCCTTAGGGCCGAATTCATAAAAAATATTTTGATTTTATAAAAGCTTTATTAATCAAATTTCCATAGAAAATTTGTTTAATAAGCCTGTTATTAAACAGAAATATTTTTTATGAATAAGGCAGTTAAGCTTTAAGACAGAAAATAAAGTTAGTCTTTTTTCTACTTCTTCGATCGCTTTAAGGTAAATTTCTTAATTATTATCAGACATATTCTGAAAATCACATTTTTTCAAAATCATATACGATAAATTTCTTTCAAAAGAGATATTTGATACTCTATACAATAGAAAAATTAAATTTAATTAAATAAAATACAAAAGGTTTTTTAAAGCTAACATACATGTGGGCGATTTCCAGGCGATGGACATGATATTCGTATACTTTTATTCTTTTCAACTGACAGATAAGTTGAAATATATGGTTTCTTATGAGGTCTACTACATTTAGTACGTGTCCGTCAACGCAAAGTACAAAAATTAAAATTTTAAACTTAATCCCCCAAAATAAGGTAATATGGTCACACTGCAACTCTGCGGACAAGTGTATGTGGATTATAAGCAAGATGATTAGGGCGGTAAGGATGAATGTAAGTAGACACTTATTATATTGGAGTTTGAATCTTTGTATATTGTTTTATTTTAAATAAAAAGGTTAATAAAATATTTTTTTTTTATTCAAGTTATTACACATTTAGTTTGCCAATTGTTATGCAGACATAAATTATGTGGGTATGTGTTATAAATTACGATATTTTAATATTTTTTAATTAATTTTTTAAACTAAAAACTTCCAAGTTTTTAACTACGGATGTACCTGACTTAGATAAGGTTGAGCCCACCACACATTAAGCTATCCAAATAAAAAAAAACACCCGCAATTGTCCTTAAATTTTTTTCTTTGCAAATGAGTCCTCCCTAATGTGCAAACCTGCTTGTTCATACATACCTATGTACATACAAACGTACATATTTACCGCTTTATTTTGAGTTATGCATTTTTGGTGAGAGTAATTAGCAAATAAGCAAATGAATTTAGTTCCAGAAAGATCTTTGTCGCGCACGGTTCGGTAAAGTTTAATTTTTAATTTTTTATATGGGAATGTGTGTGTAATAGTAAAATTAATTGTGTCTTTTGTTAAAGAGTTAATTATGTTAAATAAAACGCAAATTTATTATTTAAAAAGTTAAATATATTTATTAAGAGCTTAATAAGAAGCAAATTTTTAATTTAAAGTATACAGAAAAGTGAAAATAAAGAGGCAAATGCCCACTAATAGAAAATCAATGTGTGTTCCCTGAAAGAAAATCTAACCTTTTGTGTGAATATATTTTATTTATTTCATGGGTTCGTTCGTTTCGCATAAAATTCTTATAAAAAACTGCATACATTATTCGTTTCCTACAAGTAAGTTAATCATATTGCTTTTCCTTATGTTTCTGTTCTTGTGCAATGTGGCAACAATTTTTTCTTGTTCCTCCCCACACCAAAAACAATTGTACATACATCCGTATGTACAGCAAACATAAGCTTTTACTTTGTTTTGTATTCATTAAAGTAGTGTTCGCTGCCTAATTTTGAGGAGTTCCTTAACGTCTTGGTTTTGGCCTTAGCTAATTAATCTATCTAACTGTACAACCAAGCCAGCTATAAGGTTGTGGGATAAACTATTTGAGAAGAAAAATAATATCACTAGGTGAACTTGAAGCATTTTTGAAGCTTTCTGATTCAATTCTATTTATTTATTTCATGCAACATATAAACTACCACTGGTAAATTTAATTTTTATGAAGATTTTTATTCAATGCACAAGTGAGTAGCAACACAATATATTTTCCGTTAGCAAAGGCCAAATACATACATATGTATGTAAACACAACAATAATGAAACAAAAAAAGCAAAAAAAAAAAAAAAAAACAGCTTTCAAAAACTTTTCATTTATGTGATAGCTTTTGCTTCTACACGTACGTTTCTGCTCATTGAAATACAACTACACGCAGTCACAACAGAAAATTATCTCCTTTCTAAAGCCCTTCGTTAAGTTAAAAAATTTAAATTTTATAAGGTTTTATTTATTTTCTATTATTTATAAATTAAACAGTAAGCGAGCGTACACTTATGACACCTAGTATAAGTAGGAGTCCCAACCAATTCATTAATTTTCAGGGTTAGATATTTTGAAAATTGATTAATGGGCCTTTATTATTTGCTCTTACATACTTTTATAAAATCCTCTGGCTAACTAATTGTATTACTTAAAATGGAAACAAGATCACTCATATTAATTCTTGATAAACTTTCACATTACAGCTCTTGGTATAAAAGTAATGTCAAATAATGCATACAGTATCTATAATTTCACGGCTTACAATCTTTTCAATACATACTAACTCAATAAATTGCTTTCAAGCTTATCACATACATACATACATACATTTGTCAGAGTGCTGCAACACTGAACGCTTTCCAAGAAATCAATGAATTAATAACAATAATGGTGATAAGCGGTTTAACTCGCTTGTCAACTTGAAAGAAAAAATCAGTATCAAGTTGGCTTTCAAGTTCTAAATACATGTGTATTAAGTGTGTTAGTAATATAGTTCAGGTGTATTGCAACTTAAAATGAATTGTAAGCCGCAAGTAATATCCAAAACATACACATTGGGCCAATCTATGTTTGCATGACTGTTTCTTATGCTCAAACACCACCCGATGATTATAAAAATAACTTAACATTCTATCAAAATAATTTATATACGGCAATTAAAATTTAAGAAAGAAAAGCAAAAAAAGAATTTATCATGTGTTTCCGCCCGGGATCGAACCGGGGGCCTTCCGCGTGTTAGGCGGATGTGATAACCACTACACCACGGAAACTTATGGAAAGTTTAGAGCATTTTTTTATTCCAAGAAGCGTTTTTGAACTTAAACATTTTTGGGTGTGTATTTTTAGATTAAAGGCTGCTACTCTGTTCGAAGTTGTGAAAAATTTTCAGCAACAATGACTTTGCGTAAAAATGGCAAAAATGAAAAAGTAGACAAAAAATCTACGAAACGTCGGGAAAAACTGTAAATAAATAGATTTTTATTTACATTGAAGCATTACGCCCAATTAGATTAAAAGGAAAACAACAGCCATCGATTTGTTAGTGCATATTTTTGCATATTTTGCTGAAAATTCATATTTTTGCATATTTTGCTGAAAATGCATATTTTTGCATAATTTGGTCATACGTGCATATTTTTGTCTCATATTTTGGTATAAATGCATTGTTTTGTGACATATTTTGTCAAAAATTCAAATTTCTAAAAATATTATTGTTGACAAGTTATTAATGCAAAACTGTTTTTTTTGGCAAATTTATTCGCTGGCATTGTTGTAGAATTAAGGAGCTGGCAAACAAAGCCAGACTAGTTCCATTAACTGTGTTTTACAGGAGAGGCAAATAACTGAAATATTATATAGAGACTAGCAAGGAAACGTCAGTTTTTGTAGCATTATGTCACGTTGAGTACATGTGTAGTCATATATGTAGTGTAGGTTATGCTAGGAAAGGTAGTGTTAAAACACACCTCTACTAGGAGCCCCATTTGGGTTCATTGTACTTCCTTTATATTTGCACTCGTTAATAAAAATTTAACCCCCATTGCAACTAAGAAAGCCATATTAGCTGGCATTAAGGCTCTGAATCTCAATGATGAAGCGCCTCGTTATCCTCACATATTCTACAGAAATCTGGAGTGCCAGTTTCTCAAATTCTGCTTATCAACACTCTAACGCCTTTCTTTTCATATCCAGTAGCAGTTTGGATCTGCAAGAATCAAACCTTTTTCCACAGTCGGCTGACCCAACTGTAAATTAGTGATCAGTTTTAAAAAACCTTTCAGCAAATTGTGATACCGTGAGTCAAAACAATTCACGTTTTCTATTTGCACTGAAAAATTTGGACTTAAGGTTAAAGATTGCAGTAACTGTTATAACACACAGAGGTTCAAACACAATAATGCTGACGATGAAGTTGCAGCTTCATAAGAAAAAACAGCATGTATTTCGTTCTACAATTATCTTTGTTGTAATTTGTTTCTTAAAAACTAGCACATGTCACATTTTGGTTCAAAATATGAATAAAATTAAAAAAAAAATATATATATAATACATTGTTAGTTCTGTATACGATTTCGTTGAATAATGGCTCGAAAATTTGGATCCCCAATAGGCTAGTCTATAAAATTATATAACTATAGATTTAACTGCCATTTTGTGAGAAGATGCAAAAATTTTTTTATCAATTAAGGGCCAATTTCACCAAATATTAAATATTAATTCATATTTCAATGTCGATTTTCATTAATTTTTGTATGGAAAAATTACTTTTAAATATGAATTGATATTTAAATAAGTTGGCGAAATTGGCCCTTAGCAGTTAATACTAACAGCAATTGACAACCACAATAATTCCTAAATAAATTCTTAATTATTTCACATGAAACAAAATAAAATAAAAATACGCCTGAAATAAATTTGTCTACTCTATATTGAAGCAAAAATTAAATCGGATTACAACAAATATGATGCTTAAGGCAACAACACAAATACCCGGATACATAGAAATCAATTCTGCATGTATGACCTGCGTAATAAAAATTTATTGCCAATATAAAACAATTTGTAATGCTGCACAGTGGAGTTGGCTGCGAAATAAATCGTAAAATACATATGTACTCGTATATGAATGATTTAGTTTAAATGTCGAATAGATCTTCTTATCCACTTTGTAAAGCCATCAAATTGTTTGGCAACAATTTGCGCATTATTATTTTAATAAGGTGTTTGTTATAAAATTTCTAGATTTTAAAAAAAAATTTTTTTTTAAGAAAGTATGCTTATTAACACATCATATAACTTTGGACACTGGCAAATTTGAGAATTGATTCTGATCTTTGTAGCAACTGTGAGAACTTCCCGATTTTATTTAACAGGGGACGAGAAAACAATTTTGTTTTAATTCAAAACGGTGGATCCAAATTTGGCTGAAAAGTTTTTTAAAAATTGATCGCCATAGCTTTTGAAAATTTAAGATGAATGATTACAATAGATATATGTATATCCGATATTTGTAATGAAACGAAAAGCAGATTTATAGCTTAATTATTTATTTTAATAATCAAAAAAACACAATCCGGGCAATCATGAATAAAATTCCGCGTGAAATTTCTCCCTTTTCCAATTAGCATTTTTTGTTTTCCCTATTACTTGCTATTAGTTGGAATTGTTCCCAGGGAATAATTTCACACGGAATTTTATTCATGATTGCCCTGAATAACTAAAAAAAACTTAAATAAAACTATATAGTTCCGCTTCTCACATATTCTTTTCTTCGAATTCACTTTTGATTCTGAACTAGTATTTCTTCTTTTCATTGCTTCATCTACCAATTTCACATCTTTATTTTTTTAAACAACATCGTCAGTTTTTCTGGTGTCAGAGACTAAGTCTCGAATATTCCGTCATTTTAAATTTTCAAAATCCAGCGACCCCGAAAGCGCCCGGGTAACGAGTTTCAAGCCATAAAAGCGTTAAGGCACATCAAAATCAACTCGTTAACTTCAAATTGATTTTTTCTAAAATTTATTTTCTGACTTTTTAACTTTCCGTGTCACATATGAATTTTCAATTTAAAAAACTTTTCAGAATTGTTTTAATATTATTTCTATGCTTGATACTGCAAACCAAAAATCCGTATTTATTCTATGTGGCCTATTAGCTCAGTTGGTTAGAGCGTCGTGCTAATAACGCAAAGGTCGCGGGTTCGATCCCCTCATGGGCCAGTTTATACTTCTGATTCGCTAAAATAATATATATCCCAAACTTAATTTTAAAGTCTTATAACAGTTAAAGTAGCAAAGATCTCGCTCGCTCGGCCCACTGTTTCGCCGTTTGTTTATATATGATTATAATTAAGAGACATAATAGAGAGAAACCAATTTGAATTTAAAAATGTTTAGCATATATTTTCCGTAGCTTATTTAGCGATTAGTCCCACTGTGCAACATATTAATCCATAAAGCTTGTTATAATTCTTGTATTGTACAAAAAACTCAAACATGAGAAAAATTAAACAAAAAACCAAATATCATACACACATACCACATTGTTCAACTCATGTGATAAAAAAATTTAATTGATTGGAAAAAAACTTTAAAAAAATTAAATAGCAATGGCAAGAAAAAAAGAATTACTAACAAAAAACATATTTCATCAAAAATTTTTCGACAATAAAAGGAATGTTGAAACTAGTGGAAGATATCAGTTCATTCAGTTCCATTGCAAAGAACAGTCTTGTCAACAAATACTAAACAAAATGAAAGTAAGTTCTTATTTCTAATACAAATTATAATATCTATTCAAATATAATAATGGCATTTTATACTTTTTAGTTCCTTATCTGCTTTGCTCTTTTCTTTGCTGCTGTCTCAGCACATGTTGTAAGTCCTATCGCCACTTACACTGCTGCTGCTGCTCCAGCTGCTTATACGACTTATCAAGCAGTCGCGCCTGCCTATAATACCTACACAGCAGCTGCTCCTGTATACACCACATACGCAAATGGTGCTCCAGCAGCTTACACCGCTTCTGTTTACAGCGCTCCTGCTTCTTATGTAGCAGCTCCTGCCGTATACAGCGCTACTGGCGGCCCTATTCAAACTTATGCTGCTCCTGCTACCGTTTACTCTACTCTATTGAAGAAATAATGAACGCTTTGAAATTGGACTATGAACATGATCGATAAATTGTTGTATTTTTGAAACCTATCAATTAATAAAATAGTGAAAATAAAAAAAAAATTTCCTTTAAAATGTTTAAGCAAAATTTCCAACAGTTTTTTCTAGTGATTTTTTATTTTGGTTTCTTTTCATTCATCTACTTTCCCCCACACATAAGATAAAATCCCAAGAGTTTGATGTAGATGCAATAATTACAACCAAACTTCGTCTTTCATAGTTCGAAATAATAAATGGGCGTAATTACGAGTGTCGTATTTCGACTACGACGATTTTGTGCTAGATTAAAAAAAAAAATGTTGCAATATTCTTTAGTCTAGTACAAAATCGTTGTAGTCGAAGTCGTAATTAGTACGTACAATTTTTATTTAATTTCATAAATTTTCAATGAAATTATCATTGAAAATTTCTTACGTAGCTGGACATTCGACACGAAAAATCCGGGACAGTTTCATGTGGCCCATTAGCTCAGTTGGTTAGAGCGTCGTGCTAATAACGCGAAGGTCGCGGGTTCGATCCCCTCATGGGCCAAATTTATTTTTAACTTTTTTTGCTACTGCAAACAAAAAATATATAAAAATCGTAATCGTATTAAACTATGAAATTTTTCGTGAAACTTTTAGGGTTCGGTACACCAAAGGAGAAAAGGAACCCTATTGTCATGGGCCGTTTTCTCGCGAATCGTAAGAGCTAGGGACCTGAAATTTTCACAGAATATCTAAAACTTTGGCCGCTACAAAAAAAAAAACTAAAACTAAAGGGTGTTCTAAAGCGAGCAGCGAAAAATGTTGAAATCCTAATGTAATCTACAGACAATTATATATAGACACTTGAAATCTTAACAGTTAGTGTTTTTAATGCAGAAATTAAAAACAAACTAAAATCAAATTTTAACAATGTAATTTTGACAACTTGCTGTATCTTGGAAACCGCCAGAGGCAACCCCTTGAAATGTTCAAAATCGCTAAAACAAAAAAATGAATCCCATAATAAAAAAACCGCCAAAAACGGAATAATCTCAAAAACCGAAAAATTCGTCAAAAGGAGAAAAAATAGCCGACACTTAAAAAATCGCTAAAACTTAAATAAATCGTCAAAAAAAAAACGCCAAAACTAAAAAAACGCCAAAAACAGAAAAATTCTCAAAAGCGAACAAAAAGCACCAAAAATAAGAGCAATCGCCAAAATTAAAAAAATCGCCAAAAACCAAAAATGTTTGCCGTGTACTTAAAACTTTTCAAGAAGTGTCTAAATCAGGTACGATATTCGATTATATAGAATAAAGTATGTATTGTCCGTCGTGTGCGTGTCAAAGTCGCACTTTATTGAATTTATTTATTTGTAAATGCAAAAATGTTTCAAAGATTCGTAGTCTATCCTTTCCAGCGCTGCAAATAGAAAAAAAATTCGTTTAATAAAAATCATGAAAAATTTTGTAACTTCAAGATGGAATTTTAAAATTTTTCGAAAGCTAATCGCTTTAGATAAGAGCAGTAAAATCTATGAAAATAATGTGTTAGTAAAAAATGTATTTGAATTTGAAATTAGTACAAATTAACAAACAATTACACACAAAAATTCCACCAAACAACTTTTGAAAAAAAAAATCGCGAGTATTGAAAACAATCACTCAAACTTATGCCAATATTTGCAACCAAAATTATGAAACAAAACTTCTTCAAAACAAGCTAAAAACAAAGAAGTTGGAATTGAACAAATGGTTGAGCGTTCTTTTCAAGGATTGCTGTTAATTTTCACTTTTATAATGTTAAATTTTCTTCTTCGGTTTTAGCGATTTTCAGCCGCAGCTTTTAATTTTTATTCCTAAGAATATTTGTGCGAAAAACACTTTTCTTTTTCTGTTTTCAGGTAAGCAACAATAACAGTTCAATGTATTTCATTTTAATATTGTAAGTATGTTTGTATGTATTATTGAAAAAACTTTTGTATGTTCTGTGAGAATTGAGAACATATACATAATGATAGTGATATCTAGAGAGCGATTTCTCTATTGTACTAAGCGGCTAGTGTAGACCATCCTTTCTAGTCTTTTCAGAAGAAAACTCGACGACACATTTATTGGTCTGAAGAAGTTGTTCGGTGTAGTATGGAATATTTTTCCAGCCTTCGAAATGAAGACCACTCTGAGATAAGTTAACAGTTATGTTAACATCGTGGTATTCGAGCAGTGAATAATTTAACAATGTGTGTTTTCAAAGCTCTTAATATCAGTGTTGAGTAAATAAACGCAGAAGCATGTTATGTGCTAACATATTTGGGAACGATTTTTTATTTAGCTATAACTAAATTATATGCACAATGTTCAAACTTTTACAAAAGAGCTTTTGTGCTTTCACACCGACGAGAGCACAATAGAGCACAACAGCCAATCAGATCTCGGCGTCAACAATGCTTTCTCTTACTTTGCAAGGAAACAAGCATGATACAATTATACAAGGTACTTGCACAAGCCCAGCCTGTTAATGTTTGTTTGCTTACAAGCCGCAAAAATGTTAGTGTATGTGTGTGAATAAAATGATTACAGTGTTGCCAATGAATTTGCATGTGGCTGTGTCTCCAATTACACATTGAAGAAAATTACACTACACATCCTTTGTGTAGGTTAAAATTAAAACAAAATTAAACAAAAATAGAAGTCAAAGTAGAATTACACACAGATTATACATGAATGTAATTATAGGCCTACACATGTGAGTAGAAATTACACACTCTGTATATTACACACATATTGGCAACACTGAATGACTATAATCATTCATGAATGCCGCGTCTGCAATTGTACTTTAGTTAACCTGTAATTGTTATTTTTAACAACAAAAGACATCTGTTTTTGACTAAATTCTGTTTGTTTCTACCAACAAAATGCGTGTGTTTCTTGGTGTTGCAATTTTGTTGTAGTCGTGCAAGTACCTTGTATAATTGTATCATGGAAACAAGAACAAATGTAAGAGCTTTCAAAGTTGTTTACCTCAAATGCAAATGTCAGAGTATGTGTGTTTGGACGTAGCTGTTCTAGAGCCTGTTTTTAACCCCCCCCCCCCCCCCCCCCAACTAAAAAAGGGGTGTTATAAGTTTGTAGTGTGTGTCTGTGTATCTGTGTGTCTGTACGAGTTCAAGTACAGACCAAACGGTTGGACCGATTTATTTTTTTTTCTATTTGAAAGGTGACTTGATCGAGAGTGTTCTTAGCTATGCTTGAAATCAGTTAAGCAGTTTAGAAGGATATCACATCTATTCTAGATACATACATATATCGGGGGTTTTGAAAATTTTTAATTTTTTTTATTACTTAAAAATTTGTAAAAAAAGCTAAGAACTATTTTGAATTTTAAAACAAATTTTTAAGTAAAAAGCAAATACTTTTTTTTTTCATTCATACTACACAATACCTTCAACAAAAATCATATGCATAAACGTCCTAATAACCATATTTTTGCACCTAAATACGCGTATATTCTGACTTCAATCATTTATTTCATCGCAAAGTTTTTCATTATTTTTGTTTTAATTTATGGTTTGCACAAAAATCTGATAGAAATTGCAAGGTTTTCAATTAATTTCACACAACAACAAAAAACAAAAAAGTACAACACTAGTTTATATGAAACATAAAAACGTATGTACTCGTATAAGTTCAATAAAAGTTTTACAAATCAATCAGTTAAAATAATTACTATTGTAATTTATATAAATTTTTGTTTACATTTCAGTTTTATGCAATTTGTTTTATAGTTCTTTTTTTTTATGAATTTAATGTTGCACACAAACACACGCTCACGAGCAATTCATCGCTTGTTTCCGACCATTGAGAATAACTTCCATTTTAAACAAATTGCATTCATAAATCTTGTAGTTTATAAACATAAACTATTTTATGTTGTTAAGTAGAACACATGCATTTACATACACATACAGAAGTGCACATGTATATGCATATATACAGGCGAACACAGACACACACACCCACACACACCCACACACACATCAAAGGCACACCCTGAAACGGAACTATCTTAATTACGTCATAGTCAATCTGTAATACAATCTATAATCTATCTACATATCTTTATACATATCTACGACTATCTATCTATTAATTCATTAAGCACAATCAAATTAAAGTACAGCAGCAGCAGTACAACTGAAAAGGCTTTGTTAAAGGCCTGCTAAAAATTTGTTTTAGCGCGGTTCCCCTTTCGACGATGCGTGCGGCAGAAAACTTTTCTATTTTCAAGCCTTAGAGTTTTGACATGAAATCTAAATTAACTACTCAAGCGAAAGCTCTACTTACCTCAACTGAGTAAAAATTTCATAGAGTATCAGCACGATAATTAAAACCAGGCACTGTCCAAAATCACGAAATCTTCGGGTTTCGGCAACAAAGTTAATAAATTAGATACATTTTCCTCAATTGTTGTATAAAGTGTAGAAAATACTAACTTTTTTCTATATATGATAATTATTTTATTTATCTTACTTAAGGCTGTTGATACAGACTTGGATTGTCTAAGGGACTCCGATTGGGCTGGATCTAAGTAAAAACATAGAACAGTCTTGTTTCTTGGCGTGAGCGCTTTATCGAATAGGTTTCATTTAGTTCCTATAAGGAGCATAGGGCCTCTTTAGGTTTCAGTAATCAGTTGGTTTAAAATGAGTAGCAGATTGGGCTACCGCATCCGATCCTGGAACTGGGGCTGCCAGCATGGCCTCCAGGCGGGCTGGCTTAGAAGCCTTATATCACGTTTGTATAGCGAACCGCTTGTTGTAAGGAACATTCGCTGGCAGTAGATGGCTATTGGTTATTTGAAAGCGCAAATCACTCGCCTTAGCGTTCCAAGCATCGTAGACACTAATTATTTGTTAGAAGTCTATCGCCATCCGGAAACTCTCTGAGACTCTCCACTCGAAATCGTTGATTGTCTGCGACTGCTTTAGCAGCTACTTTGCATACCTATGGACCTTTTCACTATCTGCAACCTGTGCACGGAACTGGGGGGTTACTCTCTATTGCGATGCGAAAGAAAAATGCTACGAAATCGAACGATTGGTACTCTCTAATGCGCTTGAGCATTTGGTTTTCGCATCTATTTTTCTTTTCTTTCGCAAGCCTGGTATCACCGCACTCTGTAATGCGAAAGCATCTGTCAAAATCGTCCGATTATCGAAAATATCGTGCGATAAGTGTAAGACTGCTGCGATAGACCTAAGCTATTTTTTTTTTTGGGTTCAAGATGGGAAAATGCTTTATGCATGATGCGCAGATCGTCATCCACACCGTATGCCGGACTCCCGTAGTGTTACGTATACCGGCTAAAAACCCACCTTGGTACTCTTGGGATATGTTGCCCACCTGGGCACCGCGTTAGCATTACTTCCAGGTGGATCCCCTGGGTTGGTGCATATGCACACTTCTTCTATTTGCGTCCAGGCACCCCTGTTTTCTTTATAGACCTAAGGTATGGTCCTGGTCAATTTGATGTTGGTATAGGCCTTGGCCAAGTAGTTTTAATGTGGCGGCTAGTTTTATTATAGTTGGAATTACTCTGGATCTCCTTGAAACTTTTAGCTCGTGTTGAATAGCGTTTAGAACATACAGAAACGCTTCCTTATTTAAACTAAAACTTTGAAGAGAGTATATTGGACTTATCTCTTAAGACTCGTCCTACACGGTCGTTTTCCTCATCAAACACTATTTTACTTTCAATTAAAAACTGTTACACTTCACTTTTTCCTAACTTTCCTTTTCTGAAAAGACGTTTTTTTTACATATTTTGGTATTTCATTACTGTCAATCTTTACCATATTTCCTTTTGCAAAGTCAGTGCTGCCACTTTATCAAAGAATTTTGCGAAAGGATTTGCGAAAGTAACAGAGAGTACCAAATTGGCATTCCATCGCATTTAGTTTTCGCATCGTAAGTACTTTCGCATCGCAATAGAGAGTAAACCCCTTATTGCATTCATTATGTGCTTTCTTTCGGCCGGGATCTCCAGATAGATACAAAAGTATATTGGGATTAGCCCGAATCATCGGACAGAGCGCACAAAATGTCGAAAAGATGTCGTGTGGCATTTGTTCATTTGTTGCACCTCTTTCAACCTAACCTAAATTTTTCGTGTGCTTGACTAGTTTGTTTTAGTTTTTATATAAGTAAACTATCTTTTTCAAAATGGCCAAACCAATATAATGGCTTAAGTCTTCTCGATGAGAAAACTCCTTCCAAGTTTTAGAAATGTAGTACTGATTACGGAAATAAGGCTCTTGTATGGATTTTTTGGTTTATAATATAATAAATCTTACAGTATTTACACAAAAAATTTAATACCAAAGTAATTTTTATATAGAAACGCAAAATATTTTTGGAAAGAAGTTTACCAGAGAGTACCGAAAACATGCGGTCGATCAACAAGTTCTTTCAACCACATTCACATCATATTCGAAAAATTTGCGAATAAAGCGAATTTATAATTTTCATACCTTTTGTTCTTTACTTAACTACTATTATTTTATTTAACGAAGCCTTGCAGATACTTTGTAAGAATAAAGGATTGCCAGAACAAGAAATAGGAAAAAATAAGCAAATAAAGAATTATGGCTGCCAATATAGTTTATTTTACTTTTGAATGGGTGTGTTTTCGAATATTTAAATGTGAAGCAGCATTTCGTGCTCATTAGGGTGGTCCATTAATGCAATTTCCAATAATAAATAAATAAATAGATGATATTTATAAAGGCTCAGCCCACAGTTGTGACTTTAGGTGATTTCAACATCTACTTCATTTATGCGAAAAACTTGAATACTCCTCAGCTAGAGAGAGAAAGGCACATGCGTTTTAAGCGTATCGAGCATCTATCATAATTATACTCGGAGTATGCTTATACTCAGAGTATGGATATTTACTGTAACAAAGTAAATATACGCATGATACTCTATGTATTTTTTTTATCATACGCCCCCATATGCATTTGCGTGTATGAAATGGAAATTGGGCTTAAACTGTTGTTTGAAATTATTCATCCTTATTTCAGTTGTTAACATCGACATCACGACCATACAATACCAAAAAATTTTAGCTTATGTACTTTCTTTGGATCACAATTTTGTGTTATTGACAATAAATTTCTGTTCTCTAAGGTCTAGAAAATAGCATCAGCCTGTCAATAGCAGTCAGTTAGTTGTTTTCGACAACAAGAAGACAAGCCCTAGCTTTTTGGTATTGTATTGACGTCACGTTGATGTTGACAACTGGAATACGGGTGATTAATCAGATAGTTATGAGTTAAAATTTAGTATAAATATAACCTTTAAGCAAAAAAAAATTTTAAGACAAAAATCGTTAATGGACTGTTATTTTATAATTTAAAATTTTTTTTTTATTTAAACGTACTTTTCATCCCTGTGATGCAACCAGCTTTTATGGCAGCATTGGTGAGTGAAGCTTGTGCAAATAAAATACATACTCCTGTATATAGTCATGTGTAGCCGAATAAATACTCAGGGTTATTTTATACCTATTTACATGTACGATTATAACTGATACAGTGTACAATATTGTGCTGCGTAGTATAAATCATTTGTGTGAACAAAGTCGTATTCTGTTTAAACTTGATGAGTATGTTTCCGTATGGATGTGATTTTTGTCTTTTAAATTGTACGCATTTATAGCTCCTTTAAAGCTTTGAGTATTTGAGTACTTAAAACAATACTTTTGTTAGTATGTGATACATACACATATCGTCTTTTGTTGTTCATGAGAATTCACTCAATTTTCACTCTAAACATTTTAATGCGCCGTTCATACTATTTATTATACTCTAACTTTGTATAACTACATATTAAAAACATGCAAGCGCGATAGTGTGAAAGCAAAATTCGTCATGACGAATAGCAAATAATACCATAAAAATTTGACATCACATAAGACTTGACAATTTGTTGCAATTCTTCTAAACTATAAGAATTTTCAGCTTAAAATTTGTTAATGTGCCAATAATTCCAAATTATGATTTTAATTATTCAGTAAAAAATATTTTATTAAAAACTCATTCAAATTGATTATTGAGAGGTTAGCTAGATCCTCTGCGCATTTCACTGTTTCTAATACAGATCATCAGGGAATCTTTACCTAAAAATTTCTTATAACAAGTAGAGATATTATGTTAAACTGTCATTTAAACAAATGAGAAGTTCAACTAATATCAAAGTTGAAACAATAACTCAATAATGCACATATTTTTTTATTTTCATACTTTAGCGTTGCTGCAATCGCTGACTTTTTTCAGCTCAAATTGTAGTTGTAAGAAGTATGCAAAGAAAATAAATGTAAGAAACCACAACAGCTATTTATTGCTTAAGCAAGACTAAAGTGTTGGAACACACAAGTATTTTTACCGGCTGCAGTCAAGTTAATAATTAGATTTTTTTTTGGTAATTATAAGACTATTTATCTGATCAGCCAGGTATTCTGTAAAGCTGAATTCCAAACAAATGGAAAATTAAAAATTTTTTTCGATGAGATAAAACACTAAAATTTCGGCCAATTACATTTGAAGGTCATTGCCTGATTTAGTAATACACGTTTGAAAATTGCACTCGTAGCCTAAAATCGATAAATCGACTTTATAAATTTTTAGCGATAAAGATTTAGCTTTAGCGGGTTACAGAATAAGGGGGCATTTTTACAAAGTCAAGCATAAAATAAATTGACTAGTCACCGTCACTATCCGCGCCGTTGTTTCTGGTATTCTTCTTCGTCTTAGGCCTTCTCGAAGTCCTTAACATGTTTGAAATATATTTTGTGTATATTTTTTTGTATTTTTCTTTTGCGAAATATTTTCAAAGGCCGGCACGTCCGCAGCCGCCATGAAACTGCTCTGCCGCCGCAACTCAACGATTAATGCAGGCATGTTAGTCCTGAACAGCTGTTTACTTACTACTTTTGTTTTTAATTTCATATTGAGGTGTGATGGCGAGAACACAGAATTTCATTTTACGTTGGGTTTTTTGACAGTCAAAACAAATGTTGTTTGATTTCTTTCTCGTAAAAGAAGTAAAAAAAATATATATACATATGTAACTCACTGCTAGGGACCACCTTATTTGTTATAAATACTAATACATACATACTAAGAAAAAGAAACATGTACTAGATTACCTAAAGGTACCTGGTTGCATTATTCTTTGGTGATTTTTATACCTTTTAGGAAGAAATTGTTTATGGGTTTTGCAAAGAAAAAAAAAACTAAATAGGAAAAAACAACAGCATTAGATTGTTGTTAAAAGTGTGCTGTAAAACTCTTGTGTGATTGGTATAAAATACATAGTACAAACATAAGTATTGTTTTACTGGGAGGAGGTTCCTTTTTTTTTGCAAAGCATTTTACTACGACTTAATTAAGCACATAAATCTCAAAAGTTCATTTCGAATATGTTTATTACGGATATTCTTATTTATTAACAGCTTTCGAGACATAGAAAAAATATGGTTTTTGAAAACTCCCAATAAAGATGTAATAAATTTATTGTATTTAATGAATATTCCTGTTGAAAAGCATATTTAGTAAAAGCATATACAGTCTGTCAAAAATGAGTTTGCACATTGAAAATAATTAAACATTTTGAACTTTTTTAATAACAAAAAAAAGTGTACTATGTTTTGCTACCTGCTTTTTTGAACTCCTATGCTTATTTCTATTCTGTTGAGCCAAAAAATATATAAATTTTGTAAAAAAAGAGACAAAAAATGCAACAAAAACAAATACTACTCAATTTTGTTAAGGCCGGGGCACAAAACCCCAAAGTGGACAACCTCGGCTTAATGAAAAATTCAAACCGATGCCCAGCTGATGTTTTTGATCTGATGAAAAGGATATTTTGAAAATTAATTTTTCTGTTCAAGAGCTAAAAAAAAGTCTGCACCATTTATGGGGTTTTGCTTAAGCTATGTACAAGCTATTGTCACATCGTACAATATTGTCAAATCTGGCAATGTGCTGGCAATGTACTGGCAATCAATCAAATCAAAAATTGCCAGCACAAGGTAGATTGTCAGTTCACGCGGTTGTATCAAATTTGTGAGAAAATCTTAAAATTTTTTGGCAGTTGGTTACCTATTTTTGCTATAAATATCAAATTTAAGGCATTTTTTCTCTAATTCCAAAGATGAAACCAAAAAATTTATCATGCAACTATGTTTTTAAATATATCCAAAAATATTATCTGCACTTGGAGAAAAATCAGAAGAATACAGTAAAAATACTTCAAAAATTCCACTTTTGAGATTTGGCAAAAAAAAATTTGGGAATCCCCGGTATTTTATGTTTTTACTTTCTGTGTATTAATTGCATAATTTTCTATTTAAGAGAGCATTTTCAGCCGAAAATATTGATAAATACGAATTTTATATCATTCATATCATACTTAGAGGGCCATTTTCACAACGAATAAAAGTATACTTTAAGAATTTTAAAACTAGTATTTCAATACAAAATACTGGTTTTAAATTCTTAAAGTTTACTTTTGTATCGTTGTAAAAATGACCCTTAATGTATTATAAAGTTTTGAGTACCATTTGTGAAATATTAAGCGAATTATGCAAATTCTAAGTGTCACTATATCTTTAAAACTAGAGCTGCTAGAGAAAAACGAATGATGCCATCATAATAAACATATAGAAATATATAAGGATCGGCTATTTTTATTTTATTCAACAAAATCATTGTTCCGCTGTATAATAAATAAATTTACAAGTCAATACATCAATTGTCACTATTCTTAAGTTGCTGTTTCCAGAAAACATTGCTCTTTTCTCTTAAGCATGACTCCAAATCGGGGTTATAAACATGATTTTGATGTGTGCAGTTGTCGGGACCAAACTGATGAATGAGAAAGTAATCAAAGCAATTTACCAACGTATCACCATTACAATCTTTGGCATATTTTGACATATAATTAGTAATTGTTTTGTAGCAGCAATCGAGATCTTTCGAACAGTTTTCAAAAGCTAGTACAAAAGAAAGAAGACAGAAAAGGTGTTGTGAAGTTTTATAAAGTTTAGTTAAAACTCACCAGTCTTAGAGTTGACCTTAGAATCGGCTTCGTTGCCGGCTGCAGACCAATAATCCTGGGTGATTTTGAACAAGCCACACCCATCATCAGTGCAATAGTTGTTGCTACTATTTATAATGTTTTCCATACAAATAAAACAAGATACTATAAAAGATACATTTAATTAGTCAGTTAGTTAAAAACAAAGAAAATAAAAATCTATTATATTTCTATAACTGAAAAAACTGAACTAAAGTTCCAGACATGAATTTATAAACTTCCCGCAACTTTCTTAGTGAGCCATAAAAAATATTGTGATCCAAAAGTACTGCAGATATCGATCGTTTCTAATAGTTCTAACATGAAGTGAAAGTAGTCTATGCAACATTTTACGAAAAAAAAAATAAATACATTTGGCAGTTACTGCTTTCGTAAAATATAGCAAACTTTTGTATATAAAGCGTGTTTTTTATGGAGGCATAAAACTTTAAGTTGGCAACACTTTTTTTACTGGCGGCCATTTTGTCAGCAGTCAAGTGATACAAAAAAATATGTATATTACTTTCTCAACTCTCTCATACAAAATCAAAAGTTGAGCAACTAAAGGCTCAGTTAGCCGACTGTAAAGGCTCAGTTAGCCGACTGTAACGCAATGTAACTGTAATGTAGGAAACAGCTGATCGATATTTTTATATGAAAAGTAGGTTACTTTACATTATATCTCTATAACCATTTCCATTACTTTTCACATAACAATATCTATCAGCTGTTTCCTACTGTTGCAGTTACATTACATTACAGTCGGCCTTAAACCTGCCGAGTCTAAAACCAGGGCTCAAATCGTCACATCCGTGATTGTATCGAAAATCGTACAAAAACAAATTAAGTGATACGAGTACATCAATCAAAATAAGCTGAATGGGATTTCAGTACGGCCACGTATGTCATAATCAGAAAATTGTGTTTGCGTTCGTAAATTCAGTAAAGTTATGCATCTATGCAGCAATTGTGCCAAGTTTTAAGGCAAGGGCACAATGAATCCGTCATACGTTAAACTTCGCCTATTTCAACTGTCATTAACGCAACGACGAAGAAGGTTGGCACAATGAGTACTTTACTGACCGAAGCATTTGGACAACTTCAATACGTTGATTCTCCATTTTATTAATTAAATTTCATTTTTTTTATTTATTTCGTTTATTTCTTTAATTTTATTTTATTTTTCCTGCCGCAAATCACAAAAACCTAAATCAGAACATAGCAAAAAAACCAACCAATATCTGTCAAATTATTCAACGTACGCAAAAAGTTAAAAGTTTACCAATTTTTGTAATTTGCGTTGACGGACACGTACCGAATGTAACAGATCTTATAAGAAACCATGTATTTCAGCTTAGCTGTCAGTTGAAAAAGGCGAAGTTTAACGTATTACGGATTCATTGTGCCCCGGCCTTTACTGCGTATGCGTGATCAGCTGGTGCACATGCTTTGCAACTGCTCAACATCTGTGCATAGTTGACATTTTTGTGCGAACTGCAAACAATTTTTAAGTCGGTAACTAATTTTATTTAAGAAAATCATTTCTTTTAAATTTTAGTAAGAAAAAAATTGGAAAGAAAATCAAAGCGGCTATTTTTTATAAGAACACATTTGGACGTAAAAAGAAGACAACTAAAATAAAAAAGACTCCTTTGAAGTATTAAAAAACTACCAAGATTATGTGTTTCAAAGTCATTTTCGAATATATCAATTTTTTTTGGTTAAATTCAATTTAAATATCAAAATACATACACATATTCAACTTAAAGCGGTGTCAGATACAACTTCAACGCTTTGCGTGACGTTTCTAGCGTTGGCAGAAAAGTGTAAAGCAAAATGTGTATGACACAAGAAAAACTTTGACAACACTCACTTTTTGTTTTACCGCTTAATGCATAAAATACAGCACAATTCTATTACTCCGATGACCCTACTCGTTTTTTATGTAATTTTACCAAAAGTTTAATAAAGTTTTTTATTTACATGCGAACAAATGAATATATGTAATTATACCAACTGATTGTCAAAGCACGCAAAACGTTGAGAGTTGTAGATGTCAAAGCGAATCTTCAACGCAACGCGAAGCAAAAGTTGTATCTGACATGGCCTTTATTGTTCCAACGCAATTTTTTGCATCTAAAAATAATTTACTGCGCCATTTATAGAGATTTGTAGCAGGTAGGAGCCCGTTTAGAGGAAGGGCGGCCTAGCTGAGACATGTCGCTTGCGAGTCGTGCTTGTAGAGGAGAAGTGGAGAGAAGCTTGCGGTGTAGCAAAAGTCGCACATACTGGGAATTAAAGCGACAATTTAAACTCTTCTATCTCTCATATTTTTTCTCTAGTATTTTTTTTAATGTTATATACAAGCAGTGTTGCCAGTTAGACCAATTTTTTATAGCATGCATAATATAAACAGTCATAATATAAAAATTATAAAGAAATAAAGTAAGGAGAGAAAAGGAATTATTGTATTTTGGTGGTAAATTTAAGAAAAATAATAATATATTGACATATTAATTCTACATTTCCCAAACTAACAATTAGTTCCTTTACGGCAACAATGCTACGAATGAACGAATTAAAAGCATTGATCAAATTAATATTAAAAAGTCGCCTGACTATTGCGACAAAAAGTCTTCATGTAAACGCGCGTGGATTTAAGAAAGGACTCCAAAAGTGAACGTAAGCGTTGTCGCAGCTAGGTCACCCTACATCTAAACGGGCTACACAGTAACACAGTAACACACAAATGTCATTTAACGTTTATTTATTAAGCAATTTTCGTTTAAAAAAGACGACACAACAGTTATTTGTGACTAAAAAATTAAACAACTCGCAAATTAGATATTTTTGGCAAGTATTTTTCAAATACTTGTTTATACGTGTTTATACGTGTGTTTATACGTGACGAGTTGTATGTTCAAGCATGTGACGATTCGACCCCAGATTAAGTTTGGTTTGGCATTACAACATGAATAGACTGACTCAAATTTATTTTCAAAATCATTATTCTGTTCGAAATACGTATCGCGCAATACGTCCATTTTACGGTCAACATAATCGTTCATCAGAGCAATTAATTCGATTATATACATACGAGTATATAGAAACTTTTAAAAAATTCGCTTTGTATGACACGTTTCAAACCCATTTTTGTAGTTTATAATACATCAAGCTCAATTGCTTATTTCCTTTACGATGTTAACGATATACCGAAAATAAATGAAAAAAACCGATTATAATTTTATAAAAACTACTTTACAAACAACAACTTAACAAATATAAGAAACTAAATTAATTTTTTTTAAACCACATTTAAATTGGTGCAGTAAGAATTGAGCTAATTCCCATAGTTTATAATTATTAGTATAGTTACTTGAAAATGTATGCTCGGAGTCTGAAACCAAGATCACAGCAGGCACACACGCGATTATGACGATGTAAAATACTATTTTAGCCATTGTTTTTATTTTTTCTTTTTATGAAAATTTTTAATTCACTTAACCAAAGACGTTCACTCGTCAATGATAAATTAATTTAAATGGTTTTCGTACAGTATATTTTATACTCCGGTTAAGCTTTTTCAACTTCAACAGTTAGAGCTTTTTTTTACTCTCAGAATCCGGTATACATATATGTATAGGCTTGTCATTGTGTGTGAAATTTTAATTTTCATCAGAACATTTATTCAGACACATTTGGTTGGTATTTATTAACCCTCTAATGCTGAGTACACATCTGGCACACATGTGCCCCAAAAAGCGTAAGCACCAAATACTAATGAAAGACTGTTTGATTCAGACACGTATTTATTAAGTTAAACAGTTTCATACATACGAGTAACTAATAGACAATTTTATAGAATCCAACATGATTGGAAACTGTTTAAATCAATAAATATATGTTTGGGTCAAACAGTTTTTCATTAGTTATTAGTGGTTAAGCTTTTTTGGGCACATGTGTGCCAGATTTGTACTCGTTATAACTCTTCTGAAAGTGGGTATTTTTTGCAATTTCTTTTTGAAAAGAAATAAAAATCGCCTTCAAAACAGGTATGTACTCGTATGTAATTGAAATATTCTGCGAAAAGGTAGTTTAAAGTGGGGTACATACTGTAGAACATGAGTGACAGTCAAAAATTTATCAGCTTTGAATGATAGTGTTGGCTGGTCAGACTATCGATCATGTTCGACACTCAAACCTTCATTCAATAATAAAATTGGACACACAAGCATAGCAAAAACACAAATTGGATGCCCATTATTACCAAACATTTTTTTATAAAGAATTATTTTAATGTTTTCTTATCTCTAACAACTTCTCGTTCGATTTTGTCTTAACCATCACACACAGCCTTGCATTTCCTAAAAGTACATGAATTCCTTAAAAAAAAATAATTTTTCGCTTGCAACTTGTGTTGTTTATGCTACAAAAATATCTCTTGACTGACGCTTTTTGGTACACACTAGTGTTGAGCGATACTGTGATTTCTTAATAAAGTTGCTGCTTGTGAACGTGATTTCTAAATCGCACATCCTTTAAACTGTGGCTGTGATCACAGTTCTGTTATTTTGCCCAAATCTAATAAGAAGAGCAGCAGTGAAATTAAACAGTGACTGTGATCACGGTTTAACACATTTCAGCTCTTCTGCTTTGAAAGTATTTATTAGTATTGCTATTTTGATAAATACTAATAAGAAGAGCGACAGGAACAAACAATAAGCAATCAACCCCACCCAAATATTGAGAATTGTCGTATAAGAAGCAGAGAGAGAGAGAGTAAAAATTGCAAATACAAAAACGTGAGAACTATACATAGTTCCAGAAAAGATGATTTGACACGATTTGACGATTCTTTCTCGACAACCGGTGAAGGTATAAAATTTACTGTAAAGTAAGCATACAAGAACATTCACAGGTTGTATGAAAGAAGTATATTTCCAAAACCTGTTACTTGATACATTCAGTCACAGTTGTGCTTAGTGATTTTTCAAGCGCTGTGAAAAAGTAATAGGTTTCGAAAAATCGCTCACCTCTAGCACACGTTATAGCTGAAGGTCCATACCATCCGTTCTAACCTGACCAGACATCCGGCTTTAGGCGGGATTATCCCGTTTTTCATAGGTCGATACCGCCTGGAATTTCTATCCCGTTTATCCTGCTTTTTAGAAATTGGAAATTGTCAATCTCTTATTAGATTTTTATTAAAATGGAACTGATAAAAATTCATTCCAAATATTTTTTAAGCCCACTTATTGCTTAACTAGCCAAAATCCTGTATGCCTCACTCGCTGCATCCAGATTTGTCAGATTTTCTCTGACCTATTTCGCCAAATTGATTTTAAACATCGCCAAAATCAATTTTATGCAGTCTTTCTTAATATATATTTTATAATAATTTTTTTTAAAGAACAATTTTTTTAATTATAAATAACATATTTTTTTTATAAAATAACCGTATAAAAATTTTCCAAAAAATTGCAAAAAATCGAAATAAAATCGCCAAAAATTACTTCTTGTAAATTTATCTCATCCAAATTCAATCATCAAAACCAAATTGTTTTAATTTCTTGCGGACGAGTTTTTTTTATATATTTGAAGCTACTCCTTCAACAAACTATGTAATTTTCCTGAATTACAAAAATTTTTAAGTTCTATTTTGCTGAGAAAAGCCATAAAAATCGCAAATAAATTTATTTATCGCCAGAAAACTCGCCACGTTGCCAAAACAAAATTTAGACGCCCATCATCGGCAGAATCAGCGGAATTTCAATTTTCTGTTTGTAGCATACTCGTATACCAAAATATAAAAAAATTAATTTGTGTGAACTTAAATTTTAAAATGACACAAACCTTGTGCTAACACATAATCGATTAATCGATTAATGCATTCGGAAAGGACTTTTCCAGTAAATGAGATAACCGAGACGGGAAACAGTAGCAAATTTATGAAAATATATGAGCTTGAGCCATATATTGCCAAGTTTTCAATATGGAATTTTCTGAGGAATACGCACTTTTTTTTGTTTGGAAGCAGCGAATGCGTGAGGACAATATTGGTCATAGATTAATGTCAAAGTAATCCTCTAAAAATTTACATACTCAGAATTTCTCGAATTTAGATGGTAGAAATCTTCAGATTTGAATCTCGAAAGTTGGTCAGTAAGATTGATGTTCTCAAATTTAAGCATAAATTCTTACGGCCTGGCCCACGATGTCGACAAGAAAGTTTCTTTCGCTTACTTACATTGAAAACAAAAACAAATTCTCTTATTTTGTTTTTGTTTTCAATATAAGTAAGCGAAAGAAACTTTCTTGTCGACATCGTGGGCCAGGCTGTTAATTTTTGGTGAATTCTAAAAATCAAGAACGTGGTCTCAAGCTTTAAGAACGCATTTTTAAAATTAAGAATGTAATCTTAATTTTAAGATTATATTCGTAGTTTTTAAGAATATGATCTTAATTTTAGATTTTTATTAAGAACAAAATCTTGTATTCGATCTTAAAATGAGATCCCAAAGCATACAGAGATTACACGAAACGGAAGATAAGTGTATTTTTCTATTTGTCTCGTTTTCCCTGAAACTTTGTCGGATTTGTGTTTTTTTGCTCGCTTTAGAACACCCTTTAATTTTTAAATGTCATATATTTGTTGTTGTAGCGGCCAAAGCTGTAGAATGTACATACATATGCTGTAAAAATTTCAACAGCCTGTAACGAACGTCGTAACGTTAATTTTCCACTTTCACCACGTTTTTGTTTAATCATGAGGTCGACGTTAAACCGATCGACTTATTTCTTTTGAAAGCAAGAAAAATAAATTTGAAGCATCCGCTTTCGTCTCCTCAACAAGTTTCTCAATACACAGCAGCAAGTAGTATACGAATGCAGCACAAAAAAGGCACTTTTTAATTAAAAATAAAAAAAGAAAAGTATTGTATGCATCTCAAAAGAATATTTTTCACTTTCAATTAAGTAATATTAACTTCTAATTTCATTCATGAAAAGCAGCGCCTCTGGTGTCAACGGGACGTACTAAATTTGGTCATAGATTAATGTAGCTGTTTTTTATTGGTTATTTTACTTCACAGATTATACTGCTACACAGTAACGACGAAAGAGGGCGCTCTGATGTTATAATAGGACTAATATCCGCTGAAACCGGTGTAGTGTCTATGCCTCCATCACTTGAACTTAAGGGACACTAATGAATATCAGAAAATGCCTGGTGGTGTTATTTAATGACTTTGTCGTTGATCGGGCTTGAATGCAGGACTTTCGGTTTTGTGCTCAAAGTGCCACCCTTTGATATCCCTTGGCAAAAAAAATTTAAGGTATTTACGGTACCCAGACACGTTCAGATTATATTGATATGTTTACAAAAGTTGTTCAGCCTTACCGCAGCTATGTACAACTTTGCCAAATATTGTTAGCAAAAAATTAGGAGCTTGAGTGGGTGAAAAAAGTGAAAAAAAAAATTATTTTCCAGAAAAAAGTTCACGAAGAAATTATTTTTTTTTGGCATAGAATATAAATAAGATTTATTAAGTGAACTCTTCTGTGGATGTTTCTTGACATATAGATTTGAAATTAAGCACACCGTTAAATATTTTGAAAATCAACTTCAGACAAGCAGCATAAAAGTCGTACCTATTTCTTTTTTTTAAGAAAATAATGGAGGGAAAGAAATTGAATAATCTTCGGCAAATATGTCTGTATTAATTTTGCAGAAACAGCATAGCGAAAACATGCCCAAAATTCTGCTTAATATCTGAGAAACGCGGCCCAATCGATCTTCTAAGGTTTCATAGTTTTTTTATATCAGCCATGTTGGCAAAAAGTTTTCGATGAGCATATATGTACATACATTGGCACAATTCAAATTAGTTTCTTTAATGTGCGTAGTTAAAAGATATTTTTGTTATTAGAATAATGTGTTCAAATTTTTCTGATGGCATGTGCCTGTGACGTAAGTGCATATGGTATAGAAACTATTAACCCATTACGGATTGAGATAAAAAAAAATTGGTGACCGAGCAGGTAGCGGCTTCAATGCCAGTAGCCGCATCATACTTTTTAATGCGTAACTTCTTTTATTCTTATTCTTAGTTTAATAAACTCATTTTACTTTTTACAATTGATGTTTATTTTTGTTTGTTTATTTAACACAGAACCACAACTGTTGCTTCAATAAATTAAGTTTACATTTACGGCCTGTCCCACGAAGGCGAAGTTTAACGTATGACGGATTCATTGTGCCCCGGCCTTTATTAAGGGCAGGGTCACAACGCTAACGAACTTGCTGAAGTGAATGAAACTATTTACTGCAGCAAAATTTTTAGCATTGTAACTGACCCTGACTTATGTGCGCATTTCTTGTTGGTAACAAATTAAATAACAATTCAATGAAATGTCACATTGTTATGTTTACAAATATTTAATTGCGTTACATTTTGAAGCAGCCATAGAATAAAATTAAAGATAAACATTAACGGCCTGTCCCACGATGTCACCAGCAAATGTTCGATCGACATCTTGTATTGCAAACACCAACAACATTAGAAAATGTGTTGTTGTTTTCAATATGAGTAATCAATCGACCGATTTCTAGTGACATCGTGGGACAGGCCGTAAATGTAAAGTTAATTTATTGAAGCAACAGTTGTGGTTCTGTGTTAAATAAACAAACAAAAATAAACATCAATTGTAAAAAGTAAAATGAGTTTATTAAACTAAGAATAAGAATAAAAGAAGTTACGCATTAAAAAGTATGATGCGGCTACTGGCATTGAAGCCGCTACCTGCTCGGTCACCAATTTTTTTTTATCTCAATCCGTAATGGGTTAATAGTTTCTATACCATATGTACAAAGTAAATTTATATAAAGTATATGCAAGTACTCAGGTGATTAATTTTTTTCTCGTGTAGTGTGGTGAATGCCTGAATGTCAAAAGTTGTTTACAATTTTTGTACGCCATTTTGTTTTGTTATACACAAATGTGTATACTGAAAACGTATGTGAAAAAGTTTAAATAAATTTTTACTTAAAAAATGTGTTACAAAACATTTAAAAATAATTATATTTAATTATTAAAGTACATACATATGTATTCTTTATTATACTTATTTCACATATTAAAGGCTTATCAATTAATAAATTTACTTTGGTTTTGTCTATCCATACATTTTCTTTTTGTTGTATGCAGATCTGGGACTATTGCATTAAATAAGCAAATGCATTGACCATTTTCCCACAATAAACCAAATCAATGCAAATGCAAATTTATTACATTAGCACTAACTTTAATAATATTAGTGCAATTTTTCTTGCATATTACTAAAATCCCTCAAAGTAATTCATCAACATTGCATTGTTATTTTTAGTGCACTATTTTTTGCACCACTAAACACATTAACATATAGTGCAAAATATAACGTAAATGTGTACATACATAAAAACATACGAACATACATAAATATGTAAATTTTTTCCTATGTACATATCGTCATCCAAGACGAAAAATCATATCACTACGTTTATTATAATTTTTCGAGAGAAAGACAAAACTTGATGCAATTGTTTCAAGCGGTTGAATTTTTCGTTTATAAAATCACCATTTTTTAAGATATAACTTTACAATAAACGAAAACATAAGTTCTGATCTTTCGAGATGCAACGTACTTGAATTATGAAACTTTTTAATTTTTTTTAAATTGGTTCTGTAATCTAGTTTGTATTTATATTGACAGTTTTTTTTCGTTAATTTGTATGTACGTACTTATAAAAGTGCCCTCAATGAACTTTAGTGTATTTTATATTTTTTATTTGTACAATCTCCTAAAAATATTTTCACGTTTTATTCAATTTTACTGTGTACAATATGTGATAGTGCAATAATATTGCATCACTTCATGATGTGCTTAGTGGCAACACAAAATTAGTGTATTTTTTGTCATGCGATTAGCTGCTAATGCAATATTAATCCATTACTTTTAATAGATTTTATTTAAGTGCAAAAAATAGTGCACTACAAGCATCAAATTTAAATTTGCACTAAAATTTTTGTTTTTCAATCAGTGCTTATGCAAAAGTAATGCAAGTTGCCCAGGTCTGGTTGCATCCATCTGTTTTTGACATTCATCCATTTTTCTTACACAAACAAATCGCCTGTTGTTTTTGTACTTTATTAGTTGTTGTAGACCTGCATATACTTTATATAAATATGCTTTGCATATGTACTTACGTCACAGGCACATGCCATCAGAAAAATTTGAACACATTATTCTAATAACAAAAATATTTTTTAACTACGCACATTAAAGAAACTAATTTGAATTGAGCGTATGTGTGGTGTGCCAATGTATGTATGTATATGCTCATCGAAAACTTTTTGCCAACATGGCTGATATAAAAAAACTATGAAACCTTAGAAGATCGATTGGGCCGCGTTCCTCAGATATTAAGCAGAATTTTGGGCATGTTTTCGCTATGCCGTTTCAGCAAAATTGCCGTTTTAATACATAAATATTTATATACATATTTGCTGAAGTTTATTCAATTTCTTTCTCTCCATATTTTGTAAAAAAAAAGAAAATACGACTTTTATGCTGCTTGTCTGAAGATGATTTTCAAAATATTTAACGGTGTGCTTAATTTCAAATCTATATGTTAAGAAACATCCTTTATAAGTTCTCACTAATGTGTTCCCAAAATCTATGTAGGGAGTCCAAACGTTAGTTTTGCAGAAGGATTTTGCTGGCATGTGATGCACTCCCAAAAATTTTCAGCTATAAGAAGATCGATTTTAAAATCATCTCTACTGAAAATATAAATAATATTTCTGGATAAATATTCCCATTGTACAGCATCGTGTGGGCTAAGCAGTGAGAGCATTGGATAATCTCACTAATTAAACAGGGCCATCTGATAGATCTATAATTTTCGAAGTAGAATATTGAGAAATTAATGACATTAAATACCATACTGAGGGTCTGCTTGCGTCTCAGCATAAAAAAAATTTATTTCATCAGTAAAGCCTGGTACTCTGTTCACAATTTCGTGCGAAATGCTGTCAAACTACATATAAAAGTATTTGGTGTGAAATATTTGCGAAATAAATTCGCAAAAGTAGTACTCTGTTCTTGTTGTGAAAAACACGTAAAATCATGTCTTTCCATGCAGAATTAGTCTGGCATCATTTTAGTTTAGCTGCGAAACAACATGAGCAGTGCTTTTTTCGTACGGAATTTTAACAATGTTGCATACTTTCAAGCAATAAAAGCAAGAAATTTATAAAAAAACCGCGAGTTGGGCTACATTTAGGGGCCATCCACATATTACGTAACGCCATTTTCTCCAATTTTTGACCCCCCCCCTCCCCCCAGTAACAGACCGTAACAATTCTTTGACCCCCCCCCCCCCCCCCCTTCACAATAACGTAACAAGAACTTTAAAAAAATTTAAATTGTTTTAAGTTTTTATTAAAAAAAAATTTAAATTCAATTCATACACATACATATGTATGTATTTTTAAATAACTTGTTGTTTGAATTGAAGTAAATTTCTTTATTTAGTTATTACAAACTAATATACAAATATTTTTATGACATTTTCTTAAGTTTCGTTTAGGATTTATGCATTTATTTATTTTATTTATGGGAAAATGCAAGTAATTGAGAATGGACGAATATTCGGGAATTCGAATACTTTTGTTCCTTTATTTTTATTTTCTGTTAGACTAACACAGTGCGTAGACAAAAATCAAATAAGCTTGCAAAATATAAATAATAACAATTATGTATTTATGTACATACATATGTATATGCATATATTTATATCTATTTAACACTCATGATTCTTGATTTATTATGTATTTCTTTGATAAATTAAGTACATAAATAAATAAAAAATCTAAGTGTTTTTGTACGAAATTAGTAAAATTTATGTTACGTAACAGTTTTACAGACCCCCCCCCCACCCCGCGTAACAAATCATAACAAAACTCGAACCCCCCCCCCCCCCCCCCCAAAGGCCTTACGTAATATATGGATGGCCCCTTAGTACATGTCAAATTTTTCACGCGAAATAATCAGTGGTGTTGAAAATTTTTCACAACTTTGAACAGAGTACCAGCTTTAAAGGAAGAAAGATAAGGCGAATTATTTCAGCCCTCTGCTTTTTCTGCGTAATACTCCCAGGAACAACACTTATAGACTATAAGGATCCATCGGTATTGTCTTCAGGTAAAACCACAGAGTAGACCAGAGTTGTAGAAAGTGACTTAAGAAAAAAGCTCAAAATCATCTGATTTGATCACTGTTAAAAAGAGACAAATATAGTTTTTTTTTTATTAAATATTTTAGTACAATAATCAAAACAAACAGCAGAAATGTATACTTAGTGAAATGAACAATTGAAAATTTTTACAAAATTAAATGAAAGATTTTGCAGTGTTGAACTAAATAAAACAATATGTAAAACATTATTAGTATTATAAGAGTGATTAAAATTAGTTTCCAAATGCTTACAAACTCAATTTTAAACATTTTCCTTCAAAAATATTAATTTTTAACTTCAACTTGCAAAAAGCAAACAACGAATGAGACCACAAAGCATAAATTGAAAATACACTTGAGCACATGAACATTTGCACAAAATTAAATGGAGTTATTGTGGTATTGAATTAAAAAACACAATGCAAAAAGGATTGCTAGTATTAATAAAGTGACTAAAATTTGTTTTCAAATAATTAGAGACTTTGTTTTAAGCATTTTCGTTCGCAAATATTAATTTTTACCATTTATTTACAAAACCTAGGCTGCGAATGAGACCACAAGGAATAAAATGTAATTACTTTAAAATAATACCACGCGAAAGAAAAAGTAAAGAGGATTTGCTGACTGTGTGAGCGAGACCTCTAAAAACACCACAAAATCGCAATTATCTTCCGTCTTACTTTGTGCTTGTGACACCTCTGGTCTCCTCTGTGGGTAAAACGCCCGATGATTTGCTGAAACTTTTAAGGTTCCGACGTTTAGCGTTCGGTCACCATTTTTTTTAATCTCAATCCGTAATGGGTTAATAGTTTCTATACCATATGTACTTGCGTCACAAGGCACATGCCATCAGAAAAATTTAAACACATTATTCTAATAATAAAAATATTTTTTAACTACGCACATTAAAGAAACTAATTTGAATTGCGCGTATGTGTGGATTTTCTCATTGAAAACTTTTTGCCAACATGGCTGATATAAAAAAAAACTATGAAACTTTAGCAGATCGGTTGGGCCGCGTTCCTCAGGCATTAAGCAGAATTTTGGGCACGTTTTCGCTATGCCGTTTCTGCAAAATTACCGTTTTAATACATACATACATATATATTTGCCGAAGGTTATTCAATTTCTTTCTCTCCATTATTTTCTTAAAAAAAAAAAGAAAATACGACTTTTATGCTGCTTGTCTGAAGTTGATTTTTAAAATATTTAACGGTGTGCTTAATTTAAAATCTATATGTCGCTCAGAGGAGTATTTCACCCAAAAAGCTGGCCAAAAAGGCAAAACTGAATTTAAAGAAGTATTAAGAACTAAGTACGCAGCTCGATAGACAACAATATTTTACATTATATTGTAAATTTTGAAGACTTTTAGTTGCGATTTGTAGCTCTGAGACCCTGCTAAAGTCAAGAAAGTGAAGAAAATTATATGAGATTCAAATGTTTTTTTTTTTCGGTTTCTAGATGTTTATATGATATTTTTTTTGCGCCTAAACGAATAAAGATTTAACAATGATTTTTTTTCGCTGAAAGGTTTGATCAAAAGCTATTAAAAAAAAAAATTAAAAATGTGTTGAATATTCATGTTGAAACAATTCGTTCAAAAGCTAAAAAAATAAATTTTACTTTCTTTGCAAAAAAAAAAAAGAAAAGGTTTTTGAAATTAGCATCTCTACAAATTATGTTTAATACCACAATAAAATTTGGAATCTCTAATCTTAGAAACAAAAAAGAAAGTGTGCGCAAGTTTGCGCCATTATTTTTGAAGTTTTTTTTTAAATTTTCACATTTCTTCTATTTTTGCTCATCAGGCACTTTTTCTTATACTATACATTTATATCGTCATAAACTTTTATGCGTTTTGAATTATTGATTTCAACTGTTATGCACATCACTTTTAACACTTCACAATGTGAATACCTGCCTATAATTATAAATTTGAAAAATTCTGTATTATCGATAATAGTTATAAGGAAATGTCCCACACATCCCCATAAGAGATTTTTATATACCTGCTCTATAAAACATTATTTGTTAAAAAAATAAATGTAAGTACCTAATAAGAATAGTTTTTAAAAGCATTAATCACAAAAATAAGATTACAAAAAATAAATATAGGTACATTAAAGATATAGATAAATATAGGTACATAATACAATTAACGCATAAAAGCCATGGCTTGAATTTACTTATAAAGGGTTATTGCACACAAAATTCGGCAGAAGCGAACTCAAATCGAGATGTCTTCAATAGGTTATTTCGGAGCATTGACCCTTTTAACGTTAAAAAATGCATAACTTGGCAGCACTTTTTAGCGTCAAACGATTTTTAAAATAAAAGTAAACGGCATACCTGCCACAAATCTCTGCAAATGGCGTAGTAAATTTTTTTGAGATGCAATAACTTACAGTGGAACAATAAGTTGAATATGAGTGTGTATGTATGTACATTAGGGAAACAACTTTTTTACAATTTTTAAAAATATCAAAATGGCCCTATCCATACCATGTAGTGCATAAAAAAACAATAAGAACTGCATCTTTAAATTTTCGATATCGTTAAAAAAGGTTCCGCGTCAAATGCAATTAAGTTTGGGATCAGTAAGTTCTAAAAAAATAAAAAAGTCGTAAAAGATATTTTCCCCCAATGCAAATCAACACGAACTCTTAATCTTAAGTTAATTTCACTTAACAAAGATAGTTCTTAGATTGTGATTTTGATTATAATCATATAATTACATTAAGAAATGTAAATAGTTAAATAATTATAAAATAAAAAATTTTGAAAAAATAAAAAAAAAATCTTAAAGGGCTTTTGGAAATTGGCTTCGACGCGGAACGTTTTTGTTCCGAAATGACCTGAGGAAACATTTTTCGGTTTCAGCACAACATCGGCTACAGCGTGGTGATAGGGCCTTATTTTGGTTGTACCCCTAATGTACATACATATGTATTTTGATATTTAAATTACATGCTTCGAATTTAACCTAAAAAAAGGTTGATATATTCGAAAATGACTGAAACGCATAATCTTGGTAGTTTTTTAATACTTCAGAGGAGTTTTTTTTTATTTAGGTTGTCTTCTTTTTACGGCCAAATGTGTTCTTATAAAAATTAGCTGCTTTAATTTTCTTTCCAATCTTTTTCTAACTATAATTTAAAAGAAAATTGTCACTTTTGTTATCATGATTTTCTTAAATAAAATTAGTTGCCGACTTAAAAATTTTTTGCATTTCGTTCAAAAATGTCAACTATGCACAGATGTGTTGAGCAGTTGCAAAGCATGTGCAACAGCTGATCACGCATACGCAGTAAAACTTGGCAGCACTAAATGCACTAGATGCATAAATTTGCTGAATTTACGAACGTACCTAAACCTAAAATATTTTTTATGAATTAGACCGTAAGTGTTAAATAATATAAAATAAATATAATAAAGGCTTTTTTCATTAAAAAAAAAATTCTATTTTATAAGAGCCTTACAATTTTAAAATTTTTTTTTGAATTAGACCGTAAAATGAGTTTAAACAATTAAAATCAACATTTGTTAATAGAGTTTCAAGATTTATACCTTCTTTTATTCCTTAGGAATGTGACTTTTAGAAAAATTTTAAAAATTTAAACTTTTTGTTTCTTTTTTTTTTTTTTATTGCAGTTTGAAAACAAAAAATTTGACGAATTTTGCAGGAATTTTTTTTTGCAATTAAATTTTTAATAACTCCGAAATAGTAACAGATAGAAAAGAAATGTGTTTGGCCAGTTTAAGCAGAATTTTTCGGTGCATCTTCTGATCCTCCTCCTATTAAAATCGGAGAATTCGTTTTCCAGTTATGACAAAATATATTAGGCAACCCAACTATTTAAGGGGTGAAATATGCCACGCCTTTAAAAGAAAATCCTTACAAACAGATTTGAATTAAGGGCATCAAAATCCATATAGTCACATACTTTTATTGCTAGGGTAGACAAAAAATTTTTTTGTTGCGCAGTGTAATTTGTTGCGCATTGTAATTATTTCAAAATCTGCCACCAGACTTTTTATATCATGGTACATACACCTAAAACTTTCAAAAAACTAAAACTTTTAATTCAAAAAACCCGTTTAATAATTTTGGCCAAATACTCCTCTGTGTGTCGTATAATTTAGAAAAAAACCAAAAAATGTTGCAACTATGTAAGTTAAAACGACTTCAAAAGTAACACAGTACAACAGCCAATCTGGGGGGTGAGAAATTCCAAGTCAGGGTGATGGTACTAGGTCAGTATAGTAAAACCCTCAAAGGGTTTGGCGTTCGTATGTGTCAGTTTTTTTTATGACCTTTTAAATTTTTTCCTTATCTTGATGTTTTTTCGCTTTGGCAAAAAAAAAAAAATATTTTTAGGCAAAAAAATATTTTTTTGATGGTGATGGTACTAGGTCAATATAGTAAAACCCTCAAAGGGTTTGGCGTTCGTATGTGTCAGTTTTTTTTATGACCTTTTAAATTTTTTCCTTATCTTGATGTTTTTTCGCTTTGGCAAAAAAAAAAAAAAATATTTTTAGGCAAAAAAATATTTTTTTGCCTCCACAAATTTATTTTTACCGGCAAAACTGTTGATTATAAAGAAAAACGTTATATGAGCTGATTAAAGAAATTGTAATTCTAAATTTTTTTGAGTTTGTTTTAGCAAAAGCGGACAAGTGGTTCTCGAGTTATGTTAAACTACGTTTTTGCCAAAAAAAAACTGACACATACGAACGCCAAATCCTTTGAGGGTTTTACTATACTGACCTAGTACCATCACCCTGACTTGGAATTTCTCACCCCCCAGACAATAATCCCAAAAATATTCCACAGTGTAATTAATGACGCTGTCACGCATCTGCATTTTATTATTTATTTATAAGATTAATTACGATGCAATAATTGTAAATTAAAATAAATATTAGAACATGTATTACCCAGCAAATTGAAAATCTTTCTCATGTATGCAGTTGAACACAGCCTGGAAATATTTTTCCGGTTGATTTGGCACACCGTTGGGACCAAATTTATGAATGAAATAATAGTCCTCACAGTCCACAACTTTATCACCATTGCGATCTTTAGCGTATTTGGACATAAAGCTGTTAATGGTATTGTAAGAGCAATCCACATCCATTACACAGTTCATATAAGCTGTCATAAATAAAAGAAAGAAAGAGAGAGAGGGAGAGAGAGAGGACAGGTTGAGAAAGAGAGAATTATAAAGTGAGGAAGCGGGAAAATACATGCACAAGCTATTGTTACAAATTATTGAAACTTTATTGAAAACTTACCACTCTCTGAGCTTGCATCTGCATTCCGAATGGTTATATTTCCGGCTGCAGACCAATAACCCTTTGTGATAAAGAACGGACCGCAGGCGTCATCTTTGCAGAAATCTCCACCATTTAAGAGTTTTTCAAAGCATTTAATACAAGATACTATAGCAGAATGACATATTTAATTAGTCAATTTATTCATTATAACTTTCGTAATCATATAGAATTTTTTAAATGAAGTTTATATAGACATATGTCCAATAAAATAGTTACGACCTCCTCCTCGACCTTCGCTAATATTTATTGCCTGCAGCATTAGACCAAATAAAACTAATAAGACATATTTTTTTTCAATTAATTTGAGTGAAAGTTAAATTATACAATCATCTGAGGAGGAATTTTAAAATAATTGAATTTAATTAAAAATGATTAAGTCATCTTATTACAACAGCCTTATGCATAACGAAATCCTGGCATAAAGTTAGCATAAGTAAGGAAATCGATTAAGGTGTAAGCGAGTTTCTCCATGCAACTTGACATTAAAATTATTACGAGTATTATTAAATTCTGGCGTGATTTTTAATATTAAATTGTGTGGCAAATCAATGTTGTCAAAGTTTTTCCTTATGCATAAGAAGGTTAATTTTCATTTCCATATGTAGCAGTCGGTAGATAAACTTGAAACTTTTATGCTAATTTTAATATTAACTAAATGAGAATTCTATTATGTTTTAAATGACATTAAAAATTATTTTTTTTTTGAAATTCTAGTACTTTTCGTATAGATACTTTGAAAGTTATACAAATGCCATTCCTCAAGAATGTCTTTCATCCTTGTGTGCTAGTTTGTTAAAATGTGAAGGCTGTGCACTCCATTCGAGCTTATTTCTGCTTTTATTTAATTAGTCTATAAGGTCTATATATCGGTGGCAATAATGAAAAAGTGCTTAAGTCATATTTTACTGTTTTTCAGGAGCGCTATTTTAAACTTTCAAGTCGATTTGCACAAATTTACTTCTTTTGCAGTTAAATTTGGACATTCGGTATTCACTTGAATTTTTTTTTAGAAAATCATTGTTCTACACAGTGTAACTAATAAATTCAATTTGAAATTATATAAAAGTACAAGCTAAACTAAGTTATTATTCCGTATGAGATTTTGAGTCGGAAAAAGATAAGCACCAACTCGTTGCGTTATAACTTCCTTGAAAATAGCACAAAATAATAGAAATTTTTGTCAATTATACTTCTGAATATGGAGATTACAGAGGTGCCACTAACTCAAAATGTGCTTATCTCGCCTTAAACACTTTTTCCTTTTTGCCACGAATATAGAGGAAGACAAATAACACGCCCTAGTTTTTTTTTAATAAACAAATTACACCAAAGGCAATTGTAATTCTTCTAACATTTAAATTGATTTAGATAGAAGAAATTTAATAATTTCAACACGTTGTTCTTTTTTAAGCCTGAGGCCACACTACAGCTCTAAAACTAAGCGCTTATGCGTTTTTAAATTAAATTTACGGTTTTGAAACCATATCTACTATTTTAGAGAATTATATTTATCTTAGTGAAATTAATCCTCTATTAAATCAATTGACATGTGGCCTCAGTCTAACACTTATTAAACTTAATATTATTTATAATTAAATGCAAGTAAATTTACATGGAACTGTATTCTCGCAGGATGAAGCCACGATCACAACAGGAGCACACGCGATTAGGACGGCGTAGAATAATTTATTTGCCATTTTATATAAAATAATTTTTATTCAGAAATTTCAAGTTAATTAAAAACTGGATGTTCACTTTTCACTAAACTTATTGAAATTAGTTTAAATAATTTTTTACGGTAGACTTTATAAACGTCTCGCTTAGAGCAGCTTATTTAGTAGAATAAATTTTTTTTAGCTTTAATATTATACTAAACTTAATGAAAGCTTATTTTCTAAATGCAAGAGAGAGAGAGAGAGAGAGAGAGAGAGAAAAGATATAGAGAGAAAAAAGTAAGAGAGAGAGATAAAGCGAGGGAAAGACACATTTAATGAATAAACAGAATACCGGCATAAACACATTTATTGAATAGGCCCTTAAACTACAAAATAAATATTAGATCAGGGGTTTCAAATCTATTTTAAACTTGTTCACCAAACTCAATGTAAGAAATCACTATAGAACTATTTTTTAGTTTTTGCCAATATAAGTTTTAAACATAAATATAAACTAATCCTTAAGATTAACAAGAAATAAAGAAAATAAATCGGCTGTTTTTCTACTAATTTGGCGACAAACAAATTTGTTGGCGGTTTCTATGTCTATTTTTTTAGTCAGAAATAATTTCTTCTTAGTCGGGCTTAACTATAGTAATTTCAATTCTTGTCAAATGAAATATTTGGAACTACTGATCTTAAGCCCGACTAAGAAATTATTTCTGATTAAAATTCACTATAGTTCAGCTAAAAAAAAATTAAAATTGTTTATTTTTTTTTTCAAAATTGAACTTAAAAATTTTCGTAATTCAGGAAAATTACTTTGCTGAAAGAGTAGTTTCAAAAATAAATCCTACGAAAACTCGTCTGCAAGCAATTAAAACAATTTGATTTTGATGGTTTTTCTTATAAAGGGTCCGCCATCTAAAGTTTTTTTTTCAACTAGTGCTTATTTCGTGAATGGTAACACTTAGCTCATGTCTGATTTGACAGATAATTAGTTTTATCCTTCCGCTGAACGAATATGGTTGTGTATACGCTTGAACAACGCTGGGAAATATTGCCTGCGATCGACTTACAGAAGATGCCGATTTTGCCAAAAAAAATCATCTTTTCAGATGAAGCTCATTTTGATCTTGGCGGGTATGTAAACAAGCAAAATTGTCGCATTTGGGGCACAGAAAAGCCGCACGCATACATTGAAAAGCCGACGCAGCCAAAACGAGTCACTGTTTGGTGCGGCTTTTGGTCCAGAGGCATAATTGGTCCAATGAGCAAGGAGTGGCCGTTACAGCCAATGGCGATCATTATCGGGTCATGTTAAACGAATTTTTGTTCACAAAAATTGGCAACATTTGGTTTCAACAGGACGGCGCTACGTGCCACACAGCCGAAGCTACACTCCATGTTTTGCGCCCTGTTTTCAAAAAAAAAAAAGTTATCTGGTTGTAATTAATGCGTTTTGAATTTGGATGAGAAAAGTTTACAAGAAATAATTTTTGGCGATTTTATTTATACTTTTGGCGATTTTCTACTAATAACAAATTTATTATCAATTATGCATTAATAAAAACTACATAAAATTGATTTTGGCGATTTTTAAAATAAATTGGCGAATACAAGCGCTAACAGCGTAAGTCAAAAAACATGGTTTCAAAAAAAAAAACCTTTTAAAAGTATGAGTGCTTTTTTATTTAAATCAAAACGGCCAAACTAAAATAATTTTGTCGCGTAAAGTGATAATTACTTTATTACGGAATGCATCTAAGATTTTATGGAAATTTTATATTTAGTACAATTTGGCGCTCATTACACATTTAATTGGACTATTTCAAAGATAAGAAACATTAAGGATGTAAGCCAATTTAATTTTTTCAAAATACAACATCAAACAGGTATATACATTAAATCAAATTTATTCTTCGAAATAAACATAATAACTGTTGAACAATTAAATATCCTAAACGGCCATTGGAAATTAAAAATCATAAGAGAAACCTAAAAATGATTTCAAAATACCTGTCGAATGATACCCAAATGGCGTCTGTTCGCCGCCACATTGATTTTTTACTACTCCCGGGACTAAGACAAATCGATTGACGTAAGAATCATCAAAATAGCGCCACGAGTTCGATTTATATAAAGCCGCAAAGGAACACAAATACATATATACACACACACACATACATAGGCTGATAAACACAATACCCTTCTTTTCGTCGCGCAGTAGGGTAAAAAGATAACGAATCAACAGAAAAGTGAGTGGATATCGTTTTTTGCATTACTCTCTGTGCAGTTTGTTTAAAATTTATGTTTTAGTTTTTGCAGTTAAATTAAATTTTTCTTGAGCTCGTATTTCTTTTAAACATTTATACTCGTATACTCGTATATCGATAGCAGGGCACAAATAACGAATAATGTTAATTGCTTGTTTGGTTGGTTGCTGGCGCAATGGAACTTATTCAAAATCGCGCTTCCTTGCATATAAATGTATTTCACATGCATTTCATATGATTTAAAAAAAAAAATTAAATTGCTAACAACATTACATAACAGCAGCAATATCAACAATGTTGTACATGTACAGCAACAGCAACATGCAATTGCTAGAACAAAAAAGAGATAAAAATTAAAAAAATAAATGTACATATTTGCAAACAACAGCATTTTCAGCATCCATTTCATGGTCATGATGTCGTCGGGCCTTTTTGTATGCAAAACTATTTACAGCTTCAAACGCCTACTTGTATGCTTCAGCAAAAAATCCATTTGAATGTGCAAGAAAACTACAAATAAAAGAAAGATGCAGTGCATTGTATAAACACACAAAACTGCGACATGAAATATGTAGTTGGTGGAAGTATTTAAAATAAGGGATTTTTATTCCTAAATAAATGAGCCTGCTAGAAGTGCTAGTGGAGCAGATTTTAAAGTTTAGTATTATTTTTTTTAGAGAGTTACAAAATTTAACTTGTACTGGTTTTTTTTGGCAACAAGCCATATTTTTTATTAATAATTTTAAAATTGTAGTTCCCAGTGAGCTCGTTTAGTCTCTTTTTAACAGGTACTTACTGAACCTTCCTTTTTTAGTGGCGAAAGATGAATATGAACGAAATAAATTAAAAGTTAAAACCGCTTTATAAAATAGTTTTGGTGTCTGAGAGAATATAAGTACCCATGTGAGCTGTCAATAAGCCCAGTCGTACATAGGGGCCAAGGGCGGTGATTTCACGTGTTAACAAAAAAAAAATTAATTCAAGTACAGTGAAAAGTGAAAGTACTTGCTTAAATAGCATAAAATTCTACATTAATTTTCCAAAAAAAAAATACTATAAGGGCAAGGATGCTTTTGAAATGACGCTGAAAATTGTGAAAGAAAACTGCTAAAATAAGCACAAAATATCTAAAAACTTTGCGTAAATGTTATTTAATTCAAATAATTAAAAAAAAAGTAATAAATCTAACCATGCGACCAAGTTTAGGTATTCCTTCAAATGTTTTGATTAAATTTGTATTATTAAATATTTGTGGAAGTGCTTATGTTTTCAAGGTTTATATTGGAAGTTCAATAAAATGAATATATGTAGATGTTCTCAGTATAAAGTTATAAATTGGGCTCAATTAGGCAGAGATTTAATGAATCTGCGCTACTTTGGAAAAAATTTATGGCACACATCGGTGCGCCTCAGAATCTCTGCACGAATTAGTAATAGCTTCACGCGTTGAGTTTACCAACAAAAAAATCTTAGTGACTTCTGCTAACACTTTTATTTTTGTTGTTGTTGTTGTTGTTGTCATTGTTTTATGTATTTTTTTTTAAATCAGAGATGTGCAAATGCCGTAATTTGCTATGCATGAGTCACGAATTAGTCACGTGTGAGTCACGCATGAGTCACGCATGATTGTGGTTGTATTTTGAGCCAATTTCATTAACTCTATTTAAATATCAATTCATATTTAATAGTAATTTTTCCATAAAAAAATTAATGAAAATCGACATTTAAATATGAATTGATATTTAAATTGAGTTGGTGAAATTGGCCCTTATACATAATAATGATTTAAAAAAATAGCGTGTGTGAATTTATCTAACTTTCTAAGCCTTATTAAATAATCTGCTTTTGTACAATTTGTATTCTAAGTCAGTCATTGGCAAGCAATTCATGAGGAGCGTGCGTGAATAAAAATATCATGAATTTTTGATTGGTTTGTTGGTTAAGCATTTCGTTGCTGCTTCGGTATTTCTTATAAAAAAAATTATGTATATTAATTAATTAATAATCACTTTATGTGAGGGGGTACTCGACTCCCCCCGCTATGCCACCAAGATTTTGCTGAAACATGTGGTTTGTTCTAAGATCTATCCACTACAAGAGTGAGGCCACCTCACACTTGTAGTTTGTCAGAGGTAGTAAAAATAAAAATTACTTTGTTTGGGGGTTATTCCTTTTCACCCTCCTATACCGCTAAGATTTTGTTGGAACATGTGGTTTGTTTTAAAATCTATCCACATCAAATTTAGGGGGCCTCACTCTTGTAGTTCGGCAGATATAGGAAAAATAAAAATTGCTTTGTATGGGGCTACTCCTATAGGAACCTATAGGAACCGCTAAGATTTTGGCAAATCCCGTAGTTTTTTCTAAGAATTATCCATATCAAATTAAGTGACTCTTACTATTACAGTTGTGGAGATACATACATATGTGTGGCGGCACGAAATCAAAAGAGAAACTTTACAGAATAACGATTGATAAAAACGACGATACAACTTTGTGACGTTGTGTTTGTTGGGTGTTTGTATTGTAAGGAAAATCTATTCAGGATCTCATTGAATGCAATTCAACATTTGAGAGTGCATACAAAATAACAGAATAGTAAAACAAAAAAAAAAAAAAAAAAAAAAAATATATAATAAAAATAAAACTAAAGTAAAGATTTACGTGACACAATTAAAAAATTGCACTTAATAAAAAAAATAGTAACAGCACACACGTACACACATAAACACATACAAACACATACACATACAAACACACAGCCAACCAAAACATGATGTTATTAACAGTTCTTTTTTTTTTGCATGACCGACTAAATAAAACAGCTGTTATTTAACTTAAAACTGCCAGCAGCAACAACAACAACAAGAACAACAAAACAATATCAAACGTTTATTGTTTGGTGGTGTAAAGTTCTAAAAAGGAAAAGGAGCAAAAGAAAAACTTGGCCATAACTGAAATTCAGCAGGCTAAAATGATTAAATATGCAAAACATGTGTAAATTAAAATAAATAAATTTTGCGAATAATTTGATAAATTTGTGTTAAAAAACACAATACGTTATTAGATAATTTAGCAAGTTTTTTAAATGGCCCAACATTTACATTTATGCAAATGATTTTTGTTTTGTATTGTTATTTATTGCAGTGCTTTTAGACAAGCAATTGCAAGTGCAAAATTAGTGGGATGTTGCTACGAGATATATTGAGTTTGAGAAACTTAAACGAGAGAAAGGCCTATACTTGAGCTTGTATATATGCGTACATTCGTACTAGATTAGTCTCTGTGATGCCCCTGTGGCTGAGTGGTAGCGATGCTAGCCTCTCAGTCCAGAGGTCGTGGGTTCGATTCCTGCCATAGACCCTGGGTGTTTTCTGCAGACAAGCTAATCGCTTTGCGGGTTGTATGTGTTAAAAAAACAGAATCGAATGCGCAAGCTTTTAGCTTTCTAAGATATCAAAAAATCCTTGCTAATTAGGAGTAGGTTTCTGCATAAGAACTAGAGATGGGTGATCCAGTGATTTTATAGCAAAGCTGTCATTGTAAAATCCTGCCATGAGACGCTTATCTAATCTAATACGGTCTGAGGAGCTGAAGTGAAGTGCTCTAATGTCTGAAAAATAAATTATTGCTTTTAAATATAAATAAAATCGAGAACTATCAAATGATGTTATTAAAACGAACTCCATTTTCTTGTCCTTTGAAGTTAATCTACTACTTGAATCCAGCTAACATTCGGTGGCCTTACAATGACACCCGTTAGGTCATTGAGCAATCGACGTTACCGCATGTACATAGCTGCAAAGATCGGCAATAACAGACGAGTTTTTAACAACAGATGAATTCAATTTATCTATTACTGAAGATGGCCCTATCATGTGGAATGTTGCCAAACAAGAGGAATAATATTGCCAGACGTTAGAACACTGTGTAAGCGTTTGTGTAAAAATAACATGACCTGAGCCTGCATTACATATTGACTAATTTCACTTAAATGAAGTGCAAAGTTTCATCTGCGCAATAGTGCAAAGACTCTTTAAGAATTGGGGCCAATAAGTCCTTGACTTTTTAAATTACATTCCTCTTAACTGAAAGGGCAACACTGCTCCTATCAAGTAACTCAGTAACTTTTGCGAACCTAAAATTGGACTATTTATCGTTTGCAGTGGCATCCTTGCATTAAAAATGGCAAAATAAGCGAAAAGTACAAAGAAGAATTAAAGAAAAACTAAATGACTTTAAGATTATTATTCTACTAAATAGCAGAGTCAATAAGTTTTCGTTATATTTATTATGTCGATACGATTACCGCAATAAAAGTTACTGAATCCAGGTGCAGCAGGTACAGAACAGAAACCAAAAAGTTGTGTACACTTTTGCGCTAATGGCCTCATATATAATTTAATTATCTTAATAAAACTTCCATCTCTAAATATTTTACACTGCTACACTGAAAAATATGTAAATGGCAAAACACTATATAAAATTTCAAAAGCACTTAAACTTAATTTAAATTTATTAAATACTAAAGCAGTAAAAACTTGTGTTAACGCTGGGAGTTGACAGTTCGTTTTTATTTTATTTTGACAAACACTCTTTGCAAATGAACAACATCATTTTGGGCAGTGCTTATCCTGGAATTATGAGTGTACATAAATTTTCTCCTTTTAACGCTGTTTTGTAATAAAATTTACAATCTACTATCATTCTATTTATGATGATCCACATATATAAAATCCAAGTTTATTAGATGCATGCAGCACTTCCAAGCACCGCTACTTATTTACAAACTCCCAAGCTTACAACTTGAAGAAACTAATTCTAGTTTTAAATAAATGTCACGATAATTTTCAGTATCATTTGCAGTACAACAAATTGCATTTAGTGTTCCCATGTTGATGACAACAACTACATACTTGTACATTGACAATCGTGCAAAAAGTAAATGGGAAAGCAACAACAATAATAATAACACATACAAATGCATGAATGAATGAAAAAATAAATATGTAATGTAAATACAGAAAATGCAAATAAAAATGACTGAATAGTGGTGGGTGGTCTCGGGAGCTTTGAGAGTCACAGAGATGCTTAACTTAGCGCCTTGAAATATGCAAACTGAATTTTATATTTTACAGCGTATGACTTGCATTGCTTTGCAATTGTTTGCCATGGCAGTGCCGTGAATATGTGACGGAATGAAGGAATCGACACCAACATACGAGTATACGCGCGCTTAACAAATACAAACACATACGAACTCACATGCGAGTAGAATAGAAGAGAATGACGATGATTGCGTAAGAATAAGAGTAAATTATGGTACAAAACTGGATGACAAGCCGTAAATATTTGTATGTGTATGTAGCAGTGTGGGAGCTGTGTAACTGAGAGTGGGTGTTAATTGCTCCTTACGTGTATGTTACTTACTTATGCTCATTTGCACACATTCACCCGACCCATTCACATTCGTCACCGCTTTTGATGTGTGGTAGTCGATTTAAAAGTTTTTCGATTTTTCAGCATCATATAATGATAGAATTTATAGTGCCTATTTTGTCATCAACAACAGCTACAGGTCCATTTTTAGTTTAATTTTGTTCTCGTTTAAAACAATTATGTTATACAAGTACTAGATGATCCGATAAAGCTCAACACAATAGCGTTAATGATAATTATCATACTTTAATTTATATTTGATAGAACCAATTTTATATGGTCAAGTTAGGGTAGGTTAGGTACGGGTGACAATCAGAATCCCGGGCTCACTTAGATCCTTCTGGTCTATTGTGACATAACAAAGGCTCTGCTTATGCCGAATTGCAGCTGAAGCAAAAGTCATTGTGTTCGACCTTTGACCTTTTTGCATGCCTTTCTATGAAAGTGACCGGTTAGTACGAACACTAGAATAGAGATTTGTTTTCTACTTTTTAAATTGAAAGAAGATATAGTTTCCTTATTTAGGTGAGTCCATAACTACCTGGTGATCACGCAATCATTTTTTGTGGCCTACGTTCTCTGTGTTTAATTTTCTGCCTTTCACCTAAGTCTGAGTTTGCAAGAGACCAGGGATAGATCCATGCATTCCAATTCCGGTGGAACCTGTAAGGTTGTCAGAGTCTGGAGTTCCTCTGAAAACATCTAGGCCCAGTGATCTAGATGATCCTAATGCTAAACTGCTCTGCCATTTCGTTTAGAGATGATCGAGACAGTGATCCGGAAGTCGTAAGAAGGCCAAATGTCGCTAAAAAGACTCCATAACCCACCCCTTCTTATGTTTTGGAGCCATACGTAGAAAAATTCAACACTTTTTCTCTTCTACCTGGAATACCATTCCTCCACAGTACTGTGGATGCTGTCCAGGTCTTATAAAGGCGTACTTAGAGTAGAGTAAGGGAAGTTTGGTCAATCCTCCATCCCCAAGCTTCAGGGTCGAGTATTCTGCAGTGGCCGGTGCCGCTTCCGTTACATAGAGAAGTGCTACGAAGATGAATTGGTATTTGGTTATTGGTATCTCTTTTTCAACTTAGTCCAATGGAAGCAGGTGCGGGAGCATCCCCAAAGCATCCGTAGATGTAATGAGAAGATCACTGGTTGTATTAAAAAAATGCAAGTCTTTCAACCTTGCATAGCATATGTATATACGTCTTTTTCTCCAGGGCGGCCACTACACGATGATACCGTGCAAGAGAAGTGGACGTACTATGGCAGTATAGATCCAGTGAACGATTTTTGGGGTGAGCTCAAAGTGCTGTGGAATCCATAGAACTTTGGAGTTATATAAATTTTTTTCCAAACTCGACTACAATATCTCACGAATAATTTAACCGATTTAGACTACGACGCAGTTTTTCAAATCCAAGAAATTAAATCGATCCTGAAAATCCATTTGAGAAGAACTTTTGGAGTTATTAAAATAAAACCACGTTTTCGAAAATTTCCCTCACCGATATATATCAAACGAATCAATCGACTTCAATCAAACTAATACCAGTCAACGTTGGTTTTTGAGTTAAAGAGTTGATAAGATATTTGAAAAAAATTTTAATCGACGGAATCGAATCGGTGCATTGAATCATGCAATTCAAGTGAGGTCAAAACTGCAGAGATCTAATCAAAACTTAATTTCCTAAAATCAAAAGGAAACCAGCAACGTTATATTTTTGAAAGCGGTAAGTTAAAAAACTATTTTGCAAATATGTACCCAAGGTATTAATCTTTCTGTAAACCTTAATCAGTGACCAACATGTAGCAGTGGAATGCCATGCATTTGATTTTTGATTTTAATCCCTTAAAAGGCTTCTGATTTTAGGATTATTTATTCGTGAAAAGTTTTGATGATTTGTCAAAAATAAGTGTAAGAGAAAACTGTTTGTCTGGAAATGGTCTCCTTAGGGGAATCTCTTAGTAGATTATGGGCTTGGCAATCCCGATAAACCTAGACGGGGTAAAATAGCTTTCGCTCGAGGCGTACTTTTGGCTATACACCCATAAAATTTATGTGTTACTTATGTGGCACATATTTACAAAATAAAGTAGCTAGTTATATTTTTTTTTTTTTGCATTGCAGGTGTCACCAGGAATTGCCTTGAGTTCATCAGTTGATAGATGTGAAACCTTCGGGTGGAACTTCGAGTTCTACCATTCAAATGGTTAAGATTCATCTTCCCAATTATACTGGTTGTTTTTCCTGGCCTCTTGCGAAACCAGAGCTAAGTACCAGGGCGCACTGATTTCCTCATCAGCTTTGAATATTAACTCCAACTAATTGTATCTTCCTTGTGGAGGAGGTATAAAATCGAGGTTTCAATTTGTGATTACAAGAAACAAGCACATCGTGCCATAACCGCCAAAAAAGCTTAAGCCACATAATTTTCGAACTTAATTTTACGATCGCAAATAATCGACTTTCGGCATAAACGAGGCCCAATAATGTGCCAGTTAAGCTTTTTTGGCGGTTATGGCTCGATATGATGCTATTTGTTTACTATCAAATTGCCCAACTGATAGAGGAATAAACTTCTATTCTGTTAAGAAAAAAATAGACATTTCAGACACTTACGAATTGAACCTCGCAAGTACCATGGGCATACCGCTTATTTTGTTATTGGATGTGTTTGCATTTTGTGGTGAAATCGTTGTTTTTTTTTTGTAATTGTTGTTATTGCAACAAACAAATGTTAAACAGACACTTTCACACTGACTGAGTGAAATCCACAATTCAACAATTTTAATTTAGTTTACAGTTCTCCGTGTTTATTTTCATTATTTGGGTGTTTTCTTCCCACTTTTATTTTTATGTATATTATTATTCAAATTGCTACTCATTTCAACTGAGCTTCATCATGGCAATCTATTTTTTATTTTTTATTTTTGTAGTTAAAAGAATAGTTGCTGATAAAAATAAAAATGAAATAAAAAGATTGGTTACCGCACAAAAGTGCGAAAAGTTACGTGACACAATTAAATGGTTTATTCCCAAAGCAATTTATAGTGTCCTGGTGTTATTTGCATCTCCCTGGCTGCATCCAAGCTTTCAACATGCACACTTGCCACTGCCAGCGCTCTTGCTCAGAGTGATGGAAACGTATGAATAAAGTTAAAATTGAAATAGATCCGTAAGGCAATGAAAATGATAAAAGAAACAAAAGCAACATACGTATTACGTATGTACTCGTACATGCGACTTGTAGAATTAAATGAATAAAATTAAAAATGAACTTAAGAAGCACATAAATATATTACGAGTATCTAAAGGTTATACTCGTACTTGTATAGAACTACCACAATTTACCGAACATACACTTGCTTACAATAAGCATGCATACATACATATTTAATTTGCAAATGCTTTTACATTTAAATAAACTTTTGGAAAATATGCATGCATGCATGCATGTGCATGCAAAATTAATCTAATTGTTAGAGACAATATTAACTGACATTACAAACTTATTAAGTGAAATCTGCATAAATATTTAAGCTGCTGCATGTGAAATCTGCTGTCATAAAGGTAAAATGTGAAACAAAAATAGAAAAAAAGGTGACAAATTTTAAGCAGTTTTCAAAATTATTTACTTACTCGTACACACAATGTGTTCATATGTACATATTAGGGAGGTAACCGAATGTCAGTTTAGCGAAAGCGAAAGAGAATACGACATCGAATAATAAAATTAAATTGTACATACATATATGTATGTATGTGACATTCACCATAGACACTGGTACTACTGATTGGGTACTCCACTTGGGGACATGTGTAGACGTTTTAACCAGAGATTCACTATTGACACTATTATTATTTATAAAAAAAATTTCTGCTAAAAGTTTAAACCTTTGTTAAGAATGTTTACTTTTAAGTATGTTTGTGTATCTTTTTCATGCTTCCTTAAAATTATTTTCGTGTTTTTGACATTTGTTAATCGTAAACTACTTTCGTAAAGAGGTGCAAATTTTTTTTGTGAGCTTGGTATTTAGTTTAAATATTCGCATCAATTTTAGTGAATGTAAAAGCGAATGCTAAAAGCAAAAGTAAGCGAATAATTTGCTAATGCAAAAGTGAATGCCTAATACACTTATATATACATATATGCACATACTTATGTATATGTACATACTAGCTTTTACCCGTAGCTCCTCTTGCGTTGATCTGTATAAAAAAACATCAACAACAATCGGTTTTAAAACCGATTAAACAATCAAACCCGAAACGAATATTACCATAACCAGCCTAGAAATGCTTTTTTTTTCGCAAAAAACTTAGTTCCTTACGTTTTACTTACCTTAGAAATTTTCCTTTCCTCCTAATTGCTCTCAATGAGTGCCATCATGAATAGAATTCCGCTAGTAAATTTTCCCGGGCAACAATTTCAAACTACTAGGGAAAACAAAAAAACTCAAATTGGAAAAGGGAGAAATTTCGCGCGGAATTTTATTCATGATTGTCCTGAATAAAAAAAAATTAAAATAAACCATTGAGTTCACAGCACTGGTCTTATTTTCTTAAAGAAAAAAAAAAACAAAATATACGTAATTACTTGATAGCAGTGAGTTGAATAAATTTTAAAAACAACAACAAAAAACCAACAAAATATACGTAATTACTCGATAGCAGAGAGTTGAATAAATTTTAAATTGTGTTGAAGCATCGTGTGTGTTTAAGTGTGCTAAAATATCACCACCCTGTATTAATAAATACTCGTGTGTTATCTGTGGTGTGTTTCAATGAAATTCACCATTTATTAATTGTTAAGTGAATTTACAGTAGTGTGTTTTAAGTAAAACGTAAATGAACTTTTAAAACAACCTTCAGTAGCCGTGATCGTCTAGTGGTTAGGACCCTACGTTGTGGCCGTAGTAACCCAGGTTCGAATCCTGGTCACGGCAATGAACAAAAATGTTGCATTGTCACGGAGAAGGATTTTTTTTAAATATGTATATAATAAAAAATTTTCTAGAAAGCCAAAACAAGTTTTTTCTTTTTTTTCAACCAATTTTCTTCATCTTCATGACGGTATTGTACATAAAAATTGAATGCTTATTTGCTATTATGTAAATTAAGTATAAATCGCCAACCAATCCCTCTTGTTTTAGTGTTGTATGAAGGTACTTGGTGTAAATAAATTCTGGTATCCACTATAACCAATAAACCTTAGTACACAGCAGTTGTGTTTTTTCTTTAATTCGGACGTTTATTATTATACGTACATTAATTAGTTCTCTTTCAGTATAAATTTATTCCAACTATTAGCTATCGCTAGCTATGATGTTTTTGTTTCTTTCTGGCCAATTTTGAATACCATATTTTGTCATAAAGTGTATTTGAGAACGATCTGCATCTACATACATACAAATGTATGTATGTTAACATATGGTAGACGAACTGGGTAGGTCTTGATTACAAGGTGGTTAAGGAAAAACTTCCCAACCAGTATTTTCTAAATAGTTTTAACTGATTTTTTCATCACAACTTTATGAAGTGTCGAAGAAAGCATGTTGTCAGTCCAGCTTGAGCAGCCGATACAAACGTATCGCACGTGGGTGTATTGATTAAAGGCTCAGTTAGCCTACTGTAATAAAATGAAACTGTAATGTAGGAAACAGCTGATCGATATTTATATGAAAAATAGGTTACGTTATATTACATCTCTATAACCATTTCCATTACTTTTCCCATAACAATATCGATCAGCTGTTTCCTACTTTTGCAGTTACATTACATTACAGTCGGCTAACTGAGCCTTAAGGGTTTAATTTTGTAAAACGCAACGCTTAGCGTTGATAAATTTTGTATGTATTTTGTTTTTCTAATTTAAATTTTTTCCATATAAAATTTGAGAATGATTGGCGTTGCGTTTAACAAAATTAGGCCCTAAGGCCTGGTACTCTGTTCAAAATTGGCAACATTTTCTTGCAATCTGCGAAAAAATGTGACTGGCATTTATATCGCGTGAAATATTAACAGGTAATGTTTATGTTTACAAAAGTCGATCAATGTTGCATACTTCTAACCAATAAAAACGATTATTTTTGTTGGAAAAAGTAATATGGTCATCACTTGCTACGTGTCAAATTTTTCACGCGAAATAATCAATGTTGCTGAAAATTTTTCACAACTTCGTAGTTCGAACAGAGTACTAGGCTTTAAGCAACAATTAAACACATTTACATGTTGCTAAACTGTACGTATGATTTTTAATTATTGCAATTATTTTCTTGTAGATATCATTGTTGCCATTTTAGCATTTTCACTGCTAGATCTGGCATTTTCATTGGTTAAAAACATTCAACTTTCAAAAGACTCTGCTAAATGCTTTCTGGCAGAATTTGTTGAAAATAAAAAACTTTAATTTGGTAAAAAATTCTTCTGTATGGAGGATTTTTCTCATAAATGTACATGTATTGCAGGGTAAAGGTTCCCTGCACTAGCAACAGTGAAATGCACATAGGATCCAGCTAACCCCTCAATAATCAATTTCAATGTATTTTTAATAAACAAATATTTTACTGAATAAGTAAAATAATAATTTGGGATTATTAGTGCGTTAAAAATTTTTTTAAAGTAATTATAACATTTCCAAAAAACACCAATTATTAACTATTTTATGTTTGTATGCGCTATAAAAATACCTGTAAATAATAATGAATTTGTATAAACATGAAATTCCAAGGAATTTCAATAATTTTTTCTACATTTAAAACTAGCATTATATTTTTCTTCTGTAGAACATTTTAGCAGAATTTTTTGAACGATTTAGCATTCTGTCATCATCATTTTCTGGCAACACTGGTAGAGATTTATTTCCCTATGCACTCTATTTTGCTTTTTGGTATTGATGACAGCGTTACCGTTGGAAATTTTCAAAAAGGTTTACAAAAATAAATGAAATGTTCTTTCGTCATTCTATGTACATAAAAATTCTACATAAAAATGGTATATATATATATATATATATATATATATATATATATATATATATATGTATATATATACATATGTATGTAAGTACTACTGTTAGGAAAAAAAGCTGGAATTAGGCCTCTGATGTACATGTGTACATATTTATGTATTGAGAAAATAGGAACATATGTGCCCTTAATTTTGAAAGTGGTCTAAGTCATATATTTCTTTGGTCGACTTATTTAATAAATTACATTTGAACAAATCAAAAAATATTTTTATATTATGCAACATTTTAATTTAGAGTTGAAGTAGCCTCGATTAATATAAATTTATTTAATATTTTTGAAATATTTATTGAAGTTTTTTTTAATATTTACTTAAAATTTCGAAGCAAAAATGCATATGACTTAAGCGGCTCACCCACTTGCAATATAATTATGCAATTTTTCGTATTGTACAATAATATCGCCAATGTGTATGTCATATTCGAAGGTGGCACGATATATTAACAAATATCAAAAGACTTTTGATTTTTATTGTACAATCGAGACAATTGTATAACGTGGTGGCAACATTATTCAATGTTGTTTACTTTTTCACTGTCAGGAAAATTTGGCAATATTTTGTTTGAAAATATTGTGCCATTTATTGCATAGTATAGCTCGAAACGACAATAATATGTATAACAACATATGCAATAATATTGTATAATGGATGGGCCGCTTTAGACCACTTTCATAATTAAGGGCACATATCGCACATCCAGTTCAATAGTGGCATAACTCAAAAAATTCGTTTTTTGAGTTGATAATGCAGAATAATTATGCATTTCGTATTTTATCTTGCGTAAAAATTTCATATAAATAACTTGTACTATCACTTCGTGAGAGAAGAATATTTATTCATGCCTTCATTGACTTGTATGTAAATTGAAAACTTTAAACGTATGTCCTGCAAAACTAGTTTTTTTTAATTATGACACTATTGAACTGAAAGTGCGATATATTAAATTAGTCACACAACGGTAACGCTGCAGTCAGCTGAGTTGAGCTTTTTGTTTTGCACATTTCGTTAGTCCAACTAAATCAGCCGGTATATACGCATTTGTTACACGCCGGTGAGTGTCAATAAATAAATAAAATATATAATAGTGCAATGATTAGTAAAATAATATTACCTTTGCATTAAGTAAATAAAAATGTGTAATAATAATACAAAATATTGTTGTGAAGTGCGGAAGAAGGTGCGTATTAAACAAATTTAAGTTGCTTAAACAATCCCAAGAATGTGGAAAATATTTGGTTTTGTTTATTGTGTTGAGGAACATTTACACTTGTATGTATACATGTTGAGAACTGTTATGTCTGACAATTATTGCAATATTTTTTTGTATGTATAGATTTGTTTCACTGTGCATTCTGATTGCTCGTTAGAATTGTTGGTTGCAAGCACAAAAATTTGCAATATTTTTGTTTATATGTTACTACGTTTATACGTGCACTATTTGCAAATAAAAATATTTGATTTTTTTTTTGTACACTGATATTTTTTTATTGTATCTTCAATACTGAACAAACAATAAGTATTCAAATCTTAAATCTAAATATAATCATTAGGCCCGACATAAACTTAGTGATAGTAATTAATAACACATAAATGTCGTATTAAGCACAAACATATTTTCAAGAAGTTTCATCTGGAGTGCTGCGTAGTGTCCCTCTTTTTTAAGTGGATGTGTCAAGTAAAGTTCAAGCTGTTACGACCAAAGGGGTGAGGATAAAACTCGAGTTTTGTTAAATATTTGCCTGCGTATTTTGCAATTTCTTCAGTCACTAGTGGCATACATATCGCACTTGATCAACAAGAGGGTATTAACTCAAAATTTTTGAATTTTCAGTAGAGTCAAAAAACTGTTTGTGGCCACATTTTAACAGAATTTAAAAATTCAAATATACCATAGGAAGCAAATTCCATTTGAAAATATATATATACATTGTTTTTGTTTTAAATTTTACCAATCATTGCAAAAAAATCTATTTTTTGAGTTAACACCATTTTTTTTTGAAATTTATCGATTTTTTTTGGTATTATTTTGAATTATGACGCTTTTGTTGAAATTATTTATTATATATATTATATTATTTTTAACATAAATAAAGGCTCAAATCAAAATAATACCTTTTTTATGAAAATATACGATTCATACCTATTTCAACTTTTGTATTAACTCGAAATAATACCTTTTTGTTGAAATAAAGGTAATCACTACATTATCATGAATATGGTCTCAAAAGTGGTTTTCGAGATGAAAGAGTAAACGGAATACGTTAAAATTTTTACAGTAGATAGATATTGATGTTGTTAGCTGATTTCTTGAAAAAAGTGATATTTTAAAAAATTTGAGTTAATACCCTCTTGTTGATCAAGTGCGATATGTATTTAAATCACGATGTAAATTTGAATTTTTGATGTACCATAAAGCCGATGTTATTAACCTTATAATTTTTTTTTTGCCTACATTGGATTCCCTCTACATTGGAAGATAAAGCAGTGCCCCATAGCACCATATGGGTGTCAAAAGAGACGGAGAGTTGAATTTCTACCAATCAGCCAATTTATCTGCGTTAATCTTACTTTTATTTGTGTTAGCTGAGAGTCAATGTGGTGTTTCCATGTAAGCCGTCGATCACCAATGTATTTCACATGTGAATGTTGAGGAACAACAACATTCACATGGGGGAAAAAGTATCTCTTCGGAAGGTAAATGTTACCTGAACACACTTTTGTTCGTTTACTTTAATTCTCCATAAGTTGAACCATAGTTCCAGCTGAAGATGAAGATGATTAATCATCTTCACATATGGGTGAGGTAAGTCACTTCTTAGTGGGTTACAGATTGTAACCATAGTGTGAGAGTGATCCAAGCAGAGATCTAGAGAAGCTTCAACATGAACTAAATCCCCAGAGATATTTTTCATGAAGACAAAATCTATAACATCCGGAATTTTTTGTATGTCAGTAGGCCAGTAAGTGGGCTCCCCACTCGAAATAACGTCCAAGCACATTTTTGAAATTGTATCGAACAAAGCTCTACCTCTAGGTGTAATAGGAAGCGAACCCCAGAACGTATGTTTTGCATTGTAGTCGCCAGCTGCTATGAAACAAGCTCCAAGAGAATTGTAGAAATCCTCGTATTGATCCTCAGTGATTGCAAATCTGAGCGCGGAGTAAGTTGATGATATAACGAAATTTGTATAAACCTAATAAATGTATAAGATGCCACAAATTTTGCCAAAATCTGTAGTTTAGCGGGAAGTTTCAGGGATGGCCTGCAAAGTCAACTAATTGAAACTAGTTGAGCTGATTTTTGTTTCTTAATTATAAAACTCATTTATATTGCAATTTTAATTAAAATTTCAATTGTACTCAGTAAAAAACTAATTGAATGTATTCACAAATGTTATGAAAAATTGTTTCTTCTCGTAAATTATTAATTGTTGAATCTTCAACCTGCTGTAGCTCACTCAAAGAGGTTGTGATGCTATAGTAATTAAACACATCAAACCCAGGTTGAGTGAGGCAATGCAAGAGAAACTGTCACTTTAATGCACTTATGTTTAAATATAATTTACATTTATTTACACTTGAAATTGATCTATTCAATTACACCAGCTCACTTGTAATATGTACTTACCCCATCCATTTCACATTTATTTGTTTGTTTATCAATATTTAAGTATTCGTTAGACTTTAATTATGTTTTTGTACAATTGAAACACGCAATCACAATGATTGTGCTGAAAAAAATATATAATACGCATTGATACAAAGCGGCTTACAATTAATTGGAAATCAATATATTATTTGTTATGAAACAAATTTATAACATTTAATGAAACTGTTCAAACATAGACTTTGGAAAAAGTGTTACAATAAAAGGGAAAAATGTAAATAATATGTCATTGTGTTTTAATTAAATATTTGAAGTTATTAATTAAATATGTGAAATAAAGTCATTTAAGTCATTTATGTATATAAGGGCCAGTTGGCATTTGGAGGGCAAATGCTGTCTAACTTCTCAAAATCAAAATTAATTAGTTTTCTTTCTAAATTGTGTTTACACAAATTTCTTCGGCTTCGTATGGAATTACAGGTAACAAAGTAGGAATTAAATTTCTTTTAAAAACTAAATAAAACATTGATAAACTCAACTTTTAGAAGAAAGTAAGAACTAGTAAAATTAATAAAAATAAAATATTTAATCAATATAAGTTTACAATTTTATTTTATTTAACTGAATATTTTTGAACTTTTAACTTATTATTTTTTAAGTCTATTTAATTTTTTTAAGTTTTACTTTTAGCTTTTAAGGGACGTAGTTTTGTCCAATTTGCAAACATCAGATTACGATTTGTGCGAATCGCTTCAGTTATAGAAATAAATTCTGTAAAGTGCGAGTCTGACTCGCACACGAAGATGTAGAAATTAAAAAAAAATTATTAAGTAGCTGTTAAACTTTTTTCGGTGTTTGGCGCTTTTTTCTCAGTTTTGTTGTTTTTTTATTTTTTTTGCCTTTTCTTAGTTTTGGCGCTTTTTCTGAATTTTGGCGCTTTTACTTAGTTTTAGCCCTTTTTTTCGTTTCTGGGATTTTTTTTGTTTTTGGGGATTTTTAGAGATTTTATTTTAGTTTTGGTGGTTTTTCCGTTTTAGAGACTTATTTTAGTTTTGGTGCTTTTTTTGTTGACGATTTTTTTTGTTTTAGAAATTTTTTTTAGTTTTCGCGAATTTTTTCGTTTTGACGATGGTTTTCTTTTTTGCGATTTTGTGTTTTAGAGATTTTTAGTTTTGGCGATTTTGTTCGTTTTGGCGCTTTTTTTTCCTTTTTGACGATTTTTTTTCGTTTTTGGCGATTTTTTTTAATTTTGGGATTTTTTAGTTTTAGTGTGCCATGGCAACTACAAGCAAAAACGTGCCACTCTAGAACTCAGTATGTATGCCAAAGCTTGACTTAATAAAAGTACGTGTAATATAATAGGACATTCCAGGCGTGCCCCTCGCCCCTATTTTAAGCACGCGATTTTGGCATTACAAGAGCTAGTGAGCAGTTATTAAAAGTGCATACAATGAAGAAAAATAATTTGTATTGGAAGGGCCACCGCACTTTTTTTTGGATGGTAGAGCTACACCCATTAAAAAAAAATTTTATTTTATTTTATGAACCCACACACATAAAAAAACAACCCCTCAATACCCTACTTTTTCAAATCGGGATGTTACATTAAAATAAGTATCATCTGAAGTGGCCAGTGAAGTGAGACTAGCTTACGTCTTGCCATTGAGGAATAGTTGAATAGACTAATACACATTACAAAAAATGTGGTGGTTTTATTTAATAGTTTTTTCGGACACTGGTTCCGAACCCATGACCTTTGACTTTGTACTCAACGCACTAACTACCTCACCCAACGACATCCTCATTAGTTACACTTAAAAATACATTTATCGATGGTAAATAAACAAATAAAAAATAATTTCCGTATTCCATTTCCTATTCTAAAAATAGGTATTAGATCCCTCTAAAACTGTTACACGTTTCTAGCCCTTAAATAAATAAATACCCCTGATTTCTTTAATAAATTTTTATTTGTAATTCATCAATCAATTCATTAACTTTAGTTCGGGTATTTAGTTTATAAAATTTACTTTTTTAATAAGCTGGAGTAAGTGGCAACTGGGGCGGTGTAAGATACAGGCCCAACACCATAGACAGAATTGCTATAGGCGGGTACTTCGGCAGAGTAGGTGGTATAAGCTGAGGTTTTGTAAGGTGCACTGGCAGCATAGGTGGTGTAAGCAGGAGCAGAGTAGGTGGTATAAGCGGAGGTTTTGTAAGGTACAGTAGCAGCATAGTTGGTGTAAGCAGGAGCAGCAGCATAGGCAGCATAGGCAGGAGCAGTGGCATAGGCAGCATACGAAGGAGCAGCGGCCGCATAAGTTGAGTATGCAGGTGCAGCAGCTCTATAAGTATTGATTGGAGCTACAATGCTGGCTTGAGCAGCAACAACCAAAAGAGCCAAACAGATCACGAACTAGATTTCAGGAAATGAATGTTAAAATTAAATTTTATTAATTAATTAATTATCTGAGCACTTCCAACATACTTTCATTTTGAATATATTTCTTTTGATTCTTTCTTTAGAGTGTTTGTTAGCTTTGTTAAGTAAATGGCAACTGATACCGTTCCATATTTGATTGCCAGCTTATATAGCGAAATATTTTGTTAAAGGTTTTAGTAAAAAATTTGCTAACTTAAATTTTTTAAACCTCTTACATACTAATCTGGAATATAAACAAATTGAAAGATTAATTTTTTCTTTGTCATAAATTGTTCCAGTTCATATTTGGTAATAGAAGTACACATACGTACGTACGTACATACACACATCCATACATTTTGTTCCCATACATATGAATGTATAAGAATAAAAACTTACGAAATATAAATTCAATTGATAGATACGCTGTCTGTCAGTAAATCGCTTTTTTAATATATAATTATACACAGCATCTCAGCGAACAATATACGTTTTTATTTTAATATAATTATTATTGCGTGGGTACTTCTGTGTGTCTTTTCTTATAAAAAAGTTGACTGTGTCAAATCTCACTTTACTTATAGAGAAGTTCACATTGTCAGACACAGCACACTTTTTTTAAAAAAAAAATTGAGAGACATAGTACACTTTTCTTATAGAAAAGTTGACTGTACACTTTTTATAGAAAAGTTGAATATACATACTTCTTTTATAGAAAACTTGACTGTACACTTTTCTTATAGAATAGTTGACTGTACACTTTTCATATAGAAAAGTTGAATATACATACTTCTTTTATAGAATAGTTGATTGTACACTTTTCTTATAGAAAAGTTGACTGATTGATTTACGTTAATAACTTTTCCAATTTAATTTGGCAAAATTTAAGAACTTAATTATGAAAGTATACTTATTTTTTTAAGTCAATTATGCAGAACAGTAATAATACAAAGGCTTAATTATGTTTTTAATCGCTAAAGGCATTAATTCCAATCAGCTGCCGCATTTTCAACATCCGCATTCACGAACAAAGAAAATGAATTATATTTAACCAGAGTACGACTGTCAACAGAGTTGGGGTTGATAATCTCCCAAAATGATTAGAAACAGGTTTGGTTTGCAATTGTTTTCATTAACTGAAATTTTATTAAATACTTAATGACATGTCATAATTGAATGATTGATACTCACTCGTACTTGGTATTAGAGATGCTTATCTTAAGAATTTTTGTTTTTGCCCCTGCTTTCTTAGTTCTTAGAAGCAGCTTTTAAAGTCTTGTGCAGAATATTAATTTCGTATAAAAACTCTTGGCAGCTGTTGGCAATAGTAACAGTTTCAATTTGTATAAGAAACAACAAACCACAAAGAAGTTCAACAAAAGAAAAATAACAAAATCTCAACAATATGAAAGTGAGTTTCGTTTAGCAGTTCGAAAATTGTACCATTATATTAATTGTTTATTAACCTTTTTAGTTCCTAGTCTGTTTGGTACTTTTTGTTGCTGCTGCCCAAGCTGGAGTTTTGGCTCCAGTTACCACTTACAGCGCATTTGCTCCTGCTTACACAAATTACGTTGCGAGAGCTCCTGCTTATACATCTTATGCTGCTCCTGCTGTTGCTACATACGCTGCTTCCCCCTTTGCCTCTGCCTATACCGCCTACTCTGCTGCTGTGCCCACTTATACTTCGTCTGTTTATGGCTCCGCTCCTGTAGCTTACACAGCTCCCGTTGCCACCTATTCTACTTTGTTGAAAAAGTAATTTCATACCAAACATATAACGGAACGAACTTGTGATAAAATAATGATTGGCGTTGTTGAAACAAATTTAAATTAGTAAATTTTCAAATTATAAAATCTAAAATACTTTGATTTATTTAAGAAAAGTCTGTTCTGCCCCACAAGTTTCAATACTTTGCAGGTGTTTTTAAGGCATAAAGTAACATACATAAAATGTCTGCAGGTACTAATAGGCAATATAGTTTACTAAAACGAGGTATGACACTAGGATAGTATTAGTTCTCAGGTGGCTGCGCGACATTAGGCATTGTTAAATTAATGCCTAAAGATTCAGTCAAACGTGCCATACCATAATGTAATTAAACTTAAGCCTGATATCCACAGGCTGCACGTACTTATAATTTAAAGTGCCCTAACAAATACCTCAGCAGAGATAACTGTCTGGGTCGACACTAAGAACTTGCTATTCTATTCCTCATCTATTTTCGACCGAACCACAAAACCTACGATTAGCAATTATACCTCCTATCACAACGCACGTACTAATTAAGGCGGCGTGTGTTTTTTCTATCATCAAATACCTCTCCAACTTAAAGTTATTGAACCAAAGTGCAACTATCTTGCAGTCAAAGACCTAATCACGCCTTAATATATACAATTGATGAAGTCCCTCCTAGAGAGGATTTTGGTAGGTTCCTTTATCCAGCGATGAGCTGGAGAGTGACCATTACTAAGTAGAAGGCCCCTCCCGTCGAAAGATTGGTACAAGTAATCAGCTAAAACTTATTCATATCCTCCTTACTCAGGATCCTAACTGCTAATAACTGCAAACATTTTTCTATGCAATTAAAGTGTCTGCTGTCACAATTCCATCAGGCAATGGTGATTGTAATCTTTGCAAAGGCCTTATTCTTATCAGGGGTGCCTGCCACCTGAGTGCGACTATTCCCAGATCATGCCATCCGTCACCAACGAATGGAAGTAAGCAATTGGAACATCGTCTGACAGACTGAACCACTTGCCTCCTAATCTCGTAATTGTCCGGCCAATCCCTCTTCAGCAACCGATTATAACTTTCCGGGGGGTCATTTCATGATACAATTGTGGGATCAACAGCGTCCGTGAGGCAAACAACTGTTGTTGTATGCTCTTGTGAGCCGATGTAACTTCCCAAGGAGTTTCTTCATCAAATCCATCTTTGTTCTAGCGTCAGCGATGAATATCACACCTCAGTCCTCTTCAATGCCCTAATAGCTTGTCCATCGACAAAGAGTTCCTTCGAAACAACGATAAACTTTCTCAGTTTGGGTTGCCTATTCATTAATACTGTTAAACATTTCGAGCTGTTCAATCTAAGAGCGCAGCTTTGAATAAATTACGTAACCATGTCGAGCAATTTCTGAAAACCTATCAGAGTAAAAGATCAGATGACCGGATCGTCAGCAAAAGCAGCAATGTGTTCATCATGTGATTACCAATCCTACAGTGTTGCCCATAAGGTTGTTTCGAACAGCTGTTTTGTGTGGTTATAGTTATGGTATGTTTAAGTTATGCATTAAACACATTCACCACAGCAGGCTACCGACTACAATATGTCAACTGTAGAAAACACATGTTTATATGAGATTGTTGTCTATGCTGATTTTGTTGTTGTAGTCCAATTAAACTAATTTGTATTTCTTTGGCTACAATGAGAAAATTTAGTGTTGCCAGTATAATACAAAATGCTGAATGAATGTTATCGTATACTTATTTCATATCATTTAACAGAAACCATATCCAAAAATTGATGTAAAGCATAAATTGATTTATTTTTATACTTTTACGTCATATAAGTACATTTTGAAAGAGTAATTTAGTTTTTATAAATGCGAAATATCTGAAGGTGGCAATACTGAACTATGTATTTATACTTAAATATGAGGTGCAGATGGTGCTGCTGCCGTCTTCGAACTAATTAAGTAACTGGCTACGAGGCGACAAATGCTGCTAGCGGCATTTGAAGTCGTGTGTTCGCGTAGCCTGCTGTGGTGAATGTGTTTAATGCATTAAGCTTATGGCACTCGTACTAGATTAAGTCAACGGGTTCAGTAATAAATAATTTCATGTAAATTTTAAACCAAGTGGATTATGTTTATAACTGGATTGCAAATTTTTTCTAATTTATATTAGAAAAATCCTGTTAATGGTGTTTTCTTTTATTTAATCACTTGGCCAGTGATTGTTGGATTATTTTTGAAATAAAAAAGAAGTTTCTTAGACATACAGGCATATATGTATGCTTGACTACGAAACAAGCAAACAAATGGACAAGCATACACTTTGTAGAAATTAGAAAACGCGTAACTAGGATATTTTAAGCTTTGCAATGATGTTAATGCCTTAAGCCAATTTATTTTCTCCTTTTTCATTTAGTATGAGTTTCATTTGTAACAAAAAGCTGGCATTAAAAAAATATAATAAAAAATAAAAAAGTAATGCTATAAAACGTTTTTGTTTTGCTAGGAAGAGTTACATGAAGTTTGTGTGAATATATTTGTTTAAGCCAATATAAAAAAGACTTTCAATAAAACTAAAAACATTTAAAAAAAACCAACATGTCTACTCACAGCAAAATGTTTGTATTAGAGCTCCTGTATGTATGTATGTATATAAAAAAGTCATAAAAACGGAAGCACGACAGAATGTTTTGTAAAATGCCTTCCGTTTATAAACTGCTTCCTATCGCTTTGTGCTACTTCATCCTTTACGAGTACATACATGCATGCATAAGCATGTATTCTTGTTTGTGTATAACAGTGCGTTCCATGTTATGTGTCCATACTAACCATATGACTGCACACATGTTCCATCGGTATTATTTATTTTAATACTTTTTAAAATTTTACAAATTTTTTTAACATTGCAAGCAGACTTTCACGTTTGACACACCAACCACATATTTAACCTGCCCATATTTAGTTAGTTAGTATGTGAATAATTTAAACAAGTGTGTGTTAAACATTATGACTTACTGTCCATATGGTTGCTCTATAATTGAGTAGACTGCACAGTGCATTGAAATAATAAAAAAATCTTCTTAGCAACTTAAGAAATCATGTTTTTTATGCAAAACTTCAAATAGATGTAGAAAAGAGGAGCTTCGTGGTTAGGATTATTTTCACTGGGAGCTTATCATTTCTTAATTGGACTAAAGAGTCCTTTATATGAAAGAAAAAACTAGGCAAGCATACCATTTGACTAATAAATAGATGTTAAAGGCAACGGCCTTACAATAGGGACTTCTTCTAAATTTTTACAGTTGACGGAGGCCATATTCTTGAACATCTAATGTATCGAAAAGTGCAAAAATCTCGATTAAAAAAAAAAATTAGTTAGGGCCTTTCTATATTATTGTAAAGATAAGTAAATTGACATTCTAATGTTGGATATTATCTGCTGTTTTCACACTTTCTTTTTAAAGTAATGAAAAAAATAAGAAAAAATAAATAAAAAAAATAAATTAATGTATTCATATCATAAGAAATTATTTGAGTAAACTTTTATTTAAAAAATAGATTACACATAAAAAAAGAAATAAAGAAATAAAAAAAACGCAAAGATTTTCATCATATTGCTGAAAATCTCATTAAAAATATCCTTCTGGCTGCAAACACCATAAATCTGCAAAAAGTCATCTCGGATTGCAAACTTCAATAAAACAAAAGCCAAAATAGAAATCAACAACTAACTTAATTTTTTTTTTGTACTCCATGAACACAAGTAGTGGTAGTAAAAGTTATTAACAACTATAAGAAAAAAAAAGAAAAGAAAAGGCAGAAGAAAAATTGCCTTATACGCACAGTCAGCTACTCAAAGAAATAAAACTCTTTTTCCTTTTCCACAATTGTTTTTCTTTCCGTATTTATTTCTTTAAATGTGTCGCATAAAAATTCAAACTCACTTTATGCATTTTGCTGCTGTAGCAGTGATATTTATCCAGTGATAAGAATAAAAATCTGGCAAAAAGATGAAGAAGGAAAAGAAGCAAATGTTCACGTATTTCGTACAGACTTGTTATTAAGCTGTTGGGTCACAGTGTGGATTGTGCCGTAAAATTCCATTTAAAAAGCAATTATTTTGCGTTTATTCAATACAACACCCTGCATCTGTGGCAGTTAAAGCATCCTCCATTGGAGTCGTTTGCAAAGAACCATAAAAATGCTGTTAAGAAGATATGTAAAGGAGACAGAAGTGAAACGCACCCAATGTTTGATGGACTACTGCTGCTACTGTTGATTGTTTCCTCTGTCCGCTTATAAACTACAAGGCCAACAACAACAAAAATATATGACAATCAGCGTTAGAGCAAGAAATATCATGAGCCCTAAAGGCAAGAGCTATAATCTTGCTCTACGAATGACCGTAAAGAAGCATACGAAAATGGTTGGCAAATAATTTTTATGATGTTGCCCACTCCACCTCCATATCCATGTCTTTCTGGGAGATTGAATAAATTTTTTCTACAGTACAATACGTTAGTAAAACACTAATGCTCCCGCTGGACAAGCGGAGACGAAAGAAAATAAAAATTAAATTGCAAGTCGAGAAGGGAAAAAAAGCTAGTCAGCCAGCAAACTGGTGAAGATTTCTCAAGCTTTCGCATTGGTTTGGTTGATGGCTTTGGTCACAAAGTATTTACATTTCTTGCTCGAGTTTTTAGATTTCTTGTTACGAGTTTGTGGCTCGAATTTATTAACAAGCCTTCTGGTCTAAAACATAAAATAAATAATATATTAAAAGATGTTGTTAAATTTTTAAATATTGTCAGGCAACTACAAGTGCTACACTTGGAAGTGAATGCTGCTACTTTAAATGAATAGTATGTTACTTGACTGAGCCTAACAGTGTGATTTTAATCTAAAATAGAATTTCTCTATTGCTGGCTAAGCACGTTTAGATGCATTTCGTTAATGCTTAAGCAACTCATCAGCATAGTTCAGCAACAATTAAAAAAATTTTTCAAAACACCAGGGCTTATAGACAAACTCTCAATAAATGATTAAGAATTACAGAACTGCAACTATAAAAGGTCAACGAACATTCTTAATTATTCAGCATGTGTTTTATATTTTATAAGTTCTACAATAAGATAAAGAGCCTGTCGACTTGTCGCACACTTACATTTGAAACAACAACAAAATAATAAAATTTGAGCTACAAATCGAACGTTGTCGATATCTTGGGATTGACCCTTAACGGCCTGTCCCACGATGTTACCAGAAATTGTTCGATCGACAACTTGTATTGCAAACAAAAATAACATTAGAAAATTTGTTGTTGTTTTCAATATAAGCATTCGATCGAACGATTTCTGGTGATATTGTGGGACAGCACGTAAGTTTTTTGCTTGTTTTGAATGTGTTGTCGACATCGCGGGACAGGACCAAAATAACTCGAAGGCCAAGTAGTCAAGCCACTGACTACTTCGGCGAACATCTTGGCCTTCTCCATACAATTCGAAAAAAATAAGATTTTATTTAAGGAAATTATCATTAAACTAAAAAAAATTGGCAGTAACGGCGTTTGTGTAAATAAAAGGCGCATAAGCTTCGTTACCACCAGCCACATTCTTATTTCTCCTTAATTCTCGTTCGTTTTATCGTTAAAATTTTTGAGAATATTTTTTTTATTTATAGTTGTTATTATTTTCTTATGACCCTTCAAGTAATTTAAAAGATTATTTTTCATTAATTTTTATTGTAGTAGCCGCAAGTGTGTTGCAAAGGCAGCGATAAATTTTTTTTGAGGCATCATTGCGCAGAGAAATGAAGCCAGAAATATATGTAGATAAGACATAAGTTAGCAATTAAATTTTAAGATTATTTAGAGGACTCAAATAAAAGTTACAATTAATTTTTTTTTTATTTTTGTCTGTAACAATTAGTCTTTGTAGCATATTTAAAGAAAAAAGCCTAAAAGGTAACGTTTTTCTGAGGGCATGCAAAGTTGATGAATGTTAAACAATTTTTGTTTTGAAATGTGATATTTGTTGGAATTTTTAAAAATAATTTTTATTATTTTTAATAAAAAATAATAAAAATAATTTTTATTATTTTTAAAACATTCAAGAGATTTATTGACATTTGTTAAAGCAACAATGAAATTATTTTTAAAATTTAAAATTTATAAAATCTATCGCTTGGAAAATTTAATTTTTTTGTTCATCATTAATTAATTAATTAATTTTTGATGTTCATCAAATATCTCTATAACATTATCGTTACTAATAAAAAAATGTATTTGTTGTTTATTTAATAATAAGTAAAAATATATTATTTGAAAAAGTGTGTTTTTTGTTGGGTAATCATGTCTAAATGCAATCCTTATAGGCAAACTCCCAATAAACTATTGAGAATTACAAGACCAAAACATAGCAGGCGTGCTTAGCCAATAAAAAACAAACTTTTTTAAATTGTTATACCTTAACTACAATTAAGAAATTGCAATGAGTTTATTTATCTAATAAATACATATAATTAAATATCTTTTTTATACTTTTTTTCTTTTTCTTACAGATAAAGCGCGTGGTTTTTAGTCGTCTCGCTGCTAGAAATGTGTGGCCGATCATGCTATAGTTGTGATCGTAGGCAGCTTTTTTCATTCAGTTAAATAAGCGTGTGTTATCGGGAGTGAGTATAACCGTCGTTGTTGCAATAAAAAAAAAAAATAAGCTACCGTGAGTACCGTTAACAATTTATGTGCGCGATAGAGAAAATCTAAGATAAAAATAAATAAATGATATAAATGATAAAAAGTGTGTCGTGAGTGATCGCGTTTCTTTGCAGGGAATAAAAAATTTCGAAGTATCTTTTAGAAAAAAAAAGAAAAAAAAGAAATGATCTCGGTAATTCATGCTTCTTCAGTGCAAGTGGCTTTTTCGTGAGTGCATTTAAAATCCTCGTACCTTAAATGATACGCGAGCAAACGAATTAAACTACAATTACTTATTTTGGATTTAAAGATGATGCGGTTCAAGTATTTCTCCAATCGTTTCTTCAAGTGCAATGGTGTGGTAAGTAGTTTCCTTTAAATTTGTTTTCTAGAAATATTTATGTTTTTTAAATAAACAATTGTTTGTATTGATTAATTAGATTAATTAATTTGATTAATGCAAATAATCTGAATAAATTCAGTAAAGTGCTCCTTTGACTCGCATACGAACGGTTCCATACGGGTACTACATATATATATAATATTATGCGAACTTTAGCCTAAATAATCGAATATCTTAACTGATGTACACCTTTTCCATAAAATTTTAAGTACACGGTAAACTTTTTTTCGGGTTGCTGCGATTTTTTTTTAGTTTCGGCGCTTTTTCTCAGTTTTGGTGCTTGTTTTTTTGTCTTTGGGATTTATTTCGATTTTTCGTCTTTATTTTTTGGATTTTTTTTGTTTTTGGCGATTTTTATCAATTTTCGACGAATAATTTTAGTTTTAACGATATATTTTTTAATTTTTGCCGTTTTTTTTTCGTTTGATGTTTTTTAAGTTTTTGAAATTTTTTCGGTTTTTTGCGTTATTTTAGTTTAGCGTTTTTTTTTTAGTTTAAACGATTTTTTTTAGTTTTGTAATTTTTTTGGATTTGGCAATTTTTTGGTTTTTTGAAAAAATTTTTTTAGTATTGGCACTTATTTTCGTTCTTGGTGATTTTTTCTATTTTTCACGATTTATTTTAGTTTTAACGATTTTTTCCCTTTGTATGATTCTTTTCGGCTTTTGGTGTTTTTTAGTTTTTTGTTTAGTTTTAACTTTTTTTTGGCACTTTTTTCGTTTTGGCGTTTGCTTCGGTTTTTGAACTTTTTCGGCGTTTTTTCTTTTTTGGTGATATTTTCGGCTTGGGCCGATTCACTTTAGTTTACAAAAAAATTTTAGCGCTTTTTTTAGCTTTAATTTTTATTTTATTTTGATACTTCTTTTCGTTTTGGAACTTTTTTCGTTTCTTGAATTTTTCGGTTTTTGGGGTTTTTTTAGTTTTAGCGTTTTTTTTTCGTTCTTAGCGATTTTTTCGGGTTTTTGTGATTAATTTTAGTTTGAATGATTTTTTTAGTTTTGGCGCGTTTTTTCCGTGTTTTTTAGTTTTATATATTTATTATATATTTGTTATTGTAGCGACGAAAATTTTACATATTCTGTGAAAGTTTCAGGTCCGTACCTCGTACGGTACGCGAGAAAACAGCCTGTGACGGACGAACGGACATCGTAGCGATAGTGTGCGTGTGATCTCCCCCATTTTAATCTGCTCAACAGTGCACAGTGGTTCAAAAACAAATAAAACTTGCGATAAATTCTTATTAAAGCAAAAGTCATATAAATAAACATAATATTCGTCCACTATTGATGAATATTTTTCTAAAGAAATATGCAACAAATAATACCAGAATGAATCAAAAAGGAGGTGATTCCACATTTTATTGAAATTTTCTTAAATGTGTTACAACGTATTTAAAGAAATACCTTGTGTATCGTTTACATATTGGTTTTTCTGTGCCACATATAAAAAAACTGGCCACAGAAAATATACCTCTTATTTTTTCTCCCCCTCAACATTTCAATTATTTAGCAGTTTGTGGGTGTTAATTTTTTCTTCTCACCATCTTAATGTAAAACATGCTGATATTTGTGATGTTTAGAAACTATTTAGTATCAGTCATCTTTGTCTCCAACATGTGCCATCATGAATTTCAATTTTGTGTTTTTTATTTCCCGCAGGCTTTAATTTTACTTTTTAGCCTTAAAATGTTGTCTTCTGTTTCAATAGTTTTGTCTTTTTTTTTTTTTTTTGTTCTTAATCTGTGTATGTGTTCAGTTGTTAATTTCTTTCAATGTTTGCCACAGGGAAAGATGTTGGAGATGAGGTGTGTCTCTGTGTGTGTTGGCTTCGAATGGTTACAATTGGATGGTACGAGCTGCAGTCTAAAGAGTTTTCTAATTTACGCAATTTTGTATTTGCTTTGAAATTTTTATTATTGGCTGGTGTGAGACTTACAATGAGATCAGCAATTTTTGCTCCCAAATCGAGATCATAATGTTGCCAGACCCAGAACGTAAGATTAAAAATACCATACCTTTGCAAATCAATCGTTGGAATCGGTGGAATAAAAATTATCATATGGTTTCGATTTGAGAATGAAATAGTGTAATAAAGAAACGCTTGTTCTCAAAATATTGTATTCTCAAAATAAGAAGGACCAGCATGGCATTCTTGAGGCTCAGTTAGCCGACTGTAATGCAATGTAACTGTAACGGTAGGAAACAGCTGATCGATGTTGTTATGTGAAAAGTAATGTACAGTTATATTCCATTACAGTCGGCTAATTGAGCCTTTAAAATTTAACAGCAAATGAACAAACAGGATTTTACTCAGTTTCAATCACTATGCGTTCATCCCTTAAACATTCCAACAACAATTAAAGCAATGTCACGTTAAGCATATATTGCCTTAAACTTAGCTCAAAACGACGATCTCAGTCATGATTTGCTTCAGTAGTCTACGACGCATTAACTATGTACATACTTCAACCAACAGAGCCCTGCAATGACTGATCTCGTACCAGTCATATTGAATGTACTATTGCTGTTGGAAAATCAGATATACAAGTACTTTGAAATTATTTGATGAGAAAGAAAGTCATTTACTTGTTGGCTTCTTGCCAACTTGGACAACACTCTGTCGGATGGAGAGCTATTAAATGTGATTCTTATTAATGTTTGTGTGTTTATTCGTGTTGTTATGGGATTTTAGTTAAATGTGAAAAAATAAAAGCAAGAAAAAAACAATGACTACAAAAGGATAGAAAATTGTTAAACATAAAAAGGAGAACCAGCAACACTTATCAGAAATTGAGTGAAAATATTTGCATAAGGACTTTGTTTTCAATTAGGTCAAAATGCAAGAAAACAAATAAAAGTAAAAAAACAAATGGCATTACAATCTTGCAAGGACATTGTTAAAATATCGTTTTGCTTTTTTTTCAAATAAAACAAATATTGCACTTGAGTACATTTGAATCTATACTATAAATGTAAGAAAAATACTGCCAAAGGAGTCTTATCAATTGTAAAAATTAATTTTTATATAAATATATAATTTTTTCTTATACATTTATTTATAGTGGCGGTATTCGGTGTTCGATGCAAATGGTCTTGCATAAGTGTAAATGAAAAGTATTGTAGCTTTTCTTTAAAATCTAACAACACACTACGCACACAATCCAAAGAAAAGCGACGATATTTTGCACTTAAGCAAGACCATTTGCATCAAACACCAAATACCGCCAGTATTTTTAAAATTTCAATGACTGTTGCAATTTTTCATTGACTTCCAGAATAACATACACAGAAAAAAATGTTTCTGCAAATAAACACGTTTATTTGAAAAAAAACCAAAAATAAATTAAACATTTTATTGAGTTAATTAAACTTTTAATTAAATTAAATTTTTAAACAAAAGCTTAATTGACTCAATTACATTTTTAATTGATTTTTGGTTTTTTTTTAATTAAACGTGTTTGTTGCGGGAAATTTTTTCCTATGTACTTATAGGTAATTTAGACCTGCACGAAATCGATTAAATTTCAGTTGAAATATTTATCAAAATCTATACCATATGCAGCAAGTTTTTTTTACATTTACCAAGATTTCTTATCTAAAACAAAAACCATTAACTGTAAACTTCCCTAAACTGCAGCCAATCAACTGCAATGTAGCCAATTCACACACCTTTTTAAGTACACAGGCTGACTTTTTAGTTCAAATAAAAAAACCGATTGTTGTATTACTAAGTTCTACTAGATTTTAAGTAGATTTAGACAAAATCTATCTACGAAGCAGATTTTGTTTTGTATGGGAAATCTACTAAATTTTTCCCCAAATATCCTAAGTACGAGATTTTGTATTGCATTGAAAATTAAGAGGTTTGCTGATTGCAAGCATAATCTCGTCGAATATATAACAAGAATTTCTTCTGCATTGTTTTCGCCTAGATCGAAGTGGCTGTTGTGCTCCCGTCGGTGTAAAAGCACAAAGCTCTTTTGTAAAAGCTTGCACATTTGGCATTGTATTAAAGTCATGTTTATTTTTTGTAATTCTTTGCTGAAAACTGACTGCCGCACACTGGGCCAGATTTAAAAAAATCATTATACAATATTGATAAAAAATAAAAATTTTTAATATAAAGTGTTGTCGTTGGAGAGGTATTTGTTTTGATTTGATTATAAAATCTGATGAGTTTTTGTCACTATGGGAAATGTGTGTCAATATGTTTTGGTTATTTTCAAACACAGGTTGTAGCTAAAACTAACGGCCTGTCCCACGTTGTCAGCTTGTTTTGACAACAACAATAAAATAAGGAATCGTGAGACAGGGAGTGAAGCTTCTTCTTGCGTATGCATATAAAGTAAAACCTAATTTACATTAAGCATTTGTTATTAGTTGCATGAAGAAATTTTAATTTGTCTGGAAAAGCAAATCAAGTTAAAAAAGTTACCGAAGTATATTTATTTGACATAAAGTCTTTATTTATTTAATTTGAAAATTTGGCTTGTTTTTATGGTTAAGCAATTGTCTATATGCATTTCGTTCCCGCTTTTGGAACTCATCAGTAGAATAAAGATGCTTGTTTTGTAAAGATTTTTGTTTGAAGCTTTCAAACTTATTATGTTTGTATACTGTGATTCTCAATATAGTATTAAGAGTTTTACTATAAACATACGAAGTTTGTTAACTAAATTCAAAAAGTTTTTGGGTTGAAGTCTACTGAATAATTCCAAAAGCGGGAACGAAATGCATATAGACAATTGCTTACCCATAAAAACAAGCCAAATCTTCAAATTAAAAAAGTTACCAAAAATTCTTCAGAGATTCGTGTTACGTAATTTTTTATATATCACTCTTTCCTATATCGCTGCTATTAGCAAATAAAAAAAGTTAATGTAAATTAATAAATAGTCACGTGCAAGGTTGCTAAGAAAATGTGGCCTTGCTATAATGATAGGCGCTCAATACAATTAACAAACAGAAACCGTAGAGACATCTCGAGACTCGTTGCAGTCATGACGGGGCACTGGACGGTCGGCAGACATGCTAGTAGGATAGGTCTATCCTACAATGAGTTCTGCCGAAGTTGTCAAGAAGTAAGCAAAGAAGAAACAGTCTTTCACTTTCTTTGCGAATGCCCAACTTTGCATCTCTCGAGACACAAATTTTTAGGCAGTCATGTACTAGATGATCTATCAGATCTATCTGAGATTGGGTTGAATGACCTTATCAGATATTACAACGCGACGGGTTGGATCTAGTAACGATCACCGTATCAGAATACTCAGGTACAGTTCTACATAGGTTGACACCGATGAGTGTAGTGGTCCTTTCAAAAAGGAATCTTCTAGATTCTACTTGAATGCCTGCGTGTAGTGGGCAGCCACGTAAACCAACCAATCAATGTAAATTAGGTTTAAATTTGTTATATATGCCATAAAGAGTTAAATTCATTTTACTATTTTATTATAATTGAGTAAGAAAAGGCCAAAGTAACAGCAGAAACAGCAAAAAAGTTGACGAATCCCATTTATCAGTTAAAAAATATAAGACATTGTAAGCAATTTGTCATACAAAAGCTTTAACAATATTATTGCCACCTTCCTAATAAAATTGCCATGAGAAGAAAAAAAAAACAAAATATGTTCCAAAGTTCCAAAGAAAAACAGAAGCTGATGCTTCCAGTAATGACAACATGTGCTTATTTATACAAGATATTATTATATTCTCTTTAGAAACCTTTGCATGTTACTACAAACAGTTTCATTAGCCAATTTAAAAAAGGTTGACCACTCTGTTAGCCGTTTATTTTGAAAATGGCATAAGTCACTTTCCAACCATTACGATTATTAAATCTCTTGAATAATGTTATTATATTGAAATCAAATATTTCTGTGCGCAATATGTAAAAATTGATCAAGTCGACTTAAGAAAATAAGTTTTATTCGGAATTTTTGAAACTCACCCTAAAAGAGAGGAAAGTATAGATTATATTTTCGTGTGATCCTTTCTTTGCATATGCAGCATTGTAATAACTGCAATTTTCAACTGGGACATAATAGATCATAATCAAGCTAAATTTTCCTAAGTCCACTCAAGAGATTATGACATATTCCCTTCGATTTATATTATCTTTGAAATATGTAAATCTAAAAAATTTAATAGTTCTTGTAGCTATGCTATTTATGGGGCGATGCAGGAGTTAGGATTTTCGTGTTAAGTTCTTTGAAGTGAGAGAAACAAAAACAATGAGAACGATTGCTCAATTTATTTTTGTTTTGGTTTTGCACATGAGCACAAACCAAAGAACACAACCGATCGGCTATAAACTGGCAAACAGCCGCCGCCCGGCCACAAACAATACATTAATTTAATCGTACGCCGCTAGAAAAGAAAATAGTGGGAAATAAATTGAAACGTTTTGAAATATTTGCAGAGAATTTGACATCATCATATCTGTGGCAAAAAGGAAAAACTGCTTAAGTCGAGATAAGCTGCTTTTGAGTTAATGGCACTTTCGTAATCTACATATTTGAAAGTACCCTGGACAAAATCTCAGTTAATTTGCGGCTTATCTTTTTTAGACTTCTAATCACATTTGAAATAATATCTTAATTTAGGTTATGCTTTGGTATATTTTTACGTGAATGTATTATTTACAGTATGTAGAACGATGTTTTCTTAAAAAATTAAGGTTAACAGAGAATTTTCCATTTTAACTGTAAAAGAAATAAATTTCTAAAAATCGACTTGAACGCTTGAAAGTGCTCTCCTGCAAAACAGTCAAATATGACTTAAGCACTTTTTCCTTATTGCCACAGATATACTCGTAATATAATTTTATTGCATATTAAGTTTGTTAGCAGCATAGCTACAACCGGGTGTCCTAAGACACCTCTCTTCTTTTTTTTTCAAATAAACTGGCTTAGGCTACTTTAAGAATAAACGGCTCATATATGCACATATTTTAATCTTATATGTTGTACCGGTCACGTTAAATGCCGATAAAAAAAACGTTTATTAAATTTGTTAAACGAGTGTAATATTTTTTGCTTAAGCCGCACGTGCCTTTTGTTTGCCCTTTAGATTTGGATTTGTACGCATTAAGTTCGATATGGCACGTTACGTAGCCAAGTAACTAGAACAAGTGTATTAAACATCAAAAAAAATATATATATGTATATATGTATCTATTATATTGCGAGCAAATAGAAGGAAAGGTAACAATAGCAAAAGGAATCCTGGCAGGTGGTACATACATACTTACAGGCATACAGAGCTTTTCATATTTCCCCCTGATTGTTTGTTCTACGGTACGGTTGGTTGTTGGATTAAATTGCGAAATTAATGTGCGTTAAATGCCATTACGAGTTTGTTTTCATGAAATTTATTAACCATTTGATAGACAGATTTTCATTATTATTATTATTATTCCTTTTTTATTTGATAAAGAGCAAAACTATGTATCAATACTAAACAAACCAAATCAAAAGCCTGTTGACGATTAGATAATAATGCTGATGATGCAGTAGAATATTAAATTAATTAATTTTTTGGAAGAAAAAAATATTACATGCTTCATTTCCACTAAACAGCCACTAGTAGTAGTTATAGGCGAAAGGAAGGAGCAGCATTAACAGAAATGCAAAATCTGCTTTTTATGTTTTCTATCAAAAAGTTCGAGTGATAAATTTGGCTATTGCCTTTAGATTGCTTTGCTTCATTTTAACGACAAGCTGTTAAATCTTTTTTATGAAACTATTCTTGTTTCTATTTTCATAAGTACTTTACTATATTATGCTCATAAATTCATATTGTCTTTCTATATAAAACTTAAATTATTAAAAAATTACAAGTCATAAACAAAACGAATTTTTAATATTATTAGTTAAATAACTATTAATTCCCAAAATATGCATTTAATATTCGATGTGAAAAAATATTTTGTTGAATAAAAAAAATTTCTTCTTTCATTAAGAGTTTGCTAGTTTTGGATTTAAGTCAAATAAATTGTGTGTGATACATCCGAAAATTTTGTATTTCATTTGAATGTCCTATTAACAAAGTTATTATTTTGGGCATAACTCAACTCAAAGCTTTCTGTTTGCAAATAAGAGAAGAAAGGGACATCGAAAAGCTGTTTTCGCCGAAGTCAATATTTTATCTACTGCCGGAAGTGAAGATAGTTGTAAATTAATTACAGAACTATAAGTAATATTAAATATTTATGTAAAGGGAACTGCCGTACTTTAACAGTTGTAGCTACTCTGTCGAATTGGCTGTCAGTTATTCAGTCCCAAGGACCATGTACTTCAGCAACACATGCAAATGATAAAATTATGACTACTAGGTTGACTACAAAACCGAAGGTCCTCGGTTCGAGCCCGGTATTCATCAGTCATTAAATAACAACACCACGCATTTTTCTGATGTGCATTATGTCCCTTTGTATCACTTGTTGTGGGAAAGTTCAAGTGATGAAGGCATAGGCACTGGTCAGTGAACTACACCGACTTACCGACCTACTAATCCTAATATAACAGAGCGCCTCCATCATTGTGTAGCAGAATCATCGGCAAAGTAAAAAAACCAATAAAATGACTACTTAACACAAATTCAAAAAATTTAATATGCCTCATTGACACTAGAGGCGCTGCAACGTTGCTTTATTAGACACGTGCAAAAAAACATAGTTGTAAAAGAAGGAAGCTTTCCTCTATCTCTTCCTTCACCACCTGTCTTCTCTATCACTATCCCTTTCCTAAAGAAGGTATCCTCTAGTAATAGTAGCAGGCATTCATTGCCTTAGTGTTACTTCTCTTAAAAAAAAAATAGTTCATCACAACAAGTCTCCTGTTCGGAGAATGGAGGAAAAGTTTGAAATCACTGATTCAATAAAATATCCACTAATATAAATACGTCAACGAAAAGCAAAATCTGGCAAAAAAAACTTTGCTTTCCGTGAGGGTGAGGGTCGAGTCAATCGACTTCTCATTGGTCACAAGAACTCTGCTTTTTTCAGACCACAACTTAGTGAAGTTTACGCCAAGGCTTAAACCTGCAGTCGCATAAAATTCCGCTCACCCAGGAGCTTAAGGTAACCGACCACAGATACTGCTGTAAGTTTGCTGAATGGGCCCTAGGGCAGTTGGAAACTCACCCTTATTTTCATCAAAAAATAATCTTCAAGGCTGAGGCATATTTCGGGATGAATGGGCACTCCAATAAGTGAAATCGTTGAATTTGAGACGATTCAAGAGTTTTTAATGCGTTCTGGAAAACTGACTATTAAATGTGAATTTTAGGCAATTGGCGTCATAAGTGTATAATTCTTTGAGAACGACGTTAGCCAGGCTATTGCCCTCAATAGCGCTCTAAGTCAATAATTATGAACTTCGTTTATCCAGAATTGGTTGATATTTACACCAACGACACGTAGTTTCAAAAAAACGATGCTACGCACCACACAGCTCATTCCACATAAGTCATTCTGCATGATCGTTTTGAGGTCTGGTCATCTTGGTTACCTAAACTAACCAAACCTGATCATCTCACTGGCAGGTAATGTAAACTATCCACTGAGATCGTACGAGTTGTAGCCGTTAGACTTTTTCTTTTGGGGTTTTCTTAAGTCGCAGGTCTATGCAAATGAGACAGAAACCACAGAATCCTTCTAAGCCACTTTATCCCATGCCTTCGGTCAAATTCAGCCCCGATCTATAAGCCAGAGGTGTGGCAAGTTGGGTATTTCACGACTTTATATTTTAAGGGTGCCCCTATGGCTGAGTGGCAGCAATGCTATCCTCTCAGTCCAGAAGTCGCGGGTTCGGTTCCCGCCATAGACCCTGGGTGTTTTCTGCAGATAAGCTAGTCGCTTTTGCGGGTTGTGTTTGTTAAAAAAAAAAGATATGCGCTACCCACCAAAACCAGGCCAGACATTTTCACTATGTTATATTTTATACGATAAATCATCAAGCATATATAAAATTTCGATGGCATCTCACACCAACTTATATAAATTTAAAGAAAGGAAGCGCTTAAAGAAATACAGTTTTTAATTAAAATCTTTATGAAAATCTATACCGGTTATACCACGTTCTTTTTACATTTATCAAGATATTTTTACCCAGAGAAATACCTATTAAAAGGGCATTTACATTCTCTCCAAATCTAGTATTTACGAGATTTCGAGCTAAATCTAGCTGCCTTTTACTAGATTTCCCATACAAAAGAAAATCTATTTTATAAGTAGATTTGAAGGAAATCTACTCAATATCTAATATTTTTATTTATTTTTTACTACCCTGTACAACATATTTATATAAAAGGTGATTGAATTAGCTACGGTCTGCTTAAAAAGTTGTGTGAATTAACTACATTGCAGTTTTTGGTTGTAGTTTTGGAAAATTTTCAGTTAATGGTTTTTGATTTGTATAAGAAATCTTGATGTAAAAAAACCTGTTGTGAAGGGTATAGATTTTGATAAGAATTTCAATTGAAATTTACTATATATGGTGCAGTTAAAAATGTCATATTAAAAATATTCGAAGTTCAAAAATGAATTTAATTAAATATTATTGTATTTTTATTATATTTGAAAATTTAGGTAAATTGTTTTTTTATTATTTTTAAGTTGCGTAGCTAAACAATTGTGATGTGATATATAGAAGTAAGAAATTAAATTAAACAACTTTATATAAAGAGTTATAATTTGATTCGAATAAACATACATATAACTATTTTGAATCAAATAAAATGAGCACTATATCAACGATGTGGGGTTTTTAACACCCATATACAAAAGCAACAATATTGCAATGATTGCAATGTTTTATTTTTGGCAATAAAGCAAAAGTGTTTCCAAGATTGTCCCTAAAAATAGAGAAACATAAGCAATTTTCTAACAAAAAGGACATCAAGCAAACATATGTTGCCACTGTAAAACAATGTAAAGGATACAAATCAGTTAAAACAAAAACCTTCATAATTACAACAAGCTTTAGCTGAACTGAACTGAATTAGAAACACACTCATCCTTAAAGGACACACGACAATCACAATTTTCCAGCATAGTTAGACCGCAATCTTTTACAAATGCTCATTCATTCATTCGCCCACCCTTTTATTTGCTTGTTGGTGGCTTATTTGGTCGCTCTGGCGGACTTTCGTGCAACTGCCAAAACTTGCTGCTGCAGGAAGTAATCGTCGAATGCACAAATAGTGTTTTTCTGCAAGAAGTGGATGGTTTTTTATTTCCTTGTTTTCGAATGCAATTTCGTTCGTCGTATCTGTGTGTAGACGACAAATGCTTTGTAATTTAACTTTGTTTTTACTTTTTTTTTTCTCTTTTGGCTTAATAGCCAACCAAAACTGGAAATTTTTGGCAACAAAAATCAAAAATAATATCACAATTTTCTTAAGGCCTGGAAACTAACTGAAACCATATTAATTTGGCACATGTTGAGGTGATAAGAAAAACATCAACAACTGAGCAAAGCAGTCAGTATAAGGAAAATAATATTAAAATGTTTTTTTCCTTCTTGCAGTGATAAGAAACAATTTTTGTAATGAAAGGCACAGGAGAAAAAAAGAGTAGAGGGAATGTTCTTTAATTGACCACAGAAAACATATTGAACTCATTTCTACTGCTCATATTTGGCAAACTAAAACATTTAATTTTACGTTCATTTCTTCATCAAAAATAAATAAGTTTCTAGTTTGTTTTAGTAAAATGTCATGCAACGAACGGACGGATAGAACAACATATGGCTGCTGCATCAAGTGATAAACCGCATTTCCGAGCATACAAACAAACACATATGGTCAATATTTTTTAATAATTCCTGCAACCAAGTTTTGCAAACCAAAAATTGCTTATGTGCTAGCGTGTGTGTCTAAACACATGCATAGATATTTATGTGTGTATGTATGGTTACATACAAACCTATTTACATACATATAAGCCTGCATATGTAGAACAATGTGATGCCCATCAACGGGCCAACTCAACTGCAAACAACATCAACTTCCGATAACTAAGCCTTAGGGAAACGATTTGGGAGTAAAAAAGAGCAGAATAGTGTGAGACTAGAAGAGATGAAAACCAAAGTAAACTAATTTAGACACGTACATTTTCGATTAAACCAACAACTGATTTCTGCCGTTTTATAGGCTTGAAAAAAAGTTGTAAGAAAATATTTGATTTGGAATTAGTATTTGTATTGCAATTTGAAGCTGGCAACACTAATTTTGGAATGGGAACCACGCTTACAATTCCAACTGGTGCTGTGCTGAATGAAAGTAATAATAATGAAAATTCTGCAAGGACTAAGCAGAATTTATAATATAATTCTTATTTGTTTCATATCAAAATAAATACAAGTAGTTGAGGTTTTTCAAAAAGGAATGATTAAGATTAAGATTCTACTTGAAGGCCTGCGTGGAGCGGACAGCTACGTAAACCAACATAAGTTTTAACTACAGTTACAAAGCGATTTTTACAAAACTGCAAGTTTGTTTGCGGATAAAGTAAGATTACCAGGTCGCTGAGAAAAAGAAAAAAATATTCAGCTCACTTGTGTTACACAGAAAAAAGTATTCACCAATTAATGTTTTCAATTAATAATTTAATTTATTCAATTAAATTTTTAATTGTATTAATTAATTTGAGTGGAAAAACTTAATTGATATTATCAAATTGTTTATAGGTGAAAATTTAATTAATTTTTAATTAATATTACAAATATTTTAATTAATATTACAAACTCATGCATATTACTTTTTTTGTGTGTACTTGAAAGTGTATGTATATTGAAGAGCGCTGGCAGTTTAAACTGCAGTGAATAGAGAGAAAAAGGGAGATATAGATCAGAGATATACTAATAGGATTCCTAACCAGGGATAAAAGAACAAAGCGCAGTCGTGCTTAGCTTATAATATGTGAATAAAGATTCAGCGACAGAACTAACCACCTTTGGCGGATCTCAATCTTCGACTATCTGAGAAATTTGCTACAATCTTCGCTTTAAAAGAACTGACACTCCATCCAGTGATTGTTCAAGTATCCTTTGGGAGGGCCACGTAGCGGCTATGAGCAACCACAGTCGCTGCGTTTTATTTCGGCAAAGCACACGTAAAGAACAGTAGACTTACTGTTCGACCAATGCTGTTGCTTCTGATTACTTTAAAATGGTCTTGGTAATAGATAATTCCTCACAGAGTGTTCTATCGTATGGTAGGATTCCTCAGGTTTGGTAAATTTTCTCCACTATGGTATTCTCTGGTTAGACTCTTAAGTAGTTTGAGATTAGATGGTTTGAAGCACCGCAGCAAAATGCTTACTCATAATTCCAAAATTTTAAAACATGTTTACCTTGCACGTTCCATTGTGCTTTTGATGCTCTTGATCTCCATTTCCTGAATCGAGGTCACCTGGTATCAATGCGCCTTGAAGATAACAAAGTGAATTCTATAGAAGTAAATACATTTAGTAGAATGTTTAATTTCAATAAGCCTGCCAGCCCACTTATATTAACACGTGATGGTATCATTACAGGATCTGAAGACGTACGTTGAAATCGACAGGGCATGAAACATAAAATTGAATTTAAATGGTGTACACGATTTCTTAATAATCGATTCGGTAGCAGTTTGTGAAACATGATATTCAATTTTGATGCGCGTGGCTGCACTCGCTTTTCCAAAAGTTGAATCATTCCAAAGTTCCTTTTTTCCATAGCCAACAATTAATTAATAAAATTGCAATACTTGGGCAAAGTTTTGTAGATTGAATAGAAGTACATAAAAATTTAAGTGAGCATGGTCAAGTGACGGAGTTGTGGAGTACCAAAAATATCAAAAAATAAATAATATAGATTTGATTAGCTTCTGCTTTTCTGAAATCGGCTAAAAATATAAAAATATATAAATAAATGGAGTATCAATTTATTTCCAATATGTACATATATGTTTTGATTCAAACCCACTGGGAAATTTACCCATCAATGACTTCTTATGTATTTACATATGTATTTAATGTATGTAAATTGCTTAAGCATTTCCATTTCTATCATACAAATTTAACTATAATAAATCAACAATTGGGCATGTTTTATCACACTTTGTAATCTTTTCTAAATCTTTTACTTATTTGGCTCCATATTTTACTATTTACGGGGGAGTGTAAATTTATGTTGAGAATAAAAAATTGTATTTAACTTTTAAATCACTTAAAAAATATAGTCAAGAAGAAATCAAATTAGAGTTGGGAAACTGTTTGTTTTTTAATGTTGAAACAAATTGTTATTTGTAAGAAACTTTTTCCCCTAAGTACGTTGCACAGTGGGGACTTTAGCAAAATAAATGGTGAGAAATCTGGAACTTCTAAACTGCTGATTCGCTTTAACTAAAACTTGGAACATATTTAGAGAATTGCTTAAGCTTTATAACACATGTCTTTCTAGCCTTCTGGCTTAAGCAGGGGATGAGTTACAGTGGGCCAAAATTGACCAGTTGGTACTCCAAAAAAGAAAAACTTCTGCAGCGTGTAAATTTTTTAAAAACTATGCGATTTTTATCAGATAAATCATTTTGAGCTAAGCTATAAATTTTTATATAGCTTAGATAATATTTGACTTAAGACAAAAAAATTTTTTTTTGCCTTGACTTTTTTTTAGTATTCGTCCATAACTTTTTATTTTATAGTTGCATTTTAGAATAAGAGTCAGCATTCTATTTTTGACTAAATTTTAAGTACAATTTAGAATTATTTTTTTCATTTCTGCATTCCTGAAATCGGTAAAAGGCCAAGAAATCAAAGTTTTATAATTTTCCTGAAAAAGCATGTTTTTTTTTTCAAAAAAAGTATCTTCGTTATTATGAATTTTGTAAAAAACTTTGTTTAACATTCCACTCTTCCATCACATACTGCAAAAGGCAATCCATTGAAAATATATTTTGTATTTAAGACATGTACCCTACATTCAGCATTGATTATTAGTAACATTTAAGCCAGACGCTGGAGCAAACCTTTATTTTATCGGGCGTTAAAGTTTTTTCCGTTGGCCCTCAGTCGTTAGTGCTTCCAAATCAGAATTATTTTTTTGCTGGATCATTCCTGCTTCTGCAACTCATGAGTAGACTTTAACCCAAAACTTTTCGAAATAAGTTAAAAAAAAACCTCATATGTTTATAGTAAAGCTCTTAACATATTATTGAGAATCACAGAATGCAAACATAATAAAATTTAAAGTCTCAAACAAAAATCTTTACACATCAAGCAATTTTATTGAATTTTCGCATAAATTTTTCGTTTTACATTATCTTTTTACAATTGGTTTCAACAAGTACTATTTTTTATCGGTTTTTTTAAATCGAATCACATTAAAATATTTTTAAGCCTAAAACTATAAACATAAAAAGAGCACAAAAATGGAAATTTATCAAAAAATCGCTCCCAATAGGAAATATGCAAAAGCAGTAGTACATTTATTCAGGAAACGTTTAAGTGGTATGATTTTACATAATCTTACTTGTCGTAGTTACATAACTAAGTTATGCATGTTAATTGAAAGCCTATAAAAACATATAAAACTTTATGACCGAAAACCATAGATACTTTGCCAACTTCAACCGAAAACCATTTTTTAACAATTCCCCTGACAGACTTTTTCATTATGCCCAGTAGAGTCTATAGAAACATAAAAATGAAAGAATTATTAAATACGTTGAAGGATATTAGAACAGCTTACACGTTCCCACATTATTTTTATCCACTTAAAATGTTTGTATGTCTATTGAAATCGATTTACTGTGCAGTGGAGCCCAAAGTGCTTAAAAAAAACTTTGCTAAGGCGTTTAAATTTTATGTCTACAGTCATTATGGCAAGTTATTTTATATTTGAATATAAAATAAAAAAGAAACCCAACCAACCTACATAAAGTTTCGCAACAAATTGTTGCAATTTCTTATCGTAACAATGAATATTTATTTATACGCATTATTTTATAATTTATTTTCTATTTTAATAAATGGCAAATAAATATATATTTTTTATGAACTTTAGTCAAAAAGAAAAGAACACACATTACACATATACATAAATTTATTTATGTACTCATATTTATGTAATGTGATTACTGCAAAAAGGACATTATGGGCGATAAAGTCCTTTCTTATAAAATGACAGCATTTAGTTAATGTTTGTACGAGTATGGGCAGAAATTTGATATGTATTCCTACAAAATTTGCTGAAGCAATAAAGTTACTTTAAAGCTTCCTTGTCACTTTTTATGCTGACTGAACTAAAATACATACATACTGTGAAAACTTATTAATTTAATTACTAAAGGTATGGTCACACGTGGGCAAATAAGCGTAACCACTAAATACTTATGAAAACTTTTTGATTTAGACACTTGTTTATTATATTAAGCAGCTGTATACATAACTAATATTATTAGAAACAAGAGTACAATATTATTAGAAACATTTCAAACTTAATAAACACGTGTCTGACTCAAATGGACTTCATTAGTATTTAATGGTTACGCTTATTTGCGCAGACGCTTGTCCACGTGTGACCATACCTTAAGATTTGTGTACGATTTATTAATGCTGCTTGCATTGAATTATTATAATTGTTTCTTACTGTTTTATTGAAGGCAAATTTGATTCCTGGTAATTATTAATTAAAGGCATAATTTATTAGGTAATAACAAATAATAAGTCCCGGTTCACACACGTCAACTTTTGTTGATCTAGTCGTAATTCAGCTGTAAGAAAGACAGACGGAGGAGGAAATACAAATATCTCTTTTTTTCTACCAGCTGAATTAAAAGTTGATCAACAAAAGTTGAATTAGGGGAACCGGGACTAACTCATATTGATGCTTGTGTTCCCCTCAGCAGAGTTACCCTATACTAAACATATACAAAAAACCGGGTTTCAAGTAATACAACAAAAAAAAACGAATGATTTTCAAAAACGGCTTTCGCTTCTTTGAGTATTAAAAACCGGTTTGAGTAGCCGATTCTAGTAACCGGGTTTCTTGTAATAAAGTCTGGTTGCAATGAACAGTTTTTTTTTATTACTAAAATTTCATTATTTCGTTTGGAAAATATTTTGTATTTTGATATAAAAGCAGTGATAATAATTCTGCAAAAACAAACCGACTTCAATGCAAAGATCTGATGGAAAATTTTCGCAAAAAATTATGGGACCACAAACTGAAAGAAAACTCGTTCAAAAAAAAAAAAAAAAAAAAAAAATAATATAAAATTAAATTTTAATGGTCCATTTTGTTAAATGCATGATTGTGTGTTTTTCAGAGCTTAGGGTGTGTGTTAAGTTTTGTAAAAATCGGTTAAGTAGAACCACATAAAATAAAGTATTAAATTTTAATGGGCGTGACTCCCACCTTTTTTTTAAATTTAAGATTGTGTCTATTTTAGAGTTCAAGGTGTGTGTGGTAAGTTTCTTAAAAATCGGTTAAGTAGAAGCAAGTGAAATATAACAATAAATTTTAAAGGACGTAGCCCCGCCCATTTTTTCAACTTTAGAAATTGTGTAATTACAAGAGCAAAATGAGTTTGCCAGGTTTCGCAGCAATCAAATAAGTAGAATATCATTAATTTCAATAAAAAAAATTGTGGGCATGTCCCCGTCCACTTTTTTACCCTCTCAAGCAAAAATAGAACTTTTCCAATCGGTCTAAAATGTACCGAGTTGTGAAGTAAAATTCTCAAATATTGTAAATTTTACAAAGTTTTCTGCTTTATCGGCTGCGAAAATATTAAAGGGAAAAAAATCTTATATTTATTATCAAAACAAAAACAAATTTTATTATTTTGTTTTTGTAATCAAAAATAATTTCTTAGTCGGGCTTAAGTTCAGTAATTTCAATTCTTATTGAATGAAATGATACTTAGAAATGTGTTTACCAAAGGTAAATCAATAATTGTATACACAATATTTCTCACATTCCATTTCATTAAAAATTTGCGTTAAATAGCTGATGTTAATAACAATCTCTACCCCAGTAGATAGACTTGGGTGCTGATGAAGTGCGTTGCTGCACAGAAAAATATCGGTATTTCCCCCAGCTTATAGTCTAATTTAATTTTTCTTCTCTTCTCACATTAATTAATAAAAAAAAAATATTTCATTCAATAAGAATTGAAATTACTGAACTTAAGCCCGACTAAGAAATTATTTCTGATTAAAATTCACTATAGTTCAACTAAACATTTAAAATTGTTTCAATCAAAAATAATTTCTGAAGCGTCGTAGTTTAGTATTTTCCAATCTTATTGAATGAAATACTTTTAGTAATTAATATTATTTTCTAAAGAAGAGAAGAATTTTTAGATGGAGGAAATACCGGCATTTTTCTGTGCACCCAGGCACTTCATCAGCACCCATGTCTATCGACTTGGGTATAGATTTTTATTAACATCAGCTATGTAAAATGAATTTTTATATATTTCATTTAATAAGAATTTAAAATACTGAACTTAAGCCCGATTAAGAAATTATTTTTGATTAAAATTAATTTCCGTTCAATTAAATTTAATATGTATCATTTTGTTTTTATTTCAAATATGCGACAAGTCGAACGACTTCAAATATGACCAGACATGCAAATATTTAATGATTTGCGACAATATTTCTTTACTAAATTTGCATAAAACATTTGGTTATATACATACGCTTTTCATAAGTGTTTTCTCAATTACCTTTGATAGTTTTATTTAGTATCAAAAAATGCCCTGGAGACTATCAAATGAATCCGCCAATCAGTGCATATGTGTGAGTGTCATATATGCTTTTATCTTAAAAGTAGACGTACAAATAAACTCGTCAATCACTTTCTATATTTTTACAATGATCAATAAAACGAAATGTATACTCTTTTTTTCATCCGCGAATGATGGAGAAATCATTAACAAGAATCACAAATAATTTGATGCAATTTTTTTTTTGGGAATTAGAGTTGGAGACTTCAAATAGAAAAATCAAAAAAACTTTTTAATTTTTATCAACCATCGACAGGTACAGGTAGCTAAAAAATAAATATGTAAGTGATTGATGGGTTTATTTGACCATCTCCAGGGCACTTAAGTTTAATTGAGTTTTTGATTGATTCAATATTTTTTGCAATAAAAGTTTCGATTGATTTTTAAATAATATATAATAAAAATCTTAATTAATTTAATTGTTTAATAAGATAGAACAATATCTGTTGTTATTTTTGTTCAATATTTTTAGCTGTTGTGTTTAGTTATTTAGTAGTTCTCAATTAGTTTCTAGACCTTTTCAAGTATTTGACTATTATTGAGTTGCTTATTCCATTCATTAAGTTAATTGAATTTTATCTTATTTTCAATAAATTTTTGAACTCAATTAATCAAATACTTTAAAGGAAATCATATACATATTTAGTGTACTGGCAAAAAAGAAAAATTTTTTTAAGATTTAAGATGATTGATATGATCATATGAAAAATTTAAATCCCTTTTTTGATTCCAGCAATTTGATGATTAAAACAATTTCAAAATGTTTTTTTTTGTGCAGACATATAAGTATGTTTTTATGTAAAATATATCTTTTTTTTGATGAATAAAATCATGTTTCTCTATTCATGTTTAGGTTACTTTCAAATGTTTTACATTTCAGTAAGAATTAAGCGATGTAATTCTAGTAACTGTTGGGATTGATTTTCGCTAATATACATATCTAAGAAGCTAAAAGCTTTTTATCTTTCCTTTTCTTCCTTTTTATTTGCCTTCAGTAAATAAAAATTTTCGCCAACTTTAAGGGAATCACACTGTAGATATATGAGATTTGAAACCTAAACAAAAAGTGTCATGACAACTTCATGTTATTAATAAATAAACAATTTGTTGTATAATGTAAAGGGTGTATTGATCAGAGAAAGTGTGTAGAAATAGCATTGCCTACAGAATGTGCCACACAAGCCAAATGTTGCATATTATTTGTATGTTTGTCTCCCCGACAACGAGCGCTAATTTTAGATAAATAAAATCAAAATGTTTGTCTTATCATATTTCAACTTTTTTTATTTCTTCTTTTTTACAAAAAAATAAGCCTTAGAAAATGGCTTAGTAAAGCAAATAAATGGGAAAACAATGCAAAAGCTAAAAAAATAATTCGTTGTTTATTTTTTTTTGGCAGCATAAACCTTTGTATCTGTTTCCCAATATTGCTTTGGCTATACTAAGGATCTCACTATTTAGTAGTATCGTCACTTGGACAATAATTATTCGAATATTCGAAATATTTTTTTTTAATTTTTATTTGAAGGAATAACAAATTTTCAATTTATAGTCAAAAATTATTCGAATAATTTTTGTCGAACATTCGAATAATTTGTTTAACTAATTTATTCTTATTTATTCATAACTTTTCAAGTATTTATATGACTAAATAACGAGCTCGTGGTCACAAAAGAGTACGCAAATACATTGTTTCCCCTATAAGCGAATAATATTTGTTCGATTGTAGCAATAAAAATTCAATTGGGCGAATAAAAATTTTCGAATACTCAAGAATTTTCTCTTATTTTTTTTAAGAATTAAGATATCGAATCCTGAATAAAGTTTATTATGTAACGCTAGTCGAATATATTCAAAAAGGCGAATTACACTTAATCGATTAGACGATTAAAATTTTTCCGAATACTTGAGCATTTAATTTAATTAAATTTTTTTTAGAACTTAAAAATAGAATCGCGAATAAAATTTATATTTTATATAGTATAGAATTTCTTTTAATAGGCAAAAAAAAATTTATTCGATAAGACCAGTAAAAATTCGATGAGACGAATAAAATATTTTCGAATTGTCGAATATTTACTTTAAAAATTTTTAAGAACTTAAGAATCGAATCGAATCACGAATAAAATTTATTCGAGTAGGCAAATAAAATTTATTCGAGTAAGCAAATAAAATTTATTCGATTAGACCAACAAAAATTTAATTGGGCGAATAAAAATTTTCGAATACTTGAGAATTTTCTCTTATTTATTTTTAAGAATTAAGAAATCAAATCCCGAATAAGATTTATTATATTACGCAAATAGAATATATGCAAAATAGTGAGTAAAACTTAATCGAATAGACGAATAAAATTTTTCCGAATACTCGAGCATTTGCTTTTAATTTTTTCAAGAACTTAGAAATAGAAACGCGAATAAAATTTATTATATTTTACATATATAATTTCTTTTAATAGGCAAAAAAAAAAATTATTCGATAAGACCAGTAAAAATTCGATGAGTCGAATAAAATTTTTTCGAATAGTCGAATATTTACTTTAACAATTTTTACGAACTTAAGAATCGAATCGCGAATAAAATTTATTCGAGTAGACAACTAAAATTTATTCGAGTAAGCGAATAAAATTTATTCGAGTAGGCAACTAAAATTTATTCGAGTAAGCGAATTAAATTTATTCGATTAGACCAATAAAAGTTCGTTAAGGTGAATAAAACTTTTTCGATTACTGGAGCATTTTCTTTTAATCGCTGGTATACATCTTACAAAAAAGTCTTGGATCTTTCCAGTATCGATTTTCATTTCGTACTTGATAGATAAACGAACGAATGGCTTCAGCTAAATGTAAAATGTTGCTAGTCGTTGTGCATTATTATTTAAATGTGAAGCTTAAAAAGAACATCCTTTCTTTTGTTCGGAGTTGATTTTTTTGTATGTAGGAAATGAAACCAAAATTTCGATGTTTATACTCAAAATTAAATTTTAATTTCTTATTTTTGCTTAAAGCGTATCACTCTTAGTACGAATTTAAAAAAAATTTATTTGTTATTGGTTAAGCATACCGAAACTAACAAAATTTTAATGCATTCAAAATTAAACGTTTAATATTTTCTTAAAAGCATTTGATTTGCATCGCACTTTTCTATATTATGGTGATACGTATGCTCATGTAAAAGCGATTTAGAATACAATGAACCCTTGGACATTATTTACAAAATTGGCACAAGAACATCACCACTAATATCCAAAACAACAAAATTGATTTTAAATCAGCTTTTTTTAAATAAATATTCATAAATAAATATGGGGCACATTATGAAAGTGGCATAAGTCATATATTTCCTTGGTCGAGATATTTAGTAGATTACTTGTGAACAAATCAAAAAATATTTTTATATTATGCAAGTCTTGGTTAATATAAATTTATTTAATATCTATTAATTATTTATAGAAGCTTTTTAACAGATTTATTTTATATATCGGAGCAAAAATGCATGTGACTTAGACCTAGGCAAATTTTCATAATTAAGGGCACATACGAGTATATTCAATAAAAAAAATTTCTTGAATATATCTTCACACTACTAGATATTTTCTAATTAAACAAATAAATGTAAAATAATGTTACAGTTTTATAACTTTTTAGATATAAAATTATAGATAGGCTGGTATATTTTTACTAATAAAAAACCTTAAGATTTTTGACTTACCTGTTTGGGTAGGCAAATTCCATTTTAATATTTATTTACGGCATTTTAAAACAAAATTCACGTTTTAGTGTTTACTATGAAAGTTCATTCACATTTAGGTTTCTCGTTAATGCAAAAAGAAAAAAAACACATAAGCACCAAATTTTACATCATTTTTACACTCACTCACTCACATTTTACCCCAATGAAGAACATGTAACACAGAAAATTTTAAAATTATACTTATTTCCAAATTATTGACAATTAAATGCAGCGTAGCTTTGTAGCGTCTTCGTGGGGCACGTGTCACCAACTGAATAGAAAATTCAAATGTTAAGCTCATCAAACTTCGCTGGGAACCAGGATATTTTGCTGTTTAGTTTGTTACAGTTTTTCTTGTGTGTGTGTGTGTGTGTGTTTTTCCTTCTTTCTTTTTGCTTAGCTGCAAACAGGACACAGTTTTTGTTGAGGATTGAGCAAAAGTTTTTATATGTATGATTTTTTATTCACTTGGAATTTGTTTAATGCCTTGTGTGTTTTTAAAACTTGACAGTTTGGAAATGGAAACTGGATCTAGGACGACAGTGGCAAAGTGATGTCCTTTCCTTAGCCAATTCACTTGCTTGACTAAAGGATGAACAAACTGGTATTTACATTAAAAAGTATTTTACTGAGATGTAATGTGGCACGAAAATGAGTAAAAAACTTCAATACGAAGTTTTTTTCTAACTCTCACTCGCTCATTCGCTCTTTCTCTCTCTGTCTCCCTTCCCTGCTTCTACCGTTAGCTGGGGTAAATTGTATTGTATTAGTGCAACGCAGACTCAAAGTTTCAATAAATTGAATGGGACAATAAAAAGCTTTTTTTTTAAATATGCAGGCACATATTTTCATCAACCCTTGAAAACAACAGCTGTGGGCGATTACTGTAGACGACGAATGTCACTTCTGACATAAAAGCTTTTTCGTTCGTTTAGGCCTGTGTACTCGTATAAGAGTTTTAAACATTTCCCCTATTTTTTCAAAATTTCTTTTTCACATTACAAGCACCAAGCATGCCATGTCCTTAAAGCTCATTTGCCGTCGTTGTTATTTGTATGTATTTGTAATGTCTTCCAAAAATGATTCATCGAATTTTAATTTTGAAACTAATACCCCAAACATTCGCACTGCTACACAGCACACATTTAGATTATTTTTAGTTTAATGAAACTGCATTCGTAAGGATTCACTTACATTTGTCTTTACTGTAAGATTCTTTTGAACCCTTCTTCATATTGCTGCTTTTCTTTATTTTTAGGTTTCCTGGCGAGTCCTGGTAAGTTTATGGACACATTTTGTTTGTTTAGGAATCGATATCTATTGTTAACAAAAACCAAAAAAAATATCTATGGACTCGTATTATGAATTTCTTTTGTTTTTGTTCACGTTCTTGTGTTCTGCTACTGCTTAAGCCCGCATGCTTTATATCCCTTTTAAAATTAAAATTGTTTTTAAGCAGCACCAAAAGAAAAAGGAAACAAACAATATATTTAAAAAAAAAGTATGCTTTGTAACTTGAGCTGTAGTGGGCTTTCAAAAATTTTAGCACGTCTCCGGCAAGAAGTGGCTGCATGTTTGCTTCAGTTCTTATATACGAGTACATATGATGGTATCGCATGTTGCAAATTAATATCCTTACATACATACGAGTATTTTTTTTAGCCTCATCAATGTTGGAGTATTGTATTTGCCTTGGGAAATTAAATGTTATTTCGTCTGTAAGAGAGCCTGTTGTTAATTTTAACTAAACATTTTACTGTTACAGGATTAAATTGGAGAATTATTGTTTGTTGGAATTTGAATTTTTAATACTCGTAGTTACTTCTTTAAGTTCGTTCAATAGATTTGATGCCCTTTAAAAAGAAATTTAAATTGAAAACCTCTTTTTGTTGAGACTAATTCTGATGATGCAGTTTTTCTTCCAAAAAGTTTTACATTGTTGGCGAGAGAGGAAAGATAAATAAATTCAATCAAATGCGAAGCAAACTTTAGCCTATATAATCGCTTCGTGTGTGGGATTTTTTTTTGTATTTGTCGTTTTTTTAGTTTTGGAGTTTTTTCTTTTTTGGCGATTTTTTCTTTTTTTGCGATTTATTTTAGTTCTAGCGATTTTTGTTTAGTTTTGGCGCGTTTTTTGGTTTTGGTGAATTTTGTCGATTCTTGGCGATTTTTTGATCTTAAGATTTTTTAGTGTTTTTGTTTTGGCGTTGTTTTCAGTTTTTTTTTCTTTTTTTGGGGATTTATTTTAGTTTTAACGATTTTTTTCATATTGTCGTTTTTTTTTCGTTTTGGCGATTTTCTTCGTTTTTTTCGATTTTTACGGTTGTTTTTTAGTTTTCGGTTGTTTTTATTTTTGTTGCTGTTTTCGTTTTTTGCGATTTATTTTAGTTCTAACGATTTTGGTTTAGTTTTGGCGCCTTTTTTGGTTTTTGGTGAATTTTGTCGGTTCTTAGCGATTTTTTGATCTTGGGATTTTATAGTGTTTTTGTCTTAACGTTGTTTTCAGTCTTTTTTGTTCTTAGCGATTTTTTTTTAAATTTGGCGTTTGTGTTCGTTTTGGCGATTTACGTCGGTTTTTTCGTTTTTTTTTCTGTTGTTTTTCAGTTTTGGTGCTTTTTTTGTTTTGGAAATGTTTTTCTCGTTTCAGCGATTTTTCTTCGGGTTCTGGCGATTTAATTAGGTTATTGTCTACCTGTTTGGCGTTTTTTTTTGCATTTTAGCGATGTATTTTATTATTGGTGATATTTTTCTTTTAAACGCTTTTTTCATTATGGCGTTTTGGAAAAAGAGTTTGCCTTTTGCGGTTTCCAAGATACAGCGAGTTGTCAAAATAACACAAAATACCCTTTAGATTTGATTTTCATTAAATTTCAATATTAATTGGTGCGGTCTGCATAAAAATACCCTAACTTTGAAAATTTCAAGTGTCTATTTCAAGTGTCTGTATGTTAGATTAGGATTAAAAAATTTTTCGTTGCTCGCTTTAGAACACCCTTTAATTTTTAAATGTCATATAATTGTTATTGTATTTACATACATATTTACATATTCTGTGAAAATTTCAGGATCGTAGCTCTTGCGGTTCTCCAGAAAACAGCCTGTGATACACCGATAGACCGACAGACAGACAGACGGACATTGTAGCGCAAACAATAGGATTCCTTTTCACTTTTGGTGTACGGAGCCCTAATTAAAAGGCATACAAATATTCAGCTGCTTAAAATTAGTTTGGTTCTCCCATTTGTTATTCATAAAACAAAACACTGAAAGAAAACTTACTTCGCCTGAACGTAAATGCAAGTTTTAATAACAAAACGAAAAATGTCTGCAAGACAAATTTCATCATCTATTCGCTTCCATACTCTGAAATTAAATACGTTCACATTCTATTCCACTAGAAATGTATGCCATCTCTGATCAGCTGACTTTAAACGTTGCCATATTATAAGAATTGAGAATAATCAAAAAAAGGCAAACAATTTAAGTGTTTAAAAGAAAAAAGAAAGAATTACATTTATTATTCGAAAACAGATACAATGATGAAAAGTGAGGAAGCAGAACATTTATACCAAATTTTATGCCTACAGAAACAAGAGAATTAAAAAAAAGGTAGAAGATCTGCTCATTTAAACTTTTGTTAAATTATTTGGTGTATAACTTTTTGTAAAGCACTGGTACAATATAAATTTCTGTAATTTGTAGGCCAATTCTCATATTTCTGGCAACATATGGATTCCACGCCAAAAGAACTGCTCATATTTTAAGGCCAAGAACGAGTCAAGCCAATTTTGGATACACTGCTCTGAAGTGAAGCGTATGCCAATGAGAACATTTTGTATGGATCGGACCAAGGTCTGGATGATGCAGAACAGCCCATTTGCATATTGTTGAACGGTGGTATATCCATAACAAAACAGATTAAATAAATGACTGCTATCGACTGTTTAGAAGATTCTTTAGAACTTAAATATTTATTAGAAGAGATCGTTTTGGATTTTATCGTAGATTTATTTTTGTGCCATCTGGCTTTGTCTCGCCTCTATCTAAAGTAAATTTAGTGCCTTTATTATTTTATGCCAGTAATTTTGACAAAAATATGTTATAATTTTAAATATTTTAACTAATGAGTAGTTTCATTTGTATCTGTTTTTTTTTCTTATTACAACAAATTTAATTTGGTTTAATTGCTTGTTGTCGGGGCAAACAGATAGATACAAACATAAATTCTGTACCTTAATGAACTTTATTGTTCGCTTACTTTTTGTCCCTCTTCTTTTAACACTAGGAATACTTTATTTGCTAAAATGTGTCGATATGTGCATATTTTTTAATTTATTTATTTTAAACATAAATTTACAAAAATATATGTTTATCTATATGTGTAAACATGTTCATACACCGGTGTATAGTCTTTCGTTTATACACATGTATGTATGTACTCATATTGATAGATACATACATACGTGCATACAAAATTAATACAATACAGACGAACCGTGTTGCATTACAAATATTTTTACTTGGGAAAAAGTTTTTAATTAAGCGTTGTACTGAAACCAATATAAAATTAAATGTTTAATGAGTTTCCATTTGATGCTTCATTGGATGACTGCATAGACTCCATCTCTTTCTCCCTTTCTTTCTCCTTCACCATCTCGCTCACCCTCTTTCGTATAGGTTTATGTAGGTTATTTTGTAGATTGTTGGCTGGCATGCTGCTGATAGTCTTACAGCTCAAGCTGTTGGTGGAAAACTGTCTGGATAAGTAAGCAGGAGGTAAACACAAAACATAAGGAAACATTATTAAATAAATTTGCAAATTGTTGGTCACGCAGTAATGATTGTTGTTTTTGTATAGTATTTTTTTTTTCTCTTTTAATTTTTCTATTTCTGCTGACTGCAAATGCACAGTGTGATATTGGAACAACCTAGAGAGATACATTTTATTAAAAAGATAAAGTAGATAATAAAAATTATATAATGTAAATTATATATTTTATATGAAACGAAAAATATTTTTATTGAAGGGATTTTAACCACAGGATATTTAAGAAACAAATCGTAGTAAGATTTTCATAAGCCAGTAAGCAGTGCAACTTTTTCTTTGAGATTAGCTCGCTAAGACTGATTCCGTTTGTCTGTGTGTATCTTAAATTTCCGGTTTTTTTCCTTCTCAAAATTGTAACCCATTTAGTAAATTTTTTTTATTATAGCATTTGCTAAAGGCCATAACCCACTATCCTACACAATCTTCTGACTTACGAAAAAATGCAACCCTAAATATGATGAATTGTTATCTATTGTCTTTACCAAAGTTGTATTTTCTCAAAAGTGTAGAATAGTGAGCCATGGCCTTATGGGAGACCATGGCAAATTCAAAAGCATTCACTGCTGGCCACACACTATAATATGTAATTTCAAATATGTGACACTCACAGCTGTATGCATCAACTCCTTGCACCATTAGCTGATTCAACAATCACTCTGATGGTAAACAACTTATAACATTCAGTCAGAGATGATCATAATCTTTCTTTCATATAAAAATAAACTTGGTGAGCGCAGTTAAATATTCTTTAGAAATAATAGGGGGAATATCACTGTATTCCGTTTTTATCCTTCCAGGTCATTTCTTTTACCTCTGCTTATATAAATTGATTTCACGCCTCTATGGAAGAGCAGGATGTTCCCTCTTTGGCTTCGTTAAAGATTTCAATTTATGAAATTTTTGTTGTAATGCAATGATTTTTTATAAAAGGTACGAGTATGTTTGCTAATTTTCGCCAAATTTACTGAACGATTTTTCTTGAGCTCTTATTCGCATTTCTATGAGGACAAGAGATTTTGGAAGCTCCTCGCAGGCATGAATTTTTAAATAATTGCAGAGCGTTAATAATTTCTGCAGCACCATCTCATGCTTCACATCCATAGAACGTTGCATGATATATCACCATATTGGTATTAAAAGACGAAATGCTTGCTTCACACACTTCATGCAACTGTCAATATATTCGATAAATCTCCGATTCTTAGCCATTTATTCAGAAATGGGCCTCACCGCTGAAGTAAATTCTTCGATGAAAATTAAAGCAAAATAGAATATCAATTTTGGTAAAACAATTTTTTCATTTGCATGATTATTTGTCATAATTTACGGACTCAACAGATGTATCTTCATTAAAATACCACCTAGCAACTGTCAAATTACAAAGTTCCCTATTAGAAGACCCTTTACATGGTGTGCGCCATGTAGTTCGTTTGCACTACCAGAACTTGGCGATGTAGATTTTGAAAATTGGTGCCATAGTTGATTATACCTTAAATCGTCGGATTTTAAATAAATTAACTTTTCGCCAAAATGTTGATCAAATGTCATACAGCGCAATGTATGAAAAGGGGGGAAATAGAATTTTTTTTTTATACAGAAACATTAAACACAAAAAGGATTTGCCTTTCTGCATTTATAGGGAATTATATGAGTATTTGGCAGGAAATGGAATGATTTGTGAAATAAGTACACCCAGAGAAAAAACAGCTTAAAATCAATAAAAACCATATTGAATTAATAAGAAACATTAACAAAACTCTAGTAATGATGAAATTTCTTATTTCAATATGGAAAAAATATTAATTTGCAGTATTTATTTCAATATACATTTTTTTATTATATTGAATATATTTTTAAGTTGCAGCTTTTCCCTGAGTGTATATGTCCTATTTTCTAATAATATAAATATAGCTTCGAGATTCTGAACAAATCTTACATAAAAAACAAAAGCGCTTATTCATAGTCAAGACAAAGTATAATTTAACAGTTTGATACCTGTATTTGGTATGGTAATTTTTTTTTTAAATTTTTTAAGTATATTTTTGTTTTGACTATGAATATGCTCCAAATTCTTTTTTCATATCGTCCATTTTCATTGATAAAAATGGCGCATACTCGTCTCGAACTTTTACGGCCTTATAGATTCTTAATAAGAAAAATTTTATATGGAAATCTGTTTTATAAACCCTTTATTAAACCTTATTAGTTTTTTTTTATAAATTAACTCTCTAAAGTATACTTTGTTTTAACTATGAATATGCGCCAATTCTTTTTTCTAGTCATGCTGTTAACCCTATAAAACTTAATTTAATATGCAAAAGGGAAAATGTAAAACAATCAACTAAAATGTGGATAAATAAGTTTAAATTGAGAATGCAATAAATACTCGTACATATAAATATTCGATACAATTAATTGTTGTTTAATTACAGAAATGTAGAGAACAGCATACCGACTGAAAGAATAAATAGTTTTTTTTTATTTAAATAGAACTTTGCATACTTACCGGATACTTACTTAAATACACACACACACTCACTAATCATTGCATACCCAGCGGGAAAACTCGGAAAGACCTTCTTATTTAAGACCTTATGTAGAAATTATTATTGAGACCTGTTTAGGAATTTTTCGATTCAATTACTAATCTCATCTAACTGCTAAAGAATGCCTCTATAGAAGTGCTCGATAACATACACATGCTACATTCTCTTCTATGAGAAGGGAAAACAGAAGCAGAAACAGTTTTTGTTTTGCTTTTTTAACCAAGCAAAAGCAAAATCCATTAATTTGAAGGCCTTTCAAAATCGCTGGCGAATGGAGCGATAGCAATTACAATGCTTGTAAAAAATATGACTATTTAAAGGAGCGAAGCAGCCCCTTTTTTATCCAAAATAAGGAGCACGGCACCATGCTTACTGCTTCTTTTTCCCGCTGGGCATAAATGTATGCATATGTATGTTGGTAGTGAATTGGACATTTGTCTGGAATCGATGTAATGGCGTATTAATCATTTTATTTACAACAAATAGTATCTTATGGTTTAACTTGTAGCCAACACACGTACATACTAAATTACAGTTATTTGTTATTCTCTAGTGATCAGTTAAATGCGGCAAGTGGAGTTGAACGCAAGGTTCAATAAAACAAATTACTTTTATTGACAATCAAAACATTTTTTTTACACAAATATATTGCAACACTTAAATTGTCAAAAATGTTCACAAAAGAAAAGTCGCATGGGTTTTAACGAAACCAATTACAATGCGAATACGAGTACAGATGAAGTTTGTTGCTGAACATATATTTTTATATAAATACATACATACATACATACATATGTACATATACACTTCCAGAGAAAAAGCTTAACTTTTTATTCACTTACTAAATCCAAAAAATCAAAGAATATTTTTACTAAAATTGGACCAACCATAAAATTCGTAAAATTAAAATTCGCAAAAGTCAAAATTCATCAAACCAATTATAGAAAATAAAATAAAAGAAACTCGTAAAATTCAAAATTTATCAATCAAATCAATTATAGAAAACAATAAAAATAAAATGATATTCAAAAACATGTTTGTTAAAACAAATACTTATCTTGATTTGTTTTCTGTATGTGTAAAGTCCATAAAATTCTGTGAGATTTCCTTAAAATAGAAACAACAATCGCAATTTGCTTGTAATCCTTCGGAAAAAGATGTATTACAAAAATCTCAAGCCTCTTTCAATTTTCCAAGCTTGAAAGAGTCATGATCAAATGCAATGCGATATAGAAAATACATCTCCCAGTCTGCTAGTGAGTGGTATGTCGCAGGTAGTGTTTTTCATACAGGGTTTCCCGGGAAATAAATCCGCGAAATGTGTGCGGGAATTCAAGGGATTTTTTTTTGTTTGGTGAAGCAAAATTTAATTTTGGGTACAAACTAAATTTCTTGAAGCGTATTGGTATTCATTTTATAAATATTAAGACACATAGTGGAAAATTTTGGATTGTTATAAAATACAGCATACAGCATTGAGGAGGTGTTACAAAGCTTAAGTCTGGAATTTTGATGATATATCATTAAAGGGGGCGGAGCCACAAAACCCTAAAGTGGGTCACGTCAGGTTAAAGAAAAATTCTAACTATTTTTTGCCACTAAATTTTTCTATTCAAGAGCTACATTTACGGGTTTTCGCTTACAGTTTAGCAAATATTCGAGAAAAAAAAATTAATTTTAAAATCTTTATCAACCTTGGTCCATTGTTCTGCTAATGGAGACGTCAAAAGGAAAAGGAAACCTATTATGAACTTAAAAAAAATTTGGTATAAAAAGTTGTAAGCAATGTTCACATATTATTTAACGCCCCTGGGAAGGAGGGAGGAGGGTGTTAAGGATTTGTTACAGTTTAGGAAATTTAAACTGAAAATCTTGTAAAAAGCGTTACTAAGGGGAGGGGTATAAAAACCCACGCATTTTATTTTAAAGTTTTAAAAAAATCGATTTTTTGCCTTCTTTTCAGAAAAAGCGTGTTAATTATATCGCTATTTAAAAAAGATAATGCAAAACTACCAAGCCCATACTTAAACTTATTTAAAAGTTAATACTATAAGAAATACTACAAAGAAATTGTTTGTTAAAAATTTTCGTTATTGAAGGAACCGTATCGTTTCGAAATAGACCTATTTTGTTCATAAATATAAAATTTAAGGCCCTTTTACTCATATTCCAAAAAATGTATCAGGTCACCTTAAGACATGATAAGTTTTTGAATATTTCCAAAAATATTATCTGTGCCCGGCGAAAAATTAGAAAAATCCCATTTTTGGGAATTCGGTAAGTTTTTTTAGGAATTGCCGGTAACTTGGTTCTTAGATAAAATTTTGAGGAATTTACAAAATAATTACGAAGTTTTGAATATTTTTTAGAATTTTGCGAAAACTTTTTTTTTATTATTTTTAACTAAAAATCTGTACGTGCTGAACCTTTTCAGATTTTAGATTTTTCATGAGGAACCCTAAAACATTTCATACCACATACAGTCATGTTAGTTTAATTTCTTGTCGTCAATTTTTTGAGGAATGTTATTATTAAAAACTGTACAAGAATAAGTTTCAAGTAAAAATACTAAAAGCATCTTCCACAAAATGTACCAAATCAGAGATAAATAGTATTTCCTTATTAACACATGAACAAGTTTCTATTTATTTTAACTAAGAATATGCATAGAGAGTTATGTTTCATATAATTAATTATTTCACTTGCTTACCATCCCATTTTAAAAACCTCATAATTTATTATAGAGCAGCCAGCCATTATCTTTAACACACCCACAAGTCCTTTGGTTTTCCATATACTATACACGTACATACTCGTACATATATTTGAATGCTTTTTATTATTTTAAAAGTTGATTAATAATTAACAAACTATTTGTTTTCATATTTAGCTTAATTAAAATTGGTTTAACCTTAACGTTTCATAACATGATGATCAAACGCATGTCGGTCAACCACAATGTACGACGAGTTTTAGTAAAATAATGAAGCTTTTGCTTGTGAACTGGGACTTTTGTGCTTAAAAAGATTTTATATAATTAAATTGATTGGACTTAAAAGAATATCTGTCAAATATATTTATGTGTAGTTTCCACAATGCAAGCAAGCGACTTGTGTACAAAATTTGTATAGGAATCACTCAAAAATTTTAGTGCTTTTCATATATTTTTTCTAGACAAGTCGCTTGCTTGTATTGTGGAAACTACATGTAAGTTTTTGAAATTGTTCCGTTTGTTTTTCTCAATTAGTTTAGTTGGGGCCATGCAATGAAAAAGTGCTGGAAAGTTTGTCAGTTTGGTGGTTTAGTATGGTGACTAATCATGAGGAAGCCTTGTAACCCATTTAGGGTGGCGTTGGCTGAAGTAGTTAGCACGTCGACTGCAAAACTAAAGATTAGGGGTTCGGGCCCGGTCTCCGATAGCCATTAAAAATAACAACACCACGAATTTTTCTGATGTTTTGAAAAGTTCAAGTGTTTAAGGCATAGACACTGGTCACTGAACTACATACATCAGCTTCAGTGGATTACTAATCCTAATGCAACATCAGAGCGCCCTTCTTCGTCGGCGAAGTAAAGTTACCAATAAAATGGCTACTAAGCACAGCTTCAAAAAATTTAATACGCCTCATTGACACCAGAGGCGCTGCAATGCTGCCTTATTAGGCACGTGCAAAAAAGTATAGTTAGTCGTAAAAGAAGTCATCTTTCGTCTATGTCTTCCTTCACCACCTGTCTTCTCTATCACTATCCCTTTCCTAACGAAGCACCTAGTAACATTAGTAAGCATTCATTGCCTGTTAAAAAAATTAATTATGCAATTTATAAGTAGACATGTGATCGGCTTTTTGAAAGCTCCAAAAAAAGTACTTCATAACTTTAAAACTTTTTCTTTTGAAACGGTTTTCCGACTCTATTATTAAAAGCCAACTTGGCTCGTTTTCTCTTAACAACACTGAGTGCAAACACAACACAATACCATTCCCGGAAGCAGTCGGTGTTACTAATTGTTTGTGTTTTACATTTTTTTAATTTTTATTGGTTTTAGTTTAGTTTTCCCTACTCTGGCATTTACTTCCTCTGAGAATTTTACGATGTACTTTTCATTATAATTTTTCTACATTTCATTGTTTTTGTTTGGCTTATTTGCCATTAGGTTTGAAATTCGATACCAACACAACACATGAACAATGAACATTGAATGATGATGCATTTGAAAAAGGAACAAGAAATAAAATTGCATGTAGAAAGTGAAGGTTGGATTATCTTTGCTCCGGCAAGAAAAAAAAACGCAGGGTAACCAGAAATTGTTTTCGGTTTTTAATGTTGCGAAACAAACAACTGATTTCTTAGATGTTAATCATATGAAAGCTTATTGGTATTTAGACTACATTTCAGAAGCACAAAATTTTCTTTCACAAAATTTTTGGAATTTTGCCTTAAACTTTCTTTGGTGGGTAGACAAGCAAAGTTTACTTTTGCGAATTTGTGTGCATACATCTGATGGATGAAATTTTAAGCCGCAACCAAAATATTGTATAGTAATTATTTCGGTTACCCTATTAAAGTAAATTTCGTCAAACATTTGGATTGACTTGAAAGTAATTACAGCGGGTTGGTTTTCAGATTTATTAAGGTAGTGCCTGCGATTATCACGATTGTGCTTTTAAGTTCTCAAGGAGTAGAAAATATTGTACAAATTTAAAGTTTAAATGATCATCTTGTTTTCCTTCCCATTGCATAATAAATTAAATTTTTTGCGATGTGTAATATTTAATTTTATTTATCTTTATTACTACTCTCTATATAACTCTTCTTATTCTCCTAGGACTCGAAAGGGCTATTCGATTAAACGAGAAAGGATGATCTAGGTTTAAGTTGAATGACTTGCTTTCTCGACGAAGAGTTCATTAAGAGTCTAAGTGGCGTAATTTAAATTAATTTGTGAACAAACACAAACTGCTAAGCTACTTTGACGGCAGAAGCACTCAGAGTCTCTGGCAGGAATCGAGCTTGCAACCCTTCGACTGCCAGACTAGTATACTGCCTACTGACATTATATGCTGTGGACCATCTGTTCGAAGTCTACTTAGAGTTACATTTGCAACGGCATGAAAATGTGTCAAAAGATCCCATGGCATTTTTAATGAAACATTGTGATTTAAGTTTGAGGTTTATAATCTTTTTTTCTTATGTAATTTTTATTATATATAGACCCCCAAGATCATAAAAACTAAAATCCATTTTAAGGCAATTTTGTATGAAAAATTTTAAATAAAATTTATTTGAAATTCATTTGAAATTTCATAAATATGGGGGAAAGAATTCCTAGAAATTTTTTTATTTGTATGCATTTATGTCATAAAACTTTCTTTTTGGTTTCTCTAGCGATTTTCACAAAAAGTTGCTGCCATTGACTTAAACTGACTGACTGCATTAGGCACAAGATATTATTGTGACATACACGTAGTCATGTTAGAGTTAGTCTAGCAATAGTATTCTTAACAGAAATAACAGATTTCACTCCCATTTATGTCTTTCATTCCTATTCTATTCCAGTGGGCATGTTAACTCAACATTCTTAAAACAAATTTCTTTACAGCGCTGTTAAAACATTAACAAGGCACTAAAATGAGCGGTCTACATTATCCATTAACATGATGTTAGTGTTAATGTTACTAACTTCATGTCTGGTGTAGACGGACGGTATTTAAAGCGCTAATGGTTTAATAAACAAAATTAAAGCAGTTAATATTTGTTGGCCACTGCTGAAAGTCTAGATGAAAAAATTTATGCTTAAATATATAATACATACATAAATGTTTTCCAAATTTTACTTAAATCGTTTGTAAAGGTTTTAAAAGTGCAAAAAATTTTGAGTATTTCATATATCAGAAAAGCTTATTTTTTTGTTCTCAGCAACTGATTTTTAGTGGTGGCAAAAAATCACCGAAAGAAAGTTTTCGTCATATACTATCTTTGGCAGTTGGGGAGTCCCTAATAAACATATATACATACATGTGTACTCGAACTTTAAACAAGTAATTTACACCACTGGATATTAAACTGGGGTCTGTACCAAAAAATGACAATGAGTACCAAAAAAAAAATATACTTAAGTAAATAGTCTTAATTTTAGTAACTGCGTATAATCACAATTGTAGGGCAAACAATTCGTACAAAGGGACACTAATGTACATCAGAAAAATGCGTGGTGTTGTTATTTGATGACTGTCTGATACCGTCTTAGAACCCAGGATCTTCGTTTTTGTAGTCAACGTGCTATATCGGCTTCAGCAGATACTAATCCTAATGTAACATCAGAGCGCCCTCCTTCGGCGAAGTAAAATAACCAATAAAACACAGCTTCAAATATTTAATACGCCTCATTTAACACCAGAGGCGCTGCAACACAGCATTATTTAAAAAAAAAAAAACGTGCAAAAAGCAGAGTTGTAAAAGAATGAAGCTTTCCTCTATTTCTTCCTTCACCATCTGTCTTCTCTATCACTATCCCTTTCCTAAAGAAGGTAACACCTAGTAATAGTAGTAGGCATTCATTGCCTAAGTGTTACTTCTCTTAAAAAAAAAACAAAAAAAAACAATTCGTACGCTCCCATATTTTCGCTCAAGCAACTATGACTATAGCTGATTCCAACATACAAGAGCATCTCTACTTGGTTTATGTGAAAAATTAAAAAAAACTCGCTACAACTATAAATAGAACGGCACATCTGCATCAAGCGTATTGACTCTCTGGCATGCTTATACTCAGAGTATGAATATTTAGTCGGACAAAAAATATACGCATATGTATTCATCACTCGTCAACGTATGCATAAATTTTTGTATATAAAATTTAATGGAAAATATATGTATGAGTGTGTGGGTGAAGCTGTTTGAAAACATGCTTTCTGTGTGTGTGTGTTAATAAAATATTCCTGAATATACGCATGTGTAGCTGATTAATACTCAGAGTACTTTTATACTTATGCGTATGGTTCTATCTCTAGTACTCTAGTAATTTTAGTTGTAGTCGTTTGTGCTGCATAATTTGAGAAATGTATATGAACATAGTTCGTGTGTGTTTGCATATGAGCGTGCTTTTAATTTTTAGCTGTATGCTGTACGTCTTTATAGTTATTTTTTAATGGTGAATACTCAAAGAGTACTTAAACGTTACTTTTGTCATTATCTGGTCTGCTTTAGTTTAGAGTTGTAGGCATTGAGACTTATGTAAAAAGCTAAAAAAAACACAAACAATAATCAATTAATAAATTGGCTCTTCATAAACTTTTGATCTCCATTTAAAATATTCTAACTCATGCTCAATTATTATGTATACTATTATCTACAATAAAATTATATGATTGGAAACATTTTACAGCCAAAAACTTATCTTAAACCGCTTGCAGTCCACATACATACGTGATTCTTAGCTGGTTTTAGTCTAATGTAAAGGAGTGTAATTATTAAATAAACCATCCATCCACTGGCATTTCCTTGCAAAGCAACACACAATACAAACTCGAAGTAACTTGCATAAATTGTTATAATGTTAAGTGTTGTACCAGTATTTTAGTGTGCGGTGAATAAGTTGGAAGGAGTGAGATATTGGTGGGTATAGGTTTCCAACAACATATCGAATTGCATAAGCAAACCAACAACACACAAATGGCTGGCACTTTAACACCCGCATGCACATGAAAGGATGCATGTCTGACACTTTGAATGTGTGTGGTTGGGTGTGTGTGTGTGTGTGTGTGTGGATGTGTGGCACAAATTAAGTTTGTTTTATTGAATTTCTTTACTTTGCTTTTATAGTTTTTATTTATTTTTTTTTAATATTTTATATTGTTTTCTTTATTTCTTTTCTGTGTTAAAGTTATTATGTACGAGTATGTGTGTACATTGGTTTTTTTAGTTAAAATTTTTTTTTTGTTGGCTGACAATATCCTGGGGTAAGATGTATTGATCATTTCAATATATACATGCTTGCAAGCAAGTGGCTTATCCTTTTTAGGGGGGCAGTGCTTGCAGCAGTATCATCATTACTGTAAAACAACGATGTAAAGGAAATGAAGTAATAGCGCATTTGTTGTTCATCAAATTCCAGGCGGTAATTAATTGTTATTGTTGGTGGATTGGGTAGAATGTTCATTGCATTTTCGACTTAAAGGAAATTGAGAGAAATTGAATAAGGAACAGAATAATTTGCTAATGTTTTGAAAATATATATATGTATATAAATGTATGATGTATATGTACGTATTATTTTATCTCTGTTAAATTGGACTTAAAATAAAATCAGTTTCAATATAACGCATGTATTTTACTTTTTCTTTAATATTTTATGCCCAACAAGAAATTGTTCAATTTTGAAGACACCCCAAGGTCTCATTTCTGCTTTAAATGGAAACATTTATACCACAGTTGCTTAAAGCACTGGGTCACTACTTCTCAATCGTTTTTTTTTCAACAAACCTGAAAACGCATTCTTTCATCCTCATGACTCATTTATCAAAATATAATTGAATTAAAAAAACACACATAACAACAATTTGTCTGCAATCATTATTTCATTGCACAAAGATAACAACTCTTTTTTTTATGAAATATAATATTAATTAAAAAAATATATGACAACATTTAAATAAATTTATTCATGTGTCCATATACTCTGCTAAAAAGTACAAAAGTTATTATGTTTTAAAAAAAACAAGCGTTTTTTTTTAATGTCATAATTAATAGTTTTATTAACTTTAAAAATTTTGTCATACAGTTGAAACAATTGTAATTTATTGTAAAATTTTATGAAACACACAATATCTTTTTGCACGCATGTATTTATTATCATTCGTTAAATAAAATATTAAGGGGTCTCCAAAACAAAAATTTTTAAATTGAACTACAATTGCTTTGTTTGACTTTGATTTTTGGTATAGTTTTGTGCAGTTAGGACTCGAGACCTGTAATTTATACTTCAAGCTTTTATGAAATAATTTAGTGCTTACTTTTTGTATTAGATTAGTAAAGTAAAGTGTTCGGGGCACTTGGGTACATTTAGAAGTTCCCTTTGCGTTAGTCGCCAGTGATGGGAAGCTAAAATTTATGAGAGAAAAAGAAGTAAGAGTAAAATACTGATGGGGTCGAGTGAAAGAACTAAGAACTAATTCTATTTATATTCGCAAATATCTTGCTCATGTCTAATGGGCAGCAATCAGTGAATATGTATTTGTATCGTTTATTTGACGCTTTAACTGAGACGTTCAAATAAAATCATCAATCAGTATTTTACTTTTATGTTCGTTGTGTGTGCGGTTGCAAATATGTCTTCGTGGGATGATGATTTTTGTTTTTAGCGGCAAGTTCAGTTTTGTTAACAACAACAAAAATATTAAAGTATGAAAATAAAAAAAAAACATGCTGATTATTGAGGTCTTGTTTCAACTATTTAAACAAAAATTTAAAGTAATGGCGCATAACCATAGTCAAAACAAAGTGTACTTTTAAGTATTTAAAACCAGTATTACCATACAAAATACTGGTTTTAAAATCTTAAAGTATACTTTGTTTTGACTATGGTTATGCGCCAATATCTCTAGTTGGACTAAGATATTTTAGGGTAAAGGTTCCTTGATGATCTGAATTAGCAACAGTGGATTAGAAAATATGGATCAATGTATTTTTAATAAATAAAATATTTTACTGAATTTGTGAAATACTAATTTGGGATTATTAGTGCTTTACAAATGTTAAACTTAATTGGCACTAATAATAAAAATTTTTTTCTGTGTAGTGCAAAAAATAAATTCGACAGTTAAATTAATTGATCCGATTTTCGGAATATTCCAATCAACCAATAAGTCTTTTAGCTTTTCATATAATCCTTTTTGTTAACGAAATCCTTTAAATAAAATGAACTCCACTACATTACATTACATGTACACCACACAAATTTTTTAATAATAATATATAACATGTTGTATGTATGATAAGTAGACACATTACTTTATTATTATTTTTATTAAAAATAAATTAATGAAAAAACATTTGACTTCTGTTAGCATTAAAGGTTTTAATAACAAAAAAAAAAAAAAAACACACACACACAATGGAATTGTGCATCAACAAGGTCATATGAAAATGTTTAAAAAAAAAACTTATTAAGCGTTAATCTTATTAATTAAAATTCATTATCTTTATTCATTTAAACCTTTGGAAACAAGTACAAAACTTGCGGAAAATTTCAATATATTGATCTGAATATCATTATCTTATAATTATGAAATTAGTTATATTAAATTTTAAAAAAATACTCCAGGAATATACTAGATCTAATTTAATTTATTGAAAATTAAAGCACGAAACTGCTTTGTTTTTAAAGTTTATTTTCACGATAAACAAATTTTAGTCATAAATTAATCTAGTAATTTTAAAAAGCACTTAAATAAGTACTTGCACATAATAATATAAATAAGTGCTTATTTTACTCATTACAGGGAAGTTGTTATTAGACATATTAAATAATTAAATGAATAAGTACCACTCATTACTTTGTAAGCCATTGAAAAATATAAAAAAAAAATTTGCTGGGCTGCTAGACGTTCCTAAGGTTTTCTGCATAATATTTTACTTTTCTTAGCCCACAATATTTATATATGTACTTGAGACTTTTTTCGTATGTTTGGGTGTCATTTAAACTTTATGCTTTATGTTTCATTATGAAACAAGTCCCAAACATTCAGATGTATTTAATTTTGCAGTTGGAGTTAATTTTTTAAACTTGTTGCAATAAAATATTTTGGGACTTATTTAATCATTCCTAGTTCCCATTTCATTGGAAGTTACACAGAGAAAAAACTTTCTCTATGAAATAATTTTAGGCTAAGGAGTATCCCAGCAGAAAGAAGCGAAGATTTTTTTCATAGAGATTCCTTATTATTTTTATGTGGTTAATCTTTTTAATTTTATCAAGAAGAAAACCATATAAAATCAAGAAGAAAACTTTTTATTCACAATTTTTTTTTGCTCAAATTCCGTTATTTTTGGCACCAAAAACACCATCCATTGATTATATTAGGTTTTCTTCTAAATTATAAAATATAGGGATTTCTTATTGATTTCATTAGGTTGCCTTATTGATTTTTTCTAAAAGGTATTCTTTATTAATTTAATAAGATTTCTTTCTTGAAAAAAAAACCATAGAGATATCTTATTAATTTTGTTCTATTTTATGAGGTATTTATTATGCACTGTTTTCTCTGAGTATTTCACTGAGACTCTTATCATTGCAGGTTATTTCTTTTAGCCGCAGCTGGTCTTGAGTAATCTGAACAGCTAGCCACTCAAATTAAAATTATAATACTACTAAGTTCTTTTAACAATTCTATCAATCAGTCCCACTGTGCAACTCGAAGCAAATACCAGTAGAGATGCAAGTCTGTTGCCCATCTTTAGCTGTTGGTATAAAATCAATTACGGCGAATCTACAAATATTTTGGTACTTAGCAGCAAATTGTATTTACTTGCTATATGATTCACTCTGCAGAAAAGAAAGGCTTGATCAATATAACAGTACGACACAATAAAAAGAATGCAATTAATATAAAAAATATACGATTGCATTAGCCTCAACATATGTTGTCACCATTAGGACAGGAGAGCGTAAAATGTGCAGAAACAACACAAAAAATATAACAAAAAACCACCGTCCTTATGTATCGACTTCCTCTACGGATTACAAATTTTTTCTGCGGTTTTTATAAAACTGCTGGTTTGGCAATACCACCACAAAAAGCGATAAAAAAATATTATTTTGCAACAAATATGCATAAAATTGAGATTTATTTGCACATATAAAAGAAAAAGGCAAAACAGATTGGCGAATTAGAACATGGAATTAAAATAAAAATCTAAGAAAAAATATTTTCCGATAAAATTTAACATTTAATTAATTTAAGAGATTTTTTTAAACTATTAGAATAACAAGTTGTAAGTGATTGTTGGTATTATTATTAGAAAAGACAAAAGAATAGAATATATCGCTCATTTACTGAAACAACGTCATAACTAAAAATAAAACCAGTTTGCCAGAAAATTAGTTCGAAGTTTTAAATGGAAAAATAAATTTTTTTTCTCTCAAGAGTTGAGTAAACAAAATATTTGTATGAATAACGATATCGGGATTAATTCTGCATCACTGACTCAAAAATTCCATATTTTTTGAATAAATTTCAAAATTGTTTGAAATTGTTTTGTAATTTCTACAAAAACATTTTGTTATGACTTTCGAATATTGGACATTATCTAGAGATTTCCAGCTTTAAAAAAAAAAATACCAAAATAATTTTACAAATTTAAATTTTATTTTAAGTTGTGTTGCAATTTCTACAAAAATAGTGTGTTATAACTTTCGACTACTGGACATTAATCTAGAGGCGTCCAGGAGACTCAGCCAATATTATTTTTCTCCCCATCTCCTACGGTTTTTGAAAAACATGGCCAAAATCCATATTACAATTGTGTGTTAAGATATGAACTTTTCGTGTTGCTGGAGATAGATATTAAATGTTATATCTAAATAAAGGAGGCATAGACAGCTAGCTCGGCTTCAATATTGTGATTCTTTTTGCTTAAAACATCTGATTCAAGTCCGTTTTGTGAGAAAAACAAATTTTTATTATTTAACAGAGGTTTGTTTTTTTGTTAACAGAACTCTGTTAAACACGCCGGGTGGGTTATACATTTTAAAATTTATTTTCAATCACATTACACAAAACCGCGACTTTTTGGGATGCATTAGACGCTCTTGGACCCCATGTGAATTATTATCGTTCCACATTGGGCGATTTTGTTTGTTGACGTATCAATTCATCTAGAAATGGGCCTCAGTGCTGAAGATAATTTTTCGATGGAAGTTATAGCCATCAGGACTCATTCAGCGAACACACGCCATTGTCTATGGTCATTTAGCTTCAGTTCCTGGGTAAGTTGAAGTTTGTACGAGTGAAGGGCCAACTCACTGCGTGAAATTCTCTAATTTGTGACCTGTAAAAGACAGAGATCCTGTGAGCGACGAGAAATTTACTGCCTCGGATTGCGGCAATGTTGGCGGCAGATCTGTGTGGTTAATTGTTTACTGAACTAATGGACTCAAATTTATTCACCGCACTGCGTATAGGCCTCCCGTTAGGACGACTATGGCGACCGAAAAATGGGCGAAGGGTGTGGAACGTTGCCCAATTAGATCGTCCGTTATGATAAAACTGTTTTAACATTTGCACGTGTTGTGCAAATGTCATCTGCCCCATCCGTGGTGATTTGGCAAAACAAACTAAACAAGTGACAGCCAATGCGAAAAATATAGTTTCAGATGTCTGTAGTTTCAAGTCCTTATTGTAAGACCTGTTATATAATTTGTTTGCAAATTGTTTTTTTTATGAAAAATTTATATAATTAATTTTTTCGTTAATAATTAATTTTGAAGAATAAGAAACATTTCTCATCTTTCAATCCTACGGTAGAAGTGATTGTACCCCAAACATTCTTAGGCAAACTTTTGCTGAGTAAAAATATAATTAAATACATCCATATGTATGTATATATATGTATATACATATACATATGTATATAACGGTATTTGTTTAAATAATTACATGCATATGTATGCGTGTATTGGCAATATGTGCTACAATTATCATAAGTGTGCTTGCAAAAACATCCTTTATTTACACTTATTGCGTTTACAAGTTTTTAAACTTTAATAATGTGCTGTCAAACAATTTTCATTTAAAGTGCTCAAATGATTTTACAACACATTTAATTATAAACATACCAAATAAAAACAAAAAAAATAATAATAATAAATATCTTTTTTGACAACAAATGTCAAATTTATCATCTTGTTGGCTGTGATGGAAATGAAGCATTTTTAAATATATACATTTTTCTATTTATATGTATGTATATTTATTAGAGCGGCTCACGAAGCGATACCTAAAGAATTAGCTAAGAAAGTGCTCAGTACATTGAACGGCTCATAGCGCTCAGTGAAGTGATTTGTTCAATTGAACTAGTTCGTTCATGAGCTGTACAACTCTAGTGCACTTTCTTTTTAATACGATTGTATGTGCGTTTGCGTGTTGTTATTTTCACATAAATATGTTACAAACATGCATCATTTACTCCAAGAACATCATAACTTCAAAAATGGAATTTTTGAGTTAGTGATGCAGAATATATCCGCATATCGTTCTTCATCTTGTTTACTTCACTCTTCTGGCAAAGCAGTTTGTTTTTTTGAGTTTTATGATGATGGTTTACTAAATGAGCGATATGCATAAGTGTTTCTTAATTATGTTATATGTTTAACATTAGCCTACTTATCTCACAATTACTCTACATTATGCTACACAAAATTCATATTGTCTAAACCCTTGCAATCTATGTAGAAGTATAATACGATGAAAGTAAAAACTCTATACACATTATATTTTCTTTCGCCAAGTCATTGAAATATCTCAATTTGTATATTTCATATTAAGAACAACTTGCTGACACTTTAAGCACTCTTGCAAAAAAAAAAATACCTATTCCTTTCCAGAACCTTACCGAATCACACTACCTCATTTACTTAAGTGAAATTCATATGGAATTTAATATTATATTTTCTTATATTTTTATATATATTTTTTTTAATATCCCTACAACGCTACATTTTTCTAGGAGTTTTATAAAGTCAACTTTGCAAAAGAAAAAAAGAAAAACTTGTATTATTTTTTGTCTTCATCTTCTTTAAAGCAAAAGTGTATCAATTTTTATTGCAGCCACTGACATTTTATATGCTCCCACAGAGCCATCCGTACTCGTATACCGAACAAACGTCCTCGTCCATTGTACGGGTATGTGGGAGTTGAAATAGACAGAAAAAAAGGGTATATGAAAAATAGCACATACGAGTATATCAGGGATTTTAGTAGAATGTACTTACTGCGTTGCGTTTTGTATAAATATCGGGTATTTTATCTAGAGGTATGGAAATATAAATTGAGAACGTAAAATATTAATTTATTTGATTTTATTTAAATTATAATTTTATGGCCATAATGTCTTAAATTATTTTAATATAATTATTTTTGGTTTTTTATTAGTTAATTTTAATTAAATATTCTGACAAACACGTAGTAGAACGGAACAACCGGTTGTTTTCAACATTATGACACTATGAAATATTTTAAGATTTTGAAAAAAATCGTTATTTTCATGGCGATTAAAATTTTTTTTACAGATGTTTAAAAAGATTAGCTTTTTTTCTATGCAACACTGCCTGAAATTTCAAAATCAGTAGAAAAATGTCGTAGTTAAAAATAATTGTCCCAAAAATATCGTATTTTATCACACCTCACGATTTTTAAAGCATAATCGAATTTTTAAAAATTACAAATTCATCCACTCAAGTAAATCTTGTTAAAAGTATTATTAGGTTAAACAATAACTTTTTCATTTTTTCATTTGAGTTGAGTCGTTTGATTATTGTGTGCTGCACAGCAAAGTTAACATCGTGGTATTGAGTTGTAAATTTTGTTACACAGTGTGTGTGTGTGTGTGTTTAAAATCCCTGAATATTAGTGCTTAGTGCATAAAGTGTTTTATTTGCTAAAAGTTGTACACTGGATATTTTTGCTTCATTGCAAATATTCGGATATACCAAAAGAACGTTTTTAAAACATAAAAACGTAACAGTGGGGTTAGATGTAAGATTGACAAAGTAAAATAAAACAGACACGCTTAAAATAAGTTAAAAGTAATAATATATTACTTATAATTCGACAAAAAAAATATATTTTCCGTTGTATAGTCATGTCGTAGGCTGGTTTCAAAAAAATCTAATGAAACCATTAAGCTACGAAACATGTCAGAGTTTGGCGAAACTACGTTACATTTTCGAGAAACCCATAAGCCATACTTCCAGAAATTTTGGATAATAATTTTTTTTGTAATCGAAAGAAGAAATTTTTAACTTTTATTATATTGAAACAACATCTTAAGGGATGGTGGGGGCTGTATTACATATGTAGTGTATGTATGGAATTCTTCGTGTGCGAGTCAAAGTCGCACTTTTTTTTCTATTTCTATTATTTGTTTCTATTTATTGTTCATTATACATAATTTTTTGTGTATATTTTATTTTACTAATTTTTATATGTATTTAATATATTTTTAGGTAAACTCTACGAGTACAGATGTACAACCCAAAGAACAAACTAACGCCATTGCTGCCACAGTAAGTAATACAAAGAATTATTTCATGGAAATTATTGAAAACTTTTTTCTGTCGAACTATTTTTTTTTTAAATAGTTCTTATAAAATCTGACATGTGTTTAACACACAAAATAAATAAAAATGAAATGTGTCGTTGTTTAATTTTTTTTTCAGACGAAAAATAATTCTCCATAACTTTTCCTTTATTAAAAAACTTATGCACTGACGTTGTGCAATTTAAACTTATTAAACTTTAACTGGAATGCATCAAGGCATAAAGAGAGAGAGAGAGAGTTGCATAATCTGTGTAAACAGTCGTGTTTGAAATTTTCTATTTCGCATGTTTTTTTTCGCTTCTTTATTGTTTCCTGCATTTATTTTTTTCAAGCAAGGCTTCATAAAAGTTTTGTTTTGAAACCTCTGTCAACATGCGTCAAACGTGATATCGTTCGTCAACGTGAATGTTGCCTGCATTTCATTTTTATATTGTTGCATACAATAACAAACTAAATTTGAGAAAGTTGGACAACAAAAAGCTACTACATGCAACATGGTCAGTGGTTAGTTAAAAAAAACGGAAAAATTGCAAGCAGAACGTGTTAAATTAGTTTATTCTCGTTGTAGAGAAATCTATTCAATAGAACTTGTATGCAATGCTTATACAATTGTATTTGTGTGCACAAATGCCTTGTTTCATTCCAGGAATAATTCATACAATTGAAAATGGCAACTCGAAATTTCTTTATTAGCCGAACGCCATAAACGTGGTTTTGCTTAAAAAAAAATTCTCCCAAATTTACCATATTTCGATTTTCGCAGTAAAATTTGTTATTAGCTGCAATTATAATGTACGCTGCTATTCCATTTCCGTTTAATGTTTCCTAAGCTACAATATGTTAAAGGGAATTTAAGTGTTTTAATGAGCAAACATTCATTGTGATTTTTACATGCAAAAACCTTGTTAATTATTTAGTTTAAGCTTCTTTTATTACATGTGTCATCAGTGCACTGCATTGCGCTTTTACTCTTTACTCCCGCCCCCCCCCCTCCCTTAAGGATTTAAATATTATCTCATTTCAAATATGTATTCCGTTGGAGTTTCTGTCAGTGGAAACGAAATGCAAATTCATGCAAAAAAGTCTTTCCATAATATTAGAATATTATTAGAATTTTATAAGAATATATTTTCAAAGGTGCATACTCACTCAATCACTTGTTACATTGCATTTTATATTATTTTCTTTGGCAGTATCGCACAACTTTTGCGAGTTACATACGTCGTTTAAAGCTGTGTTTACACGACATGTAAATTTGCTTTATTGCCTAAGGGCTACACAATTTACTCCTGCCTTACACCAACATAGAGCAAACTCTTAAATACTCAGATGATAAATGTCCATATTTGCACACAATATGGAAAAATAGCTTAAATGAAAAAAGGACACCTTTTAGTATAAACACACCTCGTGCACTTTAAGCACACCGCAATACCATGGCGCCAAATTTACTGCACAGATTTTTCCAAGAGAGTTTAATGAATTCTATATGTATTAGACTTATTGTCGTCCTAAAGTAAAATGTGTACGTTTTATTAATACGACCGGCTGCAGAAATAAAAAAATAATAATAAGAAAGACATCCAACAGTTTGCTTTAAACAGTGATCTCCAAATTTTTTATTTATTTTTTGTTTCATATCCAAGCTTTGCATATTTTTTTATTTATGTACAGACCCTGTCCAATTTTACATTTATGTGAATTTTATATGTGCACTGTAAATGAAATAGGAATTTAATTTTACAAATTTTCAACGAATATGTCCTATAAACCAGCTCATCTTCGGGCAGTTAATAATACAAATAATAGTAAACGTGATTTGTGGTTGTTGTTGTATTGAATTTTGTCTTCATTTAACTATAATAAATGGCTCATTTTTGGCTCATTTTTTTAATATTCCCCAGGAAATAATTACCAAGGAAAAAAAAACAATTTTTCGGTTTTAGGCAGTTTTTTTTAGTTTTTTGCGATTTTTGTATTTTTTGGCTTTCTTTTCGTTCTAACGATTTTTTCGGTTTTTAGCGCTTTATTTTAGCGGTTTTTTTTTGTTTTGGCGTTTTTCTTTTGCTATTTTATCTGTTTTTTGCGATTTATTTTAGTTTTAGCGATTTTGTTTAGTTTTTTAGTTTAGCGATTTAATTTAATTTTAGCGATTTTTTAGTTTTGGCGTTCTTTGCAATTTTCTCGGTTTTTTACGATTTATTTTAGTCTAAGCGATTTTTTGGTTTTTGGCGATTATTTTGTTTTGGTGATTTTTTATTTTTATTTATGGATTTTTTAGTTTAAGCGTTTTTTTTAATTTCAAGAGTATTTCTCTTACGGTTTCCAAGATACAGCAAGTTGTCAAAATTACATTAACTGATAGAATACCCTTTAATTTTTATTATTAAAATTTCAGTATTAATTGGTGTAGTCTGCATAAAAACACACTAACTTTGAAAACTCTAAGTATAGAAAGGCCCTAACTCAATATTTTTATGAAATCGAGATTTTTGCATTTTTCGATACATTAGATGTTCTTCTATCGAAATATACAAAAAACTCGATTTCAAAAACGAACGATATGTATATATATATGTATATAATTGCCTGTATATTACATTATGATTTAAAAATTTTTTGTTGGTGGCTTTAGAACATCCTTTAATTTTTAAATGTCATATACGAGGTGTGTTCAAAACGTATCGCGAGTTTTGAATTTTCGCGGGTTACGTATATTCGAATTTTTATTTTTTTGTGGTGTTATGTTGGTACTAATTTTTTACCTATTAAAAAAAATGGAACAAAGAACCTGTATCAAATTTTTTATGAAAAAACGAATTAAGTGCTCGGATGCATTCCGAATGTTGACCAAAGTATTTTGCAGAAGGAAAAATACTTTGGGAATCACGTTTTGAAAAAATTACAGACAACCGTTGAAAAAAAAAACAAACACTAATAAGAAAGAAATTTAGGTTTCTTGGCCATGAGAAGTTCAAAATACTTTTCAGTTTAACAAACACAGTGTCTTAAAAAACATCTACTAGAGATTTTATATTTAAAAAAGAAAGCAAGATACGAGTAAAATTGAGACAAAGATAATACAATTCAAAAAGAAAACACTCATGTTTAGTGAAGTCAAAACTTTGAAAAGTATTATTATTTATAAACAAAAACGTAAGGGATTTTTAGAATATATTCTATTGTATGCAGGTAAATGAAAAAAAATTAACAAGACCAATAAGAATAAAAATAAAACAAAATACATCCAAGTTAAGATGAAAGAGCAGTAAGGTCCTTTAATTAATTTTATATTCTATATGTATATATAGTTTTGACAAAAATCACTTCAAAATGTGCAGAATATTGTTTTCACACCTAAAGTCAAAAACTGGTTTTAACATAAAACCATAAACAGCCAATTATGAAAATAATTACACAAAGTAAAGAAGGCCTTGGAAATCAAGTTATTAATATAAAAAATGCATAAATACATTATAAGCTATAGCTTTTTTTATCGGCAGATGGATGTCAGTCATATCGTCTATTTCCTCTTCCCAGACGTCAATGGAAATATTTTCCTATTTTTATGAGCAAAAATTTTTTACTCCGGAATTTTTGGATTGTTATTGTGACTTTATCCATTTTTAAGTTGAAAAATCTTTCAATCGGTATCGATTCTTATTAACTGGCATAATGCATAAACATTATCAGCTGCTTCCGGTAATTTTAACTTGGCAGCACTGAATTCAGTACAGCGAATACCAGGTTGCATTTCATAAAATCTATTTAAAAGCAAAAATAGGTTATAAGTTGGTTTTAACAAAATCATTTTGTATGGCAAAACCAGGTTTTAACATTCGGTTTTAATGTTAAAACCAACATTGATTATTGAACCATGTTCAGTGTGAACACTTTATAGCAAAAATTGTGTCAATCTAAGGCCTTTTAGAAAGAGTTTGATATTAGCTATAAATATTTATAAAATTTAGCATTTGAATTCTAATACTCGGCATTATAAGTATAGTTACATATGTATTTTATTCTTTTTGCATAACAATTTCGCCGATATGCACACTTACTTATTATCAATGTAAAACAATAGTATCATCAAAATCCAACAAACATTTAAAGACGTGAGCAAACACGCTTAAATATGTACATACATACGTATGTATGTGCCTAAGCATGTTGTGTAAATATGTATGTATGTAAATACAAACATACATATGTTAAAAAACAAAAATCGCAATTGCATAAGTATTAGTATGCACATGTGCTTGGGCTCATAAAAGTATCTGGTTTTGTAAGGATCCAAGTATTTATTCTAACGAAAGCGAACAGCAATCATGTCAAAATGTCAGTTCGTAGCTAACGAAACATTCATTCTAACAAATAAGCCAACAAGCACAAAATGTCGTATACAAAAACAAAGCCTATGCCATCAGCAAATTCACCCATTCAAACAAACAAACAAACAAAACAAAAATACAACCAAATCCTTGTGTTTACCAATCAAAAGTACTGTGTGTGAGTGGTGAGGTTGTACAAGTCGTAAGAGAGAAGTGGAATGAAATGAAGCGTAATAGAAAAATTGATGAAAACAATAGTTTTATATAGAAAATAAAACCTCGAAAAAAAACAAATACGAGTACATAACCAAATACTACGCATACAATTTCGATTACGAACACCAAAAACGTATGTAAAACAATGCAATGCACGATTTCCGTTTCCTGTCATTTCTTTGTAAACATTAAAATGTTCACACAGTGTCTTGGCCAGTTGAAAAATTGAGAGAAAGTTGCAAGACGATTTAAATTCTGAAAGGAAAAATTTTATGGCCAATTTTTTCAAACTTTTTAATGTTTTATAATTCCCAGCAAAAGTTACTGCTTCAAAGAAGCGTTTTTGTAAGTGAGATAATGTTACAGAATCACTTGCTGTTGCGTATGAGTAAGGTGTTTTTTTTTGTTCGAGAAGACCCGGCTAGAAGCGAAGTAATAATAGATAATTTTTGTATACTCAGACTACTGATTTGCAAAATTTTTTTTTATAATTTTCTACTTTAGTGCTTTTTAGAAGCATTTTTGGAAGCTTTTCAACATGCAAGCATCTCTTGTTCGTTTATGCGAAATTCTAAAACACCCTACAACTAAAAATAAAAAGGCACATATGTATCAAACACATATACTCTCTCTTATACTTATAATCGCAGTATGCTTATACTCAGACTATGAATATTTAATCGGCTAAAAGAATATACGCATGATGCTCGGGATATTTATTCATCATTCGCCAACATGATGAAACAGCTTGAAAATATTTTTGTGGTTAATACGATATTTATGTATTATTGATTACTATCACTAAGTTTATGCCTGACACTGGTTGGGCCTAATTATTATATCTAGATTTAAGATTTGAATACTTATTGTTAGTTCATTTTTTGAAGATACAATAAATAAATATATGCATTAAAAAAAATCATTCGCCAGCCTATACATACATTAGTGCACATAAAATGAATGGAAAATGTGTTTTAGCTGTTTAAAAACATGATTTATGTGTGTGTGTGTGTAAATAAAATAGCCTTGTATATACGCATGCGTAGCCGATTAATAGCCGGAGTACTTTTATGCTCATTCGAATGATTGTAGCTCATACAGTCTATAAATTTCATTTATGATTGTTTGTGCTGCGTAATTTAAAAAATATGTAAAAAAAAACATAGTTATTGGATGTTTAGAGTTATATGTATTCGGTTTTATTATTCACAGTTGTTTGACTATCCATATCAAAGAGAACTTAAAACGATACTTTTGTCATTCTCTGCTACGCATAAGCAATATTACTCCTGTTAAACAACAAATCACAACGGCCAGATTGTTGTTGTTCTAATAAGAATTGTATAAAAATTAATGAAATAAAACTTAAATATATAAATAAAAAAAACCATAAAAAAAATATCTGCAGACAAGCTTTTAAGCTTTGCGGAACTTATTCTAATAAGAATTGTATAAAAATTAATGAAATAAAACTTAAATAAATAAATAATTAGTGGTGACAAATTTGAGTTTTCAATAAATTGTGACGCGGAGAATCCAAATAATTCACGTATTCCATTTTCATTGAAATTCTTGCAAATAAAACTTAAATTTGCATTAACTGAACCCGCACACAGTAGACAAAACTCATGAACGGTGATGATGAAGCTATAGCGACTTTCAAACGCAACATGTTGATCCATTATGGCTGAAGTTTGGCAGAATTTGTTATACTAAAACTTGTTATAACATCGAGTTTCTTGGCTTCCTCGAAATATAAAATAATACATTTAAAATTTTATTTGGTGGTGATTTTTCTCTTCTCAATGCAGTTGTCTGAACATGAAAACTAATTCCGATCAGCTCCATAAAATGTAAACTAGAAACTAATAGATTTAACTTGATTGCTTGCGAATAGTAACCAGCTTTACTACCAAGCTTACTCAACTCCCTTACACTAAAGAAAACTATTTATTGAATAAAAGCATAGAAAATTAATTGCACTTAATTCCACTGTGCACTGCATAACAGCTCGTTAAATTTCTCTCAATAACTATTTCTTCAAATTCAAAACTAGTCAGTCTATTCATTTAACTTTTATAAATGCAATTCAACTGCTAAATACATTCTTTTTTTCCTTCTGAACATCAGATTTGCATACATTTGGATATCTGTGTGGTATCGTTGTAAAACGAATTGAATAGTATTCAAATCGCATTGATTTCAAAGCAACACAAAAAAACCTCCAGCTAAGCAAAATCTTTGCATTTTAAAAGCGTGTGAGAAAAAAGTTTTGCTAAATCTTTACCAAAAAAATAAAAAAAGAAACAGCAACTATTCAGTTGCATTTAGCATGGCAAACGTGTTGAAGAATACATTTCGTAAATGTTATTTAACGGGAGAAAGTAAAAAAAGGAAGAAAACTTTAAACGGAAATACAAATCCTCATCGCAATACTTTTCATACTTAATCACATGTACATTGCACAATGGGCTGCAGTACTAAATATTTTGTTCATCTTTTTTTTCTGAAAATTTTTTCATTGTGATAGGATTGATTTGCTATGATTTTTGGACAAGTCAAATCAAAGCAGTTGAAGATTATGAAATTTTCAGTGCAGTAAAATTTCAGCTAAATTACAGACATTTATTCCCAACAATTTTATATTTCTGAGAGTGTGTCTGCATATGCACTGTTTTGAAGAGCTTTCAAGGACGCGCAAATTGAAGAAGGTATCTTAGGACTTGTTATCAAACACTTTGAGGATGTTCTGCAACTTATAATCACTTCAGACGAGCACGAAACAAATTTTTTTAGAAACAGAATGTTGTGACTTTTTACTATCGGATATTTATCTAAAAGTATCCTACAGTTTTTTAACAAAAAAAAAACTAACTTGAAATTTATTTGCTTTTACTTGAATTTTATTTTAAGAAAGTGTGCTGTAATTTCTACAAAAACAGGATGTTATGACTATAGACTATGTGACAGCAATTAAGAGACGTCCAAGAAATTCCTTCAATATTTTTTTCTCCGCCAAAATCCATATTATTACTATAGGTTAATATATGTCGTCGGAAGAAGAAGGAACTCTGCTCTAATATCCAAGTTCCATGTTGTGCGAAAAAAAACCGTTTTATTTTATAACACGAGATCCGTTTTTTTTTTTTTTGTTAAATACGCACAGAAAAATTTCATATTAAAATCTACGAAAACAAGGTTAATTTAACATTTTTCGGCAATGATTTTTCCTCATATAAGTTTCATGTTAATTCAATATGATTTACAGTAATTAATCTTTAAAGAAAAAATTTCCTCTTGAAATCACTTTATTTCAAGTGAATTTAACATTTCAATACTATTAAAGCCGCGTTCAGACTATTATACTTTGTATTTATACTTGTCAAAAATTCAAATAATACATGCAAGTGTGATAGTCTGAACGCAAAATGTCATCAAAGTGGCAAATAATACAATACAAGTCGGCTATTTCGCCGCCGATAGCGTGTCGTCATTGATGTAATGTTTTGTCATATGTATATCGGGTCAACATTTTGAATAAGTGAATGTTATGGAAGTATATTTCGTGGACGTAATTTTTTAACGTTTTTGTAATATCTTTTCTTAAATTTATCTGTTATTTACATAGAATATTTTTAACTGCTAAATTTTTTCAAGTGCCGGCACGTCCCCGTCTACATGAAACCGCTTTGCCGCCGCTAGTCAATGAATAGCACAGACATTTTCATTAAACAGCTGTTGTTTTCTGCTTGTATTACACATTTTATTTGAAGTGTGATGGTCTGAACACAATATGTGATTTTACGTTAGATTTTTTGACAGTCGCAACGAATGTATTTAGATTTCTGTATCGTAAAATGTGATGAAAGTATTAATACTTGTATAATAGTCTGAACGGGGCTTAAATGAAAATGAAAAATTATGTGGAATCAAAGTTGTTTCAAGTTGAAACGACGTGAATTAAAAACTGATAGAACACGAAAAACAATGTTGAATTAAAGTTATTTCCAGTTGAAACAACATTTTACAATGGTATTTTTTTTTTAAGTTGATTGATTGATGAAATTTTTTATTCAATACTACCTGTAGCAATTTTGAAATGATTGATTAAGTGGAACTTTTTTCGATTATATTTTTTCGTTATGTTGGCCAATTTAAAATTGTTCCACAGGTCTTAGTAGGACTATTTTCTCTTCCATTCACATTGCTGTATGTTTCCAATTCATTACAGAAACGACTCAGGCAAAAGTATTTTTGTTTATAAAGGTACAAATTAATTTATTTGACCGCTAACTTCAAGGATTTTGAGAGTGTAATGAAATTTCTAAAAATTAAAAACATATATATTTTTTTTTTTTTTTACTTTTACATTTTGACCCATTGTGCAACAATACTTTATCCAAAAAACGCTAAAACAAACATGTGATTACCTACATATTAGTGATGTGCCAAATGTCAATTTTTAATATACGCGAATACGAATAAGAATGCGAATACTTGAAACGATATTCGCGAATACGAATACGAATATTATATGTGAAATTTATAGACATTAAATGGGGGTTCTATTTACGCCTGCAATATGAAATATGAAAAAAAGTGTTATGAAAAAGAACTTCATACTCCTGTTTGCGTACTTTCAAGTTAATAAGAACTAAACAAAATTTTAAAGATCGTCATTAAATAGCATTTGGAAATGATACGAAGCATTAATTTCTATAAAATAAATTTAATGGTTTTAAATTTCGTTTAGGATTTATTTATGCATTGATTTGTTTAATTTTCTTGGAAAAATATTCGTATTCGTATTCGAATACGAATATCTACAAATGGCCGAATATTCGTTAATTCGTATACAAATACGAATACGAATATTCGTGCATCACTAGTACATATGTATTTATGTATATTCCAAAGTATAGACATAATAGACATACTCCTACTTAACTTTGTTATTGACATCGCACACATTGATGCTTAAAGTCGTTAAGATGCACACGAGCATCCTTAAACACAAACTCAAACTATCAAAAACAAACAACCAAATAAAAATCTTCACGGCAGAAATCATTGAATTTTTGCATCAATCGCACGGTCGGTGTGTAGGAGATGATGTCATTGTTACTCTATTCGCTCTTAATTTCATATTGCAAAATGTTCATAGAGAAAAGTAACCACAAAATTGCATTGAGCTGGAAATGAAGTCAAATTTTAAATGCAAAACCTCGAACTAGGCTTTAGAAAATGTTTCGTCAAAGTTAATATACATGTCTTTCTTGCGAACAAAAAAAATATGTATTTTCATACGAGTCTCTTTTGAAACACATGCAAGTGGAGTGACACCTTTTTTGTTGGCATGATTTAATCAGGAACGGAGCACATTTGCTGTCAATGTCAAACAAAATGTGCAAGACTTACAGTTTTAGCAGATTTCTAGCAGATTTCAATCAAAACCTTTATAGGGCATTTACACCTGCACAAAATACAGCAGATTTTAATTAAAATCTTTATGAAAATCTATACCGTATACACCAACTTTTTTTTTACATTTAAAAAGTTTTTTTTTATCCAAAACAAAATCCATTAACTGAAAAATTTCCAAAACTACCACCAAACAACTGCAATGTAGCCAGTTCACACACCTTTTTAAGCAGACCGTTCATCAATTCACTCGTCTTTTTTATAAATATGTTGTACAGTGTATTAAAAAATAAATAAAAATTTTAGATTTTGATTAGATTTCCTACAAATCTACTGACAAAATAGATTTTGTTTTGTATGGAAAATTTTGTAAAAAGCATTAAGATTTAGCTCGAAATCTCGTAAGTACTAGATTTGAAGACAATGTAAATCCCCTATTAGTGTAACTGAAAGTTCTAATATTGCATTTACATTGGCTCGAAATCTAGTATATTTAGTTAGAAATCTTTAACAAAATCTATATCTAACTACACTAAGCTTTTTTTTACATTTCCCAAGATTTTGTGTCAGAGACAAAATCCCTTGTCTGAAATTGTAATAAAAAAAATTCCGACTTAGCTCATTCACACATCTTCAATAGAAAATTGTGTAGAGCGTAGCTAATTCACTCATCTTTTATATAAATTATGTTGTACAGGGTAGGTAAAAATTAATAAAAATATTAGATTTTTAGTAGATTTCCTAAAAATCTATTGAGAAACTAGATTTTGTTTTGTATGGGGAATCTAGTAAAAATCTACTAGACTTAGCTCGGAATCTCGTAAGTACTAGATTTTGAGACAATGTAAATACCCTACTGAATCAGACAAAAATTTTTTTAAATTTAAAAATGAACAAAGTTAAAAAAATTAAATTTTTGAAAAAAAAACATTGAAAAGTTTTAAATTCTAGTAAAAATCATTAAGTATGGTTAAAACAAAACCATCTTAATATTATGTACTGCTCTGCCGCTCCACGCTCCTGTTGAGCCCAACAAACTTTTTACATCCTGCGAAAAATTTCCATCACAAGGATTGAAACAATAACGAAAAGCCATAAGAAAACAAAAAGTAGCAGTAAGTATGAAACTTAGGCAGCTTAATCCTTAAGTTGCAATGATTTTTGCTTGTCTTATATTTTTGTTCAACTTTTTAAGCCTACTATTGTTGTTGTTGTATTTGTTGTTTTGATTTTGCATATCACTTTCGTGAAATATGCAAATTCCAGTGGTTATACCAAAATAGAATACGCGGTAAAAAATGCATTGAATATGGGAAATGTGAATATACATACATATGTATGTATGTATACACATCGTCAGCTGAAATGCAAAACCACGTAACCCACAAAAAAAATTCAAAACCGCATTTTTAATTAATTATTGAGTACACAGAAAAAAATATTCCTTTAATAGAAAATAAAACCAAAAATCAACTAAAATTGCATTTAAATCAATTGAACTTTTATGCTTAAAAATTTAATTAATTACAAAGTTTAATTGACTCAATTACATTTTGAATTGATTTTTGGTTTTATTTTCAATTAAAGTTGCTTATTGCAGGAATATTTTTTTCTGTGTACTACCTCGTACAAATGTCTTTAAAAGTTTTCAAAGCTTTATCATTAATCGTTTATCACAAAAAGCAGCCGATATTTAATTTTAAACTTTTAAGTTTCAAGTTTTTTAATTTCAGCTTTATTGGGAATTTCTTTTTATAATAAGTTTACATATTTTTATGACACTTTTTCTCAAAATTTATGTTTAACTTTTAATAATTTTGCTTAATTTTTTTTATCGCATATGAAATTTATAAAAGTGTAATTACCTGATTTTGCATTTCAGCTAACCATATGTTAATATGTACATATGTACTAAATATGGGAACATGAATAACTAACGAAATTTGGTTTAGACTGCACTGCAACAGCAACAAAGTTTTGCTTGTTTCAAGAAATGTACAACACTTGTTCGATGTTGGAGCTCTCGTTCATTTTTTATTAATTTTTTAATAAGAAAAGGGATGGCACAGTCGTCTTTACTACAAGAATAGTGTGTGCCAATAGCACCGTCGACTTTTCCATAACAAAAATATGTTGTGGTAATACTTTGCTATTAAAAAAAGTATGATATGGAGCCACTGTCTACTTTTCTATAAGAAAAAAATTAAGTGATTGCACAGTCGATTTTCTATAAGAAAAATGCACTGAGATGATTTTTATAACAAAAACGTGATGCAAGCGACTTTTCTATGAGTGTCTAGTCCAGTGTGCTGTGATGGCACAGTAAAATTTTCTAAATGAAAAGTGTGCTGTGATGGTACAGTCGACTTTTTTTAAGTATTCTGTGATGGTACAGTCGACTTTTTTTCAAAGTGTGCTGTGATGGTACAGTCGACTTTTCTATAAGAAACGTGTGCTGCGCTGGCACAGTGCACTTTTCAATACAAAAAAAAAAAGTGCTGTGGTAGCACAGTCGACTTTTCTATAAGAAAAATTTGCAATGATGACACAATCCACTTTTTTATAATACGAGTGGGGTGCCTCATACTACTTTTCTGTAAGAAAAGTTCTGCTGAAAAGAGTTGTAAAATCTTAATTCAAATTCTAATATGCCGGATGACCCAGTATGCCGAATCTGCTAGTATTACTTGTGATATAATATTTCCTTGTTTTACAAGCATCTTCACAAATTTAGATATTATTTTTTTATGATGGCAACTCGACTATGAAAATTTTACGAAATTTTCACTTGCACGTATTTAAGGTTTTGTTTTTTTCACATACACACATGTTGTTGCTTTTGACTAGAAATGGGAAAAGTCAATTTAGATTAATGCTTCAATATACTTGAATATACTCGAATTGTGTTGCTTTATGTAAAATGAAATGCAATTGGAATTTGCCTAAACTTATATTGTGTTACGTGATTTGAATTTTCAATGTGCACGTATGAAAAACAAATATGAAATAAAAATTCCATGACTTTGTAATTAGACTAAAGTAAATTGTCACTGCAACTCGTTGCACGCAATAACAATATTCGTTTCAATGATCTTGTAGGCTTTGTGCAGTTATTTTTTTTTATTTCACAAATTTTAATAGAAACAGTTTCCAACAAAAACTCTATTTTAAATTTAGTCAATATGCAATTGCTGTATTCTATTTTTGTAAACTACTTATTGTCAAATGAAAATAAAACCACTACAAATCGGTGACTTAATACGGAAAAGGTGTGCCGCGATTTTGTGTTACTTTACAGGAAGAGAAACACAAACTGAATAAAGATTTAAAATAATTAGATGCAAAAAAGTTAAAGCATTTCATTTGACTCAGTTAATCTCTAAAGAGAGGTCTTCAAGTAAACTACGTAGAAATTAAAAAACTTGATTTAAAACAAATCGAGATACTCCTTCTCTATATTAAGCCGTCGATAAGGACAGATGCCCGTTTGTTTTCATTCAGCCAACATTTGGTTTGTTTGCTTCATTTAATGCATAAATAATTTTATACATACTTACATATTCCCATTGATTTGTAATAATAATAACTATCACACGCCGAAATAAGTTTCCCGATTAACAGATTAAATCAAGATTTTCCCATCCTTTCTATTTAATTGCGCATATAATTATATAAAATAAATTTAATTATTTCTGCACAATGTTTTCCCTAGATATTTAAAATTATGCATTTTTATTAGTTTTAAAATTCATAATGATAGAACTGAAATATATGTATTTCTTATGAACTCTTAAGTGCAATAAAAAGCAGTGAAATTTAGAATTTTTTTTCCAAAAACCCATAATTATTTTCGCATATGATTGAATTGTGGCCAAAATATGGAGAAAACATTATTATGTAACACTAAATTACACATTAAATGATGTGTATTAGTATAGATATACATATAATTAAAAATAACAAAATATATAAGTAGAAAATATAAAAAATAATTTAATTTTCCATAATTTAATACAATTTCGTTGGAAATGTTGAGCAAAAAATTACAATACAAAAAAGTATTATGTTTCCGCCCGGGATCGAACCGGGGGCCTTCCGCGTGTTAGGCGGATGTGATAACCACTACACCACGGAAACATCTGGTAACTAAACTTTTCTTATTGTAGTTTTTCATTGCTACCACTACTTTTTTCACCACTTCTATTGCAATACAATATGTTCAATATATATGAAAGCAAATTATTTTGTTATGACAGGGCGGCTCAGAAGATGTTATTATTACTTATCGAAAGCATTGCCAGAGTTAAATAATTTATTTTGCCCAACAGCTTTTTGCATTGTTTGACTCATGAATATAATTTTGTTAAAATCAAAATCTTAGATTAATAATTACAAAAAAAAAAAACAAATTATCAGGTTTAAGACTGGATTACTTTAATTCCTATGTTTTTGCGGAAAGCGGGAAAATAAAGAGAGTTATTTACATGTATTTACAAATATGAAAAAAATATATTCGTAAATTTTAGGCTGGTTCGCATCAATTCGCTTTGTAATTTTCATTATTGTTCAGAAATGCAATTAAATCTGCTTTTTAGACAGCACTCAGAAGCACAATTTCTATATAGTGGAATACATGTAGAATTCTGCTATTTTCCACAATGACTCTTATTTTCCACTAATCTCCAGAAAATTTGCTTAAAATGTGACTTTTTACCCAACTGCGCGACGCAAAGAAGGGTATTGTGTTTATCAGCCTATGTATGTATGTATATAAACCGAACGCGTGGATGGTGGCCAATAGACGCTATTTTGTAAATACGAAAAAAATACAAAGTCGGCGAACTATTCTTGCGACATAATATTTAGGTTTCTCTTATGATTTTTATTTTTAATGACCATTTAGGAAATTTAACGGTTCACAGTCGGTCGCAGTTGGGTTTTTTAATTTTTTTTTTTAGTACTACTTGTTTATTTTAAATTAATTTTACATTTTTCGAAAGTTCCAAGATTTTTTAAAATATACAACTAGTTTTCTCAGTGGAACGATTATGGCGACCTTAAAATTGCAAAATGACAACCAATTCGACAGATGTCGCTTCAACAGTATTTCCGCTATTAACTGTAAAAGCTCGGAAGTCCCTATTGGAAGACCCTATATAAATGAAAGTACACTATGTTTACATATATATACTCCACAAAGTCAAGTGCTTAGTCAGAGGATTCATTCAATAATACTTAAGTTTAAGTTATTTATATTTTTGTCTTATAAAACAAACTTAATGTTTTCTTTTGGATGGCTAATTTTTTTTTAGACATAGATGTGGCTTCAACTTTAAATAAGTTTAATTTACTATTTAATAACTTCCTTAGATATCTGACATGTTTTGTCTAAAAAAATATGCATAAATATCTACACAAATACTTGTATGAATGTACTCTACAATGTGTATAATTTACAAGGCAATTTAATTATTGTGTAATTTTCAGTGCGTGATAAAAGTGTATGTATGTTTTAGTTGTTGTTTTTTACTATAGAAAGTGTAATACAGATCCACATGTCTTCATTAATAAATGATATTGCGAACTACAAAGTATTTTTACTTAAATAAAAATTATACACTATTAATGACAACCATAATGGCCACTGTCAATTTCGAATGGTTTAGTTACTTAGTACAAGGGTTCCCTCGGGTCAGCTGACTGTTATTGCCATCACTATCAAAAACAGCTGATATTGTTTTTATTGTTATTTCATTTAGTTTGATAGTATGTGAGGCATAAACATGTCTCAGAAGAGAAAGTATTTTGAATAATTCAATAAAACTATTTTTTTTGAGCTGTAGGTCTGTTTATATTTTTATTTATTTGTTCGATATTTCGTTAACCTTCGGTTAACTTCTTCAGGATATTTTTTTTTTGTTTCTTTTTTCTTTTTTGTTGATTAATTGAATATATAAAAAAGGTCGAAAAATTGGATAAAAGTATTTTGAATAATATTTAAAATTTGGCTTCAAATATTTAAATAAAAACGGTGTGTTTTAAACAATTGTATGAATTGAATTTTTAATTCAAACTAAACAACATTATATGTATTTACATCCTAGACTTCAAAGGGGGTCAGCGACCCTCTAGAAAAAAATATATTAAAGTAGTTTAGTAGGAAAACTTGACTTATTATACTAAACAACAAAACCAAACTTATTCTAAAATAAAATAAATATATTATTAAAAATAAACGTTTATCGGTACTTTGTAAGTTTTACTCTAATTTTATTTTGCTTACATATTTAAAACGTTCTACAAAGAATGTTTTGTTGCAATTTTATGTATTTAATTATTTTTGTCTATTTATTAATAGTTTGTTGCCTAACACAATAAATATAAAAATTTTATAAATTATAGTGCTAGTGAATAACAGAAACAGCAGATAAGGGTGAGTTTAAAATTAAATTGTAATTAAATAGAATATAATACTCGTTGTTTGTTAAGCACGCCCTGATGCATTTCATTGCTGCTTAAGTAACTTATCTGTAGACATCAACCAGAATTTAAAAAAAGCTTACTAAACCCAAATGCTTTTAGACATTTATAAATAATAATTTATTGAGAATTACAAAATTACAGTAGGCCAAGAAACTTTTTCAACAAAACAACAAACAATAATATTCATCATGTGTTACCTACTAACTTTTTGCATCAAGGCAACCTTAAGTTGTTATTGAATGTACTGAATAAGCCAAAATAAAAAAAAATCCTGACATAGATATTGTAATTTCTTATTTTTATTTTACGCTTGTCAAAATGAATACGAATGTAAAATAAAAATTAGGTTCAAACTTTACGATAAACTAATGGACAGATTTGGCTACAAAGCTCTCTCCGATTGAAGATAATTTTGTTGGCAAATTTTGGTTTTTCTTTTTAACTTAATAAGGGCAAACCATTGCCCAGTAATGCTATTATATGTTGTGCAAATCCCTTAATTTTTTACATAACAGTATATCTCAAAAACTTGAGCGAAATAAAATGAATTGGAGTGTAGATTCGCGTTCAGCGTTTAAGTTCTAGGGAACGAAAAAGTTTACCAAAATTTCTAAATATTAATATTTATAGACTTTTTCGATATTATTCTATTTATTTTATTAAATATACGATTTAGTTGAAAGTTTGTAAGCCAAAGACTGTTGGAAAGTCCCAGTTCACACAGGTAAGGTTTGACTCGTCAAGTCTTCATTTCTTAGGGGAGAGACACGGATAGAAAATTAAAAGTGGTTCAGAATTGACCGCACCAGTCAAGCTTGTTTTTAACCGACTTCTTTTCTTTTGTTTTGTCATTCGTAATACTCTACGATAATGAAAATTCATGAAACAAACTTGGACGTGTGTGTGAACATAAGTGCAGGTTCAGAAGATGATTGGAAAAAACCTGGTCAGCTAAACTTGATGTGTGTGAACGAGGACAAACTTCAAGGACAACAAAATAATTTTTCATTCAATCTTATTCCAGTTGTCGACATCTACATCATTTTAGCACAATACCAAAAAATTGGGGCTTGTTTACTCGTTCTCGAGAACAATTTTGTGCTACTGTACAGTGTATTTCTGTTCCCTGAGGTCTAGAAAATAACATAAAGCTGCCACAAGGAGTCAATTGTTTTCGACAATGGCTACACAAGCCCCAATTTTTTGGTATTATATTAAAGTGACGTCGATGTCGATATCTGAAATAAGGGTGATTATGTTTTAATTTTATCGACTTGTGGGTCTTCTTGTCGCATGCGTGTATTTGAACAAAATTTCAACCGTAAGTCAACACAAGAAGGCGTGGTGACAGGGCAGTGAAATTTTTGGTGATTTTTTTTTGCCTCAAGTCAACTTTTTAGGGGAGTGAGACAAAACATATTTCCACTTTGGGAAATAACGTTCAAACTTATATATGTTCATACATACCGCTCATTTCCCAAAACAATGTCATTTGTCTAAAACTTGGATTTTCAAGTTAATTAATTAATCCCCATATTCTTATTCATATAAATGTAAAAATTGCATACAAATGTGTTCTATATTTAACGCTTGAGAGAAAAGTGCAAGTTTTTTCCATTAAGTTGTGTGTAAATTGAAAACTTTAAAACTTCAGTTATGATGTTATTTTATTAAACGAGCCATATGTTTAACTATTTTTTTAAATTATATTTATTAAGCTTTATCTTACAACGTTTTACTTTTTCTACCTGCTGTTCTATTTTTATCGTAAACTGAGGCAACTAACTCATTACCGACCTTTAGGTATTTTTAATCTTTGCTACGCAAAATAAAAATGTTAAGCCAGCAAACTCGATTCATCAAAAAGCTTGTAACTGAGAATTAACAAACTTTTACAAAATTAATGTTCCTCCCTTGCAATTTTAACCAACATTTTACCACCTTCAAAAATTTCCAGTAGCAGTAAAGACTTTTTCTCCATTCACAATAACAACTTATATAATGTGTTTATTAAAAAAAAAAAATTAGTGATAATTGATATCGGCCTACACTGGCTTTTTCCACTTGTCATGCGAGCTCATGTTAAGTTGTCCTGACATTAATACTCATTCGTTAGAAATGTGTGACAAACGGAAAAGAAGAAATACAATGTCTGAGGAAACAACACCGAATATTAATTTGCCTGTATTGTTTTACAGTACACACGCACAGTGTTACAAAGAAGATTTTTTAATTCTAAACAAAAAATTCCAAAACATTTTAGATAAATTGTTTTTAATTGAAGACTTACTGCCGTATTGCAAAAAATTATTTGGGTTTGAAGTGTATGTTAAAACCAAATTCCCATAAAATTTTTTACTAAAGAACTCTTTAATTCTATTCGAGAAGAAAATTGTCTTCGAAGTTATAGGGATTGGGGTTATTAAGAAACATTTTGTTCTAAAAAGTGTTACATACTTATATTTTAATTGAAATTTTTTGCTACATATATTAATTTTTCTTTAAACTTTCTTTACGTAAACGCTTCCAATCTTTAAATTTAAACAAAACAAAGTGTGTGCGAAATTTGAAAGGACATAGAAAAGGTCTAATCAAATCGCATGGCATCGGTGGCGAGCTCACTCGCTCGTGCAGAATGTTCAATGTGGCATAAGCTGCGTGACACGTAGCGCCGTCCTGTTTGAACCACATAAAACCATATGCTCGATCTGTAGCACACGTCGTTGATGGTTATGGGTCGGCCAACGCCGCTCCCAAAGAACTATGGATCGATGACGCAACCAGCCCAAAATCCACTTCAAGCAGTGATTTTTTTTAGATGCTCTTAGATCTTGTATATTTGGTATCGTTCTAAATTCGACAATCTCATTAGCTGACCTACCCATTCATGCAGAAATGGCCCTCGTTGTTGAAGATGTTTTTTCAATGAAATTTAGGGCCAGTTTCCAACTGATCCAGGGCCCATTCAGCGATTACACGTTGTTGTCTGTTGTCGTTTAACTTTAGCTCTTCTATCCGTGGAATTTCTTACGATGCAAAATTTATCAATTTGCCATCTGCGAAAGTCATCGACGCGAAATCGACTGGTTCGGATTCTCCAGATACTCTAACGAAGAGCAGCGAGATTTTCGGCAGATTTTGCCCGAACATAACACACACATTTTGACAAAAGAATTTTATTATTTGCAGATGTTGTTGAACGCAACAGACTGAATAACTAGTTAAATTAATTGCTCAAGCCACCAGCCTTGTTGTATCGTTTAAAGTTGTATTTGAAAAAACAATTTCAAATACAATATCTGAAAGCTAAAATGTTTTACAAGTAACTTGCTTTTGTTTTCAGAAATTTATTTTGAAATTGTCTTTTCAAATGCAACTTTAAACGATACAACAAGGTTTGTAAATTAAGCAATTGTTATCAAAAATTATTAAACCTTTCCATTAATAATTTTTTTCTTATTTATTCACTTGGAGTTTTTTATATGGGAGATACTCCTGCATCTTGTATTCAGACTTGTTATTCAATTCGAACTTTCAAAAATAATGCATACTGTACGACGATATCAAGCCACTGTGCGTAATTGTTAAACAAAGCCATATCAAGTGACTTGTGTACGTCATCAAACCACACATTGTAAAAACTGTTACAGTCTTTATTATATGCAAACAGTAGAGTCTCAATTGAAAATGTATACGAAACTTCAAACAACCGAAGTCAGAAGTACTACAAATCATAATGAGTGACAACAGCCACAAAGCACAAAAAAATATATCGCAGCTCACAATGATTAGAAAGCAAGTAGTTTCTGATGCCGGCTCACCACAGCAATGTGCAAAAGTATTAAATTGCAACTTTTTGTTATACAAACTTCAGAAATAAACTTCCAAAAGCATCGACGCACTCATATAAAATCTTTTTTGTCTACTCTGTCAGAATCCGTTAGCAGAACTTACGTATTTTTTCTGCGTTGCCATTTGGCTAATTTTTCGTAACACGTTTTTAATTTTATCTCCTAAGTGGATATTTGAATTTTTTAAATTTAAATTTTGCTCACGTTCTTTATAATAAAAAATATATTACCCGAATTCACAATCTTGTGCAAATAGCCTTGCATCGTAGCATGTGCAAAATGGTATAGTAAATTTATACTCACCACTTAACAATTCTTAGTGGTGAGTAGCAATATACTATACCATTTTACACATGTTACGATGCAAGACTATTTGCACAATACTGTGAATTAGGCTATTATGTATTATACAAAGTCTGTTTATTGTTGATTAAGCACGTCTATATACATTTCGTTGCTGCTGTAGACTTCAACCAGACTTAAAAAAAAAGCTTGCAAACCCCGAATAAATTATTGAGCATTACAAAACTGCAAATACAGTAGGCCAAGAAACTTTTGCAAAAACCAGGAAAGAAATTACAATAAATGTATTATTTGTTAATTTTTTATTCGACTAAAATGCAGTTTTATTCGTGGAATAATTTCTTTGCCAGCCTTAAGATCGATATTGCTTTAATTCAACATTTATAATTTTGTTTTGGTTTTGGCAAAACATTTACTTACGCTGTCATTTGCCTTTTTGGGAATTATTGTATTTATAATTAATTTTTTTTTTACTTGTAACTTAAAATAAAATTTGTAACTTCGTAAAATTTGGTGCACAATAAATTTTGGTTGCAAAAACTTTTATTTGTAGCAACACCGCTTTCTGATGTTTAGTTGGCAAATTATTTAATATTTCATTTGGAAATAGTTGTTGTTAAGTCATCACAGCCTTTGCATTAATTATAATACGGGCGAATAAATTTTCCGTAAATATTTTATTTTATACAAAATACAAAAGCGTCATGGCCTCATTAGTCTTTACTTTCTGTTGCTTTTCTGTGCCGTTATGTTTCAAAATTTTAATACTTACTTCTTCCGCAGCAACTTATCAGCTGTTTCTGACCAGCAGAGTCACAGCTTTCTACTAAAGTGATGAATTTTGCATCGTCCATTGTTATGTTTCAATATAATTTTATGTGTTAAATTTTCTAAATTATAAGAGCATAAACACAATCTATTTCAAAATATTTTCTTTTGTTTGTTTTTAAGTTACTTCACCAACGACTAGATAGACCCTGGTGAAAGATTATTTGGCCTCGAAGATAAACTTCATAACGCCATCGCCAATTTATGGTGCCAGGCACCCCAATTTCAAGTACCCTTTCTTAGAAAACTAGTTTATGTTATCAAAGATAAAAGTTTTTGTCTGCGGTTAACAACCAACGACACGAAACAGTAACTCGGTACCGTTAACTGACGCCAACCATTAATCACACACGGGTGTTGAGACGTAAAACTCTCGAAGGCCAATAAACGAACAGTGGCCTAATTGCATTTACGAAGTAATTGCCAACGACGCGTGATGTTAACTCGCCCAGAGCTGCTTTACGACTCCAAAATATTTTAATTTAATTTATGCTCTCAATTACAATTACTTAAAAATTTTTTTATTTTCACAGGTTGAACCGAAACAGAACAGAACAGAACGAAACTGAACAACTAACGACTTGTATAAAATTTCTATGAACAAAAAAGAGTCAGCTGATTCGTATCAGAACTAATTCGGCCCTTAAAGTTTTCTTCCTCTTAAGGCGACTTTTTGACTTTAAGATTAGAGATTAAATTAACCTTAATCTTCATTTGTGATTTTTGGGTAGTCGATTATATGGGTCTGTTCCACGATGACGACAACGTTCGACTTGTCGCACACTTACATTCAAAACAAAAACAAATTTTAATATTTTGTTGTTGTTTCGAATGTAAGTGTGTGACAAGTCGAACGTTGTCGACATCGTGGGACAGGCCCTAGATTTTACTTGCTAGTTTAAGCGGCCAATTGTGGTGGTTTAATCTTACATTAATATTGACAGCATACACTTGTAAAACATATAAATTTTTGTAAAAATTATATGATAAAATAATTTAAAAACACAAAAATAAATATATATTATATTATTTATCTATTTCCTTTAACACGCGCAATATTTTACTTGTAAATAATAAAATATGGCAGTTTCTGCTTCTTTCCACAAAAAATCAAAGTGTGTTGATAACATGTGTGACTTTTGCACAGAAAATGTTGCCACTATTTTGTTTCTCAGTATGGTAATACTACATGGAAAAAGAAGTTTAAACTACCACTCAAAAACATCAAACTCAATTAATGGGAGATTAAGTTTATTTTCAGACTAGCTAATTAGAGAAATAAACTAATCTTAATCTCCAACCCAAAAAGACGCCCTTAATGTTTTAATGCTTTTAATAGAAACAAACAAAAGTGTTGTGAACATTCTACTGTATTCCTTGAAATTAGTTTTTTTGTTTCGTGTAGCTTAAATGTGTGTTAAATAGTATTAAAAATATCATTTTAGTCCTTTAATATTATTACACACATATATGTAGCTCTTTATTTTTGTATTTCAGTTCTAATTTAGTCCTTTAACCGTTTGAATGTCTTGCCGTGTGCTAATCGTTTAATATGAAAATACTGACATAAATACAGATTATATTGTAATAATGATTAATTAAAATAACGTTTAAGCGAATATTGCGAATTGTTGAATAGTTCTGCTGGGTAAAACAAAGAATAATTAAAATATAAAATATTAGAGGATGTTAATCAATCGTTTAAATTAAAAACGAAAGCACTGACAGCAGTTAAAAACAAGTGAACCGCCTGCTAATAACATTATCTCAATTGTGACTTAGTTTGAACGCTTTGAAACCTTGTGGATGCACTTACGAATTCAATGGAAGTTCAAAATTTTAACAGTTTGTAAGTAAAATGTGTAATTTGGATATACACTCACTTGAGACATTAATGTTGTTATTATAAATAAAACTGTATTTAATAGAATTAATTATATGTGGAACAACTCACTTAACTAGTGATATCCGCTATGTATGTGTGCTTATTTATATCTGTGGCAAAAAGGAAAAAGTGCTTAAGTCGAGATAAGTTGATTTTGTGTTAATGATTTGCATATTTGAGAGTACGTGTGGGCAAAATCTTAATTAATTTGTGCGATTTTTGAAGAAGTTGTAGAATGTGTAGAACGATTTTTGCTTAAAGAAAACAAAGGTTAACAGAGAATTTCCCAATTTAACTGCAAAAGAAATAAATTTTTGAAAATTGACCTGAACGATTAAAAGTGCTCTCCCTGCAACAGTCAAATATGACTTTAAGCACTTTTTCCTTATTGCCACAGATATATTGTACATTAGGGTGGATACATATATTTATTTTTTTTTTGTCAAAACTCATTTCGAAAAGATGTAGTCATAGATCTTAAATAAATTCTACTTCAAATAAAGTACTTTTTAAAAATTATCTGGCACTTTTTAGAAAACTTTCTTTTTCTAAAACAAACAGTTTTTTTTTTGTTTTGGAAAATGTACTTTTTCAAAGCAGGCCCTTTTTAAAGCAGATGCTTTTCAAGCAGGATGTTGCTCGCTTGGAAAAAATTAAATTTTCTATGAGGCACATATTTTTTCAAATTAGGCAAATTTTCCTGTTTTTAACCGACTTCAAAAAAGGGAGGAGGTTATCAATTCGTCTCTATTTTTTTTTGTCAGTGTTGCTTCATAACTCAGTATTTCTTAACAAACAACATTGTTTGTTCCATGATACAATTATACAAGGTACTTGCACGACTACAACAAAATTGCAACACCAAGAAACACACGCATTTTGTTGGTAGAAACAAACAGAATTTAGTCAAAAACAGATGTCTTTTGTTGTTAAAAATAACAATTACAGGGTAACTAAAGTACAATTGCAGACGCGGCATTCATGAATGATTATAGTCATTCAGTGTTGCCAATATGTGTGTAATATACAGAGTGTGTAATTTTTACTCACATGTGTAGGCCTATAATTAGATTCATGTATAATCTGTGTGTAATTCTACTTTGACTTCTATTTTTGTTTAATTTTGTTTTAATTTTAACCTACACAAAGGATGTGTAGTGTAATTTTCTTCAATGTGTAATTGGAGACACAGCCACATGCAAATTCATTGGCAACACTGTAATCATTTTATTCACACACATACACTAACATTTTTGCAGCTTGTAAACAAAGTTTGACAACTTTCTGCATTGTATACATAAACAGGCTGGGCTTGGGCAAGTACCTTGTATAATTGTATCATGGTTTGTTCTTTTATTTTTATCTTTTATTTTTTGTTTTTTCATTGATATTAAGAAAAAGTTCCTAAAAAACACTAAAAACATTCATCGGCAAATTTTTCATAAAATATGCATAAATGTTATGAACTTTTTCTTTGTGTATTAAAAATTTTCGAATTTGAATTCCTCCATGACTTTAATTATTATTATTTTTTAATATAATATGTAAAGAGTTAAAATTCAGTTTCCCAAAATAATAGTTTTCGCTGACAAGCCCTTTATTTATTATTTAAGTATATATCTCGAAAAACAACTTAATAAAATAGAATGTACACCAAATGACTTATTAAAAATTTGTCTTTCTATTAACTTAAATAGTTTAGGAGTTTCCATATTTATTATTGATTAAAAAGATTGATACACCCTACATATTTACATATTTATATAGCCATTAGTTTATGTATAATTTTATTCCACTGTACTCGTACAGCATTTGATTTCACATTAATCAAACATCAAATGAGGTACATATTTAAATAACACACATTTTATCCAGCTGTCAGTTTTTTACATAAAAATAACACGTGCTTAAAATTATGGTAATGTTTCCTTTGACCCAAAACCTTTTAGGTTGATTATTAGTTTATACATGTGCACTTGGGGTATCAAGTTGGATAATTAATTTGTGGTATTAAGACAATTTCGTACAAATAAAGAACCCTTTATTTTAATCGCATAAACAACTTTTAATATCTTAACAAATATTATTAATGTATGTATTAAATATGAAGTGTAATAGTAAATGACAGCAATAGACAGATATACATAATTATAATTACATACATTCAAGAAATTTATTATTCGACATATTGTCATAATTATATTGTAAGTGAAATTTATTTGCTGGTGGTTAAGCGATGTCTATATGCATTTCATTGTTGCTTTAACAAATCGTCAGTAGACTTCAACCACACATTTTGAACAGTCACAAACCTCTTATCTTATGCACAAACTTCCAAAAACTATTTGAGAATTCACAAATAATAATAAAATTGAAAATCACAAAAGCAAAATAAGCGTAGTAGGCTTAGAAACTCATACAAAACCCAGCAAATAATTTTTATTCTATATGAATCTATTTTATTTTTCTACACCTTTATGCAATTAGAAATCCATTGGATAACATAAATAAATAAATACTTTTATTGTTTGTTGTTAAAGCAACAATGAAATGCATTTAGACATCGCTTAACCACCAGCAAATAAATTTCACTTATAATTACATACATATCGTGCCATGACCGAGAAAAAAGAGCTTAAGCGACATAATTTTCGAGCTTAATTTTTTTTACGAACATCATTTATTTACGATCGTAGATAGTCGAAGTTCAAAAATATGACGCTTAAACTTTTTTTTTTGGTGGCGGTCATGGCACGATATGTATGTGTGTATGTATTTTAGAAAGCTGGAACATTCTTTTAATATATATTATTGACTTTTATGATTTGATTAGGCTAAAGTTCGTATCGCTCTGTAATCCAAATTACATGTGATAATTACACTGTGCTCGAATTCGAAACTTTTTTTTGTAACAAGTCGGGGACTCAGTGGGTAAACCTAATTCAAGTACGCTGAATCCAATAGTTCTAACCATTTTTTTAAGTTACCTAAAAATCACAATTTTCCCTAGTTTTCTACCATTTATTAACCATTATGTCGATATATATAACGCCTGAAAAGACATGTACTGATGAACCTGCGTCCTGAGAAAACTTTTTGAAAAACAAAATACAAATGTTTTCGAATTTTTTGCGTTAATTTTTTTGTGGAAATTTTTTTTTGATTAGGGCAAATTTTTAATTTTTTTTTCAATTTTTTTTTTCAAAAACTTCTTTAGGACGCATGTTCATCCATTAAATGTTATTTTAATTTATATAATAATTAATGAATAGTAGAAAACTGGGAAAAATTGCGATTTTTAGGTGCTTTTAACCAAGTTTTCAATCTTAATTATTTTTCAAACAAGAGTTAACCTAGTTTTACCCCCATCAGGTCCCCCGCTTCTTACGTTTTTGAACTAGCACAGTGTTATTAATGCACAAATAACACCAAAGTTGGTTGTGTAAATATTCTGACAAACACGTAATAGAACCGAAAACCGACTGTTTCCGGAGAACAAACGACAATGGCAGGACTGTTGTAAATTTAGAGATGGTAAAAATGAGCTTTCATTACAAAAAAGTTTCAGCAAATTGTAATACGATGAATCAAAAACAATTCACATATTCCATTTGCAATAAAAGTTGCGTATATAAAGCAGAAATCTACATCAATTGACATAACACACAGTGGAGCAAACACAAAGAACGCTGATGATGAAGGTGTAGTGGCCTTCGAAAACAGCCGGTTGTTCCGTTCTACTACGTGTTTGTCAGAATATTTACAATTAACTTTGGTGTTATTTGTTCATTAATAATTATCACATGTAATTTGATTTACAAAACGATACGAACTTTAGCCTGATCAAATCATAAATATAAAAACAAATGAAGTCCGAACAATAATAATTAAAATTAACAAAAATATTTATTTATTTTATTTATTTCATAAATACTTTGCAAAGTAAATTTTCAAAGTATTGTTGCATAAATATGGGCGGGGTAACTAGATCATATGCCCTAGATGGTAATAACAGTATTTAAAAAAGTTTTTGTGACTGACTATACACGACCTATGCCTTCACATAGGAAGTAGCAACGTGGTTGTTAAAGAAATTCCACAAAAGAACCGCAAGAATATACGGTTATCCCTGGCAGATCAGTCAACCAGTGCGAGTGAGACGCAAAACTCTCGAAGGCCAAACAACACGCAAAACCTGACCGCACTTAAGAAATAATAACGACGACGCGATATCTGTTCTTCAACCCAGACTGTTAACTAAAATATATTTTATTATATTTTATATACTGCATAGCACAAATAAAGGGAAAAATACATTTTCTTTCATCTATTTTCTTACTCTGTTTTTTAATAATCATCGCCCAAAATGGCAGCTGGCAACATTTCAAATTATTAGTGCTAATATTCATAGCCGAGAAAATAAACCTGTAGCACAGCCAAGCACCTCTGACACAAATTACGGCATACATATTTGCATAAGGGTACTGGGTATTGCCAACCACAAAACTGAAAATGTTTGTCATGTTTCATCCGGTCAATGCTTTATAACGCACGTCCCTCCCCCCACACACAACACAAATCAACAAAAAATGTTTGTTTACATTGTTAAAAAAAAATAACAAATGCATTCATGCCTTTGCGTGCAAAAACAATTTGTTGTTTTGCTTATTGCTACTTGAAAACAAAAATCAAACAAAGATAAAATAAATTAAAAATATATAAAAAATCAAAACAATTGCAAAGTGTGCTTTATTTGTGCTTCTTTTAAACATTTCAAATTATGGTATTATAATAATGATGTCTTGGTGTTTCTCAACTTACTTATGTATGTGTGTATGTATGGTATGTAAGTTTGTTTGTATTTATGAATGTAACATACGAATAGATGAATACGCGCTTCAACAACTCATAGCACAAGTTTAACATTTTTAATTTTTAAAATACTCAGTTGATTGTAGTTAGTGTTTGCGGGCACTTGCAATTCGGTTGTGTTAACTTTGCAAATATCAAAGTATCGAGAGACATACGGGTACATACATACATACATATGTATATATATAATTACTTACAATTCGCATAAAAATCATATGAAATTAATGCTGAGTGAATATCAATTGCCTAGAAAGTGAAATGACATAATAAGTATTGAAAAGTAAATAACTGCGAAGCAAATATTAATTATAAAAATCCAAAATTTTTGACGCCAATCAATAGATGTTCAAGTTTATTTTAACAATTGTGGCAAATTAAAAAAAAAAACGTAAATTTTTTCTTTCAATTGTATCGTTTTGTTTTTGGTTAAAAAAAGAACATAATCAGGTAAGAATGGAATTTTCAATATTTCATTGCCATTCTGTCTCGTGTTAATAAAAGAAAGTTCATAACTAAATATATTTATGCACATTTTACTTAAGTACATAAGCCCTTTAGTTTCTTTCTTTCTTGGTCTGTGTTAGATTTTGTTAGTGTCACGTTATTTGGTTCTAAATATTTTTTTTAATTTTTTTATTAAATGTTATTATTGAAAAGATACTTAGATTTTACATGAAATATTATAATTGAAAAGTGGAAGTTCTCCTTTTTTCCGTTAAGTTATTATGTATGTTGCTGTGTATAGTCCCGATGAAATGGTTGCCATAATAATGAATCCAAAAAATCAAATTAGTTTTATCCCAGTACATTTCAAGGAAGTCACTAAAGATTGCGGAATTTATCATATAAACCTGCTGCACAAGAAAAGAAAAGCGTAAACCTTATGTATGCGTGTATGTATGTACATCAAGTATATGCGGTAGAGATGGGCGCGTGTCGAATTTTACCAACACGACACGACCCCAATGCGAATATCAAGTGATCCAACACGTACGAAACGCACGCGAAAAATTTTCCCAACACGACACAAGCACGAAATCAAATTGAACAGCAAAAAAAAAACATTTTTTATATTCAAATGAATACATATTTTTGTTTAGTTTTAGAACTTTAAGCTTAAAAAAAACTTAAATGTTTTCTTTATGGGAAATTCATGCATACATATTTTATACCTCAAATCGTTTGGCGTTTTTTCGTGTCAATTTTGCTCAACACGACACGACCCCGTACGAAAACAGATTTTCTATCACTAACACTTCGCATTGCGTCGTGCGTTTTCGTGTCACGAAAAAAGAAAACAAAACATGTGCTCATCTCTAATATGTACATACATATGTATATAAATATTTGGTCAACTAAGCATAACAATGATGCACAAGTATATTATTTCACGTCACATTTTTCCTTACACTCCGTCACATAAGTTTTCAAACTTCTTGAACGGCAATAAAACATTTTCGTGAATTATCATCGTAACCCTCAGTGGAATTTCTCCCCCGTCGCCCGTCATCTCAACTTAAAATTTGTAAGATGACGGCAAATCGTAGCACACTTAAAGGCCATGACGCACTAACCTACACCACCGCACGATCTAATAAAAAATAGAACACTGATCAGATGAATTGTTATTGTATTTTGAAAATTTTCATAGACTCCATCATAAAAGTATTGTATTTTTTTTTTTCAAAAATCGCAAGATTATGTAGGAAGTGTACGAGTAATACGGCCTTAAGCAAACCGTGTTGGAAGAAAAATACATTACTCAATATAATATATATATATATATATATATATATATATATATATCCCAGCTAAATTAACTTTTTATAACATATTACATTTTAATGCCATTCGAAAGAGAAAAAGACGCCGCATCGACTGGCTAAAATATTTATTTTAATTTGAAACTATACATTTCGAAAAAAAATTAATGTTTTAGACTAATTTCTTAAAAGATGTGTAGAAAATATTAATGGTATTTTGTCTCTCCTGTAAAATTTGCTTGAAGTGAGTTAGCAGGTTTACACTCTAAGCAGACGATATGTATTTTATGCACTATTTATTATTAGCTTATTAATAAGAAGGGTTGGAAGGGCCAGCACGTATCACTGACTGTTTACGACGATATAAGTACATCTGCATGTATAATATACATTGTGTATATATATATTGTGTATATATATATATATATACGACGATATAAGTACATCTGCATGTATAATATACATTGTGTATATATATATTGTGTATATATATATATATATATATATACACAATGTATATTATACATGCAGATGTACTTATATCGTCGTAAACAGTCAGTGATACGTGCTGGCCCTTCCAACCCTTCTTATTAATAAGCTAATAATAAATAGTGCATAAAATACATATCGTCTGCTTAGAGTGTAAACCTGCTAACTCACTTCAAGCAAATTTTACAGGAGAGACAAAATACCATTAATATTTTCTACACATCTTTTAAGAAATTAGTCTAAAACATTAATTTTTTTTCGAAATGTATAGTTTCAAATTAAAATAAATATTTTAGCCAGTCGATGCGGCGTCTTTTTCTCTTTCGAATGGCATTAAAATGTAATATGTTATAAAAAGTTAATTTAGCTGGTTTACACGCTAAGCCGACGATATGTATCTCGTCTACTTTTTTCTGACTCTTTTTAAATGATAATATTTTATATATTAAATATAGATATCATACATTAACTATAAAAAACTTCCCATACCGGGAATCGAACCCGGGCCTTCTGGGTGAAAGCCAGATATCCTAGCCACTAGACCATATGGGATACATTTACTAAATAGACGAAGTATAAGCTACCGCTCATTTGCTTCAATAGTGTCACAACTCAAAAAAAAAAAATTTTTGCAGAAAACGAGTTTAAAGTTTTCAATTTATAACATTGATGTCAGTTTCATAGCACAATTTAAGGAAAGAAATGAATGTGTATTAAAAAGACATTTCGATTTTTTTTTTGGAGCAGCTTCACTGAACTTCATTTACTATCAAAACTTTAAGGGCCATATATTATAAATATTCGAACGAATCTATCGTTCGTATTTAGATGAACATGATTTTTTTTCTACTTATTTTTCAAGTTTCTATTAGACAAGTTATTTAAATTTTTTTTTTTGAGATTCTTCCAAGTTTCCTATGAAAAGTTCAGAGGGCCATGACTCGGATAATATGGGTCACCGCCAACTTTCTTATTTAATTTTTTCTCTCTTATATTTTTTAATTTTGTATGTGATATATCTCATAGGCTCCTTTTTATTTTTTTGAGCCGGTTACTAAACTGCATTTGTTCCAAATATTAATTTTTTTCTCTGTACTTCAGAGACGAATGAAACAACTTGTCTCACACATATGTACAACTATAATTTTATTTTTGAAATCACTGATTTACATACAATTCGAAGAAATATTCTTCTCTCAGGAGGTGGTAGTACAGCTATTTATATGAAATTTTTACACAAGCCAAAAAACGGAATGCCGAATTATTCTGCATTAGCAAGTCAAAAAACGAATTTTTTGAGTTCTGACACAATTGAAGTAAATGAGCGATACCCATAACGAGACCTTTGCATCTTATCTCAAAAGTGCAGTTATTAAGCAAGCTAAAAAAGAATACTACAACAAAAGCATATTATTCCCATACCGGGAATCGAACCCGGGCCTTCTGGGTGAAAGCCAGATATCCTAGCCACTAGACCATATGGGATACCTTAACGGATTGTAAAAATTTGTGATCACTATTTTTAGCTAATTTAATAAATTAGAAAAAGTATCTAGATGCTAGACACAAATATGTAATTATGTGTACATATGTATGTATATATGTACATATATATATGTAAGTATGTATATATAAGTATATCGGATATAATAAATAAGAATTATGATAATGAAAATGATATACATACATTATAAAAATCAAGTATCATTATTGTGGAAACAGTAGAAATTGTAAAAACATTAATGTTTACAGATTTTTTAAAATCAAAAATATGACTCACTAATCTTATTTTTGTACATTTGTACAAGACTGTTACTAGAGATCAAGCTTTATACCAGTTATAAGGGCAGCAGCACATAAGTCCTCGATAGTATAGTGGTCAGTATCCCCGCCTGTCACGCGGGAGACCGGGGTTCAATTCCCCGTCGGGGAGACATGTGTCTTTTTGTTTAGTTTTTCCAATATTTTATTAATTAATAATAAAAATTTATTACTGCAAGTAAATCATTATGTCAAAAATTTTAACAGTTTTCTTCGTACTTATAAATTAAACTATAAAGGCATGTACATATACATATGTACATATAGTATGTATGTAGACATACATAAATAAAAATAATATTAAAGCAGTCAAATAATTTATTTACACAAGTTTTATTATTTAAATGCGCCATAAGTTATTATTAGCAGAATATATACAGTACAACACGGATATAAGAACATCTCTTTTAAGCAACAGCACGTTGTGTTTTTGGCTTCTATAAGTTAAACATTTATAAGACGAAGAAAAAATGATAACAAATTTATTTTTGATACAATACAGATCACATACATATTGAAATATGCGTGTTTTAAGAAAATTATATTGACACCGTAAAAACGCTGCTCTGAACTTCTCCAAATTGATTACAAGACAGCGTCGAATTGGCAATAAGCAATTTTTTAAATGTGATATATGAAATTTTGTATGAAAAAATATTGAAGGAGAAAAACCTTTTATATATTCACAGGTTTAATTTGAACCAAAAAGTACAATTAAAAAGTCTTAGAGATGTACACAAATAAAAAAAATAATAATAACTTTTCAAGTTTCCTATAACCGGTGTATGTATACTGTATAATTATTTGTGGGTATATTTACGGGAAAAATTTTGAATTTTAACAATATCAAAAATGAATGTATGTTAGATATGGATTTATCTATGTATATGTGTAGGTTAAGGTGAAGCTGCGAATGAAAGATAAAAAAAATATACAGGTCACGCTCAGTATGATCAACTACCGGCTATCGCAACTGCCCAATCAAGCATTGAGACAACTTAAATGCTAACATTAAAGGTTCTTCAGCTGGAACAGATGACAGAAAGATATTCTCCTTGTGCGACTCTTTTTTTAATACATGTAATAAAAATAAGTTCGTTATCAATTCGTTGAAGTTTACCTATAAAAAGCAACTGCTTGCCCGTTTGATCAAATTCCAGTTTCTCATAAACCATTTCACACAAAAAGTGACAAACGGCTACACAAAATTATTTTACATCGTAGACTTCTTTAGCTGGGAAAAATACCGTTATGCACTTGTGCAGCAGTAACATTTTTTTTTGCTGAAAATTTGATTTTTTTTTAAATGTGACTGTATTTGGCTTAATATGCGAACGATATCTTAGCTTTTAAAATTCTTTACTATAATTTATTCAATCTAACAAAACTTTTGTTTGGAAACAAACAAAAAATAAAATAAAAATACTCCCCGACGGGGAATTGAACCCCGGTCTCCCGCGTGACAGGCGGGGATACTGACCACTATACTATCGAGGATATGGTTTGTTGTGTTAAACTCTCTCACAAATTCTCTTATTAATTTTTATAATCACAATAAAAATTTAGTTTCAAGGAACTTAGAAATGCTAATTTTTTATGATAAAATGCTACGTTTTGATCATTGATATGTTCAAGGTTTTATAATTTATAATTGTATGGCAAATAGTTCCGTAGAACAGCTTAATCATCTGTTTACGGGTACTTACTTTACTCTCTTTTACGAGAGAGACAAAAAAGATAAGTAATAGATCTTTAAAATGTTATTCATTATCCTAAACTTCAAGTTTTTACTAATTTCTGGTGCTAAGGTTTAATTTCAAGCTTTAGTGCATTGAAAGTAAAACTTTATGAGAAATAATATTTTTGTTAAAAAAAGTAATTCGTTACATTGCCGCTCAGAAAGAAGAAGATATGTGGAATAGGCTGAGTACGTGTACGTTCAAAAATGTGGCCATACTTCTACGGTAAGCGCTGAGGAGATAGAGCAAACTAAAATAGAAAGAGCGTCTCGCTGTTGATATGGACGATCGCTAGATATATAGCTAGATATTCTAGTAGGTTACTTCTTCCCTATAATACATTCTGTCGCAGCTCAGTTGCTCACGTGATGTACGAGTGCCCGACAGTGCAGATTACGCGATACAAATTTCTAGGAAAACACATACTAGACGTTCTATCGGAGGTATCACAGATTAGTATAAAGAACGCAACGCAACGGGGGTGGATCTAGTACGACTAGTCACTTAATCTAGGACTCGGACAAGCGGAGTGGCATTTATCAAAACGAAATCCCACGATTCTACTTGATTGCTTGTAGGTTATAAGCAGCAACGTGAATCAACTCAGCAAAAATCTCCGTTTAAAGATACTTTTTGCCCTATTTTTGCAAGGGAAAAATATTCACATCATAGAAAAGATAGAGGCTTAAAATTTTCCACAAAAATCGTGCTCGCAGGATTTTGCATAAATTGTTCGCATAAATAATTATGTCTACAATTCCAGGGTTACATAGTTTCCAATGTCGACTCACCATAACAAAGTGCAAATGCAGGGAAACTTCAACTATTGTGATTGTATGTGTGTGTATACAAAAAAGGTACCGAACTACGAGTATTTATGTACATATATCTATAATATCTTTGTGTGTGTTTGTTAGTAACGCATGTTATCTGGAACTGTAAGAGCTGTGGAGCTGAAATTTTCAACACAGGTTCGGCTCAATACCCGGTAGGTGTTTGTTTTATTTTTGACCCAACAAGTGGCCACTGTGTGGGGTAATTTGTAGTTAACAAAATAATAATTGAGGGTAAGACAACGTTTGCCGGGCTCAGCTAGTTTGATTACATAATATGATTATATTTTAATCAGCAATAATATTCTTAGTCCGGCTTAAGTTCAGTATTTTCAATTCTTGAAATAATGAAATATTTTTATTAAATAAATAACAAAATATTAAAATTTTAATTAATATTGTTCGAACTTCATTTGTTTCTATATTTAATGAATTGAACAGGCTAATGTTCGTATCGCTTTGTAAGCCAAATTACATGTGATAATTATTAATGAACAAATAACAGCAAAGTTAGTTGTAAATATTCTGACAAACACATAGTTGAACGGAACAACCGGCTGTTTTCGAAGGCCACTACACCTTCCTCATCAGCGTTCTTTTGTGTTTGGTCCACTGTGTGTGGTGTCAGTTGATGTAGATTTCTGCTTGATATACTCAGCCATTATTGCAAATGGAATATGTGAATTGTTTTGATTCATCGTATTACAATTTTCTGAAGCTTTTTTGTAATGAAAGCTCATTTTTACCATGAGGAAGGTTTAGTGGCCTTCGAAAAAAGCCGGTTGTTCCGTTCAACTATGTCTTTGTCAGAATATTTACAACTAACTTTGCTGTTATTTGTTCATTAATAATTATCACATGTAATTTGGCTTACAAAGCGATACGAACTTTAGCCTGATCAAATCATAAATATAAAATATTAAATAAATGAATCCTAGATCAATTATACTTAAATATGTCTCAAGTAAATTATATCGCACACTAAATCCTAAAAAGTCACAACTCCAAAAATCCCAGTTGTTCAGGAGTGGCAAAAAAGCTGTTCATACTATACGAATGACACAAGGATGTAACATAAATATAGGTATAATGGTATAATTTGTTCAGCAAACTATATAGTTTATGAAAAAACCAAATAATTAAATAATGATTATATCTCAACAATTAAAAAAAAAATAAAGCTGAAATCTTTAAGTTACCTGTGGCTTTAGGAAAGTTCATTTGTGGCTTCTGTAGATGGACATACGAACAAAGCTTGTGTTGAACGCAATGAATTTAATAAACTTGTATGTACATATGCATACGAGTATACCCTTTGTTTTCATCTGTCGTAATAATAATAATACAAGTATAGTCTTTGTTTATTACTTTAAATTAGATGTAAAACCACAAAAGCTTTCTACCACAACAGTTTTTAGTAGCAGTATAAAATATTGGCTTCATAATTTATTACATATATTTTTAGTTTTAATTATGGTTACAAAGTATTTACAATTCTAAATTTTTATTGTACTGATAGTTTAAGAGTTTTTTCTGTTAAAAATAATGTAAAACATATTTTTGCAGTTACTATTATTTTGCGTTTGGTTTAGCCATTCTAAATAAATAAATTTAATGGTTGACTGATAAAAATGTATAAGTTAAGAAATTTTAATAAAATACGCAAATAAAAAAATATTATTATTATTCGAACTTTCATTTTATTTATATATTTATGATTTAATCAGGCTAAAGTTCGTATCAGAAATCTACATCAACTGACACCACACACAGTGGACCAAACACAGAAGAACGCTGATGATGAAGGTTTAGTCGCCTTCGAAAACGGCTAGCTGTTCCGTTCAACTATGTGTTGTCAGAATATTTACAACTAACTTTGATGTTATTTGTTCATTAATAATTATCACATGTAATTTGGCTTACAAAGCGATACGAACTTTAGCCTGATTAAATCATAAATATATAAAAAAATATTAATTATTAAAAATTATATTTTTATTTATGCCCATAAAATTATTGCCTATTATTCTAAATGCTTTACCATATTTTTAAGTATTTTGGGAATAGTCTGCAAAATGGCTTAGAAAAAATTTCGAAAAAGTTTAAAAAAAAAGATTAGCGCGCACAGCTTTTGTCAACAACAACATTTGGCATCGAGTTTTTTTCTCAAAACTTTGTTTAAATTAGTTTCAGTCTTCAACAATGGTTCTACATAACATATGTATTGCTTTTATTGAAGTAAATTGCTGCTGAAATAATAAAAATAGCATTTACATATTTAGATACGCATTTCCTTTATTTTACTTACAGAAAGATTAGAATAAAGTTAAACCCAAGTTATGAAGTTCTACTCAGTCGTGGATTTTAAGCTCTATTTAAATGCGTTCTTAAGTTGAAACTTAAGTAAATGCAACACTACCCAGCAAACATAAAGACGAAAATTGCAAATTGGTTTAAGGCCCTTTGAATCTTCATTTGATATTGTGACGCCCATTTATCTAAGAATGCCACCGCTATTTTTACACAGTAAAGAATTGAAGACTGGTTTTAATCGTCAAATTATTTGGGTGATGCATTAAGAAAAATAAATTTTGCGTCTCTTATCAAAATTATGATATCAATCAGCAGAATTTTAAGATTTGAAGAAAAGTAATTTCTTCCCAATTATTTCAATTTCAATTTTCTGTTTAAAAGAATTATTAAAATTGTGCATAATTTCAATTAAAGTATTTAATTGATTAACGAAAACATTCATTTAAAATATATTCAAAATTAATTGATCCAATGATTGAGTTAAACAGCTAAAAATTTGCTTTTCAATATGATGCATTTCAGTACTGAAACTAATGTCAACTCGTGCAAAGTGTTACAAGCAATTTCATGCAAATCATCAAAAACATAATATGCATTTAAAATTTAGATTCTTAATACAAAAACTTCGAATACATAATTGAGAATTATAATTCTTAATAATAATAATTATTAATTAATAATTAATTATTATTAATTATCTAAAAATCAAAAGCTTAGAAACTACAAAATATTTGGTTCTAATTAAGCAAATGATTAAATCAATTAATAACTTAATTAAATATTGTTTAAAAATCGATGAATCAATGTTATATAAACAAAACAAGCTTAAAAGCTTATCTCATGGGTGGTCACCGAGAGAAATGTATTCGTGTATGTGTACTCATTTATATAAGAAGACGATTGAAGTTCGGCACTTTGGTACTTTGGTACCACTTTGCCCGACTATAGCTTACATACATTTACATTACATACGCCCAGAGAAAAAACAGATTAAAATCAATAAAAACCATATTGAATTAATAAGAAAAATTAACGAAAGTCTAGTCATGTTGCAATTTCTTATTTCAATATGGAAAAATATTAATTTAAAGTATTTATTTATTAATTATATTTATTTTTAAGTATTTTAATACTTTTTTCTATTATATTGTAAATTATTGAATTAATGTGATGCATTCCTATTTTTAAGTTGCAGCTTTTCAATGAGTGTACATTTAATTTTATTTAAGAAATAACCAAAAAGTTAATTTAAAAAAATAATTTATCATTTTTTTCCCATAAAGAAAATTATCGAATCAATTAACGACTTAATTAGGTTTACAAATTGTTTTCATATCATTCTAACACGTTTACTATAATAAAAAAAAAACATATATATTTGTTTTAAACTAATTTTCAGCTTGAGAATTAACCCGCATGTTCGCTGGGTGAATGTAAAATTTTCGCACTCACACAATATTAAAACTTCCGCAGAAACAAATCAATGGGATGTGCAGCGTTGACGTTGCCAAACTCAATAAATGTTTAATAAAAAATTCTAATATAGAGGAACTTAATCTGAGTTAAAAAAAAATATTTTTCTCAGAAGTTGCTTCTGCTGCTACCAGTAGTTCATTTCTTTATTAATTTTAATTAGGTGCCCCAAAAAAAACCATATGTCTAGTTCTGATTTATGGCTTATGGTTAAATTATAACTTACTAAATTTCCATTTTGTCATAACTGCTCTGCATTTTGTGGAATCATAAAGAATATTGTTTTGAAAAAAAATGAAGCATTTCCTTTAATTTAAAATTCTTTATCATTTTTCTACAACTAAATCTGCTGTTAATTGTGTAAATACTATGGCTACATTTTCTTTATCAAACCAAATTACGAGAACAACAATAACAAGAAAATATTTGATAAAACAAGAAATATTTACGACAATAGACTAGTGACCGATATTTGAGCTTTGTAAGCCCTTCATTGTGCATGTGTCAGCTAAAGAATCACGAGATTGAATTGACCTTATTATTACATAGCAGTCGTACTAGTACTAATAATAATAGTGTGAATAAGTATTGTAATAGAAAAAACTAAAGAAATACAAATACTAACAGTTAGTAGAGCAGCCAGCCCTTTTTCTAGCAAATGAGGCATATGTACGAGTACATATAGAAAACGGCAAACAACAATTGATTTTCAATATAAAATTGGCATGAGATAAAGAGTATTTAAATTAGTCAGATAGAAGAATATCTAAAAAAGAAATTGCAAAAATCCACAAACATATGTATGTAAATACATTTGAAATTTGAATTCGCGAAACACTCAATAAAATTCTACTAAAGGCACAACATAATTTTTCATATTTCACGTTATGTTTCGACAGTTGAAAATTACCCTATTTATGCTACGCATTATTTTTGCTTACACCTTAAAAATATTTTAGCATATAAGTTTTCCCATTTTCTGCTAAAAGAGCGAGTTTATGTGAAATTTGCATTTTTAGGATGTTCTCAACTCCGACTCATTTGTAGAACGATTATAAAACTATTTTTCTGGAAGCTATACCCTATAGCTTCCATTGAGTCTCATACCACAAAAGTGTGCGAACAACTCGCAGTAATTATTTTTTTAGATTGTATGTACTTTTACTTATCCGATTGCTATGAAACTTTTTAAAAAATTTTGGACTCTTGCAATGACACAATCTATTGCTTTAAAAAGTGGGCGAAACGGCGCCCATTAAAATTTAGTATGTATTATATTAAACATTTTCATTTACAGTCATCTTCAAAGAAAATTTTTGCCTTTTGAAATAACTTTATTTCATGTTAATTTAACATTTCAGTACCGTTAAATAAAAATGAAGAATCATGTTGAATCAAATTTACTTCAGGGTGAAACAATGTGAAATAACACGAAAAACAATGTTGAATCAAAGCTATTTCAAGTTGAAACTACATGAAATTAATTGGCATCAGTAATATGTTAATGTATTAGTAATGTATGTATAGTTGGTTTCCTCGGCTGAGATTTGAACTCAAACTCTTCGCATGGTAGTCAACGGCTCTTACTGTTACATTTACAACAACCTTGAATATTATTTAGATTCACACTAAATAAATAATATCATGAATCAAAATGTAAATTTTAGTTTTTATTTGTGCATGGTAATTAAATGGATGTGGCCCATACTTTTGTATATTTTGTTATAAGAAATGTTTGATAACAACATTTCTTCCTGTACATTTTAAGCAGCTGTTTTCTTTATCATACAAACGAAATCTGGCAACATGACAAAATTGTACATGTAAAGGACATATATTTGCATAAAGATTTTGTGCAGTCATTTGTAGTTAAAAAATAATAATATAATTGAGGGTAGGACAACATAATTAAAAATTTAAGAAAAAATATTTTAATAAGTATTTTAAAATAATTACATGAGCTAGTTTAGATTAAGCAAAAGTTTCATACCCTGCGTAAATGAAGTCACAAACAACAGCAAAAGCAATTTTTTTTGTCAAGTAGTGGGGTTTTTATATATGTACTTCAAGTCTACAATGGTCAACAACATTTTCACTGGTTTCAGTCAAAATGAACAATCAGTTTAAATTTGCATACGAAGCACCTGTATTCTTTTAACGCGCACTGTTTATGCTTAAACATGTACAAGAACACAATGCGATTTTGTAGAGTTTTAGATTAAAATGAAATTGGAAATGTGGCTCAAAGAATTTATTGAAATTTTTTCGCATCAGTATAGTGGACGGTTGCTTATCGTTATAAACCAAAAATTAGATACTTTTAAGAACATACGCAAAATAAAAATTACTTCGATTGAAAAAGAAATATTATTGTAATAAATTTTGTAAGAATGCGCTTCTCGATACACTTGTCATGTCATAAATTTGAGGTTTTCGGTAAGCAGAATGTACAATCGGTGTCACTCACTCAGTTATTTCGGAAAATCCAACTCTGTTTTCTTATCTACAGAGTTAAAATAAATAAATACGGTATTATTTTTTTTGTAACATAAGCGATGGTGCCAACAGATATAACTGTGGATATAAAATCGGGTCATTTAAATAATTTTAATTCTAGTTGGGTTTTTATTACAATTGTTTTAGTTTTCTTGTAACGAGCATTTATTTATTGAAGAAGTTGTTGCAATAAACAGGCTGGCTAGTGGCTACTTTAAAAGCATAAAACTTTGATTGCATTGACTTCAGTTAACAAAGTGCCCGTGTTAAGAAAGTTACTACATTCTTATCATAATAAAAAAGGTTTTTATTTTTAATTGTTGTAAATAGTTACCAGATAATAATTCATACGCATTTGTGAGTAAACTTCGTTTATAAAACAGGAATCAAGGATTTGTTATTTAAAAAAAAATAAATACATATAATTTTATTTTAACTAAATACTTAAATACAACTTTAAAAAAGACAAGTTAAATAAATAAATAAAACAATTCTTAAGTTATTGTGTATCAGTTTATCTTCAACAAACCTGTTTGAAAAAAATCGACATATGCAGGACATTCTTTATCGCTTAAAGAAGTGGCGCAAATTTTAAGATGTAATATAATTAAAAGTTTGCTTAAGGTAGTTTATCCTTGATTGACACCGCTGATATGATTGAAGTTAAATGTGGGCCTGTTCGTTAATGCATCACTGCGCTGCAATTGGAAATTTAAATGTCCTTAAGTGCTTCGCTGAAGTAGATAACGCACAAATAAATGTCATGGCTACAACAACAACAACAACAAAAAATTATCAGCGAACTTATATTGCATATTGCATTAAAGTTCGCTCGTGTGATGCAGAGCAGTGATTGAATTTCCGAACTGACACTATATTTAACCGCTAATGGACCATTGAAACTTTGAACAGTGACATAATACAGTCTTAACTCGACTTAAGCGATTATTACATGTTGCCACAGATATTATACTATTAGTTTTTTCCTACTAATATTATAAATGGGAAAGTTTCTATGTTTGGAAGTTTGTTACCTTATAACGAAAGAAATACGGAAAAGATTTGAATCAAATTCGATTCAAATTCAAATGGTGATAGCCGGATTGAAACATATGAATACATTTGGGACCTGTATTGTTCTTAAAAATTTTAAAAATTCCAAATAGCGGCATATTGTTGTTAACAGAATGAAAGAGATTCTTCAGCAAAAAGTTCTAAGATTTTTTACATGAATTAACCCATTACTGACCAGTAATCCTACCAATCAAAGTAAAAAAAAAAATTAAGTAATTATTAATCAATACTTGTGTTGTTTTGACTTTTCGGGAATCGATTATTAATAACATCCAGATAATTAATTAAGAGCTGCTTCACTTATGCGAAATTGGAGATCATTTTTATATATCGCAAATACTTACGATATGTCTTGAGTTTTTATGAAAATGTTGAGTTTTTATGAAAATGTCATGAAGTATTTGATTTTTATTTATAAAATATATCTTGATTTAAACAAAAATAGGAAAAGAAAAAAAGAACATAAGTACGAACAATCAGGGGGAAAATTACGGCATTCGATACGATTCGAAATTTAAAAATATTTCTATATAAACTCTATTTATTGAAGTATGTCGTAATTTCGTTCGATTATTATGACTTCGAATTCACTGAATATGTATAAAATCTTTCAAAAAAATCATTAGAAATGATCCAAATTTTTACCATTTCTGGATCACAAGTTAAGGATATTATTGACTTCCTTGGAAGCTCTTTTTTACTGGGATGTTATAAATGTGAATTTTTTTTTTTGAGTTTGGATAGAAATAAAAAAGGTACTTTTTAATGTACTTTGGTACTTTTTATGTTTTTTTTAAACATGAGATAAATACAGTTTATAGATCAATTTCAGTTTCTTTCTGGATGCGAACGAAGTCGCGTAAAGATACTAGTAATCTAATTATATTGAAAAACATATACAAAATTATGAAGTATAGAAAAGGAAGTTCTTAAAACTACACATAATTTTAAATTCTCCCCAACTTACGATAAGTAATGACAATTCAAAAGTTTGACAGTAGATGGCATATTTTTAATCCTAGATTGGTATACCTATGACGAACACTGTTTTTATTTTCGTATTATATTTTGTCCCTTTTCCAGTAAATTATCAAACATGAGTGACAGGTTTGCTAAAATTTTGCCTTGATCGATAGTGTGCACACAAAGTTCGACAGTCAGCAATAAAAAAAAGTTTTTTTTGCAGTTGAGTAACAGTCAGCGGCCATATGGGTTTTTGACTGATAGTGTGTACCAAAAGGTGTCAGTCGAGAGCTGCTTTTATGCTTTATAGCATAAACTTCCCAACTGGGGCGAAGAAAAATTTTTTTTAAGGAATTTATATATTTTTATAAAATGCAAGAGATAGATAGTGAGACAAAATCTTAAGACCACAACGTGCAAGAAGTTGTTAAATAATAAGAAAAAAATTAAGTAAATAGACATGGGTGCTGATGAAGTGTGTGGCGGCACAGAAAAATGTCGACATTTCCCACCAGCTAAAAAGACTAGTTTAATTTTTCTACTCTTCTTTAGAAAATCACATTAATTCATTAAAAATATTTCATGCTATAAGAATTGAAAATGCTGAACTTAAGCTCGATTAACAGTTTTAATTAAATTAATTAAAATTCATTCTAGTTCAATTAAATTTAATATGTATCACCAAAAATAAAAAAATTATATTATAAAAAATTTTTGTTATCAATTTTACTGTTTTCCATGTTTGCTTGCTCAATTTTCTTCTTGAATGACAGTTTGGGTGTCAAACATGATCGATAATAATATTTCAGTCCAAATTATCATTCAAAACGGATGAATTTTTGACTGTCACTCAAGTTAGATAGTGCGTACTCCACTTAACGCTTTGGTTTTCTTTACAACTCACTTTGGCAGTCTCTTAATTTTGATGCTAAAAAGGATGTATTTTTTTGATTCCTTTTAACTTCATTGCTTAGACGATTTTTACCATTTATGTATGTAAGTTTAATTTTGTGAGTGATGCTTTAAAAACTTTTATACGAAATACTTTCAGTGTGTTAATCAGATGTGTCAAATTGGTTTCAGAATTTTTTTTATATGGTTTTCAAGAATATAAAATTGCAAAATATTTCTGTATTTTCCAGTCACGAAACAATCACAAGAAAGTTGTATTTATATACATACCTATCGCTCATTTACTCAAACAACGTCATAACTCAAAAAAAAAGCTAATATTCGAGTTTATGATGCAGAACTAATCCTCATATGGTTCTTCATATTGTGTAAAAATTTCATACAAATATCTTGTCTACTCAACTCCTGAAAGTAAAGTAAAATTTTCTTTTTCCATTAAGTTGTATAGAAATTGAAAACTTCAAACTCGATTTCTGGCAGACTGTTGTTTTTTTTTTGAGTTATGACGTGCTTGTAGTAAATGAGCGCTGTATACATATGCATGTATATAAGGATGTATGTAAAGATTTTTCCCACTTGACCTGAGATTTGATATAAACAAATGCTCACTAAAGCCTAGAAATTTCGAAACAAAATTGTTCGATATTTATTCGCAAATCTAAAAAAAACCAATACCTGCTAAAGCTTCGAGCTTCGAACTTCTCTCGATAGTTTCTCAAATGTGTGACGGTAGCCGAGGGGACGTGTGCTAGTCTGTTAAAATGGAGGTACCATATTCAAAGTTAAAATAAATAAATTAAAAAATAAAATTACTTTTTTACTTTTTCTGCTGCCTTTTTGCGATATCGAAATTAGTTCGATATTCTCTCACTTTTGATATTGGCAGCGAACCTATGAAATCTAATGTTTTTTGGAACAAAATTCTGTCACTCACTTTTGAACTTTTTTCGATTCATTTTTGAGTGTCATTCTCGATAGTTTTACACGATAAATGTTCGAGATATAATCGAAATCGATATCATTAACGAAAGTCTTGGTCAACTGGGTTATACTTACGCTCCCACCATTAAAAATAACCCATATCAATATCATGCACAAGTAAAGCAAATGAAGTGAGCAAGAACACTACAATATCAAGTAGAAACTAATAGCGGATTGCGGATTAATTTGCTATTAGGAATATAGAGGGAGGTTTTGATACTCAGTCAAGTTGATAAAATGCAATTGTTTTTATTTATTTTTTTTTATTTTCATATGGCTCATAACAAAATGAAAGGGATAAATACTGAAACTAAAATTTTGTGTTCTTGATAACTACAAATTGTATTAAAAGATTTTTAAGCGTAGGCTGCTGTCCTTATCAAAAGAAAGAAAAAAAATTCGTTTGAGGGGAATTTTTAAACATTTATGTATCTATGTATTTCAATATCTATGCTGTATAAACGTAAATATAACTCAGGAGTAAATTAAAAATTATAATTCAACATTTTAAAATGAAAAAAACATTAAGGAAATTAGCTTTTTTATAAATTCAACTTCTAACTTTAATTAATAGAATTTTAAACTGGAATAGTTAACTACACTGTTTTTGACTGAAAGTTTCCACAGCAGTGTAAAGCTTTTTGTCAAAACGAGTCAACTTGTTTGCGCTAAAGCTTTTTTATCTAATGCTTTTAAAAGTTAAATAAAATACAGTGAGCGTCATTAATAGTCTGTCAAACACAATATTATTCAAATTCACAAGTTTATTTTAATTTATTAAGAACTAATTCCATTTGCTCGATAATATAAAATAATTTTACTTGGCCATATTTTGTACATTCATTAGAAAATGGGTGTTACAAAGAAGTACATATTGCAGGAAGAACGGCAATAGAAAATTCAATTAATTCGAACAATTAAAATATATATGACCTGCTACACGAAAAGGGACCTCTGCGCCGAAAAAATTTTTTTTTTTACTTTTTGAGTGATTCTTATAGAAAAAAAAAACGTTCTTTCAAATACCGCGTTTTTCTCAATAACTTCTTTTCGGCGCAGAGGTCCCTTTTCGTGGAGCAGGTCACATATATATCACGATACGGCTAATATAGGGTGTTTTTTTAGAGTGTCACAACTTTGAATTGTTATCACTGCTTTCTTTGAGCACCCATTTAACAGCTGATAGTTGCTTTTTATTTAGTTTGTTTTGAAATTTCATTATGAATCGACTTACACCCGAGCAACGCGTGCAAATTCTTTAAATTTTTAATAAAAATAATTGTTCTATTCGTCAAACTCATCTTGCATCGTTCCGATGAAGCCCGTTTCTGATTGTATGGGTCCGTAAATAAGCAGAATTGTCGCATTTGGAGTGACAAGCTTTTGTCGAAACACCATTACATCCACAGAAAATTACTGTTTTGTGCGCTTTATGGGCTGGCGGAGTCATTGGCTCATATGTCTTCAAAAACGATGATGGTCAGAATGTTAAGTTATTGAAAATTAGTGTTCCAGATTGCGCGCCTTCTACGCGCCAGCCGTGGCGACGACATAACAGAAATCATATTTCAACATTAATTTCATAAAATTTTCTTTCCAATAAATCCCGTCTCATTCATATTAAAAATAAGTTTCTTTGTTTTATTATGATTTAAACTTGTGTCACTCTATAAAAAACACCCTTTCCTAATATCGAAACGAATGACAGATCTATTAGCAAAGCATAAATAACGAAAACTTTTAAGGTACCAAGTGGTCTTAGTGAGCTATTTGGGGTACCTAGATATGTTCACATTATATTGATATGTTCACAAAAGTTATTCAGCTTTACCGTAGCTAACAAGTATTGTTAGCAAAAAATTGGAAGTTCCTGCAAGTTGTTCTGAAAATTTCCTTTTATGCATTAAACACATTCACCACAGCAGGCTACCGACTACAAAATGTCAAGGATGGAATACACATGTTTATATGAGAGTGATTTTTTTGAAGACAGCAAGGCAACAAGCGGCAGGTTGTTGTCTATGCTAATTTTGTCGTTGCAGTTGGACTACTAAACTAATTTCTATTTCTTTGGCTACAATGAGAAAATTCAGTGTTGCCAGTATAATACAAAATGTTGAATGAGTGTCATCGTTCACTTATTTCATATTATTTAACAGAAACCATATCCAAAAATTGATGTAAAGCATAAATTGATTTATTTTTATACTTTTACGTCATATAAGTACATTTTGAAAGAGTAATTTAATTTTTATAAATGCGAAATATTTGAAGGTGGCAGTACTGAACTATGTGTTTATACTTAAACGTGAGGTGCAGATGGTGCTGCTGCCGTGTCCAAATTAATTAAGTAGCTGGCTACGAGGTGACAAATGCTGCTAGCGGCATTTGAAGTCGTGTGTTCGTGTAGCCTGCTGTGGTGAATGTGTTTAATGCATTAGTTTTAAACAAGATTTTTGTATGACATTTTTACACAATATGAAGAACGATATGGGGATTAATTCTGTATCACTAACTAAAAAAATTCCATTTTTTAGCTATGACGTTCTTTGAGTAAATGAGAGATTTGTTCGGTGGACTTTTAGCTAAATTATTGCCATATATAGCTTACGCTATGACCTGGTCTGAATTAGCTGTTGGCCATGGATTTTCAAAGTCTTTGGAGGTCCATAAGAAAAACTGGTCGCCAAAATCTCCAAACTGAGTATAACGCTGTACTACAGTTTGGTAGTAGAATAGTGTTGTTATTTAATAAAGATTAACTTCTTAGGAATATGGGGTGCATCTGTAGGGTAGTCGACTACTAGGGTTTCAAACCAAATACTCATTTTTGCTTCAAAAAACAGGGTGAAGGTCTATGCTTGCAACACTATGCTTGGTATATTAACATACTCACTTATCTGCAATAAATGAATATGTAACTGTGTCAATCGAATACTAATGACACTCACTGTTGTTAACACATTACCTCATATAAATTTATAACACAATAGATAACTGAATGATTAGTCAGTCAACCCAAGCAGTCGGTATTTAACAAAAGACAAGTCTAGTTGATGTCTCGGTCGGTCGTACACACGGTTGTTAAAGCTTAAGAAGAAGAAAAGAAATATTGTAAATAATTAAAGAAATATTGTGTCAACTGGGCATGTTTTTAAATGATTATGGGAATTCGTGGAGTTTTTAAATGTTTGTGTTAAAAATAGAAACAAAAATGCCATGCATAAATTCTTAATTAAATAATAAAAGCAAAGTGAAGAATAATGATTAAACAAAACTACTTGTGCATGCATGTACATATGTATGTACATATGTTACTTATGTTATCGAGTACATATGTGTATAAAAAAAGTTTATGTGACTAAAAATAAATGATTAATTGCTTGTTTTACCTGTAAAGTTCTACATACTTATTTTATATTTTGCTATTTGTTTGAAATTAAATTTTATATTATCCAATGTCAATGACGTAAATATGTATGTATGTTGTTTGTGCTGGCATGTGATTTTTTTTAATTTTATTGTACTTTTTACGACTTTACGCTTATATTTATGTACATACTCGTACATACATTTTCGGTAGAGGAGACAAAGTACAATTTCGTCCGCAATGATACCTATGAACTTTTCTATTTAATTTGAGTACAGATGCATTGAAAAGATTTATATTTTTAAAATATAATACATATCGTTACCGTAATATAGAAATGCCCTAACGCATTATTATTTTTAATACGAAATTTTTTCAATTTTCGATACATTAGAAAATGAGTTAGTGCCTTTCTATATTAAGCTAACGAAATACATATCGTATGATATCGTATATACGATATACATATCGCTACCTTAATATAGGTACTATTCTTTAAACGTTTTTTTTTCTTATGTAAAATTCACATAACTAATAACAAGAGACACACTGTTTTTTTTTCGTTTAAAACAATAACGTGGTTTAAAAATCACCTTTATACCTCTTTGTCTACTTTAATTAAAAATGTACTAAAAAGCGTACGATTGTAAACAACTTATCATCCCTAATATGCACTGGGGATGTCGTCGGCAAGTGTTTATTGCAATCACGTTTTTGTGTTCTCTAAATAAAATATTAAACAAGCAGAAAATGACGCAATCATTTTTGTTTTGATTATTTTTGTCGCTTGTTTTGTATTTTAAATGCAGTGTTGCCAGTTTCCTAAAATCTAAATCCTTGTTGTTTGCGAAATTTGCTAATAGGAATTGTCGGACCTGTTCTGTAAACCGAATCTATTTGATGTTCTACAAGTTACTCGATTTGGTAACATACGGAATTAAGTTCAAATAAAATATCTGAACATCGAAGCCAACTGTTAATAAAAGAAATCACATTGCAAATAAAAAATAAGCATTAAAAATGCCCGACTCCAAATCTTTGACACAAAACTTGTTTTTATTCATACTCAGAGGAAAACTGTAAACAAACGTAAAAGTGCTTTACACTCAAATGTATCAAACTGCCTGTAATTGAACTATAATTTGGTTATAAAAGACCTCAAATTGAAAATGCTATTTGCTTTTTGAAGTTTCTTAGGTGATTTATTGGAATAATAGCGATTTACTTTTAATTCGATATACTTTCGAGCAGAGGCTCTACTCTGCAATTCGAAACCACAGAAAAGGCGTTCAAATTTACATGTTATTAAGATACAAACTCGAAAATATTTCTTTCGTTTCGAATTACAGATTAGACCCCAAGGTATGTATGTTTACTCGATTTAAAGAAAAACAGTGTGCATTCGGTTTAGAGAACTACAAACATTTTACTTCGTTTTTAAAGCAAGAAATTTACTCGAGTTTAATTTACAGAACAGGGCAGTGTGTATATCCAAAAATAAACATTTTCAACATTTACAAGAAAATCTTTTGCCTTACTACTCATGGTTTCCATACATCAGTTTTTCTTGAAGTAAATCTCTTCGATTCTCTTTTGAAACTTACACCCAGACAGTCTGTTTGTTAAATTTTTCTATTATTTTAAAACAGCGAATGAAATTAAAAAGATAATTGAACTGGTTTTTGGGTACAAGCAAGACTGTATCCATTTTCTTTCGTCTCTTTCCCATAAACTCAGGCTTGCGTCAAGGAAAACTGATGTGTATAAAACATAACTTAAGCTATGTATAGAGGATTGCCAGATATTACAGTATTGTCAGGTAAAATTTCGGGAAAATATTTTTAATAGATACAACTTCAAATCTTAAAATTTATATGATGAAAATTAAAGTTACCATTTACGGTAACGTGCTCATTTAAAAACTTGTTTTAAGCAATAAAAGTTAACAAATATATAAAAATTTTAATTTTGGAAACCTAATATTTTTTCCAAGCTGGTAATATTGGTAAAACATGAAAGTACGCTTGCACATACATAAATACGTCATAAATACATACATACACAATTAAACATGTATATTTAGTTTTGTTTATATCGTGTTCTCTATTTCCTTTTTCGTTTAATTCTAATTGAAATCGTTTTGAATTTCATTTTTAAAATGTGTAATTGTTCTGTTTCATATTACTTTCCGTTTCGTTTCGCATGGTGTTCTAAATTCAAATAAAAATATCACAACGTAAGTATGATTGACAATTAAAAAAAATACATAATAAATAAATCAAATTTCAACTCCTTAATAAATGACTATGAAATTTGTATACAATAGATGAATAATATCGTGCCATAACCTTAAAAAAAGGTTAAGCCACATAATTTTCGAACTTTATTTTTAAGGAACCCATAGACTATTTAGTATTATTGAGTACTTTATTGCATTTATTATTGTCGTTTTGCTCCACACTTTTCAATAAATTGCACAATACTTAAAAAATTGTATATGCTTTAAACACATTTACCACAGCAAGCTACCGACTATAAAATGTCAAGGATGGAATACATATGTTTATATGAGAGTGATTCTTTTGAAGACAGCAAAGAAACAGAGCGACAGGTTGTTGTCTATGCTGATTTTGTCGTTGTAGTAGAGAAAATTCAGAAAATTGTAAGAAAAATTGCGCCAAATACATATAAATTTTTTTTAATATTGTGCAATTTAATGCAAAATCAAAAATTTTTTGGGTTGAAGTCTACTGATGAGTTCCAAAAGCGGGAACGAAATGCATATAGAAAATTGCTTAATCATAAAAACAAGCAAAATTTTCAAATTAAATAAATAAAGACTTCATGTCAAATAAATATACTTCGGTATTTCATGTATAGAATTAAATAATTTTTATTTGAATAAATTAAAAAATATAAAAATAACGTTTGGCATTTCTTCTTGCGCAATATATGTCAAAATACTTTTGATTTTATCCAATATATTGTGCCATATACCAATATAATATACATACACACAGTAAATTTTATTGTACAATATCAATTATTGCACAATAATATTGCAAGTGTGTGGGTGCCTTCAGACGAAAATCGATGATTTAAGATTGTAAATAATATATGTTGACTAACTTCTTCGACCTTAAAATTCGTAAATATTTGCTATTTTCTTCCCTTGACCTTTCTGACCTTGAGCCTGAAGAAAATAGCAAATATTGTAAATAATAGATTTTCATCAATGAATTCAATTTTGACTTGCACCATTGTAGTCGTCCAAGTCAATCAATGAAAATTCGATCCACTGTAGATATTGAAGTATAACAAACGCTCACCTATACTCGTCTGTCATAGAATAGCTGAGAAACTGTCTCTGCACGTGTTCTAAAACTCTGACATAACAATTATTTCAATGTTTTGATTTGTTACGTGCCAAATTCTAAATTAATATGCTTTAATAGACGATTTATACTTACATATAAATAGAGTACATAAAGTTTATACTTATAAACAGTGGCATAAAATTTAACAGGTATTTGTAAAATTAATAGAAAATACCCTTTATTTGTACATAAATAAAAAATCATGTAACTACATTTTGTTTTTGATTTTATAGGAGACAGGACTGAACAAAATTATTCAAGTGACTGAAGTAAAATTTCTTTATTTTCATTTTTGTTTCGGTTGATTTTTATGATAAATTTTAGAAAATTTGCTGACATTCATATGTTTCGGTGTAATACCCAATCATTAATTAAAATTTAAATTTTTTGTTAGTTACGTGGTGTTGCATTTCAGCTGACGATATAGCATGTAACGCATACTTGTTTTTAGAGGTACATATCGTTGGTCACAGTTAGAAAAGCCCTAACTCAAATAACTGTAACAGGAGAAGGTAAAAACATAATATATTAAATATTATACAGTACAAACGCTTGTATAAGTGCTTTGTACAACTGCTTGTAAAAGCGTTATTTTTTACACTAGTGCAATCAATTTTTGTGAAACGGCAAGTTAGGGCCTTTCTACTTGTGACCATCGAAATATACCTTTAAGTAGGCAATTTTGTTTGATTTTTGCAGTCTTTTTGAAGAGTGTTACTTGTTATGTGTTTAGTTCGGTTTGACATTTCAACATAAATACACTGTTATCTGAACAAAGCCTGCAAGTTGCGCAGATTTATCATGAAAAATGGCAAGCATAATCGTCTATCAGAACAATTAATTCGATCAACCCTTGATCGTTTTTGCACGACATTTGCTCCACAGAACAAGAAGCATCCTCAGAGACGTTGCATAGTGCGTGCCGAAAAATCAGTTGCTGCTGTAGTGCATAAAATGGTTGAAGACTGAAATGAGTCAGTCCATTCCCCTACACTTAATTTCTTGTGCTTGCAACAAGGCGTTGCAACATGTCAACACACAGTGAGTGCTATAACCGATTTATTGAAAGAACTTTCCGTGAACGAAGAATTTCATGTTATGTACTCGTAAATTGGTCTAAAAATTCATTGGTTCTATCTGATTATTTTACCTTCGAAATTAGTACATCTTCTATACACTACCACTACCGCGTTATCGATTTGGAAATTTGATTTTATTTGGCGTTCTATTAAAATTTCACGGCATATGTGATTAATAACGTTTTTTTCTTCATATTATAAGATTAAGCGTTAAATTTAATTATCCAAAATCCATAATCAAAGTGGATTGTTTATTTCTAATTAAATAATCAAAAATTTTGATGTTTTATCTGCAATTGAATTTTAAATTTTTGCCGATAAGGAAAGGAAAATATCTATATGTCATGTTTCGATTATTTTATATCACATAATAAATCGCACAAATAAAGTCGAACTGAAAGTTTTTAAGTATACATATATATATATAATATCTGAATCCAGTAGAGTATACAGTTTAGTGTGTACTCGCATTATTGAAAACATGTCTACGGCAAAATTTCAAGGTAGACACGTTAAGGATCTACCCAAAAGGAATAACATTTTATTTGGCAGATTTAATTCTCAATTAATTCCATCTATTTATAGTAAGTTTTTTTTATATATAATTACCAAATACATCTGTGGCAAAAAGGAAAAAGAGCTTAAGTCGAGATAAGCTGATTTTGAGTTAATGGTACCCCGTAATCTGCATATTCGAAAGTACCCCTGGTCAAAAAGCTCAATTAATTTGTGTGATTTTCCAAGAAGTTATAGCGCTATGACTTGCGACTTATCTTTTTTAGACTTCTAATCTCATTTGGAACAATAGCTTAATTTAGGTTATACTTTGGTATATTTTAACTTAAATGTATTACTTATAGTGCGTAGAACGGTGTTTGCTTAAAAAAATAAAGGTTAACAGAAAATTTTCCGATTTAACTGTAAAATAAATTAATTTCTGAAAATCGACTTTAACGCTTAAAAGTGCTCCCCTGCAAAACACTAAAATATGACTTAAGCAATTTTTCCTTATTGCATCAGATATTTATATATGTACACAAATATGTATTTATATATATTTAAATTTGGTGTAACCAAGGCTATTTAATTTCTCGCTTAAGGATGGCAACCTAACTTTAATTGTTATTACGTATGGCAACTAGTAACTAACAGCTCTTAGTTTTGAATTTTTTATTGTTCTTTCAATGTAAAACAATCACTAAGATATTTCTATTTTTGTATATGTCGTAATAATGCATGTCGTAAATAATGTGTCAATTTTTATGAATGTATGTTTAGTCCTTAAAGCCTATAAATTCAGTTCTACTGGAATACCTCTTTTAAAAATCAATAATAATGATAAGATAAATTTAGAAATATTTGGTTATTGTGAAACTTGGCTGATATATTTACTATGCGTTTGTGTATATAGCACACTTTTTTATCTAATCGATTGTCGATAAGAAACATAAAATTTAGTATTCTTTCATTGAAAATTAAATGCGTTTTTTGTTTTACTTTCTATTTTGTTCAATACAAGAAATAATTTTAATAAATGAGGTATTCAAATGGTAGTCTAAGTGTCATATTGTTTTAACATTTTTTTTTTTTTTTTTGAAAGAAAAAAACAAAAGCACAAACAATTATATTAAAATAATTTAAAACATTATGGCAATACGACACTAATGACTACAGTTTGAATCCCCCAAATATGTAGATGACAGGCGTAAGTTAAACTAATGCTATTTATTCTTGGGTTTTTTATAACCATTTATTGTACTACATTTTGCTTGCATAATTAATTAGACAGTATTTTCTGTGATATTTTGTGGCACATTTTCAGACGGCCTTTATAGATTTCGGGAAGCCCTGGAATAATTCTTAATATTGCTTTCAAAAGTATTGTTGATTTTGAATTTTTAGTACATTAAATACTCGTAATATGGGTCATCCTTGAGAAGTTTCAGTGCAACTTATTATTCTGTTTGGTGAATGAAGGCCTAACATCATATGACAGCAAATTTTAAATTCGTTTAAATCTAAGCATGGCCTTGCCAGCACTAATTTTTAGTATCCGTTATTGCAGCCAAGTACATAGTAGTTGAGAGAAATTGCCAAAACTGCAAACAGAAGCCGGCTCGTAGGACCATAACCACTTTACATTCGATAATTAAGCATACATATTTTATAAACTGTAAGAATCAGAATCAATTTTTCTTTACAAACATCAACGGTCTAATTCATAAAAAATATTTTAGGTTTATTACAGGTTTATTTGACAAATTTCCCATAGAAATATGTCAACCAAGCGCTTAATAAACCTGAATTATTTTTTATGAATAAGGCAGCAAGTATTTACTGTATTTTAAGGTTTCCCTGAATCCATTAAATCTTCCAATTTTTCTTTTGCGAAAATGAATCCAAATTTTTGCCTGCAAATAAATAAAAGAAAAAATAATTTAAGTAAGTGGACAGTACTACTGTACTACAAAATGCCAAAAAATTATTTGCAAAAAAAAGGTGTAAACATGAAAGGAACTGCAAGATATTACTCCTAATTTAGCAATAAATTTATTTCAAAATATTGTCAAAATTCAAATAATCTTCTGAAATCTCATGTAACGTCGCTTTCGCACTCATTTTCGTTAGGCAACCTCTACAAGATATATGTATGCAAATTATTAGTCTCCAAGAGATTTGTTAGTGAATTGTGTTTGGTTGGTTAGTGTATTGTAACAAGTGAAGCCCGCCTACAATGTAAAGCCTACATTGGCATTGTGAAGTTAATCCATATATCCGGCATGAAATTATGATTTCTAAAATTTGAAACCAATTTTTGCTATCAAAGTATAGAAATAAATTTTTTCTATAACTTTATTGCTTTACTTATTTAAATTTGATTGCTTATACACTTTTATATTCTTTGTAGCACTGTCTTTGATTGCCATGGGCATTGTTGGATTTTGCATACACTATGCCATAGCACTGGTAATATTGAACAAAGAAATCACACCAACGGTCGGTATGCTGTATCCACGAGAGTCGGAAACACGTGAAGTACGTTCTTTGGATGGCATATGGAATTTTGTCAAGTCCGATGTTACAAATCCCACACAGGGCATCAGAGACAAATGGTTTATGGACGATTTGAGTCGTGTGCAAGAAACCATACCAATGCCGGTTCCGGCAAGTTATAATGATATAACAACTGAAAACGCATTGCGTGATCATGTAGGAACTGTATGGTATGATCGGAAATTCTTTGCACCCAAATCGTGGGCCAATCAGCAAAGAGTCTGGCTACGATTTGGTAGCGTTCATTATGAAGCATTTGTGGTGAGTTCGGAGTTGTACTTGTCTTTTATTTTAAATGTTTCTGATTAATTTGTATAATAATGGTTCCAGTATTTGAACGGTGAAATGGTGGTGCGACATGAAATGGGCCATTTGCCTTTTGAGGCTGAAATAACAAATAAACTAAAATATGGCGAGGAGAATCGCCTAACTGTAATGTGCGATAATGCCTTGATACAAACTACTATACCTCAGGGGAAAATAACCGAGATTTCAAGGTAAGAAAAAATAATTAGCAATAAAAAAAGATTCAATATACAATCAGGTTGTCATAGAGTCCAATATTATGGGAATTGGATTTAAAATCAATAAACAAATTACTTTGGCATCATAAATTCCAATGTTATCTTGGTTTTGCGTTCGAATTGGAATTATTTCAATTCAAAACAATCGAAGCAGCTGGCAGCTGTCGGTTTAAGTTTGCACGCTTTTATTTTGCTTTGCATTTGGATAAATTGCATATATATTAGTAAATATATCCTGCCATAACTGCCAAAAAAGCTTAGGTGACATAATATTCGAGCTTAACTTTTTTTTTACGAAAATCGACTATTAACGATCGTAGAAAATAGATTTTCGTTCAAAACCGAAGTTCAAAAATATTTCGCTTAAGCTCTTTTTTGGCGGTTATGGCTCGATTTGTTTAATCTATTCCCTAATAACGCTTTTTTCCGCTCGCCTGACTTAATTACTATCTCTGGAAGGAGTTTTTAGTTTTTTCTTTGTGTTGAAAAATTATAATAAATTCAGTAAAGTGCGACTTTGACTCCCACACGAAGGGTTCCGTACATCGCTTGCTTTGCAATTTTTTTCGGTTTTTGATTTTTTAGTATTGACGGTTTTATTTGGTTTCGGCGTTTTTTTTTCGTTTAATCGATTTTTTCGTTTTGGCGATATTTTTGATTTTTTTTGGCGATTTTTTTAAGTTTTTTTAGTCCATATTTACACTATGCAAGTCTTATTGCTAAGCTGATTAGTTTGATGGAGAGAGAGACGAGGAGAACAGTAAGGTTTCTTTTCCCCTCGTCTCTCTTTCCTAACAAACTTACTTACTTTTACGTACTACTTTTTTATTTATGGTGATTTTTTGCATTTAAGCGATTTATTTTATTTTTGGTAATATTTTTTAATTTAATAGCTTTTTGGCAATTTTTTCGATTTTCGGCGATTTTTTTAGTATTGACGCTTTCGTTAGTTTAGGCTTTTTTTCGTTTGAGCGATTTTTTATTTTTTGGCGACCTTTTTACTTCTGGTGATTTTTTTTGCATTTAATAGATTTATTTCACTTTTGGTGATATTTTTATTTAAGCGCTTTCCGATGGCATTTACTGTTTCTGCGATTTTTTTTTTAGTTTTTTGGCGACCTTTTTACTTTTGATGATTTTTTTTTTGCATTTAAGCGATTTATTTTATTTTTCGTGATTTTCATTTAAGCGCTTTTTCCATTTTGGGAATTTTTTTTCGGGATTTTTTTAATTTTGAGATTTTGAAAATTTCAACAGTTGCCCTCTTACGGTTTCCAAGATACAGCAAGTTGTCAAAATTGTACCCTTTAATTTTAGATTTTTAAATTTCACTATTAGTTGCATAAAAATACACTTACTTTGAAAATTTCAAGTGTCTATATATCGAGCCATAACCGCCAAAAAAGCTGAACCGACACATTTTTTTACCTCGATTTTTTTAACGCAAATCGATTATTAACGATAGCAAATAATCGATTTTGGTCAAAAAATTAAGTTCGAAAATTATGTCTCTTAAGCTTTTTTGGCAGTTATGGCACGATATAATTGTCTGAATATACAGTAGAATTTCAAAATTTTTCGTTGCTCGCTTTAAAACACCCATTAACTTTCAACTGTCATATACTTGCTGTTGTAGCGGCCAAACTTTTACATATTCTGTGAAAATTTCAGATCTTACCGTTCTCGAGGAAACAACATTTGACGGACAGACAGACGGACGAACGGACAGACATCTTAGCGATAACAAGCAAGTGTAGTTACATGATTTTTAATTCAAGGTGACCATATGTGATCATACCTATTAACTGTAATTAATTAGTCGATATTCTATTAAATAATTAATCAAATTAATTATAATTACAGAGATGATGGTGTTGCCATAGTTCAACAATATTCATTTGATTTTTTCAATTACGCCGGTATACACCGATCTGTGCATTTATATACTACACCTTTAACATTTATTGAAGAGATTGAAGTCACCACCGATTTGACAAAAGACAATAAAGGTAATGGTTTATATTTTCTTCTATATATGAAGTTTGTATTGAAATTGAAAGATTTATATATTTGCCATTTACTTTCTTTTTAGTGGGCTTTGTCTATTACAAGGTGAATACAAATGGCACCTCAGCCAATGAAGCGGCCAGTGATTTATATGTTCGTGTGCAATTACGCAACAAGGAGGGGCTTATAGTGTCCAATGAGACCTCCAACTCAGACCTGAAAGGTGTACTAGAGTTACAAAACGTAATACCTTGGTGGCCATACTTAATGCATCCCGAGCCGGGTTATTTGTATCAAATGGAAGTTTTTCTTCACGGCACCGATAATGTCTTGCTCGATGTGTATCGTTTGCGCGTGGGCGTAAGAACATTAAGTTGGAATAATACAACTTTTATGATTAATAATCGGCCGGTGTATTTCCGCGGTTTCGGAAGGCACGAAGATTCTGATGTAAGTTTTAATTATTACTAGCAATGAAAATTATTAAATTTGTGCTTAATTTTAGGTACGTGGCAAAGGTTTGGATTTGGCTTTAATGACTCGTGATTTTAATCTGCTCAAATGGATTGGTGCCAATGCATATCGTACATCCCATTATCCATATTCAGAAGAGTCAATGCAATTTGCTGATGAAAACGGCATAATGATTATTGATGAATGTCCTAGTGTGGATACAGAGTAAGCTCTATTTTATTTTTGTATCCAGTAATTTAAAAGCATCGAAATTTCAAAACATGTCCATTTAAACTCTAGAAATATTTTCAAATTGTGTTCCATATCGAATGTCTTGATTTCTCCCTTGTGTTAATAAGTTTCATTATTTATTTATTGGCTTACACATGTAAATTAAAATGTGTTTCGCCATTGATTTGGGAGAAATGTTGTTCAATAATTTACATGTGAATTTCTTAGTACCGACTTACTTTTTATATTGAAAAGCAGGGAAATAATATTTATCGACCAGTGCGAAATAATTTAATAAGATTCCAAAAATCCTAAAAATTGTCAAAGAATTCTGCTCCACATTATTTTGCAAAACGTGTACCTGAATTCAGCAACTATTTGCGAACCGAAAATCGTAATATTTATCGATATATTTATTTGTTTGCAGTAATGATCATGTGATTCTGTAATTTCTTTTTTACGAAAGTATATATTTGTGTTTTAATCGTTAAAATGTCAAAATAAGAGAAAAGAAAAAAAATTAAAGAAGTAAATTAATTTGACTTTATTTTACTTTTTTTACTTCAACCGTTAAGATATGTTACAGAATAGCAAAGTCGATAAATTTTCGTAATATTTATTAAATCGATACGATTATCGTAATAAAAGTTACTGAATCCAGGTACTGAAGTATACTTTAATATTTTAATATACGACTACGAGTATTTTCGGAGCCTGTAATTTGAATGTAGGTTACATATCGATACACATTTTTTTAAAGGCGAATTGACACCAGGTGGTCTCGATTGGCAACTTTGCTTATTCGCCTTGTATATTTTTTAGTGTAAAATTTCCTGCTAACAAAATATTTCCGCACGTTTTGATTTGATTTGACAGCAGAGAAACTATCAGCTGATAGTCAGCTGGTAAATTAAGATCACCCGATGTGAATTCGCCTTGCATTTTTCAGTACATTTTTTGACATCAAAAGCATAAATTAAAAGCGGCGAAAATAGTCAGGTCTTCTCAACTGCTCAGATAACTATTTTTGCCGTTTGCAATCTGAATATGCCTTAGATGTCAACACACATTTTTTCAGCAAATTTTTTTGACATCCAAAGCATGAATTTTTAAAAGCGCATTGCGGAGAGTATACCTTATATTAATATGCCTTGTACCTACATATATACATATATATTTTTCCTTTAAAAGATTACAAGTGGTTAAATATGAGTTCTATAAAAAGTAAATTAATTAAAAAAATTTTTTTTTTTAAACATTTATTATTGTAGTAGTAGTTCTAGGTTGTAGTTTTTGTGTCTGTTACCTCGAAACTCCGTCCGTCATTTGTTAAATGGCCGAAAAATTATCTTATTATTTTTTTATCGACAAGACCTGCAATTTTTGCTGCAGCAATTTTTTAATATGTATGAGAGTGTTGAAATAGAAATATTTAAATTTAGTATTCCTTTCTCGCTCTTTTTCACTCAAAAATAAAAAGTTGCTGCAACAAATATTGCAATTCTGAACCAAAGGTGTTGAAAGGCCATTCTGGGAGGGTGCATTGCCCCCACCACCAAGAATTGCTCCCCTAGAATTATTAAACATTTTATATAATTATTTATTTAATATTACTCATGAAAATGACGTCATAATGCCTCCCTCCCCCACTCCTCTTCAACGAATTTCTAGCTACGCCAAAGACATTTATTGCGATTTCTTTTCTAGTAAAAGAAATTTACATTTATTGCACTTTAAATGAAAATTTGCAATAAAATGGTTTTTAAATAAAGATTTTATCAGAAATTATTGTATCAAATTTAATTTTTCTTAATAAAAAAATTAAAACGTGTTGCACTTTTTCTAGAAAAGAAAAACAATATTAGTCATTTGTATTTGAATTTATTTTTTTTGGTTCCTGCTTAAAGACCTTCTTTCTTAGTAGATTTCAACTCAAACGTTTTTGAAATAAGCTAAAAAAACTTTGAATTTTTTTTTATTTGAAGTCTACTGACAGGAACGAAATGCATATAGACAATGCTTAGCCAATAAAGTCCAGAAGCATATTTATATAGACTTTGTTTTGTTATTTATTGCACATAAGGCAAATTTATAAATAAATCTTAAAATTGAAAATACAACTGACACTAAACTATTTGTAAAAATTAAGCAAAAATTTTTAAAGTCGATTCAATGTTTTGTTAGAAAATTTTCACTTAGATTTTCAAAAGAAAAAAAAAATTAAAACTCAATATTTTGTGTTTAGAAACTTCAAACAAGAGTTATTAGACAAGCACAAATCATCAATGGAACAATTAATACACCGAGATCGTAATCATCCCAGTGTTGTAATGTGGTCCATAGCCAATGAGCCCCGCACGAATCAATTGAACGCTGGTTCATATTTTCAGTAAGTAAATTAAAGTCTAGTATAAATAGTTTGCTATAAATTTCTCTTACTGCAGATATGTTGCAAATTATACTAGAGAATTAGATCCAACAAGACCCGTAACAGCTGCTATAGCAGTTTCTTCGCAAGATGATAAAGCTGTATGTATATTATTGGATTCATTTGCATGCAATATTCTTTGATTAATTGACAAATTCTATATTTCTAGGCCAAATATTTAGATATAATTAGTTTTAATCGCTACAATGGTTGGTATAGCAATCCCGGACGTTTGGATATGATAACAAAACGTGTTGTTGATGAGGCCACAACATGGAATAAACGTCACAATAAGCCCGTCATTATGTCTGAATATGGTTCGGACACAGTAGAGGGTTTACATTTAGTACGTAATAATAATATGTATTTATTTTTATTTTTTTTACTTTAAAATTTATTAAAACGGTTTAAAATAATTCCAATTATTTTTTCCTTACCAGTTGCCATCCTATGTCTGGTCTGAGGAATACCAAACTGAACTGTTTTCCCGGCATTTTAAAGCTTTCGATATATTAAGAAAGAAAACTTGGTTTATTGGAGAATTTGTGTGGAATTTTGCCGATTTCAAAACCGCTCAATGTACAAACAGAATTTGATACCAGATATATATAATGGAAATAATTTTGAATTTAAATTTTTATTGCAGCTGTTACCCGAGTAGGTGGCAATAAGAAGGGTGTATTTACCCGCAACCGTCAGCCCAAAGCTATTGCTCACCATCTGCGCCAACGCTACTTTGCTTTGGGTCGCGAAATGGAGCAGTGTCACTTCCCTGATGATCTGTTCACCTATATAACTGATGCCGGATTTTCGCGTACGGGCGAACATGATGGCAGTGATTTATAATAGCGAATCATTTAAAGTCGTTTAGTTAGAAGCATTTTATCTTGCTCTCTTGTAACATTTAATCTTTCCATTGCATTTTATGCTTTTTTTTACAGTGTAAAAAAGTCATATTTTTGTTGTGACAGTATTTTGAATTTATTGAAATTAAAATGTTTAAATTTATAATGAATTTGTATATGTGTGTTTGTATATAACTACCAGAAAATAGTAAAATTTTAGTAAATAAACTATTTTTATATTAAATTGTATTTCTATCTAAACAAAAAGAGTGTATTTCTTTGTGTTTTAAATGAATTCCAACATAGAACGTGTTATTAAATATTTAAAGCTGTTTTTTAATAAGGATAGTAATTATAAAGATCAAATCGGTTTTTCAACAAGCCGACTTAAAATTTAAGTGTCTTTAATTGTGCATTTCTCGCATGCCGAGGGAGCCACACTCTTCGTTTAAGGCCTTGAATCACTATCCTACACAATCGCACAACTTACGAAAAAATACAACCCTGAGTTGATAAATTGTTATTGTCTTTTGAAAATGTTCATAGACTGCATCATACCAGGCTCGTATTTTCTCAAAAATCCCACGTTTGTGTAGGATAGTGAATCCTAGCTTTATGGTAGACTTACTGAAATCGTATCGTGCTGTTGCTTGTCAGCTGACAAAATCCATAACATTTAATATTCATGTTGATGCTTATTGAAAATGTGTTGGCAACGTTTGCTACGTAAAAATCTACAGACAATAAATTTTTACGTAGCAAACGTCAACTTCTGGCTTACATACATACACACACACGTATAAAGCAAAGTAACAGCTGACACTTTCGCTGGCAGCCTCACGTTTTTACTAACTAACATACAGACTTAAACGATACGACAACTTCAAAAGTAAGACGATACGATTTGACTAACGAAGCCATTAGGGAGACACAACTTTCAAAATTTTCAGTGCTTTTTAACTTTAAAGGGCGTTTTCATCTAAAAAATTTCTCAAAGATTAATTGTTCGGAATAATAAAATAATTTTTTTTATTTTTTTCCAATCCTTTGAAATAGGAAAATATGTTGCCTTGACTTATGACAATTTTTTCTATTTTATAAAGATCTCATTAAATTATATCACCTAAAATTCTTGAGTACTCGCTCTTAATAAATGTTTCCTTCCTAATAAACATTTAATTTATTTCCACTATATTGCCCTAACTTATGAGGTTTGTTTTTTTTGAAAAAAAGTGCAATTTTTTTCTGTATTCAGTTAAAGAACTTATCAAGGGGTATCATTTAAGAAATTATATAGATTTACATTGTTGTGTACTTGCTACTAATAAATTTTCACTTCCTCTCTTGGAAAGGGCAAAAAATTGCCTTTAAGAAAAAAAGCTATAGGGTTTTTATTGCAGTTTTTCTTCAAATTGATATTTTTTTTAATTTTATAAAATTTACTTTTTATAAAACTCATACTCGTATTTAACAACTTGTAATCTTTTTAATTTAAAATAAAATATATATTTTTTACGTTAAACATGTACAGAGCAGATTCATATTTATAAGATAGACCCCGCCTCGATTCGCATTGAAAAATATTTGGGATGTCAAAAAAAAAATGCACTGTAAAATATGTGTTCACATGCAACGTATATTCAAATAGTCATTCGATCGGTTGCGACTTTGGTCTTAACCAAAGCGAATCACCGATTAGGTGACTTTTTTCGCCGCTTGTAATTTGAATATTCGTTGGATGTCAAAACAAATTTTTCGGAAAATTTGTTTGACATTTTAAAAGTAGAAATTTCTCAATGCGAATTGAGCCGAGTATACCGTATTTAAATTTGCTTTCGTTGATACCATTCGATATGAATTCGCCTTGAACAGGTAGAAATACCTGCCTGTAGAGTTGATTTAATTTTTAGAAGAAATTTTTGCTTATTTTTTGCCATTAAAAGTTGCACAATTTTGAAGAATTTACTCTGAAAATCTTCCATTTATTTGGACCTTTTCTATATATTTGTTGCTAAATTTTTCGAAAACTTTGCCATTTACATTTTCCGCAAGAGTACAGGCTCTTTTGTTAGTAGTTTGGAAGAAATTCCTCCCCGTTCTTTGTTTTTATTAGGCACAATTAAATATCAGGAAATCCTTATTCAGCCTTACGTGCAGTTTTCACAAGTCAGGCAGACGACTCAACTAGAAAATTTTTATGAAAGTCACTCAAAAAAATTAGTGCTTTCCATATAAATTTTATACTCAAGTCGACAGTCTGACTTGTAGAAACAGGGGGTTATTCTGAATAACATCTCCATGGGAGTTTATTCCACTTATGATGCCCCCAGTTTAAAAAGTCATTTGTAAGCTTTCAATTAAAATAAAACAAAACTGGAAACAAAATAGCTGACGTCGAAAATTCGAAGTTCTCCCTTAAATTTGAATTTTTAACTCAATCTGTTTAGGATAAGTGGATTTTATTTTTAGAAAAAAATTAATTCCGAACGAAATATTTACCGTATAATATTTAAAATTGGGCTGTGTATTATTTTAATTAGTTGGGAAAAAATTCCGTAGAAATTAATTTTTCCCTAAAATAAAAACCCTGATATTCTGAGCAGATGGCGAGCAACATAAAAAGAGAGAGGGAGATAATTTTTAACTTGCAGGTGTCAGCTGTTTTGTTGTGCCTAAACATTATCATATACATTTTTAAAATAGGCGAACAAGGAATAGGAAAAAAATTCCCGGAGAATTATTATTCAGAATCGGAGTGTATACATTTCTGTTTCAATAATCTTAACGAATACAAAAAAAAAAACTAAACTACAAATTTTATACTTATGGGAAAGTTTTACCTTTTATATCGTTCAATTTGTAATTTTGTGCAAATATTTGCATAAAATTGCTAATATAGCAGTACTTTATGGGTTAATTTACATGTTTTGAATTACACATTCCATAACAGCTGTTTTTTATATTTTATTTCTAACTTGATATTATTCCCATTGTTTGTTTACTGGTATTCTTTGGTATGAATTCAATAGCATATGTGTATGTAAATAAGATAACAATGTATCTATCATATGCATGCAAGTACAATAAATACGCATGTATGCATTTCCATGCATTGTTCTGATGTTTTGGGATGGGTAAAAATGCATGTAGTCTTTGTTATCACCTCCTCCAACCCCCCCCCCCCCAAAAATAATTGCTTATTATATTTAATTATGAATGACGACAAAGTGAAATTTAACGTGATGCTAAATAAATGCGGATACAACTGTGTATGCACACATAAATATATATATTTATGTAGATATTACGTTGAAGCAAAATCTAACCATATCATATGACACTCTACACTATGCAATTGAAATTCTTTTATGCAGATGAAAAAATGTTCTTATTTGTGTATGAGTACATGTACATAAATATGTATGTATGCATATTTCGTTACTGCAATATAAAAAAGCTCTAACTCATTATTATTTTTAAACTGAGATTTTTACTTTTTAAGATACATTAAATGTTCTTTTATCGAAGTATAAAAAAACTCGATTTCCAAAAAATTATGAGTTAGAGCCTTTCTATATTGAGATAACGATATATTTAATACATTAATTTACTTCATTCAAATATTACTAGTTTCCTAAAGGAATGTTTAATGTTTAACACTTTTGCTAATAAAGTTGGTTTCTAGTGTCACGATAGTTTTCTTTATACCTGCAAAAATAATTAAATTACATCAACCAAAGACCATAGAATACAGTTGCTAAAATAATGGCTCGGTTATGGATTTGCAACCGAAGTTAAGTTGCGTTACCAGTTGCCACAATGTTATTACGTATGGCAAGTGGCAACTAACAGTTGTTAATTTCAGTTGTCAAATAGTAATAATGTTGGCAACCGCAAATTTTTAGTTGATGCCTAGTCTTTACAGCAAAAATGTGGTAAAATTAAAATAAAATTTAGAAACTATTCCTCCTATGGAATGACGAAACTATGATTTGTAGCTAAAAAGAAAATTGTGAGTTAAAAATTATTATTTTAAGCAATAACTTTTACTCACAGTAGAGTCGGTAAAGGATTTGAATTGTTACTTAAGTGCCGCCTAATAGATTTACGGTCTAATTCATAAAAAATATTTGAGGTTTATTACAAATTTCCCATAGAAATATGTCAAATAAGCGCTTAATAAACCTGAATTATTTTTTATGAATAAGGCAGTTAACATTTTGTACTTTCCTCTCTTCATCGGAAAATAATTCCATTGAACTAATTTTTATAAGTAATTTTTTTACATATATTTTAAACTATCTTTCACCCGCGGCTCCGCTCGCATTGATCTGTTTAAAACATATATAAGAACGGGTTTGAAACTGGTTAAACAATCAAACCCGAAATAAAAATTGCCCTAACCAGCCCAAAAATGTGTTTTCGGAAAAAATTCGTAACAAATAGAAAAAACCGGTTCCTAATCGGATAAAATATCCTATATATAGTTTCCGTTGGTGAAAGAATTTTCTAAATCAATTTAGCGGTTTGGGCGTGAAAGCGTAGCAAACAAAGAAATAAACCAACAAACCAACTATCTTTCACATTTATAATATTAGTAAGGACATTTTTAAGCCAATCTGCCATAATCACATTTTCGATAGCTTTTTGGCAACTGAATAAAGTTGCCATGCATAACATGAATTTTGATTTCTGCTGTGTTGCCAGTTGACATCGCAATCGAAGTTCGGTTGCTATCCATAATCGACATTATCTAGAGTAAAAAGTCAATTACAGTCCCAAGCAAATTCCTTTTTAATAACTATTCTTTGGAAGTGAAGTAATTTTGAAGAATTTTGAAATTCATTCCTATCTTGTCTGCGGAAAACACCCAGGGGGTCTATGACGGGAATCGAACCCACCACCCTTGAACTGCCAGGCTAGCATCGCTAACACTCAGCCACAGAGGCACAATTTTTTTAATCGTTGTAAAATAGGTTTTTGTTTGTCTCTATCTTAGTCGAAGTTTTATTTGAAAAGTGACTGCTTTTTTTATTAAAGAAAATGCGGTCAACTCGAATTGACCATAACATTCAGGTTAGGTAATAAAATGTCAAACTTTTGGCAATCGTTAATCTACTGTCGTTAAACTTATACTCATTTTAATATGAAGCAAATGAGAATGCTATCTATTATTCATGACTACACCTAGAGTGTATCTTTTTGTTTGAACTTTCAGAAATTGTTTATATGGCTTTTCAATAATTCAAAAATATGCAATTACTAATGTTGCCGTGCCATAACGCCCAAAGCAATAATGTCCATCAAAAATTAGAAATAAAATCAAAAGGTCTAGATATGATCTGATGATTAGATATGCATATGTGTGAACAATGCATCAGAAAAAAATCAAATCTATGTACTATTTGTCACTCGAGTAAAGCATTAAATTTTCGTATTTATTCCACTATACTCCTTATATTTATTATTATTATGCTGTACTTAAGCAGTGACTACTGTAAATTCCAATATCCACATAAAGCAAGTAGAGACAAAAGGTGTATTTTACAAATCAAACATTTGCTCACATTCAGTTTTATAGGAACTGTGCTGGCATAAAGTTCAACGAAAATTCGCACAGAATTTAAAAATAGCACAACAATAATAATAATAATAATAAAGCAAACAAATAAAGCTTTTAATCAAATGTTGTGGTTAAACTTCTTTTTATTTTTGCTAAATTTTTGTGTGTGTTTAGCGGTGAAGATTGTCAATAACAAATATGTTAAAAATGATCCCATGAAGACCAGCGGTTTATTGTATCCCTTTGAATCGGAATCGCGTGAAACGCGCTCATTGGATGGCATGTGGAGATTTTTGAAATCGAAAGCTAATGAATCCTTTTCAGTGGAGGATTGGTATAAAACCGATTTGGATAAAGTAAGTTCTTCTTTTTTGATTGTGATGACCGCCTAAACCACTTACATGGACAGACTTATTTTAAAAATTATTTGTGGACACAAAAGAATTTGAAATGACGTGTTTCTAAACCGGTTGGATTTTATTTCATTTTTGTTAATACTTCTTTGAGAAGTTTGTAATAAATTACTAAAAACAATTAAATTGATGTGCTGAGATTATATGAGATTTCAGTTAAAACTATTACAACAATTAAATCCAATATAATACAAAAACTATTAATGATACATAATTAAGGAAAGGTAGCAATTTAAAAAAATTATAATAATGCAAAAAACAACATGGCCTTCATTGCCTCCAATATGTCAGAAATAGAAACGAGGTAAATTTATTTAAATAATAAATATGAGATGGTTGACCTTGCTGACCATCCCTCGAACTTCTCGCTCACTCCAAACCCAAAGCGCTGGCAATTCATAGGTATTTGGAGTTATTAAAAAAATATTAAACATGTTCCACAACGATATCTCTCAAACCATTTAAACAATAAAGATCAAATTTGCAATATTTGCCCCAGTTTTTCAAAGCTTTTGGACTTAGGTTTTCAGTGCGTCGGTCGTGACATCGATTCACATCAAAGATTAATGGTTTATTTCACTACAAAGGGTGAAGTAATTTGTAATTCTGTTTGTAACATTTAATTAATAACTAAAAAATAATTCAGTAAAAAGATTGTACAATCAACTCTTGAGAGATTTTTTTTTATATCGCCTTTGAGTTGTACTCGTATGTATATTTAAAATTTTTCTGTAATACTAGCTATTTTGAGCTGTGACGTTTTTCAAGTAAATCAAAATGATCTTAAAACTATAAGTGGTTTAAAGTCACCGTAATTTGTCGTAGTTTATCGTATCGTATTGCTAAGCTGATTAGTTACGGGAAAGAGAGAGACGAGGGGAACAGAAACGTTTCTTTTCCCCTCGTCTCTCTATCCTAACAAACTAATCAGCTTAGCAATAAGACTTGCATAGTGTAAACTAGGACTTTCCAAAAGTCCTACTCTCATAAATAAATGTCAATATTTATAAGTTTTGGCATGTGTCTTATATCAGATAACTACATTATCTTCAATTCAATTGTAAGATTAAAGTAAATTATCTTCAAATATTCAACTCTCTTAAAATATAAGATATACTCATGTATGTATCAATGTCATACAAAATTAAATTTGGCTTTCTTAAATAAATTATTAATTAAAGACTTACGAAATATTCTACCCTTCTGAATAAATTTGTATCAGTGATATGACGTGTCTTGGCATTGGAAAACAATTGTAGCATTTGATACTCAACGACACGACATGCATGATGCGGTCGAGTTGTTTACTTAACAAATGAAAGTATCATACTATTTTGTTGTATGATCTTTAAATAGAATGTTTATGCTGTGTTCTTACTTATCGCAAACGAATAAAAAGGACTCTGATTTAGTACTTTCTTTAAATTCAATCCCTGGCATCACTAGGGTGATCGATTATTCGACTTTTTCTAGAAATCGGTTTTCGAATAGTTCGAATATTTGAAATTATGAAACACCCGGTTTCGGTTTTTAAATTTCAGGAAAACCCGGTCAACCGGTTTTTTTAAGCAAGAAAAATATTATACAATAGTTTTGATTTTAAATTGCTTTATTAAAAAAAATATTTAACAATTCTTGTAAATACGATAAAACAATACAAAAATTAAAGATAAAACATAAAAATTAACTTCATATACATACTTATGTATAGTACATAATATAATATATATACATATGAATGTATGGACAAGGTGGATATTTACCTCTATATAAAATATGAAGCAAAATGTCAACAAAACTAAAAAATACTTTTTGCAAATGGATTTTGACATCCATTGCACACCATAAGGCTAATTTAATTCGCCTCCGCTAACACCTCATAAAATAATTTTGCTTTAATTTCATGTTTCAGTAAGTGTTGCCATGGTCAAAAAACGCTTAGAACTTTTACACTTAAAAAAATCAACAGAACACGTTGGTCTAAGTTTAGACATAATAAAAACTAATTTTATTGCAAAATATACAAATAGAAAAGTATTCGACTCAGCTGGTTTTTAAATTGTAAAAAAAACCGTACTATTCGACATTCAAAAAATCAACAATTTGAAAAAACCGACAGCCGTATTGTTAAAAAACCGTGTTTTCAAGCCGGTTTAAAAACCAAGTCGATCATCCTAGTATACACACAGGAAAAAATTATTGGCGCAGCTAGAAAATTTTCGGGTGAGGCGGCATTATGACTTGTGATTTTCATGTGTACTCGTAATATTAAAATACATTACATTACGCGCAATTTTTAATAATTCAATAATAATATAATAATAATGTAAGTTGTAATAATGGCCCTTATTTTTTTAATCTAATATGGGAACAAACGTTTTTGAAAAATTGAGATTGTTTGGTAGTCAATTTGATACCAGCCGTTGACAATTCTCAGAATTTTTTTCCTCTGTGTACAAGCTATTAGAAAAACAGTTACACAATATTGTATTGCTACATTGTAAATATACTTTTAGAAAGTGAGACTAACATGCTTAATAATTTTATTTCAGGTAGGTGACACTATTGGCATGCCTGTACCCGCCAGCTATAATGATTTAACAGTCGATGAGGCATTGAGAGACCATGTAGGAGGAGTTTGGTACGAAAGAAAATTTTTTGTATCGCACGATTGGTCAATGGATAAGCGAGTTTGGTTGAGATTCGGTAGTGTACATTATTCGGCGACAGTGGTAAGTTTTAGTAGCAATTAGAAGAAGAAAATTAACTAAACTTTAACGGCCGTATTCATAAAAACTAATTCTGTTTTATAAAGGCCTTATCATAAAGTAATAAGGCTTAAGAAGCTAACGAAGGTTTATGGAATCTATATCGCATCTTAAATCAAAATTAGTCACAACTCAAAACTTATCAAAATCTTTAGTTTTTGAACCTGCTTGCTGAATTCGAAAGTCTAACGAACTTAAAAATTTATTTTATACGACTTTTTTAATTTTCCGTCTCTTAATTAGAAGAAAGACACTGCTGTTGTCAATAGGCAACTGTCAGTTGACACCTGTCTTTTAGTTTGTGTTTGACAGCCATTGATCTTCTTCATTAAGCATTGTTTTGCCGAAATACCCATCACTCAAACCAAGACTCTTCACCATCGATTTCAATGGTAAAAGAGTGGTTTACGGCATGAAAAATGCCGAACGTTTTACATGCCCAGTTGAGGTCTCTATAACCGAAACAATAAAAAAAAATTCACATTACTATGTTAGGAGATTGAAAGCGAGAGGTATTGTGGAAGCCATAGGTATCTCACATGGTTTCAATTTTCAATGAACACTTGGTCATGAGAAAACTTTTCGCAAGATGAGTGCCTCGTTTTCTCACAATCGCAATGGTGTGACAACTTCACAGAAGTGTTTGACGTTGTTCAACCGCACAAACCGTGGACGAAACCTGGTGGTGGTTAGAAATACTAAATAGCAGTCGAAACAGTAGGTTTCAAGAGGTGAATTTCAAGATTTGTCCGTCGACCAATTAAGACATGGGTACTGTTCTTCCGGATGCAGGCGGCATAATCCACATTGACTTCCTTCAAAAGGTTAAAAAATCCACTCATTATAACGATTTCATGAGGATTTAAAAAAAAGACCGCATTTGGCTAAGAAAAAAGTTATTTCAGACCAGGACGTTGCAAGGTTGCCAACATGTGCATGGGAAAAATCCATGAATTTCTTCCTCATACGCCCTATTCTCTTAATTTAGCTCCGAGTGACTATTTCTTGTTCCCAAACCTGAAGAAATGTCTTGAAGAAAGAGATTTGACCTCAACGATAAAATCATTTCACAAACAAAAGTTCGACAAAGTGTATAGAGCTCAAAGGAGACTACGTTAAAAAATTAAAATGTTTTTTTTTATCCAAAAAACCTGTGTTTCATTCAACAAGCCACAGAGTTCTCAAGATTTTGTTTTTTTGAGTTGTGAATGTTTTTAATTTGGTTCGTGATATACATATGTACATATTTGTTAAGTTACACAATAAAAGCTTTCAGAACAAAACTAAGCTTACAATTAAATTTGATGTTTAAGGGGATGTTGAAGCAGACTACTATTGTTCTGAATTATTTTCTGTCTGAATTGATTAACTCAATTCGAATACACAAAAAATCTTTTTTTCTTCTTCAATTTTTCAGTGGTTAAACGGAATTGAAATTACGAGTCACTCAATTGGCCATTTGCCTTTTGAAGTGGAAATAAGTCAACATGTCAAATATGGAGCTGAAAATCGTTTAACAGTTTTATGCAACAATACGCTGACCCGCTCGACCATACCGCAAGGAGAAGTGGTCAGAGCATTAACTGATTCGGGCAATAAAACCTTTCAAATCTATACCTTTGATTTTTTCAACTACGCTGGCATACATCGTTCGGTTGTTTTGTATACGACTCCCAAGATTTACATAAAAGATATAATGCTAATGACAGATGTCAAATTAAGCGAACCAGATATTTACGAAATGGAATTATTTATGGGTCTGGTCAATTACACAATTGCCATTTCCGGTTATGAAAACAATGAAGTTGTTGAAGACGCCTTATCGTCGGACAGTTTTATGTCTGGTTTATATTATTTGCATTTGCAATTGCGTGATAAGGCCGGCGATATTGTGGTTAAACAAAAATGCAAGGAAATGCCATTTAATGGTACTCTTGTAGTGGAAGATGTTAATCTGTGGTGGCCTTATCTTATGCATCCGGATTATGGTTATTTGTACACTTTGGAAGTTTATTTACACTCAGCTGATGATAATTCACTTCTTGATGTTTATCGCATGAAAATCGGCATTCGCAAAATCGAATGGGATAATTCGAGTTTACGTTTGAATGGTCAGGAAGTCTACTTACATGGCTTTGGAAGGCATGAAGATTCCGATGTAAGCTGCATTAGCATTTTATATCGAATTTGTAATAATATGTTGTTATTTAATTTTCAGTTGCGTGGTAAAGGTTTAGATTTTGCCTTGTTGACGAGAGATTTTAACTTAATTAAATGGATTGGGGCCAATACATATCGTACTTCACATTATCCCTATTCGGAAGAATCTATGCAATTCGCCGATGAAAATGGCATTATGATTATTGATGAATGTTCGAGTGTGAATACGGAGTAAGTTTGAAAAAAGTTAAATTTCACTTTATTTTCTCGTCAAGACTATATTTCACGGCATTCTATATCGAGTAAACTATCGTATCGAATATTATTTCGATACTTGTCGAGTAAGATGGAATCGTAAGTTTTATTAAACTCTATAATCACCCTTATCGGGAATAAAAGGCGAACATTTTGTTCACGTGAAACATTTCCCGTGAACAAAAAAAAATGGTGAACAAAATTAGAAAATAGTATAATGACACAACAACAACGCAAACATTGGCGATCACAATTTTAGAGAAAGGGAGCACTTTTCACGTGAACTTTTATATTTTATATTCATGAATATTATATTTTTCAAATATAAAGAAAGAATTTTTGGCCTTTTTTATATTTTTGCCGCTAAAAATTAAAGGTTTTATTCATAAAAAATATTTTTGATTTATAAAAGGTTTATAAAACAGACTTCTTTAAAATTTTTCTTGTTATAAACGGCAGTAAGTTATTCTGTGTATAATAGGCGCTGATGTATCGACTGACAGCTCGAGAGATTTTAATTGTTCAATTACTTGATATCGAATGCTATCATCTCAAATTACGATACTTCTCATACGATCTTGAATGCAGTGATTAGACTACACGCCAATGGAGTAACATTGAGTTTTTGAAGTTTGAATTGTGCCTTGTGCCCCTTTGATTCGCTCGCTTTTTGTTACCAATGCCAATCTTAGTGTCGTGAGCCATTTTAAGTTGAGGCCAAAATTATTTAGTTATTTAATTTTTTATTTATTTTATTTGCAATAAAATATAGTTTTGTTAAAATATTTTAATGTTTCGAAAATTGTACATTTCATTTTAGTGATTTTGGTGCAGAGCTAATGTACAATCATAAGTCTGCTTTGGAACAACTAATACATCGCGATAGAAATCATCCTAGTGTCATAATGTGGTCTATAGCTAATGAGCCCAGAACTTCCAAAAATCAATCCGAACCATATTTCAGGTAAAAAAGTACAGTTGAAACCAAACCAAACTTCTGTTATCTTTCCCCTTTATTGTTTGTTAAATTCTTAGAGAAATCGTAAGATTTACTAAAACCTTGGATAGTTCAAGACCACTGACGGCTGCTATTAATGTAGAAATTGATAAAGACAAATTGGTAAGCATGACTTTGTAGCTAAAGAAGTTACAAAATTATACATATTAATCTGATCTGTTTTAAGGCCCAATTTTTGGACATCATAAGTTTTAATCGCTACAATGGCTGGTATCGTAATACAGGGCATTTGGATATGATTACATACGCTGTTAAAGATGAAGCAATCAGTTGGTGGCAAAAGTACAGTCGCCCAATTATAATGTCGGAGTATGGCGCTGATACCATGGAAGGTTTACATTCGGTAAGTACATATAAATACAAAAATTCTTAGAAGGGTATTTATTTTTTTTAGTAAAATTTATAGTTACCAGAGTATCTTTGGTCCGAAGACTATCAAATTATATTGCTGGGTAAACATTTTAAAGCTTTCGATTATTTGAGAGCAGAAAAATGGTTTATTGGTGAATTTGTTTGGAATTTCGCCGACTTTAAAACTGAACAAAGTATGTCCGAAACATAAACGCATTATATTTATGTATATTATAATCCAAAACCCATTTATTTATTTACTGCAGCAATAACACGTGTGGGAGGCAACAAAAAAGGCATATTCACGCGTAATCGCCAGCCAAAAACAGCAGCTCATCTATTGAGAAAACGTTACTTTAGTTTATGCAATGATCTGTTTGAATGTGAGACACCAACAGATTTAATTTTTTGAAAAACAAAAAAAAAATATATATATTGAGGCATTATAAGTATGTGGAATAAATCTAAGGTGCTTGCCTCAAATACTTCAGTATTAAATATAGACAAATAAAAGTACTTCTTACTTTTTCTTAAAGATTTTAATCGCCAATGCTTCACATTAACATTTTTTTCGTTTAATTATCGTATTTACACCCTGTTTCCACAAGTCAGGCAGTCTACTCGTATTTGTATGAAAAGTACTCATAAAAAATGAGTGCTTTTCATATAAATTTTCTACTCAAGTCAATCGTTCGGTTTGTAGAATTTGTTGAGTAGTTTATGTCGCTGACAAACAGAATAAATAAAAGGGGACTCAGGACCAAATCTTTACTATTAGGCGTAAAAATTCTCAGCTTACATTGTCCAATTTACCAACTTGCCACTTCTCATTGTATAAGGCAAAGCACATTTTAAAGAAGATTCTAAAGGTATAGTTTCCAAATTAAATTAAAAAAAAATCATATATAAATCACTGAAATAATTGATTGGATGAATCTTTCAAATTTCTAAAAAATTTATATGAAAAGCACTCAATTCTTTGAGTGATTTCTATATAAATTTTTTAGACAAGCCGACTGATTGAGATATGGAAACTACGCTCGATATACATTTTCTAAATAACTTGACCTCTGTTAAATCGAAACGACACGTAAAAATCTTTCACCAGACGGTCAACTTGAGTATAACATTTATATAGAAAGCATAAAGAAGAAAGCATATATATACATTAATAGACAGACGAAAATTTTTACTTGTCTTCTATAAACTGGCAGTTAAGTTAATATAACAATTTTGTACTGAGTTAATGTGCAGTTTCTACAAGTCAAGCAGGCGATTTGTATAGAAAAGTTGTATGCAAATCACTAAAAAAAATTAGTGCTTTCCATATAAATTTTATACTCAAGTCGACCTTCTGGGTTGTAGAAACGGGGTAAGAATTTTACGTGTCGTTTCTACATTACAGAGGTCAAGTTATCTAGAAACCAAATTTTATTTTCTTTTTAATATAAATACACAGACGAGAATTTTTACTTGTCTTCTATACGCTAGCAGAAAAGTATGTATCAAGCGTTATAAGGATGGGTAACCAATTTGTATGCGATAAGTCATATTAAGAACCTAAGATGTAACATGTGTAATAAGTCCCCTTTACGAAGTGCGTCTCGTACAAATTAATCAGAAATTATTTTAAAATCGAGTAGTTCTACTGGAAATATGAAAATGGGTCTAACCTCACCCGGATAATTGACAAATGTTATATAATTTATAGACTATCACTCTCGTTTATTGGTTCTATAATTTTTAAACACACGTCAGCAAATTCTGTAAATAATGGCTCATGCATTGCCGCTCTTATCGCTTTCCATGCACTTGGTGCTGTATCGATTTCCTGCAATAAGTTCCTCAGATGTGGATTATAGAGCAGTTTCTTCAGATCATCGCTTAGACCTTTAAATATATAAAGAAAAAAACAACAAGTTTAAAATTAACAATAGTTTTTAAATATTTTTTTTAAAATACTTTATGAGAAATCTAACACGTGAACCCTATTTTTACAATCCAGACGGGAGTTATGCCATGATTTTTTAGTATTTCGTTCATAACTTTTTAGTTTGTTGTTGGATTTTAAATAAGAAGCCAGCCGCTATAGGCATCCCATTGTGTTTAGATGCAATTATTTTGTATTTTTGACATGTACCCTACATTCAGCAATGTCCTAAATTGTGAATTTTCAAAGTACTTTTTGTGTTTAAGCGCCTAAAAAAAATTGTGACGATAGATTTTCAAAATTTCAACTATAACGTTGAATTATGTGAATAGTTTTAAGTATTTTGACTAAAATTTAACAGAGCCTTTTCAAAATTGCACATATTTTTTGAAAAAAGTAAAAATTTTGGGAAAAATATAGTCTTGTACGAGTCTCTTTACTGCGGCTGAAAAAATTATTCCAATATTTTAACTGATCTCGAGATATTCCGATTGTACGGTGCAATTTGAAAGAATATATGGAATGAGCTTAAGTTCTTTTCTTGCGACATATTTTTTTTACCAACAACAATTATTTACGATCGTAAATAATCGATTTCGTAAAAAAAAACAATGTTCAAAAAATATGTCCCTTAAGCTTTTTTGGTGGTTATGGGTCCAGGTTTTCGGACTTTTAATTTTTTTAAAAGCTATTGGAACATTGTACTGATGGGTTATACTATTGGAATCAACGTTTAAGTTCGCTTCGTAAAGACTGTGGCAAATCTCGAGCAGAATTGTCTTCCTCGTCAGCATTTTCAAAAACTTCTAACCGCGGAGAAGAAACTTCTCGAATTGGAGATTTTAATTTTTTTTGCGCATCCCGTTTTTAGAATTAGAGATATTTTTTATTTTTTCATTATTTTTCTTTTAAAAGTTCTTTCGCAGCTCACGTTTAATTATTTTTTTTTTAGATTTTACAATAATTTAAAGCTTTAAAGCTTTTTTTACGCGTCTATTTCTTTAACCTTTCTCAGCATAAGAAACAGCGCTTTTTCTAAATCACTTGGTTGACAACTCTGGTTTTTGCTCATAGTCTTATTTGCAAAGTTAATTTAATACAGTTATTAAAAAATTATAAATTTAGTGTCGCATATTTTAATTATAAAAATAGTGTCTCATAATATTTTTTTTATGTTTATTTCTTTTATTAAATTTTTAATACAGTTTGAAATCTTTAAATAATTTATTGAATGGATTTTCAAGAGTGAAATTGTAATTTTGAAATCAGTGTTTAATTACAGCAGTGCACGTGATTTTAAGTGTAGTTCAAGTTCAAAAGATGATTGGATATGTTCTGTATTCCACGTAAAATTAAAATGTGCGGAATTGCAATAGAAATTGTTTGGAAATATGTATTTGTAACAACAATGCCCAGATAACTTTATACTGATAGGAATAGGTAGGAACGCATTAAGAACGTGTTTTAAGGAATACGAAGCCATCAAAATATGTGCACATCACGGAGGATATTTTTACACATTATGTACTTTACTATGAATTAATTGCATTAATTGCAATGTAGTTTAGTAAGAAACTTTTCAAAATATGAACTGATGTAAGCAACATTAAAATAATAAGCAGCACTACAATGCCAAAAAGGAATCATCCAGAATATACTTGAATGCTTGCGAAGACCGCTTAGCCACGTAAACCAAAAATGTAAGTAAAATAATTGAGATGTAATCATACCGAAGGTTTTTATTTATTATCTCTATGCAATCATAAAACGAAGTTTGTAATCATTGTTGAAACTGATATAAGTAATACAATTTGGAACAAATCTTGTTTAGTGAAGCAGCTCCAAATGAAAAAAATAACTTAACTAATAGAAAATAGAATTATAAGAAAACCCCGTTTTACACCAAAATCCTCTTAAAAACATATTTACGAAGTTACATATCTCGAAAGTTTTAGATGTCTTTTCGCATTTTCTTGGTAAATCTTTGATTTAGTTCCTATAACAATATGGGTGTCATTTGAAAGCTTATCGAAATTATTAGGTGACAAACATATTTTGAAAGAAAATTTTAATGTAGCAGATGACGGCGAATTAGAAGAAGTGTCAGTGAATATGTAAATCTGATTAGTTTTTATTTCAGTTGTCATAATTAATAATAAATAACGACAACAGTTAAATACACAACGTTTTCATAATTACTAAAGCTTTCCTGCAAATCAACAGAATTCTTTGATCGTCGGTATAGCTGTCTTTGGCCGTTCATAAGGATTTTCTGCTTTATGATGTTTCCCGTGTGCAAAATTTTTAAATTCAATTTGGTTATTTATTTCTTTGAAACAAAAGTATCACTCGGAAAGTAAAGCTAGATACATACATACATACCTTTGATAAAAAAATATAAAAAATAAAACTTATTTTTCAAAGAAAATACTAAAATGCATCCAAAGCTTTGGAGGTCTGTAACACCGTAAAAATGCATTTATGAGGATTTTTGTACAAAACAGTTTTTTCTTAAAATTAAATTTTTTATAATTTAAGATATGTTTTTATATTTGGAGCTGCTTCACTAAACTAGATTTAAGCCGAAAAATCTGTCAACATCTCTTGAGAAAAAAGTTTAATTAATATAATTTAAAAAATTTAATCAAAAATTTTTTGAATATATTATCCTACATAACGAAAAAATTTTAATAAATCTAATTTAATTTTTTCTTGCGACAAAATAATGAATATTTATTCAGCTTTATACAACCTTCAGAAATAAAATAAATTGAAAAAAAAATACACTTTACATCCTTGTGCTTTATACGGCGTATTTCAATTTTAAAGAATACTGCTTTTGGCAGCATTAAATCGCCCTATTAATTTTTGTTAATTTATAAAATTCTCTTCTCCTGTAAACAACATGAAAAGTGCAGCTACGGCTTTATAGATTTTAGGTGACGATATGTAACTTTTTGGAGTGCCCTCAAATGCATTTTAATAATGAAGTGGCTAATGTATATATGAATGTGTCATTTAAATTTATGGCACAATTATATAATATGTTCGACTTACTTAATTCTTGAAGTTTATCCCGTGGGACGGTGTCTTCTGTTTTAAATGGTTCATGAACTGTGGGTTCATTGTCATTAGGATACACTTTGTCATCTGCATGCTCAGTATTTTCTTTAAGCTTTTCCATACATTGCGGCGATTGTTGATGTTGCTTATAGCATTCCAGGGAACAACTAAGATTAAAAATTTAGTAATTTAGGCTGATGTAAAACAAGTCTTAAAAGGTAATAATATCGGGAATACAAGGCAACATTTTGTCCGCGTGAAATATTTCCCATGGACAAAAAATGGTGAAAAAATTTAGAAAATAGTATATTGACACAAAAACAACGCAAACATTGGCGATCAAAATATTAAGGAAAGGGAACACATTTCACGTGAACTTTTATTCCCAATAAGGGTGGTGATGTTACTTACTACGCTTCCAAGCACTTGGGACATTTGTATTTATTGGTGATTTCTGTACAAACGATACATTCCATATTCAAATTATTAACTATGATTCCAATAGTTACGTCTGTGCAGTTAAACTTATCCAAACTTATTATAAATATAAATTAGCTGATTTGTATGGCTGTTCCCTACACAAAGTAAAGTTCAATAGTTTAAATAAAATTAAGAATATACATAATTTTTTCACGTGTTTACAAATTCCTTTATTTTCTTACATTTGTTTTGCTACTTCATTCTAAGCATTAGTAGAGCTGCCATATGATGCATTAACTTTAACTTTCGTGGTGATGCCACAAGTATTAGTCAAGCATTCGAAGTGCTGCCGTATTATGTTTAGTAGCTTTACTGGTGATGCCACAAGTATTCTGGTTGATTTGTAGTACGTACTGAAACCATTTAGTGCTACCACAGCAAACCAACCATACGTACTAGCTGCTCAACGTACAGTACAAACAATAGCAAAGCCAGTTGTTCATACAAATTAGTTCCAATATTGGGTAGCAAAGACTATTGTGAATCAATTTTTAAAAGGCAAGCGGCTCTTGAACGTGATAGTTGTATTCAAATTAAAAATTATCACATAAATCGAGGTTTTTTTAAAGCAGCCTTTATAATTATTTTATACATGTATGCTTATGGATAAGTCTTAAATGTTTTTACTTTTCTAGACACAACAATATTGCTTACAGCCAAAAAAATTTTAGACAAGTTATGTTATGACGTAAAGTCTGCTGGCTTACTCTGTAATTCGAAACGAAAGCAAATGATTTCAAATTATTATGCTAATAACATAGAAATTTCAAAGCATTTGCTTTCGTTTCGAATTACAGAGTAGACCTCCTGGTAGGGGAATTAACTAATTTTGCAAAAAAAAAAATTTCATGTCGGTTAGTTAAAAGGGAGCCGATGTGTCGCTCATTTACTTCAATATTGTCATAACTCAAAAAATGAGTTTTTTGAGTTAATAATGCAGAGTAATGCGGCATTTTGTATTTTATCTTGTGTAAAAATTTCATATAAATAGCTTGTATAGCATCACCTCCAGAGAGAAGAATCTTTTTTCATTTCTTCATTGAGTTGTATTGCAAATTGAAAACTTAAAACGCGTTCTCTGCAAAACTGCTTTTTTTTGAGTTGTGACACTATTGAAGTAAATGAGCGATGTATCTATGTCGTTCTATAACTTTTTATTTAATTATGTAATTCTATTTCCTTTCGGCAGATTTTGTAAAAAAATTTGGTTTCTGAACGTTTCAAATTTGTATGAAAAATAACGAAAATTCGTTTCAAAAATATTTTTTTCATGCAAATTTCGAAACGAAAAAATCGTTTGTATTTAAAAAAATCTACCTTTATATTTCCAAAAGGTTTTTCAATGTTAACTCAAGGGTAGATTTTGTAAATACAAACGATTTTCTCGTTTTGAAATTTGCATTGAAAAAATATTTTTCGAATCGAATTTTCGTTATTTTCCATACAAATTTAAAACGTTTAGAAATTAAATTTTTTACAAAATCTGCCTATCAGTTTCTAAATTGATAAAATTAGTTTTTAAGTTCAATAATTCAGTTGTTAAGTAATAATAAGTCCGATTTATATAATGTTGGACTGAGATATAAGTGTGTCTGAACAGTGTTTGGTCAGATGTTTATGAATATTTTTTTTTTATAATTTTTGTTTAATTTAAAAGAGCAGTAAATACCATTTTAATTTTTATTTATTTTTCTTAAAATCGTTAACTTAAAATTTAAGTGGGGAAAAATTAATAAATCACAGTGTTGGTATTATTTAGCTTTTATAGAAGAAAACAACTCAATAAAAAGACAAACGAAATGAAAATAAAAACTAAATAATTTGGAAATGATTTACAACTTTACAAGAGTAAAGCGTAAAGTGAAACATAAATCTAAGGCCACATGATAGAAAAAAATGTAGTTTTAATTTTTGCGAGTATTTAGTTGTTTAAGCCGAATATGCAATACGCTTACATCACTGTTGTTTACTACCTTTTCTTTTTTTTTCTTCTTAAATATTTGGCACATTTTCATTAAATAGTTTAGTGTATCATTTGCGACAACGTAATTATGCGTGAGGCAGTCAAAGCAGCAAGTTCGAAATCAGTATTAAAAACTCAAATGTTCAGTTTAATTTACTTTGAGAAAATTTGGTATATTATAAAAAGTCACTACTACCAAATGCTAAGAAATATAATTTCCTATATTCAAAAAATAGTTATTAACTGACCACGTACGATTTAATTGGCATGTAAGACCAATCCTCGTATGGCAATTGCATATACTAATGGAAATATTTCAAAAGCTAATTCTTTTAGTTTTTCAGTTTGTTTAGTAATAATATGTTCTAAATTGTGATTTTTTCTCTCTTGCTTTTCACAAGAAATAAATATTCATTGTATGAAAATTGTTAAGGGTGAGAATATATATCAAATTTTACACAAATATATTTAAATCTAGTATAGTCTATACACTCTCATATGCCCACATTTATGGTCATAAATTACAACTTGGTTGTGTAAGTAACAATGTGCTTAGAAAACAAGGAAAAAAATTTGGCAAAATGTGTTTAAAAAAAAAATGTGTTTAAAGGAAAATATAATAGACACACACACTCCACATTTGGCAGGTTGCATCATAAATTTTGAACTATTTTTGTACTTTTGCACAAACACACAAACAAACACTCATGCACATGAATGTATCGCAATTTCGTATTGTGTAGAAATTGTTTTAGATTCTAAAGAGTTTGAAAACAACATATTTGTGTGTGTGTGTGCGTAAGTGTTTGTGTTGCCTTTGCTGCAATATGGTTTTTTACCCATTAGATGTTTTATGCTGGCAACTCTGTCAAGGATTTATGACCAGTACTGCAACTGCAATTTTGCATCATTTCAATTGTGTTCGTTGTTCGTGTTAAGCTTTTTTTTAACACTCTTTTATCTTCTGTTACATTTTTAATTCATTACTTTTTTTTTTGGCTTGGTATTCTTAAGTCAAGTTTTGCCGCAACTTCGTGCAGTTTTCAGCCATCAAATGTGAGAAATAATTGCTGTAGCCAAAACTGATGGATGTTATTATGGTTGTCAAAATTTTCGCGTTGTAGATTTATCTTATACATCAACTTAATGCTTGCTGTTGCCACATTTTTTTTTGTCTTGGTTTTGTATTGTCTATGCTTTTTTTTCTTGCATTCGTATGATAAGAGATATCAGTTTTTGCTAATTGCAAGTTGAACAATTAAACGATTTGATGTGGTGAAATGTACGCTACAGTGAGCCACAAAAAAGTCGATCATAAATACGTTATACAGCATCTTTTGAGATCCTTTAGAGTGAAAGGCTTAGTTAAGCTGGTTTCATTTCAGAATCTTTTTTCATCGGCCCAAACTCTGTTACTTTTGCACTAAAGAAAATTTTTTTATAATTCCTTTTCTAATGGATCAATAACATCTTGATCTATACTTATGCAAATTTAGTTTCATTAGAATCAGTTTAGTGGTTGTTGATAAATTTAAGCTTAAAGTTTAACTTCAATTTTTTTTAACTTTGCATATAAATGCGCGCTTTTTATTATTATTTTTTTGTTAAAAGAGGCCTTATAATGAAAATTTAATCATCTTTATATAAACAACAAAGTAGGTTTTTGAAAATTTAATAATACTTAAACCTAGTTTTTTCAGTCATAAATATATTTTAGACTCTTGGATATACATATTTACGTAAGTATGTAAGACTTGTCCATACATAAACAACTGAACCGTTTTTACTAGATAAATATCTACAAGACACTAAGGGCCAATCCCACGACTTGTCGCACACTTACATTTGAAATAACAACAAAATATTAAAATTTATTTTTGTTTTGAATGTAAGTGTGCGACAAGTCGCACGTTGTCGACATTGTGGGATTGGCCCTAAATTAAAATAATTCTGCAAAAAAAAAAAAAATATCAATGCAAAGATCTTACAGAACATATTACAAAATCTCCACAGGTTTTGGAAAAAAATGTATGGAACCTTTCAAATAAAAAATATTTTGAAATGCTCTCATCGCAGTTATGGTTTTAAATGGTGGAGGTAAGGGAAGCGGCTTGGAGCTTATTTCCCCAGCGATTTTCGAAAAAAAAATCCTGGACCCAAACTACCGGCAAGCCGGCAAACAAATAAAAAAAAAAATCTTTTGAAAACTGGTTTAAAAAATTAAAAAGTTATGTGTGGGAGAGGGGGAATGAAAATTTCCCCATCGATTTTTGGAAAAAATTTTAGGACCATACTACGAGCAAATCATTTCAAAATCAATTTTTAAAATCGTTTGAAAAATAACAGAGTTGTGTATGAGGAAAAAAAATTCCCCCTCTGATTTCGAAAAAAAAATTATGGCATTCAACTTCAGACAACCCCTTTCAAACAAAAAAAAAAAAGAATTTTGCAAATTGCCTTACAAATGACAGAGTTATGCATAAGGGGAAAAACTTCTCCCTCTCAGATTTTCGAAAAAAAAAAATAAATACCAACTGCTGAACAACTCTTTCAAACAAACGGAGAATTTTGCAAATCGGTTCACAAGTGACAGAGTTATGCATAAGAGGAGAAAACTTCCCCCTTCAAAAAAAGAGGGGAAATCAATGTTGACCCAATCCTCTTATGCTCTTAAAGCATGTTGCGAGATCTACTTTAGAAAAATGGAACAACAATTTCCAGTAAAAAAAATGAAAGTCATACTGAAGGAACTAGATTTTCATAGCTTCCAAATAATCAATATTTTCAATTTGCCGATAATTAGCAGAAAAGCAAGTAGAAGTTTGTTATAGTCATACAAAACCTTTTAATTCTTCTATATCTTAAGAAAATATACTCACCATGATTTTAAAAAAATCGATTTCTTTAAAGAAATTTATGAACTAATTTTATTTACTTGAATTTACATGAAAACACTGAATTTACGTGAAAACACTGTTTCGCGCTTAAAATCGTATAAAAGCAATAATTTGTAAAAATGGGTAACTTTTTACCACTTTTCCTAGATGAAAATTTTATTATAGAACTACAAAAAGGATTTTTTCCTTAAAATCGCTTCCAATTCGGTGACTAGGCATCGAAAAAGAGAACTTCTTGCAATGACAATCTTATGTAAAAATCATTAGAAATTATTCTAATTTGCACCACTTCCGGATCGTAAACTCTACATTTTCCTGACTTCTTTGGAGTGTCCTTTTGTTTTATTGGGAATTGTTAATAAAAGCAGCAACAGCTTTCAGTGTAGTACATAATAAATTGTCATAACGACATCTCTATTCTTATTTGTTGCATATTTGTTATGGTGCAATAAATATGGAACATTTTGGTAAAATTTATAATAAACGTTTATTTGCTCTGTCAAGGCACATTATCTGTGTATTAGAAGGCACAAACACAAAGTGAACCAAATTTGTTTATTGTTCGTAAAAATACTGCATAATGACGAACTTTTATTTTGATTTACTTGCATAAACATTTCGAAATTATTTTCAGATAAATTGCAAAACAATAAAACAAAAAGAACTGGTATCAATAAACTTTTTACTGGTCAGTTAAAAACAAAAACGAGGAAATAAATTTAAATTTATTTTTGTGTTTGGCTCGGCTCGGCTTGAATTGTTTCATCAATCATTTTTAGTTGACACTTAATATTAAAAAACATAAAAATGTCTTATTTGCAATTTTTTGCCTGGATAGTTATGAATTTGTTTTGTCATTTCTAAATATATAAACATTTAAGAAATTTAAATGGGTTTGTGTCTCAAATAACTAAATGAGTTCGACCAAAGTTTAACTGGAAAGTAAATAATTGCTTAAGCTTAGTTTAGGAAGAGTGGTGCTATAACACACCTCCACTCGGAGGACCAGTTGGGTCCATTGATGCTTCAGCTTATAAATATATATATTTATTCCTTATAATCCTGCAACGAGAATTTTTATTTTGTAGTTCACTGATCTTTGATGGAAGAGTAATATGAGTGAATAGTTTTTCTGAAAAAAGCGTCCCTAAAACTTTGTTTTCGGATTTGTCTGCCCTTACTTCATCCATGTTGTGGATTACTCTTTCACTTTTAGTTATTATCCATATTTATGTTAATGTTTCGTCACATGTGGTAATTCTTCTAAATTCTCTTTAAATCATAAAATGCGAATTTTTGTATTTTTAACCGACATCAAAAATGGAGGAGGTTATCAATTCGTCTCTATTTGTTCTTTTTTTTGGCGGTGTTACTTCATAACTCGGTTCATATTAGATCGATTTTAAAGTTTTTTTTTTAGTTATCTGAGAAGGTATAGCTTCCCATTGGTCCCATTGCAAAAAAAATGGGCGGGACACGTCCACAAATATTTTTTAGTTGATTTTATGATATTCTACTTATTTCATTGCTGCAAAACCTAGCAAGCACCTTTGGTTCTTGTGATTACACAATTTTAAAGTTGAAAAAATGGGCGGGGCTACGCCCATTAAAATCTAATATTATATTTTACGTGGTTCTACTTAACCGATTTTTACGAAACTTAACACACACCTTGAGCTCAAAAAAAGACACAATCTTCCATTTGCAAAAATGGGCGGAGCCATGCCCATTAAAATTTAATATTTTAGTTTAAGTGGTTCTACACTGTGCTGATTTTTACAAAGCTTAACACACACCCTGAGCTCCAAAAAAACATAAAATCTTACATTTAAAAATGGGCGGAGGCACATCCATTAAAATTTCATTTTATATCCCGCAAATTTTTTCGAAAATGTTCTATCAGATCTTTGCATTGAAGTACATAGAAAAAATTCTTCTCCAATTTACAACTTTAATTGGAAAAAATATATAGGGTTTTTTTTTAGAGGTATAGGACTTCGAATTGAAATAAAACACAAGAAAATCGTTTTAATGTCCATCAATTTGGCTTTATTGGAAGGATAATTTTATGCCATTAACGTTTAAATATGATTTCGGGCATGTGGCCGCCGCGGCTGGCTCGAATAAAGCCAGTTCTACAGGTCCAATTTTCAACCACTTTTTCGAGCATATGGGGCCGTATGTTGGCAATAACGCCACGAATCTTGGCTTCCAAGTCCTCTAACGTTTCTGGTTTGTTGGCGTAGACGAGCGACTTCAGCGGATGCGTATTATCACATAGAGTAAACGTAGTGCGAAAACGATCCATGGTTAACCGAATTAATTGCTCTGTCGACCATAAAATGGACGGAGCTTGCGGTAAACTTCGCGAACTGAACCATTATTTTCGAAATAAATTTGCACGATTTGCAAGCGTTGTTCTTTTGTCAACCTGTTCATGATGAAATGGCAAACCAAACTAAATATTAATCACTTGACAGCTGACAAAATGGCCGCCAGTTAAAAAAGTGATGCCAACTTAAAGTTCTATACCTCAATAAAAAACACCCTTTACAAATAATCAAATAAAATAAATGTTAATTGAGTCAATTAAACTTTTGTTTAAAAATTTCATTGATTTGCAGTTTAATTAAAAATATAATTGAGTCAAATGGAGTGGAACGATGTTTTCTTAAGCAAAATAAACCCGAAAACAAAATTTACCAATTGAACATTAAAAGAACTAAATTTGTGAAAATCGACTTGGAAGCTTAAAAGTAAATCATGACTTAAGCATGATCACACAATCGGTTATTAAAAACATTCATGAACATAGTACATACATACATATGTATGTTTGTATATATGTATATAACACACATTATGCAACGTTATTGCTTTGCTTATGCACACCTATAAAAAACTGCCTGTCTATCGATTTAAGAAATATTATTTGTTATTAGCTTCCTTAAGAACCATAATCTCAGCCACTTGAAGCATATTTTATATTTTTATACAACTTATAATAGCAGCAACAACAAAGCAACAACAAAAAGTTGCTTTATTGCGTCCATAATAAACAATAAAAAGAATTTTGTGTGATTTATGATTTGGTAGTTTAGTCTAGTCCAGAGAAAAGTTAAAGATTTAAGTATCTGCCTTTCTCAAATTGTATATATTGGCAGTTATGATATTAGGTGTAACATAAACAAACAGAGATGTTCAGAAAATTAGTGTATATAAGAGTATGTATATCTACACAATAAAATGTTTTGGATTAATGTTCATACAAAGCCGGTGTATATATGTATGTACGAGTGTATAACAAATCTAAAAAAGAATTAAATTTATCCCAGCATAGTGTGAATATAAATGAATTTTGGTTTTACATATAAACTATTTCGGAATTAATTTTAACTCCTGTGCTCTGGGAAAGGCAGAGTTCTTGTGAGCGAAGCAAACTAGAGTGAAGATTCTACATTTCGTCGACGTTCGGGTGCTGCCTGATTTTTTAAGGCCGTGATATACTAGCCTACACGATCGTGCGATTTTTGGGAAAATACAGCCCTGGTATGATGGAGTCTATGAACATTTTCAAAAGACAAAAACAATTCATCAGATCATTGTTGTATTTTTTCGTAGATTGTGTAGGATAGTGAATCATGGCCTTTACTGAACCAGTGGGCTCAAATTTATCTAGTCGGTAGGCCGATTATTATCGATAGTTGAACAGAACTCTTTTTAATAAAACAATATCTTCACTTTTATGTCAAGCCATGACCGCGAAAAAAGCTTAAGCGCCAAGTTTTTAAAACTTGTTTTCTTTTTGAAAATTAAGTTATAACATTATAAGTGAAATTTATTTGCTGGTGGTTAAGCGATGTCTATATGCATTTCATTGTTGCTTTAACAAATCGTCAGTAGACTTCAACCACACATTTTGAACAGTCACAAACCTCTTATCTTATGCACAAACTTCCAAAAACTATTTGAGAATTCAAAATAAGCGCAGTAGGCTTAGAAACTTATATTTTATAACATTATGTCGCTTAAGCTCTTTTTTTGGCGGTTATGGCACGATGTGTTGTTAAAAGTTATTTTCATAGAGTGCATAAATGACACATAATTCGACACACATTCGACATTCCATACGGCCGTTATCAATTGCGGAATTCCTTATTGGAAGAAAAAAAATTTACATATCGCTCATTTATTCAAACAACGTCGTAATTCAGAAAAGTAGTTCGCCAGAAAACGGCTTTAAAGTTTTCAATTTACACTCAGCTAAATGGAGCAAGAATATTTTATTTGTCTCTCAAGAGTTCATTAAACAAGATATTTGTATAAAATTTTTACACAATATAAAGTACGATATGAGGATTAATTATGCATCACTAACTCAAATTCCATTTTTGAAGTTATGACGTTATTAACTCAAAGAATCCATAAATGAGCGATACGTAATTTGTGAGGCTCCAAATACTTTTATATTTGTTTTTATTTTCATGGGTGATCAAGCATAATTTGGAAGCTTGTAGGGTTAAATATTTTTGAGATTTTTTTTTAAATTTTTGGAAAAAGGTAAAATTTTTGCAAAAAAAAAATTACGAAAAATTCTAATGTAGGCTTTTTAAATGAGCAAATTCATTGTTAAAACTTATAGTTTTTTTACAGTGTTTAAAAAACTGTAATGATTTTCATTTCATTTGATTTTTCTTCTGCTTTCGCTTTTGAAAAATAGAACAGTTTCAGCCAAAGCAAAATCACAAAACGATTTATGACCAATTGCGCAGTACTTTCAGCAGTCGACGATTTCAAAAGTTTGAATTTAATTTGCTTTTGCTTTTGGTTAGTATCGCAAGTAAAATCAGAAGCAGTCTATGTACTTCTGGAAGTCGCAAACAGTCACAGTCGAAGAAGCAAAAACTCTTGCTTGTAGAAGTTTTAAGCAATCGCAGTAAAGTGGTTTTTGTTTTTGCCTTTTGTCTGATGTGCAAAAACAACAACAAAAATATGACAAATAAAATAGTTGACTGAGCCTGCAGAAAGCTTCTAAAAGCAAGAGCTTTTGCTTCTTCGACTGTGGTCTGTTTGGTACTTACAAAAGCATACGCAAATCAAATTCAAACTTTTCAAATCGTCGAATGTTGAAAGTACTGCGCAATTGTTCATAAATCTTTTGCTGCTTCTGCTTCGACTGTGACTGTTGTTGATTTTCACAAACACAAGCAAAAGCATTGGTCGATTTTAAACAGTTGGAAAAACCCAAAGCAGCGAAAAGTAAAAATTCTACGAATTTTTCTACTTCGACTTAAGTTTTTTAAACACTGGTTTTTGCACACAAAAATAAAGCTTGAACATTTTTATTTTAAATTGTTTCCGGCAAACTAGATTTTTCCTAATAAAAATTCGACTTGTGCGACCTTTAAATCTTTTCCCAAACTGAAAAAAATTCTCAAAAATACTTGAGCCCCAAAAATATTTTTTTTTATACATGCATGCATAGATACTTATGTATATATATATTTACATACATATGAGGTACGTACATATGTAATTTTTTTCACTTAATCGAAAAAATTGATCGAATGACAATTGTATTTGCATATATGCATACATATACGTACTTACGATACGAGTATGTATTGAAGCTGAAATTTTTTAATTACAAATTTCGGGTTAATCATACGAAAGGGTAAAAGACTTTTAATTTTGGTTCGCTTTGGTACAAGCGAAAAACTCCATTTGATTAAAAACTTTATTACTGCCATTAAAGTAATAACCTCGAGCATTACCTTAAACAAAAAAGTATGCATGTAGATATATTTTTTAACAACTTTATTTTATTTTATTTTATTTTATTTACAATATAATTTTAACAACTTAAGTAATAAAAAACTTCAAAGACAAAATTAAAGAGTCTCTATAAACATTTCTTTTTTTTTTGTTAAATATAAAACGTTCATACTCTCACACGAGCAAAAGAGATTTTGTATGAAACGAACTGCAATATGGCGTCCACCTTTTACCATCAATTTCGTAATTTAACGTGTTACATCATGTGCGATAATTGCTACAAATTGTATGACCGACTCGGGCTGGAACGACCTTAGCATACACAAATGAAATAAATAGAATGCAAAAATAAAATAAAAATAGCTTAATAAATAAAATATGTACATATTTATATATAAAAGAAAAGCCAATAACGAAAAATTGGAAACTATTGTACAAAAACAAACGAATGAAACATTTTTCCAATTCCTGTCAGGTGGAAAACAAGAAGTGTTTAACGGACTTTTCAGACTTTGATTTACCACACTTTATACACTGAACTCGTATTGTTTTATTTTTACATGTATTAAATACAATTGGCGTTTTGTTTCCTGTTAAATAAAAAAAAAATGGCGAAAATCGCATGGAAACCACCTTAACAAAGACAACAATGGCGGATATAAAAGTTAAAAACGTTTTACCAAAATGTTGGAAAATAGAGTTTAAAAAAAACGACCTGTAACAAAGAATAGTTTTTTTTGTCTTCTTTCATTTGCCACCATCCCACGAGGTGACCATACATGAAGTACAATAAATAAATTTTTATTTAAGTTTGCAACAATTTAAAAGTTGCATCCGCTTGAGCTTAACAATAATGTGACAAGTTATTATTCTCACAATAAAGTTAAAGTTACAGTAATTGACGGTGCAGAACGAATACTCAAAAAATTGCCCTTATTCCAGTTGCCGAAATCGACGTGAATTTAACACAATACTAAAAAATTTAATCTTTGTACCCGTTGTCGAAAACAACTGACTTCTAGTTAATTTTAATTATTGTTGTTCGAACTTCATTTGTTTCTATATTTATGATTTGATCAGACTAAAGTTCGTATCGCTTTGTAAACAAATTACATGTGATAATTATTCATGAACAAATAACACCAAAGTTAGTTGTAAATATTCTGACAAACACATAGTTGAACGGAACAACTAGGCCACTAAACCTTCATCATCAGCGTTCTTTTGTGTTTGGTCCACTGTGTGGGGTGTCAGTTGATGTAGATTTCTGCTTTATATACTCAGCCCTTATTGCAAATGGAATATGTGAATTGTTTTGATTCATCGTAATACAATTTGCTGAAAGCTTTTTTGTAATGAAAGCTCATTTTTACCATCTCTAAATTTACAACCGTCTTGCCATTGTCGTTTGTTCTTTAGTAACTATGAACATGACTTCTGTTGGCAGGTTTATGCCTTTTTCTACACCTTATGGAACGTAAATACATTATCAGTAGCACAAAATTGTACTGGAGAGCGAGTAAACAAGCAACAATTTTTAGGTACTCTGTAAAAGTGACGTCGATGTCGACAACTAGAATAAGGGTGATTATCTTCAGTGCCTTATCCAAATTATTTTTTACTTAATAATTTTAATTCCGTCGTTTGTGAAGGGCTTTATAGTAAAAAACACACTCTCTGAGTGTGTGCCCAAATACCTCATTTGTAAACTATTTTTTACAAATAATTTTCAAGTTGTTAAATTTCAATAATTTTGTTTATGCTCTTGCACACAAAAAAGGTAGAAAATAAAATTTCAACAAGCAAGCGGTGATACCACTATGTACAGACGATTGTAAGATCTTACAATATTGTCAGATCTGGCAATGTGTTGACAATGTACTGGCAATCAAAAATTGCCAGCAAAAGGTAGATTGTAATTTCACACGGTTGTATCAAATTTGTCAGAAAATCTTACAATTTATTGCCAGACGGTTGTATGACAATATATTCATCTTACAAAATCGTCAGTCGAAAAATTGTCAGTTCACACGGTTGTCATGTGCAAAAATTGTCAGATCTGTTGTTTTGCGTTGCCAGACTCAAAGCATTTATTAGAAATTGTTAAATATCAATCCCTTTTTGTTTTGTTAAATGTAAAAAGTGGAAATATAAATTATTATGAACCATAAAGAAGCAATTGAAATGATTTAGTCGGCATATATTTTTTTATTTATATTTTCTTTAAAATAAAGCGTATGCAGTGTTGCCCATAGAAATAATTCTCTTCCGATGACGCCATTGTCAGATGCATAAAGTTCGCACATCTGACAATATTAAAATGTCTGACAAATATCTGGCAATAATTTTACAATGTGTTCACACGATTGTAAGATGTCTGACAATTTGTTGTCAGCTGCTAGTCTTGCAATGAACTGACAATGCTTTTTCTGGCAACGATGTCAGACAAAAATTGCCAGTTCACACGGTTGTAAGAAATTTTTACCACATTTTACTAACAATATTGTAAGATCTGACAACCGTCTGTACCGTTTGTTCCCAAGCAATTTATGATTGAAGGAATTTTTTCTCCAGAAAATTGTTTTCCGTTAGAAATAAATTCTAAGGGAATATTCATCTTTGGGCTGATAATGAATATATATATTTTTTTTATTTTTCTAAAATGTGCAAAATACACAGATAAATTGCTTTATTAATTCAAACAAGTTTTAATTTTTACTGTGAATATTATGAATTTTAAAAATTTTCAAGTTAAATACCAGCTAACATTATTTTTTACCTGCTAAAAAAAGATTAAAGATTAAGGCATTTTTTATTCGTCCTACTGCTCAGCTGCAATGAATAAGTTCAAAGGATAACAATGAAATAAGAAAAAATAAAAAAAGTAGAACCCCTCTTTCCAATTTATTTAAATTGTATAAATCATGCTGTTGAAATAAAAAATACACACGGGTGAAAAACAAGTGTTATTATTATCACTCCAGCTAAACAAAAGGAAAAAAAGAATAAGCAAACTTTTGTAGGTTTTTCCTTTTTGCAAAAAACAAAAAAAACAAGAAGAAAAATAAAATAAAACTTCTAAAAACGAACATTTCACTACCGGAGTGAAGTCACGAAATGTGATATTTAAGTTAAATCTTACAAAAAGTTTTTATTTTCACTCGTATTTAAACTGCACAAAGGGAACAAAACTAACACCTTTTTTTCAGGACATTCATGAAGTTTTCCTGTGTTTTTTTTTCCATTTCATTTTAAATCACATGTTTGTTTTTCCAACATACTTATATTTTTATGCTTTTAATTTCTACATAGTATAAACACAAGTAAAAAAGAATAAATAAATATTTATTTATTTATTTATAAAGGTAAAAAGTAAATATTCATGTACGAGTATGAAAGCAAGTATGTCCACTGTGCCATTATTTAGTTTTATTATTATGCATGAACAAATGGAAGTGAGAAAAGAAAACTATTCATGTATGCATAGTTTTTTCTAGCCAAGTTATTACTGTTAGCACATATAAACTTTTAACTTAGTTTTTACTTGAAAAGAACCATTAACTTATCAGCGCTTATACCCATAGTGCAGTTCATAATCGCACCACCAACACCATAATTAAATAAAAATACGAATAACAACCATTTGATTGAGTTGATACAAAAAATGTTTTAAGTTTAAGTAATTACACTTTTCCAGCATCTAGTTATAGGTCCATTATGAACAACAACAAAATCTCAATTCATTTACCATTCAGCAGCCCAAAATTCTCGGCTGCCAATAGGTCAAAAATATCAATGACATGATTGTTGTTGACTGTCAATGCCATGACTCTCAACTAGAGATGGGCGCGTGTCGTATTTTTTTCGTGACACGAACACGCACGACTCAGCACGAAGTGTTCGTGACAGAAAATCTGTTTTCGTGCGTGTTCGTGTCGCATCGTGTTGAGCAAAATCGACACGATAAACACGAAACGATTTTTGGTGTTAAAATATGTATGCATGAATTTCCAGTAAAGAAAATATATAATATTTTGTATCGTCAAACACGTAAAACCATCAAATAGTTAATCAAATTTGTTGATAGTGTAGGGGTCTCTTAAGCTTAAAGTTCTGAAATTAAAGAAAGATATGTATCTATTGGAATATAAAAAAAAATGTTTTTTTTTTGCTATTCAATTTGATTTCGTGCGTGTTGTGCAGTTTCGTGTTTTGAAAAAATTTCGCGTGCATGTTTCGTACGTGTTGGAAAAATTCAACACGCGCCCATCTCTACTCTCAACCAACCCATAACTTTTTTTTTGATTTTATGATTTTTCTCGAAAAAATGAGCGTAGCCAAACCCATTAATATTTAATATATTTTACTTGCTTCTACGTAGACGTTCTTACAAAACTTGGCCCAAACACTGAGCTCTGAAGAAACACAATCTTGCATATAAAAAAGTGGTGGGTGAGAGGACCTTTCACGGACGTGAAGGTTGGTATTAAATTACCTGTACTTCTTTTTATTCGATTCCCACGAAACTTGACAATATAAAAATTATAAAATGGGCACTAAAAATTTAAAATTAAAAATTAAAAAAAATTAATATAATTTAATTTAAAATAAGAAATAAAAATTTAAAAATAATTTCAATTCAGTTAAATAAAATATTTGTATATGTATTACTTGTAAAGTTGGTGATAATAACAATGATAACTTAACGCACAAATAATTAAATGTGTAGTCTCCGACTCCCACATATAAAAATTAATTTAAAAAGTTTATTTGTTGCTGCTTTAGCAATTCTAGATGCATTTTGTTGCCGCTAAGCAACATTTCAGTAGACTTCAACAACAAATAACTTTTTTAAATTAGTATTAATTTTGATATTTGTTAAATAAAAATTAAAATATTGAAATATATATATATAAAAGTGTCTTATTGAACTTAAATTAAATTGCTTTTAAATTATTTTTGAAGTCGGTTATTTTTTTTTTTTAATTTTTATGTTAATTTAAATAATCATATAAGAGAGGTTACTGAACTGTTGCAAAGTATTTATTAATCAGTTGCACTTAATCAAACATTTACGTCGTCTAACCACACCTTAACTTGTTAAATAAAAATATAAAAAAGTTTAATAACGTACGTAGTTGCTTTTAATTAGTCTTGATTAAAGTAAGTCTTTTTTTTTGGGGAAAACTTTTAATAAACATACCAACGTATGTACGTACATCAGAATATCGTGCATTTAAAAAATGTATGAGAATTTTAACAATTCACATTCAACTGGCTGCACGTAATACTTTACTTGAAAATGTTATATGAAGCGTAATTAAATATTTCGTTTTATTTTTAGAAGTAAACTGTATTAATAATAAAACAAGTTGTTTTTTTTCCGTTTTTGCTTAAGCTTATTAAACTTAAGAAATCTAAACTGAATTAATGTACGAGTATTTAGAACATAATAACGCGTTTTTGTGTGAACACAGTTCTATTAAAGAATAAAGTTTTATTGGAAAATATTTTATTTATTTATTAATTGTTATAAATACAATTACAAATTATATAATGATGTCTATTCTGGAATACGCGTCGACTTGGTGAGGAGAGTTGCATGGAAAACAAAAACAAAGCAGTGTAAATGAAAAAAAATAATGGTTTTTGTTTCTCATTCAAAATTAACCGTTTATACTCGTAAAAGAAATTGAAACGCGTTGAAATTCTCACGTTTATTTCATTTTAGAAATGTATGGCAAACAAAAACAATTTTTGAAAATTTGTTTTTGTTTCAATGTAAAGGTGCACTTCTTCGCCGCGTTTTCCAAAATAGCCCCCAATAACTTATTTTGAAAAGCATATTAAAAAAGAACTTCAGCCGTTGTAGTAAAGCAGATCAGAGTCTTTTTTGGTGGGAATCGAACCCACGAATCCCACACTCTTCACTAGGCTACTGGGGCACCACTCAATGTGGAAAATATTGGGGGCTATTCTGGAAAACACGTCGAAGAAGTGAAACTTTACATTAAAACAAAAACAAATTTTCAAAAATTGTTTTTGTTTGACATACATTTCTAAAATGAAATAAACGTGAGAATTTCAACGCGTTTCTCTCTCTTTTAAAAACGGTTAATTTTGTATGAGAAACAAAAACAATTTTTTTACATTTACACAGTTTTGTTTTTGTTTTGCATGTAACTTTCACTTCTTCGACGCATTTTCCAGAATAGCCCCCATTATCTAATGGGTGTTTTTTTTAGAGGTATAGAACTTCGAATTGAAATAAAACACAAGAAAATCGTTTTAATGTCCATCAATTTGGCTTTATTGGAAGGATAAGGAAGGATGGCTCGAATAAAGCCAATTCTACAGGTCCATTTTTCAAGTTGATGGACAAAGCTCCAATTGCTGTGCACGGTGGCGAATCGATTCATTCGGGTCCTCTTCAACACTTTGCTCTACAGCGGCAATTGTTTCTTCGGTGCGCACTGTTCGACGTCTCTGCGGATGCGTATTATCACATAGAGTAAACGTAGTGCGAAAACGATCCATGGTTAACCGAATTAATTGCTCTGATGGACGATTATGTCGACCATAAAATGGACCATAAATGGTGAACTTCGCGAACTGAACCATTATTTTCGAAATAAATTTGCACGATTTGCAAGCGTTGTTCTTTTGTCAACCTGTTCATGATGAAATGGCAAACCAAACTAAATATTAATCACTTGACAGCTGACAAAATGGCCGCCAGTTAAAAAAGTGATGCCAACTTAAAGTTCTATACCTCAATAAAAAACACCCTATATTAATATATTGAATTCATTAGATCTTTAAACATAATATTTAAGAAATTTATTATTCGACATATTGTCATAATATAAATCTGTGGCAAAAAGAAAAAAGTGCTTAAGTCGAGATAAGTTAATTTTAAGTTAATGCCACCCCTAAATAGTTCTGAAAAGTCGTTCTGAAGGCTATAATTTCTATCCTAAAGCAAGCTGAAATGCCAATTAAATAATTTTCACAGTGTTAGTAAAAGCTTTAGGGATTAGTTACGTAAGTGGTTTCATGTCTCTCTAGGGTTAAGATAATTTTTTTTTGTTCATGCCGTGAAGTACGCGTATGTATATTTTGTTATATTTCTCAAAGAGGTCACTGCTAATAATTTCAAGATCTTCTTACTATTCCTAATTCAAAACAAATGTCTGGGTGCCTCTGTAGGCTAGTGAGTGCAATGATTGTGTGTTCGTTTCGCCCCATAGACTCTGAGGGTCTACTCTGTAATTCGAAACGAAAGCAAATCCTTTCGAATTGTAATGTTAATAACATACAAGTTCGAAATAATTTTCTTTCGTTTCGAAATACAGAGTAGACTACCTGGTCTGATTAACTCCAACCAGTGGAGGTCTTTGTTACTATTTTCGTTTAATTTAAGTTGTGATATAATTTCTAATGGTATTTGCAACATTTAATAAATAAAAAAAAACAAATATCTTCATAAAATACAACTTTGCTTATGCGTAAAATAGTATTTCAGTTTAAGGCAATAATCAAATTAAAGTTCAAGAAACACATTAAAAGCCTCAATTGAATTGCCAAAATAGTGAGGTAAAAAAAAAATAATAAATAGAACATAAAAGCTGGACAGAAAATGACTTCATATCTGCAATGTAAGGTAATAAACCAAAAATTGTCAGCATAAAAAAATCTCTTTGAAAATCGTACAAAATCAACAATACCACACAACCACAAATATGCTGTTTAGTATGTGTATATTTACCAACATACACTGCATTACAAAAGTAAGTGGCTGCACATTCCTATATGTACATTGTTGTTAACAGAATAGATTTTTTAACATACATACATAAATATTATTTTTGTGGCTCTAGAATTAAATTAAGTTAAACATCGCCAAAATACCGCACATAGGAAACACTCTTCATATTATGAGTATTCACGTCAACTTTGGCAATTGTAAAAAATGCATAGTTATATTTGCATTTTCTGCCTTCATAATCAAACACGTCATGTGTCTCTTGATTGTCAAAAGTTTTAATTAAATTACCAAAAAAAAAGTCTCAAAACATCGCTGATTAATCAGCTGTAATTAATTTAAAATAATATCGCACATTCCATTTTACAATATGTCCAGAGGCATCGAATTTGAAAATTATTGCCTTAACTCTGTTCGACAATAGTGTCGTCTTGTCGAACATATTTCCAAACACAAACAAAATATGAAAATATTAAAAAAACTTAAAAAACAGACCTTTTTTAAACACGGTCCAGCTCACGACGGTCATCGCTAGACTCTTCAAGTGTTTTGGGAGTTTTCATTAAAAATATCAATTTTTGATTTGAGAAGGATAATAAGGACGCATTTTTCATCTCCATAAAAGGTGAGTCTCTTATCGATTTGATGTTTGTTATTGTTATAGCGTTAAGCTCTGTGCACATGATTGTCAGATTTTACAATATTGTGAGTAAAATTTATCACACGCGTGTGAACTGTCAATTATTGTATGACAACGTTATCAGAAAAAAGAAAAAAGATTGTGAGTCTATTGTAAGACTATCTACTGACAATGTCAGACATCTGTCAATCGTGTAAATACATTTCGTTTCCTTTGTCAGATTATTGTCAGATAGTTGTCAGGCATTCTTATATTGTCTCATGTGCAAAGCTTATAATTGCATAATCGTAAGAGAATTATTTCTTTTGGCAAAAAAGCAAAGTGAAACATATAAAAAAATATAAAACACCCCAATTGTGCCTTAATTTACTATTTTTGTGTAATTTACTAAATAAAAATCATAAAAAATTAATAAGAGAACAGATCTGTGGACTGAAAATTTCTTCATTGACAATGTTGTCAGGCAACGACGATCTGGCAATAAGTTGTAAGCTTTTGTTTGGCAAATTTGATACAACCATGAGCACTTATAATCTAATTGTAATTGTAATTTTATTTTGTCAGTATCTACATGGCCGGATCTGACAATATTGTAAGATCTGACAACCGTCTGTAGAGAGACTTAAGCGGTCTAGACACTATCAAAACAATAATCAATCATTATGGCAGTATTTGTAAAAACTAGTGCGTATGATTGACGACAACTTAAAAAAATGTTGTCACACTAATGTGTTTCTAGTGTTAATTCATTAAGCAGAACCACATTTTAAATGAGAAATAAAACAATAATGGATGACAAAGAAAACAAATAGTTAATTTGATTATTTTTTTATCCACTGTTTCATCCGAAAATGGTATTTCTTTTCATTATTTTTATTTTATTCTTTCAAACATACTGTCATTATTTCTGCTAAGTTTTCTCTGGATATTGTATATCAAAACATTCAACATACTCGTACGTACGCTAATTTGACATCAAGCATTTTGATCTTGTCTAGAGCGACGCCAGATGCACTGACAATATGTTGCGTTTCCGTTGTTTTTGTGTTGATCGCAGTGCTAAAAATTTTCTTAAGCTCACTTATACCTTGAAATATATTACACGTGCTCAAATTTTAACTCTGTCTTATGATATCTATATTTGTTAAATGAAATAATCATTACTGTAGTGTTGTAGCTAGTTTGTTCAATTATTGAGCGCAGTGTCCGGGACCATAATGACTTAATAGCAAACACTGTTTGGAACTAGTGTTTAAGTAAACATACATACACACGTATAAACAAGCCAACAACTATAATCAAATATTGCGCAGGCAGGTAATTTTAATTATGGTTACACAAAACGAAAAAAAAACAACGTTAGAGAAAAACAGGACTATTCTTTCCATGCATGTTGTTATTGTAGTTATTTTTAAGGTTTTTAGAAATGCACTCCAATATGTCCATGTTGTAAATATTGTATTGTATGTTTTTTTTTTTTTTAATATTTTTGTTGTATGTTACGTTGCATGCGGCATGCCAAGCCAAATGGGATGAAAGCCAATTGCAGATGGACGCAAAGACAAATTATATAAATTAGATGAGGCTAAACACAAACAAACGTACACGCACACACTTACCAAAACACACACACACACACGCATACACAAAAGCCCATAAGCGTACACCACATGCACTTGTTTAAAATACAATTGCCAGAGAAGTCTTTCGGCGAGTACATTATTATTTAGTGATGGTGACTATTATGGTGATGATAGTGTTTGTGGTATCACAATCATGCCCACTAACTATAAAAAATTGGAAGAAGTCTATATATAAAAAAACAATAAAAATAAGCAAAGCAAACCGAAGAGAGAAATCCACAGCCAATAATACCAAAGGAATTGATTCAGTCAAAAGCCATTACAATCATTGCCCATCAATGTGAATATATGATATATGTATTTGCAACTTGAACAGAAGTATTTACATATATACGTATATACAAATACAATGATAAATATACCCACTTGACCACATCGTTCGTCTTGGCATACATTTTGTAAAGGAATAAGCAAAGCAAAGCAAAGCAAAGCAAAGCAAAGCAAAGCAAAGCAAAGCAAAGCAAAGCAAAGCAAAGCAAAGCAAAGCAAAGCAAAGCAAAGCAAAGCAAAGCAAAGCAAAGCAAAGCAAAGCAAAGCAAAGCAAAGCAAAGCAAAGCAAAGCAAAGCAAAGCAAAGCAAAGCAAAGCAAAGCAAAGCAAAGCAAAGCAAAGCAAAGCAAAGCAAAGCAAAGCAAAAGCATACAGGGGTGTGATAATGTAATTAGATTCGAAAGGAAAACTGTTCGAATTTGTATGTTATTAACATATAATTATTATTATATATATTGTAGATTTATGCATACATATCACTCATTTACTCTAAGAACGGTATAAGTTAAAAAGTGAAATTTTTGTGTTAGTGATGGAGAATTAATCCTCATATCGTTTTTTATATTGTGTAAAAATTTCATACAAATATTTTTTTTACTTCACTCTTGAGAGAAAAATAAAATTTTCTTTTTCTATTAAGTTGTGTGTAAATTGAAAATTTCAAACTCGTTTTCTGGCAAACTGGGTTTTTTTTCGAGTTATGACGTTGTATATATATAATTTTTGCTCACTTGAGTGTTAAGCAAAAGACATATGAATCAAATTAAGACAGTTATTTTTTAATTTTCATCATCAAAATTTTACATAAATGCTGTTTTACTGACTTCTTAAATATAATACTTTACTTAGGGTACGCTCACACTTGGCAAACTTTTTGATTCAGTTACATAATTAATAGTTTATTTTAATGATTAGTTACAGGTTGATTCATGACAACTGTTTAAATTGCGGGCTTTACAAAATGAAATGTCTTAATGAAACAATAGATAGATAACAATTTTGCAAAATTGTTCAACCGCTTATCACCTCCAGTTACCTACAATATTTCTAAGTTTCGAATTAAAATTTTCTCGGCACACACATTATTCTCTGCATTGAGATCATTTGGGTAAAATAAGGTGCTTTAGTTAGTGTGTTCACAATAACACTTTGACTGTGATTGCAAAATCGAAATATACAAATTTAATACACTCTTGTGTAAAAACATCGTAAATAAGATACAATCTCAGTTTTTCGCAACTCGATTCTGTTGCTGCTTTAATTTCTAATACCACTCGATTTTTCAATGCATACGAGTGTAGTTACCTGGTTGCCTCGTGTTGTTTTATTTATTTGCTTCTTTTTTCTCTCTTTTGATTTGGTTACTTTTTTTCCTAAGGACAATACGCAATATTTATGAGAAAAAAAACGAGTCCAAATGGGTATAACATAATAGTAAAAAAATCTCATTTCATTATATTTTGTTATATAAACTTTCAAACAACAGTGTGAGCAAAGCTATAGAATGTTATGCAAAAATTTACTTCAATAATTTGGAGATGAAGTCCTTTGCTTTATTGGTGTAGAAAGTGGCAAATATAAGTGGAAATAAGCAAAGCAAAATTAGAAGTCGATGCCAAGAAGTTTGGCATCTAATCCCATTATTGACATATAGTCATATTTTACATTAATTATGCAAAGTGTCTTATAATAGGGACCTCCGAACTTTAATAGTTTGTGCATTGACATCCAAGGGATACTCAATTTACTTGCGATGAAAACAGTCATCTAAGCAGTTGAGTCCATGCGATATGGATTTGCCTTGATATATATCCAGCAAAAATACATTTGGTACAAGTAAGCATTAAAACAAAGAGAAGCGCTTCGGAAGCGCGGAAAAGCTGACAGTACATACTCTCTTCCTTACGAGGATGCAATAACGTATGGAACTGACAAAATTTAACACAAACACTATCGAAGTTGGTTAAATACTCAAGTTTTTTTTACAGGCCATTCTCTCTCGCTTACCTGGATACCAATTTGGATGCGAATGAAATTTTTTACTTCTAGTTTTTATTTTTTATTTTTTAATTGAACTGTGTACGAAAATAAATATGTGATTCGGTAGTTCTGTGGGTAGTGTTCTAGCCTAATCGATCAATTATAAAATTTAATCAATTATTACTGCCCACAAGTCTGCTATAGAGGATTGATGTTCCTTCTCTTATTCGAAATTTTTTAAAATTTCGTATGAATTTTTTTAAACTGCATAAAAACACTATGTGGTTTTACAAATTATTTTAAATTATTATTTATTTTGCATTATTAAAAATTAAAGACATGCATACAATATATGTATATATTTTCTTGCGCGTCATCACACTGTGCGATTTAGTTGCTCTTTTCTATAGCTTTTAGTCCGTCTTCTTATTTGTTGGTTTGTGTATCATTTTTTAAAATTCTTTTCATTTTCAACTCTTTGCAGTCCCAAACATAATATCAGTGCTGCAATTGTTTTTTGTGCTGCTGCGCTTCCATAAACTAGTGCAACGGCGTCACTGCGTACTCGTATACGTAACGAAAACGAACAAACGACCTGCTACTAAACGAATAATATTTGCTACATATTGCTGCAATTTGGGAATTGAATTTTGCTTCAATGAATATGCATTCCACTTCTAACTATAGAAATTGTTTTTCGCTTTTTGTTGTTGTCCTTCGCAGTTTATGCTGTTTATCTGTGCTCTGTTCCCTTCTTAAACGTTTGAAGTTGGTGTGCGATTCAAGAGTGTTTATTTTATGCCGTGTTACGCTTTTTTTATATTGTAATACTTCTTTTGAGATTGTGTGCTATTTTTTGTTGTTGCTTATATTGCTGTCAGTATTTTACCTTAAATATGCTGCAAGTGGTAAATGTAGTATTTCACATGTGTGTTCATATCAATGGTTTATTGCAACACAGTCATATCTTAGGAACTTTGTGCCCAGAATGCAGAAGAGTTTGTCATATTGTATTTTTTCTAGTCAAAAAACTTTGTTCATATGGTTTGTCTCTTCAAAAATATTTTTTATATCCCCATTGAGTTGTGTATAAATTGAAAAAGGTAAACTTACTTTGTGCAAAATTAGTTTTGTGAGTTATGACTATTTTGCTATAAAGGACTGCTAGGTTTTTTAAATAAGTAAAGGATCTTTAATTAAGAGAATCCTGTGAAGCATCATTGACGTTTTTATTCGCTTGAGAAGTCTATGGATACGGAGTTCTTGAGAGCGATGCGAAATCGACTGCCTCGGATTCTCCTGTCTACTCTCAAGAAGAGCGCAGATGATCATTTACTGAAATGATGAATTAAATCATATTGAATTAAAAATGAATGCATGCAAAATCAAATCTTCATGAGGCCCATGCCCAAAACATAAAATAATTAATAAAATAAGATGACTACATTAAATTCATCATCATGATTTATTTGAAAAGGAAAACTGATATTTGAAGATTACTGTAAATCATGTTGAATTAACATGAAACATATGTGATACAAAATGATTATCGAAACATGTTAAATTAAACCTGTTTTTGAAGATTTTATTATGAAATTTTTCTGTGTGCATACTTCCTCTTTTGAAAATTTATTGCTTTCATATCGTGCCATAATCGCTAAAAAAGCCTAAGCGACATAATTTTGGATCTAAATTTTTTTTACCAAAATCGTTTATTTGCAATCGTCAAAAAAACGAGATCCAAAAATGTATCGGTTAAGTTTTTTTTGCGCTTATGGCTCGATATGTTCCTTGTTGAATATTATATAAGCAGTGACGACACAGCGCCGACTAAACATACTTCTCTTAATAGATTTCTATTAATTTTAGTTTGTGTCTCTTTTTTTCCAATGTGGTTTTTTGCAAAGATTTTTGCTCATACTTTTTGTATGTTCTTCTACATAATTTTTTATTTGGCAAAAATCAAAAGGTTTACAATATTGTGCAAACATACTCATATACATACACATACTCTCATGCATACATTTACCTGTTCATATGTTTTAGTGTCTGAGACACGCAGTTGATAAAGGTCAGTAGCATCCGTGGCATCATCGTCATCTCATGACAATATTCCTTTCTATATGTACATGAAGTACGAAATAGTGGCTGTGGCAGCAGCTTGGGGTAATTTAATTTATGATGCAGTAAAATTGAAAACCCTCATGGGAGTGTGTGGTTCTGCTGCAAACCATGTTAGAGATGTACTACATGTTTACTAGCACAACTTTTTGGAAATACCCACTTACACAAACACACCCATCTACACATACATTTGGGGACATTGTTATACACACATTAACACGGAATATCAAAAGAAATATTAATTTTAAGATTAAGATTTGTAAGTTATTTGCGTTGTAAAGATTTTGAAGGCAGCACAAATCACAGTACTTTTAATGATTTATTTTTAATAAATTTAAACAACATTCTAACGAGTAAAAGTCATAGTAGACTAGATGATACTTGATTGTTTAAGGACAATTAATGTGTGAATTGCAACAGGTGAAAGAATGGTTACATGATGAAATGTTTATGTGTACTGCGTCTTGCATGTACTTTAGATGCACTAATAAAAAATGTCGCACGTGACATCAAAATATGAGATTTTGAAATTGCATAGTTTTTTTATGTATTATTTTTTGACGCAGAACAACTTTAGAGAGCAACATTCAATGGATAACGTTTTCAAGAATTTTTAGTTTTTCGGCCTCGGTAAACCTTTCGGTGGAAATGCCCATATACATACATACGAGTATGTATGTATGTGCCATAATACATAATGTCAAAAGAAAAGCTTTAGCGATCCTAGGACCAAATGAAAGCTATACTCTCTCAGGTAAAAAAAGAATTTCTAAAACTGGTGTTTTGAGGTAATACACATAAAAATAAAATACAAATGAATTCATAACCTTCTTTTTTTAACTCCTATGAAAAAGCGTTTGCAAAACTATCAGCTACTAACACCTGCCAGACGCTCTTAAAGAATATTATTATTATTGCTTTTAGGTATTTCCAACAAAATAATACTATACTCGTATTATAAAAACTCACAAATTAATAATGTAAGAGAGAGAACTGAATTAAAATTAATTTTGATTTTGCTTCTTTTATTAAAGAAATCTGTGTTTCTTTGAGCTCTAAGAAATTCTTTTTCAGCCCGTGTATTTGTGTCATAATTCAACAAATTATCTTAATGATCTCCTTTTTTGCTCATTAACATTAAACACACACATGTTGTGTATAGACTTCATGTTTGTATGTGTGTACGCGCGTGTGTGTATATGTAATTCATGTTACCTTAAGGAGCCATTTACTTCTTTTCAACCCAATTAACTTGTATTACTTTGTAAATGATTTAAGCGGAATGCTTGTCTCAATCGCAAAAAAAAACTGTTCTTTTTTTTTCTTTAAATAAAAGGGTCAACAACATGTCAATTAAATTTAAAGATATTAATTAAAAGTGAATTAATTCCTATGAAAAATGTAAATGGCTAAAGATGTTAAGGGTCACCGTTTGTTCGTGTAATGAATGTGTGTTTGTATCACATTCGTTTAATTTTAGTGCATCGAATTTATATTTTTGGCTTATTTAGCGGTGACTACAAAAGTAATAATATATTTCGGGGTTTTCTTTTCTTTTTTTTTTGGTTTCGTGGAATAAATTCTAATTTGAATGATGTTTTACCAAAGTATCTCTGGGGTAAATTTAATTATTTCAATGGAAAAAATACCGCAGTTTATTAAAAAAGAATTTCCCATCGGTAAGATGCAGAAAGCATTTGTAAACCACTGCCATAAAATTGAAAACTGAGTTAATTTTTTCCATATAAAAACATTAACAGAGAGCATAATATTAGCACTAATATCATATAAATTATGCTTTTAAATATAAAATATGGCATTTTTGTTTTTAAAAAAATAAGCGATTTTTTGGCCTTTTCAAAGAAAAAAAAAATAAAAATTTAATATTCATTACGAAGAGAATTTCACTTAATAAAGCGTTTACATTTTGAGAAAAATTTGGAACTTACGAGATTTCAGGAGAAATCTAGTGGAGTTCCCATACAGAACAAAATCTACTTCGTGACTGGATTCTGTCAAAGTCTACTTAAAATTTAGTAGAACTTTGTGATACAACGATGCTTTTTTAAATTTGTACTAAACAGTCAGCCTGTGTATTCGAAAAGGTGTTTGAATTGGCTACATTGCAGTTGTTTGGTTGTTGTTTTGGAGATTTTTTAGTTAATGGGTTTTGTTTTGGATAAAAAATCTTGATAAATGTAAAAAAAAAAAACACTTAGTGTAAACGGTATAGATTTTCATAAAGATTTTAATTAAATTCTGCTAGATTTTGTGCAAATCTAACGCCATAATTCATAATTTTTTTTTTATAATTTATAAAAGGGGCTTATAAAGAGATTTGCATAGGCGGATCAATAAGTCCATGACCTTTTGAATAGAAACAGGCTTTTTGGATGAAAAAAATCTTTTATTTTTCAACAATTTGTTCAAAGTTTTTCCAATTTTTAATCCCCCAAAAAAAAAAAATTAATTGAAGTCATCAAAATATGAAATTATTTGTTTGTGAGATGATTTCATCATTCGAGTTAAACTTCTTGCTGGCGAGGCAATTTTTTCTAGTTTTTGTATAAAAAAATAGTCACTCGTAGCTAAGTACGGCAATTAATGTGGATGGGGTAGAAATTCGTAATCCAATTCATGGATTTTTGCCATAGAAACTGCAGGTGTGTGCACACTTGTAGAAAACAGATTTTTCCTTTCACAAATGCGTTCGTTTTTTTCGAATCCTCATGTTTTTGACCCAAGAAGTTAGCATAATATTCAGCATTGTTTATTTTATTCCTCTGAAGGTAGTCAATGTTGATTATACCGCGTGTTTTCCAAGAAACGGCCAACGTCATGACTTTATTGCCTGACAAAGCCATCTTAAACTTCTTTGACGCCGATTCACCCCGAGAATCTCACTTTTTTACTACTTATCCACATATTTCGCCACATATTTCATTTATAATGTGTAATATTTTGCTGGTGCTATAACCGCGTTCACAACTGTTATACCCGCAAATGCTCATAAGATGGCCGAGCATACCAATGCAGTAGAATTAACCATGACCGTACGCGTTTTGTTAACCAAAAAGTAAACACTGGTTGCTTGCACTCATGTCCTGATACACAAATACAATTACTGAACGAAAAGAAGAAACAAGAACACGAAAGAAATGAAGTCAAAGGTTATTTCTTGTAAAAACATTGTAACTTACACAACAGCGCCACGATACGAGTGCGAGCACATCCTCTCACAAAGATGTTACACAAGGGCACAACGTTAGTGGCAGCTACAAATAAACGGAGCGTATTATAACCAAAAATGGCAGTAAAACATTGAGAAAAAAAGAAGGAAAATAAAAACCTTAATAAAGGAAATTCGTATTCAATTTTCACAAGAGCTCGCACACACAAAAACACACACTCAAGGGTAAGATTTAAATGCAGTTTAAGTGAAAAAGTAAACAAGCGAATTATATTCACACGCACACACTCCCAGGTTAGATTTTTATGACCTAAGAATGCATAAGCTTGGCCAGGATCTGGTCAGTTCCACCTATTTTTATGTTGTTTTCCTTTATTGCTGGTTTTTTTTAGCAACACATTTTACTTGCTGGTGTTAATGTTGGTAATTGTACAACAGTTAACGTAACATGTGTAATTATTTTATGAGATTTATTTGCAGTTAAAGTTGCAACTTCCACTTACATTCAGAAGTATGCAAGCTGTTTGTTTTTTTAGTTTGTTTTTTTTGGCTGCTGCAAGTCAATGCGAAGCAAGTAAACAATGTACTACTTCTTTTTCATTGTACTCCTCGTCGTTGTTGCAATCATGCATTCATTCCGCTGGCCACAAGCGCTTTAAGGTCTTTGGGCACTGTGGGGTTTTTGTGGTCACTCATCACCCAAATGAATCAGCAAATGAACGAATAAACGAAAGGACAGATGAATGAATAGATTGGGGTGATTAAGAGAGACGTATGACGAAATGGTTCGTTGGTTGCTTGGCTGGTTTGTACGTAAATGCGACAAAAATTCCAATTGAAGCGAAAAAAGTGCACATACCGCAGAGAACAGCGACAATTGAATGTATGTATGTATGTATTCGTATGTATGAAAGCTAATTCTTTATGCAAAAGTAACATTTATCTGACACCTTTGTGTTATTGTGTTATGCTCCTTGCACAGCCGCACACAAACAAACATAAGCTTAAAAGCATACATTCATTTGCATGTCACACATTGATGAATATATGAAACAAGCGTTTATGTTTGCTTTTAAGGATAAGCGAAACATAAAACCTCAAGTGACCACCAACGTGTGATAAACATTCATCTTTTCTTCTCATATCATATCATATATTTTAAACACTTTTTTTCCTCGTTCAGCGATAACGCACGTCTGCCATAATACTTGGGAATTATCCCGCAAAGACATATTGCATGTGTTTATTTACCAAACACCTTGGAGATTACTTTGGTACATGCAATTGTATGATATTTAAAGTAAACTAAAGAGAGTGTTGCTAGCGTGTCACTTTGCGAAACGGTTTTTATTACATATTTTTTATCTTGATTTTTTTGTGTCACTTTTTATCTTAAAGATTTTCTCAGCCTTGTACAATCAGGCTGATTAAATTTTATATATTGAGTATACTTAACAAGGAATATTGGTGGAATATATATTGCGTATACGCCTCTGCTGTTATACAGGGAAGCACAATAGTGATTTGTAAAGTATTTGCTTAATCAAATATATATGACCTGCTCCACGAAAAGGGACCTCTGCGCCGAAAATTTTTTTTTACTTTTTGAGTGATTCTTATAGGAAAAAAACGCTCTTTCAAATGCCGCAAACCGCAAGTTTCTATGTCTTTTAGTTTTTTTTACAAATCACCTGTAAATATAAACATAATTAATGAAAAAATATATATTATATTATATTTGAAATTTAAAAAAAGTTCAATATCAAAGGTACAAAATTACAAAAATATCAAAATTTTACTCTTTTTTACTCCTAACACGCTTTTCTGGTGGTTCTTCTGTATTTTGCTGCTTCACATATATCGCTCCTTTATTGCAACATAGACAAAAAAAAAGTGTTTTTGGCATAAATAGTGCAGAAAAAATCGTCAGATCGTATTTAGCCTTGATCGTATTTAGCCTTGCATATATAAAATAAATTGAGGATGTATTTTATTATCTTCATTGAGTTGTGTGTAAATAGAAAAATTATAATTTATTTTCTACAAAACTACATTTTTTGCATTATGCGTCTATTGCAATAAAGCAATAAAAAAAGCCTGCATAAATAAGTTTCCTTTAGTTTTCATATGAATCCATTTTTTTATTTGACGTTATATTATAGCACAATATTTGCCAATGAGACATCTGCACTTGAATTTAACATAAAAATTTAAACATCAACTCAACACCACTTTACACACACACACGCACACATCTCGTTATGTTTATTTAAAATAAAAGATACACATTTGCTAGCAAATGCCAATAAAATAACAAACTTAATTATTATAATTATTACTAGCAAGTATTACAATTTGGCCAACAGCATAAACCATTATGGATAATTATTATAACTCGATTTGAAAACTTTAATTTCAGCGGTTTTAGTTGAGTTTTAAAATTGTGTTGTTGATATCAGTTTTACTGCAACCATAATGTGGTGAAATTTTCAAATATTTCATAATAGTCTCAATAATTTTCACTTAATTATTGGTTTTAAATAATGGAGAGAGAGTATACGAGTATATCAAAAGTTATTTGATGAATGCATACTAAAGCACACAAAATATAATAAAATTTTCACCAATTTATCGTGTGCAGGCCAAACACAACAAGCATACATGCGTTTGAACATACTTTCTTACATATGTACGAGTATGTATGTGTATCGTTCATGTGTTCGAATTATGAGTGGATGAGTGTTACGGTATTTTTTGTTGATACACCCACACATTTGTATACAAATGCAGTAATTTTTGAGTATATTTATTGGGTAAAGAAAACGTTATTTCGTATAAATTAATTCTTTATAATCATCCTTCTCGGGAGTAAAAGTTCATCTGAAAAGTGATCCTTTTCCTAAAATTTTGAGTGCCAATGTTTTTCGTTGTTGTTGTGTCAGCATACTATTTTCTAATTTTGGCCCCCATTTTTTTTTTGTTCACGGGAAATATTTCACTTGAACAAAATGTTCGCCTTTTATTCCCGATAATGGTGAATGTAAGAACTTTGTTGGAAGTCTACTAGTTAAGCAGAAATGAAACTCAACTCTCAGATAATTGATTACTATTTCTGCTCGCAAAAATAAAAATCAGGAAATATTTTTTATATCTGCCCAAAACCATAAAAATCAGAAATGTTTATTTTATTTATTTATTTCTACTCAAAAAAAAAAAAGTTTAAAATCATTAGAGTTTCGAAAAATCTAGTTGAAAGCAAATTAAATGATGTGATTGGCCACGTTGTCTGATGTTTCTTTGTACTTGCGTTTTTTTTCTATAAAAATTCAAATAATTAAGTTTGTTATTTAGTTGGGAAGTTTTTCTACCAAAAATACTGAATTCCTAACTCGATTACCATTTTTTAAATTTTTTGCTGATCAAAAACAACTTTGAAATCAAGTGTTCCGCAAATCACAAGATTTTTAATATTTACTAGTGATTCCAATTGTCTTATTTAGTACTTATTGTTGCCATTTGCAAACATTTTTACGTTTGAATTGTAACAGTCTGCCTAAAGATATCGAAAAGAACTCTAGGCAAACAATTTGGGCTTGAAAGAGTCGGAAAGGTTTGTTTGTATGTCCTGAGACTTATTACTTGTAGGGTTTGCCAAATATGGCGATTTATCACCACTGTACTATTTTTCAACTTGTTTGGCGTCTAAATTTTCATTAATTTAAAAAACAGGGCGATTTTTCTCGGCGAAAAATAAACTTGTATTTTTACGACTATTTTTTTAAACAAAGTTGAAGGAGCAGTTTCAAAAACAACTCCTACCGAAACTCGTCTGCAAGATATTAAAACAATTTGATTTTGATGATTTTTCTTATATTAATTACATAGCATAGCGATTTATACATTCATGTTTCTTTTCGACTTGTTGTTGTTTGTTGATAAATCCATATCAAAATTTTCTCTTTAAAATTCTTTTTCCGACCCAATATATTTACTACCATTATCAATGTTTTTAAAACGTTATCATCATCATCATCATCAACATCAACGTCACATTTATTGGAAAAGTTTATTATCTTTATCAACATTATTAGTAGCTTTATAATATTAATTTAAAAGAACGGAAAATGGAAATATATTTTCATTTAACAAAGCTGTCATATTTTCAAAAAAAAAAAAAAAAAGAAAACAAAAGCATCGTCATCAACAACTCAGCCAACTTTAATTTTGGTAGCAATATAAATACATATAATATAAATGGGTAACACACACAGATACAAATTTTAAGTTTACTCACACACGGATGTGATTGTTTGTTTGTATGTGAGAAAATCGTATGTAGTACATTTATTCATGCAACAATATTTTAATTTAAACTTATTCTGACCATGTTTTGTGTTTGGTTATGTCTGCATTTTTAATAATTTTTTTATCATCATCATCATTATGATCACCATCATCATTTCGGTACCACATAAAAATTAACTTTGTTGCCACATTGTTTGTTAGTTTGTTTGCTTGTTTGTATGACAATTTCTGGACTTGGTCTCACATTGTTTGGCTGTTTATCTGTCTGTTGGTCGGTCGGTCGGTCCGTTTCTCGTCTCTGCGTCGCCACCTCCTGATGTTTATGGTCACATATCTCAATATAGACAGTATAAATGTATATATGCACTTGTGTATGTGTTTCATTTCCATTTGTATGTTTATGAACACATTACGATTGCGGTCAATATGTCATGCAGTCAGTTCGAACAATTTTGCTGGAATATGTGCATTTTTATGTGTGTGCGTGTGTGTGTGTGCATGACTATGCATGAATATTGTAACACTTTCAAAAGCAAACGTTCTTTCATTCATAATTGCATGGGTTTTTGTTTCAGTGCACTAAATTTGAATAACTAAATTTTATACGTCCTCCTTCCAATTTTAATTCACAAAAAGGAAATTCATAGTTATTGATATTCAAACCAAATACAATTTATATTGATTTGCAAACATCGATACCACGTTTAACAGTTTTCTAATATTTATAGTTATAGATAGTAAGCACTAGCCTTGAAAGAAAATTTCCTTTGGAAAAATATCAATGGCATACGATAGAAAAGCCGTAACTCGATTTTTTTTGTTACTTAAAAGGAGAGAGAAAAAATTACTAATAACTTAGAAATAAAAAATAATGGTTAATGCACATTGTATTCGAAACATGAGACGACTTCATGGGTGCACACTGTACTCTACACTACTGTACTGTATAGTGTACACTACTTTACACTTCTGTACACTTTACCCAATAGTGTGGACTATTGTACACTGTACTGTATACTGTACTGTACATCAAGGTAACCTGTAGTGTACACTACTGTTCACTACTGCACCCTATAGTGTACACTATTGTAACCTACAATGTACACTACAGTACCCTATAGTGCACACTACTGTACACTAATATACTTATAGTTTACACTTCTGTACCCTACAGTGTAAACTACTGAACACTACTGTACACAACTGTACCCTATAGTGTACACCTATACTATACTATGTTTTACCCTGTTCCACGCAACTTTCTTACTTTTTCTTTCATATTCTTCTCCAGAAAATAAAAAACAAAATAAAAAAGGACCAATACCCCCCGTATTGGTACAGCCATTCACGCGTGATGCTGTGCCAAAACAATTGGATTAATTGTTATATACTCGTATATAGATAGATTGAAAATTTTTGTTCGTTCGAAAAATATGGAAAAAAGTTGTTTGAATATTCGAATAAGTTTTGTTCGAATGACAACACTACAAGTAACTGAGTTTCATACGTGTAATTCCCTGTTGTTCATAAGCTAATGCCCTTTTAATTGCAAAAATTTATTAAAGCATTTTATTAAAGCCACTTACATATTTAATTTCAGTTGCAGTTTCATTCTACACTACTGCAATTTGAGTTTAATACACTAAATCTACTTGTATTTAAAATCATTCGTACTACATAGTGCTTAATACATGCTTATATTTCATTTGCATGTGTATGTCTTTAACTTTATTTATAAATTTTTGAGGCTTTTAATGCTGTAATTTAAAGTAATCAGGTAGTTATTTATGACTTTAACTAAATTCAATTTGAACACATTATATACTCGTATATGTAAGTGTATATTTTTTGGCTCATTTAATTTTAAGTTCTTTTGTGTTTTCATTATTTTTCCAATGGCAGCCTTTGAGTACTGACAGAGGCAATAATTATGCCCAGGATACATCATTTATAATTTAGCTATTTAGTAGTGTGGATAAAGAAGTTGCAGAGGTATATTAAAGATAAGCCAGTAAATATATGTACGAGTATGCATGTTTTCGTAGTTGTAAATGGTGTTATTACAAGCACGTACGTACATTTTTGTAGTTGTAATCAGTTGAAAATAAAAAATTTAAAATGTTGAGGCCACAAATGAAATGGTTTTTACTTTTTTTTCTATAAGTAGAGTATTGTTATGTACACTAACAGCTGAAAACTTTTCCTTCTATTGAAAATGTATTGTAAAGTGCCTTCCGCTAGAGACATCCGAGCTTTGACAGTTGAAACTACACATCTCTGGAATTGGCTGTCATTTGTTCAGTCTGTTTAACCAAATCACCATGGATGGATATAGGATGTAAATGATAAATTTGTTTTATTAAATTTTATGAAGACCCCTGTATATTTACATCATATGTGAGAGATAAGTTGACCTCATAACTGTAAGACGCGTTTTCTGCGGAACTAGTTTTTGTTTGAACACTATTGAAATAAATGAGAAATACATATGATGACATTAATTTAGAAACAACACTTTTGCTTACGCTTATTTTCAACAATCACCAGTAATCTTCTAACAGCTAATTCTGTAGATTTTATAGAAATATACGTCAGCTTGTCGCCATGGTTCCTTTTTTGTGCTTAACTTTGCCACCTATTTTTCACTGGCAAATAAGAGAAAGAAAAAAAAAAATATCACTAAACTCATATATTCAGCTCTGTGTATTGGCTTTTGCGGAAACGGAAGTGCGAAACATTATTTTTTTTTGCAAACCACTTAAAAAAAATCTCTCTTGCCCAACCACTGTCAGACACATGCACATAACTACATAAATGTGAGTTTGTACTTATTATGTTGTAAGTTAATAAAAGTGATGGCCCTTCTTCACGTAATTATGAGCGACTTTATATATTTTTATATATTTCATTAAAGTTATTCCATTAATCAAATCACCTAATGTCACTCATATTTGGATATTCGTTTACTTTGTGAAAATCAAAAGTAATCGATAAAATTCCATTTTTCAGGACTATGAGTACAAAAGTAATTTCAAAGTTATTTTTGCAATAATTTCAAAGTTTGAAACGTTACTGAAGTAAACCAATTCGCATATTCTATTTCATTAAACGTTCATGCCCAAATACATACATATATATAGATATGGGTGCTAATAAAGTGTGTGGTGACACAGAACCTGTCGTTTTCCACAACGTGACTTAACTTGAGTAAAACGCAGCCTTATGCAACCATCACTAAATTGCTCGCAGACCCACATGAATTTATCATCGGAAATTTTTTTTCTTTTAAATTTTATTTGAACATTTTTTTTCTCATGCAATTCGTCGTACCAATTCCACACTATACTTTTTTGCATAATTCTTTATTATTTTTTGTTATTGGGTGTTGCAACAACAGTTGTTTATAATTTTTTATAGCTAAAGTTGTTGCAATGCTTTTGTTGTTGTTGTATTTTTGGTTATTTTATAATGAAAAAAAAACTGTGTGGCTAAAGCACCAGTTCCAATGCCAACCATGCCTGCCATGCCCGCATGTACATATCTGTATTTTTAAATAATTTTATGAACATTATTATCCTTTTGAGCCCAGTGTATAAAACTTGAAAATAAAATTTACATTGAATTATATTTTGTTACATTTTTATTGCTACCATTTAACCAGTTAACATTTTTTACCGAATTGGCACAAAACTCATGAGAAAATTCGATGTGAATTGTCGAAATGGTGTTAAAAGTAAACCAAAACTCTTATGAGAGTTTTACAGAAAACTTTGTTACTTTGTAGCAGAGAATTAAAAAAAAAAATTTTAAAAAGTTCCGAGTTAAAAAGTTAAAAGAAAATAAATGTATTCACAGCCAGTAATAATAAATTTTAAAATCTATATAAAAATTTTGTGGAATTTTTTTTTATTGTGTTCAATCTTGTGGCGAAATAAAATAAAAATTTCACAAAAAATTTTATGATAAAAAATAGTCAGATAAATTTTTTTGTCCCATTTTGAGATAATTACACAGAAATCGCCAATGCTTATTTTAACAGGAACTAAAAGTATGCTGTACAAATATCCTTGTGTTAACAACATTGAAGTTAACATCGTAACAATTTAACATTACATAATTGAACGTTATGTATTTAAATATATTTTAGTAACAGTGCACTGCAGTGTTGAGTAAATAAAGTGTTCTAATGATATAGAAGTTGCACACTTGTTGCTTTTTATTTAATAACAACAATTATAATCTACAAAATAGGTTTTTAAAGTCTTAAAACTGAATATCTTTGTAAGCATATATCTAAAAAAAACTTAGCTTTTCATGTACGCTAATTTGATCAAAAAGTCGTATGTTTAGTAGAATTCTTTGAGTCTTGTTTTCATGCCAGATAATTCTGGTTCGACTAATACTGTTAAGTCTGGCCTCCAAAACTGTCGATTTCAAATGTTCGCTGGGCATACCAATATGTATGTATGTATATGTGTATGTATGTGTGTAGTTTTATTCATCTCATTGCAAAACTAAAAATAAACAAAGGAAGTTGTATCCACTTGTAGTCTGCTACTCTTACTATATATTTTTCTCACTCCCTTTTTGCCTTTTTTTTTTGTTTGGTCAAGGTTCATAAATATTAATTTTTTTCTTGAATTTTCCATACTTTTTTTTGTTTTTTTTTTGATATTTGTAAATCCCATACGTTTATTTTGGTAGAATTTCGCTTCAGTATTAATTTAAAAATTTTACAGTGACAACGTTTAAATATAAAACACAACATTATTACGAATGTATGCATGTATGCGTAAATATAATTCGAAAATGTAAATTTTTTATTAGATAAAATTCAATTTTGCCACCGAATTAATTAGCATGTCATGTGTGGCATTTTTTTCATATATTCATATTATTTTAAAATTTGTTGATAAAACAAGATGTTGTATTTTTAATTTTTTGTATACTACTCGGTGCGTTGTTATTTATTTATTTAACCTCAGTTAGAAAACAATAATATTGGCTTCATGTGTTTTAAGCACACATTTTAAATTACTGTAATGAAACAAGTATTTAAAAAATTAGACCCGCTTACTGATAAGCTCCTTTCTGCAACTCTGAGTAATGGGCAATGGGCAAGTTTAGATATGCAGGTTCATAAAACTTCTTGGAGTTTTTTTGGAATACATTTTGCTTAATGATGTTATTTGTAATGAAAAAGTAAATGTAGTATGTATTTAGTTTGGAGAAGTGCCTGCGCTTGTTGATTTGCTAATTGGTTCCATTTATCACACTGTTTTGCTAGTGTTAAAAAAACAAATTTATTAGACTTGGATCAAACTCATTCAGTAGCTCGTTTTTGACACAAACCAGTGTTTAAACTCATGTAATTTAAATGAGTTTGATCATAGGTTTGTGTCGAAAACGAGCTACTAAATGAGTTCGATACAAGTCCAATAAATTTATTTTATTGTATACTTATTCAAGAGTTTGTTGGGTTGCTTTATCGAAGGTTAATTAAAATTAAAATCCTTGACTAAATCTGTACCGTTTACATTAAGTTTTTTTTATTCACATTTATCATGATTTCGTACCCCACAAACAAAAGCCATTGCTGTATATTTTTCCTAAACTACAACCAAACAACTGCAATACAGCTAATTCACACACCTTTTTTTAATAACATCTCTTTACTTTATAGTCTAATCTAATAGATTTTGCTATATTTTACACGCACCATTAGAAAGGAAACTTTGTATAGAAATTTGTTTAACTAACATTTCTTAAACTAAAACTATTCTTAATGAATAAGTCATTCAGAAATTATTTAATTTACAATCTCTGTCTCGATAACTTATCATATTATTTGCATTAAAAAAAAAACTTACCTTTTAATCTATAATTTTACTGCACTAAACACATGCTCTTAAATGCCACTCAAAATGTCTTTGAGAATCTTTCGAACTAAATTTTGTAAAGAAACGAAATGACAAATGACAGTTGTTTTTTACTTTGTGTAACTGCAGTCATTTTAAGTACAAACGAAAATAGAAACATCTTTTTAGTTTTTCTATACACAAAAAGTTAAAAAAAAGTTCCACTATACACGAGCAAAAAATAAGAATAAAAATAACAACAACATAAAAGAAATCATTCCAAAATAATGAGACACAAACAAACGTTGCGAGTCTCTAAAACTGCCAAAATATATTTGAAAGTGTGTTTTTCTTCAACTTGCACTCATACACTGCTACCAAAAATACAATAAAGCATACCAACGTAAATATGTATATACTTGTATAAGTATGTGTTTGAGTTTAGTGTGCAAATAAACGTACTTAGTTACATATACGATTTGTGCTTGTGTGTTTAAGGCAATTGAAAACTATTAATTTATCTTTCAACTTAACGTAAGTTGAAAGAAAGTTTTTTTCCGTTTTTTTTTTAAAGAAGTGAAGGTTTTTTTCTGCTGGGTAACAGCTTTAGAAAAAGAAGCAGCAAGAAGAACAAAAAAAAAAAAACAAAACTAAATGACTGCAAACTTCATGACATCATGCATCATGACCATCAAGACTTTATTTATATGTCTGCGAAGTGCGATGTATGCATGTATATGTTTTTCTATATTCCAAATGGAAATATTTATTCTTCTTAAGAGGAGTTTGTTTCGATTTCATTTAAACCAAACGAGAAATTTTCAATAAACAGAAGTCATAAACCTGTAATACAAGCTTTAAATTATAATACAAAATTAAATTTAAAAGAGTGTCCTATTATATTCAAAAAAGGCAAGTGATATAGTAAAAATAACGAAATGTTTACGTAATACATTTTCCTATCATAAAATTCGAGCTAAATGAAACTAAGATAAGGGACGGTGTATAGCAGGGTACCCCTCAAGGAGTTATACTATCTTACTTACTTTAACTGACCACTATACACAATCTATTGAAGACTCTAACCGAAGAAGTATTCAAACCTTCCTGTTATGCAGAATGCCAATTGAAAGAAGGAGGTTCTCAACATATCTCATAACTACGCCGGCCAGTGACTACGTATAGCCTGTCCCACGATGACGACAAAAAACGTTCGAACGATTACTTATATTGAAAAAAATATATCTTGGGGGTTATTCTGGAAAACGCGTCAAAAAGGTGAAACTTTACATTAAAATAAAAATAAATTTTCAAAAATTGTTTTTGTTTGTAATACATTTCTAAAATGAAATAAACGTGAGAATTTCAACGCGTTTCTCTCTCTTTTAAAAACGGTTAATTTTGTATGCGAAACAAAAAAAATTTTTTTTACATTTTCACAGTTTTGTTTTTGTTTTGCATGTATCTTTCACCAATTCGACGCGTATTCCAGAATAGCCCCCCTTATTTTATTGTTGCTTTCAATACAAGTTGTCCATCGAATGTTTTCTGCCGGCATCGTGGGATAATCCTTAAATATCAAAACAGAAAAAACAGATTTTTTTTATATAAAAAGTGGAAGATTCCTGTAGTTGAGTCTGTGTTCTTTTAATATAGAACAATATAGATCTTTAAAAGATTAAAATATTTTGGGATCATACTTGAGAGAATAGAGTAAAAAGAACGCAAAGGGCGATGACACACTGGCTCTACACAACCGTATTAAGATCAATTCTTACGTGCGCATCGGCAGTGTGGTGTATATCATTAGAAAAGGAGGTGAATATAAAGTCTCTTAAAAAAAAAGACGTTGCTGTATTGGCATCTGTAACGCTGTGAGAGTCACATCAACAAAAGCGCTAGAGATAGTTTGATCACAGATCAATGGTGGTTATGAGAGAATGGCTCAAAACATAGACCCCAAAGGATAGTTGGCACCTTACCATTGGGTAATGACGCCGCGATTACCCCAGGAACTGATTTTTGTACAGATGGTTAGAAAAATGGTGACCGTGCGGGAAGTGGGCTTTACGGCAGGACACAGCGGGGGATTTTGGCAAACAACGGACATCAAGGTATAATAGGAAACGAAAAGGCTAATAGACTTGCCAAGATTGGATCATCTTTGAATAATATTTTATGGCAAAACGTCTCAGAACTTTTAAGATACTCAAAACCAAACCGTACAAACAAAACCGAACCGAACCGAACCGAAAATATTGGGCGTTTGGGCAACATGAAAGAGTTTGGAGAAATGCTACTGTGGGAAGAGTAAGATGACTTTTCCTCTTGCAAAGTTTACTTTGCAAAGTCTTGAGTTTATAAAAGAGAAGAGCTCCCTTTAGGGAAGGAAGTTTTTTTCCCTGCTCTCCTATAAACTCGAGACTGCGAAGTAAACTTTGCATAAAGAAAAACCGTCTAACCAGAATCATATGGAGTAATCCGCATTAAGAGAATTTAACAGGCCAACAACAGACTAGATGAGGTCTCATCTAGCTCGCATGGAAGTGATATAGGGTACCACAGGCAAATCGTACGAGGAGGAGAACGAAATACAGAAACACTACCTAAGTTATTGTCCAGCACGTAGTCAGCTTAAAAGAAAAAATTTCTTAAAATATCTTAGGGTCTCTGATTAGAGATACCTAAGAGAATACATAGAAGAGACTGGTTTTTTGACGTGACTGGTTTATCGAATAGGTTTTTCTGGGCAGATATACTCGTATGTATTGAGGGAACCCCGAACATTTGGGTAGAGCGCACAATATGCCAGATTGGGTATAAGTGCAATCCCGTATGGGATTGGGTCAGTCCAATCTAATTTAACCTCATATCTTTCTTCAACATCATCACTTTTTCTTCAATGTTTTCCAATTGGGACTAACATATTTGTAAATATATATGATTGTGGAAAGTATAGGTAGCATTTGTGTCTGATTGCTCAAATGCGAGTGTGAGCTTATAAATGAGTGAGTGTGTGCGACCAAATGTGTGAGTAAATGTGTGGGATATGTGATTACGTATCATTATTGTGGGCCAAAGTAAATACTATTGCGACATATAATAATATAACAACAGCTTTGCGGTATTTGTTGAACACAAATCTTTTAAATTATCGTAAATTGTGTGTGGTGGTTTTAGTAATTTTCCTTTGCTTGTATTAGGCTGTTGCTATTGTACCAGCAGCTTTGGTTTCCATTGTTGCTGTTTTCTTTTGCGCTCTCTTTATTAGAAAAGTCCAATGAAAGCAATTTATGACTCTTGACAAGTTTCCATAAGGTTTTTTTGCTTTATTAGACAAGTGTTTTTTTTTTGCTTTGCATGGTTGGTTGATTGTTTGTTTAAGTGTAGTGTGTGAGAGAACTTCTAAGACATTTTAATAGCTTTATGGCTAATTTAAGAAAAGGACATGTAAGCAATTTTGATCAAAGGCCAACAAATAAAAGTTAACAAGAATTGCAATGAATTACATTAAATGACATTTTCTTTAATATATTTAGAAAATACGAGTAGTAGACCCGTATATAGGTTTTTTTTTTGCTGTTAAAAGGCAAAGAAAGCCATTGAAATTGAATATAATTTTTTGTTGGGGTAGTTAGAAGAACCCTAAAAGCGTTTAAAATGTCTTGTTTTATACTGCCATCAAAAAGGTGAGGACTCAAATTTTTCTTCTTTTTTTTTTTAAAGTCTTAGCCAAAAAGGCAATTTGTGTTTTCATATAAAGAAAAAAGGAAATTTGCTTAAAACATGCCAAAGCAAGAACTTATATCGTCGGCTTAGAGTGTAAACCTGCTAAATCCATTTTTTATAGCATATGACTTTTAATACCGTTCGAAAGAGAATGAGACGCCTCATCAATTTGCTGAAATATTTAGAAATATTTATTTTAATTTGAACATCTACATGTCGAAGAAACTGAATGTATTAGGCTAATTTCTTAAGCTTTGTATAGAAACCATTAACAGTGTTTTGTCTCTCATGTAAAATTTTCTGAAAGTGAGTTAGCAGGTTTACACTTTAAGCCGACGATACGAGTATATAAAGCTAATATGCAATAAAAATGCGAAAAATTATTTTAGAGCAGCGCTTTTCGGTAATTATTAGAGCCATGTAATATAAATGGGTTTAATCATAAGTTTGTATCGAAAACGACCGACTGAACGAATTCGAACGAGTTGTATCCAGCTCTAGTAATTATAATATAATATATCCTCAGAGTTTTCGTTATAAATTTTTTCGCATGAATATTGTTCCAAAGTAAAGTGTCAGCCCCCGTATTCTGTAACTCACTAAAGTTAAATCTTTATCGCTAAAAAGCTATTAAGTCGATTTATTGATTTTCGGCTACGAATGCATATTGCGAAATCAGGCCATGACTTAAAAATTCAATTCACCGAAATTTTGGTGTTTTACGTCATCGCCATTAATTTTTAATTTTCTATTTGTTCAGTATTTTGGCGACAGAATTTAGCTTTAGCCTTAGCGACTTACAGAATACGGGGGGCAGGGCTCCAGTTTTGTAATTAGTGTAAAGATTGCTTTTACAAAAATAAATTTAAATTGAAAATTTTGTAAGTCGCAAACATGTAAATTCTGGGTTTTTCCCGAAGATATTTCTTTGGCATTTTAAATTTAATATGATTTCACACATATGGAAATTCAATCGGGAAATCCAATTCCATTTATTTTTGGCAGCAAAGTACCAGTATGGAATTTAAAAAATTTTTTTAGTAGAGAGCAAAGTGATGTAGAAAAATAGCGTTGCATGAATATCGAAAATTTTTTGGTGAATTTTTTTTATGTGGGGATCTGCTCTGTTGTTCGAAACGAAAGCAAATGCTTTTGAATTTGCATGTTATTAATATCATGTTATTAATATTATAATTGGAAAGTATTTGCTTTCGTATTTGCTTTCGTTGCGAAATACAGATTAGACTCTTTGATTTCCTTCTCCACGACTGCTTTTGGTGAATAACAAAGAATCTGATTATATATTTTCAGAAAAATCTTAATATATCACTTAAAATATAAATAAAGACGTCCTAAATACTAAGATTTAAGGCATTTCTGCTGACATAAAATTACATATAGTTGTATAAATATTTTTGTCTAAAGTCAAATGGCAAGAAATTTTAATATATAAATTGCACAGTTTTTAACATTCTCGTATTATTTTATTCATACAACAAGAGATATAATAGCAAGAGGTAAACAAATATGCAAGTATGTTTAAGGAACTAATTTAAATTATTTTTCAATTTGCATATTGCTGTTGAAAGTTGTTTTTTGAACACCTCTACCTCGATACTTCCCCCAAAGGATTTCAATTTCATGCAAAAAAAAAAATATATTTTTTCAGCTTAATGCTGATGATGATGGATGTTGTTAGAATAAATATTTTGCTGATTTCCCTTATTTTATTTACTTTTAATGAAAAATTAAACAATTTTTTAAAGCTTTAGGTCTTTATATATTTGTATTTTTATATTTCGATATTTCGTTAACCTTCAGTTCACTTCTTTAGGAAAAATTAAATAAAAAATTTATTTTCAATATTTTTTTTGGTAATAAATGTGGAATTTTTCACTGATAAGCCAGCGTGATGATTTGCAATGTAAGCCCAGTATATCAGTAAAATATATGTGTACCGCTTATTTTAGTTTTAGCGCTTTTTTCGTTTTGCCAATTTTTTCAGTTTTTGGCAATTTTTTAGTTTTAACGATTTTCTTTTAGTTTTCCGGTAAATTTTTAGTTTTAGCGGTTTTTTGAAATTTTGGCGCTTTTTTCGTTTTGGCGATTTATTTAAGTTTTTTTCATTGACATTTTACTTATGATGACTTGCACTTGAGCGATTTATTTATGCATTTAAGCGCTTTTTTATTTTCTCGATATTTCTAATGTTTTGGTATTTTTGTTAATTTTGGTATTTTTTAGTTTTAGCGTGTTTAAAAATTTCCAGAGTTTGCCTCTCACGGCTGCCAAGTGTTAATACTACATTAACTGATAGAATACCCTTTAATTTTGGTTTTGAAAATTTCAAGTCTTTATATAAAATTGTCTATGTTATGCATCACGATTTAAAAATTTTTCGTTGCTCACTTTATAGCAACTGTCTTATATTTGTTGTTGTAGCGACTAAAGTTTTACATATTCTCTGAAAATTTCAGGTCCCTAGCTCTAAAGGACGGACATCGTAGCGCAAACAATTGGTGTACGGAATCCTAAAGACGCCTTTAATGCCACACGACAATTTGTTTTACTTAAATTTAGAATTGTTTCCTAAGGTTTAGTTAATTTTTTTTAGTATACGTACTGTAATTTTTTTCCAAAAGAAAAGTGTGCTGTGGCTTTGTCAAATTTTGTATAAGAGAAGTGCGTTTATTTCGATTTTCTAATATCTCTGCAAATGGAGGCTTAGATGTAATATATTTTGAGGATATAATACATGTAATTAAATTTTATAAACTTTCCATAAAAAATCTTATTGGAACAGAATTTGCCCATCAATAGTGACTTGATAATGCTCTATGGTACATGAGAGCTCATGTATGCTTTTAAGACTTCGAGTCTTAAAAGGAAATCTTTACCGCCACTTAAATGGCGGATTTTGAAGTCGAAGAGACTCAATTAAATTTCAAATATTTATGTTTGTTTTGTGTTAAATGGCATGACCATAAATAAAATTTCTGTGCTAAGAAACTATTAACACCACCTGCTGTAGGGAGTGTCTTATAAAACATTTTCTAAATAATAGTCATAATATTTAATAAACAAATTTTTATTTTAAGTTAAAGTTATGTATGAAATATAAGTACATAGGTCCATATCTATATTATTTTGTTACCATATAATTTTTTCTTCACTCATATTTCTTTCTTGTCTTGTGCCCAAATTTTAGTATCTATCTTGTTGTTTTATAGGCATATTATTTTTTGAAAATTCTTTTCATTTAATTTAAGCTCTTTGTTTTTCAATTTTATTTTATTTGCCAATACGTTTAGATGAGGGTTTTACTAGACTTTTCTTGGTTTGTTTTTCTATTTTTACTTTTTGCAAAAATGTGAGTACGTGTTATGGATATATGGAGCTCATAATAAATATGTGCAAGTCCTTCATGTGCCATGGCTGAAGGCAATTTTCATTTCATAATTTTTAAGTACCTTCAAGCAAAACGAAAGAGAATATAATATTAAAACAACAGCAACAACTATAACAGTTGTAAGAAAAACTGCATATCGCATACATATGCACACATATACATATGTATGTATGTATGTACATATATTTATGTATATTAACAACTAAACTTATTTGTATAACAACTTCTTATATTTTTTTAAAGGGTGTGCGTTCAATGCAATTTATGAAGAAAATATTATAAAGTTAATTCTGTTTTGGAAATATTATAGTAATTTAAATTTGTTAGATAAAAAGAAAACGTTTAATTAAATGCTGAAAAAATTAGCGAATAAAAGGTACCCTCTTCTTTCATTTTAGGCGTTAATAAAAAAAAATATATTTTTGTGTGTATTTTAGCCTACGTGTCTTTAGCAATGTTTATTGTTGCTGTTGCTGTAGTTTTTGTATTGCCAACAACAGCCGCATTATACTACAAATGCTACGTTTATGTTGTATTTTACACACGAAATTCTTTTTGTAATAAAATTGAAACAACCCAAGAGCACACAATAGTCTTAGTTTCACCAAACCAAATGCGAGCGAATAGCTAAATGTTTATTTGATTTGCAAGTTTATTTGTGCATTGTAAAACGTACTTGTGTGTGTGAGTGTGTGTGTGTGGCCCATGTGCCAAAAATATGAATGCATGTACATAAATATGTGCAAGTGAGTTTTTGAGGGCTTGTAAAAATTTTAGACTATAATCTGTTCTGTTAACGTGTCGCATCGTCATGTTAAAAGAGGCATTTCAATGCACTGCTTTACATTGCATTTTATATAAAAACTATGACGAAGAATATTTTAATGTGTTTTAGCTTTTAACCCGTTAATTTTATTAGTAAAACGATTCGGGATATGGGATCTTATCATAGCGTTGAAAATATTTATACTGGTATGCATTAGATTTTATCGTTTATGCAGACTGATGCATTTTGATCTGTTTACAGTTTTCTGTAAATAAGCATATAATTTGCGAGGACGGTATAAATTCAGTAAAGTACGACCTTGAAACGCATGCGAAGGGTACCGTACAGAGACTAATTATGAAATAATTATGAAACAATCGATTATGTTTTTTTTTAGTTTTGGCGCTCTTTCTTAGTTTTGGCGCTGTATTTTTGTTTCTGGCGATTTTTTCGGTTTTTGGCGATTTAATTTGGTTTTAGCATTTTTGGATTTGGCGTTTTTTTCGGTTTGGCGATTTTTTCGACTTTTGGCGATTTTTTCGTTTTGCCGATTTTTTAGTTTTTTGGCGAATTTTTTACATTTGTTGATTTTTGTTTTGGCATTTTAGCAATCTATTTTATATTTGGTGATATTTTTCATGTAAGCGCTTTTTTCATTTTGTTATTTTTAGTTTTTCCGATTTTTTATTTTGCGATTATTTAGTTTTATAGATTGCCTCTTACGGTTTCCAAGATACAGCAAGTTGTGAAGTGATAGAATACCCTTTAATTTTGCTTTTTTAAATTTTAGTGTTAATTGATAAAATCTGCATAAAAATTCATTAACTTTGAAAATTTCAAGTGTCTGTATATAATTGTTTGTATATTACATTAGGATTACAACATGTTTCGTTGCTCGCTTTAGAACACCCGTTAATTTTTAACTGTCATATATTTGTTATTGTAGCGGCCAAAGCTTTCATATTCTGTGAAAATTTCAGGTACGTAGCTCTTTCATTTCTCGAGAAAACAGTCTGTGATGGACGGACAGACAGATGGACTTCTTAGCAAAACAATAGGGTTCCTTTTCACATTTAATGTACGAAACGCTAAAATCTAGCCGACCTAAAAAAAATTCATGTGCGAAAATTTTCTGCAAAAATCTTCAATTACAGCTTAATCATTTTGTATAAACTTTTGAGGTTTTCTTATTTCTGTTTAATTTTATTTTTTCAAGAGTTTTGGCCGCTCCTTCGCGAAATGTGTCGCCGTATAGAAGATATTATAAATCAGCAAAAAAGCCATTAACGCTCATACTTATTCGAAACATTACCATAACCTCTGTCCAACATGGGTTAATATCACCAAAAAGAAAATGAACTTTTTAAGTGTTATAGCAAAAAAGAAAGAAAAAATTTACAACATTGAATTAAAATAAATATAAAAAATATAAAAAAAATAAAAAAAGAAAACATAAATGAACATAAAATAGTCCTGTATGCAATTCCCAAACAGAAGTTAAACTACGGCAATGCGGATGTTGAGGACGTTGCACTGCACATTCTGACCCATATTTTCGCTACCAGCTCATACAGTTTAAATATACAACAAAAAAAAAAGAAAAAAAAAACAAATCTCTTACACTAAATGTACGAACATGCAAAGCTGATTGTAGAAACCAAAGAAACGATTTCATACGAAACCCAAAAACGAACCACAATAACCCAAAAAGTCCTGATAAAACGGGAGTAATACCACAAGGCCAACACATGTACATGCACTCGTACATATACACGTATGTATGCATGTTTGTGGGCATATGTGTAAATTAGTTAGATGGCACGTTAAGAGTTTGTGTGTGCGCAACTACTGGAGCAAATGCTGGTTTATTGTGCTTCTGTGTCCTTATGTGGTTTGAGTTATGACTAAAAAGCCGCTTCCGCCGCAGAAAATCATGGCCCTAGTTGATCAACAAACCTACTCAAACAAACAAGCTGTTATTGTTATATTTGTTCTTCTTTTTTTAATTTACACGAAACACATTTTACCAGGAAAGAGTTTAAAATTATGGGTATAACAAATTTAAAAACGCCAAGCCATGTGATCAATAACTTCATAGAAAGCGTGGCAATAGTGGTTTATGGAAGATAATAGCAAGTAAAGTGTCCGTGCTAAGCAGTGATACCAGAATTCTTTCACCAATAATAGCTAAATGTGGACAAAAAAATGGCTACAAAATGGCTAAGCGAGATCGAATGCAAAAATCATGAGTATCATGCAAAAATAAGAAGATAATTCATTCTACATTTTTTGCAACAAATCGGGAAAAAAATTTAAAGCAAATAAAAGTAAAAATAATAAAGTAAAGCAACAAATCAAATAATTTTTCTTCAGTTACTCAAGAAGCAAAAAAAAAAAAAAACTGAACACAAAAATTAAGGACGATATACAAATGTATGTATGTAGGTAATTTCTTAATTCAAAAATTAGATCATCATCATTAACTTCATTGTTGTTTCTGTCACAGCTGTCGTGTTTGTGCCAATGAATTTTAAGAAACTCTCAGTGATATTTTCAATACAAATCTATTTGGTCCACTTTTTATTTTTTAACTTTTATTTCAATTTTAATTTCTATTTTATTTTCACTTGGATAAAACAAACATGACATATTACCACGATTATAAGAAAAGAGTAAAACTAGTTCTAGAACTACTAGTTCCGGGACTAGTTCCAGTAACTAGTTCCGTGACTAGTTCCAGTAACTAGTTCCGTGACTAGTTCTAGTAACTAGTTCCGGTAACTAGTTTTGGGAACTAGTTCCAGTAACTAGTTAGTTTAGATTAGAAAAGGGGGAAGATCTGGTCCAAATACTGGCACTGCGACACCCGATGGATCTTTTGTGCCATAGATCTGTAAATTAACACAGATATTGGAGAAGCCCGCCTAATAGCATCTGAACACAGAAACTCAGCATGAAAAACACGCCTTCTACTGTTACATAAGACGATACACTCACAAAAAGTGTGTGCCGTCGTCTCGTCATCTTTCAAGCATAAGCGACACAAGTGTGAACGAATTTGATTACTTTTCCACAGAGAATAGTTCAGTCCAAAGTGACCAGAAGGAAAATCAGTAACCAGACGTAAATTACTCCTGTTGAGGTACGTAAATGGCTGCATCAATGCTTTGGCTTGCCCTAAACCAGAAGAAGTCAGCCACATTTCCTTAGCGGTCAAAGTGTCATCTAGTTTCAGAACTAGTTCCAGTAGTAGTCCGGTAACTAGTTCCGGTATTTAATTTGGGGAACTAGTTCCGGTAACAATTTAAAAAAATGGACGATATATAGGCCCTTTTTTTGCATGAAAAATTAACTTTTTAAATTTGCTTTGAAAATACTCGTATGTATGTATATTTCTTTTAACTGCATATAAAAATATTTTCATAGCTGACGTTGACTCAATATTCTTGGATTCTCACTGGCTTATTTGCGAAATGCATCTTTAACCGTAAACACTTGGGATATTATGGAATCCTTTAGATTAGTTAGTATTACGAGACGAAACTCTAGTTGAGTAAATTGTTAAATGTGTTGTGGCCCTTTTTATTTTCTCATACAACGTTTGCTGGAGTGTGTATAGTTGTTTGTTTACTTGCTAGTGTTGGTACGCTGGTGCATGAATACGTGCTATTTGTCTAACCTGCCACACGTACGAGAACTCGTACTTGTACACAGTTTTCTCAGTCGTGGTGTGCCATGCTTGCCAATTTAACTGCTCTGACAGACTGACTGTATGACTTTTTCATTGGGAGCATATTTGCTGCTACCGAGTGTAAGAGAGGAGGTTCTGTTCAGTTCTGTTGCCTCAATGCCGGCTTAATATGCATCTTAATAGTTCTCCATGTGGCATGACATGCCACTTATGGTAGCATTTTTTTAATTCTTTGTAGAATATGAACGGCTGGTTGTGTGCTTGGGCCTCTGAAATACTTAAATGACATTTTACTGCAAAAATTTCAACAAAAAAATATTTTATATTTTTATGTGTTTACACATGTTGTTGTATGCTCATATGATTTCTATTTGCACGTTTGTATGTGTGAAAATATACGTTTGTTGCAAGCACATGGTATTCCAAAGCTAGTTTTGGAGCAGTAGCAATGGCAGGTTGTATGTTTGCACGTAACTTGAAATTTTTGTTAAGAATATAATGCTAAAATTTTATTGTTTGTATACTAGAAATTTGCAATGTTGCATGCTCGTTTCAAGGTATGCACTGGCGTATGGTCCACTAAAAGTAGCTCTGTGTTGTTATTGTTAGTGGTTTTTTCAACATGTAAAGTATAATAGTTCCAAATGTCTAGTTGCGATATAATAAATTGTAAATCACAAAAATATTTTAATTAAAATTATTTTTAAATATTAAAATTACTATTTATTAGGGAAAATAGTGTATTTGAATAAATTGTGTCTATTGTTTTTAGTAGAAATTAGGAACACATAAATTATATCTGCATCAGCAAAAAAAACTCCTGAAGCCATAATTTGTAGCCATCCAACAGATTCGTTTTTAAGCTTCAAGTATTTCAATTTAATTTATTTCTATTACTGTGCGAGACCATATTGAAGGAGGATTTTTAAGTATCAGTTTGGAATAATTAATATCGAAACTCAAGTTAAGTTGTATTGCGATAGAAAACATTTAAAGGATAACTTGTTTAAAAATTTTTCAAGTAATTCGAAATATTTCCTTGGAGGTGACCAACAACTTGGAATTAAAATTTTTACACCACGTCACAGTTAGTAGAAATATGCACTTTTTCGCTGTTTCTCTATATTTTTCGAATTTATGCATAGAAATGATGAAATGTTTTCACAGATTCTCAATTTGCTCAAAATTTCCTATCGTTCGAGTTATATTTTGCTTATAGCTTGTGTCAGGGTAACTGAGTTTCATCGCAAAGGAAGTAAGAAATGTATTTTTTGAGTTCTTTTAGTTTTGACCCTATCAGTTTCATATTCGTAAAGAATGTTTTTAATTGTTATACCACATTAAATCTGAACATACTAACAAACACTTTGTGTGGGAATTTTACATTCCATTACATTTTTATTACATTCAACCAAAGTTCGCTGCGATAATCGTTTATGAATACTGGCGTTTAGATTTAAAATTTGAATTAAAAGCTCTGCTACATTTTTTCTTATATTTGTTTCTTCTTGCTTTTCATTTAGCAAAATTTAAATTTTGTGTGTGCTCTATTTCCTATTGACCTCTTGCTGAAATCTTAACATAATTCTTTAAATTTCAATGATTTAATTTAATTTTTAGTAAACTTTATAAAAATGCTTTAAATCCAAAGCAAATAAAATTCAGAAAATTATTGAGTTGCCTTCAAATCCGTTTATGCCACAAAAGTTTGTTCGAAGCTTGATTCAATATAAAAGAACAAGAAATAAAAAGAAATCACAAAATCTTAAAGATTTTTTTGTAATGCAAAGAACTTACATTTGTAAAATTCTACAGAAGTGCGAAATAAGAAAATTAGAAGAGAAGCAAAAGAAATATTAAATTGGAGAGCAAATAAATGCTGGCATAAACTCATAAAACAATTGAACCCGCCATTTGTAGTTGCACAGTGTGTGGCAACATTAGCCTACATTTTAAATGCCAAGCAGAACTGTTGTAAGGGTTGTCGAGGGAACTTTTTTCGTGTTACGAATTGTAGGTAAAGTCGAACGGAGTATCATTTGTAAGAATATCCATAAAGGGTTATAACACAATACCATAATCAGCTGAAGTTGTACAGCTTAACTTTCCACAAAAATTTTGAGACGAAAATTATATTGGGTTATTTTTAGTCATAAGAATTCCAAAAAAATATAAAAACCAAAGATCATCCCTGTGTGTGGGTGTCAACATGTATTTTCATTGAGTCAGCCAAAAAGTATGCAACATTTCTTTATTAATAGTTGCGTATACTTTTAAGCAAATAAATTAAATATTGCGTATACGCAATGGTACTAATTTCTTTATTACTAAAACGTATCAGTAACCAAAATAAACTTAAATTAGCAACATTTTTAATAAAAAAAAAATATTTACATAGTTCCGAAGTAATATTGAATGCATAAGCCTCCTGCAACGCAATGCTGTGCAGTTGAACATAAATCCCTAAAACGTGAACGTGAGCTACAAAAAAAAACCAATGCAATATATTCCTAACCCACACACCGACACACAATTAAAATAGCGGTGCAAAATCAACAAATTGTCAGCATCAAACTGGAACAATTCAATAAATGGAATGTGCGAAAAAAATACAAAGCAAATGCACTAGTTGTTTGTATATATAAGAAAATCTTGCGGTCTAGTCGAATATGCCATCCTACATTTAAGGAATTCGAAAAATTTAAAATTGAGGTGTATATTCCACTAGATTTATTTTGAACTCTTTCAGTATCTCCTTTTACATACACGCCTATAATATGGGTTTGATTATAGGTTTGTGTCTAACACCAGCTAGTGAAATAGTTCGATACGAGCCTATTTTCCACATTAAATTGTTAAAAGTGGTTCTTTAAAAAAAATTTTAATGGTAAATTTGTCTTCGGTCTTGAATGGTTTAAAAAAGTGATTTAATTAGTGACTAGTTGCCGAAACGTCGACACCCGATTCACAGTTAATTGAAATAGTTTTGATTTTTTTGTCATTGACATCTTGAAATCCATTTAATTGCTCTTCAGCTCTTGGAGCCGCGTGACATTTCCTGCATGTCATAGAATTTACATAAACGGAAAGCGTTGTTACCAACCGATAGCTAAAATTAACATATTAAGCTAAATTTCCTTTTTGTATGCTGAGTGCGTGCAGCGTAGTTGCAAACAAAATCGCATCCTACAGGCATCATGCGGAGAATGCATTCAACCAAACGTTCATGCAGATTATAAGCTTTCAAAGTATTCCGAACAGTGTGTAAAGTATTTACCACTACTTACCACTTCTTTTCTCATATTTCTCTAGAAATTTCTTTTAGTCTTTTTAAGAGCATTGGGAAAATATGTTTTTCGCTTATATTTTTTTCATTCTTTTGAATTTCATAAATTTTAAAGGTGGTGGCAGATATCGTGAGGATTCAGTAAGGCAAGGCAAGTGGGTGGATGTTTGATAATGGGTGGCACATAGTATCAGCAATAACCGTGGCTACCTGCCAATATGGTTGGTAATATTTTTTCACAAAAACAAAGTGGTTGTGTTTTGTGGCAAGTTTAAGCCGCCGGTTGAATAATTGCTTGCAAAAGCGCGCAAATTGAGCGCACAAAAGCTGCTGTATGACTTAAGTTAGTTTTTTTTTCTGTGCTTGTGTATGTTTTTTATTTCACTTTTTCTCTTTGAAGCAAACGATGAAGAAAAATAAAACGAAATTCGTATACCAAGAGAACATACATACATAAAAATAACTTTATGTGAAAAAAAATAGAATTGAACAATACTTGCTTCTGCCACACAGGCTGATGTAGTGCGTTTAACAAGCTAAAATTCTTTGTGGGAAATAATAATGAAAAATTAAGAAAAAAACACTTAATTTCTGCAAATACAAACGCGCAACCAAAGACCAATCAAAGAGAGCGGAGTCAAAAGAAATATTCTGAAGTTTTATACAAATTATACGTGTGTGCATTAATACAATGAAAATAAAATTAAAAAAATCTAAATAACTTCTGTACCGTTTGTAAAAAGAAGACAATTCTTTGATGTAGAGTTTCTTTAATCTTATATTAGATTCTATCAAAACACTGCAAGTTTAAATAATTTTTTTTTAACAAATTCTATAAAAAAATTTTGCGATTTTGTATTGCTTTCAACTATAAAGTTAGTTTTGATTCATATAATCGTACTGTTTGCACTAAAAGCTTAAATTTAAGTTGTGTTTTTTTTCGGAGATATGTAGGACACATGCTTTTTTATTTCTTCATTTAAAATAAAATATATAATAAATCAAAGCTAAGTTAAGAGAAAATGAGTTGCTTCAGCTCTAGTATCTAATATACACACTTTTACTGGTGGCAAGCAGGACATTAGATCCTCGATAAATATGGTTTTCAAATTAATTTTCATCAACTAAAGCTCGATGATAAGTTCTTTGTTTATATATTATTCATTCTAATAATAGAAGAAAACTCGAGGATCATATAATTTATTGTATAAAATTTATTTGCAATGCACAGTGGGATGGCTTCATATAGTATATTTGCGCGAAAACTTTATGCAGTGGTCCTACATCATTAAAATTCGGTACTGCATTTTATATTGACCCAATTAGGAAATAGTGGAATTTCATAAAAATCGGCCACTTCCACCGCCCCACAGTGATACCAAATGTAATTTTTTTCGCGGATCGATTCCTAACTCCACAACTAAAATAGTGAAGTACACTAAATTTGATGTGGATAAATCTTAAAACGAATTGCGTGTTCCACTCAAATGTTGGCCGTATAGGAGAGGGAGACGAGTACCCCTCGTGCCAAGTAAATGTTAATTAATTAACAAACAAGATTTTTTTAGTGCAAGGAATACCGAAGCAAAAACGAAATGCATATAAATGCCTTAAAAAAGCAAAAGTTCATCTTTTTTTATTGACGGATACTCCTTCCATTGAAAGACTCCGGATACGACTTATCCTGAAATTGATTTTTAACAAGCCTAATAAATAAAAACATGATCACGTGTGACTTATGTGTGACTCATAGCATTTGTACATTTCTAATGAAAGCACACAAAATGAAGACAAAAACAACAGCATTAAAATTGTTACGCTATTACTCATTCGTACTGAAGTGCAGCGATGCGCAGCATATATTTTTCTACAATAATACTCATTTGTTCAATCTTTAAATTAAAATTAATATCGCTGCTTAGTTGAGCCCGACTAAAAACCTTTTCTTCACTTAAACTGAGAAAATCCATATTTTACTGCATTTCCAATATAATTATTAAAAACAAAAGCACTTCCACAAAATAATTTTGGTAACAGATTTAAGCAAAACATTAAGATAAATACCTGAGTTTGATGGTTTCATGGATAAATTAATTACTTTTTTAAAGTTACTTAAGGTAAATAGGATTTAATTACGCAAAGTCTTTAGATTTTTCTGCATATTTTTCAAGTTTTTGCACAATTTAATTTTTTTTTTAATAAGGAGAGGTAACACTCAGACAATGAATGCCTTCCACTATTACGAAGTGTTACTTTAATGATAGAGAAGACAAGTAGTGAAGGAAGAGATAGAGGAAAACTTAATTTTTTCCAAGTCTGATTAGTGCACGTTTTTAATAATGTAGTCTTGCAGCGCCTCTAGTGTTAATGTATTAATGTATTAAAGTTTTTTAAACATGTGCTTAGCAGCCATTTTATTGGTTATTTTACTTCGGCGACGGTTCTGCTGTACAATATCGACGAAGGAGGTCGCTCTGATGTTACATTAGGATTAGTATCCACTGAAGCCGATGTAGTTCAGTGACCAGTGTTTATGCCTCCATCACTTGAACTGTTCTACAACAATTGATACAAAGGGACACTAATACACATCCGAAAAAGACTTGGTGTTATTATTTAATGACCGTTAAATACCGCGCTCGAATCCAGGATGTTCTGTTTTGCAATCAACGTACTAAAATATTTTTTAAACAAGCAGAAGTTTTACAATTTTCTAGACTAAAAAAAGGCGCAATCCGAGTTTCATCAGAATTGGCCACGCCCACCGCTCATGCGTTCCGAATAAATTTGTTTAAAATTGTCCTTAATTTTTCTATCTATCTAGAATAAAAGAAAACGTATGCCGGGTTTTATCAAAACCAGCCATGCCCTAAATATGGAAAATATTTATTTTTAATATTTTTTTTATTCTGTAGAAAACTTTATATATATTTTTTTATTTATCACTTATTTTTAATTTTAATTTCATATTTAAAAAATTAACTACAAAACTGTATCATTCGATTTTTAAATTGCGAAAAATATGGTAAGAAATACAAATATTCAATAGCTTGAAAATATTTTAAAGTGATAAGAATATATCTCTTACAAAATCTAGTTTCAATATAAATTTTTGGTCATATTGCCGCCAAAATGTTAAAATTTATTATAAAAATTATAGTTTTTTTCATGCTGCAATTTTTTGCACTCTTCCTTTTACGCAACAAAAAAGAAACTACCAAAAATTAATGTTCTGCATGAAATAAAGTACCGGAGCTGTAGACGCGGTACACACACAAAAAAAAAATATACAACTACAGACTTACAAAAATATACACACACACATACACACACTTATTTACATTTTCGTAATAAAATATTCCAGCTGAAATTCCTGCCAATTTTTGGTAAAAATTTCTCATGCAAAACAACTTTAGAAATTGTACCAAGAAAAAAAGAGAGCGAAAAAAACGGGAGACAACGAACGACGCTGTTAGAAAACAAAAACATTTTCTCTAGCGCCTGAAAAAAAAGGAATTGAGACAAATAATAAAAAGCCTGGTGCAAACTAACCTTATTCAGGAAAAGTAGCTGGAAAAAGTTAAGTGGAGAAAAAAATTATTATGGAGGACACTGGAGCGTCGTCGCTAAGTCTGTGGCAGTGTATTTATTGGCCACATTAACGAGATATAAGTAGAGTTGATATATTATATATACATATATGTAAGTATATATATGTATATGCATATATAATATTTACAAACGTAAAGACATTAAACAGCACTAATAGCTTGCTGTTATTTCATACTTACGTGGCAGATTCTATTTTTGTAATTTTTAACTAAAAAAAGAGAGTTGCCAGCTTAATATATTTAAGAGGCTTAACTTAGCCTCAGCTATCGCTACTTATTATTATTTTGTTCACACAGATCTTGAGGTATAGAAGAAGCTTCTGGCAATATAATTTTAAAAACTATTTACATTGAGTAAACAGAAAAACAAAATTGTCTTTACCTCTTTATGATTTGGTTGGGATAATTGTCGTATTTATTTGTAATTTAAAATTTATATGTGATAATTTTTAAGTAACAAATGCCACTAAAAAAATTATAAATTATTATGACAAACACTAGCAAAACAAAACAACATGCCGTTTGTGTTGTTGATCTTAGTTCTATGATAAAATAATCATGAAAAAATTATACTTCATAAAGTTATTTGGGGGAACGTGCTCACGGAATCTTTCCAGCGAGTCTCGTTCAACGGCCCGTCACTTGCTAAACTAAATAAAAGAGTCCAATGATAGTTCCTCTATGCAAATTTACACGTATGTATGTTTAAATAAAACGGTTGGAAAAAATTGTCTTAACGTAACACTGCGTAAAATGGTTATAATATTTGTAAAGTTACATAGTTTTAATAATAAAGTTTTTGTTTAAAATTCGCTCGTATTTTTTCCCCTGAAAACCGATAAAGATTCTTTAGTGTAAAACTGTTGTTAATACCTCCCACAAGAAAATATATTCCAACACGTTAAAGAATTTTTTCACACACACTTTAAGTCACATGGTTTACTCAGGCACGCACTATATCAATCAGTCACTTTTGAGGCGCGTGTAAAAATATCGATTGCTAATACATATTCTTGTACTACTCATGAAATGCTTGTCATTCTTATTATAATCAGCACAGCAGGATACCATTTGTAATCGTGTAATAAATTACATTACTGACAGTAACTGAAACAAGCAGCAATGTGGCGTCACTAAGCTTGCAAACTTTAGGGTCAATGCCTCGAGGTGTTTAACTAGTTCTCATTCTATTTAGTTAACAACAAAGTAAACATGAGTACACGGCCCCCACAGTCTTAAAGATTTTTGATGCTGACTACTTGAGTTTAAAGATACAAATGCCTGCAATTAAAAACATATTTAAACTTGAATATAATGTTCTAACTGTGACACAAATATTTAGTTGCAGCTTAAAGATTTTTGGCTCAAGGGAATTATTGAATGCATGTAAACTATTAAGGAAATCTAATTTGTTGTTAAGAAACAATTGAATTATATAGTTAATAGAAAATATATTTACATATAAATAAAACGCTCAATTTATTCTACATAACTAATACGACTAATTAAATTTTAGTAATGAAAATTGATTTCAGAGAATATAATTTTTGAACTCCTGTTTACATAATATATCCGTTTGGAAAATTCACATAAAAATCCTTCAACCATTTTTAATATGCTACAGCTTTGTATAAGTTTTCATAATGACTTCAAAAGTCTCTTCACACACAGAAAAAAGTATTCACCAATTAATTTTTTTCAATTAATAATTTAATTGATTCAATTAAATTTTTAATTGTATTAATTAATTTGATTGGAAAAACTTAATTGATATTGTCAAATTGTTTATATGTGAAAATTTAATTAATTTTTTAATTAATATTACAAATATTTTAATTAATATTACAAACTCATTCATATTACTTTTTTGTGTGCACAGAATTTTTTTTTTTTACTAATTTTAATTAAAAAAAATGTGTGTAAAAATAAATTCATCGAATTAAATAGCTTTTTAAAAAATATCGTATGCGATATTTTTTTTCTTTTATTTGGTACGTATTTTGTAATAAAATTTAGGAGTTTCCTCACAAAAATTTTCTTTCTCAGCGAATCCAATCTAGTGGAAAATAAAGACAACGAATCATACTATTAGACTGTTTTTACAATATATCTAAATTGTATTTGTGAAATTTTTGAGAAACTCTGGAAAAAATATGACTTAGTGAAAAAATCTCATTTCGAGTTCTATGAGAGAAATGGTCACTGTGGTCATACGCTTCTTCCCCAGCGAATCAAATTTAAAGGAAAATTAAGACAACCAATTATAATATTAAACTGCATTTACAGTATATCTTAATTGTATTTGTGACTTTTTTTAGAAACTCTGGTAAAAATATGACTTAGGGAACAATTTTTCTTCGAGTTCTATGACGGAAATGACCACTGTGGTCATACGCTTCTTCCTGAGCGAATCAAACGTAGTGAAACATGAAGACAACAACTCATACCAAAAAATATATATATGACTTAGTGAAAAAAAATAACATTTCGAGTTCTATGAGGGAAGTGGCCACTATGGTGATACCCTTCTTTGTCAGAGAATAAAATCTAAAAGAAAATGAAGACATCAGTTCATACCATTAGACTGCTTTTATAGTATATCTGAATTGTATTTGTGAAATTTTTTAATTTCTTGATAAGTTTTGACAGCAGGAATATTTAAAACAATATTTACGAGTATTAAGGCTACTGGGCGAACTTGCTAGCAGCTTTTCATTATTTTATAGTTTCCTGTAGAACTTTCGAAATTAACTTAGGTAAATCTCAAAAATAAAAATTACTGCAAATATATGTCTAAAATCTTTAAAATTTGCCATTTCGCTTAGTTGATAAATCAAGGCTTTCGAAATTAGTTTAAAATAATTACCCTCGTTGAAAATTGTACAAAACTTTTAATTCAAATTACCACAATCGGATTTTTCTTCCTGCCATAATAAAATTAACCAACAGCAATAATAATGCGAAAGGATTAATTGAGTGTAATGATCAGCATTATTAAGTTTAAGACAAATCTCAGCATTATATTTTAAATAGTTTTTGTGTGTGTATGATTTTGATTTGCTTGCTGTAGCTACTATAGCTGTTGCTGTTATTTAAGTTTATTAACTTGTATTTAAGACATTAACTAATGATGATGGTTTGCAGCAGTGACTGCTTCAGGCAATTACTTTTATAAATATATATTTACATATACATATGTACATCTCCTTGCCTTTAATATACAATACAAATGACCAGTATCTTTCATATATCCTTAAAATGTACTTATACACATTTCTAACAATTGCCATATTTCCTATTCTGTTATCACATAAAGTTTGTCTGGCTTAAGTGTAGCACTTGCTGTTTGCTGCTTTCATGTAGCTGTTAACGACTAATGTTTTTGTGAAAAGGAGAAGTTTAAGCTTAAGTAATTATCCTTTAAGATATTAACAACAGTAAGGGGGAGGGGTTATAATTATGCTGCATACACGCACAAATAACAATACACTTAGACATGCATACGTACATATAGCGTTGGGAATCTTATGAGATGGTTAAAATGTTTTTGGTAACCTCAGGCGTTCATAAACAACATGTTGCTGCAGCGCGGCAGTAATAATTATGTGCAAGTACTTGTAGAAGTAACCACAAACTAATTTCGAGTGGTCTTAGAAACTGATACTTACACACATACATATATTGCACTTTCTTATGACTTACTTATACTGACACAGAAATTAAATAGCAGTAGTTCTGCAATTCAGTAAATGCTCTACTGGCAAAACAAGCACTTTTAAAAAGTAAATTAATCAATGGCCAGTAATTTTTAAGCTAAAATTGGATATTGTTGAAATTCAGCCCGATCCAGACATAATGATATGTATCCCAGACGGTTGACTTGAGTCTAAAATTTCTATGGAAAGCACTCATTGTTTTGAGCGATTTTCATACAAATTTTCTAAGCGTGTCGTCTGCCTGACTTGTGCAAAGTCATTCCTTTTTAATTATATATTCCTTTAATAATTTTAGATCATCTGATGTAGTCGGAAAATACTCAGTTTGGTGAAACAATCTTCCACATGCTGACTGGGCAGTCAGAATAGATTCCCATGAGCTCAAAACATTTCGAAAATTAGCAAGAAATCTTTAAATTCCCATTTTTGAAGGCGACTGGCCTAAAATAATCAGAATTAATCGGTTTTAAGCTTAAAATAGCACAGAAGGTGATTTGTTAAAGAAATACAAAATGAACAGAATGTGCGCAAGCATAAATTAATCATGCATATATTCCAAATGTTTTCAAATTGTTTTGGAGTCATATTCAGCGTTATCTAACGATGAAAAATTTCTTCGTTTATTTATAACGGGACAAGATTTTGTACAGATCTTGAAGCAAATGAATTTTGTAAATTTAAGCTCATTTATGTCAGCAAGCTCGTGCACTAACGTGAAGAAAAAATAAAAGTGTATTAAGCTTGTGAGTGAATTTGTATAAAAATCTAAAAAAAAAACAATGTCAGCTAAAAATAAATTCAAATATGATTCAAAAAAGACTTATTAATGACCAGATTCGCAATTCATTGTAAGTACTACCACAAACTGTCACGAAAATGAGTTGAAATTGATCAGAAACGCGATTCATAAAATACTCTTAGCAAGAGCCATGGCTAGGGTACAATTTGCTCCCGAATGAACATTATTTTTCCACTCGAAAACAAGAGCGTAATTGATTATCTAATTCGCTCGAAGGAGTCAAAAAAGATTCGATGATAATTTTTCGTTTAAATGTTCAGAAACAAATAATTTTTAGTGACTCAAAACGTCCTGATTAAGCTTGAAAATTTATATATTGTTGTGCATGCTTGGTCTAGCGTTTCTGCTAAAAGTCGAATATTAAATAAGAAGGAAGCTTTAAGAACCTCTGGAAATATAACTAACCCACTATATATATTATTATGTAAGTGTGAGTGTATTAAAGAGCCGTAATGCATGCCGAACAGACAGTTAATAAGCATACAGTTTTTATCACATATTAACTTCAAACTTTCGGATTTCATTTGAATTCTGAAGTGGTGACACTCCAAAGTAATCAAGATAATAATGTTGTCATTGTTAGTACAATCACCGTTACTGTTTTTAACTGCAATTGTTAATTACATTATTTTTAAAGTATGCAAAGATTTTTATGTATTATATCTTCTGCTTTTACACAACTAGGGAGCTTGCTGACTGAATGAACTAACCAGTAATACGGTAATCGTTAATTAGATCTTCATCTCATTTTTTTTACTTTATATTTTAAACTCTGTATCCAATTATTAATTGCTAAAAATATCAACGATGTGCATTATCATAGACCCTTATGCATATTAGAAAAATCTATGATGTTGATACTTGTATGACTCGGTCTGGCCAGAGATTGAATTCAAACTCTCGAAGGCCGTCATTTGGTTTACAAGTGACCCGCTAAATTAGTTAAGTAAAAAGAACTCTCAAATGGAAAAGTAACAAATGAAATAAAAATATAAATAATCAAGCAACTGCATGCATAAAATCAAGCAACTGCATGCACAGCCATACATAAAAAGTAGTGGCACCACTTCCTTGTCGTATTCTTTCTCTTAACCGTAAATTACTTTCAATTGAGTTTTTGAATCAGGGTTTCATATAAGAAACTCCGATAACAATATTTATTAAACTTTTAGCATTCAAATTAAAATCAGCAAATAATAAAATAAAATATAATTAAATAAGACTAAATTAAACTAAATTAAATTAAATTAAATTAAATTAAATTAAATTAAATTAAATTAAATTAAATTAAATTAAATTAAATTAAATTAAATCAAATTAAATAAAATAAAGTAAAATGATATAAATTAAAATAAAATAAAACAAACTAAAATAAATTAAAATAAAACAAATAAAATAATAATTATTTTTTTTATATTCTTGCTATTTTTAATGTTATTTCTGTTTTATGGAACGGCGTCCGTCGAAATTAAATATTTCTCTCAAATACTCAACACAAATGCAAACTAATTCTTAAAAAAATTCCAAAAATCAAATTAAATATAGAATGCCAATTGCATCTCAGCAGTTACAGTATACTTTCTTTGATTTGATTAGCTCATCAATTGTGCCAATATTCCCAAAATCATTTAGCAAACAATCTTCACATATTAACAATGATGATGCCGACAACGAGTCGAAAAAAAATCGTCACGATGTCTGCACTTCAACCGAAAACTTCGCAGTATCAGAATAAATTTATACGTACGTATGTATGTACGTTTGTATATAACTACATATGTATATGTAGTTGTGACAGTTTCCTGTAGCAACTTGCAATCTGACATAAACACTTGCTCTAATAACTGTAGATAGATTTGTTAAAAAAAAATTATAGATATCAATGAGAGACGCTAGGAGTTATGGAGTAACTTTAATTATTATTGTTCGAACTTTATTTGTTTCCATATATATGATTTTATTAGGCTAAAGTGCGTATCGCTCTGTAAGTCAAATTAGTTGTTCCGTTCTGCTAGCTTTTGTCGGAATATATACAATTAATTATGGAGTTTTTATTTCTTTTTTTAAATAATGATTTTGATAATATCTCATTGATTAATAATAAAAACTTCATTTCTAAAGAGGATGGAAGAAAGTACCGAACTTTATGTAGTCTTAGGAAATTATTTCGTGCATAATAATTAAGGAATTTCATGAAATTTATACTTTCAAACAATAAAAAAGTAAGAGAAAAAATACATTAAGAACTTTTTTATGAATATTTTGGTAATTATTTAGAGATAACATTTGGTCACACCCGTCACGCCAGCGCCAAAAACAAAAACCGAAGTAGATTGGCGTTAATTAAAGAATTTTATTAGCTCTTTGTTTCTATTTTCTGTAAATATTTATTCATATTTATCTAAAAAAAACTTTTAAACTTAAATAAATATTTGACTTTAGTATTTTGCTGTCCATTGGTCGTGTCGATGTTATTATTTTTCTAAGAGTTTGTTTTATATTGATGATAATCAGGAAATAAATAAAAAATTTATTAAGTTTAACATCTGTTAACGCACTAATAAACACAAATTATTATTTTACTTACTCAGTAAAATGTTTTGTATGAAAAATTCATTAAAATGAAAAATACTTTAAAGGGGTTAAGCTGGATCCTATGTGCATTTCACTGTAGGAAACCTTTACCCAAAAATTTCTTAGATAAACTTTCATTTAAACAAATGAGAAGTTCAACTAATCTTAAAATTGAAACAATAGCTCAATAATCTAAATTTTTTTTTAATTTCCTACTCTACCATTGCTACATTGGCTGACTTCTTCTCGAATTGTAGTTGTAAGAAGTATGTAAAGAAATTCAATGTAAGAAACAACAACAGCTATTCAATGCTTTAGCGAGAAAGAGTGTTGCCACACAAGTAATCCCCCAATTATCAATTTCAATGTATTTTTATTAAAAATATTTTACTAATAGGCAGATTTTTATAAAAATTTTGTTTCCAAACGTTTTAAATTTAGATAACGAAAATACGTCTCAAAAAATATTTTTCCATAAAAATTTTAAAATGAAAAAAATCGTTTTTATTTTCAAAATCTAGTCTTAAAAAAATAAAACAAAAAAATTTGGCATTATTAGTGCGCTAACGAATGTTAAACTTAATTGTTACAATTCCCAAAAACATAAATACCTGAAACCATTTTCATTAGTTTTGTTAAAAATTATACACTTTCATGGACATTGTATTGTCATGAAATGTCCCACTGTGGTTAATATCAGTGTTTAAAAAACTGTAGTGATTTTCATTTCATTTAATTTTGCTTTTGCTTTGGCTTTTGAAAAATACAACAGTTTCAGTCAAAGCAAAATCACAAAACGATTTATGACAAATTGCGCAGTACTTTCAACAGTCGACAATTTCAAAAGTTTGAATTTGATTTGCTGTTGCTTTTGGTTAGTATCGCAAGTAAAAGCAGAAGCAGTCTATGTACTTCTGGAAGTCGCAAACAGTCACAGTCGAAGAAGCAAAAACTCTTGTTTTTTTTAGAAGTTTTAAGCAATCTCAGCAAAGTGGGTTTTTGTTTTGGGCTCTTGTCTGATGTACAAACACAACAACAACAAAAACATGACAAATACCACAAAATAGTCGACTGAACCTGAAGAAAACGTCTAAAAGCAAGTGCTTTTGCTTCTTCGACTGTAACTGTTTGCTACTTACAAAATCATACAGACGTTTATGCTTTTACTACCGAAACTAACCAAAAGCAACAGCAAATCAAATTCAAACTTTTGAAATTGTCGACTGCTGAAAGTACTGTGGAATTGTTCATACATCGTTTGCTGTTTCTGCTTCGACTGCGACTGTTGTTGATTTTCACAAACACAAGCAAAAGCATTGGTTGATTTTAATTAGTTGAAAAAAGCCAAAGCAGCGAAAAATAAAAATTTTACGAATTTTGCTGCTTCGACTTAAGTTTTTTAAACACTGGTTAATATTTAACATTGGCTTGAAAGTTTGTATTTATGTATATAATTTCATTTCCAAAACATAGTTTTCCATTATTGTTTTTTTTATTACTTTTTAATCAAATATTTGCTGAAGTATGAAACTCTTACTGTGTTTTTATGCAACAATGCGACAAATTATCACGTTACTCTTGAATGCTGTGCGGTGCACATTCCAGCTAGCGCAAGCTGATAAAATAATTTCAGCATTTCTGAAGTTTCTTACACATTTCTCGAGCCATTCGAATGTGCAGATATTTTAAAGTTAAACATGTGTCGGTGTGTCAAACTCTACAGTATCCTTGGCTATTGTCACTATGAAGAGCTTAAAAGTGTGCATATAAGTATACGACTTAAAAAAAGGATGCAATTGGTAAATACTACAATTCCACACATACGTGAAAAGTCAATTTTAACTATCGTTAAACAACAAATTAAATCGTGAAGTATTTCAGGGTATTGATATTGATTGCTGTTGCTGTTCCCGTGAAATGTTTCTTTGTTTGTGTTCTGCTGTGCATATGTTGCTGCTAAATATTTCCTTCATTCGATGGATACATGTACATACAGAGATGAATGAATGAATGAATGGACGTATGGATTGCTGTTTGCGGAATTCGATGCTGTTGGTTGAATCGGTAGAAGATGGGTTTGCTCATCAGTCGTGTACTGTTCTATCTGTTGATTTCTGTGCAACGCACGGCAGGGAACTTAGTTTTGTTTGGTATCCTTAGCAGAGTTGCTTTCGTAAATTTGTGCTGTTGTTGTGTTGTTGTTCTCTTATTTGTTCGATACTGAAGTTGTTAGTGCATTTACACTCTGGATGATGCTGATGTTATTATGGATACTGGTGTGAAAAGTGAATTTGTATTATTTGATATACAGACGACGGCCTGTCTGGTAACATTTCATTCCATTTGTCGTATTTTAATTTTGTAGTTATGAAACACTTGCTTGTTTGATTGCAAGCACAAACGCACCCTGCCGACTACACAGCTAAGAGTTAAAGTGTATAAATGTAATTGACAAACCGTTCACATTTGCATTATCACATTGATTTGTGCTAGTGTGCCACTATCGCAGTAGGTGTTTGCCTTTACGTTCGTTCAAGCAAACAAGCATAAAAAATAATTGCCATCGTTTCAGTGGCAAGAAGTTGAGATGTCATGGCTTCTCTTACGCACATTGATGTGCTGCTGCTGCCATATACACACAAACATACATATGTACATGTATATATAGCAGTACGCATAGCAATTCATTACGCTAGAGTGTGATATTTATTTTCTTTTGTTTTCTTTGGCATTTTTGCCGTCGTCATCATCTTTTATATCATCAAACAGTAGAATGAAGTGAAATCGATTTCTGATTTGAAAGGAATTTCGAAGCATTATTAGTACATATTAATTATGGTAACATGTCTAGAACTTCTTAAAAGCCACTTATGCCCATGAATAAGCTGACAATTAAGCAACAAACGAGTGTTGTTTTTATAACTTATTGAAAATTTTGAATAGTCTGAAAATGTTTCTATTGACTAATATGCAAAAGATCTCAAAATTTTCTCAAAGTTTTCTTTTATCTACAGCATATAATTTAACTTTTTCGCACAAAAAATATTTTGCAAAATTTTTCTTTCACTTTGCCACTGTGCATCGAATCAAGTCGAATGTTTTGTATTTCTTTTTTAAATGTGACACATTAAACGTCTTTATTCAGCCTCTAGCCTTTCGTGTTTAATTGCATTTTCCACTGTTGGTTTTGAGGATGATGATCATGATGATGATGATGATTATGTCGTTGCTGCTGAGAACTTTATGGCAATTTAAAAACAAGCGAAAAATAGCTTAAGGCATTGCACTTTCAGGAAGCCAAAGAACACATGAATCAGCGCGTACCGATGGCAAATATAATGATGATAATAATCGTGCCTATGATACTGATAATGATGACAATAATTTCGACTTGTGTTGCTGTGCGTGGCGTCGTGTAATTGCCATGATGAAGTACCACATTGTAGTCGTTTTGTGCCACTTGTATAAATGGCTATAATGTCATAAATATCATTGATTACTGCAGTAACGCACATATAAAAAGGACAACAAGTAAACAGGGAATGCAGTACAAAACATGCATTCATACATACGTACGTACATACACTTTTAGGGCAGTAACCGTGATAAGCATACGAAAATTAAAAGATTTATGACACAGTTCACCTACATTTGAAAAATTTCAGTCAAAAAGTTGCAAACATATTTTACTTGACTTAAAGCTATTTTATTTATAATAAAATATTTGAGTTTTAAGTTGATGTATGGTTATTTGTGTTGGCGGCAAAAATATTGCAAATTTAAAATGATTAAGTAAATCTTTAACTGAGCCTGTTGTGGACATTTGAATTGCAATAAGCAAGTTATCATTGAAATTAAAGATCTATAACTGCAGACCGTAAGCTGACATTAACATTTGAAATGTGCAGGGACCGCAACGGTGATAAGTTTTATTTTAAAAATTACTTTTTCATAATTATTTCTTGAGTTTAACTTTTTGCTTAGAAAACAAAGTTATTTTCTGACTTTATTTATTCTTCAAAAAATTTTACTTATACTACAAAAAGTGCATTTACTTCGCAAAAATTCTTATTTGTTAAATTTTATTTTTTTATATTTCAGTCAGTTTAAAAATTAAAATTTTTGGAGCAAAATAATTATATTCGAAAAGTAACTTTTATATTCTTAACAAAAAATGAAACTCAAAAAATAGCTTTTATTATTTATTTAAAGATAGTTAAAACCAGGATTTTAACGGACGTATAAAAAGTTGTTCATTATTAAAAATTTTATTTAACTTATCAGGTAGGATAAACCTGCCTTGAACTTATCGCTCACTTTAGGTTAAAGTAAAATTGTACTAATGAAAAGTATTTTATACGTCCGATAAAATCCTACTTGTAGTTATCTTTAACTTGTTATAATGGCTTTAAGAAGATTTATGACGTTTTTGTTTGAAAATACTTTTGATTTCTTGTTTTTGAATTGTTGTCTTTGGTAATGAAAAATAAAAATAGTATTACCATGTTTTTAAAATATAAAAATAAATTAAAAATTAAAGTATTATACAATAGTTTGAAAAATATTAAAATTAAATATGTGTTGGAATAATGTTTGGAATAAAATCATAAAGCAAATACACGAACCTTCTAGCATGGACAATAAGTAATAATTGTTTTAAAGAATCACAACTTTGGCTTTTTTTCGTCCATAGACAAGACAATACAATCGCCGAACAGAATTAGGGCACGAAACTCAAAAAATAGCTTTTATTGTTTAATTACAAAATAAAACTCAAAGAGTCTTTTCTATTTCCTGGGGAATAAATTAAACTCAAAAAATAACTTATATTTTCAAATAATGATTTGGAATTATCAGTAAATTAATAAATATTAAAACTTAATTGTAACAATCCCCCTTCACACAAAAATAAGTAATATCAATCCAAATATCTTTTCTTTGGTTAGAAATAAAGACAAATTATGTAAAAAAAAAATGTTGTGCTATTTATTCCGAAGAAAAATGGTTATATAAAATTTTTTCGAAAAAACGCCGCATTTGAAAGTTATGGGGCCAAAAGTGTTTATAGTTTTTTTTTGGGTGCAAAGTGCCATGCGCGGGGCCAGTTTGCACGCTATCCGTGCAATTTATACGCACATGCAATTTTTTATAACCAGTCTACCAGAAACTGCCGGTGGGGCACCTCTTAAAAATTAAAAAAAGTATTCTATCCTATAGAAAACTGAAAAATAAGAAAACATAAAATAAATAAATTAGCGGCGAGGCTTTGTTTCCGAGTTATGGGCCTCTGAAATTGTAGTATAAAATTGTGATTGTATGGCGTATTTTCTGACGACTGCGACCTGTTTTCCGTCTGTATTGACAAGACAACACAATTTTTGAACAGAATTAGACCATAAGAATTTTCTCTACCATGGCATTTCCTGATACGGCCCAGATTTTCTGCCTCATAAATTTTTCTTGCCTAATAAAAATTTCCTGCATGGACGACTAAGACTACCATTTCATGAAAGGTGTTCTTAAGAGCTTTAAAATGATACCAATATTGGTCATATTTGTTGGAAAACACCGTATAATCACAATATTGTACTAGAATTTCAGAGGCCCATAACTCGGAAACGCATCCTCGCCACCAATTTTTTTGTTTCATATTTTTTTCTTATTTTTGAATTTTCTATAGAATACTTTTTTTACATTTTTGAGAGGTGCCCCTAAACTTGATTTAAGCCAACATTAATTGCTTAACCCTTGCATAATCTTTACTTAAATTTTTCAAAAATAAAATATTAAAATTTTTTTAAAACCATAAATTTACAATTATATTTAAAAATGTCTGCATAAAACTGTATCATTCCATTTTTAAAATTGAGTAGTAAAAAAGTTGGGGTCTTTTGGCACTAAGATCCCACTGTGATTTGTATTGCTCATGTAGTAATACATGTGCATAATTTAATTTGTCTTCATTATACCAGTCAATAAAGCAAATTTATTGGAAATATTCTTTCAGAGTAAAGTTATGAAAACTATTGTTTATGAGTAAACCTTTTAACGTAAACAAATCTTTGGTGTTTGTAAAGCTGTCGGGTTTGAAGAAGAAAATTGAATTACTAGGCGACATACTACACATTGTATGCCATGTAAAATCATTGATTGCACATAAACTGAAAAAAATAAAAGCACAACATACTTGCATTAACTCGCAATCAAATAACAAGAAGAAACAAAAAAAAAAACTGCTTGTGTAATGAAAATGGTAGCAAGAAGGAGTAAAATAAATGATACTAAAAAAAGTTAGAAAAAAAGGAAATACTAAGCAAAACATAATAGGACACACTCAGTAAGTGTCATAACTGATGTAAGTGCAACAGTAAATAAAGACAAAGCAAAATTGCTGCACATACACGACGGAAGTCATCTACACACTAACACGTGCTTGCAAGTTAAGACATAAAGTCAAATAAACAAACAAAGACACACAAACGAGCAACAACATACAAACATATCGACAACAACACAAAAACATTTTAGTTATGTGTTGCAGATGCACTAAAATATTTGAAACACAAAATTATACAAAAAACTGGTGAAACTAAAAAAAAACAAGAAAATAGCTTAAACAAAACAACAGCAAGTAAAAGAAAACACTTGAATGCTTAAAACTCTTAAGCAACTAATAACACAAACACACTCATTCACACTTCAACTTTGATATGTTGGTTATGTTTGCGAGTATGTATAGTATGCATATATGCATGTATAGTGTGCATGCCTGTGCTTGACAGAGTGCAAAAACACGTGTGCGTGTGTGTGTGAGTGGAGTGTATGTGTTTGGAATAACAAACGGTAACCCAACAGGATATCTGCAATGCTAAGTGGGTCGATAGTGGCCAATGGCGTGTGCAATTTAGAACACTTACACACCTCATTCACTCAGTCACACATGCCACTAGTAGTAGGGTGGCATGAGAAGTTTTTTTTAAATAATGGCTGGTTGACTGGATTTTGGTATTAATTGCTCAAATATAATGAAGGGAGGGCTTTTGACAAAAAGAAAGTTTCAGCTTTGAAATAGCAAAGTTTGACCTCTTGCATATATTGGCCTCTTATATGCATTTTTTCTTATTTTAATTTTCTGGAATGGGCATACTTGTTTGCACATTCTTTCTAATACTTTTAAATAGCTGGAATGCAATTTTCAAGTATTTTTTACATTGCTGCTCCTGCAGTTTTAAAATAGAAAAAAAAGGAAAGAAAAATGTAACACGCAAGAAATGCGAGTGCAAAATATGACAACTTTTGTCATTTACTTCCCTTCTTTTCTTTATAGCAAATAGTAGCATAACTTATTTAACATTATTTTCTTCTTTTCTTTTCAAAATATTCTACAATTCTCAAGTAGCAATTTTTAGTAGTTGGCGCAAAGTTAGCCAGACTTAAATACAATAATTGGTGTAAAAAAATTTTTTTAATCACTAAAGTAAAAATCCAGGCATACGTAATTAAACCTCTCTCTAAAATAAGTAAAAAGTGCTTCTCTTAACTTGGGGTCCTTAAAGTATTCTTGAAAGTTGTGAAAAATACTCACATGAACTAAAGTTAAGCCACGGCCATACTTGCCAAACATTTGCCCAAATAATCGTAACCAATACGTTCTAATGAACAACTTTTTGATTCAGACTCGTGCTCACTAATTTAAATAGTAACTAATAGAAAATGTTACAGTCTAATATTGTTGGAACTATTTTAGTGGTAACGTTTATTTAAGCAATATCTACCAAGTGTGACTGTGTCTTAACTGTAGCTCATGTGGGTATTTTTCGGCACTTTGAAAAAATAATAAATTTTTCATCGAAAAATTTTCTTACTATTTTCATTGAAAAGTTTTATTATTATTTTAAGCCTGTTTGAACATTAAATTATAAAAAGTAATAGAAACATCTAATTTTAATCCAAAAAATTCTTTTTATTCGAAAAATCAATACATAACATTAACATTTATAAATAATTTCGGGCATATGGCCACAGCGGCTATTCTGCGCATCCAATTTTATGCCACTTTTTCGAGCATGTCAGGAATAACATATAGAAATAACGTATTTTTTATGTATAAATTCCACTAAATATTTTCTTGTTGTTCCTAACAAAACTTAACCATCTGGCAATACAGACAGATGCACATGCATACACACAAACAAATATATTGTATCATTGTGTTTGTGTGCCAAAGCATTTAAGAAATTGTAGTGCAGATGATGGAAGTATGTTAGAAGTGTGCTGTATTGTCTGCTTCAAGTGCGACTTTGGCAATTATGAAAAACTTGGTTATCTTAGCGAAATTGAGCGTATTAAAAAAGTTTCGTTATCTTTCTTATTTCTTTCGTTTATACATATATATTTTTTTTAATAATCTCAATTGTTAGTAGGTGTTGACAAGACTTAAGTGACCCAAAAAAAAAAGAAAACGAATTGCAAAATGAGGCATCACTTGTATGCAAGTGAATTTTCTTACTCAAACTTAAATCGTTTTTCCTGAAGAATTTCGCTTAATAGAATTGTTTCAGATTTTGGTAAGTTGCAAGTAGCAAATTAGCCAATAGTTGGATTAGAAGCTGTTGAAATTCATTACCAAAGTTCTATTTCCATATTATAACGTAAAGATATTTTTGGAGTTTGTGAACTCATTAAATTAATAATTTCTAGGTTTATAATCATTGTAATTAAACTACAAAATAACTATAGTTTTAAGGCCTGTCCCACGATGTCACTAGAAATCGTTCGATCGAATACTTATATTGAAAACAACCACAAATTTTCTAATGTTATTATTGTTTGCAATACAAATTGTCGATCGATCGTTTGCTGGTGGCATCGTGGGACAGGTCGTTAATATTTTTAATAGTGAAATAATTACCTGAAGAATTTCTCTTTGTTGTTGCTTAAACATGTCTACATGCAATTCATTTCTGCTTGAGAATTTCATCAACAGACTTCAACCAAAAAATTCTTGAAGAAAGTCTAAAGAACTTAATATTTTTATAGAAAAACTCTTCAAGTCTTATTGAGAATTACTTAATCAAAAACAAATATCAGTGCTTCATATTAATATGTAATAGATTTAATATCCAATAAATATGCTCCAGTGTTTTTATATAAAATACATTAAAGAAATTAAGACAAAATATATACTTGATATTTTAACAAATTAAAATATACTTACTCGCATAAGGACTAATAAGTACTTTGTGTGAGAGTGTGTTATGTGCAGAATATTTAAAACCGTTTTGACTTTAACAAATGATCATTTGTATTCATAGTAAAAACGGGTCGTACCCCTTCCATCCATTAAATACTGCTGGCATAATGATAACTTGTCTCTGCCACTGCTAGAGGAGCTTTAAGAAAAATTCAATTTTCTTTTAATGAGTGTCATTTTTCTTTTACCCAATTTTAACCACCGCACCTGCCACGCATTTTCGTCTCCATGAGCCGTTTAAAATTACAACAGAAATAGCGCATAGTTGGTTACTGGCAAAGAGCGAATTATTAAGGCATTGTCCTTTTCAAGGAATAAAGTTAAACAGGCTTTTAAAAAATATTTTACTTTAGAGCAGAGACTGTTCAGGCAGCAAATTTAGAGAGTCTGGTTGTATGTATTTGCCACCATTAGTCTTTTGGCAATTAAAGTCACAAAATTCTTGGTAAAACCAACACTTTATTTTGGTTTTTGGCTTCTTCTAACGTGCAAAGAAGTTAAGGGTTTTTGGTTTGGGGTAATTGAATAATTTTTTTTAATGTGATTGTCTTCTAAAAATTCTAAAAGCAAAAGCTTTCAGATAACCTAAAATGACTGTAGGAAATATGAACAGCAAAACATACAATATATAAATTCGAATGATTATTTTTATCTGTGAGTATAATATTTTTAATAACAAGACAGGTATCAGTTCACTAGGACATTTTACGGTAAAAATTTTGATGAATGGGTCATACGCTCACATCAATCAAAACAATCTCAGACCGCAAGATTTCCGTCAACGAAGACGCAACCAACCCTGTCAATTTACACAGAACGTAACTGTACAAAAAGCTCCCTACCGAACCGGATGTAACCCTAATTGAGTTAGCTTGCTCCCAAACTGAACAAGAGCAGAACATGCTGATGATGAATAGTTAAATTATTCCGGAATAATATAAAATTGTTGCTTACTGATTTCAAGCGCACAGCAAACCCTGCAAAAAAAGGAACAGAGAAGCTTCGTAGTTCAGCCTTTTGTTTAATTCGTTTATTTATTTTTGTTATAGTTTTTGTTCTCTTGTGCTCTGGAGGGGTTGTTTTTTTTTTGTTTTTCTTCATTCTTTTATTTTGACTAGCTTGTGTTCTAATAATTCACTTAGGCTTTCGGCGCTGTGGTTATATATAACACTGATTGTTGGCTGCGTTGTCGCGCGTTATTAACGAGCAGTGACACGCAATTTTAATGTGTCGCGTTTTATCGTGCCAAGGCTCGAGTAGGAGACATGTTAAAATGTTCCTTTAGATTATTTTACTTGGTTTTTTTCTTTGCGAAATTCCGCAAGTTCATAAATTGAGTTTTTAAAGTTTGTTTAGTTTTCGTGTTCAACTTGTTCAAGCAAAAGTAATCGACCAAAGGGTAAGAAATTTTCAATCATGCCTGTGGCTCATAAAAAAGAATACAAAAAATTTTGTAAGTCTTTTAGACTCCTTCTATATGAATGCACTTAGTTATTTTTATATTATTATTTTTTGGCTTGACATGTTTTTTAATTGCAAAAAACTGCAGTAATTTTTACCTCAATGTAATGTAATTGAAATTATTGTTCGGAAATTAGCAGCAATTTAAACTGAAGTCAGGATATAAAACTATGCAAATTTATGGAAGCAAGAAAATTTTGTTTTTGTAAGAAAATATATTTTTTTTCTTATAAATACCGGAGTGACAGACACAGCTATTGATTTGTTCAGTTATTGTTTGCGTTTAACAAATTGTTGATATTTTATGTTTTTAATTTTCCTCAGCTAATTGATGTAATCACGATTTGTAAATGTAATATAAAACTGTCTAGGAATATTTTTACCATAGATAAGGTGGCGCAAAAGTAATGTCAACATTTTAATTGGTTGCCATTTTGTTTTAAATAATAAAAAGCTTTGCTTTCAAAAAAACAAGAGTTTTTTTAAAATTGTAAAATTGATGAAATTAATTTGAAAAATTTAATGCCGATTGTCAACTTAATAAATAATTGTACTGGCGTTAGGAAATTTTGAATTTTTGTTGGTAAAGCAGCTGGCTCCAAATTTGCGATTTCTTCTTCAATCTTAGTTTTCTAGACTTGCAACAAGGTTCTGGGTTTGTTGTGATAAGAGCGAGCTTTATAAAAAACTTTAAAGGAAAAAGTTTGATGCTGGTATATCACGATTTTTGAAAATTCGGAAATTGGATTTTCGACGCGTACATTCAATTATGTAGTACGTAGACTGTAATTGCTATTTTTACCAAAATTAAAACCTTATATTATAAATTCAGTTAAAAACAATTAATTTTTAGTTGCTATGGCTTATTTAAGCTAATTTTCATAAATTTACAAACTCATTTACAATATTAAGGGCCAAATTTACAGTCATTAGCTAACTATTAGTAAACTAAAATGATAACTATTGTTTAACTAATACTTCATATTCACAGTGCATTGTTTAACTAAAGTTCTTAATATGAGCAACGAATGGTAACCCTTTAAAATTATTAAGTTTTACTATTGGCAGCTCTGCTATAGCATATGGTTTTTGTTTACATTTGTTTTATTATTACTTAAAAATGGACAAAACAGTGCTCGCTCGTCTAACTTTACGGTCCAAGATATTGAATTAGTGCTAAAATTATTTCAGAAAAACCAAAATATAATAGAAAATAAAAAAAAAGAATGTGTTACAGCTAAATACAAAGAAGGTGCTTGACAACGTGTGTGTGAAATGTGTCTAAAATTTTTCACAAAACAATAATACTAGAAAGTATACAACGAAGCAGCTGTTGTCTAACTATTTGTTAACCAATGACATTTGGTGGTTTTACTAATGGTAAACAAAGAGCTGTAAATCAAATATTAGTGGTTAAACTATTGCTATTAGTTAACTAATGATTGTGAATTTGGGCCTAAGGAACATATTTATATTTAAAGATAATAATAATTGTGCTAATGTTTTAGCATTTTTGTTGCAATTAAAATTTGGCAAAAGTGTTACATACTCGTACATGAACTGAAATTGTTTAGCATTAGCTCTTGCTCTAAATAAGCTTACACATAGCGAACCAAGTGAAAGCAAATATTTATATACATATACACACACAAACACACATATATTCACACACATATTTACAAAATTGTCTAAACTAGCTAATAAACAGTGAGCTAACAGTTTATTTTTTTTTGAGGCAACATCCCAAACAACCTTTAATTTTAACTTCAATTGCTTTAATTGCCACTCAGTTAGTACGTTGATGCATTTGTTAGTTTGTCTAGCGAGGATGGACGGACGACGACTATTTGTTTGTGTTTCACTTGTCTTGAAATTTTTTTTTATAATTTTTATTTAGTTCAACGTTGAAATGATCCGCTAACAAGCGATTGTGTGTGTGTGTTTTGTATGTTTAAGCTGGGTCCTCTTTAAGCTGTCCATTTGCCAGTTTCTAATGAAGTTTACCGTCGCCATTGTTTAACAAACGTGCTTTGGCCTGCGTTAAATTGCGTTTTTGCTTTCATTGTGCAAGTTGTGTGTCGTGCAGCTGTGAAAGTGTGTGTTGCTGCATTGTTGTCTTCTGGTGTGTGACCTGTCATCATTGTTTACAGTGGTTTGGCTCGCGAGTTGTTCAAATACAAACACACGGACATGAACAAAATTTCTTGTCATAATCCAAAATGATTGTTACTAACTCAGGTTTTTCGTTGAAAAATTTTCTTCTTCTTTTGTTGGCAAAAAAAATAAAAAATAATAAAAATGCAATCTCTACATTACAGCTGCAGAATATAAAACGATATCGCTCAATAAAAATTAATTCGTATTTAAAATAAAAAATTATAAGTATTAGATCTTTATAATGTAGTGCAATAATTTAATTAATTTTTATTAGAAAAATGTTGTCCTTGCTGTATTAAACGTTTCCATTTCATCTAATTTTATTAGTTCTTCAAACACAAATACATGTCAAATGGATTCATAAGCTAAGCGTTAATATTTTCATTTCTTCTCCAGTTTATTCTTAATAAATAAATACTGCATTTACATATGCGAAGGCGAAATTAAGCTTTTTATTTAGAGTGATCCCATTTAAGCGGGAAACTACTGTAAATTATTTGCTTATGCACTATTTCATCGTCTACCCAGTTAATTTTTTGTATTCCTTTTTTGGCCGAGTTTAGTTTATTGTGGCTTATACGAGTACATTATTGTGTTTGTTCGCTCATTTTCTAATGTTAATGTTTAAGTTTGCTTTAGTGTTTGTATTGTTTAGTTGTTTGTGTTTGTGGTTTATATATATATTGCATGTTGTCAACTATTGTAATTTTTTATCCAAAATGCCTTATAACTGCTCGTGTGCTTGCGTCTGTGTGTGTGTGCCTGTACAGAAATCTGTTATATTATTACACATACATATCACTGTTAACAAGTAGAAAGGCCCTAACTCAAATAACTGTAATTTTACAGGAGAAGGTAAAAACATAATAATAAACAGTACAAGTGCTTGTACAACTGCTTTGCAAAACTGCTTGTAAAATCGTTATTTTTTAAACTATTGCAATATATTTTTGTGACCAGTTGTATTTGTGTGAAATGTATTGGAATCACTGAAAAACTCTATTTCGTGAAAATACGATTTAGGGCCTTTCTAGTTGTTAATAGCGATATGTTAATGTACATAAGTATTTGTCTGCTAATGCGTGCATGTCTGTGTTTGCATATGCCAAATACGTAGACACACGCTTCACTACTGTTTGCTGACACAAATACTCCAAAACTTTTGTTTGTTTATTCTATACAAAGTGCACTTTTATTTTAAAGATTTCCTCCTATTGTTTTAAAAGGTTCTTTTGTTTTAATTATTTTATTTAACAGCAATTCATTTTGAGAATTATAATAAACGTACTTACTTGGAGTGGTTAATAGTAATGAAAGGTAGTTTAACATTTAGTTTAACGCTTGCTTTTGTCGTCCATTTACTTGAAGTAATTTTAAGTTTGTTAATTATCTAACTGCCGAGTTAGTTAAAGAAAATTGTTGTTTTTTTCTGTTTAGGGCACTTTTCAGCAACTGGTGGGTGTAGTTGCTTAGATGCAAAGATTTTGAATTTGTGTTTTTTTTTAATTTTTTTTATTTTATATTAAGTTTAAATATTTTTGTTGCACTTTTCCCCAAAATATATCACCATATCGAAAAAAATTTCGACTGAAAATTAATGTTGAAGACAACAATAAATTATGACAATTTGTTTTTGTTTTCAATATGAATTGTAAGTTGAACATTTTCTTGCGATATTGTAAAACAGGCGCTTCCAGCTAAACCCTCAATAATCAATTGCAATGTGCGTTATCACGAGTGTCGTGTTACGACATCAACTACGACGATTTTGTACTAGACTAAAGAACATTTCAACATTTTTTCTATACAAAATCGTCGTAGTCGTAGTCGAAATACGATACTCATAATTAGGCCCAATGTATTTTTAAGAAACAATTAATAATTTTACTAATAAAATTATATAAATTTTGGGAAAAAGTGCCATAAAAATGTTAAAACTCAAGATAAAGATGTATACTTGAGCTTTTAAAACTAAAGGGTGAGAACATTTAAGGTAAGGAAGTAAATTGGCTTAAAACACACTTTTTTTCAGACAAAGTGGAAATATGGGAGATAATAATGGAATATGTTGTCGGGCAAATGTCTACCTCTAGCACATCGGCAGACGTTCGCTCTTTTTTTTACACAGTTTTAAACCATATTTTACAACAAAGCTTCGCTTACCTTGTCAATGCAGCGCAGAATTTCATATTTCAGAGCGTTAGTTTCTTGTGGTTTGTTCACCTAAACCCGCTCTTTCAAATTGCTTCTGTGAAAATGATCCAGCAGCATTAAATTACAAGAACAAGGCGGCTAATTGGCATTGCCAAATCGAGAAATTATGCAACCGGGAAATTTTTCACGCACTAGCGGAACTGTTTGGACGGCTGTGTGGCTCGTGGCACCGTCTTGCTGAAACCAAAGGTCACTGATGTCACCACCGTTATCATGATTTAGTAGCGCAGAGAATTCACGCTGATGGCGTTTCCTTGCCCATTTTTTTTTACAAAATACGTGCAGATGATGCCGTTTGACCACAAACCGCACCATACATACGGTCACTTTCTTTGTAGAGTGTAGTGGTTAAAATGTTCCAACTCTTTACTAAACAAATCTCAAATCTTGATATTTCATCATTTGATAGCCAATTTACTTGCCCACTTGCATATTTTGCCTACTTTTCTCAGTATCTTATTTGCAAAATATTTTTTTATTGTAAATTTTTTGGAGTATCAATTGTGGAATAACTAAACACACAATCCTTCACATTTTTCTTGCTAAATATTGTTCTCTAACTTCTTTTAAAGGAAGAAAAATACATCACTACTTTATAATATCCTTAGGGTCGATTTCTTACAGAAATTTAGCTATGATTATAAAAATTAGCTTGTTAACGTACATACATACTATTATAAAATCAGCTACATTGCGGCAAGAAACGTAACATAAACAGTTTCAACAAGACATGCAGTTAAAGTGACAACATTAAACATTTTATATTTTAAGCATGTCCAGTTGTATGTTATTTTTTTTATGTTTAATGCTATTTTTTGGTCATATACTCCTTTCTTGTTTTTTTTTCTATCTTTTGTGACTCACAAATTCATTGTTAACGAATTGCAATTTGCACAGTTTTTCAGTGTTTATTTAATTTATTTGTGTGTCTTGTTTTTCTGTTTTCAAACAATTCTTGTTTTGCAAAATTACAAAAAATTAAAAAAATAATGCAATAAAAATTAAAAAAAAAAGAATTACAAATAAAAATCGACGTTTATACGATGAGACTTTATGTGTTTGTAAACTTGTGTGTGTGTGTGTCTCTATGTGTGCCTGCGTGTGCATGTGTGTAATTGTTTCACTACATTTGACTAAATGAAAGAATGAATGAATGAGTTTTGTACGTTTGAATGTATTTTCCACTTCGTTTTGTGGTTGAAGCGTGAACAGAAAGTCATAGAGAGAAAAAAAAGAGAATTAGCTGCTGCAAGAAAAACTGAACAACAACGGTTAAATAAAATATATACAAACACATTTATATCCAATGGACAATCGCACACACATTAAACTGCAATAGAATTTTAAAAGATACAAGCACACACGGACAGCAAATAATGGACTAACAAATACAATTTTTCTAGAAATTAAGTTATAAAAATTTATCTGTATGTTCTATTTGTAGAAGAAACAAAAAAAAAAAACAACAATAATAACAATGGACTTGTACATATAAAATAAATATATTGTGTTTTGAACACACACTGATACATGTAAATGTAGCGACAGAAACAAACATATAAATTTATGCACACACACACGTTTTATAATACAGTAAAGTTTGGCTACAATGAATACCGGTTATAAAGAAATACCGTCTACAGGCAACAATTTTATATAGACAATATTTTTTATATCGTTCCATAACCGCCAAAAAAGCTTAAGTGACATAATTTTCGAACTGAAGTTTTTGACCAAATTCGATCATTTGCGATTTTAAATAATCGATTTTCGTTAGAAAAACGAGATCCAAAAAATGTGTCGCTTAAGTTTTTTGCCGCTTACGGCTCAATATATTATTGCACTTTTCTTTTAAAGAGAAATGAAGCCCAGGCAACAAACATATCATCAAATAAAATAAAAGAGGTATAATTTACGCTTTTTTAGTATTTTACAGGAGAAGCAAAACATTTTATAAGTTTTTGCGTATTTAAATCCCAGTAGTTTTTTTCGTGAAATAATTCGATATTTTTGGGTAAACATGGAAAAAATGTTGTGAGTGGATGAACTTTCGTTACTTGTATCATATGAATATAAATAGCGATTTTGAATTATTTGTAAGCTTTAGCTTTTTTGATTTTGTATGACGATGTGTGATGTTTGTTACCTTCTTTGGAAGTATTTTTATTTTTATTCCTCTACTATTCTGCGTTTTGTTATCCTTTATGGTATCATAGCAAAGCCTCTGGCGTTAAGAAGTCGGGTTACTTCAAGCTATATACATATGTATATTACTCCCGCTATAACTAATTTCCGCTTTTAAAAAAACTCCTTCCTTAAATTCTGTTAGTGAAATTGCATTAAAAATTTTTGAATTTATAACCAACCAACAACTAATCGCCAATTCGTTTTAAGGCAATTCTCGTTTTAAGGCTCAAAAAATATATATTTGACTGTTAAATGTTTAATTGTTTTCTAAAATTTCTTAAGAGTATTTGTTAAAAAGATTTTTGTTATTTTTATAGATGTACTTCGTTTCTGTTACTTTTGAGAAGTTTTCGCATCAAGAAAAATTTAATTAATGTGTAGTTTTCACAATACAAGCAAGCGATTTGCCAAAGAAAAAAAATATATGAAAAACACAAAAATTTTTAGGTGATTTCTATACAAAATTTCTAGACAAGTCGCTTGCCTGTGTTGTGGAAACTACACACAAATTATATTGATTGTTATTCAAACAAATAATGAAATAAACTTACAAAAAAATATCAAGAAATAAAGTTTTTTCATACTTATTTTATGTTTCACAGAATGATAGCTGTTTTTTCGACTCGAAAATTTTTCACATTCGTTACAGAAACGAAGCCATTGGTTAGAAGAAACTTCCCTTGTAGTGAACACAATTGTCATAATTTACTAGGAGTTCGTTATAACGATACTCCACTGTAGTTGACTTGTACTTTTATATGCGTTTGCTTTCATTTGTAATTTGTGGCAATTGATGCAATTTAGCGGAAGTTAAAACAATAGCATATTAAAACCTACAAAAACTACATGAAAAAAGCAGATTCACAACCTCTAAAAAGTTATCGAAAAAAGCGTTAAAAATTTTTTATTTGGAATTTAAAACGAATTTGTTGTACGCTTTATGGCATAAAGATGGTAGCGTTAACAAATTATTTTCAAATGCTCTTCGAAATTGGCTCAATAGACACCTATTATTTTCCAACAACTATTTCATTGAAATTTTTATTGCCTTTGGTAATTTTAGAAATTCCTTCCTTTAATTTCTTTTTCTTCTTCTTCATCTTTTGCTTTTAAAATACCATTTGTGTTCTACGAGTCTTTTTTAAGACATAATCTAGTTTCTTTCAATAGGAACATACTTCCACACAACGTGGTCGTAATTATTGTGTTCTAGTAACCAATTATAAAAATAGAAAAGCCACATGTCACATAAAAGTGATTCTAGATCTCTTGTTTAAGTTGGTGATGGCCAGAAAAAAATAAAAATTTCCTGTCTAAGAAAATATTTCCAATATGCATAGTTTTTATTCGATATTGTTGAATTTTAAGTTTGAATTTATATATTTTCTCGCATCAAAAGTTTTGCATGTTACCAATGCTGCAGTCAAACGACAACAACTGGCTGTAAGGTAAACTAAAATGAAAGTAAATTGAACTAAAGCACATGCTATTTAGATTGTTTTAAAAGCTTGGTCAAATAATGAGTTTGTAACTGCAATCTTTTTCCTACAATTGAAAAAAAATATATAAAATTAAAATATTTTAAGCACAATTTTCCTAATTGCAACAACAAAATAAAGAAATAGATTTTAAAGAAAAGATGTGCAATGAAATTAAAATAAAATATATTACTTTCTTTCAAGATTCTAGTATTGTAAAAAAGTTATAAATTTAGGATTTTGTAAGTTAAGATCCTAAGAATAAATTTTAAAAGGATTCAAATTACATGTGATAATTTTTAAGGAATAACTTGCACCAAAGACAATTCTAAATTAGTATACAACACACAAGCAAAAAAAAAATTAAAAATTATTTATATTACCATCATTTTAATGGACTGATCATGCATATGGTTGTTAATTTGCAGAAAGTGTTACGACGGCTTAAACAATTTCGTGAACTTAGACGATATAGCGAAAAACTTGAAAGTTTGATCAAATAACTTACAACAAAAACTTGTTAAGAAACATTTTCTAACAAAGTTGTATGTCATTTTCCTTAATCTAATTTTATCTGGACCCCTTACTTTTTTTTATTAAAATTCCTTTGTGCATCTTCTGGCAACACTGATCCTCTCTCCCTAATGAATAAAATATGACCAGTCCGGATACGTATGAGCAATATTTCCTCTCTACTTTATTACTCATACGTCGACATCATCTGTATGCAGTCAAACAAAAACATATGTATGTAAATGACAAAAAATGCGCACATTATTATCTGACAAAAAAAATTCGCTGAACACTGTGCAACCCTCAAGAAGATATTGGTTGTTTCTGTCAGAAGAAATGCTACACTTGTAAATTTGTGTATATACCTACATGCGGGATATAAATAAAATAATTTCTTTATAAGAAAATAATTATTTTGCAAGCCAACGTTTCCCAATATACTAAGTTGTGTTGTTGTTTTAGAAAAAAAGCGAAAACGAAATGATAAAGGTCCATATTTTTCAAACATTTTTAAACTTGTTTAAAAATTATTTAAAATATAATAATTGGACAACATAAACTATAAATGAAAGAGATTGAAAATTGGCAATAAGGACAATATTTTTTCAATAAACATGAAACTGCAAGTGACAAAAAAAATGAAAGATGATGAGCTTTTGTATTCTGCTTGCAGCAACTCTTTAGTTAAACATCAAAGATGGCTGTTTTAATTGAGATTCAATTTGCATTTATCATTCGGTAAATTAAAGAAATGCCTCCATCGCGATGTTTGATCCCGATGAAGAGAAATACAAAAAACTGATTTCGAATTCGTAAGTTATTAAGATTGCAACTCGAAAGCAATTGCTTTCGTTTCGAAAGTAAAAATATGAGAATAAATTTTGCTGCTTCGAGCATGTTGGAAAATAAGTGATCACAGAAATTTAAAATAAAAAGAAAGAACCCTTTTAAAAAGTAACTTATAGATGTAATTGAAGAAACAATTAAAATGAAAGCTTTTTTCAAAAATTAATAAATGTATAAGTTCTTTAAAATGACGACGTATTTTGTATCACTAAATGTGAGTGAGAAAAATATCTTTCAGCTTTTTATGTGTTTTTAGTTACACGAAAAAAACTCTCTTTTACGTCAAAATAAAATTAACAAAATTTTATAAAAACCAATATTTAAAGGTTAATGTTTGTAAACGAAACGTTTTCGAAAAACCCGGTGTAAATATTTAAAAGACTCTAGTAAAAAAATGAGAGCATCATACCGTTATTTCTGTTTAAAAGCGACATTTCCATCACATTCTTTAGCAAATTATATGATAAAGATACTAATCCAAAAAAAAAACAACAACATCAAGTTTTATATAAAATTTTCCGAAGAAAAATTTAAAATGCACCATTTATTTACTTTTTAGCCACTTAAAGTCTAGATTTTTTTTTTTAAATTTTGTAAACTACATAAATATGTATTTTCTTTTAAAAATTAATTGCAGAAAATGCAACTTAAAATTAAATAAATTTAAAGAAACAACTATTAAATAATATTGTGTTTTAATTTTAAATCTATCGAGATATAACAAAATAACGCATATATTTCGTATGATATTTGCCTCCAGTGCAACATTTTATTTTACACACTTTGAAACATGTGCAGCCTCATTTACACAAATATTGTGTGTGTGTATGTGTGTGAGTGTATGTGTGCATGTATTCATATATTCAATATTCAATAATTATTTATGATTTCGATGTGAAAAACATTTTATTGCACCTGAAATGTAGGCATATTTTATGAAACAATTTGGCTTGCGTTTATATTACACTAGGCAACAGCAACATTTTGAATATAAAAATATTAAAGTATATCTGCCTTATTCATAAAAAAAAGTTCTGGTTTATAAAAGGATAATAAAACAAATTTTCTTTGGAAATTTGATTAATAAACCTTTCATAAAACCAAAATATTTTTAATGATAAATGCTGCTGTGTTACAGCGATGACGCATAAGATTTGAATTTTGAGAATAGAACTTTTTATTGATTTATTAGCGTTGATCCAAAATGTCACCGAAAATCTTTAGAAGGAACTCGTACGATATTAAGATGTCCTCAGCTGCTTCAATTAATGTTGTGCAGCTGCTATTCACAGGTAATTTAAATACATAGATTTTTCTCATTGAGAGATTTTTAAGTCAAAGTATTATTTTGATGAAATGTTTGACAAGTAGCGTAATAACTGGTTCTCATTTTAAGTTTATAATAAGTCAAACTAAAAGAATATATTGCATGATACAGTGAAATTTTTGTGTTAAGAAAATTTATTTTGAAAAGCTCAATTTCAAAAATCAAACGATGCGACTTTGTAGAGCTACAAATCTGGTTTTTTAGTAAATTTTTTTTATATTTCCTATAAATTGCTTAATAATACAATTTGAAATAAATATATTTACCATAAAGTACACATAAATAAAAAAAAAACTCTTGTGATATCATAAATCGTTGCGAATATAAATTATATAAGCCTTTAAAAATTAACTTATTTTTCATTTTCAATGCAAAAAAAGTTACAAGTGACAAGTGTCCTTTAAATAGAATTAAAAGAGGAATATTTTCTTTCGATAAAAAACAATTTCGGGGACATTTCTGGAACAAGAAGCAATCGATAAATTCAAGGTAAAAGTCACGAAATATGGCATACAGTTTTTGCAAAAAACTATTGCATACCTTTAGGCCAAATATATATTTAGTATTGGGATTGCACAGATTGGGTTTGTGCGTGCGTTGAGCGTGGCTAATTTTAACGATTCTCGGCATGCGTCTCTTATCCTCGAAAGTATATACACAAAATTTGAAAAATTCTGTTTAAATAATAATTAAATAAATAATCAAATAAATAAAGCGCTCGCTGCCAACTTTTAATAATCCATTAAATTAACGATTTTTTTTAGTTTTTCAATAAAAATATATGAAGCCATCTCACTGCCTGTGCATCACTGCGTGGCTATAAGCAAAAAAAAAAAAATAATTATAATAATAATCATCTTAAAAAGTACCACAAAGGCAAACATTTTCTTTACTCTATGATTAAATACTCTGCATTTTAAATGTAATTTTGTGATACAGTGTCATTGGCTAATAAACAAATTGTGCCTTTTTTTAAAACCTTAAATCGCTGTGCATTGTTGGTGCTGCTGCATAATGTTGTTGTTGTCGTTAAAATTGTATTTTATTTAAACCAAATAATGTGTATTTTTTCATTTATTTGCTGGTTCTTGTTGGGTAGTTGTTATAATTTTTCTTTCATTTTATTTTATTTGACTTTTTTACATGGCACAACCTATTTGTGTGTATATATTTTTGTAGACAGAGAGCAAGCGAGTAAATTTTTTGTATGCAATGCATAACAATTTTCCTGTACAGTTTTTTTTTTAATTTTCATCAGTTTGGCTGAAATAAAAGAATTTTATTACCGCTGATTGCAGATACATACATACAAATATACTAAACTTTTTTTTAATGTTCTGCCTTATTCACTTGTTTATTTATGTGGAATCGTTAAAAATTAAGCAGAAAGGCCAGGCCTTTTAAAGGTTGTTATTATGGTTTAATATTTTTTGCTGATTTGCGAATACCAATTTTGGCTCAGTAACTTTTGATATAATAATATCCATAATCTCAAAAGTTTGTTTGCTGTGTGTGAAACCAGGTTTTTCTTTCATGTATTTTACACATGCTAAACTAAGCATTCAGCAATTACTCCAATGACTGCCGAAACAAATTCAAAATTTCCAATTGCAAAAAAAGAGAAAGTAAGAGAGAAAGATAGAAAGATATAAAGAGAGTAAGAGAGAGAAACTGATAAGAGTCATTAAAAATGTCATTCACTTTCACTTTCATATAAAGAAACATTCCTTGCAATTAAGATAGAGCATTTGCTTGTCTTTAAATCACGTCATTTCTATGAGTTATGATCGTGAAATTTATTGTTTGTTTAAATCACATTATGCATGAATGTGAGAGTAATAAGTTCGGCGCTATTAGAAGAGCATGAGAAAATATTTTCTTAAAAAATTTATCGAATGCAAAATGAAACTGAGAGTTATTGTCTGCAATGAAATAAAATCGGGTTTCATAAGTTTTTGGCAATTATGACATAATATAACTTCCAGAAGAAAATGTTGTGTTAAAATTTTTTCTTAGCTTTGACAAACCCATGATCCCACGTAAACCAGAATCATACATGTATAAATGTATGTATACATGTATATACATACATATCGAGCCATGACCGCCAAAAAGCCTCAGTGACATATTTTTTGATCTTCGTTCTGAGGCGAAAATTTAATAACTACGAAAATTTTGTCATTTAAGCTTTTCGGCGGTTGTCGTACGATATGCATATATTTAGGGTCTTTCATTAGTCTGGTGCATACATCAGACTGAATTTGACGATGACTTAGATTATATTGGTTTTAATGGCACAAAAAAGTCTCTAATGAGGTAAAAGCGCACGTGAGATGATAACCCTCTCAAGTCGCTCATGTTGAGTGTTCAATGTGAAATAAGCTTTCCCGTCGTATAGGTTTCCTTATCAACTACATCAACCCAAAAGAAGGTGGTAAGAATCGACTTATCGACTGGATGTCTGACCAACGTCGTTTTCAATAAAATATGTACAAATAACGCAGCCAGGCATAAATATGCATCAAACACTGATCTTTTTTGGGATGCTCTAAAAGTTCTTGGATTTTACCTGCATTGGTCTTGTTCCAAATCCAAAAATTTGCTTTGTTGACGTACTTATTCATACCGAAATTAGCCTCATAGCTGACAATTGAAATTTCTCAAAAGAAATAAGTTTTTAAAAGACTCCATCATTCATTGCACCAACAAATTGCTCCGTTGATTTTGCTCAGGATCCATAGTCCTTAAAAAGTTTTTATTTTGTAAAAATAAAATCAAAAGAAAAATCAAAGGAAAACTGGTGGCCTCGTCACAAAGGCCCTAAATCCTGCTGTTGAATATCTGTCCTTTTAAGTGTGTATTATATAAAACTTTCAGTAAAAAATCATACGTGTGCTTTGTGTTGCATGTTGCACAAAACTTAAGTGTGTCGTAGTTGCCAAATAAAAATGTATATAAAAAAACGAAATGTAGAAACGCAAAAACTATATTAAATAAAACAAAACAAAAAAATAGCTGCAACTTACCGAAATAAACAGAAAAAAATGGTTAACTAGATTTTGTTGAGCGTCCAAAAACTTTAAAAACACCAACATTTTATGTAGAACGCAACGGAAAATAAAAGGCTAACAAAAACGCCAAACGTTTTGAGTTGTTTAAGAATTTATCAAAGAACTTGTAATCGTTGCTTCATATTACAAAAATTATTTTAAAGTATACAGATGATGTTGAAATTTGTCATTCATCGTTGGCCCCAAATCTCAAAAAAACTTATGACAAAATGAACCAGGGTTCAACTGGACATACTTATCTTCTGAAATTCAAAGATAGAAAAGCTATATTACAATAGTCAAATAACTCCAATTATTACATAAAATAAGTAACCTTCTCGGCCAGCAATTTTGATACTTGTGAAAAAATTTCAGCTGTTAAGTCAAGTTAGAGAAGAAAAGAATTGAACTCATGCACGTTATTCCAGAACAACTGACAATATTGCTGTTGTAGCCCATAGTGTTGGGGCAAAACTCAGGTTTGCCCATTTCTCAATGACCTTTCTAATTAGGCATTCCAAAAATAATTTCTTGTGTCACACAAGTAACGATTCAATTGCACTTTTGCGTTAAAAGTTTCTGACCGCGAGAATTCTCGAAGAGTTGATCACAATTAGCCAGCGAGATCTTGTGATTAAATACCCTTACACTTCTTTTTGGAGCTACGTGGAAGGTATACAAAAAAAAAAAAAAAAGAATAATACAAATTTATTATTATTATTTTATTTTAAAATATTGAAGTATATTTACTGCACGTTTTTGTTTTTGGTTTTGGCCAGGCAACATCTATTTGCATCTGATTTTGCTTAAGAAACTCATCAGTAGACTTCAACGAAAAAATTCTAGAAAAAGCTAAGAAACTGCATGTTTAGCTTTTCTAAAGAATTTTTTGTTTGAAATCTACTAATAAGTTTCTTAAGCAGCAACGAAATGCATGTATACATTGCCTGGTCAACAAGAAACAAAATTCTTCACAATAATATATTACAGAATAAATATTAAATAAATATACTTCAGTATTTTAAAATAAATTATTTATATTAAACTTGTATTGCTCCTTTAAACTGCATAAACCGACATATTTCTTCTGATATACATTTTCTAGTTGTTTAGTTTAAAAATAAATATTTTATGCATGTGGTTGCAGTTAATAGTCCCTTTGCATGTTTTTTCTTTTTTCAAAAAAGTCTCTAAATGTTTATTAAGTTTAGTTTACGCATACAATTTTGAAAAACAAATTAGTTTTAGCATGTTGTATTTAATGTTAGACAATGTTTCAATCGAGTGGTCTTGGAAGAGGTGATTTGTTTTGGTGTCAAAAACTCTTTTTGAATAAATTCAATTGCCATTTTGCAAAACATGTTGTTTTCACCAAAAACATTATTACAGTTCCGTTTCCGGTATAACTGTAGACTTCTTCAATTTTCAAATGAGGTGTAACTTAAATGCATAAATTTAAAACGTTAAGTATATCTACAAGCCTTTAGTTTTATTTGACAGTTTTCACCGCCTTAGTTGAACAGTGTTGCTACGGCGTTTGTATGAAAGTGTTAGTCATACCTCAAAAACAACTTTACAGGAATAAAAAAAACTTTAAAAATTACTTTTAATATTTTTATTTCAATACAAACTCGTGCTCAATTTACTAATAGTAGAAAAATAACTATAAAACAACTCCTCAGCAAAGAACCGCATTAAAATTAAATAAAAATTTATTTTGGTCAAATTTCGCTTACAGACAACTATAAAAATGTTCATAAATGAAACTATAAGCAAATATAATTTAAAAAACTTATAAATACATTGAAGTGTTTAATTATTATATTAAATCTTTGGCACTTAACGACTTTTTATTGGCAAACTAAGAGAAAATGTTGCAACCACAATAATGAACAAATGAAACAATAATAATAAAGTTCATTAAATATACGCAATACTTTTTCCTTTATTATAAATAACTTACAGCTGGGAAAATAACAGCAGCAGTTAATATTTCTATAAAACAAAATTTTTTTCGCACAGTCTACTTAACACAGTAAAATTTTCTATAAGAAAAGTGTGTTGTGACTAAATCAAATTTTCTAGAAGAAAGTGTTCTGTGATTCAGCCAACTTTTCTATAAGAAAAGTGTGCTGTGACACAGTCAACTTTTCTATAGAAAAGTGTGCTGTGACACAGTCAACTTTTCTATAAAAAAAGTGTGCTGTGACACAGCCAACTTTTCTATAAAAAAAAGTGTGCTGTGACAGAGCCAAATTTTCTATAAAAAAAAGTGTGCTGTGTCACAGCCAACTTTTCAATAAGAAAGTGTGCTGTGACACACCCAACTTTTGAATAAAAAGAAGTGTGCCGTGACACAGCCAACGTTTTTAAAAGAAAAATGCGCTGTGACACAGTCAACTTTCCTATAGAAAAATTGTGCTGTGACTCAGTCAACTTCTCTGAATAGTGACACAGTCACATTTTATATAAGAAAAGTGTGCTGTGATACAGTCAAGTTTTGATTGATAAAAGCGCATGTTTCTGAAAATTACTTCGTTTTCACTTTGTTGTTTCTTTTTTCAGTGATATGCTCTTTTTTGACATCAACACAATTTTATATCAATTGGGCTTATCTATGCCTCGAAGCCATATCTATGCTAGAGGGTCATACATTCAATTGAAAACTGCCAACAATTTTGCATTCAGGTTGAGAAATAAAATAGCTAAATCGTCTTTCTAAAAAGTATCCCTCAATTTGTTTTTAACTGCTTGGAAAAATTTCAAGTTTTTATTAGCTTGTTAAATATTTTATCCATTTTAATTTTAGTCAATGTAAAATCCATTATTATTATTCTTAACACATCTGTAATTATTTCAAGCAAGACTGATATTTTTGCTAGTGTCGTTGCTTTAAGGACATTATGAGTAAAATATGTTGATCGGCTGAGGGCGCCCATTAACCGAGATTATATGTTACAGTGTCGCTGGTTAATTAAATGGCATACGTGCGAAAAATGGCAGCAGTTATTTTATGAAATTGTGATTATAAAAAAAAAAATTAATTCATTTACACAAAATTGTACACACAATCGGACAGGCTGGCAAGCGGGAAAATACTTTTAAAAGTATAAAATTAAGTTTATTTTTATGATAAATAAATACAGCGGTATGTGGTAAGTCTTGGTTAAAAACTGAAAAAAATTTTTGAACGCTGGCTCGTGTCTATGTGCATAAAATTATAATTTTACTATTTAAAACAAGTTAAATTAACGCATAAAATACGCTATTAAGAATTTCAATCAAGCCTTAATGAAATGAAATATAAAAACTGACATAATGCCAGGCCATTCGCTTCATGCGTTTTTAATTATAAATACACAAAGAAAACTATGACATGGATTGCCCCGCACCAATAAAAATCAAAAAGTAGGAAACGAATCGCCTCTAATCTTTTAATCACATAATTCATGTCGCATATAAACTTTTCATATCAATATGGACTTGATAATAATGCAGTAGTCTAATTTTTTTGTGGGAGTAGTTTTGCCACTTACAAAAAAGAAAAAAGGAAAAATTAAACAAGACGAAAGAAAAAGCATTATTGACAACATAAAAATGACTGCAAGTTTCTTGCCTTTAACCCACAACAACATCCTGTGATATAATATACACAGCAGCAGCAACAACAACAACAAGAACTACACTTCATACGGAGACTTACGGCAGTGTGTGTGTGTGCTGGGTGCGAGTGTGTTTGCATGTTTTGTATTTTTAGTTGTGGTAAAAGCCACCACAACAGCAGTAGAAATTAAAAAAAAAAAACAAAAAAGAAAGAAAAGAAAAAAGTGGTAGTAGTACTGGTAGTGGCACAATCAAATTCTGGCTGCCATCAACATCATCAGGATGAATTACTTGCCTTTAGTGCCCATCGAAACATTTTCTTTTCATTCATCCATCTACTCGTTCATTCATTTCGTTGCATTTGGCAATATTTTTGGCATATGCCCAAATAATATTCACCAGCAAAATTTTTATTTTTGTTGTTATGCATACGAGCGTGTAGCATATGCACAAACAGTTGTACTTGCTAAATTAGCAGTATTATATCTCTTAAGGAAATAAAATGTTACATCTGCAATAGTATGCACAGAAAAAATATTTCTAAAATCAAGAGTTGAAAGAAGCCAATAATTAATTAAGAATTTAATTACAGCCTTATTTTAAAAAATATTATGGTTTTATAAAGGCTTAATAAGAAAAATTTTTTATAAAAATATTTTTTATAAACTCTTTATAAAGCTTTAATAGTTTTTTTAAATAAGACTCTTACTATTTTAAGCAATTGTTTAATTGTTTCAATTAAATTTCTGACTGATCTTTTAATAAATATTTTAACCAAAGTTTTATTGAAAAATCATATTTTTATTTGATTATTTGTATTTGTTTTTCAATTAAAGGTGTTAATTAGACAAAAATATTTTATTGTGTGGTTATGATAATCAAATTATTAATCACAGAGCATATATGATTAAATTAAGCAGCTTAATTTTCTCCATTTTCATTAGAAACAACGCTATCAAAAAGTCATTCATTGCCCATTTATGGTTCGTTTACATCCATAATTTCTTTAAGTAGAAATTTAGATTTTCAGGAAGTATACTAAAGAGACTAAGCGAACTTTTTGCAGATGTTCAGTAACCCGAAGTAAAACTACCGGATCTAGATCTTACTTACCTTAATTTTACTACTGTCCCTGAAAACCAAGACAGGTTTATCACCAAACACAATTTTATTCCTTCAGTCGTTGCCTTTTGATGTCTCGAAAGATATGCCGAAGCTAATGACATGCAGATCACTTACCTTGATTTGACTTGAGCTTTATATATAATTGAATATTATCATGACGATTACCATGATACCTTAAATGGTTGCATTCTATGCAAGATAAAAATGTGGTATAATAATTATAAAAGTTGGAAATTCATGATAATTTTAACTAATGCCCTAAGTCATTAAGACGATTAGGACGATTCTTTTTGAAAATATTTTTAATGCCCTAATTCAGTAAGAAGACGTTTTTTCTTGAATATTTTTGAGTGTTTGGTTTTGAAAGATTTCGTGCGAAATATTGATGCTTTTTGCTAGATTTCAAATAAAAATCTTATATTTTTATTTATTTTTTAATACCCTGTATAACATAATTCATATAGAAAGTGAGTGAATTAGCTACGCTCTACACAATTTTCTATTGAATGTGTGTGAATGAGCTAAGTCAGCATTTTTTGGAAATGCCAAAAAAGTTTAATGTAAACGATGTAGATTTCGTTAAAAATGTCTAATCAAATATACTAGATTGCCAGACAATATAAATGCAGTATTAAAGAATCACAACTGCGAACACTTTTCGTCCGTAGAAAAGAAGACACAATTGTCGAACATAATTAGGTTATAAGTATAATTGTAATGTAATTTCACATAAGCCATAAATGAACCGAATTTTTAAAGAAATTGTTCAGCGGTGCAACTAACTAGACTTGAGTCCAACAGCTCTTTTTGAACTAGTTCGTTCTGTTGGACACAAGTCCAGTCAACAACATCAATATAAATTAAATGGGTTTGAAACAACTTTTTATTCGAACGCTCTCAAACTAGTTCAAAAAAAGCTGTTGGACATAACTCTACAACTAACATTTTTCACACAAATGTTTGAGGCAACTAACAAACAAACAAACATGTGTGTATGCAAGTAGTAAACATATACTTGCCAACAAAAATGTGTGCGTGTATGCGTGTATGTGTGTGCACATTTTAACATCTCCATCTCATCCTGAACATCATCTATCAATGATGATGTGTACTTTATTTGGTTCCCACAAACATCCATACATACATTTGATAAGTACAATCGGTAAAAAAAAGTGGGCGAGTCTCTTTTAAGGACGAAAAAATGAAAATTGAACAACTCTCTGACATCTCAAAAAAAAAAAAAAATTTTATAAAAAATAAAGGATATTCACATATAATATTTTTTTTTTACAAAAAGGACATGTAAAGTGATGCAACGGAAACGGAAGTATGTATTTGCACTTTTGCATTTCGCTAAATGCGCATTTTTTCTTTCTTTGTCGGTTTCAAGTAAGTTCGTATGAAAAATAAAAAAAATTAACAAATATGCCAACAGCAAAAAAAGAGGCTAAACTGCATAACATTTCAACACACTTTGAAATGGCAGGCGTAAACAACTAAACATGCATGCGAGTGTTGTTGCAGAAATCCGGGAATTTGTGAATTTGCCACGCCATTAATTTATGAACTGGTCAACAAAATCGAAATGAAACTCTCTAGATCTCTAACTAATATTGAAAAAAAAAAATAACTTTTAAATTTTTGTAATGTTTTTTTATGTAAAATATTCAAAGATGTTTTCTTTCGACATTGTGGTACAGGCAATTTGTAAAATTCCATGCTGAATCTGTCAACTACAATTCGCAAGAAAACTTAAATTGAATATTAAAGAAGCTGCTACATTTCCACAAAGCTTATCATTTGTTATTAATATGGAAGGGATAGTGTTAATCACATAAAACTGATTGGGTACATATTATTGAAAATGAACAATTAGACTTGTGGAAGCTGGCGGGCCTGTTCAACTCTTTCGCCAACAGCTTCAAACAATTTTATTCTAAATCGTAATAGTGAATGGGAACGTAAAGAAATGATAACATAAAGTGAAAGGATTCGTTGGATGCTGAGATTGTAAATAAAAAAAAATAAAAACTTATATGTCAGAAATATAATATTAAAAAAAAAAATACTTGGAGCCATAGAGGCGTCATGCTGGCAAAAAATAAAAATGTATTTTATAAATATACAAATAATTATTTGAATTCTTTATTCAAAGTGGAATGTAGCTTTTAAAAATTTTTAATTTAAATGCAAATAAAAGACAATTTTATTTCTTTCATTCATCTACAACGTTTCGTTAGAATTTTGAAATTACCCTCGTTTATATATAAAATCAATCTTATTTTTATTTCATATTTCTTTTTTACTCTACTTATGATCTCTTGTTAATTTTTTTTATTATTATTATTTTTATTTTATTTTTTGATAGTTTTTGGCATATATTTCTTTTATATGTGGTGTATTGTAATTTTTTTTGCAGCTAAAATTTTTAATTAGTTGGAAAGCTTGCTGCTGCAATATTTCTATGCTCATTCACTCCGGTGAGATTTGAAATTATAAATGAAAGAAATGCTCTCATGTAATTTCATTAGATTTCAAATCAGTCTAATTGAAAATTTTACTGCATGAGATTGTTTGAAGATACACTCTTGTCTATACAGGCAAAAAAAAAGAAAGAAAGAAAGAAAGAAACTTGACGTACAGTGAAGTACACAAGTAGTTTAATTTTGAAGTTTTCATTAACTTACATGATATTATAAGTACAAATATAAATTTTTGCAGCCCTAAAGTAAGGAAAATTTTCCAAATATAGATGTAAAAACAGCGACCACAACTTGTATGCCTTTTTTCAAAAAAGTAAGAGTGCTGTTGTCTGAAGTAGTCAATGCATTGACTAGAAAACAAGAGACATTGCTAAGTGTCCTAGTTTTCGCACATCACATCGCCTTTTTTACTAGATATTTTTCAATCCTAAACAGTAGTTAAAATTAAACTTCTATTTTTTCGCAACAAATATAACAAAGTTCCCTATTTTTGTACAATTGTTCTTCTCAGGGAACTTTTGGTTATTTATTCATTAGCGATTTAATTAATGGATATAACCGCTACAAATTAATAACAAAATACTTAAAATTATAGTTTATGTGTAACATGAGTAACACAATTAAAAAAAGTTATATTTTATGAATTAACAAAAACGTTAATTTTATATTTGTTATTATTTATATATAACATCGTTCCCTGATTTCCGACAATTTCCAGCTCAATGCGCTGGAAAATCCATACCATTTTTTTTTAAATTTCGACAACGATATCTCTGGAATCTTTTAATCGATTTATATCAAATTTGTAGTATATGATGCAGTTTCATAAGTCTAAAAAAAACTAATGCATCCTTGACATCGATTTAGCAAGAAATTTTGGAATTATTAAAATAAAGCGCTTAAATCGAAATAAATAAATTTTAATGAAATTTACTGCAGTTTACGTTGCTTTCTGAGTTTAAAAGCTGATTAAATTTTAGTTTAACATTTATTTAAAAATAAAACTTTTATTCTTTGCAAAAACAGAAAATCTTTGTGATGTCACAATGTCTTTAGAATGTTATAAATTTGGTTTCGATCGGTTAAGCCATTCTTGAGTTATGAAATATTTGCATTCATACACAAACGAACGCATACACATTTACACACACAAAAATTGTGAGAATAGGTCCCTATAATCTCAAAACGTCTAGATCTAATAACAACCCGAATATCGAAAATCAGGCTGAAATCAATTACTTTCTATTTTTGATAGCGCGAAGCTAAATATAGAAAACTTTTATAAATTTTAATAAAAAATTACTAAATTAACAACAATACTCGTACTCCTCTATTTTCACTATTATATTACATTTGTTTAGTTTTATGCCGAATTTAAAGTACACATGAATATTCCGTACACCAATCTATCTTATTTTTCAAACCAACATTATTGTCGTAGGCCACACTTGAGTTGGACTCGTTGAATCGGTTATTTTAAACACAAACCTTTGATCAAACCCCTTTTAAATTATGTGTATTGGTTTGATCACAGGTTTGTATGTAAAAAAAACGACTGAACGAGTTCGACCAACATGTCATTTTACACACAAACCTATGATCAAACCCATGCAATTTAAAAGTGTTTTGGAATTGGGTCAAACTCATTCATTCGGTCGTTTTTGACACTAATCTAATGTGTTTGATAAGAGGTTTTTGTGGGTTATATTTTAGTTCTATAAATTCGTTCTTGTTACCAGTATTCGTTACCAGCATTTAGTTCATATTTTTGTTACATTAATTTTGTTTATATAGAAAGAGAAAAATTGTTACCCCAATTACATTAATTTTTGCCATTCAAAGAATTTATGTTCATAGCGAACCACACGGAACTAGATTTGAAAGGAAGTAAGTCATTCAGTAGCTCGTTTTTGACACAAACAATGATCAAACCCATGTAATTTAATAATTCTGCCAAAAATAAACCGACTTCAATGTAAAGATCTGATAGAACATTTTTGAATAAAACTTATGGGATACAAAATTAAATTTAATGGGCGTGTCTCCGCTCATTTTTTAAATGCAAGATTTTGTGTGTTTTCAGAGCTCAAGATGTGTGTTAAGTTTTGTCAAAATTGGTACAGTAGAACCACTTAAAATAATATATTAAATTTTAATGGGCGTAAACCGCCCATTTTTTCAAACGAAAGATTGTGTCTATTTCTGAGCTCCAGGTTTGTGGTAAAATTAGTAAACACCGGTTAAGTATAACCACGTCAAATATAATAATATATTTTAATGGGCGTATTCCTGCCCATTTTTTCAACTTTAAAATTGTATAATTACAAGAACCAAATGTGCTTGCTAGGTTTCGCAGCATTCAAATAAGTAGAATATCATAAAATCAAATAAAAAATTACGTTGGCGGCTCACCGCCCAATTTTTACAATCGGTCTAATATGAACAGAGTTATGAAGTAACACCGCCAAAAAAAAATAGAGACGAACTGATAACCTCCTTCTTTTTTTTTTAAGACGGTTAAAAAGGGTTTGATCATTGATTTGTGTTAAAAACGAGCTACTGAATGAGTTCGATCCAAGTCTATGAGGAACTGCACTTCAAACAAAATAGTTTGGTAAATATTTTTGGTTTTTAATTTAAGCAGAGGCTAGGTAAAATAATTTGTTTCAAAGAAAATATCTCACTTCTTAAATTCACAAAAAATGTTTATATATTAATTCATTTAAATAAAAATGCTTGCTAAGCGAAAACTTTTTTGAGTTACTCTCTGCATCTCGATTATATATTTTTAATAAATATTATATATAATTTAAAAAATCAAAATTAATAATTTATAAGGTTTTTTTTAAAGAAATTGGAATATTTCATTGATTTATGTACTTAATTAAAAATTTTGTGTTAAACGCATTTTTGTTTAAAATAATATACGAAAATATAAAATGTAAATGACCTTTCTATTTTTAATGTAACGCTTTCTCTTTTCTTCTATTATATTGTATTTAAGTTGAAGTGGTATGTATGTATGAATTTCTGAATAGATAAAATATTTTGTATTTCTTCCCCAGACAATCGTCATTAATCTCTTGGTTATTCTTTGTTCTTTGGCTCTTTTATTTTCTTGTTGTATTTAGAGGTTAATGAACTTCCGGATATTTAGCAAAATGCACACACACACACGCACACACACTCACACAAACAAAAACACCAAAAGCTAAAAAAAAGAAACAGCAAAGCTATTTAACAATCGGGCTATAAATAGAAAATAAATGATTGGAAACTCCATAAAAGCAAAACGTGCGAATCATTTACCCAAAAGCTAACGATCACTTTCGCAACCACACACTACGTATTAATAAATACAAACGTGCGGATAGATAATTATAGACACAAAATAACTGTGTGCGATTCGTTTTGAAAAAAGATCGTTTACTGAAATAATTATAGGTACATTTGCAAACGTTTTTCGTTTTTAAATTTACACATAAAACTAATTATTTTTTATGAGAAAACCTGTATTTTCGGATGCAGAAAACATTTGCAAATCATTTTTCGAGATGGCAAATTGACAACATTTACAATTTGCAAATAAAATTAGATGAAGTCTTAGCGTACACACACATTACAAATTTTATGGTGCAATAATTGATATTGCACAATAAAATTGGCTGTGTGTGTATTACTTTATTATATATATGATAAGATTAAATGTCTTTTAATTTATATTGCGCAAAAAGGAATATTTTGTAATGTCTTGATAACATTGTACAATAATGATTTTCGGACACTTATGCCACTAAACATTGGCCTTTAGTTTGAGCAACTTTACGTCTCAAGTTGTATTGCGTTTGATTATTGTGAGGTATGTTGCGTAATTTTACGTGTGTATTTTTTGTTTTGTTTAGTTTTACATATATTCTAAGAAACATTTCGAGTAATGTGAACCAAAGCCGCAAAAGTACTTACTCAATAATATTGTGTAGTCTATGGGTACCCTTAACTGGGTTGCTTCTAACAAAGCTTTTACTTTAGATATAACCTTCTATATTTTATGAGAATGTGAATTTTTAACAATTATTTTCCAATTTTATTGACAGTCTTACATTTTATCCTAAAAATTTCCCATTAAATTTTGCTAAAAAAATTCAAATCAATTCTATAAATATCCAGTAACAGTTTGTTGCTATTTTTGAGCACTAGTGACTTTAATTAATTTTTAGATTAACTATTTGGCTATGACTTCGGATCATCTTGTGTAATCTTCAATGTATTGGATTTAGTCGACCTTTAACTATTTACCTCACTGTACGTTTTTTGCCAAAAATAGTTTAATATCCCTTCACTTAAAGAATTTAATTTTTTTTTTAATAAAACTTGTATAAATACGATTGTATTAGAGATCATGTAACCATTTTTTTTATTTTCACAATTTGGTCTACAATTTGTGGTTACGAAAACATATATTGATTAATTATTTATGATACACATCAAAATAAATTTCGCTGATATTTAGTGCAACAATGTGTTGTGAAAATTTTGTAAGTTAGTTATTTGAAATAATGATCTCACAGCATTTGAATTTTCTTAATTAATATTATGGAGTTGTTTATAGGTGAAAGTTTAATTAATTTTTTAATTGATATTACAAAATTTTAATTGATATTGCAAAATTTTTCATATTGAGGGCAATTATGAATAAAATTCCGCGATCAAGTAAAAAACAGCCATACGACAACTTTTTTTTACTTAAATTTAGAAAATTTTCCAAAGTTTTAGTTATTTTTTTTTGTGTAATAAATAAGGATGTAAAAGTTTTGGGTTTTGAAAGAAATTTTTAAATAAAAAGCTGAATTTTGGAAATCGCACGATATCAAAATCTTCTTCTATCATTATTGGAACAAGCTCCTATTTATTATAGCAGAAAAATTAAAATTATGATGATGATATTAAAATACAAAAAATACATTTAAAAATAATTATGTATTTCTTATTTTTTATAAAAAAAAGATTAGCCGAAAAACAGACTCCTATAAAGCAACTTCAATTATATTCACAAAAAAAAAAATAAAATATATCAAGATTATGTAAGGCGTATGTGTATGCTTTACTTGTGAACATGTGCTGCAAAATTTACGGCTTCTGTTTTAAATGGACGTGAATGCATTTTGTCTACTTCGAGTAAAATATTTCTCTATGGCTGCATGTTAAAACAATTACAGCTGTTATTTGCTAATTAAAATAATTAAAATAATGTTAGCACAATTATTAAAAAAAAACTGTTTTTATATTAAAAATTATAAATATAATTTAAATTTTTTAAATTTGCAAGACATATGTACATCGTATAAGCATTTAGTATTAGACGATTATAAATTTTGCTTGAGGCCGTAAAGCATTATTTGTTTTCTAAGTATGTAGATCAGTTTTCAATTATAAATATTTGTTAGCAGAAATAAACATACAGAAGACTAAAACTACTTATCTCTATTTATTTACATGCGTGCATGAAATGTTTTCTCTAAATTTTGATATAAATTTGCTTTTGCAGTCGTTGTAACTCAGGTGTAGGTCACTACTTCTCCAAAGCAATTCGTTAAATTATATTGTGTTGTAACTACTTTATAAAGTGTGAACATATTGTGTACTCGTATTTGTTAATTAAGTGTAACTGGTGCAATCGTCATCGTCATAATAAAGGTAAACGAACTCCAAATAATGACGAGACCAAAAAGAAAAAGAACACTCACTCACACATTAAATAAAGTCGAATTGAGATTTTCTATAAACCACTCATGAATAAAAACATCATGCATGTCTGTCTGTCCGTCTTTCTGTCTGTCCCAAAATATTTGTTCGTCTTGTCTGTATGTGGATTAAAACAACTGCTTTTTTGAATTTCAAATTAATGGAAGCATGTGAGTTCCATATGAATGTAGCTGCTCTATATATCTACGTACTCGTATATGGCGCATTTTATGGTATTCTATCTCTTGTGAGTGGACGGGGGAGGGGTGTATGTTAGACACATGGACAGAAAGTAAAGCAAAAGCAAACATTGTTGTGTTGGCCACATGGATGGTGGCAAGCACTCACTACGACTACATCTGCAGTTTGTGTACGAATACATGATTGTCACACTTTCGTTAAAAATGCGTTTTCAATTAAGAGTGGATTTATAAAATAAACAAAGAAAATGTTTGTTAAGCACGATTGAAATATTTATACACAATCGAAATGTCTACAAGTATTAAGTCAAAGAAGAAAAAAAATAATAATAATAACAAACAACAACATTAAGGAAATGAAAGAATGATTTAAAAGAATTTGCAATAAAAATGTTTAAGCTATAAAAATTGTTAAATGTTGTATAAAGTATTATTGTATTTGGTACATCTGATAAACACCACATATGGAGACTTGGATGAAATGCTGATTGTTACTGTAAAATATTGAAGCACATTGTTAAGTAGTTCATATTGTATGTACATCATCATACTGTAAAATTTACAAAGTATTTATGAAATCCAAACGCACATACATACAAATTTGCTGCTGTTGCTTCGAATTAATGTCTCTAGCAAGAGATTCAGAATTTAGTTACATCTATGCAACAATAAAGATGTGACAACTTCGTTATATTCATACAATGTATGACTGCGGTCAATATATTTCTATTTTTGCCTTTTGTTTTGTATTTCATCACACAAAAAAGTAATATGCATGTGTTTGTAATATTAATTAAAATATTTGTAATATTAATTAAAAAATTAATTAAATTTTCACCTATAAACAATTTGATAATATCAATTAAGTTTTTCCACTCAAATTAATTAAAACAATTAAAAATTGAATTGAATCAATTAAATTATTAATTGAAAACATTAATTGGTGAATGCTTTTTTCTGTGATATTAAAGTTGCACTTGTTTGTGAGAAGTCTTTTATTAAGCGTTTTTATCTTTAAATTTAAATAAAATAGTTCTGATATCATCACAATTTTATATTGAGTCTGAGTCTGACATGGACTTTGTTTTCTTTGCGGGCTTCTGTGGTTTGTAGCTTCTTGGCATAGACCGGCAATTTAAAAAAAAAAATCTCACAAAAAAAACGACTAACGAAATCAAATCGCACGATATCGGTGACCAGTTCACATCACCACTTTATGAGATGAGCAGGCTCTCAAGTCTCCAAGGTGCAAAATTTAATAAAGCTGCCTGTTTTGCAAAGATTTTTGTTTGAGGCCTCTAAACTAATATGTTTGTATAGTGTGATTCTCAGTAGCATATTAAGAGTTTAACTATAAACATATGAAGTTTTTCAGCTTACTTCAAAGTCTTTCGGTTGTAGTCCATTAATGGAGTTCCTTGAGCAGTACCATAATGTATATAGATGTGCTTTACCAGCAAAAAAAAACAAAAATTTCTAGTACATTAAGGACTGAATGTCAAAGGAATATGCTTCGGTATTTTTTATATATCTAAACTAACAAAGGAACGGATATATAGATGTTTATTTAAAGGAAATAGCTTTGCTATGTGTCTGGTAAAAGTGCACCCTCACCTTAAATTACCCTGAGCACAAAAGGTGATAGAACACGGAAAATAGATTTGTAAATATAATTAATTTCGTTGTTATATCAATTAAATAACACTGTCCAACACACACAAAAAATAACAATCTTCTGCAAACGGTTTCTTGTAAAGGGGACTAAAGAAAGATAAACGTGTATCGGCGCTTTAAAAGTTTACATTTGAAACACATTTTACAGCCTATTAAAAGTTATAGTATAAAAAATATAGAAAATCGTGTGATACTTAAATTTTTTATATAGTGTCTTCACAACATTTATTCAAAATATTACAAGCAACATTTAATTGGATACATTAACACTCTAACCTCCTGTTAGTGTAAGACGTTAACGTTAGAAATCTTGGCGTTTTTTTAATAGATTAAAGGAAACATGTACAACTTTTTTTAAACTATTACAGAAACGTCAAGAAACAGGCGAGTTACAGCCTGGAAATGGGTCTTTTTGCAATTAAAAAAAATAAATAAAAAATTATCTTTAAAACAGGGATGAATGTCAAGTAATTCTAGTATAAGTCTCAGAACACACTTAAGTCGAAAATTCAACTTTAATATCAGAAAGAACCAAAAACTTAAACTTTAATACACAGAAAAAACTCATTTTCCAATTCAAGCACAAAATTGTCTAAATAAAATATTAATTTGTTCAATTCAGGTCCTACAAAGAAATTTGTAAATTCAAATGTAAAAATTTGTAATAATTTTTTTGAAAAAAACACCCTGATTTTTTTAAATTAACAAATTGTCTGATCCAACAAATTTTTTTTTACTGAAATTAAAAAGCACTTAAAACAAATAACTGTATGCAATTTCTATATTGGAACAGAAATCTTCTGTAAACAATTTTATTTCAAATGTTACTTTATATTAATTGTATGAATCAGAATTTTTCACTCTATAAATTTTTTTTTGCTTAAAACAAAATTGGAACAAACTATTTACTGCAACAATAAAAAATATTCACTAAAACTAAGTTAGGTTAGGTTAGGAAGGGTGGTGCCAAAAATGCACCTGCACTCGGAGAGCCAAATTGGGTCCATTGTGATACCCTACTGAAACTAAATTTTATTTAATTTTCTCTGTGTGTGGCCACCCAAAAAAACGAACAATTTTTTTTTTATCAATAATTGATTTTTAACCTAGAATGATTTCTGTTAATACAATTACAAACTTGTAAGTTAAAGGAAAACCCAAAAAATATTTGCAATGAAATATATATAAACAATTATTTACTTTTACAACTTTTTTGTTAGATTTCAAAGTTATTTCAATTAAAGTTATTGTTGTATTAGCAAGGTGAATTGTCGAATTTCTGCACAATTTTTGATTATAATAATTGTTATATTAACAATATATTTCTATATAAGAAATTTATCATTTGACATATTGTCATAGTTTCTAAGCCAACTACGCTTATTTTTCTTGTTTGATTTTCAAAAATATTATTATTTGTGAATTATCAAATAGTTTTTAAAAACCTGTGTATAAGATAAGAGGTTTGTGACTGTTCAAAATATGTAGTTGAAGTCTACTGATAACTTGGCAAAGCACCAATGAAATATATGGACAATGTTCAACCACCAGCAAATAAATTTCAATTAAAATATATTTTTATACAAAATCACAAACCTCGAAGCGATATTTTGCTTGTCTGCGAATAACACTGGACTAACTTACGTACCTCTCAGCTAAAGAGCAATTCGTTACTAAATACTCAAATAAATTTGTTATATCAATTAATTTAAATTTTTTCAACAAAACTTTAGTTGACATTTTTAATAAAAAAATATCCAAAAATTGTTAAGTTTTTGCGCCATGCATAACAAAAAAAAAATGGTTGGTTCAGTTTGTTGCAAAAACTTCTGTGTTTGTCGTATCAGCAACTTAATCTGTAATTTTGATTAAAATATATGTTTGAATTTATATTAAATATTAAAGATTTTTTTGCCGGTAGCATTTTGATGATATTTTTTCGGTGTACGTATAGATGCGTATAAAAGTATGCATATTATAAAAACAATAGCTTCTAGTACATGAATATGTGTATAGCTTTCTATTCCTTGCGAACAAAGTAAAACTTTTCACAAGAAATATATCATCATCTAGAGGAGACATATTTTACTTATAAAAATTTTTTTTTTCTAGTCAAGAAAGCTCTTTCGTTCAGTGTACATACAAACTTCTAAGTTATTATTATGCAATTGGTTATGAAAAAAAAACTTAAAATTTATTCACTATAGATAGTTGATTAAAAAATAAAATTTTATTCCACGAAACGAAAGTAAGTGTGTGAAAACTTAAAACGGCGTAACATAATTTACCGGAGAACATGCGTTATTGCGATAGGGCGTAGCTTCTTTCATTGTATGTAGATATGTACTTGAATGTGTGTTAATGACCTTTTTGTTTAGCCGGCATTTGGCGTTTTCATGCAAACTTTTTTTTAAGCACATGTTTATATATTTTTTCTTCATTTTGCTGGCAGTAGTTGTTGCTTTGTTTAAAGTTTGTTATTTTTATGTTGGTAAAAAGCCGCTGGCGCAGACGTAATATGTCTTGACTTAAAATTCTTTCTTTTCTTTTTTATTCTCTCTTATCACGAGAAATAAACAGTGTATGTACTGCCAAAAAAAAATTTTAAAAATAAAGAAAGTCAGAAAGCAGTAAATAATAAGGCGGAATGATGTTAATTAGCTAAATGCATTTAACTTGATGGCTGACACGCCCAGTGCACAATTTGAAGCATAAAAATTCGTATAAGCCAGCACAATCAACCCTAAGATAACACGGAAAAGTTTCAGGTAAATACATACAGCGAAGCGCTGAAAAAGTCAAATTCCTCACCAAAGTTATTTAAAATAAGGTCTAATATGCAGTGAATGATGGATGCTCAAACGTATACATACATACATATACGTATAACACACAATAAAAATGTTGCTTCGATATTATTTGAATACCGCATAAGAAGAGGATCAGCTGTACTGTTGCCGGTATTCTACGAGTGAATGACTTTAGTTTCTTAGATTCTTTAAAAACCCCAAAACTGCAGACATAAGTTTTTTTTTTTTTTTGATAGGAACCGCTGGCTGCGCAATAACTGTATGTTATACATTTATTTAATTAATAAATAAATAAGTTAATTAAATACTTTAACTCAAAACTTAATAATATCGCATTAGCAAATGCATTTTTGTAATAAAAAATATATATAAAAAAATTTTTTCGACTTACAACTTACTTCGCAATTAAGTTGCTGCTAAAGTGCGCAAGAAGCCATTTCTACTGTCTTATTTTAGCTAGTAAATGATATAATCCTTTTATTGAATAGCATACTTATCTAAAGAGGATGTTTTAGAGCGCTTTTATGTTAAAGTAATGCGTCTATATGTGAACAGTAAAACGAAGTATATTTTAACAATCAATTTAAGTGTTTTAAGTGGCATAGAGTGTCATTTATAAATTCTTGTTCGTCGGTTTTACATAATTCTCTTATTGTTGAATTTTTTTCTTTCTTTCTATTTTTTTTTTTTGCATCGAATAATGCATAAATTCATTCTTAGCGAATTTACGTTTTTCTTTTGCCTTTTTGCATTATTTGCAAAAAAAAAAAAAAAGAAAAAAACTTATTCACATGGAATGCAGAGAAAGTAGGCCGCACTTGTAGATTCTCAGACAACTTAAGTAGCATTGAACTATCAAACGGCAACCATTTACTAACTAGATGCCTGGCTGAATGTTTGGCTAGTTTTACTGATTTTTATGTGATTCCCTAACTTCTTGGGGTACTTAGTTTTTCTGTATCGTAATTTTCAAGTTGCTTTTTGCTTTAGTCCTCATATGTGACCTGGTCTATGAAAAGGTGGCTTATGACTCAAAAAATTATTTTTCACTTTTATTTTGGTTCGGATAGTTTTTGAGACGCTCTTTAACATGGTGAAAAGCAGAAAGTCCTAACTTGCTTAGAAGTGTACTAAAAATTTAGAGAAAAAAGAGCACAAAGGAAAGAGTGGAAGAGGAAAAATTGGAAATAAATGACATTTTAACAACAACAACCGTATACAGTTTTTTTCCTCAAAACTTCACTAGTTTATAAAGGAAAAGACCAACAGAAAGAGAACAAAATTTTTCAGACTGAGATCACGACTAATACGGAGGTCATTAAATGTGAAAAAGAAATTAATAACAGAGCAACAATCAAAAATTGATTTTGATATTTGAATACAAAAATCACCGATTCAATAAAAAGGTTGTTGAATTTTCTGCGATGACAATTTTTGCGTATTTCTTTAGCATTAGACATTTATATAAAAAAATATATCGAGCCATAACCGCTAAAAAGAATAAGCGACACATATTTTGTTGTTTTTTTTTTGACGAAAATAAATAAATAGTCTAATTTACGATCACAAATAATCGATTTTGGTGAAAAAAATGAGGTTCTAAAATGATGTCGCTTAAGATGTTTTTGGCACGTTTTAATTGTATGCACGTTAATGAACAAAAAAAAATGATATACACTTGATACTGAGTATTGTATACACTTGATGCCTATAAAGCAGTTTTTTTGAATTGACTCTGTATCTCGATTTGCCGTTATAAAGAAAAAGGAGGATGCATTTACTCATCAATAAAAAAAAACACACACACATATAGGCCCTAATTAATTTTTTAACAGTCTTATAGTTTCGGAGATATTCAGAAAGTTTTATTGTAACGCAGTTTATTTTCCAGCTGGGGTATGACTCAGTCTGCCCAGGGTCTAGTTAAAGGTCTGCGTCCTTTGAATAGTATGTAGATGTTTTTATACTAACACAACCAGTTTTATATACGAACTCACGACTTCTAACGTCAACACTATTAAAAAGTGAAGAGTATGAAGTAAATCCGAGAGGTGATATTATGTCCGGTTAATTCACGAGGTACAATTACTACGAATATAAAGTAAATTCGGGAGATTTTATATTCGGCTGCCGTGCAGCTAACTACAACGAGCACGAAGTAAATTCGGGAGTATTCGTACTCGGCTAGTTTACGAAATAATATTCTACGAATATAAAGTAAATTCGGGAGACTTTATATTCGGCTACCGTGCAGTTAACTACAACGAGCACATAGTAAATTCGGGAGACTTCGTATCCGGCTACTTTACGAAATAATATTAATAATACGGGAAATAATGTAAGGTAAATTCGGTAGACCTTAGGATCGCTAAAATACGGTTTATCTACGTGTTAAATACTTAGAACAAGAATCGGTAAAGCTTTCGGACGAAGTGGCTTGCTTAAGGTAGAGGTCCATAGCTCGCTTTTTGCGCGTTATGCTTTACACGCGTTTCATCCTCTTGTTTCATTCTATACTTTGTTCGCGTTGATTTACATGCACTGCTTTTCATGCGCCAATTTAATTTTTGTTTTGATCAGCTGTGTGCGTTTGTTTATAAATACTTATAAAGAAAAAATGGAGAGTGAAATCGAGTTTTTAAAAGAATTTGTGGAGTTAGTCGAGCTTGTATATTTAATTTTATGTGCAAAAAATGCCTATGAACAATTTCAAAAAAGAAAAGGTTTTGGGTACGGACGTTGTATTTAGAACGGAATTTAAGTGGGTTTTTTGAAACCACATTTGAAAAATTTAAACTTCTGACCCTGAGCAATTTCGAACTGCGACAAGAATGTCTGCAGATGTCTTTGACTATTTATTCAGTATTTTAAAAGATAGTCTTGAGAAGAACTCGGCTAGGGCTATTCCAGCAGATTGTCGGCTGTTGTTGACTTTAATGTAAATAAATTGAAAATTACATATAAATGTATGCACATTATTGGCTTAAGCAATAACATTTCTAAGCAGCTATTTAATACAGATTTAGCGGAGATGACACTCAGTACGTAAAAGTAATCGATAACTAATATGCAAAATTTGTTACTGAGAAAAGTGTGGTGAAATGAAAATATTCACATATTTTATTAAATAAGTTTTTTTTACTAAGAAATTTTTTTTATTGAAAAAAAAAGAAAAAAATTATCCACGGCAAAATAATATTTATCGATAATGTAAAGGCTCAGTTAGCCGACTGTAATGTAATGTAACTGTAATGTAGGAAACAGCTGATCGACATTTTTATATGAAAAGTAGGTTACGTTACATTACATCTCTATAACCATTTCCATTACTTTTCACATAACAATATCGAACAGCTGTTTTCTACTGTTGCAGTTACATTACATTACAGTCGGCTAACTGAGCCTTAAGAAATAAAGTATTATTTAACATCTTTAGCATTCAAGAACAGCTGACTTTCTTTCATGGTGCTTGTAACGCGTACAAAAGTAGAAAGTAGACATACTTTTTGCTTTGAACGCGCCTACGCGTTCTGCGCTTTTTGCAATGTAACTTGTCACATACTATTACATTGATTCTACTTTTTTGACAGATGCATAGAAAGCGTAACGCGCAAAAAGCGAGCTATGGACCTCTACCTTTATAGTTGTCGTTCGAACGGTATCGTAACTTCTTCACCATTGTGTACAAATGTTGATTACTTATGTCAACCAACATATAACATGAGTGAGAATCATACCTTGCGTTGGCATGTTTTGGCTCGGTTTCAATCAGTGGTGGTATTTGAATGTGTGTGTATGTCGTGCTTTGTTCAAGTATACGGTAAAAGGTACATGCAATTTCACTACGGTATACGGTAAAAGGTACGTGCATTTGCACTTTTTATTGAATAAGAGTATAAGTACTTGTAACGTCACGTTACATTATAAAAAAAAACTTAAAAAAAAATTAAAAAAATCGTGTTTTAAAAGACTCATTAAAATTTGAAACTGAAGAAAATTAAAATTTTTTTTTCTTAATTATCTAATTAATTATCACAGCACGGGCATTAGAAACCATGTTGACCTGTTTAAATTTTTTTAGTCAATTAATACAGGTTTTAGAATATTTTTTGGGAATATTTTTTATATGCAATATCTTCATAAATAGCATAGTATTAAAAAGACTTGCCAAAATTCTTCAAAAACTCCAAAAACTTTTTAAAAACTCAATGGTCAAAGTGTCAAGACAAAGGAGATTTTCAATTTACAGTCGTCAACACACCAAACACAAGTTGAAGACCCAGCTACGAGTAGCTCGCAGGCTAATTGAAGGCACATCATGCACAACAAGAAACGTCAAAAAACCATTATTATTTTTTAAACTGCAAAGTTTGAGAAACACTGCCTCAAATGACTGACTGTAAGTATACATAAGCTCGATCTGCCACAGTTGTGAGTTTCTTCCTCTTCTTTTAAAACCAGCAGTTTCTAAGACATACTTCGCTTAATTTTCCTCTATTCGTCCTCTACTCTAGCTGATTTCAGGTTTGTTTGCTGACTGTGTGTCTGTCTGTTTGTCTGTCGGTCGCGTGTATGCAACATTCCATGCAGCATGCATTCATCTGCATTTTGTGCCATTCTCATATCTTAACGTGTACTATTTGTGTGTTTGTTACTTTATTTCTTTTACTTCGGTTTTATAGTTTTATTTTATAGAAAGAAGAAAAATATTTTGCTCTAATCCCGATTGTAGTTTGAAGATTTTTTTCTTTTCTTTCATTTCGTTTAGTTTGTTTTTTTTTCATTTCATTATTATTTTGTGTTTGTTCTTGTGCAGTTAGTTCCGTTTGAAATAAACGGATTTTTAAAATTTTCTATGGCATTAATTGGTTAAAAAAAATGCCAGCTGAATTTGGAAATAGCTCATAGCATGTTGCACAAACTTTATTACAAAATTTCGACCTACAGATATACATCCATTCATATGTATTTCGGTATTAATTTTATAAGTTTGCCATTGTGCATTCGGCACTTACGGATATGTACATATGTACATATATACATATCGTGTCATAACCGCCAAAAAAAGCTTAAGCGACATAATTTTCGAATTTAATTTTTTTTACCAAAATCGATCATTTGCGATTGTAAATAATCGATTTTCGTAAAAAAAATCAGATGCAATAAATGCGTCGCTTAAGCTTTTTTGGCGCTTATGGCTTTTATGGAAATGCCTAATGGTAAAGAAATCGTTGTAGAATCTTAATTTTGGCTGTTGCTTTCCGAGCTGTAGCTGGAATATTAGAAATATTTGCATTTACACGACAGATTTATGACAAAAATTAAAACTAACTTAAAAAAATTAACCGACTTCAAAAATAAGTTGCATTAAAAAAAAATTATTTACAAAATTGTTGTATCTAAACGAAATTCGTTTAACAAATGTTTTGTAAAAAAAAACATTTTTTTTACATACGGCCATAAAAAGTTAAAAATAATATTGGACCTGTTCCACGATGTTGACAGAAAACGTTCTGTCGATGACTTGTATTAAAAACAACAATAAATTAAGATTAATTGTTTACAATGTAACTAATCGATTGAATTTCTGTCGACATCGACATTTCTGTTTAAATACATATATTAAAATATTTATCGATATCGAAGTCTCTCCTTGTTTTTTTTTTCTTGAATATAACATCTCAACGCAGGGTATAACAAATCCAACGTAGCTGACTCTAGCCCTCTTACTTCTTTATTTGTATATTTCATTTTATTTTCCCGTCATTGTATTAACTGTTTCTGTTAAGTTTTTTTATTTTATTATTTTTTTGTTTGTTTTCTACTGCTGCATAATGTGGTGTGTGACAAGGTTGCGATTGCTGTTGCATGACAATGCACTTGGCAACAAGACGCTTTTATATTGCTTCATGTTAAACGAGCAAGCAGCATTTTACTCATGCTGCATACGATTGCCTTTTTATTCTGTTGCTGGCATTGAAATCGGTTTTTTTTTTGCAAACTGGTCGTACAAGTTTAATTCCTTTTAATGCTGATTCTTTGTTGGTTGACTGGTATGTGACCGATATTTATTTTTTCCTTCTAACTCCCTTCTACGTTCCCTGCGTTTTTCTTTTTTTTCTTCTCAATGAATGAGTGTGAGTGTATGATTCTTGTGCGCCCGCGTGCGTGTGTTGTGGTTTTAACTTTGTGGCATGTAATTAATAAATAATTGAATAGAGTGGGATTAATGGTAAGTTGATATAAAATCTGGACAGTAAAAATAAAACATACATACGTAATTGCAATAAGATTTTGACACACTTTTGGAATTTTTTATTGCTTTTAATTTTTAGTATCTGTCAGAGAGTTAAGTCTTATTTAACACACTTTTGAGAAAGTTATTTATATGCCGTGTGTTAAAGTACTCGTACGACAAGATTAAACTAGTGAACTGTTTCTTTAAACTAAAAGTAAATCGGCTTAATTGCGATTTGTAGGCAGCTAGTATGGATGTTGCTCTCCATTAGTTTTCTTGACTATGTATATGTAGTGGACTTGACCAGTTACTATTACAAAATAAATTTTTTTAAATATGGTCGACATAATTTTATAATACTAATAAAAAAAATGCATTGTTTGAGTTATGGCTTTCTTGCAGCAATGGGTCAATGTGTCAATTACTTCCATTAACTTAATTAATTTCCAATGAATATTAAAATACCATCGCTGCCTTTTAAAATTTGCACTATTTTCACTACATGTACATTTACATAATGGGTAGTATGAATAAAAAAGTCTTTGCTTTTTACTTAAAAATTTGTTTAAAAAAACAAAAAAACACATACATACATATTTGGGGTTTTAAAATAAATGTTTAAGTAAAAAGCAAATACTTTATTTTATTCATACTACCCAATATGTCTTTTTCAATTTAAATGTAATTTTATTTACCTGAGCACACCAAGCGAAATGAAATTGATTAAATGTTATGTACAATATTAAGGTGTTTTTGTTTTAAATCAACAAATTAAATCGATAGTGAAAAAGTGAAGAAGCATCTTAGATCAACACTGAGAGGACGTTACAAATTCATCAGTAATAAAATTTTAAATTCAATGAATTTTTACAAAAGGCAATTTCTGGAGACAGGACATGATAGCAGCATCCAGTAGACTAAAATCAAAAGAAAGAAAAAACAAAAAGAAAGTCATTTGGTTGATCAAAAGTCTGCACAGAACAAGTGTCCATTAGTTGTTTATCTACCCAAGTTAAAAATACATCTGAATTCGCATGTGTGTATGAATGTATGTATGTGTGTATGTATGAACGTAATTGTTTAGAAGGGCACGTTGAAGGCTAAAATAAAAGAAAAGTGTATAAACTCAGTGCATGGAAGCCAACATGCCAATTTAGACACATGTCAATACTATAGTTATCCTAGGAGACAAAGATGTATTCAGCATTGAAAAAAACGAGAAGAAAATAATAAATATCAAATAAAAATAAAAAGTTGAACTATCAGATGCTAAAGAAATGCTAAAGTAAACTAAATATTTTCTAATGCAATCACGTGGAACGGATATGTAAAGGGGATCAAAAAGTATGTGAATGTACATATGTATGTAAGTATATATTTATGCATGTACACTGGGCAGTAATTCATTCATTGTAGACATGCAAGGACATGCAATACGTCACACAAATGAATTTATTTTTAAAAAGGGCTGCACCAATATTAAATGAAGTGAATGAAGCTGAAGACATGCCTAAATAAATGTTTGATTTAGTGCGACAGGTACCTATGCACATACATAGGCTAACATTTGATTCGGCCGCAAACTATTACAAAAAAGTCAACTGAATCATAAGATTTAATTCAAAAATTTAAATGGAATATACATATGTACATATATACATCGTCTATTTTTCATGCAAAAAATTTTTTATAAAAAAATTTAATGGATTATGCATCGTCCATTTCTTATGGAAAAAATTAAATGGATTATACATCGTCTATTTTTCATGCAAAAAAAATTTTTATGAAGAAAAATGGAGTCCACATCGTCCATTTTTATGCAAAAAATCGTCTATTTATCATACAAAAAATTAAATGAGCTAAGCATCGTTAATTTTTCATGCCAAAAAATTTTTTATAAAAAAAATTAAATGGAGTCCACATCGTCCGTTTTTTTATGAAAAATTCGTCGATTTATCATGCAAAAAATATAATTGGCTAAGCATCGTTAATTTTTCATACCAAAAAATATTTTAGGCAAAAAAAATAATGGACTATATACATCGTCTTTTTTTCATGAAAAAAAAATGTTTATGAAAAAATTCAATGGAGTCCACATCGTCAGTTTTTAATGTAAAAAATCGTCTATTTTTCATTCAAAAAATTAAACGGGCTAATCAACGTTAATTTTTCATGCCAAAAAAATTTTTATGCAAAAAACTAATGGACTATACATCGTCTTTTTTTATGAAAAAAAATGTTTATGAAAAAATTCAATGGAGTCCACATCGTCCGTTTTTTATGCAAAAAATGGTTTTTTTGTCATGCAAAAAATTAAATGAGCTAAGCATAGGTCATTTTTCATGCCAAACAATTTTTTATGCAAAAAAAAATAATGGACTATTATACATCGTCTTTTTTTCATAAAAAAAATTTAAAAATCGTTAATTTTTCATGCCAAAAAAAATTTTATTCAAAAAAATAATGGACTATTGTACATCGTCTGTTTTTCATGAAAAAAATTTATGAAAAAATTAAATGGAGTCCATATCGTCAGTTTTTTATGTAAAAAATCGTCTATTTTTCATTCAAAAAATTAAACGGGTTAAGCATCGTTAATTTTTTATGCCAAAAAATTTTTTATGCAAAAAAATAATGGGCTATACATCGTCTTTTTTTCATGAAAAAAATGTTTATGAAAAAATACAATGGAGTCGACGTCGTCAGTTTTATATGTAAAAAATCGTCTATTTTTCATTCAAAAAATTAAACGGGATAAGCATCGTTCATTTATCGTGCCAAAAAACTTTTTATGCAAAAAAAATAATAAACATCGTCTTTTTTTCATGAAAAAAAATTTATGAAAGAATTAAATGGAATCCACATCGTCAGTTTTTTATGTAAAAAATTGTCTATGTTTATATAAAAAATTAAATGAGCTAAGCATCGTTCATTTTTCATGCCAAAAAATTTTTTATGCAAAAATATAATGGACTATACATCGTCTTTTTTTCATGAAAAGAAATTTATGAAAAAATTAAATGGAATCCACATCGTCCATTTTTATGCAAAAAATCGTCTATATTTCATGCAAAAAATTAAATTGGCTAAGCATCGTTCATTTATCATGCCAAAAAACTTTTTATGTAAAAAAATAATGGACTATACATCGTCTTTTTTTCATGAAAAAAATTTTTTATGAAAAAATTAAATGGAGTCCACATCGTAATTTTTTTATGTAAAAAATTGTCTATTTTTCATTCAAAAAATTAAACGGGCTAAGCATCGTTCATTCTTCATGCCAAAAAAATTTTTATGCAAAAAAAATAATGGGCTTTTTTTTCTATTTTTCATGAAAAAAATTTATGAAAAAATTAAATGGAGTCCACATCGTCAGTTTTTTATGTAAAAAATCGTCTATTTTTCATTCAAAAAATTAAACGGAACAAGCATAGTTCATTTTTCATGGCAAAAAATTTTTTATGCAAAAAAATAATGGACTATATACATCGTAATTTTTTCATGAAAAAAAATTTATGAAAAAATTAAATGGAGTCCACATCGTCCGTTTTTTATGCAAAAAATGGTTTTTTTGTCATGCAAAAAATTAAATGAGCTAAGCATAGTTAATTTTTCATACCAAAAAATTTTTTATGCAAAAAAAAATCGAAATCGAATGGAAAAAATCGTCTTTTTTCATGAAAAAAAATTTATGAAAAAAATAAATGGAATCCACATAGTCCATTTTTATGCAAAAAATTAAATTGGCTAAGCATCGTTCATTTTGCATGCCAAAAAAATTTTTATGCAAAAAATAATGGACTATACATCGTCTTTTTTCATGAAAAAAAATATTTACGAAAAAATTCAATGGAGTCCACATCGTCCGTTTTTTATGCAAAAAATGGTTCTTTTGTCATGCAAAAAATTAAATGAGCTAAGCATAGTTAATTTTTTATGCCAAAAAATTTTTTATGCAAAAAAAATAATGGGCTATACATCGTCTTATTTTCATGAAAAAAATGTATACGAAAAAATTAAATGGAGTCCACATCGTCAGTTTTTTATGTAAAACACGTATATTTTTCATTCAAAAAATTAAACGGGATAAGCATCGTTCATTTATCATGCCAAAAAAATTTTTATGCAAAAAAATTTTTTTGGCATGATAAATGAACGATGCTTATCCCGTTTAATTTTGTGAATGAAAAATATACGTGGTTTACATAAAAAACGGACGATGTGGACTCCATTTAATTTTTTCATAAATTTTTTTTTCATGAAAAAAAGACGATGTCCATTATTTTTTTCCATAAAAAATTTTTTGCCATGAAAAATGAACCATGCTTATCCCGTTTAATTTTTTGAATGAAAAATATACGTTTTTTTACATAAAAAACTGACGATGTGGACTCCATTTCATTTTTTCATAAATTTTTTTTTCATGAAAAAAAGACGATGTATGTCCATTATTTTTTTGCATAAAAATTTTTTTGGCATGAAAAATTAATTTTTTGTATGAAAAAAAGACGATATTTTCCATAAAAATGGACGATGTGGATTCCATTTAATTTTTTCATACATTTTTTTTCATGAAAAAAGACGATGTATAGCCCATTATTTTTTTTGCATAAAAAATTTTTTGCCATGAAAAATGAACTATGCTTAGCTCATTTAATTTTTTGAATGACAAAAAAACCATTTTTTGCATAAAAACGGACGATGTGCACTCCATTTAATTTTTTCATAATTTTTTTTTTCATGAAAAAAAGACGATGTATATATAGTCCATTATTTTTCTGCATAAAAATTTTTTTGGCATGAAAAATTAACGATGCTTAGCTCATTTAATTTTTTGTATGAAAAAAAGACGATTTTTTTCCATAAAAATGGACGATGTGGATTCCATTTAATTTTTTCATAAATTTTTTTTCATGAAAAAAGACGGTGTATAGCCCATTATTTTTTTTGCATAAATAATTTTTTGGCATGAAAAATGAACCATGCTTATCCCGTTTAATTTTTTGAATGAAAAATATACGTTTTTTTACATAAAAAACTGACGATGTGGACTCCATTGAATTTTTTCATAAACATTTTTTTCATGAAAAAAAGACGATGTATAGTCCATTATTTTTTTGCATAAAAATTTTTTTGGCATGATAAATGAACGATGCTTATCCCGTTTAATTTTTTGAATGAAAAATATACGTGTTTTACATAAAAAACTGACGATGTGGACTCCATTTAATTTTTTTCATAATTTTTTTCATGAAAAAAAGACGATGTATAGTCCATTATTTTTTTCCATAAAAAATTTTTTGCCATGAAAAATGAACGATCTTAGCCCGTTTAATTTTTTGAATGAAATATAGACGATTTTTTCCATAAAAATGGACGATGTGGATTCCATTTAATTTTTTCATAAATTTTTTTTCATGAAAAAAAGACGATGTATAGTCCATTATTTTTTTTTCATAAAATTTTTTTGGCATGAAAAATCAACGATGCCTTGCTCATTTAATTTTTTGTATGAAAAAAAGACGATTTTTTCCATAAAAATGGACGATGTGGATTCCATTTAATTTTTTCATAAATTTTTTTTCATGAAAAAAGACGGTGTATAATAGCCCATTATTTTTTTTGCATAAAAAATTTTTTGGCATGAAAAATGAACTATGCTTAATCCCGTTTAATTTTTTGAATCAAAAATATACGTTTTTTTACATAAAAAACTGACGATGTGGACTCCATTGAATTTTTGCATAAACATTTTTTTCATGAAAAAAAGACGATGTATAGCCCATTATTTTTTTTGCATAAAAAATTTTTTGGCATGAAAAATGAACTATGCTTAGCTCATTTAATTTTTTGCATGACAAAAAAACCATTTTTTGCATAAAAAACGGACGATGTGGATTCCATTTAATTTTTTCATAAATTTTTTTTCATGAAAAAAGACGATGTATAGCCCATTATTTTTTTTGCATAAAAAATTTTTTGGCATGATAAATGAACGATGCTTATCCCGTTTAATTTTTTTAATGAAAAATATACGTGTTTTACATAAAAAACTGACAATGTGGACTCCATTTAATTTTTTCATAAATTTTTTTTTCATGAAAAAAAGACGATGTATAGTTCATTTTATTTGCATAAAAAGATTTTGAAAAATTAACGATGCTTAGGCCGTTTAAATTTTTTAATGAAAAATAGACGTTTTTTTCCTTAAAAAACTGACGATGTGGACTCCATTTAATTTTTTTCATAATTTTTTTTTCATGAAAAAAGACGATGTATAGCCCATTATTTTTTTGCATAAAAATTTTTTTGGCATGATAAATGAACGATGCTTATCCCGTTTAATTTTTTGAATGAAAAATATACGTGTTTTACATAAAAAACTGACGATGTGGACTCCATTTAATTTTTTCATATACATTTTTTTCATGAAAAAAAGACGATTATAGCCCATAATTTTTTTTGCATAAAAAATTTTTTGGTATGAAAAATGAACTATGCATGAATGAATGAATGCATGACAAAAAAAACCATTTTTTGCATAAAAAACGGACGATGTGGACTCCATTTCATTTTTTCATTAATTTTTTTTCATGAAAAAAGACGATGTATAGCCCATTATTTTTTTCCAAAAAAAAATTTTTTGGCATGAAAAATTAACTATGCGTAGCTCATTTAATTTTTTGCATGACAAAAAAACCATTTTTTGCATAAAAAACGGACGATGTGGACTCCATTTAATTTTTTCATAATTTTTTTTTTCATGAAAAAAGACGATGTATAGCCCATTATTTTTTTTGCATAAAAAATTGTTTGCCATGAAAAATGAACTATGCTTAGCTCATTTAATTTTTTGCATGACAAAAAAACCATTTTTTGCATAAAAAACGGACGATGTGGACTCCATTTCATTTTTTCATAAATTTTTTTTCATGAAAAAAAGACGATGTATAGTCCATTATTTTTTTGCATAAACATTTTTTTGGCATGAAAAATTAACGATGCTTAGCTCATTTAATTTTTTGTATGAAAAAAAGACGATTTTTTCCATAAAAATGGACGATGTGGATTCCATTTAATTTTTTCATAAATTTTTTTTCATGAAAAAAGACGGTGTATAATAGCCCATTATTTTTTTTGCATAAAAAATTTTTTGGCATGAAAAATGAACTATGCTTAATCCCGTTTAATTTTTTGAATCAAAAATATACGTTTTTTTACATAAAAAACTGACGATGTGGACTCCATTGAATTTTTTCATAAACATTTTTTTCATGAAAAAAAGACGATGTATAGCCCATTATTTTTTTTTGCATAAAAAATTTTTTGGCATGAAAAATGAACTATGCTTAGCTCATTTAATTTTTTGCATGACAAAAAAACCATTTTTTGCATAAAAAACGGACGATGTGGATTCCATCTAATTTTTTCATAAATTTTTTTTCATGAAAAAAGACGATGTATAGCCCATTATTTTTTTTGCATAAAAAATTTTTTGGCATGATAAATGAACGATGCTTATCCCGTTTAATTTTTTTAATGAAAAATATACGTGTTTTACATAAAAAACTGACGATGTGGACTCCATTTAATTTTTTCATAAATTTTTTTTTCATGAAAAAAAGACGATGTATAGCCCATTATTTTTTTTGCATAAAAATTTTTTGGTATGAAAAATGAACTATGCTTAGCTCATTTAATTTTTTGCATGACAAAAAAACCATTTTTTGCATAAAAAACTGACGATGTGGACTCCATTTAATTTTTCATAAATTTTTTTTTCATGAAAAAAAGACGATGTATAGTCCATTTTTTTTTTGCATAAAAAGTTTCTTGAAAAATTAACGATGCTTAGGCCGTTTAAATTTTTTAATGAAAAATAGACGATTTTTTCCTTAAAAAACTGACGATGTGGACTCCATTTAATTTTTTTCATAATTTTTTTTTTCATGAAAAAAAGACGATGTATAGTCCATTATTTTTTTCCATAAAAAATTTTTTGCCATGAAAAATGAACGATGCTTAGCTCATTTAATTTTTTGTATGAAAAAAAGACGATATTTTCCATAAAAATGGACGATGTGGATTCCATTTAATTTTTTCATAAATTTTTTTTCATGAAAAAAGACGATGTATATATAGCCCATTATTTTTTTTGCATAAAAAATTTTTTGGCGTGAAAAATGAACTATGCTTAGCTCATTTAATTTTTTGCATGACAAAAAAAACCATTTTTTGCATAAAAAACGGACGATGTGGACTCCATTTAATTTTTTCATGAATTTTTTTTTCATGAAAAAAAGACGATGTATATAGTCCATTATTTTTTTGCATAAAAAATTTTTTGGCATGAAAAATTAACTATGCTTATCCCGTTTAATTTTTTGAATGAAAAATATACGTGTTTTACATAAAAAACTGACGATGTGGACTCCATTTAATTTTTTCATATACATTTTTTTCATGAAAAAAAGACGATGTATAGCCCATTATTTTTTTTGCATAAAAAATTTTTTGGCATGAAAAATGAACGATGCTTATCCCGTTTAATTTTTTGAATGAAAAATAGACGTGTTTTACATAAAAAACTGACGATGTGGACTCCATTGAATTTTTTCATAAACATTTTTTTCATGAAAAAAAGACGATGTATAGTCCATTATTTTTTTGCATAAAAATTTTTTAGGCATGATAAATGAACGATGCTTATCCCGTTTAATTTTTTGAATGAAAAATATACGTGTTTTACATAAAAAACTGACGATGTGGACTCCATTTAATTTTTTCATATACATTTTTTTCATGAAAAAAAGACAATGTATAGTCCATTATTTTTTTGCATAAAAATTTTTTTGGCATGATAAATGAACGATGCTTATCCCGTTTAATTTTTTGAATAAAAAATATACGTGTTTTACATAAAAAACTGACGATGTGGACTCCATTTAATTTTTTCATATACATTTTTTTCATGAAAAAAAGACGATGTATAGCCCATTATTTTTTTTGTATAAAAAATTTTTTGGCATGAAAAATGAACGATGCTTAGCTCATTTAATTTTTTGCATGACAAAAAACCCATTTTTTGCATAAAAAACGGACGATGTGGACTCCATTTAATTTTTTCATAAATTTTTTTTTCATGAAAAAAAGACGATGTTAGTCCATTATTTTTTTTCCATAAAAAATTTTTTGGCATGAAAAATGAACGATGCTTAGCTCATTTAATTTTTTGCATGACAAAAAAACCATTTTTTGCATAAAAAACGGACGATGTGGACTCCATTTAATTTTTTCATAAATTTTTTTTTCATGAAAAAAAGACGATGTATAGTCCATTATTTTTTTGCATAAAAATTTTTTTGGCATGAAAAATTAACGATGCTTAGCTCATTTAATTTTTTGTATGAAAAAAAGACGATTTTTTGCATAAAAAACGGACGATGTGGACTCCATTTCATTTTTTCATATATTTTTTTTTCATGAAAAAAAGACGATGTTATAGTCCATTATTTTTTTCCATAAAAAATTTTTTGGCATGAAAAATGAACTATGCTTAGCTCATTTAATTTTTTGCATGACAAAAAAAACCATTTTTTGCATAAAAAACGGACGATGTGGACTCCATTTAATTTTTTCATAAATTTTTTTTTCATGAAAAAAAGACGATGTATAGCCCATTATTTTTTTTGCATAAAAAATTTTTTGGCATGAAAAATTAACTATGCTTAGCTCATTTAATTTTTTGCATGACAAAAAAACCATTTTTTGCATAACAAACGGACGATGTGGACTTCATTTAATTTTTTCATAAATTTTTTTTTCATGAAAAAAAGACGATGTATTATAGTCCATTATTTTTTTGCATAAAAATTTTTTTGGCATGAAAAATTAACGATGCTTAGCTCATTTAATTTTTTGTATGAAAAAAAGACGATTTTTTCCATAAAAATGGACGATGTGGATTCCATTTAATTTTTTCATAAATTTTTTTTCATGAAAAAAGACAGTGTAAAGCCCATTATTTTTTTTTCATAAAAAATTTTTTAGCATGAAAAATGAACTATGCTTATCCCGTTTAATTTTTTGAATGAAAAATATACGTATTTTTACATAAAATACTGACGATGTGGACTCCATTTAATTTTTTCATAATTTTTTTTTCATGAAAAAAAGACGATGTATAGCCCATTATTTTTTTTGCATAAAAAATTTTTTGGCATGAAAAATGAACTATGCTTAGCTCATTTAATTTTTTGCATGACAAAAAACCATTTTTTCCATAAAAAACGGACGATGTGGACTCCATTGAATTTTTTCATAAACATTTTTTTCATGAAAAAAAGACGATGTATAGTCCATTATTTTTTTGCATAAAAATTTTTTAGGCATGATAAATGAACGATGCTTATCCCGTTTAATTTTCTGAATGAAAAATATACGTGTTTTACATAAAAAACTGACGATGTGGACTCCATTTAATTTTTTCATATACATTTTTTTCATGAAAAAAAGACGATGTATAGCCCATTATTTTTTTTGCATAAAAAATTTTTTGGCATGAAAAATGAACTATGCTTAACTCATTTAATTTTTTGCATGACAAAAAAAACCATTTTTTGCATAAAAAACGGACGATGTGGACTCCATTTAATTTTTTCATAAATTTTTTTTTCATGAAAAAAAGACGATGTATATAGTCCATTATTTTTTTGCATAAAAAATTTTTTGGCATGAAAAATGAACTATGCTTATCCCGTTTAATTTTTTGAATGAAAAATATACGTTTTTTTACATAAAAAACTGACGATGTGGACTCCATTGAATTTTTTCATAAACATTTTTTTCATGAAAAAAAAGACGATGTATATATAGTCCATTATTTTTTTGCATAAAAATTTTTTTGGCATGATAAATGAACGATGCTTATCCCGTTTAATTTTTGAATGAAAAATATACGTGTTTTACATAAAAAACTGACGATGTGGACTCAATTTAATTTTTTGATATACATTTTTTTCATGAAAAAAAGACGATGTATAGCCCATTATTTTTTTTGCATAAAAAATTTTTTGGCATGAAAAATGAACTATGCTTAGCTCATTTAATTTTTTGCATGACAAAAAAAACCATTTTTTGCATAAAAAACGGACGATGTGGATTCCATTTAATTTTTTCATAAATTTTTTTTCATGAAAAAAGACGATGTATAGCCCATTATTTTTTTTGCATAAAAAATTTTTTGCCATGAAAAATGAACTATGCTTAGCTCATTTAATTTTTTGCATGACAAAAAAACCATTTTTTGCATAAAAAACGGACGATGTGGACTCCATTTAATTTTTTCATAAATTTTTTTTTCATGAAAAAAAGACGATGTATAGTCCATTATTTTTTTGCATAAAAATTTTTTTGGCATGAAAAATTAACGATGCTTATTAGCTCATTTAATTTTTTGTATGAAAAAAAGACGATTTTTTCCATAAAAATGGACGATGTGGATTCCATTTAATTTTTTCATAAATTTTTGTTCATGAAAAAAGACGGTATAGCCCATTATTTTTTTTGCATAAAAAATTTTTTAGCATGAAAAATTAACTATGCTTATCCCGTTTAATTTTTTGAATGAAAAATAGACGATTTTTTCCATAAAAATGGACGATGTGGATTCCATTTAATTTTTTCATAAATTTTTTTTCATGAAAAAAAGACGATGTATAGTCCATTATTTTTTTGCATAAAAATTTTTTTGGCATGAAAAATGAACGATGCTTAGCTCATTTAATTTTTTGTATGAAAAAAAGACTTTATTTTCCATAAAAATGGACGATGTGGTGGACTCCATTTAATTTTTTCATAAATTTTTTTTTTCATGAAAAAAAGACGATGTATATAGTCCATTATTTTTTTGCATAAAAAATTTTTTGGCATGAAAAATGAACTATGCTTATCCCGTTTAATTTTTTGAATGAAAAATATACGTTTTTTTACATAAAAAACTGACGATGTGGACTCCATTGAATTTTTTCATAAACATTTTTTTCATGCAAAAAAGACGATGTATAGCCCATTATTTTTTTTGCATAAAAAATTTTTTGGCATGAAAAATGAACTATGCTTAGCTCATTTAATTTTTTGCATGACAAAAAAAACCATTTTTTGCATAAAAAACGGACGATGTGGACTCCATTTAATTTTTTCATAAATTTTTTTTTATGAAAAAAAGACGATGTATGGTCCATTATTTTTTTTCCATAAAAAATTTTTTGGCATGAAAAATGAACTATGCTTAGCTCATTTAATTTTTTGCATGACAAAAAAACCATTTTTTTCATAAAAAACGGACGATGTGGACTCCATTTAATTTTTTCATAAATTTTTTTTTCATGAAAAAAAGACGATGTATAGCCCATTATTTTTTTTGCATAAAAATTTTTTTGGCATGAAAAATTAACGATGCTTAGCTCATTTAATTTTTTGTATGAAAAAAAGACGATTTTTTCCATAAAAATGGAAGATGTGTTTTCCATTTAATTTTTTCATAAATTTTTTTTCATGAAAAAAGACGGTTATAGCCCATTATTTTTTTTGCATAAAAAATTTTTTAGCATGAAAAATTAACTATGCTTATCCCGTTTAATTTTTTGAATGAAAAATATACGTTTTTTACATAAAAAACTGACGATGTGGACTCCATTTAATTTTTTCATATTTTTTTTTTCATGAAAAAAAGACGATGTATAGTCCATTATTTTTTTGGCATAAAAATTTTTTGGTATGAAAAATGAACTATGCTTAGCTCATTTAATTTTTTGCATGACAAAAAAAACCATTTTTTCCATAAAAAACTGACGATGTGGACTCCATTTAATTTTTTTCATAATTTTTTTTTCATGAAAAAAAGACGATGTATATAGTCCATTATTTTTTTCCATAAAAAATTTTTTGCCATGAAAAATGAACGATGCTTAGCCCGTTTAATTTTTTGAATGAAAAATAGACGATTTTTTCCATAAAAATGGACGATGTGGATTCCATTTAATTTTTTCATAAATTTTTTTTCATGAAAAAAAGACGATGTATAGTCCATTATTTTTTTGCATAAAAATTATTTTGGCATGAAAAATGAACGATGCTTATCCCGTTTAATTTTTTGAATGAAAAATATACGTTTTTTTACATAAAAAACTGACGATGTGGACTCCATTGAATTTTTTCATAAACATTTTTTTCATGAAAAAAAGACGATGTACATATATATAGTCCATTATTTTTTTTGCATAAAAATTTTTTGGCATGAAAAATGAACTATGCTTAGCTCATTTAATTTTTTGCATGACAAAAAAACCATTTTTTGCATAAAAAACGGATGATGTGGACTCCATTTCATTTTTTCATAAATTTTTTTTTTCATGAAAAAAAGACGATGTATAGTCCATTATTTTTTTTCCATAAAAAATTTTTTGGCATGAAAAATGAACTATGCTTAGCTCATTTAATTTTTTGCATGACAAAAAAATAATTTTTTGCATAAAAAACGGATGATGTGGACTCCATTTAATTTTTTCATAAATTTTTTTTTCATGAAAAAAAGACGATGTATAGCCCATTATTTTTTTTCCATAAAAAATTTTTTGGCATGAAAAATGAACTATGCTTAGCTCATTTAATTTTTTGCATGACAAAAAAAACCATTTTTTGCATAAAAAACGGACGATGTGGACTCCATTTCATTTTTTCATAAATTTTTTTTTCATGAAAAAAAGACGATTATTTTTTTTGCATAAAAAATTTTTTAGCATGAAAAATGAACTATGCTTATCCCGTTTAATTTTTTGAATGAAAAATATACGTTTTTTACATAAAAAACTGACGATGTGGACTCCATTTAATTTTTTCATAATTTTTTTTTCATGAAAAAAAGACGATTATTTTTCCATCCATTATTTTTTTTGCATAAAAATTTTTTGGTATGAAAAATGAACTATGCTTAGCTCATTTAATTTTTTGCATGACAAAAAAACCATTTTTTGCATAAAAAACTGACGATGTGGACTCCATTTCATTTTTCATAAATTTTTTTTTCATGAAAAAAAGACGATGTATAGTCCATTATTTTTTTCCATAAAAAATTTTTTGCCATGAAAAATTAACGATGCTTAGCCCGTTTAATTTTTTGAATGAAAAATAGACGATTTTTTCCATAAAAATGGACGATGTGGATTCCATTTAATTTTTGCATAAATTTTTTTTCATGAAAAAAAGACGATATATATTTTTGCATAAAAATTTTTTTGGCATGAAAAATGAACGATGCTTAGCTCATTTAATTTTTTGTATGAAAAAAAGACGATATTTTCCATAAAAATGGACGATGTGGATTCCATTTAATTTTTTCATAAATTTTTTTTCATGAAAAAAGACGATGTATATATTTTTTTTGCATAAAAAATTTTTTGGCATGAAAAATGAACTATGCTTAGCTCATTTAATTTTTTGCATGACAAAAAAAACCATTTTTTGCATAAAAAACGGACGATGTGGACTCCATTTAATTTTTTCATAAATTTTTTTTTTCATGAAAAACAGACGATGTATATAGTCCATTATTTTTTTGCATAAAAAATTTTTTGGCATGAAAAATGAACTATGCTTATCCCGTTTAATTTTTTGAATGAAAAAAATACGTTTTTTTACATAAAAAACTGACGATGTGGACTCCATTGAATTTTTTCATAAACATTTTTTTCATGAAAAAAAGACGATGTATAGCCCATTATTTTTTTTGCATAAAAAATTTTTTCCCATGAAAAATGAACTATGCTTAGCTCATTTAATTTTTTGCATGACAAAAAAAACCATTTTTTGCATAAAAAACGGACGATGTGGACTCCATTTAATTTTTTCATAAATTTTTTTTTCATGTATAGCCCATTATTTTTTTTGCATAAAAAATTTTTTGGCATGAAAAATTAACGATGCTTAGCTCATTTAATTTTTTGTATGAAAAAAAGACGATTTTTTCCATAAAAATGGACGATGTGGATTCCATTTAATTTTTTCATAAATTTTTTTTCATGAAAAAAAGACGATGTATAGTCCATTATTTTTTTGCATAAAAATTATTTTGGCATGAAAAATGAACGATGCTTATCCCGTTTAATTTTTTGAATGAAAAATATACGTTTTTTTACATAAAAAACTGACGATGTGGACTCCATTGAATTTTTTCATAAACATTTTTTTCATGAAAAAAAGACGATGTACATATATATAGTCCATTATTTTTTTTGCATAAAAATTTTTTGGCATGAAAAATGAACTATGCTTAGCTCATTTAATTTTTTGCATGACAAAAAAAACCATTTTTTGCATAAAAAACGGATGATGTGGACTCCATTTCATTTTTTCATAAATTTTTTTTTTCATGAAAAAAAGACGATGTATAGTCCATTATTTTTTTTCCATAAAAAATTTTTTGGCATGAAAAATGAACTATGCTTAGCTCATTTAATTTTTTGCATGACAAAAAAATAATTTTTTGCATAAAAAACGGATGATGTGGACTCCATTTAATTTTTTCATAAATTTTTTTTTCATGAAAAAAAGACGATGTATAGCCCATTATTTTTTTTCCATAAAAAATTTTTTGGCATGAAAAATGAACTATGCTTAGCTCATTTAATTTTTTGCATGACAAAAAAACCATTTTTTGCATAAAAAACGGACGATGTGGACTCCATTTCATTTTTTCATAAATTTTTTTTTCATGAAAAAAAGACGATTATTTTTTTTGCATAAAAAATTTTTTAGCATGAAAAATGAACTATGCTTATCCCGTTTAATTTTTTGAATGAAAAATATACGTTTTTTACATAAAAAACTGACGATGTGGACTCCATTTAATTTTTTCATAATTTTTTTTTCATGAAAAAAAGACGATTATTTTTCCATCCATTATTTTTTTTGCATAAAAATTTTTTGGTATGAAAAATGAACTATGCTTAGCTCATTTAATTTTTTGCATGACAAAAAAACCATTTTTTGCATAAAAAACTGACGATGTGGACTCCATTTCATTTTTCATAAATTTTTTTTTCATGAAAAAAAGACGATGTATAGTCCATTATTTTTTTCCATAAAAAATTTTTTGCCATGAAAAATTAACGATGCTTAGCCCGTTTAATTTTTTGAATGAAAAATAGACGATTTTTTCCATAAAAATGGACGATGTGGATTCCATTTAATTTTTGCATAAATTTTTTTTCATGAAAAAAAGACGATATATATTTTTGCATAAAAATTTTTTTGGCATGAAAAATGAACGATGCTTAGCTCATTTAATTTTTTGTATGAAAAAAAGACGATATTTTCCATAAAAATGGACGATGTGGATTCCATTTAATTTTTTCATAAATTTTTTTTCATGAAAAAAGACGATGTATATATTTTTTTTGCATAAAAAATTTTTTGGCATGAAAAATGAACTATGCTTAGCTCATTTAATTTTTTGCATGACAAAAAAAACCATTTTTTGCATAAAAAACGGACGATGTGGACTCCATTTAATTTTTTCATAAATTTTTTTTTTCATGAAAAACAGACGATGTATATAGTCCATTATTTTTTTGCATAAAAAATTTTTTGGCATGAAAAATGAACTATGCTTATCCCGTTTAATTTTTTGAATGAAAAAAATACGTTTTTTTACATAAAAAACTGACGATGTGGACTCCATTGAATTTTTTCATAAACATTTTTTTCATGAAAAAAAGACGATATAGTCCATTATTTTTTTGCATACAAAATTTTTTGCCATGATAAATGAACGATGCTTATCCCGTTTAATTTTTTGAATGAAAAATATACGTGTTTTACATAAAAAACTGACGATGTGGACTCCATTTAATTTTTTCATAAATTTTTTTTCATGAAAAAAAGACGATGTATAGCCCATTATTTTTTTTGCATAAAAAATTTTTTGGCATGAAAAATTAACTATGCTTAGCTCATTTAATTTTTTGCATGACAAAAAAACCATTTTTTGCATAAAAAACGGACGATGTGGACTCCATTTAATTTTTTCATAAATTTTTTTTTCATGAAAAAAAGACGATGTATAGTCCATTATTTTTTTGCATTAAAATTTTTTTGGCATGATAAATGAACGATGCTTATCCCGTTTAATTTTTTGAATGAAAAATATACGTGTTTTACATAAAAAACTGACGATGTGGACTCCATTTAATTTTTTCATAAATTTCTTTTTCATGAAAAAAAGACGATGTATAGCCCATTATTTTTTTGCATAAAAATTTTTTTGCCATGAAAAATTAATTTTTTGTATGAAAAAATACGATATTTTCCATAAAAATGGACGATGTGGATTCCATTTAATTTTTTCATAAATTTTTTTTCATGAAAAAAGACGATGTATAGCCCATTATTTTTTTTCCATAAAAAATTTTTTGGCATGAAAAATGAACTATGCTTAGCTCATTTAATTTTTTGCATGACAAAAAAACCATTTTTTGCATAAAAAACGGACGATGTGGACTCCATTTAATTTTTTCATAAATTTTTTTTTCATGAAAAAAAGACGATGTATATAGTACATTATTTTTTTGCATAAAAAATTTTTTGGCATGAAAAATGAACTATGCTTATCCCGTTTAGTTTTTTGAATGAAAAATATACGTTTTTTTACATAAAAAACTGACGATGTGGACTCCATTGAATTTTTTCATAAACATTTTTTTCATGAAAAAAAGACGATGCATAGTCCATTATTTTTTTGCATAAAAATTTTTTTGGCATGATAAATGAACGATGCTTATCCCGTTTAATTTTTTGAATGAAAAATATACGTGTTTTACATAAAAAACTGACGATGTGGACTCCATTTAATTTTTTCATATACATTTTTTTCATGAAAAAAAGACGATGTATAGCCCATTATTTTTTTTGCATAAAAAATTTTTTGGCATGAAAAATTAACTATGCTTAGCTCATTTAATTTTTTGCATGACAAAAAAACCATTTTTTGCATAAAAAACGGACGATGTGGACTCCATTTAATTTTTTCATAAATTTTTTTTCATGAAAAAAAAGACGATGTATAGTCCATTATTTTTTTGCATAAAAAATTTTTTGGCATGAAAAATGAACTATGCTTATCCCGTTTAATTTTTTGAATGAAAAATATACGTTTTTTTACATAAAAAACTGACGATGTGGACTCCATTTAATTTTTTCATAAACATTTTTTCATGAAAAAAAGACGATGTATAGTCCATTATTTTTTTGCATAAAAATTTTTTTGGCATGATAAATGAACGATGCTTACTCCATTTAATTTTTTCATAAATTTTTTTTCATGAAAAAAGACGACGTTTATTATTTTTTTTGCATAAAAAGTTTTTTGGCATGATAAATGAACGATGCTTATCCCGTTTAATTTTTTGAATGAAAAATATACGTTTTTTTACATAAACAACTGACGATGTGGACTCCATTTAATTTTTTCATATACATTTTTTTCATGAAAAAAAAGACAATGTATTGTCTATTATTTTTTTTGCCTAAAATATTTTTTGGTATGAAAAATTAACGATGCTTAGCCAATTTAATTTTTTGCATGAAAAATAGACGATTTTTTGCATAAAAGTGGACGATGTAGATTCCATTTAATTTTTTCATAAATTTTTTTCATGAAAAAAAGACGATGTATAGCCCATTATTTTTTTTCCATAAAAAATTTTTTGGCATGAAAAATTAACGATGCTTAGCCCGTTTAATTTTTTGAATGAAAAATAGATGATTTTTTACATAAAAAACTGACGATATGCACTCCATTTAATTTTTTCATAAATTTTTTTCATGAAAAAAAGACGATGTATAGCCCATTATTTTTTTTCCATAACAAATTTTTTGCCATGAAAAATTAACGATGCTTAGGCCGTTTAATTTTTTTAATGAAAAATAGACGATTTTTTACATAAAAAACTGACGATGTGGATTCCATTGAATTTTTTCATTAACATTTTTTTTCATGAAAAAAAAGACGATTATAGTCCATTATTTTTTTGCATAAAAAATTTTTTGGCATGAAAAATGAACGATGCTTAGCCCATTTAATTTTTTGTATGAAAAAAGACGATTTTTTCCATAGAAATGGACGATGTGGATTCCATTTAATTTTTTCATATACATTTTTTTTCATGAAAAAAAGACGATGTATTGTCCATTATTTTTTTTGCCTAAAATATTTTTTGCATAAAAATGGACGATGTGGATTCCATTTAATTTTTTTTATAAATTTTTTTCATGAAAAAAAGGCGATGTATATATAGCCCATTATTTTTTTTGCATAAAAAATTTTTTGGCATAAAAAATTAACGATGCTTAGCTCATTTAATTTTTTGTATGAAAATAGACGCTTTTTTCCATAGAAATGGACGATGTGGATTCCATTTAATTTTTTCATATACATTTTTTTTATGAAAAAAAAGACGAAAGATAAGCATAGTTCATTTTTCATTGCGAAATGGAGTCCACATCGTCAGTTTTTTATGTAAAAGATCGTCTATTTTTCATTAAAAAAATTAAACGGGCTGAGCATCGTTAATTTTTCATGCCAAAAAACTTTTTATGGAAAAAAATAGTGTTTTTTTCATAAAAAAAAATTATGAAAAAATTAAATGGAGTCCATATCGTCAGTTTTTTATGTAAAAAATCGTCTATTTTTCATTCAAAAAATTAAACGGGCTGAGCATCGTTAATTTTTCATGCCAAAAAACTTTTTATGCAAAAAAATAATAGACTATAATCGTCTTTTTTTCATGAAAATAAAATTTATGAAAAAATTAAATAGAATCTACATCGTCCACTTTTATGCAAAAAATCGTCTATTTTTCATGCAAAAAATTAAATTGGCTAAGCATCGTTCATTTTTCATACCAAAAAATATTTTAGGGAAAAAAAATAATGGACAATAATCGTCTTATTTTTTCATGAAAAAAATGTATATGAAAAAATTAAATGGAGTCCACATCGTCAGTTTTTTATGTAAAAAAACGTATATTTTTCATTAAAAAAATTAAACGGGATAAGCATCGTTCATTTATCATGCCAAAAAACTTTTTATGGAAAAAAATAATGGACTATACATCGTCTTTTTTTTCATGAAAAAAAAAATTATGAAAAAATTAAATGGAGTCCATATCGTCAGTTTTTTATGCAAAAAATCGTCTATTTTTCATGCAAAAAATTAAATTGGCTAAGCATCGTTCATTTTTCATGCCAAAAAAATTTTTATGCAAAAAAATAATGGACTATTATACATCGTCTTTTTTTCATGAAAAAAAATTTATGAAAAAATTAAATGGAATTCACATCGTCCATTTTTATGCAAAAAAGCGTCTATTTTTCATGCAAAAAATTAAATTGGCTAAGCATCGTTCATTTTTCATACCAAAAAATATTTTAGGCAAAAAAAATAATGGACAATACATCGTCTTTTTTTTCATTAAAAAAATGTATATGAAAAAATTAAATGGAGTTCACATCGTCATTTTTTTATGTAAAAAAACGTAAGTTTTTCATTAAAAAAATTAAACGGAATAAGCATCGTTCATTTTTCATGCCAAAAAAATTTTTATGCAAAAAAATAATGGACTATTATACCTCGTCTTTTTTTCATGAAAAAAATGTTTATGAAAAAATACAATGGAGTCGACGTCGTCTGTTTTTTATGTAAAAAATCGTCTATTTTTCATTCAAAAAATTAAACGGGCTAAGCATCGTTAATTTTTCATGCCAAAAAATTTTTCATGCAAAAAAAATAATGGGCTATACATCGTCTTTTTTTCATGAAAAAAATTTATGAAAAAATTAAATGGAGTCCACATCGTCCATTTTTATGGAAAAAATCGTCTATTTTTCATACAAAAAATTAAATGAGCTAAGCATCGTTAATTTTTCATGCCAAAAAAATTTTTATGCAAAAAAATAATGGACTATACATCGCCTTTTTTTCATGAAAAAAAATGTTTATGAAAAAATTCAATGAAGTCCACATCGTCCGTTTTTTATGCAAAAAATGGTTTTTTTTGTCATGCAAAAAATTAAATGAGCTAAGCATAGTTCATTTTTCATGCCAAAAAATTTTTTCATGAAAAAAAATTTATGAAAAAATTAACTGGAATCCACATCGTCCATTTTTATGGAAAAAATCATCTATTTTTCATACAAAAATTTAAATGAGCTAAGCATCGTTAATTTTTCATGCCAAAAAAAATTTTATGCAGAAAAATAATGGACTATTATACATCGTCTTTTTTTTTCATGAAAAAAATTTATATGAAAAAATTAAATGGAGTCCACATCGTCAGTTTTTTATGTAAAAAAACGTATATTTTTCATTCAAAAAATTAAACGGGATAAGCATCGTTCATTTATAATGCCAAAAAACTTTTTATGCAAAAAAAAATAATAAACATCGTCTTTTTTCATTAAAAAAAATATTTATGAAAAAATTAAATGGAATCCACATCGTCCATTTTTTATGCAAAAAATGGTTTTTTTGTCATGCAAAAAATTAAATGAGCTAAGCATAGTTCATTTTTCATGCCAAAAAATTTTCATCGTCCGTTTTTATGGAAAAAATCGCCTTTTTTCATACAAAAAATTAAATGAACTAAGCATCGTTCATTTTTCATGCCAAAAAAATTTGTATGCAAAAAAATAATGGTCTATTATACATCGTCTTTTTTTCATGAAAAAAATGTTTATGAAAAAATACAATGGAGTCGACGTCGTCAGTTTTTTATGTAAAAAATCGTCTATTTTTCATTAAAAAAATTAAACGGGCTAAGCATCGTTCATTTTTCATGGCAAAAAATTTTTCATGGAAAAAAATAATGGACTATACATCGTCTTTTTTCATGAAAAAACATTTATGAAAAAATTAAATGGAATCCACATCGTCCATTTTTATGGAAAAAATCGTCTTTTTTTCATACAAAAAATTAAATGAGCTAAGCATCGTTAATTTTTCATGCCAAAAAAATGTTTATGCAAAAAAATAATGGACTATTTACATCGTCTTTTTTTCATGAAAAAAATGTTTATGAAAAAATACCATGGAGTCGACGTCGCCAGTTTTTTATGTAAAAAATCATCTATTTTTCATTCAACAAATTAAACGGGATAAGCATAGTTCATTTTTCATGGCAAAAAATTTTTTATGCAAAAAAAATAATGGGCTATACATCGTCTTTTTTTCATGAAAAAAAAATTTATGAAAAAATGAAATGGAGTCCACATCGTCCGTTTTTTATGCAAAAAATGGTTTTTTTGTCATGCAAAAAATTAAATGATCTAAGCATAGTTCATTTTTCATGGCAAAAAAATTTTTATGGAAAAAAATAATGGACTATACATCGTCTTTTTTTCATGAAAAAAAATTTATGAAAAAATTAAATGGAATCCACATCGTCCATTTTTATGGAAAAAATCGTCTTTTTTTCATACAAAAAATTAAATGAGCTAAGCATCGTTAATTTTTCATGCCAAAAAAATTTTTATGCAAAAAAATAATGAAAAAAAAATGTATGAAAAAATTAAATGGAGTCCACATCGTCCGTTTTTTATGCAAAAAATGGTTTTTTTGTCATGCAAAAAATTAAATGAGCTAAGCATAGTTCATTTTTCATGCCAAAAAATTTTTTATGCAATAAAAATAATGGGCTATACATCCATCGTCTTTTTTTCATGAAAAAAAATTTATGAAAAAATTAAATGGAATCCACATCGTCCATTTTTATGGAAAAAATCGTCTTTTTTCATACAAAAAATTAAATGAGCTAAGCATCGTTAATTTTTCATGCCAAAAAAATTTTTATGCAAAAAAATAATGGAATATTATACATCGCCTTTTTTTCATGAAAAAAAATTTATATGAAAAAATTAAATGGAGTCCACATCGTCAGTTTTTTATGTAAAAAAACGTATATTTTTCATTCAAAAAATTAAACGGGATAAGCATCGTTCATTTATAATGCCAAAAAACTTTTTATGCAAAAAAAAATAATAAACATCGTCTTTTTTCATTAAAAAAAATATTTATGAAAAAATTAAATGGAATCCACATCGTCCATTTTTTATGCAAAAAATGGTTTTTTTGTCATGCAAAAAATTAAATGAGCTAAGCATAGTTCATTTTTCATGCCAAAAAATTTTCATCGTCCGTTTTTATGGAAAAAATCGCCTTTTTTCATACAAAAAATTAAATGAACTAAGCATCGTTCATTTTTCATGCCAAAAAAATTTTTATGCAAAAAAATAATGGTCTATTATACATCGTCTTTTTTTCATGAAAAAAATGTTTATGAAAAAATACAATGGAGTCGACGTCGTCAGTTTTTTATGTAAAAAATCGTCTATTTTTCATTAAAAAAATTAAACGGGCTAAGCATCGTTCATTTTTCATGGCAAAAAATTTTTCATGGAAAAAAATAATGGACTATACATCGTCTTTTTTCATGAAAAAACATTTATGAAAAAATTAAATGGAATCCACATCGTCCATTTTTATGGAAAAAATCGTCTTTTTTTCATACAAAAAATTAAATGAGCTAAGCATCGTTAATTTTTCATGCCAAAAAAATGTTTATGCAAAAAAATAATGGACTATTTACATCGTCTTTTTTTCATGAAAAAAATGTTTATGAAAAAATACCATGGAGTCGACGTCGCCAGTTTTTTATGTAAAAAATCATCTATTTTTCATTCAACAAATTAAACGGGATAAGCATAGTTCATTTTTCATGGCAAAAAATTTTTTATGCAAAAAAAATAATGGGCTATACATCGTCTTTTTTTCATGAAAAAAAAATTTATGAAAAAATGAAATGGAGTCCACATCGTCCGTTTTTTATGCAAAAAATGGTTTTTTTGTCATGCAAAAAATTAAATGATCTAAGCATAGTTCATTTTTCATGGCAAAAAAATTTTTATGGAAAAAAATAATGGACTATACATCGTCTTTTTTTCATGAAAAAAAATTTATGAAAAAATTAAATGGAATCCACATCGTCCATTTTTATGGAAAAAATCGTCTTTTTTTCATACAAAAAATTAAATGAGCTAAGCATCGTTAATTTTTCATGCCAAAAAAATTTTTATGCAAAAAAATAATGAAAAAAAAATGTATGAAAAAATTAAATGGAGTCCACATCGTCCGTTTTTTATGCAAAAAATGGTTTTTTTGTCATGCAAAAAATTAAATGAGCTAAGCATAGTTCATTTTTCATGCCAAAAAATTTTTTATGCAATAAAAATAATGGGCTATACATCCATCGTCTTTTTTTCATGAAAAAAAATTTATGAAAAAATTAAATGGAATCCACATCGTCCATTTTTATGGAAAAAATCGTCTTTTTTCATACAAAAAATTAAATGAGCTAAGCATCGTTCATTTTTCATGCCAAAAAAATTTTTATGCAAAAAAATAATGGAATATTATACATCGCCTTTTTTTCATGAAAAAAAATGTTTATGAAAAAATTCAATGGAGTCCACATCGTCAGTTTTTATGTAAAAAATCGTCTATTTTTCATTCAAAAAATTAAACGGGCTAAGGATCATTAATTTTTCACGCCAAAAAATTTTTTATGCAAAAAAAAATAATGGGCTATACATTGTCTTTTTTTCATGAAAAAATTAAATGGAATCCACATCGTCCATTTTTATGATAAAAATCGTCTATTTTTCATGGAAAAAATTAAATTGGCTAAGCATCGTTCATTTTTCATACCAAAAAATATTTTAGGCAAAAAAATAATGTACAATAAATACATCGCCTTTTTTTTCATGAAAAAAATGTATATGAAAAAATTACATGGAGTCCACATCGTCAGTTTTTTATATAAAAAACCTATATTTTTCATTCAAAAAATTAAACGGGATAAGCATCGTTCATTTATCATGCCAAAAAACTTTTTATGGAAAAAAAATAATGGACTATACATCGTCTTTTTTTCATGAAAAAAAAATTTATGAAAAAATTAAATGGAATCCACATCGGTCATTTTTATTGCAAAAAATCGTCTATTTTTCATGGAAAAAATTAAATTGGCTAAGCATCGTTCATTTTTCATACCAAAAAATATTTTAGGCAAAAAAAATAATGGACAATACATCGTCTTTTTTTTCATGAAAAAAGTGTATATGAAAAAATTAAATGGAGTCCACATCGTCAGTTTTTTATTTAAAAAAACGTATATTTTTCATTCAAAAAATTAAACGGGATAAGCATCGTTCATTTATCATGCCAAAAAACTTTTTATGCAAAAAATAATGGACTATACGTCTTTTTTTCATGAAAAAAATATTTATGAAAAAATTAAATGGAATCCACATCGTCCATTTTTATGGAAAAAATCGTCTATTTTTCATACAAAAAATTAAATGATCGTCCGTTTTTTATGCAAAAAATGGTTTTTTTGTCATGCAAAAAATTAAATGAGCTAAGCATAGTTCATTTTTCATGGCAAAAAATTTTTTATGCACAAAAAAATAATGGGCTATACATCGTCTTTTTTTCATGAAAAAAAATTTATGAGAAAATTAAATGGAATCCACATCGTGCATTTTTATGGAAAAAATCGTCTTTTTTTCATACAAAAAATTAAACGGCCTAAGCATCGTTAATTTTTCATACCAAAAAATATTTTAGGCAAAAAAAATAATGGACTACACATCGTCTTTTTTTTTCATGAAAAAAATGTATATGAAAAAATTAAATGGAGTCCACATCGTCCATTTTTATGCAAAAAATCGTCTATTTTTCATGCAAAAAATTTAATTGGCTAAGCATCGTTAATTTTTCATGCCAAAAAATATTTTAGGCAAAAAAAATAATGGACAATACATCGTCTTTTTTTTCATGAAAAAAATGTTTATGAAAAAATTCAATGGAGTCCACATCGTCCATTTTTATGGAAAATATCGTCTTTTTTTTCATACAAAAAATTAAATGAGCTAAGCATCGTTCATTTTTCATGCCAAAAAAATTTTTATGCAAAAAAATAATGGACTATATCGTCTTTTTTTTCATGAAAAAAAATTTATGAAAAAATTAAATGGAATCCACATCGTCAGTTTTTAAGGAAAAAATCGTCTATTTTTCATAGAAAAAATTAAATGAGCTAAGCATCGTTCATTTTTCATGCAAAAAAATAATGGACTATTTATACATCGTCTTTTTCTCATGAAAAAAAATGTTTATGAAAAAATTCAATGGAGTCCACATCATCAGTTTTTAAGGAAAAAATCGTCTATTTTTCATAGAAAAAATTAAATGAGCTAAGCATCGTTCATTTTTCATGCAAAAAAATAATGGACTATTATACATCGTCTTTTTCTCATGAAAAAAAATGTTTATGAAAAAATACAATGGAGTCGACGTCGTCAGTTTTTTATGTAAAACATCGTCTATTTTTCATTAAAAAAATTAAACGGGCTAAGCATCGTTAATTTTTCATGCCAAAAAATTTTTTATGCAAAAAAATAATGAACTATACATCGTCTTTTTTCATGAAAAAAAATGTTTATGAAAAAATTCAATGGAGTCCACATCGTCCGTCTTTAAGCAAAAAATGGTTTTTTTGTCATGCAAAAAATCAAATGAGCTAAGCTAGTTCATTTTTCATGCCAAAAAAATTTTTATGCAAAAAAAATAATGGGCTATACATCGTCTTTTTTTCATGGAAAAAAATTTATGAAAAAATTAAATGGAATCCACATCGTCCCTTTTTATGCAAAAAATCGTCTATTTTTCATGGAAAAAATTAAATTGGCTAAGCATCGTTCATTTTTCATACCAAAAAATATTTTAGGCAAAAAAAATAATGGACAATACATCGTCTTTTTTTTCATGAAAAAAATGTATATGAAAATTTAAATGGAGTCCACATCGTCAGTTTTTTATGTAAAAAAACGTATATTTTTCATTCAAAAAATTAAACGTGATAAGCATCGTTCATTTATCATGCCAAAAAACTTTTTATGCAAAAAAATAATGGACCACACATCGTCTTTTTTTTTCATGAAAAAAATGTATATGAAAAATTTAAATGGAGTCCACATCGTCCATTTTTATGCAGAAAATCGTCTATTTTTCATGCAAAAAATTTAATTGGCTAAGCATCGTTCATTTTTCATACCAAAAAATATTTTAGGCAAAAAAAATAATGGACAATACATCGTCTTTTTTTCATGAAAAAAATGTTTATGGAAAAATTCAATGGAGTCCACATCGTCAGTTTTTTATGTAAAAAAACGCATATTTTTCATTCAAAAAATTAAACGGGATAAGCATAGTTCATTTTTCATGCCAACAATTTTTTATGCAAAAAAAAAATAATGGGCTATTATACACCGTCTTTTTTCATGAAAAAAATTTATGAAAAAATTAAATGGAATCCACATCGTCCATTTTTATGGAAAAAATCGTCTTTTTTTCATACAAAAAATTAAATGAGCTAAGCATCGTTAATTTTTCATGCCAAAAAAATGTTTATGCAAAAAAATAATGGACTATACATCGTCTTTTTTTCATGAAAAAAAAATTTATGAAAAAATTCAATGGAGTTCACATCGTCAGTTTTTTATGTAAAAAAACGTATATTTTTCATTCAAAAAATTAAACGGGATAAGCATAGTTAATTTTTCATGCCAAAAAATTTTTTATGCAAAAAAAATAATGGGCTATACCGTCTTTTTTCATGAAAAAAAATTTATGAAAACATTAAATGGAGTCCACATCGTCAGTTTTTTATGTAAAACACGTATATTTTTCATACAAAAAATTAAACGGCCTAAGCAACGTTAATTTTTCATGCCAAAAAATTTTTTATGCAAAAAAAATAACGGACTACACATCGTCTTTTTTTCATGAAAAAAAATTTATGAAAAAATTAAATGGAATCCACATCGTCCATTTTTATGCAAAAAATGGTTTTTTTGTCATGCAAAAAAATAAATGAGCTAAGCATCGTTAATTTTTCATGCCAAAAAATTTTTTATGCAAAAAAAATAATGGACTATACATCGTCTTTTTTTCATGAAAAAAAATTTATGAAAAAATTAAATGGAGTCCACATCGTCCGTTTTTTATGCAAAAAATTGTTTTTTGTCATGCAAAAAATTAAATGAGCTAAGCATAGTTCATTTTTCATGCCAAAAAATTTTTTATGGAAAAAAAATAATGGACTATACATCGTCTTTTTTTCATGAAAAAATGAAATGGAGTCCACATCGTCAGTTTTTTAAGTAAAAAAACGTATATTTTTCATTCAAAAAATTAAACGGGATAAGCATAGTTCATTTTTCATGGCAAAAAATTTTTTATGCAAAAAAAATAATGGGCTATATATACACCGTCTTTTTTCATGGAAAAAAATTTATGAAAAAATTAAATGGAATCCACATCGTCCATTTTTATGGAAAAAATCGTCTTTTTTTCATACAAAAAATTAAATGAGCTAAGCATCGTTAATTTTTCATGCCAAAAAATTTTTTATGGAAAAAAAATAATGGACTATATACATCGTCTTTTTTTCATGAAAAAAAAATTTATGAAAAATTAAATGGAGTCCACATCGTCCATTTTTATGCAAAAAATCGTCTATTTTTCATGGAAAAAATTTAATTGGCTAAGCATCGTTCATTTTTCATACCAAAAAATATTTTAGGCAAAAAAAATAATGGACTATATATACATCGTCTTTTTTTCATGAAAAAAAAATTTATGAAAAAATTAAATGGAGTCCACGTCGTCCGTTTTTTATGCAAAAAATGGTTTTTTTGTCATGCAAAAAAATAAATGAGCTAAGCATCGTTAATTTTTCATGCCAAAAAATTTTTTATGCAAAAAAAATAATGGACTATACATCGTCTTTTTTTCATGAAAAAAATGTATATGAAAAAATTAAATGGAGTCCACATCGTCAGTTTTTTAAGTAAAAAAACGTATATTTTTCATTCAAAAAATTAAACGGGATAAGCATAGTTAATTTTTAATGCCAAAAAATTTTTTATGCAAAAAAAATAATGGGCTATACACCGTCTTTTTTCATGAAAAAAAATTTATGAAAAAATTAAATGGAATTTACATCGTCCATTTTTATGGAAAAAATCGTCTTTTTTTCATACAAAAAATTAAATGAGCTAAGCATCGTTAATTTTTCATGCCAAAAAAATTTTTATGCAAAAAAATAATGGACTATACATCGTCTTTTTTTCATGAAAAAAAAATTTATGACAAATTAAATGGAGTCCACATCGTCCATTTTTATGCAAAAAATCGTCTATTTTTCATGGGAAAAATTTAATTGGCTAAGCATCGTTCATTTTTCATATCAAAAAATATTTTAGGCAAAAAAAATAATGGACTATACATCGTCTTTTTTTCATGAAAAAAATGTATATGAAAAAATTAAATGGAGTCCACATCGTCAGTTTTTTAAGTAAAAAAACGTATATTTTTCATTCAAAAAATTAAACGGGATAAGCATAGTTCATTTTTCATGCCAAAAAATTTTTTATGCAAAAAAAATAATGGGCTATATATACACCGTCTTTTTTCATGAAAAAAAATTTATGAACAAATTAAATGGAATCCACATTGTCCATTTTTATGGAAAAAATCGTCTTTTTTTCATACAAAAAATTAAATGAGCTAAGATCGTTAATTTTTCATGCCAAAAAATTTTTTATGGAAAAAAAATAATGGAGTCTTTTTTTCATGAAAAAAAAATTTATGAAAAAATTAAATGGAGTCCATATCGTCCGTTTTTTATGCAAAAAATGGGTTTTTTGTCATGCAAAAAATTAAATGAGCTAAGCATAGTTAATTTTTCATGCCAAAAAATTTTTTATGCAAAAAAAATAATGGGCTATACATCGTCTTTTTTTCATGTAAAAAAAATTTATGAAAAAATTAAATGGAGTGCACATCGTCAGTTTTTTATGTAAAAAAACGTATATTTTTCATTCAAAAAATTAAACGGGATAAGCATCGTTCATTTATCATGCCAAAAAAATTTTTATGGAAAAAAATAATGGACTATACATCGTCTTTTTTCATGAAAAAAATGTTTATGAAAAAATTCAATGGAGTCCACATCGTCAGTTTTTTATGTAAAACACGTATATTTTTCATTCAAAAAATTAAACGGGATAAGCATCGTTCATTTATCATGCCAAAAAAATTTTTATGCAAAAAAATAATGGACTATACATCGTCTTTTTTTCATGAAAAAAATGTTTATGAAAAAATTCAATGGAGTCCACATCGTCAGTTTTTTATGTAAAAAAACGTATATTTTTCATTCAAAAAATTAAACGGGATAAGCATCGTTCATTTATCATGCCAAAAAAATTTTTATGCAAAAAAATAATGGACTATACATCGTCTTTTTTCATGAAAAAAAATTTATGAAAAAATTAAATGGAATCCACATCGTCCATTTTTACGGAAAAAATCGTCTTTTTTTCATACAAAAAATTAAATGAGCTAAGCATCGTTAATTTTTCATGCCAAAAAAATTTTTATGCAAAAAAATAATGGACTATACATCGTCTTTTTTTCATGAAAAAAAAATTATGAAAAAATTAAATGGAGTCCACATCGTCCGTTTTTTATGCAAAAAATGGTTTTTTTGTCATGCAAAAAATTAAATGAGCTAAGCATAGTTCATTTTTCATGCCAAAAAAATTTTTATGCAAAAAAAATAATGGGCTATACACCGTCTTTTTTCATGAAAAAAAATTTATGAAAAAATTAAATGGAATCCACATCGTCCATTTTTATGGAAAAAATCGTCTTTTTTTCATAAAAAAAATTAAATGAGATAAGCATCGTTAATTTTTCATGCCAAAAAAATTTTTATGCAAAAAAAATAATGGACTATACATCGTCTTTTTTTCATGAAAAAAAATTTATGAAAAAATTAAATGGAGTCCACATCGTCCGTTTTTTATGCAAAAAATGGTTTTTTGTCATGCAAAAAATTAAATGAGCTAAGCATAGTTCATTTTTCATGCCAAAAAATTTTTTATGCAAAAAAAATAATAGCCTATACATCGTCTTTTTTTCATGAAAAAAAAATTTATGAAAAAATTTAATGGAGTCCACATCGTCAGTTTTTTATGTAAAACACGTATATTTTTCATTCAAAAAATTAAACGGGATAAGCATCGTTCATTTATCATGCCAAAAAAATTTTTATGCAAAAAAATAATGGACTATACATCGTCTTTTTTTCATGAAAAAAATGTTTATGAAAAAATTCAATGGAGTCCACATCGTCAGTTTTTTATGTAAAAAAACGTATATTTTTCATTCAAAAAATTAAACGGGATAAGCATAGTTCATTTTTCATGGCAAAAAATTTTTTATGCAAAAAAAATAATGGGCTATACACCGTCTTTTTTCATGAAAAAAAATTTATGAAAAAATTAAATGGAATCCACATCGTCCATTTTTATGGAAAAAATCGTCTTTTTTTCATACAAAAAATTAAATGAGCTAAGCATCGTTAATTTTTCATGCCAAAAAAATTTTTATGCAAAAAAATAATGGGCTATACATCGTCTTTTTTTCATGAAAAAAAAATTTATGAAAAAATTAAATGGAGTCCACATCGTCAGTTTTTTATGTAAAACACGTATATTTTTCATTCAAAAAATTAAACGGGATAAGCATCGTTCATTTATCATGCCAAAAAAATTTTTATGCAAAAAAATAATGGACTATACATCGTCTTTTTTTTCATGAAAAAAATGTTTATGAAAAAATTCAATGGAGTCCACATCGTCAGTTTTTTATGTAAAAGAACGTATATTTTTCATTCAAAAAATTAAACGGGATAAGCATAGTTCATTTTCATGGCAAAAAATTTTTTATGCAAAAAAAATAATGGGCTATACACCGTCTTTTTTCATGAAAAAAAATTTATGAAAAAATTAAATGGAATCCACATCGTCCATTTTTATGGAAAAATCGTCTTTTTTTCATACAAAAAATTAAATGAGCTAAGCATCGTTAATTTTTCATACCCAAAAAATTTTTATGAAAAAAAATAATGAAAAAAAAATTTATGAAAAAATTAAATGGAGTCCACATCGTCAGTTTTTTATGTAAAAAAACGTATATTTTTCATTCAAAAAATTAAACGGGATAAGCATAGTTCATTTTTCATGGCAAAAAATTTTTTATGCAAAAAAAATAATGGGCTGTGTACATCGTCTTTTTTTCATGAAAAAAAATTTATGAAAAAATTAAATGGAATCCACATCGTCCATTTTTATGGAAAAAATCGTCTATTTTTCATTCAAAAAATTAAACAAGATAAGCATCGTTCATTTATCATGCCAAAAAAGTTTTTATGGAAAAAAATAATGGACTATACATCGTCTTTTTTCATGAAAAAAATGTTTTTGAAAAAATTCAATGGAGTCCACATCGTCAGTTTTTTATGTAAAAAAACGCATATATTTCATTCAAAAAATTAAACGGGATAAGCATAGTTCATTTTTCATGGCAAAAAATTTTTTATGCAAAAAAAATAATGGGCTATACACCGTCTTTTTTCATGAAAAAAAATTTATGAAAAAATTAAATGGAATCCACATCGTCCATATTTATGGAAAAATCGTCTTTTTTTTCATACAAAAAATTAAATGAGCTAAGCATCGTTAATTTTTCATGCCAAAAAAATTTTTATGCAAAAAAATAATGAAAAAAAAATTTATGAAAAAATTAAATGGAGTCCATATCGTCAGTTTTTTATGTAAAAAAACGTATATTTTTCATTCAAAAAATTAAACGGGATAAGCATAGTTCATTTTTCATGCCAAAAAATTTTTTATGCAAAAAAAATAATGGGCTTATACACCGTCTTTTTTCATGAAAAAAAATTTATGAAAAAATTAAATGGAATTCACATCATCCATTTTTATGGAAAAAATCGTCTTTTTTCATACAAAAAATTAAATGAGCTAAGCATCGTTAATTTTTCATGCCAAAAAAATTTTTATGCAAAAAAATAATGGACTATACATCGTCTTTTTTTCATAAAAAAAAAATTTATGAAAAATTAAATGGAGTCCACATCGTCCGTATTTTATGCAAAAAATGGTTTTTTTGTCATGCAAAAAATTAAATGAGCTAAGCACAGTTCATTTTTCATGCCAAAAAATTTTTTATGCAAAAAAAATAATGGGCTATACACCGTCTTTTTTTTCATAAAAAAAATGTTTATGAAAAAATTCAATGGAGTCCACATCGTCAGTTTTTTATGTAAAACACGTATATTTTTCATTCAAAAAATTAAACGGGATAAGCTCGTTCATTTATCATGCCAAAAAAATGTTTATGCAAAAAAATAATGGACTATATCGTCTTTTTTTCATGAAAAAAATTTATGAAAAAATTCAATGGAGTCCACATCGTCAGTTTTTTATGTAAAAAAACGTATATTTTTCATTCAAAAAATTAAACGGGATAAGCATAGTTCATTTTTCATGCCAAAAAATTTTTTATGCAAAAAAAATAATGGAAAAAAATTTATGAAAAAATTAAATGGAATCCACATCGTCCATTTTTATGGAAAAATCGTCTTTTTTTCATACAAAAAATTAAATGAGCTAAGCATCGTTAATTTTTCATGCCAAAAAAATTTTTATGCAAAAAAATAATGAAAAAAAAATTTATGAAAAAATTAAATGGAGTCCACATCGTCCGTTTTTTATGGAAAAAATGGTTTTTTTTGTCATGCAAAAAATTAAATGAGCTAAGCATAGTTAATTTTTCATGGCAAAAAATTTTTTATGCAAAAAAAATAATGGGCTATACACCGTCTTTTTTTCATGAAAAAAAAATTTATGAAAAAATTAAATGGAGTCCACATCGTCCGTTTTTTATGGAAAAAATGGTTTTTTTGTCATGCAAAAAATTAAATGAGCTAAGCATAGTTAATTTTTCATGGCAAAAAATTTTTTATGCAAAAAAAATAATGGGCTATACACCGTCTTTTTTTCATGAAAAAAAAATTTATGAAAAAATTAAATGGAGTCCACATCGTCAGTTTTTTATGTAAAACACGTATATTTTTCATTCAAAAAATTAAACGGGATAAGCATCGTTCATTTATCATGCCAAAAAAATTTTTATGCAAAAAAATAATGGACTATACATCGTCTTTTTTTCATGAAAAAAATGTTTATGAAAAAATTCAATGGAGTCCACATCGTCAGTTTTTTATGTAAAAAAACGTATATTTTTCATTCAAAAAATTAAACGGGATAAGCATAGTTCATTTTTCATGCCAAAAAATTTTTTATGCAAAAAAAATAATGGGCTATACACCGTCTTTTTTTCATGAAAAAAATGTTTATGAAAAAATTCAATGGAGTCCATATCGTCAGTTTTTTATTTAAAAAAACGTATATTTTTCATTCAAAAAATTAAACGGAATAAGCATAGTTAATTTTTTATGCCAAAAAATTGTTTATGCAAAAAAATAATGAAAAAAAAAATTTATGAAAAAATTAAATGGAGTCCACATCGTCCGTTTTTTATGCAAAAAATGGTTTTTTTGTCATGCAAAAAATTAAATGAGCTAAGCATAGTTAATTTTTCATGCCAAAAAATTTTTTATGCAAAAAAAATAATGGGCAATATATCGTCTTTTTTTCATGAAAAAAAATTTTTGAAAAAATTAAATGGTTTTTTATGTAAAACACATATATTTTTCATTCAAAAAATTAAACGGGATAAGCATCGTTCATTTATCATGCCAAAAAAATTTTTATGCAAAAAAATAATGGACTATACATCGTCTTTTTTTCATGAAAAAAATGTTTAAGAAAAAATTCAATGGAGTCCACATCGTCAGTTTTTTATGTAAAAAAACGTATATTTTTCATTCAAAAAATTAAACGGGATAAGCATAGTTCATTTTTCATGCCAAAATATTTTTTATGCAAAAAAAATAATGGGCTTACACCGTCTTTTTTTTCATGAAAAAAATGTTTATGAAAAAATACAATGGAGTCCATATCGTCAGTTTTTTATGTAAAAAAACGTATATTTTTCATTCAAAAAATTAAACGGGATAAGTATAGTTCATTTTTCATGCCAAAAAATTTTTTATGCAAAAAAAATAATGGGCTATACACCGTCTTTTTTCATGAAAAAAAATTTATGAAAAAATTAAATGGGGTCCACATCGTCCGTTTTTTATGCAAAAAATGGTTTTTTTGTCATGCAAAAAATTAAATGAGCTAAGCATCGTTAATTTTTCATGCCAAAAAAATTTTTATGCAAAAAAATAATGGACTATATATACAAAAAAAATTTATGAAAAAATTAAATGGAGTCCACATCGTCCGTTTTTTATGGAAAAAATGGTTTTTTTGTCATGGAAAAAATTAAATGAGCTAAGCATAGTTCATTTTTCATGCCAAAAAATTTTTTATGGAAAAAAATAATGGACTATACATCGTCTTTTTTTCATGAAAACAAATTTATGAAAAATTAAATGGAGTCCACATCGTCCGTATTTTATGCAAAAAACGGTTTTTTTGTCATGCAAAAAATTAAATGAGCTAAGCATAGTTCATTTTTCATGCCAAAAAATTTTTTATGCAAAAAAATGTTTATGAAAAAATTCAATGGAGTCCATATCGTCAGTTTTTTATGTAAAAAAACGTATATTTTTCATTCAAAAAATTAAACGGGATAAGCATAGTTCATTTTTCATGGCAAAAAATTTTTTATTGAAAAAAAATAATGGACTATACACCGTCTTTTTTTCATAAAAAAAATGTTTATGAAAAAATTCAATGGAGTCCACATCGTCAGTTTTTTATGTAAAACACGTATATTTTTCATTCAAAAAATTAAACGGGATAAGCTCGTTCATTTATCATGCCAAAAAAATTTTTATGCAAAAAAATAATGGACTATATCGTCTTTTTTTCATGAAAAAAATTTATGAAAAAATTCAATGGAGTCCACATCGTCAGTTTTTTATGTAAAAAAACGTATATTTTTCATTCAAAAAATTAAACGGGATAAGCATAGTTCATTTTTCATGCCAAAAAATTTTTTATGCAAAAAAAATAATGGGCTATACACCGTCTTTTTTCATGAAAAAAAATTTATGAAAAAATTAAATGGAATCCACATCGTCCATTTTTATGGAAAAATCGTCTTTTTTTCCTACAAAAAATTAAATGTGCTAAGCATCGTTAATTTTTCATGCCAAAAAAATTTTTATGCAAAAAAATAATGAAAAAAAAATTTATGAAAAAATTAAATGGAGTCCACATCGTCCGTTTTTTATGGAAAAAATGGTTTTTTTTTGTCATGCAAAAAATTAAATGAGCTAAGCATAGTTAATTTTTCATGCCAAAAAATTTTTTATGCAAAAAAAATAATGGGCTATATATACATCGTCTTTTTTTCATGAAAAAAAAATTTATGAAAAAATTAAATGGAGTCCACATCGTCAGTTTTTTATGTAAAACACGTATATTTTTCATTCAAAAAATTAAACGGGATAAGCATCGTTCATTTATCATGCCAAAAAAATTTTTATGCAAAAAAATAATGGACTATACATCGTCTTTTTTTCATGAAAAAAATGTTTATGAAAAAATTCAATGGAGTCCACATCGTCAGTTTTTTATGTAAAAAAACGTATATTTTTCATTCAAAAAATTAAACGGGATAAGCATAGTTCATTTTTCATGCCAAAATATTTTTTATGAAAAAAAAATAATGGGCTTACACCGTCTTTTTTTCATGAAAAAAATGTTTATGAAAAAATTCAATGGAGTCCATATCGTCAGTTTTTTATGTAAAAAAACGTATATTTTTCATTGAAAAAATTAAACGGGATAAGTATAGTTCATTTTTCATGCCAAAAAATTTTTTATGCAAAAAAAATAATGGGCTATACACCGTCTTTTTTCATGAAAAAAAATTTATGAAAAAATTAAATGGATTCCACATCGTCCATTTTTATGGAAAAAATCGTCTTTTTTTCATACAAAAAATTAATTTTTCATGCCAAAAAAATTTTTATGCAAAAAAATAATGGACTATACATCGCCTTTTTTTCATGAAAAAAAAAATTTATGAAAAAATTAAATGGGGTCCACATCGTCCGTTTTTTATGCAAAAAATGGTTTTTTTTGTCATGCAAAAAATTAAATGAGCTAAGCATCGTTAATTTTTCATGGCAAAAAATTTTTATGCAAAAAAATAATGGACTATATATACATCGTCTTTTTTTCATGAAAAAAAAAATTTATGAAAAAATTAAATGGAGTCCACATCGTCCGTTTTTTATGCAAAAAATGGTTTTTTTGTCATGCAAAAAATTAAATGAGCTAAGCATAGTTCATTTTTCATGCCAAAAAATTTTTTATGCAAAAAAAATAATGGACATAATATACATCGTCTTTTTTTCAAGAAAAAAAAACTTATGAAAAAATTAAATGGAGTCCACATCGTCCGTTTTTTATGGAAAAAAATGGTTTTTTTTGTCATGCAAAAAATTAAATGAGCTAAGCATAGTTCATTTTTCATGCCAAAAAATTTTTTATGCAAAAAAATGTTTATGAAAAAATTCAATGGAGTCCATATCGTCAGTTTTTTATGTAAAAAAACGTATATTTTTCATTCAAAAAATTAAACGGGATAAGCATAGTTCATTTTTCATGCCAAAAAATTTTTTATGCAAAAAAAATAATGGGCTATACACCGTCTTTTTTCATGAAAAAAAATTGATGAAAAAATTAAATGGAATCCACATCGTCCATTTTTATGGAAAAAATCGTCTTTTTTTCATACAAAATATTAAATGAGCTAAGCGTCGTTAATTTTTCATGCCAAAAAAATTTTTATGCAAAAAAATAATGGACTATACATCGTCTTTTTTTCATGAAAAAAAAAAATTTATGAAAAAATTAAATGGAGTCCACATCGTCCGTTTTTTATGCAAAAAATGGTTTTTTTGTCATGCAAAAAATTAAATGAGCTAAGCATAGTTAATTTTTCATGCCAAAAAATTTTTTATGCAAAAAAAATAATGGGCTATACATCGTCTTTTTTTCATGAAAAAAAAATTTATGAAAAAATTAAATGGAGTCCACATCGTCCGTTTTTTATGCAAAAAATGGTTTTTTTGTCATGGAAAAAATTAAATGAGCTAAGCATAGTTCATTTTTCATGGCAAAAAATTTTTTATGGAAAAAAATAATGGACTATACATCGTCTTTTTTTCATGAAAACAAATTTATGAAAAATTAAATGGAGTCCACATCGTCCGTATTTTATGCAAAAAACGGTTTTTTTGTCATGCAAAAAATTAAATGAGCTAAGCATAGTTCATTTTTCATGCCAAAAAATTTTTTATGCAAAAAAATGTTTATGAAAAAATTCAATGGAGTCCATATCGTCAGTTTTTTATGTAAAAAAACGTATATTTTTCATTCAAAAAATTAAACGGGATAAGCATAGTTCATTTTTCATGGCAAAAAATTTTTTATAGAAAAAAAATAATGGACTATACATCGTCTTTTTTTCATGAAAAAAAAATTTATGAAAAATTAAATGGAGTCCATATCGTCAGTTTTTTATGTAAAAAAACGTATATTTTTCATTCAAAAAATTAAGCGGGATAAGCATAGTTCATTTTTCATGCCAAAAAATTTTTTATGCAAAAAAAATAATGGGCTATACACCGTCTTTTTTCATGAAAAAAAATTGATGAAAAAATTAAATGGAATCCACATCGTCCATTTTTATGGAAAAAATCGTCTTTTTTTCATACAAAAAATTAAATGAGCTAAGCATAGTTAATTTTTCATGCCAAAAAATTTTTTATGCAAAAAAAATAATGGGCTATACACCGTCTTTTTTTCATAAAAAAAATGTTTATGAAAAAATTCAATGGAGTCCACATCGTCAGTTTTTTATGTAAAACACGTATATTTTTCATTCAAAAAATTAAACGGGATAAGCTCGTTCATTTATCATGCCAAAAAAATTTTTATGCAAAAAAATAATGGACTATATCGTCTTTTTTTCATGAAAAAAATTTATGAAAAAATTCAATGGAGTCCACATCGTCAGTTTTTTATGTAAAAAAACGTATATTTTTCATTCAAAAAATTAAACGGGATAAGCATAGTTCATTTTTCATGCCAAAAAATTTTTTATGCAAAAAAAATAATGGGCTATACACCGTCTTTTTTCATGAAAAAAAATTTATGAAAAAATTAAATGGAATCCACATCGTCCATTTTTATGGAAAAATCGTCTTTTTTTCCTACAAAAAATTAAATGTGCTAAGCATCGTTAATTTTTCATGCCAAAAAAATTTTTATGCAAAAAAATAATGAAAAAAAAATTTATGAAAAAATTAAATGGAGTCCACATCGTCCGTTTTTTATGGAAAAAATGGTTTTTTTTTGTCATGCAAAAAATTAAATGAGCTAAGCATAGTTCATTTTTCATGCCAAAAAATTTTTTATGCAAAAAAAATAATGGGCTATACATCGTCTTTTTTTCATGAAAAAAATGTTTATGAAAAAATTCAATGGAGTCCACATCGTCAGTTTTTTATGTAAAAAAACGTATATTTTTCATTCAAAAAATTAAACGGGATAAGCATAGTTCATTTTTCATGCCAAAAAATTTTTTATGCAAAAAAATAATGGACTATATACATCGTCTGTTTTTCATGAAAAAAAAAATTTATGAAAAAATTAAATGGAGTCCACATCGTCCGTTTTTTATGCAAAAAATGGTTTTTTTTGTCATGCAAAAAATTAAATGAGCTAAGCATAGTTCATTTTTCATGCCAAAAAATTTTTTATGCAAAAAAAATAATGGGCTATATATACATCGTCTTTTTTTCATGAAAAAAAAATTTATGAAAAAATTAAATGGAGTCCACATCGTCAGTTTTTTATGTAAAACACGTATATTTTTCATTCAAAAAATTAAACGGGATAAGCATCGTTCATTTATCATGCCAAAAAAATTTTTATGCAAAAAAATAATGGACTATACATCGTCTTTTTTTCATGAAAAAAATGTTTATGAAAAAATTCAATGGAGTCCACATCGTCAGTTTTTTATGTAAAAAAACGTATATTTTTCATTCAAAAAATTAAACGGGATAAGCATAGTTCATTTTTCATGCCAAAAAATTTTTTATGCAAAAAAAATAATGGGCAATACATCGTCTTTTTTTCATGAAAAAAAATTTTTGAAAAAATTAAATGGTTTTTTATGTAAAACACATATATTTTTCATTCAAAAAATTAAACGGGATAAGCATCGTTCATTTATCATGCCAAAAAAATTTTTATGCAAAAAAATAATGGACTATAATCGTCTTTTTTTCATGAAAAAAATGTTTATGAAAAAATTCAATGGAGTCCATATCGTCAGTTTTTTATTTAAAAAAACGTATATTTTTCATTCAAAAAATTAAACGGAATAAGCATAGTTCATTTTTTATGCCAAAAAATTGTTTATGCAAAAAAATAATGAAAAAAAAATTTATGAAAAAATTAAATGGAGTCCACATCGTCCGTTTTTTATTCAAAAAATGGTTTTTTTTGTCATGCAAAAAATTAAATGAGCTAAGCATAGTTAATTTTTCATGCCAAAAAATTTTTTATGCAAAAAAATAATGGGCAATACATCGTCTTTTTTTCATGAAAAAAAATTTTTGAAAAAATTAAATGGTTTTTTATGTAAAACACATATATTTTTCATTCAAAAAATTAAACGGGATAAGCATCGTTCATTTATCATGCCAAAAAAATTTTTATGCAAAAAAATAATGGACTATAATCGTCTTTTTTTCATGAAAAAAATGTTTATGAAAAAATTCAATGGAGTCCACATCGTCAGTTTTTTATGTAAAAAAACGTATATTTTTCATTCAAAAAATTAAACGGGATAAGCATAGTTCATTTTTCATGCCAAAATATTTTTTATGAAAAAAAATAATGGGCTTACACCGTCTTTTTTTCATGAAAAAAATGTTTATGAAAAAATTCAATGGAGTCCATATCGTCAGTTTTTTATGTAAAAAAACGTATATTTTTCATTGAAAAAATTAAACGGGATAAGTATAGTTCATTTTTCATGCCAAAAAATTTTTTATGCAAAAAAAATAATGGGCTATACACCGTCTTTTTTCATGAAAAAAAATTTATGAAAAAATTAAATGGATTCCACATCGTCCATTTTTATGGAAAAAATCGTCTTTTTTTCATACAAAAAATTAATTTTTCATGCCAAAAAAATTTTTATGCAAAAAAATAATGGACTATACATCGCCTTTTTTTCATGAAAAAAAAAAATTTATGAAAAAATTAAATGGGGTCCACATCGTCCGTTTTTTATGCAAAAAATGGTTTTTTTGTCATGCAAAAAATTAAATGAGCTAAGCATCGTTAATTTTTCATGGCAAAAAATTTTTATGCAAAAAAATAATGGACTATATATACATCGTCTTTTTTTCATGAAAAAAAAAATTTATGAAAAAATTAAATGGAGTCCACATCGTCCGTTTTTTATGCAAAAAATGGTTTTTTTGTCATGCAAAAAATTAAATGAGCTAAGCATAGTTCATTTTTCATGCCAAAAAATTTTTTATGCAAAAAAAATAATGGACATAATATACATCGTCTTTTTTTCAAGAAAAAAAAACTTATGAAAAAATTAAATGGAGTCCACATCGTCCGTTTTTTATGGAAAAAATGGTTTTTTTTGTCATGCAAAAAATTAAATGAGCTAAGCATAGTTAATTTTTCATGCCAAAAAATTTTTTATGCAAAAAAAATAATGGGCTATAATCGTCTTTTTTTCATGAAAAAAAAATTTATGAAAAAATTAAATGGAGTCCACATCGTCCGTTTTTTATGCAAAAAATGGTTTTTTTGTCATGCAAAAAATTAAATGAGCTAAGCATAGTTCATTTTTCATGCGAAAAAATTTTTTATGGAAAAAAATAATGGACTATACATCGTCTTTTTTTCATGAAAAAAAAATTTATAAAATATTAAATGGAGTCCACATCGTCCGTATTTTATGCAAAAAATGGTTTTTTTGTCATGCAAAAAATTAAATGAGCTAAGCATAGTTCATTTTTCATGCCAAAAAATTTTTTATGCAAAAAAAATAATGGGCTATACATCGTCTTTTTTTCATGAAAAAAAATGTATATGAAAAAATTAAATGGAGTCCACATCGTCAGTTTTTTATGTAAAACACGTATATTTTTCATTCAAAAAATTAAACGGGATAAGCTCGTTCATTTATCATGCCAAAAAAATTTTTATGCAAAAAAAATAATGGGCTATACACCGTCTTTTTTCATGAAAAAAAATTTATGAAAAAATTAAATGGAATCCACATCGTCCATTTTTATGGAAAAAATCGTCTTTTTTCATACAAAAAATTAAATGAGCTAAGCATCGTTAATTTTTCATGCCAAAAAAATTTTTATGCAAAAAAATAATGGACTATACATCGTCTTTTTTTCATGAAAAAAAAAATTTATGAAAAAATTAAATGGAGTCCACATCGTCCGTTTTTTATGCAAAAAATGGTTTTTTTGTCATGCAAAAAATTAAATGAGCTAAGATAGTTCATTTTTCATGCCAAAAAATTTTTTATGGAAAAAAATAATGGGATATACATCGTCTTTTTTTCATGAAAAAAAAATTTATGAAAATATTAAATGGAGTCCACATCGTCCGTTTTTTATGCAAAAAATGGTTTTTTTTGTCATGCAAAAAATTAAATGAGCTAAGCATAGTTCATTTTTCATGCCAAAAAATTTTTTATGGAAAAAAAATAATGGACTATATATACATCGTCTTTTTTTCATGAAAAAAAAATTTATGAAAAAATGAAATGGAGTCCACATCGTCCGTTTTTTATGCAAAAAATGGTTTTTTTTGTCATGCAAAAAATTAAATGAGCTACGCATAGTTCATTTTTCATGCCAAAAAATTGTTTATGCAAAAAAAATAATGGGCTATACATCGTCTTTTTTCATGAAAAAAAATGTATGAAAAAATTAAATGGAATCCACATCGTCCATTTTTATGGAAAATATCGTCTTTTTTTCATACAAAAAATTAATTTTTCATGCCAAAAAATTTTTTATGGAAAAAAATAATGGACTATACATCGTCTTTTTTTCATGAAAAAAAAATTTATAAAATATTAAATGGAGTCCACATCGTCCGTATTTTATGCAAAAAATGGTTTTTTTGTCATGCAAAAAATTAAATGAGCTAAGCATAGTTCATTTTTCATGCCAAAAAATTTTTTATGCAAAAAAAATAATGGGCTATACATCGTCTTTTTTTCATGAAAAAAAATGTATATGAAAAAATTAAATGGAGTCCACATCGTCAGTTTTTTATGTAAAACACGTATATTTTTCATTCAAAAAATTAAACGGGATAAGCTCGTTCATTTATCATGGCAAAAAAATTTTTATGCAAAAAAAATAATGGGCTATACACCGTCTTTTTTCATGAAAAAAAATTTATGAAAAAATTAAATGGAATCCACATCGTCCATTTTTATGGAAAAAATCGTCTTTTTTCATACAAAAAATTAAATGAGCTAAGCATCGTTAATTTTTCATGCCAAAAAATTTTTTATGGAAAAAAATAATGGGCTATACATCGTCTTTTTTTCATGAAAAAAAACTTATCAAAAAATTAAATGGAATCCACATCGTCCATTTTTATGCAAAAAATCGTCTATTTTTTATGCAAAAAATTAAATTGGCTAAACATCGTTCATTTTTCATACCAAAAAATATTTTAGGCAAAAAAAATAATAGACAATATCGTCTTTTTTTTCATGAAAAAAATGTATATGAAAAAATTAAATGGAGTCCACATCGTCAGTTTTTTAAGTAAAAAAACGTATATTTTTCATTCAAAAAATTAAACGGGATAAGCATAGTTCATTTTTCATGCCAAAAAATTTTTTATGCAAAAAAAATAATGGGCTATATATACACCGTCTTTTTTCATGAAAAAAAATTTATGAAAAAATTAAATGGAATCCACATCGTCCATTTTTATGGAAAAAAACGTCTTTTTTTCATACAAAAAATTAAATGAGCTAAGCATCGTTAATTTTTCATGCCAAAAAATTTTTTATGGAAAAAAAATAATGGACTATACATCGTCTTTTTTTCATGAAAAAAAAATTTATGAAAAAATTAAATGGAGTCCACATCGTCCGTTTTTTATGCAAAAAATGGTTTTTTTGTCATGCAAAAAATTAAATGAGCTACGCATAGTTCATTTTTCATGCCAAAAAATTTTTTATGCAAAAAAAATAATGGGCTATACATCGTCTTTTTTCATGAAAAAAAATGTATGAAAAAATTAAATGGAATCCACATCGTCCATTTTTATGGAAAATATCGTCTTTTTTTCATACAAAAAATTAATTTTTCATGCCAAAAAAATTTTTATGCAAAAAAATAATGGACATACATCGTCTTTTTTTCATGAAAAAAAAATTTATGAAAAAATTAAATGGAGTCCACATCGTCCGTTTTTTATGCAAAAAATGGTTTTTTTGTCATGCAAAAAATTAAATGAGCTAAGCATAGTTCATTTTTCATGCCAAAAAATTTTTTATGGAAAAAAATAATGGACTATACATCGTCTTTTTTTCATGAAAAAAAAATTTATAAAATATTAAATGGAGTCCACATCGTCCGTATTTTATGCAAAAAATGGTTTTTTTGTCATGCAAAAAATTAAATGAGCTAAGCATAGTTCATTTTTCATGCCAAAAAATTTTTTATGCAAAAAAAATAATGGGCTATACATCGTCTTTTTTTCATGAAAAAAAATGTATATGAAAAAATTAAATGGAGTCCACATCGTCAGTTTTTTATGTAAAACACGTATATTTTTCATTCAAAAAATTAAACGGGATAAGCTCGTTCATTTATCATGCCAAAAAAATTTTTATGCAAAAAAAATAATGGGCTATACACCGTCTTTTTTCATGAAAAAAAATTTATGAAAAAATTAAATGGAATCCACATCGTCCATTTTTATGGAAAAAATCGTCTTTTTTCATACAAAAAATTAAATGAGCTAAGCATCGTTAATTTTTCATGCCAAAAAATTTTTTATGGAAAAAAAATAATAGACTATACATCGTCTTTTTTCATGAAAAAAAAATTTATGAAAAAATTCAATGTAGTCCACATCGTCAGTTTTTTATGCAAAAAATCGTCTATTTTTCATGCAAAAAATTAAATTGGCTAAGCATCGTTAATTTTTCATACCAAAAAATATTTTAGGCAAAAAAAATAATGGACAATACTACGTCTTTTTTTTCATGAAAAAAATTTATATGAAAAAATTAAATGGAGTCCACATCGTCAGTTTTTTAAGTAAAAAAACGTATATTTTTCATTCAAAAAATTAAACGGGATAAGCATAGTTCATTTTTCATGCCAAAAAATTTTTTATGCAAAAAAAATAATGGGCTATATATACACCGTCTTTTTTCATGAAAAAAAATTTATGAAAAAATTAAATGGAATCCACATCGTCCATTTTTATGGAAAAAATCGTCTTTTTTTCATACAAAAAATTAAATGAGCTAAGCATCGTTAATTTTTCATGCCAAAAAATTTTTTATGGAAAAAAAATAATGGACTATACATCGTCTTTTTTTCATGAAAAAAAAATTTATGAAAAAATGAAATGGAGTCCACATCGTCCGTTTTTTATGCAAAAAATGGTTTTTTTGTCATGCAAAAAATTAAATGAGCTACGCATAGTTCATTTTTCATGGCAAAAAATTTTTTATGCAAAAAAAATAATGGGCTATACATCGTCTTTTTTCATGAAAAAAAATGTATGAAAAAATTAAATGGAATCCACATCGTCCATTTTTATGGAAAATATCGTCTTTTTTTCATACAAAAAATTAATTTTTCATGCCAAAAAAATTTTTATGCAAAAAAATAATGGACATACATCGTCTTTTTTTCATGAAAAAAAAATTTATGAAAAAATTAAATGGAGTCCACATCGTCCGTTTTTTATGCAAAAAATGGTTTTTTTGTCATGCAAAAAATTAAATGAGCTAAGCATAGTTCATTTTTCATGCCAAAAAATTTTTTATGCAAAAAAAATAATGGGCTATACATCGTCTTTTTTTCATGAAAAAAATGTATATGAAAAAATTAAATGGAGTCCACATCGTCAGTTTTTTATGTAAAACACGTATATTTTTCATTCAAAAAATTAAACGGGATAAGCATCGTTCATTTATCATGCCAAAAAAATTTTTATGCAAAAAAATAATGGACTTACATCGTCTTTTTTTCATGAAAAAAATGTTTATGAAAAAATTCAATGGAGTCCACATCGTCAGTTTTTTATGTAAAAAAACGTATATTTTTCATTCAAAAAATTAAACGGGATAAGCATAGTTCATTTTTCATGCCAAAAAATTTTTTATGCGAAAAAAATAATGGACTATATACATCGTCTTTTTTTCATGAAAAAAAAATTTATGAAAAAATTAAATGGAGTCCACATCGTCCGTTTTTTATGCAAAAAATGGTTTTTTTGTCATGCAAAAAATTAAATGAGCTAAGCATAGTTCATTTTTCATGCCAAAAAATTTTTTATGGAAAAAAAAAAATGGACTATATATACATCGTCTTTTTTTCATGAAAAAAAAATTTATGAAAAATTAAATGGAGTCCATATCGTCAGTTTTTTATGTAAAAAAACGTATATTTTTCATTCAAAAAATTAAGCGGGATAAGCATAGTTCATTTTTCATGCCAAAAAATTTTTTATGCAAAAAAAATAATGGGCTATACACCGTCTTTTTTCATGAAAAAAAATTTATGAAAAAATTAAATGGAATCCACATCGTCCATTTTTATGGAAAAAATCGTCTTTTTTTCATACAAAAAAATAAATGAGCTAAGCATCGTTAATTTTTCATGCCAAAAAAATTTTTATGCAAAAAAATAATGGACTATACATCGTCTTTTTTTCATGAAAAAAAAAATTTATGAAAAAATTAAATGGAGTCCACATCGTCCGTTTTTTATGCAAAAAATGGTTTTTTTGTCATGCAAAAAATTAAATGAGCTAAGCATAGTTCATTTTTCATGCCAAAAAATTGTTTATGCAAAAAAAATAATGGGCTATACATCGTTTTTTTTCATGAAAAAAAAATTTATGAAAAAATTAAATGGAGTCCACATCGTCCGTTTTTTATGCAAAAAATGGTTTTTTTGTCATGCAAAAAATTAAATGAGCTAAGCATAGTTCATTTTTCATGCCAAAAAATTTTTTATGCAAAAAAAATAATGGGCTATACATCGTCTTTTTTCATGAAAAAATTAAATGGAATCCACATCGTCCATTTTTATGGAAAATATCGTCTTTTTTTTCATATAAAAAATTAATTTTTCATGCCAAAAAAATTTTTATGCAAAAAAATAATGGACATACATCGTCTTTTTTTCATGAAAAAAAAATTTATGAAAAAATTAAATGGAGTCCACATCGTCCGTTTTTTATGGAAAAAATGGTTTTTTTGTCATGCAAAAAATTAAATGAGCTAAGCATAGTTCATTTTTCATGCCAAAAAATTATTTATGCAAAAAAAATAATGGGCTATACACCGTTTTTTTAATGAAAAAAAATTTATGAAAAAATTAAATGGAATCCACATCGTCAATTTTTATGGAAAAAAATCGTCTTTTTTTCATACAAAAAATTAAATGAGCTAAGCATCGTTAATTTTTCATGCCAAAAAATTTTTTATGGAAAAAAAATAATGGACTATACATCGTCTTTTTTTCATGAAAAAAAAATTTATGAAAAAATGAAATGGAGTCCACATCGTCCGTTTTTTATGCAAAAAATGGTTTTTTTGTCATGCAAAAAATTAAATGAGCTAAGCATAGTTCATTTTTCATGCCAAAAAATTTTTTATGCAAAAAAAATAATGGGCTATACATCGTCTTTTTTCATGAAAAAATTAAATGGAATCCACATCGTCCATTTTTATGGAAAATATCGTCTTTTTTTTCATATAAAAAATTAATTTTTCATGCCAAAAAAATTTTTATGCCAAAAAATAATGGACATACATCGTCTTTTTTTCATGAAAAAAAAATTTATGAAAAAATTAAATGGAGTCCACATCGTCCGTTTTTTAATGCAAAAAATGGTTTTTTTGTCATGCAAAAAATTAAACGAGCTAAGCATAGTTCATTTTTCATGCCAAAAAATTTTTTATGCAAAAAAAATAATGGGCTATACATCGTCTTTTTTTCATGAAAAAAATGTATATGAAAAAATTAAATGGAGTCCACATCGTCAGTTTTTTATGTAAAACACGTATATTTTTCATTCAAAAAATTAAACGGGATAAGCATCGTTCATTTATCATGCCAAAAAAAATTTTTATGCAAAAAAATAATGGACTATACATCGTCTTTTTTTCATGAAAAAAATGTTTATGAAAAAATTCAATGGAGTCCACATCGTCAGTTTTTTATGTAAAAAAACGTATATTTTTCATTCAAAAAATTAAACGGGATAAGCATGGTTCATTTTTCATGCCAAAAAATTTTTTATGCGAAAAAAATAATGGAGTATAACATCGTCTTTTTTTCATGAAAAAAAAATTTATGAAAAAATTAAATGGAGTCCACATCGTCCGTTTTTTATGGAAAAAATGGTTTTTTTGTCATGCAAAAAATTAAATGAGCTAAGCATAGTTCATTTTTCATGCCAAAAAATTTTTTATGCAAAAAAAATAATGGGCTATACGTCGTCTTTTTTCATGACAAAAAATTTATGAAAAAATTAAATGGAATCCACATTGTCCATTTTTATGGAAAATATCGTCTTTTTTTCATACAAAAAATTAATTTTTCATGCCAAAAAAATTTTTATGCAAAAAAATAATGGACTATACATCGTCTTTTTTTCATGAAAAAAAAATTTATGAAAAAATTAAATGGAGTCCACATCGTCAGTTTTTTATGTAAAACACGTATATTTTTCATTCAAAAAATTAAACGGGATAAGCATCGTTCATTTATCATGCCAAAAAAATTTTTATGGAAAAAAATAATGGACTATACATCGTCTTTTTTTCATGAAAAAAATGTTTATGAAAAAATTCAATGTAGTCCACATCGTCAGTTTTTTATGTAAAAAAACGTATATTTTTCATTCAAAAAATTAAACGGGATAAGCATAGTTCATTTATCATGCCAAAAAATTTTTTATGCAAAAAAATAATGGACTATACATCGTCTTTTTTTATGAAAAAAAATTTATGAAAAAATTAAATGAAATCCACATCGTCCATTTTTATGGAAAATATCGTCTTTTTTTCATACAAAAAATTAAATGAGCTAAGCATCGTTCATTTTTCATGCCAAAAAAAATTTTATGCAAAAAAATAATGGACTACACATCGTCTTTTTTTCATGAAAAAAAATTTATGAAAAAATTAAATGAAATCCACATCGTCCATTTTTATGGAAAATATCGTCTTTTTTTCATACAAAAAATTAAATGAGCTAAGCATCGTTCATTTTTCATGCCAAAAAAAATTTTATGCAAAAAAATAATGGACTACACATCGTCTTTTTTTCATGAAAAAAAATTTATGAAAAAATTAAATGGAATCCACATCGTCCATTTTTATGGAAAAAACGTCTATTTTTCATTCAAAAAATTAAACGGGCTAAGCATCATTAATTTTTCAAAAAACTTTTTATGGAAAAAAATAATGGACTAACATCGTCTTTTTTTCATGAAAAAAAAATTTATGAAAAATTAAATGGAGTCCACATCGTCAGTTTTTTATGGAAAAAATGGTTTTTTTGTCATGCAAAAAATTAAATGAGCTAAGCATAGTTAATTTTTCATGCCAAAAAATTTTTTATGCAAAAAAAATAATGGGCTATACATCGTCTTTTTTTCATGAAAAAAATGTTTATGAAAAAATGAAATGGAGTCCACATCGTCCGTTTTTTATGCAAAAAATGGTTTTTTTGTCATGCAAAAAATTAAATGAGCTAAGCATAGTTCATTTTTCATGCCAAAAAATTTTTTATGGAAAAAAAATAATGGACTATACATCGTCTTTTTTTCATGAAAAAAAAATTTATGAAAAAATGAAATGGAGTCCACATCGTCCGTTTTTTATGCAAAAAATGGTTTTTTTGTCATGCAAAAAATTAAATGAGCTAAGCATAGTTCATTTTTCATGCCAAAAAATTTTTTATGCAAAAAAAATAATGGGCTATACATCGTCTTTTTTCATGAAAAAAAATGTATGAAAAAATTAAATGGAATCCACATCGTCCATTTTTATGGAAAATATCGTCTTTTTTTCATACAAAAAATTAATTTTTCATGCCAAAAAAATTTTTATGCAAAAAAATAATGGACATACATCGTCTTTTTTTCATGAAAAAAACATTTATGAAAAAATTAAATGGAGTCCACATCGTCCGTTTTTTATGCAAAAAATGGTTTTTTTGTCATTCAAAAAATTAAATGAGCTAAGCATAGTTCATTTTTCATGCAAAAAAATTTTTTATGCAAAAAAAATAATGGGCTATACATCGTCTTTTTTCATGACAAAAAATTTATGAAAAAATTAAATGGAATCCACATCGTCCATTTTTATGGAAAATATCGTCTTTTTTTCATACAAAAAATTAATTTTTCATGCCAAAAAATTTTTTATGCAAAAAAAATAATGGGCTATACATCGTCTTTTTTCATGACAAAAAATTTATGAAAAAATTAAATGGAATCCACATCGTCCATTTTTATGGAAAATATCGTCTTTTTTTCATACAAAAAATTAATTTTTCATGCCAAAAAAATTTTTATGCAAAAAAATAATGGACTATACATCGTATTTTTTTCATGAAAAAAAATTTATGAAAAAATTAAATGGAGTCCACATCGTCAGTTTTTTATGTAAAAAAACGTATATTTTTCATTCAAAAAATTAAACGGGATAAGCATAGTTCATTTTTCATGCCAAAAAATTTTTTATGCAAAAAAATAATGGACTATATACATCGTCTTTTTTTCATGAAAAAAAAATTTATGAAAAAATTAAATGGAGTCCACATCGTCCGTTTTTTATGCAAAAAATAGTTTTTTTGTCATGCAAAAAATTAAATGAGCTAAGCATAGTTCATTTTTCATGCCAAAAAATTTTTTATGCAAAAAAAATAATCGTCTTTTTTTCATGAAAAAAATGTATATGAAAAAATTAAATGGAGTCCACATCGTCAGTTTTTTATGTAAAACACGTATATTTTTCATTCAAAAAATTAAACGGGATAAGCGTCGTTCATTTATCATGCCAAAAAAATTTTTATGCAAAAAAATAATGGACTATACATCGTCTTTTTTTCATAAAAAAAATGTTTATGAAAAAATTCAATGGAGTCCACATCCTCAGTTTTTTATGTAAAAAAACGTTTATTTTTCATTCAAAAAATTAAACGGGATAAGCATAGTTCATTTTTAAGACCAAAAAATTTTTATGCAAAAAAAATAATGGCTATATATACATCGTCTTTTTTTCATGAAAAAAAAAAATTATGAAAAAATTAAATGGAATCCACATCGTCCATTTTTATGGAAAAAATCGTCTTTTTTTCATACAAAAAATTAAATGAGCTAAGCATCGTTAATTTTTCATGCCAAAAAATTTTTTATGCAAAAAAAATAATGGGCTATACATCGTCTTTTTTCATGACAAAAAATTTATGAAAAAATTAAATGGAATCCACATCGTCCATTTTTATGAAAAATATCGTCTTTTTTTCATACAAAAAATTAATTTTTCATGCCAAAAAAATTTTTATGCAAAAAAATAATGGACTATACATCGTCTTTTTTTCATGAAAAAAAATTTATGAAAAAATTAAATGGAGTCCACATCGTCAGTTTTTTATGTAAAAAAACGTATATTTTTCATTCAAAAAATTAAACGGGATAAGCATAGTTCATTTTTCATGCCAAAAAATTTTTTATGCAAAAAAATAATGGACTATATACATCGTCTTTTTTTCATGAAAAAAAAATTTATGAAAAAATTAAATGGAGTCCACATCGTCCGTTTTTTATGCAAAAAATAGTTTTTTTGTCATGCAAAAAATTAAATGAGCTAAGCATAGTTCATTTTTCATGCCAAAAAATTTTTTATGCAAAAAAAATAATCGTCTTTTTTTCATGAAAAAAAAATTTATGAAAAAATTAAATGGAGTCCACATCGTCCGTTTTTTATGCAAAAAATGGTTTTTTTGTCATTCAAAAAATTAAATGAGCTAAGCATAGTTAATTTTTCATGCCAAAAAATTTTTTATGCAAAAAAAATAATGGGCTATACATCGTCTTTTTTTCATGAAAAAAAATGTATATGAAAAAATTAAATGGAGTCCACATCGTCAGTTTTTTATGTAAAACACATATATTTTTCATTCAAAAAATTAAACGGGATAAGCATCGTTCATTTATCATGCCCAAAAAATTTGTATGCAAAAAAAATAATGGGCTATACACCGTCTTTTTTCATGAAAAAAAAGTTATGAAAAAATTAAATGGAGTCCACATCGTCCGTTTTTTATGCAAAAAATGGTTTTTTTGTCATGCAAAAAATTAAATGAGCTAAGCATAGTTCATTTTTCATGCCAAAAAATTTTTTATGCAAAAAAAATAATCGTCTTTTTTTCATGAAAAAAATGTATATGAAAAAATTAAATGGAGTCCACATCGTCAGTTTTTTATGTAAAACACGTATATTTTTCATTCAAAAAATTAAACGGGATAAGCGTCGTTCATTTATCATGCCAAAAAAATTTTTATGCAAAAAAATAATGGACTATACATCGTCTTTTTTTCATAAAAAAAATGTTTATGAAAAAATTCAATGGAGTCCACATCCTCAGTTTTTTATGTAAAAAAACGTTTATTTTTCATTCAAAAAATTAAACGGGATAAGCATAGTTCATTTTTCATGCCAAAAAATTTTTTATGCAAAAAAATAATGGACTATACATCGTCTTTTTTTCATGAAAAAAAAATTTATGAAAAAATTAAATGGAGTCCACATCGTCCGTTTTTTATGCAAAAAATGTTTTTTTTGTCATGCAAAAAATTAAATGAGCTAAGCATAGTTCATTTTTCATGCCAAAAAATTTTTTATGCAAAAAAAATAATGGACTATACATCGTCTTTTTTTCATTTAAAAAAAATTTATGAAAAAATGAAATGGAGTCCACATCGTCCGTTTTTTATGAAAAAAATGGTTTTTTTGTTATGCAAAAAATTAAATGAGCTAAGCATAGTTCATTTTTCATGCCAAAAAATTTTTTATGCAAAAAAAATAATGGGCTATACATCGTCTTTTTTCATGAAAAAAAATGTATGAAAAAATTAAATGGAATCCACATCGTCCATTTTTATGGAAAATATCGTCTTTTTTTCATACAAAAAATTAATTTTTCATGCCAAAAAAATTTTTATGCAAAAAAATAATGGACATACATCGTCTTTTTTTCATGAAAAAAAAATTTATGAAAAAATTAAATGGAGTCCACATCGTCCGTTTTTTATGCAAAAAATGGTTTTTTTGTCATTCAAAAAATTAAATGAGCTAAGCATAGTTCATTTTTCATGCAAAAAAATTTTTTATGCAAAAAAAATAATGGGCTATACATCGTCTTTTTTCATGACAAAAAATTTATGAAAAAATTAAATGGAATCCACATCGTCCATTTTTATGGAAAATATCGTCTTTTTTTCATACAAAAAATTAATTTTTCATGCCAAAAAAATTTATATGCAAAAAAATAATGGACTATACATCGTCTTTTTTTCATGAAAAAAAAATTTATGAAAAAATTAAATGGAGTCCACATCGTCAGTTTTTTATGTAAAACACGTATATTTTTAATTCAAAAAATTAAACGGGATAAGCATCGTTCATTTATCATGCCAAAAAAATTTTTATGGAAAAAAATAATGGACTATACATCGTCTTTTTTTCATGAAAAAAATGTTTATGAAAAAATTCAATGTAGTCCACATCGTCAGTTTTTTATGTAAAAAAACGTATATTTTTCATTCAAAAAATTAAACGGGATAAGCATAGTGCATTTTTCATGCCAAAAAATTTTTTATGCAAAAAAATAATGGACTATATACATCGTCTTTTTTTCATGAAAAAAAAATTTATGAAAAAATTAAATGGAGTCCACATCGTCCGTTTTTTATGCAAAAAATAGTTTTTTTGTCATGCAAAAAATTAAATGAGCTAAGCATAGTTCATTTTTCATGCCAAAACATTTTTTATGGAAAAAAAATAATGGGCTATAATCGTCTTTTTTTCATGAAAAAAAAATTATGAAAAAAATTAAATGGAGTCCACATCGTCAGTTTTTTATGCAAAAAATGGTTTTTTGTCATGCAAAAAATTAAATGAGCTAAGCATAGTTCATTTTTAAGACCAAAAAATTTTTATGCAAAAAAAATAATGGCTATATATACATCGTCTTTTTTTCATGAAAAAAAAAATTATGAAAAAATTAAATGGAATCCACATCGTCCATTTTTATGGAAAAATCGTCTTTTTTTCATACAAAAAATTAAATGAGCTAAGCATCGTTAATTTTTCATGCCAAAAAATTTTTATGCAAAAAAATAATGGATAATGTAAGTATGTACCAAATACAACAGCCACCTATATATATCTACATAAAAGACACAAAACATCACACTAAAAACACCAACAAACAAATACAGCACACATAAATACATACATACATACATGTGCTTATCACTAAATCGATATTAACCGTAAGTATGTACCAAATACAACAGCCACCTATATATATCTACATAAAAGACACAAAACATCACACTAAAAACACCAACAAACAAATACAGCACACATAAATACATACATACATACATGTGCTTATCACTAAATCGATATTAACCGTAAGTATGTACCAAATACAACAGCCACCTATATATATCTACATAAAAGACACAAAACATCACACTAAAAACACCAACAAACAAATACAGCACACATAAATACATACATACATACATGTGCTTATCACTAAATCGATATTAACCGTAAGTATGTACCAAATACAACAGCCACCTATATATATCTACATAAAAGACACAAAACATCACACTAAAAACACCAACAAACAAATACAGCACACATAAATACATACATACATACATGTGCTTATCACTAAATCGATATTAACCGTAAGTATGTACCAAATACAACAGCCACCTATATATATCTACATAAAAGACACAAAACATCACACTAAAAACACCAACAAACAAATACAGCACACATAAATACATACATACATACATGTGCTTATCACTAAATCGATATTAACCGTAAGTATGTACCAAATACAACAGCCACCTATATATATCTACATAAAAGACACAAAACATCACACTAAAAACACCAACAAACAAATAAAAAATGTTGTAAAAACAATATTTGAACTTCCACATGATACACAAAACATCACACTAAAAACACCAACAAACAAATACAGCACACATAAATACATACATACATACATGTGCTTATCACTAAATCGATATTAACCGTAAGTATGTACCAAATACAACAGCCACCTATATATATCTACATAAAAGACACAAAACATCACACTAAAAACACCAACAAACAAATAAAAAATGTTGTAAAAACAATATTTGAACTTCCACATGATACACGTGGCTACACATAGTCTTTTTTTCATGAAAAAAAAATTTATGAAAAAATTAAATGAAGTCCACATCGTCCGTTTTTTATGCAAAAAATGGTTTTTTTGTCATTCAAAAAATTAAATGAGCTAAGCATAGTTAATTTTTCATGCCAAAAAATTTTTTATGCAAAAAAAATAATGGGCTATACATCGTCTTTTTTCCATGAAAAAAAAATTATGAAAAAAATTAAATGGAGTCCACATCGTCAGTTTTTTATGTAAAACACGTATATTTTTCATTCAAAAAATTAAACGGGATAAGCATCGTTCATTTATCATGCCAAAAAAATTTTTATGCAAAAAAAATAATGGGCTATACACCGTCTTTTTTCATGAAAAAAAATTTATGAAAAAATTAAATGGAGTCCACATCGTCCGTTTTTTATGTAAAACACGTATATTTTTCATTCAAAAAATTAAACGGGATAAGCATCGTTCATTTATCATGCCAAAAAAATTTTTATGGAAAAAAATAATGGACTATACATCGTCTTTTTTTCATGAAAAAAATGTTTATGAAAAAATTCAATGTAGTCCACATCGTCAGTTTTTTATGTAAAAAAACGTATATTTTTCATTCAAAAAATTAAACGGGATAAGCATAGTTCATTTTTCATGCCAAAAAATTTTTTATGCAAAAAAATAATGGACTATATACATCGTCTTTTTTCATGAAAAAAAAATTTATGAAAAAATTAAATGGAGTCCACATCGTCCGTTTTTTATGCAAAAAATAGTTTTTTTGTCATGCAAAAAATTAAATGAGCTAAGCATTCATTTTTCATGCCAAAAAATTTTTTATGGAAAAAAAATAATGGGCTATACATCGTCTTTTTTTCATGAAAAAAAAATTATGAAAAAAATTAAATGGAGTCCACATCGTCAGTTTTTTATGTAAAACACGTATATTTTTCATTCAAAAAATTAAACGGGATAAGCATCGTTCATTTATCATGCCAAAAAAATTTTTATGCAAAAAAAATAATGGGCTATACACCGTCTTTTTTCATGAAAAAAAATTTATGAAAAAATTAAATGGAGTCCACATCGTCCGTTTTTTATGCAAAAAATGGTTTTTTTGTCATGCAAAAAATTAAATGAGCTAAGCATAGTTCATTTTTCATGCCAAAAAATTTTTTATGCAAAAAAAATAATGGACTATACATCGTCTTTTTTTCATGAAAAAAAAATTTATGAAAAAATTACATGGAGTCCACATCGTCCGTTTTTTATGCAAAAAATGGTTTTTTTGTCATGCAAAAAATTAAACGGGATAAGCATCGTTCATTTATCATGCCAAAAAAATTTTTATGCAAAAAAATAATGGACTATACATCGTCTTTTTTCATGAAAAAAATGTTTATGAAAAAATTCAATGGAGTCCACATCGTCAGTTTTTTATGTAAAAAAACGTATATTTTTCATTCAAAAAATTAAACGGGATAAGCAAGTTCGTTTTTCATGCCAAAAAATTTTTTATGCAAAAAAATAATGGACTATATACATCGTCTTTTTTTCATGAAAAAAAAATTTATGAAAAAATTAAATGGAGTCCACATCGTCCGTTTTTTATGCAAAAAATGGTTTTTTTTGTCATGCAAAAAATTAAATGAGCTAAGCATAGTTCATTTTTCATGCCAAAAAATTTTTTATGCAAAAAAAATAATGGGCTATCATCGTCTTTTTTCATGAAAAAAAATTTATGAAAAAATTAAATGGAATCCACATCGTCCATTTTTATGGAAAATATCGTCTTTTTTTCATACAAAAAATTAATTTTTCATGCCAAAAAAATTTTTATGCAAAAAAATAATGGACTATATACATCGTAATTTTTTCATGAAAAAAAATTTATGAAAAAATTAAATGGAGTCCACATCGTCCGTTTTTTATGCAAAAAATGGTTTTTTTGTCATGCAAAAAATTAAATGAGCTAAGCATAGTTCATTTTTCATGCCAAAAAATTTTTTATGCAAAAAAAAATAATGGGCTATACATCGTCTTTTTTCATGAAAAAAAATTTATGAAAAAATTAAATGGAATCCACATCGTCCATTTTTATGGAAAATATCGTCTTTTTTTCATACAAAAAATTAAATGAGCTAAGCATCGATCATTTTTCATGCCAAAAAAATTTTTATGCAAAAAAATAATGGACTATACATCGTCTTTTTTTCATGAAAAAAAATTTATGAAAATATTAAATGGAATCCACATCGTCCATTTTTATGGAAAAAATCGTCTTTTTTTTATACAAAAAATTAAATGAGCTAAGCATCGTTAATTTTTCATGGCAAAAAATTTTTATGCAAAAAAATAATGGACTATACATAGTCTTTTTTTCATGAAAAAAAAATTTATGAAAAAATTAAATGGAGTCCACATCGTCCGTTTTTTATGCAAAAAATGGTTTTTTTGTCATTCAAAAAATTAAATGAGCTAAGCATAGTTAATTTTTCATGCCAAAAAATTTTTTATGCAAAAAAAATAATGGGCTATACATCGTCTTTTTTTCATGAAAAAAAAATGTATATGAAAAAATTAAATGGAGTCCACATCGTCAGTTTTTTATGTAAAACACGTATATTTTTCATTCAAAAAATTAAACGGGATAAGCATCGTTCATTTATCATGCCAAAAAAATTTTTATGCAAAAAAAATAATGGGCTATACACCGTCTTTTTTCATGAAAAAAAATTTATGAAAAAATTAAATGGAGTCCACATCGTCCGTTTTTTATGCAAAAAATGGTTTTTTTGTCATGCAAAAAATTAAATGAGCTAAGCATAGTTCATTTTTCATGCCAAAAAATTTTTTATGGAAAAAAAATAATGGACTATACATCGTCTTTTTTTCATTAAAAAAAAAATTTATGAAAAAATTAAATGGAGTCCACATCGTCCGTTTTTTATGCAAAAAATGGTTTTTTTGTCATGCAAAAAATTAAACGGGATAAGCATCGTTCATTTATCATGCCAAAAAAATTTTTATGCAAAAAAATAATGGACTATACATCGTCTTTTTTCATGAAAAAAATGTTTATGAAAAAATTCAATGGAGTCCACATCGTCAGTTTTTTATGTAAAAAAACGTATATTTTTCATTCAAAAAATTAAACGGGATAAGCAAGTTCGTTTTTCATGCCAAAAAATTTTTTATGCAAAAAAATAATGGACTATATACATCGTCTTTTTTTCATGAAAAAAAAATTTATGAAAAAATTAAATGGAGTCCACATCGTCCGTTTTTTATGCAAAAAATGGTTTTTTTGTCATGCAAAAAATTAAATGAGCTAAGCATAGTTCATTTTTCATGCCAAAAAATTTTTTATGCAAAAAAAATAATGGGCTATACATCGTCTTTTTTCATGAAAAAAAATTTATGAAAAAATTAAATGGAATCCACATCGTCCATTTTTATGGAAAATATCGTCTTTTTTTCATACAAAAAATTAATTTTTCATGCCAAAAAAATTTTTATGCAAAAAAATAATGGACTATACATCGTCTTTTTTTCATGAAAAAAAAATTTATGAAAAAATTAAATGGAGTCCACATCGTCCGTTTTTTATGCAAAAAATGGTTTTTTTGTCATGCAAAAAATTAAATGAGCTAAGCATAGTTAATTTTTCATGGCAAAAAATTTTTTATGCAAAAAAAATAATGGGGTATAATCGTCTTTTTTTCATGAAAAAAAAATTTATGAAAAAATTAAATGGAGTCCACATCGTCAGTTTTTTATGTAAAACACGTATATTTTTCATTCAAAAAATTAAACGGGATAAGAATCGTTCATTTATCATGCCAAAAAAATTTTTATGCAAAAAAATAATGGACTATATACATCGTAATTTTTTCATGAAAAAAAATTTATGAAAAAATTAAATGGAGTCCACATCGTCCGTTTTTTATGCAAAAAATGGTTTTTTTGTCATGCAAAAAATTAAATGAGCTAAGCATAGTTCATTTTTCATGCCAAAAAATTTTTTATGCAAAAAAAAATAATGGGCTATACATCGTCTTTTTTCATGAAAAAAATGTTTATGAAAAAATTAAATGGAATCCACATCGTCCATTTTTATGGAAAAAATCGTCTTTTTTTCATACAAAAAATTAAATGAGCTAAGCATCGTTAATTTTTCATGCCAAAAAATTTTTATGCAAAAAAATAATGGACTATACATAGTCTTTTTTTCATGAAAAAAAAATTTATGAAAAAATTAAATGGAGTCCACATCGTCCGTTTTTTATGCAAAAAATGGTTTTTTTGTCATTCAAAAAATTAAATGAGCTAAGCATAGTTAATTTTTCATGCCAAAAAATTTTTTATGCAAAAAAAATAATGGGCTATACATCGTCTTTTTTTCATGAAAAAAAATGTATATGAAAAAATTAAATGGAGTCCACATCGTCAGTTTTTTATGTAAAACACGTATATTTTTCATTCAAAAAATTAAACGGGATAAGCATCGTTCATTTATCATGCCAAAAAAATTTTTATGCAAAAAAATAATGGACTATACATCGTCTTTTTTCATGAAAAAAATGTTTATGAAAAAATTCAATGGAGTCCACATCGTCAGTTTTTTATGTAAAAAAACGTATATTTTTCATTCAAAAAATTAAACGGGATAAGCAAGTTCGTTTTTCATGCCAAAAAATTTTTTATGCAAAAAAATAATGGACTATATACATCGTCTTTTTTTCATGAAAAAAAAATTTATGAAAAAATTAAATGGAGTCCACATCGTCCGTTTTTTATGCAAAAAATGGTTTTTTTGTCATGCAAAAAATTAAATGAGCTAAGCATAGTTCATTTTTCATGCCAAAAAATTTTTTATGCAAAAAAAATAATGGGCTATACATCGTCTTTTTTCATGAAAAAAAATTTATGAAAAAATTAAATGGAATCCACATCGTCCATTTTTATGGAAAATATCGTCTTTTTTTCATACAAAAAATTAATTTTTCATGCCAAAAAAATTTTTATGCAAAAAAATAATGGACTATACATCGTCTTTTTTTCATGAAAAAAAAATTTATGAAAAAATTAAATGGAGTCCACATCGTCCGTTTTTTATGCAAAAAATGGTTTTTTTTGTCATGCAAAAAATTAAATGAGCTAAGCATAGTTAATTTTTCATGGCAAAAAATTTTTTATGCAAAAAAAATAATGGGGTATAATCGTCTTTTTTTCATGAAAAAAAAATTTATGAAAAAATTAAATGGAGTCCACATCGTCAGTTTTTTATGTAAAACACGTATATTTTTCATTCAAAAAATTAAACGGGATAAGAATCGTTCATTTATCATGCCAAAAAAATTTTTATGCAAAAAAATAATGGACTATATACATCGTAATTTTTTCATGAAAAAAAATTTATGAAAAAATTAAATGGAGTCCACATCGTCCGTTTTTTATGCAAAAAATGGTTTTTTTTGTCATGCAAAAAATTAAATGAGCTAAGCATAGTTCATTTTTCATGCCAAAAAATTTTTTATGCAAAAAAAAATAATGGGCTATACATCGTCTTTTTTCATGAAAAAAATGTTTATGAAAAAATTAAATGGAATCCACATCGTCCATTTTTATGGAAAAAATCGTCTTTTTTTCATACAAAAAATTAAATGAGCTAAGCATCGTTAATTTTTCATGCCAAAAAATTTTTATGCAAAAAAATAATGGACTATACATAGTCTTTTTTTCATGAAAAAAAAATTTATGAAAAAATTAAATGGAGTCCACATCGTCCGTTTTTTATGCAAAAAATGGTTTTTTTGTCATTCAAAAAATTAAATGAGCTAAGCATAGTTAATTTTTCATGCCAAAAAATTTTTTATGCAAAAAAAATAATGGGCTATACATCGTCTTTTTTTCATGAAAAAAAATGTATATGAAAAAATTAAATGGAGTCCACATCGTCAGTTTTTTATGTAAAACACGTATATTTTTCATTCAAAAAATTAAACGGGATAAGCATCGTTCATTTATCATGCCAAAAAAATTTTTATGCAAAAAAAATAATGGGCTATACACCGTCTTTTTTCATGAAAAAAAATTTATGAAAAAATTAAATGGAGTCCACATCGTCCGTTTTTTATGCAAAAAATGGGTTTTTTGTCATGCAAAAAATTAAATGAGTTAAGCATCGCTAATTTTTCATGCCAAAAAAATTTTAATGCAAAAAAATAATGGACTATACATCGTCTTTTTTTCATGAAAAAAAAATTTATGAAAAAATTAAATGGAGTCCACATCGTCCGTTTTTTATGCAAAAAATGGTTTTTTTTGTCATGCAAAAAATTAAATGAGCTAAGCATAGTTCATTTTTCATGCCAAAAAATTGTTTATGCAAAAAAAATAATGGGCTATACATCGTCTTTTTTTCATGAAAAAAAAATTTATGAAAAAATTAAATGGAGTCCACATCGTCCGTTTTTTATGCAAAAAATGGTTTTTTGTCATGCAAAAAATTAAATGAGCTAAGCATAGTTCATTTTTCATTCCAAAAAATTTTTTATGGAAAAAAAATAATGGACTATACATCGTCTTTTTTCATGAAAAAAAAATTTATGAAAAAACGAAATGGAGTCCACATCGTCCGTTTTTTATGGAAAAAATGGTTTTTTTTGTCATGCAAAAAATTAAATGAGCTAAGCATAGTTCATTTTTCATGCCAAAAAATTTTTTATGCAAAAAAAATAATGGACTATACATCGTCTTTTTTTCATGAAAAAGAAATTTATGAAAAAATTAAATGGAGTCCACATCGTCCGTTTTTTATGCAAAAAATGGTTTTTTTGTCATGCAAAAAATTAAACGGGATAAGCATCGTTCATTTATCATGCCAAAAAAATTTTTATGCAAAAAAATAATGGACTATCGTCATTTTTTCATGAAAAAAATGTTTATGAAAAAATTCAATGGAGTCCACATCGTCAGTTTTTTATGTAAAAAAACGTATATTTTTCATTCAAAAAATTAAACGGGACAAGCATAGTTCATTTTTCATGCCAAAAAATATTTTATGCAAAAAAATAATGGACTATATACATCGTCTTTTTTTCATGAAAAAAAAATTTATGAAAAAATTAAATGGAATCCACATCGTCCATTTTTATGGAAAATATCGTCTTTTTTTCATACAAAAAATTAATTTTTCATGCCAAAAAAATTTTTATGCAAAAAAATAATGGACTATACATCGTCTTTTTTTCATGAAAAAAAAATTTATGAAAAAATTAAATGGAGTCCACATCGTCCGTTTTTTATGCAAAAAATGGTTTTTTTGTCATGCAAAAAATTAAATGAGGTAAGCATAGTTCATTTTTCATGCCAAAAAATTGTTTATGCATAAAAAATAATGGGCTATACATCGTCTTTTTTTCATGAAAAAAAAATTTATGAAAAAACGAAATGGAGTCCACATCGTCCGTTTTTTATGCAAAAAATGGTTTTTTTTGTCATGCAATATACATCGTCTTTTTTTCATGAAAAAAAAATTTATGAAAAAATTAAATGGAGTCCACATCGTCCGTTTTTTATGCAAAAAATGGTTTTTTTGTCATGCAAAAAATTAAACGGGATAAGCATCGTTCATTTATCATGCCAAAAAAATTTTTATGCAAAAAAATAATGGCCTATACATCGTCTTTTTTCATGAAAAAAATGTTTATGAAAAAATTCAATGGAGTCCACATCGTCAGTTTTTTATGTAAAAAAACGTATATTTTTCATTCAAAAAATTAAACAGGATAAGCATAGTTCGTTTTTCATGCCAAAAAATTTTTTATGCAAAAAGATAATGGACTATATACATCGTCTTTTTTCATGAAAAAAAATTTATGAAAAAATTAAATGGAATCCACATCGTCCATTTTTATGGAAAATATCGTCTTTTTTTCATACAAAAAATTAATTTTTCATGCCAAAAAAATTTTTATGCAAAAAAATAATGGACTATACATCGTCTTTTTTTCATGAAAAAAAAATTTATGAAAAAATTCAATGTAGTCTACATCGTCAGTTTTTTATGTAAAAAAACGTATATTTTTCATTCAAAAAATTAAACGGAATAAGCATAGTTCATTTTTCATGCCAAAAAATTTTTTATGCAAAAAAATAATGGACTATATACATCGTAATTTTTTCATGAAAAAAAATTTATGAAAAAATTAAATGGAGTCCACATCGTCCGTTTTTTATGCAAAAAATGGTTTTTTTGTCATGCAAAAAATTAAATGAGCTAAGCATAGTTCATTTTTCATGCCAAAAAATTTTTTATGCAAAAAAAATAAAGGGCTATACATCGTCTTTTTTCATGAAAAAAAATTTATGAAAAAATTAAATGGAATCCACATCGTCCATTTTTATGGAAAATATCGTCTTTTTTTCATACAAAAAATTAAATGAGCTAAGCATCGATCATTTTTCATGCCAAAAAAATTTTTATGCAAAAAAATAATGGACTATACATCGTCTTTTTTTCATGAAAAAAAATTTATGAAAATATTAAATGGAATCCACATCGTCCATTTTTATGGAAAAAATCGTCTTTTTTTCATACAAAAAATTAAATGAGCTAAGCAACGTTAATTTTTCATGCCAAAAAAATTTTTATGCAAAAAAATAATGGACTATACATCGTCTTTTTTTCATGAAAAAAAAATTTATGAAAAAATTAAATGGAGTCCACATCGTCCGTTTTTTATGCAAAAAATGTTTTTTTTGTCATTCAAAAAATTAAATGAGCTAAGCATAGTTAATTTTTCATGCCAAAAAATTTTTTATGCAAAAAAAATAATGGGCTATACATCGTCTTTTTTTCATGAAAAAAAATGTATATGAAAAAATTAAATGGAGTCCACATCGTCAGTTTTTTATGTAAAACACGTATATTTTTCATTCAAAAAATTAAACGGGATAAGCATCGTTCATTTATCATGCCAAAAAAATTTTTATGCAAAAAAAATAATGGGCTATACACCGTCTTTTTTCATGAAAAAAAATTTATGAAAAAATTAAATGGAGTCCACATCGTCCGTTTTTTATGCAAAAAATGTTTTTTTTGTCATGCAAAAAATTAAATGAGCTAAGCATCGTTAATTTTTCATGCCAAAAAAATTTTTATGCAAAAAAATAATGGACTATACATCGTCTTTTTTTCATGAAAAAAAAATTTATGAAAAAATTAAATGGAGTCCACATCGTCCGTTTTTTATGCAAAAAATGGTTTTTTTGTCATGCAAAAAATTAAATGAGCTAAGCATAGTTCATTTTTCATGCCAAAAAATTTTTTATGCAAAAAAAATAATGGGCTATACATCGTCTTTTTTCATGAAAAAAAATTTATGAAAAAATTAAATGGAATCCACATCGTCCATTTTTATGGAAAATATCGTCTTTTTTTCATACAAAAAATTAATTTTTCATGCCAAAAAAATTTTTATGCAAAAAAATAATGGACTATACATCGTCTTTTTTTCATGAAAAAAAAATTTATGAAAAAATTAAATGGAGTCCACATCGTCCGTTTTTTATGCAAAAAATGCCACATCGTCCGTTTTTTATGCAAAAAATGGTTTTTTTTGTCATGCAAAAAATTAAATGAGCTAAGCATAGTTAATTTTTCATGCCAAAAAATTTTTTATGCAAAAAAAATAATGGGCTATACATCGTCTTTTTTTCATGAAAAAAAAATTTATGAAAAAATTAAATGGAGTCCACATCGTCAGTTTTTTATGTAAAACACGTATATTTTTCATTCAAAAAATTAAACGGGATAAGCATCGTTCATTTATCATGCCAAAAAAATTTTTATGGAAAAAAATAATGGACTATACATCGTCTTTTTTTCATGAAAAAAATGTTTATGAAAAAATTCAATGTAGTCTACATCGTCAGTTTTTTATGTAAAAAAACGTATATTTTTCATTCAAAAAATTAAACGGAATAAGCATAGTTCATTTTTCATGGCAAAAAATTTTTTATGCAAAAAAATAATGGACTATATACATCGTAATTTTTTCATGAAAAAAAATTTATGAAAAAATTAAATGGAGTCCACATCGTCCGTTTTTTATGCAAAAAATGGTTTTTTTGTCATGCAAAAAATTAAATGAGCTAAGCATAGTTAATTTTTCATGCCAAAAAATTTTTATGCAAAAAAATAATGGACTATACATAGTCTTTTTTTCATGAAAAAAAAATTTATGAAAAAATTAAATGGAGTCCACATCGTCCGTTTTTTTATGCAAAAAATGGTTTTTTTGTCATTCAAAAAATTAAATGAGCTAAGCAAAGTTAATTTTTCATGCCAAAAAATTTTTTATGTAAAAAAAATAATGGGCTATACATCGTCTTTTTTTCATGAAAAAAAATGTATATGAAAAAATTAAATGGAGTCCACATCGTCAGTTTTTTATGTAAAACACGTATATTTTTTATTCAAAAAATTAAACGGGTAAGCATCGTTCATTTATCATGCCAAAAAAATTTTTATGCAAAAAAAATAATGGGCTATACACCGTCTTTTTTCATGAAAAAAAATTTATGAAAAAATTAAATGGAGTCCACATCGTCCGTTTTTTATGCAAAAAATGGTTTTTTTGTCATGCAAAAAATTAAATGAGCTAAGCATCGTTAATTTTTCATGCCAAAAAAATTTTTATGCAAAAAAATAATGGACTATACATAGTCTTTTTTTCATGAAAAAAAAAATTTATGAAAAAATTAAATGGAGTCCACATCGTCCGTTTTTTATGCAAAAAATGGTTTTTTTGTCATTCAAAAAATTAAATGAGCTAAGCTAGTTAATTTTTCATGCCAAAAAATTTTTTATGCAAAAAAAATAATGGGCTATACATCGTCTTTTTTTCATGAAAAAAAATGTATATGAAAAAATTAAATGGAGTCCACATCGTCAGTTTTTTATGTAAAACACGTATATTTTTCATTCAAAAAATTAAACGGGATAAGCATCGTTCATTTATCATGCCAAAAAAATTTTTATGCAAAAAAAATAATGGGCTATACACCGTCTTTTTTCATGAAAAAAAATTTATGAAAAAATTAAATGGAGTCCACATCGTCCGTTTTTTATGCAAAAAATGGTTTTTTTGTCATGCAAAAAATTAAATGAGCTAAGCATCGTTAATTTTTCATGCCAAAAAAATTTTTATGCAAAAAAATAATGGACTATACATCGTCTTTTTTTCATGAAAAAAAAAATTTATGAAAAAATTAAATGGAGTCCACATCGTCCGTTTTTTATGCAAAAAATGGTTTTTTTTGTCATTCAAAAAATTAAATGAGCTAAGCTAGTTAATTTTTCATGCCAAAAAATTTTTTATGCAAAAAAAATAATGGGCTATACATCGTCTTTTTTTCATGAAAAAAAATGTATATGAAAAAATTAAATGGAGTCCACATCGTCAGTTTTTTATGTAAAACACGTATATTTTTCATTCAAAAAATTAAACGGGATAAGCATCGTTCATTTATCATGCCAAAAAAATTTTTATGCAAAAAAAATAATGGGCTATACATCGTCTTTTTTTCATGAAAAAAAAATTTATGAAAAAATTAAATGGAGTCCACATCGTCCGTTTTTTATGCAAAAAATGGTTTTTTTGTCATGCAAAAAATTAAATGAGCTAAGCATAGTTCATTTTTCATGCCAAAAAATTGTTTATGCAAAAAAAATAATGGGCTATACATCGTCTTTTTTTCATGAAAAAAAAATTTATGAAAAAATTAAATGGAGTCCACATCGTCCGTTTTTTATGCAAAAAATGGTTTTTTGTCATGCAAAAAATTAAATGAGCTAAGCATAGTTCATTTTTCATTCCAAAAAATTTTTTATGGAAAAAAAATAATGGACTATACATCGTCTTTTTTCATGAAAAAAAAATTTATGAAAAAACGAAATGGAGTCCACATCGTCCGTTTTTTATGGAAAAAATGGTTTTTTTTGTCATGCAAAAAATTAAATGAGCTAAGCATAGTTCATTTTTCATGCCAAAAAATTTTTTATGCAAAAAAAATAATGGACTATACATCGTCTTTTTTTCATGAAAAAAAAATTTATGAAAAAATTAAATGGAGTCCACATCGTCCGTTTTTTATGCAAAAAATGGTTTTTTTGTCATGCAAAAAATTAAACGGGATAAGCATCGTTCATTTATCATGCCAAAAAAATTTTTATGCAAAAAAATAATGGACTATCGTCTTTTTTTCATGAAAAAAATGTTTATGAAAAAATTCAATGGAGTCCACATCGTCAGTTTTTTATGCAAAAAATGGTTTTTTTGTCATGCAAAAAATTAAATGAGCTAAGCATAGTTAATTTTTCATGCCTAAAAACTTTTTATGCAAAAAAATAATGGACTATACATCGTCTTTTTTTTTTTTTGATAAAAAAAAAAAATTTATTAAAAATTAAATGGAGTCCACATCGTCAGTTTTTTATGCAAAAAATGGTTTTTTTGTCATGCAAAAAATTAAATGAGCTAAGCATAGTTCATTTTTCATACCAAAAAATTTTTATGCAAAAAAAATAATGGACTATACATCGTCTTTTTTTCATGAAAAAAAAATTATGAAAAAATTAAATGGAGTCCACATCGTCAGTTTTTTATGTAAAAAAACGTATATTTTTCATTCAAAAAATTAAACGGGATAAGCATAGTTCATTTTTCATGCTAAAAAATTTTTTATGCAAAAAAAATAATGGGCTATACATCGTCTTTTTTCATGAAAAAAAATTTATGAAAAAATTAAATGGAATCCACATCGTCCATTTTTATGGAAAAAATCGTCTTTTTTTCATACAAAAAATTAAATGAGATAAGCATCGTTAATTTTTCATGCCAAAAAAATTTTTATGCAAAAAAATAATGGACTATACATCGTCTTTTTTTCATGAAAAAAAAATTTATGAAAAATTAAATGGAGTCCGCATCGTCCGTTTTTTATGCAAAAAATGGTTTTTTTGTCATGCAAAAAATTAAATGAGCTAAGCATAGTTCATTTTTCATGCCAAAAAATTTTTTATGGAAAAAAAATAATGGACTATACATCGTCTTTTTTTCATGAAAAAAAAATTTATGAAAAAATGAAATGGAGTCCACATCGTCCGTTTTTTATGGAAAAAATGGGTTTTTTGTCATGCAAAAAATTAAATGAGCTAAGCATAGTTAATTTTTCATGCCAAAAAATTTTTTATGCAAAAAAATAATGGACTATAGTCTTTTTTTTCATGAAAAAAATGTATATGAAAAAATTAAATGGAGTCCACATCGTCAGTTGTTTATGTAAAAAAACGTATATTTTTCATTCAAAAATTTTAACGGGATAAGCATCGTTCATTTATCATGCCAAAAAACTTTTTATGCAAAAAAATAATGGACTATACATCGTCTTTTTTTAATGAAAAAAAAATTTATAAAAAAATTAAATGGAGTCCACATCGTCCGTTTTTTATGCAAAAAATGGTTTTTTTGTCATGCAAAAAATTAAATGAGCTAAGCATAGTTAATTTTTCATGCCAAAAAATTTTTTATGCAAAAAAAATAATGTGCAATACATCGTCTTTTTTCATGAAAAAAAAATTTATGAAAAAATTAAATGGAGTCCACATCGTCAGTTTTTTATGTAAAACACGTATATTTTTCATTTTTTCATTCAAAAAATCGTTCATTTATCATGCCAAAAAAATTTTTATGCAAAAAAATAATGGACTATACATCGTCTTTTTTTTCATGAAAAAAATGTTTATGAAAAAATTCAATGGAGTCCACATCGTCAGTTTTTTATGTAAAAAAACGTATATTTTTCATTCAAAAAATTAAACGGGATAAGCATAGTTCATTTTTCATGCCAAAAAATTTTTTATGCAAAAAAATAATGGACTATATACATCGTCTTTTTTTCATGAAAAAAAAATTTATGAAATAATTAAATGGAGTCCACATCGTCCGTTTTTTATGCAAAAAATGGTTTTTTTGTCATGCAAAAAATTAAATGAGCTAAGCATCGTTCATTTTTCATGCCAAAAAAATTTTTATGCAAAAAAATAATGGACTATACATCGTCTTTTTTTCATGAAAAAAAATTTATGAAAAAATTAAATGGAATCCACATCGTCCATTTTTATGGAAAAAATCGTCTATTTTTCATTCAAAAAATTAAACGGGCTAAGCATCGTTCATTTTTCATGGCAAAAAATTTTTTATGGAAAAAAATAATGGATCGTCTTTTTTTCATGAAAAAAAAATTATGAAAAAAATTAAATGGAGTACACATCGTCAGTTTTTTAAGGAAAAAATCGTCTATTTTTCATTAAAAAAATTAAACGGCCTAAGCATCGTTAATTTTTCAAAAAACTTTTTATGCATAAAAATAATGGACTATATATACATCGTCTTTTTTTCATGAAAAAAAATTTATGAAAAATTAAATGGAGTCCACATCGTCAGTTTTTTATGCAAAAAATGGTTTTTTTTGTCATGCAAAAAATTAAATGAGCTAAGCATAGTTAATTTTTTATGCCAAAAAAATTTTTTATGCAAAAAAAATAATGGACTATACATCGTCTTTTTTTCATGAAAAAAAAATTATGAAAAAATTAAACGGAGTCCACATCGTCCGTTTTTTATGTAAAAAAACGTATATTTTTCATTCAAAAAATTAAACGGGTAAGCATCGTTAATTTTTCATGCCAAAAAAATTTTTATGCAAAAAAATAATGGACTATACATCGTCTTTTTTTCATGAAAAAAAAATTTATGAAAAATTAAATGGAGTCCACATCGTCCGTTTTTTATGCAAAAAATGGTTTTTTTTGTCATGCAAAAAATTAAATGAGCTAAGCATAGTTCATTTTTCATGGCAAAAAATTTTTTATGCAAAAAAAATAATGGGCTATATATACATCGTCTTTTTTCATGAAAAAAAATTTATGAAAAAATTAAATGGAATCCACATCGTCCATTTTTATGGAAAATATCGTCTTTTTTTCATACAAAAAATTAATTTTTCATGCCAAAAAAATTTTTATGCAAAAAAATAATGGATATACATCGTCTTTTTTTCATGAAAAAAAAATTTATGAAAAAATTAAATGGAGTCCACATCGTCCGTTTTTTATGCAAAAAATGGTTTTTTTGTCATGCAAAAAATTAAATGAGCTAAGCATAGTTAATTTTTCATGCCAAAAAATTTTTTATGCAAAAAAATAATGGACTATATACATCGTCTTTTTTTCATGAAAAAAAAATTTATGAAAAAATTAAATGGAGTCCACATCGTCCGTTTTTTATGGAAAAAATGGGTTTTTTGTCATGCAAAAAATTAAATGAGCTCAGTAAGCATCGTTCATTTTTCATGCTAAAAAATTTTTTATGCAAAGAAAATAATGGGCTATACACCGTTTTTTTTTCATGAAAAAAAATTTATGAAAAAATTAAATGGAATCCACATCGACCATTTTTATGGAAAAAATCGTCTTTTTTTCATACAAAAAATTAAATGAGCTAGGCATCGTTAATTTTTCATGCCAAAAAAATTTTTATGCAAAAAAATAATGGACTATACATCGTCTTTTTTTCATGAAAAAAATGTTTATGAAAAAATTCAATGGAGTCCACATCGTCAGTTTTTTATGCAAAAAATGGTTTTTTTTGTCATGCAAAAAATTAAATGAGCTAAGCATAGTTTACTTTTCATGCCAAAAAATTTTTTATGCAAAAAAAATAATGGGCTATACACCGTCTTTTTTTCATGAAAAAAATGTTTATGAAAAAATTCAATGGAGTCCATATCGTCAGTTTTTTATTTAAAAAAACGTATATTTTTCATTCAAAAAATTAAACGGAATAAGCATAGTTAATTTTTTATGCCAAAAAATTGTTTATGCAAAAAAATAATGAAAAAAAAAATTTATGAAAAAATTAAATGGAGTCCACATCGTCCGTTTTTTATGCAAAAAATGGTTTTTTTGTCATGCAAAAAATTAAATGAGCTAAGCATAGTTAATTTTTCATGCCAAAAAATTTTTTATGCAAAAAAAATAATGGGCAATATATCGTCTTTTTTTCATGAAAAAAAATTTTTGAAAAAATTAAATGGTTTTTTATGTAAAACACATATATTTTTCATTCAAAAAATTAAACGGGATAAGCATCGTTCATTTATCATGCCAAAAAAATTTTTATGCAAAAAAATAATGGACTATACATCGTCTTTTTTTCATGAAAAAAATGTTTATGAAAAAATTCAATGGAGTCCACATCGTCAGTTTTTTATGTAAAAAAACGTATATTTTTCATTAAAAAAATTAAACGGGATAAGCATAGTTCATTTTTCATGCCAAAAAATTTTTTATGCAAAAAAATAATGGACTATATACATCGTCTTTTTTTCATGAAAAAAAAATTTATGAAAAAATTAAATGGAGTCCACATCGTCCGTTTTTTATGCAAAAAATGGTTTTTTTGTCATGCAAAAAATTAAATGAGCTAAGCATAGTTCATTTTTCATGCCAAAAAATTTTTTATGCAAAAAAAATAATGGGCTATACATCGTCTTTTTTCATGAAAAAAAATTTATGAAAAAATTAAATGGAATCCACATCGTCCATTTTTATGGAAAATATCGTCTTTTTTTCATACAAAAAATTAATTTTTCATGCCAAAAAAATTTTTATGCAAAAAAATAATGGGCTATACATCGTCTTTTTTTCATGAAAAAAAACTTATCAAAAAATTAAATGGAATCCACATCGTCCATTTTTATGCAAAAAATCGTCTATTTTTTATGCAAAAAATTAAATTGGCTAAACATCGTTCATTTTTCATACCAAAAAATATTTTAGGCAAAAAAAATAATAGACAATAATCGTCTTTTTTTTCATGAAAAAAATGTATATGAAAAAATTAAATGGAGTCCACATCGTCAGTTTTTTAAGTAAAAAAACGTATATTTTTCATTCAAAAAATTAAACGGGATAAGCATAGTTCATTTTTCATGCCAAAAAATTTTTTATGCAAAAAAAATAATGGGCTATATATACACCGTCTTTTTTCATGAAAAAAAATTTATGAAAAAATTAAATGGAGTCCACATCGTCCCATTTTATGGGAAAAATCATCTATTTTTTATAGAAAAAATTAAATGAGATAAGCATCGTTAATTTTTCATGCCAAAAAATTTCTTATGCAAAAAAATAATAAACTATACTTCTTTTTTTCATGAAAAAAATGTTTATGAAAAAATTAATTGGAGTCCACATCGTCCATTTTAATGCAAAAAATCGTCTATTTTTTATACAAAAAATTAAATGAGCTAAGCATCATTAATTTTTCATACCACAAAATATTTAAGGAAAAAAAAAATAAACTGTACATCGTCTTTTTTTAATGAAAAAAAAATTTATAAAAAAATTAAATGGAGTCCACATCGTCCATTTCCTTTGCAAAAATTTAAATATTCTATACATCGTCTATTTTTGATGGAAAAAAATGTTTAACGAAAAAAATTTAATGGACTATACATCATCCTTTTCTTATGCAAAAAATTAAATAGTCTATACATCAGCCATTTTTCATGCAAAAAAAATTGTTATGAAAAAAATTTAATGGACTATGTACGCATCGTTTATTTTTCATTAAAAAAATTTTTTATGAACAAATTTAATGGACTATACATCCTCCATTTCTTATGCAAAAAATTAAATAGTCTATACATCGGCCATTTTTCATAAAAAAAAATTTAATAGACTATACATCGTATATTTTTCATGAGATAAAATTTATTTATAAAAAAAAATTTAATATACATCGTCTATTTTTCATGAAATAAAATTTTTTTTTTAAAAAATGTAATATACATCGTCTATTTTTCATCCAAAAAATTAAATGGACTATACGTCGTCTATTTTTCCTGCAAAAAATTTTTTTTTTAAATTTAATGGACTATACATCGTCCAATTTTCATGCAAAAAAATTTTTAATGAAAAATCCATTTCTTATACAAAAAATTAAATAGTCTATATATCGTCTAATTTTCATGTAAAAAAAATTTTAATGAAAAAAATTTAATGGACTATACATCGTATATTTTTCATGAAATAACATTTATTTATAAAAAAAAATTTAATATACATCGTCCATTTCTCTTGGAAAAAATTAAATAGTCTATACATCGGCTATTTTTCATGCAAAAAAATTGTTTATGAAAAAATTTAATGGACTATACATCGGCTGTTTTTCATCGGCCATTTAATGGACTATAAATCGTCTATTTTTCATTCAAATAATTTTTTATAAAAAATTTAATGGACTATACATCGTCCATTTCTTATGCTAAAAATTAAATAGTCTATACATTGTCTTATTTTCATGCAAAAAATCGTCCATTTTTCATGCAAAAAAAATTTTAATGAGAAAATTTTAATGGACCATACATCGTCTATTTTTCATGAAATAAAACTTTTTATGGAAAAAATTACATCGGCCATTTTTCATACAAAAAAGTTTAATGGACTATACATCGTCTATTTTTCATGAATTAAAATTTTTTTATTAAAAAAATTTAATATACATCGTCCATTTTTCATGGAAAAAATTTTTAATGAAAAAATTTAATGGAGTATACATCGGGTATTTTCCATGCAAAAAATTAAATGGACTATAAATCGGCCATTTTTCATGCAAAAAAAAAAAATTTTAGTGTATTTAAAATTTTGTATGAAAATGGAGGATGTATAGTACATGAAAAACATACATAAAAATATAGTCTATTTAAATTTAAATTTAATTTTTTGCATGAAAAGATAACAACTCATTAGATTAGGGGTGCATTTTATTAAAAATCTAATGATTATGTGGGATAGTGAGTACCAGCCTTTAGTGACGAATAAGGTTACCAGACTGTGGTTCTTGGCCGCGATTTGGATGTTGAGTTAAAATAATTGAACGACTTCTTTTAAAGCACGGTGTCACTAATGCCGCATGTTATTTTAACATAAAGTTATAGTAACTTTTGAAAAACGTACACTTTTTATGTAATCCTTTTTCGTCCTTAAATGGTGGTGCTGCCAAGAATACAGCTTCATCATAAAAAGAACGTGAGCACCTGAATCGACAGCCTCGCCTTAGTGTACGGTTACATTTGATAAAAGTAGCTGTTAAATGATGCCAATAGCAGTTATCTACGGCTAGCTAGGCCTTCTACAAGGCCAATGTACTCCAGATTTTTATTGCTGGGCTTTTAATATGACAAAATTTTAGTGTTTTCTATCGATGGTCAAAATAAAATAATATTATTTCTGTTATTTGTTTTTGTATTTACATACATATATATTTACATAAAAACTAAAAAAGGATTTTTATGTTTTTTTAGATTCTCCTCGGTATGGAATATTGAAATGCTGCCTGTGTGGTTGGCTGTTTGGTAGCAGATTGACACTATACTTCTGGCGGAAGATAAATAGAGGAGGATTTACATGATGCTAAAACAAAAAAAAAGAAAACAAAAATTGCAATTTTTTATTCTCTAATCTTGAGTAATGAAAACATAAATTATTTGCTGGAAACAAAAATATACCATAATTACCACAAAATGTAGACATTGATGCAAAGCAAATAGACACCAAAAACTAAAGGCATAAAAGGATATGAAAAAAAGATTTCCTTAGTTTTAAATAAAAGCACAAAATGCAGGAAAAAAAACGTTAGTAGCCAGCCCAGCACTCAGACTAGAAGTAGTTTTCCATTTACGAATTAAAATGCAAATAATTCATGTTTTATGTAAAATTAAAAAAATGTACAAAATATTGTTGCTAAAACTGAAAAGAAAAGAAATAAAATAAAAATATATATACATATTATCAAAAAAACTGAGTATGAATTTTCTTTTTGACAAACAGACAGACAGACTTTCAATTATATAAATAAAACTTTTCAATTTATTATTCGGTTGACATCCTTATTATCCTTGTCCTTATTATGTTGTTGTTTCAAAATTAAAAGGTTTTTTAACCCAGTAATGCTTACAATCTAAGCTATCAATAAAAGTTTTTTTTTTTAAATTCTACACATAATTGAGGGCCTAATTTTGTAAAACGCTACGCTTAGCGTTGACAAATTTTATATGTATTTTGTTTTTGTAATTTAAATTTTTTCTATGCAAAATTTGTCAACGCCTGGCGTTGTATTTTACAAAATTAGACCCTTAAGGAAATCGTGGATAAAGAAGAATTCTAAGGGAAAGCAAATGCTGAAAGAAAACAAACATTTTCACTGTTTTTCATGAATAATTACGTGAGTATTAGAATTGCTGAAGAAGGTGAACAGCTATACATCTATACAATGTTATTTAATAACTTTGTATTTTTTGCAAAGTTCTAAAAGAAATTTATCATACATATCGAGCCATAAGCACTAAAAATGTCTAAGCTACATATATTTTAAATTTCATTTTTTTACGAAAATTAATTATCTACAAACATAAATAATCCATATTCGATAAGCTTTTCTGGCGGTTTTGACACGATATTGTATTAAACCAATTAAGGAGATTTTTTTATTATTTTTCAAAATATATAAGCCAATTATTTATTTGTTCTTAATCTTTTTTCAATATAAAAAAATTTCTTTCGCAACACTGCACTGAAACTTAAAACAAAAGGCAAATATTTACCTCTTTAGGAAGTTATTTAAGTGTAGTTAAAATTTTTTTTGTACAAACTTTTATACGTAAACAAATATTTTTCTTTGTCTTCTATGCAAACATTACAAACCTCAAATGATGTTTATTGCATCAATAAGGATTTCCTAAGGATTCACACTTTATTTTGCATTAGATTTTTTTCTCTATCTCCAACTACTTAAATTCGAACGAGACAAAAATAAATGTAAATATTTTTGACTAGCAGGAAATCTCCAGAGATAAGGAAACTAAAACAAATAGATTTTGTTGTTATTTTTATTTTTTATTTAAAAAATTAAATAAATTTATAGGTAATTTTTTATAGTTCATCAAATATTTGTTTAAAATATTTATTTGTTGCTGTATGATGCTTTATTTGCAATAAACTAACGTGTACAAACAAGTTTCACTTATTGAACAATTGTCTCTATGGATCTTCCATCAAGTAAAGGCAATTAATATATTCATTTTATAGCATGAAAATAATAAATGTTGTATTATTTTTGAAATACACGTGATATTTAATATTACATTTACATTTAAATTTTTTATTTGAGCTTAAATCTTTAACTAAAAAAATTCATTTTCGAAGCAGTTTCATTTTAATTTGTAACATCTTAATAATACACAAAAATTATTGCCACTACATTTACATTTACACTATCGCTAAACCATTTGCATCAAGTAAATTTACTTTACATACACATATTCTATGGACTTAGGCTACTTTTAAAATCATCCGCCTATACGATTGTATACCATAGACATGCAGATAAGTCATTTGAAAAGTAAATTAATAACACTGACATTACAAGTGTGAATTCTTACAGTTTTATTTAACTTGACATAAAAATATCTCGAAAAATAACTTTTTTTTTTAATTCCACAATATGATATAAAGATGTAAACGAATTTGTTTAATAAATAGAAAAACCAAAATCAATTAGTCAATTTTTGTCATTTTTATATCCGGGGGATTACACAATATTTGTATGCCATTTTATATTTAAGGCTAGAAAATACTTTAGCAATAAAAAGATTAAAGATAATAACAAATAGAACTATTTGTAAAATATATTTATTTATGTATCTTCTTTTAAAAATTTAATAAATAAACACTTATTTACCTAAAACATAAATCAGAGCTGCGTTTTTTAATGCATCAATTAAAATATATCAAATTCAAAACTTGTTGAAGCATAAAAAACTAGTATGGGTATTTTTTTAAAAGACTAAAGTACTAAATTAAGTAAGAAGATTTAGGACGTCTTTGTTTTTGAATTCTCTAATATCATAATTCAATTGAAATCTTTATCAAAATCTATACCATTTACACCAAATTTTTGTGTGACACTTTTCAATATTTTTTATCCAAAACAAAAACCATTAACTGAAAATGTCCCTAAACTACAACCAAACAAGTGCAATGTAGCTAATTCACAAACCTTTTTGAGTACAAAAGCTCACTTTTTAGTACCTTACCATACCGCTATATATACGAGGAAATGAGATCACTGTTGGACATTTAAAAAAATAATACTTTTACAAGCAGTTGTACAAAGCAGTTGTACAAAGCAGTTATACCTGCTCCTATAAAGTTACCTTCTCCTATAAAGTTACCTTCTCGTATAAAGTTACAATTATTTGGGGGCCTTTCTACTTGTGACCAACGATATATAATTCTATAAAAGATGGCTTGAGTTTCCTTTTCATTATAATATGTATGGTATTAATATATTCCTAACCCACTATACAATTAATTTTCTTAACATCTAAGATCTCTAAGAAGATCTCTAAGAAAACAGAAAGATTTAAAGTTTTGAGAAAGGATTGGTACTCTCCAAAATTTTTATTCAGTAACACTAATGTATTTATATCGTTGAACTCTTCCTACAACACTAAACTATGATCCAAGGTCTGTCAGAAGACACCTGACCTGTGAGTGACTTCAATATGGCACATAGCTGAAATTTGGAATCCCATTATCTTATTCTGACAACGATTTCTTTCTCCAGATTCAAGATTCTCCAAAATTATAACTGATTTGAGGTACCAGGTAGTCTGAGAGTTGATTTTGTAGATGTGTAGAGGACTGCAAGAAATTGAAAATCATAACAGAACCAACATTAATTGGACAAACTTTTGTTTACTACTTCACAAATTAGTTTCATCTGCTGAAGACTAATTTTGAAGCCTTGCTTGTTAATAACACTGTGCTAGTTTAAAAATTTAGCGTGTGAGGGACCTGGTGGGTAAACCTAATTCGAGTACGCCGAATCCAATGGTGCTAGCCATTTTGTTTTTAAGTTAGGTTAGATTGAAAACTTGGTTAAAAACAGCTAAAAATCGCAATTTTTCCCAGTTTTCTACGACTCCTGCATTTTTATATCAATTAAAAGAACATATAATGGATGAACATGCATCCTAAAGAAAGTTTTGAAAAAAAAAATTAAAACATTGCCCCAATAAAAAAAAAAATATTTTTTTTGACGAAAAAAAAAATTTAAACAAAACTATAAATTTTTTTCCAAAAAGTTTTCTCAGGACTCAGGTTCATCAATACATGTCCTTTCAATCGATACCTATTGATATAAAGATAAATAAAAAATGGTAGAAAACTGGGAAAAATTGCGATTTTTAGGTGATTTTAACCAAGTTTTCAATCTTAATTATTTTTTAAACCAGAGTTAACCTCAAGAAAAGGTTAACACCATTGGATTCAGCGTACTTGAATTTTACCCACCGGCTCCCCGGCTTGTTACAAAAAAAAGTTTCGAATTCAAGCACAGTGTAGTTCAATATTTGCTAGACCGTCTTTAAACTACATATTTAAAATAAATTTTTATATATATCAAATAAAATTTGTATGTATGTACATGCATTTATATTTACAAACATCCATATATGTATATTAAAAATTATTTCGTTTGGTTGAATGTGCATATGTGCAGATTCTACATACACACACCTGTATATACATAATTAATCAAACGAATAAACTTTACAATCAATTCATGTGTTACCTGTTTGCAAAATATCCAGCTTATGAAAATTTAAATTGAATTTACAATAAATTCTCACCGAATTAAAACAAAAATTGAAAACAAGGATACCTGGTAACTTTTTAACATTCATACATAGCGCACACTAAATCATTTACAGTCACAATTCAAAGTTAGCAAAATGGTTTGGTTTCTTTTTCATAAACCAGTTCACTGAACAAATCTCTAACGCCCGCAAAAATGTCTTTTTGAACAATATAAAATACCGTTATGCCTGTTTATATGTTATATACTTGCGGCATTTGTATCAACAGTATCAACAGTTGTTTCCCACTCCTGATTATCTGGCATTTTTTTTTTAATTGTGACTGTTTATGATTTAGTGTGCGATATGTACATTTGCAGTTAAATAAATTAGTTTTTCCATTAAATTGCACAAAAGCAAAATTTATACAATATTCCACAAAATAAAACTAAAATCCGTGAAAACTACAATCAAAAAAATAACAACAACAGACAACAATTAGAACAATAAAGCAACAAAAATTTTACGTATCAACAACGAAAAAGTATTACAAATACTCACAGAAAACAAAACAGTTAAAAGTGTGAAAAATTCAAAAAAAAAAAAGAATCATCCAAAAATGAAATAAATGTTTGAATGAATGAATCAAATGAGCGAGGAACCATTAACAACCTGCTGCTGTTGCTGCTGCTAATGGCTGCTTTGAATGGTTCTTGTGCATTTTTAGTTATTTTTTGTTGTTGCATTGTTGTTATTGTTGTGTTTTAATGTGCTACAGTTTTTACAGCTGATGGCGCTGAAGTAGAGTAAAGTGAAAAAATAATATGAATATTTTAGTTAACTTATCCTTACCATCCAAATGTTGAGCTACATCGGTTAATGTGATTAAGGGGGCATTAATTTTCAACCGTTTAAAAATAATTACAGTTTATTGTTGAATGGTAGTGTATGCTTATAACCAGTTTTCTGTCTGCTGCAGACAGATCACCTGATCTTTAATAGAAACAAAAGCAGTATTATCTAAAGCTTAAACAAAATCGACAATTAGGTTTCTCCTATTGCCAACATCTATAAGAAAAGTGTGCTTGCTGAACAGTTGAATTTTCTATGAAAAAGGTATACTATGACAGGCACAGTGAAGTTTTCTATAAGAAAAGTGTACTTTGACGTGTAAGGTCAAGTTTTCTATAAAATTAGTGAGCTTAAGCAGGCACAGTCAGAAAAGTGTGCTGTTGCGGGCACAGTCAATTATTGTATAACTGTACCCGTTACACCACACTTTGTGATAGAAAAGTTTACTGTGCCGATCACAGCATACTTGTTTGTGCTGATTACAGTACAATGGGTGTAATTATTCATTCCGCTCCGGGATTGCGGAAAGCATTTTTATGCAGAAACAAAATTCGCAACTATTCATTTCGTTGCTGAGGTAAGTTGCGGTAATCATCTCTACAGAGACGGTATTACCATATTATTGATGCCGCTCTATAGATATTTCTCTCTATTTTGCTTACGTACATATCGAGCCTTATTTTCGATTTAATCGTAAGCGACAGAAATTAAATTTTTCAGGAGAAGGATTTTTTTTTAATATTCAAATATATTTTTGCACGTAAATTGTCGCTCAAGATAAAAGATACGGGCTATGTTGTAGGTTATCAATAATTTTGGCATTTTGATAATTTTAAACTAGGGGTAGGCCCATAAAATTTTAATTTCAATAAAAACGTCTCGTTTTGATAACATGTCGCTTACGATAAAATCGAAAAAGAGGGTCGATATTTTAAAAATTAAAAATTACTTTGTTTGTTTTATTTATATATATATAAGAATATAAACAAATTTATTTTATTAAAAATATCGAACCTTATTTTCGATTTTATCGTAAGCGACACCAATTAAAGTTTTCAGGAGCAGGGTAGGCCCATAAAATTATAATTTCAATAAAAAGGTATATTTTTGATAACATATCGCTTACGATAAAATCGAAAAAAAGGGTCGATGTATTCAAATTTCTGTATTGCAATTTACTCTCTATCATTAGCACTATCTGCAAGACATTTTTAGTTTTACACCGCAAACCCCGTCTTTCTATATTTTGTTGTGCTTACGTTTCAAAAAGACATTCACATGTACGTATGTAAGTATGTACACATGTATTTACATATGCATGTATGTTTATTTAAAAAAATAATAACAGCTGACACTTTACCACCTCAGAATTAATAGAAACTGGGATGTTAAATCAATTTTGTGTAAAGCATGCATATACCGCACGAATGAATAATTGCAATTTTCCTATCGATCGATATTTATTTCCGTTGAATTTTCCTTTCCGTGCAGAATCAAAAATAGCATCCAATATTTTTTTATAGAAAATTTGACTGTGCCCTTCACAGCACACTTTTCTTATAGAACAGTTGATTGATCACTTAACATCGCATTTCTTTTTAAGCTTTATTTATCACAATAATGTCACACGAAGTTATAAATAGACACACACACAGAAGGCATTACAGCTTCATTTAAGGCAACATAAGCATAAGAATTCCAATTTCAAAATTCATATTAAAAAAAAAACAATTGAGAATTCAATGAAAAATTTAAGAAAGTAAAAATCAAACAAGAAACACATTTTAAGTTTTCCAAGTTGATCCTCTCAAAAATAAATTTTATGTTTTCATTGTTCATACAAGAGGATCAGGTAATCATCACCCTATGACGAAATGCTGTTGACACTCTCATTTCAAAAAAAAAAAAAATTAAGCATTTTCCTTTATAATGTGATTTATATGAATGCGATTGTGTGTTATTTGTATAGTAGTTCTATGTAGCTGCAGTTGTTGCTGGTGTTTTGTGGTAGGTGCAGATGATTTCTTTTTTTGTTAATTGTAATGCCACCGTCATCATCATCAACGTTAGTTGTTAGTGTTAGTTGCTGCTGCTGTAGCTGTAGCTGTAGCTGTAGTTATTTTGTTTTGTTGTGATTTCTCGTTTTATTTATTTTTTGTTTGTTTAGTTTCAAAGTGCGGGCGCATATGCGGAAACACTTAATCATCTTAACCCGGTATTTTCACGGTAAACCACATGTCTGCCACATAAATATACAAACATTTATGTTCAAAGGCACCATAGATACTACTGCCTACATTCATTTGCACACCTAAACATATACGCTTTTATGGAAATAAATTTAAATTCTAATGCAAACGTGTAAAATTATGCACACACACACACACACAGAAACTGCTAAGCACACATGAATGCAAGCATTTAAACTTTGGAAGCGCTCCTGTGTGTTTTTGTGGGTGTGCAGAAACATATTATGGTTAGACAGATAAACATGGGGCCAACCAAACAACGGAAGTTACACCATCAACCCTCCATAACACATATTTGGGCAAACAGACACACACACACTCACAGAAAACAATGAGACTTGTATATAAAACTCTTAAATAGCTGCATCCGCAAGCAAAAGTACATATTCATATTTGACTCACTACAAGTACTTTTGGGTTACAAGCAACAGAAGGGGTTTAAATTAGTAGTGTTCTTGCTTTTGTAGTTGCTGGTTTTTTTAACGATATTGTCTAATTGTGTTACGAGGAGATTTTAAATGCAGAATAAGTCCAAAAATGTGCGAATAGTAAAAATAAGAGGGAACGAATGAAAATTTTAATAATAAACTTCATTTAAAGAAATCCTTAAATGGTTTCATTGATTGCACAAAATTCTTAAATGCGCACAAAAAGTAGTTCATTGCAGAATATTAATGGCGTTATAATGATCAAACTAGCAGCACAGTTGGTTAAAAAATTTTGTTTGTAAAGATTATGTTTGTTAAATATACAGGAAAAATTTCACATTCAAATTTACTTAAATAATGTTAATTTAATAGTTTCGGGCAATAATTTTGCTTTATACATATGTGTTTCATGTTTATTCACCATATTAACAATCAATATTTCAAATATTTTTTAAAGTCTGTGCATAAGATAAGACGTTTGTGACTGTTCAAAATGTGGGTGAAGTCTACTGATTTAATGATTTGGCTAAGCACCAATGAAATATATGGACAATGCTTAACCACCAGCAAATAAATTTCAATTAGGATGGACTTATGACAATATGTCGAATAATAAATTTTTTAAATATTTTTAAGTTGTTTTTTTTGTATTTTTAAATTTGCTTACAAAAAATTTTTATAAAATATTTTTCAAGTTCAATTTTTTTTTAATTTTTCCTTCGTAAAGAAAGGGAAATATTTGTTCATATTTTTTTTAAGATCCCTTAAGTTTTTAAATGGATTTTTTTTTTGTAATAAAGGACAACCAATAGAGTTATTTATTTCTTCTCGATGCGAAAACTTCTCATAAGTTACAGAAACGAGGCACTGTTTAGTTATACACCATATAATATTTGCAATTACACTTAAATTTAGATTAAATGTCTCAAGAAACAAAAAATAAAAACACATTTATTAACATTTTAAAATATGAATTTACTTTGCTTACTCAAAGAAAACAAAAGAAATTCTAATGCTTTTTATATTTAAGACCCAACTTAACCCTTGTGTATATTTTTTATTTCAATGATTTCAAAATGCAACTCAAACTGTAGTCGCAACTTTTTCCTAAACTTTTGATACTTAATGCTTTCATGTAAATCAACTAATTCAGCTGCTGTGATGCGTCTGCCACCTCTACTTTTACTGCCACTGCTGCTGCTGCTGCTGCTGACAACGAAACTATGAGCTACTTAAGCATGCATAAGTTTGTTCAGAGATTTGCATCTACAAGTGCTAAGAACTTTTATTTTTCTTAAAATTTTTCAGTGGCACCTGGCAGAGCAACGAACATGCGTCATTATCAGTGTGTGGAAAAATTCTTACAGTCAAGTTCACAAAATTGCAACCAAAAATAACTTTATTATGGATTCATAACAATTTTTAAAATTCTATAACTCTCGAAATACATAAATAAGAAAAAACCCTTTTGCAACATCCCTGTTGGTGTTTATTTTTTTTCTTACGTTTCATAAACCACCAACAACTGCAAACAGCAGCACTTGTTGTTTTTACGAACAAAATAAAAATTTACTAAGCAACAACAACAACAACAACAAAGAGTTCATATGTTAAAAAACGTTACATGGCAGCGTGTGTATGTTTGCATTTTAGTTTTAGGAAAATTTTAAACTTTTTTCTATGAAGTTTTCTCCTCAACTAGTAGCAAATGCATGAAGACATACGAGAGTTAATTTCGTAAAGTAAAAAATGAGGCCAATAAATATTTTCTTAATTTTTATTTAAAGTAACAAGTCTATTTAGCATTATCACTATAATATCACAGAACAATTTTATATTCGATTCTGCGAAAACAAGATTAGTTTAACATTTTCAGCAATGATTTTGCTTCATATGTGCTTCATGTTAATTCAACAAGATTTACAGTAGTGTGCAAGGAATTCTTTTTCCTTTTGAAATAGCTTTATTTCATGTTGATTTAACATTCCAGTAATCTTAACTTAAAATGAAGAATCATGTCGAATCAAAATTATTTCGAGTTGAAACAACGTGACTATAGTACTGAAATAACACAATAAACCATATGGAATCAAAGTGATTTCTTGTTGAGACATCAAAAATTTAATTTAGTCCAGTAATTTTATTTTATTAATTATTTAATTTTTGTATAAGCACAGGCACCACAAAAGTTTTTGTACGTATTTATTTATTTCACTTATTTTTTTAAATAATTTTTTGGCAATAGAGCAATAGTTCACTAACAATAGTGCACTTAGAATTTCACACTACCCTCGCATTTAAGCAAATATTACTCCGCAAGTAGTATTTCGCCATTCAGTTTTCTCACTTGTTTTCTACTTATTTGATGGCAGTAAATTTAATACGCGTCTCTGAGAAGTTAGTTTTATTACAACTGTTTTGTTCATAGTTTGATGTAAATGCTGTTTTGTTTATTTATTTTGAGTTTTAGTTTTTATTTTTATTTTTGTGGAGCAAAGCACAACAACATGAACTGCATGGAAGTAAAACTAAATTTTTTATTGTTGCTGCGAAAAAAAAAGTTAAAACCGCAGGGCACCACTTTTCTTTTCACACAGCCAACAAGTCAAATAAATAATTTCATAAACAATCAGGCACACATTTTGTCACTGATAGCAACAACGATGTCATCGGTAGGTTTTTAGTGAAATTGGTGCGCCTTCACTGTCATCATTTATATGTAATAGAAGACTTTTGGAAAAAAAAATAAATAAAAAATACAGGCTTATGATCTACACACATGCTTGCTAAAGGCAGAGTCGAGTTGTTTGTAATTAGGAGAGGGTGAATTTAAGTATTTTTTTTTGCGGCTTATAAGGGAAGGCAATTAAAATTTGCTTACTTGAGAGGCACGGACGTACTTATGAATTTAAATTTATGGGAGAAGAATTTGCACACCGAACAAAATGTTATAGGTAATATTTATTACATATTTGGGGAATTTAATTGGTAGTTTTAAGTGCCATAGTGTCACATTTTAACATTTCTTCATCCATACATTAAATATTAATACATGACGCAGATATTTTTCAAAATATTTTGCTACCAATAGGAATGATGTTATAGGAGCAACTTGAGGCAAGAACTAAATATTTCTGCAGCTTTAAGCTGCACCACATGGGAAAATCTTCAGACTGCACACCATATAAGATCATGGAAGACGCTCGCTCTATTGGTTGGTAAAAACTGATCATGAGTGTTTAAGCAGATTATTTTAGTGATTTATATTTAGAATGAGTTGCCGGACAGCTCTGACTCTGAAAAATCTCTTAAAATATTTAAATATAAAGAAGGAAACTATCTTTCAATATGGACACTAAAAAATAAGTAATTACTCCTCGCTTAAAATAAGAATAAAGAAAAATATTAAGAACAATCGAGAAAACTATAAACTATATAACTCGCACTGGTTGACTGATCTGTGTGGATCTTTTGTGGAATTTCTTTAACAACCACGTTGCTACTTCCTATGTGAAGGCATAGGTCGTGTACAGTTAGTCACAAAGACTTAAAAAAAAAACTGTTAATAACATCTTGGGCATATGGTCTAGCTACCCCGCCCATATTTGTGCAACAATACTTTGCAAATTTACTTTGTAAAGTATTTAAATAAATAAATAAATAATATTTGATAAAATATCTTTTAATAATAATGATTAATTTAAGAGTTTTCTTTTTATTTAACGAGTGTCAAAATTAATACGTATTTTTAAAATTTACTTATTGTTGTTACGCGCATTTTGATGTAGTTCGTTGTTGCTCAAGCAACTCATCAGTGGATTTCAACAATATTTCAAAAAGTTTACAAAACCCCAATGTAAATCTTAATAAGCTATTGAAAGTTTTTCTATAAGCATTTAAGTTTTGTAACCTTTTTGAGTTGTGATTCAAATCTATTGAGGTGTTGCTTAGATGATACAAAATGCATCTAGACCATAAGCAAATAAATTTTTTAAATTAATAATAATTAATTTTACAAAAAAATAATATTTTTAAAATTTTGTATATTTTTCTGATGTTTTAACAAAGCGCTGGCAGATGGGTTCTTCATGCCACTGTGCCTTGTCAAAAACTTTCCATTTTTTTATAATTCCAATTAATCTTGTCAAATCGATTTTTTAGTTGATTTTGCGTATTGAACTCAAAAATTCTAGTTAGAGAAAATTTATAAATTTTCAACTACTTTGGGTTTGACCTTACGTTAAACATACATACATTTCGCTCATTTACTCAAACAACATCATAACTCCAAAAATTTAAATTTTGAGTTAATGACGCAGAATTAATTTTCATATTGTTCTTCATCTTCTGTACAAATTTCGTACAAACATCTTGAGAGAAAAATTTAATTTTCTTTTTCCATTAAATTGTGGGTAAATTTAAAACTTTAAACTCGTTTTCTGGGAAACTTGGTTCTTTTTTGAGTTATGACGTTGTTTTTTTAAATAATAATTAACCAAAATACTTTAGTGTTTGCTTTAACCCTAATTGGTTACAACAACAACATGAATGGTAAACTTACGCACAATATGAAATTTAATACGACTATTGATTGTTTTTTTTTTCTGCAGTACAATGTTTTTTTTCGTAATACAACATGTTGCTCTTGTAACAGGAATAGTGTACAACAAGTAAGTAAGTGTATACCAACAACTACATACGTGTACTTAATTCTTCTTAAAGTGTAACCCGATTCTGAGTAGTTTTATGCTTTCGCACTTTACCTTCCATTACTTTTTGCAATGAATCTTATTCACACCTCAGCCGTATGGAACATTATGAATGTTTCATAATAATATGAGTGCGAGACTGTGTGTTAATGTTTATTGCATGTCTGTCTGTCTGGATGTGCTTGCATGGTGTAAATGTGTAATGAAATATAAACTCATAAGTGTCACCACAAGGGTTTCATTTTTTTTTTCTATTTTGTTTTCGTTTTTTTCCGCAATGTTGCATTATTATTTTAGCTCAGTTAACACCTCAACTTTGACTCAACTGCCGTGAAGGTGGAAAAAGTAAAGAAACGTTAGCAAATAAAGTATAAAAAAAGAAATTCGTACATTATATACTGCGTTTAATTAAATTAAGTGCAGAGACTATCGTGTAAAAAAAATTCCTTTTTTCCATAGTCAGGATCGTGTCTCCATTTTTATCATCTTCAAAAACGTTTTATCGTGTAATACATACTTATACCTATCGTTAAATGGAACACAAAATGCTTTAACTAAAATTAAATTAAAGAAGTAGGAAAAAAATAATATAATAAATTAAATCGCAATTTTTGTTTGCGCAGATTTGGTTTTTTTGCTAGCCGTTAATTTAATGAAATATTAATTGTTTGTTAGTATCGTTTTGAGTCAAAAAAAAATATTTCTGTTTTAATAAAACATATTTTTTATAGAATCTATTTTATAAGCTTTTCATAAATCAAATGTTTTTATGAATAATGAAATGAATTGATAAACAGAAAAAAAGCAATAACACAATCAACCATACACAACAAGCACAACACTATTTAAGAATCCACCGTAATAATATTTGACGAAAACACACAACAATAACTGTAGATAAATAACTAGTAACGAACAAATAAACTTAACACAAATACTAAAATTAAGCAAATCTCATTCAGTATTAAACATTATTTCCATAAGTATGCAAAGCTTGAAAGCAATCGGGGCGATTCAAACGAGACAAGAATTTGCCAGTGTGTTGTGAGAATGTTGCCAAGGTGATTTTAAAAGCGCCCAAAACCGCCAAAATGAATTTGATGCAGTATATTTGATAATAAATTTGTTTTTATATAACTCTTTTTCCCTTTTCCAATTAGAATGTTATTGTTTTCCCTATTACTTGCTATTGTTTGAAATTATTCCCCAAGAAAAATTTCTTGCGGAATTTTAAAGGCCTGTCCCACGATGTCACCAGAAAACATTCGATCGAATGCTTATATTGAAAACAACAACATATTTTCTAATGTTATTGCTGTTTGCAATACAATTTGCGGATCGAACGATTTCTGGTGACATCGTGGGACAGGCCGTTATTCATAATTGCCGTCAAAAAATAGTAATATAAAAATTAAGCAGAAAATCGCCAAAAGTAGAAATAACATTGACGATTATTTATTATTCTTTTACTTTTTTCTCCTCCAAATTCACAACGCATTAATTACTATACTTAATATAAGAAAAATCATCAAAATCAAATTGTTTTACTTTCTGGCAGATGATGCTTGGTAAAATTTATTTTTGAAACTATTAATTCGAGTTACAACAACTTTGAAGTTCAATAAAAAAAAAACAGCCAAACAAACTTGAAAGATCGCCACGTTTGACGAGATATGGGCATGTTTGACAAACCCCTATGGCGTACGTTTCCGGTTGATTGTTCTCTACATTGACTTCGGCTGACTGTTGCAAAGACCACCATCATCATGGTAGCTGCCATCAATATCCAGAAACACTATAACCGTAAGTGACTGCGAGATGTGATCATACATAAACGCTTAAGTTAAGGCCAATATCATTCATATTTAAACGTCATTTTTCCATAAAAAAATTTATGAAAATCGACATTTAAATATGAATTGCTATTTAAATAGAGTTGGTAAAATTGGCCATTAGAGTAATAATGGCTACTCCAGCTATTGAAATTCATTGTCATCATAGCTTTTGTTAAAAAAACCAATATTATATCATACATTATACAAATTGTAAATAAAGCGAAAAATATATTTTAAGCCCTAGAAAGGCTAGAAGAGTTGCGTTATTATTTAAGATAGATTTCTTGATCCGTAAGTAACCTCTGGATGCGGCTTAGCTATTCCAGTAGTCAATAGCACTTCAATTTCTTTATAATATTATTCGATAGAACCTTTCACACAAAAAAATTTATATTCCAGCTACCGCGAATATATATTAATATAATAATGTATATTTTAATAATCTTATTAACTGCATTTAATTAAATTTCTTGTGGGGTATAAAGTTTTAAGATATGTAAAACTTAAAAAAAAATTTAGAAAAAATAAAACAAACAAAAAAGCAAAGAAAGACTCTCGTATTTATTTGGCAAAATTATCATATTTTTATGCAAATAAAAGCAGAAAGTGTGAAAAATTATACCACGCGTACTTAATCAGTTTTTAAGTTAATGTAAATATACAACATAGTCCTTACTGCACAGAATAATAGCTTAAAGTTTTCAATATATATATTGAACGATTTTTCTGTCTTAACCCTTAAATGCATGAATATTTCAAATATACTGAAAAAAATATATAGTATAGAATTTTACTTCCTAATGCTTAAAAAAATTCAAAAAAAATATTATTATTATTTGTGATTTTCAAAAATATTAATATTTGTGAATTCTCAAATAGTTTATGAAAGTCTGTGCATAAGATAAGAGGTTTGTGACTGTTCAAAATGTGTGGTTGAAGTCTACTGACGATTTGTTAAAGCAACAATGAAATGCATATAGACATCGCTTAACCACCAGCAAATAAATTTCACTTATAATATTAAAATTAGGGTAAAAAATTAAAAAAATAGCGTAAAAATTAAAATTATTCTACAAGCCATTTGCAGGAAATTTATTATTTATTATTAATACCAAAAACAAAATTTTTCAAGTCAAGTTCTTGATTTATTACATTGATAATTGACGAGGAAATATCTTTTAGTGTCAAAAGTTTCGAAAGGACTTCTTATTTTTATTAAATTCACAATCAAGTTGCTTTTTCTACTTTAATTAATTTAATAAACCAAAAACTAAAATTAATTCACTTAGAAAAATTTTTGATCTTAAAAATTAAAAAAAAATTTAAATTACTGCATTTTAAATTAAGTTCCATGCATCTGACGCAGCATCGTTAGCATTAAAAATAAATAACTGAAACTTGGCCGCTTAGGCTTGGTTACAAACAGCAATTTTTTATGAGAAATTTGCTATGAGACGCTTGCAAAGAAGAGAGTAAATTTTATTTCTGAATAACACTTCCCCGTATGTGTGGCTTTGTCTCTTATGAAAAAAAAAATACTATAATATTATATGTAATTTAATGTTCCATAAATGCATACTGTAGCCAATTGTCTACATACCAATTTTACTTAATTATCTTTATGTTTCTGTATATGTGCATTCATAACAATAATACCTGTGAAAAAGAGGTAGTATGGATTTTAATTGCTTTTATTGATCTCTTTCAGCCATTAGTATGTTATTTGAAGTCAACTTTTATATTTTTGTGTTTTCTTAAAAAACTTCATTATCAAACTGAAAACAAAAATATTTCCTTTGATAAAGCCAAGCTCGAAATGCCGAAGTTTGTCTTAAAAACAGCGGCAGACTTAAATCCTTTCGTGGGACGCTAGACAAAACTTTATCTAAATAATTTTAAGATATTTAAATTAATATTTAATTTTAAATATGTAACTACAAACATTTGCCGAAAAACAAATTAGACGATTATAATCATGTTTATGTTTATCATACTTATAATTTCATTACGAACATTAATCCTGCGCTTAGTCAACTTAAGATACTTGTGCTGCTTTGATTTAATTAATTGCCTCTGGGGAAAACACTTTTGTATGCAGTGTTGTTGATGAGCTAAACAATCATCTATCACAAAAAAAAAAAACAAACAAAAAATATAGTTCAAAGCAAAAACTATTCTTCAGCAGCCACGTGTGAAATATCTTTTAAGCTTTTGGGCAAAAGCAAAACTAAAACTTAAAAAAGAAAAAACTTATAAAGAAGATAATAAGAGAATGACACTAAAAGCAATTCATAATACTTAGAATGTGTGTCTTCTAACAAATGCAAAGTACGAATGAGTGTTCTTTCGACATTAAATTGCAGATCCATTCTAATGTAGACAGACACAACACAAGTTACATTTTACAATAACACTACGAGCAAGAAGAAAAACAGCTAAAAGTGAAAAAAAATGTGAATACAATTAATTAGTTGCTATCCTTAAGCAACTGTCAGCACATCATAAACTAATTGAAAATGTATCTCTAACAACTCTATCTGTGTGCCACTAGTGTAAGCATATTTGCTTACAAGTGCATAAACAAGCTTTTGGGTGGGTGTAGGTGGATGGTGATCAGTGTTGCCAGCCAACCGAAGCGAATTTTTTTTTTTTTTTTTTGATAAAGGCAATAAAAACTTTCATATATATATATTACCATCAAGTATTTAAGCAAAGTCTATATGCACTTTGTTTCTGCTTAAGGAACTCATCAGTAGACTTATTTTTAGCTTTATTTGAATTTTTTTTTTTTTTTTGGTAAAGTCTACTTAGTCAAATGCATATTCCAGGATATTGCTTAAATGACAGCAAACAAAAATACTTTAGGTGAAAAGTTCGTATAACAGGCCAATCAATAAAAAAAAATCATTACCAAAGTTGCCACTTCTGTTTTATTTTTCCTTTGTGTTTTGGTCAAGTTGTTTCCTAAAATAATAAAAATAATTTCGTTTTCTAAAAGGTTTATTACAAAAAGTTTGTATAGAAAGCTGTTTTATAAATCAAAAATAGTTTTTATAAATAAGGCTTTTAATATAAAAGTTTTTATTTAGCTTCTTTGACAGCACTTGAAAAGCAAATATAGAAATAGCTTGTTGTCACACCAAAAATTTTATTTTAAAATATTAGCGAAAATCACTCTTCATTACACTTAAAAAATTTCATTAAAATAGGTTGATATTTAATCAAGTTTTTAGCCCTGAAAGAATTTTGACACACACAGCTGTCAAATTTGAAGCACTTGGAAGGCTGTTTGGTTTTGCAGCTAAGTAACTCAGAATATAATACACTAAAAATTTAAGACATTTCCTTTTTAATAATAGTTTCATTTAATTTAAATCGGTGATTTAGTTTATAAGTTGCGTTCCAGTAATAATTTTTTTTAATTTTAAGCCACTGTACAGGAAATGTGTCTACTTGCGTATACTTTATATAGAATTATGCTAAACTCTGTATAGAGTATACGCACTGTGTTACAAAGCTTGGAATATAAAACAATTTTAACACTTTTAGAGCCGGCTTTTCGAAAACATAAACGTTTTCTAATATATATATATTTTGAATCAATAAGGTTTAAGAACTGGGTTTTAGAAAACATTCTGAAGTTTTCGTGTATTCTGTCTTGATATAAAAATATTTTTTTAGTATAACACATAGAAAAACTGCAAGTTTTTTTAGTCACTCACAAAAAAATTATTCAAAATTATTCAATGTTACATCCAAAGTGTGCATTTATTATTTTTAGAAGTATATTTTATATAATTTACGTTATTTGACGGATATGTGCAACTTGTGTTATTGAAAAAATATAGAACTGAGCTTTCTCGCATTTTTAGTGTTTGTCAAAAAAGTGGAATCAGTTCATGGGTATGTTGCAATTTACTGCTGTCAAATTAAGGGCGTAAAAAGATTTAATTTCTATTTATTATATTTATACATTATATTAACACATCAGCTGATTTTGAAACCAAGTGATGCCAAGTTTTTTTTTCTTTTCAATACTAAGGATGTCTATTTTTTGTAATACAATGTTACAAGTTACTGGGGGCTAATGAAGGCATGAATGACTTTTGTCATGGAGTTAAAAAAATTAAATTTCTACTTTTGTAAGCCTTGTCAGTAGTATATTAACAATTCAGCTGATTTTGATACCAACTGATGCCAAGTTTTATTTTATTTTCAATAGTACGGATGCCTCTTTTTTATATTAAAAATGTTGCAAGTTACTGAGGGCAAATTAAAAGATGCATTGATTTTTAGAATGCGAAAGTTGATTAATTTTCTGGTTTTATAAATATCGTAATTTCTTTTTATTATATTTATATATTATATTAACACATCAGCTGATTTTGATATCAAGTGATTCCGAGTATAATTTTTTTTCAATACTACGAACATCCTTGTACAATATTTATTAAAATAAAGTCTTGTCCCATTCTTGTCATAACTTTATTTGTACAGAACTAAAAAAATCTTTACATCGAGCCATAAGCTTAAGCGACACATATTTTTTTAATCTCGTTTTTTACGATCGCAAATAATCGATTTCGGTCAAAAAATTAACTTCGACAATTATGTTGCTTAAGCTTTTTTTTTGGCAATTATGGCACGACATGTTAAATATTTTATTTGGAAAAATTAGTTTAAGACATGTGCGGTTATTCACAAAAATTACAGATTAAATTAATTTTAATACTACATCAATAATCACTAGATTTAACAACTCTAACGCTAATATTTTGATGCAAATTGATAAAATAGAACGAAATTGTTAAATCTCTAGATATTTAGTATTGAATGGAAATCAGTTTGCACTCCAAACGAACGCGCACTATCACACATGCAAATCAAAACACACGTGAATGCATTTTGTGAAAATTATGTAAATTGCAATAATGCCATTCACAAAATATTGGCATCAGGCAAACACCGAGAATAACAAACAATAAAAAAGATTCAAATGCAGGCAGGCAATAACAAGCGAAAGCAATGCGTTCAAATATTCACTTGAAATAAATAAACGCACACAATTACAAATAAACCCTCAAATTCCTTTAAACTTTGCAAACGTGTTGTTTACACAACAAACAATAATCATTCGAGATGATGTCTAGTGACATCATGGGCCAGTCAAGTCACAAACGTACTGTTAGTATGTGTGACCTACCCATTTATTTCACCCTTTGTTTGTTAGACTCCTTGCATCGTAATGGCACAATACTAATTGGCTTAGTGGGCTAAACAATCACTAGTCTGATTGCGGTAGGTGTGAGTGAGTGCGTCGAACAGTTGATTTAACGTAAAGGCAAGAGAGAAGAATATTAAAATAAAGAAAATCAATCTGTATAGCTCAGGTATTAGAGACTTTATAATTTCATTGATTGAAAAATAAATCTCGAAAGTGGAGAATCCTCGTTTGTGTGACCATTACTTTAGTTAATGCCATTATTAATTCTCTAACAATCTGAATTTGCGAGTGCATGTGTATGCAACTGCTGGTACGTGAACGTGCGCTAGTGTTGGAAGGCATCGTAGGCTGTTGGTGTTGCTGCTGGTGATGATCATTAGTTGAAATTATGCTGACTAAACGTATAAATTGGATAATATCCAATATTGTAATCGAAAATTTACGTAATAATAATTTTTTAAATACTCAAGTGAATTATGTTTAAAGCACATAAACTCTGTGCAATATATAACATTATATACACATATGATGCGTTCAAATATAATTATTTCATTCGTTTGAATAAAATTACTTTAGTCGCTTATCTGGTATTAAAAACAGTGAATAGAGCAAAAGTACATTTAGTAATTGGAATAAAATAAAATGTATATATATGCACACATTTAAATGAAAAAACGTTCATGTAAGCATATAAGCGATCTTTAAAAGTTTTGGGATTAAAACATACAAACGCTGTACGAGAATTAAAATATCCCTTCGTGTAAAGTGTTCTATTAGCACTAAATACGCACACATTTTATATGTTGATTCAACTCTTTAAAGGATTCATTAGATATAAAAAATCCCGGCCTTATTAGTCCAACTTTTAAAGAGTTGTTTTCTTCATTCTTTTACATAACATATTAAATAGTTGCATCTCGGGAGTATTAAAGAAAAATTAAGTCCTTAGATACACAAAAAAAAACAAAATTTAATTTCCCGCAACCAAAATCATTGAATCAGTAAATATTTTGCTTGAATACGGACCTAAAAATAATTTTGTAAATTCCGATAAAAATTTAGAAAAAATTTAAATTAAACTGAGTTCGGCTGAGAGAAATTGTTATTTAAGTGTTTTGGTTTTTATCTTGTTTGTGCGCTTGTCGTCTCGACAAGTAGCCAACAAACGCTGATTCATGTTTCTGCTCTATACAGTTTTTTTTTAACAATTTACTGAAACCGTAAAAATTTATCTAGTGAAACTTAATTTTAACAAACATTTGCTTAAAAATTTTTTGGGAATAGTTTTTTCAGTGTATTGATCCAAATTTTTATTGAAGTTCTTTTGAAATAAAAATTGTGAACAAGGAAAATATCACAGAGATAAAAAAATGCTCTAATATGATTAAGCACACACGAGGCATATTATTGGCTTACTTTTGTTCTTGATTTGCATATTTCATGTGTTGAATTTTCAAACAGCTGTTTTTCTCGTGGCTGTTCTCGCATATGCGCCGACTTAGTGAAAATTATTTGGAGAACAAAAACAAAACTTTATAAATGTTTGTTTTTGTTTACGAGTATCATAAAAATTTACCGTTTTCTGAGAGAGAGACAGAGACAGACATACGTTAATATTCTCACATTTGATTTTAGAAATTAATAGTAAACAAAAACAATGTTTGCATTTCTATTTTTGTTTAAATGGCTCCTATCACTTCTTCCACTCGTTTTTGAAATTATCGGCTGACATTAAATGATTGTATCTCGAGAATATTAAATAAAAATTGATATCCTCTGCTATAGATCCAAATTTGAATTAAAGAAATTAAATGACGTTATATGTGACCTGCTCCACGAAAAGGGACCTCTGCGCCGAAAAAATTTTTTTTACTTTTTGAGTGATTCTTATAGGAAAAAAACGCTCTTTCAAATGCCGCAAACCGCAAGTTTCTATGTCTTTTAGTTTTTTTTTACAAATCACCTGTAAAGATGAACATAATTAATGAAAAAATTTAAAAATGCTATATAAACAGATAATATATATAATATTTGAAATTTAAAAAAAGTTCAATATCAAAGGTACAAAATGAAATAATAATATGAAATTATTTTCATAGAGGCAACACTGCATAGTGAACATTGTACAAAGTACCAGAGAGTCGAAATACATCGCCAGATGCGCATAACCATGCGCAAAACACGGAAAAACGAAGCGCTTTTTTTAAACGCGTTTTTCTCAATAACTTCTTTTCGGCGCAGAGGTCCCTTTTCGTGGAGCAGGTCAAATATGTAGTTTTAGAAAACATTCACGATTATTTATTAAAAATTTGATTTTCTGAAACAAATTTATAACATAATTTTCTTCCAAAATCTTATAACTATTAATAAGTATTTGCATGAAAACACAGTTTTTACCCCCTTTTGCCAAAAGAAAAGTATCATTATAGTACGCCAGAAATTTAGTTTGTTTGTTCTTAACATCGCTTCCAATTTGCTGATTAGGAATTGTAGAGGAGAACTTTTTGTAATGACAAGCTTAGGTAAAAATAGTTAGAGGGCCAGCAAAAATTGCAATCAGAAAGTGGTGGAAATTTGCATAATTTTCAATGATTTTTTATTGATTCCTAATCAATGGAATAAGAATTTAGGTGCACAACATTGAACAATTTTTAATAAGCATTTACCATTTTGCTAAAACTATAAAGGAATTCTAATTTTTTTATGACTTAAGTAAATTTATACAATTATTTGCACACTAAAAATATCGATCCTTAGAAATCAATGAGAATATAGTTCCAGAAAAATTATTTCCAATTTTTTAAATAATAGCGGATGATCCAAAAACTTATGCCCTAATTCTGTTCGACGATTGTATCGTCTTGTCTATGAACGAAAAAAATGCAGCAGTTGTACAATTATTATTTATTGGCGATTCTAGAAGGTTCGTGAATTTTTTTATGATTTTGTTCTAAACATTATATCCAACACATATTTTTTTAAATATTTTTCAAACTATTGTATAATACTTTAATATTATTTTTATGTTTTAAATACATGGTAATAATATTTTTATTTTTCATTATCAAAGACAACAATCATTTTTGAAGAAAATAATTTAGAGTATTCAAAAACAAGAACACAGAAGCATTTTCAAATAAAAACGTTCTAAATCTTCTTTCTGAATTAGGGCATTAAACTTCTTCCGGATCGCAAATTCTACCTTTTGCAGGACTTCTTGGGAATGTCATTTTAACTGGGTTTCAATATATGCATTATCTTAATGATCAATTATCTTAATGAATTACACTATTCTCTTCAAGAATACAAAGTATGTTAAAAAGTATAACACACAAATATAAGATTTTCTTGCATAAATACCCGCAACCGCTTCTTAATATTAAATATAACGACACTACACCACACACACACATCAACCATACATATTTTGCATGTGTGTGCGAAAATGTATGTGTGTATTTGGATAAGTCGGCATTTTATTTAACCGCAGTTAAGCAATTTGGCCTTTAGGCTTTCCTTTTATATGCTGCGGATTTTGTTGGCTTAAACTGTGCTTAACCCCATTTCGGTGTGTTTTGTCATCTAAATTAAATCAACATTCACCATCAACTTTTGTGCACTATACAGACAGACATTCTTAAAAGCAGAAGCAGCAGCAGGAGCAGCAAAAACATCTACTTATGTACAATACAACCCAGTCATTATCGTTGTCGGTGTCGTCATTAACATCAACATCAACATCATCCAGTATCATGCCATCATACATTTCATCTTGAAACAAAACTTTGTTTGAAATCTTATCTGTCAGCAAACTTATTGCGTGTGTGTATAATTTTGCTGGCATATACGATATGCGTGTGTTTTTCATACAATTCTATGTACGTAAATATCGTTGCGTAAAATACAAAATGCCTTAACTAATAAAAAAAATTTAAATATTATTTTTGTTTATAAATTACAGGGACTTTTAGCAAGATACTAAAATACTATAAGCTCAATTTTTCCGGAATACAAAGTCCAAATAAATTAGTAGTACAGTAAAAACAGAGGTTCCAGGATAGTCAATAAGAACTTGGAAAGTTTATGATCCGGAAGTAATACAAATCTGGATATTTTCCAATGATTTTTACATAGGGTTGTCATTGCAAGAAGTTCTCTTTTTTTTAATACCTCTTCACCTAATCCAAAGTCATTTTCATGGTGTAGAGTAAATCTGATTTTTTATATTCTTTTTAATAAGTTCAAAGCAAGTAATTTTTCATTAATTTTACAGAGTTAAAAAAAACTCACCACAACGATGGAAAGGCCAAATACAGCCGGAAAATTGTTGAAGTATACAACTTCAAATTTCAAAAAGGAATCATCCAGATTCTACTTGAATGCCTGCGTGTAGTGGGCTGCCACGTAAACCATATAACTTCAAAACGCAGTCAACGTGCTTGTTGAAAACCTCATGGCATCGTTTTCATTTTCCAAAAAAAACTAGAAATAACTTCTTAGTTAATTAGCGGTGTACTTTCGGACACTCCCAGCATGTGGACAATAATGAAGTTTGTAAGCAGTTTCGCCGAGTATGGACCAAGTTGTTCAAAGACCTTACCACAGGAGTCTCTCCATTAAAGCACAAGAGGCAATTGCTGCCTGTATCGGCTGTCAGGCCACAGTTACTACAGAAAATTCGGCACAAGGATTTGCATATTTCCCTATAAGCTCAAAATCACGGATTAAGCTGTCCCCTCAGAATTGTATTAGAGGATTTCATAAATGATGGAAGACGGCGAAGCCAAGGTCAACCATATCTTTATGTCAGATGAGACCTATTGTCGAATGTGGAATAACTTTAATTCAGAAATTTTTCAAGAGAGAGAGAGTATTGCACACAACTCGAGTTACAGTGTAGCGAGTAGGCCATATTTTTTTGAAGAAAGCGGTTGCACTGTTACGGTCACTAGAGATTGTTGCCTAAAACCATTATAAATTTTTTTTTTTAAAACTATTTAAAATTATTTTAAGAAAACCAATATCTCGATGGCCTTTCCGGTCTCCAGATCAAACTACAGCATATTTTTTTGTGGACTTGCGGTAAGGCGGAAGTTTATAAATGTTTACCATTAAAATGTAAATGATTTAAAACAGTCGATTCAATCGATAATTGAAGGGATTCCAACATCAAATCTACAGGCAGTCATGAACAAGTTTCTGTTAAGATCACACATATGTCCCTTCATTTAAAACCAATCTCATTTAAAATTAATTATTGTTAAAAATATTAAAAATATTTAATAAAATAAAACTATTCATTATATAAAATAAAAATCAATTCGAGGATTCAAACGGTAGTTTTAAGCATCATAGTGTTATAAATAATTTTTATATTATTTGTTTTGCTTTTGTTTTTTTTTTCAAACAAAAATTTGAAATCATTAAGACACTTAAGACTACCGTTTGAGTTCTCAAAAAATAAATCATTTGAGTGTCTTTAGTTTGATGTGAAATAATTGAAATCTTAGCTAAGTCGCTTGGCATTTGAGATAACGATATGTTTCTGTCAATGCTGATATGTAACACTTTTTCAAGTCCCACAATCAAAAAGAGAGAATCATGTTTATTTCATCATCTAACGAATTGCTTTTACGAACAAAATAAAGCCAAAAGCGAGATAAAATGCATTAGTAGTCGAGTTTAAATCCCTGGAGTTAGCAAAATATATACAAACAAATATATAGTCGGTAATTTGTTTTGTTGTTTCTCTAAAGCGTTACAATTACGGCATGGCAACGAGTTATTTTTTTCTTTTTTGCAAGCGGCTTTCTGAAGCGGTAGTGTGCTATCAATGTATGTTAAACACAAATGAGGCAGTTTTCTAAATGTTGACAGGGGTTAACTGTCAGTTGCCTGTTGACAGGAGTAGTGTTTCGCTTTCAGTTAAGAGGTGGGTAATTTCGCAACTCAGGGACCTATCGAGTAATTAATTTTTTTTTATAAAGAACTGTTTATTAAAACTCTAAAAATTAAACATATTTTATTTTTTATGAGTTAGGCCGTAAATATATTACCCACACGATATTATAAATTAATACTGGTATAAAATTTGCCAATTAATCTGTGTTAGTTTTTTTTTTTTGAGGTAATAAAAATTTTGTTTCCAAAAAACTTTTAAATTTAATGTTATTTCTGATGTCTTTCCAATTTAAAGGACACAAATTTTCGTGACCCATGTTATGCCTAAATAAAAGCTACAGATGTTTGTGTTAATGTAATACTTCTACTTATCCTTGCATAACTCGAAACGTGTCGTTGTTCCTGTTTATGTGGGTGTGTTGGTGTGTGTAGTTAATTAAATTTCATAGAAATGTTTCATTAACTTATTTGTAGACATCAGCATTTAAAATAAACAATGAAACATGGAATTTCTGTCATCTCTTAAATATACACCAAATTACATTACTTCACTCATTTATTTAAGTGTCTACAACCATAAATATTAGAATAATGTATGTGCATGTGTGAGTGTGTGTGTGTGTTTGTGTATAATTTTATGTTTCATGTACTCTATTATACTCTAAGCAACTACATTCACATTTTGGGATACAATTTTGAAAATTCATGCAATTTATGAATAAAAATTTTAGGCATGTTTGCCAACTAATTGTAGTTGTTAAACCGCCCGCTTGCAACGTAAATATATTTTAAACTATATCAACTATTTTATTATGTTCAAATAACTTGAACAATTTTAAACAATGTTCGTTGACAATGAGTACTTTTTAAACACACGCACGCTGTACATATACGAGTACATACAAACAATTATATGTACAAAATATTTATTACGTGTGTGTGTAAGGGGATGTGTGATAGTTGTGCACATTTGAAGGCAGGGATGTAGTAAAAATGCTATTTATGATTTTTAGAACTTATAGTAACTACAACTTATTGAAACAAGTTTGAATTCTTCACAGAAAATATTTTTTTTTTTGAAAATGTATGGCCTTTTTCACTATATCGAAAGAAAACTTTCGACTGAAAATTTATACTGAAAACAGGAATAAAATACGAAAATTTGTTTTTGTTTTCAATATAAATTTGTAAATAGAAAGTTTTCTTTTGATATTGGAAAACAGACACTTAACATGTAGATTATTAAAAAAAGATGGGAGTGATTTCAAGTGTTAAGGGAAGTACAATTTTCTTAAGTTCCAAATCAACTTCAAAATAAGCGAACATTTTTTATTAATAACTCTGTAAATATAAAGTTTTCTTTTGATATTGGAAAACAGACACTTAACATGTAGATTATTAAAAAAAAGATAGGAGTGATTTCAAGTGTTAAGGGAAGTACAATTTTCTTAAGTTCCAAATCAACTTCAAAATAAGCGAAAATTTTTTATTAATAACTCTCTGAAACAGTGAAAACTACGCACCATCCTGACAGTATAGGTTCGATAGTGCTACCAAAGGGTTGCCGATTTTAGTGATTAAAAAAAAAAGATTTCGAAAATCAGTGCGCCCTCGAAAAATGGTATAATCAATTTTTGCCCAACAGTTAATTTAGACTTACTGCTTGCGCTTTAGTATATATGCCAATAATGTAGCTAAGAGTCCATTAAATAAATTTCATTAACACTTTATGCCAAAAAAAATAGTTCCTCTATGCTCTTTTTTTTTGCAAAAATAAAGGAAAAATTTTTTTTTTTTACTTTTTTCAGAATAACGTTCAGAAACTCCTTATTTTTTGCTAACAATGTTTGCCAAAGTTGTAGCTATTAGAAAGCTGGACAACTTTTGGGAACTTTTTTATACAACTTGAACGTGTCTACCTCATACAGGCAACTTTCACCTCGAAAACTTTAGTTTTTCACAATTTTTCAACGCTCAAAAAAAAAATTTTTTTTTCGAAAATCATTTAATCAAATGCACACTTCTCTGTTGAGTTTCAGTTACACTTTGTGCAAAAACATAAATTTTTCAAGCACTTTTTTTTTGACAAAATAGAGGAATGAATATTTTGTTTTTACGTTTTGCAGCATAACTTTTTTTAAATTCTCACTAACAATATTTGAGAAAGCAAAAACAAAACTATAAAATAAAAAATACTAAAATTTCATATACAAGAAATGCAACAATAACAATGAAAGTAGAAAAATGCAATGGTGAAAAACGAAAGTTTTTAAGGTTCAAAGTGGTCTTAATGAGGCACTTATGGTGCCTAGACACTTTTACATTAAAGTGATATGGTCACAAAAGTTGTTCAGCTTTACCGTAGCTACAACTTTGCCAAATATTATTCTGAAAAAAGTGAAAGAAAATTTTCCCTTAAGTTTTGCAAAAAAAAAAAAAATTGCACGTAGAATATATTTTTTTGCATAAGATCTGAACAAGATATTTTTTGGTAGACTCTTAAATACATTATTGCCATATATAGTATAGAGCCGTTGGCCAAAAACTAACTATATAATTTTTTAAAGGCACATTGAGTTTCGAAATTTTTGGAGGCCCCACCAAACTGAGTCTACGGTTTCACAACTCTTTGATAGTAGAATTGAAACAACACTGACAATTCCATTGCCCCATACACAATCTTGTGTAAATGGTCTTGCATCGTAGCTTGTACTAAATGGTATAGTATATTGATACTCACCACTTAACATTTCTTAGTTGTGAGAATCAATATACGAGTACTTTAAAATTTTGCACATGCTACGATGCTAGACTATTTGCACAAGACTGTGAATTGGGCTCATGTGTGTTTACACAGTTGCACAGTGATATTCATGTTTTTAAATTGTAATGATGATTGAAAATATAAATAAAAGTAATAATAAACCCAATACTTTGATTTTTACTCCTTCTCAACTGTTAAATTAGTTTCCTGCTCTGCCAAAAAAACAAATTCAAAGTATGAGTAAGTTATGAACTCGTAGTATGCGCGTAAATATAATTTACAATAATTGTTGTTGTAATTGTATATTGCTAGTTAAACAACTAATAACTTCCAACAACAACAACAATTCACTAGTATTATTATCAAACGACAAGAGTTTAAGTAGCTGATTGTGTGCTCGTTGGTGTGTGTGTGTGTGCGTGTGTGTGTGTGTGTATGTTTGGTACTAAAACAAATAACTGAAATACAGAAAAAGGCAAACAAAACAATAAGAGTACAACAACATTGGCACATAATATAACAATAAAACGATAGAAAACAATTGTAGAATTTAACAAATGTGTGTGTTGATGATAATTTACACATGTGCAGTGGGTGTTGCAGTGGCAGCAAAATGTTGCAGTTATTGTTATTATTATTTTTTGGCAACTTTATTCTCATAACGATAATATCTAATGATATTTTGTCATTCCAACGGAAATACCAACAAAAGCACACAATATGCACAGGAAATGTTTTAATAACCACAAGGTATACAAAAGCTAACACATGTGAGCAAATGCACTCATACACTTAAATGCAAACTTTATGCACGTGTCTGCTTATATGTGAGTATCTTTATGTGTTAAATATGGGAATATATGCATTTTGCTTGCCATAAAAATCAAGTAGAATCACATATGCTGATTTGAAGCGGGTATATCAAATGGTGTGTCTGTCAGTTAAAGCACCAGATATATCTGCGATTCTGAGCTGATCTGAAGACAATATATCATATACCAGCTCAGCTAACAGATATACTTTTTTTAACCAGGCAAAGCTTTTTAGCCCAATTAACTGGTGGCGGACTTGGGCAGCAATGATTACATTTTTTATTTGAGTGCACATCACACATTTTTTATAGTTTTAATTTACTTTATATGCTACTTTATATACCGCTTTAACAATACACTGAACTAAATTTCGTTTTGCTTAATTTTCTTTCAGATCTTTATGAAGATGGAAAATCCTACTAATTAATTTTTCTGTCCTAAATTTCTAACTGCTCGCAATATTCCAACAATGAATTTTTTTGAAGCTCTGAGAAAAATTACAGCCTTTATCCTAAAAATGTGCACTTTTTACATCGACAATGTATTTATTAAAAAAAAAAACAAAGCATTTTATAGAATGTTCAATATTAAGACAAAATCTGTACAAAATAAGCAGCAACACAAAAACAAATACTACTTCAAGTGTAAGTAGAATATACTTGTAGTGATACTACCAGCATAATTTTCATTTCCTTGCTATCAAAAGGATATGAAACGAAAAATGGCATTTGCAATTGTTAAATAATGAACCCAAATTGTCGTAAATGATGATTAAATTGGTAGAATAAACTACACTTTAACGAAAATAAAACAAATAAGGGGCATTAAGAGAATTAGCTAAAGATGCTAGAGAGTAAGAAATTACAAAGAAGGCTATACAAATAAAAAGTTGTGTGTACGATAAGCTATGTGTATTCGTAGAACTTTTTCAATTAAATTTATTATTATAGGCCAGCTTTTTGTATGAAAAAAAAAATATTAATGGAAAATTTTATTTAAAAAAATATATTAAAATAAGGAATTGAAAAAATAAATGAAAAAATTTAACAACTGAATTGAATTGCATTATTTATTGGAATATGGTATTATATTAGTAAATGTAATGGTAAGTCGATAAAGAGATAAAACAACATTCATGCTAAAAGATGGCAGATTTATAGAACTAATATTCACCCCAAAAAAATATATCTTTATTAATGGAAATGATGCTACTGCAAATTTATCCATCTTATTTGAAACCTAATGCTTTCTAGACCTGTGTCAAACTCACTCAGTTAGTTACTAATACAAATTGTTTGCACAAGCAAATATATGTATGACAGTTAAAAATTAAAGGGTGTCCTAAAGCGAGCAACGAAAAATTTTTACATGCTTATGTAATATACAGACAATTATATATACATATATACCCATTTGAAATTTTCAAAGTTAGTGAATTTCTGTGCAGACTACACCAATTAACACTGAAATCAAAATTAAAGGGTATTATATCAGTTAATGTAATTTTGACAACTTGCTGTATCTTGGAAACAGTAAAAGAAAAATCTTGGAATTTTCAAAAAACGCTAAAATTAAAAAATCCCAATATTAAAAAAATAACGAAGCGAAAAATTGGAAAATTACGAAAAAAGCGCTTAAATGAAAAATATCAACGATATTAAAATAAATCGCTAAAATGCAAAAAAAATCACTAAAAGTAAAAATATCGCCAAAAAACTAAAAAATAGAGCTTTTATCATCACATGTACGTTGACCTGCCTCAACACTATTCGTAATAATGCCAACAACGAGAGTTACATGTAAAAGTTTATGTTTCATTTCATGAGGAAAAGAGAAAATTCCAAGAGAGAATCTCATATGAATATCTCTTTAGGAATTTTACATTATGCCATTCAACTCTTAAGCATTGTAATATTCTTACTTCAGAAATTGTGGCATAGTTGCGCTTTTTTTTTATTGGAAAAAATATAATTTCTTATATTTGAGCATAAGCGGATGTTTGGTTTTGCAAAATGCCGGTTAATTTGGAGATTGATGCCGATTTCCGGTTATTTAAGTCTCTGCTTTTTATGCTCTCACTTTTTGTGCATTTTATGCTCAAATCTTCTTGCTTGTGTGTGTATATATATATATGTATGTATATATGTGTTTATGTGTGTGTGCGTGTGTTGGTATCTCTTGTTTGCTTTGAACAATGGCGCTTTTCCTAAGCAGACAGAGTTTTTTTTCTTGATATCCTTAACTACTGTTTCCTTGTGCCAGAGTGTTCTAGTGTTCTAGTACTTTGAGTATAAGTATGTATATGTAAATGTATGTGTGTAGTGTGCGTTAATTGTGATTCGGTGTGTGCATGTCCCACGAGGTATTTGCTTGTTCGGTGTGCGACATGAACGTGTTTTTTAGTGTTTCTGCCTGCCTTTGGCAAACTGCACTTGAGTCACTGTTTTTTCTAGTTCCTTCAGAGGGACTTATTCGTGTTTTACAATTGCTTTTTTTCATAACAAGGGTTAGATGTGCATGTATGTGTGTGTGTGTGTGTGTGCTCGTAATGTCTCTCCATGATATCGTCGACAACGTTGTTGTAAAAGAAAGCTTTCTTTTGCTTCATGTAGAATATGTACGTACATTTAATTTTTTTTCTTGCAATTTCATTTTCTTTATTATTATTATTTTTTCTTTATTGTTGTTGCAAGCAAGTGTTGCAAGTACTCAACATTGCTTCAAGTACCCCCTTTTTTATATATTTCTTCTGTTCTTCTTTTTCTAGTCAAGTGCATATTGTAATGCGTTCGTAGAGATATTTTTGTTTCTAATTCTTATTTTTTATGTTTTTTATACCCTACAGCATCACTATTAAGAAGTGCTTCTCAGTTGATATTTGTTACACCTGTGAAGGTACTGTTAAAATATTTATAGTTGAGACGAATATACATTTAAGATTTTTAATGGCAACAATTAAATATTTTGCCTAGTAATAAAAAATTTCCATTTTTTTCATTCAAATGTTCTTTAGCTTGCATGAATTTATAACAAAAAGAGACGTTGTAATGCAACGTGGAAGTAAAGTATAAGCTGCAGTTGATGATGAATGACTTTTAGCATTAGTTGGGCAATTAATGAAAAAAATCGTGACAAAATTATTGATTTAATATGGTGCGTTCTTATTTTTAACAACAACTTGCTTTTCTTTACAAACTAAATACCGTCTGCATTACCTTACAGCAGTTAGGTAATGACTGCGAAGCAAAAAAAAATATAAAAATAAAAATAAATTATTGCTGGCGTAGTGTTTTACAAACCTATGCTTCTCATAACAAAGGCAGGAACACATATAAATGAATAAAGAACACAATAAAAAATCATATGCCCACTACTAGTCGACTCTTGCCCAAGGAAATATTCGCTCACATTTTACTTTAAAAAATGTTGTTACATTTATTCGTTTCCTCTCCTCACGTTTTAATACTTTTGTCTTTGTATGCTACTGAATAGCTTTTCCCTTGCCACAGCCATGTTCTTAGCAAGTTTGTGTGCGTTTGCTTTGAGTAGAGGTTTTAATATGATTAATAGCATAGTTAAAAGTCAATTTTGTTAAATAATATCTAAGGCAAGAGCGAAATATAAGAAAGAGGAAAAGCAGAAAATACAATAAAAAATAAAGACTCTCATACTCTTTATAAATCTTAAGCTGTAACTAAAGAAAAACTTAAATTTTAAACAATTTGTACATACAAAATAATTTTAGCTATTAAATCTTTTATTAAAAAAAATTCCATATACAATTTGCTCTAAAAACATTTTGTAATAAAAATAAAAAAATATAATGTATACAGCAGAGTTAGCTTAAGTTGATTAAAACCAAAAAAAAAGTATATCTTATTTTAGTTTTGTAAGATGGCTTTCAACTTATTTAAATTAAGTAAGATTTAAGGTATCTTTATAAAACGAAGAGAATGTTTGAAATAAATTATATTTACGATGATATTGATAATGCTTAAAGTTTGATTATCTATGATGCACCTAAGATGTGTTGAAAGTTGAGCTAAGTTTAATATTTGTATTATCATCGAAAAAGAAAACTTATAACGAAATTTTAGTTACTCTAGAAACTACAAAAACAAACACAATTACATCTTTTTTGAAAATCACTGGTCACTGCTGCGCATAGAATTATTTATTTAGAATTTACGAGCGCATGCTTTATATTTTATTTTTTGCTCTTGTAACTTAAGATAGAGAGATTTCCGATATTTCGTATACTTTTTTTGTTATCATCTTAAGGCAGAATTAGTTTGTACGTGCTGTTCCATTCTGAATCAGCAGTTTTGTTTCTGTTTAATTGAAAATCTGTATGTGTGGTTTGTTTTTCCTTTTTCGTTCTCTTCTGTTGCGGACAAATTTGTAGCAAATAGAATTCAACGTTAAGTGCCAGACAAAAGTGTGTATGTATTAGTGTGTTGTGACATTTTGTATGCAACTATAATCAGTTCTATAGGTTGCCAGCTGATTCCTTGCACAGAAAAAGTATTCGCATAATATTTTATACAGAAAAGAACGGCATAGAACTGTATCGAAAAGTAAAAACTAATGAGGACTTTATGCATATAATTATACTAACAGGCGTATACGTAATATAGAAAGAAGAGTAAAATATAATTCTACATTATGTATGCGCTATGATGACAACTCAATATTTTTATAGCGGAAATCACTCTATGCTGCATTTTGCAATACAACTACAGCAAATCATATGAAACTGAAGCCTCCTGCAACAGAATTTGTAGCCAATCGAATGATGTAAGTCAACAACAACTAAGACGACTAGCGATATGAGAATTTTTATAAAGATTCAGTTATAGCAACAGATTTTTTTAAGATAAGTGCCACTCAGGCAATGAGGTGTTACCTTCTTTAGGAAAGGGATAGAGTGGATAGGTGCTGAAGAATGAGATGGAGAAAAGATTTGTTGTTTTACAACTCTGGTTTTTGCACTTTTTTCTCATTTTCAGGCAGTGTTGCAGAAACTCTGATGCCAATGAGGAGCATTAAATTTTCCAAGCTGACTGATTCTGCTAGACAATACTGACGAAATGGAGATCTAATGTTGCATTAAAATAAGTATCCGCTGAAGTCGGTATAGTTCAGTTACCAGTGATTATGCCGTCATACTACAACAACTGACAAAAGGGACGCTAATTCACATTATAAAAATGCGTGGTAGTGTTATTTAATGACTTTGTCGGTGACCGGGATCGAACTCAGAACCTTCGGTTTGTAGTCAACGTGCTAACTACTTCGGCCAACGCCACCCTTAATAATCGTTCGAACTGATGTCTTTTGACTATTTTCTTTCAGTGTATGAAAATGTATTATGTTATGCTTCCCTTGTGATACCTGTCCTAGAATATGCATCTAAAGTTTAGAATCCTGTATATATAACTCACAACAATTACACAATTTTTGTTATTATGCCTTTGTTGTCTGCAGTGGAACCCATTACATCTTCCGTCAACACTATCTGTCTTGCTATAATCAAACTTCCAACTATTAAAAGCCAAAGGACTATGTTGAATGTGTCGTTTATATTGAATTTATAAAATTGTATCATTTCGTCTGTCTCGACACTCAGAACTGACATCAATTAAATACTTCAGATCAAATGAGGCAAATACTAATTCATTTAGAAGGATGCGTAGCCAATGTAATAAATTTTATAAAATTATATATTTTTATTAAAATGGAAATATTATTAAACGTAAAATTATCGTCGTGTTAAACAATCAATTGTTTTGTATTTACTATAGCCATTTTCTTTTCTAGAAAAATATTTTTAATTCATTGCACTTTTAAATAAAAATTTACAATAGAAGGGTTTTGAAATAAAGAGTTTATTAGAAATTATTGTATAAACGCTTATGACCGTAACCTTTTTGCTCTAAACGAACGCTAAATTGCATTTTTTCTTTATAAAAAAATATAATGAATTTTACACTTTTTCTAGAAAAACAAGGGCATTAATATTATTAAATAGTTAAAATATCTGTAACAACACTCCTGAGCAATTGCAGCTGAAAATAACTCATGCCATCAATTAAATAACGGAAAAGTTCTTGGAACATTTTTCAGAAATGTTATTGATAGCAGCTAGTTGTTCGTGTAGGTCAGTTATCAGATATCATATCTAATATATATAAATTGTATGGAATTTCCCCAAAAACACTATAATTTTTTTTATTTAATTCATTAATTTTTTATTGTTTCTTTTTTTAAATTAAAATTCGGACGATCTTATAAAAACACCTAATATAAGAAGAAAAAAGTTCGATACCATCGCAATATGTTTAACGGCAAGTTTTCTTTTATTTCTAAAGCTTCTTTTTGTATCTTGATATGAGAAACAAGTTTCTTTATATACAGACATACCAAAAAAACAAAACAAAATTAATTTCAACATTAAAAATAAAATGAACTTCATATTGGTAATATGATCCCTGCACAACACACTTAACAAAAATGAATAAAAGCATGCATGTGGACATGCAGAATATGCAAAAATATTTACATACATATGTGTGTACATATGTGTGTACATATGTATGTACAAACATACACACAACTGCATGCATGTAAATATTAAAACCTAATATAGTAGTAAATCAAGGCCTAACCTATCCTAACTCAAAAATTGTCACAACCAACAGCAAAAACCAAAACAGAACAAACACAAGCTGAAACAACAAGAATAACAACAATGAAAGGAATAACAACAAAACCAATTGCTTTCAAACATGACTAAAGAGCATACAAAGAGTTTTTTTTAAATAATGCAAAAACAGCAACAACAACAACAAAAAATTGATACAAAAATAAAAATATACCAAACTTCAAATATACTTACACACACACACGAGTATGTACATATGTGTACATGTACTTTTTCAAAATAACTGTTACCCGTAATCACAAATTGAGTAAGGACCACAGGGCGTCAGTTGAGTGCCAACACAAGCACACACACACACACACAAAACACAATGTAGTTATACTACTGAATACGAACACGAGGGCCAACGAACATAATGAAACATAAAACAACCACAACCAAAAAAACAGGCAAAACGAATTGTAAGCTGAGTAAAACGCACACATAAACACACACACACGCACAATTTTAGCTATTAAGAGCATATGCACCGACGACAGGCGACTGAGTTTAGCAAGTCGTTTGCACTACAACAACAGCAAGATTACAATAACAACAACAATTAAATTACAATAACAAAAAAAAAAGATAACAACAATAACAATAAGAAATTCCGTTGCTGCGTAATAAAATACTTCCAGCAATTAAATGGGGTCCAAAGTCTAACAAACGGCGCTTGCTGGTTTCGGGGAATTCCTTAGCAATCGTATCTGCTGCTCGTAGTCGTCTGCTTACTTTGCATTTCTCATCGTTTGACCAGCGACGATGGGTGATGCAGCTGACTGAGCTTTAAGCGATGAAGGGAGGCAGGTAGCCAGCCAACATTTCATAAACGAACATTGAAACACGATGATACTTCGTGCCTCTGAGTTTGGCACAGACCCAGACGCTAGACAAACACGAAAAGCAACCCATTACAATTCGATAGGCACATGCATATACAGCGTATGTAATCACTCATTGGGGTAGGGTTAAGGAGGGAGAGAGCTGGGGTTGATGGATGACAACTGAGACCACACACAAGCAGCACTCACGGAATCGTATTTACCGTTCGATTATGAGTGAAACGCATGACATTTCAGCACTTAATGTGAGAGTGCAGCCAAATATTTATATACATGTGATAAAATGCAGTTCAATTTCAACAAAGAGAAACTAAAAAGAGCGAATTTTATCAAGAGACATAATTATTAAGAGTAGAAATAAAATTTTTGCAATTTTTATTTTTGTCGTTTTTTGTTTCATTAATTAGTACGCGCGCGTGTAACAGAGATATTTTGTATGCAGCTCTATTTTTTTTTTTTTTTTTTGCATGTCTGCATATTTAAACTCGCATATATGGGTGTGTGAATGTGAGCGATAAGTTTGTAGACAAAAAAATTTGCAAACATTTGCTGTGGGACAAGGGAATGAGGTTGTCTGCTGCATGGCCTCAGCCTGAAATCAGCAACTGTGAGTGTGCACATTCATGTTTGCATGGGTGTATGAATATGTACGACTGGGCACTGCTAAGGATTTATTTATATGTACGCTGTTTCTCTGTTTCGTATGTTTGTTTGGCATGACTGGCAAGAGTTTATTGTTCCAGTGACTGTAACGAGTTTTGTTGATACTGAACATATGAAACGGTATTCTATATTTTTTATTTATTCTTTTTGTTGTTATCATTGTTGTTGCTTTAAGTTCTTCTTTTATTTAGGATCTGTATGGTGCCAAGGCGCCGGCGCATATAAAGTTTTACTCTGTTGTATGGCAGACTCTCTGTGAAAAAGCAAGTGTACTTTTTTTTAAATATGTATTTTGAAAATGTTTGTTTCCTTCGAACTATACTTTTGAAAGCCTATATTTGATTTTGGCTTTATTTATACACAGAAATAAAACTGCTATTGTCTATGCACTGTTCCATATCTGTGTCCGCCCTATCAACCATCTTTGCCTTTATCCGTCTGCTGTTTTCTGCTGCTGCTGCTTCAACCAGCATCGGTATTTCTTTCATTGACTTTGAGTACAATGTCTGTTAGACAAATAAAGGTTACCAGCAGTGAAATAAAACTATTATTAAAAAGTATGTTTGCAAATTCTAGAGCCTAGAAATATCACCAAATTTGGCTCATTTGTTCTGAACTATATGTCCAAGAAAATAAACAAGCACTTGACTACACAGTAAAAAGTTGTGTTTTATTTTTATACTCAGCGGTTTAATTATAGACTATTTTGAAGTTAAAATTCCAAATTAATGCCAAAATAGTTTATATGTAAAACTCAAATTCATTTGTACTATTCATACTTTTTTGGAATAAATTTAATTTTTTTGGGGTTTTTTAATCAAAAAATGTTTAATGTGTAGAAGAAAAGAACCTTGGATTTCGAATGCAGAGTTGCTACAGTGAAAAACTCAGACCCACCTCGGATGGGAAAGTCTCTTAGTAGTTTTCTCAACTTGGTTCAGCTTATATATATTTATAGAGGTTTTGCATGGAAAAGATGTATGCAAACACCCCGAAAATGGTTCATTAAGCTATCTTTCCCTTATTGCTATTATCAGACTGATATAATCAATATAGATTAAGTCAGGTTAGGTTTGAAAGGGTTATACTTAAGCGTTTCTTACCAAAGACACTTAAAGTTCATCGCAAATAGCTTTCAACAGCAGAGCGAGTTCCCCTACCCCAAAACGAAAATAGAATTAGAGATGGTAAAATTAAGCTTTCATTACAAAAAAGCTTTCAGCAAATTTTAATACGATGAATCAAAGCAATTCACACACGTTCCATTTGCACTGAAAAATATTTTCATACTCGTGTATACATTTTATGAAATTATTTCGCTGTTCCAATGAAGCTATTTTATTGCATCACTGATACTGTTTAACAAATTTGACGAAGTTTTCATTAATATAATTTTGACGAAACTAGTTTCATTAATCCAACGAAGTGTGACGTTAATTGAATTTAAATGATTTTTTTCTGTATGAATGTCGAAATTGAATTGAAAGCTGAAATTTACATCAACTGATACCAAGTACAGTAGACTAAGCACAAGAACGCTGATGATGAAGGTATGGCGGGCTTCGAACACAGCATGCATATGTATATATTTTAGAATTTATTTAATTTTTAAATAACTTCCAAACTTTTGTGCTCCATATAGGGATGTGCCAGTAGATTTCATAGTATTTATTAGGTTACGGTGTTTATGAACTTTACACAATTATCCCAGATCTAATAGGAATACTTTAAACTGCATCATGATGATCTCCCTTAATTATCTCAACTTATTTTTTGGTAAAACGAAGTATTTTAAATTTTTATTGTAAAACTTTATTTTAGCTGGTCATCCACTTTGGCTGCAAAGAAAGTCACTCATTCACCTCGAAGGCTTTTCACAACGTAAATGTGTGCAGTATATGCAACCAAATGTTTGCAAGTACTTGTGAGTGTATTGCAACAAAAAAAATTTTAAAAATTTTCAACTGTTTGACAAACATGAAAAAAAGAAGAAACCTGGCACTTGGAACAGAGCTGCAGCTGCATTATACGAGTATCTACTTTACAAACTTTGACGGCAGCGCCAGCTGCTGCACAAACGACGGCTGACTCTACTATAAACGGTGTCGATAGTGGTAAAAGAAAAAAAATTGTATATATAAAATAAATAAATTTTAAAATACAACAAACAACTGAAAACAGAAATTTGCAATACACACATTTCTCGTTGAGTAAGTTCAAGTTGTAGTTTGGCATGCAAGCGTTTCAGTTAAAACGGAACTTTCACAAGGAACGGTTCAAATAACTCGTCTGGCTGGCTGGATAGATGCCTGGCAAATTTATATACATACATGTATATACAAACTAAGAGAAAAGTAAAACAAGCAAAAATAAACTTCAAAACCATTTGAAAACTCAGCCAATACAATATGAAATACTATACCATAAAACAGTTGCGAGCCATGTTAAGCAAATTCAGTATAAAAATACAAATGAGCAAAATGCAATGAAATCAATTGAAATAAAATATATAAAACAGTAAGAAATATAAAATAAAAAAGGAAATTAGACAAAAACTGCTGCTGAATTGGTATAATATTTTTTTTTTTATTTCAACAAGACAAGAATATAAATAATTAAAACAGCAACTGCAAGAAATGCCATGAAAAAAACAAACAAATAATTTGAAAAAGTGGCCATAAAGACGTAAAGTGTTTCCGTTCTCTTATTTCTTAAAAATAAAAATATACAATAATTAAAAAAAGGGAATAAATGTGAAATTAAAAAGACTTTTGCAATTAAATTAAAAGTGTAAAAGTATTATTAAATAGCGTTGCGTTGATTGGACAAATAATCAAATAATAAGTACTAGTGCAACTAACACAACAATACAATACGTATGATAACAGCCACAAAAACAAATATCATATCAACCATGATAATTAATGTCATTGTGTTAAGAAATTGTCTGGCTGCTAAGCTTGGTGATGGTGCAGGAGAGTATTAGAGAGGCAGATAATAATGTGAAATATTTGAAAGTCTAAAGCATACAATCGTCATTTAACGCTGACAAATGCTGCCTTAGTAAGTACAGAAAGGGATTCATGATTTTGCTTAAGAACATTTAAACTATTTTATTGAAAACTTTAATATTTTTTTTATGAAATTGAAATCATTTTAAATAAAACTTATCATAATTTTGATTTAAGTTTTTGGAAAGAAACATTTTTACATTAATAAGGAAAAAAGTGCTCAAGTCACAATTTACAGTTTTGCAGGAAAGGACTTTCAAACTTCCAAGTCGCTTTTCACACATTTGTTACATTTATTTATAAATTCCGAAATTTGGTGTCCACTGTATTTTTTTTTTAGGAAAGCATCATTCTCCACACTGTACATAATGTATTTAATTGGAAATATTTTTAGATATAAGCTAAATTAAGCTCTTATTTCATATGAGATTATACGTTTAAAAATGGCAAGCAGCAAAACGTTGCACTCTGACTTCTTGAAAAATCGCATAAAATAATGGAGATTTGACCCAGAGCTACTTTTGAATATAAAGACTACAGTGGTGTCATTGACTCAAAATTAGCTTATCACGACTTAAGCACTACACATATAATGGTTATACATGTAAAATTTTTTATGAATAAAAAGATGTCGCTATAACACTAAATGTCTTGCTTTAAAAAATGTGTTAAGCTTGCTAGTATTAGCGAAACTATTTAAAAATATTTTTTGTTTAAACGCTCAGATTTCTATTATAATAGAAAAAGTGTTCATACAGAATAGACAATTCGCTTAGCGACAAGCTAACATGTACATAACTAGCGGTCTCCACTAGCCATGAACTTGGTATGGGCATCATGACGGACATCGCAAATGGCTAATGGAGACCGCTTATGTCCATGTTTCGTCCATGCTCTGACATGGATGCCCGAACATATGTCTGAGCAACGATGTTCGCCATGAGATTCGCCGTCCTCAAACATTTACAATAGAAAGAAAAGAGACAGAACAAAATTGGTAAATATTCTATCTCTATTGCGCTACCGCAAAATACTTTGATATGCCTGAACATGGACATCGCCCGTGTTCACCACAACAAAAAATGAATGAAAAAATTAATGATGAACTTTTTACAGTTGCTCTGCCGGCATTATGTTCATGTCATGTCCAAGTTGATGGCTCGTTGAGACACTTCGCTTAAGAAACTTAACTTTTTCTTTAAAAAATCGAGGTCCAAAAAATGTATCGGTTCAGCTTTTTTGGGGGGTTATGGGTCGATATAAAAACATATTTTTTACTTGATTAATTTTTTTAGAAGAACAAAAAATTTATTTTGATATAATAAGAGAAAAATATTAATACTTATATTTTTATCTTCAATTATTAAGAAATTAGCCAAATACACTAAATTTTTTCGTTTTAGAGAGTTTCAAGTTAAAATAAATCTTTCAGATAGTCTATGAGACGTCTCTTTCTGTTTCGAACGGCATTCAAATGTCATGTGTTATAAAAAGTGAATTTAGCTGGTTTACACTCTCAGCCGAAGAAATACACTAATAAATAATTAAAATGTATATTTCTTACAATAACGAACACGTTATTGAAGTTATTTTTAATAACTTTAAAGAACTGTCACAACGCTTTTTATGTATTGCCCTATTTGCATAAAATATTTTCAAAAATTCCACTTCTGGATTGAAAACAAAGTACGACACTAAAACCATCTTAATTTATCTATTGATTAACTTAAACGCATGTATTCGTATGTGCTTTTCGGTTTCTAGTGTGTTGTGGTGGTTCCATGCTTTGTCCACAGTTACGGAAAGGAACAAAAAATCGTATGTTGAATAACGTATCATGTCACATGATTGCGTTTTTGGTCGAAACGCGGCAAACAGCGCGTGGAAAACTTCCTCATAACGTTGCTTTAATATAGAAAGGCCCTAACTCAATATTTTTATGAAATTGAGACTTTTACATTTTTCGATACGTTAGATGTTTTTCTATTGAAATATACAAAAAAAAAGCTCGATTAAAAAAAATAATTAGTTAGGGCCTTTTATATATTAAGGCAACGATATGCAAGTGATCATTCAAAATTAAATTCAGATGCCGATGGCTTCCAGAATCTCCCTAATTTTTAATCGCTGATCGCCGTGAATTTTTTTAATTACTTCGTGTGTAGAGACCCCAATTAGGCGTCCAAAACGTTTGATATCATTCGTGCTTATACATCTCCAACAAAATAATTTTTTTTTACCATTCAAACATCCTGAATATGAATTCGTTGTGGAAAAATAAAAATATATTCACAATGGTATACAGATGTTTGTTGTGAAAATTATGTTTGAGGCTTTTTAATTTATTAACATTTGGAGAGATTTTCTAAAAACATACGCAGTATTTTTTAGCTTTTCTTAACAATTTTTTTTTTTACTTAAGTTTATTGAAACTCAATGAATATAGACATTGCTTAACAAACAACAAATAAAAATTCTTCATGTTAATACATTAAAGACTTAACGTCAATTAAATATAATTTAAAGTTTTTCATAAACTTTTTTTTAAGTAATAATAAAAAAAAATTCAAAACACGCACAAATCAAGTCATTGCGTGAGCGCAGATTGCATGCAAACAAAGCAGGCGTGTTGAAAAATAAACAACGCAAATTTCTGCTCCTAAAATTACGTTTAAATAACAAATAATGTATTAATATTCAATTAATTAATGTTTTAATTAATATTTACATAAATGCTTATAAAAAATGGTTTTTTACAAAGAAGAGAAATTTTTTTGTCATCTATTAAATAACATGTATCTCAGTAGGTAATAAAAGTAAATAAATATGTGAGTTCATACAAATTGTAAATTAATGCTTATGCAATATCGAAATATATACACAAAATATCGATAGAAGAGTTCCTCTTTAGAAAACACAATTTAAAAAAAAATTAAACCGACTTCAGGCAGACGACTCGTCAAGAAAACTTGTATCAAAATGACTCAGAAAAATGAGTGCTTTTCATATAAATTTTATACTCAAGTCGACCGTCTGCGTTGTAGAAACAGCGGGTTATACCCTGTTAAAAATAATTTACCACCTGTTTCCACAACACGGACTTGAGTAAAAAATTGATATGAGAAGCAGTAATTTTTTTAAATTTTCTAGGCGAGTCGTCTGCCTGAGTAATGGAAACAGGGTATAAGATTCAGTTTAATAACATATTTTTATATGTGTTACCTATAATCCTATTAGTAGTTTGTCTCAATCAGGTTAACAAACTCTATATTTACTTATATGTATGTACTCTTATGTTTGTATATGCGTTTGGTTATCATTGATATTGTCACCGACTTTGAATATCATTATAGAAAACACATATAAAATTTGTTTTATTTAACTTACATTCTGTTTCTACAACGTAAACGGCCGACCGGAGTTTAAAATTTGTATGGAAAGCACTCATCTTTTTGAATGATTTTCATACAAATTTTCTAGACGAGTCGCCTGCCTGACTTATGGAAACTGCACATTAATCTAAATTATTTTTAACTTTTGAAGCCGGTATATTTTTTTCAAGTTTTTGAGCTAAGGGTGTGTGCCAAGTTTCGTAAAAATCGGTCAAATAGAAGCATGTGAAATAAAATATTAAGTTTTATTGGGCGTGGCTCCGCCTAATGTGTTGGTAACTTTCATAGCAATCAACTAAATAATACATCATAAAATCATATTAAAAAAATTAGTGGGCGTGTCCCCTGCCACTTTTTTATAATGGGGCCAACTGGAAATTATGCTCTCTTAGAAAAAAAAAAAGAATTTTTACAATCGGTCTAAAATGTAACGAGTGATGAAGTAGTATAACCAAAAAAAAAAAATTACAGACGAATTGTTTTTATAGCGAATTAAATTTTTCTTTATGATTTTTTGCTTATTGTGTTGAAGTACGTAGATCTCAACAACATTTTGAGAGTACATAAGTAAAGCTTTGTAGCTTTTTGCAAGAACTGTTTGGTTGAAGTCTACTGATGAGTTTATTCAAGGAAAATTCATGTAAATTAGACTGGCAACAATTCGCTTTTAAAAAATTAAGTAATTAATTAATATTTGCTATAGTAAATATAACGAAAATTCATAGATTTTGCTATTCAGTAACATATTATAATGATATTCGCTGTCGGTTGAAGCAAAAACAAATTATATCACAATATCAAATTCAATACCACATGCACACAAAAAAGTAATATGAATGAGTTTGTAATATTAATTCAAATATTATTAATATTAATTAAAAAATTAATTAAATTTTCACCTATAAACAATTTGATAATATCAATTAAGTTTTTCCACTCAAATTAATTAATACAGTTAAAAATTTAATTGAATCAATTAAATTATTAATTGAAAACATTAATTGGTGAATACTTTTTTCTGTGTGATATTGATTTAAATAATGGTTAAAATACAGATGGAGACTATCGCAAAAAATAAATTGCGGAATCGCAATTTAATAAATATATCGATAAATATTACGATTTTCGGTTCGCAAAAAGTTACAAAATCCACCTACTGATGTGAATTCGCATTGATTAGTACATTGTAGAGTTAAGGTCAGAAAAATTATGTTTCGATATTTTTATACATTTTATATAATCTTATGAAAAATTTAATAAAATTATATTAAAGATGTGTTTAGTTTTAAAACGTGATAATTAACTCGCTTTGAGGTTTTTTTTTCGGTTAGATAGAATTTTCTTCGCCGTAAGGTACAGACTGAAATGCCGAAAAATAAAAAATAAACTTCCAAAGTCTCTTAAAATTTATTACTTTTTTAAATTTTTCTTATATGAGTAATAATACCAATAGTCTAAGCAAAATTTTTTTTTTTTGGCTAATGAGCTAGACCAAGGCGATTTCAATAAGGTGAACTCATTTTGAGCAAGAAAAAACATGTACATGTAATGAATAATGTTCATAATAATTCATATAATATATACTCGGCTCAATTCGCTTTAAAAAAAATATGCTCTTCATGTTGAAAAAATTTACCGAAAAATTTAGTCAAATTAAAAGCGGCGATAATAGTCACCTGGGCAGTTGAGACAACTTTATATGGATTCGCTTTGGGTTGGTGTAAACTTTCCTTACGTCAAAAAAAATTCCAAACGTTTTTTTTTTGACACTAGAGAAGCTAGCAGCTGATCATAATATGCAGAAATGAGGTCACCTGAAATGAATTCGCCTTGAGCGGGAATTTGCTTGCCAACGAATGTGCGAAAAGCTTAGCAAAAACGAGAGCATTGCCAAAGGATTTAAGCAAAAGTAATATTTTCAGAACACAGTGAAATAAAGGATTTGATTTAATTTTAAGTTTATAAAGGCTTAAATTGCATTCCACGGCAACAATGACTGGCCACACCTGCTAGAGGAGAAACTCAATCTTCAAACCTGCCAGTATTATAAAAAAAATGCTTTAGGCTAAATGTATTGGTTACTGCTAATAATAACATGTCAAGATAAGCAAATAATATAAATTATTTAAAATCGAAATGATAATGCTGAGTGTGATGATAAGCTAAAATATTTCTTTTGAGAGAAAAAAATAAAAAGAAATGACTTAGAAACGAAACCAGATGCAATTGAGTTCACGGCGAAAGAGTTCGCTGTTCATATCAGTGGCAAATTAAGGATATGATGTACCTACCCACCTTGTCAATGGCCCATTTTGTCAATGAAATTTATATGAACCAGTTCCGTCCGTTATCGCGGGTTCGTGCTACATATAGTTTATTACTTCGTTTGTTAATTTTTTTTTCTCTTTCGACAACGATTCAGAACAGCAAAAATTCAACAATAACAAAAAAAAAACGAAAAATTAAAAAGAAAAATTTCATATAGATTTCGCTTCGTTTTAACTGCATACTCGAGTTGTGGTAATATAAAACGATGATAAAGTTGTTGAGTTGCTGGTACAACATAGTATTATTGCTGCAGTTGCTAACAAAGCTGCGGCAGCTGTTGCCGATAACACTACAACTGGTGCTGGTGGTGTGCCCGCCTGGTAGTCGCTTTTAGTGATGGCAATGATGATGATGATTGTGATGATGTTGTTGATGTTGTTGTTGTTGTTGCTGCTGCTGATTTCGTGCAATTGCCTGTAATCGTTGTGCTAAAATCATTTCATATTTTGCTTTTATGGCTTTATCGCATGACGTTCGCCGTAACAATGTTCATTCGTCCAACGGTCGTTGAACGTCTCGGTTTATTATTGTTATTAATATTATTTACCCTACATACCTACTAGACAATTACACGTTGGTGCCTCTATGCTGGCTGCTGCTCTTACATTCATCCATCCAACCATCCATCTATCGACGACTTAATTCCATGCAACACACCCGCCGCCTTAACCGATATTTCTGTTTTGTTGGCCTTTTTTTGCTACTTTTGCATCGTTTGTTTCTTTCTTTGCTGTTGCTGTTGTTGTTGCTGCAGCTGCTGCTGCTGCTGTTGCTGCTGGTTTGCATGTAAGTGTTTGTTTTATTGGTTCATTCAACCATTGCATACCATTTAGTCTACAACTATTTGCTGCAACTGCTTTGCTACTCATGCAAGCCGTACGTACATACACCCAAAAAAAACAAACACTGCTCACTCGTACAACACATGTGGAGATCCAATGAACATGTATAGAAATTTGAAGTGCTCATAACTATTGACATTGCAACCCGCTCGTACCAGACAGACGATGTTATTTTCTGCTGCTTCTTCTACTACTGTTTCTTTTGCATTTTTGCTGCCACTTTAATCTAACCAAGTTGCTACTAGTGTTACCAAAACGTCATTCAAACAAGAAACATTAAAACCAGTGTCTTAAATTTCAAACTTATACTCGTAAATCAAGAAATGAATTTACTAGCACAGAAAAAAAAATAAAAATAAAGTAATAATAAAAACAGCAAGCAAATTAAAAATAAATTACAAGAAATAAGTACATACGTATGTATGTTTGTATGAAGAAAAAAAAACTAATTAGAAAAAAGTTTTAAAATAAAACGGTTTCAGTGACTAACACTATAATACTCATCATACTCAGCGTCTTATCACTGACAAACGTCTGCTGCCTGAAATGGCCTGCATTAAAGTTTAAAGACTTTAACGTTTCGTAAAATAAAAAAACGAAATATATGTTATATTATAAAATATCTATCTGCTGGTGTTAGTTTTAATTGTGTGTTAAATAGTTGTCTTGTAACATTTCAACCAAAAGTCCGCTGTTCAACTCAAGTGTCAAGTCTATCGGTGTTAAGCACTCGCACACAAAAAATAAAAGAAAGAATGAATGAAAGCAACAAACTCTTCAAGTGCTTAAAAGTTTTACGAGTCAAATTTGTTAACAGTATAAAACAAAATATAATTTTTTCTTTTTTTTTTTTAAATAACGGACAGGAAAAAACTTGTGAAATTTTTGTTGGTTTTATTTTTTCATTATTAAACAAATAAATGATATAAAATGGCAACAACAGCGACAATAAATAAAGCAAAGCCAAGCCAAGCTAAGCAGAGTGTTAAGAAATCTTCATTACGCAAATTACAGCTAATTAGTATTTTTTTACCAAGAATTACAAAAAAACAACAACAGTAAAGACACAAATTAAAACATAAAAGCTGCCGCCCATATTTATAAATATCAACTAGAATCAAACAAGAATTTAACAATTTAAGAAGTCGACATCATGGCCAGCGATGAAAGAAAGTAAATCAGAGTCATGGGAAAGTATGCAACTATAATTGTAAGTAACATTTATTCTTTCTTCTAATGTGGCTGGCATTTGATTTAAAACTTGTAAATAATAGTTTAACTTGAACTTAAAAAAAAATTAAATCATTTTCTTATGAACGTATTTTATATGAATGCATTTGTTCAGTTGATGTTAATTAAAAATCCTAGATTCTTTCTTTTCTTTTAATTTTAAAACCTCCATTTATACATGACAGCTAGTATTTTGTATTCAGTGCATTGCAAGTACCATCTCTGATTGGGCCTGTAAGACAAAATATTCTTAATAGTCCCAGCAATACTCTGTCTCTTTTTAATCTAATCTTTTTTTTTTAATTTTATGATTTCCAATTATTCATGACTGCAATGCAGTGAAGATAAATCCCAGCTCTGATTGAACTTATAAGACAAAATATTGAGCCATAACCACCAAAAAAAAAAAGCTTAAGCGACATACATATATTTTTTAATTTCGTTTTTTGAGGAAAATCGATCATCCGCCGTCGATTTCCTTCCCTAAATGGAGATCGAAAATTATGTCGCTTGAGCATTTTTTGGAGTTATGGGATTGGGAAATGAATAGAGTAAACAAATATTTGCCCTAACCCTTTATGACTCAACATCGTGAAACAAGTTTTTTTAGCATAAGTAAAAAATTTGGTCTAGAATTTTTTTGAAATTATTTTCTATTTGGCGAAAACTGGTACAGAAGGAAATATATACAACGTCAATTATGTTTGCGGTCAAAGCTTCAAATTCAAAATAATTTCACTCATGTTCTGTATTCCACGTTTAATTAAATCGTTCGGAATTGGTATAGCATTGTTGTTATAAATAGATATTTCCAACAACAATTCTATGGCAATTCCGCACGTTTTAATTTTACGTGCAATACAGAACATCACCCATTTGTTAAAAAATCGTAATAAATAAAAACTTGGAATTATTGAAATAATGCTGCATAATTAATCCTTATATTGTTACTCACATTGTGTAAAAATTTCATACCAATATCTTCTATACTTTGCTCTTGAAAGTAAATTTAATTTTCTTTTTCCATTAAGTTGTGTGTGAATTTAAAACTTTAAACTTGTGTTCTGGCAAACTAGTTTTTTTTTTTGAGTTATGACATTGTTTTAGTAAACGAGCGCTATGTGTGTAATCATGTAACTATTTATTTGCGCAAATATTCACTATTGCTAAATTCATATTTATCGTAAAAAATTAAAACAAATTGCTTAAAAAAATTAGGAACGAACAAAAAATACAAAAATAGACACAACTGATAACAGCTAAATATTGCAAAATTTATAATAATTTTCCAGCAAAGCGTCAACAACACGAAATCAGCAATATTGCATTAAATGAACCCGCTTGTATTGAATTGATAAGGAAATTTCCCATTGGAATATGTTTAAAAATTCACACTCACACTCTCAATAATAATAATTGAAATAATAATAAAAATAATATAAAAAAAATTTAACAACAAATTGTTAAGACCCCCTACACGTGTGCTGCAAAACAATTGTTGCTATTTGCATTTATTTAATCAATTTAATTTTCAAGAGTATATTCATACGAGTAGAATCATTAAAGGTGTTCATTTTAGAAGATGCACTTTGCGCGAAACAACACTAAACCCCTCAATAATCAATTTCAATGTATATTTATTAAAAAAATATTTTACTTAATAAGTAAAATAATAATTTGGGATTACTAGTGCGTTAAAAAATTTTAAACACTTTTTAAAATTCGTATTAATTTTGACACGGGTTAAATAAAAATTGAATTATACTCGTACATGTGATGTCTATGTAAAATTTCCCAGATTAATAGCAGAGTTTTTAGAAAAACTTTGTCAAAAGTTTTGAACCTCTATAGTCCTGTTTGAGGGTTTTTTTCCTCACATAGGGTTAAAATGTTTTACATGTTGATTCTCCTTAAAAATGTGAAAGACTACTTGAACTTCAAACATTTTCAGCGGGAAAACTCAAAAGACCTTCTTATTTTAATTCTAAAATGCTTAGGCATTCTTATTTATTAATTTACTTTTCTCATCTAACTGCTCAAGAACGCCTTAAAGAAGGCCTCGGCTCTTACGTATAAAGATAAAATACACATCACACATTTCGTTGTATGAGAAGGGAGAAGAGAAGGAGTAAAATGTCTTTTACCAAACAAAAGCAAAAGCCATTAATTTGAAGGCCTTTTAGGCAAAAGCGAAAGGCAAAAAAAAACGGAAAATAGATGTATGAAGTAGAGCAAACAGGCCTTGTACATTCCAAATAAGGAGTATAGAGGGCTTCTAGAAGGCAGTGGTACTCTTTCTTCTTCGCGCTGTGTTTAAACGAGTTGTCGGAAAATCATCATTAAATATCCTTCTCAAGACTTCGGCAAGGACGAACTTACTATTAAGGAGATCAATTGCCTGCCCTAGCTTGTAGGGGTGGTAATATTAGACTGAGCGTTACAAATTCGATACCCGCCAAAGACACTTTATATTCAGGGGAACACCCAAATGGGTTCTCAGTTAACTAGTCGGAACTTAAATATTTTTCATGTCCTCAAGAACATGTGGAACATCGAGAAACTTCGTTAACCAGTCATTCGATAGACCAAACAAAAATAAAATTATGTATGTACGAGTATAAAAACAAAATATATTATTGCAAGCAAATCTTTATAATTCTTTATAATAATTACAAAAGTTTAAAAACCTTGCAGAGAATACTCAAAAAAGAAATGTTAAAGCTTAAAGTGTTGCAAAATTATTATTTCAATAAGAAGTTTACTGTTTATTTTGATAGCTGGCATAATTTCATGGTCATTAAAATATTATAAGATTCCAGTTCTAAATTTGTATTTCCAGTCGTATTATTTGTTTTCTTCTTCTTTCTATGTGTCCATAACCCATTTCAGTTTATAGCTTTGTATCACACATCATCATTTGCAATACAGCATACCGTACGTACCGTTATATATTTTTAGGTATTTAAGCCAAAAGTGTATGTGTGTGTGTGTGTCCATATAAGTCTGTATGTTTTGCAAAAGCTAAGACACGATTTACGGTTTTTTTCTAACGACAACATTCCTTCGACAACTTAATGTCGGAATTGTTGAGAAATGTAAAGAAAACAAGTCTTAACTGAATACCAAACAACAGGCGAAACAAAAAAAGAATGAAAACTAGAATCGAACTTCAAGAAAGAAAGCAAGAACAAGAATATCAGCATAAAGGCAAAAGCAAACAAACACAAAATCTTTGATGTTTGATGATGATGATGATTATGATGGTCTACTGGTTACAAAAACTTGGTAAGCAAACACAGCCAACCCAGCAAACAGACTTGCCAGCGAATAAGTACACAAATAGTTCAATTAAGCAAGCAAGCACACAAACACAGCGAGCAACTTCAAATTGTGTTGAATTCTTAATGAAGTATTCGACTAAAAATATGGTGGAATAAATATTCGTTAGGCAGTTAAGGTGTTCGGTCACGTTGCAAAATTCATGAATTTATTTTGTATTTCTTTTTTTTTTGTATTTTAATTTAAACTCTTTTATATGCTAAATAAGAAATTATAAGATATGTAACAGAATTTAATTAGTAATTTTAGCTTGTGAAAGTAGTTGCGCTAGAGATTGCCTAATTTCTTTTTAGGAATCCGTACACCAAAGGCGAAAAGTAACCCTATTGTTTTCCCAACTGTCCGTGTGTCTGTCCGTTTTTCTGTCACCAGCTGTTTTCTCAAGAACCATAAGAGCTACGGACCTGAAACTTTCACAGAATATGTAAAACTTTGGCCGCTACAATAGCAGATAAACGGCAGTTAAAAATTAATGTGTGTTCTAAAGTGAGCAACGAAAAACATAAAGACACTTGAAATTTTAAAAGTGAGTGTATTTTTACAATTTTCCAATTAAAACTTAAATTTAAAAAATCAAAATTAAAGTGTGTTCTAAAGTGAGCAACGAAAAACATAAAGACACTTGAAATTTTAAAAGTGAGTGTATTTTTACAATTTTCCAATTAAAACTTAAATTTAAAAAATCAAAATTAAAGTGTAATTTTGACAACTTGCTGTAGGAGCAAACCCTTGAGATATTCAAAAATGCTAAAACTAAAAATCCCAAATTAAAAAAATCGCCAAAACGAAAAAATCGCCGAAAACCGAAAAAAATCGCCAAAAACCAGAAAAAAGTCGTCAAAACGAAAAAAGTGTTCAATTGTAAAAAACCGCTAAGACTGAAATAAATCGCTAAAAATAAAAAATTTAGTAATAAAATTGCCAAAAACAAAAAAAATATCTACACCAGGCAAATACGAGTATATATTCGATTATAGAGTGTCCGTACGGAACCTTTCGTATGCGAATCAAGGCCGCACTTTACTGCATTTATTTTTTTAGAAATCGCACCTTAATAAATATAGTAATAATACTTAATCGATAGTTAACCATCAGGTCGTAGCAGATCTCTAAGCGAGAACTGAGTGATTATTTACTTCGAAATCCATGGAAGCGTATACAGATATAAGAAATACTGGGACTCCGCTTGCAGTAAAACAAAATTTTATGCTTTCCGCAAGCTGTGCTTTAAAAGACTTCCGAGCACGAATTACTTTCAGGCACTTCAAAATAATGTCTGTAATGTATGCATACAGATAATTTACATAACGTTTATATCTACAATTTGAAGCTATAAAATTAATTTTGTATGATAGATATGCAAACACCGATACAAAGTACGGGCATAAGTAGGCTATTAACATTTACTTAACACTTAAATAAAACTAAAACAACGTAAGAGAACCACAGAATATTTCATTTGGCTGCTCACGTTTTTGTACTCTCCTGCAACTGAATTTGACGATAAGATAAAGCAAACGCAGCATCCAATTGTAATAGAATATGTGAAACCATCTTTAATGATTTCAAAGAACCCCAACTTTTTATGTAAAAAAGAGGCCAAACCAACATGATATATCATCTCTTATGTAATCGCTTTTCCAAGCAGTGTACCACTCCACACTCGCTTAAAGAGCTGATCCGCTTGAAGCACTTTAAAGATCTAAAATGCCCTGGAGACAAACAAATAAACTCATCAATCACATGTGCATTCAGTCGTATTTCGGCTACATGCAACAGCAATGGTTGATTTCTTTTCTACATATTTTTGCCACAGTCATAAGAAAAAAATAACTATTTTATTTGACGGTTGTTTATTTAATCGTATCCGGCTCTGATTGACAAAAAAAACTTCAGTTTGCTTCTGAACCTTGTTAATGAAAGGTTTACATTACAAACGTAACGAAATTGAAATAAAAATGCCGATTGACGTGTTTATTGGCAAGTCTCCTTTTAAGCGACAAACATACGATACTCTTACATATGTACTGATTGACGGGTTTATTTGATCGTCAGCAGGCTACTTAAGTATATGAAGTCCTGGGGGTTTATTCAAATTGTAAAGTTAATAACATACAAATTCAAACAGATTTCTTTTTGAATCAAATTACATAATAGCCACCCAGAATTGGACTAGTACTAGTACTTTCTATCTACTACGCATAGAATCCACATGGCTACTTTCAACTCTGTTTTCTCTTACTATACCTATGTATTTCAGCAGAAAAAGATTAGCAACTATTTTTGTGCATTTAGTTTCTGATAATTCACTTTGCAAGATTTCTGACAACAAGCCTGAAACTCCGGGAAAACTTAAAAAAGGGAAGTTCACAGTAAATGTAAAATGCCAAAAATAATATGAATATACTGTTCCATAGCAATTTTTAAATTACACCAAATTTATGTAGTTTTTGTAGTCGTACATACATATTTACACACACACATACATATGTACTTCAAAGCTACTTTATAATTCTGCAAGCCAACTAACCGTTTAGAGTTATCACGACTGGCATAGAATACGAAAGCAGAATGAGAACTGCATACGGCTTTTTAACAGCCAACACACACACACACACACACACACACACACAAACAGATACACATCCATCCATTCATACGAAGAAAGAATGAAGAAAAAAATGAAATGCTGTTTTTGCCATAGTCTAACAGACAGACAGACAGTCGTTCATACTAACAGGCAAGACGGACAAGCAAACAAAACGGTAACGCAGCTATAACAAAGAAAATAATTTAACATCATCAGCACCATTCCAACATTCTTTCGGTCGTACAACGACCTCGACTTTGATTTGCAGTTAAATAAAATACACATGATTTCCCAGTGTGTGTAAGAGAAATAAATAAAAAAATGTATTACAAAATCATACAGCTAAAGAGCTAAATCGAGTAGAATAAGAGTATGAAAGTGAGTGAGAGAGATAGAGAGCTGGAGTGAAAGAGAGATTTTGTAAAATAATTACATAAAACTATTACAAGGTTTCGTTTGGGGCCAAAAGAGATTTTAAGCTCTGACATGAAAGCAAGTACAATATGTATAACTTATATATACATACAAACATATAAATACTTGCATATATATACATACATACATATTTATATTTTATATATGAGTATATAAAAGATTGTTGGAAGTCTTGCCCCAAATGTTTAATATAACAGAAATCATGTATTTAAAAAAATTTCAGATTTTAATTATTGTTATTATAATCAATTATCAAAGATTTATATATTTAATGAATTTAATTTAATAAAATGATAATTAAATTATACTGATATGCAATTCAGAAGCTGCTTTCAAATTTATACTTATATATGCACATATATTTTATTTTTTTTTTTTTTTGCTAAAAATTCGTTTTTATATTTTTACAGTTCCGAGAAAACATTTATAATCACTACGTGAGAGATGCAAATTTGATAACAGATTTAATGTGGATTTCTGGCCTCAGATGGCAGATTTTGTATATAAAAATAATGAATAATTTTGCAAGACTGTTTTGAAGCTCAAAGTTAAATTTATTAAATTTCATCTTATGTCGTAAGAACTTCGGTGGTTGAGTTACAATATTGCAAAAAAGGAATCTGGCAAAAAAAAAATGGGTTGGATTGTAGTAAAGAAAATAAATGTCAATATTGTATATGAAAATGTATTGGAATCAGTTCTATAAATTAATACACCGCTGTTCTGCATCGATTGCGATAGCTTCGCAGTAGTATAATTTTTAGGGTTCCGTATACCAAAGGTTAAAAGGAACCCTATTGTTTTCGCTACGATATCAGTACGTCTGTCTGCCTGTCTGTCTGCCACAGACTGTTCTCTAGAGACCCAAAAGCGCTACGTATCTGAAGTTTCCACAGAATAGGTAAAACTTTAGTCGCTACAGCAACAAACATATGACAGTCAAAAATTAAAGATTGTTCTAAAGCGAGCAACGAAGAGGGGTGAAATCCTAATATAATATAGACAATTATATGCAGACACTTGAAGTTTTCAAAGTTAGTGCATTTTTATGCAGACTACACCAATTATCACAGAAATTTGGAAAAATCAACATTAAATGGTATGCAATCAGTTAATGTAATTTTGACAACTTGCTGTATCTTGAAAGCCGTAAGAGGCAAACTCTTGAAATTCATAAAAAACAGCTAAAACTTTAAAATCCAAATATTAAAGAAATCGACAAAACGAGAAAAAGCGCCAAAACTAAAAAACAACCGAAAAAATCGACAGAACCCGAAAAAAATCGCCAAAACGGGGAAAAACGCCAAAACTAAAAAACGCAAAAACCCAAAAAAAATCAGAAAAAAAACGTAAAAAGCACTTAAAACTAAGAAAATGCGCTTAAACTAAAAAAAAATTGCAAGAAACCGAAAAAATGTTTACCAGGTACTTACATTTAAAATGTCCACATCTTAATCGTCATTATTCTGTAACTTCTTGTCGTCGTCATATCAATACAATACCAAAAAATTGGCACTTGTTTAACCAACAAGTGACTGCTTGCTATGGACATGCTATTTTCTCGATTTTAGGGAATAAGAATATACTGTCAATAGCATAAAATTGTTCTCGAGAGCGAATAAACAACGGCTAAAATTTACTATTGACATCAGGCCAGACGTCGACAAATATTTACAGAATAAGGGGCTTTACTTATTATATAATATAATAAACTTTAAACACAATGAAAATCAGCAGATAATTTTATATTGATTTTTATAATCAGCTAATTGGTAACACTAGGTGAAATTATCATACTCTAATTTCTTTTGTACTCGTAGCAATTTGCGGAGGGTTTTGCAAGCGACTTGTTTGGTCCAAGAATGCAAACGACTCATAAAATTCACAAGAACAAAAAGCTTCCATATGTATTTAGCAAACGGCCTTTAGACGACCTACGACGCTCTCTGTCTCCCCAACACATTTCCAAATTTGAAGAGAAATTTTTTATGGGGCACAATGTTTGCAAGAGAAGCAGCTGAAGAGCACGACGTCTGTCTTGGTATTTGTATTAATCGAGTTTTTTATAACAAAGTGGAACATGGGGAGCAAGCAAGCAAGCCGGTTTTACATACATATACATATATATGTGTGTGTGTATGTGTATATAAATGTGTGTTTTTGTTGTGTTTTTGTATATATTTCTTTTTCTTGTTTAATTAATTTGCAAGCTTTTACAAAGTTTCTGAGGTTGATTTTTCACAGTTGCTGTTGCTGTTGCTGTCGTTTTTGTGCTTGTTGTTGTGCTTAGCATCGCTTTTTTATTTTAGCTAACGCTGGCGCTCTGACTTGCAACCCCCCTCCGCCCAACCTCACCCCACCTAATGTAGTCAGTTACTCACAATAGAAGAAACTTCGTGTTTTTTACGTTTATTTTACTTTTTTTTGCAAAGTTGTGTATTGACTTCGTCTATGAACTCATCATTTCTTTTCATTCATTCGTTTGTTGGCTGTCTGCTGCAGCGGTTCTTCTTGGAGCAATAGTCACGTTAAAGCCATCTAATAAAAGTCTAATTACTATATACATATATAGTGAAGTGAATTTGCCAATTTTTTCTTTTTTTTTTGGAATAATAAATTCATACATTCATTTCATGTATGCGCGTGTGATTTTGTTAAATACTTCGTTTGTTGTTTATATTCATTTGTTTTAAAGTTTATTTTTGCTAACGTTGTTGTTGGTGTTGTTGTTGTTGTTCCACTTTACGGTATCGGTTCGTGCATTAATTCGTCTCTTAGTCGGCAATATTTCTAAACGGTAATACTAGTCATTCGCATTCCGCTGCTTCAGTGGCGCAGTACTAAATAACGGTATACGACTTATTTCCGCTCTTCTGTGTGACTCAAGTTCCGTATCAGAAAAAATAATTATAAAGAAATTCAATTAAATGAAAAAAATACCATTAAAAAAAATTATTTAATAAATCTGAAGTGTGAATCAAGAAAAAGAATTTTAAACCAAGTGAACTAAACACATAAAAAATAAAACTTGTACATATAAATGCATAAAAAGCAAAAACACTTAAATATATGTATTTGCGAAAAAAAAGTGGAAAAAGTGAAAGATGACACGTTACCGTCTTGTCTTAATCATTCAATTCAATTCAATTCAATATGTAGCGGAGAACTTTAATAAAAACAGAAATTTCACCTCTATGAAAAGGTATTAACAAAAGGTTAAACAAAACTAAATACGATAATAAACAAAAATAATCATTATTAGTTATTAATCATTATTATGTATATTATAAGGGAAAATAATGTTGACTAAACTAAAACTTACACGCTTATACTATGAATTATTAAGTGAAAAGCATTAAAACGGTTAAAGTAAATCCCCGACTTTTACACACACACACACACACACACACATACATACATACATACATACATACATACATACTCGTATGTAAATATTTAAAAATTGCTATTACAAAACGTTACAACTATTACAATGCATACCTTTTTAATATTTATTGTAAATTATTTCTTATCAAGATCTAAAATCTCGAAATAGTTTCTATGAACATGCATTAAATGAATCTAGTGCGAATAAATTTATTGTTCTCTTTCAAATTGTTATAAGTGAATGTTTAACTAAACCCACAAAATGTGAAGTTTGTGAAAGTTTTTTGCTATAAATAGTTTGTAGAAACTGCACTTAAACATTGAGGAGATGTGTGGTGTTAGTGAATCATAGCGAAATGTTTTATGTTTCGGTTGACTTCAAATGTGATCACGCATGATCGTGAGCATCTAATTCTTTCATCAATCACGTAAAAGTACATAGCGTGACCAAAAAACTAATAAATTTAGATTTTCTAAGTTTTTCTTAGTATAGAGATTTTAAAGGTTTTTCTTCTTTATCATGCAATGGAAAACTGATTGATGTTAAGCACAATAGTCTACTGTGCTGATAAAGTTCTAAATAAAGTTATGTCCGACAAATCTGAAATTTTCAGAAACTAATTTTTTAAATTGCGATTTTTTTTTGTCGCTTCTTTATTGCAGCTTAAACATATATCAGAAAATTTATTTTTGGAATTAATAATGCAGAAAAAATCTTTATATCATATTGAATTTTGTGCAAAAATCTCATAAAATAGGTTTGTAAAGGGTGTTTTTTATAGAGTGGCACAAGTTTAAATCATAATAAAACAAGGAAATATATTTTTAATATCAATGAAACGGGCTTTATTGGAAAGAAAAATTTATGAAATTAATGTTGAAATATGATTTCTGCCATGTAGAAGGCGCAATCTGGAACACCAATTTTCAACAACTTTTCGCAGCATTTGCGGCCGTATTTCGCCGATAGCTCTTCGAATGTTGTTTTCCAGGTGTTCAATTGTTTGTAAAATAAATAATCCAATGGGGTTAAATCACACGATCTTGGTGTCCAATTAATTGGGCTATTGCGTTAAATTATTTTTCCATCAAAAGTTTCTTCAACTGTAGCGCCTGCTGTGTGGCATGTGGCTTCATCCTGTTGGAACCACATATCAACAAGATTAATGCCACGTAATTGAGGTACGAAAAAATTTCGAATCATGTTCCTATACCGTTCACCATTGACAGTAACATTCTGACCATCATCGTTTTTGAAGGCATATGGGCCAATGAGTCCACTAGCCCGTAAAGCGCACCCAACAGTAATTTTCTGTGGATGTAATGGTGTTTCGACAAAAGCTTGTGGATTCTCCTCACTCTAAATGCGAACAATGCTGCTTATTTACGTACCCATTCAACCAGAATTATGTACACCATAAAATGGATGGATGAAGTATTCGATGAGTTTGATTAAAAATTTCAATAATTTGCACGCATTGCTCTGGTGTAAGTCAATTTGCAATAAAATTTCAAAGATATTTAAGATACAGGTTTAAAAAAATTTTTAATTTATTTTTTTTTTTGTGTTAAGGGCGCAACTTAAAAAAGTTAATGCTACATATGCAAAAAAACAGATCAGATCAGCTTAACAACGATTTTCTTTATTCTACTGAATCGATTATTCCATTTTGTCGCAGATATTTCACTCTCTCATTCATAAATTCAAAAGTTGCTCAACAAAAATTGCTGTATATAAGGGAATATATTTTATAACAGTTATTTTGCTGAATTTATCGACTATGAATGCCAACCGAACATCAGCTGCGTTGCTAATTGCAAAAATATTATTACATATGACAATTGACAACTAACAGCTGTTAATTTGATAAAGAGCAATAACATTCATAACCACAAATTTTTATTTGCTGCATAGCTTCTAAAGCAAAAATCTCACAAAACTAACATAAAATAAATAAAAAAAATTAATTTAAAAAAAAATATCTACAAAAAATTATTTTTAAATTCGTACAAAAAAAGTTAAGTTAAATTAAGTTAACTACTTTTTTTTTGGGAAAGCGAAAATATGCTTTATAGCTAAGTAAAACTTTTAAAGATTTTTACATTGTAGTAATTACAAGAAGTTCTCGATTTTGACTCGTGTTAAGTGAATCCGCAGTCATGTTCATGATGTTAAGTAAATTTGATTATTCGTATGATCTGTTTGTTCTTCTCCTAAATTTCTTTTAGATCATATTTTATATATTTTTTATAAATAAAATTCTAGAACGTCATGGCATTGATTTGATTTTCTTAAAGAATCAAGACATAATGTTTTTTTACGAAAACCACAAATGATCTTCAATTTTCCAAAATTGAAACTGCTTCTTAATTAAGTATCTGGATGCTGTTAAAAACGATTTTTTTAAAGTTACACAAATACACACATATTGATATTTAGGAAGTAGAGTAAAAGTAGTTCTTGAATAATTACTTCCAATTTTTTCAATGGGAATAAAAAATTGTGCTTATGAAAAACCCTTGAAGTTATTTGAAATTAAAATAATTTTATTATTGCCCGTACTTCTGAGGCTTGCAAGAAAAAAGCTATTTTCTGTATATGTGGCACCAGCAAGTAGGCTTAATGCTTTTGCTTCTCATGCAAAACTACTTAACCTTGATCGAAATTTTTCTACCATACGAAAAAAATGATTCAAAAAAACTTTGCAGATTTTTTATGTAAATTCACTTAATGATCTTGTTTAATTAAATATTTATCTGAGATTTTAAGAATACTTACTAAATAATTTTTTTTAATCGCACCTTCTATATAAAATAAGCAATCGACTATTTTGTTTGCTTTTTAAACAAATACACATATATTTATATATACATATGGAAATCAAATACACATACATATATACATACATATGTACATATCGTTACCTTAATTAGAAAGGTCCTAACTTATTCTTTTAAATCGAGATTTTTGCATTTTTCGATGTATTAGATTTCTTCTATACAAATATACAAAAACTCAATTAAAAAAATTAATGAGTTATGGCTTTTCTATGTTAAGGTAATGATATGTATGTATGTTTGTATATCTGTATATAAATATATACACAGTATATAATTGTGCAATTGTATATTTGATTTTTAAAATAAGTGATAACACAAATTCTGTATGTCTATGTGTGTTTTTTTTATTGTGTGCTAACATGATCATCAACCGGATGTCTAGTCTGGTCCAGTATGCGAATAGTGCAATATCAGCCGCAGTCACTTATAAAAAAAAAACAACAAAACAAAAAACATTTATAAAGCAAACAACAACAATGTGTATTTTCAAAGTCAAAACGTAATGCTGAAGCCAGTGTCTCAATGCAGTGAGATATACGAGTGTGTTTGTATGACATGGGAATTTTATGCTGTTCGCTTACATTTGTTTACATTTACTTGGGAATATTTTCATTCATAAAAATCACGGCGCCCACAAGTGCATAACAGCACACACACACTCGCGCCTGAACAGACATACTTAAGCACTGAACGGCCTTAAACAAAATTAAACAAAATCTTCCGTTTACTTGCACTCACAACAACAACCATGCATACATACATACATACACATTTATATCAAATAATAAACAGACTCTCCCACACAAACCGTTATTCTCAAACATGAGAAATATAATACAACATTTATAACAACAACATCTGTAATAAATAAGTTCAGTGATAAGCAAGTAAATGTTTGTGTTTGTGTGTGCACGTTTTGCATAATGCATGCAACAGTAATTTTGATAATATGAACTGATCTTTGCTTACCTTTTGAATGAAGAAAAAAATAAATTTGTACTTTTGACAAGGTCACTGATGGCCAAGTGTGGGTTCATGAGAAAGAGAAAGAAAAGTATGTGTAAAAAATATCTTATTAAATCGCCTTCATAGTGCGTTTATATTTGAGCAAAATGTAGCACTTATGAGATTTCGGGTAAAATCTAGTAGATTTTCCATACAAAACAGAAATTACTTCGTCACTAGATTTTGTCAAAATCAAATTTATACAAAAAAGCCAGCTTGTGTACATAAAAAGGTGTGTGAATTTTCTACATTGCATTGTTTGATTGTAGTTTGGGAAAATTTGCACTTCATTTGTTTTGGTTTGGATAAAAATCCTGATAAATGTCCCGAAAAACTTGGTATTAACGGTATAGATTTTCATAAAGATTTTAATTAAAATCTGTTAGATTTTGGGCAGGTGTAAATACTCTATAAAAAAAATTAAAAATTTATTCTTTTTGTGCAATAAGTAGAGCTCTTGTGGAGATGAAAATAATATAATTAACAATTAAAGCTTCCCATTATGAGACCATTTAAAACTCTGTGATATTCTGTTAGACATTTTAAGCACTTGTCTGTATAATTTTAGGCAATGATATAAAAAATTATCTGTAGTCTCCACTTCCCTTTTATGCTTGTAGACCCTGAAAAATCGGGTTTGCTTCCTTCCAAACTACTGATGCTTGCTGTCATCAACCAACGATTAATCAATGTAACTCTGAAGACTCTAAAAATTCTTCTTCTTTAAATTCCATAACTATGTATACAGCTCTCGCTACATCAACCCTTCGTAATAATGCCCTTGAAGCCCTTAAATCATTTCTACTCCATTAGGAAAGAAGAATTCGGAGTAAAACTAAAAGCAATGACTAATTGGCCTTGCTTTCTTATATCATGTCAATACCGCCAAAAAAAGCTTAAGCAACATTGTTTTCGAACTTGATTTTTTTTATCAAAGCCGACTATTTACCATGGTAAATAATCGATTTTCATCAAAAAACGAGATCAAAAAAATGTCGTTTAAACTTTTTGGTGGTTATGACTCGATATGGTGCGCCACCAAACGCCTTGAGCATCAGCATCAGAAACACTACTACGCCAGGGTTGTCAGATTTTTGTTTACCTCTTTCGCCAAATTGATTTTAAAAATCGCCAAAATCAGTGTTATGTACATACATATACTCGTATAGTTTTTCTCAATATATATTTGATAATAAATTTGGTTTTATATAATATTTTATATCCCAGAAGTCTACTGACGATTTGTTAAAGCAACAATGAAATGCATATAGACATCGCTTAACCACCAACAAATAGATTTCATTTATAATATAATATTTTATTATATATAAATTTGTATAAAACAATCGTTTAAAATAGTGGCAGAAAATCGCCAAGATAAAAAATAAAATGGCCAAAACTAATTTATTGTAAATTTTTCTCATTCAAATTCAAATTTACTTTACGAGATAAGAAAAATCATCAAAATCAAATTGTTTTAATATCCGGCAAACGAATTGTGGTAGGATTTACTTTTGAAATTACTCCTTCAAGAAAAAAAATTTTCCTGAATCAAAAAAACATTTTGAATTAGGTTTTTTTTTTGAAGTTTAATTTTGTTTAAAAAAAAATTCGCCATACAAATCGTCAACAAATTTATTTATCGCCAGAAAAGTCGACATTTCATCAAATCAAAAAAGTTGAAAAATCGCCAGGTTTGGCGAGAAATCGCTGTATATCGCACAACCCTGAACAACGACTGTATTGGCTTCATTTCGTGCCATAACCATCAAAAAGTCCTAACCGACACATTTTTGGACAACGTTTTTTTTTTCAACGAAAATCAATTATTTACGCTCGCAAATAATCGATTTTGGTCAAAAAATAAAGTTAAAAAATTATGTCGCTTAAGTTTTTTTTTTGGCGAATATGGCACGAATTTTAAAAGTTATGTTCTCAGAATCTGCTTAGGGAGCAGATGGAATAGATATTACTTTTAATTTAAACTAGGCGAACCTTAACCAGAATTGGTTCTCCATCCTTTAGTTTCGCTCATGATCATGTTTTCTTTACAACGAAATATTCAAATAAGATTTTTCTTTTTTCTCTCTGCTGCAATTAAAACTGGTCATATTATTATATTTCATTTGACACTGTTAAAATCTCCAGTTTACCCTTGTTGGCATTTATTCTGGCTTTTTTCTAGTTTGAAATTTAATTAATGCTTGTTTGTAAAAAATAAAGCATTACAGATTTTTTTTTTTTTGTTATTTCCCGCATCCTGACTTGGACTCTTAATTATTTATTCTTTAGTAGGATCTTTTTTCTTTTTGTGCAGACAAACATTATGTAACTTTGTTGCAAAATAAATTTATATATCGTTGACTATTTTGCTTTGGCATTTCATTCGCTCAGTCATTTGTTTGCCCTTTTTGCATGCAACCCACCGCTAATGCATGCATGCGCTCGCTTCTTTCTAAATGAGAATTTTTAATGTTCATGTAATTATCTCGGCGGATTTGAAAATGTATTAACATTTGACTTAATTTATATTTTTTTCTCCAGTTCTGTTTCATTTATTTTTGCTTTTAGTCCTTATTTTTTAATTTTTTTTTTTTTTTTTGCAAATGTAAGCATTCTCTTTTGTAGTGCTTTTTGCACTTTTTTATTTTACAAGCAGAAAAAATCAATTACTTTGCTTTATTTGCAAAAGTGTATTAAAAACCTATTTATGCTTTTTTATTATATAATTTGCCCTCGTGTTAAGTGCATCATACACTTGTAATTGATAAATCTCTTGAATTTTTTGTTCTTTTGTACATTTTCTTAATTTATATGAAAGAGGTCAACAAAATCAATAAAATTATTATTTTAATAGAAATTCTCCTTGAAAGACCCTTCGAAGAATATTAATGTAAATTTATGCCAAGAAAAAAATCTTGTAATGAATAAAAAAAATAAGGAAGGTAAAACATAAAAGATAAAATACAATTGAAATTTAAAAAAAAATAATTTCGTTTATGTTTTATTTGTAAGAAACTATTATGTGAGTGCCAATTGCAAATTATTTCAATGGACAATTAAAAATTATTTCAGTATGTCTTATACGGAAGATTGAGGATCAGCAACAGCCAGCTCGGCTTGCCACAGTGTTTAGACGAGTGATGGCCAAATAATCAATTTCCTACACTCGCAAATTCAGCTGCTATGTCACACAGTACGTTGTTCCCATATAACGATGAGACAAAAATAGAAGAAGTTAAGGAAGTGTTCTCAAATTTGGTACAGTACTTACATCTACCTTATTACCTCCAAAAAGTAAAAAAAATTTTTATACTATAAATATCGCACTTTGTGGGTTAGTTTTCACCGTAATTGTAAAAAGTGCCTTTTGTCCTGTCAAGTGTGCTTTAAAGAAAATTTGCAACAACTTTTACAAAAATGAACCGAATATCATAAAAATTTGTACAAATCTAATAACACAGAAGTGCACGTGACTGTTTTTGAATTGCTTTCACGCAGACACACAGACGGTGAGAATATGTATACTCACTCAAGTGCGCGTGACTGTCACGCAAATTTTCCATGTAACATATTTGCTCTTGAATGATTACGCACAGGTAAGCTAAATATGTTTCAGTTAATTTTAATTATTATTGTTCGAACTTCATTTGTTTCTATATTCATGATTTGATCAGGTTTCACCCTTACGCGTGAAAAACATGTGCTTTAGTTGTCACTCACTTTCACGTCAAAATAAAAATACTCTTTTTTATATTTCATCAAGAAGTTTTAAAATAACTTTATTTTAAGAGAAATTTATTTGTTGTGCTTTGCGAAATCATCAGCAGACTTCAGCCACACATTTTGAACAGTCACAACAAACCTCTTATTTTATGCACAGACTTTCAAAAAGCATTTGAGAATTTGAGAACTCACAAATATTAATATTTTTGAAAATCACAAAAGAATAATATAATAAGCATATTTGGCTTTGAAACTTAGTTTTCAAAAACATTAAGGGCATTATTTTGTAAAACGCAACGCCTAGCGTTGACAAATTTTAAATGTATTTTGTTTTTGTAATTTAAATTTTTTCTATATAAAATTTTTCAACGCTTGTCGTAGCGCTTTACAAAATTAGGCCCTACAAAAACTACCTAATTTGTGACTTCAGCGCCCTCTTGTAGCAAGGGGCAAACACAATTTTTTTATTAAATTTTTTTTATTTATTATAAAGGGTGTTTTTTATTGGGGTATAGAACTTTAAGTTGGCATCACTTTTTTAACTGGCGGCCATTTTGTCAGCTGTGAAGTGATTAATATTTAGTTTGGTTTGCCATTTCATCATGAGCAGGTTGACAAAAGAACAACGCTTGCAAATCGTGCAAATTTATTTCGAAAATAATGGTTCAGTTCGCGAAGTTTACCGCAAGCTCCGTCCATTTTATGGTCGACATAATCGTCCATCAGAGCAATTTATTCGGTTAACCATGGATCGTTTTCGCACCACGTTTACTCTATGTGATAATACGCATCCGCTGAAGTCGATCGTCTACGCCAACAAACCAGAAACGTTAGGGGACTTGGAAGCCAACATTCGTGGCGTTATTGCCAACATACGGCCCCATATGCTCGAAAAAGTGGTTGAAAATTGGACCTGTAGAATTGGCTTTATTCGAGCCAGCCGCGGCGGCCACATGCCCGAAATCATATTTAAACGTTAATGGCATAAAATTATCCTTCCAATTCGAAGTTCTATACCTCTAAAAAAACACCCTATACTTATTTTCTGAAGTTTTTTTAGTTGTTTTCCTTAAATCTCTTTCAAAAGCGAGAATTTGGGCTTGTAAAAAAGTATATATTTTTCAAAGTTCCAGCAAAATTTTCAGAAATTTTTTAACAATTTTTTAGAAAATACAGCAACAAAAAAAATACAAAAACAGAAAAAAAAACATAAGACCATATTTTTTTGTTTCTTTATAATACTCTATTAAACTAGAACGTTTTCTTTAGTTCAAAGTTGAATAATATAAGATTTTTTATGCAATCAAAATCAGTTAAATAAAAATATTTTTAAAAAAATTAAAATGTAATACAATTGTTTGAATGAAATAGTCAAAATTGAACTTTTAAAGAAAAAAATTCACTAAATTTCGCCGCCTCTGCTGGAGTCAATAACAACTAACACTTCAAAATTCTTTCAAATTTGTTTAATTTAGACTGTTACCTATTGAAAAACATAATTTTTATTACAATATAAGAAATTACTTTGTTTTATGACACAAATCACTGTGCGGCGCCCACATATGTACAGTACGAAATGCTTTGTGCGATCCTCGAAGACACCAATCATGTGGATATCACTATCACTAGCGTCTTGGCCTTTAAAAGATTTCCTAATTAATTAAAAATTTCATGCAAGTATTCACTCTTCTTGCAGTTGTGAATATCGACGTTACATAATAAGGGCAAAAAATTTCGGCTTGTCTAATTACTCTCGAGAATAATTTTGTACTATTGACGGTTTATTGCTGTTCCCTAAGCAAATAGCATGAACCTAGCAATAGCAGTTGTTTGTTTTTCATCAACGGATAAACAAGAGCCAAGTTTTACCCGAATGCGCTTCTCGCTGTTGCTTACAGCCAAGTGGTTGTTAAATCTTTACTTGCATCCTGGTTTATAAAAGACAGAACTTTCCTATATTTAAATTTAATGAAGATTATACAAAATTTCATTACCATAAGAAAATTAAGTCTATATTTTTCAAACAAATGTCGCAAAGTGGTAAATTAATTGCCCAATAAAACCATTCTGACAAGTGAATTTAGTCGCTAAATATTTGCTTCTCTCTTGTGGTATATACGAGATCCCATTCCATAACACTGCCTATAATTTATAATTCAGTATTTTAATTTGAAGTTTTTATCTTATTTCTCTTAATTTTGTTTTAATTTAATATGTGTTTTTTTTTTCTTTCTTTCTGCATCTTAGTGCCATTATCTCACAATCAGCATAAGCAAATAAGTGAATCGTGTGTAAAACATTTACAAAAAACTCACTTATGCAGCAACATGCAAAACTACACCAAATATAGAATTCTAGAAAAAGTGGCGCTAGTACAAAAAAGCAATTCGTAGAATTTCCATTTAGCTCAGGCACATTTGTGTGGAGCCACATACAAGGCCCCTCCTCAATGAAAAAAAAGAAATGAAAATACGGGAAAATTGTAAGAAAAAAAAATATAAACAGCAAAAGAAGCATTTAAACCAATATGACAACTCAGTATTTAAATTGCTTAATTTTATTGTATTATTTTTATTTTATTTTTCTTTATATTGGAAACTGTTCTTCTCCTCTTTACATTTAATTTCGCACTACAATTATTTCATGTAGAGCTATTTGCATTTTTGGTGCCATTGCCAGCCACGCTATGATTGTGTATAAAATTAAATTTTTTTTTTTCGGAGTTGTCCCCCTTTGGCCGTGTATGTACGTATGTATGTGCATGGAGTTTAATGTGTAGTTACATTAACTACACACGTACTTGCAAGTGTGCATGCAAGTGTGTTCTGTAATTTGTTACTTCCCTAAACTGTTTATCCATTGACTTTGACTATTGGTTAAGGGAAAAAGTATATTCGTGCGAAACTTAGTTTCTTAATAAAATGTGAATTTTAAATAAAAATTTAGTAAATATAATATAAAACAGCTTTATTCACTGACACATTTCAAAATATGGAACTTTTGAGTTAGTCATGCAGAATTAATCCCGATATCGTTCTTCATATTGGGCAAAAATTTTAGACAAATTTTATTAACTCAACTCTTGAGAGAAAAATAAAACTTTATTTTTCAATTAAATTTTCTGTAAATTGAAAACTGCAAACTCGCTTTCGATAGCGAGCGGGTTTAAAATTATGTAATAATATGATTCGATATCGAGTGCCATAATATCAAACTGAAAAACGTGATCAAATCAGCTCGCTATCGAAAGCGATGATTAGATCCCTGGTTTTTTTTAAGATATGACACTGTTTGAGTAAATGAGCGATATGATCGTGATTGAATTATTGCAAAAATGTGAGTAAAAGAAATTTTAGTTAAAGTGAGCATGCATGGAAGCGAAAGAAAGAAAGGGTTAGACGAAAGTAGAATCATGCGTTAGAGCCTTTTAGTTTCTTAGCGGTAGCAAAGACAAGGCTTTGCTTAAGTCGACTTGAACTATTATTCGATATTGCCACAGACATATTTGATAGCAATATCTGAAAGATCTTAGTCAGATTTTGTAAGAGTCTAAATGTTTTTTAACTTGGATCAACATTAATTATGGGCCAGAGAATGACAATGAGTACTCAAAAAAAATAAACATAAGCAAGTAGTCTTACTTTTAGTAACTGTGTGTAATCATATACTTTATCTCAAGCAACTATATATGACTGCAGCCGTTTCCAACATACAATAGTATCTCTACTTTGCTTATCAAACGCATTGACTCTTTCTCATACTTTTACAGTCTGAGTATGTTTATACTCAGGCTATGGATATTTAATGGGACAAAAACATACGCATGCCACTCGGGATATTTATTCAGCATTTGCCACCGTATACATAGACATGTGTATAAAAAATAGATCGGAAAATATATGGGTATGTGTGTGGGAATTGAAAAACATGCTGTATGTGTGTGCGTAAATAAAATAGCCCTGTATACATATATGCATGAGTAGCCGATTAATAGTCAGAGTATTTTTAAAAAGTCTATAAATTTTAGTTGCTTTCGCTGGTGCTGCGTATGAATGTGTGTAAACATTAGATTTTGTAGTCCTCGAAATTTTTCATACAACGATCCAATATTAATTTAACAGTTTATACCTTTGCAAGTACTCAAATAAGCTTGTACGAGTATATGTATGTATTGGTATGTTTGTTTGTTTGTAAATACATACTTACATATTGATTGTTCAAGTTTTAGCCGTATGACTGTGGCAATATAAAACTGATACACTTAGGGAAAAAAATTCATTCAACATAATATGTTGATATTCATTCAACATAATATGTTGAATGAATATTATTCAGCTAAGCTCTCAATAATCAATTTCAATGTTAAAAAAAATATTTTACTGAACAAATTAAATATTAATTTGAAGAAAAAGTGGGATAAATATATTAAAACTTAAGACAACCAATTAATACATTACGCAGGAAATTTTTTTGATAATTTTTTTTTTCAATTAAGTGATTGTCTATTAAAAATATTAATTTTAAAAATATTAATTTTAATTAATATTTTAGTTAAATCTATGTTTATTCGAAGGGGAACAAGACTATTCAAAATCACATCACATCATTTGCATTGAAAAATTTTAATGCTGTAGTTTTATTTGTATTTATTCATACCAGCAGCAACCTAAAATTGTTTGTGCAAAAATTAGAAAACTATAACAAGAAAAAAACTCAACCCTTATTTCATACAGTGTATAATTATAATTATGCATGATTTTTTCTCTTAGTGTATATTCCAGGTTTTCTTCTTGCTTTACATTCAGCTGCTCTTGTATATTGAACATATGAAAAACCAAATTTTATATGCATTCACTCAAGCACCACCAAATACTTTTATATGGCAAAATTTTAGCCACCAGCATTTAAACTACATATTTTTTTTTTGTTATATTCTTTATTGCTAAAAACGTAAGCGATAAAGTAATAAAATTCGTTTTAATATCTCTCCTCTATTGCCATAAGCATTTGCAGAAAACTTAACTATCGCTTTCCGTGTGCTGGTTTGTGAAAAGTGTTTAAAAGGAAATAATTTTTCATATGTTTTTTATTATTATTTTTAGGACTAAATTTTTTGGGGAAGTAAAATTTTAGCTTTAAAGTCTAAAGGATTTCTAGTTTGTTTCTTTATTTTTTTGAATGTTTTATTAAGTTAAAAGCATATCATACGAGTATTATTTTCTAAATAACAGTTACCAGTTAAATAATAATATTTGATGATGCTGTTTGAGAAAAAAAATTGTTTAAATATGAAAAAATATTTTGTAAAAAATTTCGTTTCTAAAAGTTGAAGATTTTGTATGAAAAATAAAGAAAATTTGTATCAAAAGATATTTTTTCCATATAAATTTCAAAACGAAAAAATCGTTTGTATTTACAAAATCTACCCTTTAATATGAACTTTATTATTTTAAAATTTTAAAATGTATGTACTCGTATGTGACACGGAAAGTTAAAAGGGACCTTTGCTCAGAAAATAAGTTTTGGAGAAAAAATACTTTAAAGTTTAGAAGTTGACTTTGATGGACCTGAACGCTTTTATGGGTTGAAACTCTATAATCGAAGGTTTTCGGGGTTGCTAATTACAAATCTGGTAAAAGATTTTGGAAAATTAAAAATGGCGGATCCAATATGGCGGACTACCTACGTAACTCGTCAAGCAGGGGTTTTCGGTGTCTAGCACGAAAAATTTAAACAAAAAACTAGTCCACCTATATGTATCCGCCTTTTTAAACTTTGAAAGACCGACTTTAAATTCATAATCGGTGACCGCAAAGAAACTTTGAGTGACAGTTTTAGAAAAAATTCATCCGCCATATTGAATTTGACATTTTGGATTTTCAAAATCTAATACCAGATTCGTAATCAGCGACCCCGAAAACCACTCAGTCACGAGTTTCAAGCAAATTAGATGAATTGCAGAAAAGTTTGTCACATCGAATTCTTTGTTGCTTTTTTATCAGCTAGAAAGCTGAGGTTTGTTGCATTAGAAGTAGCACAAAAAACTTTTTTAACTTTCACTGTCACATATAATAAATGAGCAATTGTATATAGATTGTGACATCACAACAGTCTCCTAAAAAATGTGAATTTTATGCTTTTTTGTTTTGTTTTATCTTATTACATATTGCCTAATATTTTTGTCATTCGTTACCTTACTGTAGGACTCATGATTCTACCACGTTTTGATGGCTTAGAATTTTTTCACTTCACTTGAAAGCCAAAAAATAAATATAAATAAAACAAAATTAATATAAATAAAACAAATAATTTTTTACAATTCCCTTGCATTTTGCTTATATTCTGCATACAGTGCTATTTCTAGTTCTATTTATTCTGTAAAACGTTTTTAGATATCTGCTGTGGTAAATTAAGCTTTCTCTTTTTCTTCTGCAGAGCCCAAAGCTGTTACTGAAATCAAATTCAAGAAACTACCCCAAGAAAATCGATACGAATACATCAGACACGAATTACAGTTTTTTAATATTTTTTTTCTCTACAATCAAATTTTGCGTAAATAATCTCATATAACTGAATTATTTACCACTCATATTGTTAAAATTTAAGCACTATTTGTTCTGTAAGAAAAAAAACTTTGAGTTTTTGGAACAAATATACAAGTAACGAATGACAAATTTTTAGCAAATTCACAAAAGTCATGCTACAAAATTTTCAATAAACATTTTAATTTCACATATTCCTAATAACTTTTTTTCGTATTGCACGTATTACTCATAGAGTCATCTTAATTAATTTATACGGCTCAACATCTTTCGTATAAGATAGTGTTTTTATTGCAAATTAAGCAAGTAAGTTTATCCAATACTTTTAGAGAAATAGTATGAAAAACATTTTTCAATTTGTTTTGAAGCTAAGCCTCATTAATTTCGATATAGATTATTTTGGTATCGTTTTGTCAACTTTTCATATTTACTAGTGTTGAAAAAATTTTAATTTTTAATCTAACCTAATGAATAGTTTTTTTGTTAATAAACTGGCTTATGCTATGCCACTTTCAAAATAAACGTTTCACATATAAGTTCAATAACCTTTCATTTCTTTTTGTTATTACACACTTTTATTTTATTTAACGCAACTTCAACTACTCGTACGTTGTTATAAAATTCTTCGTTCGAATTAACAAATAGAAATCGACAAGTTTCATGTTGAGTGGTTTTTTCTTTCCTCATATCTAAATTTGGTGCTATTTGATAAATTTCTTTGGTTTTTCTTTTTTGTCTTATCTTTGTATACAATTCATACACCCCCACTTGTATTTGCATTTGTTTTCAAAATCTTTATAAACGTGGAATATTTCCATATATGTATAAAGACGAAATTCATGTAAATATGCTGCCGAAGGCTGAAGTTTTTTGTCAAAAATCTTTTAGGAGTGACAGAGGTTCTGTTACGTTAAAAGTAGGTAATTAAATTCAATGGATGTGACAAGTTTGATAAAATTTGTGTCTACTGCTTAAATTTAGCCGTCTCCGTAGCCGCAATGAACGTTTTATATGTATTTGTGTGTGTGTATTTTCTAAAAGAGATGAGCTTATTAAAAGTGGATCCTGTGTACTCACGCGTGGGATAAATAATAAAAGTGTTCAACTGCTTAAGCCTACATAAGCAAAATCATAGAAATTTGGGGACAAGTTAAAGTTTTATTGGAACATTTTGAAAAATATTAAATAAGAAATAAAAAAATAGAAAATAAAAATAAAAGTGATGCGTACTTTAAAACCTAAAGTGGCATCTTAATGAACAAATAAATGCGACATAATAAGTAGAAATATTAATAGTTCCAATGTGATGTACTAAAAATGTCGCCTGCTGCCGCCCAGTGCGGCACACTATAGGAAATATTACCCAATTTGTAGTCATAATTAACTACAGCCAAACGCCAGGACTGCTTAAAATGATTTCCTAGAATCGAACCTGGGCAGTTTCCCTCTTAAGGTCCTTAACACTGAATCTTATGAAGGAAAAATTTTTTATCACTCACGCTCACGCTCTCTCACGCTTGACAACTTTTGACTAATAATAATAATAATAATAATAATAATAATACACTCACCTTCGACATGATTTCAAATTGTTTTAAAAAATTTTTATTTTGTTAACCCTTACTACACTCAAAGGTCATATAAAATCACACGCAAAACACTTGATAGAGTGACACTAAATGAATATGGTCAAGAAAATAAAATGAAAAGAAGTTGGTTTCTTTGTTATTGTTTCTATATTAAAGCAAAAAAAAATATTTTTTTCACTCACGCTCACGTGCTCTCACTCGTGACAATTTTTGAGCAATATTAATAATACCCTTATCTTCGGCATTATTTTATTTTATTTTTTTTTTTCGAAAACTATAAATTTTTACAATTAAAAACTTTACTAAATAAACTCAATCGTTATTTGAAATCACAAATAAAACCAAAATTTTAGAAATGTTAAAAAAAAATTGTTTTCTATGTCATTTGTTTTATATATTAGCAAAAAAAAATTTTTTCACTCACTCTCACGTCCTCTCACGCTTGACAACTTTTGACTAAGATTAATAACACACTCATCTTCGATATGATTTATAATTTTTTCAATAAATTTTTATTATGGAAACCTTTACTACACTCAATCATTATTTGAAATCACACACAAAGCACTCGATAAAGTGACAATAAATCAAAATTGTCAAAACATTTTTAAAAGAGCTGTTTTCTATGTTATTCGAGATATATTCACTTTTATCGGTAATAAAAATTCACGTGAACTGTGTTCCCTTTTCCTAAAATTGAGATCGACAATGTTTGCTTTGTTGTTGTGTCAGTATACTATTTTCTAATTTTGTTCACAATTTTTCGTTCACGGGAAATATTTCACGTTAACAAAATGTTCGCCTTTTATTCCTGATAAGGGTGATTATAGCAAAAAAAAAATTTTTTTTTCACTCACGCTCACGCATTCTCGTATGCGACAATTTTTTTAAGCATTCACTAAAAAAACTTTTGTTTTAACTTGGATTTCAAAAAGAATTGATTTTCGATTTTTCCCCGTGCAGTAAGTATTTCGTTTTAGGTGCTTTAAAAAATTGTGTTTGTTAAGAAAATTGCAAATATTTGCAGCAGAAATATTTCCAGCCCTAGAGAAAAAAGATTTTATAGTTCTATTAGTTTAGCTTAAGGTCACTTCAATAATTTCGATTTAATGGCATACACGAATTACCAAAATTTTTTTATACGCAAGGAACTTCTAATCTTTCACATTGCCTTCCATTTATTAAATTATAGAATTTATAAACTCCATTGACCATGCCCACAAATTGGCTCAGAGAAAAACAAACAACATGAAACTTAAGAGTAAAACTGCAAAACTGCAAAACTGCTCACTTGCCCATCTCTGTCAAGCCTACACTCTATGACTTCATCTCTAAAGGTAATTTTTTTTATTCATACAATTATGGTCTTGTCTAAATGTGGGTTGGTTTTTAATACGAAAAAACCAATATATTTTATTTTACATATTATTTGTATTCAGAGAAAAATTATACTTTATGCTGTACTCACAATATTTTATCGCTGAACGAAAGTACTTTTTAAACACCTTTTTCCATTTAAATGTTTCTATAAATATTTCAAATAAGAAAAGTACGAGTATATGTATAGAGCAAACAGCAACAATATTAATATAAAAGAATATTTTTATATTGCACTCTAGTGATAAGAGTTGAGTTTTGTTGAATGTTTGTTTATATTTAAGATTAAAGAGCCAACACAAAAAATAGAATAATTTTAATATTAAAAAATAAAAAATAAATAAAAATCATTCGTGCTAAAAGAATAAACATCTGTTAAGAAAACTAGAACCTCGTGCTATTTTAAAATATGAATTATAATAATGTACCAAAATGTCAAGGCTAAGGCAGTTTTATATAAGAAATGTGTTCTGTGACGGTCACAGCGGTCAGCTTTTCTATAAGAAAAGTATCGTCACAGGAAACTTTCATAAAAGAAAAGTGTGTGTATTACTACAAAGCTCTACCTTTATCTTGATATCTTACTATATATTATAAGAAACTACGATAATATGTTGTACCATAACCGCTAAAAAAAGGTAAAGCGACATAATTTTTGAACTTAATTTTTTGACCAAAATTGATTATTAGCGATAGTAAATCTATTGATTTTCGTCAAAAAAATGAGGTCCAAAATTAAGGTTTTTTGGCAGTTATGGAATGATGTGATCTTGGGTCTTGATCTTGGCGTTGACTCAAGTAGTTAGCACGTTAACTACAAAACTGAAGGTCCTGGGTTTGAGCCGGGTCTCCGACAGTCATTAAATAACAACACCACGCATTTTTATGATGTGCATTAGTGTCCGTTTGTATCAGTTGTTGTAGGAAAATTGAAGTGATGAAGGCATAGACACTGGTCACTGCACTGCACTGCACCGGCTTCAGCGGATACTAATGCTAATGTAATAGCAGAGCGCCCTCCTTCGGCGGTATTGTGCTGCAGAATCATCAGCGAAGTAAAATAACCAATAAAATGTCTACTAAACACAGCTTTGAAAATTTAATACGCCTCATTGACACCAGAGGCACTGCAACAAAAGCAGAGTTGTAAAAGAATGAAGCTTTCCTCTATCACTTCCTTCACCACCTGTCTTCTCTATCACTATAACTTTCCTAAAGAAGTTGTTACTTTTCTTTAAGAAAAACAACACTTCTTAAAGCTTAAATTTCATTCCAATTATTTATTTTATGATATTTTATTGCACAATAATAAAGACATGCAGCCCGTAATATTTCAATACATTCCTTGAATATTAAATAAATTTTTTTTTAAGTTTTAAGTTTTGCTATTCACATGAAAATTTTCTGCGTAAATAGAGTTCCTGTTTACCCATAGTCACAACTTTGAAGGACTTCCTTTAAATGTGTATGTATTATTATTATTATTTCGGCTTAACTATACTTTTCCTACAGATTGTATTTTTTTTGGTCTTGTATATAAATGGATTTTTGTGCATAAACAATTTTATTAATTTCAAGGTAAAATTCAGCAAAGAATGAAAAATGAAAACTTTATGTATTGCTGTATGTGCAATATATGCACTTATTACGTTGGTTTTCTACAAACATTTGGTCATAACTTTCCAAGAGTATGAGAAAAGGAAAAACAACTAATAAAATCCATTCTATAAAAAAACGTACCCATGTGTACAGAAGTGTGTGTTTTTGTGTATGCTCGGCAACACTGAATGCCCAGCAAAAAATAAAAAATAAATAAAATTTTTAAACGGCCAAAACATTACAAAAAAATTCTCAATAAAACTGGGCGAAAATACACAAAACAAACGGCATTCTCGATGCATTGAAGTAATTTTTGGCAAAATTTGATTTAGTGTATTTCTTTTTGCGCTCGCCTTCACATCAAATGGCTGCAATGTCTGCCACGCCTACTTCCGCTTCATAGGCTCGTAAAATTTTAGAATGATGTTGACATTCATTACACATTGATGATGCAGCATGTTTTTTCTTCTCTCTCTCTCTCACTCCTCTCTTTTTGCGAAATAAAAAACATTCCTAATGGTTTTTTTATTTACAAATTTATAGACTTTTCATGGGGCTGTCGTTGTCGGTAGAAAGTTCGAAATGTCAATATCTCAATAATGAATGGAGGATGTTAACATTATACTGATGGTAGTTTTTCTTATTTTTTTGCATTTAAGAGAACTTTCACAAACAAGCGTGGCGCCTTTCAGAAAGACTTACGTTGACAGCCATTAAATGTGTACATGTATACAACGAATAAAAGATTTAAATAGTTGGTGGCCTTAGAGCAGACTTTAAAAATTTTATTAAATCAAAATAAAAAATATAAAATTAATTTTTTTTTAATACCCTTAAAGCGCTTAACGCGCTTCAAAATTGCGCAACAAAATTAAAATCACGTGATACATATTTAAATTTAATTGAACTGGTATGAATTTTAATTATGAATAATTTATTAATCGGGCTTAAGTTCAGTACATATTCAATTATTATATAATAAAATATTTTTATTAATTAATGTGTCTTTCTAAAGAAGACAAGAATCACTTAACTAGACTTAAGCTGCAGAATATGCCAACATTTTTCAGTGCCGTCACGCAGTTCGTGAGCACCCATGTCTGTTAACTTGGGCAGAGATTTTTTGTCAAAATCAGGCTATTTAGCATTAATTTCTACTATAAGTGAAATTTATTTGCTGGTGGTTAAGCGACTTCTATATGCATTTCAATGTTGCTTCAACAAATCGTCACAAACCTCTTCTATCTTAAGCACAGACTTTAAAAACTATTTGAGAACTCACAAATAATAATATTTTTGAAAATCACAACAGAAAAATAAGCATAGTAGGCTTAGAATGATTAATATCTACTGAAATCGAAAGTTTTTTGTATAGAAGAAGAATTTTCTGAAGTCGTTTATGCAAAACCACAAAAATTTAATTAAAAATTTTTTTTATTATTTAACGCGTGTCAAAATTAATACGAACTTAAAAAAATTATTTATTGTTGTTCTATCACGTTTTTGATAAATTTCGTCAGCAAACTTTTTTGGATTGGAGCAACGAAATGCATCTGAACGTTTTAATTTAACAACAAATATTTTTTTAATAAATTATTTTTTAAATTGTGTGCTTTACCAAAAAAGATTTTTTTTTATTAGAGGAGTTATTTTTTTGGCCCCTTTAAAGCCACTGTTAATTTTGTCTTTTAATTTGCTTGTCCTAGATTTTAAAAATTTAAAGTAATTATAACAAAATCTGCAGTAGAATAATTTGAGATTTTGTTTGCTTTTAGAATAATTTTATTTATTTGAAAATATTTTTTTTTTATAATTTTATTTCACTTTCAGGCCGGAAGGACATTTAATATTTTAGTTAAAAAATTTTCTTGGCATCTTTCGTTAAAATAATTATGTTTTTTGTTGGTTTGTTAGAAAAAATAATTCAGAAACAAAAATGAAACTGTTGTCCTTGTTTTCACACACAACTTATGTATTGTTATTTTTAGCAGCAAAATATAAACAAACAAACCACTAATAAACTAAACTGCTGTTGTTGCAGGGTTAAGAAGTGGAGAAAAAAATTAATGCCGGTATTTTTCTGTGCCGCCACGCACTTCATCAGCACCCATGTCTCTTTACTTGGGCAGAGATTGTTTGTTAACATCCGCTTTTTACCATACATTTTTAATAAAATCGAACGTTTTTATATAGGGTTCGCCATCTAGCGCTTTTTTTTCAACTAGTGCTTATTTCGTGAATAGTAACACTTACCTCATGTCTGATTTGACAGATAATTAATTTTATCCTTCCGCTGAACGAATATGGTTGTGTATACGCTTGAACAACGCTGCGAAATATTGCCTGCAATCGCCTTACAGAAGATGCCGATTTTACCAAAAAAAATCATCCTTTCAGATGAAGCTCATTTTGATCTTGGCGGGTATGTAAACAAGCAAAATTTTCGCATTTGGGGCACAGAAAACCCGCACACATACATTGAAAAGCCGACGCACCCAAAACGAGTCACTGCTTGGTGCGGATTTTGGTCCAGAAGCATAATTGGGCCAATGAGCAAGTAGTGGCCGTTATCAATGGCGATCGTTATCGGGCCATGTTGAACGAATTTTTGTTCACAAAAACTGAAGAGGAGGATATTGGCATCAGTTGGTTTCAACAGGACGGCGCTACGTTCCACACAACCGAAGCTACACTCGATGTTTTGCGCCCTGTTTTCAAAAAAAAGTTATCTGGCGCCAGAAGGATTTTTTGAAGTTGCTTATGCATTTTTTTATAAGTTAAACTGACATGTAAGTCATTGCTTTTCGTGTCCCTAAATAAATACAAAATAATATTTGGACTGCAAAAACTATAAGTCCAATCATTGTGATAAAAAAAATTGCTTCTCTTTTTTTTCATAGATTTTCTCTAATTTTATTTTAAATTTGGCGTCCAATTCCTCTCATACGGGTCCACGTCTGAGAACTACGTAGGGTGTGGCAAGATATGTTAGTTGTTTCTTATTCATGCATTTTCAAGCAATGTATTCATGATCAAACGCTATTATGCATAATTAGTGCAAAATACAAGATATCCTATCTCAGCTGCTCCTGTAAATAATTTAATAATTTGTCAAGGCTGATGTATTAAATCTGTGGCAAAAAGGAAAAAGTGCTTAAGTAGAGAGCAAGTGATTTTGAGTTAATGGTACCTTCGTAATCTGCATATTCGAAAGTACCCCTGGTAAGAATCTCAATGAATTTCTGTAATTTTTTATGAAGTTATAACACTATGACTTGCGACTTATCTTTTTTGGACTGCGGATCTCACTTGGAAAAATCTTGTAATTTAGGTAATACTTTGGTATACTTTAACTTAGAACGATGTCTGCTTAACACAAACAATAGTTAACCGAGAATTTCCCAATTTAACTGTTAAAGAAAGAAATTTCTGAAAATCGACTTCAAAGCTTAAAAGCGCTCTCCTACAAAACAGTAAAATATGACTTAAGCACTTTTTGCTTATTGCCACAGAAATAATGACAGGTCTCTTTAAATCGCAGCCTATGGGAAATGCTTTAAATTGTCTTTTGTATTAATTACAGGTTAGAGAGAGTATATGGGATTTTTCTTTTCTGGAGATGCCAGATTTACATTTTATTTATAAGAGACACGAAAGAGAAGTTAAAACACTTTACATCAAAAATCTGACCTCACATCTAAATTTTATAAACTTTCTTAATACTTAAGGCCAGAAGCTCTTTATTTTCGAGTATTAAGAAAACTTTTATTTATACGCGTTTTAGGTTTATCATTCAACTATAATTCCTGAACAACAAATTACCCAGTACTTTAATGGGGTTTCTCTTTTTTTAATTTTTGTCAGATCATTATATTACAAACAGTTTTATAACTCCCAAAAAAAAGCACACAAAGCACTAAAGCATTGTGCTTTTTACTGCTTTGATTAAAATTTATCTAAAATGAAATTTAGAAAATTTTTGGCAATGACCCCATTTGCTTGTGCTTCCATTTGGCTTTAGTTTCATGTCTTCAACTATTAAATCTTTTTGTAGCAAAGGAAATGGGACAGTGCAATAAATCAAGGTAGATATTTTCACAGTGTCCTTCTTAAATAAGAAGGACTTGATGTGAAGGGTGAGAGACAACAACAACAAAATTAAACAAAACAATATTTTGGCAAAAGCTGTCTCTTGCGACAGCTTGACTCTTAAATTTGGTGGCGGTTTTCTTGCTTTCTAAGGTTATAGAAATGTATGTGTGCATATACGAGTATGTATATATTTCGTTATTCCTTAATTCATGGTTTTGTTTTTGTAGGCTTTGCCAAACTAATTTGTTAAAGGTTAAAAGGAAACTAAATGTCCATGCATGCATTGTACTCGTAATCTACAAAATGTACAAGTAAAGTGTGCAAGCAACTTTTGCCACAAAGACAAGCATACAAATTTAGTACAAACATGCATAATTGTTATTTTATATACAAATAAAATAAAAAAAAAATAAAAATAAAAATTAATTCCAAACAAATATGCCGAATAAAACCTTAGAGTTGCCATCATGCATTATGCAAATAAATGGGGAAATTTTTGTTAAAGCATTAAATTCTCCAAATTAGTAATTATTAATTAATTTTTCGGTAAAATATTTGAAATTGATTATTCAGGGGTTGAGTCTGACTGTATATCATTAATGAAGTGATGTTTTGTAAATTGTATTATCACTCTAGTAGTAGTTCTGGTAATTATTTAATTAGAAACGATTTTAGCACAGTCAAGAATGATTGAGTAGCACTCCTCCATCCCTGTGATACAATTAGTTGAACAACTTGGCCGTTTTACTCTTTTAGCAATTAAATTTTCTGTCAACACTGCTGCTGAAACTGTTTGCAAATAAATTACTCCTGTGTATACTCATGGGTAGCCGAATAAATACTCAAAGTATTTTTATTTTTATGCCTATGATTGTTGCTGAAACAGTGTATAAATTTTATTTAAAAAGTTTTTGATGAGGGAATCGTAACTCAAAAATCTTTAAAGCTGTTTTGGCAATTTTTTTAAGCAAATACGAAATCTGACTAATGTAAAAGCAAATTAAAATTAAAGGAATATTTAAATAAAATATAATTAAATTTTTTATTGATATAGCATTCAAAATATACAGAATTAAGGAATGCACTGTGGTAAAATGTTAGATTTTCTATACAAATAAAATCAAATTACAAATTAGGAAGAGCTTCACTTGATATCACAAAGAAAAAATTATTAAAATCAGCTTCTTTTAAAAAAATATGGCAGCATTTCCTTGCTAATACATTGCTACATATCAGACAGCAAAGAGACTTTTCAAATCCTTGGGTATTATGGGGATTACTTGAATTTATTAGCCTTTTTTCTACTCATACGTTAACATTATCATTAACAAAATGCCACATCTATACACGTTTACCCTAGTGCATACTCCTTTCTTTATAAAAAAAAACTCTAAAAATTTCTTTAAACTAAGATGCAAAATATTTTTTTTTCTCCGCTTGTTAACCCTGCAATAGCAGCAGCAGTCATTTATAAAGTTGGTTAGTGGTTTGATTGTTTATGTTTTGCTGCTAAAAATAACAATCAGTTGTGTGTGAAAACAAGGACAACAGTTTCATTTTTTTCTTAATTATTTTTTCCAACAAGCCAACAAAAAAAAATTATTTAAACGAAAGATGCCAAGAAAATTTTTTAACTAAAATATTAAATGTCCTTCCAGCCTGGAAGTGAAATGAAATTATAGAACAAAAAATATTCCACTAGCAAACAAAATCTAAATATATTCTACTACAGATTTGGTTATGTTTGCTATAAATTTTTAAAATCTAGGACAAGCAAAGAGTCTCGAAGGGTTTGTGGCCAAAACTTGACTCAGGAAGATTCAAACTGCTACTGGACATGAATAGTAAGGCGATGCGAAGTGTTATAGGCGCGTTGACAGGCCACTGCTCGGTCAGAGCAAGAACCAGCATTTGGGAAACTGACACTCCAGATTTTTGTAGGATGTGCGTGGATATAGAAGATCCAGAAACCATTCAACATATTATCTGTCACTGCCCGAAGCTGCAACGTCATAGGCTTAGATGGTTGAGTAAACGTTTCCATGAAAGCATTACTGATATCGGAAAGTGTAAACTAGAGGACATCGGGGGAACTCGGTGGCTCAAGGACGGTTAATAGGGTCACTTCTGGCTACAAATGGGGGAGGGGGGTAAATATTACTTTTTTTATGGGCAACAGAAGGAAATCACAATGAACCCAATTGGGTCTCCGAGTGGAGGTGCGGTATAGCACCACCCTTCGTAACCTAACCTAACCTAGTACAAGCAAAACGTAGCACAGTCGCTTAAAAGGAGGCGAAAACAATTACAATTTTGCTTAGTAAACTGACATTAATTTTAAAATTTCTTGGTAAAATATATAATATATATAAATATTTGTATTGAATTTCCGACTTACCTCCATAGGAACAAAAGACGTTTGCCGACATATGAAGTAGGCGTTAGAAATAAGTCGCTGTGAGGCAAGAATCTATTACGTTTGACCCAGCACCTGCAATGAAAAAAATGTTTTTAATAATTAATGATTCGAGTAGAAAATTATTTTGTATGTATGTATGTATGTATGCTAAAGATCTGCATAAATCCCTTCTAAAAGCTCTGTGTTTCAGTCCGGAACGCACAATAAAATAACAACTTCTAAGCTTTAAGGTGCCCATTAAATATGCAATATTATTGAGTACTTCATTGCTATTATTATTGTCATTTTGCTCTGCACTATCAATAAATTGCACAAAATTATATTGTGCAATTTTTCTAACAATATATCTTGCCATAACCACCAAAAAAGCTTAAGCGGCATAATTTTCGATCTTCATATTTTAAGGTCCAAGAAATATGTGGGTTAAGTTTTTTTAGTCATTACGGCTCCTCTAAAAAAAGCTAAAGATTTATACATTTTATGAATTTCAGGTTTTGACGAAAATCTATCATCTCGATAAGCTCGATAATTTAAAAAATGGAAATATATTGTATGGTGAAGTAGCTGGAAATATTTATTGTACAATGCTGTCAATACATTACAAAATATTTCTTATTGCGCAATATAAATTAAAAGACATTTGTATTATGCAACTTATTCTGCCATATACCAATATAATATATAAACACCAGCAATTTTGTTGTACAATATCAATAATTTTGAGCAATAATATTGCACAATAATATTGCACAATAATATTGCACAATAATATTGCACAATACAATTGCAATTGCGTGGATAACAAATAATCTCCATATTACTTTACATAAATTTCGATTTCCGAATCATCACAACGTGGTGGAGCTTAATCTCCAAAAAATTTCTAATTTTCTCTACTCTGCATTAGATAGAATCTTCTTATCGTTTGGCTTTGTATTTAGCAAAACTTTATAAAATACACAGAAAAAAATTATTTTAATATTTGTATACGAAAATCATCGATTCAATGAAAAAAAAATATGGACGATTTCTACATATTTGATAACAAAAATTTTATGCACGTTTACTGAAAATATATTTCTTCTCAGCCAATAAAGAAATTTAAAGACTCAAAGTAAAAAGTTGTTGAGTAAAATTTAATTTTCTGTGATTATTTTTATTTTATGTTTTTCAACAACTTCTTGTTTGTATAGGGTGGGCAAAATTTTTGCTGACAAATTTAGTTTTATTGATACCAATGTAAAATAGAAATATGGGAATTAATAATCGAAAATGGTATTAAGCAAATGTTCACCTCTGGCACGTCGGCAGACGTCCGCTCTTTTCACAAAATATTGAATCACATTTTGCAACAAAGCTTCGCTTATCTCGTCAATGCAAACGCCAAATTTCATCTTTCAGAGCGTCAGTTGTTTCTGGTTTGTTCACATAAACCCGGTCTTTCAAATTAAAATTCACAAATTTCACAATTAAAATTTTTTAATCAATAGTGTAGCGTTTCATGGTTAAAATTTCCCAACTTTTTGCTAAATAAATGTTAAAGGATGACAGCTCAATGCTTGACATTTCATCACTTGGCAGCCAATTTACTTCCTAACCTCAAATTTGCCCACCTTTTATATACAATTTAATGCTTGCTTTCAATTTTTATAAGGCATGTGCTTGAATGAAATATTGAATTTTGCTTAGTTCCTTTTTCCATATTTAAAAGAATACAGGTTTTTGAAAACATAAAATAGGAATATTTGTCACATCTGACAACATAAACCATTAGCTGAGCTGTGATCCAGTTTAAAAAACTTTGCAACTAATTGTCAGACAAACAAAAATCATCCAGACAACCCACATGAAGTATTTAGATACATTTAAATGACATAATTCATATGCACAAATATGGTAATATCCAACAAACTTTCAAGAATAATTGCAAAAAGAGAATAAAAAAGCAAAAGCAAAATTAAATAAAACTTTTTTACTTGTTTAGAAAATTTGTTATTTTCGGCATAATTACGTCAACAAAGTGCAAAAATACAGCCAGTTTTTTAAGTACGTGAAAAAATGAAATAAAATAAAATAAAATTAATATTCCAATACAAATGTCTACTACTGGAACGAACATGTATCAAATAAGCTACAACTTCGTTGATAAAACGAAAAGATTTTTGTTCGAAGAACACTTAAAAAAAAAGAGCAACACACAGCACAAGTTACTGAAAAAGTAAACAAAAATGTAAAGTACGCAATTGAAATAAATGAACAAGATTCGAAGAGATACACCCCCTTTTTTGTTTAGTTTCATGGTGTGCTAATTAACTTAAATACGATTGAAGAACTTGTTGAACAATTTAGTATGAAGGGGTCTTCTTATACAGTGTGTCAAGAAAATGTAAGCAATTTTACTATTAATGTAATATAATACTAATTATTTGCATTTACTTTTATTCCATCAAGAAACAACTTTTAACGGTCTTAATAATATTAAGTTCATAATTAATGTTTTGTGAGCAAATATTACACCAGATTTATTATCGTGGAACAAAGAAAGAATATGTTCATGTGTTCAAAACGATCTTCTCAGTTTTAAACATTTTGTAAATTAAGCATATGAATCCCACAATATACTCAGAAAGAAAAAAATAGAGGTATCTTGTTAATTTCGTGACAGGATTAATAAATAATATTATAATATTAATATTATCTGTCTCTCAGCTGGCACAATAAAAAGTCATAAATTTCGTAAAATTAAATAGAATTTGATACAAATGTAATTTAGTGAAGCAGCTCCTAAAATAAAAAATAAAAAGAGGCCTATGTGCTAGAAAATTAAAACATGAAAAAAAACTTAAATAAAAAAGTTGGAGGCTCTGAACTTTTCATAGGAAACTGCGAAAAATCAGCAAAGCAAATTTAAATATCTTATCTGATAGTAGATGGAAAAATAAAAAAGAATTAACCCCCTGTTTCCACAACTCGGACGGTCGACTTTAGTAGAAAATGTATATGAAGAAAGGCACTCAGTTTTTTGAGTTATTTTCAGAAAAATTTTCTAGACGAGTCGCCTGCCTGAGTATAAATAAAAAGTTGGCGGCGACAAATATTTTCTGAGTTAAGAGACTCAAACTTTTCATAGGAAACTGCCAAAAATCAGCAAAAAAAAAATTTAAAAGAAACTAAAACTAAATAAAAAAAATTTGCTGCAAACCATTTATTCTGAATTATTGGTCTTTGAAATTTTATAGAAAATGCAATCTAGTGAATCGAACAGAAAAAATAAATAAAAAGTAGCCTATGCGATAGAAAATTTAAAAATAAGAAAAAAAATTTATAAAAAAATCGGCTGCGAGCCATATTTCTCGAGTATTTAAAGTTTTCATAGAAAATTGTGAAGCGTGTCCATAAAAAATATTTTGTGTGATAGAAAATTAAAAAAAATAAGTTTTTTTTAGGGTATTTCCCAAAACAGCAATGCTTACTAACGATTCTTGGAGTAGCCGGCCTTTGGTCGGGCTTAAGGATTTTCTCAGCCACAATATTCTCGGAAACAGCGTTGCTGGTTAAAGGTTCTTCGGATATCATAATTTTCTATCAAAATTTCAAAGTCGTATAAGTCGGGAAATATGAGTCGCAGCCAATTTTTTTATTTAATTTCTTTCTTTCTTTTCAACTGTCAGATAATCTATTTAGAAAATTAGTTTTTGGAGACTCCTCACAGTTTCCTATAAAAAAATTCAGAGACCCATAACTCGGAAAATATAGGTAGCCGCCAACTTTTTAATAAATTTTTTTTTTCTATTTTCTATCACACAACCTACTTTTTTTATTTTTTTTTTTTGAGCTGCTTTACTAAACTGCATTTAAGACTAGGAGTTTTTCTCAAAATATTTTCCTTAAATCTGGTTTACACACAACAAGTTTTCTTTGCAAAAGCTTTAATTTTATAGTGAGAAAGAAAAAATAGGCCTATACCATCATCTCTGAAAACTTGATGTGAGTGACACATTATTAATTATAACTAATAGTTAATTAATATTACTTTTGTATTTTCTTTTGATATTTTTAAGTGTTTTTAATTTTTAAATCTAAACAAAGAAACACATTCTTTAAAAAAAATTATAATTACAATTTCTATATTTTAAAATATTGATTTGTTTTGCTTAGAATTTCTTGACATACTGTGCTTTGCGATTGAGTGCATTGGCAAAACACACTCCACTACTCTGACACTGATTTATTTGTTGACATTTGAAAGAAAAAATTAATTTGCAAAATAAATAAATGATAATAGAGTTTTTGTATCATTGCGTATTGCATTTGCTGTCTCTAGACTGAGTTGCTATTGTACATATTTTGTGAGACAAATTATTGAAGGCAATTGCAAATTGCTCACCTGATGATGTATGCATGCGTGTATGAGCCGGGGTGTTTGCGTATATTACAAAAAAAATGAGCACCGAGCGCTTAGGGCTTGGGCAACGCTGGCAAACAGGTTAAAAATATTTTTTTTTGAATTCGTATTCATTGTGAAAAATTAATTTTTTTAATTTGCGTCAATTTTGGCACGAACTTAATAAGAAAAAATATTTAAAAAAATTTTTATTATTATTTATATTATTATTCAGATGTATCAATTCAACTTGGAATTAAAAATGTGTTAGTAAATTTTTTAGATTTTCTATCTCCCTTAAAATATAAGAAAAGTGTAGTTAAGTGATTTTCTATCTCAGCTAACGATATATACCCTTTCAAACCCTGCTAACTATATATTTAATGAATTGATAAAAACTGAAATTGTGCTGAATAATTTTTAAAATAAATAAATAAAAAAGTGAATTTTTAAAAACCAACGGAGAGTAAAATGGTAAAATTAAAAGCAAAAACAGCTGCACAGAAAATTGTTGGATTGTTTACGCAGGAATATTAAAAATAATTTGCAAGGTTTTTGAAGCTTGAAATAGACCTTAATTTCCTTGACTAGTTCAATTGAGTAATTCAAAGCTTAAAGTAAACTGTATTAAAATGCTTGAAATATATGATATTTAAAGACATAAATTGAACTGTATTACAAGTGAATTGAAGTAGCGTTTTTACTGCAGAATGCTATTGAAATAAAGTGCAAAGAAATTACAATTCAACCCTTGAAAATTTAGTGGTTAACTAGAATAAAAATTATGCTACACTTGATTTCAAGCTAAATTGTTTATTGGGATACGTCTAGAAAAATATTTATGTATTATGCCTGTAGTGTAGCCTCACGAATAACAACTTCTTTCTTTTAAATGCTTCTCACGTTTAGTGCTCGCTCACTCATGGTGTGTACGAAAGCAAAAAAAAATAAAATAAATAAAGAATTAATATTGTCTGCTTAATGCTTTAAGTTATGAACCGAAATTCCCAAAAGCCACATAAAAACATATTTTTTGACTCTGTGCTTTAACTGGCTTTATTTCCTTTCCAAAGTATATTAATACCGCAAAGGTTACAGTTACGCCTTTCTGACACCTCATTGACCAAGTATGTAAGTCTAGAAGGAAACCAGCAGCAAGCAGCAATAAGAAGGAAACTTGAAAAGAAAGAGATAAATTGTCAATGATTTTTTCTTTGAGCACATAAATGTTTCAGTGAGTGTGGCCGTGATGTATGAATATTTGTGTGTAAGCCAAAAACCTAAATGCACTAAAAATTTCAACTTAAGTGGCTTTCATATGCGGCAAACAGTGAGTATGCTTTGGCTCACTCGTAAATATTTTATTTTTTCTTGGTTTTTTCAATTTTGTGCAAATCATGCTCTTGTGGCATATACGCAGACTTTGTGGCGCCACTATGATTATGGTAAGAAGATTGATTGCTTTGAAAATTGTTCAGAGAATTAAAGATTCTTCTAAATTAAAGCGATAAGAAAAGGAAAAAAAAACTTTGAATAGCACAGCAATTTTTTACTTCAAGTGCGAGTGCGAATAAATCTTTTAAAATATTGTTCTCACAGCTTGTGTTTTAAGTAAACGTTTACGCACAGAAATGCTCAAGAGATTGTCGCTTTGTGATCTCAACATCAAAGTTTATGCATTTTTAATGTTAATTTTTTTCATAAATTGGTATTATAATTTTTAAATCAGAAAAAATGTTTGTAAAGTGAATGATAATGATGATGATGAAGATGATGAAGATGATGTTGATGGTGCTGATGTTTTAAATAAAATGCTTGTCTTTTCGTTTTTAACTTGTTTTACATTATTGATGTATCCTTGTTGGTCTTTGAATTATATTTTAATGTTTAACTCAGTTATTTTCTTAGTTTTTATTGTAGTGTGTAAGTCTCAAATAAATACACTGCGGTATTCATTGTGTGTAGATTGTAATTAGCAAACTAGTTCGTTTGAGTTATGGCCTTATTTAAATAAATGGGCGATATGATCTCTAACGCCGTTCTTGCTTTCTAAATATGTTAACCGCGAACAACGTTGTAAGTGACAAAATAATAATTATAGCTATGCTATTTATTTCACGACACAGCTGCTAGGACGTGATTTTCGTAACAAAAATAATCGACACTATTAAAGTTATAAATTTGTTTTTGTTTTGATTTCTTTGTAGTTTAAACCGGAATACGAAAATAACCGCAACACATAGTTTGATTTTGTTTTGTTTGGTTCTTTGAAATGAGTGAAACAAAAACAAAACAAAAGCAATGAGAAGGATTGCTCAATTAATTTTTGTATTGTTTTTGCACATAAGCATAAACCAAAGAACAAAGCCGATCGGCTGTAAGCCGGCAAATAGCCACCGCCGGCCACAAGCAATACATTAATTTAATCGTACGCCGCTAGAAAAGAAAATAATGGGAAATAAATGGAAACGTTTTGAAAAATTTTGCGGCGAATTTGACATCATCATATAATATAATTTTATTGCATTATTATTTCAACACATAAAATTTGTTTTATATAACTAAGTAGCATAGCTATAACCGGGTGTCCTAAGAAACCTCTCTTCTTTTGTTTTTAACGGTAGATTTTGTTTTGAAATTTGTATGGAAAAAATATTTTTGAAAAAAATTTTCTTTATTTTTGAGACAAATTTGAAACGATTAGAAACGAAACTTTTTACAAAATCTGCCTATTACTTTATCAAAAATAATGAAAATTAATATAAATCTTTCTTCTTTGAACCTCTGTTACATTTACTAATTATTTTGAAAAAATCCGTTCACATAATTTTGTGAATAACTTACAAAGTAGTTCCACTGACTGGCACTTTGTCATTTTGTGAAAAAAACGGGTCTTGCCAAAATTGCCTTTCAAAAAGTTATACGCGACTTTGCCTCATTTGACGTTCTGTCTCAAAAATAGAGAGTGAACTATATTGTTTTTATTAAGAAATAAAAATTAAATATGTAACATGTAAAAAAATTAGTAAATTATTTATTTTGATCACGATAAATAGTTTTTTTTACATTACGAAATTAAAAAAAAAAAGTTAAAAATTCTTCAATTTATCAGCTCGCTCGCTGATAATATTATATTTCTATTAAGAAAAAATTTCATGCAAAAAAGTGTATTCTTAGTCTTAATTAGTCGATTGAATTGTATAAATTTTTCAGATAGTTGCATTTAGGCCAGGTCTGGGAATATTATATTTTTTTTAACGATGAGCGGCTGAGCTGATAAATCGATGAATTAGTTCATTAAGTTGTATGCTTCTACATTTTTGAAATTATTAAATTGTTATGAAAACTTAAAAAAAAGAAATAAGCAAAGAAGTAATTTTAAAATTTTTCTCTTTCAATTTTAGCTACAAAGTTATGACCAACATATGAAAAAAGATCAAAGCAGGTATGTACATTTATATGTTTTAAATATATATTAAGCTTTAATATTCTATAATAATGACTTACAATAGCACTTTTTGTGCAACTGCTGATATTCAAAAATAATTAAAAGCAAAATAAAACAAACAGTTTATCTTTGGCATTTGAAAAACAATTGAAATATTTTCTTTTGTTTTAAATACAGAAAATATTTATATTAATTTTTGGAAAGAAAAAAAGGAAACTGCAAGCACAATCACTTTTAACTATTTTTATTTGTATTTTTATATTAAAAACTATAAATTTCCTTAGTTATTTCAAAAGCGCTTGGCTCATTTAAAAAAACAAGACTCAAAAATTAAATTACAAAAAAAAAATAACAAAAATGCAATATAAAAATTTTTCCAATGAAAATTTATCTTATATTGTCACATAAATTACGTCCAATAAAAAAAATATTTAAGCGGCACTTGCAAGTGCAATGAAATGCCATTTAGTGAAAAAAATAAATAAATAAACTGCCACAGACAAAAACTACCGTTAAAGCGTGTTACCATTTTATGGCAAAAAAAGCGGGTAAATAAAATTAGGGTTAAAAGAAAAGCTTAAAAAACAAAGCAATAATAATAATAATAATAGTAAACAAAAAGCAAAATTATGGAGACACAAAGCATTGAAATAAAATAAAATAAAATAAACTGTATAAATAAACTGGAAAGAATGAATTTCCCAAAAGACAAAACAACATCTAATGACTTTGTTGACTGGCATTGTGTGCATGTTCATTTGAAATGAACGTTGCCTACTTTAAGGCTGCCATTGCACTAGTGAGCGCAATATATAAATATGTGTATGTGTGTGTGTATTAAACCATGAGTGCTTGTGTTGCAGTTTCACATTTTGTCAGTTTCTTTTTTTTTGTTTGAATTTTTTTCATTATTATCTGTTATATTGCAGCTAAGAAATACGGAAACGGAAATAAAACCATAAACCAAATGCGACATATACTATGAAATGTACCATTACAGTCTACTACATTCTTTGCTGGTAGTATTTAATTTAACATTTGCATATATGACTATGTACTATATTTACGAGTATATATATGATTGTATAGTAAACAGTAGTTTTGGTTTTTTTTTAATAATAATACATATATTTTTGTCGTAGTAAGGTTTTGCGGTGTTGTACAATAAGTAAATATGATGGTGGCATACGCCCCAAATGCAATTGTCAAGCAATGACCTCATTAGTTTGTTACACACATGCCTGCCTGCAAAAATGCTCGCTCTAACTAAAACTAATACTTGCTGAAAACAATGTTGTTGTCTTCTAATTTGACTTACGTACATTTATCCCCTAAAGGCTGCACTACTCGTACATTAGTATATTCGTATTCCTTAAACCACCGCAATTAAAACTTGTGTAATAATGTGGTTGTATACAAAGTACATGCGTATGAAGGATTTCAGTTTGTAATTAAAACAAGTTTTCATATTTACTGTAAAAAAAATATAATTCTGTTTCGCTTAAATGCCACAGTTTGAATCCCCATGCAATAGATTTGTCCTTATGTCTTTAAGAACTTGGCCATATCGAGCCTTTGGAGTCATAACTTAAAAAACTTGATTTTTTGCTTATAATTTAGATTTGATTAACAAATTGTTCTGCATATTGTTTAAGCCAATTATTTCAGAGATTAAAAAATAAATGTGCTTTTGGTAATAGTTCTCTTAATTTAGAATTGTGTTTGCGATTTATTTGCTAATTTTTAATTAGTTTCCCATTTTCAAATCAATTTTCAAGCTGTAGCCTCTAAAAGTATGCTATGGTTTCTGGTCTTTCACTACAACCCTGCAATTCTTTTTATTTTCATTTCTTAAAGATTTTTTTTTCTTTAAAAAAACTTGTTATAAAACTGCTTACTTTAAAAAATTCATCATTTTTCTAATTTGAAAACAATGAAAAATAAAAATAGAAATAAATCAACTCAAGCACAATTTGAAAACATTAGTCCGGCTCCTAAAAGTATGCTACACAAATTTCGTATAAATATTGCCAAAAAGCTGAATATTTCAGCAGACAGTTTTACACATTTAAAAGTGAACGTAACATAAATTATTAAATAATTAATTAAATAAAAAATCAAAACATGCTTTTAATAGCGAAAGACAATTTTGTTTAGTTAAAATGCTCGACAACTTTGAACTGTACTAATGTTTAGTTCGTACTTGTAGGTATGTTTATAATAAACTTTGTATTGTTTCTCAATTGTCACTGTGGCTTTGTTTCAAATAAAAAATTGCATGAAGAAGAAAGCTGCTGTTGCATACAGCAAAGAAATGCTTGCACATACACACACACACACACGTATTCGTACTTATTCGAGCATTACAATGCAATTCATTGCATTGCAAGAATAACTGGTGATTATGATGACGATGAAATTCACATGCTGATGAAGCGCCTGATAGGCACGTTTCTGACAACTTGAATAGGTTTGTCTACATGCATCCAACATATGAATTTTAAAATTGTGCTGAGGTAGACGACATGCAGTTATCTAAAACCAAAACAACCAGCAAGCAGCAGCATTGCAAACATCATCATACTAACGAAGAATATGAACACAAGTGATGATCATTATTATGAGACAGTGATAGTGGCTGCGATGATGATGTGCTTGTCTTAACCTACTGCCACTGCTGCTAATGTTAATGTAGCTTGTGCTGCTGCTACCGACTATAACAATGGTGATGATGCTGATGATGATTGTGATGTTGATGAGGAGCGACTGTCACTTGAAATTACACTTCACATTTGTTACTATTTTAGACAAATACTATCATACTTCTACATGGCCATATGCACAATTAAACCTACACGGCATAAACATACCTTCATATACTGACATTATTATTATTTGCTTTTTTTATTATCATGTTGCAAATAAAATTTTATGTATTCATAGTCGGTTTATTGTTGGCAACGAGTGACTGAATGAATGGAAGTGAATGAAAGTGCGACTGATTGTAATATAACAATATATTGTTTACCACCGACGAGTGTCACTGTCAACACTTTAATTCGATTGCAAAAGACAATAACAAAACCGGAACAACAACAACAAGAGTTAAGATGCAAAGGATCCACAGGAAAACAATAAGAGTCTCATACACGAAATCTTATTGTGTTCAAAAACAACCAACTATTCTTAATCAAGAGGAAATGCAGCATAAGTTTTCTACGTTTTCTTTAACAGAAGTTGCATGACAAGAAATAGAGGGAGCCTGCTTGCCTGTCTGCCTTGCAAACCCCGCAGATAAAAGACTTGTAGAAATGTCATAATCAATTACTATATAATTATATTAATAATGATTAGAACTAGCGAAGGATATTTATTTGACATACAGTTCTTAATACATTAAAATTTTTTGCTTGTTTTTTTATTAATTACAGTCTAGTGGAATTCAATAAAAAATTTTTGAAATAAGCTGAAAAAATTCTAATGTTCATGGTAAGACTCTTAGTATGAAAAATTAATAAATTCAGTAAAACACGATTTTGATTCGCACACGAAGTGTTCCAAGTATTGTTACATAATCGTCAAAAAAGCTTAAGCGAAATAGTTTTCGAAATTAATTTTTTTTACTAAAAATCGACTCTTTTTCGATTCGATTTCGATTTTCATCAAAAAACAAAGTTCAAAAAATATGTAGCTTAAGTTTTTTGCCGGTTATGGCTCGATATGTAATACTATACGAACATTGGAATACATAATATCTGATGTAAACATTAAAAAAAATCTTTGGCTTGACGTTTTTTTAGTTTTAGCGCTTTTTTTGTTTTGTCGATTTTTTTTTTTTTGGTTTTTAGCGATTTTTGGTTTTGGTGTTTTTTTATCTTGGCGATTTTTTTTTTGCTGTGGCGATTTTTTCAGTTTTTGGCTATTTTTTTAGTTTTTTTTGGCGACTTTTTACTTTTTGTGATTTTTTTGGATTCTAGCGATTTATTTTCTTTTTTGCATTTAAGAGATTTTTTATTTTGGCGATTTTTCGTTTCTGCATTTTTTTAATTTTGAGATGTTTTAGTTTTCGCGTTTTTGAAGGTTTCAAGAGTTTGCTTCTTTGTATTTTAAATTAGGATTTCAAAATTTTTCGTTGCTCTCTTTAGAGCACCCTTTAATTTTTAACTGTCATGTATGCACTTGTTGTTGTAGCGGCCAAGGTTTTACATATTTTGTGAAAATGTCAGCTATGTAGCTCTTACGGTTCTTGAGAAAACAGTCAATGGCAGATAGACAGACAGACGGACAGACAGACGGACGGACAGATGGACGAACACTGCACCGAAAAAAATAGGGTGCATTTTCACTTTTGGTGTACGGAACACTAGTAATAGATTCAAAATCAAATAAAGATGCGTGTTTTGTATATATATTTGTCTACGGCCTTAAAACTTATTATATTTGTATGTTATAATTCTCATTAAAATGTTAAGCGTTTTACTATAAGCCTATGAAGTGTTTCAGCTTATTTCAAAAACTTTGAGTTGAAATGTACTGATGAGTTTCTTACGCAGAAATGAAAAGCATGTAGATGGTGCGTAACCATCAAAACAAGCAAAAATTAACTTTGTTCTCTTTAATTTTTTTTTAATACTGAAGAATTTTATCTGGTCTGTCGGAACAAGCAGCTTACTTTATAGTTTCACATTAAGGTTTATCGAATTAAGATACACGGGATTCTTGAAATCAGAGAGCCTTTTCGCTCATACTGCAAGATTCGACTGCAAATACCAAAAATATAACGAAAACTTTACACAGATTAGCCCTACGTGCGGCAAAGAAATAAATAAAAAATTGGCGCTACGGTACGGTCTGATATATATGTATATACTTGTTCTTCCTATAAGAAGCGTAGAGCATTAAGAAATTCATTTTAAGCGTTTCTGTTTTATGCCAGTGTTTGTTTATTGTTCCACCTTTTCCCACTGCAATTCGCCGCAATTTAGCGGCGCCATGTGTGGGATAATCTGCTTCTTCTGAGGATTCCATTCGATAGCTTATCTAGTGATCACTTCAATAGGCTTTCGTTGTAACAAAAAAACATGTTCTCTTCGATATTTCAATATATACGGACATCTGTCTGGTTTATTTACTTGTATAAAAATATGATTCTATTTTTAAAAAATTCTTCGATCTTTTTATAAACCAAATCAAAACCGCTTAAAATTAAATATTTTTAAATTTTAAAACTCCCATGTCTATGCAATAATCATACATACACCAAAAGCACTTTACGCAGTATTTGACTATTAATTAAATCTCTACAATATTGTATTCATTTTACTTTGTTTTTTTTGTTTTGTTGCAATAACAACTGCTGCATATTAAAATTAATATTTAAAATAATTAAAATCAACCACCTACAAATTTAATATAATTAAAATTCATTAAATTAATTCCGGCATTAACAAAAAGCCTTCAAATACACTGAGCGCAAAAAACACACACTTATTGTATTTAATTTAAAATAAACTGCAGATAATAACGTGATTTAATATAGATTAAATAAATACAAAAAAAAATTATCACTTATTTATTTCCCATTATAATTATAACGACAAATATTTATTTAACTGCTAAATGGCTAAGAAAAAAACTTATTTTGGTCTAATTAAAAAATATATGTATGCACATTATACAATAAAAAAAAGAGAAAAAACAGGCATTAGAAAACAAATTAAAACTAAATGGGACGAAATAGGGGTTTGTTGCTTCAATGAATGTATATGCACGTTTGTATATGAATTTGCCACAAAATAGCAAATAAATATAAACAAACACACATAATTGCAGCTACAGGCTTATAAAAAATATTTTGTTATAAATTTAAAAAAATATACATAAAACAATTAACTTTATGACCATAAAGTCACATATGCTGGTACAATGTACTGCACATTGTAATATTTAATAACAAAACGAAAAGAACTCAGTCCTGCATATTCAAACCATAACATTTTAAATAAAATCTAGGAAAAAATATTTATATATTTTTTTATCACATCTTGTAAATACTTTCATTGTTGTTTGCTGCTAAGTTAATGCAGCATAAAATAAAATATAAATATAATATTTTATTTAATAATTAATAGATAAAATTTGTATAGAACCACAAACCAGCAATTGGATTTAAATTTTAAAGCAAATTATAACAAAATAATAATCAGCAAACAAGATTCCTAGACTAATACGAATCTGGAAAAGTAAATTTGACGTGGAATGACAAAAAATCGTTCCAAATTAATAGAAACAAATTACTCCGAACAGAATCTAGTGTGGCAAGTCTTAGTGTCAAAACCGGACATATTTCGGAGATTAGCCTTTACGTTTCGTTTATATTTTAGACTTCTGTATAAATATCCAAAAAGTGATGGATATTAAGGGTAACAGACTTATTGATCGGCCCTCGTATATTGTCTTTCGTATGAAAAAAAAAAACCTATAGTCACTAATGTAACAACAGAGACAAGATAAGAGTGGAAACGCTCTTTTACGGGCTGCAGCTAATAAGAAGTCGCTAAATGGTTTCTGAGCAAAGTTTCACTTCTAAAAACCCCTCCAGATTTGCAATTCTCGCTGCTGCAGGTCTAGCTGGTGCCTAAGCAAAATATTATTTTTCGACTTTAAAAGATTGTCTGAAAATGTTGAATATTTTCTCCACATATTTCATTTTTTTCATTTGCTGCCTAATAGTTAATTTTAATTTTCGGACTTTATTACTTTTCTCCAAAATTAAATTTTTCTACTGTTTAAGATATTTTACTACAACTCATTTTTTGCACATTAAGTTATTCTAGAAAAACAAAATAAATTTTTAGGAATGAAATATCATCTACGTCCGCTTTTGGAGCTTTTTCGGACAAGAGCGATATATGGCAAAAGTTTATTATTTTTGTTGCTTAATCCACATTTTTCTTGGACTTAATAAATTCTACATTTCCAAGAAAAGTGTTGTTTATCTTATAAATTGTATATTTTAAACTTTTTTAAAAGAAATGTTCCTTTTGGATCGTAGCTTGCTTGCGTGATATGACTTGCGTGACTTTATAAAATCAAGCAAATTTTTCTAAATTTTAAAATTTCGGTATGACGCTAGTTTTCCAGCTTGATTAAACTTATTTAATAGCTTTTTTGTACAAAATTTTATTATTTTTTAAGGTATTATTCAACTTAGAGAAATCTTGCATTTTTTTTTCTAGCAAATCTGTTATATTCCCTTCAGTTTAAGTTTTTCGGACTTTCTCCGAAAATGTTTGTTTTTACCTTACAAGTCATATGTTTGCACAAAAATTTTGATTATTATATATTTGGAATGACCTTGTGTATCTTTCAACTTTTTCCAAAGAATTTTTAATTTTTATAAATTTTTGTTATATTTTGTAACTTGATTCTGTTTTTTTTTTTTTGATTTTTTGATCTTGATTCTTTATTTATTGATTTTTTATTTTGTCTTCAAACTTCTTTTAAAATTTAATTTATACTCTTAACTGCATTAGCGTTTTTTAATATCATCCTTAAATTAATTTATTTTCATAGCATAGAGCACCAGGTGTGGTTAACATGACTTCATAAGAATTTTTCAAAGTAATGGCTCTTGATGAAGCCAATTAGCAAATTTAATTTTTAAGTGCTCTACTACTCTTTACAAGAGCCAAGAATAGTATAGTTTTTCTTCATCTCTTTCTTTTTTTTCTTCCTTCGTTAGTTTTGTTGTCTAAAGTTTTCCTCACATTTAATTAGCATACGTGCAGCAATGTTTCTATACTAGAGATGGACGTGACTCACTCATGAAAGCGAATAATTTTTCTTTAAAGACTTAAACGTGCAACAGTATAAGTATAGAGAAAGAAAAATAGTCGTAAGCGTTTTATATATTATATATTTTTGAGACTGATTTTAAGTTTTGTAATTTTCTTTATTTGGTTGTTTTTTTATATTAGAAGTGACCATATGTATGCGTTAAACGATAGATCGTGATAGTACTCCTACTCACTATTTGCATGTCTAGTATTAAAAAGTATTTATATACACATTTCTTTATGTTCGTTTAAATAAATGTAACTTTGTAATGCAACAAAATATATTTCCATTTTAGTTGCCTAAAAATGTTTTTTTTTACATTTAAAGTGTGTAGGACCAGATACATTATAAAAAATTTAGCAAAAACAAATTTAATGCAAATATGTGAGTGCTGAAACATCCCAATTGGCCAACTTGTCGCAGAGGACCCTTTCATCAACGACTGCTTAAGGAAATTTCGAGCTTCATTTGTCTATTATAGTTTCTTTTAAAACAATCTAGCAGAATCTATACTCAAAGACTGAGTACAAGAAAAACTACACAACTGGTCATGCATCATACTAGTTGGTTAATATCAGTGAAACAAAAAACTCTTCGAACAAAAGTCAGCTGCTGAATTTTTTCATTTTGTATAACTTTTTGTTGATTTATGGTGCTTTGACTGCGACTGTTTGCATTTTAAAAAGTAGAAGCGTAAGTAGAAGCAAAAGCAATTAGGCAAATGAAAAGTTTTTAAATGCTGGTTGAATATAATTCTGTGGCAAAAAGGAAAAAGTGCTTAAGTCGAGATATGCTGATTTTGAGATAATGATACCTTCGTAATCTCCATACTCGAAAGTACCTCTGGTCAAAATCTCAATTAATTTGTGTGAGTTTTCCGGAAGTTATAGCACTATGACTTTAGACTTATCTTTTTCGGACTTTTAATGCCATTTGAAACAGTAGCTTGATTTAGGTTATACTTGTGTATATTTGAACTTAAATGTATTATTTATAATGTGTTGAACGATGTTTGCTTAAAAAAATAAAGGCTTAAAAAGAATTTCCCTATTTAACTGCAAAAGAAATAAATTTCTAAAAATTATCTTAAAATCTTAAAAGTGCTGTGCTGCAAAACAGTAAAATTTTACTTAAGCACTTTTTCCTTATTACCACAGAATTTCATTTATGAAAATTGTTTAGAAATTATCAGTTCTATAGGGACAAGAAGAATATGAGCGGAAGTGTCGCTCTTTTTGTCAAGGTTGAAAATTTCCTCAATATGATCTGCTTGAGCTGTCGCCAACAGGTCGTGCATCCCTCTTGCAGCATGCCTGACAGACATGGCCAACTGCAATATAGCTGGTTGGGTATGTGTCTGTGTAACTGTGTGTATTTATAGCAACATTTTGCATATTCATGTTCTAAAAAAATTTTTAATTTTACAGGGAAAGAAAAAAATATTAAGCTTTTGGCGCCAGCTTTTAATAAGTGCTCTAAAATTTTGTTTGCTTTATTTGTATGTACTTAGTTTGTCGTATGAATAACAAATACAAATGAGATTAAAATACACTCGTATAAGCCACACACACTCACGCACATGTGCATGATCACTTAAGAAAAAAATTAATAACATTTGGCACGCAAGTACTACATTTAAAAAAATATAACAACTAAAAAAACAAACTCTGAAAAGCACATTGCAAAACTAAACAAGGGCTTTTATTTAAAAAAAAAACAACAATAAACAGAAAATTGCATTTAAAGGACATGCGAAACCGAGTTAAAGATACAGATTTATAATACACCACTGACGCAAGAAAAAAAATAAATTAAATATTTTTTACTGAATTGTGTTTAAGGTTTTTTTTTGTCAATGATTATGCGTCTGTGTGTATGTGTATTTTATAAACGTTTTTCTTTTTTAAAGACAGCTTGGCGACAGTATTTTTTTTATTGTGGTATATTCTCAAATTCAGTTTGAATTTTAAGTTTATTTTTTTTATCAATTTTTCGGTGAAATGAAATAATATTTTTTTAAATCAATCATGATATTCTCTTTTGATTTTAAGAATTTCAATAAAATACTTTGTCGCTATTGCTTCTCGATTTTAACAATATTGCTAAGTGCGATTGCTGTTAAATAAATGTTAAAATTTCAATTCTATTTCACTTTTGCTTATGACAATTTAGTCATTTAGTTCATTTTATTGCACTTTTCATTTCTCGTTAAAAATTTAAACTTTTTAATTAATTTAATAACATAAAAAAAAGAATGAAATTAATTGCACTCTTGCTACACACTTTATTAGTTCAGGCCAGTGAATGCACAAGGGTAAAATTATTACTTTAATTTATTGAAAAAGAAAGAAAAAACAAAATGGAAATGTTTCTAACAGATAAAATAACATTTTCTTACATTTTTAAAAAAAAATAAACTAAAAAGTTAAAAAAAATTCTATTTCATAAAGCTTTCAAAGCAGCAATAAAATGTAAAAAAAGTGAACACAACATACTTCTGAGATATCCGATATGAGCAATAGCCAAGTCAAGTTATGAAAGTATATATCTGCATATGTGACCTGCTCCACGAAAAGGAACCTCTGCGCCGAAAAATTTTTTTTTGCGCAAAACACGGAAAAACGAAGAGCTTTTTTTAAACGCGTTTTTCTCAATAACTTCTTTTTGGCGCAGAGGTCCCTTTTCGTGGAGCAGGTCACATATATAAATTTCTCTTCAGACCACTTAATTTGAATAACAGACAGACAGGTATTTTAATTTATAAGTAATTTTTTGAAGCACTGCACATGTATTTTTTTGAAATTCAGAAAAATCAACTTTTTCATTAGAAAACTCGAAGATAAATAAAAATAGGGCGTTTTTTAGAGTGCCACTACTCTGAGTTGGCATCAGTTCTTTATTTGAGCACCCACTTAACAGCTAATAGTTGCTTTTTATTTAGTTTTCTTTGAAATTTCATTATGATTCGACTTACACCAACGCGTGCTGAAATATATATATGTGACCTGCTCCATAAAAAGGGACCTCTGCGCCGAAAAAATTTTTTTTTACTTTTTGAGTGATTCTTATAGGAAAAAAACGCTCTTTCAAATGCCGCAAACCGCAAGTTTCTATGTCTTTTAGTTTTTTTTACAAATCACCTGTAAAGATGAACATAATTAATGGAAAAATTTAAAAATGTGATATAAACAGATAATATATATAATATTTGAAATTTAAAAAAAGTCCAATATCAAAGATAATAGAGGTCCCTTTTCGTGGAGCAGGTCACATATAGTGACTTTGAATTTCCATTCAAAATGTTATTTTCCGATGAAGCCACTTTCTGGTTGAATGGGTACGTAAATAAGCAGAATTGTCGCATTTGGTCAGAACGTTATGGGAACATGATTCGAAATTTTTTCGTACCTCAATTACGTGGAATTAATCTTGCTGATATGTGGTTCCAACAGGACGGAGCCACATGCCACACAGCGGCCGCTACAATTGATTTAATCAAAGAAACTCAAAGTTGTGATACTCCAAAAAAAAGCTTTATAACAATTATATACATTTTTTTTATTATAACAAATTTTTTTTTTTAAATTTTATAAAAATTTAACTTTAAATCACACTAATTACAATTTGAATAGAAAATTTGTCACATTTTCCTATTTTATTTATTTTTTTTTTTATTTAAATATTCCTTTTAACAATACAATAGTGTTGTTTTAAAACACACCCATAAACATCAAAGACAACATATTTGTTTTATATTCGCTTTGTATGTACATTTACATATAGATCAGTGACAAAGTCCTTCTTATTTTATGCAACAAACAAATCCCAACTCCTTACAACAACTCTGCGGAAAAAAGGGAAAAGTGCTTAAGTCCAGATAAGCTGGTTTTGAGTTAATGGTTTACCTGGTCAAAATCTCAATTAATTTGTATGATTTTTCAGAAAGTTATACCACTATAACTTGTGACCTATCATTTTTAAGACTTCTATACTCATTTGGAATAGAAGCTTAATTTTCGTTATACTTTGGTATATTTCAACTTAAATGTAGTACTTATAGTGTGTAGAGTGAGGGTTTCTTAAAAAAGATAAAGCTTAACAAAAAGTTTGCCAATTTAACTGTAAAAGAAATAAATTTCTTAAAATCGACTTCAACGCTTAAAAGTGCTCTCCTGCAAAACAGTAAAATATGACTTAAGCACATTTTCCTTATTGCCAAAGAACTAATAATTTCAGCTTTCAAACCCTTTTTGGTCCAACTTATGTACGAGTATATTTTTGTACAAAGTGAGAGAGCGAGAGAGAGAAAGATTTATTGTAAATGGCCAACACAAAGGAATTTTTATTTGTTTGAAATGAAAAACTAATTTTTTTTTAAATAAAACATTAAAATAAAAGAAACAAGAAACTAAAATGCTTTTTATTTTAAAACACATTTTGCCATTTTAAATATATGTTTGGTAGTTTTTTTATTTTTAATTTATTTTTATTTAAGGCACCATTAATGTGGCATTAGGATGAGCCTTTGTTCTTTGTGGACATGTAAATACTTTATAGGTTTGTTTTCTCTTAATGATAAAAGTGCATTGTGTTTTTCATTATAGTGAAGATATTTTGAAATCAAATAGAATAGAATATAAAAATTATTTTACAATTACAACTAAAATTAGTTACACAACAAATCAAATTGGTTGGATAACAACTCAGATTGGTTAAAATAACTGTTTTTTACATTTTGGAGGTGTTTTAGTGAAGTACTGAGCGGGTTGAATACAAAGCAAATAATGGTCTTAGAAAGCCCGAATTCGAGCCCTGGCCAGATCCAGTCATATCAACAGCATAGATTTTTCTGCTATGGCTTATGCAGTCTCCTTCATCGATACTTGTAAGTAAAATGACTAAAAAAAATGTCTACATAGCTATAGATGCTATAAAAATTACCTGTGGGCCGAATAGCAGAATTGTAAAGCACTTTAAGCTTCCTAACTTAATTCTCTCTCCTTTTCCTAAGGAAAATAACGCACATTAATATGTACATATATTGATAAACATATTAATTGCCTGAGTATTCTTTTTTTTTCAAGTTGAATTTTTTATGATTTTAAAACAGAAATTTATATTTAACAATAAATTAGAAAGAATTAATAAAATCGCAAAAACAACTTTTATTTATAGTAAAACTAACAACGAAAATTGGTAAGCTTAAGCTTTCTCATTATTCAAAATTTCAATCTGTTCAATCAATGTACTCGTATATAAAATTATATTTGCTAAATTGCTTTAGAAATAATAAATTTTATTAAATTTCGCATTAAAAGTGGGCAGATGAAGCAATTGCAAAATAACTAAAAATACTTTATGAAAAAAATAAAAAAAAATTTTAAATTTTAAATTTAACTATTTTAAATTTAAAAATTTAATTTGGTGTTGGTTGAATACGTCTGGATACATTTCAATGCCACTAATACATCAGTAGATTTCAAGTGCAATTCCTTGCACGCGTAAAATATATATAAAATTTAAAATATAAATTTAACATAATTCTAAGTGATAAACTGTAACAATTAAACTTGGTTGTTTTAACTAAAAATGTTTTCGTTTTACAACTACCGTTTACACTGTTAATTAAAAAATTTAAGGCGAAAATTAAACATTTCATTTAATGTGTTTAATAAATTCGTCAACGTGAGAATCGTATTCATAAAAGTCGGTTGGACAGTCTCGGAGAGGCAGACATTTCCTCGTGTTAAGAATATGTAAGCCAAGTAAGTCGGTTCAAACGCAGATATTTTTTTTTTATTTTTTTTTATGAAAAACAAACACAACCCACAAAGTGATTAGCTTGTCTGCAGAAAACACCCAGGGTCTATGGCGGGAATCGAACCCACGACCTCTAGACTGAGAGGTTAGCATCGCTACCACTCAGCCACAGGGGCACCCTATTTAGTTTTGGAGAGGAAGAAATTGCACCTTTGCCACCTTTTGATGCTATTTATAGAAAAGTTTAAAGCCTGTAAAGTTTTCTATATAAAAGTGTAACTGTGATTAGCAACAGTGAAATGCGCATAGTATCCAGCTAAACCCCTCAATAATCAATTTCAAAATATATTTATTAAAAAAATATTTTACTTAATAAGTAAAATAATAATTTGGGATTACTAGTGCGTTAAAAGAAATTAATCTTAAATTGTAACAATTCCCACAAAAACACTAACAGATTTTCTTATTGAAATAAAACTTTTATAAGCCTACCACGCATAGCTTAAAATTATTAAAACAAAAACAAGTTTTTGATAACTTTTCAGATACGGGCTGTAAAATTTTATCGTAAACGACATTTTACGTGTGTAAAACAAACTTGAATATTATTTAAAAAAAAATTCTCCTGAAAACTTTAATTTTTGTTGCTTTCGATTAAATCGAAAGTAAGACTCGATATGTTTATTATTTATTTCAAGTAGTAAAATAGTTTGTTAATTTGAATAGCAACAACATTTTACATTTTGAACTCCAAGTAAGATAATAAGTTCAGGTAAAATTTCGCCAATTGAAATTCCAACAACAACTTACATGAACCATAAATTTAATATTATCAAATGGTTAGATTGAGTTCTCAATTTGTTTTCGTTGAAGTGTGCTTTTTCCCACTCCTTATTCTTTAAGGTTTTGCTTATCATAGATTTTCAAAATAAATTTATGGAAATTTGAATACACTCATTGTTGCTGTTCTTCAGATTTAGAAAAAATAGATCCCCTACCCTTCCCTCCAAGTAACAGCCTTCAAGTATGCTTTATTTTCGCAGTAGCTATCTCTCATTCAGAACAATTTCAATAGCTATTTTCCAATCACCGCTGAACAACTACGTTTCTGCCTCATTGCTTGCTTAGTCATCGGACCAATTCTTACATAATTTAAAGCCTGTTGCTACTGTAGTTGCCAAGATATGGGATAAATAATGCGTCTAATTACGGGTGTAGTATTTAGAATTCGGCTACGAAATTGTTTCTTTAATTTAGTCAAAATTGTCTTAGTCGTGAACGAAGATAACCTTTCCCATTAATCATTAAAAAGTAAATACAAAGTACTTTCCTGAACATGTTAAAAATTTTAAAGCGATGGCTACAACCGCAAGACTGGCAGCTGTAATTTCTTTGTTAACCTTTCTGTACAAATGTATTTATCTCTGTGCCTAATTTTATTCCTCGGGGATTTGAACCATGTTTCATGCATGAAATATCAAGTTTTAACTTCACTAATTTTATAATATTTTATGGAATACCCCTCTACTAAATTTATAAGTATTTAAATGCACTCCTTTCAAAAAGATTTTTTTTTTGCAGTATCAAATATTTTATTTTCTTTGAATTTTTATTTATGACTTTAGCATTTTTGTTTGTTTGTCTTAATGCATTATTTTTTGTTTTTTATTTTTTATTTTTTTTGCTATTTGAAGTTCTGTTTTCTGTAGTTTTCTTTTGTTTTGTATTTTATTTTTTTCTTCTTGTTAAATGCGTGTCATAAGTTTACATTTTTGCTTTTTTTTTGTCAAGTAAACTTTTAATGTGCGTGTTTTTATATGTTTTGTATGTGTGTGCGCGAAAGCCGCTGTAATTGTAGTGGTAATAGAGGAAGTTGTGGCGGCGCTTGCGGTTAAAAAAGTCAAAAGTTAAATGCATACTTTTCTAAATAGTTAAAAAAAAGCAAACAAAAGTTGCTCAAGTTAAGAAAATGTGTAAATAATTTTGGTAAAGTTTATGGAATTTAAATGCATAAAAAAATTAAATAAATGTATGTGTACTGAACTAAGAGAAAGTTTTACATGAAACGCAAAAATGTATGAAGTTGATTTAAATTGCATTTTAATACCAGATACAGACATACTCGTACATATGTATTTGTTCGCTGATTATAAATCTTAAAAATTAAAATTATATGGACTAAGTATAGAATTGTAATGCCCAGAATTTTCATGGAAAATGAGCTAGTAGGCAAAGTATCTAAAACATTTTCTTTTTTAATTTAAGAAAAATTAATTTTTCATTTACATCTTTTTAGAAAATGGTGCCCTAACTAACCAATTTACACAACTAAGGCATTTTAAAAATGAATATTTCAAAATAAGGATCACCCACTGAGCCAACTTTTTCGTTCTGGAGATTAAAAAAATATTTTTTCTTTGCAAATGTGTTGAGTGAAACTTAAACTCATACAGAGAGAAATATGAGATAATTGCTGAAACTAAAGTCTGTTGTGATACATATGATACAAATGGTATGACCTATTTTTTCTTTTTTTTTAACACAACCCCGCGTAGCGATTAGCTTATTTGCGGAAAACTTCCAGGGTCTATGGCAGAATCGAACGCACGATCTTTGGACTGACAGGCAGCATCACTATTACTCAGTTCCAGAGGCACCGAAGTACTAAGTTCCATGCATTGCACTACGGGTAATTTGGCCCGTTGTCTGAGCAAAAATTAATTAAAGCCTTACAGGCGGGCCGATCTGACTAATTTGTGTGACGCTAACTTTGAAAGATTTGCTCTTAAGCCCTCAAAATGTTTCATCACTTACACTAACACTCACGTTCTGTCACGCTTGAAAGTTTTACTCTGCAATTCATGCCATCTCTCATTACAGCTCTATGCTCCTTGCAGGGGTAAAAGGAATAAATATATTTACATATATATATATATATATATATATATATATATATATATATATATATATATATATATATATATATATATATATATATATATATATTATGTCATCTCACATCCAAATCTCTCGGCAAATTTCATACTTTTTCTTTTAACCCAAATGAATCTCTATCCAAATCATAATTACATTTCATTATATTTAAAATGAAATTTCGTGGCAAAAAGAAAAAAGTGCTTAAGTCGAAATAAGCTAATTTTAATTTAATGACACTCCTGTAATCTTGATATTTAAAAGTACCTCTTGACAAAATCTCAATTATTTTGCGTGATTTTTCAGTAAGTTACAGCGCAATAATTTTCTGCTTATCTTTCACCGACTTATAATCTCATATGGAATCTCATATTCTCATTTTGGAATATTTCGAATTAAATATATTATTAATAACCTGTGCTACGATTTAAGAAATAATAATTTTCAGCACCGAGTTTCCCAATTTAGCTGCAAAAGAAATAAGTTTCTGAAAATCGAACTGAAAGTTTACAAATGCTCTCCTACAAAAAAAAAAGTAAAATATGACATAAGCAATTTTTTCTTATTGCCACAGCATTAATTTATAGTATTTAACAAATTATAAATCTCTTTACACCCTTAATAAAAGGAGTTAAAAGCACTCAAAGAAAAAAATCATTGCATACTTTTAGGAAGGATATAAATGAAAATTTATTCATTATTAATTAATTTAAAACTCAAGCAGAAATAAATCAAAAATTTCTCAACAAAATTATGTTTTAATTCACGTCAAAATTGCTTCTGTAAGGAAAACAAAAATATAAAAGAAAAACCAAACTAAAACAAACTTTAGGCAAATGCCATAAATTTTATATTCAAACTGCTGTCATGAAATTTCCATTTAACCAACACAAACATTCAAAATATTTAGCATTACAATACATGTCGTTATTGTATGAAGGTTTTTTGCCAAAATTAAAAAATAATTGATACATACTCGTATATAAATATATATTATATTAAGTTTAACTTGCCACAACACGAAAGCAGCAGCGCCTGCAGACAGCGTGCGCGAAGATAAATAATTGCGTTGCTCGTTGTTCGACTTGTAAGACATTGTGGTGCCACTAGCAGTGAAATATCTGCACAAATATACTAAAGACTTTAAACACACACATTTACATATAACTTACACATTAATTTCATTATGAGGCACAGTCAGCAAGGATAACCAACTAACACAATGGCTTGTAACTAGACTTGTGTCGAACTCCTTGAGTAGCTCGTTTTTGACACACATGTAATTTAAATGGGTTCGATCATTGGTTTGTGTCAAAAACGAGCTACTGAAGGAGTTCGATACAAGTCTACTTGTAACGTAAAATTCAATGGCAAATAAATTTTTATGCTTAAAAACAAATAGAGTTTTGGTATTTTTTTTTCTTCACTTATCACATGTTGTAAATATCTACTATTATAAAATATGTAGTAAAAAAACAGTCAACCTTCACATTATCCACTAGTCTAACTTTGCGACCAGTTGCTGCTCAGAAAAAAATATTAATATAATTAACAGTTTTAATTGAAAAAAAAAATCAATTAAAAATTTAATTGAGTCAATAAAATTTTTGCTTAAATTTGAATTAATTAAAAACTTGTAATTGACAGAATAAAATTTTTAATTAATTTATGGTTTTGTTTTCTATTAAAGCTGTTAATTTATTAAAAAGACATTTTCTATGTGGATTGAAATTGTTGTTTGAGTTGCGTGCTTATTTCAGTCTGTGCATATATATTAGATATTTAATTTTGTTGGCTTAAATTGCAAAACGAATAGCAAAGTCTTCGGCCAGGATCGAAGGACTGTTTGAAGTCATTGAAAATGTTTTCTTTAAGAAAACATTAAAACTATTTTTGTTTGTTCTATTCTATATTCAATAAGGCAAGTGGAAGTAATATTCCAAAAATATATCAATCAAATAAATATGTATGCATATCGTCATCGCTGTTAATATTTTCTATACCTAGCTTCAGAAATTAGCCTAGTATATTAAGTTTTCTCGACAAGTAGAGTTTCGAGTTAAAATATCTTTCCAAAGGCACTAAAATGTCATATTGGCATTTCCATAGGAATTTCAACTTATTGTAGCGTGCGACATCAAAGAAAATTGTTTGTTTTTCAAAGAAAACTAAATATTTTTACTACCCTTTATATTTATATATTTGTGTGAGACGTCAGTAGCTCTACATTAGATAAAATTTTAAGAAAACTTGAGTCACATTGTTTTGAAATATAAGCTTAATTGTTTGCTGTCGCACGAGACAAACCAGTGAACTTTCTCGCAGAAATTCCCGTGTTATAAAAAAGTGGATTAATGGATTTATGTTATACTGAATTTTGATAACATTCTTCTGGGGAATGACGCCGTATTAGCTAAGCGTACAGTTTTGCTTAAAAAATATCAATTTTAACAAATTAAAAGCTCCTTATAACACCGTTGAGCAAATAAAGTGCTCTGACTAAATAAAACTTGTACACTTGTGATATTTTGTTTAATTGCAATTATTCAAATTTATAAAAATTACGTTTTTAAAAGATAAAACCGTAACAGTATGATGGCCCTTACGATGGGAAGAAAACCAAGATTTAAAAAATTTTAAAAATGTTCTCATATCACCGAAATTTTCAGCTGACTTTAACCCAAAAGATTTTGAAACTAGTCGAAATAAAAATTAATATGTTTATAGTATAACTCTTATAGCATTATTGAGAATCACAATATGCAAACAAACTAAGTGTGAAATCATCAAACAAAACTCTTTACAAAACAAACATATCTATTCGACTTTGCATGTATTTTATTTTTCACCGCCTTTTTACAATTCGGTGCTTCATTAGGGAACTACAAAAGTATTGAATTTGCATAAACTAATTGCATCAACTCTATTTTTTTTTTTTTTTTAATTCATAAAATTTATTTTCTTCTCTCTTAGGAATTGAAATACCTTAAAATTTCTTTATAGCAAATAAATTTTGCTCAACTTTAAATTTACATTTACCTTTTGACTAACAAACTCCCCTAAAATTTTTATATTTGCCGACATATTATTAATTTTGGTTTTTTTTTTGAGAAAATAAATATTAGAACTCTTATATATTATTTTTCCCAAAAACAAACTATTATTACACGTTGTTACATTATTAACAAACACTCGCTGACTCGCAACCGCAGCACACATGCATATACTCGTACTTATATGTATAAAAGTAAGCAAACGACTTTTTACCATATTAACACCCGCACAACAGCTTGAGATACAAGCAAAATAAACTAAAGTGGTTTAGAATGTAAAAATTATTATAATATATTTTTTTTACCCACAGCTCTCACCGGCACTTTCTAATCTTTCAAGCAGCCGAGGAGTGGAAATTAAATACACCCAGCAATCAAGTGTTACTTATTTATGAATTTAAGATATTACATGCAAATTACAAAGGTTTTCATAAAACGTATTATTTTATGGCTGGGCAAAATGTTTACTGGGTTGCTTACAAATGTATGCACATATCTATCTCTTCATACAGTAATTCATTCAAGTGGTAGTAATTTTACTACTAGTACCCTTACTTTAAACTACAATGTTGGTGTTGTTGTTATTGTTATTGTTGTTGCTGCTTATATATATTATTCGTGTGGCAGAGGGAACGCAGGCAAGAATGCATGAATGTGTGTAAAGGTATTTGTGTCGCTTGCAATTGTATTTGCTTGTGGTAACAACGTTGGTATTTTCAATCCAAAGTATTGTGTTATACATTATGACTCTATATTGTACTTTGCCAGCTGCTTATCTGCATTTTAATTTTAAACGAATTTTGTGTTACAAATGCAAAAACACCGAAAAGTGAATACCAACAACAAAAAAAAACTGCAGAGAAATAAAACGGCAGCAACAAACATATAATTTTCTCTAGAGATTCTGATTTGTTAAGTAAGTGTAGTTGTAAAAAGAATTGCATACACTTGCATGAACATCCTTATACTAACGCATACACACACACACAAACACAAACACACATACATACTTTTACATGCATGAATGCAATTTACGAGCTACGCGCCAGTTTACTTTTGTTAAATGCCTCTGTGTGTGTGTGTGTATGTGTATGTGTGCATAAGAGAATTTTACTACAAATAACAATATGATACAATGTTGCTGTTATTGTTGTTATTTTTGTGTTTATTTTTTTCTGGGAATTTTCTTCCCTTTAGGGTGTGGCATTAAACTAAATTTTACTTTATGCCAAAAAAATATAATAACAGAATATGCAAAGTAAAGTAAATTAAGCAGCGAAATGAAAATTAAACATGTTTAGGTATTAAATTCATTTAAAATGAGTTTTCTATATACTGCAGCTGCTTGCTGCAGTATGATTTAGTTTACCATTGATGATAGTGGTTCATACAAATTCAATATTAAATTAAAGTTTTTATGGCTTTTTTTTTTGAATTTGACATTGTGTTCCAAGGAAAATAAAATTTAAGATTTGTGTTCTCAAAAATTATGTAAAACAAAACTACAGTTTTGTTTTTTTTTATATTAATAGTAAAAGTTAAAAGAAGAGCACATTATTACCCCTACAGTGAACCATTGTTCTCTCGAAATATTTTAGATGTTCCCAAAATTTTCTTAGAAAATTCTCATGAATGATATTTTCATACGAATTTTTCACTTTTCGCATTGGTGTTGCTCACTTTATTTTGCATTGCGTAACTTCCATCACCCTTATCGTAAATAAAATATCCCTCACATTTTAATCCCTGTTCACAAAATTGCTACTGTAATTTTTACTTATATGAAAATATGGAGACTTTGACAAATTTTCGCCATTTTCGTAGTGTTAGTACACTTAGATTTGAAGTGGCGACTGTTAGAGCGAAATACATATAAATAACGTCAAAGTACACTATGCCACAAAAAAAAACTAACATCTAACATGAGATGTTCTATTTAAATTAATTGGGGCTGCTGTACACAAATATGGCATTAATTTATTTTTCTTAGGAAGCGTTTTCATGATATTCACGAAAAACGGGTTTCTTGCAGTTTACAAAGATATTTCTAAAAATTCTTGGAACTGTTAATTTAAATTAAATAAATTTTACAACTTGAAAATTTGCTTGTTTTTATGGTTTAGCAATTGGCTATATGCATTTCGTTCCTGCTTTTGGAACTCGTCAGTAGACTTCAACCCAAAATATTTTTGAATTTAGTTGACAAACTTCGTATGTTTATAGTAAGACTCGTGATACTATATTGAGAATCACAGTATACAAACATAATAAGTTTGAAAGCTTCAAACAAACATTTTTACAAAACAAGCATCTTTATTCGATTGTCTATCTATTTTATTTTCCACCACCTTTTTACCATTAGCTGCCACATTGGGCAACAATATATATACTGTGATTCTCAATATAGTATTAAGAGTCTTACTATAAACATACGAAGTTTGTCAACTAAATTCAAAAATTTTTTTGGGTTGAAGTTTACTGACGAGTTCCAAAAGCAGGAACGAAATGCATATAGACAATTGCTAAACCATAAAAACAAGCAAATTTTCAAATTAAATAAATAAAGACTTTATGTCAAATAAATATACTTCGGTATTTCAAATATAAATTTTACAACCATAAAATGTGACATTATTAGTTTATCATGCAGAATTACTCGTCACGTCGTTCTTCATACATATTATTTAAAAATTTCACACAAATATTTTGTAAAATCCACTCTTGAGAGAAGAATTAAATTTTCTTTTCCTTTTTAATAAAGTCAAAATTTCAAATTTTAGTTGCAGCAAAGGCTCGTTATATGCGAATGCCCATTTACAACTCAATTTCTAATTCAAAGCGAATTGAGGCGAGTCTACCATAATTGAATTTGCCTTGGTTTGTACGAAGTAAACTACACAAGGCGAATCCATACTAGGTGGTCGCAAGGAATCAGCTGACTATTTTCGCCGCTTGTTATTGGATGTCAAAAAACGTTTTTCAGTACATTTTTTTGGGACATTGAAAGTATAAATTTCTCAAAGCGAATTTAGCTGAGTACACACCTTATGTGAATTTGCCTTGAAACTACTTAAAACTTTTTCGCCTGAGGCGTATGTGCAACATTGATATTTTTTATTACTCATACGCTCATGTTGCACCGCGCAAAAATTGATTATGTCGTTTAAGCTTTATTGGCGCTAATGGCTCAATATGTCCCTTTAATTTCATTTTTTTTCGTAATAGAAGAAATGCTGTTGTTTCTTTGCTAAAGTTTTTCTAAAAAAGTTTGCTTAATTTCTTAAAGTTAATGCATTAAAAGGTGTGTTGGAACTGAAAGTTTTTTTTTTTAATTTTCTTACAAATTACAATACTACTAAACAAATTATATCTAATCTTATTCAAAGCTGTTATCGCATTTATTCAGAATATTAACTTCATTTATAAAATGAAAGCATAATTATGAAATCCTTTTTTCAAAATGTAAAACTGAAATAAAGTTGAATGCTGCAAAGCACTTAAAGTAAAAACAATTAAAAGTTAAGCTTTAAGTAAAAGAAAAAACATAATAATCAAATTTCAATTTCCCACTGCAAAGTTGCAAGCAAAACCTGCAGAAAGAAATGCTGCTGTTAAACTTCAGCAAATAACTGACTAAACAAACGCGTGCAATTAATTAAAAACAAACAAAAACTGTGCGGCGGCAGTGTTGAGGAAAACTACCGGCAACAACAAGAAAAACAAAAAAACAAAATAGTTAAGGCAACTTTGTAAACGAACGGTCATCATGGCGGCGCACCTTTTCTTTTTTTTTTTTTTTTGGTATGGCAGGATTAAATTTTAGTTACGAGTTTTAATTGAAAACTTAAACATAGCAAGAAAAAGAAACAGGCACACAGCACAGTGCTAATTCATTTTTGTCTCTGACTGGCCATAACGGCTAAAATTTAATAATATTGTGTGTGATGAAACACTCAAGATAAAGGACGACGACAATATAAAATGAAATTAGAACAACCTGAAAAACTGTCAACTCGGTTTTAAACAAAAACTACTTGAACATAAAATGTTTCTTAAACGTTTTAGTTTTTTCCCCCCTTGCTTTTAATTCTGGTAGATTTTGACACTATAGTTTTACTTTTAAATGCTGTTAAAAGGATTTGCGACACCCACGATTAAAAGAAGAAAAATAGAAAACAGAAACGCCAAATATAAAAAATTTCAAAAAAAAATCGAAAACATAGAACATAAAGTTCTTTAATACTCTGTCAGCTAGGACTAAAAGTATTTGCTCTAGTATGAAAGAAGGGGTGAGTGAGTGGTGATGTTGTTATCGCTGTCGATGTTGATGTCGATGTCGCTCAAGTTGTTCCGTTCCATGACCCCCTGCCATTCTAAGCGTTTGGTTTTTTTAACTCGATTTTTTCCATTTTATCTAAAGTTTATACAGAGCAGAGGGTATACAGTGAATTTGTTTCCTTTTCCGTTCGGTAGTCGCTAGTTATTTTCTTCCTATTCGTTAGATTTACTATGCGATATGTATGTGTGAGTGTATAAGTGTGTGTGGCTGTGTATGCATGTAGTTTTATAGAATTATATGCTTAGTGAATGACACTTTGTAAATATAAAATTAAAAGAAATCTTTTCTCTTTTTATTCATTTTATTTTATTTTTATTTTCTTCATTTTGTACGTGCTTCTAACACCAAAAAGCAGATCTTGAATATGAAAAAAAATGGTAAAATAAAGTACGGGAACCAACAGTTACAACAAAGTGTTGGCCATTGAAGTGTGTTTAAGCCAAAGGATTTGAAAATCTTTGTAAAATGTAAAATGAATATGAATCTGTGGCGCAAGGTGTGGAGCATTGAAACGGCTTTAGCCAAGAATAAAGTAGAAATGAAATTAAATTAATATGGTGCAAAAGAGTATTTGAAACCAAACCAAGTGATGCAAAAATACGAATAAGCTCTATAGGAAAATGCAAATAAAAGCGAATCTATCAAACTGTTACTTTTAAATTAAAAGCACCAAAGAACAAAAATCATAAGTTTATTTGATTTCATTTTAGTTTGTCAACTTTTATTAAAAACCTTTTTTGGAGCAAATTTGGAGTGTTAATTTTTTATATTCTTTTATTGAAATTTTATTCAAAATGCTTTTACTTTATTCGTTTATCAAATAGAATGTGGACTGTTTTACTAGAATATAATATATCAAAATCATTAAAGAAAAGTTAAATGTAACATGTGCAATACTATGAAATTTTTACTTCCAATGAAACTATTTTTTTGAGCTGTAGGCCTGTTTATATTTTGATTTATTAGAGTGATATTTCGTTAACCTTTGGTTAACTTCTTCAGGATATTTTTTATTTTTTCATTATTATTAGATAAAAGAATTTTTTTCTCCAAATTTTTATTTGTTTTTAATCAAGCACGTCTAGATTTATTTCGTTTCTGCTTAAAAACTCTTCACTAGACTTGAACGAAAAAAAAAATTTGGAGAAAGCAAAAAAAAATTCCTTATCTTTATTAAAAAACTCTCAAGATGTAATTGAGAATTACGTTTGTAAATATAACAAATAAAGAAGCCTCAAGCAAAAACTTTAAATTGACAACAAACATTTTTGTTTGCTTTTCATCGAGTTTTATTTATGTATCTTGCATTCGAGTCTACTCTCGTTTGAGTAGCGTTTCAAAGCGACACATAATGAAATTGTAATAAGGTAAAAGTTTAACACGGTACATTTTCAATGTAAAGTGCCCAGAAGACTATCAAATAATATCATCAATCACATAGTTCCACTACAATGAAAAAAATTGCCAAAAAGAAATTTAATAGCCAAAACTAAAATAAACCATCGAAAAAAAGCCAAAAACTAAAAAAAGCCAAAAACTAAAAAACGCCAAACCTTAAAATATCGTCCAACACCACTGACCTAAAGTTTTTCAAAAAATTATTTTTCATTTAGTAAAAGTTTGTATAGTATTACATATGGGCATTTCTACGGGAAAATCAACTTCTTTGTCGCGTGCGACAGAAAACAATAAAGCTTGTATTTCGGAACAATGTGACTCCATTACTATTAAAATATAACCTAATGTAGAGCTGCTGACTGACTGCACAAATATATAAAGAATTAAAAAAAAAACTTTCGTTTTCTTTGAAAAAAAAACAAACATATTTGTTTGATGTCGCACGCGACAAAAACTTGACATTCCTGTGAAAATACCCATGTGTAGTGTCCGTACGGGGAAGCTTTTGTGTGTTTACAGCAACGAATGATTGAACATTGTGTGTCTTAAGGCTCTTAATACCAATGTTAAGTAAATAAAGTGTTAGGATTTAATCAGAATTGCACACTGAAGACTTTTTATTTATTTGCCAAAATTCCAACCTACAAAGGCCACTTTTTGAAAGAGTTAAAACGTAACAATGGGTATTTTCTGCTTTCTACGTGAGAATTAAGGAATTGTGGTTGGGAAAATGAGTTTATGATAATAATGCTATGGCAATTCCGAATGATGGAATTTTATATGAAGTACAGACTATAACTGAATATTTAAACAAAATTAATTTACAAGCCAAAAGCTTCGTTTCTCAGGTACAAAATATTTCATAAAAACTTTTGTTTTTAAAGAAATTATTTTGGTTTATAAAAAAACCTTTCACAAAAAAATTTCCATTAAAATATTTTTGTAAACCTTTTGTAAACCAAAATAACTTTGCCAAAGATGTGTTACCACTCCATGGTCATAAATTCCATAATTTACCTTAAAAAAAAATTCTTTTATGTAATTTTAGAGTTTAGTATTTGCATTCAATTCAGTGATTTCTTATCATTAAATCTCCCGCATATTGTTTGGGTTTTATGAAAAAAAATTGCTTTTAACTTTTCTTTTGATTGTTAAATATTTGTGCACCTCATTATTTTAAAAATATCTTTACTTCCACATTCAAATTTCATTTATTCCGGTTGCATTTTTTCTTCTCTAGTTTATGGTCAAATCCTTGAGAGTTTTCCTCATTTACCTTTTTTTCTCCAAAATATTTTTTTCATGACACTCTTATTTTGCTGCTTGCGGCAAGAGTCGTAAAATCTTAAAACTACTGCCGTAAAATAAGTGGCAGTTTTTACACACTGGCTTATTCAAGCGAAAGCAGGTTTATTTAAATTATTTTCGTTTAATATCACAGAAGAAGTTGGTTCGCTGCTTTATTTTAAGAATTTCAGAACTCTGTTAGAGCAACGCGAGCATTAAGAAACTGAAAAAAATATATATTTTACATTTCTGTTTTACTTTCGTTGCTTATGCAGCATTTTGTTTTATACTGTAAAAATTGTTGGCGGGACGTTAGAAGAGACACGTCTGTCTCTTGTATACAAACACACACACACACACACATACTGACACAAAAACACATGCAATGATTTAATTTTTCTAAAAGATGTTGGTTGTCATTATCGTTGTCGTAGTTACCTTTAGCAGTGACACAATTCTTGTTTCTTTTTTAGCTTTCTGCATAGACTCAATATTCTTTTTATAGCTTTTACTATTACACACACATACATATCTACATAAATAAATATACACTAACACTTATGTTTCTTGGTTTATGTACCCAGTGAACATTACATATCTGATGTCAGAAATAAGCTTCAAACTTAAGCAGAGAAGTATACGAAATGTCTACAACTAGTTAAGAGATTTAGCATAATATTTTTTTAAGCCATTTCATTTTGAATAGTCCGCCATTTTCTCACTTGTCCTGACTCAATCTGTAACTACTTGACAGGTGACAATTAAAAGCTATGCCATTTATAAAAATGACACAATGGCACAATGGCCATTAAAAAAAATATTTAAATTCCACAGAAAAATTATAAAAATTTCGCGGTCACAGTTCGCAAAACTCAAACGTTTTTGGGTCGTCCTTAAGCACCTTCTGGGTCGGCCATTGGACATGTTTGGATATGCTTATAATGTGAAGAATGAAACACGTAGATGTGTAACTATTTGGTGCGGTTCTTTTTTTTCTAGCTTGGTCCGCTATCTTATCGGCGAACTCCAAAGCTTTTGCTGCAATTTCTGATCAACTTCGCAACTTCGGCAGATTTTCTGTCAGAATCCTGATCAAATACGGTATTAAAATGTTTGTTGGGTATGTTTTTCTTTGTAAATTTTTTTTCTGCATTTTATGAAGGACATTGAACATATTTTTTCACGTCATGAAATACTCGTAACGTTCAAGCATAAAGCTTTATGATAAGCAAGTAGAGTATGTAGTTCATGTACTTAAATACATATGTATGTATATAAACATGTGTGTGTGTGTGTGTGTGAAAGGGAAAAGGTGCAGGTACTTATTTCACCATACATTTTGAAAGTGTTGGTATCAGTGTATGTGTAGTTTATTTCTGTATGGAATTGTCTTTAGTTTTTCTCGTTTTTCAAGACTCTTAAGATGAGCTTAATATTTTCAGGCTTACCTGTGCTTCAGTTCAGCATGTTGTTGGTGGTTATATGTGTTTGTGCGAATGCATGAATGTATGTGTGTTTCTCACATAAAAATCATTTCCAACAAGGACGTACATGCCTAAAAATTACATTTTCATCCAGACGTTTAATAAACGTCTCTACAACATCAAGAGTCTTACAGCATTTGTATTCTGTTTAATATTTCTTATGACTTTGATTTGAATTTATTTTTTTGTTCTAGCAAAAATTTTATTTTTGTGTTTTATTAAATTATTATTATTTGAGTGGGAGTATGTTTTCTACTTTTGATGAAGAGTAAATCTAAAATTTAAATTAAAGTTAGGAAATTGTATTAGAATTTTAATCAAAACTAAAAGAAATTTATAGTCTGGTAGCAAAATGTTGAGCATAATTTGAATGCATCATCAGAAAGAAAATACTATAGAAAGGATTGTAATTTTTTTAATATCACAAATGTTGCTGCAACCTGCAACAGAAGGCGGTTCAACATGTGAAATAAATATATATTTTAATTCAGTATTAAAGAACTGAGCATTGCAGTGTTCGGTGCACCAAAGTTGAAATGCCACCCTAATGTCCGTCTACCCGTCTGTCTGTCACAGGCTATTTTCTCGAGAACCGTAAAGAGCTACGGACCTGAAATCTTCACAGAATATGTAAAACTTTGGCCGTTAAATATTAAAGGGTGTTCTAAAACGAGCAACGTAAAATGTGGAAATCCTAACGTAATGTACATACAATTAATTATATATGGACTCTTGAAATTCTCAAAGTTAATGTAGGAAAATTTTTTTGCAGACTACACTGAAATTTAAAAACTAAAATTTTAAAGGGTATTCTATCAGTTTATGTAATTTTGACAACTTGCTGTATCTTGGAAACCGAAAGAGGCAAACTCTTGAAATTTTCAAAAACGCTAGAATTAAAAAATCTGAAAGTTAAAAAAATGCCCAAAGTCCTAGTTTACACTATGCAAGTCTTATTGCTAAGCTCATTAGTTTGTTAGGAAAGAGGGACGAGGGGAAAAGAAACGTTACTGTTCTCCTCGTCTCTCTCTCCGTCAAACTAATCAGCTTATTAATAAGACTTGCATAGTGTATATGGACAAACGAAAAATCTCCAAAATTAAAAAAGAGCTTACATGAAATATATCACAAAAATAAAATGTATCGCTAAAATGCAAAAAAAAATTACGATAAGTAAAAAGGTCGCAAAAAACATAAAACATCGCCAAAAAAATGCCAAACTAAAAAAATTGCCTAAGCAAAAAAAGCGCCAAAACTAAAAAAAAATCGTTTAAAATGAAAAACAACCGAAAAAATTTGGTCAAACGAAAAAAATCGCCCACACAAAAAAAAACGCTAAAGTAAAAAACGCCAAAAACATAAAAAATATGCAAAGCGATTTAATAACTTGCTCTATCTTGGAAACCGTAAAAGGCAAACTCTCGAAATTTTCAAAAACGCTTGAATTAAAAAACCTGAAAGTTAAAAAAATGCCGAAACGAAAAATCGCCTAAATGAAAGAAAGCGCTCACATAAAAAAATATCATCAAAAATAAAATAAATCGCTTAAATGCAAAAAAAGTCATCAAATTAAATGTCACCAAAAAAATTTTAAAAAAATCGCCAAACCCCGAAAAAAAATCGCCAAAACAAAAAAAGCGCCAAAACAAAAAAAGCGCCAAAACAAACAATTGGTAAAACTAAAAAAGAACCGAAAAAATTTGCAAAACGAAAAAAAATCGCCCAAACGAAAAAAAATCGCCAAACTAAAAAAATCGATAGAGATTAAAAAAATGCCAAAAACCAAAAAATTTACGAAACGAAAAAAGTGCAAAAAGTAAAAAAAAAGAAAACAACAATTTAGGATCCAGCTAAACCCCTCAATAATCAATTTCAATGTATTTTTATTAAAAAATATTTTACTTAATAAGTAAAATAATAATTTGGGATTACTAGTGCGTTAAAAAACTTTAAACTTAAATTGTAACAATTCCCACAAAAAACACTAATTAACAATTTTTTTCAATGTTCTTATCAGGTAGGGAACTCGATTATATAGGCTTAAGTTCGTATAGAATTACATATACTCGTATATGTATGTAGTGTTCGTATGGAACCCTTCGTGTGCGAGTCAAAGTCGCACAAAGTTTACTAAATTTATTAATATTTAAAATATTTTCATCCTACAGCTTCGCAGACTGGCAGGAGAAACGTACAGATTTGTTTAAGTCTAACGTGACTACTGGCAATGGCAGGCTTACCTCATGGTGTTCCTATTACCCGATAAATTTAAGGCCTGTCCCACGATGTCACCAGCAAACGTTCCATCGACAATTTTTATTGCAAACAACAATAACATTAGAAAAATTTTTCTTGTTTTCAATATAAGTATTCGGTGGAACGATTTCTAGTGACATCGTGGAACAGGCCCTTAAGCCTTAACCACCGCCTCTATGCCTGCCAATAAAGCACTATATGACTTGAAAGTAACACTTAAGGGCTGGGATTCACTATTCTACAGAATTGCGCGATTTTTTAGAAAATATAGCCCTGGTATGATGGAGTCTATGAAAATTTTCAAAAAATAATCACTCTTATCGAAAATTAAATGCGAAGATTTTGTTCGCGTTAAACATTTCCAGTGAACAAAAAATGGTGAACAAAATTAGAAAAAAATAGCAAAACATTGGCTATCACAATTTTAGGGAAAGGAAACACTTGAACTGGAACTTTTATTCCCGATAAGGGTGATTAACAATTCATCAGATCAGGGTTGTATTTTTTCGTAGGTCGTGCGATTGAGTAGGTTAGTGAGTCATGGCCTTAACTTGCAATCTTTTAACATAATTATCATTTACTATGATAACTCACAGCTCGCTTTTTTTTTTGAAAACAATTGGATACACGGCCAAACAAGTCGAAAACACACGCCGGCTAAATACTGGTTAGTGGAATGAATTGGTTTTCACATTATTTCTTTTGTCACAAAAAATTAGAGGCCTTATTCATAAAAATTATTTAGGCTTTTTAAAAGCTTAATAAGAACTATTTTGTATGAAATCTGTTTTATAAACTCTTGATAAAGTTTACTAAATTTTAATAAATACGGCGGCAAGGCTTCACTTTAAAGTTACTTGAAAAAAAATTTGCCCACATATACCCGCTTAAGGAAATATATTCTGTTTTATTATATTTATTTAAATTTATAACAAGAAAATCATCATTTAAAGATTTCGTGTGACCCAGTTTGTGCTCCTTAAATTTTTTATAATGCAAATAATTTTTTTTTTATTTTTCGGTATTTTCCATTCTTCTTTCACGAAGGAGAAGCCAGCAGCAGTGCGGTATACATTTTTATTCTTCAATTTTATTGCTACAAAAGAAATGTTCAAAAATAAATAAAATTACTTAAACATTGTATTTATTTTTAATTATTTCTTTTGCTTTCCTTTTTTTTTTGCAGTTTTGAAAAATGTATCCATTTTCCCTGTGATCCTTAGTACGTTACGGTCGTTCATTTATTATTTCTCAAGGCAACAAATTATTTTCACAAATACACGCTTATAAACTTAATTGTTTATTGTACGTGTAAATATAAGCTCGTAAATTTTGCTGTTTTATTTGATGGCTGTTTTAATGTTTACAAGTCTTAAAAGCTTTAATTAAACTATTAACAGTGGGCGAGGAATATTTGAGGCGCAAAAAAAATTTATTTTATATTGAGTTTACTTTACCCACCCCCTGTTTCTACAACTTGATTATAAAACTTATATGGAAGACACAATTTTTTTTTTTACTGATTTTCGTATAAAATTAACTGACTTGTGTGAATAGCACATTAATGTTTTTCTAGAGAGCAAACACCAACTGCAGACACATGTAGTGGGGCAGTAGAACCTGCAGTCCTGGACATAAAACAATGCTTAAAGTCTTTCTTTAAGAGCTTTCTCTGCTTAAACTTAATTAAATCAAAATGTGTGTGAGATATCAGCGAAATTTGACTACGGCATTTGTGTCCAAGATTAAAAAAAAAATGTTACGATACTCTTTGATCTATTACAAAAAAAGTCATAGTTGAAGTCAAAAAACGCCAAATTGATATTTTCTACTGCTTCGTATATTTTTTTGTGTTACTTCAAAAAGTTTATCTAAAATGAAAATTTTGCTTGTTTTTATGGTTAAGCGATTGTCTATATGCATTTCGCTCCCGCTTTTTGGAACTCATCAGTAGACTTCAACCCAAAAAATTTTGATTTTAGCTAACAAATTAAATAAATAAAGACCTTATGTCAAATAAATATACTTCGGTATTTCACGTTTATCTAAAATATTTTGCTGTATAGTAAAAAAAAAACTAGATTGTTTGCCATAATCATATAATTGGTTTGAAAAATTTATGCTGCCACTGTTGGCACTACCAAAAGTCAACTGTGTACAGATATTTAAGAAACCATAAATAATAAATTTTAAAGCAAATGTTCTTTTTTAAAAATATTTGTTTTGAGTTTTATATCTGTGAGTTTAATTTGTCTGTAGTTGAAGTGGTTTGTGTATTTTTTTTTTTAATTAATTTTTTTTCAAGTGCTTGCATTTGTAAGAATGTTTAAATATGTATGTTGTCAGTTAACAACATCTCAGGGATAAAAATACCGCAGCATAGGGCCTTACACAGGGCCTTTTAGGCATGGCTTAAACTTATTGTAAAACATGTTGTATGGCAGCAGCAGGCTTGGGTAAAGATTCAATTATACTCAAAGAACTTTTGGAGACTGCCTGGGAAATTTTATTGCAATGGTGTCAGATTATTTTTTTAAAGATAAGTAACACTCAGGCAATGAATGCCTACTACTATTGCTAGGTGTTACCTTCTTTAGGAAAGGGATAGTGATAGAAAAGGCAGGTAGTGAAGGAACTCTACATGGCCTCTGATCATCGTAGTATTAAATTTTTCGAAGCTTCGCTGATAATTTTGCTATACAATAGCGACGAAGGAGGGCGCTCTGATGTTACATTAGGATTAGTATCCCCTGCAGCCGGATAAGATATGAAGGTCCCAAATTTGTTACAGGGCAATAAAAGCGGACTCTGCTCTGAATGGCTGAGAAAAGGCTCAAGACGATTTATTACCGCTAAAAACATAAACTAGATACGAGTATATAATTTTTGCTTTCCCCCAAAACAATTCCTTTCTACAGGCCAGCTGTTTGTCAGCTGTATTCTTGAAGATTAAGAAATATTTAATGATCTCTGTGGGACACCATTAATATCAATTTTAAGAGGATGGCTAAATTATAAGGCTATCATGTGCCTAAATTAACGCAATTTGAGCATATGCGTAGATGTACGCATTATAGTAGAGGAAGGCTTCTCATATGAATGCCCTTTAACTTTTATCACTGCAGCATTTCTTGTAAAGAAATACATTTCTACATTTGTTTTAATTAATGCACATTTAGCATATAAAGTGGTTTTCCCTGTACATGACATGCTTTCGACCATTATTTCTATTGCATTATTGTCTTCTTTTTTACTTTTTTCATTTTCTCTCTCTCTCTGACCCGCTATTTTTATTTTTCTAATTTTTCCATTTGTGGTTTTTATTTTTTATGTGTTGTGGCCACAAAAACACAGTCCTTTAATTAACACACTGTCGTGCTGTTTGGCCTAAAGGCAGACAGGCCAAAAGGGGAATGCCCGACAAGGCAATGAGTAGGTGATGGAAATGGGAGAGAGTATTTAGAGGAAACAGACATGTCAGAGGGCATTTAAAAAAAAACCTTACAAAAGGGCAATTTTTATAGCAATCCTTTAAGTTGCTTTTTTGATATAAAATATGGGAAGCAAATATACAAAAATATACGACAAGCAATAATAATAATAATAATGATAATAATAGTAACAACTGCAATAGTGCAACAACATTTAACACAGTTTTTATTACACACTCACGTACCTGTAACTAAATATACATCAGTACACACAGAAAAAATAATACCAATGTAAAATCAACATGAACAAAATTTTGAATGCAAATCATATTGAATTTATTAGAAATAATATCGAGCCATAACCGCCAAAAAAACATTAACTGATACATTTTTAGGACCTCATCGATTGTTTACAATAGCAAATGATAAATTTCGGTCAAAAAATTAAATTCGAATATTATGTGACTTAAGCTTTTTTGGCGGTTATGGCATGATATGTTGTGTCTGTGTTGGTGTTTATTTGCTTGTGCACAGTTGTTTGACTTCTTCTTGTTTTGTTGTTGCTTGCTTTGATGTTCTTTTGTTGTTGTTCTTTGATGTCTTTAAGTCGCAGGTTCAAATCCTGCAGACAAGCCAAAGTTTCTTCAGAGTTTGTGTGTTTTTACTTTATTTTTAATTTGATGTTAAATGATCAATTAAATTTTAAAAAATCAGTGTGCATCTAAAGATTATTTAAAGTTGTTGTGGCTACAGCGGTAAGCGAGTTCAATAGCACGCGATGAGTTCAAGTTCAAATCTTGGTCTGGGAAGCCATGTAAAAATAATAAACACAAACATTTTCCTGATGTCTGTGCCAACAATAACAAAATTAACAAAATAAAATTACTACATTAAATTAAATTCATGTTGTTTCAACTTGCAATAACTTTGATTCAACATGATACTTCATTTTAATCTAAAAACACATTGGGAATATGAATTAAATCAACATGAAATGTAATTATTTCAAAAGAAAAAATTTTCTTTAAAGATTACTGTAAATCATGTTGAATTAACATGAAATATATAAGAAGAAAAATCATTGTTGAAAAATGTTAAACTATCCTTGTTTCCGTACAATTTAATATGAAATTTTTCCGTGTGTAAGGAGCCTACTCTGCAAAAACAATTGACCCAACAATCAGGGTAACTGAAAACACTAATACTAACAACAAACAACTTGAATACCACTATCAATGAGAATAACAAGTATTTGCTGTTAACGGTGATGGTGAGCATAAAAGGAAGCCAGCAAAGTGGAGTGGTTTAGAAAGAGCTTAGTAGACATAAAACTTGTAACATAAATAAGCATTCCAAGCAGCATTTCCTTTCACATCGTTTTTCTTATATGTCATTTCCTCTAACACTTGAAGATGTGTGTGCATAGATGTGTGAGCGTGTGGCCACTTAAGTATGTGACATAATGAACATAAAGGACACAAAAATTTTAAATTTCTGTTAAACTTTAGGTCGTCTTGTTATTTAAGCAATTTAAATTTAGTTTGGTTCTTAATTTTATGATCGCTAAAATTCAACACAAGTGGAGAATATATTTATTTTTTTACTATCACATCAAAGATATCATTAAATGCTTTGAAATATTTGATCACGTGTTTACTGGGTTTATGAATGCTCATGGGGGTTTATTTCTTTACATTCCTTAAATTTTGTTTTTATTAAATCTACCATTTAAATGCAACACCGTTGTCCACTTTGCAAGAGACCTTAACAGCACCCTTGCACTGAGGTTTTTATGCTTCCCATTACAATAAAGATTATTCTAAACTGTTTTTATACTGAATTGTTTGGTTTTTATTTTCTTAGAAAAAAAAAATAATAAAAAAATAACCAGCAACGTTATTGAGCTGACCAAAAATAGCATGTTATAATATAAAGTGAGCAGGCGTCATTCGAAGGACTACACACATGAACTTTTATACATACAAGATTAAAAACATATAAGTAGAAAGAAGTTTGAATTAATTTGATTTTAGCGCCCTACTGGGCTAATAAAATTTGTATATTTTTGTTTTCTAAAATACTCCTTTTAACAACTTTCAGATGCTTAAATAAAATACATGTTGTCACGAACGTAATATTTGACAATTTAATATGCCCTTCTTGGCTATCAACCCAATTAGTTGGCAGATAAAAAAAATTCATTTTGGAATAAAAAAACTTTCAAAATAATATTTTTTAACAACTAAAATTTTCATATGAGAACTTGTAATAAAAAATAAAATAAAAAATAAAATTCTTTAAGAATTTTTTTCATTTTCCAATTCAAGTTAAAAAAGTTTATGAAAATATTAAAATCTAAAAGTTTAAAATAAAATTTAAAACTTCATTTTACTTGTTTGAAAAGAAGTAAGCAATACCACGCTGTAGAGAAAAAAGAGAAAAAAACCAAAATACCTACACAAACATGCAAGTACCACTTCCGTGCGGATGCGGAAACTTAAGCGTCATGTTAGGTCAGCTAATAGGAAGTGCATGTAAATAGTACATGAAGACACATACTGAAACACAAATAGCTAAACTTAACATATACATACACAGGCACACACATACACGGACCTAGGACTACCTACATTTTTACAACGAGTTGAAATGCAGACAAACACTTTAAATTACATTCAAATGCAAGCAAGCTGTGGTTTGGTGCTGCAGTGCAGTAACAACTAACATACGAGAGTACTATAATGTTCTATATTTCTAGTTACAGAAAATTCAACTGCTAAATACAGGTCATATATAAACTTTGTTGCTGTACTACAACGACAAATATGTACACAAAGTCTAATGAGTTGCCAAACTTAAGCGTGTCATTACTCTGTGGCCTACTTTGGCCTGGCTCTCATTTAATTTAACTTCTCTGTTACAAGCTTACCACACTTAAATTAATTTCATTTAATAACCATAATTAAATTTTATTTGCCTTAAGAAATATCTTGAATTAATATTTTCTAAATGAGATTTTGATGTTGTGCTCAATTAACTCAAATCTTCTGCCTTTTAAATAGCAGCTTAAAATATTTTTCATAAATTATATAGCACCCACTATTAAGGCAAAACACTTGTACATTTATGAACTGTTTGATTCAACATGATTCTTCATTTTGATTTAACCATACTAGAATGTTAAATCAACATGATTTAAGGTTATTTCAAAAGGAAAAATATTCATATTGAAAATTACTGTAATTCATGTTGAATTAACATGAAACACATATGCAGCAAACAAATTGCTGAAAAATATTAAATTAACCCACTTTTAGTACATTTTAATGTGATATTTTTCTGTGCGATACCTTTCAGCCAAACATATCCGTGTGCAATTTCCATTATATTTCTATGCGAACCCATAAAAAAATATAAATTCTGCATCCTTATGAACAGGGGAGTCGAATATGGGATGTGCGTCTGTCCGTCTGCTCATCTATCCGTCTGTCTGTACGTGAAAGCTTCTTTCCGAAGTCCTCAAAAAATCTAGCGACTTCGATCTTGGAATCATGTGTGAGAATTGATCATGAAAGAGCTTGGTGAGAAGTCAGTAGGCAGACTTTGTTGTTTGGTCATAATAAAGTCCCTTATCGGTTTGCATTCACTAACCTTGCTTTATCGTTCATCAAACTCTATAGAGGCGAAGCAGCTGTAGACCAAGTAATCAGAAAACTTATTGTATGTTATTTAATACAATTATTGAAAAACTCCTTACTCTTCCATATTTTCCATTGATTTGTTGTTATCGATTAAGTCTTTTGGTTTTTCATTTACTTTAAGACTCTCTCAAAAAAATGTACGATTTGCCGGCATCAATGGACATAAAGTTTTAATAATATTGAGCCACAATCGCCAAAAGAGCTTAATCGATTCAGTTTTTGGACCTCGTTCTTTTTTTTTTTTTTTTGTTAACGAAAATCGATTATTTACCATCGCAAATAATCGTTTTTGCTCAAAAAATTAAATTTCAAAATAATTTTTTTTATTGAAATTCATCATTTACTTTAGGAAGTACCGCCGTGTGTTAATCTTTTTTTTTTTAGAAAATCTAAATCTATTAAAATAAGAAAAGAATTGAGTTGTCTTACACCCGGTTATAGCTATGCTGCTTAGTTACATAAAACAAATTTCATGTGTGAAATAACAATGAAATAAAACTAATATGATTATGATTATGTCAAATTCTCAGCAAATATTTCAAAACATATCCATTTATTTCCCATTATTTTCTTTTTTAGCGGCATACGATTCAATAAATTTATTGTTTGTGGCCGGTGGCGGCTGTTTGCCGGCTGTGTTCTCTGATTTGTGCTCATATGCAAAAACAACACAAAAAAACAAATTGAGCAATCGTTGTCATTGTTTTTGTTTGTTTTTATTTCGCTCACTTCAAAGAACGAAACAAAACAAAATCAAACAATTTGTTTCGCTTATTTTCGTACTCTGCTTTTAAGTACAAAGAAATCAAAATAAAAATAAACTTATAACTGTAATAGTCTCGATTATTTTTGTTACGAAAATCACTTCCTAACTCCTGTATGGCGCAATAAATAGCATAGCTATAATAAAATCAAATTAAGAAGGATTGTAAAGTATTTGCTTACCGAGGGGTACCTTTGACTTTATTTTGCAATCGAAAAAGTTTATTTTAATTTTTGCGAGGTTTAGTTATCGTCTCCTTCAAATCCTTGTGAATTACTGAGAAAAGTGAATATTTAACAAGTATAATTTTCAAAAACAGAATGAAGTTCAACAAATCCTGTATTTGATTCATATCCATATAATGTAGGTTGAAAATTTTTTAGCAACTCATTAAGGCAAAATAAAAATATATTTGCAACATTTTTTTTTATTAAATATGGGAAAAATCTTTGTCACAGGACGACAACTTTTTTTTTTATTGAATCAATTTATTTCCATAGAAGAGTATACAAAAATCTTTATCACAGAAAATTCAACAATTTCCTTCTGTGTAGGTTTTGAAATTGTGCATTCGAGCACTGCTATATGCGTCTTCCAACAGAATACTTACGATTTCTGCTGAAACATGAATGTGTTTCCTTTCTATAGAGAATAATTAGACTTATCTGTCCAGCGCTTAAAGTTAACGCCATAAATCTTAAAAGATTTACAATTGTTTATAACATTTTATAGCACGAATAGTTCCCACAACTACTGGCATCAATTTCACTTTACTAAAATTTTCCGAATGATCAGCCATTAAAGGAAATTTATTTAAAAACTTCTTGTTAAATAAGTTGCATCCTGGTAAAACAGAAATGTCCGACTGCGGTTCAAATCAAAGTTAAAAAAAATCAATTATACCAACATACAACGAAATAAATTTATTTGCCAACATGTTATTTTCAACTCAAATGCACATTTTTGACAAAAAATGTTGAACACATGAAATTGTTATTAGCACTTTAAACTTTCTCAAAGAATTAGTAAAAATATTTGTTGCAGAAAAAATTATAATAAAGGCAAAGACAACTGTTCATAATATCTATCACAGCAACAAAAATAGAAGGAGCAACTAAAAAACAATAAATGAAAGTTAAAAGTTGACTTTCAGTCACAGAGAAAAATGAACGAAAGAACAAAGGAAATAATTCAAAACTATAAAAATCGTATTTGTCAGAGATTGTTTTCTATACACACCCACCCATACGAAAACAAACACACACACACATACACACCCTCACGCACACATGTGCACAACAATATATATTAAATAAAACTTTAATAATCCCAAGTTTAAGAAAACAAGAAGAAAATCTATTGCTAAAAACGACTAAACAAACCATATGCTTGCTTAGGAAGTTTATTAGGGAACCTCAGCATAGAAACCGGAAGTAAAGAGAAGCAAATGAATAACAGTGGTGTTTGCAAGGAAGGGAGTGAATGTTTATTAAGCGCCCACACACACACACATACTCTGTTATAAGTGTATGTGTGCTTACATCCTTTTAATGCTGATTTATTTGTTATAGAATTTTTATTTTCAGTTTCTTTATTTGAGTTTCTTTAAGAAAACTTAGCAAGAAAATAACATTCAACATGTCTGCAAGAGTGCAAAAGTATTAAATCGACAAAATGTAACATAAGGACTCTAAAAGAAATAAAAGTTCTTTTTTCCATTCTATTCTTTTATTATATTCCAACTGTTTTATTAATGTTTCTCTTGAGGGTAAATAAATTCAGCTGAATTGATTTTCTTATGACTTCAAATTATGGTCAATTTTATAACACTTTAATAATATTAAGGACCTCAAGCATTTTCTAACGTCTGCCTTCAGAGCAAATACATTTTATGATATTTAATATTTTTTCTGACCTCTTGGAAACTTAAACTAAATAAATTAAAGCTGTCTTCAATATTATCTTGATGGAATTAAGGGGTTCCATTTGTGTTCCTAAACTAAAGCTACATAAATTTATCTGCAATTATGATGACACCATAAGCTTAAGAACGTGCTTATGACAAATTAAAAATAAACCATTAAACACAAAGGCTTCATATTGACTCAAGAATGATGTGTATTTAAAGTGTTTCACAGAGATTTGAAAATATTTTCAAGAAATACAATCTTATCAACAATTCAACAGACACTTGGAGTCACTTGTTTAATTATTAAATTTAAATAACAAAAACAATTGTTTGGAAATAATTCGAGAAAGGAAATTTTTGCAACAACTTGTCAGTAGTCCTTATTTAATCTGAAGTAAAGAATGTTTGATAAATCCTTTTAAAATTGTGATTTTTAAATAAGTGATACTGTAAGTAAGTTTTCTCAACAAGGAAAACACATCACACGTGAACTCAATTTAATAAAAAATTTAATTCTCATATAGGAAACTGTTAAAATTGATTTGCAAATATTAGCAAGAACATTTTTTTAAATTATAAATAACATGCTCCTAACAACTGATTCTGACACGCAGGACTATAATAAAATTTATGTGCAAACTTTTCCGCCTAGAAAAGGTTTTTGCGCATTGCATGCCCCCTTTTTTATAGAAAATATCACTCCTACAAAAACCTTTTTTTATATAGAAAACTTAACTGTATCTATTCACAACAAAACTTTTCTTATAGAAAAGTTGACTTTACAAGCGACAACTTAGTTTTTCTTGTAGAAAAAATGCGCAATTACACACATTTCTTATAGAAATTTAGCTGTGCCTGTCACAGCACGATTTTCTTAGAGAAAAGTGGTCTGTGCCAGGCACAGCTTAAATTGTTTTATAGAAAAATTTACTGTGTCCGTCACAACACAATTTTCTTATTGAAAAGTTGACTTTGCAAGCCGCAACTTAATTTTTCTTGTAGAAAAAGTGCACAATAACACACGTTTCTTATAGAAATCTAGCTGTGCCCGTCACAGCTCGATTTTCTTATAGAAAAGTTAACTTTGCAGTCCACAAATCAATTTTTTCTATAGAAAAAATGCACAAGAACAAACGTGTCTTACAGAAACATAGCTGTGCCCGTCACAGCACGATTTTCTTATAGAATAGTTGACTTTACAAGTTACAACTTAAATTTTCTTATGAAAACACAGCACGATTTTCTTATAGAAATGTTGACTGTGTCCATCAGAATCCACTTTTCTGATAAAAAAAAATTATGAATTGACTCTGCCAGCCAGAGCGCACTTTTCTTATAGAAAAGTTGACTTTGCCCGCCACAAATTAATTTTTCTTGTAGAAAAAAGCACACGTTTCTTATAGAGAAAATATCTTTGCTCGTCCCAACATACTTTGCTTATAGAAACGTTAGTTTTTTCTCGCCTCTTTTTCCCAAAAATTAAAAAAATGTCGAAACGAAAAATTGCCAAAATGCAAAAATCGCTTGAATTAATAATATGACCAAAAATAAAATATATCGCTGAAATGCAAATCACCAGAGGTAAAAAGGTGGCCAAGAAAACTAAAAAGATTGCCAAAAACAGAAAGCGCCAAAACTAAAAATCGCCAAGAATCGAAAAAATCGGCAAAAAAAACACTTAAACTCAAGAAACCGCAAAAACTAAAAAACAACTAAAAAACAGAAATCGCCAAAACTAAAAATCGCCAAGAACCGAAAAAATAGGCAAAAAACGCTTAAACTCAAAAAACCGCAAAAACTAAAAAACAACAACTAAAAACAAAAATCGAAAATAAGCGCCAAAACTAAAAATCGCCAAGAACCGAAAAAATAGACAAAAAACCGCTTAAACTCAAAAACCGGTAAAACTAAAAAACAACAACTAAAAATAAACGAATATAAGCGCCAAAACGAAAAAACACACCAAAAATAAAATAAAATGGCTGAAACGCAAACCACCATGGATCAAAATAACTTACAAAAATCGCCAAAAACCGAAAAAATATCGCCAAAACGAAAATAAGCGCCAAAACTAAAAATCGCCAAGAATCGAAAAAATAATCAAAGCAAAAAAAACCCTTGGACTCAAAAAACCGCTAAAACTAAAAAACAACCGAAAAAAATCGCCAAAAAATTAAAAAAATCGCCAAAACTAAAAAAAACGCTAAAACTAAAAAATTGCCAAAAGTGAAAAAATAGGCATAACGAAAAAAAGATAAAGTTAAAAAAAATGCCAAACGGAAAAAATTCTTAAAATATCTACATCAGGTAGGGTATTCGATTATATAGGCTAAATTTTGTATGGTATTACATACTATGTAGCGTCCGTTCGTGAGATTGACTTTCTAAAAAATTAATTAAAGACTATAGTATTTTCTTGTAATATTCAACAATCTTTAGAAAATTAAATGTGTCACTGCCACTGCTACGAGAGCGCACTTTGACCAGAAATAATTCTGGACAGTTACAACTAAAGTATGTGTTTTCATGTCAAGAACATGTTCGCTCTTGCTCAAGTAAGGAAGTTGTAAGCAAACAGTCCATAATGAAAGAATTTGTCATACAAAATGGTTACTTTTTAGCTGCTGTTTTCTATGCTTGAGATGTTGTTTTTTTCTATCCCTCTCCCCCTCTATCCCTCTTTTTCACTCTTGCTCTCACTCTCTTTTTCTTTGATTTTTCATTGCATTTATTTGTCTACCTTACGGCTACTTTGTGCTTATATGCACATACTTATATATACATTTATATGTGTTAGTATGTATGCGTGCATGTCTTTAAAACAAAATCTACAAAAAAAAAAGACAATTATGACCATAACGAAACTTTATCTATTCATCCACACAGCTTCAAACATACGGTTGAGATAAATTTGCCCTGTCACACACACAAAAAACAAATATTAAAATATACACACACTTTGCAACAATATATTTCCCTCTAACATGTCATAAAATCATAAATTATCTTGTGGTCTGTTATTATGAGTAACAGGAATAACAGAGTAAAAATTGGTATCAGGAAAGAATAACACAAGTATGGCAAAAGGATATTTTCTATGGTTGCAAGATTTAAATTTAAAAATTTCATTTCATTATGCAAATGACACAATGTTTCTATACACGTATGCATGTGCACTTATAAAATATAGAATAAAGAGACAAATTTATTATTTTTATAATAATAATTTAAACTTCTTTTCAACTTAGTCTACAATCCAGCCTTCCACACACACCAAACGCAAATGATATGTTGTATGCTTTACTTTAATTTAAAAGCAAGACAAAAGGAAAACATCAGACCGGAATATTAAAAGCAAAAGATTGAAAGTTATTTTGCAACCTGATAATTTTAATGAGCTCATAATACCTGTCTGATTAAAATTCAATCTAAAGTTTATACCTTTATCTCCTACATTGTAACTTTTCTTTCATAATGACTTCATTAGCTGCTGCAGAAAATATTAAATTTGACAAGCTCAGGATATAAATTAGTAATTACGAAAAGTTTATGTTACCGTTTACGTTTATATGTAAAAATAGCAATCATCTCTTTTTTATGTGTATGGGAAACCTAAAAGACAAATTGTGTGACAACAAATTCATCATGTGGAGTTTACTTGAATCATACTTAATTTACTTTGAAATGCTTCATTATTATTATTATTATTATATTCTGTGGGGCTTTATAATGCAGTATTATTTAAGATATTTTCCTTTTAATTGTAGTAAATAATTTTCTTAATGATTTGGCAAACGAGAGATTTAGTGAAACATGATTATGCAGATTTACAAATGTACATGATAAAATATTAAAGTATAATAATACATGCATCTAGCATGTCTTGATAATCAAAAATAAATATCAGCTTGGTGTTTTAAATAATTTTTCAAGTTGAAAACTAAACTAAGTTTTTGTGAAAGCTACTGGAAGCAGCAGAAAGCTTAAAATAAAATTTTTTTGGAAATTCTCTGATAATACTTTTCATGAAAATTTAACTTCAACTCTAGAAAGGAAAAAAGAATTTGTTCCTGGCCTTTTAAAGATATTAAGCAGGATTTCAAAAACTTTTTAGCAACCCACCCTTTAGCTTAACTGTCCAGTAAGCCGGCAATAAACTCGCTGTGTTGACCGCCCATATCGTTGAGCTCACGAGAATTCTATAAAAACAAAATCACACAATAGAAGCTTTATGCATTTAATGATTTACAACAAGTTGCAGATATTAAGATTTTTTCTATTTCAGCTAAAAAAATATTTTTTAAATTTACTTGTTGCTCTTAAACACATTAAGACGCATTTCGTTGCTGTTGAAGCAACTCATGAGTAGATTTCAAGCATAATTCTTAAAGGTTCTTTAGCCCCCAATGTTTATAGAGAAACTCTTAATAAATTATTGAGAATTGTATTGGCGCTTCGTAAACTTTTTTGAATTATGAATCTAAATGTGCTTAAGCGCAATAAGTAAACTTTATAAATTCGTATACATTTTCGCTCTCGTTGAATAGTATATTTAGGGAATTCACAATAGCCTTTTAAAATATATCTTAATATTGCAACGTTTCAATTTTAATACTTTAATTTGGGCTGGCAAGTTTGTTGCTTTTGTTTGTGTATTTTGGGGTGAGATTCCACAACGATAAGCTTTGAGCTGTTCACCAATTTCAGTGTTCACAATTCGCCACACTTTTTCTAGAAAAAAATTTTTAAACTAGTGTTCACTATAAAAATGTCAAAATAATTCATTCTCACCGTTGCGGACGCTCAAATCAACAAGTGAACACTGAAATTGGTAAACACCTCAAGACTCATCGTTGCGGAATCCGGCCCCAGGTGGCAGATTTATAATTATAAAAGCATGCCTAATTAAAAAAATTTTGTTATTTTAATATTCGATTTTATATCGTTGCCAGCACACAATGAAAATTTTAGGATGGCACAATGTTGCCACATTAAAATTTTAAGATACTCATTGTGAATTCGCTAATTGACATTTAAAAATGCTGCGTTGCTCAAAATCTATTACAAAGAGATCGTTATTGTTACACCAAAGGTGAAAAATTTTTATCTAAAGCCTGATACTCTGTTCAACATTTCACGTGAAATGATGTCAAAATACATATAAAAAAAATTGGCACGAATTGTTCATGGAAAAATGTTGCAGAAATAGTACTCTGTTTATTTTGGGAAAAACGTATCTTCAACATTTTAAGTTTTCATGCGAAAAAAGATAGGTGGCACTTATTTCGTGTGGAATTTACAACAAACACATGGGGCGTTTTTAAAAACATAAGAAATCGTAGCATAGTTTCAGGGCTAGTTAATATTATTTACATGTCAAATTTTTCGTATGAAATAATCAATGTTGCTCAACATTTTTCACAAATTTGAACAGAGTACTAGACTTAACACTGAAATTTAAAAAATAAAAATTAAACGGTGTTCTATCGGTTAATGTAATTTTAACAATTTAATTTTGACATGGAAACCATGAGAGAAAAATTTTCGAATTTTTCAAAAATGCTTAAAATAAAAAATTCCAAAATAAAAAAAATCACCAAACGAAAAAATCACCAAAAACCGAAAAAATCGCCTAAACGAAAAAAGCGCCAAAAACCTTAATAGAATCCAAAAACCAAAAATAAAACTGAAAAAAGCGTTAAAACTAAAAAAAATCGGTTAAACAAATAAACCGCCACAAACCGGAAAAGTCGTAAAAAAATAAAAAAAGTCCAAAACTAAAAAAAATTTACAAAAAACCAAAAAAAGGTTTACCGAATACTTACTGCCTTATTCATAAAAAAAATATTTCTGTTTAATAAGAGGTTCATGAAACAAATTTTTAATGGAAATTTGATTATAATCAATAATAAAACTTTTATAAAATCAAAATATTTTTTATGAATTAGGCCCTTAAAATTAAAGACAAAAAATTTTACATCAGGTAAGTTAAGTTCTTATAGTATTACATATCGATGGTCTCAAGTCGAAAGGCCCTAATTCGTAGTTTTTACGAAATGGAGTTATTCAGTGATTCCAATACATTTCATTCTCTTCCTTTACCACCTGTCTTCTCTATCACTATCCCTTTCCTAAAGAAGGTAACACCTAGTAATAGTAGTAGGCATTCATTGCCTGAGTGTTACATCTCTTCAAAAAATAAAAATAAAAAAGTACACCCTTCACCCCAATTAATTGCGATAGTGTAAAAAATAGTGCTTTATGAGCAGTTGTACTGTTTCTATAATGTTTTTACTTTCTCCTGCAAAATTACAATTATTTGCTTAAGGGCCTTTCTACTTGGGACCAACGATATGCAGCATCCGTGTGCGAGTCAAAGTCTCACTTTACTGAATTTTTTTAATATTTAAAATTAGTTTTAGACTAAATCAAGCATAAAAATAATTTTTATATACCAGTATTCATGAACGATTGTTAAAATTGGAGTATACTTTAAAACGGGTTTCTAAAAAAAATCTATTCCTTAAACCAGCTGTACGTTTCATAATCGTTTATGAATACCGGCGTTAGTTATTAATATAACAAGTGCTTGCATAAATTGATTTAATAGTGTCAGTCTGTCTGATTGATTGATTGATTGGCTGGTTGCCCACTCTGTTGTTATTCAATAAACATAAACAAGCCATAAATTATGTAAATATATCTATGCAAATAAATCTACATAAAGATACAAAATACAAGATATATTTATGTATATGCACACCTATTATTTATAAATATAAACCTATTAATTACTTAACTTGAGACTTGTGTGCAAGCTTTTATGGCTGACTGACTTACTTACAAACACACATTCCAGACACAATTATTGCAGGCTAAATTGCAAAAATTAATATTGTATTTTCACTTCAGAAGTCTGAACAACTGACTCAGTAAAAAGAAGAGAGAGCAAATCGTTGGCGGAAAAAAGCTAACGAGTGGTAAAATGCTTATAACGTCTTGGGTGTGATATGAAAATAAAATAAACCTTTTACGAAAAAAAAAGAAATAGTCCAGCCTTTATTCTTATACTTGTACTTTAGAAATATGAGTACATAAATATGCATTTACTACTTATTTTATATCCAAGAACTTACAGAAAATAGACTCAATATAAATTTTTATGCGTATGGCATCATGTAGCAAGTGCGTTTATTCTTGACCGGAATATCAGTCCGATAAAAATGCGGTAGTAAATTAACTAACAACTTAAAACAGCTGGTGCAAAGCAAAAGGAAATTAGCATGTACTCGTATATTAAAGAATTACAAGTGAAAACATAAAAATATGTGTTACTGCTCAACAAGAATAAAATGTTAAATTATGTACTTCCACTATAGAGAATGTTTTGAAAGGAAACGAAGTATTTTACAAAGCTTAAATTGTGTGTGTGTGTGTGTGGGTGTGTACGCAAAAAAAATAAAGCATTTCATACTATTAACATTTATTCATTATACGCCCCTATAATTTCTTTGTAAAACAAACACTTTAAATTAAGTATTATCTATCTTTTTATAAGTAGTTTTTGCGTCCGCATAAAAATTATATAAAGCTAGAATAAAATATATAAAATTACACTATTTGCCTTGAAGTAGGCAATACATAATTTGCTTTTAGATAAACTTAATTTATAGCGAAATTTTTTTCTTCCAAGGAGGGAATATTTTAATTGCAATAAAATAAAGATGAAAGAGTAGATAAAGCAAAGCAAAGTTATTATTTCAAGTAGAAAAATAAGGAAGTTTCTTAAAACTTTAAATATGAAGGTAAGAGGAATTTTTAGGTTTCATAGATTTTTAGTCGTAGATGATGAACTGAGTGCCTGCACGATCGAATGAATATGATTTGACAGAGTCTAATGAACATAAATATCAAAAAGTGAGCACGGTATGGCAAATAATTTGCCTAAATTCTATTGAGCTTAAAAAAATATCCTCTACAATATAAATAAAATCCATTAAGATTAAGCGACAAATACTTTTCTTGCAATTTTATAAACCTTGTGCAAATAAATATACGGGTTCGAATTGTGGCACTCGATATCGAATGAAAATATGAAATATTTTAATTCAATTTAAATAGAAATATTTTAAAATTTCTTTCGGTATCGAAGGCCGTTATTTGCTTCCTGTTCCATTTAATTTTTTCCCAGTGGCTTTACTCAATATATGGTGCTATAACTTTTTGAAGTTTGATTTTTTGGCAAAAAACAATTATTTATGATCGTAAGTATTAAATTTTCGGCAAAAAACGAAGTTCAAAATATATGTTGCTTAGCCTTTTTTTTGCAATTATGGCTCGATATTAAAAAAAAATTTTGCGCAAGAAGTATTCGTTCCTAAATTCTTTTGATTTAATTATATTTTACACAAATATTTTAGTGCTTATATTTATAACGAAAAATTGTCTGCTGAGAGCATTCAATTAGAATGTACCAGTGTAAATAGAAATTTGTTTTTTCCTTCATTGTGATTTCATTAATTTATTTTTGTTTTTTTTTTCAATTCAATCCTTTGATTGCGTATTTGTATGATAAATTAAGCCGAGTGTAAATGCCTTGTATGTACTAGCACAAATATATGTACGTACGTGTGTTGCCTGTTGATGGTTGTAGTTTAAATTCAATTTAAATTGATAATCAATTATTTAAATGTTTGTTCTTTTCCTACAAGGGAAATTGGCATACACAAGTTGTTCACCAACAACCACATGAGTATAACAAACACCCCACATTGCCACACAGCACACACATGCAAATGCAAATGTATGTAAATGTAAAGTAATGCAATGTAATGTATTGAAATATGCATACATACGAGTACACTTGCTATAAATTCCGAAAAAGTAAAACAAATTAAAACACCCACAAACTTATTTTGCCATAGTTAACATCATACAAATATAAAATATGTAGAAATGAAATGTATTCTGATATGTAAATAATTATGTGTTTCAGTGTTTAAATGTGTATGGGTTTTGGTATGTGCATTCTTTTAATATAAGTTATTCATTCATTCATTCATTCATTGTATTGTTAAGCTGTCGGACACATTTAAATGCAATTTAATGCAATTTATTGCCTGCCAAGTTAAACATATATTTATTCATACAAACACTTTGAATTACACACACTCTTACACTCGATACGTGATATAAATAGGAAAGCCTACCGAAAAGTTTTCTTAAACTAATGTTTTTTTTCGAAGAGCAATTACATAAGAATCATTACTCTTAAAAAATTTCTTCACAGCGAACGAGCGATGCTCACTCGACCACTGCGACATCTTGAGTAACAAATCCGCACAATCGATAATTCCAAGAGCACCACCCTCCCTCCGCACCGTTAACTGCTTTTCGAAATAATCGTATTTAAAAATATAAATTTACCACCAGACACCCTTTACTAGACTCTGGTCAGATGTAAGTACACTACTAGGAATAATTTTTCGCAAGCTCATTACGAAAATATAACATCAATAACGAATCTACATTATAAAATTTTGTATAGCTTTTGTTACACGCAACTTTTTCTGTTTGTCAAAAAACAACGCTACAGCAGAGAAATGCACTGAACAAACATTTAATGTTTGACAAATATATAAACAATTTCATGCAACTAACTAATTGCCTAAAAAAATTTCACAATGTAATTTTAGTCCTAGTTTTGTTGCCTTGAATGAATTTTCTGTTTGCTTACATACAATCAGCCACACGCATTCATATAAACGAACAGCTTTAGCTTTGAAAAAATATACCACGTATGAATATGTAATTACTGCGTATGAATATGCCCACACAAATAGAAGTACCAAATTTTTTCACTTACAAACTTAACTTAAAGTGCAACTGTATGTGTAATTTTACGTTTTGTGGGCAGAGCACAGGCTGTTTCCTTATCTATACACACTAATACACACACACACTCAGGCATTTAATGCACATGATTACAGTTGTATGAGTGCAGCTGCATAAATTGCAAAATAAATTTATTCATTAGTATCTGCACTTGCCTGTATGAGCAGTATCATTTTCATTGTAAATTGTATGTGGGTGGGTGTGCGTGTGTGCGTGTGTGTCTCTTTTGACTTTTATTTTGCGTTGTTTTTATTACATGCTATTAAGATGAAACTTTAATATTAATTGAGCTTATTGTTAATTGAAACCAAGTACGAGTGTGGTTTTCCTTTTCGTTGTTGTTGTTGTTTTTGTAATAATGAGTGCATTTATTGCACACTTACACTTCAACATTTCAAATTAAAACAAAAAAAAAACTCATTATAAACGGAAATACAATTTACTTCCGCTTTGTTGCTCAATGGCATTTGTTTTTCCCCCTTTTTTGTACATTTTGTATTTTATTGCGTTTCTTTTTTATCATTTATATATTTTGTTCGCTAACTTTAGAATACAGTGAAATATATTTATGTATTTAGCTTGGATTTTTAAATGATTTTTTTTTTTTTTTTTTGAAATTTCTTTTAATTATTGTTTCACTGATTTTAGATGAGTTTAAAAATATAAATTGATTGAAGGCGGCAAAATGAGTTCGGAAAGTTTTGTTAGTTTCAGGGTGCCGAACATCACTCGGCTTCTTATACAAATGAAGACACATACACTTAAACATTTCTCTCGTTGGCCAGCACTGCTCTAACCTAACTTTTATTCAAAGCTAAGTTTCTTTCATCATACACATGAGAGAGAGGGAGAGGGGTAGAGCGCTATAGAGAGGGTGAGGGAGGGAAAGGGAGAGGGGAAAGAGAGTGGGAAAGAGTGAGAGAGAGAGAGAATGAGAGAGATAGGGAGAGAGATACGCTCTAATAATCAGCGGCTGAATAAAAAATCAAAGATTTCTGATAAAAAAACGGCTGCACCCACACAACCATGGGATGGATGTGTTTCTGTGATCGCCCTGAAAGAAACGTGGGGTTAATAGTGTCCAAGTCACCACTTTTGTCGACTATTTTGGTGACATTGTCAACGCAGTGTCTATTAATATTGTTTTTAACGCGTAGAAAGCATTTTTTCAGATACACACAACTATGATTCTTCTTATTAGCTAATTTTAATTATTATTGTTCGAACTTCATTTGTTTCTATATTTATGATTTGATCAGGCTTCCTCTTGTTTTATTGGTTTTTTGAAAATAAAAGTGACGTCAAGCAAAATTTAAGTGTTTATAAAAATAAGTTTAAGAAATCAAATTAAAATGTTAATATAATGTATTGAACAATAATTAAAAAACATAGACGAAACGAAATTACAAAAAAAACAAATTAAATAAAAATCCATATTGTATAAAAATAGAAAACGTGAAAATTTAGAAATTTTTAGTGAAACGTGCAAATTATGGAAATTTTTGTTTGACCCTGTGGAAGATTTTGTGTCATCAGTTAAAGATTTGTTACACTTTCAGATCCATACTTAAGTGTTTGGCTTTACTAATTCAGCGAAACATACAATTTTTAATTTACATATATTTATTTAATAGAAATGAACGAATGAATGAATTAGTTCCTATTATTGTATGTTTTTTATGCATAAGTTCCATTTTTTATAAATTTGTTTAATAAAATAACAAAATGTGAACAAAATATGCAATTTCATTATCAAAAGTGTATACTAGAATTACTAAAATGTACTAGCGACTATCTGTTTCCAATGTCTTGTTATGGTCCCTAAAAAACTATGTAGTCAGCAGTACCAATGTCAGTAGTTGCTTTTTAATGACACGCACATGTTAAATGTCTATAGGAAAAAGCATTGCGTGGGGTATAATTAGTCAATAGTACTGGTGACAAAGTCAATAGTGAATCAGTACTGATTCAATAGTGACATTTCCTACAGGGCGTCTCCTGAACATTTTAAGTGTAATTATTCATTAAGCAATATTTGTTTGGTTTTTTTTGGCAATTGCTGCAACTAAGTTTAATATTTAACGCACTAATCTAATCCCAAATTATTAGTTTACTTATTCAGTAAAATATTTTTTTATTAAACATTGAAATTGATTATTGAGGCGTTAGCTGGATTGTATGCGCATTTCGCTGTTGCTAATGCAGATCATCAGGAAACCTTTACCCAAAAATTTCTTAAGCGGCGCATCCACTCGCAATATAATTGTGCAATTTTTCGTATTATACAATAATATCGCCAATGTGTTTGTCATATTCGTAGGTGGCACAATATATTGGCACAATATCAAAACACTTTTGATTTTTATTGTACAATCAAGACAATTGTGCAATGTGGTGGCAACATTGTTCAATGTTGTTTACTTTTTCACTGTCAGGAAAATTGGGCAATATTTTCATTGAAAATATTGTGTAATTTAATGTTTGCATAGTATACGTCAAAGCAACAATAATATGTAGAACAACACATGCAATAATATTGTTTAATTGATGGGCCGTTTTAGAACATCTAGAGATATTATATTAAACTTTCATTTAAACAAATGAGAAGTCCAACTTATATCATAAAAGTTGAAACAAGAACTTAATAATGAACAGATTTTTTATTTTCTTACCTTACCATTGCCACAATGGCTGACTTTTATCAGGTTGAATTGTAGTTTTACTAAATAAATTAAAAATTATTTGGGGTTATTAGTGCGTTAAGAAATGTTAAACTAAATTTTTTTTGTTAACCATGCTATCAGCAAATAATTAAATTGCCAATAATTGATTTCATTTAATTTTAAAAAGTTACAAAGGTGCAATTACAATTAAACTTTTACGGCCCTTTTCGCAATGTACAATTAAGAGTTAACAGGGAGTTTAACGGCAAGTTTTGTTCGAAGAACTTTCAGTTAAAGTTCACGTTAACTCTTAAGCAGACATTGTGAAAAGGGGCGTTAATTGTATTTACAAAAAAAAATTAATTGTAATTACAAATATTGTTTTGTCCTGTGTATTTAGGCTTAAGCACTTCAAGTAGTCTAGTATTTATTGTAATTGACATATACACGCATTTGTTGGTAAAACTCTTTATTTATTTATATCTTTTATGACTTTAGCTCGATTATTTATTCATACGTCAATACACTTACAAAGCATACACACACACACACACACACACACACACGTATAGAACCATAAATGTTGCATAAATGTTTCCCTGCACTTTATTCACACTTTTATAGATACTAACATTCCTGTGTAATATTTTATTTAAAAGTTATAATCATAAATATGTCTAAGTGTGCGTGTATGTGTGTGTGTGTGTTACATTCGTGTCGGTATACGATATGTTAGCGTAAATTGATGTTTGTTGATAAGTTTAAACGGTTTATTTTAATATGTGCAGATATTATTTTGCAAACAGGTGTGTCACACACACCCGCATACGTGCATGCAAGCAAACAACATATTGACAGGATTCTATACAACATTTAAGTGTGCACGTAGTATGTATGTATGTATATGTGTACATATGTATATTTATATGTATTAAATGGAATAAATACATTTAAGTGGCTTCAGTTTTATAGTTTTGTCTATCTAGAGGGGTAAAAATAAAGTTTCATATCGACTATTGGTTTAAATTGCCAATCACAAATAGACACTATTAATGGTTTCTGCTTCAATGAATTGTAATAAATTTTTAAAAATTTTTTTTATCTGCAAACATGCAAAACAATATGCATACAAATAAATGCATTTTAATTTAGCCCTGTTTAATTGTTTCCGTTTTTTTTCCACTTCAACTTTATTTAAACATGTTAAATAGATTAAGCGGTTCAGCACTTACACATGCATTTGACAAGTCAGTGAGCTAATTGTAAAAGGTTAATTGAAAATTTAAAAAATATATATATATTATATATTATAGTGGATTTTTTTTTTGTTGTAAAATAATATATTTAGGTTTTTGCTCTAGTTTTTAAATACAATAATATTCGTTAACTTTTTAGGCTTCAATACACCAAAGGTGAAAAGGAATCTTATTGTTGTTTTCTCTAAGATGTCCACTTGTCCGTTCGTCTATTTGTCTGTCTGTCACAGGCTGTTTTCTCGAGATACGCAAGAGCTAAGGACCTGAAATTTTCACAGAATATGTGAAATTTTGGCCGCTACAACAATAAATATATAACAGTTAAAAACTAAATGGTGTTCTGAAGCGAGCAACGAAACATGATGAAGTCCTGGAGGCAAATTACGGCACTCGTTATCGAACGAAATTACAAAATATTTCAATGATTGTTTGTATGGAAATATTTTAAAATTTCGAACCGTATCGAATGCCGTAATTTGCCCCCTGATCTAGCACTTGACACTGAAAATTTTCAAAGTTTAAAAAATTTAAATTAAAGGGGATTCTATCAGTTAATGTATCTTGGAAACCGTAAAAGGCAAACTCTTGAAATTTTCAAAAACGCTAGAACTAAAAAATCCGAAAGTTAAAGAAATGCCGTGACAAAAAATCGCCAAAAATTAAATAAGCGCTTAAATGAAAAATATCAACAACAAAATTAAATAAATCGCTAAAATTCAAAAAATCGTCAGAAGTAAAAAAGTCGCCATAAAACTAGAAAATCACCAAACAACCGAAAAAATTCACCAAAACGAAAAGAAAGGGCAAAACTAAGCGTCACTACCCAAAAATCGGCAAAAATCGAAAAGTCACAAAAAAAATAAAAAAAAACACCGTAACGAAAAATCGCCAAAATCAAAAAAGCGCTTAAATGAAAAATATAAACAAAACTAAAATAAATCGATACAATTAAAAAAACTCGTCACAAGTAAAAAAGTCACCATAAAACTAGAAAATCGTCAAACACACCAAAAAACGGAAAAAGACCCAAAAATCGCCAAAACCGAAGTCACAAAAAAAATTTAAAAAATGCCTAAACGAAAAATTGCCTAAATAAAAAAAGCGCTTAAGTGTAAAATTTCACTAAAAATGATATAAATCGCTAAAGCGCAAAAAATCACCATAAGTAAAAAGTTCACCAAAAAACTATGAAAATCGTCAAAAACCGAAAAATTCGAAAAAGAAAAAATCGAAAAAACCAAAAAACATCAAAATTAAGAAAGGGTAAATACCAAAAAAATTACCAAAAACCGAAAAAATACCAAAACGAAAAAAGCGCCAAAAACAAACAAAAATCGCCAAAAAGCCAAAATTAAAAGAGAAAAATTTCACTAAAAATAATATAAATCGCTAAAGTGCAAAAAATCACCATAAGTAAAAAGTTCACCAATAAACTATGAAAATCGTCAAAAACCGAAAAATGCGAAAAAGAAAAAATCGAAAAAACCAAAAAACGTCAAAATTAAAGGAGGGTCAATACCAAACAAATTATTAAAAACCGAAAAAATACCAAAACGAAAAAAGAGCCAAAAACAAAAAAAAATCGCCAAATCCAAAAAACGCAAAAATTAAAAGAGGGCCAATACCAAAAAATCTACCAAAAACCGAAAAAACACTAAAACGAAAAAAGTGCCAAATCCAAAAAACTCAATATTCAAAGAAATCGCAAAAACCGAAAAAATCGTCAAAAACCGAAAAAATCGCTTAAAACCGAAATAAAACGCCAAAACTCGAACAAAATCTCCAAAAAGAAACCTTTGCCAAGCAGAACGCTTCGTGTGTGACTCAAAGTCGCACTTTACTGAATTTACGTTTTAATCACTTTGAAATTCTACGAGGTTTTGACGATTTTAGATATTCACTGATTTTCATGGAATGCCGCAAATTTAACTAAAATCTGTAATTTAGCGGAAAGTTTCAGGGATGGTCTGCAAGGTCCACCGATTTCTATATATTTTAATAAAATATTTTTCCAAAGTAAATAACTTCAAGTACGGCTCTAATTCTAGTTTATTCATGATTAATTGCTATTGCTGATTGTTGCCAAGCAGCCCAGAAGTATCTGATCGGCTGTAGCGAAAAAAAATTGCTGCTGCTAGTTTCAAATAGTATAAAATCGCTCTAAATATAATAAATAATATTAATAAAAATTATTTTTAATATTAATTTTGATATTAAGAAAATTCTAAGCATTTGCCTTCTTCTTTTATTTACAGCTTCTTGTACTTTTGCGGGCTTGTGGGAAAACGTAAGTAGTTTAAACTTATTAATCATTTTAGCTGGCAAAATAAAATTTAAGTCAATTTAATTATTTTTGTTGTAACTTAATTTGTTTCTCTGCTTATGATTTGATAAGCTAAAGTTCATAACGCTCTGTAAGCCAAATTAATGATCAAACAGAATAAGTATGCATTTTCAGGAAAAATCGCTGTCAAACTAACAAAGATAATAATCTAAAATCTAGGGCACTACCTTCAGTGCTTATTTTTCTTTATAGTTTCTTTGTTTATAAAATTTATGTAATTTATTGAAAGTATGGTAGCATTGTTGAGAGAATATTTATTTTTAAGTGAGAGCATAAGAGAAAACGTTTTAAAAATAAAATTGATTATATGCCTTGACTACTTTCTGGGGCTGCTTTTTTGTGCCAAATTTGTTTGCAATCACATGTGATGATTGTTAAGGAACAAATTGCAAATTCGTTATCGTAAATTATTTGACAGTTACCTGTTGACAGAAGCAGTGTTACTCTCTCAGTTCAGAGGCGGGAAATTTAAAAATCTCGGTTATTAACCAGTCCTCGCAACTTACAAATTTTCGCTCAATATTGATTTTATAAGACTGACTTCGCCAAAAAGTCTTTTTTAAACATTTTCTCATGGTATTTAAATAAAAATATGTGAAGAAGTTTTCTATTATTTTCCTCAACTTTAAATATTTTTGTCTGCATATTTTTTTTTCTTAGGTAATTTTGATCAAATCAAAATGCAAATAAGATGTTAAATATTTCATGTTACAGACTTCATTGCTATTGTTGTTGCAACACTGAGCCAGTGTACAAATCATAGTAACAGCAAATAGCTGAAATTTTTACAAACAACAAATTTTAAAACTCAATATTCTTATAAAAATAAAATACCAGTAGTAATCATAGAATGTTTTTAAAATTATATGCTAATATTATTCTCGGAATTCGGTTCAAGGAGAGACCTACACATGGCAGCCTTATTCGTGACGACTTTTTTTCGTTTCCTTTTAAAACATGCATAAATATACATAAACAAACATGTAAAGAGCAGAGATAAGTATGTATGACTGAAAACAAGTTGTGTGTGTTTCACACACATGTATGTCACTTATGTGACAAGTAAAAGAAAATTAAGAGAGAGAAAAAACAAAATCTATGATAATGAAACATCATCAATGCTTTATTATCATAGACCTTCCTCTACTTATTTTTACTTATTTTTTTGTTTGTTTTTCATTTAAATTTAAATATGCGTAAATTTACCTGACAGTTTTGCTTTACATTCTGTCAATATGAATTTTCTACAAGTATGGAAATTTTCGTTAACACACAAACACTTACTTATACATACATACTCATATATTTACATATTTATACATACTCGTATGTGTATTTACACTCACACACCTAAAGGCTCTTCGTACTTTAGAATCTAAAGTTTAGATAGAGCTTTTGTCATATAATGTGTGCTGTCATGTGTCTTATTTATTGTATTATAAAAACATTATAAATAAATTTCTTACAACTCTTGACTTAACAACTCTAGACTTTGTCATTCAATCCACAGCAGATTGATAAATGTTTATTTTATTTAGAACTTTACAGGTTTCCTTTGATTTGACATTGAGTAAATTTTCATTTTGTCAATAGAAAAGTTTGTGCTTATGTATGTAAATCTAAAGAGTCAATAATGTCAACTTGACTTTATGTATAATGTGGTAACATATCGATAAAGTTTATAGGAAATTCAAAATTATTTAGATTTTTCATTTTATATACTAGATGAATAATAAAAGTTTAGATATTTTAAGCAATAAAATTGTTTTATTCTGATTTACGAACCTTATAAATTTTAAAACAAAAACAAGTTATACGCACTAGTTTTCTATAACGGCTCGAAGGACCACTTAAATAACATTGAATTTGTAGTTTTGTTTATGGTCAAACTTTTAAACAGAGTTCTAAAGCTCAAGTGAATTTTTTTACTTAACTTTATAAATTATTTTAAACTATTTTTTGTTATTAAGGAACTGTTGCAAACTTCGATTAAATAAATAATCAAACTAAAGGCAAAGTTGATATTTTTAAAGAAGATAACAAATGTAAAATGAACGCATCTGCTGGTACAGCAATCAGCTCATGTATCTCGCTATACATTCACTAAATATAGACTGGCGCTTCAACTTGAAAAATTTGTTTCATTTTATAAGTTTTCCACAACAAATATTTATAAAATCTAAATTTTTTACTAGCCCTGGAGATCTACTCTCTTATTCGAAACGAAAGCAAATGCTTTCGAATTGTAATGTTAATAACATAAAAACTCGAAAGCATTATTTTCGAAATATAGAGTAGACACCCTGGCAACCACAGCTAAATTTTAAAAATCTTAAACCATAGATAAACCAGAATTCTAGATTTAGAAGAAATTATAATATGCCATTACCTCTCCCTAAATTTTTTATAGGAATATCTCCCTGTCGTGCCTTCAATGTTTTATATATCTTACGATGCAACTGCAGTTTATTCCATTATTTATTCTTACTCATAAGTAAAATCTATTCGATTAAATACATTGCATAATTCGAGGAAAACATATTCGATTATGGCATAAAATTTGTTCGATTATTTGAAAAAAAATTATTCGTTTAGCGAAAAATAATATTATGTATTTAAATTTTATTTTTTTTATTATAATGTATTTGATTGTTGCTAAAATATAATAAACTAATCGAATAAATTGTTATTCGAATAATATATATTCGATTAATATTTTAAAAACTTTTGATTGTTCGCAGAAAATCTTTTCGTTTAGAACCTATTATACTCGATTCAAATCAGATATATTTTGGTTACAGCATAAGACTATATTCGATTACTCGAAAATATTTTTTCTATTCGCATAATATGTATGCCTTTAACGTAAAAAATTCATTGAATTGTAAAACAAAATTTATTTAGTTATTCTAATAAATTGTATGTGAGTATTGTTCAAATTGTTTACACTGTACGAGCATAATTTTATTCGAATAAAATATACTCGATGAAAGTTTGAAAAACTTTTAATTGTTTTCATAACATTTTTTCGTTAATTTAATCTCCATTAAGATATATTTTGATTTTCGCATACGATTTATTCGATTATTAAAAAAAAAATTGATCGATAAGTAAAATTTATTCCATTAACGGTTTGGGCAGCAACTTTTAAGTTCTTGGGTGAGAGAAAAAATTATTATGGCTCTCCTCCTTACAATCTTCTCATCTCTTTTCCAGAAACTCTAAATTTGCCGTATATGTGAAACCAGTCAAATGGTGGTTGATATATCACAGCACTTAATTCTTCTCATATAAACTAATTCTAAAAAAAAACTTTCGAAACTTTGCAATTTTCCTGTAAATTGTACTTTTCCTTTATTTTGATAGAAGAAAAAAGTATTGCCAGAAATATTATTTCTTCAAAATTATTTTTTTTTTACCAAAAGCTTTATGTTCTTGCTTAACTTTATGCTATTCTTCTTTTCAAATAAGTAAATTTTTTTCATTCATATACTTTAGCAAAACTGAGAGATGAACCTTTTTCTTTTGGGGCTAAATAAACATAATAAAGCATACCGATAAATAAATAAGTCTTAAGATAATTTGCGGAGATTTTAATAAAAACTTGTAAAACTTGCTTGTTATTCTATTAGCAGATGATGATGCTCTTTTATCTTAATTTGTAATGATTTGACGACAAATTTTAAAAGATTTATCTTTCAACAAGGATGTGCGGATGTTTGTTTGCGACATTTAAGTGTTTCTAAATGACACATCAAATAAATCCCTTAGAATGAAATCTGCTACTGCAACAAAATTCCCCTAACAAGTGTTACTGGGAAAATATTTACAAAATCTTTTTTTATCCAACAGGTGTAGCAGATATGAAATATTTTTATTTATTTTTTTCTCATTTTTAAGTGTTTGTGTACTGGTTGTTGCCTTAATGGTCTTGTCAATGTTCGGGTCATCAGACACCAAAACCATCCAGCCATTGTGTGAAAGCATAAAGAATAGTTTTTATTACAAAAAAAAAAAATACAAAAAAATACAAAAACAAATAAATATGTTTGTTTGCTTTTCTGTTTTGTTGAGAGTTTATATGATTACTTTTATATATCATGTCAATTTTAATAACAATGTCGTTGTTGTTATTTTTATAAACCCAGTAACGTTTTTGTATGTTTTTTTTTCTTGTTTTCCTTATGTTTCGCTTTGGCTGGTAAATTGTTCATGTCGAGCTTTTTTTTGTGTTGTATCACTATAATGGTTTTATGACACATATTTTATTGTTACATATTTATTAATATAGTTTGCTTGTCATAAAAATTCTATATCAAAGAAAATTGAGATATTAGTTGCGCTTGCTTTATTTGCTAGTGTCATTTTACTTATTAGTCTTGTTTGCTGGCGACTTTATATAATTTATGAAAAAATATTGCATTCGAAATATCTGGGAAACTTATACATAAATAATAAATTTTGTCAGTTTTTTAAGTGTTATGTTGAGAGTTAGAAATGAGGATTCAGCAATAGATTTAAAACAGAATAATTAAGTTATAATAAGTTTGCATAATTGACAAAACTGAGAAAAATAAGTAATAAATAATGTTTAAGCCAGTTAAAAATTTTTGTTTAAATTATGTGTAACCAAACAGTAAAATTCATCGTCTTACTGCGCAAGCCCTGCCAGCAGATTTTTGATAATAATTTTTTATGAAATGTTATGACCAAAAATTAACATTAGTCCTAGTTTACACTATGCAAGTATTATTGCTAAGCTGATTAGTTTGTTAGGAAAGAGAGACGAGGGGAAAAGAAACGTTACTGTTTCCTTCATCTCTCTCTCTCTCTCTCCATCAAACTAATCAGCTTAGCAATAAGACTTGCATAGCATAAATATGGTGTTAATAATGCTAATTTATGTCAACAAGATCTAAAATTGGAAGAAAGCGAGTTTAAGAAAAAATATGAAAAAAGAAATTTTAATTTTTCGCTCAAGCGTTGAGCACCTAAGGCATTTGTACTCGTGTACACTTTGTATACAATATGAATAATGATAAAAGGATTATTTCTGCATTATTATTTATGACATTTTTGAAGTAAATGAGCAAAACATATCATAGCAAATTACAAAAATTTTTAAACAATAAAATTCTATGAATCAAATATTAATTTAGTTCCTTTTGAGGTCCTACACAGCAAAAAAAAAAAAAAATATGACCGGTTTTTTGAAAAACTTGTTTTTTTTAAATTAATTTCAAGTTTTATTATTGTTGTATTTCGTTAGCAATAACTAAAAGTTGTTTCCAAAACGAAATACAATGTAAGCATGTGTTATAAATGAATTCCATAAAACTATGTTTTAAACAACTTGTCCAATTATGATAATAACCACACAAAAATAAATACATAAAAATGATCCTAAAACTATGCTACAGATTTATTGACTTTTGCAGTACAAAACACGCAAACCGAAAAACACTAAGTTAAGTCATTTTTCCATACAAAAATTAAGGAAAATCTACATTTAAACATGAATTGATATTTAACTAGAGTCGGTGTATTTGGCCCTTAAAGAGTTTACGTTAACAATTTTATCATTTGTTTTATTTTTATCAAAAAAAAAAAAAAAACAAACATAATAATAAAATTAAACAGCACGTAGCATTAACATTTATAGAAATACCCGAAGCTTAACTTGTTGTTGATATAAAAAATAATAATAAAAATGCTAGCAACAAACAACGGGTCACATACGTACACATACATACGTGCATAAGCGAAAACACACCTACACACTTACTCAAAAGGTCTTAATAAAGCGTTTGTTTATTAACTAATGAAGGTAACTACAGCACGCTTTTGCTTAATAAATATGTTATTGCTTTTATTTAACTTAAAGTTTAAATAAAATAGCAAAAAAGCAACAGCAACAGCAGCTCACACCAACACTTACGCGCACACTTACTTACGTTTTCGTGGTGCAGGCCTTATTAAAGGCTTTGATTCACACATTCCACATACCATGTTCTGTTTTGTTGTTTTACCAAAGCAAAATCCTTACCCAGGCACGCATGCACAAATACACCTACACACACACTCAATCACACACATTAATACACACATTTAAGCAAACGAATGTGTGTTAACGTTCGTCATAAAATTGATATAAAAAAAATATATAAAAAATAAAACAAAATTAACAGCAATACTTTTTTATGGCTTTTAAAACTGCTCCTATTTCTGCTACAGCTACTGCCGCAATAAAATTAACTTAAATTCACTCTCACACACCCATAAAAACAAACGCAAAAATGAAAAAGGCGTATCAAAAGTGAACAAAAAAATTACATTAACAACTGTCAAATTACTTTAACACGCCATAACGACATCATAAACATTTCAAAGCAGCATATGAAAAAAAATCAGACAGCAATGGCAAAATTATTCGCAAAAAAATAATAGAAATTGTATTTATGCGAAACTTTGTTGTTTTCTTATTGTTCGTAAATGTTTATCATCATTTACGAACAATAAGAAATATTCTTATTGTCAAAATTATTTGTAAAAAATGCAGAATTTTTAAAATGAAAATCCAAAATTAAAATTCTTTTCAAGTAAGATTTTTTGGTTCAATTTAAAAAATTTAATTATAAAATTTTGTAGAGAAATATTTAAAAGAGAAGAAAAGCCATATAAATATATATGTAATATATAAATATTATTTCCCTACCTCCCGTCTTCCTTCTATGTATGAAATCAAAACTTGATGTGTGAGAACCAGGCTTAATTTATATATTAAATCTATTTAAAACTTTAATTTGCTCAAATGTTAATGTTATGTTTATATAATTTAATTATACAACATAAAGAATTTAAACGCTTAAACAAACTAAAACAAATACCGACACATACTTTACAAATATATTCAACCATGAAACAAGTTCTGCTAGAAATAGTTACATATACATATATATTTTTGCTGCATATAGAATACAAACATTCCAATTATCTAGGGGATTTTAACTTTCAAACCGAAATTTGTTGGAAAAAAATTATAAACACAAAAAGTTGATGTGGTTGGTTTAAAGCGTAAAATCTACAAAAAAAGAAGAGAAAGACTTATAACACACACAGCGTGAAGCATTGCAAAAGCAAATTAAAATGGTGGCACTATGAAATAAATATACACCAGTCCACACACACACACACACACACACATACACAAGCAATGAATTACATTCAACTGTAAAATTCACACAAATGCATTCACTCACTCATACTCACACACACACACAAAACTATAACAGCGAATTCTCTCACTCATGCCCTTTTATAAACATTTATGCAAAAGCAAAAAAAGCTGCTTTAAATATTTAAAAAAGATTTAAAATTAAGATTTTTAAAGGAATTAATTACTCCGTAAAGGAGAAGACAGGAGAAAATAATTTATATTTTTTTTTTATAAAATTCTATTTAAACAACTTGTTAAATCAAGATTCTTAAAGGAGTTAATTACTCAATTAGTAATTTCTTTTTATAAAAAAATATTTACAAAACTTTTAATTGTGAACACACTTATTGCTCGCAAGTAAAAAAAAAATATATAAAATTGTTTAACATTTTAAATCAGCACATAATTGTTAGAGCAGAATGAAAAGGATGAGCGCGTTGAAAAAAAAAGTCGCAAATGAAATTTTAAACCAAACAACGGTTCGCTGTTGTTTTTCCTTTGTTAATATGAATTTATAAAATATAAATTTTTTTGCTGTCACCACGGAATTACAAGATTAACTGTAGTGAACATAGATTTTCAGGGTAAAATGTGTGACAAATTTAAAAAACCAAAAATACTGAAAGCAAATGGGAAAGGGGAAAAGGGAATTTATAAAAAAAAAATTATTTCAAATTGAGCTTTTCACAACAAAAAATTATATTTCGAAAACATCAGCTTTTCCCACCTATTTTTCGTTTACAAACACTTGTTTAAAAAATTTAATTTCATAAAATATTCTTCGTTACGTTTATTCCATTTTAAAGCTTCTCATACAAACTGTTTGTAAAAAATATTACGGAAATTCAGGTTGGTAAATTTCATAAAGAAATTTCTATTTGCTAGTACGGACTCTCTAAAGAAAAGTATACGGAATTTTTTTAAATGTATTGCCTATCTTAGGGATGTTAGAAATATAAGTGGAGACTTTTTTCAGTCAACTGAAACAAGTGTCGTATCACGAGTTTCGTATCACGACTTCGACTACGACGATTTTGTATTAGACTAAAGAACATTGCAACATGTTTTATTTAATCTAGTACAAATAGTCGTAGTCGAAATACTCAATGTTCAATGCTCAATGTTTATACATTTGCTTGGCCATGGAATTTTCGACATTTCTAATTTTCATTAAAACGAAAAACACGTATAAAATAAAGAAAAAGCGTCAATGTTAAACAAAAATTGCCAAGAAGTAGAAAATTGCCAAAACCGAAAAATCGCCAAAAAGAAACAAACGCACTTTATTTTTTTTCAGTTGCATGCTGTTTTTGTAAGACAATAAGGCTGGAAATATCTACGTTTCCGTAATAGATTAAAAAAAAAACTTGTGCAAGTTACAAAAGCGCTAAGATTTATAACGTAAGCATGTTAAACAAACAGGCTGTTAGTTTAAATATAAAAACACAAGTTAACTATTTTTGTTTAAACTTTGTTTGATTTGTTGTTCTGTTTATGATTCGACGACACTTAAGCTCGTATCGCTCTGTAAGACAAATTACATGTGATAATTTTTAAGGGACAAATTGCACTACAGATAAAATTATAATGTAAGAACAGGCTGTTTATGAAGACCGTCACACCCTCATCATCAGCCTATTTGGTCTACTTTGTGTAGTGTCAATTATTATAAACTTCAGCTCTATATAAATACATATGTACATATTTTTCAATGCAAATGGAATATGTGAATTCATTTGATTCCTCGTGCTCCAATTTGTTGAAAACTTTTTAAATTTTAACAATACTAATTTACTCAGAAATAATTTCTTAGTCGGGCTTAAGTTGAGTAATTTCAATTCTAATTGAATGAAAGATTTTTTATTAAGCCCGCCTAAGAAATTATTTCTGATTAAAATTCACTATAGTTCAACTAAACATTTAAAATTGTTTCAATTAATAATTTACAATAGTTTACTGATGAAATATCTCTTAATTTGCTTAATTTTGTTTCATTTAAGATAAACTTTTTTGGTTTCTTACTTTAATTTAATTTTTCCACAAGCTCAAAATTTTTATCTTATTTTGCTTAATTAAACTATGCAGCAGTGAAAAATTCACACGGTCTTGGCAGCAAAAGATCGATAGTATCACGAAAAAGTGAAAAAAAATTGTTCCTCAAGTTAAAATAAAATCCACGAAGAATGTATTTTTTCGTCATAAGATGTTATAAAAAGATTTGTTTGGTAGACCCTAAGCTACATTACTGCAATATATAGTTAAGACTTATTTCCAAGTCTGAATTAGGTATTGGCCAAAAACTGGAGACTCCATTTTTTGAGGGCGCACAGATTTTCGAAATCTTGGAGGCTCAAAAAAGGAAATTGGACACCAAAACCGACAAACTGTGTGCAGGAATTGACTACCTTTTTGTATTGAAAATAACATTATTTTCAAAATAAAAACTTGCAAGACTCGCACACCACCAGCCTGACTATAAAGAAATTTCCCATAAATTTTCAATAGTCTCGTGTAATTAACATGCACAAACAACAAACTTAAATCCTAAAACTAACATGCTGAGTAAATTCATTGAGTGTTACTATAAAGTAGACTTCATTCAAATTATAAAAAGTGAAAAGCGTTTGTGCTAATCTGCTTTTAAATTATAAAAAAAAGACACTAAAATATTAATATGAAAAAAAACTTAAACTTGAGGATTTCCTTGAAAAAAAAAATTATCTATTATATTGTAATGAAAATGCACACACAAAAAAAAGCAGGGTCGAATATAAAAAAAGAACAAAGAAAAAAAATAAACGAAAGATCCGCATTTCATAACGTTGCAATAATAGAATTAACAATGAAACTTCAAGTATTTAACCTCTAACACGAAATATCCGCATTGTAAAGTAGTCTAAAGTATCTACAGTAGCCTCAAGCTTAATGTATGCTACTTCCAACACAACTACATAAGTCTGTTATTATACTTACTGTGGCTTAAAGCACTCGCTAAATTATAATTTACCAACATTAAAAGGCAACGGAAATAATAGAACAGCAAAAACAAAAAAAAAACAAAAATGAATATACCAAAGATAAAAAAAGCCATAAAACTTGAAGAGAGGAAAAGTTAAAAATATTGCATTCACAAATGTTTAAATAAGAAAATACATATAAATTTACACATTTTCAAATTTATTAACAAACAAATTAATAAATCTAAAGGACTCTCACTCAGCCGTTCTGTGGCTGTCTATCTTTCTCCCACTCTTTCTCTTTTTCTATCTCTCTCGCTCATTTAACAGTCCATTATTTATGTATATATTACCAAAACCATTTACTTTACAAAAATCTAATGTCCTCTTTATTCACTTCATTTAGTTTTTGTTTATTTTTAAAATTTTTTTTTTCCTCTAACATTTCTCTTACTTTGCCTTTTATTTTGTGGCGCTGCTGCTTATAATTTGTTGATAAAACTAAATGCCAAAAAAGCAATTAATCTAGTATAAAAAAAAACCTGGCGACAGCCTATCACCAGTAGCCAAAGTCCACAGAGAGAGTGAACGAGAGAGTTCATGTTCCTTTAAACATTTATGGCTTTTATTCGCTTTTATTTTATTCACTTTTTCCCATTCGTTAGCACGCATACAAATGCACACTTTGCCCCTACAGGGCTTCCTGTCTACAAAGGCTACAAAACCCAATAAATTATCTTGATTTTTAGGGCTTTTTTTAAGCTTTAAGCAGACTTTTATGCATTTAATAAATTCTGATTAAAAAAAATACACTCACAATATTTTTAGTATGAAAGACTTTATGTCAGATAAAAGATGATTTTAATATTTTTTCTTACGCATTTTTTATTAGTATTTTTTTTTTTTTTTAATTAAGAAATTTATTTTCATTTATTGCATTTTGCAACAGATTTATATTTTGTAATTAAAGGAAACAGGAAAATGTCTTTATCCATCATATTTTAATAACACACAGAAAAATTTAATTTTAAAACATTTTTCGTTGACGAGTATGCTTTATATTTGTTTCATGTTAATTCAACATGATTTGCAGTAATCTTCAAATAAAATTTTTCCTTTTGAAATAACTTGATTTAACATTCTAGTGCTGTTAAATAAAAAAGGAAGCAGCATGTTGAATCAAACTTATTTCATGTTAAAACAACATGATAGGTATAGATGCACACTAACGACCCTGTCCTATAAAAATTTATTTGAACTTTAAGCGTGCCTTATTCCAAATTTTTATGAAAATTTTATTTTAACGTAAGCTTCAAGATTAATTTTTTTTTTTGTGTATATGGCAGTAAATAAATACCATCATGAATAAAATATTAATTAAACATGATTTAATTGATTATTTAACATAAAGTTTACTTGATATTAAAGATTTATTTAAAAAAAAACAAAAAGATTGCAAGACTAGTAAACTGCCTATTTACCAGCAGCAGAAAGTTTTCGTTGGTAATGCGAACTTTGTCGGCTGTTTACGAACATTAAAACAAACAACAACAAAACAAAAGCAAGTCACGCAGCTGAGCACAACAGTGAATTGTAGCCTGTGAACAAAGCAAATAAACACTAAGCCACTTAAACAACAAATTATTTCTTTAAATTTAATATGATGTGAAATCAAACTTTTTGCATGGAGATTTTACATTGGTATTTTTTTTTTTGCTGTGTGTTACTATTAAAATGAAAGTAGGGCTCGAAATTTGTAATGTCTATTTTATTAATGAAAAGTGTTGATTTGAGAAACATATATATATTTTTTTTTTGACATTTGATGAGTCAATATGTCAACTATAAAAATCGCTTGTGTTATTTAAGCAAAACTGTCATTAAACTGTTATTGAAAATTTATTCAATTAATGGAAACATGGCTTCACTTGGTGATGACTTGATGACTTTTTGTCGCCAAACTGATTACTATTGCTCAGTTTCCTGAAGCTGATATATCTTATCATTGACAAGACAATTCTTACCATTGCCTTTGCTTACCACTTCTTATAAGTGTTGACGTGGCAATGATGTTAATGGTCAAGGTATCAACAACAAACACACTTATCTTAGTAGTATTAATGTAAAACTACATCATCACTATGAAGATTTTAATATCAGTGTATTATCTACGTTTGCAGGAATAACTAAATCCTACAATATCAAGGGTGTTAAATTTGACCACCAGACCGTTATAGTTTCCACATATTTAAAAAACACACATACAATTTAGAAATGCATACAACTACATACGTATACTTTTCAATATGAAACGGTGCAACCAATTGGAAACCTGTACTTGACATGGTCACCGCACAAGGCCACTATGATGCACTTGTAGCCATGAGTGTGCGACTTTTCATTTAATGTGCTTGAAGGTGCTGCTACTGGTGCTTTTGTGTGTGTGTATGTGTGTGTGCAATTCGATGTCTTTGTATTTTATATCCACTTCAAACTAAACGGAACTATATTTTGGTTTTATTTTAGTTTAACATTGTTATTGCTTTTTCTGCTATAAGAGCCTTTATGTTGGTGATGTTTCTAATAGCTTCATTTTTACTTTTTCATTTAATGTCAGAATATATAAACTCAAAGGCAATTTAAACATACAACTAAAGAGTTATATGGCAGTTATGTATATCGTATATGTCTGTATGTATGTGTATATTTTTTGATAGCTTAGCAATAGTATTATTGGTTTAAAATACAAAATTGTTATGTATCTTAAATTGACAATGTCAATTGACATTTAGTTTATTTTATTATTAAACAAGTTGATTTTAGTTGATTATGATCATTTTATCAAAGTAAGCAATTTTTATTTTAACAGGTTTTTCATTTATTTGTTTATTAAATTTATTTTATAGTGTTTTCTATATAAATTAAATGCTTTTCTAAGTGTCAGATATTTATGCTTCACTTGTCAATTGAAAATATGGATTTTATTATTTAATGATTGTAATCTCTTATGTTCATGTTTACTTTGGGGACTTTATTTTGGAAATTTTTAACAGCAGCATACTTGTGTTAAGGATTGCATATTATAAGCAAACAAACACAAAAAATTTGATTTATACGAAGTTTTTCCGACCATGAACCAACTTTTAAGAACACAGTTTTCATTTGACTGTAAAGTAATTTTGATTGGTGGATAACGCTCACGCCTGCTCTAGCGTGATTAAAAATTATCTTCAGAAAATCGTTATTACAATCTTGTAACTAAATATAAATGTGGGTATTAAAAAGTCAGCAGAACCGAGCGTGATACTTTTGCGCGATTATGCCGAGACTAGAAGTTGCTGGGAGTAAAATTTGGTGGGTACTAAATGAGCCTGTGCTACCGAAATCGTGATTGATTTTTATTTACACTGAACTGAGTATGCAAAAATCCTGCATGATCGAGCAATTGATTTGTTTTTAACTCAAAAATTCTTTAAATTAGGCTGTTGTGCGTTGGCACACCACTGATCTCTTTTATGGCACCACGAACTAGACTGCCATACTTACACATTTATTGTCATCTGCTGGTATTGCTAAGAATCAATCCTGGTCTATGCGAGGTCATTGACCATCCAGAGTAACCTAACTTAACCTTTTATAGCATTTTCTTTTTTATAAAGAGAAGTAAAACTCAGGCAATGAATTCTTGCTACTATTACCAGGTGTTAGCTTCTTTCGGAAAGCATTAGTGAAGGAAGATATAAATAAAGAAAGCTTCATTCTTTTACAACTCTGCTTTTTGCACGTTTTTTATGTCAGTTCCAAAGACTTATAACTATTTATAATTTCTGAACAAATGGAACGAATTCTTTTCCAACTAACACCCTTAATTGATTAAATTAAACAAATAATCAATTAAAAACTTATTAAAATCAGCTTAGATATTGTTTAAAAATTTAATTGATGACAAGTTTAATTAAAAATTTAACTAAATAAATTAAACTTTTAATTAAAAATTTAATTAATAAAAAATTTTAATTCACAGTTAAATTTTTAATAGATTTTTGTTTTTTTTTCAATTAAACATGTTAATTGGAGTAAAATATTTTCTGTGCGATTGCTTGACGATTTTTTTTTTTAATTTTTTGAAAATAATGCAACTGTCGCAAAAAGTTGTTGACAAGTAAAAGAAAACTGAGTATATTCAAGACAATAAAAATAGGAAGTTTCACTGGACAAAGAATATAAATTTTTTCCATAATACAAATTTGGCTATTTGCTTTTAAAAATTCTAAAAATTTTATCTTCCGCAACTTGCAATTTTTTAATATTTATTTTGTTAAAAAAAACAGAACAATAAATAGTTGTGCAAGAATGATATTAAAAAAAAAATTTGACAACCATATAACTCCCCGTCCCTACCCCCCACCACACACGACATCAAATTCATCGCTTGCTTCCGACATTATTTTTTGCCAAAAATTAAGCTGCAATTTGATGTATTTCTTTATTATAAAAGGGATTGCAAAGTGTCTGTATATTTTTAGTCGTTCAAAGGCTCATCGAAGCCATTACATCGTGCCTTAGCCGCCAAAAAAGTTCAAGCGAGCTAATTTTTGTACTTAATTTTTATACCAAAATCAATTATTTGCAATCGTAAACAATCTAAAAATTTTGCCTCTTAAACTCTTTTGGCGGTTATGGCTCAATATATGGAATAGAACTTCTTGCAAATATTTGCCGCGACTTTGCTGGGTGGCAAAATGTCTGATTTTCTATGACTCTGGTGGTCTTGAGCATCGCTGTGATTTCCTTTTATTCGCGACTTAAAAAATCTCACAAGAAAAAGTCTAAAAGGGTCAAACCGATGTCGGTGGCCTATTCACATTACCTCCACGTGAGGCGACCCGTTTCTCAAATCTCTCGTACAGAATGTCTAATGTGGCATGAGCTGCATGACACGTAGCGCAATTCTTTTAAATCCGCATTTTACTGATGGGTATATCATCTATTTTTGGGCAAAATCAGTTGATAATCAGCAACCTATGGTAGCCATCATTGATTATGGCCCAATAATATAATAATGGTATACGTTGTTTTCAAATAAGTATAGACCGATGAACCCGCAAGAACAAAATTTATACCAAACATTGTTTTTTTTTTTTGGAATGCATTGGATGTTCTGTGATTTTGTATGGATTGGCATCATCCTAAATTCGACAGATTTATTTTTTGGTATACCTATTCATCCAGAAATGGGCCCCATCGTTAAAAATGATGATAATTCAGTTTCCTACTGCTCCAGGATAAATACAACAAATATACGTCATTCTCTATGATAGTGAAACTTCAGCTCTTAGAAAGAAGCCAAGTTTGCGAACATTTAGTCTGCAATCGATTCGAAATTGACTGCCTAGGGAACTCTCTGGCATACTATCACGGACAAGAGCGATTTTATCGGCAGATCTTCCATTTTATCAACGTACGGGAATAAGTTGATTGGTTACTTAATCATTGCACTTTAATTTATCTGCAAGACTTCAAATAGGTCTCTCGGCAAAATGATTTTGACCATGTGCCACTAATAAAGGGCGCAAAACGTGGCCCTAACAGAACAGATATTTCAATAAAACAATGTCCTTATTTGCCCATGTTTTTGAATTATGTAACCGTCTATGGTGGTTTGAAAAATACAATGATCAAATGATAGCCGAGTCGACAGATGTAGCTTCAACATTATGACCGTTTTCAACTATCAAAGTTCAAAAGATGAAAGAAAATCTGAAGTAATGTCTTCTTCTTCTACTTTAATACAAATTGCCTTAACTAGAATTTAAATTTAAGCTCAGCCAGAGTCATTGATTGATTTTATCAATTATTATATATATTAATGTGAGCTTAACAAAATCCCAACAACAATTTAAAGTTTATTTATTGCAATCGTAACTATTTTATTAACTGGATTATTTATCACAATATTTGTTTAAAATTAATTCAGAAGATTTGTAAAATTGCAATTTGAAAGGTAAATCTTTAATATTACGGAATGAACTTGTTTATCTGTTTTAAACAGTTTGTGATGCATACAAATAATAATAATAATAAGCAAATATTATCGGTTCTTTAAAGCAAGAATTACACAAGTATGGGTGTATATAAACATAAATGGGAACTATATGTGTAAATATTTGCAAATTATAAGCTTATAATATGCCTTGTCTACATATATTAAGTTCTAGAATTTATATGATTAATTTAAATTTAAGTGTCCTTCATTAATGCAAGTAGTATAATTTTTATCGCAAAATATTTGCATGGTGATATGAGCGGGTGAGTGTGTGTGTGTGTGTATTTTAAGCTGTATGCTGTTTGCTGTACATAGAACATTCACTCACTTGTTTGATTTCATATTTAAATAAATGTAAAATGCATTAAAAATTTAACATCATAAATCCTATCAAATCTATAATAATCGTTGTAAGTACATACTCATGTTTGCTGGCATTGCACTACATACATACATATTTATGCATTTATTATGAATTCATTCATTTAAATGTGTATTTCCTGCTAATTTGTCATACATGACGTATGATTTATATTTAAAAGAAAACATAAAAAATATTACGTATACGTACATAAACCTGTTCAAAGCCAGAGAGTTTGTTTGTTTACATTTGTGTTTGAGTGCGTGTGTGTGTGTGTGTGTGTGTAAACAAAAACATAATCAATGCATTTGCCAGCTCACATACAATCTAATGAAATAAAATTAAAATTAACAACAACAAAAAACAGAGAAGAGTACAAAAGCAATAACCTGAACATACATTTAAATACATATTTAATAATTTATTATATTTTATTTTTTCATATATATTTGAAAGCTTTATGTATGCATATTTGGAAAAAAATATGCATACACACTTGCATGCACACTTTACCAACAAAAACCAATAATTTTTATTTCGCAGCCAGCAAACTAAATTGAAAGCATTGAACAAAAAAAAGTAATATTATTGCATTGCACTATCCCATTTGAATATTAACTGATGGAAAAACATGCAGTTTTCATTTAAATATTTTTTGGCAATATGCACTTACAACAAAAAAAAAACTAATAAAAGCTTTTATTATATTGAAAAGCAAAATTGGTTTCATTGAAAACAACAGATATTGCAAAACCAATAAACAAATTATTGATGCTTATTATTTTTATATTCGCATGCTCTACTTTAATAATAGATTAAAATGACTTTTTTTTAATGTTTTGTTTAACATGGCGTAATATTTTTAGAGGTAAAAAAGCTGTTACTTCAAAAAATACTGACGAATTTAAGTCTGTTATTTTCTTGTCTTTGTTACTTTAAAACTCAGTAACTTTTGAACCGATCTTAAAAAAAAATTATTTATATAAAAATAATTTTTCGAGCTTTTCATTTATTATAATGTGTTTTTTATAGAATTATATCCTGCGTAAAAGTATGAAACACTGACAAAAGTTCATATGCCGATGACATCATTCTGATAAACTTATGAATTTATAGGCATTTGTATAACATAAATTAATTTTATTGTGGCATTTTTATATACTCGTACATACTTCATCTGCACATTGTTTACTCTCAATAAAACTTTTATATACTTGTTGTTTCTATTATTGTTTTTGTCCTTGTTGTCTTGTAATTGTACATGATAAATGTCTGATTATTGTTTGCATATTTGCAATCGTATTATTACAATAAATTAAAACCAGAAATGACAAACGAATCAATGAAATAAATGCACAACAAAAATGCCAAAATTTAAATGTTTGTTAAATTATGCTGCAGTAGGAAAATATCTGCTTCATTTGCTCATGTTTAAATATATTTATAAAATATTTAATTGTTTAATTAAATGTTTTTGCTTTTGAAAACATTTAATTTAAAGAACTGATTTATAAAACCAAGCAAAAACAAACATGAACATGATGCAAGAAATTTTGCTGTTAATATTAATAAATTATTATTTTAAATTGCAAAATGTGCCAAATAAAAATATTGAAATAAAATTAAATAAAATTTATTAAACAATACAAAACAAAAAATACAACATATAGTTTATGCAACAAAAATATGTATATTGTCAGCTGAAATGCAAAACCAATTAACTAACAAAAAATTCAAAATTGCCTTTAATTTTTAAATAATTATTGGGAAATACATTGAAACCCATTTCCCTATAAAAATGTTCAAACCTTTATCAGTACAATCAGCCGCATTAAAAATTAAAAAATAGAAACTTTATTTCACTCCGTTGAATAATTTTATTTAGTTTTTCTTTTATAAAAGTGTAGTTACCTCATTTTGCATTTCAGTGAATGATATAATTGTGCGCATAAATCAAAATAAATATTAATTACCTTAATGAAATTAAGTGATTTATATTCATAAGCAGGAAACAATTTTGTAATATTTTTTTCTTGTTACAAAATTTAGAAAAACAAATAACAACTATAAATTTAAAAGGACATTCAGAAAAAAACTCAAACACATTTTACAACATTAGATTATTTCTAACAAAATTGAAATTGCCTTTTCAGTATGACTACAGCAGACGTTAAAAGTATTTGATTTGACATTAATTACACTGAATATTGAATTTGTTTGAACAACTTTTTCTGTCTATCTCTCTCTCCCTCTCTCTTTCTCTCTTACACCCATACAAAACTTTACCTAACTAGTTACTTAAAGCTTTATTACTTTTCATTTTAAAAACTATCAATTGCAATGTGTTCAATGGCTAAATAACAAATAAACTCTGTTTGGGGGGAAAAAAGATCAAATAAGTTTTTTCATTTATTTTTTTTTTTTTTTTTTTGGAAAAAGAAAAACTTTTTTAATCTCCTTCAAAGTACTTTAAAGTACTTTAAACTTTTCTCTTTTAGGTAGCCGGAAAATTAAAACACTATAACAAGTTTGTGTCCCGATAAAATTGCAATGACAGTTTCTATCACTATCATCGTATCGTATCATACAAAATGGAGAACAACACTCAAATAATTGCATTGCAGTATTGCAATTGGATAGAAAGGATTTTACACTAAAGGAAAAAAAGTTGCTAAAACCAAACGATGATATTTGAATTAAAAGCAAGATATCAAAGCAGTTAGAGATATAGGTAGAAAGTCTTCCTTTTGGTCACTTGCAACAGCAAGCAATCAAGTTTGTATTGCAGAACAAGGTGACTCGATTTTTCTTAAAATTTTACCTAGTATAGAGCTGCTAAAGGTTTACTTAAATATACAAAAAAAATTTAAAAAAAATTTCGTTTTTTGGGAAAAAGAATAATATTTGTGTCTTGTCACACGTGACAAAAAGTTAACATTCCTGTGGAAGTGCCTTTATATAAAAACTAAAAAAATTTCATGCTTCTAGTTTTGTTTGATCATAAGAATTTATATCATAAAAATGTTATTTAAAGCACGAAACTTTTTATATTTTCTAATAGCAATACTAGAACATAAAATAGAGAGAAATAATTTAGCATGAATTTCCACAGCAATTAAGGCGAGTTTTTTTTTTTTTTTTTTTTGCAGGAAGTATTTTCAGTATACCAACAAATCTACTTACTATCACGTTATTAATAAAGTATTCATTTCTATTTCAAAAGCCATACATGACATATAGTAGAAATTTTTGTTATAAATTGATAAATTTCTTGTTAAAAATGCGCGATAAAATGATTGCTTCACTTCATTCATTTAATCTTTTGGAATTTGCTTTTACCGCGACTTGACTTGTTAAGCACTAGACGTAAGAGCATTTTCCTTAACTCTCTCTCTCTCTCATCCGGATAATTGAATTTCCTTTTATTTGTCTTGTGAATGATTAAATGTTATTTAAATTTTTATTTCATTTCCCCTTTTCAGCTTAAATTCAATTAACATATTTCCCATTATCATATAAATTTATATTGCATTGAATGTATGCTTTGTTAGCGAATTCATTTATACAAATTGAATTAATGGAAAAGGGAGAATATGTAGTATTTGTTTTGCAATTGAAAGGAATTTAAGAATAATTTGATTATTAATAAAGCCTACGAAGCTTTGTAAAAACATAAATTCCTTTAGATTTTAAGCATAAGAGGTCTTATTCAAAACAAAAAAATAATAATTTAGGTTTACCAAACATTTAAGAAACTAATTTCCATACCAAATTTGATTTGTAAAGCTTTTGTAAACCAAAATTATATTTTTGAGGATGTCTAATAAAAGAAAATCTTATGGTTTGACTAAAAATTTTTGAAATCATAATTTTTAAGATATGACGTTCTAGCAATAAAAGCTATGCATATAATACATCAACAATATACTATTATAAATATAAAAATAATTATAACTTTTAAGTAAAAGCTGATAAATTACTTTAAAGTATAAAAATACTCTGAGTATTTATTCGGCTGCACATGAGTATATACAACAGTATTCAATTTGTACATACTCCATTTAGTAAAAATATCAGTTGTTTAAAGGCTATATTTATTCTAAATTTTACCTCCTAATATACGGGCATACATCGATTGCTCTGATTGTTCTTTTTGTTTGCTTTTCAAATTATTTTACTGTTTGATTTTTTTTTTACTTGAATTATTGCGAAATTATTGCGTCATACTACAAACAAAAAACTACACCAGAAAATTGTGTTTTCAATTAAAAAAGTACTTATCATAAGCAAATAGTGAAGTGGGTATATTATATGATAAAACCTACGCATTGATTTATAGTTCCAAACGATATCGAGAGACCATATATTGCAAATATTATAAAAAAAAATTCCCGGTATTTTAGCGTGAGATCTGAAAGGGTTTATTCACACAAGTACAAACGGTGGAGTATGATGAATAAATACTTTGAGTATTATGCATATACTTACTTTATCCGAATAAGTATCCATAGTCTGAGTATAAGAATACTCCGAGTATAAGTTTGACAAACACTCTACATGCACAATATACATGTGCTTTTTAATTTTTTAAGCACAAATGAAGTAGAGATAATCGATCATATGCAGTCGTCATTCTTTGCTGTGTTTGCATAAGTGTATGTTTTTATATATGTATATTAACATTTCATAACTTAAGAACGGGTAAGCGAATCAGAAAAAAATTCACCGAATTCGAAAGATGTTGACCTCACTTAGATGTCGTAAAATAGTGAATCGTTTCGGTTCGGCAAAAAGTTTCACAAAAACTGTTTTTTGAAACAAATTTTAAGCCACACAAAGTCAAAATCTAATCTGATCTTATTCCCAAAAATACAAATCAATTGTTGTCAATTTGTCCAAAAGATGGTTTTTCGTTCTAGAGATATCGTGAATGAAAAAAAAAAATTTTAATAATTTCAAAAGTTTTTGTCAACTTGATTTAAGATATTCACTGATTTTTAAAGCCTTCAAAACTGTAACAGATGACGCAAATTCGAAAAAATTCTGTAATTTGGCGGGAAGTGTCATGTATGACTTGAAACGTCAACCAATTCCCATATTCTTTTTCAACTCATATTATGATTGGCTTTGATATATAAATCGCAAGCTTATATTTTACTTCAAGCAGTAAACGCTATAAAGAAAGATTTTATATTCATGATTTTAGTAGCATAGATGCCGTAAGATAGTGATTCAATTCGGTTGGGTAAAAAATTTCATAAAATTGAATAATTTAAAAAAAAAATTTTTTTTTCTAATAACTTCAAGAATTTGTCAAATTGATTGAGGATATTCATTGATGTTTATCGCCTTTAAACGTGCACCGATTGGCGCAAATTTGACAAAAATTTTGTAGTTTACCGGGAAGTGTGTGGTATGACCTGCAAGCTCAAGCGATTCCCATATTCTTTTTCTACATAAATCTCATATTCTGATTGTCTTTGATATATAAATCACAAGTCTTAATTTTTCTTCAAGAAGTAAACGCTATAAAGTGACAGTTCATACTCTTGGCTTAGGTAGTATTCATGCTTCCCTTAAGATTCTCGTACCTGTCAAAGATTTTCGAAATAAATTGTGAAAGCAATTTTTCCGCACTTTAGCTGTACTGAAAACAAAACTCATATTAGATCCCAAGATTGTATAGCCTGTGTCCTATAGCAGGCATGTATATAATTCTGAATTCATCAAAATGGCTGCCAACTGGTTCAAATAAGATATTATTAAATATCAAGAACTACTTTCCATTTTTTTTTGTTAGAGTTTTCAAAGAAATCTGTTGGTAATGAAAGGCCAACAATAACTATTGAAATATAGAACTTAAACAGACAAACAATAAAACCAAAGTTTTTACCACTTCTTGTCTTGCTTGTGAAATAAGAAGAAAATAAATGTACTCAACTCTACGAGTACAACTTAACTCAACTAAAGTTAAATATTTCATTTTTTTTCTTCTTTGCTTCCATTTTAGTTACACAAAATGCCAACCTTTGAACAAGAAGAGAAAAAATTTAAATTAAAGAAAAATATCTCAACATCACATATACCCACAGACGTATACTTTTACATTTGCATAATAATATTAAGTGTTTGTGCATAAACATTTTGTTTATAGTGTTATGTGTGTCATGAAAGCAGGACATTCTGATGCATTTCATTGAGTTGACAGAGAGCGAGAGGGAGAGAGAGACAACTTTTTCGAGTTTCTTAAATGGCACCAGGTAATTATGCATATTTAATCAAAACTTTCTTTAAACACAAACTGTAATTTACACAAATAGCCCCAACATACTGGGCTGCTAAGAATGTGAAAAATATATGTAGTACATATTGACCATTAACTGCGAAAACATCATAACTCAAAAAATTTGATTTTTGACTTAATAATGCAGACTTAACTCGCATTTCATTTCATACAAATATCTTATCAAATATACTTAACTCTGGAAAAAAATTTCTTTTTCCCCTAACGTTGTGTGTTTTCAGCCAAACTAATTTTCTTTTTAGACTTATGTCAATGTTGAAGTAAACGAGCGTTATGTAGATGTTTGCATGTGAATACATTATAATGCCACTTATGCTAAAGTTAAAACAATCCAGCAAAATTTTAAGAATGAAAAATGAAGCCTCTTAGGAAAATTTTCTTTTAAACCAACTCCTTATTTTTACATCCTTTTTTTTAGTAAAGAAGTGTAATAAAGCTAAATTGTTAAAATACACTCTCAGGCCAAGATGGTGGGCAGAGTATTAAGGTGAATTATATGCAGAAACTTAAAGGAATGCCTGCTTTGCTAGCCTAAAAGCATTCAAGTGTAATTTTAGGAAAAAACTTATTTTTAAATTCTGCTCTTAAATAAAAGTACATGCATGTTCTCATTAAGCCATTTCTAATATATTTTAAGGTTGGCAATGAGTTGATGTAGACACGTACATATATTTATGAACATCCTTTTTTATTAAATGTAAATGTTAAATAAACTTGCACATACTCTCAAACATGCTGCATAAATTAATAATTTATGCATAAAATTAAAGGTAGAACATCTCTATCGTTTAGTGCTTTCAATATAAAATCCTTAAGAGAACAAAAATGCAGAAAAAAAGCAAGTGAAGTCTTAGAGTGTCGCATTTTTTGCTGCATAAAAATGCACTGCGAAAAATTCTTAGCAAAGCAAAAAAAAAATATTTAGAGGCCTGGAGAACATGTACTTAACATGTAATTACATTAAATATGTACACGAGCACGTGTGTGTGTGTATGTGTTTGTGTGTATGCACAGGATATATTTATATTTAAGCACATGTAAGCGCACATATAAATGCTCGCCTTAGTAGAAAATATAAAATACTCGTATGAACATTTATGTAAATCATTTTGACTTAAATAAAATTATTAACATAAATAGTTTCCTGACATGCACTTGTGCATTTAAAATTCTTAAAACTTGTCACAAGCAGATGCAAATTGCGAAGAATAAAAGAAACAGGTAAGCGGCTAAAACAGTGATAAAGGAATCACTTCGTATTTGGTTCATATTTTCGAAAAGTCACATATTTCTTGACTCCTTTTAGCAAAAAAAATGTATAGTATAAGAATTTTAATTTAATATTTTAATACTAACACGTGCCGCATTGAGATAAAATTTCGGTATAAAGCACTAACTGCAACTCGACAAAAAAATTCACAACGTCTTCTGCGACACTCCCAAAAGGCTTTAACGTCAAACCGACAGCGTTGAACCGAATAGAGAAACGTAGAAGAAATTACTTATCAACACGTCTCTATTTGAGGTAACACAACGGGACCAACTATTTATTACCTAATTGGGCTGTGTTTGACCTTTAAAGTGTCTCTCTGCGCAACTTAACCTAACCTTAGACTAAACCCGACTAATTCTCTATGCACATTTGTTCTGGAAACACCAACCAACATCATTTTGAGGGAGACAGACTGAAGATATATGCTTGGTATGATTTTCTTCTTAAACATGTAAAAGAAAAAATTATCAGCACTTTCTTTCTTTAAATTTAAATAAAACAAAAAGTGGGTGAAATGTCAGCAAATGTTTTGATTGGGTATCTCCCCAATATCTCTTATTAAGAACACACAACGAAATAATCCAAAATGGATTGGTTCAATATTGATTGCACCTCTTTTCAACCTAACCTATCCTATAAATGGAATAGAGGTTAGGTAAAGCTTTCAAACTAAACCCTTCTAGTTCACTGTGATAGCCAGAAGAATCTGCTTAAACGGATTCTTTACCGTCATATCCAGCAAAACTCAATCTGAAGCTACTAATACATTGCAGCTCAATGGTGACAATGTCAGGAAGCTCCCTGAACCCAACAGCGCCCAAAGAGAACATTCTCTTTCTTGCTAATCCAGAGCAATGACAGAGAAAATGTTCTGCATTTTCTTCTTTGTCAATATTTTGGCAACTGCGGCAAACGTCATTGTATTCAATCACTAACCTCTGTGCGTGCCTGCTTCTGAGACAGTGTACGATCAACATTAAACAACAAAACGGAGATTTTGTTTTAATTCATAAAATCAACGAAACCATTTTTGTCTACTTTGAGTGGCTCCCTAACTGCCTCATGATCTTGGAGAAATTTTTTTTAAGGTCACCTTTAGTTTGTTTCTTTCTCAGTCTTGCATCTAAGTGTTAGTTGGCAAGAGAGCAAAGGTGAACCAACACATTCCATATCCAAAAGGAACCCACAAGGTTTGCTCAATCCTTCATCAGCACTAGAGCTTACCTAATCAAGATGATTCATATATTAAACTGTACTGCCAACTCATGTACAGATGATCATTAGTTGAAGGCTGTTGCTGTTCTTACAAGCTGGCATTTTAAAGTCATAAAAATGGCTCCACTATCATTGATGTGGCATGCACTCAACTTCCTTGATTGCTAGGATCTCTGCTTGGTTGATACTGCAGTGATCCGGAGGTCTTTTTCGTGTATGAAACCTGCATAAGCTCCGTAACCCATACCTCCTTCAGTTTTGGGGCCATCCACATAAAATTCAGCTCAGCTTCTGCTATCTGTCATCATACAAGGTGTTTGGGTTCCAGTTCCTGTAGAAACGTTCATGAAATAGAGCAAAGTAGGTTTAGTCAATCCACCATCTTCAAGCTTTGGGGTCCACCATTCTGCTTTGGCTGATGCCTTTTACATTTCACAGAGAAATTGATGCTATCTTTTTGCCAACTAAGTCCAATGGAAGGAGCTGTAAATGCATCCGTAGGGGAAGCGAATATCGTATCTATAGAATATAGATACGTCTTCTTCTTTCAGGGGATCAGGCAAACGATAACCCCTTACGTAAGAAATGGACGTATCATGGCCGTATAGATTGAGTGAATGATTTTTGGCATGAGACCTTCAACTTTTTGAAATAGATTTAATGTAAGGATAAAGCTCAACTGTGGTTTTCTTCGCCCTCTTTAAAATATTTATTTTAAGCAATATACCGGAATGTTTATGTACCGAATTTGATGTGGGATGACTTAAAATCATTCCAAATCATTATGTTGTTTATTTCAATCATAAGATTAATTGATTTTGAATAAAATTTTAATTAAATATATTATGTCGTCAATCAAACACTTAAAGTGTCATCAGACATATTTTATGTTCAATTATTTTTTTTTAATTGAAAATAAAAATTGCATTGATTTTAAAAGTCTTATAATTTTGCAAAATTTCCAAGCAGTTTCATAATGAAAACAATCTAAATTTTTTTTTTATACTTTTACTAACTTCCAAATAACTAGGGCTTATTACTACTGCAAGGAAACTTCATGTGATGAAGGCGCATAGTCACTGAACTATACTGACTTCAGCAGATACTAATCCTAATGTAACATCAGAGCGCCCTCCTTCGTTGTGTAGCTGAATCATCGGCGAAGTAAATTAACCAATAAAATGGCTACTAAACACAGTTTCAAAAAAATTTTAATACGTCTCTTTTAACACCAGAGGCGCTGCAAGACTGAATTATTATAAACGTGCAAAAAAGCAGAGTTGTAAAAGAATGAAGCAATCCTCTAACTCTTCCTTCACCCACCCGTCTTCCCTATCACTATCCCTTTCCTAAAGAAGGTAACACCTTGTAATAGTAGTAGACATTCATTGCCTGAGTGTTACTTCTCTTTATAAAAAAAAGCAATTACATTTCTTTCACAAGCTGACTCCACTGTGCAATGATTTATTATTGTAAAATGAATAAATTATTCCAGACTCATAAACGCCCACTTGTGTTAATTTATATTAACATATTTCCATGAATCTTTTACTTTTTGTAAAAATATGTTTGCCAAATAACACAACACACAATTAGTGCTACAAAATTTTTCAATAAGGTCAGAATTTTGGAAAAAAAAATAGACAAAAGAAGTATTATTTAAATCTACTACAAAGATATTTAAGTTATTAAATACAAATCTTTATATTGTTTTCATATACATACATATATTAGCTTTCATGTTAATTGCTGGCTGGGTTATTCTGTCTGATGTTGGCAAATTCTTGTCATGTAAACTTGAGTTTTCTTTCATAATTGTAGTAACAACTTTAGAAGGATCCAAAGAATTATTCATACAATTGTAAGACAACAATCATAATTGTAACATAAAAAAAACACTTAATCGTATGAATAACAAAAAAAAAACAAGAATATCTCTATAAAAATTTTTAAAGGATGACAGTTTGCTAAAGTTTGGTAATTTCTTATATTAAAATAATTCACTACTTATATTAAAATTAAATTGATAAATTAGTTAACTGATTGAAGTTCCATTTCAGAAAAAAAAAACTTACAGCGAGTAAGTTAGAAATATTTTTATAGAAGTGTTGCTACTTCCGGTTTCGCAGTGTGATAATCCTGCTTAGTTATTTAAATATCCTTTAAATTAGTGGATATCTCACCTTCAAAATATTTTTAAAATTATGGGTATACCCTAGACTAGTTTCGAATTAAGAAAAAACTTAAAATGAGTACAACGTGGAAAAAATTGGAATTCAAATTGCTCACTTCCGGTTTAAAAAGTTTTGAAACTTTTGCAGTATAATATTAATTTCTTAAAATTATTTTGATAAAAAAAAATAAAAATTAACCCAAAAATTTAAATGTGAACTCATCCCTGCCAAATTTGCACTTGGAAAATTTATTTTTTTTTTACAAAATTTTTTTTTATAAGAATCACATGTTTGTTTAATTTTTCTAATTTAAGTGCGAAACAATGATTAAAAATTGTTTTTTTTTCAATTATATTTTTATTTACCCTTTTTAGTCCATTTTCTTATGTTCATTAAGCTCGAGGTCGGTTTTATACAATTGTAATAGATTTTTTATTTATTTTCAATTGAAGTTAATTTTCACAAACGGAAACACCCGGTAAATACACATCATACAAAAAAAATATTTGGTATATGTCTACTAGAAGTATAGAATTTCGGCAAAAGAATTTTTGGGTTGTCCGATAACATTTTTTTTAAATATCGTTACCTTAATATAGAAAGACCCTAACTTTCTTTTTTTTTAATCGAGTTTATTGTATATTTTGATAGACCAACAACTAATGTATCGAAAAATGCAAAAATCTCGATTTAAAAAAATAATGAGTTAGGGCCTTTCTTTGTTTAGGTAGCGATATATACAAACAAGCTCTATGGCAAGTTTTGGAATAATTCTTTCAAACTAAAACTTCCTTATTAAGCTTTAACTCGTATTATCCGGTTAACCGAGATAAAAGCCCATGAATTCATACTTAAAGATCTCCTTCAATGTTATTAACTTTAATGAAAAGACAAATGCTTGTATTACTGTTTCTTTAATTACCCAAAGTGTTTTGCTGTTGTCCACCGCAATTTAGACAATTAATTGGCAAACATTATCAAACAATAAGAATATTATGGTCCGCTTATAAACAGCATCAATTCAATTTAACGAAAGAAAAGGGGAAAAGAAACGGATACTCTGACCGTAATAATAAAACAAAAGATGGCTAAAAATGAAAATGAACTCTAATTAAAATCTACAACAGCAAAGGCAACAAGCAAACATCTCACAAAATCAAGCCTGGTCAAATTGATGTTTTTCTAAATACTTTAATCAGTTAAGCAACGAAGAAAAAAAATAATTATTTTTTTCTGTTTGGGCTTTTGTTTCCCAAATTAAACTTATGGGCCTCGCACACACACAGACACACACACACACACACAAACTAATATTCATTGCAATTAATACTTTTTTCTGCTGTTGTTGTTGTTAAAAGCTGTAGTGTTGCCACACTCTACAAGACGAACAAAGCAAACAACAACAACAACAACAATAACATCAAAAGCTCAATTAAATAATGGCCAAGTGTAATAAAGCTCATTTGAAGTGGAAAGCAAATAAAAATTTCAAAAATATAAAAAGTTGCCTTTAATGCTTATTACGGCTTTTATTGTACACACACATATACATACAAACGCTCTCAATCACAAACAAACAAATATTGCAGTTTTGTTATTCTTACTCACAAAAGCACCAGAGTGCACAATTCACTTCGTAGCAGAAAAAATTTATTCTTTTGATGGCAAAAGAAACTCATTTTATAGAAAGGAAATTGCAAAATGCAAAACTAGAAAACAAAACTGAACAACAACAGGAACATAAAGTTTAAAATTAAATTAAACTTTTCGATTTCCTATTGAATTGAATGAACTCGAAAACAAATTTATTTGTATTTATTGCCTAGAAGAGTCAATCTATATTTACGGATTTTTTTTATTCTTTGAAATAACACAGTTTGGGCGTATGTTTTTTTTAAAGAGAAAAATTTTATGCATTTTTATGTTATAACAAAAAATGTTTATCATTTAGAGGTTCTAAATTTCAAGGGAAAAAAAGTACTACAAAAAAATTTTCATTTTATTAAAATATTAAAAATTATTATTGATAATTAAAAATTATTATTAATAATTAAAACTTCACTTTAAAAAGCTGAAGTTAACTAATTTAGTTTTTCTTCAATAAGCATTAAAAAAACTGTGATTAAGCCCGATGAAGAAATTATTCCTAATTGAAATATTATATATATTTTATGAACCAATATTGTATAATTTGTAAAGCAAACAATGTTATTCTAGTAAATATTTCGTAAGAAACGTTGTTATTACATTCGACGAAGATTAAATCACACTTTCCATCCCTGTGATGCAATCGGTTGAACAGCGTTGCCATTTTAGAGTTTTAACAATTCACTTTTCTTTCAGCACTGATGCTTGAAGTCTAAGAAAATCAAATATTCCTGTATATACTCCTGTGTAGCCGAACAAATACTCAGAGTATTTTTATAATTATGTGTAGATATCGTGATTGGCGTATTTTGACTGTGGCAACGAAATTTTTGTAATAGATTAAAAAAGACCCAGTTTTTCTTTAATTCAAACTTTTAATACAAACATTATTTAGTGCTCTTTGTCCTTCACCATATTCTAAAATATTTGCTAGTGGCGTATGTGTTTAAAAATTTAATGTATTTTCATGTCCTTTAAGCGAATGAATGTATTCATTGCTGAATGAATGCTATTCATTACATATACATCTATGCGAACTAGAGCCAAGCAAGAGGCGTCAAAAAGGCCGCCAAACATCAGTTAGTGTCAATACCAGCCAGCATGTCGAAATCCTAATACTTGCAATATTTATTTACTCCAAGGAGAAAAAAACTCACACACACAATACAAAAGTTTTTCTTTGAATATTTGCATTAATGTAGAAATATGTAATAGATCTATTTTTCTTTTATTGAACTAGAAAACATAAACTGCTAACATACACATGTTGTACTCGTTTGTTTTTTTTTTTGAGGTTTTGTTTATCTGTTCGTTTTGCATACCAAAAAGGACTCTCATTGAAAATGCAAAGAGTGTGATTTATGAACTTGTTTTGTAAAGAGAAAAGCCACGGCCATTTATCAATATGTTTTCTTGTTATACACAAATTTTGTATAAAGCCAGTAAATAGTATAGATGGAATAAAAACAACCAACAACAAATTAGAAAAACTACTCGCACAACACAAAATTTGTTTTACACTTCTTGTTATTGTTGTTGTGGTGTTCAAATTCGCATTTATATTCCAAAAAAAACACGCTTAATGTAGTTACAGCCCCAAAAATAATTTGGCCTAGCAAAAGTTTAGATCAAATAAGATTACGCCAACAAATCTTTTTTTGGCATAAAATTGTGTGTGTTCGTTGTGGTGGGTAAGTGTTTTTAACAAAAGAAAGCTGAAAACATAAACAAACAAGTTGTTCTATTTGTTGTCAGGCGAAAAAATATGCCAAAGGTTAACGTTTTATTCTTGGTATTATTTAACATATTTTTTTTTTATTTATGTATTTCTTTGACTAATTTCAACCGAGCTCTTTTAAACAAGAGGATTTTCAAATACAACAATGTTAACACCCACTAAAATAATAGAAGCAGAAAAAGTACATACACACTTTGTATCTAAAATTTATTGAGATTTCTGCATTTAAAAAAAAATACGCAAATAAGGTCATGCTGTTGTTTACTTGACATTTTGGTATTTTCTAAAGCCGAAAATATTTTAAGCAAACAAGCAAAACAAAAAAAGACAAAGATATCAAAGAGGTTAAAAGTTTACCTTTTTCATTTTCAAACATAAATTATGGAGTTTGCCATCTGTGTCGGTTACATTTTATTTTTTTAATTTTTTATTATTGGAAGCGCGTGCGTATCTTTTTAGTAACTTTTTAAAGCAGTCAATACATCAGATGTTTTCTTATATTTCTTAAGGCTTAACTTTTAACATCTAAAAGCAATTAAATTTTAACTTTAATGAATAGATTTAAAAGTCTATTTAAATTTTTTGATTAAAGTGGAAAAAAATAGATTTATGTCTAATGCTCAGTCGTGCACTCACTTTTCTAGGCTGAGGGCAAAGCCAAATACCAAGCGCTGCAAGAACACGTTCTGATTAAAAAATTCAAAATGAAGAAGATGTTTGAGAAAACTAATAAAACAAAAAGAAACATCGTTTTTCCATGGTAATACAGAGTCAAAGGAAATGATCCACTATTTACTCCAGCTCTTCCAGTGATGGAGTTAGGCCTAGCTGCGTTGGGTCCGGACCTAATCAGCATAACGAACTTCAATCAACTTCTTATAGAAAAAAAAACACATACACAAATACATTTCTCTCGGTGGCCAGCACGGACTAATATGCGTTGCTTTGTGCATAAGAATGTCATCTTGCTTGGCTACGCACTATGGGAAATTTTACCCATTTTGTGGCCATAATTAATTACAGCCAAACGGCAGCACCGATAAAAATTATTTCTTTAGAGCAAACTTCGGATGACTCGCTCTTACCATCCTTAAAATTATTGTCACTTAATCTCGCGCCAAAAAAATTACTCACGCTTACGTCTTCTGACGCGTGACACGTGATTGAAATGATTTTTTTAAATGGAGCTTGGGCAGCTTCCCTCTAAAGATCCTTAAAGTTTTTATCAATTAATCTCACGGAGAAAACATATTCTTTCACTCAAGCTCACGCCCTCTCACGCGTGACAAATTTTGACTAATGTTAATAATACACTCTTTTTCGACATTATTTTCATATTTTTTTTAATTTTCAAAAACTGTAAATTTTTAATATGAAAACCTTTATAACCACTCAAACGTTATTTGAAATCACACACAAGACACTTGCTAAAGTGACAGTATATAAAATTAAATTTCGTAAAATTTTTAAGAGTTTTTATTACTTAATTTCACTAGGAATAAAAACTTTTACTCACGCACGCTCACGTCTTCTCACGCGTGACAACTTTTGACCAACATTAATAACACACTCACCCTTTCATATTATTTTCATTTTCTTTTAATTTTAATCAAATATTTCATTATCAAAACCTTAACCACATTGAATCGTTCTTTGAACTCACCGTCACTAAAGTGACAAAGTAAATAAAAATTTTCGTAAAATTTTTAAAAGCGTTTTTATTACTTAATTTCACTAGGAAAAAAACTTTTAATCACTCACGCTCACGTCTACTCATGCGTGACAACTTTTGACCAATATTAATAACACACTCACCCTTTCACATTATTTTCTTTTAATTTTAATAAAATATTTCACTATCAAAACCTTTACCACATTCAATCGTTCTTTGAACTCACACACAAAACACTTGCTAAAGTGACGCTAAATTGAAATTTTCGTAAAATTGTTAATTTCACGGCTGGAAAATATGTTAGCACCTACGCTTACGTGTTCTCACGGGTGACAACTTTTAACTAATATTAATAATACACTTAAATTCGACATTATTTTTAATATTATTTTTTTATATTATTTTGAAAAGCTATAAATTTTTATTATGAAAACTTTTACTATAATCAATCGATATTGAGAAATTTGATAAGTTAATTTCATTCCACTTCAATAAATTTTTATTTTTAATTGAAAAAAATAGATACAAATATGTTTGCTCTCATTTAAGATATTTAATTGTGTAAAATCAAAAAATTAATCTAAAATAAACTCAAAATCAATGCATCCAATGATTGATAAGAACAATTCAATAATTGAAATTTTAAACATAATAAACTTAAAATTTAATAAATTTAACACATTAACTTATTTTTAAGTTTTTTAAATTTTTTTCCGTTATGGACAACAAAATTTATATTTTAAAAGTTGAAGGTAGTGTACAAACACCCGGGCTCAAATTGTCACATCCGTGATCGTATCGACAATCGTACGAAAACAAATTAAGTGATACGTCCATTGTATAAGCAGAATGGGATTTCAGTACGTCCACGTATGTCATAATCCGAAAATGGATGTGACGGTTTAAACCCCAGTTCTCACAAACTTCCTTTCTTATCTAAAAAAAATTGTACTAAACATTTGCCGAAGCCACAGTATGAAAAAACAAATTATTCCTTTTTTTAATTAAAACTTGTTACAATTATTGTATTCAATTAAAAAATTTACCCTGAGAGGTTTTTTCTACATCAATGAATATGGAATATGTATCAAATATTTTCTAATTTAAATAAAACAGCAAAAAAACTGTTAAACAAATTTGTTTAATTTTCAACATTGCATTATAATTTAAAAAGAGAAAGAGAGAGAGGGAGAGATACAGAAGCACATTAAACCACAAACACAAATGCAAATATTATAAAATTTCAATTTCCGTAAGTTTCTCACACACACACACACACACACCCAGTGACTGCTTGCTAATGGCAGTATTATGCTGGAAAATACGAATACAATACAATACAATTCAATATGCATTATATGCCAAAAATAACCACGTTTATTTAGAAAATAGAATTCTAGACCTAGTGGCTGCCACAATTTAATTTTAAAGATAGACATCATCACACATGCATACGAAAGCTGAAGTCAAATATGTGAAAGTATTTGTGTGTGTTTGAGGAATGAACTTAAATAAATGATTTTTTGGCATTTTTATTTTTAACAAAAAAAATTTCACATTTAAAACGTACAAGGAGGTATTGGTTAAAATCATAAAATATATGCACACACAAACGTTCATACATACATACATGCACACATTCTTAACATAAAGCTTCCTCTACATTAAAGTACAAATGTATGATTGCACAACTGTTGTACTCGTGTACATACGAAACCAATTTTATATAAATGAAACTATAGTATAAAATCAGTCTTGATAACAGCAACTTCAATTATTTAGTGCAAACTGTGTTCAGATAAAAACCAAAACCATTCATTTGTATGGGCTCATATTTGCAGTCAAAATCGTTTAATTTGTTGTCAGGCCTCTGGGGCACATTTATTTCCAAATATAAATTTAACATTTGTACATTCGTAAAACAATAAGTTAAAGTTTTTTTTTTGTAACTGATAGAACTTCACCAAAAAAAATTTTAATAGGAAAAATATTTTTAAAGTAGTCTTATGGGTTGTCAGTTCCGACTTAATGACTCACTTTAGTTGTAGCAGAACTTTAGGCAAATTTTGTAATGAAATCAAATAAATTTTAGTTTTAGGCCAGCCAGCAATGGGAGATTGAAATTAAGAGTTTATGATTTAAGTATCGATATGTAAATAAATTTGTTTTAATTGACTTCCACTATTCCCCGTGTAATGTTGGTTATCACAACAAGCTGAAAGAAATGCTTTACTTCAAATGACTAGAAATTCAAAAAGAAATTTGTAAGTATTAAAAAAGTATACAAGTTGTGAAATTAAAATCAACATAATTTGCATGTTTAATACGTGTACATTCAGACCATAATGTCGGCAGGATAAAAAGTAGAAAGACAACTAAGCCAAACATGCCAAAACTAAACACATGTGACTATTATTTTATCTATAGATTTTTTCATTTTTTTTATGCTTAGTGACAGCTGAATTTGACAGTAAATTGCATGTACGAGATAGACTTGTTTGAGTGTATGTGTGTGTGTGTGTGTCTGTGTATGTTTAAGTGAATCCGTGTGTGTTTTGAGCAGCAATAAAGCATGTAACTCGTCAATGTGTCAATTTTCTACATTCAATCTTGCATAGAAAAACAAATATTTTCAATGCAGTCGTCTAAAGGTTTTTTCTAGCCATTTTTTCCTAAAAGTCTCGTTCAGCAATAACAACAAGAAGAGAAAAGAAAAAAAATAGGAATAGGAAAAAAACTAAACACAAACGTCAATTGCACGTATCTAACATCATCATATTATAAGCTTATATATGTAAGTTGTTGTAAGGACTAGCATGAACACACACACACACTCACACACACAAATATGGTCATATGTAGTACATACATGTATGAGAAATAGGGACAAGCTCACACACTCACACATTTGCATACAAAATATATTTAGTTTATATGGATTTATTTATTCACTTACCAGTGTAAGTGTACGTGCAGACTTTTTTTTTCAAGTGACAAATTTTAACACAAAGAAGTCTTTTTAAAACTCGGCCAAGAAAGTCCGAAAAAAAACAATATCGCTTTTCAGTTTTTTCTCCTTTTGTATGTTATTTTAACAATTTTTGTCTATCCCAACAAAAAGCACAACTTATAAAAAAATTTGTCCGAACAATAATTTTCTCAAAAATCACCAAAATCAATATTTTTGCAACAATGGCCTATTTGTTGAAGACACTATGGTACTATAATAAAATTTTCAGTTCAGAAACTTAATTTTAAAATAAATAATATTTGCAAGAGTCCTTTATTTAAAAATTCTATCTATATATCTAAAAAAGACACAACTTACAAAAAGTTTGTGTCGTGAGAAAAATTTTGTCCAGAACTACCAAAATCTAAAATTTTTGCAACAATACACTATTTGGTCAAGACATTATGGGATTTAAAACCAAGACAAAAAAGACCATAAAATTAGAAAATTCATACTTCTCTCGTTTTATAGCTCCGATAAGAAGAACAGCTTTCTATCTTCCTGTCATTCACCTGGAGGCAAGCTATGAGGGTTCAAGGATATTATAAAATAACTTTCAGAAAAACGAGCTAGTGCTTCTCTACTTTGCTCGTATCCTACTTTACATACATTCTATTTTATAACGTTTGAAAATTGGCCAACCCCTTTTTGTTGTTTTTGTAGACATTTTCATTATTATAATATTGTTATTTTATGTTCATTTTATAAAGTAGTTTTTTTTGATGTCGATGAAAAGAAAGCACAAATAAAACTGCACTTCAAAGCCAAAAAAATAACAAAACCAACATGCCAAACAACAAACTACACACACACACACACACACACATAAATAAATATGCCACAATTTCTATTTATAATAAATGTACAATAAATATACATGTGTACTTTTATGCGTAAAAGAGAATGAGTTATACTGTACAGTTGGTTTTATTATAAAATAGAGACATCAAAGTCAATATTTCTATTGACACCCACTTGCACTGGCAGCATTTTTCTTTTTTTTTCTTATTTTACAAGTATTTCCTGTTTTAAAAACACATCAACATGCAAAGCAATAAACACACACTCACACACAACCACCTACATGTGAATATTTGAAGGCGTAATAGAAATAAAAGGAAACAAAGTCGACTTCTGAGACAGGGGGTCTGAACAAACTGAAAGAAAATATATCAACCAGCCATTGTACGTGAGCAAATGATATTTGATTTTGTAAAACATGTCTTTAATCTTTTGTTTTGTTTCTGTTTTTATCTGGCAAAAAGCAAATGCAAACTGTAATATTTTACCATATGTATTCGTAAAAAAGGATAAAAACGTATTCATTTACAGTCGCTTACGTTTGATGTAGTGTACTCGTGTTTAAATTTGCATTCCCAAGTTACGTTTAAACGAAATAAATTATCTTTATTACAATTGATAAGGTTAAATTAATGGAATGCGTGAAGGAGTTTTTAAAATGAAATCAGCTTAAGTTTTTAAAACGTAAAGTTACAAGGGCCAAGCTTTGTCTATTATAAGCATAGTTTTGCATTAACAAAATATATTAATATTTATGAAAAACAAATGACTGTAAACTTTTTTTAAATTTTTTTTTATTTTTATTTATTTATTTATTTTAATTTAAATGTTTTTTTTTATAAAATGTAGGGGAAAAAAAATTAAAATATATATAATACATTTTTGCTTTTTTGGCCGCATACGTTACACTGTGCGACTCCATTCTTGAACAAGTTGAATTTTGTGCTTTTGTAAACAAGATTCCTACGCAAAATTTCTCATTTGGTGGATGGGAAAAAGCCCAAGCTGCTGAAAACGATGGCGTAATAACAAACAAGGATCAGAGTTAACACTTGGAAGAACGATTATCTGTTGGAGATAATAGGTGTGACAGTGCTTGGTTTCGGTAATCCGGTTTTTAAGTCCCTACGTTAAGCTGGTCCACGAGTACACAACCTCTAAAATAATAAAGCACAGCATGTGCACACATTTTTTTAAAGGCCATAGCTTTGCCATGTGTCTGCCACGGGTACTGCAGCATCACCTTGAATTGTTCTGAGTATAAAAAACTATAGAAAGAAACCCTTTTCGGGTGGAACTTCAAAGTCTAACCAGTTTCCTCTTAACACAAGTTAATACTAAGAAAAAGGATACCATAAAAATTTTCCTTAACAATATATTTTGGTCTGACATAAATAATGCAAATGAAATAAAAAAAATTAGATTTTTGTTTAAAGTTTCCAGCAATTCCCAAAAAAAAATTCGTGAAATCCCAAAAAAGAGACTTTTAAGTATTTTTCGCCGGGTGCAGATAATATTTAGGGAAACACTTAAAAACGTACCGTATCTTGAGGTGGCATGTAAATTTTTTGGTTCCAGCTTTGGAATTTGAGAGAAAAAAAGGTCCCTAAATTCGCTTTTTATAACAAAAATAGGCTAATTTCGAAACGATCTGGTTTCTTCAATAATTATTAAAACTTAAAAAAAATTTATTTGTAATGTTTTTTATAGTATTTAAATTTAAATAAAAATCAATATGGGGTTGGCAGTTTATTAGTTACGAAATAACTAAATTAAAATTTTGAAAAAAGTCGATTGATTGGGCTTTTGGTACCATTTTTTTTTTAAATAAAAAATTTTGATGAGGAATAATTTCTTAGTCGGGCTTAAGCCCAGTACGAGTATTTTCAATTCTTAGTTATTGATATGATTTTCTAAAGCAGAGAAGAAAACTTCATGCCATAAGAATTGAAAATATTGCACTTAAGCCTGATTGAGAAATTATTCCTAATTAAAATTTTCTATAGTTCTATTAAATTGAATATGTATCAATTAATAGTTTCCTTTTGCATATTGAGCCAGATTTGACTTCTCCATTAGCAGAACAGTGCACCAAGGTTGATAAAAAATAGTTGATATTTTAATTTTTTTTTTCGAATATTTTCTAAACGGTAAGCGAAAATCTATAATGGTAGTAAGCTTTTATTTAGCTCTTAGATAAAAAAAATATACTTGCAAAAAGTCTTTTTTATCAAATTCAAAATATCAGCTTGACTTGGATTTGAATTTGTCATTAACACGAGTTGGCCCGCTTTGAAGTTTTGTGGCTCCGCCGCCTTTTAAGATATAAAAACCATGTTCCAAACTTAAGCACCTTTTCAAACGCTGTATGAAATTTTATAATAATCCAAAAATCCCCTAATGTGCAGTAGTGATACGAACTTCTTCTTTCTTTTATCTGAATGTGCTCCAGAAGAGACTTTAACAGACTACTTGAGAGGTTTTTTTTTTTGTTCAAGAAAAAGGCGGCGTATTTTTCTTTTTCAAAGGGAAGGAAAAAAATTTATGTTCATTAGGATGTGAAAATTTATCAGGAGCGGGGTGCTCAAGAGTTTTTGGGCCAAATAATCTTTTAAATGATACCGCTAGAATTCTTTAATTAAAAAGAAAAAAATTAACTTTTTGTTTTAATGAAAACTCTATTAGAGCAATGTATGTGAAGTCATAATTACAACTTCTTAAGACTCCTCAAAATTGTAGAACCCGTACTCATTCCCGATTTTAGCGAAATAAATAAGTCCAAATTCATTATAAACGCACTCTTTTAAGCTGCTGTAACAAAATTAAATTTGTAACTTACGTGCACCGTTATATTGAGCGTTTTGAAATGTGTATTTGTATAGTTATTTCTGGAACCAGTATCTTAACACACAAACACACACACACACACAGACGAATGGCTACCATTACATATACGAGCATTTGCTGCAATAGAGTTATAACTCAAAACGTGGTTTTTGAGCTAATAATGCGGAATTAATCGCCATATCGTTCTGTCGCAGAGTTCAATTCCGTTTGGATACGGAATTCAATCCACCTGAAGATGTCAAGCCCTAGCCAGAGCATACTCCAGCATATCAGTCTGGACACACCTAACAAATTTCCGTAGTTGAGTTTTCTTTTTAAGACACCATCTTCTACAAAAATTGGGTGGTTTGAACGGAATTGAACTCAGCGGCATGGCCGATTGCTTAAAAATTTCCACTCTTGAGAGAAAAATAAAAATTCGTTTTCCATTAATTTTTTTTAGTAAATTCCAAACTTCAAACTCGTTTTCTGCAAAAAAAAAAAACAGTTTTTTTGAGTTATTACTCTATTGTAGCAAGTAATCGATATGTGTATACTTTCATTTCACTATATCGTGCCATAACTACAAAAAAAGCTTAAGCGATACAACTTTCGTGTTTCATACTCATATTTTGACAAAAATCGGTTGTTTAAGATTGTCGACAATCGATTTTCGTAAAAACACTAAGTTCAAAAATATTATGTCGCTTAAGCTTTTTTGGCTGTTATGAATCGACAGAGAGTGCACAAGTTTTTTTAATGTATGTGTATGTGTGTATAACATGTCTCTTTGTATGTATGTGTGGTTAATATAAAACATAAAATTCACATGTGGTCATACGATGTTAAAACAACAAAACAAGTAGAGCAACAACAACAACAACATCAAAAGCAGCAACAACAAAAATCCAGTTTTATAAACAAACGTTTTAAACGGTCAAATGGTGGTTACCTTTGTTTTATACAATTTTGAGTTTGGTTTTTGTGTTGTCTAAAAGCCTCCATGCCGACACTACCAACTCATGCACACATGCACACATGCACAAGCACAAACAAAAATATGGCTTTAAAAATACTTTTACACTGAAAGATATACGAGTACATACGATTTATAAAATAAATCATGATTTTTTTTTTTCAATGGAAAATTTAAATAATTATCCTTGAGCTAAATAAATAAATTGTTGTGTGTTGTGTGAGTGTGCTGTGTGAGTGTGTTAAAAAAATTATTTGCACTAAAATAAAATTATTTATATACAATATACTTACACATGTACATATATACATAAATAAATATACTTACACTAATACACATATTCAATTATTTATTTAATCGTTTGCTTAAGTATTTAACAAACATGCAATAATTTAAGCTTATTGCTTTAAAAGAAATTATTATATTTTTAAGTTAAGTTATTATTAAAAAGAAATTTGTTTTGCATTCGAGTCCTTTTTAAATCATACGATTTCCAAAACTAATAACGCTCCTTCAATTCGGTTTTTTGTACCTTTATAATTTTATTGGTCAAGTCGAGAAGATGATATCGGTCATATGGGTGCCGTCACAATTGATTGCTCGTTTTATGGCATTTTTCATCACTTCGGCGAGAAGTTCTTGCGACAGATTCTCGCACTCGTGTCGAATGTTGTCCTTGAGGGCTTCCAGGGTCTCGGGCTTGTTCACGTAAACACGGGACTTCAAAAAACACCACAGAAAAAAGATTGGAACGGTTAAATCGGGCGATCTTGCGGGCCAGTGTATATCGCCAAAACGAGAGATGAGGCGACCCGGGAACGCCACGACACGATTATTTCGCGTTCTTGGGTAGTGTATCGCTCTATGGCTTATTCACTTGTATTCTACATCTGTCTAGTTCACAAATGTCAAAACATTTTCCAAGAGGATGATTTCTTTTGGCTCACCTTGTAGTTCCAACTAGCGGAGTTTGTTTTCTAAAATCGTATGACTTCAAATCGACTTGACTAACAGAACAGGGCCTAACATTTTATATCAGCAAACTTAATTCTTATTCTGTAAAAAGAAACATCGGATCCTATTAATAGCCTTTTGAAATTTTCCAGTCTTCAAAGATTAGAATAAAAGTGTCAATATTAAAGGGTAGATTTTGTATATTTTTCATAAAAATTTGAAACGCTGAAAAACGAAATAACGAAACGAAACATTTTGTAAAAATCTGCCGACAAATAATTGTTATCGACGAGTTGACAAGCGTGTCCCTGTGGATGAGTGGTAGCGATGCTATCCCTCTCAGTCCAAATATCGTGGATTCGATTCCTGTAATAGATCATGGTTGTTTTCTATAGACAAGCTAATCGCTTCACAGGTTGTGTTTGTTTAAAAAAAAAAAAATTAAAAAAAAAAAAAAAATTTGTGGAGTCGTGAGCCCCAGTAAAATAAACCCCAAAAAAATTAAATAAAGCCCAAGGGAAAATTTATGAAAAAACACCAGATATAAATTAAATAAAAGCCAATTAAAAAAGTCGAGGGTAGCGTTGGCTGAAGTAGTTAGCACGTTGACTACAAAACTTAAGGTCCTGGGTTCGAACCCGTTATCAGACAGTCATCAAATAACAACACCACGCATTTTTCTGATGTACATTAGTGTCCCCTTGCATCAGTGATGAAGGCATAGTCACTGGTCACTGAATTATACCGACTTCAGCAGATACTAATCCTAATGTAACATCAGAGCGCCCTCCTTCGTTGTGTAGCAGAATCATTGGCGAAGTAAAATAACCAATAAAATGGCTACTAATCACAGCTTCAAAATTTTAATACGCCTTATTCAACACCAGAGGCGCTGCAACAGTGCATTATTGAAAAACGTACAAAAAAAGCAGAGTTGTAAAAGAATGAAGCTTTCCTCCATCTCTTCCTTCACCACCTGTCTTCTTCATCACTATCCCTTCCCTATCACCCTCTCTCAATATCTTCTCTTCAACTAAGAGGTAGCACAAAGGGATCATTGTATTAGACCCAAGTGAGCTGGACTCTAAATTTCACACTTCCTTACCAGCAGCCTGCTAACCTAACCTAAAGCTACGGTCACACTTGTCAAACATTTGCCCAAAAAAGCGTAACCACTAAATGCTAATGAAAAATCTTTCAATTCAGACAAAAGTTTGTCAAGTTAAAGAGTAGCCAATATTGTCGGATTCTATGACATGGTGCATTAGTTGTGTTCGAAACTGTTTAATATGATAAACAAGTGTCTGGATCAAAACTTTTTTCATTAGTGTTTGTTGGTTACGCTTTTTTGGGCAAATGTTTGACAAGTGTGACCGTACCTTAACCTAACCAATTAAAAAAGTCCAATGAAACCAAACTCAAGGTGAAGTAAGGCCCAAAAAAAATTAAATAAAGCCCAACCAATCTCAAGATGAATAAAGCCCAAATTAAATGAAATAAGGCCTAATTAAAAATTCTTTAATTTTTATTAGGCCTTACTTCATTTTCTTATTTGGGCGTTATTTCCATGGGCCTTATTTTAAAGTGCCGCAAATGCGACACTCAACTTGCAAAAAGCTTTCAAATACTCAATTGATTAATCAAAATCGAAACTACTGATACATGCGAGTTGCCAATTGGCTTCTACTGCTCCAACTGCGCGTACCGAAGGTTCGGCGTCTTTGGACTGCAGAGCGTTAGACAATTTTTCAAAGGAAAAAAGCTGGACAGATTTGGTATATCTCAGCTGAGAAAGAAAACTCCATTGCAATACACTTGTTAAATATGATTGGAGAATTTTGTTTTTAATTATAATTTCTTCCACAAATTTCATTTCCAACAAATCTTGTGCTCATTGTCTAGATTTCACTGTTCCCTAAGTTGTTGTTAGTTTAACTCAATTGCGAAAAATCCTCAAGTTGTTGTTTAACGATTTTTATTGTTGCTGGCATTTGAATGTCATTGTCGTGCTTAGTTAAATAAAGTTTGCTACTGCCATTGTTGTCAGTGCAATGCTAGAGTTTAACTTTTCCTGGATATTCCAACGCAGTGTAGTTCCTGTCATGATATTTTTGTATAAAATACAACAATTCCTTTAGCTCTTGCTGAAAATCTAATAGATAGATAAAAGTATGTACGAGTATGTATTATAAATTCGATACATTTTATCAATGAGCAGAGTTGTCATTGTGTGTTATTTGTAGCAGCTGCCGCGCTATACTTAATGTCGAAATAATTTGTTCGATTTCCTTTGCGAGAGACAGAAAAGAGAAAACTTTGATTAGTTTACTGATTTTCCAAAACTTATTCTAGTGTAAAATAATGTTGTTGCTGTTGTTGTTGTATTTATTCCTTGCTGTGCTGTGAAGTTTGATGTTAAAAATAAAATGCATATACAAAGAAATAAGGGAAAGAATAGAAGAAAAAAACAGTATGAATGCAGCTAAACTAGACTTTATTACTTATTGCCTTTGTTGTTGTTAATGTTGTTGTAATTGGTGTTCTTAAAACGTTTGCTCTCTCTATTGTTGTTGTTCTTTTTTTTTTTTTTTTTGTTATTGTCAAGCAGTAATCTGGAAGGAAACACAAATTGCAACAGTAGTTCTTTAACAGCAATTACAGCTACAATAGCTGCTGCTGCTATTGCTGCTATTGCTGTTGCTGCTGATAATAAAACTGCAGATAATAAGAAATATGAAATATAAACTCAGGGAAGCGGATGTTTATTATTTAGTCTTGTTCTTCAGCTTTAATACATGATGTCGTTATTGTTGTTGTCGTTGTTGTTTGTTTGTTTACTTTTTGTCTTATTGTTGTCCTTTGAGCAAGATGTCTATCAATTGAAGTATTTTTTCTTGCTCATCTTAAGAAAGTGAGAAATACCAGCGCTAATTTTGTAATTTGTAACAATAAAAATCTAAGCCAGAAACTCTGAGATGAATTTAGGATGTTATATAATTTCCCTTAAAGTTTCTTGGGGCAACACAAAATGTTTTCAATGTTCGCTTAAGCGGGAAATCAGAAGTAATAAAACAAAAGCTATAATTTTTCTTAAAATTAAGTTTTTGATTACAAGAATTTCTTTGCAACGTTTTTTTTTTTAAACTTGGAAACAATAACTTGAAGAAATTGGCAGCAAGTTTTTGTTAAATGTTTTGAATGCAAATGATATAATTTTTGAATACTTATTCAGGGCAACCTGAAACAGTGATTTTTTCAAGATTTTGCTGCATAGAATAATCTCTGTTAGGTTTTATTTCCCCTTATTAATGAGACTGTTTAACTTAAATCACAAAACAAAAACGGATGCAAGATCATAAGTACTACAAGTTTGTCTGGGCAAGTCATCTTTCTTCTCGTTACGATGATACTAGACCTAAAAATCTTGTTGCCTGCACGTTTCCTTTATAATGCTTAACACTAAACGATTGGCCTAGAGCATAAATTTTGTTTGATAAGCTTTTATCATCTTAAACTATTAAGAATAAATTCGTTTAAAAAATCGATTTAGAGGGTGGTGAAATGCCTGCTCTCGCTCTTAAAGCAAACTTGAGAGGAATAATAATAAAAGCCATTAAATTAAATTATTGGCTGTCAGTGAGTGGTTGGCATAAACATGAAGTTACAGGCCTAATAAAAATTTTCTAAAATGAAGTTGTTTCAGCGAAATATTACAATTGGAAAGAGTAAATAAACTACAATACAAGTATATATGTGTAAATTGTTCCCTTCTTTAGGCAATTTTATCATTTCTCTTTTCCTCTCCCATAAATAACTGCCTTGTGTTTGGGGGAGGGGGGTGTACTAAACTAAATAATAATTAGTTTTTATTAGAGTCTATTAAGCATTATTGCAACGTCGCTAACGTCAAGATTAAATTTCAATTTAAATATTTCTATGACAATAAGATTTCTTTTTAATTAAAAAGACATTCAAGTAACAATTTTAATATTTAATATACATTTGCTAAATGAGTTTTTAAATAAATATTGAAAATTCTAAAAGCAAATTTATTTTTAAAAAATTTTAGTATTTGACAGCTTTAAGCTCAATTAACATGTTCTTATTAGCACTAAATGCCTTAAAAGGCAATTTATATTTGACATTTTCTGCAGATTGTTATTCCTTAATTATTTTGTGTGTGCTTTTTTTTTTTTTTTTGCTTTTTAATTATAACATTAAATATATCACACTGCATGTATGAAGCAATTCACTCAGCAAATAATGCAAATGAGACGATTTCAATTTAAATGTTTATTAAGTCAAATAACTGAATATTTTATGAAACATAAAGTTTTCTCTGTGCAGCAAAAACTTTAGAAAAAAAAAAATAGCAAAAAAGAAAAAATGCAAAGACACGTACAAAAAGTTATATGTATTTGTTTCTCATAAAGAGGAGCAGAATGACACGAAATGTATACGTATTTATAGCAAGAACTTTATCCTTTTTATCCTTTTGATAGAGTGTAAATTTATATAAATATTTATACAACATAAAACTTTAACATCAGACACACGAACGGACATACAAAGCTGTAGGGAACTAGTAGATGTCTGTCTGCCTGTCTGTCTGTCTGTCTGTCTGTCTGTGTGTTTATGAGATTTCTAAAATTTCATTTTAAGTTTTATTTTGGAGAGATTTATTTCTTTTTTCTTTGTTTGTTTGCTGCATTAAGCATGTCTGTCTCAGTGTGTATTTGTACCAAAAGAGTTAAATGGAACAAAACGTAAAAGAAAAGATTCAAAACTAAAATAGACGGATGGATGCAAGCAAGAAAAAAGTGTCAACAATAATTTTTAATTAAGAACTTTAACGCTTGTTCACTCTCTTGCACACACATGCACAATCACACATCTGCAGCTTTGTGCCAAATCAAACACACAAAGTAAATCACTTACACATAACGACAGACATCTTAATTTACATAAAGTTTTTTTTTTGTTTTCACTAAAAATGCAAAAAGAAAAAGCAATAACAATAACACACAGAGCAGCAGCCAGCAAACCCCAACAAATATGCAACGAGGCTTAAGTAAAAGAATTATGTATGTTCGGAAACAGAAAAAATACGATTGTTGAGATGCCATAGAAAGTTGAAAACACATGTACGACTACATGTCGTACACACCCACACAATGTAACCAAGATATACAATTCACACCATGTTCGTGCATGTTTTTTGCTTTTGCTCGCTTTTATTATTATCATTTCTTTTTTTTTTTTTTTGTTGCCGCTGCATACGAGGACTGGCAATTCTGATTTTATGTAGCATTATACTCCAGTGACACCCTTCTACATACTCATACATACAAACACACACACACACCCACACACATGTACCCTGCACCGCCATTGAATTGTTTAAAATAGCACGACATTACGACCAAATGAACAAAGGGAAATAAAAAGATGATAAGCCCACAAAAAATAAGAAAAGCAAAAGCAACTTAAAAACCAAAAGAAAAAAGAAATCAAAATATATGAGAGATTGAAGATGTGACAAGAAGTATGTTGTACAAATTGGAGGGTCTAAAGTGCAATAAATGGGGTGTTGCAGCAGCATACACACATGTGCTTTCAAACGCCTTCGCATGTAAACAATTTTCCCTTTTTCGTCATCTCAATGCAACATTTTGTTTGTTTTTTATACAAGATAAAAAAAATAAAATGTATATAAAAAAAATTGGGAAACTTGTTTCTGTTTTTCTTTTATATTTACTATTTCTTTTCTTCACATGTAAAGTTAATGCAAAAAGTTTTATTGTTTTCTCTAAATGTTACTAGTGTACCCTACAAAAATAAATATAATTTTATATTAAATAGTTTTGTAATTTTAAACGAAATAGTGGATTTTTTGGGGGTGAACTTGCATCAAAAAAGCCTAAAAAAAATTATGGCCACAGTTTTTTTTTTAATGGATTACCTTGAAAAATGTAAAACGGTTACCAACGAATATTAGTCAGAGCTTTCGCCCCAGACAAAAGAACATGTTTTCGGTAGTTAAGTTCACCCTAAAAAAGCAGATCTAGGCTAATTTTCTTTCACAACCCTTGAAATTGCAGAAAATTTGTGGACTTTTTAAATGATCTATCAAACAAAAAATAATAAAAAAAATTAAAATTCTATTAAACATGCACAAGCATGTCAAGTATTTTATTTTAATTTAATGCCTTATTGCACCTTTACATTTGCTATAGAAATGATTGTATATTTTTTTTTAAAGAACATAAATAATATAAATTATTCTACATATAATTTAGCTATTTTAATCTAATTTACTTCATATTTTCTATTTTTTGCCAACCGCGCCAACCGTTACACTTCCTTTTTAATAATTAATGTAAGTAAAAAAGAAATCACACAAATATATTAAAATATTTTTAATGCTTCACACACTTGTTTAAAGTCATTATTAATTTAAATGTAGTATAGCGTTCTTAATTAAGGCAACACAGGCTTGAATTTCTATTTCTTTTGCCTTTCAATACCGCAAATGAAATAGTGGCAAGTTAATTTGAAAAATTCACAACATGTTGGATTACAATGGTGTAATTTTACACAAACTTTATGACATGCAATTCACATGTTTGCAAGTATACATTACATTAGGGCGGTTCTTAAAAAAAATTTTGCATTTTGCTATGGGCCAACCGAAATATATATTAAGCACAATTTAAAATTTAAAAACCGGTTGATATTTAAGTTAGTTAATTAAAAGTTTGGGGGGTTATTATGTAATCCGATTCGAATGGAAATTCTTTCGAATTGTAATGTTAATAACATACACATTCGAAAAGTTTTCTTTTAGAATCGAATTTCATAATAACCCTCCTGTTTTTTTACCCGTAACTCAAGATTATGGGGGAACTTAGAAAATTTCAAATATAGATTGTTCTTATACTCGACAATACCTACCGAGAAAAATAGTAACACGTCCAGCTATTTTGATTTCATTAAAGTTTGCCACACAGTGCTATATTAATTTAAAATTACAGTCGGAAGAAAAATTTAAAAAAGGCGATAACTCGTTTTACAAAAAATCTAACATACATTTTTGACAAATCTTCATTCCATAATGGTGTGTATGAAGTTTATAATTTTTTATTGGGGGCTTGTAGCGACCCTAAACCTTAATAAAAAAATTAAAAAAAAAATCATGCGTCATTTTTTTACAAAATCCAATATTTTTTCTTAAGAACCACCCTAATGTACATATGTATGTAGATGTGTATGTATGTTTGCGTTTTGGGCAAAATACTATTAAAGTTTCAGACACATGTGAATAGAAAAAGCTCCCAATACAAAGAGAGTTATATAAAGAAATACAAAAAAAAAATGTACCAGCAAGTCAAAAACAAATTTGACGAAGAAAAATTAGAAAACGAAAATAAAAGAATACCAAAAAAACTGCAGCACAAGTTTGCCTCAAGCATTTTGCTTAACAAGCCATGCACACACACACACACACACACATATTGCACATTAGTATGTGTTCATGTGTGATACCAGCAAGAAATCTCCTCTTGAAGTCTGTCCATTTTCATGAAGAGCCGTTCAACTGAATAACTTTGTTGTATTGCTCCTCTACTTCAAACTATTAACTATGGGCTGCCGATGTGCATGCATGTGGGTGTGTGTGTGTGTGTGTGAACAATTGCATGAATGTATTTTTATTCTACCATCTGTTTGACTGTATGCGGCAACTTCCGTTAGGATTGTGTGCCTGCATTCTTGTTCTAATTTTATATTCTATTTTAATGGTTGTCTGTGTATGTATGTGTTGCCTTTTGCTTTTTAGGACTTTTTTTCTATTTTTTTTTCTCATATTCATTTTCCATTGTAAACATTTAGTTTCCTTGGGTGTTTTTCTTAAGATTTGTGCATTTTCTTTAGCAGCAAAATGGGTATTTCTGCTTGTAATTTCCTTAAAAGCAAGAAAATTAAGTAGAAATGCTTTACACAACCGCATGCACATACATACATATGTACGAGTATGTATGTGTACATATAACAACAGTACAAAAAGCACGATACAACACACACAACCACACACACTCACACTCTGATATTTCACATATTAAGAGCTCCGTTGAACTAATGTTTATTATTGCCATATGAGTTGTTGCCTGGTTGGGGGGTGTCTGTATATTTTAAACAACAAAAAGCATAAAAACATTTTAAAGAAAAAAAAAACAGAGAGAGAGAGAGAAAATAAAACAAACTTAAATTAACTAAATAGCAAGAAGATTGTATTGTAGTTTCTAAATTAAGAACTACTTGAAAATGTTTAAAGTTAAACAAGCATAAAAAAGCAAAAGCGTAAAACTAAATCAAATATGCAATGAGTATAACCCTCGATGTAATTATTTTGCTAAAGATTTGAAGTTTGAAGATTAAAGCTAGAACTTGTTGTTAGAATTAAAAACTTTTATTTTATTTTAATTGAATTAAGATTATCTTTAAATTGTTAACGAAACATTATTACCTTTGAATACTAAAAATTTTGTCAGGTTAGGAAAAAGTTTTATGGAAAAAATAAAATTTTTTAGGGCCTGTCCCACGATGTCGACAAAAAATGTTCGATCAAGAACTTGTATGGAAAACAATCAAGAAATAAGAAAATTTATTTTTGTTTGTAATATAAGTATCCATCCAAGCTATCCTGGCAATATCGTGGGGATATACGAGTATTTGAAACGAACATCAAAGCTAACTGCTTCTTTTATCTTAAAATATATCTGCTGAATAGACTTGTGTCCAACAGGTATTTTTGAACTAGTTTGAGAGCGTTCGAATCAAAAGTTGTTTCAAACCCATTTAATTTACATTAATGTTTTTGACGGGACTTTTGTCCAAAAGAGCTGTTGGACACAAGTCTACTGCTGAAAAGGCACAGAACACACACATGACCCATAATGCAGTCCAACGTTACGCTAATAGCTTCATTTTGCATATAGGGTCATGGTTTTAACGCCATCTTATTTACAGCTGTGCTTAAGGGATATTTTCCTGTTTTCTCTTACAAAACGCAGAAAATTTCATATTTAAACCTACGACAAGGTTAATTTAAAAATGTTCGGTAATGCTTTTGCTTCATATGTGTTTCATATTATTTCAACATGATTTACAGTAATCTTCAAAGGAAATTTTGTATTTAGAAATAATTTTATTTCATGTTGATTTAACCTTCCAGTACTTTTAAATCAAAATGAAAAATCATGTTGAATCAAAGTTATTTCAAGTTAGAACAACATTAATTCGTTACTGACATAACATGAAGAACCATGTTGAATCAAAGTTATTTCAAGTTGAAACAACATGAATTTAATTTAATGTAGTCATTGTATTTTATTAATTACACTGTGCAACAGTGATAAATCCAAAATCTTGGCAAAATACGTTCAGTAGCATTAAAACAGGGTAGTAAGACCTTGTACTCAGTTTGGTGATTTTGGTGACCAATATTTTTTTATGGGCTTACAAAAATTTCGAAAATCAGTGCAGCGTCATCAGTTTTTGGCCAACAGCTAATTCAGACTTGGTGATAGCTCTTAACCTTATATAGCAAAAATTTAGCTAAGAGCCTTGCCAACAAGTCTTGTTAACATCTTATGCCAAAAAAAAATAATTTCTTCGTGTACTTTTTGCTGCAAAAATTAAGAAAAACATTTTTTTTTACTTATTTCAGAATAACTAACAGAGAATTTTAATTTTTTGCTAACCATATTAAGCACAGTTGTAGCTTGAGTAAGGCTGGACAACTTTCGTAAATATATCAATATAATCTGAACGTGTTTAGGCACGCTGAATAGCTCGTTAAGGCCACATTGTACCTTAAAAATTTTTATTTATTTTATAAACATTGGGGCTTTGTAAGCTTTTTTGAATTGTGGTTCAAGTCTAGTGAAACGCGTCTAGACGTGCCAAGCAAATAATTAATAATTTTTTTAAATTCATATTCATTTTGACACGCATTGAATATAATTCAAATATTTAAATTACTTTAAATACTTCCACTGATTTGCTTTTTTTTTATTTAATAATACTAGGTGTTACCTTCTTTAGGAAAGGGTTAATGATAGAGAAGACAGATGGTAAAGCTTCACTCTTTTACAACTCTGCTTTGCAGCGCCTCTGGTGTCTATGAGGCTGTGTTTAGTAGCCATTTTATTGATTATTTTACTTCTTTGCCTGCACATGAAAAATGTATTATAAATTATGGATATCGCCCATTTAATTAATTCTTAGAAAATGTGAAGCTTTTTTAAACAAAAATTCAAAATATTGACAACGGCATCTGACAGCAGCAGCAGCAGTAGCTGCAATAGCAATTACTTTATTAAAAAAAAAATTAGCTTAAACAAAACTTTTAATAAATTTCATTAATGTTAATGTGAACATAACACTAAAGAGCAATTGCCGTAATAGAAAATTACTTTAATGTCTGTCTGTCTGCCTCAACAAATTCAACTAATTTGCATAATTAAATCGACAAACGCTTGAGATAATTACAAAAGAAAACCTTAAAAATTTATTAAAAAAAAGTTATTTTATTTTTAGTTGTTCTACAAATATTATCATAACAGTTGAATTTAAAATGGAAATAACTTAAAAACAAAGAATTTAAATCTTTTTTCTTTTTTGGGCGAAATTCGCAAGATAATTATGACTCTACTCGTTTGCTGGCTGCTTGTAATTTAACATTGAATGGTGGCAAAAGCATGAATATATATTTGTGTGTATGTGTGTGTGTGCGTGTGCTTTAAATTCAAATCGCATTTACAGTTCACTTAATATTCCTTAAAGCACATGCAGCAGTATTAGTAAGAAAACAACAATAGCAAGCACACAATGAAATAAATATTTCTCAAACACTTGATATTTTGCAACTCCGTAAACACACACACACACGCATTCTACACTCTCTCACACACACATACATACATATGCTTAGCGAAAGTATTAGATAGTTACTACTAAATACTATTATTATCGTCATTATTATTAACTATTATTATTGTTCTGCTAAAGCAACACTAACAGAACACATAAATGCACTCAAAGATACTTGTACTTAAATTTAACATAATTATCTCTCCTCAAGTGTTTTTGTTGCTGGTGGAAAGCAAGCAAGTAGTGTGTGCATGTATATACCAAACCAACATTTGAAACTATACTCGAATATGACTGCAAGTGAAACAACAAAAATAAAAAATAAACTAAGAAACGCCATGAACTCAAAGCAAGAAACAAAACTTAAAACTTTATGAAATTATATACGATAAATTCCGTTTTATTGTTTGGAATTCACATAATTTTTTTGGTAGAAATAAATCGTCTTAAATATCTGATAAGTTGTTTGTAAGAATAACAATAGAATTCGTAAGTTCCTCTTGCTCTTCCCAGCCCCTCAATAAACCAATACTAACACTGCCACTGCCACTACCACTGTCACTGCCACTGTCACTGTCACTGCCGCTACTTTAGAACAATAGACACCAACTAACACCGCCAAACACACACAAAAAACGCTTGGAATAAAAGAAAATTAAACTTTGTTATTCCTTTGGTATAATTTTTACAAGAATGGCGCTTTGATAGCCTTTCAACTATGCAGGGTAATAATTTTTATTTGCTTTATTTTAGTGGGTTTCTTGTTTTTTTTGCCTTCGAATTTTACATGCATAATTTGTTTTCAAGTATTCTAGTCTAAAATGAGCCAAAAGGTCACAGTTTTGCTACAAAGTATAAAATGAATAAAACATGCAACTTTTGAAATTTATTTGAAATTTTAATTAAATTTCAGTTTATACAATTTATGTAGAGTCAAAATTGTGTCTTTAATTTTAAGGAAAATTGCAGCAGTTCCTTTTTTTGCTGTCAAAATGTTTGCGTGTTGTCCTAAAAGGCAATTAATACCATACACATTAAATCCTGCCATACAAATTCGCATAAAACTTGAAAAATATTCATTTTTGCTACTGCAGCTTTATGAAAATGGTGTTAATCGCTTCCTGGCCTCTGAAACATGGCTTAATTGAGTATTGTTAGGTTTTATTTATAAAAAAAAACACTGCTATGGGCTCTGGCAAGAAAAGTGTGATTGATTGACTGAATTATGTGCTTGATTTCTCATGCAAGCATTAAACACAAATTTCAGTTTTCAATATTTTTTTATTTAAGAACATTTTGTTAAAAGACCTCAGATTGCTCCGGATTATTTTATTTATTTTATAATCTCAAATTCTGCACCCACATCATTGCACAGAGTAGTGTCATATGATCCCAATTAGAGATGAGCGATCCCGTGATTTTTTAATAATATTCTTCTTAGTGAACGTGAATTATAAACCACTGTTCTTTTGAACTACGATCGTAATCACAGCTTAAGGGTATTTTATTGGGATTAGTTCAGCTATTTTAAAAAATTTGAATTAGAAAAGAGTAGCAGTGAAATTAAACAGTGAGAGTGACCGCGGTTTAACATATTTGAGCACTTCTGCTTCAAAAGTATTTTGTTTATAACATGTTAAATCTGCAGATTTAATTATTTTATTATTTGAAGAAATAATATGTAATAAGAAGAGCAACAAGAATGAATACACACCAGAGAGACAATAAAATTAAGAAGCAAAAATATGTGATACGTAGTTGCCACAAAAGACGATTTTACAATTTTTTTTTTTTTTGATAAAAGCTAAAGCTTTAAAAAATTTTAATGTGCTAGATTTATTTACTGTAAGTAGAACTATATTTCAAGTAGCTGTAACTTTATAAATACAGTCGCAGTAGTGAATAGTGATTTTTCAATCACTGTGAAAGAGTAACAGGTATGAAAATATCGCTCATCTCTAATCCCAATCACGGTTGCCTCTAAACAATCGTTTCACAGAAAAAAACAATTACTGCCGTAAGCGTGTTTAATTGAAAAAAAAACAAAAATCAATTACAAATTTTATTGAGTGAATTAAACTTTAAATTAAATTAAATTTTAAACTGGCAACCCGTAAATCGAGGCATGACTGTAATTCTTTTAATGTCTTGCTATTATTCTCTTTAATTTTATTTTCCTGTAAGACCTTTTGGCCTTAATTTAATTTGCAAACATTCGTAAATAAATTTTCTCCATCATAAAAATTTATAATCTTTTTTTTTAAAGAATTTCATTTGTACTCTGTTAAATCTTTTCATTATACACGCATTATGTGTAACGTACCGTGAGCTTTTCAGCAGAAAAAAAAAGAATTTCTGTGCATACTCGTACAAATTTTTTTCCGTAAATTAAGCGCGGATGCGGAAGTGAGTCATTATAAATAATAGATTGGAGTTTCTTTTTATATGTGGGAGCATGCACACAAAGAAAGGAAGTTTTTATATTTGCTGTGCATTTCTTTTATTTTTTTTTTTAATAATTCGTTGAGCTCCTTTGGCTTTTTCTTGGAATATATTTTATTTTATTTTACTTTTTTTAATAAGACGTTGTTCATACCAACACTCAGCAGAAGCCAACATTATTTCATAGCACAGATTTCCATTTATTTTTCTTAACTTTTTTTTTTTCTTAACTTTTCTTCCTTCAACAGTCAATTATAAACGTTAAGAAAGTTTGCGCATGTAATGGAATGTAAATGTTAAGCAGAAATAAGTTCAAGCAGGAGGGTCGTGTGTATGTGTGGGTGTGCAGGCGGAGTTTGTTTAATGATAAGGTTTGTTTGTTGGCTGTTGTTGTTTAACAGTTTAACTGCATAGAACTTAATAACCGTGAAACTTTATAAATTTTTTAATGGCTTTTATGCTTTTTACAAAACTACAATATTTATTTAAAGTGATGGAATTTGATTTGCCTGCCATGTTCTGTGAACTTTGCAAAAAAAAAAAATATTAAACCAATAAAGAAATCAAGCAGCAGCCATTTAGTCCGACAACTTGTTAACTAACGAGGCATGACCAAAAGTAAAGCAAAAAAAAAAGGAAAAGAAAAAGATTTTCTGCATCATTAGAATTATGATTGTTTTGGCGTTTTCAGACATACGAGTATAACAACATAAATATTTGCTTTGGCAAATGCGTAACCAATAGCGCTCATCTTTAACATAAAATTTATAACAAAATTTAAGTCATTTTAAGGTAGTACTTTGTTTTATTTAATTATTGAAAATTGTATTACATGAAATAAGACTTAAAAGTTGTATAAGAAAAAAAAATACCGAAATATATTTGTTTGACATAGTTTTTATTTTATTGTTTTGTTTTCTTTGTAAAGCAGTAACGAAATGTATATAAAAGAAGCAGAGATGATATTAAACTTGAATCATGATTAATGATTTAATACAAACTACAAATAATTAACTTAAATATTTGCTAATAAATTCTCTTTTTTTTTGCAAAATAATATTCATTAAAAAACACAAACATTGTTTACTGTGAGAAATCCCCACGTGCTGGATGGATCATTTAGCAGTTGATGCAAATTTAATATTTGTTACATCATTTCCACCGACATTGGTCGTCTCTTATAAAAGAAAATAAAAACCAGTTTTCTATTTAGTCTTCTAAACGTGCTTTCAAAAATACCAGCTGTAATTAAAGATACATTGCATGTAGGGTGATCCTATCTAGTCGGTTTTTCAACCGGTTTTTTCACTATACGGTTTTCGGTTTTTTTTTCAAAATATTGATTTTGGAAATTTTGAATAGTCGGGAACGTTTTCTGCTTATTTCCCAAGTATTACTTTTTGCAATGTAAAAGTTCTAGCCGTTTTCTTGTTAGACAGTTTAAAATAACAGTGATTTATAAATCACATGCACTAAGAGCAACATTATTAAAAAATCACGGGATCACTCATCTCTTATCACACAACACTTTCACTATAGAAAGTTGACCGTGTCACAGTACACTTTTCTTCTGCACAGGTCTGCTGTGAACGTCTGGACCAATTTTCAGCAGCTCATAAGAGATGGTCGCATCAAATATAGAGCATTACCTTGGCGTTCAGTTTTCCCGACACAAACTAAAACAACGAACTTGCAAATATTCTCAGAGTACGAGATGTATTGCTTTAATTTAAAAACAAAAACTTGGCAAATATCTGTGAAACTTGTTCGTTCAATTGCAAACCCAATAAACACAAGCAAATTTGCGCATATTTCAGAAATTAAAAAACATTAAAAATTACAACAATACATTGTATTGTTGTTGTATAAATTAAAATGGACAACAACACACCAACATGTGAATGAGCGGGCTTCGTTCGCAAACGTTAAAATGAAGGCGTGTGCAAGTGTATGGAAATAAATAAATTTATATGCTTAAGTTTGTATATTTAATGGCAATACAAAATACAATGCAATATTTAAAACGAAAATTTATAGGAAAAAAGATAGTTTGCCAGTGCTATAAGGCAATAAGAGGTGAGCTGTCGGTTAAATGGTTGTATGGCTGATTGTACATGGTTGGTTTAACGGTTCGTGTCTGTCTGTCTGTCTGTCTGTCTGTCTGTTGTGTTTGTCAATGTTGAGCTGACTGCAGGCAATTCACACACCCACACACACACAATCAAAGATACAAGTGCAACAAAGAGTGCTTTCACGCATACAATTATACATGTGTGTGTATATAAAATGCGTAATGAGCATTTTAATAGGAATTTATTTTAATTTTAATTTAAAACAACAGGAAAATTACCGATTGTAAAAAATTTATTTTGTATGATAAACCAACCATTTTACGCAGCCAACTGCAATGGCAAACATTTTTGTTAAACTTTTAATACATAAATGCTGTTACAGAGTAACTCAAATTATAGTGAAAACTTCGAATAATAATTTTTCGTAAACTCATTATCTTCAGCACATAAAACGGAAACTCATGTTTGCCATTGACCAAATAAAAACAAAATAATAAGGGTTATACCTTTAAAAGAAAAGCATAAAAAAAATGTAATTGTTATCTTGATTTTGATTGATTGTCTACAAAACTCTCTGCGGCAAAAAACGTTTACTTTTTGTTTTTTGCCTAAAATTAAAATTAGCCGTTGCGGCAAAGTGGCCAAAAATATTTAAAATTTTTAAAGGAGAAAAATATTCACTTACCACTTGTTAGGAAACCCTTTTTCGCAGCCACATGCCTGTAACGAATAAATAAATAAAAATGTGATTATACAGCCAAAATGGAATAAACGAAAATTGTGATTTAAATTAATGCCATTTTGTAATTTATGAGGTGTAAATAAAGAAATGTTAAGAAATTGCGTAAAGGAAAACCCCATTTAAGAAGTTGTATGAGAAATTACAAAAGCGATTTATTTAAGTCCACCACCATGTTGCAAGAGTAATATGCAATTAATAAAAATCGAAAATGTTCCTTAAAAAAAAGTTCACTCTAGATGTATAATGATTTTGCAGAAGCTAAAGAAGCTGATAAATAAGGATACTTTAATCTAGAAGGATATAAATAAACTAATAAATGTAATCTTGAGATTAACTTATAAATGTTGTGATCTATTTTTGTACAGTGTTTATACAAATAGGGCCTGTACTCGTATGTGAATGCATCACTGCAATGACAATAGAAATTTCCATATCCTAAAGCTCTTTACTGAAACGCACAAATAAATATTATTTATGGGCTAAAACATGGCTGCTATTAAAGAGATTATCAGCGAGCTTGTATGCCATTTTATATTAAAGTTTGCCCACATGATGCAGAGCAGCAATGCATTTGCAAACAGTCCCATACTCGTACGACAAAAGCAAATATTCCTAACTGAAATAATGTAACATACTTTGCTTGAAACTTATTTTATTTATTTTTTTTTTTTTTGTTAATAGGAGGCATGGAAAGGCAAATTGTATTCTCTTGCACACCATTACGGATATTGGCGATATTTTTGACAGATCTTGCATTTCGTCTACGCACGGATATTAGTTGATTGTTGCTTGAATCCACTAAACTTTCATTAGTCCTCTCAATAGGACGATTATGACGACCGCACACAAAGCGAAGAGCTGAGAATGTTGCACAGTGGGATGGCTTAATACATTTTTGTGTAAAAACTATAAGGTGTGGTCCCATATCATTGAAAATTTTTAATTATATTGACTATCAGGCATGTTCTCAAAATCACTTTTTTCAAGTCACATGTGATTTGCTTTGTTAAACTTTTGAGAAACAAATTTATTTTTTACGAACACCACGGTTAATCGATAAGGCTCTAAAAATCTTCTTATTCCCAGAAATTTTTTTAATTTGTGGAGATATGCTATATTTTCAAATATATTAAAGTCAAATGGTAATATCAACAAAATTTTGCTTATGTTTATCATTGAATTTCGTTAAAATATAAATGATTTTTCAATACGCCATAAATGCACATTTCATATTTTTAAGCATTTCTCTAAAAAACTGCATCATTCTTTTTTTGAAATTGAGTAGTAGGAATATGGGGTTTCGATACCAAATATTCTACTGTACCCTACGCCGATGCAATACCCATTTTGATAAGAAAATTTTATCATATGCTTGTTTTGTTGAATGCTTTCTCATCAATCTATGATGATTTGGCAAAACAGACTCTATAAATCACAACTAATTCGACCGATATATATTCAGCAATATGGCCGCTATCAACTGACAAATTTCAAAGGCCTCCAACTAGAATTCCATTTAAAAAAGTTTCGGTCAACACATTTCAATCAACTTTCCTGAAAAAATTCACAATGTAAATTCCATAATACTGACCATTTTATTTATAATACGAGTACTATAAAAATTATTGGCTTTAAAAAAATACCACATTGCTTTCGACAAAATATTGCATTTAAACTTTTAAATAATTTAATATTTATTATGAAAGAAAACTATTTGTATAAACACTTAAACATATCAGTTACTTAAAAAAGCCATAATTTTAAGTGTTTAAATTTTTTTTTTGCAAAACAAAATCCTAAAGCTTGAAAAATATATAATTGTATTTGTGTATATTTTCTTGTTTAAATATTTTTTATATAATTAAATTTGATTTAGTTTTTCCCAAACAATTCAATTAAGCTTTTGTTTAATTGCTAAAGAGAAATCATTCACATGTCAGTTACGTTTTAATTGAAAAATTTTCTTTGAGAAAAACAAAAGATATTTTGTAAATTTAAATTTTTTAAAGTCCTGCACATAATAATGGTCTTAAGAGATTTTCCTTTCTTCATGTAACCAAAACATCGATAATAACAGCAACAGCAACAACAACAACAACAACAACAACAGAAACAGCAACGTATATTAACACCAGCAGCAATAAAATAATTTAACTATTTAAATGTAAATGAATTCAAATATTTAAATACTTGTATTTATATTTTATATGTTTTCCTTCTATTTAATAAATATTTTTTGACATAATGTCAATCTTTTAGAAAGTCAACATTTAACATATAAAAGCAAACACATGCACGCACACTCAAGCACATATACAAACAGAAACAGTATAAATTGAATTTCGAATTTTGTGCATAAAATTAAAAAAGAACAAAATTGTCAATTTTAAATTAAAAAACTTCACTTAACATTATACGACGAGTAAAATTTGGCATACAAGTACGTATTTATGTGTGTGTGAGTATTTATTTATTAGATATATGTATATACTTATAAGTATATTTAAACCCAGTTAGCCAGGTACTCGTAGTCATAGACTATATTTTTAATCTACGCTGTTTTCCAGGCGAGGACAGTTTTTACAACAGATTGATTTAACTGGTCGTAAATCAAAACTTATTTACGAAAATATCAAAATAATTTTTAATTACCATTGAGCAAACATTCATTGTAAATAGTAGAGGGTAAAAGTCTAAGCAATATGTCCTGCATTACCTGAGACAATATATTCAGCTAATGGGCAGATAAGGCGACAATAATAATAAAAATAAAAAAATTTTGGATTTCTTAAGATGTTTCAATAGAGTATTTGCATCGATTCGTAGCCATAGATGAGACATAAATCCATCGCTAACACCTGGGACAAACAAACATCCAAAGCAGTGGACTATAATGGAATAACCGCATCCAAAAAAGTCGAATACAGTCAGTTGCACCTGCAGGCCAGGTGATGGTGACTGCTTTTCCGTATGCTCGTGGGATAATTTTTAGGGTTCCGTAAACCAAAAGTGAAAAGTAACCCAATTGTTTTCGTTACGATGTCCGTGCGTCCGTCAGGCTGAACCGTAAGAGTTACGGACATGACATTTTCACAGAATGTGTAAAACTTTAGCCGTTAAAAATTATAGGGTGTTCCAAAACGAGCAACGAAACATGTTGAAATCCGAATGTAATATACAGACAATTACACTTGCAATTTTCAAAGTTAGTGTATTTTTATAAAGACTATAACAATTAAAAATAAAATTTAAACAAAATCAAAATTAAAGAGTATTCTATCAGATTAAGGTATTTCGATCTAACGGGGGAACGTGGCAGAATGCCAATAGATAACAACAAATTCATTTATTCACGCATTGTTTCCGATAATTTTGACTATATAATTTTAACCACTTGTTATATTTTGGAAACCACAAGAGACAAACTCTTGAAATTTTCAAAAACGCTGAAATGAAAAAATCCAAAAATTAAAAAAATGCCGAAACGAAAAATTGGCAAAATGAAAAAAAACGCTTAAATGGTAAAATATCACCAAAAATAAAATAAATCTCTAAAATGCAAAACTTCACCGATATTAAAACAAAGTCGCCAAAAAGTTGAAAAAAATTACCAAAGACCCAAAAAAAATTTGCCAAAACGCAAAAGGACCAAAACTGAAAAAAGAGCTTATTCTAAAAGCCAAACAGCCAAAGAAAATCATCAAAACCGAAAAAATCGCCAAAACTTAAAAAATCGCTAGGTCTGAAAAATCGCAGAAAATCTAAAAAAAATCCGCAAAAATCAAAAAAAAATGGTGAAAACTAAAAAACGCTTAAGCTAAAAAAGAGCCAAAGAAAAGCGCCAAAACCGAAAAAATCGCCAAAGCTTAAAAAATCGCTAGGTCTGAAAATCGCAGAAAATCGAAAAAAAGTCGGCAAATCGAAAAAATGCTCTCCAACGAAAAATAAGCACACACAAAATAGCCAAAAACAGAAAAAATCGCCAAAACATTAATAAGCGTCAGAACTAAAAAAATCGCAAAATCTAAAAAGCAGCTTAAGGAAATCGCCAAAATCGAAATAATCGCCAAAATCGAAAAAATCGCCAAAACTAAAAAAAATCGCTAAACCTTAAAAAACTGCTGAGAACCGAAAAAAAATTGGCAAATCGATCCCAACGCGCTAGACCAAAGGAAAACAAACAAAAAATCATCAAAACCTGAAAAAAATCACCAAGAAATACAAACAAAACATCAAAACTTAAACAAACGTCAATACTAAAAAATCGTCAAAGGCCGAAGAAAAATCGCAAAAAAAACGAAAAAATCGCACAAACGTACGGAACCCTTCGTGTGCGAGTCAAAGTCGCACTTTACTGAATTTATTATTGATTATCTTAAAATAGATAAATGGCGAGTATATTTTTAAATTATTGCATCGTTTAAGTAATGAAATTAAGGACAAGAGATGGCAATTGGCGCAAAAGAAGGTGTTGTGTTTTGATCAAGACTGTGTGCACTGTGATGACTAAAGTTCGCATTGCCTTATCACTCACTCACATTTGCCAGATTTAGCTCCCTTGGATTATTTTATATTTCTTAATTTCAAAAATTGGCTGATTAGTAAAATATTTGTTACCAAAGCAAGTCACAAACCGCAAACTCCACGGTTTACGACTATTTTAAGGAGCTGGAATATTTTTATTACGAAAACAAGATATCGAAGCTATTGAGAAATAAATTTTTCTCACCGTTTTTATTGTGCTCTTTACACAAAAAATACTGCCAGTATTTGGCTGGCAATCTCGTTAAATTATCGTCGAGCATGAGATCTCTGCCATGTACAAGTCTTCGTGGCTAATAGGGTTCGTGTGAGCTGAAGCGTATAGAAGTATGTGTATGTGTGTGTGTGTGTTTATATATTTGTGTGTATATATGTTTGTGTGTATGAATGTGTTTTGCATTTATTTTGAAATTCCCTCAGCTGTGTTAATAATTTGTTGCTGTCACTATATGCTTCAAGTATCATGTTTGTCATGCGATATGGTATTTTAAAAATCGAGAGAAATGTTAAATACATACACAGCCACCTTCACATAAACTTATACTATTTATAAAATATATTACAATGTATGTAATCATGAATGCATTAATGATTGTTTGTGAACACGATGGTCTATTTTAAATTAATTTTATTATATGTTCTTAATAATGCGACCCCCGCTAAAAAATAAAGAAATGGCAACCAAAAGCACTTTGAATTTCGATTATAAGAATGTGTAATGAATAAAATATTTACTTAATGGGCCTTATTATGTTTGTCGAATTGTTCAATACAACAACTTTGATTTATTGCACTAGATTAAAACAGCAGGCAACATAACGTGCCACAATCGCCAAAAAAAAAGCTTAAGCGATATAATTTTTAACTTAATTTTTTGAACAAAATCGATCATTTGCGATCGTAAACAATAGATTTTTGTCAAAAAGAAACGGGGTTTAAAAATGTGTCGCTTAAGCTTTTTTGGCGGTTACGGCTCGATATTTCTATAATATAAAACAAATCGAAAAATTTGACAACCAAAGTAAGACAGAATTTAAATAATGACATGGACTAATAAATTTAGAGCACTGAAGCTACAACATGTAAAAATATTTTTTTTTGCAACTGAAACTAGCGAAATTAAAATTTTAAAAGAAAACTGTAGCATACTTTTTGGGATCCATGGACAAAATAGTTTAATAGTTTACGATTGAATTAATTTGATTTTTCTTAAGACTAACTGTGTAAATACGTTCAAACATGTTTCCATTTTGGACACATAACAACAACATATGTTTACATCTTTACATACATTTATGTACAAGTCTATATTTGAATGTCACCTTCATTGATTTTGTGCATCAATCCATGTCTAACCTCAATCATTCCATATGGAGGGATTGGATGTGTGTTTTTTTTTCTAACTATTTTATCATTTTGATTGATTTTTTTTTTGGGTTCTATTCATTTACATATTCATGGGCTTGGAATGCAGTTCATGTTGACACAGGACTTTCATATTTTCTATTCTTTATATTTTTTTTATAATACTGTGGCTTCTAGTTTTTGTAACAATATCAGTTGTTTGTTGATGTTTTCTTTTTCTACATTCTGTTCATGTCAGCAATATTTTTCTATTGCTAAAGCCAACAAAAAAAATACATAAATATTCATTAAAAAAAAAGCTTAAAGGTAAACAAACATGATGTGTTTTTTTTCTATATTGATTTAGCCAAATGGGTTGGTTTGTGTTTTTTTTTATTATCAAAGTTGCATATGTCCGTCTGTCTGTTTTATGATTTGTTTGTATTTGTATTTAAATGCCATTATATTTATCACTTTTTGATGCATCACTATTGTGTCACTTCAAAACCAAAACAAAATTGAACAAAAAAAAACTGAAAAATAGAAAAATAATAAAATAAATTGTGGCTGTGATTTAACACATTTAAAAATTAAAACTGTATATATGTTATTATATATCTAATTATTATATATCTAAAATTGTTTTGTGTGCTGCTTAGTAACGCATGATCTCTGAAAATATATAGCTTAAATTTTTTAGTACAGATTCTGCTCAATTCAAATAATTGAGGGTAAGACAACATTTGCCGTTTGAAAACAAATTTTCTTATTTTATTGATATTTGCAATTTAAATTGGCGATCTAATTTTTGTCGATATCGTGAGGCATGCCAAACATTTCTTGAGTTTCTAATAAGAACAGCTGAATGTTATGCGTCAGTGCAGGAGAACTCATAAAAGATTTTGAAAATGAGTTCATGCGCTCATTAATGACAAATATTTTGTTTCAAATCACTCGCACGCACTCATGAATAATTAATTTAAAATTTTATTCGTGATGATTACCAGTGATTTGCCCTTAATACGAAGAATAACTATAAACCTTGTCGGCTCTCTCACTGCTTTTAAATAATCTCCATATAAAATATAAATATCTAATATTCTTAAAGTTTCTTTTGTTTCTTTTGAAAATTTTACATTTAATTGCCACTTGATTTTATTAAGATAATAACATTATCCTTTTAGCAAGTCAATTGATTTCTCATTATAAAAAATACATACAACATACATGTGTTTATAAAAAGAAAAATATTATTTATTAATTTATCTCTTTCACATTCCATTTTTCATTGCAGCTTGTACAAAAAAAAAGCAAAAACAAAACTCATCGGAAAACCAATCATATGTACCAATAATAACAACAATAAAACAAAGTGAGTACTCAACCTTGCTTATGCTTGATAATAAAACACGATAGATGACTATATATAGAAAAATAATAATATCAAAAAAAGGTTAATAAATCATGTACTCGTATGTACATAAATAAATACCGGAACAATATGTTTTATTAACGATTTCCGTTATAGACTTAAAACAAGTAGAAATAAATAAGAACAGCAAATAACAATTTGTTCTTTTTTTTCACAGTTTACAATTTATGATACATGACCATACTAAACATAATTGAACGTTTGTATTAGGGTTATTTGCAGGACTATAATAAAACATAATTCAATATTTATATTAGGGAAGTTCCAAAAAAATTTCTATTAAAAAAATTTCGTTTTAGTGTTTTTTAAGGGCATAGTTAGAATTTAAGTTTAACATTTGTTAACACACTAATAATCCCAAATTATTATTTTATTTATTAAGTAAAATATTTTTTGTTGAAAATACATTGAAATTGATTATTGAGTGGTTTAGCTGGGTTCTATGTGCAATAAAATAAAATTAATTTCAATAAAATAGAAGCTTGCCCATCCCTAAGACGGTGATGTTCTTTATAGAGAAGTGATTAGATTCCAGTTCTTTCACATGGCATTAAATTAATGATTCTAGACTTTCAATGAAGGATTCTATTTAATCACTAAAAAGCCCAAGTTTTCCTAGTATCTGACTTAATTTACAATAAAAAAAAAACGATTTTATTAGTCTGACTAAATGTTTGATATGAAGTTTCCATTTTCACTTGTAGTTCTCGTATAGAATATCAATTTCTTTAGAAAGAAATGCCCGCCTAATTAATCTTTATTAAACATATCTTAACACGTATTCTTACGATTATTTATATTCCTTCAATTGTTTGCTTGATATGCCTTCAATTTGATTTTCCTTTGTATACAAAGCCAACAACGCATCAATGACTAGTAATCTTTCTGTTTTACATTTGCTCGCTTCTTTTTCATCATTTAAGCAATCAAACACAAAAGTTTCCTATTTATGTCTTTTGTTTTCCTTCATTCCTTTACACTTCAGGCTAACAAAAGTGTGCAGGAATCTTATTGCTTGAATGTTTGTTTTTACTACAATACTTCTGAAATATACTACTCATATATACTAGATATATTTTATTTGTTGTTTATTTTATTGCACTTTAACCATTTATATCAATTTTCAGTTGTACGCATAATGTGCCTTTATGTTGCTCAACAACTAAAAGGAAATTTATGTTACAACAATATTTAAGCTTCGTGTATGTATGATTAAGAAGGTTAAGAAGTTACGAATACAACAATAATAAAGTAAAAAGAAGGCTAAAGAAAACCAATTGTACTGAAAGGATATTCAAAATGCACGTTTAAATGTACACACATGTTTATTTTGCAGTATGTAAATATATTCGTAAAACAAACTGGTTAACACGCGTACACACATCAGGTTTTCGAAAACTGTGGAAATCATAAACAAATTCTAGCTTTTGTGTAGGGGATAACTACTAGAGAAATGCTTAATTTTATGTAATTGTTATAAAAGGTTTTAATCTATAGTTTCCATAAGTCAGGCAGGCGACTCGTCTAGAAAGTTTGTATGAATATTACTCACAAAAATTAGTGATTTTCATATAAATTTTATACTCAAGTCAGCTGTCCCTATTGTAGAAACAGAGGGTAAGTTCGTAATGACTGAATATTTTACACTTTCCAGAAGTACGAAATTTTCTCTTTTATGTAAGTTAGTTCTTTGTGATATTAAATGACGCTTAAGTATCCTTTTCTAGAACACAGTCGTTAGTGCGAATGAGTTGCAGTAACTCCAATTTTTAAGTTGTATGTACATTATGAAATAAATTCAGTTTGAAAATTTATTTTTGTAACAAATTCTTTCTGTATAAAACTTGTTTATAGAACTTCATTACGAAAAAGTTCAATATTACTCATTCTTCCCAAATAACGTTGTTCTCATGCAATATCCCAGAATGGTATGCAACACTTTTTGCAAAATAAATATGAAAAACATATTAAATATTGCGTATACGCCATGAATCCTAAAATTTATATGAATATAATAATACAAATTCACATTCGTAAAAAGAAAAGAATGCTTAAACTTATTACAAGGGACTGCGAATAGAATTATAGATAACACAAATAAAAATATTTTAGTTAACTGAATCTAAATTATTTTTAACTTTTCATTGCTTAATTTATTAAGTCGGTATAATTTTTTTTATAATAATTGTGCATTATTATTTTAATAAACATAAATCTATGTTTCATATTTGCAAAAATAAACTAAGGAATAACATTAAGATAAAGTAATAAAAATTAATTTATATTTTTTTAATTATAGCACAAATTAATGCCACAAGTAAAGAATAAAAATTTTTCATAACAAAAAAATTTTCTTGTTTTTTTAGTTCAAATATTTTTCTGATATTTGGCCGTAAAGGCCATGACTCACTATCCCACAAGAAAAATACAACCCTGATCTGATGAATTTTTATTATCTTTTGAAAATTTTTCATAGACTCCGTCATACCAGGGTTGTATTTTCTCAAAAATCGCATGATTTTGGCCTTAAAGAGGGGTTGCTTTGTTGGAAAAAATTTTCCCTACTTGTATTGAAAGCAACAATAAATTAAGAAAATTTGTTTTTATTTTCAATATAAATAATCGATAGTAGTTTTCTGTCGATACCGTAGCAAAGGCAGTAAGATTTTTTTTAAGAACATAGCAAATCATTGTGAAATTTTCAGTTCAAGTAAGTTATTTATTTCTAGCGAAATTCTTTCAATTTCTCTAAGAACAATTTAAAAACACTTTTCACACAAATCTGAAAAAATATGCATTACACAAGTGCAGCTTCGTAAATTGATGACAAATAAACAATAAATTAAATTACCACTTCAACATTTTAATTTGCTGCTAGATGAGTATAAGAAAGTGCAAGCGGCATTTAAGGCAGTAAACAAAAAAAGTAAATGTAGGATTAAAGCAAATACTCGTATATGCAAAAGCAGAGAGAATACAATAGTTGTACGTTGTACATTTTTACTTACTCACTTACTTACGGCTTACTTAATTCTGACTCATAAAATAGTAAAGTGTATAGTTCAGGCATTCTTTGCACGTACACATAGAAATGAAAGCAAACGTGCACACACTTACACATACATACATACTCGTATAATGAAGGAACAATGAAAAATAAAAATTTATGAAATTGTAACCAAACACACATCCACTTAACAAGATATGGCCAATATAAGACATACAAACACAATGACTGAATGAATGAAATGTATACACATTTAAATAAATAAATACGCACACGAAATTATACACATACATACATACATTTTATACGTATCAACTTTACACACAAATCTTAAATTTGCATGTAACATTTTGTTTTATAGAGTTTTGTGAATGTTGCACAAATAAACACAAGCACATGCAAATAAAGTATGACTTGTACTACTCCCCAGCAAACATGTTGCAGCATATACAATATTCGTATTATGGTTTGACTTTAATTTATACACAGATGTGAATATTAATATTTATAATACAAGTGTGAGGAGTAGAGTATTGTCGTCTGTCTATCTGTCTCTATGTGTGTATTTATTTATTAAGAGTAAAACGGAAATTTTATTATAAATTCTGTTATGCTAAACATGTGTGTGCTTAGGTGTGTGCTTATGAGTGAAAATGTAAATACATGCACTGAGATAAATATATATTTATATGCAAGTTTTATGATATATTTATGTTCTTTTTTTATCATTATTATTAAAAATATATATTTAAAATATGTGTTATAAATGTTGAGCTTAAAAATCTCAGTGAACATATTTAAGTAATATATTAAAAGAATTTTCAAAAATATCAGATAATGGCAGTGACAAAAAAAATAAAACCATTTAAAAGACACAAGATCAAGTCAACAGATGGTTTTTGGTTTTAGAATAATGCATTAAAAACATTGACCACAGCAGACTATACAACTTCAAAAAAAATTAAGAAATACTAAAATTCTCCTGTGTAGAGGTATTTATTAGGGAGGTAACGATGTCTTTTTGCCCATACGATACCGATAGTGATATTGAAAAAGAATTATGGGCCGATACCGATACGCACAATGAATTGAATTTAAGGTAAAATTAAAAAAAAAACAAGTAGAAAAAAGTTTGTCAAATTTTCTATAGGAAAATTGGATTAACTTTTCTATAAAAAAATATGTCAACTTTTCTATAAAAAAAATGTGTCGACTTTTCTATAAAAAAAAAAAGAGTGTGTCAACTTTTCTATAAGAAAAGACTGTCAACTTTTCTATAAGAAAATTGTATAAATTTTTCTATAAGAAAATTTTATCAATTTTTCTATAAGAAAATTTTATAAATTTTTCTATAAAAAAATTTTATAAATTTTTCTTTAAAAAAAGTGCATCAAATTTTCTATAAGAAAAGTCCGTCAACTCTTCTTTAAGAAAAATCTGACAATTTTTCTAAAAGAAAAGTCTGTCAACTTTTCTGTAAGAAAATTGTATAAATTTTTCTATAAGAAAATTGTATACATTTTTCTATAAGAAAATTTTATCAATTTTTTTATAAAAAAACTGAGTCAACTTTTTTATAAGAAAAGTGAGTCAACTTTTCTATAAGAAAATTGCGTCAAATTTTCTATAAGAAAAGTCCGTCAACTTTTCTATAAGAAAAGTGTGTCGACTTCTCTATAAGAAAAGTGTCTCAACTTTTCTGTAAAAAAAGTGCGTCAACTTTTCTATAAGAAAAGTCTGTGAACTTTTCTATAAACAAAAGTCTGTCAACTTTTCTACAAAAAAAAAAGTGCGTCAACTTTTCTATAAAAACAAATGTGTAAATTTTTTCGATAAGAAAAGTGCGTTGCTGTTTCTGATATGGCCAACTTTTCTGTAAGAAAAATGTGCTGTGTGTGAGACATTAAATTTTTCCACAACAAAAGTATACTGTAACAGTTACAGTCAACTTTTCCATAAGAAAAGTATGTTGATGTGTCCGACGCAGTCAACTTTTCTATAAGAAAAGGCACAGTAAATTTTTCTATAAGAAAAGTGTATTGCTGTCTCTAGCAAAATCAACTTTTCTATAAGAAAAGTATGTTGCTGTGTCTTTCACAGTCAAGTTTTCTATAAGAAGCGTGTGCCGTGATATTTTATTGTCAATTAAATTTAAAAAATTCTTCATTATTTCATTTAAAATTTTGAAATTAACTCAAATTTTTTTGGTATTAATTTCACAAAATTTTTAAGACCTACTTCAGTGTTTTTAAATCCAATTTCATTGTTGTTGCTGTTGTTGTTATTTTGTTGGGAGTTAATTTATTGGACATTAAAATATTAAATCACATTTAATAACTTCGTTTGCTAAGACGGCAGACAATAATTTAGTCTATTCTAAAGCATTAAGGATTCGTGCCTGGATTCCATTGAGTATTAGTGGTTAGTTCCAATATTAAAATGTCTTTTACACCGGGGCTACCACTGAGCCTCTTTACATAAAAATATAGTTTTCGTACACTAGATTTTGAAGTTTAACTTTGTTACTTTACTTTTTTTTAATGACAATGTATTTTATTAAGCTTCAGCTTTTTTTTGTATAAAACTATCAATATTTATGCACAATATTTCGAGCAGCCTTTGTGTGTCTCTTCTTTACGTGAGAATTATTTTTAAAGAAGTTACACAAAGGCCTGCCAAAATATTGTGAATAAATATTGTTAATTGTTTATAAAAGATCTCAAGCTTAATAAAATAGATATTAAGTAATAAGAAAGGTTCAGACATAAATTGTACAAATCTTTGTTACTTTACGTTTAAATTTCGTTTTTCTGGCTCCTTCATGGGTTTCTTAGAAGAATCTGGGATCTACTATATAATTGAAATATAAAGAAACAGCTTTCGAATTTGTATGTTTATAACATGTAAATACGAAAGCATTTTCTTTCGAACCGAATGACAGAGTAGACCCCCTGTTTCGAGAAATAAGACCCTTAAAAACTGCAATATTCTTGGTAAGATTCGGTATTTAATGGTAGAAAGAGGATGTCATGTAAACTCTTGTTGAAGATTCCTTAAGCCTCAAGAGTGAACTCTTGAAAGAATTCATTAGCAAAATTAGTTTCTTAAAAAAGCTTTGCAGAAGCAAAATAAAATGGAAAAAAGTATAGACATTAATTTTAATCATTCGTATGTTATTTTGAGTTGAAAAAATAGAATAATTATAAATTAAATATTAAAATAAATATTTGTTGAAAATCAGAAAATTATATATACTCCCGCAAAGGAGTATGTAGTCCCTTAGAGTTGACAGTCAACCCAATTGTAAATGAGATAGATAAATGCATTTGTAATTAATATACATACATACGAGTATATACACCTTTTATTAGGTTTATATTTACTCGTAATTTAAAAGAAAATAAATAAATTAAAATGTCACATGTGCATTTAATTTATACGTTTATGGCAAAATGCTGCCGACTGACGAAAACAATCACTTGTAGTATAAAGTTATATTTATTCTCACATGCTAATACCGCAACACCAATGAATACATATTTTAATAACACAAGTACACACAAGCACACGCACATACGCACCCACATTGATATATACACACACACACATAAAGTTTAATAACAATAGCGGTTGAAATATTGCTGTAGCGGTGTGGGAATGTGCGTTGGCGTGTGTGTACAGGATCATTTTTGGTTGACCAGCCGTTAAACAAACAGCTGCTTGTTAAGTTGCTGCTTAAAACATATTTGCTGCATGTGGCTGGAGTATAAATATTTCATATTAATGTTGATTGTGTTGTTGTTGTTGTTATTGTTATTGTTATTCGGTCATTTTACTTTGAATAAACAAACAAGACAAACAGATATTAATTTGCACATTTTATACGCATATTACCATCTGTAAAAATCCTGGAGGTTTTGCACAAATATTTATGTTTATAATAAAAAGTAAACTTATTCCTTAATAAAGGTGTTGTGGCATTAATTGTTTTGTAGAACTTTTGAATTAAGCCGTCCATTGTGTTAAAGGGTAAAGACTTTGTTTTAATTATTAATTGCAAAGTTTATATTACTTCTGCTTTATTATTTACAAGATAAAAACATCATGCTATGTAATTAATTGTACTAGATAATTTGTTTATATACCTCTATAATATTTTAAACAAATTATTAACACGTGATGCATTTTAGCAGCAATAGTGCATGCATGAATACTAAGTTAGCACAAGTTGTAATACTAACCAGGCACCAGCAAAGTAGTCACGCAAGACTATTAAATTGTATATGAAAAAATCTTTAAGCTGATTTGTTCCCTACTGGGGTGAGATCATGCAAAATGTAGGTTTTCGTATCACAGGCAAGGCTAGACTTCATTGCTATCAAGGACAAGGATTTCATGCACTTAAAAAAGGTATTTGAAACACCTCAAAATATGCACTAAAAATAATAAAATAAGCATTTTTTGCTAAAACTTTTATTCAAACCAAAACATAACATTTCAGTTAAGTCTCATAAGGCAAATGTGCAGTATTTGTACCTTTCTAGGGTTTCGTGCACCAACGGTGAAAAGAAATTTTATTGTTTTTGCTACGATGTCTGTCTGTACGACCGACTGTCCGTCTGTGTCACAGGCTGTTTCCTCGAGAACCGCAAAAGCTACGGACCTGAAATTATCACAGTATCATATATATGTTGTTGTCGCTACAACAACAAATATATGATCGTTAAAAATTAAAGAGTGTTCTTAAGAGAGCAACGAAGCATGTTTAAATCCTAATTCTATATACAAACAATTATATAGGGTGTCCGCCGGGAAGGTATATTACTTTGTTTGTTTATAATTTTTGATTAAATTGGCATATGTACGGCGGCGTAAATGGTCTTGTGGAAGAAGCTCTTGTGTCAACTGAATCTTATCTGGAAACAAATGTGCAAAATTGTGACCAAAGTTGTTCCTTGAAGACCAAGCTCTTGAGCACGAAGTCGAATTGAGGTTGATGGATTGTTTTGAACACTTTCTTGAGCAGCAGTAATGTTTTCAGCCGATCTTACAGCACGTTGTGGTCCATGCTTGGAGACCGTCTTTCTTTGAAATCATTCACTACACGATAAATAGTGCATTTTGTTGGCACATTGTTTCTCCCAAAAATTTCACGTAACTTTCTCATCGCCACAGTAATCGATGATTGATTTTGATAAAATGTTTTAACGACGTTTCCATAACAAATTTGCCACGTGTCTACTTCACCACTGCCAAATGTGAACTGTCAAGACTAATGGTTACCAAAATGGCGGCAAAACAAAGTAGTATCCTTCCCGGGCGAACACTCTGTGCAAACAATTACATATGGACACTTGAAATTTTCTTACTGTACCAATTAACACTGAAATTTAAAAACTCAAAACTAAAGGGCATTCGATCAGTTAATGTTATTTGGAATATGTAATTTTGACAACTTGCTGTGTCTTGGAAACCGTAAGAGGTAAAATCTTGAAAACCCAAAAATCGCCAAAGTTAAAAAAACGCTTAAATGACAAATATCACCACAAAATAATAAATCGCTGAAATGTAAAAAAAATCACCAAAAGTAAAAAACGACGCCAAAAACTAAAAATATCGTCAAGAACCAAAAAAAAATCGCCAAAAACGAAAATACGCCAGAACTAAGATAAAACGCTAGAACTGAAAAAGAATTGAAAAAAATCGCCAAAAATGGAAAAACGCCAAAACTAAAATAAAACGCTAGAATTAAAAAAAAATCGCCAAAAATTAAAAAACGCCAAAACTAAAATAAAACGCTAGAACTGAAAAAGAATTGAAAAAAATCGCCAAAAACCGAAAAAATCACCAAAAAGGTAAACAAAGCGCCAAAAACAAGGAAAGCTCTGAAACTCAACAAAATCACTAAAATTAAAAACAAACGAAAAATTCATAAAAAACCGAAGAAATCGCAAAAAAAGCAAACAAAAATTGCTTAAAATAAAAAATCGCCAAAGTTAACAAAATCGCTAAAACTAAAAAAATCGCTATAATTTGGGAAAAAATTTACAAAACCTAATAAAAACTCTAAAATTAAAACAAAAAATAAATAAAAAAGAAAATGCATACGTCCGGTAAGATATTCGATTATGTAGTCTAAAGTTCGTATAGTATTACATATGTAGTGTCCATACGGAACCCTTCGTGTGTGAATCAAAGTCGCAATTTACTGAATCTATTTATTTTGGATTTTATTGATTTAATTCTTTTAATGTAAAGGGTAATGTAAAAAGTATTTAGTTTGTTTCTATTTAAAAAAATAACAGTTTTTAGGAAATTATCAATTCTACTAATTCAATATAAAACAACATCTTTAAAACTTAAGTACGTGCTAGAAATAAGTAAATCCCCATACAGTATTTAAACTTGAAAGAAAACTCCAGCTTTAAGCAATAAACTTTTAAAAAACTTGAAAAGAGATTAACAACTACGCACATGCATATACATACAAATGCACACAATATGCAAACATTCTTTACCTAAAATATGCACGCAAATCTCTTAACGATGTATTTAACTTTACACACATACTCATAGACCTAGAAATACTGTAAATTACTTTATGCAAAGTTCCACTACATACAAATACGTCTACGTGAGCTACATGTATGCTCGTATGTGATTATATGCATATTATGGCATCAATTGAAAAACAAAGCTACATATCTTTTTACCCATTCGCATACAGCAGGGTGCTTTCTAGAAAACACACAAACAAAAAGTACTTTGGAAAAATATAACATAAAAAAAAAACAAAAACAAAAAAGTATGAACGCAAAATTTTGGAAAATATTTCAGGCACATGCTAGTGCACCACTAAGATTTATGAGATACATTTTTCATATGTGGCATCCATTGAAAACACATTTAAAATCGAATAACTTCTTATTGTTCATACAGATGTACATAAATATAAATGTATGTATGCATGTATTTATGTATGTATGTCTGTAGATACTTTACACGTACACTACCAGCACGTTTACGAGCAGAGATGATTAAAGGACGAAAAAAAAAGAAAGTGGCAGTTTGTGAATTTATTATTTGTGGCTGTGAATTTTTAAAGTTTTATTTAATTTTATTAAATACAATTTTAATTAAATTAAAAATTAAAAATATGTTATTTAACTTCTTTTTTTTAATTATTAAACTATAATTTAGCAAAAACTTTTACAAAAGAATATTTCAAACGCAATTAGTATTTAGAAATTTATAGTTTTTCAATCACCAGGGCAATGAAAATTGAAAAATAATAGCCAAAGGAAAAAGATTGTCAAGAAAAAAAAATCGCCAAACGAGAAAATAGCCATAACGAAAAAAATCGCCAAGATGAAAAAATCGCCAAAACGAAAAAATCGTTAATTTTAATTATTATTGTTGGAATTAGTAGAACGGAACAACTAGCTGTTTTCGAAGGCCACTACACCTTCATCATCAGCGTTCTTTGTGTTTGTGGTCCACTGTGTGTGGTCTCAGTTGATGTAGATTTCTAATTTATTTCCAAATGGAATGTGCGAATTGTTTTGATTTATCGTATTACAATTTGCTGAAACCTTTTTTTTTTGTAATGAAAGCTCAAGTTTACCAGCTCTAAGTTTACAACAGTCTTGCCATTGTCGTCTGTTTTTTACTTATTATGCACATGCTAGTTAATTTGCTTATATTTTGTTCTGCTTAAGACAAACTTTATTGGTTTGTTAATATTAAGTATGTTTATGTAATTTTTGCCACAGACCCATTGCTATTAACTTTATTAACTTTTATTAACTTTTTTCTTTATTTATGACTTGATCAGGCTAAAGTTCATATCGCTTTGTAAGCCAAAGTACATGTGGTAATTATTAATGAACAAATTGTAAATATTCTGACAAACACGAAAAAGAAAACTGGAAGCTCAAAAAAAGAATACGAAAATTTATAAAAATGGAAAAGTAAGACATAGAAAAATCTCCTAAATAAACGCCACACAAAAAAACGCCGAAATGGAAAACTTGACCAACACATAAGCTATTTAACCTCTTTTTTTTAATTAATTAAGCTATAATTATTTCAGGTGAAATTTTCATAGTGGAAAAAATGTCAGATGCAATTAGTATTTGGAAATTTATGTTTTTGCAATAAAAATTTAAGAAAAAACAGCCAACAGAAAAAAATCCTCAAAATGAAAAAATCGCCAAGATAAAAAAATCGCCCAAACAAAAAAATCAGTAGCAGGGAAATAATCCCAAAGCTAATGAAGGAAGCTGGAAACCACAAAAAATAAATTGAAAATTTATTAAAATGGAAAAATGAGAAATAGAAAAACCTGCTTAAAAAAACGCCAAAAGAAAAAAAACGACGAAATTTAAAACTTCACTATCACAAAAAATTGCGTTAACACAAACTCCATAACTTTAAGAAAAAAAAAACTTTTTTAATATTGAATATTAACCACTGCTCAACGCCTAAAAGAAAAACCTCCTAAATGGAAACAGTCGCCAAAATGAACAAAAACCGAACATACAAACAAAAATAATTGCATAAACATTAAAAAATTGATTCTTGAACTTCAAAATAGTAAGAACCTCTTAAACGGAATGCTTCAAAATATGAAAAATCAGCGTTTTTTGGAAAAAAAACCGCCCAAATTTAAAAAAAAGGAAGATAGGTGTCTTAGGACACCCGGTTATAGCTATGCTACTAAGCTATATGAAATAAACTTAGGGCCATTATTACAACTTGCCGATAGTTAAAGGCAAGATTTTGTTAGACGGATAAATGGCTTAGCATTTAATTTAAGTTGTAATAATGCAAAGCTTTTTATCGGGCAGACAAAATCCAGCCTTTAACTATCGGCAAGTTGTAATAATGGCCCTTAGTGTGTTAAATAACAATGCAATAAAATTATATTATATGATGATGTCAAACTTGTCGCAGATATTTCAAAACGTTTACATTTATTTCCCATTATTTTCTTTTCTAGCGGAGTACGATAAAATTAATGAATTGTTTGTGACCGGCGGTGGCTGTTTGCCGGCATACAGCCGATCGGCTGTACTCTCTGGTTGTTTTCATACAAAAACAAATTGAGCAATTCATCTCATTGTTTTGGTTTTGTTTTTGTTTCACTCACTTCAAAGAACGAAACAGAACAAAATAAAAAAAATTGTTTCGTTTATTTTCGTACTTTTGTTTTTAGTACAAAGAAATCAAAACAAAAATAAATTTTTAACTGTAATAGTGTCGATTATTTTTGTTACGAAAATCACGTCCTAGCTACTGTGTCGTGAAATAAATAGCATAGCTATAAAATTAGCAGCATAAAAAAATGCCCCAAAATAAAAACTAGTCATACATAATTTAACAGTAGTTCATCTTACATAATCCAACTTTAAAGTTACTCTAAACAACAAGGGCAATATAGCCCATTATCTGAAGGCAAAATAGTCCAAGCGATTGTGAGCTTATAAGACAAAATATTGCACATGACTACAATAGAATTTATATTTAATTTTTATATATATAGTTAAACTTAATAAACAAAAAGTACAAGATTATTTCTGCCCATAAACGTGCATACACAAACACACATAAACACATACAGTTATGGGTCCCTGAATAAAACCAATATTTTTACACATACTAACCTAAAACCTAAGTGCACATCAATATTTTTATACTCGTACATTGCACACACACACATACGTGCAAGTGTGTTAACTTTGAAATGAAATGAAAGAAAAAACAAAAGAAATTTACGAGAGCACACTAACATTCGTTTGGATTTACATGCCCAACATGCTTGCATACAGTTCTTTTGTTATATTTACAACATCCAGTAACATGTAAGAAAATGAATTGTATTCATACATTCAGCAAATGTGAAATTCTACACAATACACATTATACTTTATTACAGGCATTTTCATTTTAAGTGTCATACATATCAGACTTGTCCAGCAGTTTTGAAATTTTTTTTGCTCTAATACAGTGATGCTCAACCTTTATTCTTTTTTTTTTTTTTGCGGCACCCTTTTAATGATTTCAATACATGGCGGCATACAAAGAAAGATATAGGTTTAAAAATTATTTACTTATTACACTATCAAGGTTGGTTAAATCGGATCTTCAAAAATTTAATATTTATAAATATTTCTTTACACGGAAGTGCACATTTCGAATTCCAATTTTTTCTAACTGTCCCAATTTTTATTTTTTGTAATACGAAATTAGTGTATGGTATATGGTGAGATAAATATACTTATCCAAACACAAAAAGAAAATAAATATCAAGTTAGTTGCAGTTATCGAAACGTAGTACTAATCTCTATCACTTTATAAAAATTTAGACCTGTATGATTAACTCAAACTGAATTCTATTCACGGAAAGTTTTAACATTAGCAACAGCTTAAGAACAAAAAAAATTTTGAAACTAAATTATGCAGAATTTTTCTTTTTTACATTTTTATCGCCTTTAATTTTAGGCCTCTCAAGTGTCTTATATTGAATTTATTGCAGTTGACTGTAAATATACGAGGTCTGATCAAAAAATAACCCTTATTTTCAAATTTCGTGAGTTACGTATGTTCGATTTTCGCATTTTTTTTTTCTGTTACGTTGGTACACATGTCTGTTATATAGGTTGGCAATATCTGCCATTTTGGATTGTCACTTTGTTTTTGACAGATAAAAAGGTTAGTCGTGTTTTGGTGTGCTCTTCGATTTTTTACTAAATTTTGAGCAAAAACAACGTCGCATGGGCATCGCTCAGGAGCTGTTGAACATCGTCAACGACGATCCAGATTTCCTGAATACGGTGGTTGAGGCATGATAACGGTTTTGTTTTTGGCCAAAAACTCACGCACAAGCATCGATGTGTGAGCTGGTGCGTTATCATGGTGCAAAATCCATGATTGTTTTATCCACAATTCTGTGCGTTTCTGACGCATTGCTTCGCGCAAACGGCGCATAACTTCAAGGTAGTATTCCTTATTGACCGTACGACTCGTATCTATGACAATAAAAAAAAAAAGTGCTTAAGTCACATTTGACTGTTTTGCAGGAGAGCAATTTTAAGAGTTCAAGTAGATTTTCAGAAATGTATTTCTTTTACAGTTAAATTGGGAAATTCTCTTTTAACATTTACTTTTTTTAAGCAAACATCATTCTACATATTATAAGTAATACATTCAAGTTGAAATATACCAAGGTATAAGCTAAAGTAAGCAGCTATTATCCCAAATGAGATTACAAGTCTAAAAAATGATAAGTTGCAAGTCATAGTGCTATAACTTCCTCAAAAACCAACCAAATTAATTAAGATGTTGATCAGGAGTACTGTCAAGTATGCAGTTTACAGTGATACCATTAACCTAAAATCAGCTTATCTCGACTTAAGCACTTTTTCCTTTTTGCCACAGATATGTCTCTGTAGTTCTTACAAGTATTACCCCTGTATTTTTTTAAGAATAAACAAAGAAAATTAAACTGAAAACACAAGTAAAATATAGAAAAAAAAATTGTAAATAAGAAACATGACAAGACGAAGAAACATTACGGACATTTTAAAACTCTTGTTTAAAATTTTTTTTGTACTTTTTTTTTGCTTGTTATCTGCTGTTATTAGACCCATTAAATTATGGTCAAAAATGTTAACAACGAAATTTCGGTAGTTGTATGGGTTGCGTGGTGCTCATGTTCTTTTGCTCTTGCTTCACTAATATTTAGTAAATATTATAACAAAAGCATGTACAAAGATACATTTGTATATATGTACTTAGCTACGCACATTATATTACAAATATGTGTTTCATGCTTGATGTTATGCGATTTTGAATGTTAGTATGATTGCAAATGCATAAATGCAGTTAACAGGCATTAACCTCAATTATTTGCAAAAATGCATTTGTATGCACTTCATTGCACAAAATATCATCACACATGCACATGCACTTCAGAAACAAAACTCACTTACATCTTTAAACACACAAACACACACTTCCTTATCCATATTTAAAGACTTTTGTTTTCTTTAAACTTGTATTTTTATTTTTCTATTCTTTTCTTCTTGCAGTCATTGTGGTATTAGAATTGTTATTAGATTTAGCATACAATCAGTTTTCAATTCTTCCTTAACAAATGTTGCCATTATTGAGTACTTTGATTTTATCGAAAAACAAAATATTTCGAATGCACTTGAGTTTGAAAGTTCATACGTTATTAAGGAAATGATAAAAGAAATCTTTACATACCCACAAGGTAAAGTAATTGTGCAATAAAAAGTGGAGGAAAATTTCTGGTTGAAGCTTATTGTGGTCAAAGTTTAAACCATCTTTCGCAATTTATTAGAGTTGTTAAATTTTACTTGCACAAAGATTTGTAGAAGATCGTGGTTGCATTTGCAATGTTTGGAATATTGAGTTAAGTGCCTAAAAAGCTTTGTCAAAGTATTGTAAACCAAAATTATTTTTTACTGAATACAATTAAATTTATTTTTATACTTGTTCAGTAAATTGTTGGGAATTTACAGCACTGTTCCAAGCCAAATATATGCAACTCTATTTTTATAATTGTTATACTTGTCAAATGAATAACTGTTGCAAAAACTTTCATAACTTCTTCTAATAACTTTGATCATTCTGTAAGGTCAAAAAATTTAATTACGATTTAGATATAAGCACATACTTATAATGAATAAAGTATCTTTTTAACCTTGAAATATCAAGAGAGCGCCTCCTTTTATTTGGTTACGTTTCACTACTGCGTACCTGCATACTTTTTAACTAACATAAATTATTGATTGTTTTCGGTTCGAGTTCAAAATGATTCAAAAAAAAACTTAAGAAGCAGTTCAAATCGGATAAGGGAATAAACTTAATGATTAATTATGTCCCTAAACAAGACTGGGCAAAAAAACACGTTACAAAGTAGAAACTTAATTTAAAAAAACTTTTTAGCATTAACACAGAAAATCTATTATTCGAATAAAAATTTAAAAAAATTATTCGAGTATTCAAATATCTTATTTTTTTTTTGCAATCCTGCTGAGTAGATTTGCCAGTTATTCGAGCTAAAATTTATACGAATAAAATAATCGAATATTTTTTTAAGCGAACGCCAATGCGGGTTTCCAACTACACGTTTCAAAATTGATTGACTCAAACAAAAACTTATAGTATATTTCAAGCTTATTAATATATTTATTCGAATAATCGAATACATAATATCTTTTCATTTATTTTGTCAATTAGGAATAAAAAAAACACTGCAAATTCAGGGTATAATAAAATTTAAGAAAACATGTTATTTGAGCAATCGCTTAAAAACTTCACTTATAGTATAATTATGACAATATGTCGAATAATAAATTTCTTGAATCTTCAAAAAAAGTTTTAATACAAACGAGGACATTTCTTGGAACATTCTTATTATTCGAGTTAAATTAAAAAAAAATACTAGAGTATTCTGATAAGCATCAAAAAAAATATTTATTCGAATAACAATTAAGTTTTTTTTTTAATTATCATGCGAATGCAGGTTTCCAACTATTTTAGTGTGAATTCATTCGAATAAAAATATAACATTTTTATTCAAATAATGTAATAATTTAAATTTATTTTGTCAATTAGCATTAAGGAAAATGTAAATACTCCTATTGTTCAGGCTGAAAATAATTCGATTCAAAACTTGTCCGATTAAAGTATTAGAAAAATTCTGATTCGACCAATCGATTAAGAATTTCAAAAAAAAACCTAATATAAACGAAGAAAATTTTCGAGACAAATTAAAAAAAAAATATTCGAACATTCTGATAACATTTTTTTTTTTTAAATCCTGCTATGTAAGCTGGCCAGTTATTTGAGCTTAAATTTATTCGATTAGCAATCTAAACAATATTTATTGGAATAATCTTATCTTGCCAATAAAGGCTTTCAACAATTTTTGTATAAGTTTATGCGAATAAAAGCGCATAAAATTTTTATTCGAACAATCGAATAATTTCTTTTAATTTATTTTGTCAATTTAGCTGGAGAACAACTCGAGTCGAAAATTGTCCAATTAAAATTTTAGAAAAAAACTGATTCGAGTAATAGATTAAAAATTTCAACAAAAAAAAAATAACTTAATATAAAGGAAGAAAAATTTTGGAATCTGCTTATTATTCGAGTGAAATTAAAAAATTTTATTAAAGTATTCGAATAACTTTTTATTTTTGTTGTAATCCTTGGCCATGTTTTCCAACTAAAATTTATTCGACTGAAAATCGAAAAATACTTATTCAAACAAACGTTTTGTTTCTTTTTTAAATGATCATGCTAAAAAAAATTTAAGTACTCGTGCTAATTCAGGTTTGCAATAGTTCGAGTAAAAAAGTTTTCAATTAAAATTTTACAAAAAAATCCGATAAATTAAACATTTCAAAAAAAAAAGTAATATAAACGAAAAAAAAATTTTCGAATCTGCTTGTTATTCGAGTAGTCTTATACTGTTTTTGTTATACTGCCAAGTTACTAAAATGGCCAGTTATTTTATATTTAATCGAATAATCGAATATTTGTTTTCAATGATAATGTTAATAAAGGTTTTAAACTATTGTAATATACATAAGTTTATTCGTATAAAAACTTATAATATTTTTAATTGAATAATCGAATAATTTCTTTTAATTTATTTTGTTAATTAGCACTAAAGAAAAATACTCGTGCCAATATAGGGCGGAAATAATTCGATTCAAAAATCGCTCGATTAAACTTTAAGAAAAAATTTTATTCCAGTAATCGATAAAAAATTTCAAAAAAAAACTTAATATAAACGAAATTTTTTTCGAATATACTTGTTATTAAAAGAAAAATTATTTTAAAGTAGTCTAACAGCTTTTTTAAGTCTACTAGAAAACTTGGCCAATTATTTGAATATAAAGTTATTCGAAAAAAAATTTAAAATAATATTTAGTCGACTAATCGAGTATTTTTTTTCAATGATCATGACAATAAAGGTTTCTAAATAGTTAAGTACAAATTTATTCGAATAGTTTGCAACATTTTTATTCCAATAATCGAATAATATATTTTGTTAATTGGTATTAAAAAATTAAAATACTCGCTGTTGTTTAGGTGGGCAATAGTTCCGAGTCAAAAGTTGTTTGATTAAAATTAAAAAAAAAAATTATTGGAGCCATCGATTAAATTTTTCAAAAAAAAGAACAGCAGAACATTTTCGAATCGAATTGTTATTCGAGTCAAATTAAAAAAAAAAATGTTTGTAAGTCTGCTAGGTAATTTGGCCAATTATTTAAATCAAAATTTAAAAAATTATTTACTCGAATAGTTGAATAGTTTTTTTTTTAATTATTCTGCCAATAAAGGTTGCTAACTTAACGATTAATTTATACAATTTATATTCGAATAATCGAATAATATCCATGAACTTATTTTGCAAAATTACCCGTTCTTGTTTATGCTGCCAATTGTTCAATTGAAATTTTAGAAAAAATCTGATTCGAGTAATCGATAACCCATTAAAAAAAAAGTTTTTTTCGACTGCTTGTTATTCGAGTCGAATAAAAAAAAATATATATTATTATAATATTCCAATGCCCTTTTTTGTAATCCTACTAGGTCAGGTGGCCAGTTAGTCCAGCTAAAACCTCTTCGAATAAAAATCTGAAAAATTTCGAATAAAAATCTGAAAAATTTTTATTCGAGTAATCATTGAATTTTTTTAAATACTATACTCGTGCTAGTTCAGGCTGCCAATATATAATTCGAGTTCAATTATTATATTTTTAGGAAAATATATTTTATTGAAAATTTCTTATAAATTTAAAAAAAAAATGTTTACATAAATGTTTTATACAACAAATTTTGTACGAAAATCTGCTTCTTAAATCTCTCTTAAATCAAAAATATTTTTATGAATAAGGCCTCAAATATTTATACTCGTACATTAAAATATGTTGAAAGCTTTTCTCTATTATATTTTATTGTTGATCCAAATTTTTTCTGTTACAAGCAAATTTTGCTTAATATTTGTCTGTCATACTTAAAAAAAAATAGCTTTATATATTCAACAAATGTACGTACATCTGTAAATATTTGATGTTATGTAAATGTAGACGAATATGTGTGAGTGCAAGACATTTGTTGTGATTTATATTAAAATGGTAAAATAGTGAATTACTAAAAGAAGCACTAACTTGTCATAAATTCTCGGCAATAAATTTCTATTTTGTTTTAGTTTCAGTTTGTGTGGAGTTTCTTTTTTTTTCTTTTGTTTCTTGGTTAGTGCGTCTTTTTTTTTTGTATTCTTCGACTGCCATTTTTAGCCATTCAGAAGAACAAATAAAAATATATACACTATCATACACTATGCAAAAGGCATTCTACCATGATTAGGTTTTTCTGCTTTTTTATTTTTATTATTGTTTAAATGTTCTTTTGCTGGGCATGAATGCAACCACCAGCCAGCAGCAGCAGTCTTAAAGCAATAAAAGGAAAAGGCAAGTTTTGCAAAACTAAAACTGCAAACATTCCCTAAACCACAATATTGTTGTACACACAGAAGAGATGAAGAGCTTTGGAAAAATGTTACTATTAAATTGTTATTATTTTTATTTCATTTTATTCTATTTTATTACTTTTTATGTGTTCCGTTTAGCTGGTAGTTGTTTCATTTTTCAAAAATGATAATAGCAAAAATATTTATCATAATAAAAATATTTTAGCAAAATATTTTTTGCTCTTTTAGAAAATTTATTTGTCTCTTGTTTGTGTGCATGTATTTGTTAATAAAATGTTGTATAAGAATAAAAAATTTTCTACACAAAATTTTCAAGGAATTTATTTAATGTCCTTATTCATGCCTCTTTATGTGTTAATTCAAGTACAGACTTTCATTAAAATTCGCTGGCAAAGGGAAGCACTTTGTAGCTAATAATATAATTATTTACATTATGAAAAAAACAAGAAATTCTTTTCTCCCAATTTTTTAAACTACTTCAAAGCAAAAGAAAATTCTGAAGGTTCCTGTTTCTAACACTTCGTAACTCCACTATTTCTCAAACTATTTTTCAAAGGTGTTTGGACAGATTTTTTCCTGTCTTACAAAAAAAGGAAACACAACCACTTAAATTTTTTATGACATAACTTCACCACACTCCCTAAAATTTTATAAGAGCACAATCTTAATTTTTGTTTTAAGTGGGCAAGACCACTTCCATTGAAATTTAATAAATCTCACGAGCTTATATTTATTCGATTCCCAAGAAACTCAGCAGACATTTTAAGCTTTTAAGGCACCACAATTTTTAATTCAGAAAAGTTGGCTGGCCACTCTCATTAGTTTTTTACTATATTTCCTGTGCTTCCTATTGGCGGATTTCTACGATACTATGTCAGAAAGTTGAGCATTTAAGACACAATCTCACACTACTCTAAGTGGGCGTGGCCCCACCCATTAATATTTACCATGAAATATATAAGTTTTTTAGCCGACTACCACGCAACTTTTCAGAATTGTGTATGAGGCTCCCGGTAGTATAAAAATTTGGCATTAAAAAAACATGGCAACATGTGATTTTATATCCCATCACCAGTGTTGCCGGATCTTGTTTTCAGCCATTTGAAAAAATTTAGTGAAAATTATAATTTTATAGCCATAAACACGAAACACATTTGGCATTAGAAAAAATTGCCATATGCGATCTTTTGTCTTATCACCAGTGTTGCCAGATTATATTAAACCGTTTTAGCAAAGTATAGTGAAAATTAAAATTTGTATTGCATTAAGCACGAAAAATTTAAAATGGCAGAAGAAAAAAATTATACTAAATAATAACTAATAATAATACTATTCGGTCTTATATTTTATCACCGGTGTTGCCAGATTTTAATTTTAACAATTTAATTTTAAATCTTGTGTATATGAAAATTTCGTTGCATTAAGCACGAAAACAAAGATTTGACATGAGAAAAAATATGGAAATATTTCATCTCATATCTCATCACCAGTGTTGCCAGATTTCAATTGCGACAATTTTAACAAATTTAGTGAAAATTTAAATTTTATTGCACTAAACACGAAAAAAAGTAAGATTTGGAATGAGAAAAAGAATGGCAATATGTGATCTAACATCTCATCACCAGTGTTACCAGATTTCAATTGCAGCAATCTTAACAAATTTAGTGAAAATTTAAATTTTATTGCACTAAACACGAAAAAATAAGATTTGGAATAAGAAAAAGAATGGCAATATGCGATCTTGTATCTTATCACCAGTGTTGCCAGATTTCGTCACAGACATTTTAACAAGTTTAATGAAAATTAAAATTTTTTTGCAATAAGAGCAGAAAAATAAAATTTGGCATAAGAAAAAAATAGCCACACGTGATGTTATATATTATCACCGGTGTTGCCAGATTTTGTTTTCAGTTATTTCAATAATTTTTCAAAAAATGCAAATGTATTATCTCATATCTCATCACCAGTGTTGTCAAATTTCAATTTTAAAATTTTAATTTTTTTTGCGCTAAACACGAAGAAATAATATTTGGAATAAAAAAAGAATGTTATTACCAGTGCTGCCAGAATTCGTTTCAACTATTTCAACAAGTTTAGTTTTAGCAATGGAAAATGGAAAGCCAAATCTGGCTATTAAAATTTTGTTGCAATAAATACGAAAAAGATAAAAAAAAAATATTTATAATTTTCGTGGCCATATGCTCATTTTTTATCACCAGTGTTGCCAAAAAATTGTTCAGCTAATTTGTGAAAATTATAATTTTAATGCAATAAAAACTTAAACAGACTTTAACAAGGAAGTGTTTCCTTTATTTTTGGAATTTAAACGGTTAACAAATGAATGGGTTATGAAGTTGCATACATAAAAATAGAGTTGCTAACCTTCTTTTACTTCAAAGTCGATCAAAAAGTATAAAAATTTTTAAAAGCCCTGCAAACACAACATTGAATTTAATATTGACTTCTTTAATAACAAAATAAAAATCTTACAATCATTTAAAATTTAAATACTATTTGCCAAGTAAATAAGTTTAACGAGCAGAAAAATCTATCTATCTCACTCTCTCTCTCTCCTGCTCTGTTGCTGTATTAAAAACCGTTAAACTAAATGTAAAACTAAATGTAAACACTATTACCTACACCTTAAGAATCATGGTATACATGTATTCATACGCTATTGGAAAAATCTCAACAAAAAAAAATAAACTAGAAAATTTTCCTACTTGATTTTTATTTTCCTTCTTTTTGCATACAAAAAGTTTTCTTGTACGTGGTACACATTCTTTGCGCTAGTTTTGTATACTAGACTAGTTTTTTTATTTCGTAGCAAAATTAACAAAAAACAAATTAAAAATATATTATTTTTTTAAGTGAAATGTATAGAAAAAAAATCCTACACTGACTGCACTGCAGATGGTAGAATTATCAACACCTATGGCATCATCAATTTAATTGAAAGGATTATTTGTAGTCCTTTTTTACTTTGATCCTTTCAAGGCAAGAAAACAAAATAATTTTTTTTTGTTTTGCTAATATTGTACTCCAACTTAAATAAGATAAAAAATTAAAATTGATAACAACAAGTCGCAGGCGAAATATAAGAAAGAAATTTGTGCTTCATTTTTAAATGTTAAGCAAATTAAATTCCTATTTAGGTAAGGAAAAAAAGTTTTCTAGAAGTTTGAAATCAGGAGATGGATGTTAAAAATCAGCTAATGACTTTGAAAGTTTTTTTTGCACGTTTTCAAATTAAATTTAACTTTAATATTTTTCACGTCATTTTTCACCCACATATTTCAATGGCACACATACTATGTTCATCTTTTTTTTCAAATTTAATTTTCAATTAGTTGATCTAAAATGTGTTTTTGTTTTATTCTTCGCAACAGTTTCAAATGTTTTATTTTTAATTTTAACAATTAGTTTATGTCCTCTTGGCATTCGTATGCATGTGGACGGCATCATTTATAATGGATTTGATGTTTAATTGAGGTATTTGAAATTAAATTATACACATATTTACCTTTTTTCTAGGCAAATAATGTACGTGCGCAAATCGTATATTTGTGTGTTTGTGCAAGTGCATTCATATTCAAATAACAGTGACAAAACATTTAAATAAATGTTATAAATATTTAGTTAGTTAAGCATTTAAAATATGCATACATATGTACATATATTTTATAGCAAATTAATGTGTGTGTGTCGTAGGACGCAAAAAAAATAATAAATTAATAAATAAAATATGCAAAAAACCACATAAAATAATAAATCAAATTTTCATATTTTTTAATAGTTTTCAGCGGCATGTGGTATACGAGTATTGACAATAAAAATTAAATAAATATACTCTTAAAAGCATACATTTGTATGTAAAAGCATATTTATATATTGAAGCATTCATTTACATACTAAGCAAATGCCATCCATGACTTATTTAAATTGAATATTTTTATCAAATTTTAAAATATACTTTTCATTAACTCAGTCTTTTCCCGTAGCTTAAGAAACTTTGTACATAAACGTCTAAAGCAATATAATTGTGCAATTTTTCGTATTGTACAATAATATCGCCAATATGTATGTCATATTGGAAGGTGGCACAATATATGGGCAAATATGAAAAGACTTTTGATTTTTATTGTACTCTTTCACTGTCAGGAAAATTTGGCAATATTTCCTTTGAAAATATTGTGCCATTTATTGCATAGTATAGCTCGAAACGACAATAATATGTACAACAACATATGCAATAATATTGTGTAATGGATGGGACGCTTAATAAATGATGCTTTCACTTTGCATATATTGAAACACTTATTTTAAAAAACTCGGCTAAAACATGTGTTTTAGCAGTAACTGAAGTCCGTTTTTATTTAGAGTGACAAAGTTAGGAAATACTACACAAAGCCGACAACCGAATTTTTTTTATAGAGAAAGGAACTTTCTTTAACTAAAAGATAATTTGATTGCAAGAAAGCACTAAAATAAAAAATATTAACATATTAAGTTGTCAGTAGGGTCAAGTAATTCTAAAATATGTGTACATATATATTCTGCAAAATCAAAGAGACTGTTGCAGGGCTGGAAAATTGAAACTTTTTTTGCTATTTGAAATTAACTAACTGAAACAATTTTTAGTTAATTTTAATTATAATTATTCGAACTTCATTTGTTACTATATTTATGATTTGATCAAAATAAAGTTCGTATCGCTTTGTACGCCAATAATTGTAATTTGTTACATGTGATAATTATCAAATTTTTTTTCTTTAATAACTAAACATATTTTATATGTATGTATATAAAAAAAAGATGTATATTAAACATCAGCAAAATCAAAAAAAAAATGAATTCTGAACTGAAAAATTTTACTTTTTTTTTGAAGTTACAGATTTTGCCCCATTTTTCGAAAATCGAGTTTTCATCAAATTAAAAATAATTTCACGCACAATATTTTAGAAATGAAAACAGTAATTAACTTGGACATTCACAAAATTTAATGAAGTCTTACTTACGCCGAGAATATAAATTTTTAAAAAATTGCACTACGGCAACATTGATTTAATAATATCGTGGTGTTACTTCAGATCTGTTCTGATGTAGCAGATACGATTTTTTATTAGGATTGAACTTATAGTTTTTATAGAGATTTAATGATTTGTAACATATCTGTAACAAGGGGTGATAAAGGTTCAAGAACAGGTCAACGGATCGAAATCAGAAATAATTTCTTAGTCAGGCTCAAGTTCAGTAATTTCAATTCTTATTGAATGAAATATTTTAATTAATTAATGTGAGTTTCTAAAGAAGAGAAGAAAAATTAAATTAGACTATAAATCGAAATCAAATTCAAAAGAGTTTGAACTCACTGAAATGTTATAAAGACAATAAATTTATTCGGTTCGTTAGATTTCGTTAGATAAAATTTGTACTAAACTGGTTTTCTTAAACAAAGTAGTTAAACTACTTAGGCGATCGAATTCAAAATCTAATAAGCTCTTAACCTTAAAAAAGGCAAGTATATTGCCGACAATTTGATTTAAATCGGGTAACTCATTCCGGGTTGACGAAATATTTCTAAAAAAAAAAAATTTGTATTTTCTAATAACTTCAAAAGTCTTTGTTAAATAAAGGGTTAAAAATTGTATCGTATGCCCCAAAAATTTTAACGAAATTTTTAGCTTAGCGGGAAAATTCAGGGATGACCTGCAACAACAACAAATTCATTTCCATAGTTATTCGTTATTAATTAAACATATTTTATATTTTAGAAAGATCTTTACTCAAGAGTTCATTTTATATTCTAACAATTTTTATATAAAGCTCTAGTGTAATTAATATGGTTAATATTGTCATAAGTTTATTTCAATTGAAATTTATTTCAAAAAATATGTGGAAGAATAAATTTCTTATTATAGTATCGCTGTATCTCACCGATACTATAAAAATTAATAAGAGTTGTAAGAACAAAGAAATGAACTAAGCTCTTCGCCTCTCTCTCTCTTTCTCTCTCTCTTTCTCTCTCTCTCTCTCACTCTCTATCAGTCACTTCAACTCCTGTACTTACACTAGTGATGAGCTATTTTCCGAAACCTGTTACTTTTTCACAGCGATTGAAAAATCACTAATCACAACTGTGACTGAATTTATCAAATAACAGGTTTTGCAAATGAAGTACTTTCATACATACTGTGAATGCTCTTGCATGCTTACTTTACAGTAAATAAAGCCACCACATGAATTTATTTGTATACCTTCACCGTTTGTCGAGAAAAAAATCGTCTAATCGTGTCAAATCGTCTTTTCTGGCAACTATGTATAGCTCTCACATTTTTGTATTTGCAATATTTGGTTGGGGTTGATGCTAATTGTTTATTCTTGTCGCTCTTCTTATTAGCATTTATCAAAATACCAATACTAATACATACTTTTAAAGCAGAAGAGCTGAAATGTGTTAAACCGTGATCACAGTCACTGTTTAATTTCTTCTTATTAGATTTTGTCAAAATAACAGAACTGCTACAAACAAAATACTGCTAAACTGTGATCACAATCACAGTTTAAAAGAACAGCGATTTAGAAATCACGTTCACAAGGAGCAACATTATTAAAAAATCACAGTTTCGCTCAACACTAACTTACACTATAACTTTCCTGTTCTGAGCTAACACCAAGGGAGCTGTTATTCTTCTCTGCAACCTGTTGAACCTAATCAAACCTATACGAATTCAACTGTTTTGTATTAATATTTCATATGCCAAAAAAAAATTGCAAGTTATTGTCTTCTCGGAGTTTGTTATAATCGATCTCAACTGTATATATTAAAAAAAAACAGCGCTGATAATTTTATACAAATGCACATTTGTTAGATACTTTTTGGGAATTAGAGTTCGTTATAACGATACTACACTATCGCTATTATTCATTAAATAGAGATTGCGCCCACATACACACATACTCGTATGTACACATGCAACCATTCACAGCTTAAATATGCTAGTGCACGTTAGTTTTTAACAATATACATATGTATATATATGTATTTAATTTTTTTTACTATATCTAATTGCTATCAACATTCGTGCTTCCAGTCATATAATCTCTCCACTCCCTCTACTCCTTCGCATGACCCTTTTTTTGGATTTGTATATTTCATACTCGAATTTCCTGTCTGTGGCTATTAAAATTTTAACAAGTTTTTCTAAAATAATCATCGTAATAGCAAAATAGCAACACAACAAAAAGAACAAAACACCACTCGTTTTAAACAATATTTTTACACATAACAAACGAGTAAGTAAATACAGAACGTGTGTGTGTGTGTGTGTGTGTGTGTGTTCAAACTGGACAAGGGAAACATTATTTTGGTTATTTTTGGTCGGTTGTTGGTCGGTTTAAATTTAGTAACTTTTTGACTGAAATGTATTTATTGTACTTTTTGGTTTTAGTTTTAACTATTATTGCCATTTTTATTAGCGCATTTAAGCCAACAATTAGCGGTTGTTATGAAATCAACTTAATTTATGTACTTGTGGTAAAATAATGTTATTTTTTATAACAACTGCACCTACACATACACAAATTTAATTTGATATGAAAAAAACTGCGGGCGATAAAATAAATATGTTGCTTATAAAATAATTTTTTTTTAATTCTATTTACTTTCACATATTTATATAAATACATCATGTGTTAAATGAATAAAATTAACATGAATTCAGTAAATGAATGTACGAGTAAATATTTGCATTTTAAAAACGAAAATCAAATATAATTTTCTAAAATTAATTGCTTTGATACAAAGGTGAATATTAGCATTTGTAGTTTATTTTTTTTTTAATTCTAAATTTCACTTAAAACTTAATAAAAATGGGAATTGGAGCCATGCAACTTAAAAAAGTCTAAAGCAAATTTTAAACTGCAATAACAACTTTGCATATTTGAATTAAGCTTTAATAACCAGACAATCGGAAGCCGTAAATTAATTTATTTTTAAATAAATATAAAATTAAATTTTAGTGGGCGTGCAAGAAAATTTTTATGAAAATCACTCAAAAAAATTAGTGCTTTTCATATAAATTTTCTATTCAAGTCGACCGTTCGTGTTGTGGAAACATGGGTTAAGTATTAAAAATTTTCTGTAATATATTCCAACAATCTTCTATTTATCATTAATTCTTTTTAGACACTGTGCTGTCGTTCAAATAGAGAACACAAAATTGTTCATTTAACTGCATTTCCGTTATGTGAGTAAATACAATGGACTGAAATTTGCTCTCTTTTTTTTTTGTTGTGCTCTTAGTTTTTGTTTGCTCCTTGAAAACCAGTCATGAATTATTTATTTTTACTGTTTTTATTTATACTAAGTTGACACTTATGAAAGAATATTAAACAAAAAAAAACAATATAAATAAAATACGCTGCTTAAATATATTAAGCCATAAAGCTAAAAAAACATACATTCACACACACACACACTGTACGATTATTTTTAAGGATGTGTAACGTGTGTGGGATTTTAACTAAATCAAAAAAATAAAACTAAATAAATAAACACAAAAAGCAGCATAATTTTTTTTTTTTGCTCCTTTTGGGTTTTCTTTTCTGGGAGTATGTTGTTAAGTTGTATACAATTTTGAAGAATGTTTATTATTTGGTTTTATATGAATGTGTGCGGTGCCAGTGAATACGTGTGTGTGTGTGTGCAGCCAAGTGTGCGAGTGTGTGTGTGTGTGTGTGCATTTAGCAACTTCCGTTTGTTTTAGTCGTGTTAAAATGCATTTAGTGTTTATTTTTATTTCATTTTATTTACTGTTGTTATGGTTTAGTGTATGAGTGAGTGGTTATGTATGTATATGTATGTGTGTGAGTACACGCTAGTGTACTTTCGAGTGCATTATACATTTTCTTCTCATATTTTATTAAGTTTTTTTTTTTGTTTATTTCTTTAGTAAATTGTATATTTCTGCACCGTTGAAATGATTGTTTTCATTTTTCTTTTTTATGATATCGTATTATTTTACTTCAACTAGAAACGTCACACACGCACATACGTACATACATACATACATACATACAATTGTGCCCTTAATTATGAAAGTGATCTAAGTCGTATGCATTTTGGCTTCTAAATATTAAATAGATCTTAAAAAAACTACAATAATAATTTTATAAATATTAAATAAATTTATATTAATCGGGACTAGTACAACTTTTAATGAAAATATTGCATAATATAAACATATTTTTTAATTTGTTCAAATATAATCTACTAAATATTTCGACCAAAGAACAATATGACTTAGGCCACTTTCATAATTATGGGCACAATTATGCACAGTTCAACCTCGCTGATCCAAAATTAATATTTAAATTAAAGGCTAGATTTTGTATATACAAACGCTTTTGTCGCTAAGGAAACACTATTTTTTTAACGAATTTTTGTTATTTTTCATTTAAATTTTAACGGTCTAATTCATAAAAAATATTTAAGGTTTATTACAGGTTTATTTGACAAATTTCCCATAGAAATATGTCAAATAAGCGCTTAATAAACCTGAAATATTTTTTATGAATAAGGCAGTAAACATTTAGAAACGACATTTTTAAAAAAATATTTCCTTATATCTTTTTAAATTTATTTTGGCTATAGGATTAATTTTGTAAATTCAAACTGAAATAGTGTCTTTAATTCCAGGACTTTTTAAGATACATTTTTGATTCATTTTATCTTCTTACTGATGCAATTGATTCCATTATTGAAATGCAAAATCTTTGATTTTTATTTAAATTAAATTGAACTAGAATGAATTTTTTCAATCGCTGCTCAAGTAGATAGACATGGGTGTTGAGGAAGTGCGTGGTGGCACAGAAAAATGCCGGTGTTTCCCTCCATCTAAGGTCTAATTTAATTTGTCTTCTCTTATTAAGAAATTCATATTACATAATTAATAAAAATATTTCATTCCAAATGAATTAAAAATATTGAACTTAAAATGAAATTAAGAAATTTGATTCCTGATTAAAAGTCAAAATTTTTTTATAACAATTTTGCTTCCACAATACGTCTGCATAAAAAAATCGTCAAAACTCAAAATATGGCATTTTAGCACATGTCGTCATAACTTAAAAAAGTTTTTGGTGTACTAAAGATGCAGCATTTCTAACGATTTTTTATGCAGACGTATTGGGGAAACAAAACAATTAAAAAAAAATGTTTCACTTTTAATCAGGGATAAAATTTCTTAATTTTAATTGTGTAAAAATTTGATCCAAATATCTTGTTTACTCAACTCTTGATAGTAAAATAAAATTTTATTTTTTCTTAAGTTGTGTGTAAATTTTAAATTCGTTTTTTTGGGTTATGACGTTGTTTGAGTAAATGAGCGATATGTACTAAATCGTAAAATATCGTGTTTATAAAGCCCGAAAGAACTTAAAATTTTAAAAATTACGCACAAAATTTATTTAATCCAAAAAAAATTTTTTATTGGAAAGATCAATCAATACACGGAATTAACATTAGAAAATGATTTTTTGACGTCAAATTTTAAACCACTTTTTCAAGCATTTTTGGCTGTATGTCCCACAATGTTGCTCTTCAAGACGTCAAAGGCGAAAAAGTTTTTTTTTGGTTCCATCAAGCGAGGTTGTACTGTATTTTTATGCGAGTGTATAAATGTGATTTATGTATATGTTCTGTAGTACATTTGCTTTATTTTATTTTCATGTTTGTTGTGCTTGTTTGTTCGTTTGTTGGTAAATTTTATGCTCTACTATTATAATGTGTGTTAAAGAAATCAACATCAAAGCCAAAAAAAACGACGTAAAGAAACATGTTATATATGTATGTAGTTCGTCCGCAGTTAGTTGTGTTTGCAATATTTTCTTCAATTTTTTCTTCTCTTTCTTGTTTTGCTTAAAGACCGCCGCAATGCAGTAAAATAATTTGCTTTTCTTGCCAACTAATACCATTGAATATGCATGTTTTATTTAAACAAAAATTCATAAAAACGTATAAATACGAGTACATACAATCTGACTGCTTTGATATTTCAAAGCTTTCTTTGCACTAACATTTAAAGTTTTCTTATTAATACCCAAAAAAAACTAAGTTATTTATAATAAATTTCCAGAAAGAAATACTGAGAAATTTCTTATTGCAATTCTTCCAGTCGTGAGTTTATTTTCTGGTTCTCTGAAGGAGAAATAATTCAGTAGAAATCCATTTCGGTTTTCCAGTAGAGGGTTTTGGAAGAATTTTTACTTCTTGTGGGAACAAACATAGACGAATTACGAAATGTGACATGCTTTTGAATTTTGACCAACATTTTTATAAAACACTTCATTTAATTTTCACAATTTGTTGGAATAGAGAAAAAATTTAATATGTGTCATATTTTTTTAAGTGAATAAAAATTATATTTATTGTCAGTATATCAATCATGTATGATTGCTCAAATGGGGGGGGGGGGGGGGGGTATATTAGTCAATTATGATCATTCAAACTTGACTAATATTTATGCTATCATTGATAAGTAAAAAACAGTACAGTGAGCAGTGCGACTATATATTCGTTAGAGTGAGATGCAACATCACACTTACACAAAAGTTTCCATCACATTTTTCATTTTGCACTTAATAATGTGATAGAAACTTTGTTCTACGCAATGATGAATATATCCTGCATGACTTCCGATCAAATGACCGGTTAATTGACTGATACTATTCTTGTAGGGATGTAATTTTTTGATCGAAAGTATATACATATTCCTTCTTCCGACATTGATGGACAGCCAATAAATTTTTTTCTTACATCACAGATTTTTTTATGATCATTTATGAAGTTTAAATATAATTTTTGTAAGCGTTTTCAAAGGAATTTTGCTCCGAGAATTTAACCATTTTGCACAATTTGTCTGGAAAATCAAAGCTGCCGTATGAAATTCGTGCGTAAGAGAGGCGTGTTAATTTTACAAGGAGGCAGCACAGCACCAGATGCAATTTGCTTGTTTGAAGTAAGCTTCAATGCAATTGATTCGTTTAATTTCATATACTCATGTCGTCGCCTCCAGAATATATATAACTTGAATATGCTTTTTTTAATCAAAAACGCCTTTCACGAAATTTATTATGGTTTCTGAGATATTAAGCATTCATTTTGCTTCATATCTACTATTTTTAGGTTGAATAAGTATTGTTTTGCTGTACACGCCACTGTTTGGCGTTTAAGTCAAATTCTCCTGGTAATAAATTTGATTTACACACAAACAAAAACAATAACCTAGCCAGCCCATATTAAAATATTAAGATTGAAACGTTGCCAGATTAAGACATATTTTTAAACGCTATTGTGAACTCCCTTAATGTTATAGCTTCCGCCTATTAAGGAATATACAACCAGACAACCATATAAGCCGATGCAGATGAAAGAAGCAACAACAACAACAACAACAACAACAACAACTATAATGTTAACACAATGATGTTCCATTGTCAACGCACATACACAGAAACTGATATTGTGAATTTTAACACGAACTAATGATGTGATCGAAAGCCAAAAATTGGGAGGCTGTTGAATGTGCTGAGACTTTCTGGGTATTAGTAACACTATTCTGGAGGGCTTAAATTAGAACTGAAAAAGGCTATGTATGGATCCACAAAAGATTCAGTCAGTCAGTCTAATATTGTGTAAATAATAGCAAAGTTAACATCGTGGTATTCTAGCACTGAATTAATTTAACATTGTGTGCTTAAAAGCTCTTACCGTCAGTGTTGAGTAAATAAAGTGTTTTGATTTGTTAAGTTTGCACAGTGGGGTCTATTTATTTATTTGCATATTCGCGAATCTACAAAAACAACATTTATTTTTAAAATGTAAAAACGTAACAATGGGTGGTATGAATAAAAAAAAATATTTGCTTTTTGCTCTGCAATTTGTTTTAAAACTCAAAACTCGTAGCTTCATGTATATTCTATAATTTTGTAATTTAAAATAAATTTTTAACTGAAAAGCTTTATTATAGAAAATTTTAAATTAATTTTCTCTAAAACTAGCTTATTTTGAGTTATTACTCTGTTACAACAAAACAACGATATGATACTCTTGCTTATACGTGTATTAAAAGGGTACTCATTATTAAACGATTAATTATTCACAGTTCAATTTTAATCGGTTAATAATCGAATGTTTTTTATTAAAGGTTTCACCGTTCAAAAACAATTATAAATAACTTAATCTCACTAAATAAAAATACATAAATTTTATATTTTTTATTTTCAAAAACAATAACATAACAAACAATATTTGTTTGATTAATTTACACCAAAGGCATATTCTAATTATTCTGACAAACACTAGCAGAACGGAACAACATGATGTTTTCGAAGGCCGCTACACATTCATCATTAGCGTTTACGTGTTTCAGTTAATGTGAACTTATTTTTCATGAGAACCTTTCCTTTTTAGCATTTCACAAACTATTATTTTTTATTTAACATCAAATCTTCAAGCAACTAGAGGTCCTTTTTAAAAGCTTAAAATCTTATTTATTTACAGATATTTTTGGAATCTTCCATTCTATTGGAATATTAAAAAAAAACAGCCACAAAAATTGGTGAGTAGATTTTCTTGCTAAATAATTATTATTTTCTTTTTTCTAAAATTTGTATAAAGTGTTAGAAATGCCATGGGCATGAAATAAAATCTTTTAAACCTTTGGTGCAATTGCAATCGGTGCGACCGGATGATGGTCCTCAACGACCGTTTTAATTCTACACTGGTCGGTGGGATTTTCGTCCGCTTGTAACGCCATAAGACAACGTGTTTTAATAAGAAGTCAAGTGTTTATTTTTTTTCTTTTTCTTTTATTGTTATTTAAGGAACCTATTTATTGAACACGTTAATACAAGCATATGATGGTGTAATAAAAATCAAAAAAAAACAATTTTATTTCAAATAATTTAATTTTTATTTGCTTAAATTTTATATTTATTTTCAGCTTAAAGGCCCGAAAAGTTTCAAAATTAACTAAAACTATAATGAATTTTTTAATAAAATAATAATTTCTTAATCAAGCTCAAGTTGATAATTTTTCAATACTTATTATTAAAAGAAATCGTTTATTAAAAATGTTATTAATGAAAAGTTAAGCTAGAATAAGCTGGGGGAAATGCTGCATATTTCTGTGCCAGCACGCGCTTTGCCTACACCCATGCCTATTTACTTGGGCAGAGAGTGATTGTTAACATCAAAAATTTAACATGAATTTTTAATGAAATGGAATATGAGAAATGGTTTTATTGCATATAGTCACATATAACTTGATTAACGATCGTTAAATACATTTATTATGAGAATAACTATTAATATTTCTTTTTCCGGTTTTTCATTTATGATCAGACTTGTATGAATTTATATTCCTCTATCTAAATATGTTAAACAATTCTTGTTTATGTTTATTATATTAATTATTTTTACTTATTCGGTGTACCGTCCCTACATATCGCTAATTTGCTCAAAAACAACGTCATAACTATTTGCCAGAAAACGAGTTGAAAGTTTTCAATTTACACACAACTTAAGGGAAAAAGGAAATTTAACTTGTTTCTCAATAGCTGAGTAAACAAGATATTTGTTTGAAATTTTTACACAATATGAAGAACGATATGAGGATTAACTCGGCATCATTAGCTCAAAAATTTAATTTTTTGAGTTATGACGTTCTTTGAGTAAATGAACGATATATACTTTTAAATTCATTGTAGTATATATTATGTTGCTTTGTTTCAAACCGTTTTTACTTTCCAGTATAACAAACTGTGTTTTGCCTAGTAAACCACTTCTCATATTCAATTTCATTAAAAATTCATGTTAAATTGGTACCCAAGTATATATGTATACATGGGTACTAATGAAATGCGTGGCGGCTGAGAAAAATGCGACTTTTGCCTTAGCTGAGTCTAGTTTACTTTTTTGTGACTTCTTTAAAAAATCACATCAATTAATCAAATATATTTTTCTATATTTACAATTGAAAAACACTGATTTTGAGTACGATTGGGATATTATATCTTGATTAAAAGTAAATAAATCTTTTGTTATAATTCAGGGCAATCATGAATAAAATTTCCCGTGAAATTTCTCCCTTTTTCAATTAGAATTTTTTTGTTTTCCCTATTACTTGCTATTAGTTGGAATTGTTCCCTGGGAAAAATTTCACGCGGAATTTTATTCATGATTGCCCTGAATTAACTTGCTTATTTTAAATATGAAGGTCTATCGCATACCATGTAAGTGGAAAAAATTCTTTCATAAGTCCTCACGTTTTGTAATTGACTCTGCTACTTTTTATGCTGTGAAACTTTACCTTTATAATTAACATTTTTAATTATTTATTATTATTTAATTATAAGAAACACCGAAGTAAATTTATTCGTCATAAAGTCTTATATAAGTCATAATTTTTTGGTGGAAAATAAAATAGATAAAAAATCGAATAAAGATGCTTGTTTTGCTTTGTTTTGTTTGATGCCTTTAAACTTATTATGTTTGTATATTTTAATTCTCAATAATGTATTAAGAGTCTTACTATAAACATACAAAGTTTTTTTAGCTAAATTCAAAAGTTTTCTACTGACGAGCAACGTGAGCAGGAACGAAATGTTTATAGAGACATTGCTTAATGTTTTAGTAATACTAGCAGCCCCTAGAATGAATGTTTTTTAACCCCTAAAAGTATGCATAAAATATTTTATTTTTAAGGTATTTAAATGTGTGCGTTAGAGAAGAACTCTGTATGGTATTCGTTGAACTTCTCATTTGTTTGACAAAGATTTTACATTATAGCCCTAGTTGTTCTAAGAAATTGTTGGACAATAGTTCCCAAATTTTTGATCTGCATTAGCCACAGTGAAATGTGCATAGGAATAAGCTTAGCCCTCAATAATAAATTTTAAGGTATTTTAAAGAAAAATTTTATGTTTTACTGAACAAGTTAAGTATTTACGAGTACCCTTATCGTGGCTGTCGTATCTTGACGTTTTTGTCGTCGACGAAATAGGCCAACCACGATAAGGGTAACCAATTTTAGGAACAGTGCGATATAAATGTAATAAACTTTCGAAAACTTTTTATTTTTAACTTCTTACCCAATGCTTTGATTTTATTTCTTCAGCTTTAAAGTGATTTCCTAAAATGATTTTTTGAAAAAAATTCATTTGAAAATTGTAGACGTCTAAAGGCGACCTTTCCTACACCTAAAAGTAGGCACATTATTTTTTTATATATTTTTTTTAATTAAGGTCCTGTCCCACAAATTTTCGAAATCATTCGATCGACAACTTGTATTGCAAACAACAATAACAATAGAAAATTTATTGTTGTTTTCAATATAAGCATTCGATCGAACGATTTCTAGTGACATCGTGGGACAGGCCGTTAATTTTTATTTCAAATACAATACAAGTTGTCGATCGAACGTTTTCTATCAAAATCGTGGGACAGGCCGTAAGTGTGCGACAAGTCGAACATTGTCGACATCGTGGGACAGGCCCTAAATCTCTAAATAGAATAAAAAGTGCAAAATTGTTTTTAAATTAAATATGTATGTTAATTATAATTTTAAAACTTGTTTGGTTTCTTCAATGTAAATTTTTTCCTAGCAATCAGAGCGCCCCGTGGATAGTGCGTTAAGCTGTCAGTGCGGTGGTCGTGGGTTCGAGTCCCATGAAAGACTCTTAATCTGTTTCAGAAGGAAGAAGGTCTTTGTTATACAGGTCCGTCAAAATAAGTTACTATATTATTTGCAGTTGTATAAACAACTGAGGAAACTTGCATTTTCGTCCTTTTTCTCACACATTTGCCTTAATTTCTGTATGTGAATTGACTACTCACAGTTAAACATTAAATGAATATTGAAAAAATAATATTTTAAAATTCTTCCATTGCTTCTTCCACAACTGTTTTCTTTAAAACAAATGTATAAGTATTCGAAGCAGAACAACATTAAAACTACGAGTATTCATGCAACCAAGTTGAACAAATATTACATATAAAAAAAAATTCCATATAAAATACGAGTATTCGTATATTACAAATATGTATTTCAAATGCATTTGTATGTACATCCCAGCAAAAACTTTGCTTAGTAGAATGCAAAAAAGTGTATGTACTCCCCAGTCGTAAGTACTTTTAAATTTTACTGAATAACCCATTATTTTTGTTTGAGAAGTTCAAAAAGTAACAAGTACAAATATCCAAATGTTAATAGATTACTGATTGTGCAAATATGCAAACTTTATTAAATTACTTTTTGCCTAAAATTATTCAAAAGTTAATTGGCAATTTTTTCACTAAAAAATAAATATAATTTTGTAACAAAATTATAAAACTTGTAAATTTTTTCTTTTGAGATTGTTAAAAATTATAATTTTACAAAAAAAATATGTAATATTTATATTGAAGAATATGCAAAAATACTTGAATTTTTTAACAAAACTTATAGTAACCCAAAATTATTTTATTGTTTTCGAAGCTTGTTTTCACAATCAATAAATGTTTCTCTAGATATATTTCATTATTAACTGGAAAGTGCTACAATAAGTACTTTTACGTCATAATATAAATAAGTTGTTATTTTATTCATTACGGGACAGTCATTATTATATGCATAAAATAATTAGATAAATAAGTATCATTCATTACTTTGTAAGCCATTACAAAATTTCGAAAAGTGTTTGCTGGGATGTGTGAGATATTTTAAAACGAATAAAAAATCAAACAAACAGTATAAAAATTCCATTTTTATTTCACCCATGAATAAAAAGCAACATAAAACTAGATTTAGTATATTCCCGCTCCCGCATAGTTTTTCTTGTTTTTGTTTCAAGCTAAAGAATTATTTTATTTTATTTTCTCTTCACATTAAAATCTCATTTCATACATATTGATTGGCCATTATTTATGAATTTATCTTCTTTCAAATACAATTTCATAGGAAAACAAACACTCGTACTCGCCTGTTTTTGCTCATACTTCCACATATTTAATCGCATATGACTGAGGAAGTGCTCTGGCGCGTGTGGCTCTGTGTGCTTAAAAACTAAAAAGAGTTTTACTCGTACATTGCTTTGTTATTTCTTTTTTAACAAATTATTTTAAACTTAACTTTTTCAGATCATAAATTATCAAATTTACAACTACTGGCAATGGCAGCAGCAGCGCTCAGCACTCAGCACCCGGCAGCCAACATAAACTAACGTAATCAAGCAAAAGAAGGGAAACAGCCAGCAGCTCATGGCTCGACAGCCTTGTGTCAACGTTATTGCAGTTGCAAATTTTATTTTTATTAACAATTTATATTCTATATGTTATTTATTAGTCTTTGCTTGCGCGTATTAATTTTTTATTTTTTTTTTCTATTTCGCCAATTTTTTATTTCTTTTTATTAAACATTCATTGGCATTGTCTCGTTATTCATATCATTGTCAAACTATTGATCATAATTTGTATATTCTAATGTTTTTATGATTATGATTCGCAGATACGAGTATAATCGCAGCCCCATCATTTCGACATTTGCTAACAACAGCAGCGAATGTGTAGCAAATGTTTGAAGCGGAACATTAATTATGTCACTCTGCTATTGATTGATTATTTGTTTAATATTTTACATGCCAAACAAGACTGTTGTTACATGTATGTAAGTGTAGCTATTGATATGAATATGTGCGCACGTACTAAGATCGAAAAACAAGTGTGTGTTTCAAGTATGTGTTTGTGCTCAAGTGTGTGTTCGTGTTGAAGAACGAAGCATTTTTCAACATGTAAATAGTTTGATATTTTGTGTTTGTGCCAAGAAAATTTAAGTGTCTATTATTATATTATAATGGTTCGGTGCGACCGGATGATGGTCCTCAACGACCGTATTTTACACTGGTCGGTGGGACTTTCGTCCGTTTGTAACGCCATATGACAACCTTACTTAAACAAAGTGAAATGAAACTAAAAGAAAAATAATTGTCTAACTTAACAACATATTGCTTGCAGTAGCTGTGTGATTTAATATTTTGCAATACCGATTCTAAAGAATGTATAAATATACTAAATTACTAACCCTCTGTTTCCACCAGCCAGTCAATGGACTCATCTAGAAAATTTTTATGAAAATTGTTTGCTTTTCAGATACATATGTACATACATACGTATGTACATTGTACATATGTACATAAATTGTCTACTAAAGTAGGGGAAACAGGCGGTAAAGGCCGTATCCAAAAATGTTGCTTTTGTAGGTTCGAAGATTTGCAATTGAATAAAAATTCCCCAGTGTACAATTACACTGTGCTGGAATCGAAAACTTTTTTGGTAACAAGTCGAGGACCCTGTGAATAAACTTAATTTGAATAGGCTGAATCGAGTGGTGCGAACCGTTTTACAGCTATTATAGCTATGCTATTTATTTCACGACACAGAAGCTAGGATGTGATTTTCCTAACAAAACTAATCGACACTATATTGTTCATGAAGATCGCCACACTGAAAATATTTCATAGGTATAATAAACGAAAAATGTAGTTTATTTTACCAAAATATTCGTTGTTTTTACGGTACGAAACGCTTCGTAAATAGTAGAAATAGTATTTATTTATTTTACGAAATACTTTTTGTCTGCAAATACAAAATTTTGTATTTTTACAATTTTTTTTCGTAAATTTACGAAAAACAATGTTTATATTACAAAATAAATTCGTGAATCATGAAAAGCAATTTTGTGTTATATACAAAATTTTGTGGAAATTAAAATCTTTAATATATAAAAAACTGCACACAAAAAATATATTTTCTTACATTTGAAAAATAATTTTGTTGAATAATATGTAAATCTTGAAATTAAAGGTCGTAATAATTATGAAAAGAAAAAGATAATTTAAGGGGAATTTTTACAGCCTCTATATTTCTTATACATTTCATATATACATATTTTGCACTGAAACTCACGAATCAAACTGGGAATGCTGGGAACACAACTGGGACGAACACCGAATTTTTCCTTGCGAACTTTTGTCATAGAAAATAAAACAAATTTGTTCATAAGAAAATTACCTTTCGCTAGTATTAACAACTTAGATTTACACATTTCTAATAGTAATCGAGTGTCGAAACTACAGGGTTATTAAAAATTTTACAATAGATTACAAAACTTTTGGATAAAGAGACCGAGTGAGAGTTTACTTATTTAGTGCTAATATTTGTCAAAAATTTTACTTTTCCATTTTCTTAACACAACGCTGATTTTCGTATAAAACTAATTTTGTATGATAATTTGATTTTATTAAACCTTATAAAAAAACAAATTATTTTTATGAATAAGGATTTTTGGAATTTAGTTAGAGATCACTAATTTCTTATTAGATGTTTGTAAATGTTTGGGCTGTTGTATATCACTCTCTTAACAAGTGCTTAAAAGGGTTGTTGTTTTTTATCAGAGAAACAAGTCGTGGCAAAATTATGGGCGGCGGCGGCGCAGCAGGTTTATGACCTGAGGCGGCGCGCCGAGAGAATTTTCGGCGGCTGATATAAGCATATGAAAATTTAAAGAGAAAATTAAAAATTGAAATTGAAAATCGATTTTCATAATTTTTTCTCCGAAATTTGTCTCTATGAGCAGATAAAATTTCGGCTCATTTTGAGTGCTAGCATCGGCGGCGGCTGGATAAATAGATAAATAAACGGCGGCGACACGCGGTCGTCTTCAAGCCGATCTCTGTTTGGGGTACTTTTTCCCCATTGATTTGTTGCTGATTTAATTTGATAATTTTTGGTTTTAAGCATCTTTAAGTTATTTTACATATGTACATACATACACAAATATCCATAGATACAAACTAAAAACATATTCATATGTATATAAAAATTAGCATTTGATTGATATGCGTGTACATACATACATATGTATGTGCGTATGTATGTATGTACATATGTACATACATATGTATTTCACTTATGTTATTTTGTATATATGTATTATTTCATACATGTGATTGTATGCAGGTATGTATGTACATATGTACTCACATATATTTTAGATAGAATTAGGAAACCTCTACTCACGATTTTGCTATTGGTAGTTGAGATTGTTTGTCTTTCCTCTTTTCCGGATGGAAAACATTTCTCTAAAATCACTAATTTTTCGCTGATGTAAATAATTAAATTTCCCAATAATACAATTACACATTTCCTTGTATTTTTCACTAACAAAAAACTTTTCTTTTGATTTGCAATTAATTACATTTTTTATTTAATTTTTTTTTTCTTCACGACTGATGTTGGACATCCACTCATTCCGAAATAAACGAAATGATTATAAGCACTTGCAATTCCTGTTGATGCTTTGTTTTATTTGTTTCTTTCATTGAGAGTGAGAAAGAAAATTGAGGTGTTCGTCAGTGTTGCCATATTTCACATTCATAAATCTTTTTTGTTAACCTTAAAATTCTTTATATTAATTATTTTTTTTTTCAAAGAATATTCATATATATATCTCGAGTTTAATGCATTCAAATTCAGTTAAAATTTATTTCGTTTCAAATAAACTAATGACAAAGCTAAATATACTTATGTATGTTAATTAGAAAAATTAAGTACATACCCTGCAGGAGAGTAGGCGATAATTGTCTAAAAGCTACTAGTATAATTACTAGAATAGCAAGAACTAGTGCAAAAGGGGTTAAAGCTGTTGAGTAAAAGTAGTAGTGAAGTAGTTAATTGCAAAATAAATTTTGACTGCATTATAGAGCCCTTGCACTGTATGAAAATTGGTATCATTTAAAATTTTAGGTTCATCTAAAAATAACTATAATTATAATAATGTTGATAATATTTCATCGACCTTATTAAGAGAAAACAAATGTACATATATAATTAAATAATTATAATTAAATAATTATAATTATAGTTCAAATTTAAAAAATGCAACGAACACGCTGAAAATTCTCGTGACGTCATCGCCAAATACGCTTGTACTATAGGCTTTAGATTTACACATTCATATGTACATATTTAATACTAAGCGATTGTGGAAACTACAGGCTTATGAAAAATATCTTACAATAGTTTTCAAAACTTTTGGATAAACGCTTTTCCTTGTACTACGAACTTAGATTTTGTGAGAATTTAATAATATACGGGTATGTCTTGTATTCCACCTGAAATTAAAACGTGCGGAATTGCCATAGAATTGTTGTTGGAAATGCTATGGCAATTCCGAACGATTTAATTTCACGTGAAATACAGAACATACCCTATAGTATTAATATTTGTAGACATTTTAACGTTTGCTGCGATTTATGAAATTTTACTGTTTCATTTTTTTTAGTAAAACGCTTATTTTTGTATTAATGTTTTACAGCCTTATTTATAAAAATTATTGAGGTTTAGTAAGGCGCTTACAACTGATTTCCATACAAAATTTATTATACTATTATATATATAAAAAACACCCAATACAACTTTAATAATTTGTATAAATAAGGCTTAAAAATTATTAAGGCTTAATAAATGGTTTTTAAAACATATTTCCATACGAAATTGTGCTTATTAAGCCCTTACATAGTGTCCACAACCGATGAATTTTATATTATGATGAATGTCATGATGAAAATTCATCACGTATAGACTCAATTTATTAATATTATGGCAGCGTTATGATATAATCATCAGAGCTCACGGCCTGATAAATTCATCTTGATATCAAATGTCATTTTATGTGTTACTGTGCATTTAACGTTTATTTATTAAACAAATTTCGTCTAAAAAAGGTGCCACAACACTTATTTGTGAACAAAAAACTAAACAACACGCAAATTAGATATTTTTGGCAAGTATTTTTTAAATATTTGTTTGATTGATCATGATATAAAATCATCAACGTCTACCCCTTTGTGTTGATATTAATGAAAAAATTACAGTTTCTCTGCCGCCATCATATTACGAGTTATGATATAAAATCATCAGGTGTGGACAGTATGTTATAAAGCCGTAATATTTTTTATAAATAAGGCAGTTAAAATGTAGCCCGAGTTCACTAATTTCTTATTAGATGTTTGTAAAAACAATGGCAACGCTGCTAAGTGTGTATATCACTCTCTTAACAAGTGCTTAAAAGAGTAGTTGTTTTTGTTTTTCTTTTTTGTCAACAACAAAATGCGTTGCACTTGCAGTACTTATTTTACCATTTATTTGTTGCTGTTTTGATGTGATAATTTTTGGTTCTAAGCATCTTTAACTTTGTTTACATTCAATTCATTCGTTCATAAATATGTAGGTATGTACATATGTAAGTATACATATGTGTGTATGTACTTATGTATACAAACTACAAACATACATATGAATGTATGTATATAAAAATTAGCATAATTCATATGAGTGTTCTCGTACATACATACATACACTTATCCTTGCCGCTTACACTAACAACTTTTCTTTTGATTTGCAATTATTTACACTTTTTAATTTTTTTTCTTCACGACTGATGTTGGACACCCACTCATCCCGGAATAACAAAATAAACTGAATTGATTATGCAGTTTGTGTTGATGTTTTGTTTGTTTCATTAGCTTTGAGAGTGAGAAAGTTAAATTGAGTTGTTGGAGTGTGTGTCTCCAAATATGCATACAACCATACATATTTACACGTGGATGTATGTATACATATTTACATATTTATGGATGTACATACTATGTAAGAGGTAAGATTTTGTGAGACAAAAATTAATCTTATCGAATGGACCGTGTGTAACAATGTATGTATGTACATATGTATGCAGGTGTGTGTGCCTTATTGTTTTTTAATGAAAACAATTACTTCATAAGCATTTAGTTCACCTTATATTGGGTTGTACAATTTGATAATGGTAAACATTATGCTTCATTGTAAAAAAAATCATAATAAAAAACATTGATAACTACATACATATATGTTTGCCATTGTAGGGAGAAGGAAATAAAAACAAAATTTTCAAAATATGTACCTTGTATTTGATGTTTTGTGCTTCTTGTGTAGAACAGGGTGTGGCAGCTTAGTCATGCATTTGTGAAACTTAAGGTTTTGATCTCTGCTAATAAGACATGTGCTACTAACAGCACGACTCGTAAATTTAGGTAAACTGAGTACACTGTAAAGAAAACATTGACTCTAAAATATACATACATAATTTATTTAAAAACACTTGAAAACAATTTGACAATAATAATAATAATAATAATAATAGTAATAATAAATAAAACAATGTTATATAACAATTATTGAGAGCTTTGACAAGATTTACAAGTTATATTTGCAAATTTTACAAGCATTCAAACTGCTTGATTTAAGACATTTACATATGTATGTAATTATGTATAATTTTTTCTAGGAAAATCTTGTTCTCTATTTTGCAGTTGCATTTTTAGACTAAAAGTTATTCACTTGCTTTTTGGTAGACCAATTAGTTTGTTTGTTTTTCGTCATTAAAAATAATATTTATTTAAATAACTAAATACATACGTACATATTAAAAAACGTACATACATACATAAATAATTTTGCTATTGACTAGGTTTTTTTGTTTTATCTTTTATGTATTTTTTTCTTGTAGTGGTTACAAATTAGTTTTAAGTTAAATTGTGATATGTATTTGTTTAAATTTGTAGCTTTTGAGTTTTTGTTTGAAAGATGTTGAGAAATATTTTTAGGCCTTTTTAAAAATAGTTTTCTATTCATTTAATTCAACCAGTTGGAAACTGAAATTTGTTTGACAAATAATCCCACTGGTTTTTTGTTTGTCTTTTTAACATTTTTGTTCTTGTAAGATTTAATTGTATTTATATAAATGTTTTTTAACTAAATTTAAATATTGCTTGTTTTTAAAATTAAACTAGTTGACTTTAGCTTTTTTCTAGTTTGTTGCTTTAACATTAATATCATTTTTATATAAATTATTTTGATTATTTTAATTTAAACAGAAAATCTTTTACTAAATACTCGTTGCATTAAGGACAAAGCCTGCGAGTTTAGAATATATTTAAGGATTTATTTTTGTTTTTTTTTATATTAAACATAAAACGTTATTCAAACATTCGAGATACGTTACGAGTACATTGATGTGACTGTGGGGGGTTTTCAACTTGGCATAAACTTAAAAGTTTGTCTAACAACCATTTGTGTTGAAGGAATTTGCTTAAGTCATAGATGAGCCATCTATTGGCAAGATTAGGATACATAAAACTTAGAATTTCAAATTTAATTTAAAAAAAAAATATTAGTATAAAAACTGCTAAGTAGAAATCTCAATAATTTGATTGTTCAACTAAAAGCGTTTTTGCGGTTAAAAGCGTTTTTGCGCCAATTCAAATTTCAAATTTGTGTATTTTGTATTTCCTATGAAGTGTACATTTCGACACAATGTTTTGTGACAATTGTAGCTGCACCATTCATATTTGAAGTTGGTGATGACGATGATGATGATGATGGTGATGATGTGGTACTGACATCTGTAGCTACCACAACTGTCTTGGCGTTACTTATTGCCGGTAAACTTGGCGAATTGGAGGTGTTTGTTATTTTTGTATTTGCTTTCAAAGCACTATGTTCTACGGTATGACTGGTATCGATGGCAAGCAATGGCGGTTCGATTGGTGGCATTTTTAAAAGACCACCCGGTGGTGTTTGTACAACTGCTGTGGCAGCATGTGATGGTATCGGTACTGGCGCTGGTGCTGGTGCTGGTGGTGCGACTGCTAAAACAGCGGTAGTTTGCAAATGCGTTGGCGTACTATAATGATGATACAAATTTGCATGAGTATGTCTAGTGGGAGCTGGATGCGTTGGCTGCAGTGCAATTTTACTGTGATAAGTAGGGTTAATGGGGGTTACAGTTGGTGGCTGCACTGCAGCTACTGGTGGATATTGCTTAGGAGTTTGCACCAAGGTCATTGTTGGTGTCTTGTTTGGTGAGAGTATTAAGCCACTTGTATTTGCAGGTATACCCACTGTTGGGGGGCTCAGTGGCGAAGCTGGATTAGCGTAGTTTGTTGGTTGCACAGCAGGTATATAATCGAGAGAATACTGCAAAAATAAGGTTTAATCTGATGTTAACAAGTTTATTTTCGTTGTGTAACATATTTCACAATATTCTGTCTATACGTTTCTCAATAATAAGTAAGAGTGTTTGCCATTAAAAAATAGTTTTTCTCATTAATCGTCAGCCCCCCATTATTGGTTTGGAGCATATGCCAAAAAGTGGGAATAGAGAAAAATGATAAAGAAGGTTTACACGATAGAATTTTTTATATTTTCACTATTGCTTCCGACACATGTTTGGAAGAAATCTGTAAATTTTAGTGAACTTTCACGAATAAAGTTAGAGAAGTTAATATTATTTTATTCTAAAATTAACAATACGTTTTTTTTTCGCATACACCACTTTTCTTAATTTATTTTCTAAAAGTAGCTTTTTGTGCTCCATACGTATACTTTACTGCTGAGAATTGAGAATTTTGTTGTTTTGTTTATTTATCTAGAGATATAAGTCGATCGTTTAACGCTCACCAAGAAGCCGCCGCCGTAAACACTTACACAAGAAAAACAATTATGTAATTGAAGTCTATTTAATACATTGATGCGCGTTTCTTTGCACAATTGTGCTGAGAGAACGTGTTGCTTTTCAAATTTATGATATGCGAAAAATATTTTATTATAAATAACTCATTTGGTAACATACAATGCCTTTTATGTTATCAAAGATTTAAGGGAAAAAAAGGAATATGCTATTAAAAGACATTATGATGCTTTTCATAGCGATATTCATAAGTTTAATGGTAGGGAAGGAGAGAAATTTTTAATAAAAATACAAATATTTGTTTTGAAAAAATAAAAATAAAAAAGTTTTTTACAATTGACTGTTGTTTGCTTAGAAAATATTTTATTTTCAATTAATATTTTAACTGTGTGGATTCGTGTTTGGTGGGTAGCTCGCAACTTTAATACATGGACAGTTCACCAATACATTCACAGTGGCCACCAATGATTTAATATAAAGAATGCAATTAAATGATTTCTGTTATACTCAAACATACATAATTAAGGTTTCTTTTATTTTACTTTAGTGTTTAATAAGTTTATATTAAAACATTGAATTTAATCGGCGGCTGCGTTTGGGTGATGATGTTTTTGCTTAACAGTCGCCGTTGAATTTTTCTCACGGCACCTTCTCTTTTTATTATCCATTTCTTATAGAAATGAAGCAAAACAAGAGTTAACTTGAAGAATTTGACGCAAACGCTTAACTGTGGCATGTACAGCAAAACCGTACTTATTAAACCTTAAAATAGTTGAAATGGAGCAAAATGAATGCTAAATATCTCAGAAACCATAATTAATTTCGCGAAACATGTTTTGGATTCAGAAAGGAGATATTCGAAATATAGCTGTGGCAATAAGGAAAAAGTGCTTAAGTCATATTTTACTGTTTTGCAGGAGAGCACTTTTAAGCTTTCAAGTCGATTTTCAGAAATTTACTTCTTTTGCCGTTAAAGTGGGAAATTCTCTGTTAAACTTTATATTTTTAAGCAAAAGATCGTTCTACACTCTTTAAGTAATACATTTAACTTGAAGTATACCAAAGTATAACCTAAATTAAGCTATTATTCCAAATGAAATTAGAAGTCTAAAAAAGATAAGTCGCAATTCATAGTGCTATAACTTCCTGAAAAATCACTCCAAATAATTGAGATTTTGAACAGCTGTACTTTCAAATATGTAGATTACGGAGGTACTATTAACTCAAAATCAGCTTATCTCGACTTAAGCACTTTTTCCTTTTTGCCACAGATATACTATATACCACATACCTAACGCAATGGGTCAAACCCATAATGGGCTGACGTAATAATAAAATGTGTGTCTTAATGATAATTTTTTTGTTCTAGTTCGAACAAAAATCGAAAACATTGGGGGCTATTCTGGAAAACGTGTCGAAAAAGTGAAACTTTGCATTAAAATAAAAAAATGAAATAAACGTGAGAATTTCAACGCGTTTCTCTCTCTTTTAAAAACGGTTAATTTTGTATGCCAAACAAAAACAATTTTTTTTACATTTACACAGTTTTGTTTTTGTTTTGCATGTAACTTTCACCAATTCGAAGCGTATTCCAGAATAGCCCCCATTAGCTTTCGTGACACCAAATTGAATTCCGATAAGATTGATTTCTATGACACCCCTGAATAATCTTATTTTTATGGGCTAGACTCTCGTGACCTCAAATGAAAAAAAGAACACAAAATTCTTGAAACTAATATAGTTTTAATTAAAAAAAATTTCAATATTTACCTACCATAGGTGGTCCATGAGCACCTGCCACATGGCTGGGTGAATGAGTGGGCTGATTGAAGTATGTTGTGGGCGACACCGGAGGACTTGGATATGGCCAGTAAACTAAAGGATGTGGATAAAAAGCCGCCGGGTGTGGTGGTGGATGATGAGCAGCTCGATGCGGTGAAGCCAAAATGGGACCCGGTGGAGGAAACGGACCGAAGTGACCAAACGGTGCTGGACCAATCACAGAAGCACCTAAATTAACACAATTTCAATTAAATTAACATACATAAATTTTCAGGCATCAAAAAATAACTTATTCAAACAATATTAATTGTTTAACATTTGATAAAAATATTAAAATTTAAAAACAACAATAGGGGTATTCAATTAGGCATGTTTGTTTACTACTCGTGTTTGTAACAAAAAAAAAAATTTAATTTTTACAAGTAGTAAACCAATGTAAATCAAATGCATTTGAGACCATGGTTAAAACTTTCTTTTGTGCATTAAATTTAAAAACAATAGTTTATAAAAATAAATAAAAAATGAAACAAAATAAAAAATTAAACAAAGGATATTATAGTATTTTTTAGAAAAAGATTTTCCGTTACAAAAAAAACGTGTTAAAAAGTGTCGGGTTAAGTAGGAAAAGGTTGTGAAAATATTATATTAAAATTAAAAGCACTCACCGTAGCAAAACTTAATAAATTATATTAAAACATTTATTTGAAAAAAAAAATTAAATATTTACCAGTGACCCACCATGAATAAGAAGACTGTTTTTTTGCAATTCAGTATGTATTTTTTGTTTTTGTTTTTTGTTTTTTTTTAATTTTTATGCCACCAGCACCACCAATAAGAGTAGAATACAACTGACACTCTGGACCAAAAAAGTACGTACGATGATGAATATATAAGTATTTTGGTGTAAAAACTATAGTAATAATAAATGTTTATAAATTTAACAATACAAACACACACACATGTTTTATGTAGTAAAAAAATAATAATAAACACTTTTCATTGCAAGAAATTATTAAAACTAGATATAAAAATATACATATTTTTTTAAAAGCTCAAGTGCTTAATTTTAATCCATTAAAAGTATTGAAGAGAAGCCCAAAACGTTACATACGACTAAATTGGAAAGAGAAATAGGTTATTTTTTTGATTTTAGATTTATGCTGCAAATAAAAATAATTCTCATTTTATTTTTCATCTGACTGATGTGGAATAGGAATAGTAAACGTTAAACATGGTTTAAGAAAGACAAACGTTATAAAATCAGTTTTTCCTGTTTTTTACTTTTAATAAAATTATTATCTAATTCTAATATTTCTCTACACTTTGTATAACAGATCAAAAAATTCTTGTTTATTGCATGTGGTGAAAAACCGCAACTCGGTACGGTTATTCGAAACCGATTAATTAAACCTATATGGAGTGGCCTGTGATTGTACTTAAAAACTAATTAAGGGCTGTGCACATATTACGTAACGCTCCCTGGGGGGAAGGGGTATAACAGCTACGAAAATAGCGTTACGCAATATGTTAATAGAGAAATATAACGACTGAAAAGAGATTTAAATTATTATATAGCATCTCATTTGCAATTAGTCAGCTGCCATTTAACGGACTTATGCAGAACTTTATGGTATAAAAAATCTTTTTTAATATGAATTTTATATCCAAATCATAAAATAAAGGGGTGAAACACATAAAAATAGTGTAAATAGAAAATCGAAAAATTAATCATAAAATAGCAAATGATAAGCAACTCTTTAGCAAGCTGAGCCAGAGTGTAGCATCTCTTTAACAACTTTTTTATTGATCTTTTTGGTCTTTTTGTTTTAGCAAGATTAGCAAGAGTGTAGCATCTCTTTAGCAAGATTAGCAAAAGTGTAGCATCTTTTTAGGAAGATTAGCAAGAACTTTTTTATTGATCTTTTTGGTCTTTTTGTTTCAGCAAGAGCGTGGCATCTCTTTAGCAACTTTTTATTTATGTTTTTTGTTTTTTTGTTTTAGTAAGATTAGTCAGAGTGTAGCATCTCTTTAGCAAGATTAGCAAGAATTTAGCATCTCTTTAGCAACTTTTTTATTGATCTTTTTGGTGTTTTTGTTTTAGCAAGATTAACAAGAGTCAACTTTTTTATTGATCTTTTTAATCATTTTGCTTATGTATTTTCACATATTTACTACATTTGCAATAATTAAATAACAAAAAATATACTATATAACCAAAAATTAAACCGTTTAACGTTTACTCAGTATTTACTTTTACATATGAGGGAGGGAGTACGTGAAATTTACTTACAGCCTCAAATAGTCGTAGTTTTACTCTAGTTTGTTAACACCAGCCACAAAAAAACACATACAAGTAGTTTAAAAAATAATATTAAAATTATTAAGTAATTAAAATTAAGTTGTATGCGTAGTTTTTACTGCAGCAGCACCTTGAACCCAATATTGACGAAACAAATTCAATTAATTTCCATCTTATTTTTTGATTGTAATTAAAGAAATGTGGGCGGACGTTACAAGACACACACGTATGCAATAAAGATACTAGTTTAAATACATTTAAAAACTAAACTTTAAACTAAAATAAATAGTAAGTATGGTATGTATGTACTGAAGCCACCTTGGAAACCATTTTCGAATTGTTTTACTAATTAAATTTTTCTGCTTATTGGAAGCCACCAATTTTTTATGTTTTTTTTTCTTTCCTTAAATATACCAGTAAAATGTAATTTGTACATAAGTATACGAGCTTCAAGTGAGTACAAATTTAGCCATTGTTTTATAACAAAGTCCATAGTATGCATATAAGGTGCGCGACAAAGTGATAAGGTTACTTATGTTATTTTTGTGTTTAAAGCAAAAATACAAAGAGAATTAAATAGCACCGTTACCATTTATGAATGAAATTTCAACTGACCATATAGTATTAAATAAATGAACTATTTAGTAGCTCTTGTGATTTTGACCTCAACAGAGTTAATAAATTAAGTACACTTAACATTTTGACAAGCACCTTAGTGAGTTACATATGTATATTAATAATAAAATAAAAAACAGGAGAAATTACACACACATATATATATATATATAAATAAAATGGATAAATAAATGAATGGCACCCTATAGGAAAAAGTATTGTAAATAAAATATGCAAGTTAAAAACACTAGAGAGTAATAGACACACAAACTGAAGTCTAAATTAAGGTTTTCGTTTTATGTATTTTTGTAGATTTTTTTTACTATATTTTTAAATAGATAATTCGTTTTATTAAATATTAAATATTTATTGAAGTAAATAATCAAATTAAAAAATTATATGGGAATATATATTTAAGTTTCTATATGTAAAATTTTTATTTTTATTTTTTTTGTTTAAACTCTAAATCAACTAAAAGCTGAAGTTCCAATTTAAGTTATTTTTTACTTTATATAAAGATTTCAAAATTCCTTTCTAAAAAAGGCTTATAAGCCAAAAATTTACCTAATTAAGCGAATTGAAATGTTAAATATATTTTGTTTATGTTTTTGCTTTAAAAAAAAAATTATTTTGTATTTTAAATAATTCACTCTATTGAAAGCATTTCCTTTTTTGAGCAAAATGTTGGTAAACCTTTTCTTTTTAGAATCTGCCGTACTTGAAGTACATTTAAATAAAATATATATTTTTATTTAAATTAATGCTAATTAGTGCATAAAGGACTTGAAAAATTTGTTGAGATCGTTCACAAAATCATTATGAAAATGTTGACTTCGAAATTTTCTTCATTTCCAAATATTAAAACATCAATATTCGAAATAACTTTTTCGGTAAGAGATTTTCGCAAAAAAAAATTAATTTATATTATACGGTTCTTCAGTGAAAACTAAAAGTACCTAAAATTATTAAACATGCAAGAAAAATTATTATATAATCTTTATTAAAACTTTCTACGCTGATATTTTGATTTTTTTAAAAAATCTTATTATTATTTCAAGTCAGTAAATTTTGCGGGTTGAAAAAAAAATCCTTTCTAAAGGTCATGACTCACTATCCTACACGATCTACGAAAAAATATAACTCTGATCTGATGAATTGTTATTGTCCTTTGAAATTTTTCCCAGACTCCATCATACCAGGGTTGTATTTTCTCAAAAATAGCACAATTGTCTAGGATAGTGTATCACGGCCCTAAACAATATTCCACTAATCATTCTCTCACGACTCTGATGGTAGGTATAGACTTTGCGACATGTTTATGCACCAGGCAGCTTGCATTGTCGGTCACATAGTGTGTAGTCTTGTTTATGGTTGCGTTCGAAGTTGCATTCGAAGTTTCAAAAATATCAAAATATTTTGATGTTTATAGGTTGCAGTGTATGTGTCAAAATATGCAACATGTAATATAAACGTGTTGCGTAAACAAGTTGCACAGTGTGTACACATAATATTTGTACAGTGTGTACACATAATTTGTGAGCGTTGCGTTTTACAAAATAAGGCCCTAAGAATAGATTTCCTTAATAGTTTTTTTCAATTGATCCATTTTAAGAAATATGTTGCCATGTTATAGTGTTCACTGCTAGATTTATGGCCTGTTTCACGATATCGAATAAAAACTTTCGGGTGAAAATTTATTTTGAAAACAATAATATATGAAAATTTCTTTTTGTTTTCAATATAAATTTTCAGTCGAAAGTTTTCTTTCAACATCGTGAAACAGACCATTAGCAATATATTTTCGTATTCTCCTATTATGATTTTCGTTCCAGTAAGGCAATCACACTTTGCTCGAAGCAGTGGTCTTCTATGGCGAAACGCGTTGCCATAAGACATGATTTTTGCTCACGCTGTCTAAGCTGGGCGCTATATTTTGCATGTCAAACTGCGCTTATTTAAAAGCATCAAAGATGCGCCTAAATATACAAATACAACTGAGTGTTGCGTTCGTTTCACTACATCGTCGTATTCAGAGATAGAGGAATAGACCAAACTAGATAAATTAGAGATGAGATGAGATGAAATAAGATGAGATGAGCTTCATCAATGTCATATGACGCTGAGGCAATTTACCGAATTGTAAGACTGAATTATAAATAAATAAATCTCAAACTAAAAAAACTAATGTAAGAGAAATCATCAAAATCAAATCGTTTTAATTTCTTGCAGACGAGTTTTTGTAGGATTTATTTTTGAAACTAGTACTTCAACAAACTAATTTTGCTGAATTACAAAAATTTTCAAGTCAAAATTTTAAAAAAGAAAATGGCCATAAAAATCGCCAACAAATTTATTTATCACAAGAAGAATGGTACTTAATTTAGCCAAACAAGTTGAAAAATCGCCATGTTGGGCAAAAAATCGCCATATCTGGCAACACTGTTCGTGTTCAGTAAATTTAAATAACTCACACTCTCTTACTAATTATCAATTTTAATGATGAAACAGAATAAACGGCCGGCCCCACGATGTCACTAGAAATCGTTCAATCGAATACTTGTATTGAAAACAAAAACAAATTTTCTAATGTTATTGTTGTTTGCAATACAAGTTGTCGATTGAACGATTTCTAATGACATCGTGGGACAGGCCGAAAGTCTGCAACTTCAGGAAAATCGCTCCCAAATTAATAGAGCCCATAATAACATCGTCGGCAGTAACTTCAAATGCTCTCTAATTTTTGTTTTGTTTTCTTTTGTGCTTATTTTTCTTTGTAGTTTTGTTTACAAAAGGTATGAAATTTATTGAAAGTATGGCAACATATTTGAGAGAATGAGTACTTAATGTGAGAGCATAGGAAAAAACGCTCTCAAAATAAAATAGATTCTATGAAAGTGTATCAATATCAAGTGGCCTTATCAGCACAGCTGATCGTCAGCTGACTTAACCCCATCTTTCAAACTTCATATAAAATAGCATAAAATCTTAACCCGAACTGTCAACATTCAAATAAAAATAATCTTACAACAAATTTGTATGTACGATTATGTTGTTGTAATGATAAGTCCACTTGATGTTAACACACTTTGGATTCTATCTCACGACTGCTTTCCGCGGCTGCTTTTTTGTGCCAATTTGTTTGCTTGAAATTTTAAAGTTTAAAAGTTAGTTCGTTAGATTTTTACTTAAACAAGATTTAAGAAATTAGGTTTAAAGACCCGTGCAATGGTTCATGTTATTATGAAACCTTTTCTGGTTTTAAGGAGAAAAAAATTTACTTAAAAAAACACCCTGTTATACATGTACGAGTATTACCCCAATGTAAAAATAAGCAAATTTGTGCAAATTTCATACTTATCATATGAGAAGTATAACCCAGCAAACAATTTACAAATACAGAGCGCAAAAGTTTGACATATGTAAAAGCAAAAAAAAAAATAATATTAAAAGGAAGATATAAAACCAATAAAATAGAAATTGCTGTCAGGTGTATATGGATTATTAGTGATGACAAAAACACAGCATACATTTACTGAAATGGAATATGACGAGATAATTATGTATGTACATACTATACATATATCGCTGCCTTAATATAGAAAGGGCCTAACTCATTATTTTTTTCAAATTGAGATTTTTAAATTTTACGTTACATTAGATGTTATTATATCGAAATATAAAAAAAAAACTCGAGTTCAAAAAATTATGAGTTAGGGCCTTTCTATATTAATATGTGCGTATATTATAAGTACGTATATTATTAAGTCTTTAAAACATAATGATTTTGCAACTAACACCAACAAATTTTTCATTAAACCTTTTTCTCACGCACATTTACACATACTTATTTATGAGTAAATAAAGTTTAAGTAAAAAAAAAATTAAATAATATTAATGTTTATATTTAATTTTATACATCGATGGCTTAATATATAGGAAAAGCGTAACTCAAGTTTTCGAGAACCAAAAAAAAGGAAAAATAAATAAAAACTAAAGCATTTGCATGCAAAAATAATTTTTTTAGATCTTTAGGGAGATATTAAAAATTTGTTTCGAAATAAACAAAATTGAGATACGCCTTTTAGTATTAAGCCATCGATATTTAGTGAAGCTTTTAAGACAAATTTTATTTAAAATATTAAGTAAATAAGTTAAGTACTACTAATTGAAAAAAGAAGTAAGAAAAACGCAAGACTTGAAAGGAATGAAACAGTCAAGTTGATCAGTTCAAGAGAGAGGTTGTTGAGTAAATTTAGCTTATGCCAAGGCGAATTGAATTTCGCTTTAGGAAATGGTAATCAACTGTTTACTTTATCTTGTGTGAAATCAGGCAAAACTTTCGGAAATTTTCAACATATATTTATAGACATATTTATACCAGATATACTGGCCCCAATTCGCCTTGAAAAATTCATATAAAGTACTGACATCTCAGAGAGATTCAAATTGCAAGCAGTGAAAACAATCACCTGGGCTTAATTCTCCAGTAAACAGTTTTTGAAAAATACATACATACTTGGGATGTCAAAACAAAAATGTACTAAAAAACGTAACTTGACATCTGGGGAAGATTCAAATTACCTGGGCTCAATTCGCCGTGGCAATGGCTCCTCAATACGTCATGTAATTAATTACATACTCTGAATTTGTCAGTTCAATTATGAGTTTGAAAAAAAATATGGAGAACTCAGGAAAGGCTTTTAATAAAGAGCGATTATTTGAAATAAATATTTACTTTGTTATCTCAAATTAAGATTTTGAAAGTTATGGTAAAGCAAAGTAAAGATGACAAGAATTACAACAAAAGTTACAATGCAGTTTAATTGGAAAATAATGAAATTGAGCAATTTCGAGTTGGTATTGTAGTTTAGAAAGTGTTTTTGGTTTTTATACAATAATATTAAATCGTAATCTGGAAATGCCCAAATAAGTCACAAATATGTACTCGCAAATGTCAAATGTTGAAATGAAGTTTGTTTTTTTTTTTCAAAATTTTATGCAAAAGCCAACACCACACATTAATCAAACACGGCTTAACGCAATAAAATTACAACAATAATACATTAATAATAATAATAAATACGAATTTTTTAAATAAATTGCACTTTTTAGAAGAAAAAAATTATGTTTTTAAAACAACAAATTACGCCAAAAAATATATTAAAACCACTTGCTTTTAGCATTTTCAGAGCCAGCTAAATATATAAAAAAAGCAGATCCAAAAGCAGGAACGAAATGCATAGACAATTGCTTAACCATAAAAACAAGCCAAATCTTCAAATTAAATAAATACAGACTTTATGTCAAATAAATATTCTTCGGTATTTCAAATATCTAATAATAACCTTTTGAATCTGCTGCTATTTTATAAATACGCCGCCGCTTCTGTTTAAAGTTATAGAAAAATATTTGTATAATAAATAAAATTTGTTAAAAAGTGTTTGATTAATGTTAGCCTCTTTTTAATGTCTTTTTTGTTCTCTTTTTTGTTTTCTAATTTTGCTCAATAAAAATTCGAAATTGTTCTTAGCCAAATCTCAGAAGCCCAATATAATATTTAAGAGATAGTGAGTTTTATTTAAAGCTGCCAAATATTATTTGTTTTTTCTTTTTTTTTCTTTTAAGGAAAAAAATTTTGTTTAACTTTAGATCCTTTCAAAGATTATTTAGATTATGTTTTCTATAATTAAATTATTAATTTGTGCAAATGCTTCTTCAGGTTTTTATGTTTTCTAAGGGGGAAAAAATTACGGCTTAAATCTATTTTGTTTTTTGCTAAATGTCAAACTTAATTTAAAAAAAAAATCCAAAATTAAACTTAAATTTAAATTTAATGTATAAATATTAAACAAATAAAAATAAAGAAAACAAATTGTTAAACCCATGATAAATAGTTTTAAAAATTTTAAATTTCAGTTTGTAAAAGAACTCCATCAATTATTGTATGAATGTCAAATAATGTGTTGTATAAAAAATAGACTTTTTTTTTAAAAAATGTAATTAAATTAAAACAATTTAAGGTTTTTAAAGATTTTTTTGTTTGTTTTGTTTTAAATATTGCAATCGTACCGCCCTTGTGCTGGCATAAGCAGGATTATTTTTAGAGGAGAAGGCTGTTTTGGAAGCACTTGTGTAACTTTTTTTCTGTAAAATGGAATGTCTTGAGCAAATTAACCCAGCTCAGTATTGTTTTTGAATAAAAAATATATTTAGGTATATTTTTTTATTGTATAAAAGTAACTAACTACTGCTATGCAGTCATTTTCATATTCGATTAAGCCTCCCTTGTTGGAATGAAATCTTTTAAATGCCGGGATTATAGAACTGATAAAAATTGCCCGGTGGACGGGTTAAAACTCGTTTGGCTGCACTGGCAGCGGCATTGGCTTCTTGTTGGAAGGCATTTTCATAAGAACGTTTCATGGAATGAGGCAAAGATGCAGCTGCTGCCACATTGGCAGCATTTACAGCAGCCGCGGCTGCGGCATGCATGCCACTTGTGGTAGTGGCCGGTTGTTGAGACATAACACCCGCAAATTGATAGCTTTGCTGTGTTGGCATATAGCTTAAGGGAAAGGGTTGGAAATAGGGGCGTGGCATAAGCACAAATTGAGGCTGGCCAGCAGCTGTAGCATTGGCTTGGCCCATAGCTGCGGCCGCAGCAGCAGCATTTTGCTGTTGTATAAACAAATTATTGACATTCGTATACATTTGATGCTGTTCGGCCGCTGAAGCGGCAGCCGCAGCTGCCTGCTGACGTGCAATCAAATTGTGTTGAGCAATGAATTGAGCTTGTTGTTGGGCAATTAGGGCGGAATTGGCAGCTGCAGTTGCCGCTGTGTTCGGCGGAGGTAAAGAGAGATTAAAGGGGAATGTCATGGCGGCTTGAGGGCTAACAGCTGATGCTGAGGCTGCATGTACGGGCAATTGATTAGCCGGGTTTCCTAAATTACCGACAGCAGCAGCTGCATTTTGGACAGCAGCAGCCGCAGCTGCTGTTTGAGCCAAGGACGGATGCGGTACAGCTGCCGGTGGTGCATTAGCTGTCATATATGGCGATATACCACCAGCAACAGCCACCGATTGAGCTGTGGCCGGCACAGCTAATTGAGGTGGCTGTGAAAGGGCAGCCACTGCTGCAGCAACTGAGGGCGGTGATTGCAAAGCATGAGCATGGGCGTGAGTGTGAGCATGCGTATGAGGGCTAATAGTTTGTGCGTTGGCCGGTGGTTGTTGTGCTAACATACCCGGTGATAAAAGTGATGGTTGCTTGCCAGCCGTCATATGGGGGTGTTGTGCATGAGCAGCTGGTACTGGTGACTGTAGACCTCCGTTCAAGACCATATTCATGTCGTCACCAGAACACTGGAAAACTTCAATGTAGCGATACTTTTTGCCAAACACCATGAATTGATGGTGTTTTCGTTGGGCACACAAGCGGGCTGATTCCTCCGAATCCATTTGTATAAATGCCTCACCACTGGGTTGACCCTGAAATTAAATAGGAAATATTATTTTTTGGATTCTCATCAAAGAATAAAAAAGGCAAAGACATGGATGGGATCTTACTTCGGGTATATGAAGTTCAGATTCACTCCTAGGATTGTTGATGGTCTCGTATCATAAATAATCGATATTTGTCAAAAAACGAGGTTCAAAAATTACAGTTAGCAGAAGTTAGTAACTAACAAATGCGAGCGAATATAGTTACGATAACACGAGAATTGTTCTTTAGCCAGAAGGAAAGGAAGGAATTTCAGCAATTAACATTTGCCAGCGAGTCGCAAAACCATCGTAAATCAAACTACAAACGCAATGCAAATTTATGCATTCGATATTAAATGGTCATTTCAAACGATATTGAATGTGACTTTCGAACTATATCGAATGGATATTTCGAACGATATCGAATGGACATTTCGAACAATTTCAAATGGACCTTTCAAACGATATCGAATGGACATTTCGATTGATATCGAATGGACATTTTGAACGATATCGAATGGACATTTTGAACGATATCGAATGGACACTTCGATTGATATCGAATGATCATTTCAACACATATCGAATGAACATTCCAATGATATCGAATGGACATGTTGAACGATATCGAATGGACACTTCTATTGATATCGAATGAACATTTCAACACATATCGAATGAACATTCCAATTGATATCGAATGGACATTTCGAACGATATATAATGAACATTTTAAATGATATTGAATGGACATTTCGATTAATATCGAATGGAAAGTTCGACAGACATCGAATGAACATTTCGAACTATATCGAATAGACATTTCGATCCATACTGAATTCAGATTTCAAACAATATCGAATGGACATTTCGAACGATATCGAATGAACATCTCGAATGATATCGAATGGACATTTCGATCGATATTTAACGCGGCAATTTTCCCTCTTTTTCAGGATTTGCACCGAAGGAAATACAATAATATAATTGCAAGGCATTTTCTGGTCTAGAGAATGATTATGGATACTAGAGTAACATCTCCAATTCTATTTGATTTGAGGCCAAAAAAATTTTGTCAAAACGATTAGGGGGCAAAATTTACTTTAGAATAAGTTAGGTTAGGTTAGATTATATTGGTTTATAACAACAGGAATAGCATAAATAAACATGTCGAGGAATTTCTCTTCCCTTAAACAGTCCACGTCATGAAGAGAGCGCTTGCCCAAGATATATAAGCCCTGGTTCACTTCTTGTTGAGCCGTTATTAAGAAGGATGAGCCGTTTTACTCCACTTAAAGCAATTGTGTTAATGAGTGTCGTAAGTAAATTACGTTAATCCTCCAATGGTGCTAGCAATACAAACGTCTTTTTCTTAAAGTTATAACTTCCTCCAGTGAGTTCCGTCTCTTTCCAACACCTCAATTTTTAACTCCACTAAGGAAATATGCATATTCACTTACAATTTCATTTCTCCCTATGCTTCATGTTCTTCGACCCATACGATATAATGTTGCAAGCCTGTATCAACGGTGCCTACAGCAACCAGATCTTTCATATAAATATTCAGTACTGGTCTCTGAGATAAAAATTTAGCTTTTTTACAGTTTAATCTGAGTGCTGATATTGCACGAGTATATATCAAGGAAAGTTAATTCATTCATGGTTTCCAAATTAGTCTGAGGAATTAACTCCACTATAAATGCCACTATCTAATCGTTCATTGCAGGGGATTGGCTTGACCGCGATCTTTTGCACACATTTTTTTTACATTATTATTCAATAGCTTTTATTGCCTAATCCAATTGAGATTTCATTATTCTAATGAATATTTAAGACTTACCTGTGCATTAATGACCATATGAACACCCTGGAATATAATATGTTTGGCAAAATCGTCCAGGAAATGCAGAATGTGTTCGACGAGAGCCTCGTAAGGCAAACCTCTTAAACGTATGCAATTTTTAGTAGTACCCGAGGTAATAAGATGCTAAAATTAATTTTAAAAAGAATGTATAAATTAAATTGTGAATTAGATTTAAATGGAGTTAAGTAAATTCTATTATTATTTTATGCTTAATAATTTTACTTGTGGCAACAAAGACAACTGCATGGGTGGCAATTGAGCAATTAATGGTGGCTGATGATTTGGTTCATATGTCTTGGGATCCAAAGATCGATTCAAAACCTGTTGCACTTCTGCAGTAGTTGATCTAAATAGCTCAATATAACGTTGACCAATTGACTCTCGATGACGTGCCAAAGCTTTGGGAGCATCGGACTCATTTGCAAATAAAACAAAGGCATCGCCAGTAGCTCGGCCATCTGGCTTCTTGACAAATAAAACGCCTTCAGTGTTATCGAGCACATTGCAGGGATTTTCACCATTTGTGAAAAAGTCCAACTAGCAAAGAAACATTATTTAAAAAAAGGAGTTATATATAGAGATCTTTTGTAGCACAGTTACCACTTGCTTAGCTGTACAATCGTAGGGCAAGCCACGCATACGTATTATAACTTGGGCACCTTTGGATAGAAATGCCTGGGCTTCATTGGAAGCCCCACCAGCTACAGATAGGAAATCATCACCTGTGGCACGATAAACTTCTATATAACGATTGCCAATATGATGCTTGTGTCGTTTTAACGCCATGTCGCGATGTTCTTGGGATATAAAACGTATCAAGGCCTCACCGTTACGGCGGCCCAAAGGTGAAAGGCACAATGCTACACCGCCTCTGTAAATAATTCAAAATTAATTTAAGTATTACATAACAACAATTTTTAGTTTCAGTTTGCATACATTAAAGTTAATATATTACAGTAATCCCCTGTTAATTGCTACAACAAAATGTATACGATTAATAGAAAGCATTTACTCGAATATTTTTAATTACCTTAGTTAGTTTCTCAAAGAGGTAACTATCCATGCATGTGTATGTACATATATGTGTAATTATTTTAAAGAAGTATACACAGAAAATAAAAAAAATCTTATAGCTCGGTTATTAAATTTACTTTAAATCTATACTAATATTATAAAAAAAAAAAAGTTTGTATGTTTCGATGTTTGTAAGAGGTAATCTCCCTAACTGCCGGTCCAATTTAAAAAATGTGTTCAACAAAACGAATAGAATAGAATCTGCTAGCGGACATAGGCTATGTAAGATTCCACTAAAGTGCTTAGGAAAGGGTCCAGTGGCGCAAAACCCCCTATATGCAGAAAAAATTAATTATCATTTCAGAAGAGATCTATTTTATGCAACAATTTGCGTACTCGAAAGAAAAACAAAGTCATTTTAACGTGAATACGCTGTTCTCGCTTCATTCCGCCTCCAGTTTGTCTGACCGTTTGATAAATTTTTGATAAAATTTGAATTATAGATAGATCAGCGTAAACAAAACATACAGGGTAAAACAATTAATTGAGGGTAAGACAACGTTTGATTGGCTCATCTAGTATTTTACAAAGCAATGAAAATTCATATGACATAAAAACATAAATAAGCGAATAAATTCATTTAAATATGTAACTTGCAAGGCATATTCATTAAAGATAGACTTGCTTCAATTCGCTTTGAAAAATTCATACTTGGGATGTCAGGAAAATTAACTGCGATATTTAATTTTAATCAAGGCATATTCGTAGAAGGTGGACTCTTCTCAGCTCGATTTGATAAGTTCATACTTGGGATGTCAAAAAAACGGCGAAAATAGTCGCCTGTGCCGTTGAGACCAACTGTAGTGCGATTCAGTAACTTTTAACGATCCGACAATCGTAATTTTTGTCTATACATTTTGTCGCTTGCAATAACGATTGCGTGACTCTGTAACTTCTTTTTAGCGATAGTACGCAGCGGATATTTTCTGTTGATTTTTGTTGATAAAATTAACAGCACATACATAAATTATTGTCGCTTAAATAACGACACAGCTGACATTAACCTACAGCGAATATCGTTAAAAATATTACTGAATAGCAAATTCGATAAATTTTCGTTATAATTATTTTAACGATGCGATTATCGTTAAAAAAAAAATTTGTGAATCGCACTACTGATGTGGATTCGCCTTACAATTAAAGCCAAGAACACAACTGGGACGAACGACGAATATTCTTCGCTAAAAATGTCAATATGCATTTCATTCCTGCTTCACGGAAATCGTCAGTAGACTTTAACCCACACAAATCTGGTATGGAAAATGTATTTATACCGGTATGTGATTAAACAGAATACCGGCATAAGCACATTTTCCATACAAATTGACACAAAAAAGCAGCCCCAGAAAGCAGTCGTGATATAGAATGTATTTTATTTTAAAAGCGTTTTTTCTTATGCTCTCACATATACATAAGTACTCATTCTCTCAAAAATGTTGCCATACTTTCAATAAATTTCATATATTTTGTAAACAAAACTACAAAGAAAAATAAGCACAAAAGAAAATAAAACAAAAATTAGAGATCATTTGAAGTTACTGCCGACAATGTTATTATGGGCTTTATTAATTTGGGAGCGATTTTCCTGAAGTTGCAGACTTTATTCTGTTTATTCATTTACTGTGAAAAAGAGAGGATTGTCGTAACTTTCAAAGAATTTATAAGTAATAATCCTTTATGAATAAGTATTTTCAAAAATAAATATTAAAAAATTAAAAATAAATACAAATGTTATGCCGATATATCCTAGTATATAAATATTTTCATCGTTAAATGCACCGGAAAGTAAAGGGTCCGTCAGATAACTTTTTTTTTTGAAAATGCTATAAAAAAAACCTACTGAATATTTTCTAAAATTTCTTTTTTTATTTGGAAGTACAATCCTTCCGGTTAATAATGAAAAATGATTTCATTCAAATGGCTGCCTCGGCTGCTCATGCAGTAGCCTACACGATCGGTCCAATTTTTAAGCACATTATCGATTGTGTGCAGCTGTATTTCACCAATGGCTTCACGAATATTGTTCTTTAAAGCGTCAATTGTCTCTGGCTTGTCGGCGTAACACTTATCTTTGACGGCACCCCACAAATAATAGTCCAACGGTGTCAAATCGCAGCTCCGAGGTGGCCAAACGACATCAGCTCTGCGGCTGATAATGTGATCTTCAAAAACAGGGCGCAAAACATCGAGTGTAGCTTCGGCTGTGTGGCACGTAGCGCCGTCCTGTTGAAACCAAATGTTGCCAATATCCTCCTCTTCAATTTTTGTGAACAAAAATTCGTTCAACATGGGCCGATAACGATCGCCATTGACTGCAATGGCCACTCCTTGCTCATTTTCGAAAAAAAATGGCCCAATTATGCCTCTGGACCAAAATCCGCACCAAACAGCGACTCGTTTTGGGTGCATCGGCTTTTCAATGTATGCGTGCGGGTTTTCTGTGCCCCAAATGTGACAATTTTGCTTGTTTACATACCCGCCAATATCAAAATGAGCTTCATCTGAAAAGATGATTTTTTTGGCAAAATCAGCATCTTCTGTAAGTCGATCGCAGGCCCTCTGTCAAATCAGACATGAGCTAAGTGTTACCATTCACGAAATAAGCACTAGTTGAAAAAAAAACGTTAGATGGCGGACCCTTTAGATATTCAGCCAAAGACGAGAATAATAAAAATTAGCAGGGAATTTCGAATTTTCGAAGTCGACCATTTTGTTTATATATAGTTGTTTTATTTTACCTGAAAGTGAATAATTTTTTGAATTAGGGGAACGAGGAATAGAGAAAATAACTCCCAAAGAATTGTAGTTCAAAATAGAGCTAATTGTCAAAAAGAAAAATTGCCTTTAGCCACTATTTTTCTTTAAGTGAAATGCGGAGAGATTACATCCCGGAAAATAGTCGAGGTAATTTTATTTTCAATACCAAAATTGCTCATACTAAAACATCAATAATTTATAAAATAAATTAAGTAATGGAAAAACAAATTTTATTTTTTTAAATTTATTTTTAATAAATAAATTATACGCTTTTTTTATAATTAAAAATATTTTACTTAGAATATCTGATAATAATAAGATATTTTTAATTTAGCAAAAATGCGTGTAATTTATGTTAAAAATATGCTTAAAAATAGATTTTGATTTTCCATTAAGTTAAATTATCTATTGACTTTCTTACTTTACATATTGACTTTTATTGTATAAATAATTAATGATTACACAAGTTGTAAATTTAATTTTAAATCGTTGTATAGATAATATCAGCATTAATAGTAGAGATTAAAGCGCATCTTCGTATGTGGGATTCCAGGGATTTGAAGTATTGGAATTTGAAGAGCAAATACTAAGTAACAGAATTGCATATTTGTTTTAGTTTGTATTTTAATAAAATTTTTTTATTTATTTTTTTTTATTTGCCTTCAACTGGATATTCGTAATATATGTATTTAATCATGAAACAAAAAATCTTAAAAAAACAACTGCAGCGTGTCAAGTTACACTTACTGTGTGTGCGGAAAAATGTAGCACAGACAGAGAATCTTGTAAGACTTGACTTGATCTCTTATCAGTGCAGGATTGACCCACAGTGTACATACATACATACATACATACATACATACATACATACACTGCTGCTCAATTCATAATAGACAATTGGTTTTGGAAAAACAAATTTTTTGAGAGAGCTGAGTGAGCATTCAAAGTGATTCAGTATTAAAATATAAATAAACAAAAGTATTAATTGTTAATCAGTTGATTACGTATACAAAATTTAAAACCGATAGCAAAATGTTTAATTACATTGTAGATGTCTGTCTGTATGTATGTATGTATTTGTTTATGTATAAGATACATTAAAATTTATTAAATTTCTTAATTTGTTTTTTTTTTATGTTCATATGTACTCGTATGAGAAAATGTTGGAAAGATTCCTAATTATGATTATTATTAAAAGGTCTTTAATGCTTCAGCTAGTTTTTTAAATTTTATATACTATTCAGGTATTTTGGCCTTAAGTTTGCGATTATTGGGCAAGTATTTTTTTCTTTTGGGTTTAGCCCATCAAAGATTCTCATCTGCTTCATTGCAACGAGTGAAGATAGATAAAGTAAATTTCAAATAGGATGTTTAAATAGAAAATTATACAGCTGTTTTTAGCTGTGCCAGTTAAACGAGTTGTAATGAAAAAGGAAAAATTTAAATATTTGCTTTTAAAATATGTGCCAGCAGAAAACTAATTGAAAAATATGTTTTGTATAATTATAGTCGAAATTATGAAAGTGGTTGTCTGTCTGTTTCGACATATTGAGTGGGTTACATTTAAATAAATTAAAAAAATATTTTTATATTATGCAATACATATTTTAATTAAAAATTTTATTACACCTAATTGACGCAATGAAATTTATGACGTCTATTTTTCTTAATTTCCCTTTTAAAGTTGCTACCAAAAATTAGTTGCATTCATGGAATGGTTTTTAGTTGCAAGTCTAATTTTTTCAATTTCAAATCTTCTCTGCAGTCATAAGGAAACAACAAAAATTAGTGTAAAGGGAAATATAAAATGAAAATAGAAATCGAGACTTTTTTTCAACTGCCTTTTTTTTCTCTATACCTTTCGCTATCAAACCAAAAATGGCGTCGAAGATTAGACGTCATAAATTTAATCGTGTGAATTACGTGTAAAGGGTCTTAAACACAATCAAAAAGTATGCTGTCAAATTCGTGTACGTGTGCTTCTTGTTGGCTTGACATTCATTATCATACTTGATGACCACGGAATCCGCAAATATGCAATTGCATGTTTTTTCTTATGTGACGTATTAATGCGAAGATAAGATATTTATTCGTTTCAGAACTTTTTATGAATTTTGGCATCAATTTGTGAGAGCATATTTTTGCATATTTTTCCTTTTAAGGCATGTTTTTGCATATTTCCGGCTTACGAGCATGTTTTCGAAATTTTTTCGAATTTTTAGAGCATATTTGAGGCTTTTAGTTCATATTTTGATACCTTTTGGATTTTTATTTGTTTAATATGCTTACAAAGAATATGTTGGTCAATATTTTTATTTTGAATTTTTCTCCGCCTAAACCTAATTTCCAATGTTAAAATTTTGATTTTTTATTTTATGATCGTTTACGCATTTGATTGCTGCGAAACTTAACATATACACTTTGGGCACTCGTAATGACTTAATCTAAAAATGGGCGGAACCACGCCTATTAAAATTTAATATTTTGTTTTTCGATTTTTACAAAACTTGGCACACATCCTGAGGTCTAAAAAGAGCTCGACATACAATATGTATATAAAAAGTGGGCGGGAATACGTCTCTTAAAATTATCGATTTTTATAAAACTTGGCACACACCTTGAAGTCTAAAAAAGTCTCAGTCTTGTGGACGGGGATACGCTCCTTAAAATTTAATATTATATTTCACATGCTTTTCCTTAACCGTTTTTTGCGAAACTTAGCGCACACATCCTGAAGTTTAAAAAAAGGCATGACATTTCATTTACAAAAGTGGGCGGGTCCACGCCCCTTAAAATTGAATATTATATTTCATGTGTCTTTCCTTAACCGATTTTTACGAAACTTGGCACACGCCCTGAGGAGTAAAAAAATACATAATATTGCATATAAAAATGTGGACAGGGCCACTTCCAGGAAAAATTAGTATTAAATTTCGTGTACTACTAATTACACAATTCCCATGAAACTTGGCAAAGCGTTTTGGCTCTTAGAATGATATAATTTTGTGCTTAAAGAAGTGTGGTTAAAGACATGCCCATTAATGCCTAGTTTTATATTTAATGTGCTTCTACATGTTCGATTTTTGCGAAACGACTGGCACACACCTTGGGCTCTGACTATAGAAAAGTGGGCATATGGTGATATTTACATAATTAGGAGTGAACACGCCCCTACAAATATAAAATTGGCACTAAAAATTTAAAAATAGAACTTTTTTAAACTAATTTAAACCGACTTCAAAAATAGACACTGATTAATTAATTTTGACAAAAACAAAATAAGTTTTAAGTCGATTTGAATTATGGACTACCAGTTTGTAATATAAAATGCATCAAAAGAGAAAATGAGAAAAAAAGTGCCTGGCTGACCCATAGTGCGGCATTATAATAAAATTTTATAGCAAATATTTTTGTAAAACATTTTAAGCTGCTTCATATGTATCTCTTTTAACAAAAAAAAATGTATGGCAAAAATTTTCCTTAAACTTGTTTAGCATATCCTGTTGTTAACGACATTTCAAGTTTTGACTAATTTCTGTTGTTTTAGTACAATTTCGCGCTATAAGGTATTGAGGGAGTTTAAGCTTGTAATATCTTCTTCCATAATGCACAATTTTAATTAACAAGTATGTCAACTAATGCAGAACAACAATGGCCAGATTCAAAATCTCCCCTTCAGTCATGTCTAACAGATCTTTACTCGGCAGACTATTGGGTTCACTAATACTACTTGTAAACTCTTTCTTTAGCTGCCTTTAACTTACGCTTTGGCACTCCATCACCTTTCTTATGTGTTACGTAAATGAACCTTAAGTTAACTTCAAATATTCAAAACGGAAGTTAAGTTTTTTTGCATGAAATAAATTTAAATAACATTATTTTCTTTGTAGATAAAATATTTTCTGTGAGGTGATTTCAATCAAAGAGGGACACATGGATTTTTTTATACTCGTATGTACGTATGTAAATATAATTGATATGAAATAGAAAACCAAGTCGCAGTATATCAATCAGCAAAAAATTGAATTAAAATAAATATACATTTGCATTTTGTTTAACTTACTTGGCGACGTTGAGACCACGAAAGAATTTTGCTATATCCTGATCGCTACTTTGCCAAGGTAGACCGCGAGCTCTCACAATACAATTTCCATCAATTTCGTCATCAATTGAACTGAAAGAAATAAGAAGAAGAATAAAAGTGAATTCATATAAGAAGGACTGTGAATAAGTAAAAATAGTTTGCCAAAAAAAGATTTTATAAAACAAATTTTTTTTTATTTTTTTTTTAAATAAATAAGAACAACAGCAAATGAAATGAGCTGAAAGTGTATGCACACAAAAATTTATATGTATGTATATATAATTTTTTAATGCATTTTTTATAACATATTTTGCGAGGCAACTTTTTTGCTTAAAAATCACGTTTTCTGTAGAGTCAATTACCGTCAGTCGGTCGGCCAGCCAACGAGACAAATAACTTTCAAGACCAAAACTGCTGATTTCAGCAATTTCAGCGCCTGGCTAACTTGTTCAACTGTGTTCAGCAATTAAAAAACTTTAATAAGGTTTGAGTTTTATTATTATTATTACATGTGCTGGTACTTGCAAAAAAAAAAAAAAACTTTTTTTAATTTTCTTTTAATTTCAATTTCAGAAATTTACTCCAAATTAATCACTTGCTTCACTAACTTTTATTTCATTAATTTTTTTTTATTTACTTTTACATGCGAATCTTATTGTACTTTAATTTTTTTTTTTTTTTTCGTTAAATTATAAAAATTTTTATCTTCAAAAATACAAAATATTTATTTTACGACTTTTTTTCTGCTGATTTGTTTATTTATGAACTCTCTTTCAACGTCGCAATGATAACAATCGATCTTTGATTATTTTCTTTTTGTTTTCAATTTCAAAATCACTTCTTTCCTATACAATCCGTCAGTTTCTTCAAAATTGATCTTTTTTTTTGGCTGTCAATTGTCGTCTGCTGTATTGAGAGTGTAAGCAGCTACTGGCGATTTCGTGATCTTGTTTTAATTTTAAGCCCCAGAGAGCAGATTTAAAATTCATAGACTGAATGCAAGAAAAAAAAGTGTCATTCTTGAAAATAAACTAAACAAAAGTTCGGTTTTCGAAATTGATTTCAACAAAAGTAAAGCAAGAGTATTTAGAAGTAAGAACGAAAGTATAAGAGTAAATAAGGTATGTGGTATATATTCTCAAATATACGACGATAGTGTGGTTGAAGGCACTATAAAAGTACACTTACATATAGTTGGGTACCTTTTGTCGGTACCGTCCTAAATCTAGTTCTTGCAGAATGCAGTAATATTTTTGTTATTGTAATGAATACTAAATTGTTGGTTATTGCCTGTACTCGTATATTAAAGCTCAGTATTCACAATCAAAAGCATCGTGTACGATATATATATATATATTCTCTCTGAAAATACATTTGTATATATGCACAAAAATAGGTTTCTTAACTTAAAATTATTGCAATAACGATTTTCAAATAAATTTTAAGCTACTAAGCCAGAGGGCAAATTACGGCCTATGATGCCGATCGAAATTTGCAAATATTTCGCTATAAATTCTAAGGAAATATTTTGAAATTTGTTTAAAATTCGTTCGAGAGATATCGCTGAGGGAAAATTTCGAATAAAAAGTTTTACCTTAATAACTTCAAAAGTTATTGGCAAATAAATTTTAAGTATTAATTTACTTTTTTGAAATTGAAAAACACCCTTGAATTCTGCAAGTTTAATCAGTTAAATGGTTTGAGAGATATCGTTGTTGAACGTTTTGATATATTGAATTTTCCAGCGCTGATCGTGAAGTTCAAGGTATGGCCTGCAAAGTCAACCGTATCGCATATTTTTTTATTAGTATACACATAATTAATTAGGGAAGTAAAAGAGTCCATATTTCAGTGGGTTACTTATTATTTCATTGCATTGCTCGAAAGGCTATTTATTAGGGATGGGCGCGAACACTAACACCAAGATGTCCAAACACGTACGAAACACGCTTTCGAAAAATTTTCAAACCACAAAATGACACAGCACACACGAACTCAAATTGAATAGCAAAACATCATTTTTTTATATGTAAATAAAGTGCCCTAACCGCCAAAAAAAAGCTTAAGCGACATAATTTTCAAACTTTATTTTTTTAACAAAATCGAATATTTGCGACGGTAAATAATCAATTTTCGTTTAAAATAAAATGGGCTTCAAAAAATGTGTCGCTTAAGCTATTTTAGCGGTTATGGCTCGATATGTCGCTTAAACTTTCTTGGTGGTTATAGCACAATATTTTTGTTTAATTTCAGAACTATTAACAGATCACTTGTTTTGCGTGTTTGCCTGCATATTTTACATCTCAAATCGTTTCGTGTTTTCTCCTGTCAATTTTGCTCAACACGATACGGCCCGACCACTCACGAAATCAGATTTTCTCTCACGAACACTTCTTGTTGAGTTGTGCGTGTCACGAATAAAATACGACATGCGCTCATCCCTACTATTATATACCCTGCATACTTCCCTGGGACGTTGCTTATACTTAAAGAAGTGCTTGTCTGCATGTTGAAGGCTGGAAATATGTTTGTTTGTACGCGTAATAAAAATTTCAAAATATGTAAAAGAAATTTTAAACAGGTAGTCGTAGCAATTTATTAGATTTATAAATAATCTTCATTATTTTCAAGAAATTTGTTGCAAGAAACTTTTTCTAAAAGCAGCGCTATAGAAAATAATGATGTATAAAAAATTATGTAGCATGCATTTCTGAAGCATTTTTGGCAACTTTCTCTTTATTTTTTATTTTTTTTTTAAGAGAAGTAACACTCAGGCAATGTTACCTTCCTTAGGAAAGGCATGGTGATAGAGAAGACAGCTGGTGAAGAAAGAGAGCAGCGCCTCTGGTGTCAATGAGGGGTATTAAATTTCCTAAACTGTGTGTAGTAGCCCTTTTGTTGGTATTTTTTTTTTAATTGCTTCCCCAAACCTTCTATTGACAAATAAAAAAAAATTTGCACGCAAATAATTTCACAGAAAAAAAGCGTAATGCAAATTAAGTATTAGATATTAATTTTTTCGTTTTTTTTTTCAGATAAATATTTATTTCATATTTATTTCACTGTTTGCTTTTTAGGTATGCACAACATAAAGTTTTGGCACCATTTAAGCTATTTGGGACGTTTCCCCATTTCATAATTTCCCATCAGTGGTACTATTTCATCTAATAATGTTGAAATCCTCCGTGTGTTCTCTCTATGATTGTATGCGTACATATCTCTCATTTACTTCAATAGTGTCATAACTCAAAAAATGCGTTTTTTTTAGTTAATAATACAGAATAATTTGGCATTTCGTATTTATCTTGTGTAACCACCTCCTGAGTTTTATGTATGTAAACTGAAAAATTTAAATACGTCTTCTGCAAAACTATTTTTCTTTTTTTTGGAGTTGTGACACTATTGAACTAAATGAACTACAGCATATCACTTGGCAGACTATTTAAGTGAAACACTACTCACGATGTTCTTTCTATTTGTTACAATTTCAAGTGTCATTTGTAAGTCCGTTTCAACTGCTTGTGTGTAAGCGATTGCTTCTTTGCGTGTGTGAGTGTGTGCAAGATTTTGACGTGCTCTACTGATAATTATCAAGTGTTTGTTGCGCATTTGAAATTTTATTATGGTTATTTGAATACACATTTAATGTTGGGTTCTAGTTTTTCCAAAAGAAAATTTTAAAAGTAATATTATATTACGAGATCGTTAACATTTAGCTGCTTGTTTGAGAGATGATGATAATCTTTGGGAAATTAGCTCTTATCACAAAAAAATTCAGTTGACATTATACATACATATATGTAGTTAGAAATATTAAAATTATATTCAGTAAATGTATCGATGATAGTGACTTTGGTAGAGAGCAATAATTATTGTCTATGTTCTGGCTTCCACATCGTTTTCACATGTTTTCTTGAGAGTTCGGATGTTAAAACACATGCTACACCTGTTTAAGTTGAAATTTAGAAAATACAAATTAATAAATAGTATGTGTTCTAGCATTCAAATTGAGAAGAAAACAATTTGGAAATGACGATTTCAAACTTTTATGTGCCGTTTCCACAAGTCAGGCAGACGATTCGTCTAGAAAATTTGTGTGAAAGTCACTCAAAATAATGAGTGTTTTCCATATAAATTTTATACTCAAGTCGATCATATGTGTTGTAGAAACAGGGGGTTAGATTTTAACGTTTTCACTTTTGAGCAAAAAACTCGTATTCATTTGACAAGACTGTAAAGGTGCCCATACACTACAACAGCATGCATGCGCAATCAAGTGTTTGTGCCAGCGGTTTGGTCGTGTATGGGCATTTTGCGTGATTGTACGTTTTGCTGTAGCGATGTCAAATACAGTTTGATATTTTGCTGATGGTACCAGCTTGCTGGTATTGTGTATGGTGAAATTAGCTCAGTTGCGTAAAGTTTTCAAGGAGGAAAATATGCATTTAAAAATCATAATTTATTGAAACATAATTTGTTTCAATGGAAAATGGAATTTGAGCACTTTAGTTGTACATAGCTGCTGATATTAACAAAATATCAATAAAAATTGCAGCAAAAGCTGTGTCACTATTTTATTTTTTTTTTTTAAGTGAATATTGTACCAATTTGCTGGTATGTTATGTGGTTCGAGCATGATTGCTCAATAGCTTGATTGCGCGTGCATGCTGTTGTAGTGTATGGGCCGCTTTAGCAAATGAATTTTGTGTTTGAATTAGGAAATGAGTTTCTGTCTGTTGTACAATTTAGTGTCGACTTGCCTGATTATTACTATTGCCAGGAATTCCTAACTTTAAACAGAAAAAATATATTTGTAACCAACACTTTTATGTGTAGTTTCTACAATACAATAAGCAAGAGATTTGTCTGGAAAATTTCTACAGGAATCACTCAAAAATTTTACCCCCCCTTTTCCACAATGTGGACGGTCGACTTGAGCACTCATATTTTTGAGTGATTTTCATATAAATTTTCCATACGAGTGACCTGCTTGGTTTGTAAATAGAAACAGGGGTTAGTGTTTTTCACATATTTTTTCTAGACAAGTCGCTGGCTTGTATTGTGCAAACTACATGTTAATTGAAAAAATAAATGAATTCAAAATTTAATTTTAAATAATTAAATTTTTAAACAAAAGTTTAATGGAGTCAATCAATATTTTAATTGATTATTTGAGAAGCTTATTGCAATAATAACTCTGTAAGCCACAATAGCAAAATATTGAATAAATCGACTTTTAAGTTTAAAATAAATCTAAAAAATCTAAAATATTTCCTACTTTAAACACCCTTAAGAAGCATTTTAGAAGGATAACTATGACGTGTCCATCCACAAAATGGGTCAAAAGAAATCATCCTATTGGAAGAGGCTCTTATTTTTGCAAATGTCGGCCTATGTCAAATCTGTTTTGACATTTATGAACTAGACAGATATAGAATACAAATGAACAAGCCATGGAGCGTTACACTTCCCAAGAACCCGGAATGGAATAAACTTAAAATCTTTTTAGCATATAAAGCTATGATACCTAGCAAATGAATTAAGCACATAAAATCAACTTTTGATTGCATGTGGCTTACGGAGTTATTGCACTAAGGGCTATTAAATCAGTGCAAGTTAATCTCTATTTTTGGTTTAAAATGTATTTAAACTAGCAAGCCTATAAATCAATACAGTATTTAAACCATCTGTGAAAGCATAAAATTGGGCGTTTAAACTACCAATACAGGCCATATGGGTTTGTTACTTACAGACCATATGTTTTGCATTAAAAGTCCACTCAACTTTTTTCCAAGTCTCTACTTTTTCTTCAGATCTTGTTCGACCTGTTTCTTACACTCTATTATTCTTTTGTACTATTCTAATTCGCCAAGCATAAATCTAATTCCTTTCTCATTAAAATTTGACGACCTTTAATTAAAATTTTTTAACTTTTTCTGCATTTTTTACTGTGCACAGAATTTATAGCCTGCTGCAAGACAGCAGCTGTTTTTTTTTGGCATTTATGCTAGTGCTGCCACAATATTATTTTTTAAACTACACAGGAGGTATGGTTCACTGATTTACTCCTGTTGAGTTTAAGCTACATATAAATTTGGGTTTAGTTTAACTAAACCAGCGTTTAAACTTTGACTGATTTATTAGCCCTAAGCGTCTCGAAATAGGATTACATATTTTTTTATTAACTGGAGAAAAATTTTTTCTGTGAATAATGATTTTCTTTACTGAGAAATATGTATGTACTGTATGTAAATTTAAATTTCACATGAATGGAATATATTTATACATATAAATATGTATATATGTATGTATGTACATATTTTTTTATATTTGTCATATTTCTCAAGAAATTGAGACTGCGAACGAACCAACGTGCATTGCATTATTTACTAAGACTAAATGAATTATAATTGTATTAAAAAAATAATTTGTCATTTAAACGTTTAATATCAATTGCTTAAATCTATTAAATTGTCTTATTTAATAGAAATTAAACTTTGCACTGCATAAAAATACAACTAGCCCAAATTATAAAACTACACAACGATATTATTTAAATTAAGTCAACTTAAGTAATTAATAAATAATTTACTGTTGTTCAATTAATTTTTTATTTTTATTTTTAGCAACACTTACCAAATTCCTGGCTCTAACACTAAACTAACAGTTTCGTTTGCGGTGAATTTATGACCTGAAAAAAAATAATACAAATATAATAATAAAATATTTATTTTTCGTTAAATGTTAGTTTAAATAAATAGAAATCATTAGTTAAATAGAATTATTGCTATTTAACATATTGATTCGTTACCTGCTTTTAGTAAATGCTGTATTACCGAGACCATATCACGAGATTCGCGTATATAAAATTCGCTATCTTCCTCACTTGTAATGTTCAGCTCTTAAGTAAATAAAAAAAAAATATTTGTATTTTATGTAGTTAATTTCTAATTAGATTTTTCTTTTCACTTTTGTTTTACCTTTCATTATTTCACCGATACTTTGTGGTAGTGTTGCAGCGGGCATTTGTAAAATTCTTTTAATATCTTTAACTGGCACCAGGGCTCTGGATAAATCACCTGATTTGAATATGGAAAACTCTTTGCGCAAATCCGAAAATTTGTTATAGTATGAAGGCAGTCCGATTTCCTTGACACAGGCCTCACGGTGCAAACACTGACGGAGGGGCAGTTGACCATCGGTTATTATTTTGAATTCCGTTTCGTACAGCGATAACGAGCGTAAATATTCATCGAACTGGAAATAAAAATAAATTAATATTGTGGATATGAGGTTTGACAAGTGAAAGATAAAAGATAGTTAAAGCTAAAACATTCTTTAAAAACCGGTTTTCTCATATAAAATGCCAACGTTAGTTAAACCAACATTAACTTTAATAATCGTTTATGAATGCATACCGGCATTAATGTTTAAAATTTTAATCAAATAAAACTATACAATAATTTCCAACTTTTCGGACAATTGATGCTGGCTGTCAGAGGAGACAAAAAATATACATACGTGTGTTGTACTGTGTAATTATCGCTAGCTACTATTTATAAAAGTAAATTATATAATATTTAAGCACTAAATACTTACTTCAATAATATTTCAACAATAAATATTTACACAAATTTTCATTTAAATAGTTTGAATTATATCAAAATTCTCAATATTTGTTCAACTTTTTATTGTTGCATCCATTGTATAAATTGTATTATTACACCATTGTTTAAATTTGTTGTTCATACGAGTACATTTCTATTTAACATGTTTTTAAAATCTTTTAATTATTAAATGTCAACCTATCCACACAGAGGATACCAGAGTTGAAGAAAGTGACTTAAGAAAAAAGCTCAAACCATCTGATTTGATCACTGTTAAAAAGGGACAAATATAGTGTGTTTGTTATTGAATATTTTCCTTCAAAAATATTAATTTTTAGCTTCAACTTGCAAAAAGCAAACAACGAATGAGACCACAAAGCATAAATTGAAAATACACTAGAGCACATGAACATTTGCACAAAATTAAATGGAGGAATTTGTGGTATTGAATTAAAAAACACAATGCGAAAAGGATTATTAGTATTAATAAAGTGACTAAAATTTTTTTTCAAATGATTAGAGACTTTGTTTTAAGCATTTTCGTTCGCAAATATTAATTTTTACCATTTATTTACCAAAACTAGGCTGCGAATGAGACCACAAAGAATAAAATGTAATTACTTTAAAATAACACCACGCGAAAGAAAAAGTAAAGAGGATTTGATGACTGTGTGAGCGAGACCTCTAAAAACACCACAAAATCACAATTATCTTACCGTCTTACTTTGTGCTCGTGTCACCTCTGGTATCCTCTGTGCTATCCATCCAGTCTTCATGAATGAAACAAGTAGTAATTAAAAGAAAATCAAAAAACCCGACTGCAACCAACTTTGAACCGTTCAGTATCCTAAACGGTCATTCGAAATGAAAAATCATAAGAGAAACCTAAAGATGACTTTAAATTACCTGTCGAATGATACCCATTTTGATATAGTTCGCCGACTCTTTTTTTTTGTATTTACAAAATGGCGTCTGGTTGGCCGCCATATTGAATTTTTACTACTGTCATATATTTAGTGACACTCCCGGGATTAAGACAAATCGATTGACGTAAGAATCATTAAAGGAACACACATATGTACATAAATACATACATACATACATACATACATACATACATACATACATACATACATACGTACATAAATAGGCTGATAAACACAATACCCTTCTTTGCGTCGTGCAGTTGGGTTATAGAACGCCAAAAAGGAAATTTTTCTTAAAATCGCTTCCAATTAGCTGATTAGGAGTCGAAAAAGAGAACTTCTTGCTAATTAAAAATCATTAGAAATTATCAAAATTTGCACTACTTCCACATCGTAAACTCTACATTTTCATGACTTCTTTGGACTGTCTTTTTTTACTGGCTTTTTGTAATAAATACAAGATTACCAAAACCAAGTTATGAAATTTAGCGCAAAAATTGGTTTTTTATCACAATAACAATCTCAATACTTAAGGCCATGACTCACTATCATACAAAGTCGTACGATCTACGAAAAAATACAACCCTGGTGGGATGAATTGTTATTGTCTTTTGAAAATTTTCATAAAATCCATCACACCAGGGTTGTATTTTCTCAAAAATCGCACGACTTTGTATGATAGTGTATCACGGCCTTTAAAAACATTTTTAGCACATCTTTGAAAAAAAAACGTATATTTTCACTTTCAAATTATTCGGCCTCCACAATCATATTATTTAATAGTTTTGAAATGATGCATATTTGTAATTACATTACAAATACATGAATTTAACTCTTTTTGTGTGGTTTATTAAAACAAAATGTCAACAATTGTTTGTAATGCAAAAAAAAAAAAAAAAAAAAAAAAAAAGGTACTCGTATGTAATCAAAATATAAAAATAATGTCATATGAGAAATACTAGAAACTTTTATTTAAAACAAAAAAATGCATTCTTAAGATTTAAGCAGCGTCATTCGACAATTTGTATGCACGCACTCTGTTCTCAGCACAGTCATGATAATAATTGTAGCACATTATTTAACATAACATGGTGTCTCAAAAGAAAGTTTTTGTTTATTAACTTGAAGCATTTAAGAAATAACTTCTTTAAGATAATAACAAACAATTACAAACTTTTGGATTCACTGCTCTCATTTATCTATGACATTGAGAAAAAAGGGCGCAGCCACGCCTATTAACTTTTATATTTTTTATTTAACTGATGCCTACAAAACTTATCAGTTTGCTACAAATTTGCCATTAGAGTCCGTGCTAAGGACGCAGAATGGCAAATGAAAAGTAAAAAAAAACTAATGATGCCTTAAGGTGTCCAATTGAGTGTCATTAAATTTTGTTTCACAATCCGTTTACTTTAATACTCTGGAACTGTGAATAGCAGCGTTGGCATGTTGAAAGATCCATGATCAAAGCGAACAACTTGTTCAATGTATACAAATTTATACAAACAATAAGTAGGAGTCCTATTCAAGTGGCGAGGAGTGTGTGTGTGCATACATCAACAGTGTTACCAGATTTTGTTTTTTGCCTAATGTTCAAGACTGTTAAATTTTTTGTTTTTTTCTGAAGATTATTATTTTTAGAGTTCCGTACACCAAAGGTGAAAAGGAAAAGAATCGTTTGGCCGCCACAACAACAACTATATGACAGTTAAAATTTAAAGGGTGTTCTGAAGCCATCAACGAAACATGTTAAAATCCTAATGTAATATACAGACAATCAGGCTTACCCTAAATAAAATTTCACATGGAAATTTCCGAACGTGTGAAAAATCGGTATTAACAAAAAACTTCATACGATTGCGAAATAATCTGACAATTTATGACAAAAATCATTCACATACATTTGTCTGTTGGAAAAAGTGGAAATATGTTAGTTTTTTAATTTTATTGGAAGTGATTAAACGAAATTAAAATCCTTGTGAACGAAAAATTTTATTCGCAAATTTTCACACGTAGAATTCACGATTAGGCTGAATATATAGACATTTGAAATTTTCAAAGTTAGTGTATTTTTATGCAGACTACACCAATTAACACTGAAATTTAAAAATCAAAATGAATAAAACTTGCTGTATCTTGGAAACCGTAAGAGCAAAAAAAAATTCCAAAATTAAAGAAACGTCGAAACGAAAAAGCGTCAAAATGAAAATAGCGCTTAAATGCAAGAGAGTCACCAAAAGTAAAAAGTTCGCTAAAAACTAAAAAAAACGCCGAAACAAAAAGCGCCTAAGCAAAAAAAATCGCTAAAACTAAAAATATGTATTGTAAAAAAAGCAAAAAAAAATCGCCAAAAAACCGAAAAAATCCCCAAAAGGAAAAAATTCGTTAAGGGGAAAAAATCGCCAAAAGAAAAAAATCTCCAAAACTAAAACAGGGCCAACTCTAAAAAAACGCCAAAACCCGCGAAAAAGCGCCACAACTAAAAAAGAGACAATACTAAAAAAAATCGCAAAAAAGAAGCAAGTGAGAAACCCTTCGTATGCGATCAAAATCGCACTTAACTAAAATTATTCGTATATTTATCTAAATACGAGTACAACAAGTATTCTCCAAAAGGAGTTGTACGTGCTACATTTCGCATTTGCTTTCACTGCACACCAAAAAAATAAAAAAAAGATATTTCACATGTTCGCATTGTTGACAGCGGGTGTGGTTGTATAAGAAACCTAATAAACTATAGTTTTATATTCCTGAAAAATATATCCGCTTAAATACGGATTACATACATATCAGCAAATTTCGCACTTTAATTGTGAATTTTTTGCTATGACTTTTATTGTTTGTATATGCCAAAGTTTTTCCCCCGTTTTTTTTTTGTATTTAGTGATCAAATGTTTACACAGACTATTTTGTTTTAAAATGTAAAGAAAACAAAAACTTTTTGCGTTTATTTTTTTTTCTAATATTTATTTGTGAAATCAATTAGAAAATCACTACAAAATAACGTGTTAAATAAATGTGAAGCATTTGCAACTTTAGAGTGCAACATGTGCAACATTTGTTTAAATATTTGAGAAAAAATTTTGTTTCTTTTCATTTTTCATTCAACAAAACTTAAGGATCACTTGTTTAATGAAAACTTTTTTTTTTAAATTTGGGCTGTATATAAATATTTATTTATCTAACAAATATGCTTAAACATATTTGCGAATATATTTGAAAGTAATTATAAAACTTATTTTAATGCACTTTATAGGTGATGAACTTGTAGCATCACTTCAATCTGTTGTACATATTTGCTTATAAAATTCATATGAATTTTTACTTGAGTATGTCCGTCTGTTCACTAAAAGGTGTTGTAATATTTGTTTTTCAATTATTATGTCAAGGTTTCTTTTCTAGCTTTTAGAAAATCTATTGAAACAATTCTCATTTATGAAAGTTATTAACGTGTCATCTTTTGTTTTAACATCATTAAAATTATTTAAACAAAATATGCACACATGCTGGAGTACGTTTTAAATTAAGAGAAAACTTTTGTTGTTTTTTTTTTTTTTTTTTTAATTAGTCAGATAAAAATCAGTGTTTAGAAATCTGCAAGCTGAAATGTGTTGTCTGTCTTAGAGATGGGCGCGTGTTGTGTTTTTTTCGTGAAACGAAGTGTTTGTAACAAAAAATCTGATTTCCTGCGTGTTCGGGTCGTTTCGTGTTGAGCAAAATCGACACGAAAAGCATGAAACGATTTTAGATGTAAAATATGTATTAATGAATTTCCAGTAGAGAAAAAATTTAATATTTTGTATCGTCAAACACACAACACCAGCATATTTGTTGATATTGTATGGGTCTCTGAATCTTAAAGTTCTGCACCTGAACAGATAGTATCAGCTGGCAGTGCCAACTCGGTGCCATATTTTAAAAAGCGACTCTTGAAAAAAAAGGACACCCGGTTATAGCTTTGCTGCTTGGTTATATAAAACAAATTTCATGTGTAAAATAACAATGCAATAAAATTTTATTATATGATGATGTCAAATTCTTTGCAAATATTTCAAAACTTTTCCATTTATTTCGCATTATTTTCTTTGCTAGCGGCGTGCGATTAAATTAATGAATTGTTTGTCGCCGGTGGCGGCTGTTAGCCGGCTTACAGCCGATCGGCTCATGTGCAAAAACAAAACAAAAACAAATTGAGCAATCGTTCTCATTGTTTTTGTTTCTCACTCACTTCAAAGAACGAAACAAAACAAAATCAAACAATTTGTTTCAACAAAACTAAATATATAACTGTAAGTGTCGATTATTTTTGTTACGAAAATCACGTCCTAACTCCTGTATCGAGCAATAAATAGCAAAGCTATAATAAATTAAATTTTATTATCTTTAATACTATACCAATAATATTTTGTGCGTATTGTGCAGTATCGTGTTGACAAAATTTTTCGCTTGCGTGTTTCGTACGTGTTGAGCGTCTTGGTATTCGTGTTCGTGTCGTATCGTGTTGGAAAAATTCGACACGCGCCCATCTCTAGTCTGTCTATTCATTGGCAATTTGTTAAAAAAAAAACTTCATGTACTCGTAACAATATTTGTGGCGGTTAACTTTAATTTTTATATATTAGTTGCTAAACGTCACCTGTTGCTCATTGAGACATGAAGTAACTCCCATTTCAATCTGATCATCTTTAAAGCAAATTAAAGACTTAGAGGAAGTTGAAGTGAAACAAATTGTTCAATTATATTTTTTTATTTATCAGTTAAATCACGTCGCACGTCACAAAAGGAGTGAAAATTATGCATACAAAAGCTATTTTTTGTTTGTTAACGAGATGTATAAATTTTTGTAAGTCCAAAATACAACTCCCCATTCGTATAAATTTGAGGGGTAACTATTTTAGCAGCTATAAAGATGTTACAATATGATCATGATGTTTGCAAAATATACATACATACAGTATGTACATATGTATGTATGTATGTAGGTCAAAACACTAATTTTCTATTTCTTTGTACTTGATTCTCCGTTCAAGGAAAGTGACATTAAAACTGCCCAAGTTTTTGCATATTTTCGAAATAAAAATAATTCCGTTTTATTGAAACTTTTTTATGCTGATTTTTATAATCATTTGTTATGCTGATAATTAAAACTAAAGGCCTTCTCAGAAACTAACAAGTTTATTGTCTTTTTATTGAAAATAGATAAATAAAATAGATCATCATTAAGGTGAAATCAAAAAGGGGGAAAAACAATACAGTTTACCTTTTTTCTAATCATAAACAACAAGTATTAAAATAAAAAAAGTAGTAAAATTAATTAGCATATAAAATAAAGCCATTTCTCATATTCCATTTCATTAAAAATTCATGTTAAGTAGCTGATGTTAACAATCACTCTAGTGGATAGACATGATGATGTTGTGGGAACGAAAGTGCGGTATTTCACGCAAGTGGTCTTATTTAAGATTTCTTGCTGAAAAATACTAAACTTGAGCCGGAATTAGAAATTATTCCCTGATTATTTACACTGTAAGTACGTCAAAATGTTACAGAAAAACACCAATACACTCCAACTTAATGTTGAGCCGTAGAGCACAGTGGTGTACTCCGTTATTAAAATATTAGTTTAAAATCAAGAGATATTACATTTTTAAGTTTTTATATTGCCAAAAACTAACTGTGCAATTTTTTTTCTCTACTGTGCATGTGAAATGCAAACCTTGTGTTTGCTGGATAAATATTCTTGAAAAAAATATATAAACATCAGCTGCATGTGCATTCGTCGCTGTCTCTTTGGACGACTAAATGAAAGAGAGCAGTAATGTCTTTGATTTAACGATCAAACAGAATAAGTCCGCAACTTCAGGAAAAACCGCTGTTAAATTAACAAAGCCCATAATAAAATTTACAGCATTAACTTCAAATGCTCTCTAATTTTTGTTTTATTTTTTTTTTGTGCTTATTTTTCTTTGTAGTTTTGTTTACGAAATGTATGAAATTTATTGCACATCTATGTATACTGTAAAGCCTATATAAAGTTTTGTTGGCTATTGGACAAAAAAATAGCCTTATCAAGAAATTTTTTTTACGCTACTTAAGTTAGCGGCAAAAATTTCATCGATCATTGTGGCTAATCAAGCAAATCTAATCGCAGTACAAATAACCATAAACTTTTATGTTTAGCTAAGTTTCATATAACAAATATTGCATCAAAGGTCTTTCTAATCTAATCTTATATGCATGTAGATAAAAAGATTTATGTAGACTAAATTAATCTAAAATAATAAAAAAAAATTATAAAATATTTAACTTAATAGTGACAAAACTGTGACAAAACTGTGATAAGTTTTCTGTTTAAATAACTCGACGATTTTTCTATAGAAAACAATTCAACAGAAAATAGTTCGACCATATTTCGATAAAAAATAATTCGTCATTTTGTTAAAAAAACACATTCGACGAGTTTTCCATAGGAAAAATTCAATAGATTTTATATAGAAAGCAGTTCGACGAGTTTTCTATAAAAAACAATTCAACAAAGTTTGGTATAGGAAATAGTTCAACCACTTTTCAATAAAAAATAACTCGACGTGTTTTCTAAGCAACACACTCGACGAGTTTTTCGTAAAATAAATTCAATGGTTTTTCTATAGAAATTAATTCGACGAGTTTTCTATAAAAAACAATTCAAAAAAATTTGGTATAGAAAATAGTTCGACCACTTTTCAATAGAAAATAATTCGGCATGTTGTTAAAAAACACATTCGACGAGTTTTTCATAGAATAAATTCAATGGGTTTTCTATAGAAAGCAACCACAAGTTTTCTATAAAAAACAATTCAACAAAGTTTGGTATAGAAAATAGTTCGACCACTTTTTAATAGAAAATAATTCGATGTGTTTTCTAAGCAATACATTCGACGAGTTTTTCATAGAATAAATTCAATGGGTTTTCTATAGAAAAAAATGCGACGATTTTGCTATAGACAAAAAAATTCAACAAAATTTTCTATAAAAAAATAGTGCGAACACTTGTCTTACGTACTTAAATAAAAACACATTCGACGAGTTTTTCATAGGGAAAATCCTATGGGTTTTGTATAGACCAATTTTCTATAGCAAATGTTTACATGAGCTTTATTTATAAAACAATTCTGGACTTGTTTTCAGAAAAAATAGTTCGGCGAGGTGACTTTTCTTAAAAGAAAGTTTGCTAAAAAAAATATTAGACTAGTTTTCTATGGCAAATAATTATATAAAGAATAATTAGACTAGTTTTCTATGGCAAGTAATTCGACGACTTTTCTATGCCAAGCAATTTAATGAGTTCTCTATAGAAAATTAAATTAGTGATTTTCTATAAAGATAAAGCAAGGAGAAATAAATTCGACAAAGTTTTCTATAGCAAATAATGCGTCGCCTTTGCTATACAAAAACTTCGACAAGTTTTTTAAAGCAATAATTCAATGGGCTTTATATATTAAGTAATTCGTCGAAAATACAGAAAATTCGACCACTTTTCTAACAAAACAATTCGACTAGTTTTTATATCAAAGAACTCGACACATTTTCTATAGAAACCAACTAAAATCATTTCAATAAGTTTTGTAAAATAATATTTTATGAGATTTAAAAAAAAGCCATCGACAAGTTTTCTCTAGCAATCTAGTTCCAGGAGTTTTACTTAAAAAATATTTCGATGAGTTTTCTAAAAGAAATAAATTGATGAGATAGTTTCTTAACAATTAGACCAATTTTCTAAGGCAAATAATTCGACGAGTTTTCTATAGAAAACAATTCTTTGACTTCTTTATAGAAAATAAGTTGAAAGGAAACCCACCAGTTTTATATAGAAAATAATTCGACGAGGGTTTTCTATAGAAAATAGTCTTTGAAATACGTCAAAGTTGTATTGTATTTTTTATAAAAAAAAACGAGTCGAATTCGGAGAACTTTGCGACAAGGTTTCTATCGATAACAAGTTGCAACAATGGAAAGGTCTTACCCGAACACAAGTAAATTAAAAATTGTAAAATTGTCGGAGGTTTGCTACAAAACTTAAAAAAAGATTTTTAAATATTGAATTTTTATATTTTCTTTGTACTCGTATCTTGGATGCCTGAAATTGTTTCTTGCAATGCACAAAATCGTCCAATCAATAGGACAGACAGAGACAGTACTTTCGAATGTGGAAATCGCACATTATCCAGCACAATTTCAATGATAAATAATGAAAGAACAGATAAAATATATTGAAAACATACCTCTTCGATTGCTTCCTGAAGTGGCTTACCGGCAGCCTGAGCAACAGTAACTGGAAGTTCGATGGTTTCAACGGCACCCAATGTTGTGGGACCATTTGTTATATTGTTGTTGTTAACAATTGTATTGTTGTTGTTGATGGTTGTAGCAGATGATGGAATGGTTGTATTGTTATTGTTGATGCTGGCGTTACTTGTGGGAGATGTTGGTGTCGAACTGTTGTTATTTGTGATGTTTGAAGAATTTATACTGTTATTTGTTGAATTTAAATTATTACTACTACAGCTACTATTGTTGACAGAGTCGGCATATGTAATGGCCAGTGGTGGTGATGAGGCATGGTTTGAGGCATCCGACGAGGTCGATGTCGTACGATCCTTAGCAAAGGTACCTTCGGGACGTACTAATATCTGTTTGGTACCAATTATCTAAAATTACAAGAATAATCATTAATTAGTAATTAATTAATTACTTAATTATTAAATTTAAATGGTCTTTTCATATTATATATTATACTTATACTTTATATAAAAGAAAATGTTAATATAATTAATATAAACAAAAATTGCTGCAGGGTAGAGCTGTGCCAAATCGTTCATTCAAGTGACCGCTCATTGTCGTTCATTTTCTAAAAAAGAACGAGTTCGTTCATCCGCTCTTTTTAAGAAATAGAACGAAATAAAAACAAACATTTGATTCGTCAAATAAAAAGGGACAAATGTGGTGAGTTTGTTATGAATTGTTTAGCAAAATAATCGAAACAAACAACAGAAAAAAATATAAGAAGCAAAAAAAAAACAGCAGGTAAAAATTTTTACAATATTAAAGTATTTTATATTCTTAGGAATAAGAAATCATAAAAGATTCATGTTGCCAAAAGACCCACATATAAAGAATAAAAATAAACTGTTTATAGTATCTACGCATGTATATCAAATTAAAAAAAACTCTTAACATGTTCCAAAAACTTAAGAAATATTAATGGCAATTTTATTAATTTCATAATGGTCATACTGTTACTAAAAGCAGGCAAAAAGACAAAAGAAAACGAGAATGTGACAAAAATCTCACATGAATAACTAGAAAGCAAAATTAAAACAAAACAAAAACTCCCAAGAGCGCTCGTTCGTTCAATTCGTTCAATTGTACTTTTTGTCAGTACTGCTGAGCCAAAACAGCTCAGTAAAGTGACCGGCTCACTTCGTTCATTATACTGATTCGTTCAATTGTACTCGTTCGTTCATGAACGACACAGCTCTAATGCAGGGTACTGTAGCCCAACCTACATACAACACACAAGAAAAAAATATATGGGATACCCCGTTTACTGCTTATTTCAACTTCAAAACGATAAAAAATGTTTAGATTTTTGAAGTGATTTAAAAAAATTTTCTTTTCCAAAATTTTCGACAACGATATCTCTCAATTTACTAGCAGAACAGATTTAGATCAAATTTACGATATTTCTTAAGTTTAAAAAAGTAAAAGAAACCTGAAAATCGATTTGAAAAGAAATTTTGGAGTTACTAAAGGTAAACGATTTTTTTCGGAATTTTTCCGAGGACGATATTATTTTTTTATTTTTTTTATTTAAATTCTGATAAGATAAAATTTGATTGGAAATAGCAACAAAAAAAAACAACATCCTGCACCAAATTGCATTTAAAATATTTTATACGCATGAATTAAAATAGAAACAAATAAATAAATTCATTACGGCATACTTACATAGAACTGTTTGCATAACATTTTTAAGTTTAATGCATTTTACACACATACGCACACACTCACACACACACGCACAAAGGTGCAACAGTATCTTTAAGTGTGTGTATGCTGTACTCATTGCCACATCCGCTGTTAATAGGACTACCAATAAAGACATTTAGCAAATATCAAGTGTTTTATTTATTAGACACTCGTACATTTAAAATAAAATGTAAATGAATTAAATAACTTTAAGGTATACGCTACAAAAAGAAAAGAAAAAAGAAAAGTACAAAGCAATTTAAAATTCAATTTGGAAAAGGTCTCAAAAACCAAAAAAAAAAAAAAAAAAAAACAGAAGCCCAACTGGACTTGTTTGATTACGTTGTGAAATGCAAATATTTGAAACATTTTATTTAGTTCTTTGTTTTGTATAATAAATCTTGTACAGGTTTAACCTAAAATGATAATGAAAGCGAAGTAACAAAACACACACACACACAAATTAGAATTCAACAAAAAAAATTACATAGAATAGGGATCGAAAATTCAATATTTTAACTACTTTTTCGTTACTTTTTAATCGAGGAGAAATTGGAACTAACACTGGCTTAGTTAGTTGCACTTACATCAATATCTTAAGAATTTCGTAGCAAAAAATCGCTTTGTATTAAAAAAAAGTAAAGCACCAGAATTCGTTTTAAGTGCCACTAAATTGCACCCATCCCTTAGCTGCCTTTATAATTTTTTTATTATTTTTCCACATTTAATAAGTACATTTTTAAATTCTAATTACCATTTAATAATTATCTTGACAAATAGATCGTAATATTTCTTAAAATTCACAATAGTTTTTATATATAGTACATTTAATTCACAATAGATGTAGATATTGTGAATTTAATCAAACGATTGACGTTTTCTTTCGAATAGTACAAGGTGGGCCAAAAGAAAGTCATCCGTGCGTAGCTTAAACGCGTTTGGCGGTCGACAGGCAGCAGCTGATGCACGGGCAGCACCTGATGCATGGACTGGACTTTGTACGTTAACATGCGCAGGTCTTTGACTAAAAATCGCCTTAGGGACGACCGGCTGATGGCTAATTACGAGGCACGGCGTCTGGTTGATGTTTCTGGCGACAGCTCGAACGGGCGCTCCGGGGCCGGCCACTCTTGGCAGCGTCTCGTGTGGTCCCATACTCTTCAAGGTTGGTGGCCAAATGGCGCAGTGTTTGAGCAGTCGGTGCCGAACGACCGGGGAATCGGCGACGGCATTCGCGCTGCGCCAACACCACAGAAGAATTGTTACGCAAAAAAAAATAGACACGATTATTCCGCGTTCCATGGCTTGTTCACTTGTATTCTACATCTGTCTAGTGCACAAATGTCAAAAAAGATTTGACATTGGCCGCCATTTGCAAAAATAAAAGCATCTTCCAATAGGGTGATTTCTTTTGGCCCACCTTCTATATAATAACGAACAATTACAGACCAACCTAAATTACGACGCAAACCGTTGTCTGGCTGTCAAAATTTCTCATGCCCCCATACAAAATGTATGAAACTAACCGAAATAACGCGGCGTCAACGCTTAGCAATTGGAAAATCCAATTTTGACAGCGCGTAAAGAAGTGAAGTTGGCTGCAAAAGTACTGTTGGTTTTGTTAAGTAATGTAACTTTAGCTACTTTCAGGTCAATTTAGCGTTTTTATTTTTATTTCTTATTTCTATTTAGAGTGAGTAAACATTACTGTTTCTGGCGCACCGTTAACGCTCTAATTTAGGTTACTCATTTCAGCGTAAAAGCTAAGCGCTAAATTACGTTGCGCTTTGCGTCGTAATTTAGATTGGTCTGTTAGATTAGTCAAATAGTCAAGAGGTTGGACACCTCCAACATAAAAAATATTTTTTCATTATCTTTCCATATATCTAGCGCTGCAGGAACACACCGGGTTTTAGCTAGTATTTTGTATTCCACAAAGATCTTTACTCAAGAGTTATTTATTCCCTTTGCAATTAATATTTTTATATTTGGCCAATTTTTTTTTTAAAATCAATAAACCTTTGTTGCTGCTATGTAAATCATGAGAGTTTAATGACTGCTTCTAAATTCTAAATTTATTTTTGATTTGGATTTCTGTAAAGTTTTACATATAAATTGGTTCATGGACAAGACTATTAATGTTAATTTCACAAATTTGAGAGCTTTTTGAGACTTGCACTTGCCTAAAGGTACAAAATTCCAACGCATATTAATTCGTAATGGTTTTGTACATATCGCACACTAAATCATAAACAGTTGCTACTCAAAAATAATCAAAATGATTTTTTTTTTCTTTTCATAAACCAAATCTCTAACAACCGAACAAATTTCTACTTGTCTCCTGGAACAATATACAACACCGTTGAAAATATTTGTATGTTATATACATACTTGTGGCATTTGTACACTATCAATGCTATACTCTCAGTCCAGAGGTCGTGGGTTGGATTCCCGCCATAGACCCTGGTTGTTTTCTGTCGACAAGCTAATCGCTTCGCGGATTCTGTTTGTTAAAAAAACAGTTTTTTGCCACTCCTGAACATCTGGGATTTTTTTAATTTGTGACTGTTTATGATTTAATGTGCGATATGTACAAAAGTTTTTTCATGAGACGGCTATGTATACATGCTTGTAGGTACATTAGCGTGGCCGTTAATATATTTTTTTTTATTTCTTATATTCTCTCCCCCCAAATCGGTTCAGTGTTATGTAAAAAAGTTGTGTTTTAGGGGGAGCGACCTCCCCTCAAAGTTGGGCTTCAAGCCTATTTTCAATGTAATTTGTTTGCATATGATTATCTATTTAAAACATCATTTTACAAGAATATGATATAGGGCAATATTTTAGCTCTTTTAGTCAAGAACATTAGTCTTGAAAAAAGTTTTTTGCTAAAACTAATATTTTAAAAAATAATGAAGAAAACAACCAACAAACTACCAAAAATTTTATATAACAAAATTATATTTATATGGAAATTATTTATATTAAGCATGTACAATAAGAGCTTATATCTATTGAATTATTTCATACATATAGTCAAAAGAAATCTAAACAAAAATTACATTGAATAAATGGGCTTGAGGGCCAAATTTGAGGGCTATGAAATTTTTTTGTAATTTTTTTTTTACATAAACCTGAACCGATTTTGGGGGGAAAGAATATAAGAAATCAAAAAAAATTCTCCATACAATTAACGGCCATGCTAATGTACATACACACAAACATATCGTTAGCTAAAACGAAAAAAGGCTTAACTAACAAAAAAAAATTAAAAATCTTGACAAAATTTTACAATTCTGAGATAAAAAATTTAACAAAAAAAAAAAAAAACAAGGGAACTTAACTACAAGTCTGTTTAGTTTTTTTTCTTCTCCTGTAAAATTATACTTTTTTTCGTTACACCTTTTAGCGTTTTAGCTAACGCTATATACTCGTACATTTGTAAACAGTGAAGGGTTATATAAAATTCGGCACGGCCGAGTATAGTACTCTTGCTTTTTTTATTCATTTATTTCTTTTGAATTTACACGGCAGCTCAACGAGCGACCAGTATATTGCACTTACGTATAAGTCATAAATATTTCATTATTTAATGAAAACTATAAGTTCTGTATTTTTGGAATTTATTAAAAGTTCTTTCGACTTCAATTGAATACAGTTGAGGTACAAAAAAATATTTATGTACGATTACCTCACATTGACGTTGACAAAGAAAACTCTATCGCTTAAGGTGCTCTGACGTGGGATATTTAGAAAAATATTTGAATTAAGCAGTGAGCATTTAATATAATTCGTAGAAATTGAATAAATTTAGTAAGATTTTATGTTTTTTTCCAAATCCAGTGCATTTTGCAATAAAATATTCTAATCTAACAGTTCGAAAAACTTGTAATTTTTAAAGAAGTTGCCTTGTTAAATAGTTAACATTACCAAAATGTTTGTGGCATAAAATAAAAACTTGTAAAGTCTCATACCAACTATAGGAAATTATTTTTAAGCTAAATTTATGTTTAAAATATGCTAAAGCTCTATTTGTAATAAAAATATTATTGTAGCATATTATTACATGTCATTTATATACATACATACATACATACATATTAGTGTTGAGCGATACTGTGATTTTGTAATAATGTTGCTCCTTGTGAACCTGATTTCTAAATCGCTGTTCTTTTAAACTGTGACTGTGATCACAGTTTAGCAGTATTTTGTTTGTAACAGTTCTGTTATTTTGGTAAAATCGAATAAGAAGAGCAGCAATGAAATTAAGCAGTGACTGTGATCACGATTTAACACATTTCAGCTCTTCTGCTTTAAAATTATTTGTTAGTATTGGTATTTTGATAAATACTAATAAGAAGAGCGACTACAACAAACAATTAGATCCGGTTCACACACTTCAACTTTTGTTGATCAACTCACATTTCAGCTGTAAGAAAAAAAGAGGTATTTGTATTTCCTGCTCCATCTTTCTTATAGCTGAATTACGAGTTGAGCAACAAAAGTTGAAGTGTGTGAACCGGAACTTAGCAATCAACCCCATCCATATATTAAGAATGCTCGTATAAGAGGCAGAGAGACAGTAAAATTGCGAATAGAAAAATGTGAGACTTATACATACATAGTTGCCAGAAAAAACGATTTGACGATTTTTTCACGACAAACGAAGAAGGTATACAAAAAATGCATGTGTTAGCTTTATTTACTGCAAAATAAGCATACAAGAACATTCATAGTTTGTATGAAAGAACTATATTTCCAAAAGCTGTTACTTGATAAATTCAGTCGCAGATGTGTTTAGTGATTTTTCAATCGCTGTGAAGAAGTAACAGGTTTCGAAAAATCGCTCATCTCTAATACATATGTATGTGACAAAATTTAATAACACAGCAACTGTTAGTTCATATTTACACTATGCAAGTCTTATTGCTAAGCTGATTAGTTTGATGGAGAGACGAGGAGAACAGTAAAGTTTCTTTTCCCCTCGTCTCTCTTTCCTAACAAACTAATCAGCTTAGATATGGACTAAGATATTCGAATGAATATTTTTTCTTGCACAATTATTACAACGCTATATTCTATTTCCAATTAGTTGTAGACGCTACAAAAGCAAATCTAGTTTATGTATGAATTATCCAATAATTTTGTGCATATTTAACATAATTAATTGGCAAATAAATTAAAAATTGGAACCTGCTTCTGTGACCTTTGTAAGATTTTATCATTATCATTTATGAGAAATATGTGTAACATTTTTATATGATATTCCATAAATATGAATTTGTTTTGTTTAACAATAATAAGTCAGACAGCCAATGTCTGGTTTTTTTAAGCTTTTGTTTAAAATATTTTAATTTCTATTATATACGAGGGCGATTCCAAAACTGATGATGACCTAATAAAAAAAAAATATTCAAAAATTTGGAAACAACATTCTGCATTTCTCAACATAATCTCTTTTAAGCCGGATACAATCAGGAATGTAACAGAAATCAAATTCGCTCGAAATTAATTTCAATTCCGTAGTTGGGCTCTTCACAAAACGAGAAACGAAGAATTTGCTCGAAATTAAACCATTTTCAATTATAATTTTCTGTATATGAATAGACAAAATAATAAAAATAAGAAAATTTCTGGGCTGGCCCACAATGTCGACAAGAAAGTTTGTATTTTTTTGTTTGTTTTTCAATATAAGTGAACGATGGGAACTTTCTTGTCGACATCGTGGGTCAGGCCGTTAATTTTTTTTTTTTCAATATACAAGACATTTTCTCAAGTCTCAACTCAAACTGAAATATTCTATTCCGTCAAAGTGTTGCCACATTTCGGACATGAAAGTAGATCTGATGCATCCCTCAATCTTCTTCGTCGACGGCTGTGGGTATCTAACACTGCATTTGTTTTAATTCGTGTATTATTTTTTCAAATTTGTGCATTTCAATAATAAAAAAAAAAATTTTGCACCTTTTATTTTTGATTTTGCTTTTCCAATAACCTCAATATTGCCACTTTTAAATTAAAAATAATCGAATTGCAGCTTTTTCGGAATGAAGTGAAAGTTTTTTATTTTCTATTTTTAGAACAAATACAAACAGCCAAGCTACTTGAGGTGAGGTTGTCTGCAGAAACACCTAGAGTCAGGAACCGAACCCGCGGTACTCCGACTACTAGGCTAGTAGACTCCTATGACCTTGACTGCAGATAGAACTAACTATCTTCGCCTTCAAATAATTTTTATATTAAATGAGCAATTAAATCATGTTAAATTAAAACTTAATTCTTAATTAATTTATTTGGTGTGTATCTGAAAAATATTTAAGGTTGTTGTGGCTGCAGCGGTAAGCGCGTTGACTACCACGCGATGAGTACGAGTTCAAATCTTGGAAGGCGAAGCCAACGACACACAAAACACATTTTCATGCTGCCTGTGCCAATACACACACAAACATGTAAGTTAAACAATTAAGGAAATAAAACGACTACATAAATTAAATTCATATTTCATATGAAAAAATAAAATTTGATTTAACATGGTCCTTCCTGTTGTTTCAGTATCAAATTCATGTTGTTTCAACTTGAAATAGCTTTGATAAAATTAGACCTGCCTTTTCATTTTGATTTAACTGTACTGGAAAGTTAAATTAATATGAAGATTACTGGAAACCATGTTTCATTAACATAAATAACATATAAAGCAAAATAATTGCCAAAAACTATTAAATTAACCTTTTTTTCGTAATTTTAATATAAAATGTTTGTGTGTGCAATGTTTATAGCATAATTGCAGCGCCTCTGGTGTTAAGTATTCGCATTAATATAAGCTATGTAGCAATTTTATTACTTATTAAACATCGGGGACAATTCAATACTACAAATATGGCTCAAGCAACGCACTAACTACTTCAGACAACAGCAGCTTCAGCCCACGATCAACCAACACCATTTTGTAGATTCCCTCTCAACCCTTTCTAGCGTGGAGATCGCAATTTGGTCGAGCACTGCGGTGTTTGCAGTTCCTACGTCCTTCCAGAGTACAATCTATCTCTACTTTAATATTGGTGGGACTGACACCTTTCAAATCAAATTATTGAATTACATAACGATGGCAAATCTACTTTTTCCAAGTTTACAAATTCTCTGGCTTCAAAAAAAGACATCACCAAGAAGGCGCCTTGAAACTTAAAAAAATTTTCAATAAGGTGATAACTTTTCACCAAAGTAATTTTGTTTTAGGTTACTGACGCCTTCCCTACGTCAGGTCGGATAGTTTTGGAACCGCCCTCGTACTTTATAACAATCCATAGGTGTAATCAGGTTTATTAAATAAAAAATATAAAAGTATATAAAAACGTGATCTTTAACGTTATTTTAGTTATTTTCGGATATGAAATAATCGAAAAAATATCTTATTTCAAACTGAAACGTTTGATTAATTAGTTATGGTCAAATAAGTATTAGATTTATGCTGTTTTCCTGCAAAAAGCACCCGAACTATATTTTGTTCTCTCTGTTATGTATTTTTGTATGCAGCAAACAAATTGTTCCCGCTCTCTCTATCTCTCTCTCTCTCTCTCTCTCTTATGAAGTAAATATCTACTATATTTGCTAAAACTGGTTTCACAAATAGCAATCGGGGTTGTCAGATATGGAATTTCTCGCGTCTTTATTTTCGATTAGGCGACACGGCGATTTTTTTTGAGATTAACAAAATTGTTGGCGATTTTTATGGCTATTTTTTTTAACAACATTGAACTTCAAAATTTTTGTAATTCAGGAAAATTAGTTTGTTGAAGGAATATTTTCAACAATAAATTCTACCAAAACTCGTCTGCAAGAAATTAAAACATTTCGATTTTTATGATTTTTCTTATATTAATTATAGTAATTGATGGACGAGGAAAATTGAGAGGAAAATTTTTTTGGCTATTTTATTTATACTTTTGGCGATTTCTGTTAAATTTTGATACGACTATAAAAACAAATTTATTATCAAATATGAATATATTAAGAAAAACTACCTAAAATTAATTTTGGCGGCTTTTGGCGATTTTTAAAATCAATTTGGCGAAATAGGTCAGAAATAATCTGACAACCCTGTTAGCAATTATCGTTGAGTAATTTTTGAGTTTATTGAATAAAGCAGAGATGATGATGAAGAGGAAAGGCGGCAACATGATTCCTCGCTTGTCCATAAACCAAGAAGTTGTTTATTGAAGCATTTTTCTTTAATTCGAAACCAATTTCCGTCATACCAAGTCAAATTTGGTTGATAAGCATACCTGTTTAAGTTGTGTGCCATCTTAAGTATTCTCTGAAACGCGCTTAATTGAGCGCCTCATGCAAACTGCCAGAGAGTATCCACAAACATTAACGAGACGACGAGGCACAAAATTATGCATCATCAGAGATTGATGGCTACAAATTTTTGGTGAAAAACTTGAAAATGTTTCCCTACAAAGTACATACTGCAAACTTGATGTGTGTAAACCAGGTCGTAATACCGGTCCTTTTTGCCTCAATGTCTAATTATTTAATTCGTTAGTTTCAGAGCTCTGCATAATAAAATTAAATATAAATTAGGTATGACATTGTAAATATGAAAATTTTATGGATTGCCATAAACATAATAAGATTATAAGCATTTAAATTTAACATTATTATATATTTTTAGGAGTATTTCAAAAGTTGCATGAGAGTTAAAAAAAAGTAGTAGTCAGCGTGAGAAAATTCTTTATTCATTGCACATTTTACCACACAAATAAAGGAAAAGTTGTATTCGTTCCCAAGATGTTCCTATTTCTGGTTAAATAGAAAAGATATACAATTATACATATATACATAGATACATATGTATATGTATGTATGTAATTATATAAGGCAATATTAGTTGAAACTCCAAACACACATCCCAGCAAAAGTTTAAGGAATTAAGATAGTGAGCAGTAGTTTTTCAATGGGTTACAAGATAAGGAGTTCTACTTATTCATCTCATTACTTGGGTAAAGTAAGAAAAACTAATTATTTATATTGCATATTAGAGCAGTTTAGTGTTACTTATAAAAAATAAGTTACTCGTAACAATACATTTTGTTTGAACAAGTAATTTACACATGAAAACAAAATTTCTAGCGCTTAAAATAATAAACCGGCCCCAGCTAAGTGAGTAGAGGAGTATTTGTACTCAAATCTGAAATATTGCTGCTTCGTATCCCAGTTGAAGCCTCAAACAATTAAGTGTACAAAAATTATTAAAATATGAAAAGGAATTAATTTAAATGAACTACACAAGCCATCACATATGGTGCATATTTTTAAGCTCTAAGTGAGTAGAAAAATAATATAAAAATTGATTTCAGTGAATATGTAAGTAAATTTGTAAGGGAAGAAGGAGTACCTCTTACTTTTTGAACTTCTCGAGACAAAAATAATTACCTTAAATGCTCCTACACTTTTTTTTTTTTTCCCACTAATAATAAAAATTTTTGCTGGGATATTATTTAAATTTCGTTGAGATCAGGGTATAAAAAATCTATTGCAATTGTACAGAAATACCTCACTGGCCATCGTTAAAGTTACATTAAATTTTTAAATTAATTATTTTTATAACAAGAGTAATAAACACATGTTTAAAATTATCGCGTGTAAGTGCTCTACTTGCTAAGCAATTTCACATAAAAAGTAAATATACCCTGCCGTTAGTGTTGTTGGATTTTGTAAATTTATAAAGAAAACAATTCATCACAACATCCGTGTGCCAGTTGCAACTTCATTTACAAGCAATCATAAGTATTTTATATATTTTCAAACTTAGTAACGGGTAAATTTTTTTCCAGGATCACAACTTCGCATTGGTAACACTGTTTTATGTGGCAACCGATTTAACAGCTGATAGTTGCTTTTTATTTAATTTGCTTTGACATTTCATCATGGATGGATAGATTTACGAGCAACGCTCGCAAACTATTGAAAATTTCTATCATAATATTCGGGCCTTTTCTGCAAATTATGACATGTTACAAATCACGGGGATTTCAAAAAATTAATAAAAGCTTAATCATTATTTTTGTGAATTCCATGATTTATAGCGTTGAAATTTGGAATCAAATATTCGAATAAAGATGCTTGTTTTGTAAAGACGTTTGTTTGTTTGTGATTCTCAATAACGTATTACGAGTCTTAATATAAATATACGAAGTTTGTTAGCGCAATTTAAAATCTTTTAGATTGAAGTCTTAAATGCATATAGACTATCAACCCTATCGTGAGAAATTTTCCCTCGAAATTTTTCCCCTTTTCACAAAATTGCAATCGTGAATAATTTTTCTCTAGAAATGTTTTCCCTTTTTTTTATTTCCCTCATAATGAATAGTATTTTTCAAGTGAATTTTTTTACTTTGCTCTTGGTTTTTTTTATTACATCGAATAATTTCGATATTTTCCTTCGAATTATATATTAAAAATTATAAATATTTATTTTTAGGCCAAGATTAGTAAGTAAAGTTCATGATTCTTAACAATAACTCCACGCAACATTTTTTTTTCATGGAGTATGAATCTCTTTGGTTCACACACAGTAAAATTCACGGTGGTGCACCGCGGTGGTATACTAAAGAATTTTTTCCACTGCACCCAGAATATTTAAAAACACAATTTTAAAGGTTCAAAAAATTAATTAGGAACCTAAGCTTTGTGTATTTCTTGTTATTTAACTTAAAATTTTCTGATGTTCTATTAATTGTTAAGCTTTGTAAATCTTCTTCTTTTTTTTACATTCACTGGGACTGATAGCGGGGAAAAATTTAACGGGAGATTCACGATAGCATTTTTCCCTTCGAAGGGAATGAAAATTTCACGTGAAAAAAATTCCACTTGTTATTCACGATAGGGGTGAATATTTAGCCAGAAAACAAGCAAAACTTCATATTCGATTATAAATTACAAAAATTTAAAATACAATTTAAAAAACCCACAATTCATCCGTTAATAGTTTGTTCTTTAAATCACCTTGATTTTTAGACCAGGCCCAAATGGCACTGTTCGTCAAGCTTATCGTGCACTTCGTACATTTGGTGGTAATCATAATTATCCCTTAGAGCGGCTAATTCGAATAACTATGGAGCCTTTCCACTTATACTTATAGTCTTAATGATAATGTGCATCCCATAGGACGCCAAACAACAAGCTATAGCCGCCGCTGTACAGCAAAGCCTTAAAGTAGACACACAGAGCGCCATTCTAAGCAAATGGGTATGTGTCCAACAGACAATGACTCAAGTATCGTTTTAAATTGAGTAATAATTGGCCGTCAAACAAAACCATATTCATACGCAAATATACTCATAAAGTTTAAACTGAAGACGTGTAAGTATAAACAACCAACGACATTTTTCATACACATTCCTTAAGCTACAATCATACACATAAGTATAAAAATATTCTGAGTATTTATTCGACTACGCATGAGTATATACAGGAGTATTTTATTAAAACACACTTCAAGCATCAGCTCTACCAGAAAAGTGATTTGGATATACGCTAAAATGGCAACAATGTTCAACTGATTGCATCACAGGGATGGGGAAAGTGCGCTTTAATCATTATCGACTGCGCTAAGTACGTTTCTAACTAAATATTTACTAGAAATACATTTATCGCTATACAAATTACAAAATATCAGTTCATTAACGAGTTTTGCTGCAAATTTTAAGAAAATTTTTTTAGGGAAATTGTCAGTTGTTTATTCTAAATTTTGTCTTATAATTATCAAACAGTCAAAGCACATTTTCTATTTCATTTTTTACACGCAAATGCTTATGGAGGCACGTATGACGCAGACAATGTTTGTTCAATTAAAAAAAAAACTACCTTAAAAAAATAATAATAATCTAAATATCAGGAGCATATTAATTTTTTCCGAATAAATATCCATACTCTGAGTATAAGCATACTCCGAGTATGAGTATGACAGACACTCAATACGCACAATGCGCATGTGCCTTTCTTGTAGAGTATTTAAGATTTTCGCATAAATGAAGTAGGAACACTCTTGTGTGTTGCAATCGGCTTGAGTTACAGTTGGTTGAAAGCAAATATGTGCTACAATTATGTGTAAGCACGCTTACTAAAATTACGAGTAAATATTTAAAGTAACTCGTCTATTTCGATAAGCCGGCGACAATTGCATATCTGGAAATACACAGCCGGCGAGTTATTGGCCAAATGCGGCCACAAGTGCTTAAAAAATTTTGTAAAATTTTGAGTAACAAATTGCGCCTTGTATGTGCGAGGCATGAGACCACATGGCTTCAGCTATTCACTAATTCTCGTTCAATTGATATTAAACTTAGTTTACTTTGCTTTATTTTATTTTAATGTTTTATAACTCTAACACACTGTACTATTATAAAAAAAAAAGATTTGTATTTTTTTATTCATACATTCAGATACTCATGATCGTTATGGGGATTAAGGAGCTTTTGAAAAAATCTATCTTTATGCGTTTTAGTATGTCAATATCTCATTTGAAAATTTAATTTTTTATTTGTTCATTTTAGTCAAATTGGTTTTATGTTTGTAGCCACAATCGAAAAACAAAAACTTGCGATAGAGAAATAAAATATAAATCTCTACACAACTCAAGTATTTCTCAAAGTTGTAAACAACAATTAATAATAAAAATAAAAACATTTGAATGTTGTTAGCAGTATCATCTGTAGATTAAAATGTGTATCTAAATACTTTTCTTTAATGTTTACGTGTGCGATCGAGTGTTTCAAGTAAGTAGATGCAATCAACCGCACGCAATTTCTTAATAATACGAATTTACGTTGTTATTTTACATATTTTATTTTTGTATTAATATTTTTCCAGCAGGTATAGAGACGACCGACTATGAATATCTACATCTATAAAAAGATTTAAAAATTCAAATAATGTATTAAAAGAAAATGCTTAAAAGATTTAACTATTCTCAAGCTGTTATTTTAAAATGATTTTTTTATTATTATTAGCATTAAAAAATATGTAGTAAGTGCGAGCTATCTTCTAGTTTTATGATGAATATGACGAAAAAAAAATTAAGCTGTGAACTCAAGTACTATAAGATTAAGTAATCTAAATAATTTCATTTTATTTTTATTGTTGTTGCAAAGTAGTTATGTAAACATTTTTAAGAAAAAAAAAATATATTTTATATCATTGACTCCAATTGTGAGTTGAACTTCATATTTTTATTTTCGAATAAATTAACCAAACAACCTCTGTGTAATGCATGTTATTATTTTCAAGCTACAGCTAAATGCAAAAATTGTACATTGTTAACAGAGATGAAGAATTTTTCAATTGAAAACTGTCCTAATCACCAGGTAGCGGACAGTATTTGCAGAAAGATAGAGCAATATTGAGTGGAAAGTTATAAATGCAAGGAAAAGAACAAAAAAAAACCAAAGAGCTAATAAGAGAAAATAAATTCAGTAAAGTGGGACTTTGACTCGCACACGAAGGGTTCCATACAGATACTTCATGTGTAATACTATACGATCTTTAATCAAATCGAATATCTTAACTGATGTAGACATTGTTTAAAAAATTACAAGTACCTGGTAAATTTTTTTTCGGCTTTTGGCGATTTTTGGCGTTTTTTAGTATTAGGTTTTTTTTCATTTTTGGCGTTTTTTTTTTTAATTTTGGAAATTTATTTTAGTTTTAGTGGTTCTTTTCGTTTTGACGATTTTTTCAGTTTTGGAGGGATTTTTTTCGGTTTTTGGTGATTGCAGTGCATTTTTAAGTTTTAGCGATTTTTTTTAGTTTTGACGGTTTTGTCGTTTTTTTATCGATTTTTTTGTTTTAGCGATTTTTTTATTTTAATTTAAGCGATTTTTTAGTTTTCACACTTTTTTAGTTAAAATGTTTTTTTTCGTTTTGCCGATTTTTTCGGTTTTTGGTAATTTTTTTACTATTGTTAGAGCCGTTTTTACTTTTTGTGTTTTTCTTCATTTTAGCGGTTTATTTTGTGATTTTGTTTTTTAATTTTGGCGATTTTTTTATTTTGGGATTTTTTAGTTTCAGCGTTTTTGAAAATTTCAAGATTTTGACTCTTACGGTTTCTAAAATACAGCAAGTTGTCAAAATTACATTAACTGATAGAATGCCCTTTAATTTTAACTTTTTAAATGTCTTGTAGTCGCGTAAAAATACACTAACATTAGGATTTCAAAATTTTTCATTTTTAACTGTCATAAATTTGTTGTTGTAGCGGTCAAAGTTTTACATATTCTGTGAGCAGCTCCGTAGCTCTGACGGTTCTTGAGAAAACAGCCTGTGACGGACAGACGGACATCGTAGCAAAAGCAGTAGGCCCCTTTCAATGATAGCAAATCGAACGGTAATCCGTTTCCTTTTCGCAAATCTGGTAGCATCGCAACTTCGTTTTACTGTTTACCACAGCTCGCTAATAACCAACAACTAAGCAAAAACGTGTACTATACGGTTACAATTCTCATTTAGTATGAAAAAATAGTTTTATAAGTTTACCGCCCAACGTTGAATTTAACTTTTTCGTATTTTGAGTGTGGTATTGGGAGTAGGGAAAATGTATTTTGGGTATATGGTATGTGGATTGATTCAGTCACAGCGACTTCTGATTGGCTGACTGTATTCCAAAGTGGCTTCGGCCAACTATTTTCCACGACAACTTCGGTTCTTTGATTACTTAGGCTAAAATTGTATAGATTGAAATACTTTGATTTAAGAAATGCTGTGAGTATTTTAGCGATTAGTAAGTAAGACATCAGACAATATACGAGTACTAAAAGGACGAAATATTTGCCGAGTACCACCGACTGAATATCATCTTCATTGTTTCAACAAACCGACCGATTACATGTTTTATTTTATAAATAAGCATTCCCTCAACTATTACAGCCAACGACAAAACCACACTATAAATTTTTACGAGTATTAATTACAGTTAGACATGGCATTACTGAAAAAATTGTGCACAAATTTGGGTTTATTTCAAAATTTCTTTATATTACACACATACATACTTAGATTATGTAAATTTCAACAGCTCTATTGATGAAAAGTGCAATAAAATTTATTTTACAGCGAATCTTATAATTTTAAATGCAATAAAATTGTCTCCATTAACATGATGTAAACAATAAAACTAAATTAATAGCTTAAGTTTGAATTTACAATAAATTATTTGACTTATGTATCTTAAAACAAAAATTGTTTTTCGTTGAACTTAGGGAAAGAAATGATGCGGCACAATCGACGACAACCAAGCATATGTATATGTAATGGTAATAAATTCGGAGCTTTCATTTTATGAAAAATATAAGATTTGAAAAAAATATGACTTTTGACAATAGTATGACAAAGCTGATTGAGAACGTAGATGAATGTCAAAGGACATGATGCTTCCCATGCTTAGGAGCATAAACATGAACTGCTTGTGTAAGTAAGAGGATCAAACGACGGAAAACTTGCCTTACAGCTGACCAGTGCTTCATAAGCATCGACTCTTTCTCTGAGGTCTTTCGCTAAGGGGTAAATAATTTTTGGGTGCACACCCTTTTATTTTTAACTTTCGTAAATTTTTCATATTTGCTACTGAATTTACCCGTTTTACCCAATTAACACTTGAAGCTCTAAAAATTTCTTTTTAGTGGAGGAGATGAGTACGAATTCAAAATTTTAAGTCTTTAGCTTTAGTCGTTTGGGCTGGTCTATGCTCACCCAGTCAGTCACGTTACTATTTTATATAAATACTAGCTTTTACCCGCGGCTCTGCTAGCGTTCATACTTAAAATTTATGAATATTTTATTATTTGTTACTCACTGATAATGTTAAAAAAAACCATAAAAACCGACAAAAAGGCGATAAAAAAATTAAAAACCCGCTTTTAAAACTGGTAATACTATCAAACCCGAGACGTAAGTCGTCCTATCCAGGCGAAAAATGTGCTTTGCGGAAAAAATCCGAACTAAATATAAAAAAAACCGGTTCCGAACCGGATAAAAAATATGCGATATTTGACACTGGTAATGTAGCCTTTCATTGGTGAAAGAATTTAAAATTGGTTTCAAAATCGGTTTAGCGGTTCGAAAATCCATACCAAAAATAAAAAAACCGGTTCCGAACCGGATAAAAAATATGCGATATTTGACACTGGTAATGAAGCTTTCCATTGGTGAAAGAATTTTCAAAATGCATTCAGTGGTTGGAATATCCGTACCAAAAATAAATTAAATCGGTTTAGCGGTTTGGAAATACGTACCAAAAATAAAAAAACCGCTTCTGAACCGGAAAAAAATTCCTATGTTTGACGCTGGTAATATATTGGTGAAAGAATTTTCAAAATGGATTTAGTGGTTTGGACGTGAAAGCGTAGGAATTAAACAAACAAACTCACTTTCACATTTGTGCCCTTAATTATGAAAGTGGTCTAAGTCATATATTTCATTGGTCGACTTATTTCGTAGATTATATTTGAACAAATCAAAAAACATTTTTATATTATGCAACATTTTAATTAAGAGTTGTAGTTACCTCGATTAATATAAATTTATTTAATATTTATGAAATATTTATGGAAGTTTTTTTAAGATTTATTTAAAATTTTGAAGCAAAAATACATATGACTTAGAACACTTTCATAATTAAGGGAACTTTTATAATATTAGTAAGGATATACATATATTTTTCTTCTAAATCAAGTACAAATTTATTTCAATCACAAGAATATTTTCCTAAAATAAAAAAAAAATCGCCATTACTCTTTCTCTCTCTCTCTCTCGCAATATTCACAAGTTACTCGTGTTTGTGGCCTTAATAGAATAAATCGTATAATACCAATTTAAAGATTAGCAAGAACGGATAATTGAATATTCAAATTAAGTTTAATAGTTATCAAATGTTTATAATATTGGATGTAAGCATGTGTGTGTGTGTATACATGTGTATGCAAGTACATACACGCAAGCAAAGTTTTACATCAAACTCACAAGTCTCCAGTGCATACACTTACCCTGCAGGAAATGTGAATAGCAAAATTGTAGTGATTTACTAGTGACATTGTCAGTAGTACTACTGACCAGATGTACCCCAGCCAATAAAATCATCTATTGACATTTAACATTAGCTTGCCATTGAAAATTCATTACTAGACTGTAGCACTACTGACAAAGTAGTTCTTTTGGGATCACATGGAGGCATTGGCACCAAAGACTCACTAGTAAATTTTAGGGGCTCTAGTCTACAATATCGATATTTCCTCGCTCGATGTCAATAGTAAAATTGTAGTGATTTACTAGTGACATTGTCAGTAGTACTACTGACCAGGTGCATCCCTCCCTCCAATGTAATCGCCTATTGACATGCATATAACAGAGGGTTGTCATTGAAAATCTACCAGCAGACTTTAGCACTATTTTCTTATGACCATATGGAGCCATTTGAACCAAAGAGTCACTAGTACATTTAAGTGACCCTCGTCTACAATTTTATGAGGGTTGGGGCAGCAAACTTACTGTTTTTTTTTTTTAACATTATTGCTCAGCATAATAAGAAAGAAAAACAAACTACTGACGCGTTCATTGACAATGTCCCCAGAAATACAATTGAACTGCTGTCTCTAACGTATCTTTACTCGCGCATTAAAGGAAAGTTGTCGACATTTCAACTAGTGCAATAGGCCGGGATTCCATCGGTATACCATGTGCCACACATGAGTAAAAATAACGTTACCACTAATTACTAATGAAAAAATGTTTGATTCAGGCACGTATTTATTAAGTTAAACAGTTTCATACATAACTAATAGACAATTTTATAGAGTCCAACATGATTGGAAACAGTTTAAATCAATAATACATGAATGAAACAGTTTTTCATTAGTAATTAGTGGTTACGTTAATGGAAACCCGGCCATAGTCGCTAAAAAATAGAGTATTGACATAGAGACATATGGTTATAGGCTGACTAGAGGGTTTCATAAGTATGTACGAGTATGTATATATGTATATGTAAATACATACACACATATCGCTCATTTACTCAAAGAACGTCATAACTTAAAAAAACTAGTTTTTAATGAAGAACGAAAATTTAGTTTTTCTCTCAAGAGTTGAGTAAACAAGATATTTGTATGAAATTTTTACAAAATATTAATAAAGATATGAAAAAAATCTCATTTTTTTAGCTATGACGTTCCTTGAGTAAATGAGCGATATGTAATTGCACATGCTCACGTGTACGTGCATATTTTTTGTTGCATGGTGTTTGTGTCATTTTTCGAAGTGACATGAAAATGGCCAATAATTGGCAGTTAATTATTATATAGTTATGACTTTAATACTGACAATTAAAAGTAATTATCGTAAGTGTTATTTGTTATACTTTCAATACATACATACATGCATATGTATGCACTATGTGTGAACATACATATGTACATACATACATACATACAATAAACGTGATGTTACCAATACATAAAAATATTTAAATATTTTTATATACAAGAATTGTCTTTTTTATTAATCTCTAATTGTATTTTGCTTATAAACAATTAATTGTTTTAAATAAAAGCATTTAATTAATCAGTTTGTACAAAAACATTTAACTTCAGTTAATTTTATTATATCTACATACTTTTTGTCTTTAATTAAAACTTCGTTCAGTTAAATTGTTTAAATAATACATACATATATTATACAGGGTGTCCGCCGGGAAGGTATACTACTTTGTTTGTTTATAATTTTTAATTAAATTGGCATATGTACGGCGGCGTAAATCTAGTCTTGTGGAAGAAGCTCTTGTGTCAACTGAATCTTATATGGAAACACATACAAATCCTTGTGCAAAATTGTGGCCAAAGAAGAACAAGCTCCTGAGCACGGTGTCGAATTGAGGTTGATAGATTGTTTTGAACATTTTCTTGAGCAGCAGTAACGTTTTCAGCCGATCTTGCAGTAAGTTGTGGTCCATGCTTGGAGACCCTCTTTGTTTGAAATCATTCACTACAAGAGAAAAATGCATTTTGTTGGCATGTTGTTTCTCCCAAAATATTTAACGTATCTTTCTCATCGTTACAGTAATAGATGATGGATTTTGATAAAATGTTTTAACGATTACAACACGTTTCCATAATATATTTGCCATGTGTCTACTTCACGGCTGCCAAATATGAACTGTCAAGACTAATGTTTACCAAAAGTAGTATACCTTCCCGGCGGACACCCTGTACATACATTAATAAATACGAGTATTTAATATTGTTAAAGTAAATGGCTAAGATGATGCATTAATATTTATATGGCAGTACTTGAGACAATTAAAAACAATTCCAGACACAATTTACATGTGAAAAAAAAACAATTAAAATTATATTTAATTTTTTTTCGCTAAGGCTTGATTTGACAAAAAAATATGAATACTCCAAAATCGCAGAAAAAATTTAATTTGCACAATTACCGAGAGTTTTTTGTTTCTGTATTTCCAACGAGCAGAACATTTAATGTACAAGGTGGGCCAATAGAAGTCATCCGATGTTGTTTGGCTCTCATTTTTTTTTTCTATGTAAATGAAAAACTTCGATTCTGTTTTTTGATTATGTTTATTTGAACCTATAGAATTTTTTTGGTTCAGTCGAGAAGATGATAAGCAGCAATTGATTGCTCGCTTTATGGCATTTTTCATCACTTCGGCGAGAGCTTCTCGCACTCGTGTCGAATGTTGTCCTTGAGATCTTCCAGGGTCTCGGGCTTGTTAACGTAAACACGGGACTTTAAAAAACCCCACAAAAAAAGTTTGAAACGGTTAAATCGGGCGATCTTGCGGGCCAGTGTAAATCGCCAAAACGAGAGATGAGGCGACCCGGGGACGCCACGACACGATTATTCCCCGTTCTTGGGTAGTGTACCGCTCCGTGGCTTGTTCACTTGTATTCTACATCTGTCTAGTTCGCAAGTGTTTCAAAACAGATTTGACATTGGCCGCCATTTGGATAAATAAGAGCATCCTCCAATAGGGTGATTTCTTTTGTCCCACATTGTATATAAAAAAACTAAACTGAAGAAGTCTATCAAAAATCTCTAAAGAAAGTTTTTACTATTTGAAATACCGAAGTATATTTATTTGACATAAAGTCTTTATTTATTTAATTTGAAAATTTGCTTGTTTTTATGGTTTAGCATATAGAGAATTGCTAAACCATAAAAACAAGCAAATTTCGAAAGTTTTTACTTTCCACCAGAAAATTTTTATGAAAACCCATTCAATTTTGTTAGTGATTTCTAACAAACTTTTCTAAATAAATTGACTATTTTTAATGTAAGAACTATACGGTATGATCTACACCTATAAAAATTTTTTAATTCCTTTTTAGGGTTCTATACACCAAAGGTGGAAAAGAATCCTATATTGTTTTCGCTGACCGTCACCGACTGTTTGGTCGAGAACCGTAAGACCTACGGACTTGCAACTACAACTTTGACCGCTACAACAACAAATATATGACAGTCATATTTTAAAGCAAGATTGTTTTATGCGTTTAACTTTTGTAGCTTATCGAACATAGTGATAATTAGCATTAACTTTTCTTTTTGTATCTCTGTTACATTTATCAATTATTTTCGACAATTTCGTTTGCATGATGTTTGAACAAAGCAACGGTAATCTGTGAAAAAAAATGGTTTTGTAAAAATTGTCTTTTACAACGTTATTCGCGGCTACGTGTGAATTATATACAGATACTTGAAATTTTCAATGTTATTGTAATTTTGTACGGACTACACCAATTAACGTTGACATTTAAAAAAAAATTAAAGGGTATTCAATCAGTAAATGTAATTGTGACAACTTTGCTGTGTCTAGCAACCGTAAGAGGCAAACTCTTGCAATTTCCAACTACGATAGAACTAAAAAATAAAAAAAATTACCCAAACGGAAAATCTCCAAAAACCTAAAAAAATCGCCAAAAGCGTCAAAATTAAAAAAACTCCAAATACCGAAAAAAAATCGCAAAATGAAAAACACGCTAGAACTAAAAAAACCACAAAACAAAAAAAAATCGCCAAAAATGAAAAAAAATCGCCAAAACTAAAAAAAATCAAAACATACAAAAACACGCCAAAAACCAAAAAAAAAAGTTTACCGGCTACATAATTTTTTTTTTAAATGTCTACATCAGGTAAGATTTTCAATTATATGGGCTAAAAATCGTATAGTATTACATATGAAGTGTGCGTGTTCCCCTTCGTGTGCGAGTCAAAGTCGCACTTTACTGAATTTATGAAGTAAGCTAAATTTGTTCTTGCACTTGCCACCAATGATATAATGAATATAAGAGTTGACATCGTAATAATGATGGGGTCAAAAGCAAAAATTATAATAATTATAGTATCAATGGCAAATTACTTCAGCGTCATGAATGACAATTGTTCTATCAGTGTAGGAAAATTGTTATTTGTTTAATTAAGGTTATAAGAATTTTATTTCTATAGTTCGACTTAGCAGAATATATCTATTCATTTCTATTTGTTTCTTGTTCAATATTTATTACAAAATACATAAAAACTATATAAAAACTAATAATTTGTAAGTAATATTACTTAGTAAGACTACAATAAATAATTAATAACTCAATTTTACTATATTTTTATATTCAACTAGACAGAACTGGTTTAAAATCAATTTTTTTATTTCTTGTTTTTATTCCAAATAATTTTTCTTTTAAATTGTTTTTAATTGTTGTGGCACAATTATGTATTATAAAACAATAAACTATATCCATAACAAAAAACGAAACAAAACAAAACACTAATGGTAGTGATCTTTTGATTACAGACAACTTTGCATTGTTTTGTTAAAAAGATGTAACACACACATTTAATAATACAACAACAACAACAACAACAACAAGAAGAACAACAAAAAAGTGAAACCGATTTTCCTGTCCAAAGCGGTGGCAATTATGCAACAAATTATAAAATAAGACAAAGATGATGTTGGAAACAAGACAAAAATCATACTCGTATCAATTTGAAAAATAAAAAATACGGGTTTTCAAACCAAAATCCAAATGCGACCACAAAATTTAAACAAAAAACTGTATGTGCATATCTCAGTATGAAGTAAAATATGTGTTATTATTTTTTATTTAATGAAGCGCTGTGAGATTGAAATTATCAAAATTTTAGATATTAGTAATTATTTGTAGCAAAATGTGTATTTATCAAATTAAATTTCAATAAAGCAAAAAGTTACAGAGGAAAACTAAATAATTACTCGTGTATAGAAAAATAATAAGAATATAATAATTCTGCCGAAAAACCACCAAATTCAATGCAAAGATCTGTACCTGGATTCTGTAACTTTTTGCGAACCGAAAATCGTAATATTTATCGACATATTTATTCGTTTGCGGTAACGATAATGTGATTCCGTAATTTCTTTTTTACGATAGTCTCCAGCTTTATCTTACTCACAATTTAATTCAATATTACGAGAAGCACAAAGAATAATAAAGAAAAATTCAATGAATTTGAGCTGGTGATTTTATTTCTTTTTATAAAGAATATCGTTAAAAAATTTTACTGAATAGCAAACTCGATAAATTTTCGTTATATTTATTATAGCAATACGATTATCGTAATAAAAGTTACTGAATCCAGGTATTGATAGAACATTTTCAAAAAAAAATTTGCGGAACCAAACTGGAAGTAAATTTTTTTTTTTTTTGAAAATCGTTTGGTTAAGAAGAAGTACGTGAAATATAAAAGTAAATTGATACATACTTGTATTAAATATAAATGAACTAGAGTGTAGTTTAATCAGGAATAATTTCTTAATCGGGCTTAAGTTCAGTATTTTCAATTCTTATTTAATGAAATATTTTTATTAACTAATTAAAACAGAAAATGAATAGCGATACTTACAAATGCATTTACCAAATGTAAATCAATAATTGTATGCACAATAATCACTTCTAATATTAATTTTCATTACAAATGCTGATGTTAATAATCTTTGCCCAAGTAGACAGACGTGCGTGGCTGCTTAGAAAAATGCCGGTATTTCCCCAGCTAAAAAGTCTGGTTTAATTGTTCTTCTCTTCTTCACATGAATTAATAAAAATATTTCATTCAATAAGAATTGAAAATACTGAACTTAATTCAGCCCGATTAAGAAATTATTCCTGATTTATATATAAAATTAAATTTTAATGGGCGTCCCTTCGCCCATTTCTTTAAATGCAACACCCGCCTTGTTTTTTAAAAATCTGTAAAGTAGAACCACTTCAAATAAAATAAAAAACTTTAATGGGCGTGACTCCGCCCATTTTTTTAAATGGAAGATTATGTTTATTTCAGAGCTAAAGCTGTGTGGTAAGTTTCATACAAAATTTTATAAGGGCGAGACTTCGCCTATTTTTTAAATGGGAGATTGCGTACATTTTACAGCTCAAGTTGTGTGGTAAGTTTCATAAAAATCGGTTAAGTAAAACCACGTAAAATATAATGATAAATTTTAATAGGCGTAGCCCCACCCATTTTTTCAACTTTTTTTTTGTGTAATTACAAGAACCAAAGGTGTTTGCTAGGTTTCGCATCAATCAAAAAAATATATCATAAAATCAAATTAAAAAAAATTGGAAAAAAATTGGAAACTATACCCTCTTAAGCGGCCCATCCATTATACAATATTATTGCATATGTTGTTGTACATATTATTGTCATTTTGACCTGTACTATGCAATAAATGGCACAATATTTTTAAAGAAAATATTGTCCAATTTTCCTTGCAGTGCAAAAGTAAACAACATTGAACAATGTTGCCAACACATTGCACAATTGTCTTGATTGTACAATAAAAATCAAGTCTTTTGATATTTGCCAATATATTGTGCAAGCTTCAAATATGACATACGAAAAATTGTGCAATTATATTGCAAGTGGGTGGGCCGCTTTAGGCAATAAAAGAATTTTTACAATCGGTCTCAAATGTACCTAGATATGAAATAACAATGTCAAAAAAAAAAATACAGAGGAATTAATAACTTTCTTATTCCTTTTTTTTTTTTGAAGTCTGTTAAAAATAAAAATACATGAGAGTTAAAAAAATGCCTGTGAAAATGTATCAATGTTGCGACAAAAAAGTCTTTATGTTAACGCTTGTGGATTTGAGAAGGGACTCCAGAACAGAACTTAAGCCTTATCGCAGCTACATCACCCTTCATCTAAACGGGCTTAATGCAGTCACCCGATATAATACTTTCGTTTTCGAAGTCAAAAAAGCAGCAATTTAAAAAAGTGTTACCAGCTTTACACTATCATTTAACAGGTATAAAAATTTATTTCTAACGGTTCATGTCCCATATCAATTTTTAAAATTAGATTCCCGTAAGAACTTTGAGAGGTAATAAATTAAAAAAAATATATACACATAGCCCATAAAGTCTGCGTTCACATTTAATATTTTTTTCGGATTTAAAAATCAAATACAAAAATGTACCTACACAAATATTTTTTAATGTGTTTTCTACTTTTAAACTATACTTAAAAAATCCAAAAAGAAAACCTACATTTATCTATTCAGTTTTCCTATAACGGGACTTCAGTTCACTTTGTTTATGTTAACAATGCCATTACTTTTAAAGAATTACTGGATCCATTTTGGATTCATTTTTATTTCTTATAACTTAAGTGATCCTTTTATGAGATTAGAAATACATTTTATTTACAAGTAAATATGGATTTTCCAATATGGAAGCAACAGGTGAAGAAGTCAGCGTTTCGGAAAGAAAAATAATTTAAAAAAATGCGGGAAGGAGGCAATAGTTTTCCAAAAATTGGTAAAACTATTGGGATAACATATTTTTCCGTCCAACGCGTCATATATAATATAATAAATACAGGTATATTAGGTTCTACGCCACAATCCGGACGCCCAAAAATATTATCTGTACGAGAAGAAAGCAAAATAGTTAATATGACAAAGAGTAATCCCCGTATTACTTCCAAAAATATTATTAAACACGTCCGTCAGTCCTTTAATAACGGAGTTTGTGCAGAAACATGCAGAAAAATTTTACACAAAACAGGATATCATGGTAGGGTGCCCGTGAAAAACCATGCATTTCTCATATGAACAGACAAAAGCGTCTCCCGTTTGCTCACGCCTATATAAATCGGCCTCCTTAGTTTTGGAAACACGTGAAATTGTTGGATGATAGTAAATTTTGTATTTTTGGCATAAAAGACCGTCAAATAGTCAGGGTCTGCTCTTGAGAAGCAAGATCTAGTTGGTACAGTTAAACACGGAGGTGGTACAATTATGGTGTGGGGTTGTATGGCGGCTACAGGTGTAGGTCAGATGGAGTTAATTGAATATTCAATGTATCAATGAGCATATTTAAAAATTTTAAAAATAAATTTAAAGCTAAGTGCGGACAAACTTGATTTGTCATATATATTTTGGTTCCAACAGGACAACGACCCAAAGTACACAGCGGCGATCTTTAAACTTTGGCTATTGTACAATCCTCCTAAGCAGCTTAAAACACCCCCAATCACCTGATCGCAATCCCTTTGAGCACCTCTGACATTTTTAAAGAAATAAAAATCGTCAGCACGTCATAATAAGCAAAGAAGCTCTTCGAAGTGCTATGCAGGCACAGTGAGCCAACATCACAGCTGAGGAAACCCCAAAGTTGATCAATTCCATGTAAAATAGACTAAGTGAAGTATTAAAGCAGCGTGGATAGCCAACAAAATATAACATTAAGGTTTTCTTTGAAAAAACTGTATCCTTTATTTCTTGAGTTGCAACTGAACGCAGACTTTTTGGTTGCAATCTTTATGTACTTATTATATTAAATTCTGCTATATGAAAATTGGTAAAAGAAATGTACATTTTATTTTTGGTTTTTGTAACTATAGGTTTTAAGAAAGATTTCTGTGAAAATAAATTTAATCTCAATTAAACGTTTTTTTTTCAAATCACTTGAAATAATATTAAGGTGAACGCAGATTTTATGGGCTATGTGTATATATATACAAATTATAAATCACCGTGGGTTCTTTTTTATTTTACAAACCAGACATTATGTTCAGTATGTCCACATAATAAAATTTCAGTTTTTTTGTTTTATTTATTTTATTTTGTTTCAGCTATAATTTTATTCATATATGGTACATGGACGGTACAAAAAAATAAATTTTCTATCACATGTCATACATCGGACAGGAAACTTCGGCTTTTCTCATTTATGCGAATTTTATAAAGAGTTGTATTATTATATCAAAATCATTCAAGTTGTAGTTTTTACTCAACGCAGATTCGTACAAGTGAAATGGTAAACAAAAATTAAACAAGTTTCAAATCGTTGACTGAAAATTGGCAAAATTTAATTCAGGAAAATACAGTTATACGAGTAATTTACGCATAGATTTTGCAAATTATACGCACACATTTTGAATAAATAAAAAAAAACTAAAAACCGTTTCATCAGACATTTTTGCTTTAATTAAAAAAATATGTGCCTGAAAGTCGTTCACCTTTAGGTCATTTCTCTCACAGCCATCTTCAAAAATAAGCTACAAATTCAAAGAAGTCTTTATAAAAATGCAAACTCAAAGATAAATAATAAATAGTAAATTTTGAAACTATTAAGAGACAAAACGGCGGCTTTGTAAATTAGGGATGGCACAGCACTCATGTGTTTGGCGTGATTGTGGGCTGCCACCAAGCGAAATGTATTCGTGTATGTGTATTCATTTATTTAAGAAGCCGATTGAAGTTTCGCACCCTGAGGCCACTTTGGCCGACTAAGCTTTAATCACGTTATGCCTGCATAAGTCGGAGACTCTCGATACCGATCGAAATTTTACGATATGTCCATATAAAATCTATTGAAATATTTTATAATTTCGTTCAATATCGCGTGCCGTAACTCGCCTACAGATTAAGAAGAATCTCTGCGTGATTAATGGTAAACTCAAGAAGAACTTAGAAAATTATTCGGTGTCACTCAAGCTGTTGCAAGTCAAAATGTTTGAAAGCAACATGATTTATACAAAATCAAAGAAATTGGGTTTCTTCTATGCGAGTTGAAGTCGAGAGACGTTGAAAGATGAATTTGCATGTCCGAAATACTGCCTGAACTACATTAATAGAAAAATGGATCTATTGTGACAACAAGAAATCGTAATAAGAAATGGTATATGAGGCTGGTCCTACACTCAATCAATATCAAATTCGAATATGCATGGCATCAAGGAGATGCCCTGTATTTGTTGGGTCCAAAAGACTCCCATCTTTTACGAGCTTTTGAAATCTGGGCAAACGATCACAGTGGACTTGCAGCGAGCACAATTGATTAGCTTGAAGCGACCATTGAGCGAAAAATGCCTGTAATACTTCCTCATGACCATGTTCGGTCACATGTTGCAAGATCAGTTAAAATCTATTTAGAAAATAGTGGTTGGGAAGTTTTGCCTCATCATCCTTGTAGCCATAACTGGACAGTCTCACTATTATTTGTTTCGATCAAGGCACAACAATTTCACATTAAAACGCTTCAATGCAGAACAGGATATAGGAAATCAGCTGGACGCGAATCGATTTGTTGGCAGAAAAATGGGAAAATGTCATAGATTGCCAATATTTGAAATAAATTTATATTTTACAAATTTTTTACAACAAACGCTCGAAATTTGCAAAAATCCCACATTTTCTCTTTTTGCAACCAATATATCGAGCCATAATATCCAAAAAAAAAGCATGACCGACACATTTTTTGGACCACGTTTTTTTTTTCTTTTTTGAAGAAGAAGAAAATTGATTAGATATTTACGATCGCAAATAATTGATTTTTGTTAAAAAAAAAATTACTTCGAAAATTATGTAGCCTTAAGGCTTTTTGGCGGTTATGGCACAATATTCTTTGTATTTTTGGTCGCGAACGTGAACCCATCTCTATTATAACTGCTTTATGAATTTGCAAATTTCATGTTTGTTTTTGCCAAAAACTAATATAAATAAATAAATAAAAACATATGTATGTACATATGTACATATGTGATGATCTTTTATCAAAAATGTATGCAAAAATATATGTTTGGTTTCCAACAAGTTATGGTTTATGCATATTAATTTTTTTTTTATTAAAAAAAAAAGACATCTTTATTGCTGGTTTGACCATGTTGATTGAATTTTTTTCAAGATTTGATTTTAATAATAATAATAGCAAATATTTTAATATTTTTTAACTGACTTAACAAGCAGTAGAAAATAAACCGTTTGAAATTTTATCCAAAAGCTGTAAATAATAAAAATTGGAGCAAAATTCAAAGAGATTTATGACTCGATTATAGATGGCAACCAGCAACAAACAGCTGGTAATTTTAGCTGCCATATTGGCAATAACAAATTTTTAGTTGCTGCTTAGTTGTCCAAGCAAAAAGGTGGAAAAATAAAAAAGTAAGTAAAACATTATTTTTATTTTGGAATTTCTTCAAAAAAAAATTAAAAAAATATTTTACGTTTCATTAAACATTACTAATGTTTACCGGCTTTATGGATGTTAAAGTACAGAGTGTCCGCCGGGAAGGTATACATACTACTTTGTTTTGCCGCCATTTTGGTAAACATTAGTCATGACAGTTCATATTTGGCAGTCGTGCAGTAGACACGTGGCAAATTTATTATGGAAAAATATTCGATAAACCAACGTGTTTTAATCGTTAAAACATTTTATCAAAATCAATCACCGATTACTGTGACGATGAGAAAGTTACGTGAAATTTTTGGGATTGCCCTCCACGGTCGCCTGACTTGACTGCTCCAGACTTCTTTTTGTGGCGATATCTGAAAAGCACAACCTATGCAAACAAACTAGAAACGCTTGAGCAACTCAAACAAAATATTCATGATGAAATTAAAATAATAATATCGCGTGAAATGTGTGAGAATGTAATGAAAAATGTGCTCAAAAGGGCTCGCATTTGTGAGGCTAACAGAGGCGGACATTTATTTGATATTGTATTCTATACAGATCCCATTCTCTTTCATTTAATCAAAAATTATACAGAGTAGTATACCTTCCCGGCGGACACCCTGTATATCTGAGTAATGATTTATACAGACAGCGTGAGAAGGATAGGTGCAGAAAAGAGATAATAGTTGTTATAGAGGAGTTGAGAGTGGGTCAAGAATTGGTTGGGGGAGAGTCAGTGGCTATACCAGCCACTGTTCCTAATATAAAGGCTAAACCTTTTTTTTGTTCAATTTCCGATAACTCGGATAGTCTGCCCAGGAGAAGCAGACGGAGATCATGCAGAGTGGGACAAAAGCAGAGCAGGTGCAAGATACTTTCCTGCTCTTCCTCATCATAGCAACTGAAGCAATAGTCATTATATGGAAGACCCATAAGTTTAGCAAGGATTCCGAAAGCACAGTGACCGGTCAAAGTGACCACGAGGTTCTTCAAGTGATTCCTAGTGAAGTTCATTAGGTTTTTCATTCTATGGGAGTTTAAGCGAGGCATTGCATTGCGCCATTTGTCTTGAGCTAATTCAAGAAAGGCAACATCGAAGCGTCTCCAGCAGGGTTGTCACATTTTTCCGACCTATTTTACCAAATTGATTTAAAAATCGCCAAAATCAATTTTATGTAGTTTTTCTTAATATATAATTGATAATAAATTTGTTTTTATATTGCACTTTTTTAATATAAATTTTTATACAATAATCGCATAAAAATTTCAAAGAAAATCGCCAAAAGCAGAAATAAAATCGCCAAATATTATTTCTTGTAAATTGTTCTCATCCAAATTTAAACAGCATTAATTACAATAATTAAGAAAAGAAAAATCATCAAAATCCAATTGTTTAATCGTTAGTGGACAAGTTTTGATAGGATTTATTTTTGAAACAACTCCTTGAACAATTTAATTTTCCTCTATTATAAAAATTTTGAAGTTCAATTTTATTTAAAAAAATAGACATAAAAATCGCCAATAAAATAATAAACTAAATGTTCCAGAAAAATCGCAATGTCGCCAAATCAAAAATTTAGACGCCAAACATGTTGAAAAATGGCCTCGTTTGACGAGAAATCGCCATATCTGACAACCCCGATATGTTCGGAAATCTTGAAAAGTCACACAAAAAGCGTCTGAGAAAAACGCGCTATTGCTGGGCGGTACTTATACCACGTTCCCTTTTCATTAATGAAGAATAATATGCAAACAAGAAAAATTAATCGACTAGGTAACTATAAAACAAAATAAACTATAGAGTATTCAAACCCCTTCGCTGCTATTTGGAAACTCTTTACATATCTTCGAGTATTTATATGTACATACGAGTACGCGTATGTACAATGTGCATCCATTTTAGTGATGGCATTCTTAATCTTTCATTCGGCTGTAGCATTAAGTGCATAAAGTGTAGTATTAAGTGTATTTCGGCATTTCATTCGTTACTTGGTTAATTGAATTAAATTGAGGGTATTGCATCTGTTTCTTATCGCAATTTGTGTAGATTTTAGGGTGCCCCTTATGTCACTACTAATAAGTGTTTTCATTTTAATATTTTTTTTTATCATCGTTTAAAATTTAAAGAATTATGCAAAAATATGACAACAATATGTAAAAAAAAAGCTCTTCTAACTTATATTTCTAAGAAATAAAATTGACGTCATAGCATTCCGACAATATGACGTCAAATAGTTCATTTAAAGTCGCAACTTATGCCGAGTACACACTATGGCATTTTGTGACATTGCAGTAATGTGTACTAGTGGCAAAGTTTATCATTTACGATATTTTTCCTTGTGTGGCATTGCTTTCCATATGAAAAACATAATGTGAACGGCGTTATTTAAATTTCCAATTACAATAAGTCAATACACTAAAATTGCCAAAAAAAACTGGTAAATTTGGTTTGGTAAAATTTTTAAAAACTGCTTAGTGCTTATAACGAATAATAATTATCTAAATCCAGATATAACGGTCGCGCACATGTTGGACCGCTCTGTACTAGAAAAAAATTGTCTGCTTCACATCTTAGTGGAGCATAAGACTTCGATGTGATTCTCGTTATATACGCACATTTCGCGAGGTAAAATTTTTCGACAAGAAACTTTCTATCGCTTACTTATTTTGAAAACAAAAGCAAATTTTCTTATTATTATTAATACATGTTGTTGATCGAAGACTTTTTTTCGACCACGCAACATTAAGAGATGACAAACTTTATAATAAATAAATATGCAATAATTACCAGGAAAGAACATTTCCAAAATTTTTAAGCGCTTATACATTAAACACATTCACCACAGTAAGCTATCGACTACAAAATGTCAAGGATAGAATACACAAGTTTATATGAGAGTGATCCTTTTGAAGACAGCAAGGCAACAGGGCAGTCCAATTTAACTAATTTCTATTTCTTTGGCTACAATGAGAAAATTCAGTGTTGCCAGTATAATACAAAATGTTGAATGAATGATATCGGAATGATACAATTATTTCATATTATTTAACAGAAACAATATTAAAAAATTTGTGTAAAGCATAAATAGATTCTTTTTTATACTTTTACGTCACATAAGTACATTTGGAAAGAGTAATTTAATTTTTATAAATGCGAAATATTTGAAGGTGGCAATACTGAACTATGTATTTATAAAGGGTGTTTTTTATTGAGGTATAGAACTTTAAGTTGGCATCACTTTTTTAACTGGTGGCCATTTTGTCAGCTGTCAAGTGATTAATATTTAGTTTGGTTTGCCATTTCATCATGAACAGGTTGACAAAAGAACAACGCTTGCAAATCGTGCAAATTTATTTCGAAAATAATGGTTCAGTTCGCGAAGTTTACCGCAAGCTCCGTCCATTTTATGGTCGAAATAATCGTCCATCAGAGCAATTAATTCGGTTAACCTGTCAATTGGCCACCAAGATCGTGTGATTTGACACCATTGGATTATTTTCTTTGGGGATATGTGAAGTCGCTCGTCTACGCCAACAAACAAGAAACGTTAGGGGACTTGGAAGCCAACATTCGTGGCGTTATTGCCAACATACGGCCCCATATGCTCGAAAAAGTGGTGTAAAATTGGACCTGTAGAATTGGCTTTATTCGAGCCAGCCGCGGCGGCCACGTGCCCGAAATCATATTTAAACGTTAATGGCATAAAATTATCCTTCCAATAAAGCCAAATTGATGGACATTAAAACGATTTTCTTGTGTTTTATTTCAATTCGAAGTTCTATACCTCTAACAAAACACCCTTTACTTAAATATGAGGTGCAGATGGTGCTGCTGCCGTCTCCAAAATAATTCAGTAGCTGGCTACGAGGCGACAAATGCTGCTAGCGGCATTTGAAGTCGTGTGTTCGTGTAGCCTGCTGTGGTGAATGTGTTTCATGCATTAGCGTTGTGTTTTACAAATTAAGTCCCTTATTTAAAAATTTATTCTTTTAGCAGGTCTTAGTTGCCATAGGTTATAACATTTTGTCAACTGTTAGATAGAGCAGCAAGCCGACTAATAAATGTTGAGCGTGCCGGAACGGCAAGTATTTTCGGCGCCGGCGGATGAACGGTTTAACCCAGTGTTTTTTTTAACAATTTAACAAATTTTTGTGTGTAAAATCAAATTATATTTATGTAAGATAAATTGCAATTTTTACTAGCTCCTCAAATATTTATGTAAGATGCTAAAATCTAATTTTTTTTAGTTCTCATATTGTGCCCAAGAACAGAAATATGATTTGTTTTGTCTTCCGTCGCTTAGAAAAATACAAAATTTTCTAAAAATTATTGTCATAAATATTGCGGTGTAAATAATAAAGATGTAATTTGGTTTTGATAGTTTGGTTGCAATGCTGTGAAAACAGCTATACATATTAGCATCACTGACCAATATGCAGTATTGCGGTATACTTAAACCAAATATGCCCACAAGTATCAGATATCTCAATGCGACGGGTTGCATCTAGTAACGACCACCGTATCAGAATATTTAGATACGGTTCTATATAGGTTGACACCGATGAGTGTAGTGGTCCTTTCAAAAAGGAATCATCTAGATTCTACTGGAATGCCTGCGTGTAGTGGGCAGCCACGTAAACGAACCAACCAACCAACCAATGCCCACAAGGACACCTTTTAATTTACTTAAAGTTTCATAACAGTCAAACTATATAAAGAAATTATATATGGAGTGTATTTGACGGTTAGAAAAGCCAATGTTTTTGTTGTTTAAGTGAAGCTACCTTGATCATATGTACCAAGGATTACTTAATTTATAAAGTGGCAGCACAGGTTATTAGTCGAGCGAAAACGGGCGGGCATCTTTCAGTGACAATCGCTTTTAAAATTCTATACGAAATATGAATAAAAATATAAAAATGTTAATATATTAATTGTTACAAAATATAACTAATTGTTTTTTTTTAATTAGTCACAAAACCAAAAATAATTACAAAAAAAAATTAAGTATGTATATACGAGTACATATACACATAACTAGTACCTATAAAAAATAAAACTAGTTAAGTACAAAACCGTCTATTAGTCGAGTCTTTTAGCCGAGTGTTTTAGCGGCGGTTCGGCTGGCCACTATTCGCGCCGTTACGGCTTGCGACTCTCATTCATAAGACAAGAAATGTTATATTCCCAGAACAATACGCTGTTGAAGACATTTTCGAACATGATTTACTTGCATGAATTCTCAATTATAAGATGTTTTTTCTTAAGTATAAACTCAACTTTTAGCACTACGCACCAGTGTTGTCAGATTTATTTTCAGCTTCCTCGCCAAATTACTTGTCTAATATCGCCAAATATGGCCAATGTAATAAAACATTAAATTTTAGCTACAAAAAATATTTTTATTTTGTAATTACATTACTAATATTGTTAAATTTTAAATCCAGTAGGTAACGTGTATCGTAAAATATAAAAATTATATTATTTAAGAAAAATTGAGAAGTGTTTACATTAACATATAAATAATGGCGTATAAAAATACTTAACAATAACTTAATCCAAAAGATCGATATAAATAGGATAAATTGAACTTAAACACCAAAATCAACATTAATATTTAAATATTCTGATAAAATTGAAGTGGTAAGTACCAACAGCATCGTGTAATCATGCATTTTAGGCGAGAACTCGTGCAGGCCTTTTGGAGCTTCATTATAAAAATGTTGGTTCCAATTTACAAAAGGAAGTTTTCCCCACTGTATTTCATAAACACCAACTAAGATTTTGTGGTCTATAATTTTGTTTAAAAATTCTTCAATTTCAGAAAATTTTGTTTGACATAAAGAATTACAACATTTATAATCTTTTGTACGAAATATTTTATATTGAAGAAAAAATTCCTTATCTAAAAAATTTCATGTTTTTAACATTATTCTATTTCACTGAAATCGTAAAAATATAGCCAAAAATATCGCCAAGGATTTCAAATATCGCCAAGTAAATCGCCAAGGATTTCAAATATCGCCAATCGCCATTTAAAATTTTTCATCGCCAAAAACAAATTTTTGTCGCCACGTTTGGCGAGATATCGCCATATCTGACAACACTGCTACGCACTAATTTTGTCTTCAGCATATGTATGACAATAATTTCAACGGTTGTCAATAAATAAATATATAAAATAAATAAATATATAAATACACATGTGTAAATACGAGTATGTACATGTGTGTATGTATAAATGTAACTATGTATGTATGTACATCAGGAAGCATAACGTTTATTTATTACCAAAATATTCGTAATTAACAATAAACAAACGAGTCGGTTATCTTCAAAGTAACGCAGGTCCATTCATTGGAAAATAAATCAAGTCAACCATTTACACTGTGAAATTTTAAAGTTTTCTTTCAAAAATAAAAACTTAATTAAGTAATTCTAATATAAAAGATATACATAGTATGTATACGCTGAGTTTATGATATATTACAAAGTGAGAAGATAACATAAATACTTAATCATTTTAATGACTAAAAACTTGTTTTTATTTTATGAATGCTCGTAGATCTACGCCACCTTCAAAATAACCGGATCAATTCATTCCTTGTAATAAACTATTTTAAAACACAATATTCTAATTAAATTCCGATATATTTTTTATCAATTTATTTATTGGTGCTTCAATATACATATGTACATAATACATGCGTATGTATGGTATCAACAATAAGTATTTAAAACTGAAAATTAAAAAATTTAAGTCTGACCACACCAAGTTAGTTTAAAACCATGTTTTCTTTTTTGCTTTTGTTTTTATTTTTCTATAATTGAAAAACATTACATAAATCACCGAAATCATAAATATGTATGTATGAAAAAAAGAAACATTAAAAACTGTTTAAACAAATGCATTCTTAATAAATTGAGGTGAACAAAAAACCAATTTTTATATTAAACAAAACAAAAACAAGAAAGGGACACCCTAGTGCGTACACACAAACCCATGTCCACTTACAAGTATGTGTTGTATATACATACTCCTATGTATGTATGTATATGCTATTTAATTGGCATATGGGAGTGTAAATTAATGTGTGTATTTATATACCACATATGTATGTGGTATATAAATAAATACGAGCATTAATTAAAACTCAAATGAAAAAAAAAAATATATAAAAAATGGCGTTTTCTATGATAGAAGGCGGTCCTAAGAATATTCTTTATATGTGTTTATATTACAGTAAAGGCAGCAACAAATAATACAGTGGGGCTTGTAGCAAAATATTTGGTTAGTCGAAAGAATTTTATTCGATTGACATTGGACCGGCAGGGTATATTCATCTGTACATACTAGTGATGTGCCGAATGTCCATTTTTGAAACGATATTCGCGAATACGTATACGAATACGAATATTATATGTGAAATTTATAGATATTAAATTGGGGTTCTATTTACGCCTGCAATATGAAATATTAAAAAATTGTTATGAAAAAGAACTTCATGCTCCTGTTGGCGTACTTCAAAAAGTTAATAAAAACTACCCAAAATTTTAATGATCATCATTAAATAATATTTGAAAATGATACAAAGCACAAATTTCTATAAGAAATTAAATGGATTCGTACACAGTACGACAAATTTTAATTTTTTGTAGATAAGTCATTTTACGCTAAACAATATAGAGACAAATTGTAGTCAAACTGTTTAAATGGTTTTCATTTACTCATCTCTTTTCCCTTTACATTTTTAACACCCGACCACAAAAAAATGGGGTGTTATAAGTTTGTAGTGTGTATCTGTGTGTCTGTCCGAGTCCATTTACAACCATTAAATTGAACCCCTTTCATTAAACAACGACAAATTTCATTAATAAAATGAAACGTTATATTATATTGATGCAAATTTCATTACATTTCGTAGTATCATTAATGTTACGAAATAGTTTTCATTCGGGTAATGAAAGATTTAAATACATATTTTTCTTAAGAATTTATACAACAAAAATATTTTAAATTGATTAAGTGACATAAAAGATCATATTATAGTTTCGTTGTAACTTTAATGAAATATTTTCGTAACTACAATGAAGAAAACTTCCACCTAAACGATTCCTAAGCAAATTTACGCACCCCTTAACATTTTGTAATGACACAATCTTGCGTTTAGGAAGTCGAAATTTAATATAATATTTCGCAATCGAACTAAAAATTACATTGAATAAAAATTATTTGAAACCACAAAGGGGAGCTCCGTGCATATAATGCCCATTCCCCTCCCCCCCCCCCCTCCCTACCAGAATAGTCGCTAGAATCATCCCATTTTGAAAAAATTTTGATTTTGTTGTAGTGTGACAGGTGGTTGACATTAATTTTACCAAAGGCTGAATTTTAAGCTGGATTCACCCACGTTGTCCGGACAGAATTTATTTATATACAGTTTGACGTCTCTCTTCTTGAAAGAGAAAAAAAAATATTTTTTTTACGAACAACTCTCGCTTTTAGTTTAACATTTGTTAACGCACTAATTATGCCAAATTATTATTTAACTTATTCTGTAAAATATATTTTATTAAAAATACATTGAAATTGATTATTTAGGGGTTTAGCTGGATTTTATGCGCATTTCACTGTTTCTAATGGAGATCATTAGGGAACACTAGAGTTATAATGTTAAATTTTAATTTAAACCAATAAGAAGCTCAACAAATAACAAAGTTGACACAAGAACTCAATAATCAACATGTTTTCTATTTTTTTTTTTACTTTACCATTACTACCTGCCTGACTTTTTTTCAGCTCGAATTGTAGTTGTATGTATTTTTCTTTTTTTATTTGATCGTCTTTAGAGCCCATAAGTATTATTTAAATGCGCACTCAGAAACAAAATTTCATATTTAAATAGAACTTAAAGATAAATGACATTTAATTATCACATGAAAAAATGGACATTAGAAAGCCAAGAAGCTTTTTTTTTAAACCGATTGTTTCAGATATAGTTTACTGGTTCCGTTTCACTAAAGGCCTTAACACAACATAAGCCAAACCGATTATTTTAAATACAGTTTTCTAGTTCAATGTTCATCACCTTTTAACTAAAGGTCCCATTGTGCACAATAGATTGCGTTATAATTAATAATTATTTGAACAATTAATTTTTTTTTTTTTTTTTGCAATTTATTTGCTGAGAGAAAGCTTACCTGTCCTGTTGTTGCCTCCAAAATCACATAGACTAGTAATATGATTTCTTTTTCATCTGAACCCAAACCAGGTCCATTTTGTCCACACGTTGCTACATAAAATGACACCACATGCTCGGGAACCTGCATTTTGTTGTCTTTGCCTTTGTGGTATGTATATCTTGCTTTGTTGTTGTTGTTGTTTAATGTTGTTTTGTGCTGCTGATATTTTAAGTTTAGAACTTATCCTTTTCTAGTATTTTGAAATACCTCTTTGCCTCAAAATTTAATTGAATATATTTAATGAAGCAATCACTTCAAATGCTTTTTGTCTGATTAATTATAAATATACTATTTTCTACTTTAGAATGCATGGAATAATTTTATTTTTAATTTTTTTTTTAAATATCGCCGAGCGGGATTTTTATTTTCCGTTAATTTGTACTGCGCTGTACTAGTGGAAAGTTTGGTAGTTGAAGCAACATTGGCAGTATCTGGAATATAGAAAAATATATTAATGAATATGGCTAGAAATATTTTTCAGAACTAATAACAGAATGATAAAACAAAAAATAAATAATGCATAACAACATGGTAAAGATGTAGACTAATAGGGCATTTGCATGTGCACGAAATTTAGTAGATTTCAACTGAAATCTTTATCAAAATCTATGACGTTTACACTCAGTTATTTTGACTTCTATAAAAATTTTGTATCCAAAACAAAAACCATTAACAGACATTTTTCCTAAACTACAACCCAACAACTGGCATATAGCTAATTCACACACCTGTTTAATTACAGCGATTTATTTTTTACACTGTAAAAAATTTTGAATTAATTTTAATGCCAAGCCGGTGTATATATAAAAAAACCAAAAAAAAAATAATTAAATTTATCTGGGAATATTACAAATATAAATGAACTTTATGGTTTTACATATAAAATATTTCGGAATGAATTTCAAATTTTAATTGCAAAATAGTCTTTAATTAAAACAGCTAAGTATAAAAAAAACTAAAATTAAAACACAACTAATTACTGTGTATGACAATATTGAAAACCCCATATTGGCGTCACTACGTACAACTAGATTTTAAGCAGATTTCGACAAAATCAATTGGCCCAGTAAATTTTGTTTTGTATGGGAAAGGTACTCGAAAACTATTAGATTTTGCTGGATATCTAGAAGTACTAGACTTTGTTCAGATGTAAACGCTCTACAACAGCCATTTATTTATTTTCCAAAATTATCGGTTATGTTCTGTATTCCACGTGAAATTAAATCGTTCGGAATTGCCATATCATCGTTGTTATAAAACAATTCTATGGAAATTCAGCACGTTTTAATTTCACGTGGAATACAGAACATACCCGTATATAATTTTTTTTTTGTATTCTCAAACTAAGATTGCAATTTATGAATTTTTAAGAGACTTCAAAGAAAGGAGGAGGCTATCAATTCGTCTGTATTTTTCTTTTCTTTTGACATTGTTACTTCATAACTCGGTACATTTTACACCGATTGTAAAAATCCTTTTTTTTTTTGTCTGAGAGGCTATAGCTTCCAATTGTTTCCGTTGTAAAAAAGTGGGCAGGAGACGCCCACAATTTCTCTATTTGATTGAATGATATTCTACTTATGTGATTGCTGCGAAAGCTAGCAAACACCTTTGGCGCTTGTTATTAAAAAAAAACTTTAAATTTTAAAAAATGGGCGGGGCTACGCCCATTAAAATTTATTATTACATTTCACGTGGTTCTACTTAAACTATTTTTGCGACACTTACCACATACCCTGAGCTTTAAAATAGACACAATATTCCATTTAAAAAATGGGCGGAGCACCGCCCATTAAAGTTTAATATTTTATTTTACGTGTTTCAGCTTCACCGAGCTCTGAAATACACATTTAAAAGAAGTGCGGAGGCATTCTCATTAAAATTTAATTTTATATTTCATGTACTTCTTCTTAAACAACCGATTTTCAAAATATTTTTTTAAGAGGTTGCTTGCATAAATTTTTTTCTTTGTATTGAAGTCGATTTTTTTTTTGCAGAATTATTTAATAGTAATTTCAGATAAATTTTCGATTTCGAAAAAGAAAATTTATATGGTAAATTTTTATTGAAATATTGAAATGTTTAAGACAATTTTGATATAAACGCCTGCAGTAGTATTGATCTCATACGATTTGTATAATATTTAGTATAAAATGCCATCTTCAAAACCTTTGGGTAATTTTCCTTTGTCATTAATTTCATTTTGTACATGACTTTAAGCCGTCATATTATTTTCTAAGTGGTATTTACATTTAGCAAACGCAAATTATTTTTTTAACAAAAAAAAATTTTTTATAAAATATTTATACAAAACATTTAAAACCAATGGAAATTATACATTTCAATGACGATCAACGATCAAGGGTCAAGCTCAATAGCGCTGAGGTTAATCGGGCAAGTCAGACCATATAAAAATTATTATATTGCAGGTATTAAATACTCACTCGCCATAGAGTTAAAATAAATCTAAATAAAAAAATGAATATTTTTAGCACACTAGCCTTAATGATATCCATACACATACATGTATGTATATGCATGCATGTATGTAAATAGGTATTACTAGTTTAATTACAAACGTCAATACTTTAAATTAAAATTGAATGCATGTATGCATGCATGTACTTACCTCTAACGTTAAATATTAGCAATTATACACACACACACACACACACAAACAGACATAATAACAGTATTGAGCAAAACAAACTCAGCAGGTAGCGATGCCAATTTAGCGCGTTTTAACTATGCCAAACGCGCTTTTTTCGTCTTAGCGCGTTTACTAAAAAACGCGCTAAATTAGCGCGTTTTGAACAAAGTCATCATCATTTCAGTGCAATATTTTTTTTTACTTTTTTTGAATAAAGTTAACAATTTTCTAGTATTCAAAACTCATAAAATTTTTTAAATTGGTTAATAATTCAGCTGTCGCAAATAAAATTCCCTTGACTGTGGTTAGAATTAAAAACGCATTTAAATACTGTAAATAGCAAATATTTTCAAATTTTACAACTAAAAATATGTACTCGTACTCGTGACCAAAAAAATTTTTACATATAACTTATTAAGCATCTATTCTAGCTGAAGTACAAAAAGCATTTGAATCGCAACACTATTCGACAATTTATATAAGTTGTTACAAAGTTTAACAAATAAAATAAAAACTAAGGATTTCGATTATTTGGAAGGCATTTCTGATTCTGTATTAAATGATTAGGGTATAATTTCGAAGAAACAATATTATAAAATCTGAAAAGAGCTAGGTGCTTAAAAAAATCAATTGTATTTACTAATACACATGTACATACATCGACTTTTATTAAAATTAAATTTGGATATAAATAGTTGCCAATGCTGTAACTTAGCGCGTTCTGCGAAAGGTAATAGCGCGTTTGTGTTATAAATAGTTGGCATTGTTGCCAGCAGGTTGGTAAGGGAGAGAGAGCACAACAACTCTCGCTTACCAACCTACTTCGGTATCACATGATATTTGTCTGTGATGTTCCACTTGATAACTCTCCAGGTATGAGCTTCTGAATGCATATAGGCTGTGCAGAAAGAAGCCCACAGTACACGCCTCTAAAATTTAAAGTTTAAATCAGCATTTTATACAACTGTTTTGTCCAGCACTGTAGCTGCTTAAGCAGATACGAAAACAAATAAACAAAATTTTGAAACCACAAACACCAAGAAATACCTAATTAGCCTTAAAAAAAATAAAGTAAAGAAGTCAAAACAATTATGACATTATTTTAGTTTATAGCGGCTGCGACACGAATGTACGTACAGATACCACAACATGAAAGATTTTCCACTTCCAGTTTAATTAGACCAAACAAACTCTTTCATGGTTTATTATTTTTTATTTATTTTTGGATGGTAAAAAAAAAGAGGTTTTTTAGTTTGCGAAAACATATTTTTTTACAATTAAACTACATACGAGTACAAGAAAGAGTGAGTACCTGCGTGCCATGTTTAAAATGAAATTTTAACCTTTCAGTAATAATTTTTTTTTAACTAAAAATGTATTTACATACAACATTTCCACAGCTCTTATCACTACACTGGTGGTTCGTTCCTTCGAGCATTATACCGGATGTTACCGTTCAATGGTCAAGGGTTAAATGTCAAGAAAGAAATAAAACAATTTAAACAAAAACTTCAAAAAAAAAAAAAGAAAACACAAAAATTAAATGAAAATCATTTTACTTACTTTTGTGTTTTCGAAATTAATTCCTTTTGTGTAGTTTAATGAAATTTTTACATACAAGCGAATAAATGAATAATGAATTAAAAATGCATTTGCTGCTTCTGTTCGTTTGTCTGTTTTAACATTTTTAAGCTTGTTACCAAAAAGGCCTCATTAAACCTTTGAGTCCGCCACTTACGTACCCATACATACATATGTATACACAAAAAAGTGATAAGGTTTGTTTGTATATACATATTTCCCAGTTTCGTGATGTGACAAAATAAAATTTAGGTCAAATGTTAACAAACAGACATTCTTATGTTAAGAAAATTTTTTTTTGTAAATACATTTATGCAGCATACATATGCATGTATTTCCGGTTACATGCGGTCGGTTACTTCCTTAATAGATTTTCATTCATTAAAAACTTTATAAATCACTTCTAAATATATGTAACATTTACATATGTAGGCTTATCAATCCAATAGGGATTATGCAAATGGTCAAGCAATTTTTGATTCTTCGAAGAATAAATAAAACTAATCAAGATTATTCGATTAATTTATGTGAATACATTTTATCTATGCAGTATTCAAATATTTTTTCTATTTTATTTTTTTATTATCTTGCAGATAGACAAACAATTACTTCTGTAATGCACAGTTTTGTCTGGAGATGAACACCAAGTAAATATTTTCCACTCTTAATATGAAATCAATAGTAGTAATGAATTAATTGCAACTTTACATTAACATTGAAATAACGCAAATACGAAAATAATTAAAATAGTTTGTCCTAGGTTCATTGTAAATAAAGATTATTAAAAAATTGTACACGTAAAACTGAATCTTTATAAACAATAAATGATGAATATGCATCAAAATATTTTCGTTACACTCATAGAATCATCAGCCAGTTATAATGCAGAATGGGAAAGAATAACTAACAAAATTGCCAGGTTCCTAGCGGTTCGTTATAACGCAATTTTACCGTAATTGATCCTTTGGTTTGTTTTTAAAAGCTCCTTAAAACATCTGAAGTTTATTGCAGGTACATATACTTTACAATTCGGACAACAGTATTTTTTTTTAACTTTCACTGTTTTATTGTATCTTTTAAGTTGTTTGATTATCTGTCTGGTTTCGAGTGTATGATAAATATTTATTTTAGCTAGAATGGCAATTTATGTTTTTACTATATTTGATTTATAATTATTTATGATCTGCCAGTGAAGGGAACAAAAATTTATATTTACTAATAATATTTTTATAATTGTTTAAATGAAGTTAAATATTTCATATAATGGAAATTAATAATATTGCAAAACATAACGTGTTATTTTTAAAATGCTAATGAAAGCCTTATACTGGTTATATTTTTTGTCTGAAGAAAAACAAATTTGTTAAAATGGAAGACTGACTCTGAACACACAAATGGAAACGTCAAACCTTTTCAACATAATGGAAAGCGAATTGTAAAGATTCAAGTTAAGTACCGTACATACGAGTATCGGTTTTTAAACATTTCAATTTGTCCGTACAAATTAACAGGGTGGACAAATGTAACTCACATTTGGAATATTGGATTTAAGTTCCCATAACTTCACATATATTTAAATTTTAGCCATGAGACAGACGCTGCACTCGTAACTGCGAAAATAAGACATCACAATGGGACTCACAAGATCCCCTTATAATATCATGACACACCATGAATTCTCTGCTTTGCAAAACCATGATAATCGGTTTTCTGTGGCCCCAATTGGCTGATGTTAACAATCACCGGTCACTCATACTTTTGAAAGCGACTAGTTAACAGCTGTCCCATAAGCTTTGTAAGTTAATAAAAAAAAACTTTAAAGGGGCTCTACTTATTACGAATAACTTACGGCCTGTCCCACGATGTGTACAAAAAACGTTCGATCGACAACTTGTATTGACAACAACAATAAAATAAGAAAAGTTGCTTTTGTTTTTAGTATAAGTAATCGATCGAACGTTTTCCGCCGACATCGTGGGTCAGGCCATTAAATTGCTTGATTTCGTTGCTACCCGGCAGTAAAAAAAATATTTTGTACATATTTTCGGGAGAGACTAGTGTTTCTTTACTTTCGGGATAAAATTGTGTGTGGCAAAACTACAAAATAATTTAAAATTAAATTAACCAAAAAACTGAGAAAGGAAATTCAAAACCAAAACGGGTTGCTCAAACAAATTTTTATTATATTTTTTCTTGTTCGAACAAGCAAGGAAATTTTAAATTTTCTTCGAATAATCGGATGACGATAACGAATAAAACAATTTATTCGAATACACATAATTTTTGGAAGAAACTTCTGTCAATTGCTGCATCTTCCTTCAAGTCATTTTCAACTCATGAAAACAAAATTTTTGCCATTTTTTTTCTCGTTTTCTTGCAGCATATTTTTAAAAATTTTAATTGGCCGGAAATGTAGTTCATTTCGAGCCTTACCTGCTACATCGAGGGCCTGCAGAGCTTTAATTAGATAACAGATCAAGATCTTTATATACTGTTAATTGAAACTTACGAGATAAAAAAAAATCGCTTTTGCGAGGTATGTTATGACCAACGGAGTTTCATGTTTTATATCCTGAATTAATAATTTTAAGTAATGTGCTGGCCTTATTTGCAACTTCAAAAACTTATTTTGCTTACTTCAAAGTAACAGTTAAAGCCCCTTTTGTCGTTCTCAACTCAACACAGTTTAGTTGCCTGATAGTCAACTCAACTTCTACACTGGCATTGCCATTCATAACTTCAATAACGGTTGAGTTTTTAGTTGTATTGCGTCACATCAGTTCAATCAATAATTTGTTGTGATTCACAATACTAAAAAATAACTGGATTGTGTGAAAGTTGGTTTGACTCTCAGCCGTACAAACTGAGTTTAGTTGAGAACGACATTAGGGTCGTCAAATAATATATTCGTTTCGATTTTTACAAAAAGCAGTTTTTAAAAAAATTACTCAAATGTTCGAATATTCGACCAAAATCTAACGAAAAAAAATTTGTTTCCTGTAATCAACAGTGAAAAAAAAAGTTATTCGAGTGATTCGTGTTCGACACTCGCTTAAGTTGGCTTAAGCAAATTTAGCTGTATTATGTCTCAGTTGAAAGTTGCTGCAGTGCTTACAATGCTTCCTAAGAAAAGAAAGGGTCAAACGAAAGCCTTTTAATACGCAGTAAAAAAAAGACATTCCTAAGAAGTCATTAAAATGTACAAGGCTTGCCAATGCAAGAGTTCTCTTTTGCGATTTCTAGTCACCGAAGTGGAAGCGATGTTAAGAAAAATTTCCTTCTAGGCATACTACCTACACTGATATTTTGCTTCGGGCCAAAAATTATGCGAATTTAAACGCAAAAGTGTTTTCGTGTTAATTTCAGTAAATAGTTAAAAAAAAATTAGATGACAATTACTAATTAATATAATAATTACTACTTAATATACCATTACTAATTAATATAATTAATACGTCATTGATTTCAAAAAAAAAAATCTATTTTTTAAAAAGCATCGTGAGTATTTTATAAAACTGCATATAACTGAATTATACATTTTAGTACGACAAAGGTAACAGCCTCTTTGTGTAGAAACATTGGCGTTTTTGTAGTACATATATTAAAAGAAATTTGTGCAAGTTTTCTTTAATCTATTACCGGAACGTCTGGATTTCCAACGTCAACGTCTTAGACAAACATTCTGTAAATTTTAACTCTATTTTCTTACTAATTGTCTGTATATTTTTTTGATATAGATTCTTTGGAAGCAATTACTTCTATTTTTTTTGCTGGGTATCTTAGCGGTAGCGTCAAAACTTAAGTAGACTTAAGGCTCAGTTAGCCGACTGTAATGTAATGTAACTGCAACGGTAGGAAACAGCTGATCGATTTTGTTATGTGAAAAATAATGAAAATGGTTATAGAGATGTAATGTAACGTAACATACTTTTCATATAAAAATATCGATCAGCTGTTTCCTACATTACAGTTACATTGCGTTACAGTCGGCTAACTGAGCCTTTAAGCGATTATTACATATTGCAATTTATTTATGTATGTTTGTATGTATTATTGGTGAGCACAAGATGCTTGCTTGCTTAATCTTCATATTGTACATTATTGAATTGTTCTCTCTTTTTAGTGCTCTTGATTTTATGAGAACACTGAAACTGGTGCTCAATTTTATCAAAAGTATGCAACAGCATTTGTTTATATGCCAAGCGAGGGCATTTGTTATTGTAGTGTCGAAGCATATTTCACTAGTGCACACCGAATAACAATTGTAAAATGAGCACACAAGTGTAAAAATCTGTGTATGTGTAAAAGAAAAAACAAACAACGTAAATTGTTTGGGCGTGTTAGTTCGCATGAGATACTGTTCTAAGTTTTATAATTTATTAATTTAAGGCTCTAAAAAATAAAATATGTATAAAAATAATGTCTTTGACGATGGATATAAAAGTAAAAAGTTTTATTATCACTTAATATTTTATGAAATTTTGATTTTGTGAAATGAAGTATGGTGCACTATGAAGTCTTCAATAAAAATATTGCACACTTGACGCAACTGTCCATTCAACTGTTGTACAATGGTTTTATGTGTTTTTTGTTTCATTGTTCTCTATTTTTGCTTCACACTCAATTACTTTTACCACTACAAACAATATTCGCTCTTGAACAAAATACAATACTGTGCACTTTTTTACAGCTTGCGCACAGTTCTAGTATGTATTTACCACTGTTGGGATTTGTGGTACAATTGTACCAAATTTGGTACAATTGCATCTGTATTGGTACGCTGGTACACTTTATACTACTTCAGTCGTATAATTTGAAAGAAGTTGTACTTTGCCATACAGTAATAATAAAACTTGCCCAACACTGATCATAAGTATCAAAATTTGCAACATTTGTAGTTTATGCTCATATATTTCATTTGTTTTGGTAGCGTTTGTCCCAGTTCTTTAGACTCTGTATGTATGAAAAACTGTTTTGTTCGATAGTATTAGTAGATTTCTTTATGTTATTGTTTTCAATAATTGAAAAATTGTTATGAATTGTTACTGTGTGTATGTGTATGTTAGCAGATGGCTACATTTTGGTACAATTGATGTTAATTTGGTACAATTTACCATTTTCATGGTACAATTTAAGAATAGTGATATCCTAACACTGGTATTTACGTCTGCATAATTAGATTGTAAAAATTCATAACTTAAACATTTTCACAGCGTAATAAATAAGAAATTTTCATGGGCAACTTGAAAATATTCGTTCTGCAAAATTAAAGTGTGTACATTAACCACACATGCATACATGTTTGTGTATACATGTATGTATATGCATGTATGTGTGTGTGTGTAAAATATTTGTGTGTTGCATGCAACAGTTGCTAAGTTAACTTGTTTTGATAACTTCTTTACTCTTATTTATGTATATATGTACTATGTATGTCGTATTTGTATTGGTTGGTATTTTCATTATTTTATACCGTAAACTGGACGTGAATCAATTGCAGTTTACTTATAAAATATTTACATATGTACATACATACATATGCACATACACGCACATGTATGTACGTATGTATGTACATACATATGTACCCTCTAGTCATCCTAGAACCATATGTCTCTATGTCAACACTCTTTTCTCTAGCGACAATAACACTAGTGGAAATGTCGACAAATTTCCTTTTATGCGCGAGTAGAGATACGTTAGAGTCAACAGTTCTAGTTTATTTCTGGTCACATTGTCAATGAAAGCGTCAAAGCGTTTGTTTTTCTTTTTTATTATGCTATGCAATAATGTTAAAAAAATACATACATATGTATGTATGTATTTAAGTTTGTTGCCCCAACACTTTTAAAATTGTAGACGAGGGTCACTAAAATGTAGTAGTGAATCTTTGGTTGAAATGTCTCCATATGGTAGTAAAAGAATAGTGCTAAGGTCTACTGGTGGATTTTCAATGACAAGCTAATGTGAAATGTCAATAGATTACATTACATTGGCCGGGGTACACCTGGTCAGTAGTAATACTGACAATGTCACTAGTAAATCACTACATTTTCACTATTCGCATTTTCTGCAGGGTAAGCATTTACAAATATGTATGTAATGTAAAAAACCCATGTATGGTAGGTATGTTTGTATGTAAATAAATGTTATTGCTATTTTTGTATTATTATGTGGAATGTTGTTGTTACTCTTGTGGTAGCTTTTTCTGAATTTGACCGCAACAACAATAAAAGTATTCACTCACAAGTTTGGCAGCAAACAGCAGTTTAACAAGTTTTTGTTTTTTGTTTTTCATGAATTTTAACAACAATAAAAACTAAATAAAATAAAGCAAGTAAATAGCAATAATACTACAAGACGGTTAAAACAAAAAAATAAATAAATAAAGAAGACGAACGAGTAGAAGTATTAAAAATTGTAAAGTTTATAAAAATAAAAACAAAGATAATGACGATTACGATTGTCAAACGTAGTTGCCAGACAGTTCTTCTGGCAATTTTTTTAACTATTGGAAGTTTTTAGCTCCACAAATGCACACACGCGAAATTTTTTTAAAAGAAATTTAAAAAAAATAATTCTGCCATAATAACTGACTTTAATGCACTCGTTATCTCGTTATATGGAAATATTTTTAAATTTCGAATCGTATCGAATGCCGTAATTTGCCCCCTGATAGAACATTTTCGAAAAAAAAAATGTATGGTACCAAACTGGAATTACACTCTTTCAAACAAAAAAATGCTGTTGGTTAAAACGAAGTATGTGAAATATAAAATTTAATTTTAATGGGCGTACCTACGCCCATTTTTTTAATATGCAAAATTGTGTGTATTTTAGAGCTCAAGGTGTGCGGTAAGTTGCGTAAAAATCGGTTAAGTAAAATCACGTGAAATATAACAATAAATTTTAAATGGGCGCGGCCCCGCCCGTTTTTCCAACTTTAAAATTGGGTAATTACAAAAAGTGTTTGCTAGGCTTCGCAGCAATCAAACTAGTAGAATATCATAAAATAAAAAGAATTGCGGGCGTGTTCCCGCCCATTACTGTACAATGGGACCAATTGGAAGCTATGCTTTCTCACACAAAAATAGAATTTTTACAATCGGTCTAAAATTCACCGAGTTATGAAGTAACAATGTCAAAAAAAATATACAGACGAATTGATAGCTTGCTCCTTTTTTTGAAGTCGGTAAAAATAGGGTTTGAGTATGATTTTGCACATTTTTTGTACAATGTTTGTTGCCTTTCTATTCGCCCAAAGCCAAGGACTTTACATAACGACAGCGAAATTAAAGCAAAGACTAACAAATCGTGAACTTACAAAAGTGAGCAAATATTTCTTTTTTATTATAATTAAAATGGCATGTTGTTAAAAGAAAAATACAGTTTTTTTCTTAATTTATAAAGATCAATAGTAGGGATGCCAATCGGGACTGATTTTTACGATCCCGGGATTTCAAAAAATCAAATCCCGGCATTTCGGGATCTCGAAAGTTTTTGAGATTTAGGAATTATTCGAGACTCTGGGTTTTTTGAAGATTAAGAGACACATGCTTTTTATAGGTATTTACTAAAAAAGAGATTCACAAACAAAAGTTTTATAATTATTTCATATTACATAGTCAAAAACTATTTGAAAATTCACAAATAATATTTTTTTAAATCACAAAAGAAAAATAAGCGTAGCGTATTTGCTGGGTTTTGTTAAAGTTTCTAAGCCTGCTACGCTTATTTTTCTGTTGTGATTTTCAAAAATATTATTTGTGAGTTTTCAAACAGTTTTTGAAAGTCTGTGCATAAGATAAGAAGTTTGTGACTGTTCAAAATGTGTGTTTGAAGTATACTAATGATTTGGCAAATCATCTATGAAATATATATATAAACAATGCTTGTCGGTGGACAAATAAATTTCAATTATAAAAGACCAATATTGTGTTGCCACGGTTTCTATCTTCACATGGGAAAGGTCATGATGAATTTATTTTGAAAACTTAGTAAACAATTTCGGGATTGACTGAATCCCGAAAATCCCGGAATTTTCAGGATCGGAATTGGCATCCCTAACTAGGTATGCATTATTGCATTTTTTATTTAATTTTTTTTAAGCTTTAGGTCTTTATATATAGTTAGTTTTATTTTCTTATATTTCGATATTTCGTTGACCTTCGGTTAACCACCGACTAGTAGACTAATATACTGCCTATTAGCCATGAGTTCTCAGTTATAGAAATTTCACCTAAACTTTTCAGACCAAGTTTCTCCGCTGTTTTTTTTCTGAAATAGCCAGTTTTTAACTTTTTGCAATTGGATTTATGTGGCAACTACGATGATCGTTATTATTTGGACGATTATGTTAAGAAAACATGTTTAAAAACAACACACAAGAAACAAAAGATATTGATGACAATCAAGAGGTCTAAGAAGAGCACAAGCTCTACTCAATGGAATCTGAAAATATATGTATGTACATACATATGTACATACAATGTACAGATTTATGTATGCATGTATGCATATTTTTATATAGTTGTGTATGTGTGTCGATATGTGTGTGCATACATACATAAGTATATAGATACCCTGAAGGAAAGGTGGGGTTAAGTGTCCCCAAGTCACCACTTTTGTCGACTATTTTGGTGACACTGTCAACAGAGCGTCTATTAATAATGTTTTTAATGCGTAGAAAACATTTTTTCAGATACACACAACTATGCTTCTTCTTAATGTTTTATTGGTTTGTAGAAAATAAACGTGACGTCAAACATAATTTAAGTGTTTATAAAAATTATTATAAGAAATAAAATTAAAAAGTTAATTTATATGTATTGAACAATAAATACATAATACACAAAAAGAAATAAAAAAACATAATACACAAAAAGAAATAAAACAAAACAAACAAATAAAATAACAATCAATATTGTATAAAAATAGAAATGTGAAAATTGAACAGTTTTAAGTGAAAGGTGCCAATTATGGAAATTTTCGTTTGACCCTGTGGAAGATTTTGTGTCATCAGGTAAAGATTTGTCACATTTTCAGATCCATACGTAAGTGTTTGACTTTACTAATTCAGCGAAACATACAATTTTTAATTTACATATACATACATTTGTATTAAATAGAAATGACACAATTTCCTGCAGGTGATGACAGTGTCTATAGTGAATCAGTACAGTTTTACTACGGACATTTCCCACAGTGCGGTGATATCGTCCAATAGTAATTCAGTACAATCTTACTATTGACAATTTCGCCATATGGTCCCACAAGAACTACCTAGTCAATATTGACGCACTCTACTGGTACATTTCGTAGGACAAGCCTGTGTTAAATGTCAATAGTAGATAGCATTAGTTGGAGTATAATTAGGCAGTAGTACTGGTGACATCGTCAATAGTAAGTCAGTATAATTTTACTATTGACATTTCCTGCAGGGTAGTTATGTATGTACATACATACATATATTACTGTTTTGTTCTCTGTTGTCTTAACGCGTTTCTCATTGCTGTTTCTTTCGTTTTAACTGTAAATTGTTTTCACTTCGCAGCACATACGAAACTTTTTCTTCGAAATTATGAATTTTGTGGATTGTTGTATTTTTCATTTAACAATTTTCTTTTCCGATTGTGTTTCTGCTCTTTTCTCATAGATTTTATACATACATACATATGTATGTATGTATGTATATTTACATGTATGTATTTGTATATAGATATACATATACGGCTATATATGTATACATACGTATTATACATACATACATATACTCGTATGTACATATATATGTGTCCTTAATTATGAAAGTGGTCTAAGTCATATGCATTTTTGCTTCGAAATATTAAATAAATCTTAAAAAAACTACAACAAATATTTAATAAATATTAACAAGATTTATATTAATCGAGACTATTAGAACTCTAAATTTAAACGTTGCATAATATAAAAATATTTTGTGATTTGTTCAAATGTAATCTACGAAATATCTCGAGCAAAGAAATATATGACTTAGACCACTTTCATAATTAAGGGCACATACATATGTATGTATGTATTCATTTATGCACTCACTAATGTATACACATACATATGCACATATGCATACATAGATATTTATGTACATTCCTGCATACATTATGCATATACATCATTTATATACATACATATGTAGATATGAAACATCCGTATACATAGATACATATATGTACAAACATACATACACCTACGTGCAACTAAGGACATTTCTGTAAAACATGTATGTATTTTAAAAACACAAATACCTATTAATAAATTTTGCACTGAGGCAAATCTTGCACTATAGTTTTCAACAATTGCACTCAGTTCTGCAAAAAAAAATTATCTTAAATAAAAGTATGTGTAATATCTATAGAGACCTTAATGCCCTAAATTAAAATCCGTTTTCAGCTTTTATCTATTACGTACAGAATTTTTTTGATGGGCGTGGCTAATATAACCCCTTAAACAATTCGGCCACGCTAACTTAAACACTTAAAGATGCGAAATAAAATTACCTTTACCTTCAATTCAAACTCATACAGTTTTTTTCGGTTTCGGAGTTATTCAGAAATTAGTGGCGAAAAAATATGTTGTTAACGCAAAATTAAATTTTTGTTTTGTCTTCAAAAAATTCATAAAAAAAATTAAAATGGCAATTATCTTGGAAACCTAAGTATGCTGGGAATAAAACAAGGTATAAGTAAGGAAAATCTATGCAAAAATTTTGATTTTATTCACAATTAAAGCAGGGGGCAAATTTGCACATTGCAAAATTTTCCAATAGAGTTTAATATCAATAATAATGCATTTTTTGAGATATGACTGTGTTGCAATAAAGTAGCGATATGTTTATAAAAAAATCATAAGCGATATTATTTTTAACTGAAAATTTTAAGCCAATCTACAACATTAGTATTATGGTAGGTAGAATTTTTACCTAATTTGCTTAGTACTGAATTCGGGAATTTCCCAGTAAAAAAATTGCTTGAAATAAAGCAGGCTGTGCTATTATACAGTAAAAGTTCGACAAACCTGCTGATTTTTGTATGTCGAGTGTCCGGTTTGGAGTACTAAATTTTTTAATATAATAAAACATGCAAACATAGCAGTTATCTAAAGGGATCTTTAATGGATTAATAATATAACAGTAGGTATTTACTATTACACGCATGAGGATGATCTGAGTGCGAGGATGGATGTGAGTACATTAGCTAACTTTCTTTCTATAAAACCTGCATTGTTTTGGCGCTATTCAATCACCTTTTTTCTGAAACTGTAGAGTTTGTTGCTTCATATACTCGTACGTTCACTCCTAAAAATCTCACATTTTGAAGCGAATTATGATGCACAAAAAATTGCTAGAATTCCCGCTAATAGCTAAGTCATAATTTTTCCCGCAAAATGTACTTAAAAATCGCTAGATTTGACGAGAAAATAGCTGAATTGGCAATAGTGAATATGTAGGCACATATTTAGATATATAAATTGATATACATATACATATACTATATACATAAATAAATATGTATGAACAAACATACAGTCGAACTTCTCTATAACGAACTCTTCTCTATAACAAATAAAATTCGTGAACACAACATTTTTGTGAGTATTATCATACATTTTGATCTCCCTATAACGAACTTCCCTATAGCGAAGTTCTCTCTGTAACGTACAATTTTTTAAGACCTAAATAGAATTTTTCACACTAAATAATCTCTCTATTGCGAAGTTTTTAGCAATCGTTTTTTTGCATCAATTTAGTCACAGAAAATATAACTGTAAAAGACGTTACATTTTCAACGCTTGCTACGAATGTCACATAAAAAAGAAGACAGTGGCATAAGTTTGCACACTTACATACGTACACATATATACTACGTACGTACACAACATCTCAGTTTCAAGTGATTTTTGTATTGATCGGACGTAAATTGAAAGATGGCAAAACGTAAGTGTCTATCGTTAGAACAAAAGTGTCTTATAATATCTGAAGTTGAGAAGGCAGGGATGGAAAAGTTGGTACAATTGTACTTTTTTAAGCACAATTTGAAAGTCAAAAGTACCATAGCACCCCAATAACCAATTTAGCACTATTGAAACTTTTTTCCTATTATACAATATGAAAAAAAAATTAATTAATATATATCCAGTTTCGAGAGCTGGTTGATGTAGGAATTATTAAGACTTTAAGAAACGGCAACATTCGTATACTTTGCTCGAGGGTTTTAGAAATGAAAAATTAATTAAACGAACCGATGTTTTGCGATATTTCCAGAAATGCTAGAGGAATATTATCTAGTCTACATTCGCCTGAAAATGTGGAAAGGGTATTCGTACAAACATATAAAAAAAAACCAAAGTAATAAAGACTGTTTGCTTCGACTGTCTCCAATCGAATCAAGGATGAAAAAGTATATCTCCTAACTTTTATATTCAGATCTCAACAACTAATAGTCTTTTTATACCTACTGAAATTAGACATTAACATTGTTTAAAAATTAATATTAATTAATAATAATAATTAATGATATTATAATAAATTAACTTCAAAGTGCCTTTTTGTTAATTGTTAAGTTTTTACACACATACATGCATACATATATAAATGAATTTTACGTACGTTTTGAGTTAATTGAAAAAAAAATTAAGAATTTGGTACAATCGTACTGGAAAAAGTACAATTTTTCTTAAAAGTTAGTACAATTTGTAAATCTGATTTCCCATCCCTGTGAGAAGGGCATAAAAAAAGAAGAAGAATGTAAAGTCAAAATTTTCTGCAGTTTCTCTATAACGAATTTTCTCTATAACGTAGAAATTAGACGGTCCCCAACTGCTACGTTATAGAGAAGTTCGACTGTATGTATATACATACATACTTACAAACATGAGATGGCAGTCAACAATTTAAATGTTGCACATGCTATTTCACAAAACATACATACACACACATGCACATCACACATGTGCATATAAATACATACAGATAAAACGCGTATGTATGTATGTGTGTATGCATTCTTTAAATTGCAGCTTCGTTTGTATTGTTTAGATACAAATACACTTGTTGCATGCAACAGGTAAATGGTAAACAATGCCTGTCATCTGTAAGTTTATTCCATTATAGTGCAGGGGGAACTGAATATTTTTATGGTATAGTAAGTAGTATTTTTGTTGTTCGGTCTGATTGTCTACCAGTTCAGCTGACACTTGTAACACCGATAATAACATTTTTTATATTGTACCTACATAAATTTTTATAATATCTACTTATTTAGTACGATTAAGTAAGAAAATATTTATACCTATGGCTATGCGTAAATTTGTATGCACATTTATACGTGCATAAGTACCTATAACATTTTCTTTTACTTACACACATAGATACGCGTAATATAGACAGTAGATTTTTCTTTGTTTAAACAAAAGTTTTTCAGATTTTCCGCAAAGTCCAAGTTTTATTTTTCTCTGCTCTAACAGGTTGTTAATATTTTTTTACCACTTTGTTAAATAAAAATTACAACAACATTAAATAAAACTTTCGTTTAATATTTTTATGTTGTTTGCTATCTACGATGTTTTCACTCTATGTCTGTGGTTCGTAAATGATTTTTTTTTTTTGTTTTAATATAAAATTATTTGTTTTATTGCACTTTTTATCTTCTTCGTCGTTCCACTTATTCAAAAGAAATAAAACTTGAAAAAACACTTAATTGTTAACAAATTGGTAAAAACATAAAGCAATCCAGATTAATTTTAAGAGATTATTAAAGTAATTTTCAGTTTTTTTTTCGTTTTAAGTCTTAATTAAATGATTAAATCTAATATTAGTTAATTTTTTTCTTAATCTTAAGCCTAAAACGGCTTAAACGTAATGTAATGTAATGTGTATGTATGTATACAGGTATTTCTTTTTGAACAATCAAAATAATTTTTGTGAAGTTTTCTGTAAACGTTTTTATGTTTAGTTGTTTTCTATCCGTTTAGTCGCGCTCTCCGGTTGATGGTAAAACAGCAACTGTTTAGTGGTTCCCGTGTGTACGAAAACCTGAACAATCAACTGAATATGTATAATTATTTTTGTATTACCTCCTCTCCTTTGTAGCTACCTTTTTCGTTATTTTTCTTTTCAAGTTTCTTTTTTATTGTAATTTTTAGTTGTTCAGTTCAGTTCTGCTGGTTCATTCCAAACTGAAATCGTGTTTCTTTTGTTGATTCTGTCATTCATTCATTTATTCACACAACACTGGTAGTAACTTACCACAACTTAGTTAACCAGGTGTTTGCTTTAGTATGGGTTTTTATGGTGTGAGCAAAGCAATATCACTTAAAGCTTCACTCAATAGTTTTTTCCAGTGATTGATAAAGAAATACCTACTGTTCTTTCTCTCTCTCTCTCTCTCTCACAATAATTTTGATTTTGAGAGCTTTCTAGATTTTCAGATACTTTTACGGTACAATTAATGGTTGGCACTAGTGTTGAGCGAAACTGTGATTTTTTTAATAATGTGCTCCTTGTGAACGTGATTTATAAATCTCTGTTCTTTAAACTGTGCTTGTGCTCACAGTTTAGCAGTATTTTGTTTGTAGCAGTTCTGTTATTTTGACAAAATCTAATAAGAGCAGTTGTGAAATTAAACAGTGACTGTGATCACAGCTTAACACATTTCAGCTCTTCTGCTTTAAAAGTATGTATAAGTATTGGTATTTTGATAAATACTAATAAGAAGAGCGACAAGAACAAACAATTAGTCCTAGTTTACACTATGCAAGTCTTATTGCTAAGCTGATTAGTTTGTTAGTAAAGAGAGACGAGGGGAAAAGAAACGTTTCTGTTCCCCTTGTGTCCCTCTCCCGCAAACTAATCAGCTTAGCTATAAGACTTGCATAGTTTAAACTAGGACTTAGCATCAACCCCAACCAAATATTGATAATTGTCGTATGGGAGTCAGAGAGACAGTAAAATTGCAAATACAAAAATGTGAGAGCTATACATAGTTGCGATTAGACGATTTTTTCTCGACAAACGGTGAATGTATACAAATAAATTCATGTGGTAGCTTTATTCACTGTAAAGTAAGCATGCAAGAGCATTCACAGTTTGAATGAAAGAATTACATTTGCAAAACCTGTTACTTGATAAATTCTGTCACAGTTGTGATTAGTGATTTTTCAATCGCTGTGAAAAAGTAACAGGTTTCGAAAAATAGCTCATCACTAGTTGGCACACAGTGCTGCCACATACGCAGATTTACATATATATCTTCTGCGTAATATTGCATTTTATTTTTTTTAATTCGTTTCTTTTTAATGGTGTTTTTCGCACAATATTAATACTTAAGTGGGTTACACACTATAGAGCATGAGTGACAGTCAAAAATTCATCAATTTTGAATGATAGTGTTGGCTGTTCAGACTATCGATCATGTTCGACACTCAAACATCCTTCATACAAGAAAAAAATTGGGAGGCACAGAGAAAAAACACAAATTGGATGCTTGTTATTGCTAGCAAAATTTTTTTATAATGAATTATTTTAATGTTTTCTTATCTCTAACAACTCTTCGTACGATTTTGTCTTAACACTTTATCTTTAACATCACACACAGCATTGCATTTCATAAATTTCTTAGAAAAATAATTTTCCACGTCCAAATTGTGTTGTTTATGCCACAAAAATATCTCTTGACTGATGCATTAAACACATTCACCACAGCAGGCTACCGACTACAAAATGTCAAGGATAGAATACACATGTTTATGTAAAGGGTGTTTTTTTATAGGTATAGAACTTCGAATTGAAATAAAACACAAGAAAATCGTTTTAATGTCCATCAATTTGGCTTTATTGGAAGGATAATTTTATGCCATTAACGTTTAAATATGATTTCGGGCATGTGGCCGCCGCGGCTGGCTCGAATAAAGCCAATTCTACAGGTCCAATTTTCAACCACTTTTTTGAGCATATGGGGCCGTATGTTGGCAATAACGCCACGAATGTTGGCTTCCAAGTCCCCTAACGTTTCTGGTTTGTTGGCGTAGACGAGCGACTTCACATATCCCCAAAGAAAATAATCCAATGGTGTCAAATCACACGATCTTGGTGGCCAATTGACAGGTCCATTCCGCGAAATTATGCGCTCATCGAATGTTTCCTTCAATAAATCGATTGTGACGTGCGCTGTGTGGCATGTAGCGCCGTCTTGTTGGAACCACAACTCATCCACATTCATGCCATCCAATTCGGGAACAAAATAGTCGGTTATCATGGCTCTATACCGGTCTCCATTAACGGTAACTGACTCTCCAGCATTATTTCGGAAGAAGTATGGCCCAATGACTCCACCAGCCCATAGAGCACACCAAACAGTCAGTTTTTGTGGATGTAATGGCGTCTCAAGGGTCTCATGTGGATTCTCTTCACTCCAAATGCGGCAATTTTGCTTGTTGACGTAGCCATTCAACCAAAAATGAGCCTCATCACTGAACAAAATTTTGCGATGAAAATCAGCATCGAGATCAATCTCATTTTCGGCCCATACACCAAAATCACGACGCATTGCATGGTCTCGCGGCTTTAATTCTTGCACAAGCTGGATCTTGTAAGGTCGCAAGCCAAGATCTTTGCGCAAAATCTTCCATAAAGTTCATGGACAAAGCTCCAATTGCTGTGCACGGTGGCGAATCGATTCATTCGGGTCCTCTTCAACACTTTGCTCTACATCGGCAATTGTTTCTTCGGTGCGCACTGTTCGACGTCTCTGCGGATGCGTATTATCACATAGAGTAAACGTAGTGCGAAAACGATCCATGGTTAACCGAATTAATTGCTCTGATGGACGATTATGTCGACCATAAAATGGACGGAGCTTGCGGTAAACTTCGCGAACTGAACCATTATTTTCGAAATAAATTTGCACGATTTGCAAGCGTTCTTCTTTTGTCAACCTATTCATGATGAAATGGCAAACCAAACTAAATATTAATCACTTGACAGCTGACAAAATGGCCGCCAGTTAAAAGAGTGATGCCAACTTAAAGTTCTATACCTCAATAATTAACACCCAATATATGGGAGAGATTCTTTTGAAGACAGCAAGGCAACATGGCGGCAGGTTGTTGTCTATGCTGATTTTGCCGTTGTAGTCCAATTAAGTGTTGCAAGTATAATACAAAATGTTGAATGAATGTTATCGTACAATTATTTCATGTTATTTAACAGAAACAATATCCAAATATTGATGTAAAGCATAAATTGATTCACTTTTATAATTTTACGTCATATAAGTACATTTTGAAACTTAATTTTTTATTACATGTATGTACATAGATGTGTCTTTCTTAAGGTAATTGAGCGTTTTATTTTTATCAATCTTTTAACATTATGTAAGTATGTATGTATGTAATTGGGTGGTTGTGAACATCTGCTTTAAGGTTGAAAAGCGAATGGAAACAGGGATGAAAATATTTATAAATAATGAGGCGCTCTACCTTGTCGACATTCAAACCAGAGTATTTTATTTACATATTTATTCACGGAGAGAGATATAAGCTAGTTTAGAATTAGAAGAATTTAGTTAGTGCACCTTCATGTCTCCCGCCTAGATTGTTATATTATTTCATGGGATATGTGCAATATAGTTAATTATATTGCTTTCATATTCGGTAATTAAATATTCGTCTTTTTTTACCAAATATTGCGAGTCCACTTCAGCCAATAAGAAATGGATTAATAAATATATGATTGAAAGTTGCCTCTGCTAAAACAGAATAGTTCCTTGCTTAAAAAAACTTACTTTACGATTAGCTTATAGGTTTGGTTTTTGGTGAATAGGATATTTTCGACGTGCCTCCTAAATAGTTCATAATGCGCATGATATATCGCATAGGATGCACTAACAGTTTTTTGTATCAACAATTAGGTTAGGTTAGGTTAGCAGGCTGCTGGTAAGGAAGGGTGAAATTTAGAGTCCAGCTCACTCTACCTGTTAATTGAAGAGAAGATAGTGAGAGAGGGTGATAGGGAAGGGATAGTGATAGAGAAGACAGGTGGTGAGGGAAGAGATGGAGGAAAACTCTGGTTTTTTGCACGTTTTTTGATAATGCAGTGTTGCAGCGCCTTCTGGTGTTAAATGAGGCGTATTAAATTTTGAAGCTGTGTTTAAGTAACCATTTTATTGGTTATTTTACTTCGCCAATGATTCTGCTACACAACGAAGGAAGGCGCTCTGATGTTACATTAGGATTAGTATCTGATGAAGTCGGTGTAGTTTTTAGTGACCAGTGCCTTATGCCTGCATCACTAGAACTTTTCCCACAACAACTGATACAAAGGACACTAATGCACATCAGAAAAATGCGTGGTGTTGTTATTTTTAATGACTGTCGGAGACCGGGCTCGAATCCAGTACCTTAAGTTTTGTAGTCAACGTGCTAACACTTCAGCCAACGCCACCTTCTATCAACAATTGGGTGACAGAAAGATTTTCGCGTCCATCGTTCAACTTGTGAGTACAGATGATGCAAAGTACGCCGAAGACGACGTACATACATACATGAATGGAAATCATGAACCATCCTACAAACCGGATGCGGTGAAATAATTGTACAGTAAAATCTCGGAAAAGTTAATCAAAATGTCCCAAGGGTAATTAACTTTTTCGAATTATTAACTTTTCCGAAGGTTTTTTAAATTTATCGAAATAAAGCTTAAAGCATATATTTCTGTAAATAATATTTTTATTTCATTTATTTTTAATATTATACATATGTATGTACATACTTATGATTAATTAAAAAATTTCAGTTATGTATTAGGTGTTGTGAAATAACTTTTTAAAGTTGTTTGTTTCTTGCTTTTGTTGTGGTAGGCTGCTACTAATTTAGTGCGTTTGAGAATCAAGTCTTCCACCTCTTTTACATCATTTTTGAAGTATTTTATTAAATTATTTATGCTTTGGAGTGCTAAATTATAACTAACTTCCTTTTGTGGGCTACTTTGCTCGATATCTGAGTCAGAGCTATCAGAAGACAATTCGCATTCTACATCCTCTGTTGCTTGATCTTCATTCCAGCCTTCTACGTCATCTATGTTGATCTCCACATTATCGGCCACCTTCGAAAGTAAAACTTGAACTTCGTTAATTGAATTGTTGTATTCGCTGTTCAGTGCAATAAGCGCAGACAGTGGAATGTTGTCTTCGTCTTGATATTCATCATCATCCCACTTGTTTATTTTATTCCATGAGTTGCTGAGAACACTTGGCAACAATTCATCCCAAGCTGCCTTAAGCATCAATATGGCTTGTCGAATTGTATGTAACTTCAACATACGGTCAATTGAAATGTTTTCCTCTGCAAGCATGTTGCATAAAAGTTTATTTCGATAACCCAATTTGACCAATCTTATTGGATTTTGATCCATTGGCTGTAAAACAGGTGTGACGTTGGGCGGAAAAAGCATTGCTATAATATTGCCGTCCTCAGTTTTCAGTAAATCAATAGGCTTGTGTGCCGTGCAGTTGTCTATGAGCAACAAAGCCTTTGGTGGCAAATTATTTTCATGAGAAAATTTGCGGACCTGTAAAATTTTAAAGTTATTAGCTCTTATAGAAATGCACATGTATTTAACGAATTGCTGAATTTACCTGTTTGACAAATGAGTTATGAAACCAGTTATAAAAAAGTTTTGCATTCATCCATGCCTTTTGTGAACTAACGTACTCCAATGGGTTTTCAAATCCCTTAAAACAACGTGGATTAGCTGCTTTTCCTATCACCAACGGAGTCAATTTGTGCGAACCATCCGCATTTGCGCACAACAAAAATGTTATTCTCTCCTTGCCTATTTTCCTCCCTGGTGCGGTTTTTTCCGTAGCTGCGACGAAAGTTTTATCGGGTAATAAACGGTAGAAAAGTCCAGACTCGTCAGCGTTGTATATTTGTGATTCAGTGATCTTCATTTGGGCACATTTTGCCCGTAAATTATCAATAAAAGGTGTTATTCCTGCGGTATCGCTATATAGAATTTCACCACACACTTTAAGAAAGCGAATACCGTGCCTTTTCTTAAAATTTGCTAGCCACCCATCACTCGCATTAAATTGTTTATTTGGATAAAGCTTTTGGAAATCGACTCTAGCTCTTGCTTTTATCAATGGTCCAGTTACTGCACAATTACGGTCTCTTTGTTTTAAAAACCATTCATAAACACTTTTATCCAACTCAACATATTCTGCTTTATGTAGAGTTTTCCTTGGTACCTGTTCATATGAGTTACTCAAAGCTTCCAATATTTCATTTTTCTTTTTTTTTTAATTTTTGAGATAGCTGCTTCTGTTACTCCATAATCTAATGCCAATCTTTTACCACTAACACCTTGGACAATCTTTTTCAAAATTTCTGATTTTTGTAGAACAGTCAGTCTTTGCTGCTTTTTATTTTTTGTTGACATTTTATTCACACACTTTACTACGCACTTTAAATAATTTTTGTGCTTTTCACAACAAAGGCTAAAAATATTGTGAGACAAGAATTGCATTTTTACATAAAACAAATGTGCAATACGTATGTATGTATTCGTGAAGTACCGTAACTGAAAATATTTCTCTTTACTCAGAATTTTTCGTTTTTTTTTATGCACGCTCTAAAAAGTTAATTAAAAATTAACTTTTTAGAGCGGCACGTGAAGACAGCCGCTCGATTAACTTTTCCGCGAGATTAACTTTTTCGAGACTTAACTTTTCCGAGATTTTACTGTATTACAAATACAAATTTTGGATCAATACGGGTATAAAAACCCCATCGATTCTTACCAAAAAATTTGTCGGTTAAGCTTTTTGGCAGTTATGGCTCGATATATAAGCATAAACATTTGTATGTTCAACAGAATACCTTCGTAATCTCATAAATTTTATATTTATGTATGTATTCTGTGTAGCATATTGTAAGCCTAGCTCATGAATTTTGAAAACTGGGTAATCAAAATGTATGTATATGTAGGTAACTACATATGTGTGTATGTATGTATGTACATATTATTTATATGCAATTGACATTTGTACGTAATACTGCGTCAAAATGTCAATCCACTGGTGTAAAGGCTCAGTTAGCCGACTGTAATGCAATGTATTTGTAATGTAGGAAACAGCTGATCGATATTGTTATATGAAAAATAAGTAAAATGGTTATAGAGATGTAATTTAACGTAATCTACTTTTCATATAATAATATCGATCAGCTGTTTCCTACATTACAGTCGGCTAACTGAGCCTTAATACTATCTGCCAGTTTATAGAAGACATGTAAAAATCCTCGTCTTTACATTAAAAACAAAAACAAAGCACTCACGTTTCAATATATTAGCCAGGGTGTCCCACATTTTATTCCACTGACATGCCCAATTTCAAAATTTTATCCCCAAAATTCCCCAAAAAGTAATTTTACCATTTCTGGGGATGGATCAAAAGTGTCACAACACAGTCGTAATAGAGATTTTAGCAATTCATACTGATTTTTTTTCTAATTTTAGTTTTTATTGACTTCATTGTCAAAAAAAAACTCGTTCATAGCAAATATTGCTCGTTGATAACAAAGTAAATATAATATACATATACCATACTCTACCAGTTCTCTAAACGGCCATGATCCAGCGGCATCTTGATATGAATAAACTTCTGCCCAAAAAAAAAAGTTTAAGCTGTTTGTTATTTGAATATCAAATAAATCTTTCCACCTTGTTTGCTACTGGTTGTAGTATTTTTTATTAAAATTAAAATACTCCGAGAAATAAATAAAAAAAAATATTAAGTAAAATACAAATCCCCAAAAAATCCCAAAAACATAAAAGTTATCCCCAATTAATTCATCAATCCCAAAACCAAAATTCTTATCCCCATCTCTAATCTGACAACACTGGTTTCAGCCAACACTTAAATAACCCCAGTTAGAGCGATCGCTTTTCATAACTCTTGCGTTTTGTTGTTGTAAACTCTTATTTACATGCAATGATTTTGTTTTTCTTTTTTTATTGTTATTGTTTTGTCGATACCTTCACGCACAATAGAATTTTTGTATTTAGAAGTGTAGTATGATTTTTCATTTGTTTTGCTTTGATTTTTTTCCTCCTCTTGATATTACTTCGTTAATAATTTTCTAAACTACAAAGGAAGTGCACAGAAATAATCCATACATATGCATGTATGCACATGTGTGCATGGATATACTAAGTATGTGTGTATGTAAGAAGATATGAATGCAGTGTACTACCGTAAAAGTGATATAAATTTTATATATGTATGTACATACACATTTTATATTATAAAATCAAAGATAACGGAGCGAGTGATTTCTTGTGTGAAATATTGAGTATGAAAAAAATGAGAGTGAGATATGGAGTAAAAGATTTAGATTTGATGACGAAAAAAAATCAATTTGCAATGTAATCATTTTAATACTGCTGAATCATTGCAGTAATTAGCTCTTAAGGGATTATTCAGCGTAATTATGAGTGTCATATTTCTACTTTCACATTTTAATTTTAGATTTCTTTGAGCTGGTAGAAATATGTATGTATGCATGTATCTAAATAGTCAAAATGCGATATTTTGCATTTACGCTTACGCAAGACCATTTGCATCAAACACCGAATACCGCCAATATAAAATCACTTTGTACTAGCACATCCACAGATCGTGAATAAGAAAAACTTTGCTCATGGATATTTCAATTAATACCTATTTTCAATTAAAACTTTAATATGATCAGTTAAACTTTCAAATATAAAATATTGTCGTACTGTTAAACAATAAAATTAAACACTTGACACCGTCCAGCATTCGGTCAGAATGCAAATCTTCTTTATGGAATACATATATACCAGATATAGAATATCTTAAGGATTCACATTGGATAAATTTTAGAAAATATATCAAAGAAACTAGGTTCTTAACCTGATCAAGTTTAAAAGCTGTTTTTTCATACCTATGAAAAATTTCAATTTAAATTTAATAAATTTTGAAAACTAATTTTCAGCATCAAAGCTTAAAACAAGCTGAAACCATAGTTTCAGCTCAGCCACTGCTATGGTAAAGGGTGTTTTTTATTGAGGTATAGAACTTTAAGTTGGCATCACTTTTTTAACTGGCGGCCATTTTGTCAGCTGTCAAGTGATTAATATTTAGTTTGGTTTGCCATTTCATCATGAACAGGTTGACAAAAGAACAACGCTTGCAAATCGTGCAAATTTATTTCGAAAATAATGGTTCAGTTCGCGAAGTTTACCGCAAGCTCCGTCCATTTTATGGTCGACATAGTCCATCAGAGCAATTAATTCGGTTAACCATGGATCGTTTTCGCACTACGTTTACTCTATGTGATAATACGCATCCGCTGAAGTCGCTCGTCTACGCCAACAAACCAGAAACGTTAGGGGACTTGGAAGCCAACATTCGTGGCGTTATTGCCAACATACGGCCCCATATGCTCGAAAAAGTGGTTGAAAATTGGACCTGTAGAATTGGCTTTATTCGAGCCAGCCGCGGCGGCCACATGCCCGAAATCATATTTAAACGTTAATGGCATAAAATTATCCTTCCAATAAAGCCAAATTGATGGACATTAAAACGATTTTCTTGTGTTTTATTTCAATTCGAAGTTATATACCTCTAAAAAAACACCCTATATAAATGTAAGCAAAATACGCAATTATTTCTATGATTTTAATCTCAGGTAAATTTACAATTTTACCCTCGAATACATTTAAGTTCAACATGAAATATATGTACATACCAATGCACCGTAGGTATTTACAGATTTTCATATGTATACCTATCAGGGATGAGAGCGTGCCTCAATTTAAACCAAAGGGGTTGAAACCAAAGGGCTACAAGTTCCAAAGTTAAAAAATTAATAAGCTAGATGCAGCCATCACAACTCAAAGTGCCCTAGATTTTACTACAAACAGAAACTCCCCCTCATCTTCGCATAGCCTGCAAAAATCCAAGGTGCCAGTTTCACAAGATCCCTATAAGAACTCGCAGAGCCGTTTTGTTCATACTCAATAATAGTTTGGATTTTGCCAATTCAAGCCTTGGCTTGAAATCCTCCCTACTGATCCAGGAGCTGTTTGTTTCTTCTAAAATCCAATTTTTTAATTCCCTGAAATAGTATCGGTTCTACCACACAAAATTAACACTAAATTCGATGGGTAAAATGCGGAACAAATACAAAATTTAATTTTTTTGGAGATGACATAAAACACTAAATTTGTTGCAGATTAAATTTTTAAGCCGATGCCTGATTTAGCAATACAGTACAATGCAACCGACCTTACAAATTTTTAGCGATAGAGATTTAGCTTCAGCGATTTACAGAATAGGGAGGCTGATGTATTGAAATCTTTGGCAAATTCATTTAAAGATTTTGGCGTTAGAAATCATAGCGTTTTTGTAATAGGTTAAAAGAAACTTGTAAAACTTTTCTTTAATCTATTACAGAAACGTCAAGATCGTCAACGTCTTATACAAACATGCTGATCGAATCACGCAAACGGGAGACCTTAAACACGCGATCATACGTGAAATACATGTCTTCTATCTCCTGACTTTACTGGCTTGTATTTTGTACGTTACTTTATTTCATAGCATAAAGAAGAGAAGTAAGTTAAAACAATACATTAATACGAAGTCGTCTCTCTTACAGCGAACACGCATTCATAACAAATAACCAGGGTTGCCGTTGAAAATTTCGAAAACGTGTCATAAAAAGGGTATTTAAGAAAAAAAAAGGGGTCAAAATAAGGGTATTTTAATGTAAAATAGGGTCAAGTTTTTTGTGAACAAAAACAAATAGCATTTATTTCAATTTAAAAAAAAACAAATACGAATTTTAAGAATTAATTAAATACATTATCATATTATCAAAAAGAAGTTACTTTTACAAAAACTTTTGATAATGTTTATCACTTTTTAGAAATACTTATTCTATATTTTGTAATTAATTCTTCACTTGGAGTCTATTCTTCCAGCTCTGATTCGGTGTAATGCTGCTCGTGCAACGCTCTAATATTTAATAAATAAGGGCCTACTCACAGATAATCATCAGTTCATTCACAATTGTTAAACTTTATATTAAAAAAGTAGGTATGCATGGAATATGACAGTTGCATAAAAGTCAGTTGTTGTAATAATAATATCGCATGCAATTTTTATATGTACGTTCACAAAAATAATGTATGGAAATATGTATACAACACACATGCATAAAAGTATACTAAAAACTTTCGTGAGGAATATAGGAACTTTAACTCTTTTTCAAAAAGTGGCATTCAGCATTCATTTTGTTAAAATGATACAAAGGAATTAAATAAAAAAGGGTCATAAAAAGTGTCATTGGAACGAAAAAGGATCAAAAGTGATACTTTAGTGTCACAACGGCAACGCTGCAAATAACCCGAGTTGCCACAGTTAAAATTTTCCCTGGCAAATTTATATTAACTTTTTTAAATTACAATTTGACAATTCATTATCTTAATTATCAGTGGTATTTGGAAAAGCGAAAAAGGATAAGAAATATATTAAAAATAAGAAAATATTAATTAAACCACTAACTGTTGGTTAAAGTTGTCTTGATGCCGCATCAGTAGAATACAGCAAAATTGTTCGAAAAAACTCAAAAGCTTTTCGTGTATTAGATTTAGGGTGTGTTCGTAAATGCATCTCTGCGCTACAAATGGAAATTTAAATGTTCTAAACTGCTTAACTGAAGTAGATAACTCACAAATATATATCAAATATGGTGTACAAACATGATTACTACTAAAACAAATTATCAGCGAACTTGTTTTGCATTTTAAATAAAAGTTTGCACGTATGATGCAGAGCAGTGACGCATTTACGAAATTAATTTTAATTAATTAATTTTAGCTAAAGCAAAAAAATTTCAAGAGGGGATTCAACAGGGAGTTCTTAAGGTTCAGAAAAATCTCTGCCTGACTGCACTAGCACTTCTCCACGTACATATGTATATAAAGATATACTCACTCAAGTGCACGAAGTCATAACTCGTTTTGCGAGTAGCCAGAAAAGAAGAATTGATTTTGTTATTGGTTTAAAATTGTATTTATGTATTTAAATGAACAAAATATTATTTGTTTTAATTGATACTTATTACTGTAATCCAATTGGATTTGGAAGCTGGATCCACCCTTGTATGCTACTAATACAGTTATAAAAGAGATAATAAGCTTAAAAAAAAATTAAAAATCACAAGACACATATGTATTTTATTTCAAATCTATATATTTTTAATTTGTTTCTTATTGGTATCAATTCTCTTATTGGCATTACCATAAATTTTGTAGAATTCAATAAATTGAAAAATAAATATTCTCACAGAAAAATAAGTAATATGTACACTGTTTCCATAAGTCGAGCAGATGACTCGTGAAAATCACTCAAAAAAATAAGTACCTATCACATAAATTTTCTACTCAAATTGACCGTCCGTCTTGCGGAAACAGGGGGTAAAACTAAAACGACTAAATGTTTCACATTCATTTACCGTTAGATTAGATTTGAATATTTAATTTTAAGCTATTGCATAGCTTTTATCGCAGGCTTTGAGCGCGGCGACCGAATCAAGAAATTCCGTAACGAAATTAAAAAAAACCCAAGACTATTTGTATTTGAATCGCACAGTGTATGTTAAACCCTACAGTATGCTATTGATTTCATTAACATACAGTATTGCCAAAACAGATTTTTACATGTAGGAAAACACTTACGAGCAATCGTGGTTGGCAAAAAATGATATACGCGAACTGAAGAAGGTTCGAAAATACTTGGTACAAATGGTAATAAATTTCCACTTATCTTGTCTGGCGATTTCAACATCAACTTCGCTGATAAAAAATCAGAACTATTGACGACTTTTCTTTCGGAAAAATTGCATTTGAAAATTAATAATGATCCACAAGAATCCACAACAAAATATCGGACCACCATTGACGCGGTATTATCCGGATATTTAGAGGATATCAAGCCTCAAACTTATGTTTCTTATTTCAGTTACCATAAACCTATAGTTTCAATGTTAAAAATTCCTGAATTATTGTAAGATAATAAAAATATTTTAAACGATAGTAACTTCTCATTTATTCAATAAAAGAAAAAAATTTTAATAATTTTATGCAAAAAGTTATTTAAAAATTTTTTTGCATATGTACATATTTGTAAGGAAAAAATAACACATTCAATTTTGAATACTTTTAGATAATCAGTAATCTATTAACATTTGGATATTTGTAGGCAAAAAGTATAGGGTACCGCATACGTTTTGAACTTCTGAAACAAAAATAATGGAGTATTCAATCAAATTATAAGTGCTTACGACTGGAGAGTATGTATGTACATAAATTTTTTTGCATTCTAGTAGGCAAACTTTTTTGCTGGGATACTACATGCCAACCACATTAGTATTTAGTGGTCTCGGTTATTTGGCAAACATTTGCCCAATAAGCGTGCGAACTATTTTTAATTTCAAGAAAACAATCAAGTTTTCATTAAAAAACAAATTTTGGTTTAATCGGGCCAAAACGGTAACTCTGTTTATTAGTAAAAAAAAAAGTAAATTTTTACCTGTGTTTTGTACACACTCATTCATACCCAGAAAGTTAAACGAAAAATATAACAGCCAACTGTAAAAAGATCATAGATACCAGCAAAAGCAAAGCAGAAAAACAATAAAAGAGAAACAAGAGACAAGGAAATAAAATATCTCTGACATTAACTCCGCGCAACACTTGCAACACCGACATTATCCACAACCTGATGCATTCGTCAGTTCTCACACTGTTTTGGGAAAATATTCTCATGGCTTAATAGCCACTCAACAGACTTTTCTGTATTGGCCACAAATATATTGAAAACAAAATAAAATACATGCATACATACATATGTACATATATACATACTAACAAAATAACTGCCTACGTACGTACCTGTTCATAAATTCCCCCTGCCTTCTGTGAATATTCTTTAAATTGCTTACTGTTCACCGGAATTTGTTGTATTTGTTAAGTAAAAGCCATAACCTGGTCTGCACTTGTAGATCCTCTTTTTTTTAATTACACAGGGGTTTTTACATTCAGATACACACACACGCCACTATTTTATTCCTTTAATTATTAAACTTGTTTTAATCGAGTATTTCCCATATTCTTAACTTGAATTTTCACTTCTAATTTTATATATGTACATACATATATGTATGTATGTATTTTTTGCAATTAAAAACATAGAAATCTATTCACTGAAAGATTTGTATTTGTTTAATATCACGTTTTAATTTATATTTTCTGTATTTTAACTCGCAAAGTTTGTCAAGAAAGTTAAATATCTTCGTTGACTTCATCTGTATGTATGTATGTATTTTTGTTAAGATGGCGTGCGTTTCTTTTTAAATATTAATTTTATTAACTCTTTTTGGTTTTTCTTGATTTATTTTACCATCTATTAAACATTCTCCGGTATTCATACAAATCCAAAACTTAAGTGAGAACTCCACGAGCTCTCTCGATTAACTGAAAATCAAAATTATGCCAACAATTGTCTAAGCTGTTAACTCTCTTACTTGTTACCTGTTCGCACACAGACGTGTTCACTATTTCTGGACAAAACGGCTTGTACATGATCAGTGTTGCCATATACGTGAAGAAAAAACTGCCCGTGTAAAAAACAAACTGCCCATGCAAAAAACTCATTTTCATAAGACTTACTTATGTACGCTAGGCAGTTTATCAATTTATTTTCTTCAATTAAATAAATACGTTTGAAATTTAAATATACTTTAGAATTACGTGATCAATGCTTCAAAAAAGTCAGTGGAATCATTAAGAGCCTAATCGTAGAAAATTTCTCGTCCAGCCAAAATTATGTACATGCATAAATATGTATGTATGTACATATGTATGTACATATATAGAAAACAAAAAGAAAATATCAAAACTTAATTTTTTATGTTCTTCGTGCAAAATTCTTCAACGAATAAACACATATCATTTCAGACGTTGCTCTGCCTTTCTGGCCCCCTGTGCTTAGAACACAGATGGACAACTCGACTAAAAAACTTTTATGAGAAGCACTAATTTTTTTTAGTGATTTTCATAAAATGTTTCTAGACAAGTCGGCTACCTGACTTGTGGAAGGTTAGGAAGGGTGGTGCCAAAAACGCACCTCCACTCGGAGACCCAATTGGGTCTATTGTGATTCCCTTCTATTGCCCATTAAAAGTAACATTCCCTCAAGAAGTGACCCCATTATCCGTCATTAAGCCACTGAATTCCCATGATGAAGCTTCTGATGTCCTCTAGCTTACACTTTCCGATATCAGTAATGCTCTCATCTAAGCGTATGACGTTGTACCTTCGGGCAGTGACAGATAATATGTTGAATGGTTTCTAGTTCCTCTTCATACCCGCACATCCTACAGAGTTCTTGCCACATAGCCCTCGAGAATCTACAATCCTCCCTACTTCGCCATGCACTCTTGGTCCTGCTTTCTACCCAATAACTGAGTTCCCTATATAAGTGACCTATCGGTAATTTCACTGATCTGTCACACATTCCCGCTGACCCTATTCTTTTCAGCTCATCGGCAGTTTCATTTCCATCAACACTGCTGTGGCTGGGCTTGTGAAAACAGGCAGTAAATTTTTGAAACTTGTATCAGACATGTTCTGAAAATCACATTTTTCAAATCTCATGTGATTTTAAAAATAATAATGGTCTTGCAGACGTTTTTAAAATCATATACGATAAATTTCTTTCAGAAATAATATTTGATGCTCTATATAATAGAAAAATTAAAAAATAGTGAAAAAATGTCTGCATGACCACTATCACTTTTAAAATCACATATGATTTGAAGAATCGGCCTGATAGACAATTTTCTTAAAATCGTTTACTATTTTTTTCATATAAATTAAACTTTGAGGAGACGTTTTATACGAAGAGGAAATTAATGAGCATGTGTACGAGCTTGTCACTAATATGAACGTGTATCAGTGTTAAAAAAGTTTTTAATTAATTCTGATGGTTTGAAATATGTATTGAAATTGAAAAATATACTGAAAAGAAAAAAATGTAAGTCATGAAACTGTAATAACTGATAATTCGAAAAAAACTGATCTTTTAAACAAAAAACTACATGACTGTTCAACAGTTCAAAAAACTGAGAAAAACAAATAAATCTGCTTACTTGGCAACACTGTGTACATGAGAAACACTACTTATAGAAAGCTTAACAATATTTGCATTGGAATTTTTTTACTTTGAGATAAGTTGAACAAACTTTTTTCTCTTTCTTTTATGTTATTTACTCTTTATCAGACAATTGTAACATTCGCCAGGTATGGAAAATTAAGTTTTTATGATAATACTGAAATTAAGCCAGTACATACTACATACATATATATGTATATAAAAATCAAACCAAAATTCAGGTCTGGGGGTATACTCTGTAATGCTAAACGGCATACAAACTCGAAAGTATTTTCTTTCGTTTCGAATTACAGAGTAGACCGACTCCTTGATAATTTTTAATGCAGTTTTCCTTAAATTTTTAACATTTCTTCTCTATTACCGCGATGTTATAACACTTACTACAGATTTTGTTCCAAAAATTGTCAATCAAACTAATTTCTCTACACAAGTCTTAACTCAAATTAACTACTGGATTAACTTTAAGCGTAGACATAAATACAAAATTTGAAATCTGAAATTCAGGTAAAACTGTATTTTGGGCCTTAACACCGGTCTTGACGAGACAAAAGTTTGGCAATTTCAATGCTAGCAGTTATCAAATTTCTTTCCTAACACCAGATTTTAACGTGAGGACCGCACATTTTAACACATATTGGGACAACAATATTAAGACACAAGCTGTCAAACTACATATAAAATAAATATGTAATACATACTGAAAAAAACGCGTACTATGCATGTACATATGCGTACGTTTTCTGTTTCAACATAGTATGTACATACCTACGTGTACGCCACGCCTTAAAATAAATTTTAATACGGAATTTTTTGTAATGTGATTCTGCCTTCGTTATTGCTTGTATTGACAAATAAACAATTTCTCTCCAAAGCGTAGTGATTACTGCTTCAATTTCAGGCTAGAAATTTTCATTTTTATTTGTTTTTGTACAATACAATGCTACGAAAGTTCACAACTCTGTATATTACAAATGTAAAACTCAAGCAAGTTGTTGAATTTAACTTGTGGTGAATTAATAACAAAACATATTCAAGTTGCTTTGGACTTTTCTCATCCAAATTTAGACTTAATTTTTACCTTTTCTGCACAATTCTTATAGTATATCTAAATTTTTACTTAAATATACTCGTCAAATAGAAGAGATACTAACCACTTAACATTTCTTATTGGTGAGTATCAACACACTGTACCAGTTTGCACATGCTACGATGGAAGACCATTTGCACAATTGGGTAGCTGTATCATTGTTGCCATTTTAGCATTTTCACTTCTAGATTTAGCATACATATTCTGTTGGATGGACCGATTTAGAATTCTCGCATCATCATTACCTGGCAAACACTGAGCAATATCGATTCACATAAGGCTAAAATGTGGCGGATCAGAAATACATATCGGTAATGTCAATATATGCAGATATCCACCAACATGAATACAAGTTTTCCCATATTTGTTTTTTATTTAATTCTAAAAAAAATGCATTGCTTTGATTTTACTAAATTAACCATTCCTGCCCTTTGCAGGTTGCTTAAGTTACATGGTATTGATCATAAGTTTGTATCTAAAATGAACTCGTTCACTAATCAAATTTTGACATAAAGCTCTGATCAAATCCATGTAATTTAAATGGGTTTGATCATCGTCTTCACTTGGGTCATTTTAAACACAAACGTAAGATGACAGACTGAGCGAGTTCGAATAATAAATTTCCCTAGTATATATGTATCTTCGAAATCTGTGATTCAGTAATATGTATTACATATAAAAGGATTGATTATCTGATGGATAAATATTGTAATTGTGTAATTGTAAAAATTTTAATTAGAAAACAAAACTTTTAAAGCGATAAATTTCAAAACTTACAAAAATCATAAGTGTATGTGTGTAAATAAATACATATCGCTCATTTACTTGAACAACGTCCTAACTCAAAAATGCGATTTTTGAGTTTATAATATAGAATTGATAATCGTACAGTTAGTTATTCACATTGTGTAAGCGTTTTATGCAAATATCTCAATTATTGAGAGAAAAATAAAATTTCCTTTTTCCATTAAGTTGTGTGTAAATTGAAAACTTTAAACTCGATTTTTGTCAAGCTACTTTTTTTTAAGTTATGACGTTCTTCAAGAAAATGATCAATATGTGTATATATTAAATAATTAATAAATCTATAATATAATTTCGTTTTTAAAACTTCTGCTGAGTTCTTTGTGCGGCAAAACAATGCTATTTAAAAGTATCCTCTCCGAAGGCACTTGCACAAAACAACCTAAAATGAAGAAAAAATATATAAATTAGTACGAGTACATATGTATAAAAATGTAAGAGTTATGTATATAAATTTGCTATTCTATGTCTTTTTTGATATTATTGTATTTTATCGTTCTTTTGCATTTGTAATTTGGCTCCCATCTGTTTCCTAAGAGGTGACTGGATATTTTTGAAAAGATAGTAATTTTTTAAGCAGAGTTTCGAAAGCTCAAAGTTTTCAGAGCCTCCATACTATCCACATAGATTTTGAAGATGGAATGCTGCTCTATAAAATCCTTTAAGCGACAATGGGTATAGCGTAGCTATGGGGCTTAAAAGACTCTACAATTCGTTTGTAATAAACCTAAAATTATCAGAATTAAAAAATGTGAGAAGAAAGCCAACTTTGTGACTGGATACATCTTAAAAACGTTTTGATTTATTTTTTCCCATTTTAGGGATTGAGAACAATTTAACTTCCATTTATTCTCAAGGACTGTAGGGCACTGAGTATGTCCGTTTTAGCAACTAAAGATTCCTTTGTGCATTTTTTGAGAAAAAAAAATATATTCAAAAACTCCCTTTCTTATTATCGAATATAATCCTTATCCTTAAGCTTACAAATATTATAAATGTGAAAGTGAGTTTGTTTGTTTGTTTGCTACGCTTTCACGTCCAAACCGCTAAATCATTATCAGCGTCAAACATAGCTTATTTTTTATCCGGTTCGTAACCGGTTTTTCATATTTGGTACGTATTTTGAAACCGCTAAACCGATTTTTGGGCTGGTTACGGTAATTTTCGTTTTGGGTTTGATTGCTTAATGACTTTTAAAACCGGTTTTTATTGTTTTTTTTTTTTAATTTTTTATCGCCATTTTTCAGTTTTTATAGTTTTTTTTAACATTATCAGTGAGTAACAAATAACAAAACATTTATAGATTTTAAGTATAGTTTCCAAAACATCAGATCAACGCGTGCGGAGCCACGGGCAAAAGTTGGTAATATTATAATTTTAGAAAACTTAATTTTTTATATCTTAAAGCAATAAAATCTTCACCTCCTCAAGTCAGTATATTTTCACATCGAAATCAACTTTTTTGCCCATTGTATTATTTTTGTGTTTAGAATGTATGTATGTATTTATAAGATTTACACCAGAATCACTTACCTAAAACAGTAATAGAAGGATTGAGTTTTCCTTCTTTGTTAAATAAGGGTGGATTTTCCATTTTTGCAAAAGGTTTATTAGGATCTGGATCGCTCGGTGTACCCTCAACACGAGACCACTGGCCTATTGTAGAGCCACGACCCACTAAGTCCAAATGATAACATTTAAATAAAAAAAAGCTTTAATAATTTATTAAAACAAATAATTCATTAATACCTATTGAGTGCAATATTAGAGTGTGATCTTTGATTATAGCATTTTCCAATATTATCGATTCCCGTATTCTTACACCAGATCCTATAGTCACGCCAGGACCTATAGATACATTTGGTCCTAACTGAAAGAAAATTAATTACCGGTTAGAGTTTGTTCCATTTTGCAACAACTATGTATAAGTTCGAAAATTATTTCCTTACCACAGCCGTGTGGTGAACTGTGGCACTTGGATGTATGTATACATCGGGTATTATTGTGCATATTAAATTTCCAACATCTTCGGTGAGTTTAACACCAACATTGGCCAAACGCTCAGGATGAGTTTTTTTATACAGTTCTGAAATTAGACTTTGCTTATTATGCATATATCGCCCATTTACTTCAATAGTGTCCTATCTTGTCTTATCTTGTTTAAAAATTTAATATAAATATGTATCTTGTATTACCACCTCCTGAGAAAATAATACTTTTTCATGGCTCCATTGAGTTGTATGTAAATTCAAAAATTTAAACGAGTTTTCTGCAAAACTAGATTTCTTTGAGTTGTGACACTATTGAAGTAAATGAGCGATATGCATCTATATTGTATGTAACTCAATTTTTAATACATTTTATTCCATGATACAATTTTCACGTTAGAAATTTAAAATTACAAGAATGTTATCTGTATAGGTATAACATACATACATACATGTGTTCATATTACCAGATAAAAATTGATTAAATTTTAACATTTCAGTTTAGAGTATTTGCAACAATCCGCCAATTAAAATTCGTAGATAAAATTAACACTAAATTTTATTTAATTTCATGATGACTCACCCAAATAATGTCGGTTGGCATAAATCGCCGAACCGGCTGTCTTCAGTTGAGACCACCAATTTGGTACGGGCATGGCATAAAGTTCACTTGTACCAGCCAATGGTGTCAGAACTTCCTGCTCCCATTGTATATGTCCCTGATCTTTTCCATTGCCATTCGATCCATTATTTGTATAACAGTTGGTGCCATTGTAGTCCTGCGCCTTCGAGTGGAAAATTTCTGCGAGTTTGGCAAAAATATCCATCGAGCACACATACACTCCACAATTGATGAATGTGGATACATATGAACTGGGCTTTTCGACGTAATGTGAAACAGCACCGGTGTCGCGATCAAATACCAAACAACCATAATGCACAGACTGTTGTCTGGTGGCCTCGGTACTCATGATAGTTATCAACGAAGATGTTGCTCTTTGGGTATGAAAATTGTACAAGTCTTGTAAAGGAAAATCTGCGCAAACATCCCCATTTAGAACGAAAAATGCTTGTGGATTGCCCAATCGTATTTGGTCACGGAAATGATACATGCCTCCAGCAGTGCCTAAAGAAGTGAATTCTTGTAAATAGCGTATGTTGATGCTATACAATGTTTGCATATCGACTACAAAATTTTCCATTTGGGCCTGGGGATAGTATCCTATTATAAGGATTTCTTTGAGGTTGGGCAACTTTACACATGCTTCTATATGATGTTGGATGATTGGCCGACCTGCTACTGGAAAAATTGGTTTGGGAGTATCCAAAGATAAGGGACGAAAACGAGTGCCTTTGAAGAAAGAGCAGATATGCATATGCATGTCTATGTATTTTAGTATTCTAAGTGCAGCTTATAGAAATGTATTACCTTTTTGTGGTCCGCCAATAAGAATTACCGCTTTCAACATTATCTTTATTTAATTTGTGCTTAGTTATATTTTGTGGCTACGTGTTACCGGTAACAATTGTCTAAAAATTATTGTTTATTTATGTTTTTGTCACGAATGACAACTCAGCGCTTTCTTATTGTTTTAAGCGTTTTTAAAGTTATTATGGAAATTTTAGGTGGTTATTGGTTTTGCCGCATTGAACTTAAAAAAAAAATTAATTTATTGACCTATAATTTATGATTAAAGTTTCCTTTTTTTCAATTTCGCTCTCAGCTTTTCGATATCTTTGCACAGTATTGAAAAGAAAATTTATGTAACTGCTTGTTTTAAGAACTCTTTACATACATATTATATATGAACTGGGCTTTATGTTCTTCTGTTTTCAGTTAGCTTGGAAAACTTACAGAAGTTGTCATCACTTACATTATCTGACAGTGTTGTAAAACGTAATTACCGATTAACTGTGCAGCGGTACCCAAATTGGCAATGCGATCGATGCAGCAGCAGTTGATACAAATCTAAATTCATGTTAGTTGTCCGATTACTAAACATTATATTATAGATCCATATCAAAAACTAGAAAATATTTATTTTTGAATGTTGGAACTTGCCTGCTGTGCTCTTTAATACAATTTTTAACTGAGCACTAAAGCATCCTTAATATTTAAATCACCCAAAATAACAAATAAAGGACCATCATCCAGCACTTGAAATCGTATATAAATTTTAGGCATGTGTACATTATGTGATATATGGATACATGTGACGTAAAAGTATTCAAGTGGACACCTAAGGTAGCACATAGGCGAAAATGTACGTGGGAATACGGAATATCGTTCGAAGTTCCTTAAACATATTAAGAAAAGGGTTATGTGGTACCCCTCAATTAAACTATTACATAAGTAGGCTTTAATGTATCCTAGCATCAGACCAAGATATTGCCTTAAAAAGTTACCCTTTAATACTACGCACTACTTGGCAACGCATACGAAGTGTTGCACTGAACATACACACATTGACAATAAGATTTTTTTTGTCATTCTTTGCCGACAAAACATCACGAATTGTGCAGAAAATTTTTTTGTTGCCAATTATTTCTTCATAATTTCACGAAAAATATTCGATTTTTTTGCAACCAACGCACTCAACATTCGGGGATAAATATATATTTAATGGTTTCTATATGTAAGTGCATATTTTTAACATCTGCAAAACGTAAAAGACCTAAAAATGTAAGCCACACCTTTGACGCTTAAAATTTTTTCGTTGCAGTTATTTGACCATCCATCATGGATATGCAACCGTCGTCGCCTGAATTTATGGTGTGTCAAGCGCTGCGCGCAGCCACCGATAATAACCACGAAGTAGTACGTAAAGCGGAGCTACAACTAGCCGAATGGGAAGGACAGGCAGGTTTTTTTACAACACTAACACGAATATGTCTAGCGGCTGTTGTTGGTTTGGAATCATCAATAGATGTTAATGTGCGCTGGATGGCTGTGGTTTATTTGAAAAATGGTATAAACAAGTTCTGGCGTAAAGGATCTCGCCAGGAGTTGTCACAGGAGGAGAAGGAACAAATTAGGGCTTTACTATTAGCACACTTTGCCAATGAACCAATACCTCAAATTTCTTTACAAATTGCTGTTCTTATGGCTCGTATAGCTCGAATAGATTGCCCTCGTGATTGGCCTCAGTTGATACCCGAACTTATGAAACGATTACAACAATTGGCAACAAATGTTGGTGGTTGCGAAGTCTTTGATACGGGGGAACAACAAAGAGTGCTTTTGACATTACATCATGTTATTAAGTCTTTGGCCTCTCGTCGGACGATGGCCGAAAAGAAAGTATTTCAAGAGCTAAATAGTAATATATATGAATTTCTATATCAATTATGGGATACACACTGTACTCTGTTCTTCCATCAACTGAAAGAATCTCCACATTTGGCTAAAAATACTTTGGAACGTTCGGTATTGTGCACAAGAGTTATGCGGAAATTAACAATATTTGGATATTCAAAGCCTCAATCTTCCGAAATATGTGTACGTTTTGTTGAAAAGCTATTCGAACGTTTAAAACAATGTTTGACCTGTCGTTTTGAGTTGCGGCAACTAAATGCCGATGAACAAATTGTTGCTCTACTGGAAAAGTTGATACTGAAGCAAATGAAAACCGTATTGGAGTTCCATGATATGCATGCCGAAGCATTTAAGAACTTTACACCCATGGCATTGCAGTTCTCATTCGACCATGTCTTTCACATAAGTGCTTATCTTATATTTACCGATAACATAATAAATTTTCGCCAATTCGCTATTCACTGCATTAATCTAATGAAAGGCTTAATGTCACCCTTCTATTGGCAAAAGATAGATAGTTCCTTGGATAACGAAAATGAGCAAGAATTAGAGATACGTTCTTCCCTAGAGAAATTCTTTACAGAGGAACGTTTAAGCTATATATGCGAAAAGATTATTACGCATTATTTTATACTAACACAAATTGAACTAGATCTATGGTTGGAAGACCCAGAGGAATTTGCTCAAGATGACAATGGAGGCGATACGTGGAAATATGCTTTAAGACCCTGTGTGGAAACACTATTTGCTGCTTGTTTTGCTAGTTACCAAACACAAATGTCGGCCGAAGTGGCAAAATACATACAGAAAGCCCAACAAATACAGCTCACACCAGATTCGGATCTTAAAGACATTCTGCTGAAGGATGCTATTTACAATGCCACTGGCCAGGCATCTCTCCATTTGTTTAATGAATTGGACTTTGATGCCTGGTTCAGTGGCCAGCTATTGAATGAGTTGAAAATTGATTCGGATAATTTTCGCATAATAAGACGACGTATTATTTGGCTGTTGGGTGAATGGGCTGGTGTAAAGTTTTCACGTGACCTTCGTCCGTTGGCATACGAAGCCTGCTTACATTTGCTAAGACCCACAGAAGATATGTCCATTCGCTTGGCTTCCTCAAGAACTTTGTCAATATTAATTTCTGATTTTGACTTTGCCCCCGATCCTTTTTTGCCATATTTGGAGCCTTCGTTCAATGCTCTGTTTGTGCTGTTGCGCGAAGCCAAAGAATGCGATACTAAAATGAAGGTTTTGACAATCATGTCGTCCTTGGTAGAGAAAATGAGTGATAATATTGAACCACAGGCTGATAATTTAATATCATATTTGCCGATGTTATGGAAAGAAAGTGAAGACTACAGCATGTTACGTTGCGCCATTATATGCACTCTACAGCAAGTCGTGAAGGCTATACGAGATATTCCAGAGAAAATGCGGCCATTTTTATACAGTGTTATTGCCTTGAGCACTGATTTACAGGTATGTTATATAATAAATATTAATGCACATTGGCAATGTTGTAACGGACGCCATTGACTTCCAGGATAATAGGTTTTGTTGATGTTTTCCAAACAGTAGCGTACGTTTAATAGAAATCCTTTGAGTATGTCATATATGTATATTAAAAGTTTTAGTGAATAAATACATTATAATTATATAAAAGGAAGTAAATCGGATAGCAAGACTTCAATTAGGTCTTGTTGCGCATTCGATTCCTTTAATCATCAGTCATTTAACTATGAATTGATCATTAACAATGATTAGTTATTTTTTCTGCGCCAAACTTATAATTTAACAAGCACGCGCAATTTTTTGGGTCCGAGATTAAACTTGGTTTCTTTCTCCAATTCGAAAATTAATTTATCTAATCTAACATTAATTGGGTTTAATGTTTTTGAACAAAATGATTAAAATAAATTATTAAATTTAAACAGACTAAAAAAGTGCGCTTCGAAACGCTTATGGAATACGACTTCAAGATGTTAATTTGTAGGCATGAGTGTTCATTTCTGTTAATTAACAATGAAATTAATCCTTTACATATTTATTGCAGGAGCCTTCCCACATCTATCTCATCGAAGAGGGTCTATCATTGTGGTTGGCAGTGGTGGAAAATTCGACTTGCATGTCCGAACATCTTATAAATCTGTGTCGTAACATTATGCCAATTATAGAAATGTCATCGGAAAATTTGCGCACCGTGCTCGTTCTGATACAAGCGTACGTTATGCTGGATGCCCATGCATTCTTGGATCCATATGGGCGATCGTTTATAAATCTTTGCAATCGTATGTTTGATGATATACGGCCAGAGGGCATAAGTCTTATGTTAAAGGTCTTGGAAACATGTCTTAAGACAGATGCCAACTATGGTTTGGAGTTAGTCCGGCCCCTTTTGCCATACATATTCCGCCAGGTATACAGTAACAAGGACTTTCCCATGCTTATGAGCATGTATCTAACGATGGTGGCCCGAGTACTGTTAATAAATCAACAGGTGTTTATGGAAGTAATACAAGAGCTGCAGCAGCCAAATGCTTTGGAAACGATATTGGATGTGTGGCTCACAAAGATGCCTTTGGTGACAGAGTTGGAAAAACTGAAATTGTTCTGCTTGGCCTTTCTGTCAATATTTTCAAATAGTCCCATACTTTTGGAGCGATTCCCCGCCATTATGCAAAGCATCGGTGACACATTGTTCGAGGTAATGCGCGAGGACGACGACGAAGTGGAAGACCCCAATGACCCAAACAATAAGAATGAAACTACTAAACCCGTAAAGTATTGTGACTCATTGGTGTTTGTAGACGAGTACGATTTAGATACGAGCAACTACTGCACTATGGATGACTTTGATTATAAAACCTATCACTACGATCGCTGTAGACAATTGTCTTTGAAGGATCCGGTTCACAAAATCGCTCTACCACAATGCATCGAATGGCAATTGGGCAACCTGCGCAGTCAACTGGGCGAGGAGGCCTACCATCAGTTAATGCGTTCCGTTTATCCACCTGTATTGGAAAAATTTGTACAATTTACAAATTTGCAAATAACATTTCCCCCAAATTAAGTGTCTCTAGAAGAGTGGAACGTAAATGTGTGTAAGAGAAAGAATCTATAATGTTTCTACTAAAGATGGAAGCGTTAAATTGCAAATAGCGCGATTAATGCAAACATCTGTTGCTTATTTATAAGTTACTATTCTAATCATTTATAATTTTTGATACCAATGTAAATTATTGTATGTAATTTTTATTGATTTTTATTTTTTTATTATATTTTTTCCAATTTTTAAAAATCCCTTGAACAACTAAATCGCATCTCTAAAGCTGCGATATTAATTTTATAAATTGTTTTGTTAAAATGAGAATAAAAATAAAAATTTCAAATTAGAATGAAACATGAAGGCTACTCTGATTCAAGTGGTGTGTAGTTGAGAGTGAATTTTTATTAAAAAAAATCGAAATTAGGGTCAATATGAAATTTTGACATTTATGAAATTGTTTAATATATCGCTTTCTGTCAAGTACGATATATAGATAGAGCGTTAAATGTCCAGTTCTCCATTTGTTATAATAAAAATTAGAATTCCTTAAATTAATTTAATTAATTTTCTCAAGTACGTAAAGGTATATTACTGGGAAAATCTAAGTTAAATAACTTTAACACAAACACTTTTTTGTTATTGTTTCTTTTTTGAAAACAAAAATTGTGTTCTCTAGAGGTCTGTTAATAGAGTTATGGGTGTTAACCATGGCAACGTGCAACCACATTTTGTGTTGTTTACAGTCACAAAATGTTGCAACAGAAAGCAACTCGCAACTAACACCCAGCACATGAAGTTTCAAGGGGTGAAGCAAAGTATTTTCAGAAAATTTATATCTAACAAAAAAGAAAATAAAAATAAAATAAATGTTTGTAAAAAATGACAACAAATGCACGAAGAAATGTTATTATTACCGATCTGGACCAATCAGACACACAGCTCGGCGCCAGCGAAGAGTGTCATCGTAAAGTTCATAAAAAACGCACAAAAGACAAAATATTACACACACTTTCAGGGAATTTCAATAGACGTTCTCAAAGTGCTGAAGCTTTGAAGGAGGACAAAAATGTAAAACTGTCAGCCAAACAAACAGGATATTTAAATGAATTGGTAATAAAATGTTTTTTATTATAATATTAATTATTTATTAATTATTCCTTATCTTACTTGTAGCTGCAAGCTAAAGACCAGCAAATGGAAAAATTACTTCAACGCTTAGCAACCCTGCACAAATTCAATGAACAATTTGCCGATGAAAATCAACGTCTTCATAACAATGCCAAAAGCATGGAACAGCGTATTGCTGCCTTGCAACATCAAATAGCCGAATGTGAGAAATGTCGTAGGTTAGACGATGAATTGAACAAACGTCTAGAGGAAAACAAAACGTTGGCAGCTGATGTGGAAATGATGAAAACTCTAGTCTATCGTTTGAATGTACAAATCGAACGTTACCAAGATTGCTTGCGACTGAAAAAAACTACAGAAGTTACTACGAATCAAAATGCCAGTACCAAGTCTTCCATTTCACAGTGGCAACAGGCGCCCATACATACTCACACCTTGTCGCCTTTACTGCAAGCTTATGACGAAATGCTGAGCGATAAAGAAGATTTAATACAACAATATTCACAAGAGTTCGAACATTTTACGGGCGAATTGAAAAGTGTAATAGAGGAAAACTCCCGCCTGCAGCAAGAAATCGAGAATCTCAAACGTGACGGTGGTAATTGGCGTGAAGAAAGAGCCAGACTACAAGCTCAGTTGGATATTTGTCGCCAAAAAGCCGATTCCCAAATACGAAAAACCGATATAGCTAAAGAGAAGCTGGTCGAGGTAATGCACTGTTATGAACAGAAGATCCAATCACTAGTTCTCGACATGGACCATCTTCAAAGTGCTTACAGTCGCTGTAAAGCAGAACTGGCTTCATTTAAAAGTGTTGCTTCCCTGCCACAAGACACCATTGCTGCATCCTTGCAAGAATGCAAAGAACTCTTGGAACAGCTGCGTCAGCAACATAGCAAAGAGAAACAGTCTCTCGAGCGTACTATTACCGAATTATCCGAACGTAATATCAGTGTCGATGCTAAAATAGACAAACTGAAGCACGACAATTCAAAATTGAAACTGGAATTGGAAGAGTATATGACACAAACGAATAACTTACGCAAAAATAACGCATCCCTACAACGTTGTGTGGAAAAAGTCAAACATTCTAGGGACCGTTTAAAAGCTCGTCTGCGCATTGCTTTACAGTGGGCCCAAAAACTCGAAGACGGTCAAGCCAATTTGCAAAGTACCTGGGATGCTCTTAAGCGTTTGGAAACTATTGTGAAGCATAAAGAAGCTCAAGTACGCGGTCTGCACGCTCGACATTTACAGGAAATAGACAAATTAGAAAAGAAATTGGCTCAAAAGGAGGAAACGATTAGAACCATACTCAGGGATCGGCTAAATTTAAATACAAAACGATAGCAGTAGTTTTCATTTAAGTTAGCAATGTTCGCTTTCTATAATTCCTACTCATTTGTTAATTAGTTTTCTTTAAATGTTTTTAATTATGAGTTATTAGTTTAAGATTAATAAAAATATTCTTTTTTAACAAAAATCTAGCTTATTTTTCAATTCAACCCTAGGCTTTGAATTAGTAATAGCCCTTTAAGTGATGTAAAACGTATTTTTTCTCTTTACATGACTAATATAAGTTCATATTTCGGAGCTTTTGTATATGTGTAAGGTTTGTATGTAAGTATTTTTAACGGTCATTCGGAGTTAAATGTATTTTTATCATCTCGTAAAAAAATTCTTAATAATACAAAAGTGCAATATCTGTGATAGTGGTGAAAGTGTAACAAATATTGAATAATCCTTATATAAAATTTTATTTTAGTACTGTAAGCGATACAGTTAATTGTGGGTGACCGTTACAAATACTAAAACACAAGGCGCATACATAAGCTTAAAGGTATGGAACTGATTTCAGTGTTGTAAGGAGAAAATATTTAATAAAATACGTTTTCCATCACTTAAATACTTCTAAATAATTTAGTTGATAAATTTGCAGCCAAGTGATAAATTTCTTTAACTGCTGTAACGACACAAATTTATAAACTAGTGAATTTATTTGGTTTGCAATATCTTAAATAAATTATGTAAAAAGTGGTTAAGTAAGTGCAAGTGTTTATTTTGTTGAAAGAGGAGTGGCGAAATACATAGTTCATATTGTTGAAAAAAAATAAAAAAATGCTAAAAAGCATGTGTTTGTGTGTGCAGTGAATGAAAAGTTCCCACCATTTTCAGAAAAATTCCCACCATTTTCAGAAAAAGTTGTTTTGTGTTGATAATTTAATAAAAAGTATCTAAATGTGCAAAATAAAGGGCAAAATATTTAATGCATCCGCCTAGTATTAGAATGTACATATGTAAGCCACCAAGTCTGCATAATTTTGTCTCATGAAAGTTGGTGAGTAAAAGCGAGCACTTACATTTTATTTTTGAACATGCAATTAACATTTTATCAATAACTATAATTGGAATATTTTCAAAACTGACTGCCAAAGAGCAACAGCGAGGTAGTGAAATTTAATCAAATTTCAGAGTTTTTGCCACATTCTTATTTACATATGAATCTTTGGCAACAAGGAATAAATAAATATGTAAGTCGTCTTAAACTTAGATTGATAAAATGAATGGTTTCCATTATGACATCCAATTTAAAAGTGCAACAGAACAAACTTTCAATTTATTTAAGACGGCCAAGTTTATTTACATTGCACAAGTCCACTCTTATTTATGCATTTATTTAAAATATACTTTACAAAGTAACTTTGCAAAAGGAGGCAAAAATGGACCGGGTGAATAAGACCACATAGCCCAGATGTTCTTAAATGTGTTCCTGTAAATGTTTTTTATTTGTGACTGACTATAAACGACCTATTCCTTCACATAGGAAGCAGCAGCAAGCAACGAAATTCAACAAAATAACCTTGAACTATACAGTTGTTTGCGGCAAATCTATCAACCAGCGCGAGTGAGATGTAAAACTCTCCAAGGGCAAACACCACAAAATCCTGATCACCCTTAACAGCCATATCTAGAGCGTCGGGTGTTGCTGCTTAAGCCAGTAGTACACATAATCGATTTTGAATGACAGTAAAAATTTCATAATTTTTGAACGACGCCTTTTAAAATAAAATTTTTTTGTTAACATCTCTCATCATACATCCTGGTTTTGTTATATTTCAGAGAAAACGACGGTAAACCCACCATTAAATCCCAGCGTGATTTTAAATGTAAAATTGTGAGTAAAAACTCGTTAAGACCATGTGAAATTTTTCTGCTCATGCTAATTTGCATGAAGTTTTTCCTTATACGTATATGTAAAACTATATATGTTTGTTTATACTGCAAAAAATAACTCGTTGACTGGCAGTTTTTGGTACTGACTGTTGACTCCCGTGATTTGTGGTCACACTATCGATCAAGCGATAATTTGAGCAAAACTTTTACACATATTCGATAACATGTACTCTACTTTACGCAAAGCGCTACAATCTTGTTTAGGTATGGTTGTAGAAAATAATCAGTCAGAGCTGAAGAAAAATTTTACAATATTTTGATACTATGTCCTGTATGACTATCGTTTGAATCCCCCAAAATGTTAAATACTTTTCGAATGCAGTGAAAATATATTGAGTGCTAGCAGTGTTGCCAGATATGGCGATATCTCGTCAAACGTAGCGACGAAAATTAATTCTGAATTGAAAAGTTTTGTTCGTTCGAACAAAAATGAAAGTTGTTGAAAAATGAAGTTGTTCGAATATTCCAATAAGTTTTGTTCGTATGACAACACTATTACCACTTCAAGGATATGATATGTGTACTTAAATACACATTTAAGTAAATGTTAATTCAGTTTTATCACAAGATTTAAATAATAATTTTTATCTTGGTACTCAAGTTCATTTTATCCTATTTATTTATTTGTTTCATATTATAATACAAAAGCCATTCGGCCAAAAACAAGTATTACATAGCAAAAAAATTATAAGCAACACCTGCATAAATATAAATTTAATAATAATTTCAACAATAATTTATTACAATTATTAAATATCCCTTTTTCCATTTGGCTCCCCAGCCGATTTTATAATTAATTAGCAGTTTTGTTGGCAAAGAAAAAAGAAAAAAAACAAGAATAATCCGGTAATAGTTACTAGCAGAGCCATTAGCATTAGGAAAGTAAAGTATACGAGGCATTCACATTCAAGAAATATTTGGCTAGTTTGAGACGAAATACATTATTAGAATGAATTTAGACTGATCTTTTGGATTAAGTTACTTTTAAGTATTTATTTTTTGTACGCCACTATTTATATGTTAATCTGAACACTTTTCTTAATTTTTCCTAATTAATATAATTTTTATGTTTTACGATAGACGTTATATGCTGAATTTAAAATTTAACAATATTTGTAATGTAATTACGAAATAGAAAAATATTTTTGTAGCTATAATTTAATTTTTTATTATATTGGCGATATTTGGCGATATTCGACAAGTCATTTAGCGAGGAGGCTGAAAAAAAACTGACAACACTGAGTCCTAGTTTTGATTTAATCGTAAGCGACATGTAACAAAAAGTTAAGTTTTTTAGTGAAATTAAAATTTTATGGGCCTACCCACAGTTAAAATTATAAAAAAGGAAAAATTGTTGATAACTTTTTTTAAGACAAGGACTGTAAAATTTTATCCAAAGCGACAATTTACATACATACATATGTACATAAAATATATGTATATGAATTTTATAAAAATTAAATCCAAAATAAGGCTCGATATGTATCTACATAAAACTTAAAATCTTTTTCAATAAAATCAACGACTTTTGTAATAAAATCTAATTTTTAAAAATTTTCTACACTTAAAAAAGTTCGAGTTATACATATTTTTAACGGTTTCCCTAAAAGCTTTTTTTTTGTATATTATCTTAACACTCAAAAAGTTTCTTCCATATTTTCAAGTTGTTTTAGTTATTGGAATAACCTAGAGCTCATTTCCAATAAGCTCTTTAGCATTCATTCCTGTAACAGCTGTAGCATTTCTACCGGAATTCTTTTCTATTCAGTTACCAGTTGTTAATGGTGGGAACTGATGGCTCTAATAAATACTATCTAATTTATTTTGTCTGAAAAATGCATCTTAATTCAACTTGGAGATATGTATATCATTCCGTTTAGCTTTTTGTGTTTTTAATAAATCAATGTAATAATTATGTACACATACATATACATATGTATGTATTTCCATTCAAAATAGCGTATCTGTGTACACGGTGTGTGTAAATATATATACGTACATACATAAATATCACATAAATCCAAAGTGCGTCTTTATTAAAAAATAAAATTCAATCTCTCATCTCCCACAGAGCTCTTTGTAAAAAAGCCATTTATTATTAAGAAACATATTATATGTTTTATTATATGTGTGTATTTTACCTTTTATATCCTTAGAGGGAGACGATTGAATGATGCCTGTCTGTTTGGTAAAAGGAAATGAATAGGACTTTCCAAACACCGCAATATCCCCTTTGAACCCACATGAGTATATTGAGATGAAAAGCAATCAATCAATCCTTTTTATTGAAAATCGGAAAATTGATATTTAAACGGCATAAAAAAGTTACCCAATAATAGTAATAAATATATATTTATGTATCTTTTAATGTACTGATAAGACGACTACAAACATAAATATATATACATACTATTTATACTTTAGCTCTTACACCCAAAAAAATAAAGTTTTAAAATCAAGGAGAAACATTTTGATTTTAAAAACGAAACCTTTATGAAATAGAACTAAGTTTGTTTTGTGTTATTTTAAAAATTTTCATTCTTTGCTTAAAAATTAAAACTATTTTGGAATGAAAAATTATTATTTTTGTTTTAAGAAACAACAACCTTGATATAAAGTTGAACATACTCAAATTAAGAACTTATGTTTTTGAATTAAGAATGAAATATTCTTGAAGTAATAATGAAGCATTTTTCTTTTAAAAATAATTATTTTTATATAAAAAATGAAATGTTTTGAATTAATAATGGAGACTTCTTAAATTAAGAACGAAACGTTTTAAATTAATAAAAGAGAATTTTGAAATTACGGATGGTTCGTATTAAAATTAAAAATGTTAATTTTGTTTGGAATTAAAATGCCCTTATTATGAAAAATTTTCGGTCTTCGACTGTAGTCCAAAGCGCTAATCGAACGAATTTTCATTTGCGTCATGACGAGCATTCAACAAAAAATGTCGCTATTATGTTATGAACATCGTGTTTTTTAAAATTTCGCAATAATTTTAAGATTTTGTGCGCAAGGATCATACAGGATAATGGACATTAATATACACTTGGTCATAATAACAGATTAATTCTTTTTTTTTTCAACACGACACAAATATAATATGTTACTCGGGGAAAAATATATTCTTTTATTTAAAAAAATTAAAATTATTGATATAGTAATAAAATATTTTTGTTTTTAGAATGTTTAAAAATACATTTTCTTTTTTATTATGATTTCAAAAATTATAATTTTTATTTTAATAAGAAAACATTATAGTTTTTGAAATTTTTAAAATGAAAGCGCACAGTTTTGTTTTAGAACTGTTTCGTTATAAAAATAACAATGTTGTATATTAATATTATAAGAAACATTCATATTTTAAAAATGATTTTTAAAAATGCAGCATTTTTAAAGCAAAAACGCAAGATTCTTGTTTTAAGAATGCTTTTTTGGTTCAGTGTACTTACTATTTGACTCGCAATGCAAGCCTTCCAGTTTATATATAAAAACTTACTAAATAAATTATAAATATGCAAAAAAGTAAGTAAACCTTCCAACGAGTTGGAAAAAGGGTCAGAAATATTTTCAATGTTTGTATAAAAACTCACTCACGGCCCTATGCTCCTTACAGGAGTAAAAGGAATAAATATACATATATATATAAAAACTCAGGAAATAATTGAGAATTATAAATATGCAAACATAGTAAATTAAGCCACTTTTTCAATACAAACATAAGAGATTTTTTAAGATGTTTTCGAATGCTTTTGAAGTCTCACTGGTGAATTGGTATAAGCACAAACGACAGCCATGTATCTTTACTTTTTGCTCTATTCGTATTCATTTGGACTCGGAGTGAAAGAAAAATAAGTAATTTGGTTTTATCAGAAAGCAAGTCATAATTATCTTTCAAACTATATATACTCGTACATCTGAAACTCAATTGTTTTGAACTTTTTCATACCGTTTAGAAAATGTTTGTTTATATATGTATAATATGTAATAATTTTTTTGTAAATACAATACATAATTTGTTAATTTTCACGCATATTATGCATTAGCGTTCATTTATGCCAGACATTTAATGAAATTATGAATAGACCGCCATAATAACAATAGTGCTTTATGTTAATATTTTCTAAGAATAATCACTATAATTTGTTTGGTTATCTTTTCATTACGCTTTAATCCATCATTAAACAAGAAAAATGTAACGTTAAATCCCTCATTAAGAATCTGTAGAATAGGAATGATTATATTCAACAGATGAGCCTCAAGGTTTTCGTATATTTCTGCGTGTGTCTGAGCAAAACATTTAGAAGGTATTTGTTTAATTTAAGTTAGCTTACATTTTTCCTTTTTATTTCAAGAAAATTTAATACCTACTTATATCTCAATTTCAAGTAATAATTTTTTCTTGTCTTTAGGCTCAATCATTAATATTAAAAAACTGTTTAAAAAAACGACAGCTATAATAAATAAAGCAGACATTTTTGAATTATATGTATAAATATTGTTTATATTTTATTTTTTTTGCTTTTATGTAAATTAAATGTTCTTTTTATAACACCTAATGAGTTTTTAACCATTTCCCTCAAGTTGTGTTTAAAATATTCAAAAGCTTTTTATTCCTTAATAAATTTTTTATGTTATTTAATAGATACATAAAAACTTGAAACATTTTAATGCAAAAGACTGGTTGGTATTGATTGACTGCACGTCTGAATGTCATGTTAAGCGACTTCTCATCAAAAGTACTTATTATAAAAAGTACTATTATAATACGTATTTTTTATAAACAGTGCCTCTCATAATAAGCAACTTTCTCAAAAAAGTATCTTATAAAAGGTGAATTTTAAGAAAGGTACATTTTAAAAAAGTACCCTCTATAAAAAGTACCTTTTATAAAAAAAACACCCTTCATAAACACTAACTTTTATAAAAGTATAAAAAATACCTTTTATAAAAAGAACCTTTTATAAAAAGCACCTTTTATAAAAAGTACCTTTTATAAAAAGTACCTTTCATAAAAATTACCTTTTATAAAAAGTACCTTTCAGAAAAAGTACGTTTTATAAAAAGTTCCTTTTACAAAAAGTACCTTAATAATAAATAGTGCCTTTCATTAAAAGTACCTTTTATAAAAAGTACCTTTAATAAAATTTACCTTTCATTACAAGTGCCTTTTATAAAAAGTACCTTTTAAAAAAAGTACCTTTTATAAAAAGTACCTTTTTTAAAAATATCTTTGATAATAAGTATTTTTAATAAAAAGAACCTTTCTTCAAAAAGTATCATACAAACAATAACTGTCTTAAAAGTGTCCTTTAAAAAAGTAGTTTAAAAAAAAAGTACTTTTAAGAAAAGAAATTTGCATAAAAAGTATGTACATATGTATATATGTATATATGTATATGCAAAATAGTGTTTATGAAAAGTACTTTTTTTTAAAGTACCTTTTTAAAAATTACCTCTTTTAAATTACGTTTTTATTAAAAAGTATCTTTTTTTTATAAGCAACTTTTTTAAAAATTACCTGTTTTGAAAAAGTATATTTTATAAAATGTACCTCTTATAAAAAGTACATATCTTATGAAAAATATATTTCTTAAAACAGTACCTTGAATAAATGTACCATTTTTAAAAAAGTACCATTTATAAAAAGTATATTTTATTAAAAGTACGTTTAATACATAGTTCCTTTTGCAAAAAGTACCTTATGTTAAAAAAGCACCTTTCTTAAAAAAGTACCTTTCTTAAAAAAATACATTTCTAAAAAAAGTAGCTTTCTTAAAAAAGTACCTTTCTTGAACAAGTACCTTTTTAAAAATGTAGCTTTCTTGAAAAAGTGCCTTTTGTAAAAAGTACCTTACTTAAAAAAGTACTTTTCTTAAAAAATCACCTTTCCTATAAAAGTACATTTCTTGAAAAAGTACCTTTCTTGGAAAAGTACCTTTCTTAAAAGAGGTCCTTTCTTAAAAAAGTACTTTTCTTAAAAAAGTACCTTTCTTAAACAAAATAATTTTAAAAAAAGTACCTTTCTTAAAATAGTACCTTTCTTATAAAAGCACCTTTTATAAAATTTATTTACTAAAATCTCTTTTCTTTTAATAAAAGCACCATTTTTAAGTTCGTTTTATAAAAAAATTACATTTAATAAGAAGTACAGTGTATAAAAAGTACCTTTCACAAAAGCAATTTTTTATAAAAACCCTGTTTTACTAGAAACTTTTATAACGAGTACTTTTTGCCAAAATTATTTTTCATGTTGAGATATGAGTACAAGTGACATAATAATTTTAGCATCCAGCCCGAAATCCTAAATCCTTAAACTAAATCGTGAGAATTTGTTATCACCTGAAGCTTCCCAAATTTTAAATGTATGTATGTATGTATCTTAAAGTTACAAAAGAATTGAAAATAAAACTGCTTTCTTGTATATACCAAAAGAAATAATTGGCTTTCGACTTCGAGATTAAAGAACAAATATTGCGCTGTTCTTTAATCTCTTACAAAACCGTTGCAGTAAAAGTCAATGACACCAACCACGTTAAGAGGAAATATCTTTTATGAAAAAAAGTCACGGAGTGTTCCTTTTGAAGTACCGCTTATTTTGTAACTTTTTTAATCTTTATTTTGTTATTAAAGAGACTAAAGCTTGAAATTAAATTTTGTTCCCTATATATATACTCGTATATCATCTGTTCCTTTAACTCCCACTGGAGCATAGGTTTCCTAGCCATCATAAAATTCACGAATGAATTCATCATAAACATTTTATCCCCCAAATGTAAATTGCTACATAACATAAAATTTAAGTGAAAAACGTATAAAAATGAATAGAAAGAAGTCCTTAGCATGAAGTAAATAAATAAAAAAGTAAAGCTGTTTGAGGATACACATACATACATATTTATATATACATATGTATATATGTATGTATGTATGTTTGTATATACATATTTACATACTTTTATTATACACGTACACTTTAGTATTAACTTATTTTCTTTAAAGAATATTTTTACCTTTTCTACATCATCTTCGTCTGTTTTCAGACCTTTAGCCTTTAATCTGCAAAGAAAAACAAAAAAACTTATACCCTGCTCGCCTTAATTTTGTCGCGAACCGACTTTCCGCTTACAGGCAGGACATTTTAGTTGCTTTAGCAAGTAGAACAACAAATATTGTATTTTTTCGTGCTCACTTTTTTATGATTAATTTTCATATAAAAAAATTCCTGGTGGATCCTTGAAAATTGAAAAGTAAACAGAACAAATTGAAGAAAACGTTTCTTTTGTCCTTATCAAAAAATATGCGAACAACATTAATTTAGTAATTTTTAACCAGCTTAAAAAAAGGAGGTGGTTCTCAATTTGGTGGTATTTTTTTTAAAATTATTTCTTGGGTGTCCTATTTTAAAAATTAATTTTTTTTATTTACCTTTAGTTACCCCATAGCACCACAGGGAGGAGGTCTTCCGTCTTTTTTGTGAAATCTGAAACCTTTTTTCTTTTGAATCGGTTGGATTCAAGCTTGTTGCTTATACTGATGACTTAGCAATAGCTGTGAGAGGAAAATTACTTTCTTTTCTCAGAAACATTCTGCAGGATGGTAGCGCTTACCTTTCAAGATGGACGGAGAAGCGAGAGCATTCCGTTAAATCCCAATAAACCGGTATTAGTTATCTTCTTCAGGAAGTATAAGATATGTACCTGATTTCCAACCCATTACCCTTAACAAGACGAAGATAAAAGTGTCTAACTCTCGGACTCTAAGTTGAGTTTTAAGATAAATATTCTAGGGAGGATTGAGAAAGCAACAATTCATTGGAAAAAGTTGAAGTCTATCTCAAGAAATCTTTTACTGCATCTATACGGCCACAGTACGTCCGATTCTCAAGTATACGATCATCGTGTGGTAGCTTGGTCTAGAGAAGAAGTCGCATATGTTACACGAGATTCAAACTAGCGCTCTCCGTTCTACTCCTACGGATGCATTGGGTCTGCTTCTTGGATTTAGTCGGCAAGGATATAACAACAATCTTCGCAATCCAGAGGATTGATTATATTTCATTGACGTCACTACAAGACCTGGCCGCCGTCCCCAGAAGCGTGGAGTAAAGGTACTCCAGGTAGATGAAGAGTTGCTGAATCTTATACGAATGGCTGCAAAACGTAAGAAGGTGTGGCTTACGGAGTTTAGTCAGGGACATTAGTTCTTCGTATTGCATAATGGCTTCCGGGTAACTGCAGTGCTTACTTGGCAGAGATCCTTGCAATCAAGAAGCTTGCGGATTGGCTGAGAGTGCCTGCTACTTCAATAACCGTAAATAACACTGATAATGCAGCTGCTATCATGGCCTTGGAATCACCGCTTCTGAGACTGAAACAGCGCTCGACTGTCGACTGGCAGCGCAGTTTAATATTAGTATCATCTGAATACTGAGGCATAGAGGCTTGCAGGAAAACTCTAGGTCTGATGAGTTTGCAAGGATTGGGATAATCGTACGGCTTCCACTGGATTTGGATTATGTAGGCTTATCTTTGCTCTCGTGCAAACTCTAACTTATATACGGTATCTTTGATTTCAATAAATTAAAAATAAATTTTGGCCTTGGGGTCCGTGTTGACCGGACACTGTCTCATAAGCAATCATGCACAGAGCTTAAGGGCTGAATGTAACGACTCTTGCGGCAGTTGCTAAGACATAGACGAAGAAGAAAATGTAGGAAATGCTCTGCTTTTGAGTTTGGAAGACTTTCTGATGTTGCAACATTTTGGTAGCTGTATATTGAGCTCTGTGTGGTTCGACGATGAGGACTGCTTTTAAGCACAGCCTCCGTGGTATCACAATGGACCAGCGGAGTCTAAGTGCTGACTGCCACCCTTACCTAACCCAGCTGATTACTACGAAATTTTTTTTGCACCTGTCCTCTTGTAATTTCACAATCTCGAGCTCATACAGTTGGTAGTAGTTACCCACGAATATTAAAATTTAGTATTCTATTATATGCATTTCTGCTTAAACGATTTAAATGATGCAATTTGATATTTGCAAAAGTGGGTGTGAAGACGTTCCTATCGTCTTTTCACTATTTGGGTCTCCCAACAGTAAAGTTCTGCCAATCTCAGGTGTGTTAATGATGTTACGTTATGTTGTTGTGTTACGTCTTTAGGTTTCCTTAATCCGGAAATAACAAATTGCTGGTTTCAGCATCTTAGTAGTCCAGTCCGGTGGCTTTTCCTAATTTAAGCTGAGTGTCTACCGTTATTAAATATTCCGGAGAATTTACATGTACAGTTTCTTGGACGTTTTGTATGATGACAACTTGTCACGAGAATTTTTCTGCTATACCTCGATCATCAACATTTAACACATTGGATGAGCTGTCCATTAGTTTGGGTGTCCTCATAACAACTCGTTCAAGCTCATTTCATGTCATCAATTATGTATATTGAATAAAACACCCAACCTTTCTGGTATATAATTAGCCGCTAATCACAGAAAGAATGTATTGTGAGTATATGATGCATAAATACGAGTATGTGTATTCATGTTCAACATTTGCTTTTTATATGAAAAATATCGTAATAGGAAATGCTGTTGTCGGGAGTGCCAAAGTTTTCCTTCTTACTTGTTTGATTTTATTTGGAGTATAAACGATGATGAAGTGATGCTGACGTCGATGATGGTGGCAACTTGTATACAGTCATTCGAAACTTGTGAACGACGATGTTGCTTTTGTTTTATTATTATTTTTTTCTTATTAGCTTGAAGGCAATCAGCCTTCGTTTCCTACAAAAGCTCAAATACAGGGAAATAAATTGTATGCCAACCCTTGTAACGTGCAAATGAATGTACTAATACAAGTGCAGCATACTTGCGCAGCCTTCCGTCCTTCTTTTCTTCCTTCCGCAGGACTTTTCTTTATAATTTTTCCCTAAAAAATTTTGCTTAAGGGTCATAAATTGTTGTTAGGAATTTATTTCGACATTTGGAAACATTAGTTATTTAAAAATTTTACAAATAATGAAATGTGTATTTCTTTAACATTTCTTAACAACATTTTTTTTGTTGTGCGTTAAGGAATATAGTGCGAAGTCAATTAATACAGATGCCTCAAGAAATGCTTTTGCTGTAGCATAGCAGAATAGAGCTTACACCTGTTGCTCCAGGTCCCCTTCTGTCGGGAAATTGGAAATATCAGTGGTCTCTTCCTGCTTAAAATTACAAGTCTCTTAATGCTCTAATTCATTATATTTTCCATTTAATTTAGATGCGGCGTAAATTTTGTATCCATCATTTATTTTTCAGAGGTCAAAAGTAACCCTGATTTTTAGGGATCCGTACACCAAAACTGAAAAGGACGCCTGCCCCTCTGTCCTTCACAGGCTGTTTTCTCGAGAACCGTAAGAGCTACGCACCTGAAATTTTCACAGAATACATATCTAAAAGTTCACTACAACAACAAATATATGACCAGTGTTTAAAAAACTGAAGTCGAAGTAGGAAAAGTCGTAAAATTTTTACTTTTCGCTGCTGTGGTTTTTTCCGAACTGTAAAATCAACCAATGCTTTTGCTTGTGCTTGTGAAAATCAACAACAGTCGCAGTCGAAGCAGAAGCAGCAAACGATTTATGAGCAATTGCGCAGTACTTTCAACACTCGACGATTTCAAAGGTTTGAATTCGATTTGCTGTTGCTTTTGGTTAGTTTCGTTAGTAAAAGCATAAGCAGTCTGTATGCTTTTGTAAGTAACAAACAGCCGCAGTCGAAGAAGTAAAAGCTCTTGCTTTTAAAAGCTTTCTGCACGTTCAGTCAACTATTTTGTGGTGTATGCCATGTTTTTGCACATCAGACAAGAGGCAAAAACAAAAACCAATTTACTGCGATTTCTTAAAACTTCTAAAATCAAGATATTTTGATTCTTCGACTGTAACTGTTTGCGACTTCTGAAAGCAAATAGACTGCTTCTGCTTTTACTTGCGATACGAACCAAAAGTAAAAGCAAATCGAATTCAAACTTTTCAAACCGTCGGCTGTTGCAAGTACATACTGCGCAATTGGTCATAAATCGTTTTGTGATTTTGCTTTGACTGAAACTGTTGTATTTTTCAAAAGCGAAAGCAGAAGCAAAATCAAATGAAATTGCAGTTTTTTAAATACTGTATAAGACATCTAAAAATTAAAGGGTGTTCTAAAGAGAGCAAAGAAAAATTTCGAAATCCTTGTGTAATATACAGAAAATTATATGTATATTCACTTGAAATTTTCAAAGTTAGTGTATTTTAATGCACACTACACGAATTAATACTGAAATTAAAAAAAAAAAAAATTAAGAAGTACTCTATCAGTTAATGTTATTCTGGCTATGCAATTTTGACAACTTGTTGTATCTTGCAAGCCAAAAAGGCCAACTCTAGAAATTTAAAAAACGCTAAATCTAAAAAATCCCAAAATAAAAAAATCGCCAAACCGAAGAAAGCACCAAAACTAAAAAAAATCGCTAAAACTAAAATAAATCGCCAAAAGCGACAGAATATCAGAAACGCAAAAAACGTCAAAAGTAAAAAAACGCCAAAAACCAAACAAATTCCAAAAAAGAAAAGGTGCCAAAATTAAAAAAATCGCCAACCAACCGGAAAACAAGTTTACCGGTCACTTAAATATTTTTTAAAGGGAAGATATTCGATTATGTAGGCTAAAGTTTGTATAGTATTAAATATCTCGCTCATTTACTAAAACAATGTCATAACTCAAAAACACTAGTTTGCCAAGAAACAATTTTAAAATTTTCAATTTACACACAATTTAATGGAAATTTAATTTTGCTTTCAAGAACTGAGTAAACGAGATATTTGTATGAAATCTTACACAGTGTGAAGAATGATATGAGAATTAATTCTGCTTTATTAACTCAAATACCCCTTTTAGACACGCAAAGTTTACTTTGCAAAGTCTTAATTCAGCTGTATGAAAGACAGAGGGAGGAACACTATCTCTTTCTGCCTTTCTCCCAGCTGAATTGAGACTTTGCAAAGGAAACTTTCCGTATCTAAAAGGGATAAAAACTCCATTTTTTCGAGTTATGACGTTCTTTGAGTAAATGAGCGATGTATTGTCCCGGAATTTATTTTTTTTAGTTTACTTACTGTTAGTTTACTTGTATTTAAATAAATGAAATTACATTTTTCTGCTCTTCTTAACAGCAAACATAAATGTTTTGATTTATTTTTTTGTTTAACTATATATTAATAATATTTCTAACAATTAAGTATTACATAGCTCTAATTACTCGTAACTCTAGTCCTTCAATGATAAATAAATAAATTTATGTTAATGAATGAATAAGTGTATTAATGTATGTATGTTGTGTGTATGAGTGTAACACATACATACATAACATGTGTGTGTATATGTATATCGCATACTAATGATATCCGATTTTGGCTTAAAAATAAATTTTTTGATTTTGTAACTGGCTTGCGTAAGACATATGGATATGTATCTATGTATTATATTATTTGAAAGAAGTTATTTAATCAGTTTCTTGTTGCTAATACAGTAAGCAATAGTTTTTAGCTCTTTAAAATAATAAGTCGTTAATAGCTCGGTGAGTAGAGATTTTTGCCCATTGTTCAAAAATAAATATTGCATTTTATACTAGCTTAACCCGGTATGCTTTAAAAAAAAAATAATAGACCTTTTCCATATGCAAAATGAAAATTGGTCCACATATCTCAAAGTTATTTGATAATAAATTTTTGGGCGGGCACTTTGCTTCCCTCCCCATTAAAAAATTTTTGCAGCCTCTCCATATGCAAAAATATTTTTGAAAATTTATCCACAAATTACGAAGTTATTTGATAATTAATTTTCGGGGCGGGTACTTTAACTTTCCCACCATTAAAAAAAAAAAAAAAAAATAGGGGAATTTTTTCATATGAAAAAAGAATTTCGCAATTGGTCGACAAACGACGAAGTTATTTGATATTCACCCGCAACCCTCCCAAAAATTTTGAAAAAAAATTTTTTGGTGAAACTTTTACATAGGGAAAATGAATTTTATTTATATTTGAAGAAATTTTCCAAAAAAAAAAAACAATTTTATCGAACCTTTTCCATATTAAAAAAATTGAAAATTGATCCTCAAATCACCAATGAGAAAAGTTATTTTATAATAAATTTTTGGGGCAAACACTTTCAAATTCATCCACAAACAACAAAGTAATTTGATAATACATTTTTGGGGCGGGCACTTTGCACCCTCCTACAATTTCTAAAAATAAAATAATATTCAATATTCAAAAAAGATTTTTTTTAAGAAAATTTATTTACAAAGTTATTTTATAATAAATTTTTGGGGCGGGTACTTTGCTTCGACCCCATACAAATTAAAAAAAAAGAAATTATTATAAAAAAATTTATTGAAAAAGAATTTTAAAAATTGGTTCACAAAGGACAAAGTAATTTGATAAACCATTTTTTGGCGGGCACATTTCGCCCTCCCCGGACATTAAAAACAAATTCATTGGTCCTATTCTGTAAGCGAAAATCATTTTGAAAAATGATCGACAAATAACAAAGTTATTTGATAATCAATTATTGGGGCGGGCCTATAATTGATTCCAGAGTCCCCGCTAAATGTTGTGAACATTTCAGGAAGATGGGTCCAGAGGTCTGATCTCCTAATAAGGTACAAACAAACGAACAACTAAGCAAACACACATTCTGTATGTATAAGATAAATATTTAAGAATAAATGCATAAATAAATAACATTTAGTCATGAAGCATTCTTTCTGAAATCATGTCCTGTTTGAATCAGTTTCATTTGAAATTAAACCTATTTGTTTGCTGGGTAAGCAAATGCATGCATGTGTGTGTGTGTATGCGCATGTGTATCTTTGCATTATTTTAAAGCTTAAACTTTTAGCTTAAAGTATCTATACTTTGCAAACTGTAGCATGGAAATATAATTAAATAAACATCAAGTTATTGTATTTTTTTCTTTTCAATATTTCTCAAAATTTAAATTTTTTTTAGAATTGAAAAAATTATAAAAGTTGTTTTTTTTTTAATATTTTTCGCACGTTTTAACTTTTTAAATATGTTTTCTATTTAGTTAAAATATTTTTTTTTAATTTTGTCTTAAATTCGGTGGGTGTTTTACGAATTCATACATATGTACATATGTAGGTATTTCTTTTTGTTTTAAATTTATATTTAATAAGTAAATAAGCGTAATGAGACATTTTAAGATTTTTTAAGCATATTTTTTGCTTTCTTAGTTATTTAATAACACTTTTAGTCTTACTTAAATATGTAATACAGTTTTAAAAGTTGTAGAGTTATGGAAAAATATATCATTTGATTTTCATTTTAATGGTAATTACTTACGCATGTCCTTATGTATCTTAACATTATTTAATTATAACTATGAATGTGTTATAAAATATTATAGGTATTTTGTGTTAACTTCATTATGATTTTAATACATCTATACATGCATACATATGTATGTACATACATTTATTATTATCTAACAAAAATCTATTTGATATCTCAAAAACTGTAGCAATAAATAATTTTTCAATTTGGGTTTTTGAAAAAATAATTGAACCAACAAAAAACCGACTTCAATGCAATGATCTGATAGAACATTTTGAAAAACTCTTTCAACCAAAAAAAAGATTTTTGAAAATCTGTTGGTTAAGAAGTATGTATGTGAAATATAAAACTAAATTGCAGTGGGCGTGCCACCACCCATTTTTTAAAATGGTAGATTGTGTTTATTTTAGAACTCAAGGTGTGCGGTAAGTTTCGTAAAAATCGATTAAGTAGAAGCACCTGAAATATAATAATAAATTTTAATGGGCGTAGCCTGGCCCATTTTTACAACTTTAAAAGTGAATAATTGCAGGAACCAAAGGTGTTTTTTAGGTTTCGCAACAATTAGATAAGCAAAATATCATAAAATCAATTAAAAAAATGTTGGGTGTGTACCCCCCCACCCCCCACATTTTTCTTTTGCTGGTTCAGAAGTATGTATGTGAAATACAGTGGAGGCTCAAAAAAGTTAAGTAGTTTGTTTTGGGGGTGATGAACTTTTCCGAAATCTTAACTTTTCCGTAGTATGAAAAATTCAAGAGGTTATATGTACATTATACATAGTTTATTTATTTTTTAATTGTCAATTAGAATTATATGTACATATATACATGTATACATATATATTTATTGCTGTTAAAATAGGACCACTGATTGGACAGTTCCTTTCGCGTTGATCTAAGAACCATTTGTATAGTTGATTCTCCAAATCGACGTTATTCTGCTTTATGTAAAGTTTTTAACTTAATTTTTTCATACGTATTTGACACTGACTGCTGCATAAATATTTTCTTTATTTTTTTTAATTTTTGAAATTGCTGCTTCAGATACGTGAAAATCCTTAGAAAATCGATTAGCAAGAACGCCTTCATCTAATTTTTTTAAAATCTTGCATTTTTCGCCGACTGACAACCTTTTTTGCTTCCCTGCTGCTAACATTGTTGCAATCAGAACAAAACAAATTCTACGACTAATTTCTTTTACAACCAACTGATGAGAGCAACTACATTATGCATATAAAATTCACAAAAAAAATATATAACGGTAACGGTTTTATTTTTGCATGTATACATGCGTATATGACTCACTATATATGTATATAAATATGTATTGAGGATTTACATACAAAATTTGAGATCATCTTAGAAAGAGAAAAAAACTATATATAAAAAAATTGTCTCAGAAAAGTTGAGAATTACTTAACTTTTTGGAATAAAAGCTGCTTAACTTTTCCATATACTTAACTTTTCTATGACTTAACTTTTTCGAGCCTCCACTGTATAATATAAAACTAAACTGTAATGGGCGTGCCTCCACCCATTTTTTTAAATGGAATATTGTGTCTATTTTAGAGCTGAAGGCAAAATATCATAAAATCAAATAAAAAAATTTTGGGTGTGTACCCCACCCCCTCTTTTTTATTTACAATGGGACCAATTGGAAGCTATACCCTCTCAGACAAAAAAGAAACAGTCGGTCTAAAGTGTATCGAGTTATGAAGTAACAATGTTAAAAAAAATACAGACAAATTGATAACCACCTCCTTTTTTTGAAGTCGGTTAAAAACGGGAATAATGTAAATTTTTTGCGAAAAAAAATATTTTTATATATTTATTTATTTTTTAATATTTTAAAAATTATCAAGCATTTAAAAAACATGTTTGTTGTTGCTGTTCTAAAAAGACTGTAAAACAAATTTTATGAATTTTCCACAATAAATCTCATACAGTTTTTATAAGCAACTCTGTGGTCTTTATTGACGAAAATTTCAGTAGAATTTTTTTTGAATTGGGGGAGCTCTGCTAGTATGTATTTGTCAGAGTATTTAAAGTTATCTTTGGTGTTATTTGTTCCATAAAAATTATCATATAAAATTTGACTTCCTAAAATATACAAACTTAAGCCTGAATAAAACAAAACAAGTAAATTGTTTTAATGTATTTTTATTTAATAAATGCCTTGAATTTGGGGAAGTATATCAGTAAGCTTATAACTTGTATATTAAAAAGTTCTTTTTTCGAAAAAAAAAATAATCAAAAGTTTATAAAAATACACACATAAAACCGTAGCCCTCAAAACACAATGCAAACTGTTTCTTTGCAATGTTGTTGTTAGTGAAAATAATTCATACGAAAATACTTTTCAAAAAAACATTTGACAATTTCACAAAACTTTTTAAGTCATCATAAGCTAGCTGCCTTATTTATGATTCTCATTATGATAATAATTGAAATTACATATTACAAAAGTGAAATCAACAATTCAAAAAAAGAAAAAGAAAAAGAACAAAAAAGACAACTTGATCATAAATTTAAATTTCGTTTGAAAACAAACGATAAAAGTCTAAAACTCAGTCGTCGTAGCAATCTTTATAGGTGTTTAATTACAAATTAATTAAAAAGTTTGACAACACTGAAGAGAAATCTTAATCTTTATTAATATTTATTTATATAAAAGCGACAAGTCAATGACAAAGTTTATTCATAGAAAAAGTAGCAGGATTTTGGGATGGAAATAAATTGAAGCAAAAACAATCAACTGGCAATAAATAAAATGGGCAAGCAACATTATTTGTACAAATAAAAAATCTTTTAAGCAAAGAGCAAAACTTTTAAATTAGAGAGGAAAAAAAGGGTAAGTTGGGTTTCAGATTTTGTTGAAAAGTTATTTTACCGTCATTCTAATGACAAAAACGAAAAAAAAATTTTATTAGAAAAAATGAAGTTCTAACTAACTTTTCAATTATTCGAATAAATTTTAGATAATTCGAAGAAGTTTTTTGTTCTACTCGACCAACCGAGTATGTGTATGTTGTTGATTATTCTAATACTTTACATCAATTTAAATTTAATTTGCTTAAGGCTCAGTTAGCCGACTGTAATGTAATGTAACTGCAACAGTAGGAAACAGCTGATCGATATTGTTATGTGAAAAGTAATGGAAATGGTTATAGAGATGTAATGTAACGTAACCTACTTTTCATATAAAAATATCGATCAGCTGCTTCTTACATTGCAGTTACATTACATTACCGTCGGCTAACTGAACCTTAATTCGAATAAATATTAAGACTTATTCGCTTATTCAAATCAATTTTCAATATTCGAATCTATTTGTAATTTCACGGTTTTATTTGTGTTATCCTGCTATCTTTATTGACGGTCTCTTTGTTGGACCTTATTTCATTAATTTTTGTTTTCGTCATTTATTTAACTACTTCAATTATTTGTTTAGATTAATAAAATCAATGCAGCCAATTTATACCGCATATCGTCTTTCATTGAACATTAAAAGTTTTGCAATTTGGTGATAAAAGTCAAAACTACGCTAATTAACATTAATGTTTGCAAACTTTTTTCACAGCAATTAATGCCAAAACATTGTATTCAGTTCTGACTGAACAATTCCTCTGTTAAGTTAACTGTCAAAACGATTAAACAAGAGTATGTATGTATGTATGTATTTATTACTGTTCATAAATAACAATTTCAAGGGATCTTTTTTATTTCTATACAGCAAGTAAGATAAATATCCTGCAGAGTTACGGATAAGTGGTTTTATGCAAAGTTTTATTTTTTATGTAATTTAAAAGAATCTTAGAACGTGAATGAATAAAAATCTTTCTACACAGCCTGTACCTTATGCACTAAATAAACACATAGACAACAGCAGGCTATACAACATCACCTCTACAAATTCTGTTGACTGCTGTCGTCGCGCTGTAGTCAGCTACTTAATTATAATGATAACGACAGCAACATGATAAGCACCTGATATTGAATATTGAAAAACATACATATTTCGGTGTTGTCACTTTCAAATATTTCACTTTTTATAAAACATAAAAATATAATAAATTCTGTAAAGTGCGACCTCTTACCTCGTAAACGGTAATTTTTTTGGGATTTTTGGCGATTTTTTTTTAGTTTAGGCGTTTCTTCTTAGTTGTGGCGCTTTCTCAGTTTTGGGACTTTTTCCGTTTTTTTCGTTTTTGGCGTTTTTCTCGGTTTTTGCATTTTTTTTTTTGGTTTTTGGTGATTTATAGTAATTTAAAATATTCTTTTCATTTTGGCGTTTTTTTGCGGTTTTTGGCGATTTTTTCGTTTTGGCGATTTTTTATTTTGGGATTTTTTAGTTTTAGCGTTTTTGAAAATTTCAAGAGTTTGGCTCTTACGGTTCCCAAGATGCAGCAAAATTACATTCACCGCTAAAATACCCTTTTAATTTAAATTTTTTAAATTTCAGTGTTAATTAGTATAGTCTGCATAAAAATACACTAACTTCAAGTGTCTATATATGTATATGTAATTGTATGTATGTATATTATATTAGGATTTCAAAATTTTTCGTTGTTAACTTTAGCACACTCTTTACTTTTTAACTATCATATACTTATTGTTGTAGCTGCCAAAGTTTTACATATTGTGTAAAAATTTCAGGTCCGTAGCTCTTACGCGTCTCGAGAAAACAGCCTGTGACAGACGGACATCGTAGCGAATACAATAAATAGGCTTCATTGTCATCTGTGGTGTACGCAACCCTAAATATTAACCAATTTATTGCTTAATACATATAAATTTTGCGATTTTCTTGTTGTGAAATAATTTCCAATAGTTTTAAGCTATCATTCATTTCGCATTTTGCATTATATTGGCAGCACTATAGCGGCGAAAGTGGTCGCATCAAAATAATCGTTTTCATATAAACTTACGGACAGGCCCACGATGTCACGAACGTTCGACTCGTCGCACACTTACATTCAAAACAAAAACAAATTTTAAAATTTTGTTGTTGTTTGCAATGTAACTGTGCGACGAGTCGAACTTTGGTGACATCGTGGGCCTGGCCCTTAAAGTGACTTCACTAACCGTTCAATCAGACCATAACCATTGTCATAACCCTAAAAATATTTGCCACACCTACTCGTATTAGTGCTGCCATAACCACAAACAGATGTTGTTTGTTTTCATTTGTTTATTCATTGCAAAAGTGCAACAACAAAAATGTCTAACCAGCAAACAGCTGTTAATGGTTACGGTCTTAATTTTAGAATCTAAAAGCAAAATTTAATGGTTTCTATAGTTAATTTTATCGGTATGGCGTTATGGCGAGCCACCTATAATCGAATACAGTGTTGCTCATAAGTTTGGTTTGAACAGCTGTTTTGTATGGTTATGGCTATGGCACGTTTAATTGAATCTTAAGCCAATGACTTATGTTTGATTGTATGTAGTCGATAGCCTTCTGAGGTCTATGTGTTTAATGCTTTATGCAGCATTCGTATTCAGAACTTTCTTGTTGACTTTTCCACATGAAAACCCATAACTTCCCGCACTTCACTGTAGATAAAACATACATACATACATAAATGTTTTATTCAAGAGGGTTTAAATTATTTTTAACTTTTTACTGCCTATTGTTGAAGACGGTTAAATTTTTTTTTCGTGATAACTTTTGTGGTGCTAAAAAAGTTTTGGTTTTTTGTTGTGAAAGTATCTTAAAGTTTTGTTTTTTTAATCGTAAGACGATTGTTTAATGCCTTTTAAGTAATATTTGATTCAGAAATAAACACGTATATACATACGAGTATGTATATATAGTCCGAAAAAGCTTAAACTTTTTATTGACATTTACAAGCCTGCCTATGTGCACGAACTGTGTGTACATATGTATGTATGTACACATGTATGTATGGATATATACATGTATATATTATGTATGGGTATGCTGAATTGTTAACACTTACTTTGTTTGTTTGTGTGTATGTATTATTAATTTTAAAATTTAAGCACAGTTTTATTTACTTTTTGACTTTAATTGAAAAAGTTTTTGTTTTCCATTTTACTTATGTATATGTATCTTAAATACTACACATATTGTTTATTTTTTATACCTACACAGTTTAACTAAATAAATTTAGAGTGTTTTAATACTAGAAGGAGGAATGAAAATAGACAAAAGGTTTTCCCTGTTGACACTCTGCAAACTATTAAAAAACAAATTCACACTTACTAAGATCGATACACACTTTTTTTTCATAATCACGTATAATAATAATAATAATAATATAGGCCCAAAGGTACGGTCAGGTCACACTTTGTAAACAGCTATCTAAAACAAAAACGTAACCAGTAAATACTTGTGAAAAAAAGTTTTGATTCAGACACGTGTTTATTAACTTAAACAGTTTCAAACATAACTAATAGACAATGTCTTAAGTCGAGATCCCACTATCGGCTCAATGTACCGATTTTCATCAGCTCACTGCAATCAAGTCATAAGTAATAAATTAAAACGGCTTTATTTCTCAATTAAGTCTGAAATAAGTCTATATGGCCTTATTACCACATCATTTTAGTGCAATCACGTCCTTAATTTTCAATTAGTTGAGGAATAAAAATAAAGCCATTTTGATGCATTACTTTTGATTTTATTTCAGTGAGCCGAAGAAAATCGGTACATTGTGCCGATAGTGTGATCTCGGCTTTTGAATCGAACAGTATTGAATAGCGATGTGCAAATGTCGTGATTCGAGTCACACGTGAGTCACGCGTGATCGTGATCAAATTTATAATTAATCACGCGTGAGTGCGTGACCGTGACTTAAAAAAAATAACTCGTGCATGATCACGCTCTCACGAGATAAAACTCCTGCGTGGATATATAACTGTATTAAAAATTTTAAATTTTCTTAAAATAAATACTACAATCTATGTCTGAGCTGCACAAAGTAGCAACTGAGTGCCAAACATCAATCGGCTTCTTAAACAAATGAATACACATATGCGAATACATTGCTCTCGTGTTTCTCTCAGTGGCCAGCTCTGATCTCTGTGCATACATATATATATATATACATATAGGTAGAATCAGCCTGCAAACGTAATGCATACATACATACGTATGTATAAACATACATAAGCGTGCCTGATCGTGATAAGTTGTACACCCCTCGTGCACGATTAAGAATATTTTATACGGGAGCGTGCGTGATCGTGAAAATGTTAAAAATCATTCGTGCGTGAAAGTGCGTGAGTAAAATATTTTTCTGCGTGAGCGTGCGTGTCGTGAGTCAAAAACCGCTCACGTGCACATCTCTAGTATTGAAAACTGTTTAGCTTAATAAACTCGTGTCTGAATCAAAAGGATTTTCATAAGTATTTAGTGGTTACGCTTTTTTAATAGAAACAGAATAATAGCAGCTAGTTTGCAACAACTGAATGATTATAATGTTTTTATATGGGTGCACCACGTAAAATTTTTTAGATACACTACAGCCCCGTTTTGCGTCGTTGTTTCCTAATTCTTAAGAATTTTTCAAAAATTTCAGTGAATTAAAATTTGCAAATGTTAGAATACATTTCGTCGGTTGGTTATTGGTTTGCGGCACAGTATATTCAAAATACATTATGACTGCAAAACTGCAAAACCAATAACCAACCGACGAAATGTATTCTAACATTTGCAAATTTTAATTCACTGAAATTTTTGAAAAATTCTTAATAATTTTTCTATTTTTCAAGGCACTAGTCTCTTGTAGTTCAAGTGAAGTAAATACTAAAAAAAATTGCGGCTTGTCTACCCCTTGTCCAAAACAACTGACTGCTATTGACAGGCCCATACTGTTTTCTAGACCTTATTGAACAGAAATAGACTGAATAGCACAAAATTATTCTCGAAAGCGAGTAGACCAGCCCCAACTTTTTGGTATTGTATTGAAGTGACGTCGTTGTTGACAACTGTAATAAGGGTGACTGTAAAATTTTAAGGTGTGTGTATATCAAATATAATTTAAAATTTTGCTGGGCATGGTTGCGCCCACTTTTTTAAAGACGAGATTGTGTTACTCATATTGCTGTAGCCCAATTTTCTGATCGGCATTCATACCCTCTTAGAGAAAGAAAAAATCATCAAAAGACGATTAACAAAACTTACAAATACAACTTAATTAAGAAACTCCTCCGCTCTTGAAGTCGATTAAAAAAACATCAGAAGTGATTATGAAAACCTCTGTCGTACTAAATCCATATGCAGACATAGTTTATTTTCAGTGTGAACATGCTTTTTGCACAGTGTTATATTAGTTAGCAATTATTTTAGTATTAAAAATAGTTGTTTATTTGTTCAAATTGCAAGTATGAAAATAGTAAAAATATGTAGATATTGATTGCATTTTAAATGATGCTTATTATTAGATTTTAATTAAAAAGTTTAGTACAAATAACTCTTTTAAACTCTCAACATTTATAATTTTAACAAATATGTAGTATATTATATTTATAGTTAATAAATTATACGTATAAATAATTAAATTCTTTAGTTTAATTAGTATAAGCGTATTCATTTATATCTTATTGTTTATATACACGCTAAGCTTGTAACAATTTTTAAACACAATGTTAATTAATAGTCAGTCATATAAAGTTAAATATTTTGTTATATTAGTTATTATAACATATTTAATTCGCATTGTGATATGTTTTGCGTATTGGTTAAGGTATGGTGGTGTGGGGGCAAATTACGGCACTCGTTATTGAACGAAATTACGAAATACATATTTCAATAGAGTTTATATGGAAATATTTTTAAATTTCGAATCGTATCGAATGCCGTAATTTGCCCTCTGATCTATTAAGAAATTGCACACTTTTTTATTAATAAACATGCACATATGTATATCGCTTGTCGCTCATTATGTGTTTATGCGCATACATTATACATATGTATATGTATGAATGGTTGTATCCATATATTTAATGCACCTATTATTAAGGTATATTCCGATTAAAGTACTCTACCACATTTTTCTCCTAAACCTTTATATATACAAAAAAAAAACTAATTTTCTTATTTTGTTGTTGTTTCCAATATACGAGTACATAAGTAAGCGATAAAAGATATCTTTTAGGCATCGTGAGCCAGACCGTAAAATTTTAACTTACAATTTTAAACAACTTGCATTAGTTTTGCATTCCCAATTAATTCCCTATTAAAAATTTTTTCAAAATTTGTTATTTTTCGTAACACTGTGTTTAATAAACACGTGTTTAAACCGCCAATTTTGAAAGCATAAATCACTGAAGAAAGTGCTGCCACGTATGATTGCTTCGAGTGTTGCCATTAAAAAAATATTTTTACTTATTAAATTTAAGCAATTTTTTCTTTCCATAGAAGTAAATTTTTTAGGGCGATTCCGAATTCTAATTTTAATTATGAAATTAAAAAAAAATTATTTAATGTTGGCTTAGCACGTCTAGATGCATTTCGTTGCTGCTAAGATGTGCTAAACCAAGAAGAATTTAATTTAATTAAATTTTTGTTTAAATTTCATAATTAAAGTTATAATTCGGCGTCGGCCTAACGCGTTAAATAAAATATTTGAATTATGAAATTCACAATAAGAAAGAAAATTGACATTTGCCAAACGTATATGAAATGCCATAACTAAATAACTGTCTTTTAAGTGTGAATTTCTCAAGAAATATACAAAAAGTCATTTACATTTGGGGTTTAACCCCCTCTTACATGAGTCGTGCTACATTAATTTGTCGCAATGTAGTATAGAGAAGAGTGTGAGGTAGACTTTGTAGCACAAATTGAAAATCGATATTTTACCATTCACTCTTCTTCGTTTACTCTATCCTCTCATGCATTTTCTTCTTATATGGCATATAAACACGGTCTCGGTGTAACTGTACGAGTCTAACAAATTTTAACTGAATGAAAATTATCCTCCTAAAACCCCGCATTATTTTTATATTAAACGTTATATCCATTAACAAACACATTTATGTAACACGCAAATTAATAAAATCATCTGATAAAATAATGATCATGGATATTAAATAAATATCCATTAACAGTTTAACTTTATTATGTGCTTAATTATTAAGTTGATGTATTTATTAAATTACATTCCAAAGAAAAAAAAAACAATAAATAAATATTTTGTAAAATACAGTCAACATTCAACAGTCAGTTTCGATATGATGTTTTTTTTTTGTTTTTCAACTTTATTTGGAAGAGACTTTTAAGAATTAATTAGTTTATTTTTGGCTATAATGAAATGATTTATTATTATTATTTTACATATACATATATACATATGTATATATAAATATATTTTTTCTTTTAAGAAGCAATAGCAAATTTATTAATTTTTGTAGAAAATTGACATTCATTAATATTTAATCTAAAAATTGATTTGTAAAAATATTATAGTTTTCTTGATTTAAATGTATGAATATACATACATACATAACTATATATTTTTTTATCTTCGATATGTGAAATTAAAAAAAAAACTAATCAAATTTTGTTTAATAAGGAATTAAAAAATTTTACTCAAGAATTTCGAGACATGGGGGTCTACTCTGTAATTCGAAACGAAAGCAAATGCTCTCGAATTATAATGTCAATAGCATACAAATTCGAAAGCATTTACTTTCGTTGCGAAATACAGAGTAGACCCCCTGTAGTCTTATTCTGTAATACGCTAAAGCTACAGCTAAATTCGATCGCTAAAATGCTGAAGAAATTAAAAATTCAACATTTAAGCAATTGTTGCTCAGAAAATTGCAATCGCAGCCAAAAATCGCTAAATAGACTTTATGGAATTTTAGCGAGAGAGATTTATCTTTAGCAAGTTACAGAATAAGGGGGCTAGTTATATGATTTCGCAGCATGACACTGGGAAATTCTCATATTTCTTATCCCATTGTTAGCAGGACTTAAATGGAATTGGATCTTTCAGTTGCATCCTCCCGATAGAACTTACAAAAAGGTTGACTGTCAAACGAACTGTTATACTGCGCTCATTGTTTGATATTTATGATCAGTAGTACACTGTGGCAAATCCTGATGAAGAAATTGACAATTGAAACGAGCTACAAAATTATACAGATTTACTTTGAAAATCAAGCGATGTTCTATCGCAAAAGTTGATGTCAGCGATGAGGCTCATTTTTGGCTTGAGGGGTTTGTTAGTAAAGTAAGTTGCCGCACATGGAGGTAAATCAATCCATAGCAGACCATACGGACTCCATTACATTTAGGAAAATGCTAACTTTGGTGCGTTTTACACGCTGGTGGCGTGATTGGTCCGTTTTTTTTTCCTAAAATGAAGGGGCAGATCGCATTACGTTCAATGAAGATCGTTACCGCACAATGATTAATGATATTTTGTTTGAAGATATGCATGACATTGATCCGGGCCAGATGTGTCATTCGGTGAATGCAACCATCATTTTATTATAAACACATATTTTGATAAGTTGTTTTCGAGAAAAGGACTAGTGAATGGGCCAATGCCGTACAATTCAAAGTAGTGCGATTTGACAGCTCACGATTATTTCCTGTGGGGTCATGTGAAGTAGAGATGGGCGCGTGTTGTTACAGTTGTCATTGTATATCATGAATCAAGAAAACAAGATTGCGCATTCAGCCGTACAAACAAATTTTCTACTGCGCATCTACGTCAATATAGAATACACACGTGTGTTTGTTATAAAAAGTGTGAGAGCGAGAGAGAGCATATTCCACAAACAAATGTAAGTAAGTACTTTGTTTTCAACAAATTTCAATGTATGTCTACGTCACAAGCAGAACATAAAATAACAGACCTGCGCAATGCGCAATCTTGTTTTCTTGATTCATGATCATCATGATCATTATGCAACATGTTTCACTCACATGCCCTTTTTTTCTGTTGAGAAGGTTCTTGTGTGTAACTAACTCCACAATACGAGCACACATATTTCCCTAGTATGGACACATGGCCTTCTTTAGTGAGCTTTGACGACCCTGACTAATAGTGCGATACCTATACGAAAACAGATATGAACCCTTATTCTATTGCTTTAAAAAAATGTATAAAAACATAAAAATTAAAAGGTAGGAACAAAAATATCGCAACTGTTCCTGTAAAGGGCATCAACTCAAAAATTAAAAATTTTCTGTAGAGGGAGAAAATTAGAGTTGTTTCCAACAGCTCTTTATGAATTAGTTTGAAAGCGTTTGAATCAAAATTTGTTTCAAACCCATTTAATTTGCATTGATGTCTTTGATGACCGGACTTGTGTCCAACAGAACGAACTAGTTCAAAAAGAGCTGTTGGTCTAGAGAAAATGTTTTTTTATATACTACTCTTTTATCACAAAGAGACAAAAGAGGCAAAATAGTAGAGAAAATGATATAAGATTTCTAAAGCGTGTGGTAAAATTGCAATATTTTGTGTTGATCCCTTTTAGAAGAACAAGTGCGATATGTATTTGGTGTAATGGTAGGAATTTACTATTAATAAATTGTTTCTGATTGTCTTATATTATTTGAAAAGCATTTAGTTGGCAATTTTAAAATTATATTGGCTTGCATCTCCTGGGGGTCTACTCTATAATTCGAAAGGAATTTACATATTATTAAGAGACAAATTCGAAAGTATTTTCTTTCGTTTCGGATTACAGAGTAGAACCGAACCCCTCTTCTAAAAACATTAAACCACTTGTTTTCTTTTTTTAATTTTAGTCCATTCTACAATATACATATAATCTTTGTAAAGAACTAAATAAGTAGAGTGCTTAAATTTCTATATTATTTTAAAATTTTGTTTGCACATTTTTGCTTGTTTTTCTTTTATCAATTTATTTCTTTTACATAGCTTTTTAATTTGAATCACTCATATTGTACTCATACCTCGAATTTGTTGAAACTTTTCCATTTACCTGTTTGTTTGTTTTGTTTACTTTTGCCTGTTTATTCAAACAAAAAAACTTGGTTGAAAAAAAGAAAAGAAAAAAACTTACAAAACATGAAGATTTTCACAGCTCTTGGATTTGGAAATGTCACTAAGGCAAATTTTATGTAGAATTTCTTTTGCCATTTGCAAAGATATGTGGGTACGGGAAGTTTTCATTTTCGAAGAAGCTTTCTTTTCACGCGACTCTTTCAGGCGCATCTGAAAATTAAATAAAACAGAAAGAAAATTTAATTTATAATAAAAATATGACACGCAGAATTTCCACTTTTTAATGTGCATAATATATTATTTATTTGCAGGTATGTTTGGCCACTTCTTCAATTCTTATTCTAATGTTCTACTCTACAAGGTATGTATGTATATATGTATGTAAAGAAAATGAATTTGCTTATTTATTCTAAAGAAGAAGCGGAGAATTGTTATGTCCCATAATTCAATTCGAAAAATAAAACCTTTCGCAAGCAATTTCCGATTCGAAAGTAAAATACTATTGTCTAATTCGCTCGAATTCACCCGTTTTGTATCAGACAAAATTCATACAAAAATAAATTTGTTCACGACAAAAAGTTTGTCTGAAACGAATTAGTGAACTCAGCTTATTAGTACAGGGTGTTTTTTTAGAGGTATAGAACTACGAATTGAAATAAAACACAAGAAAATTGTTTTAATGTCCATCAATTTGGCTTTATTGGAAGGATAATTTTATGCCATTAACGTTTAAATATGATTTCGGGCATGTGGCCGCCGCGGCTGGCTCGAATAAAGCCAATTCTACAGGTCCAATTTTCAACCACTTTTTCGAGCATATGGGGCCGTATGTTGGCAATAACGCCACGAATGTTGGCTTCCAAGTCCCCTAACGTTTCTGGTTTGTTGGCGTAGACGAGCGACTTCACATATCCCCAAAGAAAATAATCCAATGGTGTCAAATCACACGATCTTGGTGGCCAATTGACAGGTTAACCGAATTAATTGCTCTGATGGACGATTATGTCGACCATAAAATGGACGGAGCTTGCGGTAAACTTCGCGAACTGAACCATTATTTTCGAAATAAATTTGCACGATTTGCAAGCGTTGTTCTTTTGTCAACCTGTTCATGATGAAATGGCAAACCAAACTAAATATTAATCACTTGACAGCTGACAAAATGGCCGCCAGTTAAAAAAGTGATGCCAACTTAAAGTTCTATACCTCAATAAAAAACACCCTTTATATGTAGATATTAAAGAACGGATAAAATAAAATTAATAAATGTTGGTTTTAAGGCTAAAATCAACTGTCAAAACTTTTTTTTTACCATACAAAACGCTTTTTTTGTAGAAACCAACTTAAATTTTTTTTTGAATCGGTCTTAAGTTGGTTTTGATAAAATACTACCTTGTTTTCTCTAAAATAAATGCAGTGCTGCTAAGTTAAAATTACCATAAACAGCTGACAATGTTTATGCCAGTGAATAAGAATAGATACCGATTGAAAAATTTTAAACTTAAAAATGGATGCAGCCCCAACAATATTAAAAAAATCCGTAGAAAAATAAACTTTTGGATGGAAAACAACGAAAATATTTTCATTGGCCTCTGGGAGGAGAAAATAGGCAATTTGACAAGGTTGAACTTTCAATGTACGAGTATGTGCTCCTAAGCACTGCAGAAATCAAAGTTACTGGAAATCATGTAAATGTCGCTCTATATTTTCCCAGCCAATAGAAGAAATAGTTCATATAAGGATGGTTCTATACACTTAGTCCTACGTTTTTCCAATTTGTTTATCCCTTCCGAAAAATATGATTTGTCGAGGTAATCAAATTAGGTATTTGTTTTAATGCTAAAATCAGGACTTAACTTTAGGTGTGAAAGCACTATAATGCAAAATTTTATATGAGTACATAGAAAACTTGGCATTACTGAAATTTTAATGACACAGTTTTCAGCAGTGGCGCATAAAAGTCAAAACTCAGTGCAAAAATATTTAGCCAAATATTTATTAATTTTAAATAAAAAGTGTTTTTATATCAATTTAAATTTTTAAAAGTGACCACAAAATTAAAATAACAGCAAAAAAAATTCTGTATTTGTATTTGTCATTGTTTGTTACAATTTTGCTTCAAAGTCTTGTGACTGTGCGAAAAATCAACTGAATTTTAAAAAACCACAATATCTAATTAGCGTGCAAAAATTTAAATATAAATTGAGATATTTATAGTGTGTACGTGCCTGTTTCAAAGTGCCCACAAGTAATTCATCTACATTATGCTGTATGCCACTGGACGTTTCTATAAATTTAGCATCGCGCGATGCCGCCAATGATTTGCCTTCTGTAATTAGATGACAGCAAAAAATAAAATAAATTTTAAACAGGATATTAATAATTTGGGTGACTGAACAAAATATAATTATCTATAGGATATGGATGTTTAAAAGTGAAAGTTACATATAGAGTGAAAAGTTATAAAGAAACAAAATATAATTATCTATAGGATTTGGATGTTTAAAAGTGAAAGTTACATATATAGAGTGAAAAGTTATAAAGAAATAGACGAAATAAGAGAAGTGAAAGAAAATTGGCTGAAGTATACAATTACCTTGAGATGTTATAACTCTGGAACGAGCTAGATCAGCTTTGTTGCCAACAAGAATTACCGCTTTATCTTTGGTATAATTTTCCTGCCACAAATAATTTATTATCTCCTCTGCTGCGCGAAATGAAGCCTTATCGACAATAGAGAAGACTATAACACATCCATGGGGTTCATAAGTGGACAAAGAATTTTCAACCTGAAAGTCATTGAAGTGAGGAAAAATGTGTGAATGAGTTTATAAATAATGCCCCCCCCTTATTGTGAATGGCGTCGTCGGCGTCGTCGGCGTCACATCAAGACGACAGTAAAAATTGTCAGTTGTCTAATCTTTGTCGACAACAATTGACTACTATTAACATTCTCCATTAATTTACAAATCCTAAGAGATTAGTAGGAGATTTTTAATAAGACCCAATTACTGCCAATAAAGAGTAGACAAGTGACAGTATTTACTGTCATGTATTGATGTGACGTCGACGACGCCATTCACAATAAGGGGCAATGTGTAAAGATACATTAAAATTTAAATAACAGAGGCAGCTCAAGATTTCTAACATGGTTTATTTTGTATTTAACAGTGTAATGTTAATAACGTAACAGTGGCTGTAAACATGGTTTATTTTGTATTTAACAGTGTAATGTTAATCACATAACAGTGACTGTAAATTTATTTAGCAAGGTAAATAAAACCTTCCAACTCTGGGACAAAATCCTGTAATAACAAATAAATTTAAAGAAATCCTAAAAAAACTGAAAAAAACAAGTCGGTGGTATATACGAATAATAGAGGTAAAAGCACGGATAATGGAGGCCAAGAAACAAAGTCATATCATGCCGGTTGATAGAGGGCCTAATAATCGAGGTTCAAGTGTTCTACCATTATTGTGGCGAAGTTTAAATTTTATATATTTTAAATTTAAATTTTGTATATTTTTGGGCATCTAATTAACATAATTCGCAGGTATTTGAAATATACTTACACTCATTTCCACACTCGGATGATCAATGAACACCAATTCGGATTCTTCATCGTCCAACAATATGCTTACGGTCTTCTCCCCAAATTCATCATCTAAAACTCAAATTTGTATTATTAACTAAAAAATACCAAGTAATAGTTAAAAGTAATTGGCAAATAAACTTTTCTTCATACACATTTGTGCAACTACATTTAAATTACATTCGTTATTTAAAGTAAGGGTGGAGGAGGGGGTTGTTAATTGGTGCTTTTTAACTTACTGTGCTGTGCTTTAAATAATTGTGATTTAAAATTTTTTTGCAAAATTGCTGCATGTATGAATTTGATAATAAATGCTACCGAAACCGATGGCTAACACTGACTTACCTAGACTGGCATCGTAGGTATGCATATATTCCGAAGTCATAAATTGATTGACCAATGCCGTTTTTCCAACACCAGCATCACCCAGCATAACAACACGATAGCGGGGTGGCGGCGGAGGTTCATAGTCATCTGAATCGTCGTCATTTTCCGGTGAAGCTGGAACCGAATCTACATTAGCATACCCGCCACCGCAACAGGAACCCTCAAACGGTGATCTTTCACTGGCTCTATTACAGGAAATAATAAATAAGATTGAGCATTATTTCTTTGCAGATTCTAAAAGGTCTTGTAGACGACAACATATCTATAGTAAAAATAATTAACTAATTACATAAGTCTGCATATATCGAGTCTGCATATATGATAAAAAAATTAAGTTCGAAAATTATGTCACTTAAGCTTGTAAACGAGGCCATGAAATATTATAGAAATAAAGATCACTAAGAGTATTTAATACTGCGTTTACATTTAAGCAAAATCTAGTACATATGAGATTTCGGGCAAAATCTAGTAGATTTCCCGGAAAAAAACAAATCTACTTCGTCGCTAGATTTGGCCAAACTCTACTTAAAATTTTAAAGAACTTTGTGCTCCAACTACAACTTTTTTTAAATTTTTAACGAAAGGTATATAAATTGGCTACATTGCAGTTGTTTGGTTGTAGTTTTGGAAAATTTTCAGTTAATGGTTTTGGTTTAAGATAAAAATCTTGCTAAATGTCAAACAAACTTTGTGTAAACGGTGTAAATTGTCATAAAGATTATCATGGAAATCTGCTAGATTTTGCGTATTTATTTTTTTATAGTTACCGACTATTTGTTGAATTAACACTTGTATTACTGCGCGAACGCCTCGATATAATCGAATCACCACAATTGACCACATTTCCTTTGCTAATTGAAAAGTGACGCAAACGATATAAATCGTCACTGGCTCGAGGATTGTAAGGACGGTCGGGCAATGAACAAACACGTGGCCTAAAATGATCGGGCACTATTGAAAAAATAAATAAGATGTTGCTTATAAAAATGAATTTGTGATTAATGAATTTTCTCACCTGGGAGTTCTAAAAAATTTGAAGTTCTACGCTGGCGGCCACGATTCGAAGCCTGGAATGCCAATGGACCAATATCATCATTCGATACTAGCGACGCATTTGAACAAGCGCTCTTCATCGATTCTCGCGAACTGCGACGACTGGCTAAATAGGCTAAACCGCCCTTAGAACTGCCTCGTCTGCGTGGCTTATAGCTACCAGCTGCTGGTGTTGAGGATTCCTCATGTTTATGCTTATTTCTATTATATTCCATATCTTGTGTTAAGTCACTAGTAGATTTCCTGCAACGCAACGACACCACACTATCTGAGCAAGTTCGATCTAAAGTGGAGTGTGAACTATGAAGAACCTGTTGTATATTTAAAAAAAATTATGAATATTTAATAACACTGTTGAGGGACACATTGAGTTATTATTATTACCTGATAGCCCGGATTTGAAGTTATATTTATGGCATGCCTGCGCTTGCGCATGGAAGCACTTGGCTCAACCAAGGGACTGGAATCTTGAGTCTGATCGGATGATATTTGCCTTGTGGATGTTTCAGAGTAACTAAAAGATGTGGTAGTAGTGGCTACCGTGCCAGTCTCAGACTCCATGGACAACTGTGTACACTCAGTTACACACGAGTCACGTTTCACATAGTAGTTGTTAACACCTAAGCCTTGATAGTCACCACCCGCATTCGAAGACACTGTCATTTCCCATTCATCATTGCGGTTAGAAGTTTGATTTGTATTACCAAACCGGTTTGTTTCATGCATCATCTTTTTAGAATTCTTTCTTCTGGGTTCGTATAATTTTGGTGATAAGGGTGAAGCTTCAGCTTCATAGTCATTGTCATTATTAACAATATCATCATCTGGTGATACGGGTTCATAATACTCAAACTTTCGGCCCGGAGAATCTGCGACGGGACTAATGGCCTCAAACACAAAACTGCGAGGAGCATGGGGACTACGTCGGGGAGACACTGCTGTCTCATTGCCGCAGTACAGCAGACACGAAGGTGAATCCATTGAATTTTCATTTGAAAATGTGTTTTTCGGGCTACGCGGTCCCGATGTCGGTGTATGATAATAGGATGCCGACGATTGACCACCGTCATCGCTGCAGTCATTAGCAAAAGTGGTTGTTATCTTGGGGCTACGTGGTGCAATATCGCGACTACTTGACCGACTGCTTCCCACGGAAGATGGCGATGCTGCATCGGAATAGCTACTCTGGCAGCTATAATTGCTGCGTATTGAAGGGCTACGTTGTGGTAGCGCTGAAGTCTTTACGCCTGACTCGTATGCATTACCAGCAGCTTGTACTTGAAAGTTTCTAGCAATAAAATATACAAATGGAAAAAAAAACAAATGATTGACATTTATCATCTCTTAAGCAAATATAGAATAGAAAAGTTGGTTAAGAGAAATAATCCAAGTTAAAAGCAAAATAGTATATAGTTCTTCAAATACTTATGTATGTAGAAACAATACTTTCCTATTAATATTAAAATAGTTATGCTAGAAACCTCATTCCAAGTTGTTCGTTGTAAAATAAAAGCAACGACTTGATAACTTGTCTAATACATTCTGCAATAAGTATTTATGTTTATAAGATACAAAATATAAAGAAACTAAGTATGTAAAAAATTCGCACAAACATTAGTGACAACGAATGTTATGGAGGACGGATTAAGCTCACTCACATACCAAGTTAATGTAGGATTTACAGTTCGGAGAAAAACGGCAAACGTTTCTTGGAAATAATTATGCACTTTCAAAAGGATATAGCAATAATTGCTCGGCTGAATAATAAAGAATGCACACACATGTGGTCAGCATGCCAAAACTTCCTGGTTTTGAGTGGGAATTGCAACCTAATGCACCATGTTTTCGGGTCTTTATGTCTAGTTATTAATGCTCTGGGCTTATTTTTGGCTTACGCTCTTGTATAATCAGTTCAGGTTAAGGGAAAATTGATTGGAGAATAAAAAAAATAGAAGTCAAATTAACGATAGCATTTCTGTACCATCCCATAAGCTCGATGTTGCATAGAAACAAACTATAATTTTAAATATGGCTTATTAGTCCCGGTCCAGACTTGCAATTCTTGAATATGTGTGAGAGTGTTGAAACAGAAATATATACTCTTTGTATTCCTCTCTCGCTCTTTTGCACTAAAAAATAAAAAGTTGCTGCAACAAAAAGTGCAAGTCTGGACCGGAACTTATTTTGCAGCTAACAGCACTGTTGTATAATGTATAAAAAATGTATCGGAATATTTTACTGAGAGTTTATATACTCGTACGTCTAAGAGAGATTTTCTATATTTTTGATTTATCTCATCCCATTTCCAAGTTCTTGAAATTATGGTTTGTGTCTCTGCTAGTTCAACTAGAATTTATCTTAACGCAGCCAATAATATTGGTGTCTGACCGTATAAGAGAGCCATATATGTCCATCGATTGCGGTCTTGTGCTCCAGTGCCGAATTCAAAATTGTCCTCAAGCCTGCAGTATCATAATCTTGAACCAACTTAATTTTATTGAAGAATTTTTAAAATAAATACACACAAAAAAGTAATATGAATAATTTTGTAATATCAATCAAAATATTTGTAATATCAATTAATAAATTAATTAAATTTTCACCTATAAACAATTTGATAATATCAATTAAGTTTTACCACTCAAATTAATTAATACAATTAAAAATTTAATTGAATAAACTAAATTCTTGATTGAAAACACTAATTGGTGAATACTTTTTTCTGTGTACTCTTTCGTATTACTGCTGCTTAAGCAATGCTTTCTCTAAAGTGTGTTCGTTACTCATACTCGTATACAAAACGAATTATCTAGAGATAGATGATCTAATTACACATGTACTTACCTTTGCGGCTTGTTACATTTGTAGGGCAGCGGGGATGATGATGCTCGTATTGGGGCTTTAACTGATGTTTGGCCTTGACCAGTCAGCGGCTTGCTAACGTTACTAGCCTCGTCCCAACTATAATGCTGTTGTTCCATTTTGGAAATATAACGGGGACTTGATGGTTTATGTCTGGGGCTGGACATTTTTCAAAAAAAATTTGGTGCTTGATATTTTTTTCTACACGTAAAAGCTTGTAATTTCAATTCATTTTGCTCGCAAATGTTTCTTTCGCCTTTAATATTAATTTATTTTCTTTTCCTGCCTGCGTAAGGAATGAACAGGTGTTTATTTGAAAATAAAACTGTGTGTGCTTTATTGCGTGTCTTGTAATCAAATATTTGCGACTGTATAAGTATTTAGTGGAAAGAAAATAAATTGCTTTAGTTGTCAAAAGTAAATTTATGTTAAAATGTTGTTTTTGCTCTTGTATTTTGTTTACTTATTTGAATGTGGTTGTGTTTGTGTGTATGTATGTATATGTTTGTGTAGGATTTTGTGGGTGGATTTATATTTTTAATGTCTTTTTGTTTTAAACAGAAAAACCTTTAGCCAACACAAGGTGTAATGAAATTAGTGCCTGTAGCGGTGTGCCGGCAAAAAAAGAAGCAAAAAATAAAAAAAACTGTTGCTTTCGAACTTAATTTATTTGCTTATGCCAAAAAGCAGTAAGACAAAAATAATCGGATTCCTCGATATATAAACATTTCTACATGTACATATATGTATGTATGTTTGTATATACATATGTATGTATGTACATCGCAAATAGCTTAAGTCCATTTGTGAAAAATATTAAGTCATTAAAATATGTATATAATTTTTAAATCAAGGAATAATTTGCCTCATACAGGCTGCTTAGTTCAGTATTTCGACGGCTTATATTCAATACCCGCCATACGCCAAAACACAATTTTTCAGGAGAGAGAAAAAACTGTTTCATTCGAAAATTCTTAAGGTATGAATTAATTTTTCTTCTGTAATATTTTTTAAATATGATTACTGAGTCACCCTTATAAAAAAATAGAACTTTTTACTCTATTCGTAGCGATATGTTTGATGTCGGGTATTGCAACTGAAATCTTCAAATATTTTTATGGCGTATAGCGGTTATTGCACAGTAATAAAAATATGTTTTTTTGCTCTAATATGTAATTTTATTAAATTAAGCATTTGTTTAAAGTTTTTCGAACATAAAAGAATTCAATAACAAGAAAATAAACATAATTAAAAAATAAGGTAATTCAAATTGGAAATTTATTCGTTCCGTATTCTCAATGTATGGCGTATGACAGGTATTGCATTAAAAAAAATCGTGCGGTTGATAGCGATATCACAAATATTTAAAAAAAAGGACTTATATTAATTTTTTTTCGGAAATTTTTGTCAGAGATTAAGCTGGCATCAGTGAACAATTTGCGATCATGGCGGTTATTGCATATAAGCCCTCGATTTGCATTTTTATTCTTTATTAGAAATGAAAATGTGAGATTTTCTTTAAGAAGATATTTCATTTAGACTTGAGTCGAACTCATTCACTAGCTTGTTTTTCATACAAACCTATGATCGAACCAATTTAAATTACATGGGTTTGATTAATGGTTTGGGTCTGAAACAAACCACTGAAAGAGTTCGATAGAAGTCTAATGGGTTTGATCATCGGTATGTGTCTAAAATGAACTACTGAACGAATTCGATACAAGTATACTAGAGTGATATAAATTCGTGATAACCTGTACATAAAATAAAGATGAATAGTTATTACTTAAAAATGCATTTACCGACGGTAAATTTATAATTACGCATGTAATACAATAACCAAAATTCTCATATTCTATTAATTCAAAAGTTCATGGTAATAAGTGAATTTCGCCTAAGTGGGCACTAGGGTGATCGATTATCCGACTTTTTCCGGAAACCGACTTTCGAATAGTTCGAATATTTGAAATTATGAAAAACCCGGTTTCGGTTTTTACAATTCAGAAAAAACCGGGTTTTTAAGTAAGAAAATTATTTACAAAACCTTTGATTTTAAATTGCTTTATTAAAAAAAAGGAATTAACAGTTCATGTAAATACATACTATAAAACAATAAAAAAACTAAAGGTAAAACATAAAAATTAACTTCATATTTTTATGTATGGTTGATATATATGTATATAATATACATATGAATGTATGAACCTCTATATGAAATATGAAGCAAAATGTCAACAAAACTAAAAAACACTTTTCGCAAATGGATTTTGACATCTATTGCACATCACAAGGCCAATTTAATTCGCCTCTGCTACCACCTCATAAAATAATTTCAGTAAGTGTTGCCACGGTCAGAAAACGCTTAGAACTTTTACAGTGAAAGAAAATACTTAGGAAAATCAACAGAACACGTTGGTCTAAGTTTTAACATGGTAAAAACTAATTTTATTGCAAAATATACAAATCGAAAAGCATTCGACTCAGCCGGTTTTTAAATTGTAAAAAAACGGACTATTCGATATTCGAAAAATCAACATTTTGAAAAAATCGATAACCGTATTGTGAAAAACCCGGATTTTAAAACCGTTTGAAAAACCGAGTCGATCAGCCTAGTGGACAGTCTTGGCTGCTAATTAAAGTGCGTGGTGGCACAAAAAGTGCTGCATTTCCCCCGTCAGTCTAAAATAACTTTTTTTTGTCTTCTTAAGGAAATTCACATTAATTATTATGAATTATAATGGTTCTAAAATAAGTTGCAGCATTCACCCGGTGCAAGTTTTGGATACCATTGTTAATAGTTTGGAGACAGCTTCAATTTCGTCCATGGTGTTTTAATCGGCCGTCAAAGTCAATTCCATATTAGGCGAACTTGGTTATCATTTTAAGTTAAAAAAGTTCCCAAGTTGGAAATATTCATACAGCATTTTCTACCTCGCCCTCTTTGCTATTCTTGTTGTTAGCAAATAAACAATTTTCATGATGCAAAGCTTAGTAGATAGAAAAAGTTTTTGCTTGCCGAAACCATGATAGACTTAAATGTCCAGGCAAGCCTCTTAATATTGATTAAGAAATGCTTTTATACTTATGTATACTCATTTACATAAATATTCGTATGTATATGTAGATATATATATAACCCTGATATAATAAGCAAGGGGAATGAATAATCCCCCAGGTGTAGATATTGTATTTTAGTTTTAGTCGTATGTCAGTTTTAATATTATCTTTTAATTTGTTTCTTATTAAGAAACAAAAAAATTTTTCGCTAACAAAAAGCTCTGTTGTTTTTTATGTATTTGTAATTGTTGTAGGGACAATTTTACCTTATTTATTGTATCATTAGTGTGTATTGAATTCGAGTATTTCATTAAGATAAGAATATTATGTTCTTATTTATTTTTTGATATTATTTATTTTGTTTTCTTATTATTATTTACTTACGTGGGCTTATAGATGAATTTTTTTATGATTAAAGGACACATATAATATTCTAATACAGTTTTGGAAAAAATTATATGGTTGATTGTCAGGACGTTAAGATTAATATTTATTTTTGACAAATAAAACTTCGGAGATGTATTTAATTTATTCAGGTTTATTATGAACAACAACCATCAACTGGTTGAAAAGTGCAAAAATTTGTCAATTAAGTTTGAAATAGTTATAACGAAAATCAGTTGGTAAATTTTTGAATGAGTAAAGTAAATAGGAATTCGCTATTGTGAATATGCATTTAAAGGAAAAACAATAACAGCTGGCAAATGACAAAAATAAGAGGCAGTGAATGTGCGGAATTCGTTTAAAAATTGTCTTTTCCAACGTACAAAACTCAACTAAAACGATTTTTTCGAAACGGCTGGCTGTTCCGTTCAACTATGTGTTGTCAGAATATTTATAACTAACTTTGATGTTATTTGTTCATTAATAATTATCACATGTAATTTAGCTTACAAAGCGATACGAACTTTAGCCTGATTAAATCATAAATATATAAATAAAATGATTTACGTTTTCTTTTCTTGAATCTTTCTGTATTTGGTATTTTTATATGGAATTTTGATTATTTTTTACTTTGCCCAAAAAAGCAAAACAATAGACTTTACTCCCTTCTGTTCTCCCTTCTTATAATAGAAGGGAATGTGTATCCCATCTTTTTTTTTACTAAAGAGCCGAAGTCTTCTATGAGGCCTTCTTCAGAAGTTACATAAGAATGTTAAATGAGTCAAAAACATGCATTCGTTTGCTTTTGCTTTGGCAAGATAACAAAACAAAACATGTTACTCCTTCTCTTCTCTCTTCTCATGGAAGGGAATGTGGAATGTGTACCTTATCTGTTATGCGGAAAAGCCGAGGCCTTCTATAAGGCATTGATGAGAATTGTAATGGAACCGAAAAAATTCCTGAGCAGGCCTTTAATGAGGCCTGAAGTAAGAAAGTATTCTTTCTAAGTTTTACCGCTGGTTAATGGAATGTGTTACAGTCTATTATTTGTTTCAAAACTATAAATTTTACTTATGAATTTATTAGCCATACATATGTACTTTGATATGTATGCATGTAAATAATGCATATTTATATGTATGTATGTGTGTATTTACAAACTTATATAAAGTGATTTAATATATCATTAACTTTTATGCTCTTTGCGTACATGCATAATGTCCTCGTATATTACAATGAGGACGAAACACATGAAAAAATAAATCAGAGATGGGCATCGCCCATGTAATTAACCTCAGGCGTAACGTCCGTAAGCAGCATCGTGAATAATGTTTGCATTTAGTTAGTTTATGCGAATGTGGGAATGTAAATGTAATAAATTGCCATTTGTGGATGCTTCTGGAATATGCAAAGCTGTATGTTTGTATATATGTACATATGTATGTATATTTATACACGTTTCAATTTCTTAAATACATATACACACATCCTTATGCGTATTTATACAAAACCATACGAAGTTTAAATGTACATATTTACGTTTACTTAACTGTTACAATGTTGTATCTTTAAAAAAGTATCTGTGTGTGTATGTGTTTATATTCCATGTCCTCGCTCATACCACATAAAGTTAACAAAGTTATATGAATTCAACGTACATACGTGTGTGTGTTGTACATAAAAATAAAAGCTATAATACTTATTTACATACACCTTTAGACACAATAAAATTACCGAGCAAAAGAAACTTATCAAACTCAAATAAGAATTCCATCTACAAAAGCAGCCATAAATGCGGTTGCTACAACAGAAAGAAAAGGAAAACGTACTATGTGTACATATGTATGTGCATACATACATACATACTTACATATGTATGCATATGTACACCATACACACATGTGTATGTTTGCGGATATATATACCTTTATTCATCACTTGTGGCGCAGAGGTTTAAATGGAAGGAAAATTATGTGTTAGGACTTTTCAATTTAAAAATAAGAATAAAAAAAGTTATCTTAGTTTTTATGATCACACATCTTTAAATAAAATGTTTTTTAATTAAACCATTAAGTACGAGGGTTGGCTGGCTGTGTTTGCTATACATAATATAGCAAGGCATATTAAATAAAACACAAAGTAATTTTCAAAAAGTTGTAAGCATCAAGCAAGTCAAAAAGCTAATTGTCAAATAAATTGTTTGTTTTTTTTTTAAACAAACACAACCCGCGAAGCGATTAGCTTGTCTGCGGAAAACACCCAGAGTCTATGGTGGGAATCGAACCCACGACCTCTGGACTGAGAGGCTAGCACCCCTACCACTCAGCCACAGGGGCAAAAAAAAAATCAGCTGATGAGTAATCTAGCTAATGTGCTTACCTATTTGATATCTCGATAACAAAATCGAAGACGAGCCAAAACACGTGCAAGCAAAGCAGCTGCCAACAATTAACTGAACATTCAAAATGGCCGAAATTGTCGGCATAAGTGAGAGACATGAGTACCAACATAACGCCACAAAATAATCAAAATTCGAATATACGTAACCAGCGAAAATTCAAAATTCGCGATACGTCTTGAATACACCTCGTATGTATGCATACATACACACATACTTAGATATTTATTCATATACCCTGTCGGAAATTCCGTTAACTTTCAACTAACTTTGAGCTAACTATTTCTCAACTAGTATTGACTGACACTTGGATTACTTTTCAATGTAACTGATTATTTTAACATTGCGATGTCCTAGGCGGTAGTCAATTGTTTCACTCTGCATTATTTTCAACTAACTTAAAGTTGATTTTTTTTAAATCACCTGGTAGTCAGTAAATTTAAAAAAATTCTCTGGGGTTCTAATATGTATCATCACACGTCGCATAAAAACAATTTGATTTATTTAATTTTATAAAATCATTTCCAAACACTGTTTTTATATAAATGATTTCTTTGCTTCGTTTTATTAAGATTGACTCTACAAGGAAATTTAAGAAACTTTAGACACAAATTTAACAAGTTCTTATTTCCTTTCTGGTTTTGGGAATCATTTAAAAATTTTTACAAATTGAAACAATTTTAAATTTTTAGTTGAACTATAGTGAATTTTAATCAGAAATAATTTCTTAGTCGGGCTTAAGTTCAGTAATTTCAATTCTTATTGATTGAAATATTTTTTATTAATTAATGTGAGTTTCTAAAGAAGAGAAAAAAATTAAATTAGACTATAAGCTGGGGGAAATACCGATATTTTTCTGTGCAGCAACGCACTTCATCAGCACCCAAGTCTATCTACTAATTAATGTGATGACCGTAAAAGATAAGCAAGAATAGTTAAACATACTTAGGTCGAGTGACATAACTTCGTGCTAATCTGAATATAAAAATTAAAAAAACGGATAAACAGAAAATGAATAGTGATACTTACAAATGTGTTTACCATAAGTAAATCAATAATTGTATACACAATATTTCTTATATTCCATTTCATTAAAAATTTGCGTTAAATAGCTGATGTTAATAACAATCTCTACCCCAGTAGATAGACTTGGGTGCTGATGAAGTGCGTTGCTGCACAGAGAAATATCGGTATTTTCCGCAGCTTATAGTCTAATTTAATTTTTCTTCTCTTCTTTAGAAACTCACATTAATTAATAAAAAATATTTCATTCAATAAGAATTGAAATTACTGAACTTAAGCCCGACTAAGAAATTATTTCTGATTTTTACAAATTATCTTACTAAATTTTGTTGAGCTGTTTAGCCTGATCAAATCATAAATATAGAAACAAATGAAGGTCGAGCACATTTGCTTGCTTAAAAATAAACAGGTTCGTTGAGTTGTATTAAAATAAATGAGAGATAACAGATTGGTTCAACAGGTTGCTTCAACGATTGTTTCGTTGTATTATATTAAATAAAAGTTACGTGTTAGTTGTCAGTATGTATGTTATGTCCCAAGTAATATTTAACTTTTCACAGCTCACGATTCAAAACTTTTTGCAAACTATTCAAAAGTTGACAATTTGTTGCAAGTAAACTAATTGAATATCCAAAATTTAATGAGCTTTTAAACAAAACGTCTCATAATTGTATCCCTTGTCGCTTGATTCATATTATGTATTTGATTTCGAAACCTGTTAGCAATTTTACAATTACACAATGCAAGTGTTGAATTAAATTCTGTTGTTGCTCATCATTTCCTTTCAATAGACATAATCAAAGGAAATGTACTACACATATGCATACATGTATGTATGTGTGCATGCGCATGTGTGTGCGTGTATGTTGTATGTGTGTGCGTGTAAGTACACCATCAATTCATATGCATGCAAATTAGAGTATGCCATCGAAAACATTCTTGTTAATGAAGGCTTTAATTTTTCCACTTGTTGGCTCAGAATTCATATTCTGCATAATGAGACAATTATATTGTATAAAATTATTTTTAATTTTATTGGGAAAATTCAATGTAAATTGTTAAATATGGAAAAAATGTTTGCAAGAAGATTTCATTTAAGTAAATATTTTTTTATTGACCATTATAAAATAGAGGCAGAGCGAAAACACACTCTTCGGCGGCGGCTAACTGATTATGAAAATTGTTGGCGGCGCTGCTGTGAGTCAATCGCCGTCGCTCTTTGAATAGAGGAAGTAATGTTCTTCGAAAATCGCATTTTTATTAGATCTCTGTTTCTAAATGAAAGAAAACCATTTAGAATTTGAGTGTTATTAATATTACAATTCGAAAGCATTTGCTTTCGTTTCGAAGTGCAGAGTAGACTCCCTGTAAGAATATTCTTTCAAAAAAATTTCAAGCTGCTGAGCCGATTTGCGCTAATTTGGTTTTAAACTTGAAAAAGCTGCATCAAATATTGTAAATTTTTACTCAACCGTTTAAATGGTCAGAGAGATTCAAATCTTAAATCTAGATATAATAATTAGGCCCAACCAGTGTCGGACATAAGCTTAGTGATAGTAATTAATAACATATAAATGTCGTATTAGGCATAAAGAGAGAGAGAGAAAGAGATAAAGAGAGAGAGAGAGAGATATAGTTGACAGAAAAAAATCGGAAACCTACATATCACATCCAGCGATGCCAACTTGGTGCTTTTAGCACTATTTTTAGTGCTTTTGGAAGACTCGAAACGCCAAATTTTGAGCATTAGTGCCAAACTAAGAAAAAGCACTAACTAGTGCTTTTAAAAAATTTATATATTTCTTAAAATTACTTGGTGTATTTATTCTTTTCGTCTGATATATTTCACTAAAGATGATACGATTGCCGAAATAGAGAATAGCTTAGAAAATATTAACCGTTATAAAACATTATTAAACTTCACTCGTTTTTCACATTAGTGCTTTTTACGCTTTTTAGATTTCAAAATTACAATTTTTAGTGCTTTTTTGAAATGTTGATCTGCTTTTAGAGCCAAAAAGTTGGCATCACTGATCACATCTTGTAAGTCAAGACTGTCAAAAACTGTGTCTCAAAAAGGTATATAAATACAAATGCAAGCAGTCAACTCAACAACTGAAAATTTATAAACTTCGGGCTTTGAAGGAATCTTTAATCTTAATGTTATTTTTTCAAAGATTGTAGTCAAGCTTTTGAGAAAAGCTAAATCTTACTTTGGAAATAATTATGCTTGAAAACATCTCGTTTTTGTTTAAACAACAATCTTGGTTGTTTTGATTTTCTCCCTTGATTATTGAAGGACCAGGCATTTATGTTTTGATAACAGTCCGTTCTAGAGTTGAAAAATTTCATTCTCGATTTGAGAACGTCTGGGTTTTTTTAGCTTTTCGTTCGCATTGACAAAGCTTCGTTCTTTATTTGGCAGCATATATAGAATTCTTTATACTTTCGTTTCAGATCTCACAATAGCCATCGAAAATTTAGGAACGGGTAGTTAGTTGCTCATTTGACAATTTTAGAAAGCCTTTCTTAATTTTTGCGCTGCCATTACAATCCAACATCCAACTGTTTTATAGGATTCGCTTGGATTCTCGAGATTGGGATTAAGTTTTCATTTTGTTTAGTCAGTGAATATTTTTTTTATATTTACGGATTTATTATGATATCTAATATATGTTAAAAAAAAGAATCTATGATAACTCTGATAAGTCGTGCATTATATGCTTCCCTGAGCATTCCCTCCAACAAAAATCCTTTGCTCGTGAGTTCGATAATTACAAATTGCCATTAATATCTTAAACTAAAGATCTTCGGTTCCTATCGAATTTTTACACACTTTGAAGTACTTTGCTTTGCCATAGGTCCTAAGAAAGCATTATATTCATTGCATAATTATATATTCTTTAAATATTTTAAAATAGTAAGTACCACAAAAAGTCTGGAAACGCTGAATATTTGTAAAGTCCCCAAATGAGTCTTCCAAATTCTTCAAGCACCATAATATTTACAGTGATAATAACATTTTTCAGATGGAGCACTCTAATCTCGTCATGCATACAAATACAACATGTTGGAGCATTCTCACTCCCTGACATGTGCATGTGCAGAGAGTAAAGCATTCATTTCACAAAATGTTCATGTTTCAAGCAGCCAACATTTCCTTCCTTAATTGCATTGGATGCAGTAACGGAAAATCGTTACACATGTCAAGTAATCATTGCTGTTATTGTTTATCAACTGTGCAGTTGTGTTTAAGCAAACAAAGCATTCGGTTTGGGAAGAAAATTATAGAATTTACGAGTACAGTGATAGAAACTTTCTTGTGGGCCAGACAGTTAAAATTTATTTCATGTAACACCAAGTTTTTGCTTTTCTTTTATTGATATTGTTATGTTGTTTTTAAATTGTTAAAAAAGAAATCTTGGAAGGTTTGAGAAATCACTTTCGGTGCGGAAGGTTTTGGTTTCAAACTGACCTAAAATATCGGTTTTGATTATCAGTACAATATTCCGCATAGCGTAATCCCTCTAAAATTCTTAGTAAAAAAAGTTATATCCCTAATGTACATACATATGTATATGATTTGTATGATTGTTTTCATAGAATTTATAAAATTATATTTTTTCACAATAAAACAGCAACAGGAAGTTAAAAGAAAAAACTTCTTAAGAACTTTTGCGGTTATTGTTTATTGTGGTTGCTGGCTTAAGCAGCAAAAGAACAGAAAAAAGTTAGCAACGAGGAAAATGGCAGAAGAAAAGACGATTTTCTCGTATCGATTTTATGTGCATAAAATTTCAACGATATGACATCTTTGTATCGAATAGAATATTTGCAAGTAAAGTAATTTAAGTATGCTTTTAATACACTAAGTAAGTAACCTTTTGTTGCTTGTTATTCTTTAGCAACTCTTAGTGTCATTTATATACAAACATACAAACATACATACATACATAATTTTGATGTTGTCATTTATATACGAGTACATACATTATTTACTTAATTTGTCAATAAATTTCTGTATATTTATTCATGATTGCAAATATGGGTTTATACGAGGGCGGGTAAATAAATTTGTGACTTTTTGAATATTCAGGCTCTTAACTGAAAGGGTAACACTGGTAATGTCAACTGTCAAAATTTTTACAAACTGTCGTATTTAGTTTGTGTTTGATAGCCATTGATAGCAGCCTACCGCGTGATTTGAGAAGAATGTGCTTATTAAGCATTACTTTCTGTGGAAAAAGAACATCACTCAAACCAAGCCCTGCGGAAAATTATTTGGTGACACATGATCCAACTGTACTCGTGCTATGACTTTGCAAAATAAGACTGTTATCACAAGTGGGGAGTTGTGTATGGTGAAAAAGACTTATCGTGTAAATGGTGACATATTTACCATTTACATTTGGACTCGGTCTAGTATTGTAGTAAACGGCACTGAAGAAGTTCGATGTGGCTGGCTCTAAGTCCTATAAACTTGTTTAAATATAATGTTAATTGTTCCCTATAATGAGTTCGCCAAGTCACTGTGGAATCAGTCTTGTAACTATATATAGTTATTCACCCTTATGAGGGAATATATTCCAGAGGTCAACATCGGCGTCACGTCAGTGCAATAGCAAAAAATTGGTGCTTTCTACTCGCTCTCGAAAACAATTTGTGTTATTGACAGTCTATTTCTGTTCTCTAAGGCCTAGAAAATGCTTGAGCCTGTCGATAGCAGTCAGTTGTTTTTAAATTAAACTTCACTCACACTGTGGTTACGAACGCAATAAATTTAATGCAAGAATTTCACAATTTAATTTTTTTTAAACTTGCATGAATAAAGGTGTGGTCACACTTGGGCAAACATTTGCCCAAAAAAAACGTAACCACTAAATATTAGTGAAAAACATTTTGATTCAGATAGTTTCAGTTTCATAAACAACTAATAGACAATGTCATAGAATTCAACATTTTTGGAAACTATTTAACTTAACAAACACGTCTCTGAGTTGAAAACTTCTTCATTAATATTTAGGGGTTACGTTTTTTTTGGGCAAATGATTGCTTAAGTCTGACCATACCTTAACTTTAAATCTCTTTCTTCTTTCACCAATACATTAAGACTTTTCGCTACGATGTCCGTCCGTCAGTCTGTCTGCCAGCCCGTCACAGGCTGTTTTCTCGAGAACCGTAAGAGCTACGAAGCTGAAACTTTCACAGAATATGTAAAACTTTGGCCGCTATAACAAATATATGACATTTCAAAAGCGAGCAAAGAAAAATTTTGAAATCCTAATGTAATATACACGCGATTATATCTAGACACATCAAATTTTCAGAAACGCTAAAACTAAATAATCCCAAAATTTAGAAAATGCCGAAACGAAAATCCGCCTAAACGAAAAAAATTGCCAAAACTAAAAAAATCGCTGAAATTCCAAAAAATCACCAAAACTAAATAGGTCGCTAAAAAAACTAAAAAAATCGCCAAAACGAAAAAATCGCTAAAATTTAAATAATGTGCTGTAAAAAAAAACAAAACAAATTCCAATAACCGAAAAAATCACCAAGACGGAAAAAATCCCAAAACTAAAAAAGCGTTAAGGTCATGACCCACTATCCTACACAATCGCTCGATCTACGAAAAAATACAACCCTGAACTGATAAATTGTTATTGTCTTTTTAAAATTTTCATAGACTCCATCATGCCAGGGTTGTATTTTCTCAATAATCGCACGATTTTGTAGGATAGTGTATGAGCAAAGCCGCTGGTAAAAGCAGGTTTTTACATTTTATAAAAGAATTGCCTGTTGCAATAAGCGAGGGCTTACTGTATGTATGTATGTATGTAATGCCGAGTACAAATTATGTCATTTTGTGACATCCTAATAGTGTGTAATAGTGGCAAAATTTATAATTTTCGATATTTTTCTTTGTGTGGCATTGCTTTCCATATAAAAAACTTTATGTGAACGGCGTTTTACACATATTTTTAAAATGACAGCACCAAATGACAACACACGAAATGCCAGATGTGTACTCAGCATAAGTAGTTTTCAAAGATTTATTATATTTTCTTTGCCATAAATTGATATTCCATATACATACATTCTTACTTACGTACATGCATAAATTTAGTATGTATACTCAGTCGCTTATTAAATTTTATGACAATAGAAAAAATAATATTTATGTATATGCGCGTTTTTTTTAACATAAACAAGTACATAAGTATGTAGATATATGTATGTATGTAGAGTTCAGTAGTAAAGATAATAAGTCGACCTCATACATAATATTTTGTATTAAAATAACAACAATAAAAACAGCAAAAATAATATAAGAAAAAATTTTTTGCGCTAAATTTTGATATTCTGTTTTTAACAAAAAAAAAGTTTTGTAAGAAATCAAAGTTAGATTTAATTACAAGATATTGCAAGATTTTCATTGCAATTTTTTTTTAACAAACAGAAATTGTGGAGCTACTACCTACTAGACTAGCACACTGACTGCTAGACAAGAGGGCACAACAGAATTAATATTGAATTTAAATTTAAATTTAACTAGCAGAGACAAACACAAACATTTCTATCAGAATCCATTTTGCAGTTAACAGCTTAACCAATTAACAGGCTAGTAAAATTAATTAAAATCTGTAGGCAAAAATTTTGCTTTTTGTGCTGTATTAGTTATATTCCAGTTAAAAGTTGCAAAGCACTGATTACACGAAAGTAGAAATATGCCTCAGAACCTTTTAATAACACATATTTTTTGAGCTATGACCCTCTTGCAGCAAAAGCTCGATATACGTATGGATTAGTGTTGAGCGATACTGTGATTTTTTAATAATGTTGCTCCTTGTGAACGTGATCGCTATTCTTTTATTTTGACAAAATCTAATAAGAAGAGCAGCATTGAAATCAAACAGTGACTGTGATCACGTTTTAACACATTTCAGCTCTACTGCTTTAAAAGTATTTATTAGTATTGCTATTTTGATAAATACTAATAAGAAGAGCGACAAGAACAAACAATTATCAATCAACCCCATCCAAATATTGATAATTGTCGTATAAGAGGCAGAGAGACACTAAAATTGCAAATACAAAAATGTGAGAGCTATACATAGTTGCCAGAAAAGATGATTTGACACGATTTGACGATTTTTTCTCGACAAACGGTGAAGGTGTAAAAAAAAATCATATGAACATTCACAGTTAGTATGAAAGAACTATATTTCCAAAACCTGTTACTTGATAAATGTAGGCACAGCTGTGAGAAGTGATTTTTCCATCGCTGTGAAAAGTAACAGGTTTCGAAAAATCGCTCATCTCTAGTATGTATGCTTACATGCATATGTACATATATTTAAAGGATACTGAAAGGATACTGAAAGTTACTCTGGTATTGACATTCATTCAACAGCATAAACATTAAAATACATTATTTATTTGCAAAACGAATAAAAGAGCTTGAATGACATGCAGGTTTTTCCCTTCTTCTTTACTCGTATCTACCCATCAATTAAGGTTCAATATTATGAATATAAGAGTACAATAGAAAAACATACACACGCACACAAACACACACACACACAACAATAAATATTTTCTAAGAATATTTAATGTATTTTTTTTACAAAATGCCTCTTTGTATTTCAATATAATAAAGGTATTGGATATTGACCGCTGCTGTCATCTTTATGTATTTACTTAGGAGAAAAAAAAATTTATTTTTTATTATGTTTGCAAGCGTAATTACGCCCAACTCAGACATCTAACAATACATTGACATGGTTAATAATTTTATGGCTATTAAGGCATGTGGGCAAAAATATAATTTTTTGTAAGAATTTTTTTTTATTATAAACTTACGTATCGTCAGCCCATTATTGGTTTGGAGCATATGCCAAAAAGTCGGAATGGAGAAAAACGACAGAGAAGGTTTACATGAAGTTTTCTCAAAGTATACCCGATAGAATTTTTTTGTTTTTTTCACATGTTTGGAAGAAATATGTAAATCTTAATAAACTTTCACGAATAAAGTTAGAAGTTAATATTACTTTATTGTAAAAGTAAAAATACGTTTTGTGCCGCATACATCACTTTTCTTAAATTATTTTCAAAAAGTAGCTTTTTTTTCCATACGTTTTTTTTCCATACGTATACTTTACTGCTGTGAATTGAGAATTTTGTTGTTTTGTTTATTTTTCTTGCTGTCTAGAGAAATAAGTCGATCCGTTAATGCCGACCAAGAAGCCGCCGCCGTAATATTTTTAACTACCGATCCACTTACACACTTAGACAAGAAAAACAAGTAATTGAATTGCATTTAATGTAAAGAATTAAATTAAATGATTTCTGTTATACTCAAACATGCATAATTAAGGTTTCTTTTATTTTATTTTAGCGTTTAATAAGTTTATATTAAAGCATTTAATCGGCGGCTGCGTCTGGTTGATGATGTTTTTGCTTAACAGTCGCCGTTGAATTTTTCTTACGGCACCTTCTTTTTTTATTATTAATTTCTTATAGAATTGAAGCAAAACAAAAGTTAACTTTGTTTCGCATGTTTCTGTATGCAGAATTTGACGAAAACGCCAAACTGTGGCATGTACAGCAAAACAATACTTATTAAACCTTAAAATAGTTGAAATTAAGCAAAATGAATGCTAAATATCTCAGAAACCGTAACTAATTTCGCGAAACATGTTTTGGATTCAGAAAGGAGATATTCGAAATATATATAAACTATACCTAACAAATTTTTTTTTTAAATGGTCGGTGGGTCAAACCAATAATGGGCTGACGATATGTTAAGAAAAATTACTTAAATCTAGTACATAGTTTCAACAATAGAGGTATAAAACTTAAAGTTGGCAATACTTTTTTTTAACTGGCGGCCCTTTTGTCAGCTGTCAAGTGATTTATGTTTAGTTTAGTTTGGCATTTCAGCATGAATAGACTGACGCCTGAACAACGCTTCCAAATTGTGCAAATTTATTTTGAAAATCATGGTCCTGTTCGTCATCCATTTTACGGCAATATAATTGTCCATCAGAGCACTTAATTCGATTAACTATGGAACGTTTTCCTACTACATTTACTCTAAATGATAATACGCATCCACAGAGACGTCGCACAGTACAAACAGAACAAGTCATTGCTGCTGTAGAGCGTAGCGTAGAGGAAGAGCCGAATCAGTCTATTTGCCATCGTGCACAGGATTACTGACTTCTTCGTTCATCAATTGAACGGCCATGATGTGCAGGAACTGTAGTTTCAACAAGATAGCGCAACATGTCGCACAGCTCGTGTCTCAATTGATTTATTGTAGAGAAACTTTTGGTAACTGAATATCCTTACGTTCGGACCACTTGAAGGACAACATTGGCTGCGTTATTGCCGATATACGGCCACAAATGTTGGAAAAAGTCATCGAAAAGTCCGAGCCAGCCATGGCGGTCACATGCCAGAATTCATATTTAAATTATAATGCCAGAAGATTAACTTTCGAATAAAGTAAATTTCATAAGTCAATTTATTATTCCATTTCAAAGCTCTATACCTCTATAAAAAGCACCCTTTACATGCACTTGCATGTTGGAAGGCATGTTAATTGCCAAATAAATAAGCAAATCGCTTCAGTGAATATTCCACGAACATGGTACATATGCTGAAGGTACTTTTTGCGTTAAAAATTCTTCAAAATTTGTCGCAAAATAAATAAGTTTGTCGTTGCAGACAACGAAAAAGAAAGTCGTAATGTTTGTTATTATTTAATTTTTTCCCCTGTTAGTTCGTTATTTATTGGTTTGCTTTTAGTGACTATAAAACTAATTTAGTGGCAGTGAAAATAAAATGAGTTGCAAGAGGTGGACAGACAGTAAGAGTACATAAGATACATAAATAATTTGATACCTAAGATACGGTCACACTAGGGCAAAGATTTATACAAATAAGCGTAACCACTAAATACTAATGAAAAACCTTTTAATTCAGACACGTGCTTAAGATTAGAACTCACTATCCTGATTGATCTAATGAATTACTAATGTCTTTTGAAAATGTTCATGAACTCCATCATACCAGGGTTGTATTTTCTGAAAAGTCGTGAGAGTGCATATGATAGTGAATCTTATTATTTATTAAGTTAAACAGTTTTCAATAATATTGCATTCTATGACATTATCTATTAATTAGGTATGAAACTCTTGTAGCGTAATAAAAACGTTTATTAATCGAAGTGTTCTTATTGGTAATTAGTGGTTACGCTTATTTGGTCAAATGTTTGCCAAGTGTGACTGTACGTCCTTCATCAGTGTGGTTACCTTAGAGCCATGTAATTAACAAAATATTTGCCTAGCAAACAACTTGTAATAATTTATTGTAATACATAGTATTTACCGCATAAAAAGTTACGTTATCCGAATTAGCTGTTACTTATATATGTGTATAGTGCATACCATAATTATAATACCAGTGTGTCTTATTTTGGTTTTCTAGAAGAGTGAAATTCTAAGTTTTTTTTTTTGCTTTGGGTATTTGAATATTAGAAAAAATGTAGTAATAGTTTTTATAACAATTACTACGTTTATACGCGCACAATTTGCAAATAAATTAACTCACTGTTTATACGGCATTGTTAATGTATAAAAACTTGGTAGCACTTCTATAGAAATGTTACTTATGTCTACAAAAAAATTGTGTAAATGTATAAAATAACAAATAATAATTTGTTTTTATTGTCATTATTTTCTTCCATCAATGTTTTTTTGTGCAATATTTAGCAATTTATTGTTTTTTTATTAGGAAGCATTTGTTAGTAAAGGCCATGACTCACTATCATACAAAGTCGTGCGATCTACGAAAAAGTATAACCCTGGTGTGATGAATTGATATTGTCTTTTGAAAATTTTCATAAACTCCATCATACCAGGGTTGTATTTTTTTCGTAGATCGCACGACTTTGTATGATAGTGTATCACATCCTTAAGGCAACTTCAAGAATTTTATTTGCAAATAGTCCGTTAATCGTGAATAGTTTTCTTAATTTGTAAGACGCAATGAAAACAACATAATGGCAACAATTTACAGTTTTATTTGCAAATAAGCCGTTCGTATAAACGTAGTAAAGAACACGGCCGTCGCACAATAATTGTGGCTGCTATTCGCAACTTGGAAAATATGTACAGAACTCTTGCTGAATTAAGGCAATTGAAAGAATCATCTGCGAAATACAGTATTATCATTTCCAAGTTCTTAATAAAAAACTTATTCAAGAAACTTTAAAGCGAGATTTTGTTTTTGAGTTTAAAATTTCAAAATTTTATTCATTAAAGAAAAAATTATCATTTTAATCTAATAAATTTTGCCCGGATAACAATCTCAGGTGTGAGGAAAAAGTGTTTATTTAGTACTCAACTTTGTTATGAACTTTTAAAAATTTTTTATACTTTAAAAATCGTTTGAATAGCTTGAAATCTTTGCATTTGTTGCCCTTTCTACGCATTTGTTTTTACTTTAAGTGTCCACTTTTGAAAAAGAATGATTTTGTACAATACCTAAGGCATATGAGAGCTTAAATACTCGTATTTTTATTTAAAAAAAATTGTTCTTTATTTTCTGATTTTTTTTGGTTTAGAATCACTACAAGACTTATATTAGTGGTCGCATTTCATTCCCGCACTCAAACACTAAAAGAGAAAAGCAAACAAAATAGAATTAAGTTCTTTTCACTTTTATTCTTTAAATTATGCAAATTTATGCAAGGTCTTCAGCCGTGTTGTTGTCTATGTGGCATGATGGCATGCATAAATACAAAAGACAATGGAAGTACACATCAAAAAATCCGTAAACAATAGATGTGTCAAGAACAACTGTTGCTGCTGGTAATTGAGGAGGTCGTTTGCAGAAGCCACAGTGCACAGTGGTATATGACAATTATAATCTTGTTATGGATATTTTTAGGTCAGGAAAATGCTGTCCTGCATACAAAATATTTTTAAAGAATTGTCTGTAAAAAGAAAACAAAAACCAAATATATTTCGACAATAGCACCTCTTATGGTTTTCGAAAGTATCTTAAATATAATCATAGAAACTTACACAATTTCTATGTACGTAATCATAAGCGAAATAAAGCTGACGACACAGTGGAATGAAAATTTATTAGAATCCGAGCGATTAGTTTCCTTTCGCAGGGTTTTTCTTTCGACATAGTGCAAGAGGCAGTAAATGTTTTTCTGTGGTTTTATATACTTTTACTTATTTGCTTGCTTAAAAAAGTGGGCGTAGTCACGCCTATAATTTTTATATTATATTTCACGTACTACTATTTAATCGATTATTACGAAACTTGGCACACTTCTTGAGCTCTGAGATTGCCACGATATAATAGTTATAAGTGGGCGTGGTTACGCCCATTAAAATGCTGCTCATCAGATTCCCATCAAACTTGGCATATAACTTGGACTTTTATAATGACATAATCGTGCTTTTAAGAAAGTTGGTGTGGCCACGCCTTTTAAAAATTTATTTTTATATTAAATTTACTAGTTATCATCCGATGTTCACGAAAATTGGCAAACAGTTTGGACTATTGGAACAACCTGATTTTGTGCTTAAAAAGTTGGGCGGAGACACGCCCAGCAATATTTAATGTTATATATGAAGTGCTTCTACTCAAGCGATTCTTAATAAACTTGGCATACACCTTGAGCTCTACAAGAGAGACGATGCTGTACAAATAGCGATAATGTATATATCGCTCATTTACTCAAATAACGTCATAACTCTAAAAATGAATTACATACTCGAAAATTTTTTTTTTTCAAAGCACGCCACTGTGCATCATTTGTTTTTATTCATGAGCACAAAGGGTAAAATTCTGTTTAACATGAACACACATTCAAATCTTGGGAGAAATGTTTGTTTTGTCACTTGCCAGTCGTAAAACGGTTACTTAGTCCTAAAGTCAATTCACAATGGTTTTATATGGTTGTGGTGGGGGCAGGGGGGATACGGCACTGTTAGTGTGTGTGGTGGTAAATTTAAATTGTAGCACACTATTAAGCAGACATTAATTTAAAGCTTATAAAAACTTATGTTGTCAAAAATCTTTCTAAAAGACACAGACTTTATTTTGATTACAATTTTCCTCCTAAATATCCTTTTAAGTTCATACGATGATGGATTTAACTACAATACAACCTTGTTTTTTTTGTATTCTAAAGGATTATAAACTACATATATAATTCAAAGGCTATAAACGTTCAGTTTAAAATATTTATGCATGCAACCGACTATAAAATTGAATGTCAAAATAAATTCGTTCATTCATTTCTTCATTATGTGGGTTAAATGAGTTTTTGCATCATACAGTACGAATAAAAAGGCCGTATGAGTACATAAAGCTTGTTGTTCCTTTTCTAAAATGGTATTAGTTTTAAAATACCATAACATATTTATACATACATACATATCGTTATCTTAAAATAGAAAATCCCTAACTCATAATCTTTTTAAAATCGAGTTTTTCCTATATTTCGATAGAAGAACATCTATCTAATGTATCGAAAAATGCAAAAATCAAATCATGAATCGACTTATACCAGAGCAACAAGTGCAAATTGTTGAAATTTTTAATCAAAATAATTGTTCTATTCGTCAAACTCATCGTGCACTTCTTCCATTCTATGGCGTACATAATTCTGGTTGAATGGGTACTTAAGTAAGCAGAATTGTCGCATTTGGAGTGAGGAGAATCCACAAGCTTTTGTCGAAACACCATTACATCCACAGAAAATTACTGTTTGGTGCGCTTTATGGGCTGGTGGAGTCGTTGGCCCATATGTCTTCAAAAACGATAATGGTCAGAATGTTACTGTCAGTGGTGAACGGTATGGGAACATGATTCGAAATTTTTTCGTACCTCAATTACGTGGCATTAATCTTGCTGATATGTGGTTCCAACAGGACAGAGCCACATGCCAAACAGCGGGCGCTACAATTGATTTACTCAAAGAAATTTTTGATAAAAAAATAATTTCACGTAATGACCCAATTAATTCCCCACCAAGATCGTGTGATTTAACCCCTTTGGATTATTTTCTTTGGGGTTATGTTAAGTCGCTTTTCTACGCCGATTAACCACAAACAATTGAACACCTGAAAATCAACATTCGAAGAGTTATCGGCGAAATACTACCGCAAATGCTGCCAAAATTTTTTGAAAATTGGTGTTCCAGATTGCGCCTTCTACGAGCCAGCTGTCGCGCCCTACATGGCAGAAATCATATTTAAGCATTAATTTCATAAAATTTTCTTACCAATAAAGCTCGTTTCATTGATATTAAAAATATTTTATTTCATTTATTTATTTATTTATACATATTATACAAAGTAAATTTGCATAATATGGTTGCACAAATATGGGCGGAGTAACTAGACCATATGCCCAAGATGTTATTAACAGTATTTTAAAAAGGTTTTTGTGACTGACTGTACACGACCTATGCCTTCACATAGAAAGTAGCAACGTGGTTGTTAAAGAAATTCCACAGAAGAACCGCAAGAATATACGGTTATCCGTGGCAGATCAGTCAACCAGTACGAGTGAGACGCAAAACTCTCAAAGGCCAATAAACAACAGTGGCCTGGTTGCACTTAAGAGATAATTGCCAACGACGCTTGATGTTGACTCGCCCAGAGCTGCTTTACGGCTGATATTAAAAATATATTTCCTTGTTTTATTATGATTTCAACTTGTGTCACTCTATAAAAAACACCCTTTATAAATTATTCTAAAATAAGTGAAAAAATTTTTTTTCTTAATTTTTGCAAAAAAAAAGTGCACGAAGAAATATTTTTTTTTGCCATAAGATGTTAAGATTTGTTTGGTAGACTTTTGGCTACATTTTCGCCATATATTTTTCAGAGCTATTACCAAGTCTGAATTAGCTGTTGGTCAAAAACTGATGACACCATTTTCTTTTTAAGAAGATGAACAATTGTCGAAATCTTTGGAATCCCATAAAGAAAATTGTCACCAGAATCGGGCTTTACTCCTCTTTGTTGGTACTATCGAACCTATACTGTCCAGTCCGTGTGTTTTTCCAAAAGTCTTCATTTGTTGAATGGTGTAATCAGATAAAAAACTTTGATTTTTCAGGTAATTTTATTTATAGGACTTAAAAAAGAGTTCGTTACAAGCGAAAATTCGTTCCAAACCGAGTTCGTTATAAGCGTGAGGTATGAAATATTATGGCGAAACTATTGGAATCAGCGAAAAATTTTCATTACACGCGGTGTGCGTGATAGCCGAACTCCACTGTAATACCAATAAAATGTTTTCTGGTTGCTATAAAGCTCAAAATGCTGCAGAAAAATAAAAATAATTGAAAACAATTTGAATTAAAAATCCACAAGAGTACTTTTATAAAAAAAAAAGATTGTACCAAAGTGAGAATAAATTTTCACAATTTCTTCGTACATTTCTTCCTTTATGTCAATGTGGGCAACAAGCTGTGTGTGTAGGAATATATGCGTGGAAGAAAATCTTTGTTACAAGTAAACACATTGCACGCAGCAACAAGTGAGTGTTGTTACCTTTCTATTTCTTAGTTAGTACACAGGTAACTACATACATACATATGCACATACATTTAGGTATGTAAAAGTATGTGTGCACATGTATATTTATTATATTTTTCTTCATTTTATGTGGCAAACTGAAGTAAACACATTATCCTTGCAATCTATTGCCAGCAGTTGTGTGTGCATTTGTGTGTGGCATGTGTGTGAGTGTTGTGTTGTATGTTGTATGTATGTATGTGTGTATCTAGGTAAATGCTTGTGGACCGCTTAATTGTTTTTTTACTATTGTCCCCCAGTGTCTTTCTCCCCTCTTTTTTATTTGAGGTTTTCAGTTTTTTTTTTATTTTTATTAAAGTATCACACATTGTTAGTCGTCGTTAACATGGCTAATCTGTTGCTGAGTTTGATGTCCATGAAATCTTTCTTTTTTTTTCTGTCAAACATAAAATGATTACAATTGCTTGCAATTTAAAACCACCCGCAATGCAGTACTTCACCCAGTCTGGGACCTCGACTTAAAGTTTCTTTTATTTTCTTAACATTGGCAGACTGTGTGCACTTTCTTTGGTTTTTTTTTCTAATTTATTTTATTCCACACATGTTAGTTTTATTACTTTTTTCAATCACATTTGTGTAACTGTAAGCAGATACTTGGTTTTTACACTAAAAAGAAGGCGGGCTGCCTTTTATGCAACAACGGTTTTATTACGTCTTTTCGGTTAAAGTGCTCGTTTGGAACTGTTGTTGAGATTGCAATATGATATGTACTTCTAAGGATTCATCCACAGACTGGAATAACTGTAGTGCTTGGAGCTTGAAAGCGTTGTTTATTCTGTTTTCCAGTAACAAAAAGCTTTTTTTGTCAGTTCCCCAAAGCTTTTTGAGTATAGAAATAGAAAGTATGTGTTAATTTTAGCTTTCAGATAAATGTTTAGATGCTTCATTTTGATTGGAACCGAAGTATTTTAGTGCAACAAATAAGAAGTAACCCACTGGAACAGTTAACAAGCGGGATTGGTCTCAATTTTAAAATGATTTCGAACAAATTTTTTTAAATGTGGAATCGCACCTTTTAACTGCCTGACGCATGCAGACGGGGAGAAGTTTTTTTTTAAATTGATTTCACTTGCTTTTTTTTTGAGGGCACATATCAGACTTTGAAAGTTTTTGCATGTTATAATCTTAAAATTTTTTTACAGCATTTTTTTGCACTTTCGAACTACTTTAATATATCTTGTCATTTGAGAGACTGTCCAGTATATGACAGCATTAAAATTTTGCATGAAGTAACAGCAATAAACCAAATGAAAAATTATATTGTGGTTTTTGATCTCTTCATCATTTTGATATATCATAAAAACTCAATGAATTATCATTTATGCGAATAGTGGTGCATATTGCGCTGCTTATTCAAATAAAAATTATAATTTTTTTTGCTAAATACTTTATTTCAATCAAGAAGGTTTTAAAACTAATAATTCGTAATGTCTTTTCTTTCGTTTATTTTATTTTTATCTACAATTTTGAACGTGTCTGTATTAGGGTATTCATAGACTATACAATATTATTGAGCACTATATGGACTAAGCCACACTATTCAATAAATTGCATAATATTAAAAAGAATATGTCTATCACGCAATTTTTCTTTACTTCTACTCGAAAAAATTAGAATCAGCAAATAACTTTAATTTTTGTCAAAAAAAAAAAAAAATAAATAAAAATCAGAAAATAATAATTATTTCTGCTGAAAAAAATAAAAATCAAAAAATAACAATTATTTCTGCTGAAAAAAATAAAAATCAAAAATAACAATTATTTCTGCTTAAAAAATTAAAAAGCAAAAATTTTAAAATCATTCGAGTTTCAAAAATAAACTGCTTGAAAAGAACTAAAATGGTGTGATTGGCCGCGTTGTCCGATGTTTCCTTGTACTTGATTTTTTCTCTCTAAAAATTCATGAATAATTATTGTTTTCGGTCCCTGTTTTTAGCTTTATGTGCTCAGAGGGCAATTTAGCTGTAAATTTTATTCAGAGTTGGTCACACTGTTATGTATCATTTTAAATTTAATCTGGCAGCCTTGTAAATTAGTTGGATAACCCTAAGGATATGCTAACATTTTTTATCATTTAAAATTTAAATTGTAGATGTATTCAAGCGGCAGCTCATTTACAAAAACAACGTTATAACTCAAAAAATTTAGTTTTCAAGAAAACGAGTTAAAAAAAGTTTTCAATTTACACACAACTTAATGGAAAAAGATAATTTCACTTCTCTCTCAAGAGTTTTACTGCCGTATTCCAAAAAAAAAAAATACTGTTTTATAAAGGCTTTATAAAACAAATTTTGTCTGGAAATCTATTCTACAAACCTTTTATAGAGTATAAATATTTTTTTTATGAATAAGACCTTTAGTAAACAATATAATTCTTTGAAATTTTAATATAATATAAATAATAATGTGAGAATTAATCCTGTATCATTAACTCAAAAATCCCATTTTTTTAAACTATGACATTGTTTTAGTAAATGATAACATACTGCGACAAATAAAGACTTTTGGAAAAACTGTACAGTATAAGTTCGATAGTACTACCAAAGGGTAAAAAAACCCTATACCCAGCTTGGGGTTTTTTTACCAATTTTTTATGGGCCTCCAAAGATTTCGAAAATCACTGCACCCTCAAAAACTGGTGTCTTCAGTTTTTGATCAACAGCTAATTCAGACTTGGTGATAGCGCTTAACTATATATGACAATAATGTGGCTAAGAGTTCACTAAGTAAAGTCTAATAACATTTTACGTCAAAAAAAAAAAAAAGATTTCGTGCACATTTTTTTTTTTTTTTTTTGCAAAAGTAAAGGAAAACATTTTTTTCACTTTTTTCAGAATAACTAACAAGGACTCCTAAAGCTAAAGCTAAATTTGATCTCATTTTTCTTTCTCTGTCTTTATGCAGGTGTTTTCATTTCAAAGATAACTCAAGTTTCTAATTAAAAATAATTTCATAATTTTTCTTTTTTATAAGAATATAACTTGGCTCATAATATTTTATTATGGTATTTTATTTACTCTTTTGCAAATACAGTTTGATTTCTTAAGATTACAAATAATATAAGTAGTTCTTAATCTAAGACTTAAAGTTGTGTAATAAAAGTATGTATGTACATGAATTAAATGTCCTTAAATAAAAGCAAAAATTGCATAAATAGAATCTGTCTTGGTGGCTAAACAAAATTGTTTGAAATAATAGATAAAACATAAAAAAAAGTTAAAAACTTAAAATAAAAAATTAAGTTATGTAAAAACAGTTATTATTAAATTAGTTGCCACTTGTGCTAATTGGGCCATAACACTTGTCTTAAATTCTTTCTCATTCTTACATGGCAGCGACACGTTGCTTCAGATCCTCTAGTTCTTGGTAAATTTCGGCGGGCAAATCGACACCAACCTGACTCTCGAAATATTTGCAAATTTCGTCGACTTCTTGATTCCAAAAGTCCTTAGGTAAAGAAAACAGTTCTTGCAAGTTAATACCACCTAGGCCTTCAACATTCAATTCACCTTCGGCAGGAATTTGGCCGATAGGTGAGTCCACAAAGCAGTCTTCACCATTGCAACGGCGCAAGATCCATTGGAGAACACGGGCATTGTCGCCGTATCCGGGCCACATGAATTTGCCATCAGCACCTTTGCGGAACCAGTTGACATGGAAGATTTTAGGAACTTTACCACGCGATTCCATGCTCAGCCAATGCTTGACGTAGTTGCCAAAGTTGTAACCGAAGAACGGGCGCATGGCGAAGGGATCATGCATGATTACCTTACCTTTGTGCTCAGCAGCGGCAGTAGACTCACTACGCATGGCGCAGCCAATAAAAACTCCATGAGTCCAATTGCGAGCCTCATAGATGAGTGGGACGCCAGCAGGGCGACGACCGCCAAAAAGAATGGCGCTGATTGGAACACCAGCAGAATCTTCCCAGGCATTATCGATGATGGGGCATTGGCTGGCAGGAGTACAGAAACGGGAATTGGGATGAGCAGCTGGCTTGCCAGACTCCTTGCTCCAGGGTTTACCCAACCAATCGGTAATTTCTACTCCAGGAGTCAAGCTGCTTTCCATACCTTCCCAGTAAACACCACCATCAGAGGTGTAAGCGACATTCGTGAAAATGGTGTCCTTGAAAATCGTGCGCATGGCAATGGGATTGGTTTCCATGGAAGTGCCGGGTGCAACGCCAAAGAAGCCGTTTTCCGGATTAATGGCACGCAATACTCCAGTCTCATCAAACTTCATCCAAGCAATGTCATCCCCAACACACTCCACCTTGTAATCACTGAGCGATGGGTTCAACATGGCAAGATTGGTTTTGCCGCAAGCAGAAGGAAAAGCAGCAGTAATATATTTCTTCACACCATTGGGATCAGTGATGCCTAGAATCAGCATATGTTCGGCCAACCAGCCTTCGCGATGAGCAATGGTGCTGCCAATACGGAGCGCAAGACATTTTTTGCCCAACAATGAGTTACCGCCATAGCCGGAGCCATAGGAAACGATCAGGTTTTCATCAGGTCTATGTAAAATAATGGTGCGTTCCGGGTCACAAGGCCAAGATGGATTTTCAATAACGCCATTGGCAGGAGTACCGACTGAATGCAGAGCACGTACAAATTCTTCTTTCTTTTGCAATTCTGCCAAGACATCAGCACCCATGCGTGTCATAATGCGCATGGAGGCAACAACATAAGGTGAATCAGTAATTTCAATACCAATTTTAGAGAGAGGAGAACCAACTGGACCCATGCTAAAGGGTACAATGTACATAGTACGACCCTTCATGCAACCAGGAAAACGCTCCTTTATAGCGTTATCCATATCATTCATGGAAATCCAATTGCCCAGCGTTCCCTGGACACCAGCTTGTGGAGTGGGAATAGCTTCTTCCCGACGTTCGGTGCAAATGAAAGTCTTGGATTCTACACGTGCCACATCGGCTGGATTTGTGCGAGCCAACCAGCAGTTATCATACTTGGGCAGGGGAATTATGGTACCAGCTTCGATCATCAATTTCAAAAGAAGTTTATTCTCCACTTCCGAGCCATCACAAACATGGATTTTATCCGGCTGACAGAGAGCGATGGCCTCTTCAACGAACGCTCTCACACCAGGTGTAAAATTGTTGGCGGACCCATAAGACACATTGATGCCACGAATGTGGTTGTAGAGACTCCAGTTCCCTTGGTTGGCCTTATTATTTTGCATGGGCAAAATACCATGAGCACTAAAAGTATAAAAAGAAAGAAACGTATTTGTTGAATAATTTTTCTGATAACATTTGGACATGCACTTGAGATCAGATGATTAGAACAGCAACAAAAAAATTTTACATTTATTGCACTTTTCAATGAAAATTCGCAATGAAATAATTTTTTTAAATTTAAAGATTTTATTAGAAATTACTTGTATTATTCCTTAGGAGCGTAAATTTTTACTTTAAATTTTTCTTAATAAAAATTTAAAAAATTTTGAACTTTTTCCATAAAAGAAAATTTGTTGTCGGCAGCTAAAATTTTATTACCACTACAAAAAATATCAACCACAAACCCCGGAATTTTAAAGCTTCCTTTTTCCAAAAAATTACGAACAATTTACAATTTTACTTCATTCATGTCATAAGAACTGGATAATATGGTGGTCTATGAAGAAGAAAAATATTTTCACTTTAAATAAACTCTTTTACAACTCTGGAATTATGAACAGAAGCGTTGTTAAGTTGCTTGAAAAAAAACTTTTATTATTTATTATGTTGCAGAATTGAAATTTTCTTCAGTGTTTTTAAATTCAGATATTCAGAGCTTGCAATAAGGGGTTTCATTTTTGTATTAAAAAAGCATTATTTTTAAGCGAAATCATCGAATGCTTATTTCATTGTAAAGAGAAGGGTATGACTGAAACTTTGCTTCACCAATTCGCAAATGTGCTGCTGTATGTCCTCGATAACTTCACGGGAGTTCCATCTTTGAGGTCTTGAATTGATTGTGGGTCATTGGTATCGACTTTATCTTTCATGTATCCCCAACAAAAGAATTATAAAAATGGTAAATCACAACATATTGGTCGCCAATTTTGATCGTCTCTTCGAGAAATCACAGGGTCAAAAAACTTTACAGTCAAAACAGCCGTGAAATCGGCGCTAGAAAATAAGGCCCAAGGAAACAACGCCCAAATAAGAAATGCAATAAGTCTCAATGAAATAAAACCCAAAAAAAAAAATTTAATAAGGCCCAAAAAAAATTTATGAAAAAACGCCCAATAAAAATTATTCAAAGGCCAATTAAAAAACCCCAACGAAATAATTCATAACCAACCAAATTCAAGATAAAGTAAAGGCCAAAAAAACTAAATAAAGCTCAATTAAAAATTCCTTAATTTTATTCGGCCTTATTTCGTTTTCTTATTTGGGCGTTACTTCCTTGGACCTTATTTCATAGCGCCCACAGTATCACATTACTTGTGTGGAAAATTTCAGGAAAAGAATATGGTCCTAAATGGCGTACCCTCCTCTTTACAAATAAATAAACATCCGATGATTTCTCTTCAAAATTATTGTTTTTTTGGACATATCAAAATGACACCTCTTATTGGACGACCCTATACTTGAGAACATATTTTTGGTGTTAAAAGAGCGGAGTTTCAGGCAGTTCTTAAGATTTTATTTCGGTTGGAGTTTAATGTATAAATCAAATTCGAGTGTACTTGAATCCTAATCAGAGGAACCAAGAAATTTTTATTTATTTTTTGTTTTTTGGAAAAGGACCTATTTTTTATTATAGTTGCTGTTTGTTTTTTAATCTTAAGAAAATGTCGTGCCATAACCGCCAAAAACGCTTAAACGACACAATTATAATTTTTTTAACCAAAATATATTATTTGCGATGGTAAATAATCGACTTTCGTCAAAAAAAGAACAAGTTGCAAAAAATTTGTCGGTTAAGCTTTTTTTTGGCGGATATGGCTCTATATACAGTCGACAAAAAATTTAAAAGAATATGGCGTACTAATAACAGAAAGAAGAAGTGGTTCTTATCATCTGATCGGGAGTGTTTCTGAACATTTTAAATCGAACACGCAATACAAAAAAATTTCGTGCCATAACGGCCAAAAAAGCTTAAGCCACATAATTTTCGAACTTAATTTTTTGGCCAAAATCGATTATTTGCGGTAATTGATTTTCCTCAAAAAAAAACGACTTGCAAAAAATTTGTCGGTTTAGCTTTTTTAGCGGTTCTGGCTCGATATCAACGTGGAATATTTATGTACCTATGTACATATGTATGCATGAATATTGTATGTTGTCTTAGGTCGAGCGAAGAAAGAAATATATATTTTTCACTTTATGAACTTGTTTTTATTTTATTTTATTTTAACTATATTTCTTTGACCTTTTTAGTTTATTTTCTTATTTTATTTATTTTTTATTTTTGTGTGTCTTTCTGCCAATCATTTTATTTTTGCCAACAATCACTAAACATTCTTTCAATGCACTTTTCCAAGGCTACTTACTACCAACTAGCGAACCGATCCAAATATGTATGTATGTATGTGTGTGTATGTACTTACATTGTTTTAATTTGTTCCATGAGTTCAGGCATTTTGTTCAAAGTTTTCTATGTATTTTTTTCTTAGTAATTTACAAAAATATTTTTATGGAAGAAACACACTTAATATAAGTACTAAAGTTTTTTTTTGTGTAAAAACGTTATAAATAAATGCAATACACTGTATACGATCACAATTGGAAAATATCACAAATTAATAATTTTTTGTTTGTATTTTTATTTGGCTTTAAATGTTCTTTGATTTTCTTGTTTATTTTTTTTTCTATAGGCTCATGTTGTTCTTCCAAAGTTTTTTGTCAAATGTTAATTTGTTTTGCAGACCACTGAAAGTTTCACTTGATCTTTCCATTTACTCACACCTAGAGTAACTGATGCCACGCTCTGTATTGTGAGCGCTTTTATACCCAGGCCCATGTATTTGTTTGTGGGGTGGGCAGGTAGGAGACGCATAGGAAAATACACTTCGCAAAACAATAATAAAACGTTGTTTTGTTTTGTTACTAATTTTTTGTATTACTTTTTTATAACGGGTGGTGTGTTTGTGTGCGTGTCGGTCGCATAGAGGCGACTAGAACTCGTTCGTTTAGTTCAGTTTGTTATTGTAGCGTTATCTCGTCACTATATCAGAGATCGGTGGCGGTCTATTGTGTGTGTGTGTGAGAGAGTGTGTGTAATTTGGCACACAATATTGTGAGAGTGTTTGTAGTGTTTTTATTTTAGTGCTATAGACTGTATGCATGTTTGTGTTAGCATGTGTTGGGAAAATCGAATAGAGGCTAAAACTTCCCGCGTTGATTGGTTGGTTTTTGGAGGCTCGTTAGTTTGTTTTGGCTTTTAAGTATTTCTCTTGCGTTGGAGTAATTAGCAACGTAAGTGCTTAAATGTTTCCAAGTGCTACATATTTATGTATGTATGTACATTTGTATGTTTGAATGTGTGTAAGTATGTATGCTTGAATGTGCATGTTTGTATTGTAGTTAGACATATAAATGCATACATATGTGTGTATATATACCTAAGTAGATATCGCTCATTTACTAGAGCAACGTTATAACTCAAAAAATGGAATTTTCGTATTAGTGATGCAGTATTAATCCTCATATTGTATACAAATTTCATACAAATATCTTGAGTAACTCTTGAGAGAAAAATAAATTTTTCTTTTTCCATTAAGTTGTGTGGAAATTGAAAACATTAAGCTCGTTTTTTTTGAGTTATGACGTTCTTTGAGTAAATGAGCGATATACTATACATACATACATATGTATAGGTATTTTTTTAATTTTTCATTTTATACATGTACATATACATATATTTTCTTTGTTTTTCTGCATACATCCATACGTATACACACATTTCTTTATTATTGTTTTTATTTATTTCTTTTAATAATTTAGCGTGTGGCAACAAGTTGAAATTCTAATTTTAGGCATGGAAATGAAAAAAAAGAAAAATTAGTTAAAAATTTATTTTTACTAGACATTCATTTGTAATCAGCTTATTTATTCATTATCGCTGTTTAAGTTTGTACATATTACTATTTTTAAGTTATTATTTTGGTGAATAACAACTAAACATTCCATTTGTCTTAAAAAAACATGCAAAACATGCATTGTATGTATGTATTTACATGTTCATACGTGTATTTATGTATCTATACATGTTGCCATATACGTAGGTATTATAAATTATTATATAGCATATAGCACACATAACACACATTTATATCATGGACTCAAAAGACCTTTGGACCGTCTTTGTTTTTGCAATGGCGAGGAAAGTTTTAAACGCTAACTGGTTTATTTTTCTTGAAACATTTTTCAAGAAAGAGGCGCGTTTAATGGATGTGTGTATGTGTATGCATGTGGATTCATTTGTGTATAATTATTTTATTGGCATTATATAAATTGTACATATAATAGCTATAATTATCAAAACAAAGACACATGTTTTCTTAAAAAGAACTTTCTAGAACTTTATTTTTGAGAGAAATTATAAATGCACATACATACATAATTATATGTACACACATATGTATGTATACAACATATGTATGTATGTATAAATTAATTTTTATGTGAAACAATTTTAAATGTTTTAGTTGAACTATAGTGAATTTTAATCAGAAATAATTTCTTAGTCGGGCTTAAGTTCAGTAATTTCAATTCTTATTGAATGAAATATTTTTATTAATTAATGTGAGTTTCTAAAGAAGAGAAGAAAAATTAAATTAGACTAGGTATAAGCTGGGGGAAATACCGATATTTTCTGTGCAGCTGATGAAGTTCGTTGCTGCACAGAAAAATACCTACTTATTAAAAATAATTATTTGTAAATATGTACGATTAATTGTTTTCTTAACGCAATTAAATAATTAATTGAAATTGAACCTTCTACGATTTTAGTCAATGCACACAGAAAAAATTATTGTTGAGTTTGTTTTAATTGGAGAATAATAGTGTTACGGAATATCGTGCCATAACAGCCAAAAAAGCTTAAGCGACATAACTTTTGAACTTAATTTTTTGACCAAAATCGATTATTTGCAATTGTAAATACCTAATTGATTAAAAAAAAACGAAATCAAAAAATGTGTCAGTTAAGTTTTTTTTTTTGCGGTTATGGCTCGATATTGTGAATAGACCCATAGTTAGTTTATTAGAAATTATTGTATCACCCTTCACGAGCGAAAATGTTTGCTCTAAACGAAGGCTAAATTTCGTTTTTCTTAATAAAAACCTAAAAAACTGCACCTTTTTTGAAAAGAAAACGGATCAGGCATAATTTTGATTAAACTTAAGAATAAGTAAAAGCATCGCTGAAATAAAGCGATGCACCAACATTTTCAAAAGATAGGTCATTCCTTCATAAATACGCACTAAAAAGTTAAAAATAATTAGCTTCGATTATTTTGGGATCGGTCCCATTATGCAATGCACACATCTTTATGCATGCATATGTGTGTATGTATATGTACATATACATACATATGTATGTACGTAATATATGTATGTATTTATTTCGCAAATTATTATTTTTCCTACCTTTGATTATTTGTTTTGTCAGGAAAAGTAGACAAAACAAGCAAAAAAATTATTTCCTTTGTTACACATTTTAGGGAAATATTTTTCTATACAAAAGCCGGTCTTGATGTCATTTACTCCATTCGTTTACATCGAATAAATTGCTATAATAGTTTTTCAACTGCCAACTATTATATATTTCTTTTGTTCAATTATATTTACGAGTATATACATGTACATATTTATGTATATAAAAAAACAATCAAACCTATGAATTCAATTTTGTTTTCTCCATTTGGTATTTACATACTCGTATGTATGTATGCATATAAATAAGTTTTATATGAATCTGTCAGGCATAATATAAACATATTTGAATGTTTCAACGAAGAAATCACTGAATGCACACGCGCTTCGTTATCTTCAAAATATATAAACACAGTCATACATACTTATATGGATTTAGAATTGTTTACACTACTACCACCAGAAATTAATTAAACTTTTTAGTTAAAATTAACAGCTTTATTTATAACAATTATTAAGGCTTTATAAAGCCTTATAAATGATTAAAAATCATTCTAGTTCAATTAAATTTAAAATGTCTCACTAAAAATTAAAAATGCTTCTTATTTGTAAGAAAAATTCAGACTCTATAGAAGGCAGAACAATTTCAATTGTTTCTACTTCTGCCGGGGAATATGTCTCACCTCCGCTAATTCGTTAGCTAAATTTTTTAACTGGACACCCTCAACCGCTATTGCAGACTTGTCACAGGTTCCTTTAACGGTATAAAAGTCAGCTTAAATCCTCCCTCCTCACGTTGTATGACATTCAGCTGTCAGCTGTCAGCTTTCATTATTTCTTTACCTTTTGCCACTCATTCTTAATCTTAATTAAATTTAATAATTTTCCGATTTTTTGCCATTTATTCTTTAAAATTATTGAGATGAGATAGATGTTTCCTGCAACTATTCCACTCAATTTTCAAATTGAATTATAAATGTTATTTTAAAATTTTCCATTTTTCTCCGAAATCAATATCATTTTGTGTCGATGTTGACAAATATGCAGAATAACCGTGTTAAGGTTTTTTTTGTTATTTTTTTAAGTGCCATAATTTTTAAAAAGTGCCTTTTAAAGCAAAGTAGATATATTGTTGTTAAAAAGCTTTTTATATAAACTTTTTTTATCACAAGTACTTTAATTAAAAAAGGTTTTTTTATATAAAAATTACCTGGTTTAAAGAAGTTCTTCTTTATAAAATTTCCAAAAAAAAACCCTTTATATTTCTCCAAGGTTTTTCGTAATGTATTTTATGTTACAATGCAATTTAAAAAAATTAAACAATATGCTGTCATAAAACTAAAATCTAATTTTATTTTTTTTATTTCTTTTTTTTCAGGTACGCTTTAATTTTGGACAATACTGTAAGCTTTTTTAATAAATTATCGTATTTAAAATTATGTCATTTATAAATAAAAAGAACACTCTTATTTCGACTTCGGATATGTAATGCAAAAGAAGAAACAAATGTATTATTAAATTTTCCAAGTCATTAGCAAAAGAGATTTATTAAGAAATAAGACTTACACCCTGTTTTTACAAGCCAACCGCTTTTCATATAAATTTTCTATTGAAGTCGACCGACCGACCGACCGTGTGCGTTTTGGAAACAGGGCTTTATAATAAATTGCGAGCTTAAATGCTTGAAAAGTATTGCAGGAATCGTTTGCTCAGAAATACATTTGATATAATTATATTGTTCGTAGTCGGGGCAATGCCCGCTTTCACATTTTTACAAACTAAATTGTAAATTGTATCACTTCATTATATTTCAAAAACTGCGGAAAAAAAACTTTTAAAAAATTAAAAATTTTTTCTATGAAATTATGACATTAAATAAAAACAATTCGAATACTTTTATTACTTTTGACTTTTGTGCCTGTTTACAATTTTTTATGAAGCCATTTTCTTCTATTAATGTTTTTTTTTTTTAATAAAATGTTTACATCGAAATTTTTGCTCTTATGCGATTTCATGTCGCCCATTAATTACACTCCACGCGCATATAAAAATTACACGCAGTTTAAAAGACTGAGCAACACTGGTAAATTGTCAAGTTGCCAACTGAAAATTTACACACAATTCACTTGCATACATACATACAGACATATGTATATATAGTATATTCTTAAGGTATGATCACACTTGGTGAAAAACATTTTGATTCAGGCACGTGTTTCTTAAGTTAAACAGTTTCATAAGCAACTAATAGAGAATGTCATAGAATCCAACATTATTGGAAACTATTTAACTTAACAAACACGTCTGTGAATTGAAAGCTTCTTCATTAATATTTAGGGGTTACGTTTTTTGGGCAAATATTTGCCCAAGTGTGACCATACCTTTAGAAGAATGAAAACAGTTTTCCTATTTTTGTATCTAAATGAAAAAAAAGAATTAAGATGAAAATTGCCCCGTCATTCAATGAATCTTACGACTGGACAAGTTTCATGTGATTTAAAATAAGGAATACAAAAATATATTTTAACATACATACATACTTACACATATATGTACATTTGCACATTTATATGCTCGTACCGAAATATTTAGCTTTTGTTTATTTGTATCCGGGCAGTATAATCACTTTTAAATGTCCACTCCTTTTACAGCGCGTGGCTGTAAAAAAAAATTTAATAAAACTAAGTAAAAATATGTTCACTACTAATTTAATTTAATACTTTTCAACTAGGCCAATATTGATGATAATTGCTCAGAAGTCCAAAGTTTGCTTTCAAAATTGATTGCAAACAACACAAATATAAATACACACATGTGTATATTTGTTGAAATAAAATCAGATAAGCTATTGCGAGGGTGACACTGACACTGACACTAGCATGTGAATAATCTCTTCAGCCAATATATTAAATTCCTCTTTCTAGCGATTTGGACTTGACGGGACGGGACGTGATATTCCAGCATGTAGCAACATTTGAAGGTTTGAAGTGCAATAACCTCCAAGAAAATTGATAAACTTAAGTTACAATCATATTTGTATTTGTTATATACTTTTGATTCGGGAGAGTTTTTTTTTTCTTAAAATCGGCTCAAAATCTCACTCGAAATATTTTCATGAAAATTACGTATTTCTATAAACTGAGACCATTTGGCTGGGGTACTCCTCTAGCAAGTCTGGCTAAACATGCCGAAATAGGCACCATTAATTGTCAAAAGTGAGCCAAGTTTGTTTGTTTTCAAACACTAATTTTATATAAGAAAAAAGTGTGTTGTAACAGACATTCGTCGTTTAATATTAAAATAAAGTATGCTATAACAGGCACTCAGCAACCTGTGGTATATTATTATCTGCATTTAAAAATCAAGCCCATTATTCATTATCTCATGTATCTTAGTAACAATCTTAATATATTTTAAATACACCTGCCACTTTTACAGAAGTAAAATAATGAGAAATTTAATCTAATACAAAAGTAGACTTTAGACGCAGCCATAAAAATTTAAAGCGATAACCGACCGTTCTCCAGTATAATTAATACTATCTGCTTGTATGTAAGTACACAGAAAAAAAATTTCCTGCAATAAACACGTTTAATAAAAAAAACCAAAAATCAATGAAAACTTTAATTGAATCAATTAAACTTTTGTTTAAAAATTTTATTTAATTAAAAGTTTAATTGACTCAATAACATTTTTAATTAATTTTTTGCAATTCAACGTGTTTGTAGCAAGAATTTTTTTTTCTGTGTATGTACCATATATTTTCCTGGGAACTACAAAATGCACCAGTATTAACTCGTTACGAAAATTGAAATACGCAAGGTTTCAAGTTATAAAAAAAAATTGAATTCGACTTCTCAATTCGTTTGTATATTTTGTGTATGTGTTACTTCATAACTCTGTCATTCGTAGACCGATTTTAGAAAAACTTTTTTTTTGTCTAAGAGGATATGGAGGGAGGAACAACTCACGCTAAATATTTTACTTTGAATTTATAACCTAGGAAACTTGGCACACACCTTGAGCTTTTGTAATGACATAAGCTCGTGCTTCGAAAAGTGAGCTCGGCCACGCCCATTAAAATTTAATACTATATCTTAGGCCTAACTTCTATTTAATAGATTCTTAAGAAAATTGGCACTTATCCTGAACTGTAAAAGGGACATGCTCTTTCAATTGTAAAAGTGGGCGTAGCCACGCCCATTAAAGTTTAGTATTTTGTTTTGTGTACTTCTACTCAACTGATTCTCATGAATCATTGGCTCGTGTAATGATGAAATCTGACTTTAGAAAAAGTGGGCGGGACAACGCCCCTTAACATTTAATATTGCCACTAAAAATATAAACTTACTAATTTATGCCGTTTTCTTTTCTAGAAAAAGTTCCAAATTGTTTAACTTTTTATATTTAAAGCAAAAATTTACTCTCGTAAATTTCTAATAAACTCTTTATTAAAAAAAACCACTTGATTGCGAATTTTGATTGAAAAGTGCAATAAATGGTACCTGTAGTGGTGTTCGAAGTTGGTGCCAATAATATGGGTAACTAAGCTGCACTGGTAACACTGGTCACACTATGGGGAACACATATCCCTCATTTACTCAATCAACGTCATAACTAAAAAAAACTAGTTTTCCAGAAAACGAGTTTAAAGTTTTAAATTTTTATACAACTAAATGGAAAAAGAAAATTTTATTTTTCTCTCAAGAGTTGAGTTACCAAGATATTTCTATGAAATTGTGAGTTATGACGTTGTTTGAGTAAATGAGCGATATGTGTAAAAACATTTTGTTTAAGTGAATGTAAATTACTTTTAACTTTTTAATGCTTGAAACCGGGCGGCATTAGATATCGAACAAATTTTTAATAGAATTTTAATTGTGTTTTTGTATGGAAATTTCAATCAATATTAAATGCCGTAATTTGCCCCCCCCGGGATCCTTTTAATACCACGACGTTGCTAGTTTACAATTTGACTACACTTTAGACCATAAAAAATAATAATAAGTTTAATTGTATATAGAAATATTTCATTCCATTAAACATTTCATTATTATGGCACAAGTTTTCCATCTGAGAAACAAACAAAAAAAACAACCTGCGCGTGTAGGCCATTTATTAAACAAATCAATTGCTACTTTTATACACTGATAAGAATTTGAATGTTGTTGAGGTATCTACCAGCTATTCCAGCTATCAAATGGTAATAATAATAAAAACAAAGAATTCAGGTCTTTGAAAAATACACACAAATATATATATATCGTTGGCTTAGAGTGTAAACCTTCTAACTCACTTCCAGCAAATATTACAGGAGAGCCAAAATACTGTTAACGGTTTCTATACAAAGCTTAAGAAATTAGACCAATACATTAAAAGCTAACATTGACTTTAACGGCAAGTTTTGCATGAACAACTTGCAGTTAAGGTTCACGTTAACTCTTAATCATACATACATTGTGAAAAGGGACGTAAGTTTCTTCGACATATAGAGATTCAAATTAAAAGAAATATTTAAGCAAGTCGATGAGGCGTCTCTTCCTGTTTCGAACGGCATTAAAATGCCATGTGTTATAAAAAGTGGATTTAGCAGCTTTACACTTTAAGCCGACGATATGTATAGATTAAAAAATAAAGAATCGAGTTAATCTTGAAATTTTGTTAACTTACGTCAATTAATTTTTTTTTTCATTTTATTTGCTATTTCATATTCATAATCCATCTTGACTGGTACTCCATGTTTATTTAAAAAAAAAGCGCTTTTTCAAAAAAATGCTGCAAATATTTTTCATAGATTTAAAAAATTTTAATTCAAATTACGCTGTGTGTTTCAAAATATATAGTTATTTGTTACTAGCTGTGTAATCTCCCAGCAAAAAAAAATTGAAAAAAGGTATTCCGGGTTGGAATTAAACATTTTGGCTGGGAGCTCTTCCCTACTGGATTACCAACCTAATGATTTTAACAAGGCGTGAGATTAAAATAATCGATTCTAGCATAATCTTCGCATAGTATATTAAATCTAAAAAAATCATTCTCCGCCCTTAACAACTTTTAAATCATTTTCTTAAATTTTATGTAATGTGATTTGTAAGCGTGTAATGAAATTTGGCAATCAGAAAAGTAAGTCATTATATGACAAGTAGTTCTGATGATAATGCGTTATTTTTTTGCTGAGCTGTTGTGAATGAATGTAAAAATAGCTGGGATAGTTTCGTAGCGGCATAAATCGCCCACCTGTTCCACTCTTGATGCTATTTTTTTTAGTATTTAAGCCTGTATGATGTTCTTTTAGAGGCAGATGTACCGAAGTCTAAGCACTGCTTCAAAAAGTTCCGACCACAAAGTACACAGAGGTGACACGAGACGGAAGATAATTGCGAATTCTTGACGTCTCGCTCACACCGAGTCTGTGTCTTCTTTAATGTTTCTTTCGTAGTGGCATTAATTTAACGTTTTTCATTTTATGCTTTGTGTCCCCATTCGCTATGAGATTTTTGTAAATAAATGGTTTTGGTTTGTTTTGATTATATCGTTAACAACTTAATAACAAATATACTACAGTTGTCCCTTTCTCGCCGAACCTGTGTCAGAACTGATTTCAGCTTTTTTCATCACTCACTTTCTTCACCTCTGTGTACTTTGTGGTTCCGACTGACGTCTCGCCATAGGTCCCACCTTTATTTTAAATATATATCCTTTTTGTACTCCAGACAGATAACAGAACAAACTAATGCTTCGAAATATTTTCCATAGATTTAAAAAGATTTGGAATCAAATTCGTTATGTGGCGCATAAATATTTCTATTAATCAGAGATAGTGTCTCCTCTAATTCTTAATGAAAACAATAATTTGCATGATGCTGTGTTTTTTTTTTAATTATATAATTATTTGTTATTATTTCTGGCAGTCAGCTGATAAGAAAATAAGATCGATCTCTATAGGGGGCAAAACATATTTATATACATACGTAGGTACGTCATATAGAGACGTATGTACGTATGCCCATAAAATGATTTGAAAGATACAGGGTGTTTAAAAAATAAGTTTATATATGAGGCCATCAGTGCGAAAGTGGTATAACTCCAAACTTGATTTAGCTACTTAATGGCTCTATGTAAATATTTCATTGCTCTATTACTTTGCTGTAATGATTTTGCAGCTTCGTCTCCTTTGGAATACCCGTTTTTTTTTTTTTTGATAGTTGGTCATGTAAAGAATGCAACAAAAAAATGTGGGTTACACCATTTTTGCGCTGATTTAGCTTATTATGTGAATATTGTGTGATACTTTCGATTCACGGAATATGAAGTTCTGCTAAAAAGTCACTCTCTAGAGAATGGTTGAAATTAAAAAAAAAATTTTCTAAACTAACAAAAATATTGACAAGGAAAATTTTAATAACAAATGAACACCATCTTATTTTTAAGCTTTTAAAAAGTGATAAGAGTTTCGTTGTTTATATTTTCAACATAATAATTTCAATTTGTAGTTGGAGAGGAAAAAAGAGGCGATTTTATTTTACTAATCTAATGTTCAATATAATTTCTTTAAATTTCTGTTGCCAGGTACAAATACCGGTAGAAGTCTGTATCAGAGAATGACAAATGAGTACCCAAAAAAAAAAAAGATATATATATATATATATATATATATACTTAAGTAAATAGTCTTAATTTTATGTTTTTTATTGCATCTAACATGGGCTATTTATGGTTAGTTTTCTTAATTTTTCGGATGCAAACGAAACCAATTTATTTCATCATTTTTCTCAACGTTTCGTCAGCTTTTATGCGACGTCTTGAGGAGAATTTTTATTTTTAATTCGATCTTCATTATTGGCATTATTAAATAAATTATAAAAACTGAACAGCACGAAAAATTAGTTGTATAATTTATATAATAATAAATAATGGAAAATATCACAGACAAACTCAAAAACTAATATCACAGAACTTCACTTGTCAGTTTATTGCAAAGGAACTTAATTTTAGTAAACTGTGTATAATCATAATTGTAGTGCAAACAATTCTCTTAAGCAAGTATGACTATAGCCAATTCTAAAAATACAAGAGAGCATTTCTACTTCATTTATGCGAAAAACTAAAATGCGCCACAACTTTAAAAAGAAAAAGTCATATGCGTATCAAGCATATAGACTTTGTCATACTCTTAGCCGGATTATGCTGATACTCAGAGAATAGATATTTAGTCGGACAAAAAAAAAATACGCATAATACTGGGGATAGTTACTTCTCATTCGCCACCATATACACACATATGTGCATATAAAATGAAATGGAAAATTTGTTTTGGCTATTTCAAAACATCCTTTATGTGTGTAAAAATAAAATAGCCCTGTATATACGTATGTGTAGCCGAATAATACTCGGAGTATTTTTATACTTATGCGTATGAGCTTATACAGTCTATTAAATTGTAGTCGTTTTTATAATTTAAAAAATTTGTGTGAATATGGACCTTGGTAGCTTATAATTATACGTATTCGTTTTAGTGTGTTTTTATAATTTTAGTGTAAGATTGTTCAGCAGCACATGCGTATCAAGCATATAGACTTTCTGTCATACTCTTAGTGGGAGTATGCTTATACTCAGAGTAATAGATATTTAGTCGGACAAAAAAAATATACGCATGATACTCGGGATATTTATTCAACATTTGCTATCGTATACATACATATGTGCATATAAAATTAAATGGAAATTTGTTTTGGCTATTTGAAAACATGCTTTATGTGTGTGTAAATAAAGTAGCCCTGTATATACGTATGTGTAGCCGATTAATACTCGGAGTATTTTGATTCTTATGCGTACGATTGTAGCTCATACAGTCTATTAAATTGTAGTCGTTTGTGCTGCGTAATTTGAGAAATTTGTATGAACATAGTCCTTGGTTGTTTATAGTTATACATATTCGTTTTAAAATTAATATGGGTGTTTGCATATTAGCGTGTTTTTTAATACTCAAAGAGTACTAAAAACTATACATTTGTCGTTCCCTGGTATGTATCTATTTGAGATAAGTAGTGTGAAAATCCTGCGCACCCCCATTTAATTCAGACTTTTTTTTTCAGGTGTTACTTTTTGTCGATTAGCCGACAAACTGCAATGATATCCCAAATGTATGGGAAGAAATTATGTCTTTGAACTCCTTTGGCCTAGAATGACTGATGAAAGTCATAAAAAACTAATTACATGACCTAAATTAATTAATGTATAAATGCTGATAGAGTAATAAAGAAATATGCTCTTGAAATCTTATGGCCTTCAATTTGATAACCAGTGAAACAGATTTCACATTATTCCTTTGTTTAATAATTTCATTTATTAAGCATTTACGTTTATTTATTAATTTTTTTTATATTGTATTTTTAGTTGTTTACAATATTTATCTACATTAAATAAAAAAAATATAAGTGTAAGTGCTTTATATAAATCGATATTTACATTCTGAAAATACATATAGTTATCAGACGTGTGTATCAGTCTAATGAGCTTCGCCTTGAGGAGCGCTTACAACTTTTGAACGTTTTGTTTTAAGCTTTGAAGTTCGTTGTCAATGTCTTGGGGCAAGTGTGAGCCAACTTGTGTTTTGAAATATTTCTCAATATCGGCCACCTCCTGCTGCCAGAAATCTTTGGGCAAATGGAAAAGTTCTTCTAAATCTACTTGGCCAGCCAAGCCGTTAATATTAATGGATTTATCCGCTGGCAACAAACCAATGGCCGAATCCTTGTAGCACTGCTCACCATCAACACGACGGAAAATCCAATCGAGTACTCTGGAATTGTCACCATATCCAGGCCAAAGATATTTGCCATCTTTGTCCTTGCGGAACCAGTTGACATGGAATATTTTGGGTACACTGCCGCGTGACTCCATGCTCAGCCAGTGTTGCAGATAATCACCAAAGTTGTAACCGAAGAAAGGACGCATAGCAAAGGGATCATGCATTATTACTTTACCTTTGTGCTCGGCAGCAGCTGTAGCTTCACTACGCATTGCCGCACCCATAAACACGCCATGCTTCCAGTTGCGAGCCTCATAGACCAAAGGCACACCAGCTGGCCGACGACCTCCAAACAATATAGCACTTATGGGCACACCAGCTGGATCTTCCCAAGCAGCATCAATAATGGGACATTGTTGGGCGGGTGTGCAGAAGCGTGAATTAGGATGAGCGGCAAGTTTTCCCGATTCCGGTGACCATAGCTTGCCCAGCCAGTCGGTGACTGTTACCCCTTTAATGTGAGCCGCCTCCAAGCCCTCCCAATACACACCGCCATCTGATGTAGAGGCAACGTTTGTGAAGATGGAATTCTTAAAAATCGTTTTCATGGCTATGGGATTGGTGGACATCGAGGTGCCCGGTGCAACACCAAAGAAACCATTTTCAGGATTTATGGCTCTTAAAACCCCATTACTGTCAAACTTCATCCAGGCAATATCATCGCCCACACATTCTATTTTGTAACCAGGCAAAGTGGGCGTCATCATTGCCAAATTTGTTTTACCACAAGCGGAGGGAAATGCTGCCGCTATATAAATTTTCCTCCCCTGGGGATTCGTGATACCCAGTATCAACATATGCTCCGCTAACCAGCCTTCTCTTTTGGCAATAGTACTGCCTATGCGCAAAGCCAAGCATTTCTTGCCCAGCAACGAATTGCCGCCATAGCCCGAACCATATGAAACTATTTCATTGTTGTCTGGCTTATGTAAAATTATAGTTCTTTCCGGGTCGCAAGGCCAAGAGGGTACTTGAGTTTCACCGTTTTTAGGAGTACCAACTGAATGCAAACACTTGACAAACTTTCCGTCGCCTTTTTGAAGTTCTTCCAAAACTTTAGCACCGGCCCGAGTCATTATTTTCATAGACTCTACCACATAAGGTGAATCGGTAATTTCGATGCCAATTTTGGAAAGTGGTGATCCCACCGGTCCCATAGAGAATGGTATCACATACATAGTGCGTCCTGTCATGCTATTCGGAAAACGCTCTTGTATAGCCTTTTGCATATCCTCCGGAGAAATCCAATTGCCCAAAGCCCCCGGTGTGCCTTCTGAGGTCACCGGCATTGTTTGCTCCTTTCTTGGGGTGCAAATGAAAGTGCGTGACTCCACTCGAGCCACATCAGCCGGGTTGGTGCGAGCTAACCAACAGTTCTCATATTTTTTTAGGGCAACAATTGTGCCTTGCTTGACCATGAGTTGCTTAAGTGCCATACTTTCCTCTGAAGAGCCATCGCATATGTGAACTTTTTCGGGACGACACAGATCTATACATTCATCCACATAGGATTTGACAGTAGCCGACAACTGTTGGGGATGGCCGTGCTGGAAAGCACAAAGACTGCGATACGTTAAACAGAAATTATACTTGAGTTTGGTCGGTGATAGTTTTGAACTGTAAAGATAATAAGAAATGGAAAATAGTATAAATAACCACATATTTCGGGGTTTAATTAAACAATTTTTCTTAAAGCAGTTCTTTCTGCAGCAGATTTGGATATTTTATTTGATAACTTAAATATTAAATGATAATTTAAAAATAATTCCACTTAAACTTTTGAAATATTTTTAAAGTTCAATCGCATTCGAATGCCGTAATTTGCCCTAGATCCAGAGATGGTGCAAGAATAGAAGGAAAAATGACAGATAGATATGATGGAGGAACGTTTTCATTTCTACAACTATGCTATTGTGCGTTTTGTTAATTTCTATAACATCATTGCAGAGCCTGTGGTGTTAAGTAGGGGAGGTATTTTAAGCTATTTTGACATTTTATTGGATATGTCGTCAATGATTCATTGCTGTAAGTATCGTAGAAAAGGGGTACTGAGTTAAGCATTAGCATAGAAAATCTGTGATATTTATGCGACTGGGTCTGGCCAGGGAACGAACTCTCGGGCTTCCTGAAATACCATCATTTACTTTATACTCAACGCACTAACTACTTCAGCGAACAGCACTCTCGATATAAATCTTAAAATGGGAGAAATTTAATACGATCAGAGCCGATAAGAATCCTATGTAGTACTACGTAAAATTTTAAGTTCTTAAAACTTTATCCTGGACTAGTTATTGGTGAGAACTGCTCTAGAACTCAAGGTGACTGTGGCTCAAACGCAAATGAAGGAAAACGAAGACGATCTTAATATTTATGTTAATTAAAGCTGTGATAATGCTTATGTTTGTGCGATTTTTCATATTAAATTGTGAAAATAAACTACATATGTACATATTGAAATTTTTTGTTTTGATTTTCCTAATTTTGTGCTATTTTTTAAGCGCAAAAATTTAAGTATTTTTTATTACTCTTTTAAAAGATATTAAGCTTAATAACTAACTTTTTTTATAGTTTTTTGTCCATGCATTTTTTAATAATTATGATAAGTTTTTGTTTATGGCATAGTTTTGTTTATAAAAATTAATTCAGTTAAGTGCGGCTGTGATTCCCACACGAAGGGTTCCGTACGGACACCACATGTGTAAACTATACGAACTTAAGCCTATATAATTAAATATCTTACCTGATGTAGACATTTAAAAAAAATGGAAGTATGTATCCGGTTAATTTTTTTTTTCGATTTTTATAGTTTTCGAGGTTTTTATTATTTTTGGCCCTTTTTCGCTTTTGGGATTTTTTCGGTTTTTGGAGTTTTTTAGTTTTTTTCATTTTGGCGACTTTTAAGTTTTAGCGTTTTTGAACATTTCAAGAGTTTGCGTCTTACGGTTTCCAAGAAACAGCCAGTTGTCAACTTACATAGTCAAAATTACATTAACTGATAGAATACCCTTTAATTTTGATTTTTTTAAATCTTAGTGTTAATTGTTGTAGTCTGTATAAAAATACAGCTTTGGTGTACGGAACGCTAAAAAATATTACAATTATTTTTGATCAAGGTTTTTGGATTACAAATTTTATACATTTATGCAATATGCACACTACTGGACCGCGCTTAAAAATTGTTGGGTGGATAGAAATTTAAAATTAAAAATTATAAAAAAAAAATCGAAGGATACATTCATTTTCAAAAACACCATATAAAATTTAAAATCCAACAATCTTGATCAAAATCTCTTGGATTTTTTTTAATTTCTTCTTCTTACAGAAAAGCTTCGGAAAACAAAAATTTCACAAAAATAATTTCCAGTTTGAAAATTTAATATCTTTTGAACGGGTATTAAAAAAAATCCAAAAAATTTACCAGGGAAGCTGTGTTAAGGATCGCTAAAAATACCACAAAATTGGCGAAATCTAAACAAAAAATTTTCCAACCTTCTGATTTGGCGTGGAATGCCCCATATGTAATGGGTGGGTAAATTTAAGGTAAGGAAGTAAATTGACTTAAAAACACACTTTTTCTGACAAAATCCAGTTTTATTGATACCAATGTAAAGTAGAAAGAAATATGGGAATTAATAATGGAATATGATGTTGGGAAATGTCCACCTCTAGCACGTCGGCAGACGTCCGTTCTTTTCACAAAATTTCGAACCCCATTTTCCAACGAAGCTTCGCTTGTCTCATCAATGCAGCGCTGCAATTCATCTTTCACAGCTTTAGTTGTTTCTGGTTTGCTCACGTTCAAATTAAAATTAAAAAATTTCACAATTAATATTCTTTGTCCAAGAGTGTAGCGTTCCATAGTTAAAATTTCCCAACCTTTTACTAAATAAATGTCAAAGGATGGCAGCTCAATTCTTGACATTTCATCATTTGACAGCAAATTTACTTCCTAACCTCAAATTTGAGCACCCTTTATGTATGTATGTATGTATGTATATGAGAGATAAAAATAGCAAAATTAGCACAAAATGTTAAATATGTAGTTAATACATTACTTGTCTTGTCGTCTTTCGGCTAAAAATGTCTTAAAGTGCTAATCACCAAAAAAAAAAACAAACATTTAAATAAAAATGCACATTTGCTTGCAATTGCAAAATATGTTATGCACAAACATGTATGTATGTACATACATATGTACATATCGCTCATTTACTCAAACAAGGCCATAACTAAAAAAAAACTAGTTTGGCAGAAAAGAGTTAAATGGAAAAGGAAAATTTTCAAAAATTTCAAGAGTTAAGTAAACAAGATATTTGAATGAAATTTTTTACACAATATAAAGAACGATATGAGAATTAAGTCTCCATCATTAACTTAAAAATTTAATTTTTTTAAGTTATGGGAGTCGTTTGAGTAAATGAGCGATATGTACATATTTATGCATGTTGGATGGAAATTCGCTTGTTTCCGAGAATTTTAAGCAAACCCAAATGAGTTCACAAAAAACATTGTTATTGAATTTCGTAGCTCTCATTTTATACTGTTGATGCAATACTTTGCACTCACTAAGTTACATTTGTTTGTTGGTATTTGAATGCCTGTCGCTTGATTTGGTCAAATTGTATGATGCAATGTTTAATCATCATTACCTGTGCATATTGTTGGCATGGTGACTGGCAACGCGCTTGAAAACATCTAGACAGTTTTTTTTATGTACGTACACTATACCACAATTTCGCTTTCGCACAATAGAGAGCGATGAAAATGCCCATATATATGTGAATCTATGCACGCATATCTTGAGAAAAAAAAAACCCAGCAAACATGCTTATACGAATTGATTTAAAAAAAACTTTAAGCTTAAAGTGACTTACTTACATACATATGTATGTATGTATCGTTAATTTAATATAGAAAGGCCCTAACTCATTATATTTTTAAATCGTTCGTTTTATATATTTCAATAGGAGAACATTTAATGCAAAATTATCGATTTAAAAAGAATGAGTTAGGACCCTTTCTATATTAAGGTAACGGTATGTATGCTGATCATATGGCTGTAGATTGAGGAAAACAATTTTTTTTAATTTGTGCCTGATCTAAATTTCTTTCTTAAATTCTTTCAAATGTTTTTCAAATAAGGTTTTAAAAAAGAGGTAATATTACTCGTAGAATTAAGAATAAAAAGAAATAAAAATAAATAACCAACATTTGACTAATATTCAACATAAATTTGTATTTAGTTTTGATTTCCGCTTTATTGAAATTAAGGAAATACGAGCTCATAATGAAAAAAAAAATGTCAAATTATAAACGTTCTATAGTATATTTTTTGGGAAGCAATGCGCATACATACATACATAGTACATTCATATGAACATACAAAAATTTGCGGGAATATCTATCTGTCCATTTAATTTGAAAGTAAAAAACAAGACAAAAAACTACAGATTCGTACATCGATTCTTTAGCAAATTGGCTCCTACAAAAATCAACATATGGCAACGATTTTTGTTGTTGAATTTTTAATTTTGTTTACGCGTTTTGCTTAGCATTTTTGACAGATGTAGCATCTTAAGCGTTGTCAGAATGATGATTTTTTGCAACAAACATTTAAAATATTTGCACTTTTTATATTTGTTGATGTGAAATTAGCAAATAAATATCATCATAAATAATAAAACCATCACATAAAATTTTAAATTTTAATATTTTCTATTTTTTTCCATACCTGTCATGCAATCTGTTGAATACCGTTGCCATATTAGTGTTTTACTAATTGATTTTTCAGGTAGCACTGATGCTTTAAGTGTGTGCAAATAAAATACTCGTGTATATACTCATATGTACTCGAATAAATACTCAGAGTATTTTTATACTTAATTGTATGATTGTAGCTACATATGTATACAGTTTATAAATTTTAATTATAGCCGTGTCTACTGTGCAAAATTTAAGAAATGTCTATGAACATAGCAGTTAGTTATTTATAGTGATACATATTCGATTTAAAGTTGATGCTTGTGTTTGAGTATGATATTTATTTTTAACTATACGCATTACTAGTGTGTTTGAAGACCAACACTAAAATAGTACTTAAAGCGATGTCCATGTTAAATATAAATACTAAAAACTTTTATGTGGATAGTCTGGCCGCTATCAAAAAAAAAAAAAAAATTACATTATAAAAAAAATTTAATAAGATTATTCATTGAAACATCAAATATTTAATAATTAATTTGCCTAAGAATCATATATTTTCCAAATTCTAATAACTTTCTATTGTAACTCAATATGGATAATATTTAAAATTTAAGAGGTCAAGTTTAGCCAATACTTTAGGGATTGTTCGATAATCTCTAAGTATGTGTCGCCACACAAAAAAAAGTTTATTGAAAACACGTGTGTTTTCTTTTCAAAACAAAATACTTAAATCTATTTTTAAAAAGTAAAAACATATACATACATACATATGTACATATGTACGTACATATACACAAATGCAGATGAAATAAAAATGAAATATTATTAGAATCGGCATTAACTAACGTCATCAGCGCTCTTTTAACACATTCAGTACGTACAAAAATGGGCTGGTCTGCTTGTGATAAAGAAAATCAAGAAATTGAAACAAAAGAACAAGAAATTAAAAAGAACAAGATTTGATGTTAAAAGAAGGGGAAACTAATTTGTAGATTAAAAGCAATTGATATTAAAGAATTTTCGTTTGTGAATTTGTATTGGAAACCACAACCGAATACAAAAATAAATGTAGACAGAATCTCTGAAAATGCTTATTCTCATGTTTTCTGGAACCATAGACACTTATCCCATAGTTTATAGGAACTTGTCAGGTGGTTCAGCTAACCATTTGCGCAATACTGTCAGTACAGTATGCTTTCAGCCATAAAATTAAAATTTTAACCTGAATGATTGCGAAATGAAATGATGTGGAATGTGTTAGGGGCCATCCACATATTACGTAACGCCATTTTTTCCGATTTCTGACCCCCCCTCCCCCCCCCCAGTAACAGATCGTAACAATTCTTAGACCCCTCCCCCCCCCCCCTCACAATAACGTAACAAGAACTTTAAACAAATTTAAATTGTTTTAAGTTTTTATTTAAAAAAAATTAAATTTAATTCATACACATATATACATATGTATGTATTTTTAAATAACTTTTTGTTTGAATTGAAGTAAATTTCTTTAATTAGTTATTTTAAACTAATATACAAATATTTTTATGACATTTTCTTAAGTTTCGTTTAGGATTTATGCATTTATTTATTTTATTTATGGGAAAATGCAAGTAATTGAGAATGGACGAATATTCGGGAATTGGAATACTTTTGTTCCTTTATTTTTATTTTCTGTTAGACTAACACAGTGCGTAGACAAAAATCAAATAAGCTTGCAAAATATAAATAATAACAATTATGTATTTATGTACATACATATGTATATATATGCATATATTTATATATATTTAACACTCATGATTCTTGATTTATTATTTATTTCTTTGATAAATTAAATACATAAATAAAGGAAAAATCGAAGTGTTTTTGTACGAAATTAGTAAAATTTATGTTACGTAACAATTTTACAGACCTCCCCTACCCCCCCGTAACAAATCATAACAAAACTGAAACTGAAAACTGAAATAACCCATCTCATCGGTCAAATTCAACCTGATTTATGCGCCAGAGTTAGGAAAAATTGTGCATTTCGGATGTGCGCCACCCAGCTAAAGTGCAGCGGACAGTTGCACTTTTCAAATGAATAAAAAATCTCCATGATATCTCGCACGCAATTTGTTTTATTTAAATTTGAAGATAGGAAGCGCTTAAAGAAAGACGCTTGATATGTACATACGCGTACACATATAACGCAAATTAATTAGGTTACTTAGGTCATCTAAAGATTGAATGAATATTATTTGTTTCGATCTGAGACGTGGAATTTTTCGAAGGGCAGCAACGAAGTGTCAGACTGATTGTTCTCAAGATAAATAATAATAATATTAATCCTACTAATTACGAAGTTATTTTTTAAAATAATGTAGGTACTTCTTACATGTATGTATGTGTAAAACATTGTATGTATGTATATGTACATACATGTATGCAATATCATGTAAAATTAAAACAGATTTTTTTGTACACGTACATTTGTATCGAAGGCACACTTCTGGTTTTCTCTTTAATTGTGCAAACTTTTGTGACGTCACACACAACCCACACTCGTATTTGCTTCAGTGACCATGATCGACGGACTTTGAACCCAGATTTGTATTTTCATAACCTTAGCAACAGTACAGAATGTTGTATATGCATTTAATTTACAATCGATTGAATGTGTGCATGCATTGTACGTACCCTCCAGTCTAAGGAGTTGAAATTGAGTCCAAATCTTTAGGTATATCCCTAACGAAAAATCGACTAGCTACTACACTAGCCACAAGTAATGCAAGAGTTCGCCTTTTGAGTCTCTCACTCATGTATATGTATGTTAATGTCTTTCACAACAAAGAATTTTTTTGCGAGTGGAAGAAAACTGTTCTGTTATTCCAAAGAAAGTCAACAAGAAAAAAATTATTTTAAGTACACAATTATTTTGATTTTGTGATGGCGTCAGTTACAATTGGAAGTTCGTGGTCAGTGAACGTGTAATTTTTAGTTGCAAAAGTGCTTTTCTTTTAGAAAGTTAAAATGAGCAGCAGCAGTCAATTAATTGAAAAATGTATTAATCACCATTATCGGGGATAAAAGTTCACGTGAAATGTGTTCCCTTTCCCTAAAATTGTGATCGCCAATGTTTGCGTTATTATTCTTTAATTTTGTTCACTATTTTTTCTTCACGCAAAATATTTCATGTGAACAAAATGTTCGCCTATTATTCCCTATAACGGTGAATAATTGTTTGTTATATCAATAGAAAAATTAATTGTATTCATTAGCGAAATCACTGACGAAGGGTTATGCATATGGTGGCAATTGGCAACCGTCAATCTCATCCCCATGTTAAAATCGTCAGTCTTTTGCATTGCTTTTTTTTGTAGTTAGGCTGGTAGTTAGTGGTAACGATTTTTAGTTAACAAAATAGCTAGATATTCGCTAGCTACGCCGACTGCAGGGTATGTATGAATGTGTGTTAATATTTCATATCTGGGTGGCTGTGTATAAGACAATACACGTACAATTGTATTCTGTAGAAAGAACAAAGAATTTAAATTCTTTAAATGTATTAAATTAGAATCATATAAATACATATGTACATACATACATATATATATATAAATGCATATGTAAATACGTATACATATACATATGCTAGTAAATATATTTACATTCTATGTTTGTGTGTATGCAATATTTCAAATATGTTTCGTCATTTTTGTCACTTGCATAAAATTCTGAATGTGAGATACTTACGCATCGAACGAACGAACCGGTTGTTTTATGATTATATTTGCCCTTTAAGTATATAAATTCAAGAAAAGGAATATGTACACAATTTTTTTGTTTTGGGCCAAGGTTAAAACGAACGTGAATGAACTCTTCCAATATTAAAATTTTAATTTTTTTTGTTTTCATTTTAACAACTTATTTATTGAATGATGTAATAAAATACAGTACTGGCGAAATGTCGTTTGTCTAGCGGTTTTAATTATATACTTATGTATGTGCCCCTAATTATGAAGGTGATCTAAGTCATGCATTTCTTTGTTCGAGATTTTAGTAGATTACATTTGAACAAATCAAAAAAATATTTTTATATTATGAAAAATTTTAATATAGAGTTGTACCAGTCTTGATTAATATAAATTTATTTAATATTTGTTAAATATTTATTAATGTTTTTTTTAAGATGTATTTAATATTTCGGAGCAAAAATGCATATGAGTTAGATCACTTTCATGTGTACATATGTCTGATATACTTAAAATTAATGAATGTTTTATTATTTGTTACTCACTGATGATGTTAAAAAAACGATTAAGCCGACAAAAAGGCGATAAAAAAATTAAAAAAACAGAATAACCGGCTTGAAAACTGGTTAAACAATCCAACCCCAAACGAAAATTATCCTAATCAGCCCAAAACTGTGGTTTTCGGAAAGTTCGAACCAAATATGAAAAAAGCCGGTTCCGAGCCGAACAAAAAATAGGCTATGTTTGGCGCTGGTAATGTAGCTTTCCATTGAAAGAAATAATTTTCAAAATCGGTTTAGCCGGTCGAAAACCCGTACCAAACATAAAAAACCGGTTCCGGACCGGATAAAAAAACAGGTCATGTTTGACGCTGGTAATGTAGCTTTCCATTGCAAGAAAGAATTTTAAAAATCAATTTAGGGGTTTGAAAACCCGTACCAAACATAGAAAACCGGTTCCGAACCGGATAAAAAAACAGGCCATGTTTGGCGCTAGTAATGTAGCTTTCCATTGAAAGACAGAATTTTAAAAATCTGTTTAGCGGTCTGGGCGCGAAAGTGTAGAAAACAAACAAACAAAGGATATTTGACACAATATGTATTTTATTTTAATTGATGAGTCAAGTATTTTATTACCGATTTGCCTGAACACCAGTACCATAACAAAGCTCGAGTGAGTTATATACATAAAATGATTGTCATGAATGGGCCACGTGTAATTACATACTTGCGATTATATGAAATTGTTACTTAAGATTTTTGTTTACTAAAAATTCAACAACGTACATTCTGATCAAAATCTCGATAGTTCAAATTGAAAACTTTAAAAGTTTAATCTGATTAAAAACGATAAATATTGTTTTAATATTATTTTCCTTTTCTTACACATACGAGTATGTACATACCGCTCATTTACTTGAAGATATCGTGCCATAACCGCCATAAAAGTTTAACCAACAAAATTTTCAAACTTAATTTTTTGACGAAAATGGATTACAAAAAAAAAACGAAGTTCGAAAATTATGTTGCTTAAGCCTTTTGTTTTGCGCTTATGACATGATATGATATGAAAAAAATCAGTTAATAAAATATTTAATTCCGATGTTGAAATAGTAAATTTTTTTTTTAAATTATCCAAAATGACACTATAAAAAATCTTGTAAAATCTCTGCAAGAACTGTGAGTGATATTGTCATCTAAATATTTTCTAACCCTGAAAAACAACATGGCTTTCGATATTTATTCTGAGGATCTACTCTGTAATTCGAAACGAAAGAAAATATAAAATACTTTCGAAATTGTAGGTTAATTACATGCAAATTCGAAAGCATTTTCTTTTGCTTCCAATTACAGAGTAGACCCCCTGGAGTGCGTCCCAAATATTTTTTAAAACTAATTATTTGTTGACTGTTCGAGTTCAAAATTATTCGAATAACGAATCATAAAAAAAAGATTAACTCGATTATTTCAATAAGTATGGAATAAAAAAATTTATTGATATAAAGAAGTTTGCAAAAATTTTGCTCGAGTAATAAATAAAATATTTGGGAAATCTCCACTTTATATAAAGAAAAGCCATTACGGTTTTTATACTCACGAAAAATCAGTGTTCCGCAGGATTGACAGTTTGGTGGTTATGCCCATTAAAATAAAGCTGTCGAAAACAGTCCATGAACTGTGCAAAATAATGATTACCAATTGCTGCAAGTTAATATTTTCTAGAAAAACTGACGCCCAATGTCATTAAATTATGTAAAACCATAAGTAGTTATTTCATCAACTTGATGGATAATGTTTTAAGCCTGTTAATATACGCCACGTCTGTTTTTTTCTATAAGACATACATAAATACTGATAAGGTGACTGGCTGTAAAAAATTCTATTTACTTCTATGATGTGCTAGGAGGTGATTTTCTTTTAATGGAAAAAATGATAGAAATGTTTAAAATTGTAAACAAAAAAACAAACTTCTTGAAATTTATTTTCAAAACTTTTTTCCCACACCTGTTAATCTAACAAAATTTATTGCCAGCTTCCAAATTTTAAAGAAACTAATATTTCCTTAACACTGTTAGATGAATTATTCAAAAAACCTGTAATAAAAATGTCTAAAGGTGCAATAAAAAATGATTTGGGCGTTTGGGGAATAGGTCCACTAACTGATAACTCGTTGATTAATTTCATATCAAAATTTGCTGCCACACTGTTTTTTAAATATTTATCGAACCTTTTAATCAACTCATAGTGCATACATTTGAAAAGTATTTCGAAAGAAATCACCCTTTATTAGAAATGAAATGTTGGTGCGTAGCTCAGATAACTCAAAGTTTTTTTTTTTAAATTAACACGCGCAACTGTAATAATAATTTTTTTATCGCTTATTATTTCTGACTGCTACGTTGTTTGATTTGAAAACCCTTATGTAATTGAATTGGAAGTAAAATATCCAACGAATGATCACAATTAAAAAATTGTGTAGGATGGTGAATGAAGTTTTGGAAGATGAGCAACATTTCACTTAAAATTTATAATTCTCTACTAACTAACTTCCTTAAAGTTCTATTTACTTTACAAGAAATCTAGAATGTGGGTCGCAAATCTACGGACACATATGCACATTTGTACATATTTACATGCTTACATGTTTCACAGTTACGACAAGAGATAGATAAATACATACATACAACACAAAAAAAAGTAATATGAATGAGTTTGTAATATTAATTAAAATATTTGTAATATTAATTAAAAAATTAATTAAATTTTTACCTATAAACAATTTGATAATATCAATTAAGTTTTTCCACTCAAATTAATTAATACAATTAAAAATTTAATTGAATCAATTAAATTATTAATTGAAAACATTAATTGGTGAATACTTTTTTCTGTGAATAGGAGAAAGATCAGGACCAAAGACCGGCACTGCACACCTAGTGTCATTGATATACCTATAAATTAAATCTAGCTCGGTATAACTGTCCTTATGAAAGTTAGCACAGAGGTTGGAGAAGGCCTTCTAATAACTAGCCTTCTGCTATTACATAAGACAATACACTCGCAGAAAATGTTTGCCGTTGTCTTATCACCTTCTAAGCATATAAAATACGACAAAAGGCTGAACAAACTTGCTTACTTTTCTACAGAGACAAGTTCAGCCCAAAGTGACCAGAGAGAAAATCAGTAACAAGCCTTAAATTATTCCTGTTAAAGTTCAGGATGCCACTATATGAAAATGCCTGCATCAATGCTTTGGCCTGTCTTAAGCCAGAAAAAGCCAGTCACTTTTTCTTTGCTGTCGAAATATCATTTCCTTTGATTAGAGACTCTGGGCCCGGATTTGATTGGCCCTCCTGGCCAATTATTCCGCTTCCTTGTTACAAGGATGATCGCCGTGGCCAGGTAACCAGTAAATGGAAATCTTGTTCCGTATCGATAGTTTCTGCACTCCACTCCACTACAACTTTAGCCAATATAATAGAATATTTTACCGTTTAAAAAAATGTTGTTTGTTTTGGCTTTTTTTTATTATAGCGCCTCTTTTTGGTTTTGCCAATTTCATTTGGGTTTCGGCGATTGTTTTCGGTTTGTGGCGATTTTTTTAGTTTTGGCAATTTTTTTTTATTTTGCGGATTTTTTAGTTTGGCGATTCTTCTCGGTTTTTTGAAGATTTTTTCGGTTATTTAAAAAAAATTGTTTCGCCGTTTTTTTAGTTTAGCGCCTTTTTGGGGTTTGCCAATTTCTTTCGGCTTTCGGCGATTTTGTTCGGTTTTTGACGATTTTTTTAGTTTTGGCGATTTATCTTGGCGCTTTTTAAATTTTGTCCATTTTTTCGGCTTTGGAGGATCTTTTCGGTTGTTTTTTTTAGCGATTTCTAGTTTTGGCGTTTTATTTTTGTTTTGGCGATTTTGTTTGGTTTTTGGTGTTTTTTTAGTTTTTTTTGTCAATGGTTTTGTTCTCTGTGATATTTTTCATTTTAGTGTTTTATTTTATTTTTGGTGATAGGTATATTTAATTTTTTAATTTTGGCGATCTTTTTTAGTTTTGGCGATTTTTTTAGTTTTGCTAATTTATTAGTTTGACCATTTTTTTCGGTATTTGAGGACATTTTGGTTGTTAAAAAAATTTTGTTTCGGCGTTTTTTAGCTTTTTTGGTTTTTCCAACTTTTGTCAGCTTTCGGTGATTTTGTTCGGTTTTTGACGATTTATTTTAGTTTTGGCGCTTCTTTAACTAAGGCGATGTTTTGAGGATTTTTAAGCTGTTTTTTAGTTTTTGTAATTTTTCGTTTTGACGACTTTTTTGTTTTTGGCGATTTTTTTTTAGTTTTTGGGCGATCTTTTTGTTGTTCGTGATATTTATCATTTTAATGTTTTATTTTAATTTTGCTGATATTTTTCATTTAAGCACTTCTTCTATTTTTTCTCTTGATTTTATTCAATATACTATTGTGCAATATACCAATATGTTATCACAGACAAATTTATTGTACAATATCAATTATTGCACAATAATATTGCAAATGTATGGGTATTGACAATAAAAAGCTAAAAATAATTTTTAAAAATTTAACCGCCTTTAAAAATAAGCACTGAAAAGCTAAAAATATTTTAGGGCTTATATTTGAAATCCATACTATATTCGTTTTCGTATTCTAAAAAAATTATTTGTGTTTGAAGTGTACGAGTATATTGAAAAAAAAACAAATTCCATACAAATATTGACTTAAGCACTCTGGAAATTATTTTTAGAATACGGCCGTCGGAATTTATGTCTTGTTGTTTACCAATTCCTCCAAAACTTGATGGAAGGTTTAATTTTTGGAGGTGCATAAAACGTTAATCTTAAATAATAACTTGTTGACTGCTTTATAGTTTTTTTTTATTTTTTTTGTTTACAATGTTATAATTATTGTTTTATTTGCACTATAAAAAAATTTTAAGCAAAGTATAATTTCTTACTCAAGTTCAAGTTCAATATTTTTCAATTCTTTTTATAGAAATAAAATATTTTTATTAGTGAATGAGATTTTCTATATAAAATGGGGTGATGCCGCATTTTCTGTAGCACCATTCACTCTATCTACTCGTACACTAACAAGTCAATTGGCTGTCAAATGATGAAATGTCAAAAATTGAGCGATCATCGTTTGACATTTATTTAGTAAAAAGTTGGGAAATGGAACGCTACACTCTTGCATAAAGAATTTTAATTAGGAAGTTTGTGAATATTAAATTGAGAGACTGGGCTTAAGTAAACAAACTGACTCTCTGAAAGACGAAATTAAGCGCTGCATTGACAAGATAACCGAAGCTTTTTTACAAAATGTGCTTCGAAAATTTGTGAAAAAAGCGGACGTCTGCCGAGGTGCTAGAGGTGAACATTTGTCTGAATGATATTTCATTATTAGTTCAAGCAAATTTACTTCCGAGCCTTAAATTTAACCATACTTTATTGTTATAAAAAATAATATTGTGACAGCTTTAGAATAAATGTCAACAACAGCTGTTTTAAGAGAGGCCATTAATTCTTTAAACAACGAAAAAGGCAAATAGGCTAAAAAAATAAATAAAAGATCACCACATTTTACTTTACTGGACAGAAAGAAATTAATTTTCTGGTTGGCGAAGTAAAACTGTTTAAAGTAATAATCGAGCAAGATGTGAAGATAAAGGAGATTCTTGAAAAAAAAAATGGAGAGCTCTTTAAACTCCCACACATTTACAATATTATTGTGCAAAAATTGTTGTTGTACAATAAAATTGCGTGTGTGTGTGTGTATTATATTGGTAAATGGAGCAACATATTGGATAAAATATAAACTCTCCTGATTTATATTGCGCAATAAGAAATATTTTGTAATGTGTGGCTAATATTGCACAATATTTTTTAAATTTTAATTAAGTAAAAATTATTTAACTAGTTTATCAAGAAAAATCAATTTTAAAATATCTTAAGGACACAAGTGTGTGTAGCTTTTGTTTACTTCTACAAGAAAAATTGCACCATATACTTTTTTTTAATATTGTGCAATTTATTGAAGAGGAATAGTGTAGAGCGAAACAACATTAATAATAGCAATAAAGTATTCAACAAAATTGCATAGTGTATGGGTGGGTACCTTTTAGGGATTAATTGATTTGCTGGTTAAAACATGTTTAAACCAAAATCAGAAATTAATTATTTTATTAGAACTCTAATGAATTTTTAATAATATGTATCTTAATCCGGCTCAAGTTCGCTATTTTTCAATTATTTTTTTTTTACAGAAATTAATGATTTTCTAAAGAAGGCAAGAAAACTTAAATTAGACTAGTTGGGGTTATTCCACATGTTCTGGGCAAAACGCACTCCAACAGCACCCATGTCTACCTTTTAATTAACTTATTATACAATATTTGCTATGGATTTGAAAACAAATGCAATGAAACAAAGAAATTTTTTTCTCCACAATTTTTATCAGACTAAACAAACAAATTTTTCGTGTGAATTTTTTAAACTTATATGAACCGCTTTAAATTTTGATAAGTAGAGCAAATAATCTTTTGCAATTGAATTTTAATCAAGGTCGTATACAGGTACTGAACGTTAACTTTTTCCTTAAGAAAAAAAAAACAACAAAAATTTACTTCTGTAACAACTGTACATTTGAAATATACAAAAATATTCGCCTCCAAAAAGTTTAGCAATACAATACTGTAATCTGGCAAAGAATTAAAAAAAAACAAAACAAAAAATTGAAAACAAGTCAAGTTATACTCGTAATAGGTACATACACTTCATTGCAATTAAAAGTTCAAACCTGTGGAAATCAACGAAGAGGAGAATAAAACGAACTAATAAAGAATAAATAAATGTACAAAAACATTTCACAACAAAGTCGAAAAATATCTTGAAGAACTAGTAAATTCAAAAAGCAAGTTAGATCGAGCATTCACAAGATGTTTTGAAAAACGAGCACAGAATACATAAAATATATATTAAGTATAAACAAATTTTGGTATATAGGTATGTATGTACATATTGGTACATTTACGTCATGTATGTGCGCATGTATGGATGTGTGTATATGTGTATGGAAATGAACTCAAGAAGGGGCTCGCCTTCTTAAATTCGAAGGTTATCTTTATTATTTGGCTTGGTTGTTTTTGTTTAGCGATGGTGCTGCAAAAACAAAATAATTTAATAAAATTTTGTATCTCTGCATATATTTTGCTTTTTTGCTTTGCATAAATTATACACTAACGTATACCTACGAAGAGTATAGTTCCAATATACATTTATATCACACTTGTTCCTCTAAACGGAGTCACTTTTTGCAAGAAAACGATATAGGAACAGTGAGTGGTCATATCCATTGTTGTCAGATTTTGTATCATCTATTTCCCTGCATTGATTTTAAAATCGCCAAAAGTCGCTAAAATCAATTTTATGCAGTTTTACTTAATTTCAAATCATCAAAATCAAATTGTTTAATAGGTATCTTGCAGGAGAGTTTTGCCTGGATTTATATTTAAAACTACTCCTTCAACAAAATAATTTTGCTGAATTACAAAAATTTTGAAGTTCAATTTTGTTAACAAAGATTGCCATTTACTTATCTCGAGGAAAATCGCCATGTTGCCACATCAAAAATTTAGACGCCAAACAAGTTGAAAAATCGCCACGTTTGGCGAGAAATTGCCATATGTGACATCTCTGATCATATCTATCCACTATAAAAATCTAACATCATTTTCTCTACTCTTTGGTAAATATAAAAAAAATATACAGTAATTTCCCCTTAACAGATTTTTGTGCAATTAAACGGAAAAATCATTTACTCGATACTCTGTTAATTGATCCATTAACGCAATTAAAAGAAAACCCTTTTAATTAAGCATTGGGATCAATAATCCAAAACATGCTACAACACGCTGCAATGATTACGTATGTATGTATGTACACATGTTCATATGCAATGAAAAAAGTAAATTAAAATGTATGATTTTAAGAGTTTGCCACATCTTTTTATGCAGTTTTACCAATAAAATTTTCAATATGTACTAGGCAGCTCTATCAGGTATATCAGTTCTACAACAAAATTGCAACACCAAAAAAAAACACGCATATTGTTGGTAGAAAATGTTTTGGGTGTTTTCCTGTTTGTGTTTTAAACGCACTGACTAACACTTAAGCAAAACCACACACACACTGGCTGCAAAATTTAGATTTCTATGCCATATAAACATTAATCAGCTGAGCTTGGGAGTTTAACTGTTTGAGCTGCCATGAGTAAATACATAAATACATTTATTTGATTTAATTGTTTTTGTTTTGATTATGAATTCTAAACATAACATAAAGAACAACATCATGGACAATAACAACATTATCGCATAATTTTCCAGTAAAAACAGCCTCATTATGGCTGAAAGAATTAATTGCAAAAAATTTCCAGTAACTAAACAAAAAAATAAAAATAAATGATAAGACAGACAGGCGGAGGCCTTACACATTTCATGCAAATAAACAAAACAAAAACTAATGGCTAAACGAAAAAAAATAATTAAAAATTATAATATTGATGGCATACATACTCGTACATGTTTATATGGATGTATGTACGTATGGCTGGGCACACATACATACATACGTACTTACATATGTATGTACATATTTAAAATGTTTCTAATTACAAATGTTTTTTGATCGATCATTATTGGTGTTAGAAAAAAAAAATGTGTCTGTTTTTCTTGTTCCATTGCTGTAACACTACAAATTTTGGTCTAGCGCGAACACAAGTGATTTCTATTATGATCTGGAACAGCTTTTTTATCGCTGTTGTCAACTGAATTTGTTTTGTTTCATTTTTATTCGTATCTCTAGTTTTGTTTACGTACATGTGTATGTCTGTATGTATCTATGTGTGTATGTATGTATCTATGTGTGTATGTATGTTTGTGTTAATGGCTTGAAATTTTTCATTTAAATATTGTTGTTGGCCCCGTTTTGTATTTGGTTATGGGGGCACTACGGATTATTAAAGACCATTAGGAAACAGTCGTGTTACAAGTTTATTTAATATGGATCTGGTTTTTTGCATTGCTTATTTTTTACAAGTGTGTATGCGGGTATTTATGGTGTTCACAAGCGGTTTTTCATACATAAATTCATACTTACCTAGACGTATTTTTATGAAGGCAAAGGAAATTATATAAAACGAAACTGATAAATGTGTTGATCAAAACAAACAAGTGATAATTTTGTTATAGCTGAAATGCTGAAATAAATAGCATTGAAAAGCGAAAAGTGTAGCATGACTTTAGGCGCGTAGTAAGAAACTAATTCAAATATCTGTTGCGCATTTCATGACGGCGAATGAGCAGCGTAATCAGGGTTACCGTTGTTTCATTTTATATCTGTGGCAACGTGGGAAGAGTAAAGTGCTCAATTCATATTTTACTGTTTTTCAGGAGAGCATTTTTAAATTTTCCAGTCGCGTTTCAGAAAAGTACCTCTTATGCTTTTATTTTATTTAAGAAAACTATTCTACACACCATAACTAATACATGCAATTTGAAACATACCAAAGTATCTATAAGGGGCCACTCGCATATTACGTAACGTTGTTTTCGAAGTTTTTATAACCTGGTTACATATTTACATATAGTCTGCACTAAAGTGATTTGTTTTACCAGTAATTATTGAAGCAAACGATAAGATGTAAAAAAATATCTGCAGACTAGACTAGCTGTCAAATCGACACAGCTTAAGCACTTAGAAATTCTACTTCTTCTAGTACATATTTGGACCAAATATGTATCATCTAATTATATAAGGATAAAAACATCACATACTAGTTTATTATAAGCTTTATTATGTGCTTTACAAACAAACAAAAATGGATTACGAGCTGTAGGATAATATTCAAATACAAAACAACGCTTATAACAAGCTGGTATGTGATGTTTTGATCCCTATATTCGAATCTCTTGGGTGGAAAATTATGCAATTAATACGCAGAAAGCAAGAACAAATACAATTTGCTTCTGAGTTCCCGGCAATTCCCAAAAAAATTTCTCAAAATCCCGAAAATGGGATTTTTTTATTATTATTGATGTATTCTTCTTATTTTTCGTCGGGCGCAGATAATATTTTTGGAAATACATAAAAACATATTTTGTCTTAAGGTGGCATAATAAGTTTTTTGGTTCCAGCTTTGGAATTTGAGAAAAAAGACCTTAAATTTGATATTTATAATAAAAGTAGGTATATTTCTAAACGATCTGGTTCCTTCAATAAGTCCATATTTACACTATGCAAGTCTTATTGCTAAGCTGATTAGTTTGATGGAGAGAGAGACAAGGAGAACAGTAAAGATTATTTTCCCCTCGTCTCTCTTTCCTAAAAAACTAATCAGCTTAGCAATAAGACTTGCATAGTGTAAATATGGACTAACGAAAATTTTGAACATAATTTTTTTTTGTAATATTTCTTGAAGTATTACCTTTTGAATAAAAAGAAATATGGGTTTGGTATTTTTGGTATAACTTTTGACTTCATTGTGCGTTTTCTTAATATTACAAATTTTGTTCTTAATTCGTAATAAATTTCCAAATCGAACACGATTTGACTGCTCCATTAGCAGAACAGTGGGCCAAGGTTGGTAAAAAAGCCAAAATTGTAAAATTTTTTTTCCAATATTTTTTAAATTGTAAGCGAAACCCCATAAATGTAGCACACTATTTTGGCTCTTGGATAGAAAAAAAAATTCATTTGCAAGAAATCTTTTTTATCGGCATCGGTTTTAATTTTTCACTAAGACCACTTTGTGGCTCCGTCCCCTTTAAAGATATATAGTTCAAATTCCAGACTTAACTTCTGTGACACCTCCTCATAATAATCGAACGGCCCGTTTAGAAACTGCAGAATTATTTCCACTTTTTAATAAAATCCCCCACTGTTTATCGGGTACTTAAGGCCCCACTAGGCACTGTAGGATAGAGCTAAAAACTAAAAAAATCTCATATAAGTTGCGACCAGTCTAATGTGCATAATTAGTAAAGAACAAACGACAATGGCAAGACTGTTGTAACTTTAGAGATGTTAAAATTGAGCTTTTATTCCAAAAAAGCTTTCTGCAAATTGTAATACGATGATACAAAAAATTCACATATTCCATTTGCATTGAAAACTGAAAATTTTCTCACGATGCAATCCCTCTGTATGTGTTAATAATTTTCTTGTTTATATAATACACTGAAAAAATATTTCTCCAATCAACACCTTTAATAAAAAAAAACAAACATCAATTAAAAATGTATTTTTTTAATTAAAATTTTACTCTGTTAAATTTTTAAACGAAAGTTTAATTAAACTTTTAATCAATTAAATTTTTAAGACACTCTCGTCTTGACCCAATTAAATTTTTAATTGATTAGTTGTATTTTTTTCAGTTAAACGCGTCAATTGGAGAAAAAATTTTTGCTGTGTACAATTTTAATTGCATATAATCTCTTACATACCCATTGTTCAACAGATGTATTGTTTTGATCAGCATTTTAGTTTTGTTGTTGCGAATGATATTTTTGCTGTCGCGTCTGGTGCTTCTGCTGTTGCTCTCGATGAACGATTTTTGAACTTTGTTGTTCTATTTTTGTAACAAGTATATACTAAGTATCTTGTAGATGCATTTAAATAATTTTATAAAACTAAAAAATTTAAACTATGTAATTGTTTAGCTTTGACAAACAAATACAGAAACGTCTTCTCAAATTAAAGCATTAAGTCACTTATAATTCTTTAATTATAATCAATTTTGTGTGTTTTTTTGCAATCAACACCGCCGATACTTGAAATTGGTCTGATAAGTTTTTTTTGTTTAGCCTTGACGATCTGTACGGCAACAAACAACAGTTGCTACTGAAATTTTTCCGCCTGCAGCAATAATTTTATTTTCGAATTATTTTAAAGAAAGAAAAAAAAAACTCATTATTTATGTTGTTTTTAGTTTTTCACTTGCGTATGTTGGCTGTTGTTGTTCTTTTCATATAAAAATTTTGTTGTGTTGGCGATAAGATAAGACCGGCCCCTGTCAGTTGTCGCTGGTTTGATGAAACACATCAATTTGCAATGACAATTCGACTGTAATAATGCTTGTTAGTATTCACATTCTATTCATAGATATTTATGTGCAGTTGATATAGTTTAAGATGCTGCCTGTAATAGTTTAAATTATCAAATGGGTTTATTACTTTCATTAGTTCAAAAGATAGTGGGTACTTTGTTATTATATTAAATACACATTGTACAACATTATCAGTTTTAGTAGCCAAACCATAAGTTGTTTGTTTTTTTTTTTCTTTTTTGCTTTCTTCTAGGGTTCTCATAATTTAAATTTTCGATCAAATATTCCGGGGTTTTCCTTTTTAATTTCTGAAACACGGTAAGCGGCATTCCAAAATATACTTGCGTAACATGCAATGGGACCTGTACCTATTTTTGGCAACAATTACAATGGTTGGCAGTTTTGCTGCTGTTTGCCGCAGGCTGATTCATATGAAAGCTGAAATAAAGCTGTAAAGTGCACAGCAGACGATCAAATAAACTCATTATCATTGTGGCTACGCATACGCTTGACAATCGCTGATCAATTTCAAAAAGTTTTGAATTTCTTATTTGACGGTTGATCATTTTATCGCTCCTAACTCTAGTTGACCAAAAAAGAAAAAATTTCAGTTTGCTTGTTAAAGATGAACAAGTAGTAATTAAAAAAAATCAAAAAACCCGACTGCGACCAACTTTGAACCGTTAAATATTCTAAACGGTCATTCGAAATCAAAAATCATAAGAGAAACCTAAAGATGATTTTAAAATACCTGTCGAATGATACCCATTTTGATATAGTTCTCCGACTTTTTATTATTTTCGTATTTACAAAATGGCGTTTGGTGGCCGCCATATTGAATTTTTACTTCTGCCATATCCTTAGTGACACTCCCGCGACAAATCGATTGACGTAAGAATCATCAAAATCGGTCCGCGCGTTCGGTTTGTATAGTGCCGCAAAGGAACACACATACCATACATACATAGTGATTGATTGTTTTGAAGTTCTCTCTCGTTTTTGATTTCTCTCACCATCTGTTTAGAATGAGAAGATTTTATGTAAAAAAATTAACAAATAAATTTCCTGAAAATTATTTCCCGGGGAATATTTAGAATTAGTCTGATTGTGTTTTTAGTTAAAAAATTCAGTAAAGTGCGACTTTGACTCGCACCTTGGCGCCTATTTTGCTTGGCGATTTTTCTCGACTTTTGGCGATTTTTTTTCGTTTTGGTGATTTTGCTTTTAGTTTTAGCGCTTTTTTTGTTTGGCGATTTTTCTCGGCCTTTGCCATTTTTCTCGCTTTGGCGATTTTTTTGGTTTTTGGCGATTTTTTAGTTTATTATGGCGATTTTTTTTTCGGCTTTGGCGATATTTTCGTCTTGGATTTTTTTTTTTGGTTTTGGCGATTTTTTCGGTTTTTGGCAATTTATTTTAGTTCAAGAGATTTTTTGTAGTCGTGGCTCTTGTTGTCATTTTGGCAATTTTATTGATTTTGAGATTTTTTAGTTTTAGCGTTTTTTTTTTAAATTTCAAGAGTTTGCCTCTTCGGTTTCCAAAATACAGAAGGTTTTCCAAATTATATTAAGTGATAAAATACCCTTCAATTTTGATTTCTTAAATTTCAGTGCTAATTCTTGTAGTCTGCCTAAAAATACATTAACTATTTTCAAGGGTCTATATATCATTGTCTATATATAATTTCAGGTCCGCAGCTCTTGCGCTTCTCGAAAAAATAGCCTGTGACAGACAGACAGACAGACGGACATCGTAGCGAGAACAATAGGTTTTTTTTACCTTTAGTGTACGGAACCCTCTCTCACTTTTTATTTCTCTCACCATCTGTTTAGAATAAGAAGATTTTATTTAAAAATATATACTTCTCTGGGAATTATTTCCCGGCGAATATTTAGAATTAATACCGATTATGTTTCTAGTTAAAAATTAACAAATAAAAAAAATAATTATAATAATAATTATATTTTGATCACAGGGCAGGGCAGTTGATTTGAAAACAATTTTAATTTAAATTTTTAATAATTTTTCTTTATCTTTTTTTATTAAATTTTTTTCAATATAATAATTCACAACTACATAAGATTTTGTAACATTTGAAATGGAAAACGTGTGATCTTCTTATATTTCAACTCTCCAGCAATTTGTAATGAACGAAAAGCATCGTTCAGTAGTCCGAACAGCGAACTAAAGTGAATCATTTCATTTTCAAATCAATCTAAAAGCTCTCCCTGGGTATTTTCTTTTAATCCACTTATCCGAGAACCCTAAACCTTGATATCAGCTGTATATAATCGTTTCCAAAAAAATTGCTCTACTAAAAGAATTTCTATTTTTTGTGTGGTTTTTTTTTAATAATATTTCATATTTCTCAAATTTGTAATTTCGGCAGAATTGGTACGTACGCTTTTTAGTTAGACTTTCAAGTCTGACTATTAGGTTGTAAGTATGTTATCTAATATATTTCGTAATTTAAGTTTTTTAATACATATCGTTAGTATTGAAATCTGTACGAGGGTATATTTAAGAAAATTTTGTATAAGAAAGTGTGCCGTGACGGGCACACTCAACACTTCTATAAGAAAATTATGCTGTAATACAGTTAAAATTTTTATAAGAAAAGTGTGCTATATATGATACTGTAAGCTTTTCTTAAAAGAAAAGTGTGCTGTAAACTGAGTAAATCAAAAAAAATGAAAAATAAATAAATAAAAGACCAAAGCATTGCCGTCACAGTAGCACGACTAAGTTCTTGCAAGATTATTATTAAATTATTCTAAAATAAATTTGGTCAGAACTTTCATATAAAAAACTTTGTACGAAAAGATTGTGTACCAATGATTTATGAAAATAAAAACAAACCTATTAAGTTGCTAAGCATTTGCGATAAGGATTCGATCTTTTTCACTTAGTGTCTGATACACATGCAGGCATTCATAATTATTTAAAGCTAAAGACGTATTTATGTATAACGTTGCGAATAATCAAGTTTTTTTTTGTTTATTATAATTTTTAATTTCATTTATTAATTTTTTTCTAATTATTTTGAAATAAAAAAACCAACAAAATAGTTCAAATTAAGAGTATATCGTCACACAAAATCCAAAATCCTTCAATTGTTTTGTATGTAGAACAGAATGTCAGCAAATGTTATCTTGCACATGCTTCTTTTTTTTACACAAATAAAATTATAACATGATTCGTACTCAAAGTAAATATACAGTATACAAAATTCATATTCGTACACCCTTAACTTTAAAAAAATAAAAATTCTTGTAATTAAATAAATAACTATCCCCCATATGCAAAAAAAATAACGCGTGCTTGAAGTCTACGTTAAAACAAAACTTCCATACAAAAACCGGTTTAATGCCATGATTCACTATCCTACACAATCGCGCGATCTACGAAAAAATACAACCCTGATCTGATGAATTGTTTTTTTCTTTTCAAAATGTTCATAGACTCCATCATACCAGGGCTGTATTTTCTCAAAAATCGCACGATCGTGTAGGCTAGTGTATCACGGCCTTTAACGTACACTTGAAGCACACGTTATTTTTTTTGCATATGTGGGTATATTTTTAGTTTTCTTAGGCGAATTTATAACAAGAGGCTCTTTTTAACAAATCAATTAATCCAAATGACATTTCGATCAAAAATTTTAAAGAAAATAACGATATTCAATACATACACTTAAAGGCCATGACTCACTATGCAACACAATCGAAGGACTTACGTCCCTGATCTGATAAATTGTTATTGTCTTTTGAAAAATTTTCTTAGACTCCATCATACCAGGGCTGTATTTTCTCAGATATCGCACGATTGTGTAGGATAGTGAATCCCTCAAATTTCTAATCTGATTTTTAGAAAAAAATTTAATAAAATATATACAAACAAAATCGTGCACGAAATAAGTAATTTAATTTATTACAAGGCAGTGGTGTTGTTTTAATTGAAAGTGTAGGAATATGAACTTTGCATACTGTAAATATTTTTCGAATGAAAAGTCTGGTATCCTTTTAGAGATAAAAAAAAGAAAAACGAAACAACATTAATTATGTTTATTATTATTTATATTTGTTGCATCATCTTAAAATATTTATTTAATATTTTGCAAGCTGTTTAACATTTGGTTTTCATTAATTTGGTGGCGATAACTGTACCTGCTCATTCTGTATCTTTTTTGCGAACTGAAAATTGTAGTATTTATCGATGTATTTATTCCTTTGGCTGTACCGATAATGTAATTTTGTTATATCCTCTTTTACATTAATGTACAGCTGTGTTTTACTCACTATTTAATTCTATATCCTAAGACATCTCGTTATACAAAATGTCAAAATAAGCGAAAATCGGAAAGAAGAATAAAACAAATAATTCTGCCAAAAAACCCGACTTCAATACAAAGATCTGATAGAACATTTCCGAAAAAAATTTATGGCACCAGACTGGAAGTAAACACTTTCAAACAAGAAACAAATTTTGAAAATCTGTTGGTTAAGCAGAAATACGTGATATATAAAATTAAATTTTAATGGGCGTGACTCCGCCCATTTTTTTAAATGCAAGATTGTGTGTTTTTCAGAGCTCAGGGTGTGCGTTAAGTTTTGTAAAAATCGGTCGGGTGTGTGTTAAGTTTTATAAAAATCGAAGCAGAAGTATAATCAATTAAAATATTAAATTTAAATGGGCGTGATACCGCCCACTTTTTTTAGTTGAAAGACTGTGTCTATTTGAGAGCTCAAGGTGAGTGGTAAGTTTCGTAAAAATCTGTTAAGCAGAACAACGTGAAATATAATAAAATATTTTAATGGGCGTAGCCCCGCCCATTTTTTCAACCTTAAAAGTGTGTAATTACAAGAAACAAAGAGGTTTGCTAAGTTTCGCAGCAATACAGACAAATTGATAACCTCTTCCTTCCTTTTTTGGCAGTCGGTTAAAAACTAAACGAATTTGAGTTTGTGATTATAATTTTTTTCTTCAACTGACAGCGATTATCGTTAATATATGTTGCTGGATAGCAAAGGCGATAATGTTTTCGTTATATTTATTTTAGCGATACGATTGTCGTAATAAAAGTTACTGAATCCAGGGACAGGATTGAAATGGGGCTCTAGTTTTGACATTACTCAGATCCTTTAAACTTTTTTTTCACATCGAGATGTTGTGCGCCTCGATTCAACTATTTTGCAAACTGACATACCACTGCATGAAGTCACTGATTTAAGGGAATGCATATAATAAGTGGTGTCATGTGTCAACCAAAACTCGCGTGAATGGCAAGATAATAATGTGACATTCTTTTTGAATGCTGACCATGCCGTTGCATTAGCACTTGCACAATATTTTGACTGCAGTAAGTGTATTTGAAAATAACCATGATGTTGTATGGGGTGTGTGGGTGGTGTACTTCACTTTTATTTATGGGGAAACAATTTATTATTTAAACTTGATTAAATTTCTCACATTACTCTTTGTTCTCACATGAATAAAATAATGTCAAAAATAATTATCAAGCAAAAAACTATAATATAGAACTTCTCATACGTAGTTTACATGGCCAAGCAATTTTGTAAAACATTCATTTCTATTATCTCCTTCACCTTGAGCAAGCTAAAAATTAATAAACTATTTAACAACAAATGCCAATTGTTTACAGAGATCCTGACAGACAGACCTCATAAAACCTTTTGAGCGGTCATACTTTCAGATCTAAGATTGTCACCGACTACAGGAGGCCACTCAGCCAGGTAATAAAGAGGTATAGAGAAAGGAAACTTCCCACGAGTTGCCAAGATTAGGTTAGTGTTAGATGGGGCATATCGGTCAAACCGCCAATCAGTCACTATTTTAGGAATCTCTTAAATAGAACAAATCATTCGTAGAAGAATATTGCGGGTTCCAGGGTCTTGTGGCCTTTTTGGTCGACTTTAGATTTTGCAAGATTCGAACTACTTTTGCTCATGAATAGCAGAGTTCTAAAGCTACTCATAGAAATATTGGGATAGGACTACCTTCCCTTCTCGTAGGAAATCCAATCGGAAAGTCCAATTGTCGGCTTACTTTTTACAGAAATGCAGGGACACAATTTTTATTCTTTGATCCTTGAAATAAAACAACTTCTGTCATTCTTTTTCAACTTAACCAACTATTTTATTTTCGTTTACGTTTTTTTTTGTAAACTTTTCTCTCTGTTTTGCTTTTGAACAATAATTTTGTTAATGTGATATTAAAAATACAGTTAACATATCCATATGAAATATATATACGTATGTATGTGTGTATGTATGTGTGCATGCTTTTCAATATGAGTGTGAAGTGAATGAATGTATGTAAGTATTGGTAATAAAGTTGTTTAACATACTTTTTCTGTTTAAAAAGAAAATCATTTAAATTAAACAAAATGTTGGTTAAAATATTACAAAAGATGAAATGCCCAAAGTTATGCTATTGATTTTATTGATTAAACTGAATTTTAACAGTAAAGTTCGATTCTTAAAGAACTTTTAATAAAATATTGTAAAGCGTAAATGCTTTTTATGGTTAAATTTGTTTATGTTTGTGAATAATTTCAATAAGTAAAATAATATTTATGCCAACTTTTTTTTTCATAGTAAATTTATAATATTGTTTTCATATATGCAATTAAAATGAACATTGAATTTTTATTAGATTAGCTTCAACTATTTTAAATTTTATAACTAAATGTATATAGGTATGTATTTTTATTTTTCTTTTTATTCATAAAACAGCATTATGAACTGTTTCATTGAGATTTTTGCTTTATAAATTTTTATATCTTTTATATTCTTTTTTTTCATTAAAAAGGTACATTTATCTCTGCATTTTATACGGCGTTTTGATTTATTTTATATTCAAGATATTTAATTAAATAGAGAAATGATATAAATTAAACATAATATTTAATAAAGAAATTATAAAATATTAGCCCTTTGTTTCATTGACATTTTCTAGTTGAGCCAACTGCCCGCCCGGCTTATTGAAACATAGAGTAATTTGTTAAGATTTTAGTTTTATTTTTTTTTCGTGGAGTGAAAAAAATAAGTATTTCATTTGATTTATTTTCTTTCGTTTTAAATTTCATTGTAAAAAGTATTATTTATTTTCCTTTCATAAAAAAATGTTCGCTTATTGTCTTCGACGAAGTTTTCTTAAGTTTTTTGTTTCTCATTAATGATTGAACTTTTTACTTTCAAAATTTTAGCAAAAAAAAAAAAAAAAAATGTGATTAACAAAATCTTTAAAAATTTTGAAATTAATTTGGAAATTAATTATGAGTAATAAATGTGTTTAGAGAGCATTTTACTTAAAAACTATTTTCATTAAAACAATTTATAAACTATTCACAGCAGTTTATGTTTTGTCTTATAAAATATGTTTTCAATAAAACATAAATATATTTATAGGTATGTTCGTATATAATTTCTAAACAATTTTTTGTTTTTGCCAACAAATTAATATTTTGTAATATAATTTCTAAAAACCTTGAATAAAAAGATAATTGTATTTGATGAATTGTGCGTGTAAAGAAATCATTGATATTGCATTTTAAAGAAATAAAACAATCCAGCATACTTAAGGAATCAATACCTACAGTGTAACAATTTGTAAAAATTTATACATTTTGCACAGCTAAAATGTCGAAGCATTGGAATAATTGAGAAAATTAATTATTTTTTAAAGGAATTCATTGACATAAAGTTTTTCTTGGGAGAAACTATCGTGTATCAGCCATTGGAATATTGTTTTAAATCTACTTCTTGCAGCTAAGTAAAATATTAACGGAATAATTAACCAAAATTTCCAACAATTTTCTAAAAAAAATTCATTTGTTTTTCAAGTGCGTTTTAGTCGAAATTTGTATAGAAATTTTGTTTTAACATGCATTTAATCGTTTTAGTATTCACTTACATAATTATAGAGCACTTATTTTTCAGAATTGATTAACCTATTATGCAAAAAATTTCCTCCCCGCCAAATAAACTCGTCTTTGTTTATAGTTAGCTACTAAAATTGTTCATCCAAGATGGATTTATTTAATATTTTTTTTAGCTTTTGAAGTGTAAAACGAAGAATTTATTTACAAATGTAGGATTTTAGTGTTATATCATCATCTTCAAATGGTGCCCCTGTGTTTGAGTGGTAGCGATGCTAACCTCTCCGTTCAAAGGTCGTGGGTTCGATTCCCGCCATAGGCCCTGGATGTTACCGCAGATAAGCTAATTGTGTTTGTTATAAAAAAAATAAAAAATAAAACAAAATTTCTTCGTTTTCGGATTGACGTGAATTGCTATCTTCATATATAAATGAAGCTAAATTAACAGTATGTATATGTATGTATGTAGTGTAAATTGTGTGTATACCAGTACATTTTTAATATTTGATATATGAAACCTGATCAATATATGTCAGTTTTTTACGAAAAAAAAAATTTAATTCCATTTTAGGTTTTTTATGCTCAAAAATTTCCCAGCAAAAATTACAGCTTACCAGAAGCGTTTTTGTAACGGAGACAATGTTACAGAATCACTTGCTGTTGAGCATGAATAAGGGATAGTTTTTGTTCGAGATGAGCCAGCTAGAAGCTTCCAAAAAGACATGAATTTTTTTTTGCCTTACTAAAGTGCCTCACAGAAGTAATAATATATAATTTTTGTGAGAGCCCTCCTTACATTAGTGCTTTTCAGAAGCATTTTTCTAAGCTTTTGTTCTCAAACAAGCAATACATTGCTTCCCTCAGTTGTTAGTGCTTCCAAATCAGGATTTTTTTGCTGAGATAGCACACAAGTAAAGTGAATGAAAAACAATAAATAACAAACCAGCACCAAACTTAATTTGTTTAAATTATAACTATTGTTAAAAATTTGTAGAACAATAATGAATATTAAATATCATTCGATAAAAAAAATTATGTTTTGTTAAAAAAAATCATTAAAAATATGATCAAATCATTATTCTGGCAACGCTGACTACGAGTAATGTTAACTGTTCACTCACTATCTTTTTCTAGGCACTGTTAGATAAGCTCCCTAAAGTATGCTTTGAATTTTAAATCTCATCATTTTAACAAACACAGTAATAATAATGTAGATTAACATAACAGGAATAATGGATGAGAAAATCTGTTAATGAAGCTTAAAATTAACATTTAAAACACAAATCAATTTTGGATTTATGTGTTGTATGTATGTATGTATGTATGTATGTATGCATTTCTTCTCTTCATTTATTTATTTATGTATATTGTTTCTATTGAACTAAACATTTTTATATGAGGCAAAAAAAAAAATACAATTACAAAACAAACAATAATAAATTTGTTATATGCTCTACATAAACTATACATACATATATTTATGTATGTATTTATATATTTTCTTAAATTAAAACATTTTAATATGCTTATCATTTAGGTAAAGTAATATTATTTGAGTGATCTTATTTATTTATATATATATAGGATAATTTTTTCTCTCAGGGAAAATCAAAACACAAAATAAAATATTTAGAGTTAAACTCTGTAGTCAAAATGCGTTCTAAATCTCAACTTATTAAAGCAAAGTTAAATATGAAATACAATCTCCTGTTTGGTATTTAAAATATTAATTTGTTTTTCAACAGAAGAAATTGTTTAAATTTCGAGTAATTTATTTATTTAATTATTAAATATAAACTAACAAAAATACATGCCATATGTTTCGAAAATACTATACGAAGTAATTTAAAATACATTTGTGTAATTTACAAGCTATTGGCTGAGTTTTATGTTGCATGAGTTCTCTTGTAAATTCTCTATAAACATTTGCTTAGAAACATTTGTCTATATAAATTGCTAACCTAAAAAGTTGCCCAACATAAAACTCACACAACATATTGTCAATTAAATAATTCATAAATTAATTTTCAAACTTATTTTTGTAATTAATTGTTTGTTGATCTTTAGGGTTTAATTTAAAATCTTAAGACTACTTACTTAAATTTAAGAACTATGTAATTCATTAATTTACAAATACTTTTTTTATATATCATCAGTATTTTTTTTTAATATTCTTTTCTTTGGAAACATTATGAATTATAAGTTGTTTAATTAATTTCTTCTTCATGCTATTAAAAATTTACAAATACGTAAAATTAGTTCTATTATTTTTCATAGTTTTTCATATTTTGTTCTATTTGAATAAAGATTATTTAATTATATATATTTGGAGTTGTTTTTAAATTTGGGATTTAAAAAAAAAATTAAAATTGTTATCTTACATATCGTAGTTAAAACCAAATAAACTGAAATAAATCTACTTAAATTGTTGCGTACAATTAATGAGAGATTTTACAAATCGAATACTTCCATTTTAAACGGTTTTTTGCTTGTTGGCACATCTAAATGATTGCCAGTGACACGCATCATTGCCGAACGCATCGTTACTGGCTTGTCATCCTCATCGTCATCATCGTCCTCGGATGCATCACTGTGCGTTTTAACATGTCCTCCTAATGCCGGACCACTGAAATCATTGTCGTCATCATCCTGTAACATGATGAAAATTTTATTAATTCAATGAATCATCGAACGAGCTTAACGTGCACATTGAACTTTTCGCTAAAATATAAACTTGAAAGTGCAGCAAACTTGTAAATTCTGAAGAAGTTGGAAAAAAATTATTAAAATTTCTTACGAAAAACTTTCAATTTCCATTGAGCACAAGCAAGAATACATATTTTTGACCTGACTTTAAATCAAAAGCAGGGGTAGAGAATTTCTTAAGAAAACAATCAGCCTATATTAAGTTAATTGAAAATGGAGCTGTTTTCTGTAAATAACGGCAGATATCGTGCCATAACCGCCAAAAAAATCATTATGTATTTAATTTGCGTAATTATTCACTCCATTACTTTTAAATACTACTAAATATCAATAAAATAATTTGAAAAAATATTATTTGTATGATTTTTATGCGAAACGCTATATATGAGTAAAAGTTATTCGAATAATTTTAAATCGAATAGTTTTAGTTCGACTTTTTTAAATGGTTTTGAGTAAAATAGATCGATTTATCTTACAAATATTTTATTCTAAAAAAATTTCGCGAATATTTTTTTATTTGCCAAATTTTATTCGAAACAAATTTTCGATTAATTTAATCAAGAACTTGGTTTAGACAGTGGAATAATGTAATAAATTTTAAACAGTATTTTTGTATCAAAAATTTAACGTATATGTATGTGTATATTTCCTATTAAATTATATGGATAACATACATACATACTCGTATGTTCGATTAATATAACTTTAATGGTTTTCTTCGAATAATTTTTAATCAAATAATTGTAAGTAATACTTTTTTGTATCAAAAATTTCGTATGCTAACTTGGAAATTTTCACAAATATTATTCGAATAAATTCTAATTCGAGTAATTTTCAACAAAGGCTAATAAAATTATTTGAATAGAAATTTGTGGAACAACTTTTCGTATATTGTTCGAAATACTCGTAACTATTCCAGATTATTCGAATATGTTTCATAATAAAATAATTTTTTGAATCAAATAATTTCGTATACTATCTTTTTTGTGGAAATTTTCAGTAATTTTTAACCAAATTATTTAATTTTCATCAAATGCTAATGAAATTGTTTTAATAGAAATTTTTCACATAGGTAATATTTGAAGCAAAAGTATTCGAATAATTTTCAAAGCTTATTTTTTTTTTAATTTTCACAAATATTTAACGAAATTATTTTATTCCAATAAATTATAATCGATTCATCAAAGGCTAAAATAATTATTTGAATATAAATTGTTGGAACGAGTATTCGAAATACGAGTATCGAAATTATTCGTACATTTTTCATAAAAAAATATTTTTTTTAAGTCACTAATTTTTTATCAAATTATTTTATTTGAATAAATTTTAATTCGATTAATTTTCATCAAAGGCTTATAAAATTATTTGAATGGAAATTTTTCACAAGAGTATTATTTGAAACTATTCGAATATTAATCGAGTATTATATATTTAGGTTATTTTATTCGAATGTTTTTCATTGCAATAATTTTTCGAAATAAATGATGGAACGAAATTATAGCACATGAAAATAATATTTTTTTTTTTCAAAACATATAAGCATAATTTTTATTCGAACAAAAATATTCGGATAATTCTTATTCGAATTTTTTTTTTAATAATTTTTAAATTAAATTAAATTGAACTAGTTTTAGAATAATATTGCTTGAATAATTTTTATGGCTATATCAAATGTTAATAAAGTTATTTAAATATAAATTATTAGAATAAAATTTTTCGAAATTTTTTTCCGAACTTCCGTAATTTTTTTTATTTCTTTAACTAATTTCCTTTCTTGAAGTCACCACTTTGCTTTAAATTTCTAAATCATTTTTTTTTCAATTATAAACATTTAAATTAAGCTGTTAATATAGTTAATTAATTACCTTTTGAGATCATTATGTGTGTTAGTTAACCAATTGAACCAAAGCTAAGGAATACATAAGTATGTATGAGTGTATGTAATGCATCTATTTTAGCTCTTGAAGTGATTGCTTTTACAAACCATCAAACAATTAAACAAATAAAATAATTACAATATACATGGATTGCCATCATTAATTACAAACAAACATAGAATATGTTCTATGATAATCTCTATTAATTACTGCCAATGTTTGGTAAGTAACTAAATAAATCTATCTGTGAATGAGCTACTATTAGAATTATAATATCTTATGAATGCATAAAATCTGACACTAATCAATAGTCTAATGATTGTAGTTTTTGCTCATTAGACTAGATCGTATGCAAAAATATTTATAAAACTTAAACTTTCAAAATGTTGAGCGTTCAGCAGGGATATTTTTTAATTTTTTTTTTATATTTTTTTTGTTCTACTTTAATATTTAGTTTATTTTAATATCAATAATTTCAAAGTTAATTTAACATTAAAACTAAATATTCGTTCATTGTTAAAATGAATTTGCATTTAAGTTAATTATATTTTTTTTTTACTTTTAATACTTGTAGTAAAAATTGTTGCTTGCATTCGAATCGTCATGATCATCATCATCATCATTATCATCATGGATATTAATATAAAGTAAATTATTTAATTGTTTAATTTATTTGCTTTTATATTGTTTTTCTTGTTGTTGTTAAATGTTGTAAATAATTGCCGTTTTGAATATTTTCTAGTTGTAAAATATTTTTTGTTTTTTTTTCTTCGTTTGTAAGTAGTTTACACAAGATTTTTGTTTTTTGTTTTATCCTTTGGTTAAAGTTGTTTCTCACTAAATAAATCATTAAGAAGGCGCTCTCCTCCCTCTCACACAACATGTTAATGTTGCAAGTTAGAGGTTTTAAGTATTTGCTAATTGCTTTAATGTATGTAACTATTTATCATCTATTTCATATACATAAATTTAGTTGATGTTGATTTAAAAGCACTTATATTTTTCTAAAAGTTTCAATTGAAACTTCACATGAACGAACAAAATCTATTGAGCAGGCCATGTTTGTGTGTGAGGCTGTGTATGTATGTATGTATGTATATGTGTGTGGGTTTTGCAGCTGTTAAAGTTCAGAGATATCCTTTTTTATTTTTTCTATAAACTCTGTGATTATTGATGTTGTGTTTTGATTGAGTTTTTAAGACTTGAACCAATTTGAAAACTCTCAAGACAAATTATTCATTCCTTAAATGCTGCTTGTTGATGCTGTTAATTGCTGTTTTTATTTAAATGTGGCATGACGATTTTTTTTATCGAAGCGTTTTGAAAGTGTTTCTTTTTTTTATTATTATTATTTATATTATTACATTTATATTTCTATTAATTTTATTTTAATTCTGTACAAAAAGTTTTATATTGGGGGAAGTGTAAAAGAAAAAAATATACAAAGAAATACAATAAAGATACAGAAAATTAGTATAAAGATTTAATAATTACAATACGATTTTCATTAAAAACCACTCGCCTTTATGTGCAAGTAAAATAGATTTAGAAAGTACATACCGTCTGAATTACTTTACCGTCTGCAGTAAAGACTGCCAAGTAAAAAAAACTAAATAAATTATTATCTGCTTGCTGCCACCAAGCAGATAATAATACATATATCATGCAGATAGTTCAATGTTCAAACTAGAGATGAGCGCCTGTCAAATTTTTCCAACACGATACGATCCGAACACGAATGCCACGATGAACAACATGTACGAAGCACGCACAATTTTCCCAACGCGCCCGAAAAAACATTGAATAGCAAAAAATTATTTTTTTATACTCAAATAAATACAAATTTTTGTTTAGTTTCAGAACTTTAATCCTAAGAAACCCATACACTATCAAGAAATTTGTAGGTGTTGCTTGTTTGGCGATACAAAGTACACACAGAAAAAAATACCAACGTCGAATCACCATGCAAACATTTTGATTTGAAATCATATTAAATCATGTTCAATTAAAGTTTAAATCATAATGGTATAATTTGGTGTGTATCTAAAGAATATTTAAAGTTGTTGTAGCTGCAGCGGCAAGTGCATCTGATGAGTTCCACGTTCAAATCTTGGCCGGGGAAACCAATTATATACATACAAAAATTTTGCTGATGCCTGTTTCAATTTACACACGTTAAAGTTAAATAATTAGTAAAATACAAGGACTACATTAAATTAAATTCTCAACTTGAAATAACTTTGATTCAACATGGTAATTTGTGTTATTAAAAAAATTTTTGGGTTTTAGTCTACTGACGAAATGCATATAGACAATGCTTAACCATAAAAACAAGCAAAATTTTCGTATTGAACTTACGTTGTTCCAACTGGAAACAACTTTGATTCAACATGATTCATCATTTTGATTTAATATTGTGGTAATGTTAAATCAACATGAAATAAAGTTATTTAAAAAATAAAACTTTTCTTTGAAGATTACTGCAAACCATTTTAGATTAACATGAAATACATACATATGAAGCAAAATCATTGCCGAAAAACGTTAAATAAACCTTGTTTACGTAGATTTTAAGTTGAAATTTTTCTGTGTGTATTAAATATTATTTTATACATAAACTCGTTTTGTGTCTTTTCGTGTCAACTTTGCTCAACATGATACGACCTGACCACGCACGAAATAAGATTTTCTGTCACGAACATTTCGTGCAATATCTTGCGTTTTCGAGTCGCGTAAAAAACCCGACACGGTCCCATCTCTAATCTCCACCTTTGCACTTCATTATTCGTCTGTTGCTGTTTCTTTCGGCTTTACTCCATTTGCACAAAGAGATAATTTTTAATTTGAACAAATTTACATTTTTAATAAAATCCATGATAATCGTTTTTTAGCAAAAATAAAGGGGTGCTATTTTTTTCAAATAAAATCGTCTAGGGTACTGGGTTTAAATTACAATTTAAATTACGACAAATTTTTGTATCGGTTGTAAGAGATTATTTTTGAAATTTCTTGTACTGAAAGTTTTTTTTTTAATTTGGTGCCTTGGTAATGCTTTAGCACTTACAGTTGTACAACATATAGCACACCATTGTGTATATCCCTTACAATAGTGACCTTTATAGATGCAGCTGTACACTACAGGTGAGCACAAGGCATTAAAAAATTCACAGTATTGTGTTTTTTTCAAGACCCAATATTGTTTGCAGTAGTAATTGAATTTGATTGTGAAGCAAATGTAGAGAACAATGAAACAAAAAAAAAGCACAAAATCATTGTACAGCAGTTGAATAGACAGTTGTGTCAATTGTGTAATATATTTATTGTCCACTTCATTTCAGTGATAATAAAACTTCTTACAAATGTATCCATGATGAAAGATATTATTGCTTTGATTCTTTATTTATTAAAGTGTTAATTTACTAATTAGTAAATTAATTTCTTTCACACAAACACATATTGCCACACTAGGAACAATATTTCATTGCACTTGATACTATTGTTAATCGGTATGCAATAGTGAAATTTACTTTGATACAAATACAATAAATAATGCTCTTGCTGGGCAGATAAATAAATGCTGTTGCATGCTTTTGAGGGAACAGTTTCAGTGTTCCCATAAAATCAAGATAAAATAAAAAATAATTTACATCATGAAGATTAAGCAAGCAAATGTTTTGTGCTCACCTCTAACTATGCATTCACTTCTTTTAAACAAAATTATTGGGAGTGGTTTTTTTTGGAGTTTCGTATTGTAAAAATCAATTAACTCATTTGAATTCGGCAAATGAAAAGAAAGCATTCTATCTACAACTTACTTCAAAGTCTCCAATTGTAAAACGTGTCGCCGCTAATGAATCTTGTGGTGGCATATCCGGACTCACAATCTGAATGTTATTATATAGATTTTGGAAAATGATTTTTTTTGTTTGTTTGTTAAAATTCAAATCGAATACGAGGCAAGGTAAGCATTTATTAAGAAACAAAACGGAAATGAGACCAAACATTAAAGTGAATATAAAATGAAATTGTGTGACAATACTTATGTTTATATAAATATGTATATTTATATAGAAAATATAAAATTTGCTACAATTGTTAAGAGCACAACATAAGAATGGATACATAAATTTACAAAATAAATAAATTAGTTACATAAATACATAGGAAGCAAGGTTTGAATGTTTCATTCCTTGTCGCTTGTAAACCCAATTTATACATAAAATATTTCTATATAATATCAATAAATAATAGGCAACAGAAATTTTGTGTGATGCTTTATACTTTTTAAAGTAAATTTTATAATTCCCTGCCATTGTACTTACATCATCATCGTTTTCAATCATTTCTTTGGTGGAGGCGGTTGTTTCATTTCTTCGAATCGAACCTTGATGAATATCCAAATCAACTTTAAGGCATTGGAAGCTGCGCATTAGGAACACTATTGGCATGGGTAGCACGCCAGCTAAGATCATAGACAAAGCAATAGCCATAACCCATGGTGGATAGTCTTTGGGTTGAACCTGGCCCTGTAGGTTGAAAACCAAAAAAAGAAAAAACATTTATAGTAAATTTGTTTTACTAGATTTCTTTCACAACAGGCTGCTTACCATTTCCCCATTCCAGGCACCATAAGTGGGGTTCTTGATAATCATAAAGACCACCGATGAAACAAGAATGCATACCATAATGATGGGCCCAAAGTAGCGCCAAGTCAACTGCCAATAGATGCCAGGTCGATAGCCAGTCATTTGATAGATGTCTTCAGTAAATCTTTAAAATAATTTTTCAACTCTAAATAATACAAGTGACTAAATATTATTTTTAGTGAAGTTACCTCGCATGGCCGTATATATAAACGACGGCAATCATTTCCATCAAGGCAATCACTACCAGGCCAATTGTACCGGCAAAGGAGTCAAACATCTTCAGCCAATACTCGCCAGCACCTGTACAGAAGATGAAACCGACAATAAAGCAGAAAAGACACACCACTCCAGTAACATGTTGTTTCTTAACCCGCTTAATGATGTCGATGTCAAACAGTGTGCACAGCATGCCCTCAAGTATACCAATCTGCGAACCCAGGCCCAAGGACAGCAGCATGGTAAAGAATAGAACAGCCCAAAATGGTGCACCCGGTAATTCCACAATAGCTTGTGTGAAAACTATGAACGCCAGACCCGTACCTTCGGCAGCCTAAATAACAAAATTAATAATAATAATAATAATAATAAAATTAATTTAAGTTTTTTGAAATACAACTTACATTGTCCAGTTCATGTGCCAAACTGCATTCTCCGAGTTCCCATTCCTTGGTTTCGTTCAAAGTGACCTTTTGCATTGCTTTTTCATAAACGTCATCGCTAACGTTGTTGGAAGGCAACAAACTATGCTTAAATAAAATGTCTTTGTTTCTGAAAAAATCAAAAAACTATTAAAAGGTGTTGATTTTTTTTTAAAGAAGACAGCAAATGAAAGACAAATGATGTTTTTAAAAAGTTTTGGTGACACAAAACGAAAGAATAGAAGCTAAAGATGTAAAGTTGATTTTCCATGCACTCAAACTCTTGGAGCAACATGCTTCTAGGTTAAACACGCAACAAATTTAAATGTGCTTTAACCCCAGTTGGTCACTCTTAAAGCTTCGCATATCATTATAGATAAAAATATTTTATTTAACTGAATCTAACTTATTTGTAACTTTTTAGTCGGTTTAATTCTTTTTTAAGTTTTATTTAATATTTTTCAAATATATATTAGTGTCCGCCCACTTTTCTAAATTCAGCATTGTGTCACTTTCAGCGCTCAAGGTGTGTGCCAAGTTTCGTAAAAATGTCTCAGGTAGATGTACGTGAAATAAAATATTAATATTTAATGGGCTTCGCCTCGCCCACCTATTTAAGCACAAAATTATGTATTCTAAGAGCAGACATCTTTTGTCAAGTTTTGTGGGAATCGGATAAGTAGAAGGACATATTATTTATAACTAAATTTTGATGGGCGTAGCTTTGTCCACTATTTTTTTGAACACAAGATTAAGTTTGTTTTAGAGCTCAAAGTATCTACCAAGTTTCGTAAAAGTCGATAACGTCAAGCACGTGAAATATAATATTAAATTTTAATGGGCTTGGCTCCGCCCAATTTTTTGAATGCAAGGCTGTGTATTTTTAAGATCTCACGATTTGTGCCATGTTTTGTAAAAATCGATGAAGTAGAAGCACATGAAATACAATATTAAATTTTAATGGGTGTGGCCCCGCCGATATTTTGAAATGCAAGATTGTGTAGTTTCAAAAGGTCAAAGTGTGCGCCAAGTTTCGTAAAAATCGATCAAATAGAAGTGTGAGAAATATAATATAAAATTTATTGGGGCGTGGCTCCGTCCATTTGTTTAACTTAGAGATTGCGTCGTTACGAGAGTTCAATGCTTTGGGCAAGTTTCGTGGCAATCGAATAAGTCAAATATCATAAAAATAAATAAAAAAATTACAACGCGTGTCCCGCCCACTTTTTTTTACAATGAGACCAAATGGAAGCTACAACCTCTCAAAAAAATTTTTTTTACAATCCGTCTAAAATTTACAGAGTTATGAAGTAGACGAATTGATAACTTCCTTCGTTTTTGAAGTCGTTTAAAAATTCGTTCTGGGGATGTTAAAAAAATGTACAGAAAAACGCCTGTTGACACTTAAGAGAAATTCAAATTACCAGCAGCGAAAACTATCATCTGATCTGTTGAGCCCACCTGATATGAATTCGCCTTAATAGGCAATGGAAAATTTATGTTTTGAGAATTACTTCCGTTTCATTTTAATGTTTTTGAATTTTTTTTTTAAAATAAATTTCTTCAGGAAAAATTCCTCATAGTTAAATGTATTTTATAAATAAATTTTTTTGATTAAACTTAATTGCTTCGATTTGCTAAAGAGTTCTCTATTACCCAGACGCCACCTAACTCCCTCCTCTTCCTCTGCTTTTTGTGTCTGGCTGTCTGGTTAGCGTTTTGCAAAAACTGAACGAGCACAATCCAGTAAAATCAGGTATAAATTTGTTGAAAAAAAACTATTGCAAATTAACAACTACGCAAACTTATACAATATTTGAAATATTCTTTCATTTCATATAATATTTATTTTACTATTTGTATTTAATTCAATTCCCGCTTGTGTGTTCTATTGATCATCAGGAAGACTCTTTAATACAATTTACTGTAAATCACCTTCGTTTATGTCAATAAATAATTTCAATCATGACATATTTATAAATAAAACAATTAAAAAATTATTATTTTTTTTGTTGCAAGCAGTGAATAAAGTTCTACAACAATTGCGTCTCAAAATGCATACAAAAGTAGAGCCAATTAATGGCGATAAATAATAGGGAAAGCTTGTTTGCGAAAAGGGTATAAAAGCCAAAGTAAACCATATACGAGTATTTAAATTTTTATTTATTTGTAACAAGATCGGCGGAAGAATGAAAATATGTATAGTATGCAGCGTTCTTTTAAAATGTCATTACTAAATTTCTTTTCATGGTGTAATTTGAAATAAACACGGTAATCATTTAAATGATTGGTGTCCTACAGAACAATTATTATAAAAAGTTTTGGTGTCAGCAAGCAATTTAAATGATTGGTGTCCTACAGAACAATTATTATAAAAAGTTTTGGTGTCAGCAAGCAATGTAGGAAACTTTGAAAAAGTTAGAAAAAAACTTTGGTTTACAAAAGGGTTACAAAACAAATTTTTTATAGAAATTTGTTGGTTAAACTTTATTTTAAGTCTTAATTAATTTTTATGAATAAAGTCTTTAGAATAAATTTAATACAGAGAAATTCTGCTTTAAAAATTTTTATAAATATTATAGAGATAAAAAATAGGGATGTAACGATACGCCATTTCGCCGATCCGATACCGATACCAATACTCAAAAATAAATATCGCCGATACCGATTCCGATACCGATACGCATATTTAAATTGTGCTCAAGTAAAAATTAACAAAACTCAAGTAGAATAATTCTTCTATTATACAAAGTAACAGTGTTTATTAATGAGTCATTCAAATCATCAAAATTTTCAGTACATTTCAGTTTCTAAAATTCAAATTTTCAAACTACAAAACGTCTGCAATATTTATGATTTTACAAAATAAACGTTGGCATTCAGTTTAGATTGGCTCAAGATTTAAAATTGATATTAATAAGACTTAAAAAAAATAATTGAATTTCAATTCATGTTAACAAAAAATTAATTATTGTTTTTCACAAAATAACAGTGTAAGATTGAATGAGTCAATTGAAACTGAATGAGTCAATGAGTCAATTCAAACTGAATGTCATACTGTTTATTTTCTAAAATCATCAAAATTGTAAATACATTTCAGTTTCAGTTGTTCAAAAAACTCTAAAGAAAAATATAGGAAGTATCGGCGTATCGACAGTAAAATATCGCCGATATCGATATATCGGAAAACCAGCAGTATCGCCGGTATATCGGTATCGGTATCGGTTGCATCCCTAATAAAAAACCGCACACTATTATGAAAATTTTTCGCTGAACCTCAATCTACAATCAACTCCAAGTAGTTATATTTCTGCTGAAGCATCAATGAATTTAACACATGGTTGTCATAGAACGCCAGTGATCCAAATAACTGAATGATTGTCTAGAACAATTTTTGATATAAACAGCAGTCTGAGAATATTAAATTCAGTACCTGTAGTGATTTGTATGCAATGAAAAAGGCAAACCTTTGCAACTAGTTCCAATTTTTTTTTTTTGCTGAGATATAATGCTTTTCCAAAAATTAACTTGCTGCGGAACAGTTTCTGATCTGCGTTATTTTTTTTTTCTTTCAAACATACACATATTGTCATATTCAGCAAGCAAATGTTTTGCGCTCACCTCTAGTTTACACACTCCAAATATTTACTTTTGCTATTTTTATGTTGTGGCATTTCATTTCAAATTTCAATTTTTTCGATTTTCAAAATGTGTGCTACGTCGTTCACAGGGTGTCCCTGTGGCTGAGCGGTAGCGGTGCTAGCCTCTCAGTCCAGAAGTCGTGGGTTCAATTCCCATTATAGACTCTGGGTGTTTTCCGCAGACAAGCTAATCGCTTCGTGGGTTGTAAAAAAAAAAAAAAGTTGCCACTAGTACACACTACTGCGATGTCACAAAATGCCATAGTGTGTACTCGGCATTACCATGAGAAATAAATTTCCGATGTTCTTTTTTTTTAGCAGAAATATGTAAATATGTGAGTTCGAAGACAGAACTACATTTGTGCAAAATTTTAAATTTTTGCTTAAAAATTATCAAATTTTTTAGGTTTAAAAATCGTACCTATTATGAAATACTTTAATGTTAAGTAATAAGTTTTACTAAATGAAACCATTCAATTGTGTGTTAACGCTAACAGTTTGGGAATATCTGCCCTAAACGATCCCACAAATCAATTGCGATCACTTAAGCACACAAACGCCCCAATGATTAAATGCTGTTGTCGTTTCTATAATCAAACATTTGTCTGTCCGCGGAATTTGTCTGTCGAAATGTCGGTACATATTTATAAGCCATAAGTGCTAAAAATAAGCAACAATTGTGATACAATTGTTAATTGAAATACGTACATACGAGTATTTGTCTATGGCAGGAGGGTGTGTTTGTTTTTTTTTTTTTTTTTTGTTAAATTTTTACTTACACTTCAATACAATGATCCATATTGACGGTTGCTTTAAAGCCCAAAATAGCAAAAATGACTATGCTGGCATAAATGGCGGTGATGGCATTGCAAACGGACACTAATAAAACATCGCGGACGCAATTATTCTTGGGCGTATTGTAGCTGCCAAAGGCAATTAGAGAGCCAAAAGCCAAACCGAATGAGTAAAAAACTTGCGTGGCGGCATCTAGCCACACCGTGGGATCCGCTAGTTTCTCAACTTTCGGTGTGTACATGTGAATTAGACCAGCACTGGCACCGCGCAAAGTTATGCCACGAATAAAGAAGATTGTGAGGACAATGTAGGGAAAGAGTGAAGTAAAATACACCACTTTACCCGAACTCTGTATACCCTTCATCACAATAAAGAACACAATTGTCCAGGAGAGCAGCAAACAGAGCACAATCCACCATTTGAGACCACCAGGCTCATCCATAGATGGCGCTGCATCTAATGTTGTGCGATACCAAAAGTATGTAGTCTCCGAAGAACGTGCACACTCCTCCACCACTGCACCCGTGCCATTAGTGGGACATGACGCCCACGGCAAAGGATACTAAAATAAAAATTTAAATACAATAAAATTTCATTTAACTTATAAACAACTCAGCAGCTTTAAGCTTGACTCTTTTTGTTGTTTGTCTACTTACCCGGAAACTGTTGAACAAATAAAAGAACACCCACGTTATAATGACGTTGTAGTATAGCGCCACAAACAATGTTACTATACACGACGAGATGCCAATGCCACCCAGCCAAGGGTGTATGGTGTTCCAAACACCTAAAGCACCCAGACGCATGCGCTGTCCCATGCCCAGTTCAATGAGAAACAATGGTATGCCTTCCAGCACCAACATCACCATGAATGGTATTAGAAATGCACCTGTGAATAAAAGAATAAAAAAATTAAGACATAAAATGCAATAAAAGAAATAAACTACAATATAATAAAGTGCTGGTACATAAAATAAAGTTGTGTATTTCCTATGCGAGCAAGTAAGCAATTTGTTCAAGAATTTCTATCTACTCGTATATCTCGTACCTGGATATTTAATCATGACATTCATTTATTTATTTACGAGTATACTGACACAAAATCAATTCGAATTTGTTTCTTCGTACTGATGCTTATTTATTTTTAATTTTTTTCTTTGTTGTTCATTGTTCATTATGGCCCGGCAGGCTGAATCTAATCAAATTGGATTAGTAACTGCAAACACAATTCGTGTGTGCATGTGGATATGAATAAACTTAAAATAAAATTTAATTAAAAATTTATATTATTGATGTACAATCAAGTTCAATTTCTATTTTCTTTCAAATACAATTATATATATATATAGCAAAGATCTGGATAATTTTAAAAACATTTAAAAGCATTCTTTTGGCATTACAGTAGTTTCCGCTTAGTTGATCTCTGGTTAATTGATTTGTCTGTCAGCTTTTCTATAAAAAAGTAGGGAAAGTTTCCATTTAAATGAGGTCCGTTCAATTGACTAAGATTTGAAATTAGTTTTTGTTTTCTATATACATAAGTTTTCGAGCGAACTTTGTATTTCAGAATGACAGGCTGCAAATCTTTTTCGGATTCCGTACATAAAAGGTAAAAAAACCCTATTGTTTTCGCTACGATGACCGTCTGTCACAGGCTGTTTTCTCTAGAATCGTAAGGGTTATGGACCTGAAAGTTTCACAGAAGATGTAAAACTTAGGCAGCTACAAGAACAAATAAATGACCGCTAAAAATTACAGGGTGTTCTGAGGCAAGCAACGACAATATTCAAATCCTAATGTAATATACACACAATTGTATTTAGACGCTTGAAATGTTCAAATTTAGTGTATTTTTATGCAGACTGCAGCAACAGACTGAAATTTAAAAAATCAAAATTAAAGGGTGTTCTATCAGTTAATGTAATTTTGACGACTTGCTTTAGCTTGGAAACCGTAAGAGGCAAATTCTTGAAATTTCCAAAAACGCTAAAAATTGCCAAGACGCCAGAAAAAGCGCCAAAAATAAAAAATAAATCGCTAAAACTAAAATAAAAGAAAAAACGCCAAAACAAACCAATCACCAAAACTAAAAAAGTGTCAAAACTAAAAAAAGGGCCAAAACTAAAAAATCGCTAAAACTAAAATAAATTTCCAAAAAGAAAAGAAAAAGCTTCAAAAACGAAAAAAAACGCCAAAAACGGGGAAAACGCCAAAGCTAAAAACGTCATAACTAAAAAAAATAGCCAAAAACCGAGAAAGATTTCCGGGTACTTAAAATTCCAAAAAAAATGTCTACATCTATTACATATCGCACTTGTTCCTCAAAAGCGTACCAACAAAAAAATTTCAGATTTTCATTTTTTGCAAAAACCAAACAACAGAGGTCATATCTACCTACTGTAAAAATCTCCCTTTGATTTGTCTTCTTTTCCGTGAAAAAACCCGTTATGACTCTCTTTGCTGTAATATATCGTTAGAATCAACAGAAACAGTTTTTGCCTCTACTGAAAATTCATGAATTTTGAGTTGTTACGCTTTTGAGGAGCAAGTGCCACATGTAGCGTCTGTACGGAATGCTTCGTGGGCGAGTCAAAGTCGCACTTTACTAAATTTATTACAATTTCCTTTGCTTTTTTGTACTTTTTTCATAATCAAAAAATTGCGAAGCACAAATTTGTGAGCTGTAGTTTTTTTTCGATAAAAGTTGAAGATATAAAAAAATAGCAAAATGAACTAATGAACCAGTGCGACCAAGTCTATTTCAAGCAGCTGTAAATCGATAAATTAAGTCTTAGTAGTGAATAGTGATTTTTCATTCAGTGTGAAAAATAACAGGTATCGAAATATCGCTCATCTCTAATTCTAACGTTATATAGCCAACTTCCTTGTACGACTTTGGGATAGAGCATGCTTGAACTAGAAAGATGCTAAAAGGACACTATGTTGAGAAAATATTTATTTTCTGCAAAAATATACGGAATTATCAAACTGCCCTAGTACATAAGCCAACCAAAGCATCTTAATTTGCCAAATAAATAAGAATTAAATCATACATTTGTAAAGAAAACTTTCACTGACCCAACTGAAAGCTTTTATTATTTTCTCTGTATTTCTTTTTTCCCTATTATTATTTGCAACAATGCGGTTCAGACAAAGTAAAAACCTTAACTAGACCAAGTGCAAAATAATACTTCCAAAGTAATAAAATGTGGCGATAAAGAGTACAGATTTTTTTCATACAAAAGTACAACAAATGACTTATCCACTCAAGCAATGTATTCTCAACAATAAATCAAATGCGAAATAGTTTTGCTCTAGTGTTAGCAGTAGCAGTGCAGTTGTTGCAGTTTTACAGTCAATTAAATTCAGCTAAACAAGCAGTAAATCAGCCAGCCAATTTTTATGAGAAACTCAATTGTGTTTTATTGGCCGGTTGTTTAAATTACAGACATGCCAAAAACTGAATACATTTGCGTAATCATACTTAAACTTTTGTGAATCAACATCGTGAAATTAATTTTTTCTAGCATTTTTTGGAGATTTAATTTTTTGTAGCGAAAATGGTTTAATACGGAAATGTGAAAAACGTCAAATATGTTGGCGATATGAGCTTTACATCGCTCACAATATTCTGGCAATAAAAACAATAATTGACTTGGGCATTCACCAGATTTAATGAATTAAAACGCGGGCAATATAGCTTTTGAAAAAATTCCACTACGGCAACATTGATTTAATAAAAGCGTAGGTAGAGGGTTACTTTAAATTTGTTCTGCTGCACCAGATAAAATTTTTTATTACGAGTGAATTTTACAGTTTGAAACAAGAGATTGTACCGCAGTTATTGAGTTAAAACAAAAGTAATAATTGCATTTGATTAATTAACGATTTGTAGCATAAGTGTAATAATGAGCGATAAAGCGTTGCAAGGTAAATATTTTTTTATATACATGACGATAATATATAAAATTAAAAATTTTCAATTGAGAATTTTTTTAGGTTTTTTCTGGTCTAAAAACAGCATATATCGCTCATTTGGTTGAAAAACCTCACAACGCAAAAAAACTAGTTGTAAAGAAAACCAGTTTAAATTTTTCAATTAACACACACAACTTAATGGAAAAGAAAATTTAATTTTTATCTCAAGAGTTGAATATACAAGATATTTGTATGAAATTATGTAAAAAATATGAGGATTAATTCTGCATTCTTAACTCAAAAATGGAATTTTTTGAGTTATAACGTTATTCAGGCAAATGAGGTATGTAAATAAAACAAAATTCCTATCGAGGTTGAAAAGACATAAAAATTATTAAAAACTTCTACGATTGGTTTGATTTAAGCTTTTAGCAAATGCTATTCTACGAGGGTGGGTCATTAACTCAGTGACTTTTTGAAGAAACACAGGTTTTTATTTGAAAATTTTGCTTGTTTTTATGGTTAAGCGATTGTCTATATGCATTTCGTTCCCGCTTTTTGGAACTCATCAGTAGACTTCAACCCAAAACATTTTTGATTTTAGCTAACAAACTTCGTATGTTTATAGTAAGACTCTTAATACTATATTGAGAATCACAATATACAAACATAATAAGTTTGAAAGCCTCAAACAAAAATCTTTACAAAACAAGCATCTTTACTCGATTGTGCATATATTTTATTTTCCACCACCTTTTTACAATTAGCTGCCACATTGAGCAACATAAAAACAAGCAAAATTTTTAAATTAAATAAATAAAGACTTTATGTCAAATAAATATACTTCGGTATTTCATGTACAGGTTTTTATATAAAAAGTTTTTTATTTTTCAACATAGTCTCCTTTGAGTTTTATACACTTAGTCCAACTTTTTTCCAATTTTGTTGTCCCTTCCGAGGACATCAAAATAGGCATTTGCTTGTGAGATAATTCGCCTTTGGAGTCATATCTCTTTCCGCCGAGCTATTTCTTCAAGTTTGGGAACAAGAAATATTCACTAGGGGCTAAATATGGAGAATATGGATGAGGGAGCAATTCGTAGCCCAATTCATGGATTTTTGCAATTGCCATTACGACTCAAAGCTTTTCGCTTGCCTAAAGCTTTCTCATACTTAAGTGATCATTCAAAATTGAAAACACTGAGCTGTGTGAAATGCCTATGACTTCCACAATCTCTCTCACCTTCAATCTCCAATCGGCTAAAGCCATATCGTAATTTTTTTAATTGTTTCGGATGTAGGTAGAGACCTCAACTGCGCGTCCAGAACGCTCGGTTTGTGCGGTCACAACCAAATTCAGTAAACCACATTTTTGCCATTAAAATTGATAGTGAAGATTCTCCATAGTATTTATTAAGCTTAGCCTTGGTTTGAGTGATGGTTTTTTCCTCAAAAAATAATGCTTAATGAGGTCAAGGGCTGCCACACACAAATTAAATGACGCAGCTTGTTAAAATTTAGGTAGGAGTCCACTGACAGTTGCCCGTTGACAGGGGCAGTTTTGCCGTTTCAGTTAAGAGGCGGAAAATTCGAAAAGACACTGAGTTAATGACCCACCATCGTATTGATACAAGTGTTATTGAAATATCAAGACTCCATGCATGCAAAATGAAAAGTGTTGCATGAAATTTCATCGTTTCAGGTATTCATTTAATATTTGTAACATCGCCATACGCGATGCGTTGACATTTCAAACAATAGAAAAATTAAACTTAAACAAACAAGTGATTGCAAAAAAAAAACGTAATTCAAATAAGTGTAGAAAGAAAAAACAAATTAACAAAAATTTAAGCAAATAAATGTGCATTAAAAAACAAACAAACAAACAAAGGGCATTTACCATTTAATAAATGTAAACAAAAACAAATCAAATAGCGCCAAGTTGCAATTGTGTTTCAAATGGAATTTCATTTAATTTCATTAATTTCAGAGCCAGAGTCAAATGAAATCATTTGCATTGCCTTTCATATAGCACACGCGCCTCCACTATGATCAATCAGGTCACTTAACTTTTGTTTATGCAAAATTCCACAGAATACGAGTATTGTATGTCATACTGTATGCCTTAAATAATTGTTAATTAAATGTTGCTTTTTCCGTGATTTCTATTTATACACCAAACAAATTTAAATAAATAAATTTATTGCTAGTGGGGCTAATTGCTGTTGAACTGTAGGTTAAGTATTGAAAAAACAAAAAAAAAACAAAAACACATTTAAACAAACACTTTTTGTACTTACCACCTCCATTCTGTTGGCACAGGTAGGGAAACCGCCATATATTACCCAAACCTACTGAATAGCCGATAATACTGAGAAAAAATTGCATTTTTCCAGACCATGCTGCACGTTCTGGTTCACCAGGTATCTCCACAGAACTAACGGAATTTCGTTGGGGCGCAGTCAAAACAATTGTTACACCATGTGTGCCATCTCCGCGGGCTCGAGTATTCAACGGCGCCATTTCATGGCCATTGCGAGGCGCATCTATGATTTTGGTAGCAGCCATCAACAAGTGAAATAAAACTGTAATCTATGACGTTGTATTTCTTCTCTTCGTTTTGGAAGCGAAATAATAATAGTCTATTTGATTGAATACACAGACGTGTGTTTTTTATGTTCTTATATAAACTTTAATACACGGAAAATTTCCTGCGATGTCAATAACTGGAAACATAAAAAAAGTATACATATTATTTTTGTTTTAATTAAGTTTGAGAAAAACTTTTAACCGGACTCTGTACAACAATTCATTATATGAAATATTTACACTAGTACAAACACTGACACATACACACATACATAAATGCTTACATTAAAACACACTCAACTTTATTACATCCCTGGAATTTCCCAGTCAGCATTTTATAAAATTAATGAACATATTCGAGCCTCCCACGCGGGGGGAAAAATAATCATCGTAATCGTATGCGCTCGTTTTCGAGCCGAAAAAGATTGTTCATTCGGGAGAAAATGGTAACGTAGCCGCGACTCTTCTAAAAGAGTCTCTTATGACTCTTGTTTCTGATCAATTCCGACTAATTTTCGAGACAGTTTGTGGTAGTACGTACAATCAATTGCGAATCTTTTCTGAGTAATTTTGTAGTTTGTAGCATTTTTGCTGTATCATTACACATAGAAAACAAAACCAACTTAAAATCACCATGCAATAATTTTGATTTCAAATCATATTAAATTTACAAGAAATAATATGGCGTTTAAGTGTGTTGGTGTTTATTTGACCTGAGATTCGATATAAACGAATGCTCACTAAAGCGAAGAAATTTCAAACAAAATTGTTCAATATTTGTTCGCAAATTTCAAAAAAAAAAAAAAATTGAATTTTCGCTAAAGCCAACTTCTCTCGATAGTTTCTCGAGTGTTGTGACGGTAGCTGAGTGGATGTGTGCTAGTCTGTTAGTCTAGAGGTACCAAGTTCGAGCCATGACAGCACTGTAATTTAAAAAATTTAAATAACACATGCTTACATACATATGTGCAATAATTATGTTAGTCTGTTAAAATGGGGGTACCGTACTCAAATCCTGTAGCGTAAGTTAAGGAATTAATAAAAAAATAAATTAAAAAAAGTAAAATAAATAAATTAAAATTACTTTTTAGCCGATGGCCTTGGCAGCCAGTGCTATTAATGTATATATTATTGATATATTTTATATAATTTTAATATCAAGTAAATAAATAAAATTACTTTTTTTACTTTTTGTGCTGCCTTTTTCGATATCGAAATTAGTTCGATATTCTGTCATTTTCGATATTAATAGCGAACCTACGAAATCGAATGTTTTTTGGAACAAAACTGATTAATTTTTGAGTGTCATTCTCGAAAGTTTTTCACGATAAATGTTTGAGATATATTCAAAATCGATATCATTAATGAAAGTCTTGGTCAACTGGGTGTATTACATCGCTGGGGTTTATTATATGTACATATGAATTTTTTGAGTTTGTATGTTGATTATTTTATGTCAAGTAGATATGTTTAAATGTATGAACATATGGTTTCATACATACATACATACGTATGGTCTTAATAGTTTACGAAACATGATGAAAAATTTCCAGTGGCGCCAACATTGTTGGAAAGGTTGGGTAATAATTATTTATTCGGGAAAATAAGTGCTAACAAACTTTTACTTTTACTAAACCTCCTGCTTAATTTTCGATATTTCATACCAAAGAAAATCATAAAGGGTCTTTCATTATGTGATGCTGTTTTTAAATTTAAATAAAATAAAGTGTGCGTGAGATATCATCAACATATTTTAATAATTTAAAAGGGCTTTCGATGCTATTTCACGACCTTATTCCAGTTGTCAAGATCAACTTTATGTCAACACAATATCAAAAAGTTGGGGGTTGTCTACACATTGTCAAAAACAACTGGCTACTAATGACAGGCTCCTGATATTTTATAGACTTTAGGGAACAGAAATAGGCTGTCAATAGTACAAAAATTTTCTCGAAAGCCGCTAGACAAGAGCCAAATTTGACAATACAATAAATTAAATTTATTTGCTGGTGGTCAAGCATTTCTCTATATATGTACGTACTTCATTGGCGCTTCAAACAAATCGTATATAGACATGCTTGACCACCAGCAAATAAATTTCAATTATTGTATTGTCAACTTTTATGACAACATGTCAAATAATAAATTTCGTCAAATTTCTTCTATTTGAAATACCCACAACATTAATAAGCTCCTAATGTTATGCAGCAATTTTTAATTTTCCCAATTCGTTTTAATCTCTAGTAAGCAAAATTTGTGTGTTTGTGTGTGTGTGCATTTGTTTTTAATGGGCTTGTAACAATACTGAAGAATTTCACTATTCAAATATTGTCGATGTTGTCACTGTTTTGCTTCTGTTTGATCAATATCGCTTTTTGCTTTAAGCGTTCAAGTTATTAAGTATGTTAAGATACTTTACGTTGTTGTTATCATTACTGGTCTATTTTTTTTTTGTTTTCCTTTTTTGCACTTTGTGCATGTGCAAAAATATTCTTCAAGGATTTATGTTTTTACATGCATGACTTTATTTGCTCAAATATTATATTTTACAATATGCAAGAGTTGATATGAAAAAGTGAAGAGGAAGACTGGCGACGTTCAAAAATAAAATATGTTTGTATGTATTTAAAATGCAAATTAATTTTACCACTTACAATCATGCAAATATGTCTGTCCATTTTTTGAAATAATTGTATAATTTGAGATCATAAAAGTCCTTGAATAAATTTGACATCGCCCGCCTGAAGTGGGGGATAAACAACAAATGGTATCGGAAATCTAGAAACAGAGTCCTGGAGGCAAATTACGGCATTTGATATGACTCGTAATTTAAAAATATTTCCATATAAACTCTATTGAAATATTTTTAAATTACGATTTGTATCGAATGCCGTAATTTGCCCCTTGACTGAAATTAATCAAACAAAAATTTAATTTTATGTGAGACAATTTTTTTTTTTTTAATTTTTTTTAATTTTATGTCTGATAATTTGGCAAACTATTGCACTATAAAGTGCTCGCAAACAGCATCAATTTCATTTAATACTCTTGTAGAGGCATATGGAAAAAGTATTTCTTTTCAGTATTAAGAAAGGAAAGACAATAAACTTTATGATTTTCTTTTCTCCATGACAAATGTAGAACAAGGTCTTATGCATGCAGAAAAAGCATAAGAATCTATAAAATTCTACTATTTACATATCGTATGTGTACATAAGTAACTATGTTTATTGTGCTAAGTAAAGTGAAGAAAAAAAAACAATACCTTATGCGTTTTAAGTAAATACCAGGATGACCCTATTTATTTTAAAATGTAATGTCCCACAACAAAAATGAAAGGTCATTTCTTTTTGAATATTTATTTTTGACAATTTATTTTATTTTAATTTTGGCAGCATTCCCATTTCCATTTAATATTCTAATTTTTATAATATTTTCAAATGATATAATAAACTTTAGGTGTAATGAGATCTGAAAGTAAGCTTTACTTATAAAAATAAATTTTGGTCCTTCGTAAGTAATTTCGCCGCCACATGCTTAAGAAAAACATAGAATAAAAAGACAAAAAAATTAAATAATAACACACATAGCTTCACACCATCAAGTTAAGCATTTAAGTCTCATTTACTCAAAGAATGTGATAACTAAAAAAAAACTTGTTTTGCCAGAAAACAATCTTAAAGTTTTTAATGAAAAAATAAAATTTTATTTTGCTTTCAAGAGTTGAGTAAAGAAGATATTTGTATAAAAATGAGGATTAATTCTGCATCATTAACTCAGAAACTCAATTTTTTGAGTTATGACGTTGTTTGAGTAAATGAGCGATACTTACTTGTGTATAAATGCCATCACAAAATCACAGAACATACAGAAGTGTCACGAGACGGAAGATAAGGGTATTTTTCTGTTTGTCTCGTTTTCCCTCAAATTTTGTCGGCGTTTTTGTTTTAATTCTTCTTTCTAGTGCAATAAAACTACAACGCTTTTTATTAGCTGCGTTAATTGGTAAGTAGTAATACACCACAATATCAAATACACTATATTTTTCCACGAATTTAAAAAAAAATTATTGAAGCTGTTTTTACTGTCACTTTCTATACTTCTGTGTATTCTGTGACCAAATTGTAACATCTCATAGACATCCAGCAAAAAAAAAAAAAAAAGAAATCAGGAAAATGTAGAATTGTTCACATATCCCATAAGTGTTCATAAGGCTAAAAAAAACCCTTGCAGGAAATCGAACTGACACAAGACTAGTCACTTGACCGATCCCCAAGTGAAAGGGACCAGTCCGAGTTCTACCACTTCCTATAAAGCTGACCAGTCACTTTTACATGGGGATGGCCTAAGATGGGGTTAATTGATACTTCGTATGTACATACCTTGTGACTTGTCACTGAACTATCCCATAGGGATAAAATAATATAAATTATATATAAATTTCATTCCGACATTTAACTGTAACAATGAACACTTATAAAATTTTTCATTGTTACAAAAGCAATAACATTTTATTTTTAATCTGAACATTTTTTGAGATTCGAACCGACAACCTCCTGCATGATAAGCTTGCATACTACGCACTCGGCCACAGGTCCACTCACATTTCAAAAGTATAAATACCAGTTAAGCTTATGTTAATATCTAAGTATAATTAAGGGACTGGTTCCATTGGACTGGTCACATTGGAAGGAACAATTAACATTATACTCGTATTTACACTATTTTATAGGTCCCGTGTTCAACTACATCAAACATGTGTTCAATGCCGTTTACTAAAATACTAGACCAAGTCCCAATTAAATTGGCTCAAGATCAAGACTATACATCACGAAAATGGTGAATATGTAACCATTTACTCGATATGTCTTTTTTTCATTATACACTACTCCGTACGTAACACTCGCATTTTCTCAAGACATAGGACGAGTACATTTGGCTCAATTGTCAATAAATTTTCTGCAGGGAAATTTCAGAACTTCTGTGCTGCGTTTTATAAAATAATTCCGCAACCAAATAAAAAGCCCTGCAGTATTGGAACATAAAACATTATCAAAATTTGGTTACTTATTGCACACGTTGATTGAATTGTTAAACATAGAGCTAGAGCATTTTTATTAATATCTTTTTTGTTTTTAAATTTTATTTTCAAGGTTCTAAACTATTGATTTTTAACCTTCGAATTGCACTCTGACTTACACAGAGACACAAACGTTTAATAAAAGAAATGGCAGTAGTGGATAAAAATAGATGTTGTTGCTTAAATCACAGTATCCATTTAGCAAAAGTAAATGTTACAACTACAACTCCTACACACAAAGTTCACAATATTTTGGCACGATTATTCAGGACAGCAAAAATGAGCGGCCTCGTGAGTCATGCAACATTACAATTTTGTAAGAACTTTGGAATTTTAGCTTATGTTTGTTTAAATAATAATATTAGTTACATATTACATATTAATATCGATCCTTGGCTGCAAGAGAGTTCTAACTCAAAAATTCGATTTTTAAAAATTAATATTACAGAATTATTCATGACCGATTGTTAAAGTGAATGTGTTACTTTCACATACGAATTTTATATGACAGAAATGGTTTAAAAAATACTTTTACTTTAACAACCATTTATGAATACCGGTGTTAAATTTTACACTCGTTTTCTGCAAACAAAGTTCTTTTTTTGCCTGATGACTTTCTTGCAGCAAATCCTCATTTTCGTATTTTTCCTACAAAACTAATGATTTGATTGTGTTAAAAAATTTTTCTTTATACATTTGAAATTTTACATTGAAGAATTTTTGCTTTCACAGCAATTCATTCAAAGTGCTGGAAAAAGTTGTGTGTTAGAAAAACAGACATTAACTACAAATCGATACCTTGCAAGGCATTTATTACTTGTATGTTATTTTTAGAACAGATTTGTAAAATAACAAAGGAAACGGAAGCATTTTTATTTAATGCAAGGACAAATGATCTAATATTAGACTGCATGTAGGTAAAACGAACGAATATTTTTTTATAATTTCAGACCAACTCCGCACACGGTTTCTGATTGCAAAAAAATGTTGGTAAGCATTTTATTATAAGTACTATTTAAAATTGGGTCGAAAGAAAGTTTGGTGCGAGACAGTGTGACTTATTGTGCAAAGGGTTAGACTAGCCGACGTACAGCGTATCCAAGTTCACCACATTATACTTGAAAATTTATTCAGAGTGTTTTACTTTGATAGAGTCCTAATTTATTTAATTTAATATATACCGTTCGTGGTACATGACTCACTATTCTACACAATAGCACTACTTACGAAAAAATACAAGGCTGATCTGACGAATTGTTATTGTCTTTGGAAAATTTTCATAGACTCCATCATACCGACTTGTATTTTCTCAAAAGATCGCTTGATTGTGCAGGATAGTGAATCTTAGCTTTAAGAATTACTACGGTACTAATTTATAAACATATTTAGAAAGAGTTCAGGGAATTTTGCTTCCTTACCCCAAGCTGATAGACATGGATGCGGATGAAGTGCGTGCGTGGCTGCATAGAAAAATATCGGATTCCCCCCCCCCCCCCCACCATTCTTAAGTCTAATTTAATTTTTCTTATCTTTAGAAAATCACATTAATTAATAAAAGCATTTCATTCTATAAGAATTGAATTGAACTTGATTCCGATTAAGAAATTATTCCTGATTAAAATTTATTCCAGTTCAATTGAAGTTCAATATGTATCAGATTATTTTTTTTTACCAAAACCAAAGAAGGACTTGATAAATACTATGGTGACTCTGCACTAACAACTGCAATGGTTAGAAGCTGATGGTTTACACAGAAAAAAATTTTCCTGCGATAAGCACGTTTAATTGGAAAAAAAACTCAAAATCAATTAAAAATGTAATTGTGTCTATTATACTTTTGTTTAAAAATGTAATTTAATAAAAAGTTTAATTGACTCAATAACATTTTTAATTGATTTTTGGCTTATTTTTTTCAATTAAACGTGCTTATCGCAGAAAAATGTTTTTCTGTGTACTGAGTTTCGCTGTGGCCATAAAAGGTCGTCTCGCCAAAAACAATCAATAAAATCCTTGAATTAATATAAAAAAACCCGGAGAACGAAATTGAGTGAGAAAACACATTATATTTTTCATGCAGATTTCGATATGAAAAAACTAATCGCGATTGGTCATATTGGATCATAAGCGCAACCGTGTGTCCATTTCAAAGGAGTGTTTAGCGATATTTAGGAGCCATTCGAATAAGTTTTCGCACCGCTTTGTAACTGTGGACGAAACACATGTCCATTTCAATACACCAGAGACCAAAAATGAATGAAAACATTCGATTTCTTCGGGTGAACATGCGCCATAGGAGGCTAAGGTGGGTCTGTAGGCCAAAAAGGTTATGGCCACAGTTTTGTGGGATGCACGCGGTGTCATATGCATCGATTACCTTAAGAATGGTAAAATGATTGCGGGCAGATATTACTCAGAGTTTTTGGATATATTTTTGTAGTCACTGTGACTAAAAAACCATGAGTGGGGCTAAGAACTGCTACCTCATCTAGCATACGAGTACTCTCCAGATATAGAAACTTGCGACTATTTTTTTATTTCCGGATTTTAAAAAAAGGGCTGGGTAGTAAAAAGATTTAGGTCAAAAGAATAAGTCATAATTTAAACAAATACTTATGTTGAGGGGCTCAAGGAAACATCGCCCAAAATTAAAAATTAAAGAAAAAACAAAAACAATTTAAAAATTATAGTACTTTAATTTTTATATTGGAAAAAAGAAAACTTAAAAAAAGGGTAAATAGTATTCGTTTCTTACTGAATTGCAATAAAAGTATGAATAAAAGGCAATATTTTCCATCGGCCAAGAATTATATTATGACTTTCGAATAAAAAATTTATAAACTTATAGTAAAGACAACGTAAGAAAAACTTTATAAGGCAGATAATCATTATATGGCTGTAACCGGGAATCACCATGGTGGAGAAAATCCTTAAGTCCAGATGATTGTTTAGCGACTTTGGGCGACTCAACATTTTTAGATATTTGGTTATTTGTACATAATGTTAAAAAACCCCAAAAAAAATTTGGGTGATTATGCCTTCCCAATTCGAGTGATTGTACGTACTTAATGAACAAACACCCAAAAACTTCGGGCGATTATATTTTACACTTTTGGGTTATTCCTCACTTTTTTCCTTCATTCCTTTGGGGCGATTTGCACTTGGGCGATAATTCGTACAGCCACTATTTTCTACAATATATATTTTAAATTCTATATTCGATTTTGATGATTTGCGAGACACCCAGGGCGATTACATTTTACACTTTTGGATTATTCCTCACTTTTTTCCTTCATTCCTTTGGGGCGATTTGCACTTGGGCGATAATTCGTACAGCCACTATTTTCTACAATATATATTTTAAATTCTATATTCGATTTTGATGATTGCGAGACATTTTGTGTGTATTTTTTCTTTTAATTTTTAAATGTTAAAAAGATTTTGAGCTCTTTTCATATGGAAAATAACTTAAAATTTGTATGAAAAAATTAATGGGCGATTTTTCACTAAACCATGTTGAGGGCCTTTGGAAATCTTACTATTTGGAGGGAATAAAAAAAGAACTTTAAAGACGCTTTTGGGCAAAAAAAATTATTATCAAACTGTCCTCGTATGTATACACATATTTCTGATTTGCTAATACATCATAACTAAAAAAAAAAATTGGTTTGCCAGAAAACGAGTTTAAAGTTTTCAATTCACACACAGTTTAATGGATAATGAAAATATAATTTTTTGGTCAAGCGTTAAGTATGAAAGATATTTGCATGAATTTTTTACACCATATGAATTCTGCAATAAATGGAATTTTTGATTTATGACTTTGTTTTAATAAATGAGCGATATGGACTTATGTTAATATGTATGTATTTACATATATTTTTACATAAAAAAGTAACTTTGTGCTTGTGAACAATGGCATGTATTAAATTCATTCATTCACCCATATTTTTGACATTCACTTGAATAATATGAAGAAGCAGAAAAAATGTATTGTATTGTAAGTATGTACACACACACATGTGTATGTAAACACTAACGGAGGCTCGTCCGCTATGACGTAGTTTTAACAGCGCACTCACACGAATTTACAATGTATGTACATTTTAAAATAGATCCACATACATACATATATGTATATTATACATATACATACTTAAATATGTACATACATATGTATCTACATGCCCATATAGAATACTTATACAATGTATATGTACATACATACATATACATATACATATAAGCAGTACTTGGTATTTAAAAGTTCTCTTAATAGGTATACTGTGACAAATGTTCTATAATCTTGTGGAAAAACTCATTCCTGAGCACAGATGAATGAAGAAAAAATTAAAGGATACCCTTTTATATACACACTCATATGTACATTTACATAAGTACATATACATATGTATGTATGTATGTAGATATGTACATATATTGTGGTATGTACAAATACCAGTATATTTATGACGACAGGAAATGTTTAAACAAATGACAAATAACAACAAAATAAGTTCATGTGCTCTATTTGTTTTGTACATAAAATGCACACACATGCACGCACATAGATATATATGTACATATGTATACACAATATATACATATGTATGTATGTCTAAAAACTAAATGTTTACATGACCACTAAGTTATGGCTTGAGTATGTTTTTAAGCATATGATGGGAATGAAACGAAATCAAGAGAAAGAAACAGAACTGAACAGAAAAGGCGAAAATATGAAGCGAATTCAAATGAATTGCATTTTGATTTCCGTCCCAAAAATATTTTCCTTTGTTCGTGTATCTTTTTTGCAATTAAAATGCGCAATAAATAAAAAAGGGAGTCCCCCCAAATACAGCAAATAGAAAGAGACAAGTATATTAGAAACCTGTCAGATAGAGCCAGAGAGATTTAAAAATGCAAATAAATGTAAAATAAAATACTTAATGGCAAAAATACTTTCTCATGCAAGTGACTGATAAATGAAGCATTCCATGCAAATCAATTAAAATAAATCGAACACAATGTGAATCAACACTTTTTTTTAATTCCCGTTTATGCAATGCACCCACGTGGCGTATACGTAACGTACAAATACCTCGAATGCTTTGATTTACACATACATTGTTCATTTTCTTTTTGATGATTGAACTTGTTATCTAGCATTTACACATTTTTTATTGCACGGTCTTCATATTATTTTTATATGCTATCGGATAAAAATTTATGAAAATAAATAGAAATAATTTTTTTTGTTTGGCATAACAGATTTGTTTGGTGAACTCTTAGCTGCATTAATGTCATATATAGTTTAGAGCTATCATCAAGTATGAATTAGCTGTTTGCCAAAAACTGATGACACCATTTTTTGAGGGCGCACTGATTTTGAAAATCTTTGGAGGCCCATAAAAAATTGGTCACCAAAATCGCCAAACTGAGTATAGGGTCTTACTACCCTTTGGTATTGCTATCGAACCTATACTGTGCATTCCGGGTGTTTTTTTCTGTTGCACAGTGTTTACTAAAAAAAACTTCTGTCTATTTTGTCTCTTTTGGGGAATTTAAGCGGTGTATCTTCTTTGAACTCTTTCTCAAATAACTTCACTTAGAATTAATCAAATCCAACTTGCTTATCGTTTTATTGGTATTTTTAACCGACCTTGAAAAAGGAGGAGTTTATCAACTTGTCTGTATTTTTTTTTAAACGATTTGACTTACTTTCTTAGAAATCACAAAACTATGAAATTATTTATATTAAATATAATTGTAATTTGAATATTGACGATGGTCAATAATTAAATGTTTATTGAAATAAAAATTTTTAGCAAAAACTGCCCAGATATAAATAAATTATATATACTCGTGCATATGTATATGTATATGTATATGTATATGTATATGTATTTTACAAGGTACCACAAATAAAAGCAAAATAACTTTAATGACTGAGTTCACGTGATTGAAACATTTTAAATCATTTTAAATTTTAACAATTAGAAATATGCGGGGAAATTCATACAAATGTACGGAATGCCAGTGCAAAATTTTCAATTGTTTTCTTAATTAATGTGTATCACTATTGCTGTTGATATATTTGTATAAATTATTTGAAAACAATCTACTGATATGCCTTGTAATTTTTTAAAGTTTAAATTAAGTTTAATAAAAATGATTCTAATGTAATACATACATATGTATGTATGTCTACATATGTATAAATTTACTTATGTACATATGTATGTATAAGAAATTTAATTTTTTTGTGCAATTGAGTTTGTGGTATTTTTTTGAACTTGCAGTATCCGCCATACAAACTATTCATAATAAGAATTCTCGTGGATTAAATCACTTTTTTTTGCAATAAACTTCATGACATCATATTTTTTTCAGCACAGAAAAAAAATTATTTTGATATTTGAATACGAAAATCGCTGATTCAATAAAAAAATCTTTTGCATTTTCTGTGAAGACGATTTTTGTATTATTGATAAATATAATTGTCAGCACGTTTATTGAATATATTTTATTTCAGTCAGTAAAGAAATTTAATGAATCGAAGAAAAAAGTTGTTGGCCGAAATTTTACTTTCAGTGATAATTGTAATTGCGTGTGTTCATGAATGTCACATATTTCAAACACTGTAAGACGTTGAATTTAGAAATCATAGCGTTTTTGTAATGGCCTAAAGAAAACTTGTAAATGTTTTCTTTAATCTATTACAGAAACTTCAAGATTTTCGTCATCAACGTCTTCTCACCTGCTTTGCGAATGTCCGGCATTGTACACAACTCAAGACAAATTTTTAGGAAAATGTTTATAAGACCTATCGGGTATCACAGATTGGTATAGGTAACCTCATGCGGTACCTCAACTTATCAGTACCTGTGGCTTGCAGGTAATAAGCAGACGCTTAAACCAACTAACCAAAGAATCAGGTTCATTACCGAGTATCGCTAACAAATTTTTCAGGCAAAAGACCACAAGAGGGTGGCTTTGGCTGAAGTAGTTGGCACGTTGACTACAAAAACGAAGATCGAAGGTCGAAGACGGGTTCGAACCCGTTATCAGACAGTCATCAAATAACAACACCACGCATTTTTCTGATGTACATTAGTGTTCCTTTGCATCAGTGATGAAGGCATAGTCACTGGTCAGTGAATTACACCGACTTCAGCAGATACTAATCCTAATGTAACATCAGAGCGCCCTCCTTCGTTGTGTAGCAGAATTATCGTCGAAGTAAAATAACCAATAAAATTGCTATTAATCACAGCTTCAAAAATTTAATACGCCTCATTCAACACCAGAGGCGCTGCAACAGTGCATTACTAAAAACGTGCAAAAAGCAGAGTTGTAAAAGAATGAAGCTTTCCTCTATCTCTTCCTTCCCAATCGGTCTTCTCTATCACTATCCCTTTCCTAAAGAAGGTAACACCTAGTAATAGTAGTAGGCATTCATTGCCTGAGTGTTACTTCACTTTAAAAAAAAGGAACTGGTCAAGATTCGGCCTTAATGAGGAATTACTCAAAACTTTTCGATAAAAAAAATTTATCAAATATTTAAAAACATTAAAGAATTTTCAGGAATTCGAACAGTGTGTTTCTCTAATTGGAATGCAAAAAAAAAACTAATTTTCAGTTTTCTTTTTTTTCTGTTAAATTACTGAATTTCCAAAACAATTACGGCCTGGCCCACGATGTCGGCAGAAAACGTTCGATCGAGAACTTGTATTGAAAACAGCAATAAAATTACAAAAAATTATTTTTGTTTTCAATACAAGTAATCGATCGGAAGTTTTCGCTCGCATTGTGGGAAAAGCTCTTAATGTATTTGCTGGATTCATTAAGTAAAGAAGTATAAAATTTATTTTGACACACCTTGTGTGTACAATTTGTGTACATATGTACATATATGTATACTTGTATACATATATTTTCTTTAATGTGTCGTTAAAATCATTTTTCAATAGAAAATTTGTAACAATTGTATGTGCATACGTCTACTCACAAACATACACACTCATGTTTCACTATAAACAAATTGCCAGCACGCGCAAATAAATGCATACATTAGGGTGGGCCATTCTTTCTGTGTAAAAAATTATATAAGAAACCAAATTGTTTTTAAATTTAAAAACAAAATTTGCTGAGAACAATAGTTTCAAACTTAGATTCTAGCAGGCAAATGGATATTTATCAATTTTTTTTCTAAATAACTTCAAGAGATAAATCAAACAAGTGTTCTATATTTTGTACTAGAAAAACTGAAAATTGTTTGTGAAAGCTGCTCTCACACGGCCTGTATTTTACATCTGAATTCTCAATTGTACGATTCATATGTAATTTGGTGTGTTTGCAATTTAAAGAGAACTTATAATTTTTGCTTTCGAAAGTAAATGTTTAATTACATCTGACATAACCTCTTTGTTTATACTAAAACAGCTGATATCCGATGATTTGTCAGATCAAAATAGAATGCGCTCTAACTGAAATTTTATCAGCTGACATTGCCGCCTAACTTTCACAAAAGCAGAGTTTTTCATTGATTACAAGCGCCATGTACATATTGCTCATTTACTCAAAGAACGTCATAACTCAAAAAATTAATACAGAATTAATCCTCATATTGTTTTCCCTATTGTGTAACAATTTCATTTAAATATCTTGTTTACTCAACTCTTAAGAAAAAATAAAATTTTCTTTTTCCATTAAATTGTGTGTTGAAATTGAAAACTTCAAACACGTTTTCTGGCAAATTGGTTTTCTTTTGGAGTTATGACTTTGTTTAAGTAAACGAGCGATATGTATTTTGTAGTGGGAAATTTGACATGTCAGATGTAAAATACAGGCCGTGTGAAGGCAGCCTAAGTAATGTTTATGCTTCATTATTTTTACTGTCCATCCAATTCAACTCACCCTAATGTAGATGCATACATATATAAATAGAATATGCCTGCATACGTTTATGTAAATATATTTGCAAAATAAAATTAAAAAAAAAATTCCAATCAACCACATTTAATTTTATTTATTTTTTCATTAATAATTTTTCCCATTCCGCAAAAGCAGCGCAACTTTATTTAAAAAAAAAGAGAAAAACCCAACAAACAAGAACAAAACACCAACAAATAAACACATAAATATTAATTTTTACTTAAAATAAACGCAAAATTTATTTCATTTTATTACACAACATTTTATTAGTTACATAAATATTTAAGAAAAAATAATTAAAACCTACAATAATAGCGGCAAAAAAAAAGTAAATTACAGACTTATGACGTCAGTTTTCGATAACATACATATTTTGCGGAAAGTGTTACAAACAACAACAACTCCAAATGACATTGAAGTAAAATTTAAGATAAATTGCATTTGAATGTCATTTGTACTTCTTCTTTCATGTGTGAAAATACAAGAGATAAACATATAAAACCAGTGTCCTTTACCTTTTGGAAATATGTAACTTTGTTTAATGAAGCTTTAAGCTTAAATGGCGAAAACTTTTTATGTAAATTTGTTTTCATAAGGTGACCTACTTAATTATAATTCAAATGTCACATGTCTTAAATGGTTGCCTTTAGGCAATGGATCCTATGCGCATTTCACTCTTTTTGTTCTAAGAAATTTTTGAGTAAAGGTCCCCTTCCCTGATGATCTGCATTAGCAACAGTGAAATGCACATAGGATCCAACTAACCCCTCAATAATCAATTTCAATGCATTTTTAATAGAAGATATTTTACTTAATAAGTGAAATAATGAATTGGGATTATTAGAGCTTTAAGAAATATTTTTTTCTTTATTTATTTTTTTATACATATTTTTATATTTCTTTTCCTAAATTTAGATTTTTATCATAAAGTGATTTTTGTTGAAATTTTCTAGAACTTTTATGATCAAATGTGAGTATTTATTCTCTACAGGGATTTTAAACCAATTTTAAAATTGTTTCATTCCTAAAATTCTTAGCAACTAATTTTTATAATAAATCGGGATTATATAATTTCATGCTGTGTTACCCCTAATACAAAACTTGTATTTTATTCTCCGCAGTTCTAGGGAAAAAAGTAAATTATTGGTGCTTATTTCTAGCAGCAAGGATTTAAATTAAATAAAAGTGAAAACTTTTATGACATGTTACATTTAAGTTTGAGGACAAAGGGCATAAAATCACGTATTTTGTTTAAAATATTTTTGTTTTCAAATTGTTACAGAATTTCTATAAGAGTCTAAAATGTAAATCTCATTCTAAGCTTTGTCAAATGATTTACTTGCATTATATTTAATTGTGCAGTTAAAAATTCATTTGGCAAATGACTGACAGTTAAAATAGAAAAGTTTACATTAACGGTATGGAAGTGAATGAAATACGACGGAAGGTATGTAGTGTCACTTTCATAAATTTATTATTATGTTAATAAATATGATCGTAACATTGTAGACTTAAGCAATAGCATGGAACATGCTGAAGAGCCTAAAACTTCAACTAATTCTTTGGCAAATTAAAAAAAATAATAATAATTCCGATATCTGCTCCGGAACGAGAGTTATTAATTTTGGCCACCTAACATTGCCAAAAGTCACACTGTGGGACGGTCATGCAAGGGTCAAGGAAAAGTTTTTGTTGAATTTCCATCAACCAACGCATGGAAAGGCAGCCAGCCGATTGAACTTCATGGAGTCGTCAAGTAACGATTTACAGTACTTGCAATTACATATATATGAAATATTTATACATAAGCACTACATAGTAACTAAAGGCGATAAAATCTACAAGATTTTGTTATACATTTTTAATTGGCACTTTTGTAAATATTTCACCAGGATTTAAATACACTTCCGTTCCTAGTTTTTATTTCCTTTGCACACCTTTATAATACGAGTACAACAAATGAAATCACCTGCATATAAAAATGTGTACCTATAATACATATTGCACATATCGCTCATTTACTCAAAGAACGTCATAACTCAAAAAAACTAGTTTGCCAGAAAACGAAAAAAGAAAATTTAATTATTCTCTTAAGAGTTGAGTAAACAATATATTTGTATGAAATTTTTACACAATATAAAGAACGATATGAGGATTAATTCTGCATCTTTAACTAAAAAATTAAATTTTTTGAGTTATGACGTTCTTTGAGTAAATGAGTTTATGTGTAAGAGTAAATGTTTTATTAAGCACAAATATTTTTTGTATGTATGTACTTGTTTGTTGGGCGGTATATATTAAGAAGGATAAATCTAAAATCCACTGTAACTCATTAAAGCATTAATGCATATGAGTACATAAAAAATGTATATACACTGCCGTTCACTTGAATAGGCTTAGAATTTTCATTGCATATAGATTGTGTTTTTGAAATAATTTAATAATTAGTTATATTAAATTTTTAATTAGTAAAATTTTGCATTATAAATCATGAAAAAGATGTTTAATTATTTTTGAATATATTGTTGCATTGGTGCTGGTACTGGGTTCAACATAAATTCAGCTCCTTTTGTTCTCCTATCATATTTCTTATATATTTAAGTTCATAATTTACTTGAATATTTGCAAAATTGCCCTAAAAAAATTTAACATTTTTTTTCTATAGTTTCATTAAAAATATAATTAAATTAACTTAAACTATTCAATTAAACTATTTTTTTTTTTTGAGCTGTAGGTCTGTTTATATTTTAATTTATTAGTTCGATATTTTGGATATTTGTTGTTTTTGTTTTTTTGAAGTTCGAATACTTGGAAATTTTTCGATTTTTTCCAATTTTCTGATTTTGAATTTTCTGATTTTTCGAATTTTTCTACAAAAATCAATAATTAACAAGAGGTCCAAATATTCGAAACGGTTTATATATAGTAAAAGAAAATTAAAAATCGGTTCTATAAACAAAAGTACCATTTGTTGTTTACTAATGTCGAATAAATATTATATTTTCACCCGTATTATGAGCTCTGTGACAAATAAAAATTATAACAAATGAAAATTTTTGCGTTGGCTCAAGTAGTTAGCACGTTGACTACGAAAACGAAGGTCCTGGGTTCGAGCCCTGTATCAGACAGTCATCAAATAACAATACCACGCATTTTTCTGATGTACATTAGTGTCCCTTTGTATCAGTTGTTGTAGGAAAGTTCATGTGATGAAGCCATAGTCACCGGTCACTGAATTATACCGACTTCAGCAGATACTAATCCCAATGTAAAATCAGTGCGCCCTCCTTCGTTGTGTAGCAGAATTATCGGCGAAGTAAAATAACCAATAAAATTGCTACTAATCACAGCTTCAAAAATTTAATACGCCTCATTCAACACCAGAGGCGCTGCAACACTACATTATTAAAAACGTGCAGAAAAGCAGTGTTGTAAAAGAATGAAGTCTTCTCTATCACTATCCCTTTCCTAAAGAAGGTAACATCTAGTAATAGTAGTAGGCATTCATTGCCTGAGTGTTACTTCTCTTTAAAAAAAAAATTAACTATAAATGTTGTCATTTGTTATAATTTTGTTATTTGTCACAAAGTTTAGAATAAGAGAGTTAAATTAGGGAATATTATATGCCAACAAAGTTGCCGTAAGGCATCAAATAGTGATTTCATTCAATAATGTGTTTGCTTTTAAGAAAGATTTTTTAGGTGTATCTACATAATGATTTTTTGGCACCACTGTGATTGGCAACTCAGCTGTTTTTGTGTATCATGTTACTATTAAACATAATCCGCTTGGTCTATAATTTAACCATGAATCGACTTAGAAATGAACAACGCTTGCAGATTATTTGCGGCTATTCGGAATGTTGTGATTAAATTTCGCACCAAAATTACATTATTTGAACATCGGCGCCATTCTCAGCAATTGGGCCTCTGTTTTTTGTTTTTTGCCCAAAATAGAAGAGCTGGTAGTCTACTCTACGTATGTCAATAATATTACAATTCGAAAGGGTTTACGTTCATTTGGAATTACAGAGTAGAGTTGGCTGACATGTGGTTTCAGCAAGACGGTGCCATATGCCACATCACGCGATACAATGGCTCAATTGAGAGGCGAGTTCGGTGAACAGTTTATTTCATGTTTGAAGCCGGTCAATTGGCAGCATAGATCGTACGATTTAACACGTTTAGACTATTTTTTGTGTTGCTTTGTTGAGGCTCATGTGTATAGGGACAAGCAGGCAACGGTTAACTTAATGTAAGACAATTTGGAAGAATTTATTTGTGAGATGCCGCCAATATGATGGAGAAATTATGCCGAAATTAGACCCAGCGTATGAACCATTTCCGACATATCCGCGTTCAAAATTTAAATGAAACCATTTTTAAACATTAAATTATATAGATCGCTCTACCGACTCAAATAAGAATTTCATACATTTCTCTAAATTTGTTGTGTTTTTTTTACTAATCAAATCCGAAAGCTCTTGAAAAATCACCCGATTGTAGGGAATTAAGGCAATAATTTTGCAATATATTCAGCGAGAAGTTTATAAAACGACTTTTATTAAAGCGAAGCCTAAAATTAAAAATCGTCAATAGATTCCTGTTACAAAATATCTCATTTCCTTAAGAGAATTGTTCTCCACTCTCTTTTATGTTAAAAAAAATTAATATGAAACCAAGGAAACCCAAAAATAGAAGAAAAAAATTTTTGTAAAAACAAAAATATGCGATAACAAAAAATATATTCTAAAAATAGAATTTTTCAACTTATAAAATTTTTGGTCATCCATAAAGCCAGTTTAAGTGATTTTTAAACAAAATTGTCAAAGGTAAAACACATCGAACGCTATAAAGCTTTTTATAGTCTCCTTTGTTGTTGCTAAATATCGGGTGCTTTTTTGAGTTGGAAAATTTATTTCTGATTATAGATTTAGTAATTCTCAATTGGTTTGAAATTATTTTCTGAACAAAGTGGTCATGATGGCAAATAACTCAAAGAAATGCAACGCACAATGCAGCCATTTACATACACATCCATATGTATATAAACATACCTGCGGCAGTATAGAATAATCGCGTAAGTCTACTTAAGAAAATTATTACTCCCAGTTGAAAATTGCAGTGTTTAGAATGCTACATATGCAAAGAAAGGATCACAGGAAAGTATAATCATGCACTAAAGCCTTTTAATATCAAAGCGGTAGCGTCAAAACTTCTTAAGCCTACTTAAGCGATTATTTTATATTGCCACAGATACTTACCTGTATGTTTCCTTAAATCAAAAGCTCCCAACCTCTAAACTAAGTACCTTGTATAAAATATCTATTTTCCTTATTCTCTAATCATCCCTTGTTGTTTCGTTTTCCTGGTCCATCAGACCACATGTTTTCTAACGTACATACATTTCGTTTCCTTAATATAGAATGGCCCTAACTCATTTTTTTTCAAATCGAGATTTTTGCATTTGTCGATCCATTAAATATTCTTCTATCGAAATATACAAAAAAAAATCGATTACAAAAAAAAATGAGTTGGGGCCTTTCTATATTAAGGTAACGATTTGAAGGTACACGTGTCTGTGTATGTTGGATAAATTATTTCTAAAAGGCAAACAACAACAAGGAATGTAAGGAAAATATTATAAAAGAATATAATAAAGTACAATAACCAAAAAAAAAGGTCCTTAAAATGATTTCCGCTCTTATTTTGTATACGAATTGTACTGAGCAATGAATGCGAGTTCTACCGTATTGTTCTAGTTTTGGTTTAAAATTAAAGCATATTTACGTCGCAATTTATATTTTTATTTTGGCAAACTGCTTTTTTTTTAAGCTAAACCTCTTAAGTTCGTCCCTTAAAATTGCCAAAGAAAAGAAACAAACAAGGACAGTATGGAAAGCTATGATTTCATAATTGTTTTTGAATGTGGCAAAATGTAAGGCAAATTGAAATGATATCTTTGAAACTCTAAACTTCACATGAAAAAAATTTACTTAATTTGAGTTGAAAAAACATCTTCAAGGACATTTAGTAAAATTGTTTTCCAATAGAATAAGAAAATTCATTATATGCATCAAAATATCTGGTTTCATAGAAAATGTTGCTTAACATCAATGAAATTTTTACTGAAGTCCTGTAAAAGGAACTTAGCAATAGAGTTATAAATTTTTCTCACAATTCTGGCTCATTTAGCTTTGAGGAAAATAAGGTTATTTTTCATATTTTCAGCTAAAATGGCATAATTGTAGGTTACACTAGTACTAACAAAGGATATTATTAGCTGTGTTGGGTGTCGGTCAGACTTCGCACTACCAAAATTGAATACTCAAACCACTAACTACAGACAAACTCTGTATAAACAAGGACAAAATAACTAATTTTGTGTGCACAATTATCTGAACTTCTTATTTAAAATTGTCTTAGTTCAAATTGGTTTTGTCTAATTCTAAAAAAATTTGCTTTATTCGAGAAAAGTGTGAACTTAAATTGGAGGCAACAACCATTTACATACAGTCTTTCAGTATTTGAAATCACTTTCCGAAGAAATTATTTGTCCATAGACAACTAACAAAAAAACAATAGTTGAAATTGCTGTTGTAAGATTGAGTTTGTTCCGCTGTAAAGAGAAAGCGGCTTAATGGATTTGAATGAAATTGAGTAGAAGGATAGCAAATAGTCCATGTGGTTAAAACGGGGGAAAATTTGTACTTTTGGTACTTTATCTGTTTTTGTTAACTTGACATAAATACTGTTTAAAGGACAATCTCAGTTTCCTACTGGATACGAGCGAAGCCGCCGGAAGATGCTAGTTTAAAAATAAAACGATTATCAATCACCCGTCGAGACGAATATTCGCCAGCGAGAGTTTTGTCCTACATTAAAGAAAGCTTGTATACGTATTATATTCAAACTATATTCTTATGTACATACGAATACATACATATGTAATTGTACATAATATAAATGTGTGCATATGCATGTACATATATGCATAATCTGTTGGTTTTTTATATATCCATAATATTTACAAGTATTAAACTCTTTGACAGCGCTGGCTGCAAATATACCACATATTTTTTTATTTATATATGTAAACGTATTTGTTTGGTTGATTTTTATATAACCCCTGCAGTCAGACTGGGACCATGTGTATTTATTTATGTCAACACTCAAATTCTAGTAGTTAAATTGTCTACAAGTTTTCTTCTATCTGTCAGTATAAAAGAAAGGGAGAAAACAGATGTTGTGTATTTGTGGTGGATTTGTCAACAACGTGTCAATATACAAAAATATGTATGTACTTAAAGTATAGAAATGTACAAGTAAATATCTGGTTGGCTTGTCTCCATGTTTCCATAAGAACTACGTAGTCACTACCTGGTCAACTATTTTAGTGTTACTAGTAGATTTTCAATGACAAGCACATGCTAAATGTCTATAGCACAAAGTATTGTATGGGGAATAATTAGAGAGTAGTACTAGTGGCAAAGTCAAAAGCGAATTAATACATTTTCACCATGGACATTTCCTTCAGGGACACTTATTACCTACCACTACAAATAAGCTTTGAATTTAAATAAGTACATGTGTATGTATATTTTCATTTGGAATGATTCTTATTTTTTAGTCATACTCACTGTACTTGTAATTGTCACCGTGGAAAAGTACTGACTTTTAGATTTTATTCAAAATAAAATAAAAATTTACTATTACAAGCAGCGAGAAAAATAGTATGCATATAACAAAAAATGCCAGCTCATTTACTCGAAGAACATCCTAATTCAAAAATGGAATTTTAATGATGCAGAATTAATCCTCATATCGTTGTTCATATTGTGTTAAAATTTCATACAAACGTCTTATTTAATTAGCTCTTGAGAGAATAGTAAAACTTTCTTTCTCCATTAAGTTGTGTGTGAATTGAAAATTTTAAACTCCTTATCTGGCGAACTACTTTTTTTGAGTTATGACGTTGTTTGGGTAATTTAAAAAATCAAAATTAAAGGACATTCCAGCAATTAATGTAATTTTGACTATGCAATTTTGACAACTTGCTGTATCTTGAAACCCGTAAGAGGCAAACTCTTGAAATTTTCAAAAAGGCTAAAATTAAAAAATTCCAAAATAAAAAAATTCCCGTCGTAAAGCAGCTCTGGGCGAGTCAACATCAAGCGTCGTTGGCAATTATCTCTTAAGTGCAACCAGGCCACTGTTGTTTATTGGCCTTCGAGAGTTTTGCGTCTCACTCGCACTGGTTGACTGATCTGCCAGGGATAACCGTATATTCTTGCGGTTCTTTTGTGGAATTTCTTTAACAACCACGTTGCTACTTCCTATGTGAAGGCATAGGTCGTGTACAGTCAGTCACAAAGCCTTTTTAAAAAACTGTTAATAACATCTTGGGCATATGGTCTAGTTACTCCGCCCATATTTGTGCAACCATATTATGCAAATTTACTTTGTATAATATGTATAAATAAATAAATAAATAAATAAATAAAAAAATTCCGGAGCGAAAAATCGCCAAAATGAAAAAAGCGCTTAAAAAAAAAATATACCTAAAATAAAATTAATCATTAAAATGCAAAAAAATCACCAAAAGTAAAATGGTTGCCAAAAAAAAAATAAAAAGTCTTTATAAAGTAAAAAATCGCTGAAAATATGTATTGTAAAAAAACAAACAGAAAAATCGCCAAAAACATAAAAAAATCACCAAAACGAAAAAACACCAAAACTAAAAAAGTGTCAATACTAAAAAATTGACAAAAAAACTAAGAAATCTCCAAAAACGAAAAAAATCGCCAAACAAAAAAAAACCAAAACTAAGAAATCGCTAAACACACAAAAAATCGCCGAAACCCTTTAAAATCACCTAAACGAATGAAAATAAAAATACCAAAACTAAAAAAAAGGTTCAAAACTAAAAAATAGCCAAAAACTGAAGAAAATCGCCAAAAGCCGATAAGTTAAGAACTGAAAAATCGTCTAAAAGAGACAAACGGTGTACGGAACCCTTCGTGTGCGAGTCAAAGTCCCACTTTACTGAATACATCTTTGTTAGGTCGATTAGTTTTGACACCAATGGAGACAAATGCTAATCACACCAAAAGAAAAATTATCCATTCAGCTAATGAGGCGGCTTCATTGATATTTCTTTATCATATGAATGAAATGTTGGATTAATAGAATAATAATTTTCATTTGCTGAATGAAATTGCTCTCTCTTAGTGCATTTGTTCATTTTTATCTTTCATTGTATTTATGATAATATTTGCGTTGATATTATGAAGTTAAATTTTAAGAAGACTGAAAGCTTATCTCATTAGATTTGATGATTTCTTGCAAAAACAATTTATAATACATGAAATAAACTAAATTTTGATGACAAAAATATATCATTTAACCGATTTTTTTTTTAATTTCGTAAAAGTCTAAGAAAATGTTTCACACATACAATGAAAATGGTTATTGCATACAACGAAACACTTTTCATAGAAAATATTTTTTATGGAATAAAACTTTAAAAGTGTGGTTAAGGCGTTATCTACAAATCTGATGGAATTGAAGAACGAGTTCGATAAACTGAGCAATTGTCAACGTGGTAGCTTTGTGTCGTTATTGGGGAGAGAGTTTCACATAATCAATGAAGTGTTTTATATGAAAATTTATGAACCATTTTCATTAATGGCATAAAATCTTACGTTAGCTCGTTATTAATGACAGAATTCATTGATTCAATCAATTTCAGTGCAGGCATGTTCTGAAAATCTCATTTTTCAAATCCCATGTGATTTTAAAAGTAATAATGGTCATGCAGATATTGTTTCACTCTTTTTTCTGAAATTTCTGAAAGAAATTTATTGTATATGATATTAAAAACGTCTGCAGGACGATTATTACTTTTATTAATAATGGTCCTGCAGACATGTGCTTTGAAAAATTTGATTTTCAGAACATGCTGAACATCAGCTTTGTGAAATTAAAAAAAATGCCTTCGTAATCATAGAAAATCACAATCGTCAAAAAATAACTTAAATTAATGTGATTCTAGCTAGAACTCACAAAAAAAAGGATGGAAAATTAAAATTTTGAAAAATTATCTATTAAGAGTCGAAACATGAATCAATAATAATAATTTTAGCCAAATTCAATTATTACATAGAGAGCAAGCAGTATATTTTCAATAACAACTTGCTTCTACTGAATTAATTTATTGCCTCTGTTCTAATTTATTTACATTTTAATTCAAATAAGGCCGACTACTGGAGCGTTTACTCTGCAAAAACTAATGTATGTATGTTTTGTTTAACGACCGGGAATTTCTTTTATAATTTTTCTAACACAAAATGTCATTTATGTGCCTAAAAATACATCTGTTAGATAAAATCTAGCATTACTTTTTAAATTTTAAACATCAATACTCGTCCATACGTCAAAAGTTCCATCATCCCACTATTACAAAAGCGCACTTTTATAATGCAATTAACATGAGCAATTATAATGTTGTCACTTATAGTAGTAGAAAAATTATCATTAAACAAAATTAAAATTAATTTATGGGTATTTACGGGTACATAAATACATGCATACATACATATATACATACGTGCTGTAAATTTCAAATGATTCACTGAATTTTGAAATTTAAAATGCAAAAACTGCAAATGTAACATTTAACACATAAAACTTTTTTGGCAATGGCAAAATTTATTGTTTACACGTTTATATTTTTTTTGAGTGATTTTTAAACAAATCAATTTAAAAATTTTCGCCTTTTATAAGATCGAAAAGATGCAAATAAATCTAATGAAAAATTATGAATATGAATATAAATAACAAAAAGTTATTTTTAATTTTTAATTTCATTTGCATAAACATTTTTAGACACTCCCGTTCACACAACGCACACATTCATACGTACATATTTATGTACGCAGTATGTAATTATTTCCCCCTCTGTAAACGGATTATTTATTAAAATGACATGTGACATAAAATGGAAAAATTCTAATGAATTGTTTTTTTTTCATATTTACAATTTTTAATAAATTATAATTTATAAATATTTTGTTTTTTTTTTTGTTTTTGGGAAAAATTGATTTTCTGCCAAAAGTATAAAAATCGTACTGATGTCAAGAGTGAGAGAAAGTGTAAGGCCATGGCAAAATCTTACAACCACAAGTAGAAGGGAAGATAAGCTCAACACAGAAAACTTCTGCTAAAAAACATCCGAACACATACACAGGCACGCACAAACATACATTCATATAAAATGTATGTATGTGTATCCTAAAGCAAATATTTACGTGGATGAGTGTGCAAGAAGAGTCTCTTAATGCCTTTTTTGTCAGCTCGTAGTAGTAATTATGGAAAAGAACGAAAAGTAGCAAAATGAAAAGTGGAAATACCCACAAATATACCCAATGCCATTGCCAGCCTCACTGCAGTATAAAAAGTCAAACATTAATGTTTATACGCAGGAGCGCCATTTTCATTACCCCCGCCACCACCACCAACACGGTACCATACCCTACCATCCATCCATAATGCTATCATCATTGTCATAGATTTTAACATTAAAGTGAGCAAAAGCTCCATGTACATACATATGTACCTACATATGTAAATGCATAAATATATATACTAACATCTATGTACATATAACATATTATTATGTATATTACAAATGAATGTTACGTATACATCCGCTTCCATGCCACTGTTTAACAATTTCATCTGTTCCTCTCTCTCTCTTTCACTCTCTATTGCTTTCTATGATTTTACAGCACAGTTTTCTGTCTATTACACTTATAGAAATTAACTTGTAGTGCTTTGAAACGTACTACCAATGTAGCAATGGTAAAGTAAGAAAAAACATGTTGATTATTCAGTTCTTGTTTCAACGTTGATATTAGTTAAACTTCTCAATTGTTTAAATAAAAATTTAACATAATATCCCTAGTTGTTCTAAGAAATTTTTGGCAAGATCTGGTTAGCAACAGTGAAATGCGCATAGTAACTAGCTAACACCTCAATAATCAATTTAAATGTATTTTTAATAAAAAAAATATTTTGCTGAATAAGTAAATTAATTATTTGGGATTATTAGTGTGTTAATAAATGTTACACTTAATTGTAACAATTCCCAAAAAAAAAACACCAAACCAATACAGTTATTATGTTTGATTGTTTGTTTATTTCAGGTTTATGCGAATTCGGATTGCTCTAAATTCAAGAAGGCGATTGTTGGCACACCAATGAATCCGTACATCAAAGTTGAAAAGGACCCTATTATTTTCGCTGCGATGTCCATTTGTGCGTCTGTACGTCACAGGCTGTGTTCTCAAAAACCGTAAGAGCTGCAAACCTGCCATTTTCACAGAATATGTAAAACTTTTACCGTTACTATAAGTGAAATAAATTAAAAGGCGAACAAATAGAATAAATTTCACTTATAGTATAATTATGACAATATGTCGAATAATAAATCTCTTGGACTTTTACCGTTACAACAAAAAATATATGACAGTTAAAGGGTGTTCTAAGGCGAGCAACGAAATATGTTGAAATCCTAGTCTAATATACAGACAATTATATGTATATGGAAATTTAATTTTTCCAAGTTGTATTTTTATGCAGACTACAATAATTAGCAATGAAATTTAAAAAACACAAAATTAACGGGTGTTCTATCAGTTAATGTAATTTTTACTATATAACTATGATAATTTGCTGTATCTTGTGGCAAACTCTTGAAATTTTCAAAAAGCTAAAACAAAAAAATCCCACTATAAAAAATCGCCAAAACGAGCAAATCGCTAAAATGAAGAAAAGCTCCAAATAAATGACCAAAAATAAAAAAATCGCCAAAAAATGCCAAAAACCGAAATAATCGCCAAAAATGAAAAAAAATGCCAAAACTAAGAAATAGAAAAATTCGCTAAAACCGAAAAAGTGCTAAAACTAAGAAAAAGCGAGAAAAAAATCGTCAAAAATTCCTTTTAAAGTAAACTAAAATTTAAAAGAAAAGTGCATACATCTGGTAAGATATTCGATTATATAAGTTAAATTTTATATAGTATTACATATCGTCCCTACCATGTCAAACTAAGTATCCATATGCAGATTTGTACTTTTCAGAAGAGTGCAAAGAGTCGTTAATTGTGAATTTAAAGTCGGCGCATTCCTAAAAATGCCAGGCTTAAAGTATTTCTTATTGAGTTATCTATCGTCTATGAGACTTTCAGTATTTTGAAACGAGACATATCCTATAAAATATTGTACCAAAAACGAATTTCGCTTATTGGATAGCTTGACATGGTAGGGACGATATGTGTTTACGAAACCCTTATGTGCGAGTAAAAGTTGCACTTTACTGATTTTATTTACCTTTAGAAAAGGTAAAATAAAATATGAAACGAAGACTTGAATTTTTTACCCTACCAACAGCATTAAAAGCAAAATTCTGTTCAATAAAAAATTCGATACTCGATCATTGCATACAATTCCTAATAAGAGCCAAATACTTTAGTTCACAGGGAAAATGTTCTTAATTTTTTCAAGTGTATAAATATTTTCGTTTTCAACTAACAGTTTACGAACAATATTTGCATGTACTGAATATGTATATATATATATACACACATATATGTATATGACGAGGTAAATAGACCACCTTCTTGCGCCACCCTAATTACCAAAAATTTTAAGAGAGCAAAAGGGATGTGTGTATGTGTGTGTGTGTGTTTGCAAAAAATATTCAATTCGCTTTTATTTTTGAAAATTAATGACTTTTTGCAAATTTATTTGCTTACAAACAAGATGTTTATTGTTTTTTTTTTAAATCAAGTAAATTTTCAAGTGCACAAAAAGTCTAGTCTGAAAAATAAATTATTGGGTTCATTTAAATAAATTTTGTTGCAAAATTTGAAAAACATTTAAACAAATATCTAAATGAGGGCATATGTATGTAAGTATATGTACATATGCACATTTATGTACAAACATATATACACGTGTATGAACTAGTATATATGTACATAGACATATTGGTGTATAAAAAAAAGTTTATATATTTTTTTGTTAAAAAAGGGAAAAAAGTTAAGATAAGAACAATGCGGTTGAAAAATATACACAGAGAATTAACAAGACCAAAAAACGCTGAGTGTGAGAGAGTGATGGAGAGAGGGAGAGGGGGACGTAAAGTTAGAGCTAAAAAACTGCAACAAATTAAAAATTGCACTAACAATGAACAAAATTAAATTGTTTAAACAAAAAAGTTTGCAAAAATAACGTAAAATAACTACAAAATTTTAATGACGTTTGCGTTATTAAAAATGCTTGTATAATGTTTTTTCCCAATTTAAACGAAGGCAGACACATTTTCACATGCACATATATACATATATGTATACATGTGTATGTATGTACTCAGGAATATTTATTTATGTATGTATGTATATAAGAATATTTTTTTAAATATTTTTGCAATGAAAAATTGCAATTCTTCAATTATGTATGAAAACTAAAAAAATAAAAAATTTTAATTTATTTTCGGCTTTAATAAATGAAGTTTTACAGCTGATATACAGACATATGTATGTATGTATATATAATTTAATAACTATAATAGTTGTATAACCCTCTGCTTACATGGATTTTTCTGCCTTGCCAGAAAAAAAAATATCCTTTATATTAATTTTAACACACACTCACTATCAAAATGTAGTGAAACTACACATACACTGGTTGTTAAAAAATTTTCTTTAATACTCGTATTAACTTTTTTCCAGTCGTTGCAGGGTAGTTTTACTCCCATATAAAGATTTTTAGCATATTAGATGATGAAAATTACTTTTTTTCTTCCTTTAATACTTCATTCGGGGAAAGAAAATTTAAAATTTCTTTTCTTTAAAAAAACACTTAAAACACACACCCTTAGTGTATACGAAATTACTTTCTTTAATAACAAAATATTTTTGCACAGATTTATATAAGTTTTTATTGGAATTTAATATTATTTAATATAAATTTTTTTTTGCTTTTCTTGATGGTGTGTGTGTATATTGTATGTGTCTGTGTGTGTGTTTTTTTTTCTTCTCCAAATTATTTCACAATTAAAACACTGCGTTTATTGTATTCTTGACTGCCGGCTGTTAGAACTTTCCGTTATAAACTGATTCATATACTGCTGTGGAAATTCGCCGTTTGTTTGTTTCGTTCTACATGAACCACAAAGGGTGAAAATTTATTGGTATTCGTCAACGTTTGAGTACATTTTTGAGTTTTTATGTGTATTAGTTTGCAGAAACAATGTTGAATCGAAGCATTCAATGAAATACGAAATACGAAAATGTTGGCAGAAAAAAAGCTTAGTGTTGTGGACTTAAATTTACTTATTTACATATATACATACTTACTTATGTATGGAAGTTGTATATCATAGGTGTGCAAAATATCTGTGTATGTGTGTTCAAAAAAAGCTTTTCTGTGCTTTTTCGTCCACATGGTTTTAAGGACAAAGAAGCACGTGCGAATATGTAAACGAAAAAACAATTTAAGTACACCCAAAAAAAACTTAAAATCAATAAAAATCATATTGAATCAATAAGAAACGTTAACGAAAGGTTGATGATGAATGAATGATGTTGATTTTTTTTTATTTCAATATGGAACAATATTAATTTATTATTTTGATAACTTTAATGTGGAAACAATTTAGAAATAATACATTTCGGCATTGAATTCTTTTATTATTTTGATAACTTTAATGTGGAAACAATATAGAAATAATACATTTCCGCCGTCTTATGGATACGATATGGTTTCCATATTCATTTATATTGGCGCCATATATATTTTAATATGTTTTTTTTATATTAATTTTAAAATAATATGCTTCAACTTAAAAACAACATTGATTCAATGTATGTAATTCACGAAATAAATAGAACCTACATTAATTTAAAGTTGAAACTATTGATTTCATGTATTTCAATATAATTTTTCTATTATATTGAAAATTATTGAATTAATCACCCTTATCGGGAATAAAAGGCGAACAAATAGATAAGTAGCAAGGGAATACATTTCACGTGAACTTTTATTCCAGATAAATAATTTTACGCCTTAAAATTGTATTCAAGATTTTAGTATTATGACAAATTTCCTTAATTTTCCAAATACATACATAAATACTTTTTTTGTAAGAAATTGAGGCGATAAAACGTGCAGAATTGCCATAGCAATGTTGTTATAACTACATATAGCTCATTTACTGAAACCACGTTATAACTTAAAAAAATGGAATTTTTAATTTAATGATGCAGAATTACTCCTCATATCATTCTTCATATTGCACAAAAATTTCATACAAATATCTTGTTTGCTCAACTCTTGAAAGCAAAATAAAATTTAATTTTTCTATTAAAAATTTTAGGGATGTTTTCTGGCAAACTAGTTTTTTTTAGTTATAACGTTGTTTTAGTAAATGAGCGATATTTACAACAAGAATTCCGCACGTTTTGATTTCACGTAGAATACAGAACATACCCATATTATATGAGAAAAAATTTAGTAAAAATCACATTCGTTATTTTTACTTTTAGAATATCTGGTTCTTAGTTTGAGAACACAATGGGCCTGTCTCACGATGTCACCAGAAGTCGTTCGATCGACAACTTGTATTGCAAACAACAATAACATTAGATATTTTTTATTTATGAGAAAAGTTCATTCGGCATTTGATAAATTTCGATTTCCATTTGACAAAGTGTGGTAATTTTTAATTTTTCTTTCTGTAATTGCTGTTTTGTTCATCACTTGACAACGTATGACTCTTTTTAGTCTTTCGTTCCAGATCCGACAGTGTTTTAAATTTTAGAACAATAATTTTCGAAAAATTTAAAACGTTCTCAAATTTAGAACTTTTTCCCTCTTTGTATGCACAAAAATTCTTTTAACGAATTTAAATTGTTAAAATTTATTGCTTTGTTGAATTTATTAATTAACTCAATGAGCATATGTACCACAGAGAGTGAGTGTAAAGGATTTTAAGATACTTGGTTACTTTTCGGTTGAATGTTTTTGTAAGCTGTTTTTGAGTGAAGTTTTATGATCACTTGCACTCATGCCTACCCCAAACTGATTTCATCCCTTACATTTACAATTTGTAAGTATTATAAAGAGAATTCGTTTCTTAGCCGTGCGTTTGGTAAAACTACCTGTGGAGGTGTTTTCTGTTACTTTTAATGTCGAAAAATTCAATTAAATGTCCATAAACACTACTCCCTCTTTCCTCTTCTGAACAAGCCGTTTTCTAGTTAAAGCATAGTTACACTATGCAACAAATAAAGATTTAAAAAAAACACACGTACTGGACAGTATACATAGGTTCGATATTATAGTATATAGTAGTAAAAACTTTTACTCAATTTGGCAATTTTGGTGACCAATTTTTTCTATGGGACCTCCAAAGATTTCGAAAATAACTGAACCCTCGCAAAATGGTGTCAACAATGGCCAACAGCCAATTCAAACTTGGTGATAGCTCTAAACTTTATATTACAATAATGCAGCTAACAAACAGACAAATTTTGTTAACATCTTATGCCAAAAAAATTATTTCTTCATGCAATTGTTTTTTATTTTTTGCAAATATTATCTAATAACCAAATTTTGTTTTCACTTTTTCCAGAATAACATGCAGGGACTTCTAACTTTTTGCTGACAATATTTGACAAAGTTGTAGCTACAAAAAAGCTAAACAACTTTCGTGAACATATCAACATAATCTGAACGTGTCTAAATAAAAAAGGTAATCTAAAGAAGTTGACATATTCCTATTATACATCGTCCATTTGGAAAAAAATATTTTTTGAAAAAAATTTAATAGACTACACATCGTTCATTACGCATGCAAAAAATTAAATGGACCATATGCATCATCTCCTTTTCATGAAAAAATATTTTTATGAAAAATTTACACATCGTCCATTTTTCATGCAAAAAATTAAATGGACTATACAACGTCCATTTTTATAAAAAAAAAATTATTATGAAAAAAATTTAATGCACTATACATTGTCCATTTTTCATGGAAAAAAAAATTATGGACTATACATCGGCCACTTTTCTTGCAAAAAAATTTTTATGAAAAAAATTTAATGGGCAATACATCTTGTTATGCGAAAAAGTTAGTGGACTATACAACACCATTTTTCATGAAAAAAATTTTATGAAAAAAATTTAATGGACTATACATCGTCCATTTTTTATGCGAATAGTTAAATGGACTATACATCGTCTATTTTTCAAAGAAAAAAAATTTAATTGAAAAATTTTATAGACTATAAATCGTCCATTGTTTATGCAAAAAAAAAAAAAATTTATAAAAAAATTTAAAGGACTATATATACATCGTCTATTTTTCATAGAAAAAAAATTTATAAAAAAAATTTATGACTATACATGGTCCATTTTTTATGCTAAAAATTAAATGGACTATAATACATCGTCTATTATTCATTGAAAAAAATTTTATAAAAAAATTTAATGGACTAAATTCACTTCTTTTATAAAAAATTAAATGTGCTATACACAGCAATTTCAGTTAGTTTTAAAAAAGTCGTAATATCACGATATATATTCGGGCCTGTTCTGAAAATCACGGTGATTTAATATCACGTAATTTCAAAAACAAACTATTAATAGCTGACTTTTTAGTGGGTTTTCATTGTGTATTATAAGCTTTTGTCATATGTAAAAGAACATTTCATTCCAACTTCCAACGCTAAAAATCGTGCAATTTACGAAACCAACAATTTAGACTATCTTAATTTGTTTAAAACACCGTGATTTGACACATCGTGATTTATAGAAAAGAACAGATTGACTCAGTTTAAGAACCTCTTATTAAATTGACTGTGGTGATTGTCTTGGCTTATTGAGCTCCATAGTTATAAAGCAGTGTTGTAAACTTCACTAATGTTATTGCTATTGTGATTTATTTATTTGTTTTGTGTGAGCACATTTGAAATTTGGTAAACAAACTATATATATGTACATATTATTTGCATTATGTTTAAAAAAATAACTATGTAAATATTTTTTTAATATATTAATAACATATTTTAAGGTGTATGTAAAACAATTTGTCTATTGCAAACATGTGTTGCAAACGTGACAGCAGCTCAAGGCACAGGAACTGTTGTAAACTTGGCAGCCCTAAGGTCCAGTAAATGCATTCCGTCAGCTGTCAAACTTGTAAATTGTTGTTGCCATAATTATGAATTCGCCATGGTTGCTGCTTGCTGCAAGAACTTCATAAATGAAAAAGTATAAGGAGTCGTTCAAAATCGATTTTTGGTGTAAGTCGTAAAAAGAGAGGAAAATTCATTAAATATTGCAAAAATTAAAGAAAATATAAATTAAAGATACAATAATGGATGCGTAAGTATATAAATATTATACTAAAACAATACATTTGTTATTTATTTCAAAATTATGTTCGTATGTATACATACGTATGTGTGTATGCATATGTACACACATACATATTTACTAATTTTTCACGCAGTTTGTTAGACGAAGTAGAGTCTTTGGAAGCAATTCTAATGGACGATGTGCTTATAGAAAGAAATGCTGAAAGGTAAAAGATTTATACAAAGTACCCATTGTGAATTCTAAAAAAATATTCCATGTTTGCAATTTCAGTATTCCAGAATTAATTGAAACCACCGTGTTTCCTGTCGTCGGCGAAGATACGGACCAGCAGTATGTTTGTGTTACTTTGCAAGTAATTCCTACGCCAGGCTATCCTGAAGTTAGTCCCGAATATAAGTTAGTACGCCCGCGTGGTTTAGATGATACACGATTAGCCGAAATAAAGTCTGCAATCGAAAGTAAGCTTAATGAATCGATTGGGTTTCCAGTTGTATTTGATTTGATTGAAGTAGTACGTGAGCACCTGACAGATAGTAATTTGCCCAGTGGACAGTGTGTTGTCTGCCTGTACGGATTTTGCGAAGGGGACGAGTTTACACGAACAGAATGCTTCCACTATTTGCATAGTTATTGTCTGGCGCGTCACTTGAATGCAATGCGACGCAATTATCAGGACGAATATAATAAATTGCCAGCTTGGCAGCAAAAAGCTGCTAAACCTTTTCAAGCACATTGCCCTGTTTGCCGCGAAAATATAAAAGATGAGACTGACAGTTTACGGTGTGCTATGCCGCCTTCTGATTTGCAAAACGCTCCCGATTTTCAACCAACTCCAGAACTGAGGGAACTGCAACAACGAATGTCATCATTATTTTTGCATCAGAAAAGTCGTGGTGCCATTATAGATGTGGAAGCCGAAGTGGGCGCGGTTCTGTCTATCGAAACCGAAGAGGACATTCGCCGTCGTTTGCAAAGGAAGCAACACGAAGATAATGCATCTACTGAAACACCAGACCGTTTTGGTAATAGCTTAAACTCTAGTTTTTTTGATGGCAGTGGCGGAAATAGTACCAGCGGTTCTGCCACTCCGGAAGCAGGAGTAGTTGAACATCAAATGCAGAAGGTATGTATGGGTTAGTTACTTATTGAACTGCATGTTTTTAGATGGTTTTTGTTTAGTTGCTCTTGAATATTTATAATGTACATACATATGTCTGTATGTTTATATTTATATGTGATTTCGTGATTTCGAATCAGTTTTTGTTCTTAAATCTTTGTTCTTTTTCTGTAAATGCCCAAGATGTTATTAACTGTATTTTAAAATAGTTTTGTGACTGACTGTACACGACCTATGCCTTCACACAGGAAGTAGCAACGTGGTTGTTAAAGAAATTCCACGAAATAACCGCACGAATGTACGGTTATCCGTGGCAGATCAGTCAACCAGTGCGAGCGAGACGAAAAACTCTCGAAGGCCAAACAACATACACAAGCCTGACCGCACTAAGAAATAATTACGATGACGCGAGAGCTATTCTTCAACCCAGACACAGCATACACAGAAGTGAAGAAAGTGATAGGTAAAAATAGCTTCAATCAGGGTTTTTAAAATTCGTGGAAAAAATAGAAAAATATAGTGTATTTGATGTTGTAGTGTATTACTACTTACCAAGACAGCAAATAAAAAACGTTGCAATTTTATTGCAATAGAAAGAAGAATCAAAACAAAAACGCCGACAAAATTTGAGGGAAAACGAGACATACAGAAAAATACCCTTATCTTCCATCTCGTGACACTTCTGTATGTTTTGTGACCCAGAGCTGCTTAACGACTGGGGCTCTTTTTATATTATGAAGCTCTTCACTAAATTAGTTGCTGGGAATTTTTTCTATGTAACTCTTGTTCTAACTCTCCTATTAGGAAATAAAATAATTTTCATAAAAATTCATGAAGAATTTCTTGGTGTAAATTTCTTAATAATTTGATCCTGTCTTTGATATTTTTTAGGATTCAAATGTTTCAACTAGTAAAACTTCAAGTGCTCCATTTGTTCAACATACACAACGCGATGATCCGGGTAATAATAACCACCATCATGGCGGTAGACGCCATCATTTCCGTGGTGGCCGTCGTCACCACCATCATCATCACAATCAGCATCAATCCGAACGTGATCGAGAACGTTTTCAGCACAATCACATTCCTTCGGCCGCAGCAGCTGCACATCCTTCATCGAGCGGAGGTGGAGCCAATACGTCTAGTCATTCCATGCAAACAAATCAAAAACAAGCAAAGGCCCATGTAGCCAGTCATGGCCATAACAGGTGACGATGGCCCATCTACACATATATAAAATGCAATACTGAGGCTCTTCACAAGATGCTGCTACTGCTGCCACTGTTGCTACCCCCATATCTCTAACCATTACAACTATTTTTTTGCTCTAACAAATTGCTTATATTTTTTTACCTCCTTCTAGTTTTCTTTTCTTATTTTTTTAATTCCTTGCCTTACGTTAAACAAACATAATCAGCTTTTATGAATTTAATGACAATATATGAATTTACCTTTTTTATTTTGTAGTTATTATATTTATTAAATTTACCTTTACCTTGAAAATATTAATTTATGTTTTATATATGCATACATATGTATATGTACATATGTATATGTACATATGTGATGTAATTTTTTTATTTAGTTTTTTTATTTATACAATTATTATAATTTTAAGTAAAAATCGCACACACCGTTATAAAACTCATAATTAAACAAATAGACTATATTAATACAACTCAAGAACATGGTTTGCGCAAGGACCTGCATATGTCCTTCGTTGCAGAATCTGTTAGTTTAAAATTATGTATCATTATTTAGTATAAAATATTTATCGAATTTTAAATTTATATATTTTTATTATAATTCTTCTCAGTTAGTTTATTTTATGCTTTCAAACCTTTTCTCTAATAACATCAAAAAGGTAGTCAAAGTGGAAAAGTGCAGCATCATCTTGTTGCCTACAAATTTGCTAAATAAAATTATAACGAACGATATTAAAAAAACAACAAAAACAAAGTATAAAAAAAAAATTTAAAAAAAATGGAACAAACAAACGTATGGACTAGATTTGTATACAGGTGTTGGAAACTGTCTTGTGCATTCACTATTCAACGCTTTTTCTAAATCTCAATTTAAATTCTATTTCTTAGATATAAATGGACATTAATGATTAAGTATTGATTGATATTAATGCCATGAAACCTGTCATTGAATAGGCAATAGTATTCTTGCACAATACAGTATTCCTAGTCATAGAAATTATACACAAAAAATTATTTAAACTTTTTGTTTACACTGCATATACATACGACTACATAAAACAAACAAAAACTAACTTATAAAAACCATTATTGGATGTTCACGTATCAGATGTTCGCATAGAAAACACTCCAATCATGTAAAAGAGAAATATTTCCCTAACTAATTTCAAAATAAATGAATGTAGTACATCTAAATTATTGTGTCAAAATAATAAATAAATAAATCAAGAAATTGCAACAAAATTAGTTTTAATTGTAGCCAAATGGGTTTGTATATAAAATGAAATGGATTCACTTCGTATACTTTGAATTCAATACATTGAATTCAATAAAGCAAAATTAATAACTAAAATAAACCCTTCTTTTCTTTTCATTGCTTGTTTGTTTGTATTTTTTCAAATAAACTAAAAACACAACAAGAAGTACTCGTGTACACACACACGTACTCATTTCTTTAGCAGTGATGTTTGTAGTGACGTCATCAGAAATTTTGTTTTGGATTTTTACCAATTTTCATTAAAAACCAAAAGTGCAATACCAGGAGCACATAATTTACAGGAGGCTGCGAATTATTAAAAAATAAATCGAGTTTACCTGAAGCACCCTGTTGTTTCATGGCAAACAACAGCATACTTTGAGGCTTTAATTTAATTGTGGTTTTTGTAAAGCCCCAAAGTATGCTTTTGTTTGCCATGAAACAACAGGGTGCTTCAAGTATACTCGATTTATTTTTTAATAATTCGCAGCCTTCTGTAAATTATGTGCTCCTGGTATTGCACTTTTGGTTTTTAATGAAAATTGGTAAAAATCCAAAACAAAATTTCTGATGACGTCACTACAAACATCACTGCTAAAGAAATGAGTACGTGTGTGTGTACACGAGTACTTCTTGTTGTGTTTTTTGTTTATTGAAAGAATACAAACAAACAAACAATAAAAGGAAAAGAAGGGTGGGTTTATTTTAGTTATTAATTTTGCTTTATTGAATTCAATGTTGATGTACATATGTATGTATGTTGTTAACATGCATATGTATGTACATATGTATGGAAATGTATGAATATGAACAACAAATTTAATAATAATAAATTTTAGAAACTAACAAAATAAATACATACTATATATTTTTATTGAGTGAATCAAGATAAAATATGTGATTTCAGAGTGGCTTCCAGAATTCATCAATACAAAGTATGTATGTATACTTTTTGGATGCGGTTTTATGTCGTGTCCATATAGACCAGAGATAAGTAAAAGGCTGCCCGTGGGCACTTCGTTATGCTCTTATTGTCACGTACATTCGTACAAGCATGAATTTTAGTCTTTTTCATATTATATATGTATGTATTAGCCTGACTTTGATATATACCCTCAAATATCGTACCTGAAAGAAAATTATCGTATATGATTTTAAACACGTCTGTAGGAGCATTATTAATTTTGGAAATCATACGATTTCAAATAGAATCCATTTACAGAACAGGGCCGATAATCAAATATGCTCGTATGATGGAAAACGAACGTTTTGAAAGGGTGTGATGTATTTCAATCGATTTTGAGAATCATTTTGAAGACAATCTCAAAAGACTGACTTAAAAATCACACTAATATAAACAATATAATAAAACTATGAAACGAAATTTATCAAAAATTACTGAAAAAACTATATCTACTAAACATACATATACGTGGTTGGCGTATTTCGATGATGTGATGAAAAACGAATGATTTTAATTTCCATTTCTTGTTTCATATCATTAAATCGTTTCAAATTTGTTAAATTTTTGTCCAAATCATTCATGGTAATGGTGGCTCGATTATAGATGGCAAAAACGAGCTTTAGTTGCTTTGCCAGTTGCCAAAATATTATTATGAATAGCAAGTGACAACAGCAAATTGAAATAATGGCGTATTTCTACGCGAACTACGACAGGTTCGTCCTAGATTAAAGAAAAAATGTCACGGTGTTCTTTAATCTATGTTTAAAAAAACGTCGCAGTTGATAAAAGCCGAAGTACGCCAACCACGATAAAGGTGAATACTAGCGACCACAAATTTTTGGTTGCTGTATAGTTTCCGAGGCAAAAACATTAAAAAAAATCGTTAAAATTTAGGGCTTAATTTTGTAAAACGTTGACAAATTTTGTGCGTATTTTGTTTTTGTAATTTGAGTTTGTTTCACATAAAATTTGGCAACGCTTGGCGTTGCGTTTTACAAAATTATGCCCTTAATTAAGTCGAAAATATGATTTAAATATAAAAAAAAAGAAATTGTTAGTTAAAAATTATTTTATGCAATAATATTTACACACAGTAGAGTCCATAATTCTAAAATATTTGAATTTTCCTTAAGTGTCGTCTAATAGATGATCCTTCTTCCTCTGAAATAGTCGTTTTTATTAAGTAATTTTTTAAACCCTCTTACTTAAGTATTTTTTTAACACTTACATATATTTCTTATATTATTTTCTATTGTCAATCTGTCATAATAGTATTTGCGATAACTTTTAGGCAACTGGAGAAAGTTGCCATACATTAGACTAATTTTTATATCGGTTGCGTTGCCAGTAGACAAGGCAACTGAAATTCGGTTGCCATCCATAATTGAGCCACTGCATTTTAGGAAAGCAGGCAATATGTACATATTTATATGCCTGACTTTTTTATTAAAGCCTCAATTTGATTTTCGGTTTTTTAAATCTTGAATTTGATAGGGATACGTTCGAATTTAAAGTTAAAAATCTATAACTAAGAAAAGTAGCTTATGTACATACCAAATCGATATTTTTAATATTTGAAATGAAGAAATTTTAAATCGCTTAAGATCCTTGGTTGAAGTAAAATCAGCTGGACAAGAGGGTGTACTCTGTAGTTCGAAACTAAAGAAAATACTTTCGAATTTGTATATTAATTACATGCAAATTCGAAAGCATTTACTTTCGCTGCGAATTACAGAGTAGAACGCCAGATTAACACCTATAATGAAGACACATTTGATTAGTAAATTTTTAAAGAATTTTTATTAATAAGTTTGTTGTATTTTATGTTCCATATTAATAAATTTCAAGAGCTGTTTTATTTTTCCAATGAATTTTTATACGTTTTTTTTATAAATTCAATAAATTAATTTGTAAGTAAATTTTATAATATGTACTTCATTTATTAATAATTTAAAATTAATTCCATTCTTTATTTTATTTAATTAATTGGCATTTATTGAACTCATTCACATTGAATGGATTTTTTTTCTTTCAGATTTTTATATTATTTTAATGCTATTTTATGTTAAATTTGTTTTTATTTGTATATGTAAAATGTAAATTATTTAAGCAAACAAATTATAATATATAAACTAGAGAACTTCTTAGATTTGTAATTTGTATAAACTAAACTTAAACATATTTAAACAATGACATTTTAAGAAAGAAAACCCCAAAATCAATACAAAAAATTATTAAAATTATTTTATTTACACACATTTGAAGTGTTGTGTGGATACAAATTTTTATTTTATATATTTGTAAAGGTTTTTCTTCCTTTTGCTGTTTGTTGTTTTCTTTAATATATCTAATTCCTTTCAAACTTCAGCTACTCATTCTCACAAAAATAGCGATTCATAACAGGCAGCAAGCAAGCAGTACAACGTTATCTATATCTAAATATTATTTTAATAAAAATCAAAAAGAGATTTTGGTTGTAAGGTCTTGTTTTTAGTTAATAGTACAAATGAATTACAACATACATATTTTATTTGATTATTAGATATATTTTCCTAAATCTCTTTGTTGTATTTCATAAATTTTATATTGAATTTGAACTAAATACTAAAATGAAGTTTCATTTAATTTATAAGCAAAAACATAAAAAAATTTAAGTGTGTATATATATAATAGTAATATTGTGTGCTTAGTTGAGGAGTTCTGTTGTAGCATTTTAAGTTTAATCTTTTTTAATTCCTTTTATTTTGCTAAAACGTGTGAAGAACATCTTGGTCTTGATTTGTATCTATAAGAAATGACTTTTTTAATCTTTTTTTTACATTTGATTTTTGTATTTTAATTGGTAATTGAAGAGAGCTTTTGGGTAACTCCGTTCACAGTCTTTGATTTCAGGACATCATTTTCATATGAAAATACAGTTTCTTTGCCATTTTCATAGACTCTAAAATAATAAAATAACACAATTTCAATATAGGGAAATTATTTCAATTCAAATACACGTGTATACTAACGTCTTTTTCATAAATTTTTTGCCATTGACAAATGTTGTCGATGTTGAAGTACGTTTAACTGCGCCATTGGTGCCAGCACTTGTAGTGCTGCGACCACCGCCATTCGACATTGTACAGTAGGATGAGAATGAGGTAAAACCATTGCTGGGCATTAAAAAGTCCATCATTGAATAATTTAGCATAGGGGAAGCAAATGGAGAAGCCATCTTTGAATTTGCTCCGTGTTGATGGCTGTGGCTACCAGAGGAACCATTGGAACGCCGGCTGCCTTGCTGTGAGTTGTAATGGGCATCTACAAATAAATTAATGCCCCAAAAAAAAACGGATTACTGAAGAGTATTTTTATGTGTAAAATATATTTTTGTTTCACCTCTAAATAAGTCTGCAAATGGTGAATTTCCTCCAAAAAAGTCACGAAAAACTTCTTCTGGCGGCCGGAATACAAACGGAAAACCACCCATTATGTCGAAATCATCGAAGTCATGTGAATGGTGGCCTGATGAACGATTATGTCCGCGGTCACCCAATAAACCTTCTTTGCCGTATTGATCATAAACTCGACGTTTCTTCTCTGTAAAATAGAAAATTGAAGAAACAAAAAATCATTTTTTTGCAGGATACAGTGGGTGTTTAAACTTTTAAAATTTATTAGTTTGAAACAAAAACAATTTGATGAAATGAAGTGATGAAATTAAATTTCGTTTACTAATCACGAAATTTGATTACGTGCGATTTTCAAAATCGAAAATATACGCCCATTAATTGATTAATTTTGAGCATGGAATGTTATGTTTGTAAAAAATATTTTACACTACAGTCGTAAAGCAGCTCTGGGCGAGTCAACATCAAGCGTCGTTGGCAATTATCTCTTAAGTGCAACCAGGCCACTGTTGTTTATTGGCCTTCGAGAGTTTTGCGTCTCACTCGCACTGGTTGACTGATCTGCCACGGATAGCCGTATATTCTTGCGGTTCTTTTGTGGAATTTCTTTAACAACCACGTTGCTACTTCCTATGTGAAGGCATAGGTCGTGTACAGTCAGTCACAAAGCCTTTTTAAAAAACTGTTTATAACATCTTGGGCATATGGTCTAGCTACCCCGCCCATATTTGTGCAACAATACTTTGCAAATTTACATTGTAAAGTATTTCTTAAATAAATAAATAATTAAAATATTTTGCACTAGAAAATATAAAAAAAAGCTTAACATTCCGGTAAAAAGAAATCGTTTAAAAAATGGGAATCGGTTGACATGGCAGTAGATCCCTTGCAGGAAATACCAATAACCAATACACATTTATACAGGCGCTATTACTCCAGACGCCACTGATGGTGCAAAGGAGTTACAGCGAGAAAGTCCCACCCGGAACCAATTCCAGAGGGCCTACTACTACTTCGCTCGCCGACGACAATACCGCAGACGCAAACGCAGAGCAGCGGAAGATCCCCACCGGAGTTGCTCATATATCGAGCCCTATTTTCGCTTTAATCGTAAACGACATGTAGTAAATATAGACTTTTTTATTGAAATTAAAAGTTTATGGACCTACCCATAAGCGACAATTTACGTACATAAAATATATTTGAATATTAAAAAAAAAAACCTGAAAAATTTAATTTTTGTCAATTATGATTAAATAGATATGTAAACTAACACTTTCACCAAGCTTGAGAAAAGAATCTCCGAACTGGACGATATGATGGCAGTAGGAAAGCTGGACTTTGTTAGGAGTGTTGTATTTCGACTTCGACTACTACGATTTTGTAACAAATTAAAGAAAAATGTTTCGATATCGTGGTAGTCGAAATTATGCCGAGAGTCTTCGATATCGTCGCTATACCAACGAGTTGGTTACTAACCATTCTTCTACACAGAATACTCCAGGTACATACATATATCCACGAGGCTGAGAGACGAAGCAGAGAGTTAGGAAAACACAGCCCAAGTAGATTAGAACAAATCGTCCTCAGAAAGAAAATAACGCAGATTCTAATGATCCGAGTGCAAAATTAGTAAAGAAAGCTGATATTGCTGAGGTGAACAAAACGAATTGTATGAGAGATTTGACTCCAAATGCAAAAGAAATCTATAAAAAGGCCAGACAAAAAAGAACAAGAAGAAACCTAGACCCCGCATGTGGTGACCATTAAGTCCACCGAAAAACTTTCCTTAGGGATATGCTCAGAAAGGTAAGAGGCGCAAACACGATTTTTATTACTCGGCTTTGTTCTGTAAACCAAATCGATTTGAAATCGTACGATTTCCAAAATTAATAATTCCGCAGACGTGCTTAAAATCATACTCGTAAACGTTATACGCTCTATATAATAGAAAAATTTAAAATAAGTAAAAAATGTGTCTATTATCGGAATTAGTTTTCTAAAATCGTGCGGTTTCAAATCGACTCGGTTCACAGAACAGGGCCGACTAATTTAGCATTAACTATAGGGTGTTTTTTTAGAGGTATAGAACTTCGAATTGAAATAAAACACAAGAAAATCGTTTTAATGTCCATCAATTTGGCTTTCTTGGAAGGATAATTTTATGCCATTAACGTTTAAATATGATTTCGGGCATGTGGCCGCCGCGGCTGGCTCGAATAAAGCCAATTCTACAGGTCCAATTTTCAACCACTTTTTCGAGCATATGGGGCCGTATGTTGGCAATAACGCCACGAATGTTGGCTTCCAAGTCCCCTAACGTTTCTGGTTTGTTGGCGTAGACGAGCGACTTCACATATCCCCAAAGAAAATAATCCAATGGTGTCAAATCACACGATCTTGGTGGCCAATTGACCGGTTAACCGAATTAATTGCTCTGATGGACGATTATGTCGACCATAAAATGGACGGAGCTTGCGGTAAACTTCGCGAACTGAACCATTATTTTCGAAATAAATTTGCACGATTTGCAAGCGTTGTTCTTTTGTCAACCTGTTCATGATGAAATGGCAAACCAAACTAAATATTAATCACTTGACAGCTGACAAAATGGCCGCCAGTTAAAAAAGTGATGCCAACTTAAAGTTCTATACCTCAATAAAAAACACTCTATATAACGTGCTGAAAAAATTAGTCATTACCTTAATGTCCAGACATCATCGTAAAAATAATCAGAATATATTCCTTCGCTTTACTTCAAAACGAGATCTTGATGAAAATTCGATTTCAGAAAAAAAAACTAACTTCCTATTGTTGCTGGTGGGAAGTTAAAAAAATATTTTTTAGTGGATTTTTGTTTCAAAAATAATTTGGTTCAAAGTTTTTCAAATTTAATTATGTAACCAGAAGTACAATTTAAAATACTTAGTTGCGATTATTTACAAACTTCAATTGTATTGAACTTATTGCACGTGTGTTTATGACTGTTCAAAATATTAAGTTCGAAAATTGCTTGTCTGTTACAGTTTTTGCAATGAATGCAACAAGCCACAAAATAAAATAAATTAAATGAAATATTATTCCATGAATGAATGCATGTTTGATGTTTATGTTAGTTTTCAAACGCTTTTTAAATGAGTTAGAAAATTGTTAAATAAAAAAAATTATTGCAGCAACAACAATAACAAATACATTATCAACGCGAAATGCTTTCAAACAGTAGCAGTTAGACACCTGGTCAAGCAGCCAGACAGGCAACATGGCACTAAAAACAAACTAAAAACACGAACACACAGCATTGCCTGCAGCATTCAGCAGCATCCATTGTTTCTTAATGATTTTTTTTTGGTCGAAACATTTGCATTTTTTTTTTTCGGTTTTAGTAAAACAACAACTTATTGGCGATTAAAGGAACAATAGAAAACCAAGAACGCTTGCTTGTTCTTTGTTTCTTCTTCGTTAGTAGTTAAATTTAGCTTTTTACCAAAGAGTTTGTGGAATGGTGTATTTTCGAAGAGATTTCTAAAGGTGAACAATTGATAGCGATTGCCACGCTTTGATGAACCGTAACTGGGTATATAATCATCGTAGTCTTTAGCACCTGCTGTTCGATAGCGATAACTGGGTATATAATCATCGTAGTCTTTGGAGCCTGTTGTACGATAGCGATAACTACCGTAACCATTTGAACTGCCATATGATGATGAATTGCTGTAGCTGCTTTTATGTGAACTGGAGCGAGTATCGTATATTTTGCGTTTGCGTGCTAATACCCAAGCGGAAGAAAATTCATTCAAATGATAAAATTTTAATTGTTTTATTTTACAAAACATACATAAATATAAAATATTAAAAAAATAATAATGCGAATAATTGCATCAGATATAGGAATAGATTAAAGGTTTCTTTTTCAGTTAAGAAATACAGCTGGTACATAAATTTTTAACATATCGCTCCTCAATTGCATCAGTTATATAAAAAAACTAAAACAAATTTTGTATTTAGTATTCCTTATTGTGCTCTTCGTCAACGCAAAACATTTCACCATTACTGACATATGACCACGTTGCAATAGAGGAGCGATATTTATTAAGATTTTCAATATAAAAAAAAAACTCACCATCTGATAAAACTTCATAAGCTTCTGATAATTCACGAAAGCGTTTGTTGGCCTCATCCAAATTGTCTGGATTTTTATCCGGATGCCATTTTAATGCTAATTTTCTGTAACTGCAAGCAAAATTAATTTCTGATTGAAAGTGCAAAGAAAAAATCATGTGTCGTTCAAGATGAATTCACTTTACAGGCAACAAAAAAAATCATCATCATCATCATTAGCTGTGTGAATTCGCCTTGGATGTACGCAAAAAACAAAAACTTACGCCTTTTTTATTTCAACGTCTGTGGCTTGACGTTGTACCTCTAAAACTTTGTAATAGTCCACCATTTTGTCTTAAATTTGTGTGCTTAAGTAATTGAACCGAAATTGGATGTTACTTCTGTTGGAATTTTAAGTACCAGTGGTGGAATTTCACAAAAAAAATCCTCTCACTATTAAAAGTGACCCACCAAATAGATGTCAACGCTCAAATGATTTGTTGAATGATGAATGATTTCTCTACTAAAATGATTTTAAAGGATTTAGATTTGATTGCGATGATATCTGAAAAAAAAATTAGAAAGAAAATTAATAAATAAACAAATTTAATTTTTGTAATTCAAAGCTGCATTGTTAAAAAAATAGCCGGCGTCTATTTTTCAATTACAATTACAATTTTTCCCGTCTCATCAAGGCGAATCCATACCAGGTGGTCACAACCGATCAGCTGACTATTTTCGCTGCTTGCACTTTGAATATACATATGTACATTATATGTCAACACACACTTTTCAGTACATTTTCTTGATTATGCTAGAAATCTAAGGCAAATTCATATAAAGTATACTTTCGCTTGAGAAATTTATACTTTTAATGTAAAAAAAAATTACTGAACGCATGTATGTATATATATTAAAATTTACAAGCGGCGAAAATAGTCACGCATTCAGTTCGCCTTTGGTATACTCAGCTGAATTCGCTTTAAAAAAATTATACTTTTAATGTCAAAAAATGCACAGAAAAATAACGCAAGTGCCTTTTTTAAGCCTACTTATACTTTTGCAACCGCCGCGACCCGCCTGTAGAACACTTTATTTATTTTAATGGAAATACAAAAATTGCTAGTACATTTTTAAAATTATTTTTTTTAAAGGGGTCGCCTGCAGTAGAACCCATAATTTTTTTTTAGAAATTTCTAGGGGAAATTTGTTCCTATTATACATAACTCTGTCGTTGTGAACTGATTTTCAAAATTCAAATTCCAAAATTTGTTTGTCTGAAAGGGGTTGCCTGCATTTTGGCCTCTTAATTTTTTCTATCCAAAATCGGAGGGGAAATCGGCTCCCCTCATGCAAAACTGTGTAATTTGTGAAGCGATTGGGAAAGTTGTTTTTTGTTTGAAAGGGTTTGTGTCCCCAGTTTGGTCCCATAATTTTTTTCGGGGGGAAATTTTCTCCTCCATGCATCACTCTGTCATTTGTCAAGCGATTTTCAAAAATTTTTTTATTTTGTAATCGATGAATACACACGCGGCATTTTTTCGCTGCGTTTTTGACATCGCGTCGACAAATACTTATGTACATAAATGAAAAATTTTAAAAACCCCCGATATATCTAAAAAAGATGTGATATATTCTTAACGGCTGTACCGATTTGATGCAAACATTGCTAAGAACACTCGCGATCAAGTCACCTTTAAAGCCGATAAAACTAAATCAAAATCGGTCCAGCCGTGTGGTGGTACGTGGACTAGTACAGACACACAGATACAAAGACACACACTACAAACTTTTTTTGTTCGGGGGTTAAAAATAAAGAGGTTCAATTCAATCAGGAAGTTTTCTTACCCTCTGTTTCTACAATACGGACGGCTGACTTGAGTATTAAATTTATATGAAAATCACAAATTTTTTTTTTAATAATTTTCATACAAATTTTCTAGACGAGTCTCCTGCCTGACTTGTGGAAACTACATATTACTCAATATAAAATACAGTTTTTTTATTTTATATTACTAATCAAATGTAATACATCATTTTTATTTGAACCAAATATACCAACTTTATTAAAACCCAACACAAAAGAAATTTTTAGTTGTTTAAATTTATTGTTATCTTTGAACGTCAAATTATCAGTAAATTTTTGCAAAACTTTTCCTTGAAACTATTTTATATTATTGTGTATGTTTTATTTATTTATTGTTATTTTTTTACTTATCAGATGTAGCAGTAACAACAATGCTACGATAATTCCCAACCTTTCGATATTTATATTTTTTTCCACATTTAGGGCCATTATTACAACTTGCCGATAGTTAAAGGCAAGATTTTGTCTCACGGATAAATGGCTTAGCATTATAAAACTTTCATTTATTATTTTTTTATCCATTAAATATTATTATTATTTATAATAATAACAAACAAAAAATTAAGTTGTAATAATGCAAAGCTTTTTATCGGGCAGACAAAATCCTGCCTTTAACTATCGGCAAGTTGTAATAATGGCACTTAGAAGATCTAAATGTTCACTTTGATGTAACACAGCAACTCAAAAATCCGAAAATAATTAAACAAAAGATACACGGCCGCATCCAAAATAAATTAATCTGAACTTTAAGTGTTCTTTTGTCAAAATTTGTATGGAAATTTTGTTTAAGCTCGTTTTATTTTTATTTTTGGATAGGGCACATTTAGCAGATAGTAGCGAGAACACAGCTGAGCTATTTGTGAGTGAATTAGCTACGCTCTTCACAGTTTTCTCTTGAAGGTGTGTGAGTGAGCTAAATTAAGACTAAATTCTAGACAAAGGATTTTGTCTCGGATATAAAATCTTGAAAAATGTCTAAAAAAGCTTAGTGTAAACGATATAGATTTCGTTAAAGATTTCTAATCAAATATACTTCATTTCGTTTGTTTGTGCAAGTTAAGTTGTATATCCTTTGTCTGTCTAGGGCGTGTGTTTCGTTTGTATGAATCCTGGGCTAATGTTGTGTATTCTAAAAAATTAGCTAATTTGTATGTTGATTCTCTCATATACTCGTATGTACGTTAAAGTAGCCCACATTTTTTTCTTGTCCTTGTTCTTTATTTTTTCCCTTAGTTGATATTATATTCCTTCTGATTTTGTCTACAAGGTCTTTTTTATAAACGTTGTTTTGCGCTATGGTATACACAAATCTGTGGCAATATGTAAATAATAGTAGCTTAAGTAGACTTAAGGAAATTTAGCTTTATTATGCTGTATTATGTTTCAGTTGGTGTTTGCTACATATGGAAAGCAGGGATTACACGTATGTAGGTAGAATCATGCGTTAGAGCCTTTAAAGGCTCAGTTAGCCGACTGTAATGGAATGTAATTGCAACTGTAGGAAACAGCTGATCGATATTGTTATGTCAAAAGTAATGAAAATTATTATTGAAATGTAATGTAACTAACGTAACCTAATTTTTGCATAACAATATCGATCAGCTGTTGCCGTTACAGTTGCAGTTGCACTGCATTACAGCTGGCTAACTGAGCCTTTAATCTCTTACCGGTAGCGTCAAAGCTGGCGAAAAACAGTGCTTTGGTCAAGTCTACTTAAGCTACTATACCATATTGATATCGTCGATATAAGCCTCACGTGTTATTGGTATGTTTTAGCTCAAGTCTAGTTGTTAATTGTCTAATTGCTGCGTTCTTGTGTTTTTTTAAGCCGGATGTCACACCAAAATACGAGTTTGCTCCAATAAAACTCCATCTATGATCGCATTACCGACGACACGCAAACCAAATACGCCAATGAGACCCTTAATTAATTACAAATCTTGTGCGCTGGTTCTGTGGGCTTTTCGCTAAGTTTAAACATTTTCTGGTTTTAATTAGTTAACGTTGTCACGGGTACAATGTGTAATTTTTGTATTTGTTTCTTTGATTTTTAGTCAGCCTGTAGATTTATTTGTTTACAATCGTTTTGCTCTCTTTCGCTTGGGGCATTTCTCGCTCACTGACAGGCTGAATAACGGCCTGATTAGCTCCGTTAGTGGGCGGTTAACAACAAATATCTTCAACATTCAAATTTACAAAGTATGTACTTATACTTTTTACTTGTATGATGATGGCATTGTATTGTTGTTGACCGACATTGAACTCGAACTGTCAAATGCGAAACTTTACATAGTGCATACACATGTGCTATATACATATGTATGCATGTACACATGTGTGTATGTACACATTCACACCATCGGAATCTCCTACTCAGCACCACAGTTCAAGAACCCGTTTTGTCTTTTTGTTTTAAATACCAAAAACCGTGATTTTTTATTTTACCTTTTCAAAAACATTTAAGGCGACTTTTTGAGTTCAAGATTAGAGATTAATCTTTAATAAATAATCTTAATCTCACATAAATATTGACAACATACACTTGTGAAACATATAATTTTTTGTAAAAATTATATGATAAAATATTTTAAAAGCACATAAATAAATATATATGTGACCTGCTCCACGAAAAGGGACCTCTGCGCCGAAAAGAAGTTATTCAGAAAAACGCGTTTAAAGGTGAAAAGCAGCAAAATACAGAAGAACCACCAGAAAAGCGTGTTAGGAGTAAAAAAGTGTAAAATGTTGATATTTTTGTAATTTTGTACCTTTAATATTGAACTTTTTTTAAATTTCAAATATTATAATATAATACACAGAAAAAAGTATTCACCAATTAATGTTTTCAATTAATAATTTAATTGATTCAATTAAATTTTTAATTGTATTAATTAATTTGAGTGGAAAAACTTAATTGATATTATCAAATTGTTTATAGGTGAAAATTTAATTAATTTTTTAATTAATATTGCAAATATTTTAATTAATATTACAAACTCATTCATATTACTTTTTTGTGTGTATATTATATTATATATTATCTGTTTATATCACATTTTTAAATTTTTTCATTAATTATGTTCATCTTTACGGATGATTTGTAAAAAAACTAAAAGACATAGAAACTTGCGGTTTACGGCATTTGAAAGATCGTTTTTTTCCCATAAGAATCACTCAAAAAGTAAAAAAAAAAAATTTTTCCGCGCAGAGGTCCCTTTTCGTGGAGCAGATCACATATGTATATTTTATATTATTTATCAATTTCCTTTAACACGCGCAATATTTTACTTGCAAATAATAACATATGGCAGTTTCTTCTTCTTCCAACAGAAAATTAAAGTGTGTTGATAACATGCATTACTTTTGCACAGAAAATGTTGCCAGTATTTTGTTCCTCAGTGTGTAGTATTACCACATAATAAGAAGTTTAATTAATTGAATTAATGTGAGATTAAGTTAATTTTCGGATTAGCTAATTAGAGAAATAAACTAATCTTAATCTCGAACCCAAAAAGTCGTCCTTAGTGTTAATTGTTAGTTTTTTTTCTTTAAACAAATTTTCATTTAAATGGATTTTGTAGTATTTAGTTATTTTTTTGTGTCCCCTTCATTGTTTGCATATACTAATAGATGTTTGCTCATATGTATGCAGATATTTGTTATTAATTTTAGTGCGAATTTGGCCGGTTGTGGCTTGCTGTAGCAGCGACAACATTCGAATTTGACATTCCCATCCACCACATCTTTGATGGTTGTTTGAAATTTAAATACATACTTTTAATTCTAAATAATTAAATAAAACAATGAAAGTTTTTATGGACCAGTTTGTGTTTGCTTTTCACTTTATAATTAGTTAAGTATTTTTTTGCAGTGTTTTTATCTGCATTTTCTGTTTTACATCTGCGTGCTAGTTTTGGTATAACAACAGCTGTTGCACTTTATTTGCGCGACTTTGTATTTTTTTTAATGATTGTACGGTTTGGCTTGTTTCCTGTCTTCGGTATTAGAGAAGATGAATCATAAAAATTATTAATAATTATAATATTTTTAATTCAATACAATCGATAGATTGTGTTGAAACATAACAAAACGTTTCGAACTACATATTTCAAAAATAATGGTTAAAAGTAAATACAACTATCCCTCGATTTGCAATGTAAAAATTTGCTTGTAAGCAAAGCGCATTAATTTCCAGGTAATATTAACTGCCTTATTAAGCGCTTATTTGACATATTTCTATTGGAAATTTGTCAAATAAACCTGTAATAAACCTAAAATATTTTTTATGAATTATACCGTAAGATTACAAAAATACAACAATAAAAAAACATGGCTTTTTAGTTTTAGCCAAAATGGTAAAAATAGAATTTGTTTAACAAAATGAAAATAAAAATTATTTCCATTAAGATGAAAACAAGTTTTTACAGTTTTTCAAAAAGATTTTGAAGTTATTTTTAAAATTTTTAAATTTGCTTACAACTATTTTTTTCATAAAATATTTTTCATGTTGATATTTGCTTAACGTTTCTCTTAATTCCTTTTTCGTAAGAAATTTTTCAAGTTTCCTGAAAAAATAGCTCAGCTGTGTCGTCGCTACTACCTGTTGCACGTGTCTTGATTTGAACCATTAAAATATTTTTAGACAAAAGAAAACAACAGTTCGACAGAATAGGAAAACGAGAATACAAATGAAAAACGGAAAATTACAAATTACTACCTACAAAGAGAAAAAAGACCTAAAAACTAAATTGACCACTTAACAAAATAGTAAATATACTCAACAAAAGCAAAAGTGTAATCCGCAATGAATTAGGTCAATATTGATTGCCCTCCTCTTTTGAACCTAAACTAACCTAAATACAAACATAGTAGGGAAGACGAAGAAAAAACAAGTAGAGAAATGTAACTAGGGAAACATACATAAGGACGTGGGATAAATCAAGCGAAACAATGGAAGAGTGAAACCAGGGTTGTCAGATATGGCCATTTCTCGTCAAACGTGACAATTTTTCAACTTGTTTGGCGTCTAAATTTTTGATTTGGCGACATGGAGATTTTTCCGGCGATAACCACCAAACACAGTGGACCAAACACAAAGAACGCTGATGATGAAGGTGTAGTGACTTTCGATAGCAGCCGGTTGTTCCGTTCTACTCGTGTTTGCCAGAATATTTACAATTAACTTTGGTGTTATTTGTTCATGTAATTTGGCTTACAAAGCGATACGAACTTTAGCCTTATTAAATAATATAATAAAAACTAGATAAATAAATTTGTTGGCGATTTTTATGGGTATTTTTTTTAACAAAATTGAATTTCAAAATTTTTGTAATGCAGGGAAATTAGTTTGTTGAGGGAATAATTTCAAAAATAAAGCCTACCAAAACTCGTCTGCAACTGATTTTGATGACTTTTCTTATACATATTAATTAATGCGTTTGAATTTGGATGAGAAAAATTTAAAACAAATAATTTTTGGCGATTTTATTTCTACTTTTGGCGATTTTCTGCTAAGTTTTTATACGATTATTTTTATAAAAATTTACGAAAAACGCTGCAAAGGCCTTCATTCATGGAACCAAACGTTTTGTATATCCAAACATAGTTTTTAAATAACTACAACTTACTAATCTTATTTATCAATACATTAACTTACTATGTATGTATATCTAATATTTAAATTAAAATTATTTAAATTTAAGAGATAAATATTTTTTCACGTTTTTTTAATTTTCAGTTCACGCTTTCAAAAACTCCGGCAACCCCGCCAACCCTATTATACAAACCAACTAAAAGTGAAAATATTCAACAATCATATGCATGTGAGTTTAATTCGGATTCAATTGTGGGTTTGTTTCAAGTTAATTTTAGTTGAGTTATAATTGCTAACATTGTTGTTTAAATACTTGTCGGTAGGTTTAATGTGGCATGTTAATATTTTTTTTTTCTTAATATATCTACATAATTTAATTAATTAGTGGTGCCGAAAATCTGAGTCCATTACTTATTGCCGGCGGCGGCGTTTCGTCAAAAGATTGGCGACTACTTTGAACCAGCTGAAAATGAAAGAAATCACAAATGCATATTTAAATGTTTTAAACCCTACGGGAATCGCAGAATGTGAAGGAGTTATTGACAAATAAATGATCGGGTATGTCACTACGAAAATCAGAAAGCGTCTCACTAACACTCCGGTGGTTCATTCCTCCATAATTTTTATTTTTTCAGAAATGAATTCGCAAAATGTTTCCTCAGTAAGTCGATTGTCGATGTGGCGCCGTTTGGTTGGAAAAACACAACGTATGTATCCGCTGTCCTCACTTTTAAAGTGCTAATAACACTATTCTAACGAGCCGGTGCAACAAACAGGATGTAATGCTACTCTCACCAATTTTTTTTTTTTACCAAAAATCCTAAATTTTTATTTATGCAATAAAACATTAAATAAAGGAATTAGGTTGTTTTTTGTCTATTATTAGAATGGCTAAAAAAATTTGATTACAAATGATAATAAGAGTTAACAGATTTGGCAGCCGCGTACTTTTTATCGTTGTTGGAAAATACAATCCTTAAAATCAACCCCCATTTCTTTTTCTCTTTCTTCTATCAAAATTAATGTGGCGACGCAGTCAAGTGGATTATTTTTAAGTCTTCATGTTAACGAAAATATTTTAACGGCTGCACACAAAAATTACCGGCGGCTCGCATAAGCCAATAATTCGCAGTTCGACCTTGGACTCCGGTTGTGGCATATACAAAATTAGAAAGAAAAAAAACTCACACGATTATCTATTTCATCTTTACCAAGATGTAGCGTGCAAACAAATTATATACATAAACATATACTTTGGAGTATTTTTTGTTTTTCAATTTATATATGTAAAAGCGTTTTAAATTTTTTTTTCGTTGATTCCAAGTTTACAATTTCCTTGACACAATTTCTGCAAACAAAAAAAAAATAAAATAAAAAGCAACAATTCTAAAAATTCACATAATTTTTTTGCTGCTGTTTGTTGAATAGATATTTCTGAGACACGAAGGTTCTATGCGTAGGTTCTCAACTCAAGTTCATGTTGGTTGCTGTTTGTTTAATGACTGAATGAGTTTAATATTTTTGGTTTCAATGGCACAGTAATATCAAAAATGTTAGTCGAAATTAAAGCAGGCACATAAATACGTATGTCATACAGTGAGACCTCTCATAAAAGACACCTCCCATAACCGGACACTAAATTTAAAAAAATTTTGTTCAAAATATCTTTCATAAGCGGACAGAAGCGCAACAAGAGTTGTATTTAAATGGTAATTCTTCTTTTATTCAACTCTCGATTCATATTTGTATTAATGATAATGATATTGGTAATTCAACTATTAACGCAAATGTACATACTCATGCGTCGAGGACGACAAAAGAAACTGCTCTTTATTTGAAAAAGTCACTTGCTTAGCTCGCATCATAAAATGGCACAGAAAAAAATTTGTTATCAACAAGGCAAGTTTTTTGTGGCATATGCCATTTTTCGTCGCTGATTTAACTAACTGACCTAACTAACATTTTAACAATTTAACAGGAGAGCAGCTTTTTCTTTTTTTTTCATTCTTATGGCTGCGTCTGAAATCTTTTTACTTATACAGACACAATAGTAATGCTTACAGTCATGAAAATTGTAGACAAGGTGTATTATGACTTATAAAGTCTAGTAAAGGACTTAACTCATTTTTCAAAAAAATGTCAGTTAGTTAAAACAGCGACGTTTTGTCATATTAGCCATTCCTTCAATCATTGACATAAAAAGCCATTATTAGTCCACTTTGCCATAAAATGTCCTTTTTGCAATGTAGAAGAAATTTTTATATCTCAGAGTTGACATTTTGAACCGTTGCTCGTGCCACAAAAAACTTGCCCTGGTTATGAATTAAAGAAAAAAATATAAATTATAAACGAGTTTGAAAAAGAGAAATGATCGGTGAGTGAAATTGAGAAGATTTAAAGTTTCTTGTGTATTTTAACAATTCATATTCTTCCTAATCCACATCAAGACGACAATAAAAATTTTCATTTGTCTACTCTTTGTCGACAATAATTCAATACTATTAAAGGCCGTGATACACTATCATACAAAGTCGTGCGATCTACGAAAAAATACAACGACTTTGTATGATAGTGAGTCATGGCCTTAACATGCACCATTAATTTACAAAGCCTTAGAGATTACTAAGATTTTGCCAATAAGAGCCAATTGTTGCCAATAAAGAGTAGGCAAGTGTGACAATAATTACTGTCGTCTTGATGTGATGTCGACAACTCCAGTCACAATAAGGGGGATTGCTAGGTTTCTTATACAATTTGCCCGTTTGAAAGTGATTTTGAAACCCAACAGCTGAATATATATTTTGAGCAATCTGCTCTAAATATATATTTTTTTCAAACACAATTACACTACCTAAAAAAGTTGTACCTCACTTATAAGCGAACAAGCGGTCAGTGTTCGGTTATGGGAAGTTTCACTGTAAATCGATTTGACTGAATTTCACACTTTTTGTAACTAAGTATAGATATCGTTGCATAATACGACCCTCGTTTTAACTCGAACATGGAAATTTTTAAATATAATCATTCATTGTTAAATCTAATCATAAGGATCATTACGATCCAAATTTTATACAATAAAGTACAGGATCCATAATGACCATTTGTAGACATTTCCAGTGAAGTGAAAAACTCTGATGAAGGATATATGTATGTACTCGTATGTATGTAAATAAAAAGCTTTTTAAAGCAACAATTGTAAAAGTTCTTATGGTGCCGCTTCCTTTTTTTTTTTTTTGAGATACGAAGGTTCTGTGCGTAGGTTTCTCAAGTTCATGTCATTTGTTGAGTGACTGAGTTTGTGTTTTTTTTTACTTTTTCAACTTCAGTAATTGAATTACAAAAATACAAGTTGTTTTAACTGCTGTTAAATATTGTTTCTCAAATTTCATATGGCAAATGAAGTGTTAATGAAATATATGTATGTATGTACATTAGTATTGAAATATATTTTTAACAAAAACAAGTACTTGCTTTACAGCCAGTTTATAGAAGACAACCAAATGTTCTCGTCTGCCTATTTATATCGTAAACAAAAAGAAAGTCCTCAAATTTGTCTACGGGACATCGTTTTTCAAAGCTAATCAAAAAGAATTCCACAATAACATACTGTATTTAAAAAAAATTTAATATGTAATAAATACTTTGTAGCTTTTTAATTTATGTGATTGTTATAAAAATCGCTTCAGATTTCCTTTTAATACAAAAGCGAAAGTTAATTGTTTCACTCAAAACAAATATGTGGCCAAATAAATATACAATTTGCAATAGTTGAAAGTTCTTAAACACAAGAAATTTAAAAATTCTTAGATATGAACAATAATGTTCTCATTATCTATATATGTATGTATGTATTTATCTAAAAGTTGATGTAATCATTTCGTTCGATTTCTCTTTTTCTTCAAAATATTTTTTTTTTATAAAATTCTTAATGGTTTAATTTTAAATTATTGAATGTTTTTTCTCATTTAGAAATACCTGCTTGTTTTGACATATTTGGCTCACAGTAAGTGGGAGTACTTACTTGCCGTACACTCAGTGGCCGCCACACCACGCTATTTACACATACAGTGGTATCCCGGTTTGACGAACGACATGATATCAGGTCGATTTTTACTTTTTTTTTTAATTTCATCCATAACAAGAAAATATTTGTTTTAAAAAATATATATTAAAAAAATAATGACTATTTTATTACGCTTAAGGTCTTTTAAATAAAATTAGCAATGTTTATTTTTATCAATATTTCGACACACCTTTGTGTGTCTTCTTCAAAGCAAAAAAATTTGCGGCGTGTCGAAATAAATAGTTATTATTTTTAAATTAAAATGTCAGATAAAAGTTTCAAACATGAAAAATATAAATTTTTTGCTTAAGTACAGTAAACTGTGAAAATTAATAAAATATTGATGTTATATTTATAGAAAAAAAAAAAAAATAAAAAACACTAGAATACCCATCATAACATGGTGTTCATGGCTCCGTAAGGGCTACATTTCTGTCTTTAATAGTTTTATTACTACCACGTCATATTCTAGTAATGACTTCTAAAAACTCGGTTCGTACTCTGTCTAATGCTAAATATTTTTGAACGAAAGTCATGACTAGAATATGACTTTTTAGTAAAAAAAAACTATTAAAGACAGAAATGTAGCCCTTACGGAGCCATGAACACCGGTATATAAAATGTTATGATCGGACCAAAAATGGCGACACAGTGAACAAAATACTAAAAGGGCGGTATTTGTAGGGGGTAGCTGGTAAAAAAAATATATTTTTGGAATTGTTTTTACATTATCTTTAATCTTAGCGGGTGACTGGCACAATTTTTTTTAACCACTCTAACGTACATTTTTTCGCAATATTTTCGGGATTTTGTAAGCCACGAAAATCCCGGAGTCCCGGTTCGGGATTTCGAGACTCCATCACTAAATCCCGAAGCCCGAGATTTCAAAAAACCTGTCCCGGTTAGCATCTCTAAAGGCAATCAAATGAGAAAAAAAATTTAGCGTGTTAAATCGCTTATTCGTTAAAATGGGATGCCACTGTATTTGCAGTGTTACCTGTTGTGATTTGATGAGATTATGGAAAAATTTTAGGTTCTCTCCTAAAAATAAAAGCGAAATGATGACAACGAACTATAACATCAGAGGTATGATCAGACCGAGCAAATATTTAATGAAATTAGCACAACCATTGCTGCTTTGTTTTTTTTTCCTGCAACTATGAGTGTTAATAGTCCATATAGACGAAATTATTTTTTAAATTGTTTTTTATTAAGGTATAATTTCTATATTGCAAACAGTCAACTCATAAAAAATATGTTTGGAAGTTCTAGACAAGTTGACTGCTTGTAATCTAGAAATTACACATAATTTCCTCACTAAGGTGTAGTCTCCATATTATAACCAGTCAACTTTTTCAATTTTTTTTTTATATAAATTACTCAAATTATTTAACGCTTTTTATATAAAATTTTCTAGACAAGTTCACTGTATGTAATATGAAAACTACACCTCAATTAAAAATAAATTTAAAATTTTGTTAATTTTTTGTTAAAAATGTACAAGAAATAATTTTGTCTGTATGGCTCATCACCAGGGAAACCGCAAATATGCAATTGCATGTTTTTTGTTGTGTGACGTTTAGTGCGGAGATTAGAAATTTATCCGTTTTATACCTTTTTATTAATTTTGGCATATATTTGTTAGTGCATATTTTTGCACATTTTATCCTTTAATGAATTTTGTTTTTGCATGTGCCAGTCTTACAAGCATATTTTTAGAGCATATTTGATGCTTTTAACGCATATTTTGATACCTTATGGAATCGCCATCTAAATCTAATAATTTTTCACTTCTATGCCTTATCGCAAACAAAAATTCAATAAAAATTTTTAGCAATTGAAAATATAGATATTTTTTACAAATTTCGATGTCACATTTCAGTCTGTCAAGAATTAATGGTCATATTGTAAAACATTTTCACAGTCTGAACGTTCTTTAGGAACTGTTAATACACTCAGAAAAATCGTTGTACACAAGTTTTTGCAATATTAATGTACTTTTTTTAATTTATTATTATTGAAATTCTAGACAAAAAATTTTTTGCAATTAAACTACTTAAGATTCTGTAGATAATGAAGTTCTTAGACAAGGAATTACCATTAAACAATCGTATTCACAATTTTGTTTATTTTTTGTTTTTGCAAAAAACATTTGATATGCAAACATATCTATGTCCATATGCATGCATATGTTTAGTATTAGTTTGCCTTAAAGTTGTTGTTTGCACAAGAAAAACAACAGCAACAATTTTTATTTATTTATTAGTTATTAATATGTTTAGCAATGCAGTACAATAACAACAACAACTAAAATTTTATTCATATGTAATTCTTTATTTTGTTGCTGTATTTTAAACGTGTCCAACATACGAAATTATTTTGTCTGATGACGACGACAATAATAAAGCAAAATAAAGCCACAACAACTTAAAGGTAGAGAACTCCAAATAAAAATTAAATTCAATTCTATAAAATATGCAAAGCTGAAGCAGCTTAAGCAAAGAAAAAAAAAACAATTTGTATTTTAATGCAAAACAAAAAAGAAACAAGAATTTCTTTCAAGTGTACGTGATTGAATAACTATGAAATTTAAATATAGAAGACGAACTCTATTATTAACAGCATAAAAGAAAGATACTCTACTCGTATATTCATAGTAAATAATATATGTACATACAAACAACTTAAACATATCGCACACTAAATCATAAACAGTCACAACTCAAAATGATCATAGTGGTTTTGTTCTTTTTAAACCAGTACAGTCTTCTTGAAGAATATAAAATACCGTCATGCTTGTTTTTGTGTTACATACATACATATGTACTTGCATCATTTGTGCAGTATCAACAGTTATTTGCAACTACTCAGCATCTGAAATTTTTTGAGTTGTGACTGTTTATGATTTAGTGTGCGATATGGACGAACAAATGCACGGACAGAGAGGTATTAAGAAGAGGTGTAGCAACCCCTCTTGTATTGGCATGAGATAGACACAATGTAGAGAGGTGGTAATAAAATGTAGTCGGTATGACTAAAACTATGCCAAGAAACAAGATAAATTTGTTTTAATTAAATATCGAATAAAATAGTTGGAGGTGGCTAATAAGACAAATATGATGACTACATAGATTACATACTGGTTGGCTGAGGTGGATGCTGCCTGCTGGTTTGTCAGTTTGAGTCAGAACTTTTTTTCCGAAAATGTATTAAGGTGGTTGTCTATATTGTATGATGAACATTTTGTTATTATCCCGGGATTTTTCAAAATATTTCTTATTCGCCTATGTTATAAATCATTTGCGTGCGAGCTTTCATATAAAATAACGATACTAAGAACAAAATGGCTAACTTCGAAAATTCGAAATACTCCTAAATTGTTTAGAATAAGATAATAAAAAATTAATTTCCTGCCATTTATTTCCCGTGTAATATTTAGAATTGGTCCATATATTTTAAATAAATCGTAGGGTCTACTCTGTAATTCGAAATGAAAGAAAAAGGTTTCGAATTTACATCTTATAAACATACAAATTCGAAAGCATTTTATTTCGCTTCGAATTACGCGGTAGACCCCCAGAATTGTGAAATAGATAAATTTGTTAAAAATTAGGGATCTACTCACGCCCAGCCTTGCTTAAAGAGCATGAATATTTTCACCAGAGTTGTCAAGTCGGTTTACGAATTATTCGAAAAATTGTCTAATTTTCTGATATTCTAAATCGTGTTTTGCGTTTCGAATTATTCAAATATAGTGTAGATTATTTTTCCTAAATTTCAATAACCGGGCAATAACCACATTATTTTTTATATGCAAAGGGACGGGAAATAAAAAAAGTAATTTAAGAGTGTAGCTTTATTTTTTGATTTAGAAACATATTTATAAAACAGCACGTAAACTAATTCAAAGAAGTAAAAAAATAAATAAATGAAATACTAATTTTTTTCTAAAAAAAAAATAAAATTTTTTAAAGCACAGTAAGGTTTCGATTTAACGGATAATAGAATTTGATTAACCGGCAAAGTCGATTATCTGCGAAGGAATAATTTGAGTTATTTTGTTTTTACCCATCGATTTAATATACTTTTTTGTATCGATAAACCGTGATTACCTCTATTATTTAGGATTGCAAGCAAGCAACTGTTTCCATTAAATACAATCATTTTTATATGTAGTATGTAAATAGATATGTAAGTAAATACAAAACTATCAATAAAAAATATAAAAAACCACTAAAAGCTGTCACTCCATTAACCAGAACGCTCCCGTCTTCCCGACCGCTACGGATAATCGAGGCCTTACTTACATTAATTTAAGAAAGCAATAAACATAATGAGGCACATCAATAATACAAAAAAAAACTAAATAAAAAATTATTGTAAAACATTGACTTTATACTACTGAATTAGTTTTACAGATTGGAACGACAACGTGTCGCTTTCTTGAAAATGAATTCGCGAGCTTTACACTACCTCGTGAATGGCAGATTAATAAAACTTTGATCACTTAAAAAAAAGTAATTGCCTTTAGAAAGCGTAACCACTAATTACTAATGAAAAACTGTTTGAGTCAGTCATGTATTTATTGACTTAAACTGTTTCCAATCATGTTGGATTCTATAAAATTGTCTATTAGTTATCTATGAAACTGTTTAACTTGAAAAATACGTGTCTGTATCAAACAGTTTTCCATTAGTAATTAGTGGTTACGCTTTTTCTACGCATGTGTGGCACATGGCACACAGATGTAAACCCGGCCTTACACATACACACACATATACATACATACATACAACATACATATGTATACAGGGTGGGTGTTAATTATATGGCGATTTTTTCCTAGTTCTCATTCTCTTACTCTTCAGGCTGGCGTATATTACTAAGACCCCTTTCAGACACGCAAAGTTTACTTTGCAAAGTATTAATTCAGCTGTATGACAGACAGAGGGAGTGGTATTATCTCTCTCTGTCTTTATCCCAGCTGAATTAAGACTTTCAAAAGTAAAGTTTCCGTGTCTAAAAGGAGTAAAAGTAAACTTTGCGTGTCTAAAAGGGGTCTTAAGTAAGAAAACTAGTCAAAACGAGTAGCTGACGTGTGCCTTCGTATAAAAGAAATAATTATGAAAGTTTGGAAATGATTATACTAGTTTGTAAGCTTCTACTTTGCACAGATGTATTTTTAATTACAGCAAGGAAATCGTTTTAATTGTTATTTATAGTAAAATTAAAATACAATACAAAACAATGAATTTCGAAATTATTATACACTGCGAATCACCTAAATAAAGAATTTTGAAGGTATATTTTTCGGACGAAAAAAAGTTTAATAGTAATGGACCAGATGGATACAAATTTTATTTTCACTACTTAAGTAAGAAATAGTTTTGCAATGAAAGCACAACAGGGCAATCGGAATTGCGGTATGTGGTGCAATATCTTACCATGATACTATCCACTTGGTATTTGAAAAAAAAAATGCTGAAAAAAGTATACTAGAAGGCACTAGAACTATACTGTCAACACGAAATGATCCAATTCATACTGCCCACAGCTGTAAATCAGTGAATTCGTGATCAAGATGTGGGACTTTTAAATTGGCCTCCATATTCACCGGATCTTAGCGTAATAGAAAATGTCTGGCGGTGGCTTGTTAGAACAGCATACGAGGGCTTAAAGCAACTTGATGCAAAGGAGTATGTATTTAATAAAAACCAACAAAATAAAAATTAAATTTGAAGATAGATTGACCTAAAATGCAGCCAACTTCACTACTTAAGACGCTGTCGGAATATAAAGCGCAGCCGCTGCGTTTTTCCATTTCGCTACATAAAAATTTTATGGACCTGAGAATTTTTGACAGCTAAAAAACTCTTAACGCTTTTGTTCATGTATAGATATTGTAGGTAAATAAAAAAAATTATTTATTTTAAATGAAAAAAACAAAATAAATCCATTTGCAATTTTTTTATGCAGTTTAAAAGTAAAATTTTTTTAATTCCCCAATATCTGGTTTACAAGATATCGCACTTGTTTTCCTAAAGGGGGTGAACTCAAAATTTAAAACATTCTCACTAGAGGCAAAACCCGGTACTACTGAATTTTTTTGGCGAAAGACTAGAGAAAATGATGTAATATTTTTGTTAAAAATCTTAAGCGACACATTTTTTAGAATTCGTTCTTTTTTTGACGAAAATAGAAAATTATGTGGCTTGAGCTTTTTTGGCGGTTACAGCACGATACATTGTTAGAGAAACAAATTCGATCAAAATTGGTAAAATTAAATTCATTATTTAACTGATTCGCAATGTAAGCATGTGCGCAATGAGTTTTCTCTTAATATGGATTTATGAGAAAAGTTGCTCGGGCACCTAACAACACATTTTTTCTTCATTATATCATGCGATATACATATGAGTTCCACATCTTTAGTGGCCCACTGTATGCCATCATATTAACACTTGTAGGTTGACAATAAACAATAAAATATATATTTACGTAATAAACTTTATCTTTTTATGCTTCCATATTCTTTGCACTAATCACCGCAGCAAGTCTTTTAGTTAAACACTCTACTATAATAATAAACCGCTCGCTTAGAATTAAGTAAACGTAATTTAATAATGTAGATAAAATTGGCCAATTTCAACATGGGAAATCTCATGAGTACTTTATGAAAACTTACTCACGATCCCACTTCAATTTGCACTCAATGGCAAATACTAATAGTACTCCCATCTCTGCAATAAATTGTGAAAAACACTTGAGATTTATGCAACATAAATATGTACATAAATACATATGTATGTATGTCAATACGGAAATATATTTGACAATAATTTTGAACGTCAATGTGAACAAATCCATTTATGACATTTTTCATCTATCATGGGAGAAGCCTTAGCTAGACTTTTCGTAGGGTAAGTGATTTTTGACTTTTTGCATAATTTAATAAATCGAATGAATTAGATGAAATAAAAAACAAATTTCAAATGATTTAGATTTCTGTTTGAGTAAAAATATATTTATATACAAAAATACAATGGAATAACCGGCATGACTGTCAGTCAGCCAGGCTGGTTGGTTGGCGCACAAGTTGTGGGCGTGAAAACAAATTGCAAAATAAATTTGTGTACAGCAACCGAAACGTGGAATAAGAAAACGACTACAAGATTTACGACGATTACGTCTATTTTTCTGACAACACAAGTTGATTTCTTTTTGTTTTACATTCAATGTTAAGGAAGCAACACTTATCGTATTGAAAATAAAAACTGCTGCTACCAATTAAAATAGAAATAAACAAAATTATAAACTTGTTGATAAAACTCTAAAATTTTTTTATATACTTGGAAAATTATTTTTTAAATATTCTAAAATAAAATAGAATGAAGAAACGAACGAATAAGTAAAAGAAACAATAAAATTTTGAATTTATTACATTAATTTTGCGTTAAACATAAAACAACATAATATTAATATTAATATTATTTTGAATTATGTCAGCGTTACCGTTGTGTGGTTTTTAAAATTGATGCAATGAGGTCATTTAAGTATATCGTGCCATGACCGCTAAACAGGCTTAAGCGACATAATTTTCGAATTTAATTTTTTTGAACAAAATTGATTATTTGCGATCGTAAGTAGGCGATTTTCGTAAAAAAACGAAGCCCGAAAAATGTATCGGTTAAGATATTTTAGCTGTTATGAATCGATATAAGGAATAAGAGAAATACCATAACAATGAAATACATAAGTCCCAATGAAATTACTCCCGATGAGATGGGATTTAACAAAATTCAATAAGGGTACATAAGAATTTAAGTATAGATTTCATAAAAAAAATTTAAATAAAGTACAATTTTAACGAAAAAATTATATTTTCGTAGCATTATTATGTTTGTAGGACTAATTTTAATAAAATGATTACAAGAAATATATAGAGGTATTGGCAGAGAACATGAATGAACACCAAAACTAAGCCAAACATATTCTCCTTAATTACGTGCAAGGAAAAGCTACAGCTACGCAGTTATGGAATCCCATTATTTTAAATGTAGTTCATCCAGGACACATAAAAAAGCCTTTTCGTTCAAACGGAACCGATTTAGAAAGCCCCAATGAAGCGTTATGGATAAATGTTGAAACAAATTTTAAAAATCGTATTTTGTACTCGACAGTGCCAATAGATTGCTTCGATTCCTCAGCATTATTTTTTTAATTTTAATAACCCCGTTTGCATATTTACATTTGTAAAATCCAATTAAATTTTTAAACTTTTTTGACAGTTCTACATCTATTGTGAATTTAATGTACTATTCAAAGTGCTATGGAACTCAAAAAGTATTGTGAATTTTAAGGAAAATTACGATCCGTTTACAATCGTATGTCATGATGTTACTACATTCATACGTTACGTCAATCGTAATTCGAGCCCGGGTAGGTTTTAAGGTACGTTCACATTGGGCAGATTTGTCAAAAAAAAAAAAACGTAACCACTAAATACTTATGACAGACACGTGCTTATTAAGTAAAACAGTTTCCAATCATGATGTATTCTATAACATTATCTCTTAGTTATGTATGAGACTGTTTAACTTAATAAATACGTAACGGAATCCAACGGGTTTTCATTAAAATGGTTACGCCTTCTTAAGCAAATGTTTGCCAAGTGTGACCATACCTTTACTTCTGGCGATATATGGCAAAATATATAGGAACAAAATCGGTCACAACTGTTGGCCAGTGTTTATCAAACATTCATTGCTAAGCGCTACTATAATTTTTGCCTCATATGTATACGGCATTGTATATAAAAGTTTAAATATATGTACATATACATAAAATAATTTATGAAATAAATAGATACATACATATCTAATCTGTCAAGTTAAATAAAATTTAAAAGACAAAGAAGCGATTTTATGCCAATTTTTTTCGTCTTCTTTTTTTTTTGGTTTAATTAAACGAGTTAACAATTAAATAGCAAAATAAATGAAAAAAAAACTAATTGAATAATATGAAATTGATAGTTTTGTGTTTGTGTGTTTCCATGCCTTCAAACATGCAAAAGATAAAAAAAAACTATTCGTCAGGAACTCTGGGTTTTATGCATATGCCACACATTGTTCCCATACATTCGCACATAGATTTAAATTACTGTTAGGCTTTTTCTTTGCAACACTTCTTATGCCTGATTGAGTTGACACGGTCTTAATTTTCTTTTCGTTTCAATAATAACTATTACATCATTTGCGGTGGCAGTCAACTTTTATCGTCATCTTCACCATTCACTCAGCTGTAGCTGTTGTCATTGCTCCAACTCTTAACACCCATTACACATCACAACACAGAGATGTGCTAACTCGGGCAAAGTAAAGGAATGAACAATTAAAAAAAAATTCAGAACAACAAAAAAATTAAAACCCCAGAAATAAAATAAAAATAATATACTCAAGAAATTAGAAAATTAATCGTTGAAATTGAGCTCAGGCGGTATTTATTTGATCATATTAACAATTATAATTTAAAGGGGCCAAACATTGCACGAGACTGCGTTAAATGAAACCAAGAGTTGTGTTTGATATGTCAACCGTCTACAGAATAAATAACCAGCGATTATGTGATCAACACACTCCAGTATTTGTATGAACGAAAAAATTATCCGCAATAAAACCAAAATTAACACCAACGATCACAAATGACAGTATTAAATAATAAATTGGGCATTAGCGCTATAATATATACATACATATATATGACAGTGATAAACTAAGAGGTTGTGTACTTGCATGTATTATTAAAAGTAAAGTTAATGCACTTTTTATACGCCTTCACTTCATTGCAAAGTTTTTGAAAAATTAAATAAGAAGCGGTAATATGATCAGAAGTTTAAACAACTTTTTGCAAACAGCTGTACATGATATCAAAGATGAAATGTAAAAAAAGCGAAAACCGTAAATAGTTGTTGTATATTGGGTGCTGACGTAAATTTTTAAGACATGAGTATTTACGTAGTTCTGCTCCATATGAAGTCTTGGATGCTTAAAAAATAATTACTCAACCGTTCCGGGTCGTACGCCATATTGAAATTACAATGACATAAACTAATTTTTCGAGTTGCATAGAAAAATAATTTGTCCGCCATTTGGCAGCTAAAACTAAACAGTTTTATTTTCGTTATTTTGTTTTGTTAATTTAATACTTTTTAAAATCCGATAAAAATTAGATTAAAAGACAAATGTTGCAATTTTCTTTAGTCTAGTAGTACAGAATCGTTCTAGTCGAAGTCGAAGAAATATGACACTCGTAATTAGGACCAATATTCTTGAGTTTCCCTGCGTGTTTCCTTTTAGTTGGTTAACGTTGGTGCCCGCTTCACGCAGGAATTCAATTGCTTTGTGTACTATTTTCAAATATAGATTATGTATCAATATGGCAGTAAATAAAGGCTCAGCAAAATCCTGTAATGAACACTAATGGCCAATTTAAATAGCAATTTATATTTAAATGTCGAAATCAAACTGTAGTAGACGAACGAATTAACACGATTTAGTGAAACAGTTGACTTTGCAGGCCATCCCTGAAACTTCCCGCTGGACTACAGATTTTGGTAAAATTTGCGGCATCCGATACACTTTGTAAGTCTGTAAAATTCAGTAAATACGAGTATCTTAAATCGATTTGAGGAAGATTTTTGAAGTTATTAGAAAAATAAAATAAATTTTTTGTCGACGATATCTCTCTGTTTACATAATTTGTAAATCGAATGTTTTTTTGGTCTCAGCTGATAAAAATATGTACACTATTGTGACTAAAGTTCACAATAACGCTGTTCTTCGCCCCAGAATAGTTGTGCTCTACCGACCATTCTTAAAAAATGAGTTAGGTATTTGGAATACCCTCTTTCTGAATCAAAAATGCGTTTCACGAAATTTGCTATGGTTTCTGAGATAATAAGCATTCATTTTGCTTCATATCCACTATTTGTAGATATAATAAGTATTTTGTGCCGTACACGCCCCTGTTTGGCGATTGCGTGCAATTCTTATTACTAAAACGTACAAAGTAAAGTTAACACTTGTTTTTTTTTCATTTCTACAAGAAATGAACACTAAAAAAAGAAGGTGCCGTAAGAAAAATTTAACGGCGACTGTTAAGCAGCCACCGATTAAATGTTTTAATATAAAATTATTAAAATAAGATAAAATAAACTTTAATTATGCATGTTTGAGTATAACAGAAATTATATAATTTCATTCTTTATATTAAATACACTACAATTATTTGTTTTTCTTGTGAAAGTGTGTAAGCGAATCGATAGTTAAAAATATTACGGCGGCGACTTATTTCTCTGGACGGCAAGAAAAATAGACAAAAAAACAAAACAGCAAAATTCTCAATTCACAGCAGTAAAGTATACGTATGGAGCACAAAAAGCTACTTTTTGAAAATAAATTTAAAAAAGTGGTGTATGCGGCACAAAACGTATTTTTACTTTTACAGTAAATTAATATTAACTTCTAACTTCATGCATGAAAGTTCACAAAAATTTTCATTTTTCTTCAAAACATGTGTCGGAAGCAGTGATGCAAGTACAAAAGAAATTCATCGGGTATATTTTGAAAAAAAAAACTTCATGTAAACCTTCTTTGTCGTTTTTCTCCACTCCAACTTTGTGGCATATGGACTAAACCAATTCTGAGGCGACGAAATGCTTCATAAGACATAAAATTATAAATCATATATTGTGCCATAACCGCCAAAAAAAGCTTAAGCGACATGATTTTCGAACTTAATTTTTGACCAAAATCGATTATTTGCGATGGTAAGTATTCGTTTTTCGTCAAAAAACCGAGGTCCAAAATATGTGTCCGTTAAGCTTTTTTGGCGGTTATGGCACGATATGCTATATAATTTACATACATGTGAGAGATAAGTTTTAAACTAAACAAACCCAAAACGAACGACAAACAAAATGTTGATCAATATACAAAACTAAAGAAAAAAAATCATGTCAATGACTGTTATTTTAGAAACATAAATGATGAACTTTATATTGCTAAGTTTATGTTTATGTTAATTTAAATTCAACAAGCAACAGTCAATAATGTTGCTGCACAATGTTTTGTTTAATTAACGCACAATTGCCACTTTCTATTAACACTCTAGTCTGTTGTCTGCTGCCACTTTTACTCTACAATTAACAAAATAAATAAATAAACATATGTATGTATGCTAGATGAAGAATAGAAAAAGGAAATACAAAACCAACAAAACCCAAACAAAACTTGGCATAAAGATATGTATATATGGATTTTCTTTCTGCCTCTTCATCTTCACGACTTTAGCGTTTTATTTATTTATTTTTTTTTGGTCGACAAGACATAAAAAAGCTCAAAATGGACGGATAATGGCACCGCACCTCAAATAAATGTCCGACTGTTAGCCTACTATTCACTGTCTAGTTGAATGTCGACAAAAAAGTCAATTCGTGAGTAAATGAACATCAGCAGAGAAGTGAAATAATACAACAGCACAGTGCACATTACATTACAACAACAAGTGTAACACACTAATCTAACCTAGTTTTCTAGTTTTCTTTTATTTGATCAATTGCAATGTCTACAGAAAGACACACAAGCACACATTTCTATGTAAATATGTATATAATAAATGTATAAATATATACGTTCATTCATATTGTTTAAATACATGAAGATACTGATACCGATAGATAATGAGGCTTGTATTCAAGATATTTTCCAATCTAATAAAATAAAACTGAAAAAGAAACATTATCTGCTCATAACAAATTTACAACAACTAAACCCATAGGATGATCATATACATAATTGAAAAATAATCTTATTGAAAAGTAATAAGAGAAGCTGAAAACAAACAAATCGAAATAAAGAAAATTATAACAAATAGAAATGATTGCAACAAGCAATTGCCGCGATGAGTTTGCGCTCGTAAAAATGCACACACACGGTCAGCAAACGAGCACAACTAATCTGACACACATACATACATACATCAGCCAACAAATGATTGGAAATTTTTATAATTTTTTACCAGTGGAAGTACGAGGGTACGTGGTGGCATTAAGGAACAAAAACTTAAATCCCAAATTTCTTCGATTTTTTTGGTACCGTGAGTGACTTTTATCCAAAAAAAACAAAAAACTGCACATGCATGTTCATAAGCGACGACTTTGTTTAACTGTGAGTGGAAGCAATGATTCATGCTTACAAAAACTCGCGTTCACGAAGTATTGCACTAACTAGTAAAATGATAAAATGATAATAAACGCCAGAGTAAAATAAAAGCTATCGGCCATGTCACATCTATCGGCCATGTCCACCTCAATATGTCGAGCCCTAGCCGGAGTATGCCCCAGCATACCAGTGCCCCCAACAGTCTGGACACACCTGACAAATTTCCCTATTTTAGTTTTCTTTTTTAGATCCCCATCTCTACAAAAATGGGACCGTATAATTCAAACAATTGGTTTGAGTCGAGCCGACTTTTCGTGTATGACAATTTAATTACTAAGGGCTGGCAAAGTTTTGTTTTTGTTTCAAATGTAAGTGTGCGATAAGTTGAACATAGTCGACATTCACAAACCGGCCCTAAGTTTAGCTTAGCCCAGCATACTAGAGATGGGACCGTGAGTGACTTTTACTCACTTGAAACAAAAACCTGCACATAGATGCTCATAAGCGCCGACTTTGTTGGCTTTCCTTTAAATATACCCTCAGTTCATCAGGATAGAACCAAGTACTTGCTAAGCAAAATTAGGGTCTGGTTCACGATATCGACAAGTACAACGTGGTCGCACACCTACATTGGAAGCAATAACAAAATTTTAGAATTTGTTTTTGTTTTGAATGTAAGTCGAACGCTGTCGATATCGTGAACCAGGCCCTTAGTTTAAACATTTCGATTACAACAAAAACAAACAAAGTTAGATTTTCAGAAAAGAAGAAGAAGACTTAAATGACAGCTTCAAGAGAAAAAAATTAAAAATAAATGCATTGTAACCGTACTTTCTCCAATTTGTTTTTAATCAGGTGAGAAATTTCTCATTTAATTTTAGTTCATCAGATTAGAACCACGTTCAGTTTAGCTTGAACGAGTGGCTTTTTTTATAGAGCATTACAAAATTCTATTAATATTAAAATCTAAGCCCGTGAAGTTGTAACCAAATCAAAATGGGTACAAAAAGTTCTTTAAGAGAAATTATAAAAATTGTAAACATCTGAAAAATATTCCTATCGCGAAATCGCCAGAAAAATCGAAAGAAGTCATAACGTTGTAATGAATTACTTAAGAAATCGTGAGACGTACAAAAAAAAATTACAATGAAGGTACTTCCACAGCTCTGACGTAAAAAGCAAGACAAGCGAAAACATTCTACCTCTAAAATTAAACATTTATAACATTAAATATTTTGTGCAGAGAACATCTGCAGTTCCGAAAACTGAGAAAAAAACTCCATTAAATGCATCTTGTCAACAGCAGCGCGTTCAATTTGCAAAATACCATATGACATAGGACTTCCAAAAACAATTAAGATAAGGATTGGCGGAAGATCATCTTTCCTGATGAAAAAAATTCAACACGGATTTAGCCGATGGCTACAAGTTTTATTTTCATCAATCGCCAATCGCTATAGCTTAATTGTTATCGTTATCGCATCGGTGGCAATAAACATCCGATGATTTCGATACATACTTTTTTTATATAAGTCTGTATTATTATCACGATAACTTTTGCTAGATCCCTCGAATTCTGTTCATCGCATTATAACATTCACTGAATCATAATGATTATCTTTGATTGTTATCTTATATCTATTCAATTAAGTACAATTTGATTTTTTTTTATCAGTAACAATATTATTTGAAATGCAGCAACATATTCAGATGAAATGTGTTTTTTTATTGAATAAATGCAAGGCAAGAGCTAATTAATCAGAGTTCAAATTTACATATTTCTAAAATTGTATTGGAAAATCATATTCAAAAAATTTTAAGAAAGCGTCATAAAATACGATATTCAATTTTTCATTTCATTTCATTTATTCATTCTAAAGGGTGTTTTTTAGAGGTATAGAACTTCGAATTGAAATAAAACACAAGAAAATCGTTTTAATGTCCATCAATTTGGCTTTATTGGAAGGATAATTTTATGCCATTAACGTTTAAATATGATTTCGGGCATGTGGCCGCCGCGGCTGGCTCGAATAAAGCCAATTCTACAGGTCCAATTTTCAACCACTTTTTCGAGCATATGGGGCCGTATGTTGGCAATAACGCCACGAATGTTGGCTTCCAAGTCCCCTAACGTTTCTGGTTTGTTGGCGTAGACGAGCGACTTCACATATCCCCAAAGAAAATAATCCAATGGTGTCAAATCACACGATCTTGGTAGCCAATTGACAGGTCCATTCCATAATTGCTCTGATGGACGATTATGTCGACCATAAAATGGACGGAGCTTGCGGTAAACTTCGCGAACTGAACCATTATTTTCGAAATAAATTTGCACGATTTGCAAGCGTTGTTCTTTTGTCAACCTGTTCATGATGAAATGGCAAACCAAACTAAATATTAATCACTTGACAGCTGACAAAATGGCCGCCAGTTAAAAAAGTGATGCCAACTTAAAGTTCTATACCTAAAAAAAACACCCTTTATTATGTAAACCTAGCATAAAGACCTTAGTAGGTCACATCACACTACTCAAGTTTTAATTTCCAAATTTATGAAAAATGTTGAGCAACAGTGATTAATCCGTACGAAAAAATTAACATGTAAACAATATTAACTATCCCTTGAAACTACTACTAACCACGCTTTTAAGCAAGGAATTGAAAATTGTTTAGATTAACAAAAAATTCCCCATATAAAAATAAAACAAAAATATTTTTATTCTATTTAATAAATTTGAGTTTTTTTTACCAATTTCAATTAGAGGAAGAAATGGTTCATAAGCATGATTTAAATTGACAACATTTCAATTTATGTAAAAAATTCATTTACATAGAAAAATTAATGAATACTCTTTATTAAACAAAACGTCGATAAAATACCAAGGTCAATTATTTATGTTGGGTAAACAAACGAATAAAACAAAATTATTTTTAAAAATTTACATGGTTTGAATGAAAGCTTTTCAAAAATAGTTATCTAAACATACACATTTTGTGGAGAGAGAGAGAAGTAAAATAAATATAAAATTTTGTTGCGAACATACTTCGTATGTGATATTTTTGATAAATGTCTAACTGAAATCTTACAACACAAAAAAATGTTTACATCAATAAAAAAAGATTAAATATGTAAATATTAAAATAAATATTGTCACCTTTATAAAATGCATGTCACACAAATGTGGAATTTACGCTTTATGTATGTTTAAACTAAATGGTCTTTCATTAAGCGCTTACTATCTTTAAATTTAAATAAAATAAAGTGTGTTTTTGAGAGACATCATCGAAATTGTTTATTCATTTAAAAGAAAGATCATAAAATAGTTTAACCATTCCCACGTATTGTTGAGTGCTTTAGTCATCCATGGTGATTTGGTAAATCAGATCAACTTGCAAAGTTCTAAAATCCGTAATGGAAGACCCTTTATAAAAATAAGAATTTGAGAATCCTCAAATATTACCTAAACTTTCTCCAGCCAACGAAATTAGGAAACGAAATACTATTAGTGTACATACATTTGTATATAATCTTCGCCGAATTGTAAAGTGTACCGCTTGTGATTTGAAATTACCAAAACGCCATAAGAAAAACTTTTGACAAGATAAAATAAAAAAACAAAAAAATACAACGCTGCGGCACATAAAGAATATATAGAGCAACATTAAGGGCCTGTCACACGATGTCGAAAACGTTTGCTTTTCGCACACTTACATTCAAAAACAAATACAAATTTTAAGATTTTGTTGTTGTTTCAAATGTAAGTGTGCGACAAGTCGAACGTACGTAACGTAATTATTTCGTACGAAAAATTTGGCATGTAAACAATATTCACTTGCCGTTAAAACTATGCTACAATTTCTTGTCTTTTCAAAAAGAACCCATGTGTGTGTTGTAAATTCCATGCGAAACAAGTGCAACTTATATTATTTCACATGAAAACTTAATGTGTTGAAGTTACATTTTATATGTTTTTCCCAAGATGAACAGGCAAAATTTTTCATGAACATGAATGAAATTGAATGTATGAATTTTTTCATGAAGAATTCATGCTAATTTTTTTTATATGTATGTGTATTTTGACAGCATTTCACGTGAGAAATGTTGAAGAGAGCTCCAGGCTTAGGAAGAAAAACTTTTATATATGGGGTTTAATTAGCTTTTTGATTCCGTAAAAATGTGAAAAACAGGGCAATTATGAATAAAGTTCCGCGAGAAATTTCTCCCTTTTCCAGTTAGAGTTTTTTGTTTTCCCTATTACTTGCTATTAGTTGGAATTGTTCCCCGGGAAAAATTTCTCGCTGAATTTTATTCATAACCGCCCTCAGAGTTTTAACTTCAGGCGTTTTTTAATTTATTCCCACTACACTCATGAATTAATTAATCTTAAAGTTCAGTTAAACGAGCCAGAACTATAACCAAACAAAACAGCTGTCCGAACCAAACTTATGGACAACACTATTTTTGATTTAAGGTGACTTGCCATAGCGCCGTAACCATAAACAGCTGTTGGCCGTAACCATTAACAGCTGTTTGCTGGTTAGACATACATATTTCTTGTTGCACTTTTACAATGAAAAAATAAATGAAAACATAAACAGCTGTTTATGGATTATCAAAAATATAACAAGCGGGGGACCCGGTAGGTAAACATAATTCGAGTACGTTGAATCCAGTGGTGCTAACCGTTGTTTTTTAGGTTAGTTAGTTCTTGTTTAAAAAACATTAAAGATTGAAAATTTGATTAAAAGTATCTAAACATCGCAATTTTTCCCAGCTCTCTACCATTTATTCATTTTTATATCGATTAAAAGAATATATTATTGATGAACATGTGGCCTAAAAAAATTTTTTTGAAAAAATTGCAAAAAAAAAATTAAAAATTGCCCAAATTAAAAAAAAATCCCAAATTAAAAAAAATTTTAAATTGTAAAAATTAAATTCAGCGGGACCCTGGCTTGTTACAAAAAAGGTTTTTTAAGCGATTCAGGTAATTATGTGTTATTAATTTTAAATAAAAGTTGTAATTAAAAATAATATTGAAGCATGCACATACGAGTATATCGAGTCTTATTTTCTATTTAATCGCAAGCGTCAAAAATTAATTTTTTCAGGAGAAAGTTTTTTTAAAATATTCGAATGTATTTTTGTACATAAATTGTCGCTTTTTCTTAAAAGTTATCAACAATTTTGGCATTTCGATAATTCTAAACTATGGGTAGGCCCATAAAATTTTAATTTCAATGAAAAAGTCTATTTTCGAAGACATGTCGCTTACAATTAAATCGAAAAAAGGCTCGATATTGTCTATTTGACGTTAAGTCCGTAATTTATTTATAAGTAGAATTTTTGTTTTTATTGGTTATTGGCCTTTATACATTTCGTCTCTGCTTAAGAAACTCGTCAGTAGACTTCTGTCAAAAAATTCTTTATAAAAACTCAAAAATCCGCATGTTTAAGTCCTTTTAATTTATTATGTTTGCGAACGTAATTCTCAATAGCATTTTGAAAGTTTTTCTATAAACATACGGAGTTTTACTTAGCTTTGCTCAATAATTTGTTTGGTTGAAGTCTACTGACAAGTTTCTTAAGCAGAAATTTGTATATGTTTAAAGTGATAGTGCTTGCACTTATGTTTCTATTGTTCTAATACACTTGATCTACTGAGGCTATCTATATATCGCCCTTATTTTTTTTATATATTTTGCAATGTAAAAGATTCCTCAGATAAATCTTGAGTGTTTTGCGTTTTAGGTAACGATATACAAAAATATATATTACAGACACTGAATTTAAAATTCACTTATAAATTGAATGGCCACTGTTGTACGTGTCAACTTGACATTAACAATTAGGTGCTGCATAAAAATGAAACAACTAAATTATTTATTTACATTTCATATTAAGAAAACTCTCACTTAAATTACACTTGTGTTTTTTTTTATAAATTTATAATTTCTTTTAAATGATGAAATCAACATTTATTTTATTAACTATCAACTGTGCCTTTACTATCTCTACTAAGTGCACTCACTATTCAATAGTAAATACTAAAGTTAAAAAAAAATAATTTAAATTGTTAATGAAGTCATCGTCTGCATCACAGACATCACCATCACCATGTTCATTATTGTTAAAATCACATCATTGCAGACATTGTAATTTTTCATTTTCTCATTTTATTTTTCAGCTCAAGTCCATAGATTTTTTTAGTTTCTTTATTAATTTTTTTTTTTTTAATTTTATTATTTTCCATTTGCCATGTTAAAGACAATAAATATAAAACACAAAGTAGTCATTACTATGCAATCTTTCTTTTCATATTATTTTTATTTATTAACAATGAAATGCATTTAACACTGAAGTTGCACTCAATAAATATTTATTAAATAGACAAACTAAAAGACGGGCACAAGTGAAATCATAAATTATTATTTTTTTTTAATAGAGGGGACTTTCGTATAGGACAAAGAGAAATTAATTTAAGCAAAAGACCTAAGTGAAGTTTTGAAAAATTAATTTATAGTTTTTAGTGTTGCATTAACTTATTGCTTCAATCTATTAAGAAAGCATAAATAAATAAAATACCAATGCAAGGTTTTTGAAATATTTAAAATTTTTCAAATTAACAACTTTTATTGTTTTTAATTGCTGGTTTATAAATATGTATGTGTATATTTTTACGAGGGTATTTAATTAATCGTGTGTCACGCACATCACACTTCTCTTATAGAAAAGTCGACTGTGCCACCACGACACACTTTCCTTATAGAAAAGTCGTTTGTATAACACAACCAAATTAGAAGAATTTACTGTGTCACAAACAGCACACATTCCTTATGGAAAACTTTTCTGTGTTATACAAAGCCGTAGGCGTAGAAAGACCTTTCTGGTGGTGCATTGCCCCCCTAGAATTATTAAAACTTGTGTGTAATTATTAATTTTACTATTACTCATGAAAATCGCCAGTCATAGCTACGCCAATGCACATAGCCCAATCTTTTTATAGAAAAGTTGACTGTGTCGCACACATCTCTCTTTTAAGAAAAGTCTTAATAAATTACCTGAGTCTTTGACAAATATCGACATTCATTCTGGTAAAAATTCTTCAGGTTCGACAAAAATTAGACTCAGTTCGTACAATTTTAATTGAGCAAATTTTTAGTTCATGGGCAGGGCAAGGGAGAAAACTATAATAACTCCTCTCTTCATTATTTTCTCCTTTCTCTCTTGTTGCTCAACTAAAACTTCCGTGTGTGAATCCAGTCTTAAGAAATATATGAAAGCAATTATACGTGGTCCCCAAATTTTCATTTGTTTTGTCAAAGAAAAGGGCAAAAAAGGTAGATTTCGATAAATATTTTAAACCAATATTACGAGCACTTGCAGTGAAGAGCGTGAAAAATATTTAATTGATAACAACAAATTGTACGCACTTACATTATACTCGCACATATGTATAGCAAATACATAGTTGCATGAATTAAAGCTCGATTAATGTATGTACTCGTACATTTGAATAAATTAAAACTGAAGTTAATTATGCTTGACCAAATAAATAAATTTTTACACACACGCTTTGGGTTTTACAGAAAGTGTTTTACAAAACAAACTCTCGTATCAGCTTTTTATAGGAAAATAAATGTTTTGTGACGAACTTTTTTCTGATTAAAAAAATAGGAAAAGTTTTAAGAATAAGTTCTAAGCCAAGAAAGAATAAGTTACAGCTAAACAAATTAAAAATAATATAATAAAAACATCGGCAATATTTTTAATAATATTGAACACAAATTTATGAAATAAGACAGTGTGATTGTACAATGAAGTTCGGATATAACGAACATTGGTTTTAACGCTTATACAAGATTAGTATCGCTCATAAGAAACTTTTTTTGAAGTCTTATAAACAAAACTGCATGCAAATTTAGACGCCTATAACAAACAAAAAATGATTTTAAAAGCAGGCCTTTTTGGAAACAGCTGATCTCTTAAATTAAACATAAATAGTGCACAGGTATGCCTGTTAATTTTTAGCTGCTTTCTTAAATTTAAAATGATTTGTGTTTTATTTAATATAAAATGCATTATTTTGCTTATGTTTTGTTACTTTTTCCAAATTGCAGAAAATATTTACTCCCGGCACTCATCAAGTAGAAATTTTTAGTAATGGAATTTTGTCAAAAGTTTTATAACTACGACAGCTGTTTCAAAACTAGCCGACCTGACGTATAGATGGCGCCAATTATCGAATTAGTTCACCAGTCCCTTTTTGACAATATACTACGATGAAACCCATGTAATTTATATGGATTTTACCATGGGTTTATGTCAAAAATGGAACGTGTTCGACCCAAGCCTAATGGCGGCAGTAGTAGTAAAACAAAATTACTTCGGTGGAAAAAGGAAAACCTCTGTTTCATGTTTTAAGGCGGCATTTTGTTTACAATTTTCAGTGAATTTGAAAAATTAAAATATTCAATACTTTCATTTGAAATATCTCAGTCCAACCCTACAATAAAGCCCAGCTTGATGATACTCCGGGGGAGTAAGCTTCTTAGTTTATGACTATAAATATATTGGGGGTCGGAGTTTAAACGAGGCCCTGTTGTCGATCGATTGAGGTCTTTACGCCAGAAACACTTCAGAAAATCCTGGGGGTCTAATCTGCAATTCAAAACGAAAGAATTTACTTTGGAATTTCTATACCAATAACATACATGATTATTATTAACAATTTTCTTTTGTTTCGAATTAGTAAAACCTCAGAAATGGTATTGTATGATCGTCGGCTGAAGCTGCATGAGACTAGCTGCAATTATAGGCATTTAAAAAAGAGCTATACATCGCATATTGACCTAAAATTTTAAAAAACGTGGGTCCAACACACCACACCTGAGACAAAACCAGTCAACCTGTGTACTGGAATGGTATAATCGTGCCTAAAAAAGGCGAAGACAGTCCCATCTGCATGCCAGGTTATGGCGCCTACTTTTTCCAATTGTAATTAGTGGTTACGCTTCAGATGTGTACTCGGCATGATTTATTATCTTCAAAAAGGCCACATTTGGAGAAAAATAAACTATTGTTTCATCAAGACAATGCGCCAAACACATTCACTCTTTCCATGGCCAAAATCAATTAATTAAAGTTCGAATTGCTTCATCACACACCTTATTCGCCAGATTTAGCTCTCTCAGCTTATTTTCTATTTCCAAACTTCGAAAAAAAATGGTTCGGTGGTGTATGATGAAACAGCAACACAAAAAATATGTCATCTCAGTTCACATAGAGCACTATTTTTATTAAATGGCACATTTTATTTAATTTAAAGTAATACAATGTTAAGAGATTTACGCAATTTTTTCTAACAAAAGAAAATATTATAATCACACAGAAAATTATTTTAGACACTTTTACGGACACTTTTTCATCAAACAAATGAGAAATATTAAAATATTAGCGGCAGAAGTATTCTACTTTAGTAAAAATACACATACATACATTCATACATACATAAATAGCTGATTATTGTCAAGCAAAATGCTTGGCAACATTTGCATTTACATATGCATACACATATCGCTCCTTCATTGCAACAGAAGCATATCTCAAGATAATTCTTCTTTTTTGCTAATAATGCAAAAAATAGTAATATCACATTAAAGCATTGACCACAGCAAGATACCCACTTCAATATGTCAAAAATCGATTATTTTGACGACAGCACAGCAACACGGCGGCAGGTTGTGCATACTAATTTTGGCGGTAATGAGTAAATACAGTGCTGCCAATATACGAGTACATACATAATACAAAATGTGGAATGAGTGATGGCTTAGAATTATTTTTTATTATTTAACAGAAAGAACATTCCAAAACTCATGTAAAGAAATAAAGTTATTTATTAACTTTTACAGTTCCGCACACCAAAGGTGAAAAGGCGCCTTATTCTTTGTCAGCCTGTAACTCTGTCCACTACAGGATGTTTTCCCGAGAACCTAAAGAGCTACGGACCTGAAATTTTCACAGCATATGTAAAACTTTGTCCGCTACAAGAACAAATATGTGGCAGTTAAAAATTAAAGGGTGTTTTAAAGCGAGCAACGAAAAATGTTGAAATTGTAATGCAATATACATAAACTTACATACAATTATATATAAATACCTACTTGAAATTTGCAAAAATAGTGTATTTTTGTGCAGACTACAATAATTAACACTGACATTTAAAAAAAATCAAAATTAAAGGATAATCTATCAGTTAATATAATTTTTACTATGTGATTTCGAGAACTTGCTGTATTTTGGAAACCGTAAGAGGCAAACTCTTGAAATTTTCCAAAAAACGTCAAAACTAAAAAAAAATCCAAAAATGAAAAAATCGGAAAACGAAAAAGTCGCTAAAATGAAAAAATCACCAGAAACCGAAAAAAATCGCCGAAACGAAAAAAGCGCCAAAAATACCAAAATCGCTTAAACTAACATAAATCGCCAGAAACTGAAAAAATCGTCCAAAGAAAAAAAAAACGCCAAACCGAAACAAATCCCAAGAACGAAAAAAGGGCCGAAACTAAGAAAAAGCGTCAAAACTAAAAAACGCCAAAAACCGAAAAAATGTTTGCCGTGTAGTTGAAGTTAAAAAAAGAAATTTATACATCAGGTAAGATATTCGATTATATAAGCTAAAGTTTTTATAGTATTAGATATGTAGAGTCAAAGTCTCACTTTACTGAATTTATTATTATTTAAAAGAGTAAGTTTATTTTTATAAATGTGAAATATTTGAAGGTGACTCTGCACTGAAATATGTATGTATTTATACTTGAGCTTATGATGCTGCTGCCGCCTCAAAAATAATTAAGTAGCTGGCTACAAAGCGACAAATGCAAATGACTGATGTAGCCGCAAGGAGACATCAGCGTAATTTTTTGGAGCAGTGCTTAGACTTCGGTTGAAGCACTGTATAATAATATTTATCTTTCATTTTATTTTCTGCAAAACTATCATTTTTGAGTTATGTCTATGTTGAAATAAAGGAGCAACATGTACATATGTATGTATGCAAACATGTTTGTAAATATGCAGAAGTCGTATAGTATATTAAAATTATTAACACTTGATATTATTCATTGATCGTATATTTTTATTGCACTTTTTCTTGTCTTACTCTTGTTGTTGTTGTTGTTGTTGATAATAAAGTTGTTGATGTTGTTGGATAAACAGACATTATTGTCACAATAACATTGATAATATTTTAAATTTTTTCTTTATTTTTAATAATTATTATGTTAAAATTTTACATTTACAAATCAAATCGAGTAATTATCACATGTGCTGAGAATAGAAAAAAATTATACTTTTTTAAATAAACTTATAAAATTGAAACACTTACAACAATTCCTATAATTACACCAAAAAAATACACAAAGGAAAGAATATTACGGCACTGACATTGCTGAATAAATTTTTTATTTAATTTCACGAATCGGGCGCAATTATCTTTTTTTTTCTTATTTTATCTCATACCTATTGTTATCAACAGTTGCTGTAACAATCTATATGTCTGTCCGATTTGTTTTTTTTTCTTTTTTTTACGAATTTTGTTGTAGTTGGTTTGTTATTATGTCAGTCCGTCTAGTCGAAAGTACAAGAAATATTATTCGATACAACGATTCAATTAACGAGACCACGAATTCCTCACTCCACAAACGCTGTTAGCGAGAGCTCAAATATAACTAAATGCTGTTTAATGACTTGGCGGCCGGTCGTGTTAACACAGTCAATGAATGGAGCACAAAAAAGCTCATGTTTGCAGCATGTGTTCGGTGCTCTTAATATTTTTCTCTTAAAAATATCTACCCTTTATTCATTTGGTAACAAAAGTAGCCAGAGTATTAAAATTCTTGCTATTGGTATACAAAACTTTAAGATATACATAAATATATAGAGCCAATGTGAATCGGTTGAGCTTAATGGCCATCCCTGAACTTTCACGCTAAGCTACAGGTATTGGTAAGATTTGCGGCATCCGATAGACTTTTTAAGTTTACAAAACTTAACAAAATTCAACACTCTTGAATTTATTATAAAAAAATGACAATTTTCTTTCGTATTAAAAAAAAATATAAGTGAGAAAGATTAAGCGGGTATTTCTTATAAGAAAACAATTGGCAAAAAAAATAAGACTAATAACTAATTTAAAAACCTTTTTTGAAGTAATAAAGAACTACCAAGCTAAAGATGTCACAGTAATTTTTGAAGGCATCTATTTTTTCGATAAGATACCAAAATATTTCAATGCACGACACTGCGTATCAACGGTACGCCAAGTGGCTTTCTATTGTGGAAGTTAGCTTAGAGTAGCTCAGATCGTGTTCTTCAATACGAGAGATATGTCCAGCTGTTGCGCTGGGTTTAGAATCAAACGCCAGTATGCCAAGTTTTTCGCCTCTATGGTGCTTCGCTTCGTTTCGATGGAACGTCGAGCAGGCTCATCAGGTGCATGACAGTGCGTGCAATCGGTATGTGAAGTGACTTTCCAGTTAAACCACGTTTTCGAAAATTATAAAACTCTATCTGCGTTATTAAAAAAAAAAATATGTATTGGTTTACAAAAGGTTTACAAAACAAATTTATTTCTTAAAAGTTTCGTAAACCTAAATTAATTTTTTCTGAATAAGACTTTATATTGTAAAAGTTAGAGGATAATTTAAGCACATTTTTCTGAAGTCTGTGCCATCACGCAAATTAAATAATTAATAAAATGACTGACTGATTGCATTAAATTAAATTCGTGTTGTTTCAACTTGAAATAACTATGATTCAACATGATTATTCATTTCGATTTCACAGTACTGGAATATTAAATCAACAGGAAATATAGTTATGTCCACACAAAAAATTTTCTTTGTAGGTTATTATAAATCATGTTGCGTTAACATGAAACACATACGAAGCAAAATCATTAACGGACAATGTTAAACTATCATTTTCTCGACGATTTTAGTATGAAATTTTTCTGTGTTTAGATAAAATAAGTTAAAATTAATATGGCTACAAGTTACTAAAACAATCCAGGAATACATAAATTGAAATTTTTCCAAGCACTAGTTTTAAACTAAAATACCATAGGGGTGCCACAAAAGTAATAAAAGCTTTTCTTGAACAGCAACATCATCAATCAATAAGTAGCTCAAAGTACAGTATTGACCGCTAACATTAGTCTATAAAGTACAAAGATCCGTTTAAAAAAATTTGGTTTTAAAACAAGACATCTGGCAACATTGTATCTAACGCACAGTTCTTATAAATTGATGACTGACTTCAAACGAAAACTACACAATAAAATTGAAAAAATCTCAACAAGTTTACAAAAACAAACTTAACAGCACGCAAACATTATTAGTTTAGCTGAAACTTATAAGGTATTATTTGTTGTTTCTGTTGCTTAATTTTCAATCACCACTTTACACTCACTCACCTACAAATTAGTACTATAATGAAGATACAACGAGGAGACGAGGTTAGAAGCAAATAAAATTCAAGCCAGCAATAGCAACAACAACAGCAGCATGTGCTTGCTTTCTCAACCAAAAAATAAATAAAAAAATACAAGTCATGAACTTTAAGTTTCAATTTGTACTGAAAAGTAACAACCAAAGAGTTAAATAATAACAAACAAAAAAATATAAAAAAACAGCAGAAGCAATAGAAAAAAAAAACATTATTATAAAAGTGTTTAGTGTTGTATTTGGTGTTTTTGTTATTTCTTTTATCAAGTTCTGGGCTACAATCAGAGTTGCCATATTTATAGTAGTTTATTATGGTATAATTTTCAAAATTTTCGCCATATTTTCGATTTTTTTTATTATTATAGGAACAAATTTCTTTATTAATAAAATTTTAAATTTAAAAATTTTATTATGAAACAAATAATTTTCTGATTGAAAGGAGAAAAGAAAAAAGAAAAAAAATTAAATATCAAAAAACATAAAATAATAAATATCTTGAAGAAGTTAACCGAAGTTTAGCGAAATATTGAACTAAAAAATAAAAATATAAACAGACTTAAGCTTGAACAAAAAGTTTAATTCAACATATAAAATTAAATAAAAAAATTTAATTAATCAACTTTTTTTTAAGGAGTTTTTGCTTAAACTTATTAACTTTGGCTTCATTTAATGATAAAAAATAATTAAACACTGTTTTTTTAATACGGAATTTAATAAGACATGGCAGCATTGATTCAGATAGACTTCATGCATTTACATTTACATACATGGTAAGGTATACCTACGGGTTAGTGTTTACACTAAAAATTCATGGCTGATATGGAAATCGTGTACGTAAAAGAATCTGATAACGAATGTACTCGTATGTATGTATGTTCATAAGTAAAATAAATAAGTATATGTACATGTATAGTACATACCTATGCATAATTATAGACTCGAAATTTATAGATTTGTTATCACTTTATTGTTCTTTATTTGATTTATTTATTCGTATAGCGTTTTTCTATTTAAGAAATACTATGAAAACGAAATATATAGCATGTACTGTCGGAGAATGTAGACTAACTAAAAGCTAATTACAATGTCATCCAGAACTGACCCAAAATTAATTCTTAAGTTGAGTAAGTAATTGGATTTGGTGGGAGCCAACAAATTTGCTCTCACGCTTCTTTGAAACTCAAGATTTTGCTGTTATGTTTTAGATCATTGGTGGGCGCTGTGAATGTGTTTTCTTGCGAGCTACCCAACAAACACAAAGCCATACCGTTAAAATATTAATTGAAAATAAAACATTTTCTAAGCAAACAGTGAATTCTAAAAAACTTTTTCGAACTTTGATATGCTCCACTAATAGAAACTATTATTGTATTTTTTCAAAATAAATATTTGTATTTTTTATTTAAAATTTCTCTCTTTCCCTACCATTAAACTTATGAATATCGCTATGAAAAGCATCATAATGTCTTTTAATAACATATCCTTTTTTTCCCTTAAATCTTTGATAACATAAAAGGCATTGTATGCTACCAAATGAGTTATTAATAATAAAATATTTTTCGCATATAATAAATTTGTGTGTTGCCTACGTGTGTTTGCTGGACAAATACTCTAGAAAAAAATATGTAAGCATCCGCCTCATACGCATTCGTCGCTGTGAATACTCTCAGCACAATTGTGCAAAGAAACACGCATCATTGTTTTAGATGGTACCTTAGCTGGGTAGTAGCGCGTGTTCGAACCCCAGCAACATTTTTTTGTAAGTTTACTGGCTACCAGGTGACTTAAATAAAATCAACTTTAAGTTGGTTGCAAAGTAGTGCAGAGTGAGACAATTGACTACCGCTTAGGACATCGCAATGTTAAAATACTTAAACATTCAAGAAAAATAGTTAGTTGTTTCTATTGGAAAGTAATCCAAGTGTCGATCAGCACTAGTTGCGAAATAGTTAGCTTAAAGTTAACTTAGTTTCCGACAGGGTATGTATGTATTCATGTACATGGTTTTGTAGCAGCATGGTCGCAATTAGTATAAATTAGAATAAGTATACATATGTAGGGATGTACACATATGGCCAATAAAATAGGTACGAGCTTTATAATCTGTGAAAATTCATATTTTTCGATTTTATGTGAACAATTAATTAGTGAAGTTTTTTTTATTTAGCTTAAATATTCTTGACAAACTGTATCACAAAAAAATATATCTCTTGGCCTACTCATGACTAAAATCTAACATGATAATTTTTTCAAGTTTAAGTTTTATTGTTAGAAAAAAATTAATTTTTTTGTATAAAAATAAATTCATTTCATTTTGAATGATAACATATTTTTTTGGTTTTATATTTTTCTTCTAAAAAAATAAAAATAAAAACAAGATTTGTGAGAAAAAAAAATTGCCTGCTATACAAAAAAAAATATTTTGTTTTAACTTCCAATAAATGTTTGGTTTTGTTTATTTTTTTGTACACATTTTGTTATGTTGTTTTTGTAACAGAGTTGAGTTCAAGGCATAGAAAAAAAGAGAACTTGTCAACAGTTTGTGCCTCTTTATTATTATTCGAAAATTTGGGCTCTTTGAAATGTCAACAACAGCAGCAACAACAAGAAAAAGCAAATTATAAAAGAATCATAAAGTTGCGAAATTATAAAAAAATACACCCGTCTTGTGCTATAAATTATTGTTGATATTGTATGTATCTACCTATGAAGGTATTAATTTTATTTTATTTTAATTTGCTTATATAAAAACTACTTTGAATTTTTATTAATCAGTTGGTGAAGAATAGCAACCAAACTTTAATCTGGAAATAGTATTAAAAATAGCAATTGATAACCTACAGGTAATAATTATATTTCATAACTTTCACCAAACTCAATTAACAAAAATGGTTAAATAATTTCACTGCAAAGGGCTTTTCACACTATTATACAAGTAAAGAGAGTTTCATCACATTTTACTAGAAAGAAATCTAACTATGTATATATCGTCGGTTGGTTACATTATGACTGCAGCAAACCAATAACCAACCTACGATTTGTTTCGACTGAGAAAAAATCTAACGCAAAATTACCTTTTGTGTTCACAAACAGCTGTTCAGAATTAACATGCCTGCATTAATCGTTAACTTGTGGTGGCAGAGCAGTTTCACGCAGGTTTTGGACGTGCCACCGGTCTTTGAAAATATACGGCGGTTAAAATAATCGATTTATATAAGAGAAAGAAAAGAAAAATAAACAAATTTCGTTAACTTTTAGACATGCCTTAAACGAAATATGTACATATATATATTTCATTACGATAAACATATTAAAAATTACTATAAAAAACGACGCGACATTATATATTATATTATTTATGATTTTTTAAAAATACAACCCGGATTATATGAAAAGTCTATCGTTCACTTGGCGGTCACATGTTCAAATTTTTGCCTTTCAATTCCTTTATATTTGCAATACATTCACACTTTTTTAATAGCACACTTGACCTATTTAAATTGACAACTAGATTGCTTTCAATTTCACCTATCAATTTATCTGGCAATTTTATGTTAAATTAGAACAGGTGGTCACAGCCATGAATCGAAAAAACAAGATTGCGCAGGTCCGTTATATTATTTTCTGCTTGTGACGTAGACATGGAATATTTGTTGTAAATAAACTAAGTACATACATTTGTTTGTGGTATGGGACCTCTCTTACGCACACTTTTTACAACAAACACTCGTTTGTATTCTATGATGACGTAGATGCGCAGTAGAATTTTTTTGCACGGCTGAGTGCGCAATCTTGTTTTGTTCATGGGTCATAGCAGCATATTGAGTGAAGCTACCATTTTGAGTTGTTTCTTCGTCGAAGGCATTTATAAAATAAAATTGACTAGCAATTTGTGTCACAGGTATCAATTTGAAGGGATTTTGTCACGCAGTATGTGTGATGAAATTGAAAGCGACTTATTGAACGTGTGACTGCAGCGTTAGAACAATTTCAAAAAATTGCAAGTCTGTTCGGATGTAAAATTTTTATCTTTATTTGCATTCACACTATCGCACTTGATACGTAGTATTTGAATTTTCGACATGTATTATTAACACAAAGTATAATAATCTGATCAATACTTAAGGCCATGACTCACTATCATACAAAGTACAACCCTGGTGTGATGAATTGTTATTGTCTTTTGAAAATTTTCATAAACTCCATCATACCAGGGTTGTATTTTTTCGTAGATTGCACGACTTTGTATGATAGTGTATCACGGCGTTTAAGCAAGAATGTCGTATTTGAGGGGAGTAAGTACCCAATCATGGCTAAATCCAGAATAACTGACCATGCTATAAGATTTGTGGGACTTTTAAATCATTGGTCTATGAAGTCGTGATGAAATACGAGTATTTTCACTCATGCCGCCACGTCTTGGTGACGTGTTATTTTAGCAGTAAGAACATTCGGAATATCACATGTCCAAGATCATATTCATGGGATTATTTTTTAGATAAAGCCATTTATGTGTTGCTTACACACAAACGTTACTACTTATGAAATTATTCAGATTAAATATCAAGATTCCATGAGAATAAATTTGTATAATTTCTAAAATTGTGAGAAAAAGGTAGTGATGCATACAGTTGGGAATAACAATGACAAGGTCCTTTTCATTAGAATTAAATACGAGTATGACAGACAACTTTTGTAGCTGTAATTCAAAATCAAGACAGAATGACAATGCAGTTTCGATTGGGATCAGTTTACACACTTACATAATTGCATTGAAGTGCGATAAATAAATAAAATAATATTTAAATATTTAATTGTATGACTGTTAAAATTGATGACGAAGAGTAGAAACAACCAAGCCGAAATTTATTTACTTTTTATGACAACAAATCTATATACGAGTACATACTCGTACATGCATAATAAGCAAACACTGCTCCAATCACACAACAGTTTATTGGGCGATCGCGTGTGACTCAGAGTTTTTGTTTCACATTTAAACAACTAGAATATTTTAAATGAAACAAAATTTTCTACAAAAAGTGTTGTGACATTTGTGTGTGTACTCGTAAGTTTGGGATTTCCTTCCTACAAACAAAAATCAAAAACCGGTAGTAAAAATTTATCAACATCACGTTTTTATAAGATTGCTGTAAATTAATATAGAATAGTAGTTGATGATTATGGATTAAAAGCAAAAAAAAAAATTAATTTATTTCAGAGTTTAAAAAATTTCAGCTTGTAGTAATTTTAAAATTTATAAAATGAGTTTCATTTAAAAGTAACTTCTATGCCATTAATGCCCGAATATGAAAGATCATTATTGAATTGCGGCCATTAGGTCTCAAAATTGGAGATTAAAGTCAACGTTTTGAAGCAATAAATATAGTATTTAAAAATAGGAAAAATTAAACCTAAACAATTTTAACATTTATAAAAAAAATATGTTTAAAAAACATCATCTTAATTGGTTTATAATTTACGGCATACAAAAATAAATTTATAATCTACTCCACAGGTAGTAATTTGGCATGCTGTCATCATTTCTCACAGACTCAAGGTCAGACAAATGTTTTAGATGTAATGATTTTACAATTTGTTGTCCAAACCTTCTTCTTTTTCTTCTTCTCAATCCATTTTCAAAGCTAAGCTGAGGTTCGAAGTTTAAAATTTTAATTAAATTTGATGGAGGTCTTTTCGTATGTAAATACAGGGTTATCCATTTGGTGGTGTCAAAAGTAAAATTAAATAAAATACACATAAAGCTATGACTTTGATTAAACTTTTATTACATTAAAAAAAAAACAATAAATAAAAACTTGTTAACAGTCTTGTGAAAAGAATACGAGTTTTTTGCTAAAAAAAAATCTAAAACTGAAATCGTCCATTTCCAATTTGTTTTCTTCTAAATTCGGATGCTAGCACGCATAGTATTAATTTACGAGGTCTGATCAAAAAATAACCATTATTTTCAAATTTCGTGAGTAACGTATGTTCGATTTTCGCATTTTTATCTGTTATGTTGGTACACATGTCTGTTATATATGTTGGCAATGTCAGTTTGTTTTTGACAGATAAAAAGATTAGTCGTGTTTTGGTGTGCTCTTCGATTTTTTACTATTCGAAAAAATTTATCAAAGAAACTGTATTAAGTTTTGTGTAAAAAATGAAATTAAATGCGCAAGGACATTTGAAATGTTGACTGTGGCGTTTGGCGAGTCGACTATGAGCAGAACACAAGTTCAATTGTGGTATAACCGGTTTAAGGAAGGCCGAGAAGATGTCAATGACGATGCTCGTCCTGGTCGTCAAGTTCGGTCAAATGTGAAGGTTTTTCTCACTGTTTTCTTCGACTGCAATGGCGTGGTGCATCATGAATTCTTGCCACAAGGTCGTACGGTCAATAAGGAATACTAACCTTGAAGTTATGCGCCGTTTGCGCGAAGCAATTCGTCAGAAACGCACAGAATTGTGGAAAAAACAATCAAGGATTTTGCACCATGATAACGCACCAGCTCACACATCGATGCTTGTGCGTGAGTTTTTGGCCAAAAACAAAACCTTTATCATGCCTCAACCAAGGTATTCACCGGACTTGGCCCCCGCTGACTTTTTCCTCTTCCCAAAACTGAAGACACCGATGAAAGGAAAGCGTTTTGCTACGATTAAGGAGATAAAAGAAAAATCGAAACAGGAGCTGTTAGCGCGTTTCAGAAGTGTTTCGAGGATTGGAAAAAACGCTGGCATAAGTGTATTATATCTGAGGGGGATTACTTTGAAGGGGACAAGATAGTTATTGATGAATAAATAAATACTTTTTGAAAAAATTTATAATAACGGTTATTTTTTGATCAGACCTCATATATTTTCTAAATTTCAACTTAAACAGGTGAACTCACAAGAAAACACGTGAAAACGATGTGAAAGCCAGAACGTACACGATTTATTTTTATTTGTTTAATTTTTATTAAATAAACTCAATTTTACCGATTATTTTCTGAGTTTTATTTGTTCCTCAGAGAATAAAATTTATTTCATGAGTTTTATTTTTTACTTAGAAAATAACAGTTACTTTTTTTAATTTTATTTTTTATTTTTTGCTTAAAAAAATAATTTTAAACTGTATAAGCCGCAGTTTCTGCACTTAAAATAATATTAACCGCTTTAAAATCGAATTTATCGTCGGAGTCTGTAAAAAAACTATTATATGCCAAATTAAATTTATTTTTTTATATTTCATTCCGCTTAAAAATTAAATTTTTTAAGCAATAAATAAAACTCAAGAATTAATGATTAAAAAGTAATTTTTAAAATAAAACTTATAATTGTTACGGTCCCTGGTACTTTATATTTAATTGAAATGTCCCATGATTTTCCGGCCACTCTTTATTCATTCAAGAACTTTTCAATTTAGCGCATTAATTTGTTTGTTTCTGATCCAAAAGCTAAACTACCAAGTGATAATGTAGAAGGTTAATTGCTGGTGTGTATGTATATGAGAACTCAATGCCATTTTTTCCTTTAAAGATATCATAATTTACTTTATTGATTTTTTTTTAAACTGTCACTATTAATTCAATTTACTCGTATATTGGCCTCTTTATGCCAAGCGGAAGCAGAAGAGAAAAAAAAGGTTTTTTTTTTTTTGCTTGATTTCAAGTTCAAGTACAAAAGTTTATTTGCATTTTCTCATCGTTGCTTATTTTGCATTGCATAATTTTTGTTTAATTGTAATGAGTTTTTTATTTTCTTCATTATTCGCAAATATACAGAGATGTGCATGTATTCCATTTAATTTCAAGGGAAACACTTAACTATAGTAAAAGAAATTAAAAAAAAAATTTTTTTCAAAAAATCTGAAATATTTCTTAAACTTGGAATTAATTATTTTTGGTATTATTTAGGAGCTACGGAGCAAGGCCCAAGGAAATAATGCCCAAATAAGAAAATGAAATAAGGCCCAATAAAATTAAGGAACTTTTAATTGGGCTTTATTTAATTTTTTTTGGGCTTTATTTCATGTTGAGTTTGGTTTCATTGTGCTTTTTTAATTGGGCTTTATTTCATTTATATTGTGTGTTTAGTCATAAGCTTTCTCTTTTACCTTATTTCATTTTTATTTTGAGTTTTATTTTATTTATTTATTATTTAAGCAATATATCATTTCTTATTTGGGCGTTATTTCCTTGGGCCTTATTCCATAGCGCTGCTTAGTTAAGCTTGCGCTAGAAGATGCTGCTTGCTGACTGAAATAGTTTGGGCTTTGACTTTGTAGTCAAATTACGGTCATCAAGAGCCCGAACAATGAATCGTCGTTTTAACATATGTTTGGATGGATGGAATGATGATGATATCGACGTTTTTAAGACCAAAAAACAAAACTGTTGTCTACTGGGTTTCCCACGCCTGCTGCACACGATGCAGCACTATAAAATTTAATTTGCTTATGAAGCATCCACAATGCAATGTGGTGTTTTCGAAAATTTTGTTGTATCCCCTAAAAAAAATTACTTTGTCGGCCATTAAATTAACTTTAAATTCGCCAGAAAAACAACAAATAACTTTCAGTTATTAAACATTTAAAGCACAATAGAATTTAACAATAATTGAAGTTTCCTTGTAGAAGTTTTCTTGTTTGTTTGTCGTTTTAATGTTCATACCGGTTGGTGGCACTCAGTAAAATTTACTCACAGACAATTTTTTTTTATTATACAAACAAACATACATACGTGTATTTTATGGTTTATTTTTTATCTTTTAACATCATCAGCGTCGTAAACAAACTATACACAATATTTTTTAATTAAATTGCGCTCTATTGCTTAATGATTCACAATTTACCGGAATTAAAGAGAAGAAGAAGAAAAATGGAAATAAAGATCGTTTATAGACGGACAACCACAAAGGAATGCACAGCAAACATGCAATCTTGATCATGAACTGGGAATGATTGCATATCAAACGAACTGCCAACATGTTTCTTTATTTGTATCAAAACTTCTTTTTATTTATTTTGATATATTTTCGAAAATGAATTACATTTTATTTTAATGCAAGAAAAACAGCTGATGTGTGACATAAAAGAAAACGAAATAAAAAAAACTGTTAAGCATTAATTTTGTTAAAAATTGTAGTTATGCCTTGAATAAGATTAAGTATTAAATTTGTAATATTACTCGTATGATAAAACCTATATATATATATATGTAATATATTTAAGGTAATTGGTTTTGTTTGTTGGGATATTATCAAGATGTACATTGAAAAAATATATCAAAATACACACAATGGGTTCGATTGGAAGATAAGAGCTATTAAAAACTAATCAAAATATTGTGTTTAGCTTAGAGTGGCAATAAAAGGAAAATTAGGAAGCATCCAGCTTAACACACACACATACACATAAGATTTAGTGAATTTGAAATGTGAATAAAATAGGATCAGGATATTCTTATAAAAATTACATATTTAGAACATTTTTTTTAACCTTTCAGTTCGCAGACCCACTGTGCGATACACATGTACACATTTGCGCACCAGCACATTTAATTCCTTTAATAGCTGAATAAAACCCCATATGCAAGCAACAAAAAAAAACACAACATTAAATTAACATGCAGTGTATTTTTAAACAAATTATTTTTATTAAAACATATTATTAATATATTTATTTTACGTATGTACGTTCACGAGTTGTTATTATAAAATTTAACTGATGCACGGAGGACTTGTTGTACAGGCATTCATATCACACAAGTTGTCTTGTTGATGTTTAAATTTGTTTTTATTTTCTTTACTTTTTCCACTCTGTATATGCACAGATGCATTTGTGTGTATATTTATTTCATCAGCATTAAATAAATTAATAGACAACAAAATATTAAATGCAATTAAAATTGAAGATTTGTATACGAGTATATTAGAATATTTTGTTTGTTTTCAAATTTAATCAATTTATAGTCTGATTAATGTAACAGAAGAAAAATGCCAACGATTTTTATAGGACTACCGATAGAAGGCAGAAGTGAAGTGAAAAAAAGCTTAATTGAACCACACATTTTTTGGACTTCGTTTTTTTTTGTTGACGAAAGCAATTAATCGATTTTGTTCAAAAAATCGAAAATTATGTCGTTTAAGCTTTTTTGGCGGTTATGGCACGATGTGCTGATGGCAGAAAGTAAAGTTGCTTTTAAATGGCAATTTAATAATTTCTCTTATTCTATAACGATCTGGCGATGACAGGCCTATACAATACGAGAAAGATTGGCGCTTGTCTATTCGCTTTCGAGACAGTCTATTCTTATTTCTTAAGGTCTAGAAAATATCAAGAGCTAAAGTAGAGTACAAACTATAGAGCATGAGTGACAGTTTTACTCAAATTTTGGCTTGATCGATAGTGTGAACACGAATTTCGTCAGTCAACAGTCAACCACAAAATTTTTGGTGGTTGAGCGACATTCAGCGGGCATATTAGTTTTTGACTGATAGTTTGACTATCAGAAAGTGTCAGTAAAGAGATATTTTTGTAGCATAAACAACACAAGTTGGATGCGGAAAATAATTTTTTTATGAAATGCCAGGCTGTGTGAGGAGTTGTTAGAGAAAATTCAAATATTTTATTATAAAAAATTTTTGTTAAAAATAAAACGCATCCAATTTTTGTTTTTTCTTTGTTTGTATTCTTTTTGTTTTTTTTTTTTTTTTTTTTGAATGAAGCTCAGAGCGCTACAAACATGATTGATAGTCTGAACAGTCAACACTATCACTCAAAATTGATAAAATTTTGACAGTAACTCATGCTCGATAGTGTGTACCCCACTTACGACTCAATAGCAGTCAGTTGTTTTCGACAACGGGAAGACAAGCTTCGATTTTTGTTTACAAAACGAGGGAGCTTATTTGAAATATGTTTACCACTTAATGGGTTAATTCTTGGTTGCAGAAGGCACAAATTGGCAGTGCAAAATTACATGTCTGTTGACTACCAGGGGGTCTACTCTGTATTTCGAAACGAAAGAAAATGCCTTCGAATTTGTGCTATTAACAATACATATGTAATTCAAAAGCATTTGCTTTCATTTTGAATTACAGAGTAGACCCCCAGTATTTGTTGATTGCTAGAAAGAACTAATTTAATATGACAGCTGTTATTTCCCATTTGCTTCTAATTGAAATTTGTTGCAATCCATACTCACTACTTGGTTCAACCAGACTTTCTATAGACGAAGCATTAGCAGCGAAGGTTTTTTTTAGATATCTTAATGAGTTGCTTAAGCAGCAACGAAATTCAATCTAGACGTGCCCAACCAACAACAAACAATTTTTTTTATAAATTTCAAATAAAACCTTCTCTTGGCCCAATATTAAAGAAAAAAATCCTCAAAGGAACAAGTGCATGGCCGCAGTTTTTCAAGTTCCATTCAATATTTTAAATAAAAAAAAAATTAATCTCTGTACAATATTTTGCACAGTTCCTTGTCAAACATTCTATAAAATTTTTTTCTTTAAAATAAACATCTTACATAAACAGTATCTATGTTTTAAGTATATTTTTATAAATTATGTAAATAAACATTATGGAAATTGTATCAACAACTTTTTTATTTTATTTTTATAAATACAAGCACCACGGGCGGGCACTCTTCCCCCGCATGTAAAAAGGGCAATTAAATCGTTTTGAAACTAATTTTAGACAAATTTAAAAATAAATATTCACACACACACTTATACAAAAATAAAAATCAAATAAACTTAATATTTATTCGTCCAAATGTTCGAACAGTTTTTAAAGTTAAATTGTGGCCAAAACCTAAACAAAACAAGAAAAAAAATCATTTGTATACATTATAATCGTATTTATTATTGTTATTCATCTTTGCCAATGACCACAGTCACAATGAGCAAATAAAATTACAAATATTAAACAAAAATATTTCGTTTTATTTTTAAACGAAAGCATTCACACAAGTGAGGTGTGAAGAACAAATTTTAAAAATAAATTTCAAAATGAAAACAAACCAAATTTAAGAGCCACAACTTGAAATACTTGAAAACGAGCAATAAGAACTTACAAAAGGAAATCAGGCGGCGATGAAAAATAATCAAGTGCGATATATGCAATTTGGTTTAAGATTGTGTTTTTTATTATTCGAATATATATATCAATATAAATTAATGTTTTTGTAAATACAATTTGAATTGCATGTGCAAAAAGTAAAGTGGCGATTTCACTCGGCTTGGCCTCTAGCAACTTAAACCTCGAAAGACCCAAGCATACAAAACATCACTGCTGAAAGAGCTCAAAGTCCTATTGTAGCTCAAACATATCAACATTTCTGTGCGCTTTGGAAAGCACCTGCTTAAGTAGGAGTTGGGAGAGGGATTACTCCTCAAGAGGTCAGATGAGATATCTGCCTGTCTTTATTGCAAATAAACTCAAACATTTCACCCCACAAAATATTTTTTTACACAAACCTCGTACGTCAATAACCGATTAGCTCTAAAAATCAACAACTCAAAAAGTAAAATAAAAACATATTGCGAATTAATGAACTAACTATTCTAATGAAAAAATAATCTGAATGAATTTTAAGAAAAGAAAAAAAATTGCATGTAAAAATAGTGTAACGTCGCTGCAAAGTGGCGCCAAATAAAGAAAGTTAGAATAATTCCGCGATTTTTTATTAAAAAAATTCTTAAAATTTATCTCGAAACCGAATGGATAAATTTGTTTGAAATTCGGCACGATGAAAACACGCAGAGTGGCTAACAAAATGGCGTATAAGCCATGTATACCAAATTTTGCTTGGAAAAGGCGATAATTTTCCTTGGGCAAAGTGTCACCTTAACGATAAATGTATACAAAAAGTTTGTACCTTTTGGGTCAACGAAGAAAAATCTTGTTTTGAAACATTCGACCATGTTCTGTAAACCGAATCCGAGTAAATTTCTAGTTTTCCAAAAATAAATAATGGCCCCAGTGATGTGTTTTAAATTATACATACTAAATTAAGTTCAGATATGATATTTCAAGCTATAAAAAACTGCAAAAAAAAGTCTGAAACAAATTCGCTATTAGTGGATTTAATTTTTCTAAATCGAGCGTTTTTAAATTAACTCAATTTACAGAACAGGCAGGATTATTTAAATAAATTTCACCGATAATAAAATAGCTTCAGTTTTTTATCCTTTTTGTTCTCTTCACGAAAAGTAAAATAAAAATTAATTCGAAACTATTTTAACACTTTTCATCTCGACAGTCTACGGCCAACATTATCAAAAGCTTATGTGAAGTTTATATTTTGGGAAAAAGTAATTTATTGGGGTTAAGTTAGAATTGCAAGTATTATTAACAAAAGCAACAACGTCCACCGAAATATTTCAGGTTTTTTAATTACTTAAGGCCATGATTCACTATCCTACACAATCGCGCGATCTACGAAAAAATACAACCCTGATCTGATGAATTGTTTTTGTCTTTTGAAAATGTTCATAGACTCCATGGTACCAGGGCTGTATTTTCTGAAAAATCGCACGATCGTGTAGGCTAGTGTATCACGGCATTTACTATCTCCCATATTCTCCATATTATGCACGAATTTCTTCTTCTTCTTTAATAACTCATAAAAAACGTTTTAATTAACCGACTTCAAAACAAGGAGGAGGTTATCACTTCGTCTCTATTTGTTTTCATATTACACCGATTGCAAAATTTTTTTTATTGCCTGATTGCAGCGAAACCTAGCAAAAACCGTTGGTTCTTGTAATTACAATATTTTAAAGTTGAAAAAATGGGCGGGGCTATGCCCATGAAAATCTCTTATTATGGGGGCAATTATGAATAAAATTTCGCGAGAAATTTTTCCCGGGGAAAAATTCCAACTAACAACAAGTAATAGGGAAAACAAAAAATTGTAATTGGAAAAGGGATTAATTTCTCGCGAAATTTTATTCATAATTGCTCTGTATATTTCACGTGGTTCTACTTAACCGATTTTTACAAAACTTAACACACACCTTGAGCACAAAAATAGAGAATCTTCCATTGCGAAAATGGGCGGAATCACGCTCATTAAAATTTAATATTTTATTTTAAGTAGTTCTACTGTACCGATTTTTAAAAAACTTAACACAAACCTTGAGCTCTGAATACACACAAAATCTTGCATCTAACAAATGGGCGCAGGCACGCCCATTAAAATTTAATTTTATAACCCATACATTTTTATCGAAAATGTTGTACCATATCTTTGCATTGAAGTCGGTTTTTTTTCTTGGCAGAATTATTTATATCAAAATTACACTTTTTATGCCGCACTGAGCACATGGATTGCAAATGTCAACTTTGACTGCCCATAAATCGGCTGATATTTGTTTTTTACAAAAACAAAATATGCATTTATTTGCTTTGATATGTTCTTAATCGAACTTCATTAAGTGTTGGTGTAAAAAATTAATTTTGGCCAAGTTTTCGGGTCAAGTTATATTGGGCTTAAAAAACACCGTCTGTTCTGCAGCCAGTTTTTACGTTCAAAAAATAGGAAAAAGTGTTTGTATAAAAAAACCCCACAATTTTCAAGTGTTTCGACTTCCCTATAAATTTTCTAACTTCATTGGCTTTGGGTACATTTTACAATAACTACCTCACTGTGCCGCGTTAATCATGGCAACGGTGTCGAAGTCAACATCGATCGCCACCAATGGACAAGAGTGTAAAAGCCATGTGTTTCTTCATGATTATAAATAAATTTTATTTCTTTTCTGCTGGTCGTCGGTTTTTATCTCGTTTTCCTGTCACTATTATTAAATAGCGTCAAAAGCAAATATATTTCTGTATGCAAAGAGAAGAAAGACCGTTCCTTTGTCCGTCCCTTAAATATCACTTTATATGCTTGTGTACATATAATGTGATCTGTATTTTTAATCTAGCAGAATTTATTAAAATGAATAAAATACTTGTTGCAAGTTGCAGGAAAATTATTTTGTATTTTATTTAAGTTGAAATTTTATTTTCATTTCTCAATCAACTTAATCAATGAAATCTTTATTTGGAATTATCTAAAGAATTTCATATCCATACATCCATACATACATATTTGCAAGCATGTGAATGTATCTAAGTATGTGAAACATACATACATCCATACATACATGAAATGGACAATAAAGAAATAATTGCGAACGCACGAAAATGTATGGCCGCGGTGGTGCGGTGTCTGTCTGTTCTTGTTAGTGGGGCCAGGCCAGTGTCTGTGCTTTTGGGCTTTTTTTTATAGAAAATTAGTTAAATATTTCCGTAAAATATACATGCATAAATTTTTTGTGTGAGTTTTTCTCATTCTATTTTTAATTTATTTATGAGTTTTATTTTTTTTTAATTGTTTAGTCATGACAGTGTGTTTTTTGTTTGTTGCTACACATTTGCATGTGTTTTTTATGGCAGTGGCATTTTAAAAGCTGACAGGCCATATAAAAAATGTTTATTTATTTGAAACTAAAATTGTAATACACGATAACACACAAATGTCTACTTGTTATCCAGGTGTTTATTTGTGTCTAGTTTGTAATTTACAGTAGCACTCCGGTTTAACGAACCACTAAATTGTTAGAACTGTTCGTTATATGCAGTTTATTTTTTATAAAATTAATATAAAACACTAAGCTTAAAAACATCAAAAAAAATATAATCAAAATTTATAAAAAGACAAACAAATCACATCACATTGTGAAGTAAAAAAAAACATCAACAGTAAAAAAGGACTGGTTTGTCAATGTCGGCAACGTTCGACTTGTCGCACAATTACATGCGAAACAATAACGTTGTGGACATTAACAAACCGCCCCAAAAAATCTAAGATTTGTTTACAACTCATATTTTCTTTCAATTTTAAAATTTTGTACACACTGCGCATTTATGTAAACCATATTTTTTGGCACAGATCTGTTACTCGCAGATCATCAATAATTTTTATTTTATCTTTTAGAAACAATTATTTTCTCGCCCACATTTTTAATGTTTACACAACACTATAATACACAAAACTAACTCTATCAACATGTTAAACATCATTTTCTTTCAAGGAAAGAATTTAACTTTTATTGGTTATTTGCTCGTTAATTAAAACGAATGTTCGTTAAACCGGATTACTACTGTATTTGATGCAAAAATATATATACATACGTAAATATATAAATAAACATAAACATCATGTTCTTTCAAATAAATGGTTTAACTTTCATTGCTTAGTTTTCCACTGTTCGCATGCTCGCTATTTAAAACGAATGTTCGTTAAACCGAATTACTACTGTATTTAATTCAAGAGGGAATATATTTTTCCCCAAATATATATACATACATAGTTATACGTAAATATCTAAATTTTCTTACATGTTAAACATAATTTTCTTTCAAATGAAGAATTTTAATTTCATTGCTTATTTTTTCACTATTCGCCCGCCTTAAATTAATTAACATTCATTAAATTCGAGTTACTACTGTATTTAATTTTTATGTTCTTTTTTTTTTTGAAATAAATATATACATACAAACGTAAATATTTTGAGATTTTAAAATTTTCTTACCTTATTTAAGAAGAGAAAAAGACATTATTTTTTATTTTATCTGCAAAACAAAAAGAAAAAATTTATATAAATATAATTATTTAATTTTTAACTAGGAAACGAATTAGCAATTCTATATGTATATAAATGTAAAGAACTTAAGAACTAATGCTGCGAACACAATTTTAAAGCATTTAAAAAAATTTATAAGATTTTTTTTTTTAAATTTAAAAATATACAACCTTTTTAGCTAAAACTTGGAGGAATGAATCATTTTTTCTCTAAAAAGAACCATCAATCATTTTTATATATTTATAAAAAGTCATGCGAGTGCAGAACAAATAGAATTTACTTAGCAGAGACACAAACCATAGCACAGCTTGTCTTCCACCTAAAGGCTGGTACTGATATCCTACGAAATCGTTCGAATTTTGAGAAAATGTAGTCCTGCTGTAATGATTAGTTATTGTCTTCTGAAAATTTTCATAAACTCCAGGGTTGTATTTTCTCAAAAGTCTTTTGACAGTTGTAGGATAATGAGAACCAGCCTTAACAGAGCACTGTTAATTGCTTAACATTATAGATAGATTATGAATGTTAAAACATTGGAAGTGGGATGAGATCTATAAAAAATTAAAAGAAAATAACTCCAAGGATTATTAAATATTATAATATTCGAAAACTTGTGAACTTTATGTCAAATAAAATTTCAAAATGTTTGTATGGCATTTACATTTATGACAATATTTTTAAATTTCGAATGCCTTGATTTGCCCTTTAATATTTTTATGTTGAATGTTTGAGAACTCTAGTCACCAATTTGTCGCCAAAGAATTATATTTCTAATAATGGAGTGCATTTTAAAATTTCCAAAACTATATATCGTTGTCGAAAATCCAAAATGTATGTAACGGCACTTTTTCTAATTTTACAGGAGAAGCAAAAAACCTTATAAATTTAAGACTATTTATTTGTTAGGTGCCAAATTGAATAATGAATAAAATTAGTATTTTTGAACATACATATGTGAGTGAAATTTTAAGGAAAGATGTACATGTGTATTATTGTTAATCAAAAAGTTTATTTTGAATTTTTTGATGATACGTACTTATGGATTTTCGACGACGATATGCTATTTTTTACGTCTATTCCAAATTTTGTTTTGAAATACAGCCCAAAAACCGAAAATATATCCCAGATGAAATATATTACTCAGAATTAGCGCTTTTAGACTAGAACAGACTAGAATATATTTAGCTTTTTCTTCAGTTTTTATAAGGATAAAAGGATTTCTGTCCTGAACGTTACTTCCATTAATTTGCTTACAGAACTTTACTTTCTATATATACTTTTGTGATTTTTCAATCACAGTTAATTTTAAATTAATTATCTTAAGTAGTTGGAAAATAAATAAAAAAAATTAATATTTTCATATGCTGGTGCGAATTTTCTTAAAAGTGGCGTTCATGATATTTACCACGTTTTAGGGTTTTAAGTAGTTTTTTAATGTCATAAAACTTGAAATAAATAAATCAAAACCTATGAAACAATAATTTTAAACTTTAATTTTTATTAATTTACGTTTTTGTTTTGAAAATTCAAGACATCAAATAATCAACTTTAGTTCAGATATATGGCCAATCATATATATAGAATTCTATATAGTGTAGTGTAGTGTACTCAGTGTTGCCATATACGTTTGAGGAAAAAACTGCCCATAGAAAACAAAAAATCTGTTTTCAGAAGAAATACTGCCCAGTTGGTGTGTGTAGAAAACAAAAAGATTACATTTTCAAGTTTTTTTATGTGTTTTTCATACAAATTCTTTAGCGAAGAAAAGCATTGGAGTTCATACTCTGCTTTGGCCCTCATAATTTTTGAAACTTGTGTGTAAAACATAAAGAAATTTTAATTTAATAGCTCTGAATGGGCTTGTCACTGATATGAAGTAAACGATTTATATTTTTATTTTATATTTATACACACTGAAAACTTAAAGGAAGAACTGATTTTTGAAAGAAAAATGTGCACGACTGCACAACTGTTCAAATATCTGCACATTTGGCAACACTGAGCGCAGTGCGAAATTACCTCCTCCCCATTCTCAAGCTTTTACCAACTTTTTGAGTATAAATTATATAATCCGTAACAATTCGTAAAAAGCCCCTTGCAGCGATATGAATAGAGAATTTTCACAGATTAACCAACCATTTCTTTAACTTTTCAAAATTGTTACAAATATATGTATGTACGATTAATTAGATCGCATTTATAATGTTTGCAACTTTTCTTCCCTTTTCTTCTCCTATACAATTTTTAATTTATTAATAAATTTAGTAAATTGTTTTCTTTTTGTGGATTTGCTCCGTTTGACCGTGCATTAAAAATGTCGTTTTAATTTTTCCCAATCATGTAAATTATTTATCTTTAAAAAGTCATTTAGGATTATTAAATTTTACAACACTCATAAATAAATTTGTCGGTTGGGCACTAAATTATCTTTCTGAAAAAAATCTTATTTTCCAACGAACAAAGCAAAAAAAAAAAACAAGAAACAAACAAGAAATTCCATTACTCTCCACTAGAATAAAGCGTTTAGGAAAACATGAAACACTCTTTGTTAAATTGGAGGTGGGCGTTCAATGAATTCATTGATTACGAATATGAGTAAAATACTTGGTAAAAGAAATGCTATTAAGCAAATGTTGTAAATAAAATAAGACAAAGCGGGAGAAAAAATCTCACGAAACAACAAATAAAAGAAATGTCCACAAATCATCTACAAGATTTTAAAAGCCGATAAAATATACACAAACAACAGCAACATTAATAAAAAAACAACAATATATTGGCACGGTATTAACACTTCTATGATAAATTATTGAATCTAGAGACGACGACGATGGCTGCAAGGCATCAAACACTTTGAATCAACATCATCCTCATGGTCTTCAAGTGAGAAGTTAACAAAGAAAGTGTTGCATTGGCGGAAAGCTGGACGGACAAAGCGATATCTGAATGGATAACAAAAAAATACAACTGTGAAACAAACCACACACACATACATATACACATTTGATGAACACATGTACGACCAGTTAATATGGTGCGAATGTTTTAAACCGCTTTTACCCACGACTCATTTTGAAAGCGATAAACAATATAAATAAAGTCTATAAATTTGCAACAAAAAAAAAATATAAAAAAAATTAATTTTATATTGGTTTATTAGAAAACGCTTAGACACTCAACACGATGCAGAGAGCGGGTGATTAAGACCAGATTTTTTGCGCAATTTATTTGAACAAATACAAAATATTACACAGCACCAAATAAAATAAAAAGTTGCATATTCTGCCAGACCGAATACCCTATTCGTTAACCTCATATTTTTGTTATTAATAATTTTACGCAAGTTATATTGATTTATTTAAGAAATAAATATTTTTGCCGAGGTCAATAATTAAAAAAAAAACTACAGATTTTCATAGTTGTGATATTTTTTCTACTTTCTATAAGTTTTTCTAGCGCTTCGGGTTCTATAGCGATGAATTCGTCAAGAATGTTCAATGGTTTAACGCTAGTTGACGTACACGCTGTCTTTTAAATGACACCACATAAAGTACGGAGCGGTCTGATCTGGGCATATCGGTGAAAAGTTAAAGCCGTCTTGATTGATTTGCAATGCTACCGTCCGTCTACATCTTTTCGCGCACTGTTTGGCCACCGAAATCGTTTCCCATCAACAGTTGCACCTTGTCTAAAGAAAAATGGCCCAATGATAATTTTGCGCCCCATAAGGCTTAAAAATTTTCTTCCGAATGCTGCTTTAAAATTTGACGGAAAATGCTGACCGTGTGGTTTGGTTCACTGAACATGCTCTCTCTTATATCCCGAGTATCATGCTTATATTTTTTTTGTACGAGTAAATATCCATACTCTGAGTATAAGCATACTCCGGCTATAAGTATTACAAAGAGTCTATACGCTTGATACGCATGTGCCTTTTTATTTATATTTGTAGGGTATTTTAGTTATTCGCATAAACGAAGTATAAATGCTCTTGTATGTTTTAATCAGCTATAGTTATACTTGCTTTGGAGAAAATATGGCAGCGTACGAATTGTTTGCGCTACAATTATGATTACACGCAGCTACTAAAATTAAGACTATTTATTTACAGTATATATTTTTTTTGAGTACTCAGTATCATTCTCTGATATCCAACGTACTCTTTTTTATTTAGTTATTACGTATTTAGTAACTATCAATTCTACATTACGATCTTTGCTGAAGATTTCTTATACAAATGCTACGATTTAACGAATATACATACTCTCCTACATTTAATGGTGGGTATCATAACAGAAACACAACACGTACCAACAACGGCATATACAATTGCTTTTGTTTTCTTTTGATGATCGAACGTGTCCACATTTTATACATACAAGGGCAGTTTTCAACCCAATAATGGTTAAAATATATTAAACAAGTTCATGTTCATATATTTTATATATTAAAAAAAAATTGGCAATGAAAAAAAACCTCCTTATCTGACTATCGCAGCAATAGCAAAAGTAATAACAACATGGGCGTAGATAGATCGAACGGACTGAGGAATCTGAGCCTCCCTAAAAACATTTAGTTAATTTTCTCAACTCTGGAGGAAATCGAATTTTTATCATATTTCGAGGTTTTGAGGTCCGTTGCAACGTATCGGAAGCAAATTTGCCGTATTCGAAAGATGTCGATTCGATTCGGTAAATTTCGAAAATTTCCAAAAATAACATTTTTCACAAAACTATATTTTTAAGACAATTGTAAGCTGCTCAATCGATCAACTTCAAAATCTAATCGCCTCTTTACCTAAAAAACACGCCTATTGCTGCCAATCGTTGACGAAAAATTTCGAACAAATCTTTTTTCGAAAAAAATCCAAAAAACAATTTTTTGTTTCTAATAACTTCAAAAATCTTCATCAAATCGATTCTAGAAATTCACTGATTTACACAGACTTCCAAAATCTGTAGCTTAGCGGAAAGTTTGAGGGATGGTAAAAAAAGGTCAACCGATTATCATATTTTTTTTTAAAGAGAATTAACACTCAGGCAATGAATTCCTACTAAGTGTCACCTTCCTTAGGAAAGGGATCGTAATAGAAGAGATATAGAGAGAAAAGCTTAATACCATTTACAATTCTTTTTTTTTTGCACTTCTTGTTTTAGGGCAGTGTTGCAGAGCCTCTGACACCAATGAGACCACATCTTTGTCAAATAAGCCTGGTACTTTGTTCTACATTTCACATGAAATGCTGTCAAAATACACTTGCTCCTCCCGGAAAAATAATCTAGTGACGCCGGTGAACGCCAACGATAACAGTGATGAGTGTCTCCACGTTGGTTGTTAAAAAAAATTAGAAAATACTTTTGATGACGAATATGTTGACGATAATTATGATTAAGGTGATAATGATGATGCCGTTGTTTAAGATAATGATGATAATGATGACGATGATCTCAATAAAGACATTTTCCAGCATTTACATTGAAAGCCAACAAGTCTGGTCTACAGAAATTTAATCCACAACAAGCACACGCAAAAAAATACAACAAGTTTCCAACAAAAGCAAATGCTAGAGCTGTTATTGTTGAATTGACAGACAAACAGGGAGTCATATACATTCAATGAACATAATTTGTGAAAACATTTGCAACAGAAATGTAAACATAAGATTAACCAGTTGCCTGCCATCAACAATGTCATGTGCAGCCTGCTCGCTCCTCCTTCTGCTCCACCTCCTCCTCTTGTGCACGTCTCTTCAACGGCTGCTGGAGCATGAACAACAACAGGTAACAAACAGCCAGTCGGCATTATTATTACCACCTCCTTCTTCCAACGCCATCAATTGAATAATGCATGGCATTTTTGAACATGTTAATCGGTTATTCGTTTTAGCGAATAACTATCACCATAAATACCAGCGCTACTTATTTGGTAAATTTAAAAACGACCAAAAATTTTAATCAGAAATAATTATTTTTTTATTCACTGCAAAAGGTGATGTTTCATTTAATTTTTTTTTTTTGCTTTTATTGAAGAAAAAAAAAACTATTTCAACAAAAACAATTTTAAAACTACAAGCTAATACGTACGTACTTTCGTAACATGATTTGGCAAAAATGTTGAGATGGTGAAATAAATTCAGTATCTCCACATAATGATATTTTATTTACAAATGTGGGGTTAAGGAATTTATAAAAGATTACTTTACAGCTGCAAGTAGCTTTTATGAAAGTGATGGGAATTTGTCATCAAAAGAAATCTATCAAATGGTGACGAATTATTGTTGAAGTTGTTGGCAAATGAATATTATATCATATCACTCAAAGTGAGATAAGTAGTAATTAAAAAAAATCAAAAAAAAAATCGACTGCGACCAACTTTGAACCGTTAAATATCTTAAATGGTCATTCGAAATGAAAAATCATAAGATAAACCTAAAGATGATTTTAAAATACCAAAATACCTTTTGAATAATACCCATTTTGATATAGTTCCCCGACTTTTAATTTTTTTTCGTATTTACAATATGGCGTCTATTGAGTTTTGACTAATAAAGCGACAGTCCCAGGATTTAAACAAATCGATTGATGTTGGAATCATCAAAATCGGTCGACGCGTTCGGTTTATATAGTGCCGCAAAGCAACACACGTACAAACATACATCCATACATACCCTGTCGGATATTAGGTTAACTTTAAACTAACTTTAAGCTAACTATTTCGCAACTAGTACTGACTGGCACTTGGATTACTTTTCAATGTAATCAACTGACTATTTTAACATTGCGATGTCCTAGGCAGTAGTCAATTGTCTCACTCTGCATTACTTTCAGCTAACTTAAAGTTGGCTTTTTTAAATCACCTGGTAGTCAATAAATTTAAAAAAATTTTTCTGGCGTTCGAACATGTATCATCACACGTTGTATACTCAACGCGCTAACTACCCAGCCAAGGTACCATCTAAAATAATAACAGCAAAAAGTTAATATAAAACTGAAATGAGTTTCAAAGTAGCTGAGAATAAATTTGTTGGCTCTCACCGAATTCGATTACGTACTCAACTTAAGAATTAATTTTGGATTTGTTCTGGATGACATTGCAGTTAGCTTTTAGTCAGTATAAGAAAAGTTAACTATAAGTTAACTATTTTTGTAGTCAACCACACATTCTCCGACAGGGTATATAGGCTGATAAACACAATACCCTTATTTACGTCGCGCAGTTGGGTACAAAAATATATGCCTGTTGGCAACTCAGCTTATATATAAACAGCTGTGAATATTTACATTTTTTAAATGAAGTTTTCTGGAGAAGATTGCGGAAAGTAGGAGAATTCCAAATGTATCTTAAAATTATTTCATTATTATTATTATTTCTTTAGAGAGCCATCAGGAGGAACATTTCTATGTAGTACGATACATTTTCATATATGTACGCCAGGGATGGAATAGTGCACGACTTTTTTTATTTCGATGCGCTAAGATCCCTAATTTTGTAAAGTTTAGACAAACAAATGCATGATGGGGTCAAAACTACACCCAGAGAAAAAACAGCTTAAAATCAATAAAAACCATATTGAATTAATAAGAAACATTAACGAAAGTCTAGTCATGTTGAAATTTCTTATTTTAATATGAAAAAATATTAATTTCTAGTATTTATTTATTAGTTTTATTTATTTTTAGGTATTTTAATAGACATTTTCTATTATAGTGAAAGTTATTGTATTAATAGGACGCGTTCTTATTTTTAAGTTTGAACTTTTCCCTAAGTGTAGGGAAAAACGAGGCAAAATCCACAAAAAGCTTCACAAATGTCCCAGAGTTGCTCCTAGAGGGGTAATACTTAAGACCCACCCCCATTAATTATATCCTCCCCAACCCCCCTCAAAGCATAACACACCCTTTATCTGCGCTCCTTAAGGGGACTCCCATACAAAATGTAATTTTTTATACAATTACCCCCATTGCCCTAACTAACCCCAGAGTGTCTCTAGAGGTGTCAAATATATGACCGACCCCAGTATTTTTGTTGCTGCAACATTTATTCAGAACACACCCAGCCTCCATCTTCAATCACAAGGGTGGTCCCCATACAAAAATTTTTAATTTATTTAGGAAATTAATATAATATAAAAACAACTGCCTCTGAGTTGCTCCTAGAGGGGTTTAAGACCGACCACCATTAATATTTCCCTCCCCACCACAAAAAAAATTTTTATGAACATACTTAACCCTTACCTAGGCTCCTTAATATTATTTTTTATGCAATTACCCTCCATTGTTCTAACTAGCCCCAGAGTGCTGTCGTTGGATTTCATTGCTTCCGAACCAGAAATATGGACATAATGCCAGGACTACCATGAAGCGATAGAAATATTGCGTAAATTGCATGTTGAGAATGATGCAGCCGAAAGAGGTAATATTGATAAAAAAAATATAATATAACAACGTATTATGCCGTAAAGAACATAAAATATTTTTGCTTATTATCACAATAATTGACATTATTTAATTATAAAAATATGTTTTTATAATCCTAATAAAACATTTTTAATCTCGAACCATATTTTTTATTAATTTGCTGAGTATAGTCCTAGTTCCTAGTTTTTCCCTCCGAAATAATATTCGCTAATTTGGTAGTACCGTTAAATGATTAACAGTGCGCTGTTAAGTGCGAAATTCGCTCTGCTAAAATTTTTGGTTTTTGTCTCTGCTACTTAAATTTAAATTTAAGTTTTAGGGCCTGTTCATCTAAATGCCAACGATAGATTCAATCGAAAATTTATATTAGAAACAAAAACAAAAAATTTAAATTTGTTTTTGTTTCCAATATGAATATTCTATTTAGTTTTCAATAATCTTTTGACTTTCATTAATAAATTCGACTATATAAGACTTCGAAATTTTATGATTGTATTTCTCGGCACAAACTGTTAAACGAAAGAAGAACCAAATAATGATTTCAATAGAAATTAATTCCATAATTACAAAATTTCTATGAAAATGCATTTTGTACCGTGAGAAAAAACATCACAGCTTACGAACTAAAAGAGATAAAATCATAAAAATTCGAAGTCTTAAAGAGTTTACTTAGCCTTAAGAATTTTTAAAATTTTTTACAGGATATGGAAGGTTATTTGTCGAAAGAAATTTTTTTTTACATTTTTTTATATGTTATATGAAATTCTAAAGGGTTTTCCTTTTCTTTGATACCAATATTGACTAAAAAAATATTTTACCGCAGTGTGAAAAAAAATTAAAAAAAAAAATAATTATAAAAAAAAATAATTATAAAAAAACATACTTAAGATACGTAAAGTTCTTTAAAATTGATAAAAGATGAGGAAATGAAAAACCAAGTACGCAGTTTGATTATGTCTTGCCTTTCTTCGCTTTGCTGCAGAAAAACTTTGAACTCAACATTCTCTTAGATTTCTGTATTTTATTTATAGTGCTACGATACGATTATTCAATTTCCTTTTTAAATTACTTTCTGATCATCGCCCAAAAATCCAAAAATCCACGTTTAGTATTTACTTTCAAATTATAATAATTTTACCATAAACGAATAATTTAATGCTATAATCGAATCACTTTATCATAATCAAACATAATAACATTATAAATTCAATTTAGCGATAAAAACAAACATTGCAAACAAAGTTTCACCTGTCAATTGGAGGGTACATTAGATTCGGTGTATTCAAGCGTAAAGCTTTTACTTATTTTAGTTTCTTTTCATTTTGCAGCTTTGTTTTCAGTTATCATTCAAATAAAGTATGTAACAAATACACACTTTTAAATATCCCAGACTGATTTTGAAGGCAAAGCAAAAAATCATCAACAAAAAATGATCATCTATGTGTAACGCCTCGAGCATAATGTCTAATCATGTTTATTACAGCTCGTTTAGTTTATTCACTTTTAAATAAAACGAGTTACTAACCAGCTAGTAACAAAGTAACAAAATATCACGATTATAATAATGATCAATGGTATGATGGTAAGTAATAATGATTGTAGTAACATCAAAAAAGGATGATGGACAAAGTGTCGCTTTGCTGCGTGTTGCCCAGAGATCGCGCTTGTTTGAAATTGTTTACTATAAATCGAAATGGCTAATGGTTCATAAATTTTAAAACTACTTGAGTATCATAAATGTTAAAAACAAAAACAAAAAAAAAAGCAAAATAACAAGAAAACATAAAACTCGTCTAATCTGGATAAATTTCATTATCAATTGTAAAGTTGTGGAAAATAACGATAACAACACCAACAACTATAATTCAGACTAAAAAAAAGTTATTGCGCTGATTACGATGAGTCTGTCTGTCTCTCTCTGTCTGTCTACCTGGCTTAGCAGTAAGCTGATGGAACATAATCACATCTTAGAAAAGCCATCACTGTCAACGTTATTTAACGACTGACAGAAGTAGGTTGTTTGTGGGGTTTCGCGACCATGATCCTCATACAAAATTTGGATCATGCCTACGCTACAGCCGGCATTTAAGTTAGTTGATTGGTTTGCTACATTGTGTTGTATGGAGTAGGGGTATGTTGTGTGAAAATCGACCATTACCGATGTTCTTTAGGTAGGGTGTCAAACCGCAAAGATGGTGTGACGATTGTAGGGTTTTGATTTTGTTGTGGAGGGGGTGCGTGTGTGTATGTATGTATGTTTTTGAAAATATATGTATGTGTGTGTATGTTAGTTTATAAATGTGCATACCTTAACCCTTTAACGGTCGTTGGGGTTAAATTCGACTCTATGATATTTTGTGTTATGAGGCGGCAGCGTGTTCGGTTTTGCTTAAAGTGAAGTCGTGGTGGATGTTATTTTTGTTGAAGTTAGAGGGTTAATACAATATGAATTAAACTACATTAGGGCGGTTTACGAAAGTCTGTGATTTTTTTGCTAGTATTTAAGGTGTTGGTTAGGATTTGTGTACTAATTTTGTATGAGAAAACTAACAACGATGATATACATAAGTGCCACCCTATTGTATTGTTGTTCTGTTGTTAAAAATTCTGTTATGGTTTTTTCATTCGTTTCGTTGATATGTATGAATGTGTGTGTGTGTGTGTGTGTGTTTGAAACAGTTGATTAAATTTGTTTGAATTTGAAATTATTTGAATACAAGACTCTAACCATACACAACAATTTGAAATTATTTGAATACAAGACCCTAACCATACACAACAAAGTTGATAAGAAATAAAAAAACCCAAAGCAATACTATTTATGTACTTATATATTTTATTTATTAATTTGTTTAAAAATTTTACAATATAATAAAAAAATGGTAAAAAAGTTGGTGTAATTATACTTTTAGTTATTTAGTGCATCTTGTTTCTTTAGTGTATCTTGAGCTAGAACGATAACAAAAAATAATATTTAGATTTAATAATAATAAAATAAATAAAAAAACTATTTACCAAAAATTACCTGTTGCAGCTGCATTTATAGTTAGTTCATAATATTTATTGCTGCTGCTGCTATCTTCGCTACCTTTTCTTTCTTTTAAAAGGTAGTAGGTATTGCGGTCAAATTCCGCAATAGTAGCATCATCTATGGTGTTATTGAATATGCCCGGTAGGTATATATATTTATTCGCTTCCACCAGACAACGAATTTTTGTCCCAAAGCGTGTTTGTACACGCTCCATCTTCGTAATTTTATAGTTATGGTTAAAAACCATCTCTTTTACAGGGAGAATGGTTTTATTTTGACTTTTTTTAAATATTGTTTTTAGGTGTGCTTCCATTACTTGAATAGTAATTAAAGTAGAACTAGAGAGGGTTTTTATACAAAATTCTGAAATGTAATTTTGTTTCTAAACAGGAAAAATGTGGTTAAAATTTTAATGTTGTGAGAATTTAATTTTAAAAAGTTTCCGTTGCGGTTTTTCAATTTTATAAAGTTGTTATTTAATTAAAATGTATGAGAAAATGTTCAAAAGTTTCTGTTGCGGTTTTTCCGTTTTTTTTTTTTATAAAGTTTCTATTTAATCAAATGTGAAAGAAATTTTAATGTATGCAGAGTTTTGTTAATATATATATATATATATATATATACATAAATATATATGATTTTAATTTTAAAAGGTTTCTGTTTCGTGCATTGTTTAAAATGTGTTTTCTATTTCATCATCATCATCATCATCGTCTTCTTCAGTACTGTTATACAAGTTGTTGTAGAATACAAATTGCTTCTTCTTTTTAAGGATTAGAGTATATGACCCCTTCACTTCTTTAACTTTCTTTAAAATGTGTGGAGTTGTGTTTAGATAATCCATCTGATTTTTAGTAATAATCAGAAATCGTTTAGGTAAATAAATGTAATATTCGTTATTTAGATCACATCTTATACTTTCACCATATTTTGTATCTACTCGATCTATCTTGTTGATTTCATATATAGTATTTTCTTCCATATTCTTTAAAGGTAAGTATGTAATATTAGAACTTTGAAACAATTTTCTTAAGCTTGCCCTCATTTTTTTTATTTTTTTTTTGCTTTCAACTTTTCACCGTAAGACGAACTTTCAAACTGATTCTTTATATTCAATAATTGATAGTATAAGACGTTTTTAGATATTTCAATAACTTCTTATCAGTTGCGGTTAAGTATACGTGTATGCATACATATACATATATATATATATATATATATATATATATATATATATGCATATATAAAAAGAGATTCAGTTAAATTAAAACTTTGATAAATATGTATTGGGGTCAATTTTTAAAAACTGGTGATAAATATTGTACTTGTCATGCACAGTGGAAAACTTTTCAAATAATAAATGCAATAGTTTTGGATATTATAATGCAGGTGTTTCTAACTGCAGAAGGAGGGACTAGAACGCAAATTTTTTCTCTTAATAGAGGACAACAAATGCCAACAAATATTCCAATATTTCAATTTAGTCACAATCAACATATAAAAATTGAGGTTATTGGTGGTATGATATCACTAGTCGGAACAGTCTATGAGGGTGGTTTTAAAGATATAAATGTACACTCATACAAACCATCATGCGCGTATAGTGAAATAGATGAACATGTTTTTAGTGGTACAACTAAATCTTATAATGGTAAGACTGGTATCCGCTCATTGAATAAAAATCAACAAAAACCTCTCCTCCTCCTCCCTCAAAAAATGGTTAATAATAGTATAGTTAAGAAAGCAGCTGGTGGTGCTAGCGGTGGTGATGATGACTCATTTCAATACGAAGATTATTAAATTAGTATATAAATATGAGAAACAATTCTTATCATCTCATTCAAAAATATATCGCTAACTTAAGAACATATATACATATATATATATATATATTAAAAAAAGAAAAATTAAAATGAAAAATATTTTTATCATATTTTTTTCATATATCTATATCATACAAGTGTTTTCAGCTTCATTACCTATTGATTTGAGTGAAAATGAACTTAAAAATACAGAATTTGCAATAAAATTACCGAATAATGATACTGTGAGCATACAACTAAATTTCAAACTTTTAAAGTATAGTAATGATTTAAATAAAAACATCGAGTCAACAACAACAACAAAAGCAGAATATGAATCAAACGAAGAACAAGAAGACTCCCCACCACCACCACCTATAAATCAATCTTTTACTGTTGAACAAGCTATTGAAGCATTTAGGCAAGATTTAGTAAAAAAAGAAAAAAATATTGCAGGAATAATTGAAAGTTCGGCTCCATTTTATAGACATTTTCAACTTCAATACAAAGATAATATAAAATTGAGAATCCGTTGTACATATAACAGCAATTACTTGAAACGTCGATTAAATATTTCATGTTTCGAATACCGTCAAGTTGAATACGAGAGAATTTTAAGTAATGGTGAAATTGAGACGGTTTCTGAGGATGATACTACATACCGATCCGATATGACATTAATCAACATTCAAGATTATACACATGATTTGGATATGGAAATATCATAAATTAACTAATATGATGAAATACATTTACTACTACTTAATATAAACTTTGTTGTTGATGTGTTAAGAACATTTATTTAACATAAATAAAAAAATTAAAATAAGAAAAATAATGAACAATCAGTTTTATTCGAAAATTTTACATGACTTCTTGAACGAAGAAAGGTTTTTGTGGTATGAACATGAGATTATTTTGAAGAAATTAAAAACTCAATTCGATGAATATGCATTTTATAAGAAAAGTAAATCAAAATTTGGATATCATTACACCAATTGTGTGTGGTCCAACAATGAAACAACTTGTGGACCTGATACCTGTAAATGTTCCCTTATCGATAACAGTTGGGATCAAGCATTATATATAATGAATTTTTATAATAATTTAAAAACATAGACTTTATAAACAGTTCTACAGTCGTCGTTGTGACTTGATTAGTACTAAACAATGTCGGAGGAGAGAATATTAGTTGTAGACGTACAAGGTTTTTATCTCAACAATAAATTCATTGTAAAAGAACTGAGTATTTCAATTGACGACTCACAAGTTCAAACATTTATTATTAAACCACCTTTTCCATATTCATCGTTGACAACAAAAGAAAAATATTCAATTAATTGGCTTTATAATCATCATCATGGATTAAAATGGAAAGATGGTGATTCATCCTTAACAAAATATTGTGGAATATTATATTGCGCATGTTAAAGATAAAAATTATATTTATTATGCTAAAGGATTAGAAAAAATTAAGTGGATTCTAAATATTTTTAAGGATAAAATTAATTTTTATAACCTGGATGATTTAAATTGTCCAAATTTAAAAACATTATATCAAAATGATGAATCTGTAAATGTTTGTTGTTATCATAGAAAATACTGTATATGTGCTCAAAAAAATGTAATACTCTTAAGAAAGTTTATTAAATCAAATATTAATAAAGAAAACATAAAATTATAAAAGACATTTTTTCTTTTTTTGGATTTATTATTTAACACTTAAATCAGATAGAATAATCATCAAACATCATCAGTTCATTCTGAATACTTGAAATGTCAATAACAATATCTTTAAACGGAAACAAATCAACTCTGGTTGGAGAATATTTTCCTCCAATTGAACTCCCTACAAAATATGTTTGTGGACTTATTGATTTTGTAACATTCAACTCCATACCTAATGTAGATTTTCACAACAATTTGTTTCATATAGGAAATCATATTATTACTATTCCGGTTGGTTCATATGAACTTGAGGATATTGATTTTTTCTTAAACTCAAGCTTAAAAGATATTGATGAATCAATTTATCTAGTAATTGAAGCTAACAATAACACACTTAAAACTGAAATAACCTCATCAATGGATATAGATTTTTCACAACCAAACAGTATAGGAAAGTTGCTCGGATTTAGCAAAAGTAAATTAGAAGTAAATTCAACTGAATATTATAACACTGATCAAAATCTTCAAAATGATAAATCTGTGGAAGTGATGATTGTAGATATTAATCAATTGAATACTACAAGGTTATTTGAATCTGACTTACCTGCACATATTACGAATGTTAATACAATACGCATTGAAAGCAACTTAACAACCGGATCATTTATTAATAATACTTCGAATCATGCTATTCATGAATTTCCTCTTGATGTTCCTCCAGGATATAAAATAAGCGAAAAACCTCGAAATGTTATTTATTTTCCCGTCAACTGTCAGCAAATAAACAACATAACGATTAGAATCTTAAATCAAGACGGTGAACTTATAAATTTTAGAGGAGAAAAAATCACTCTTAGACTCCACTTCAAACCAGAATAATGATAATTTACAATAAAAACGTAATGCAAAGAGGATTGCCATTCAATCCCTCATCAACTCGCATTCGAGAAACTATAAAAAATAAAAAAAACCCGTTAACATCATATAATATAGAATACTTGAAATCATTAGGATTTAATCTTCAACAATGAATGAAATACTAAATGTCCTTCAAAAACCTATATATGATGAGAGTATTGTAAAAAGGGAATATCATAGTTACTCTCCATATCTAAAATCATTCAACAACAATGATGAAATTCGTATACCAATTCAAAATCAGGATCTCTTTGTCTTACCAAGTGAGAGTATGATTTACATTCATGGTTTTATAGTGAAGAAGGAAGCAAACAAAGAGGTTCCAGCTACAGAGGTGAAATTTAAAAACAACTTTGTTTCATATTTGTTCGATGAAATTCGTTATGAAATTAATGGTTTTGAAGTTGATCGTACACGCAAACTTGGAATTTCATCTACCATGAAAAATTTTATATCATTGAATAAGGCTGAAAGTGCTACACTAAAAAACGCTGGTTGGTGTCTTAAAGAAACTTTTGTTTTAGAAAAAAGTCATTTTAGCTGTTGTATACCTCTGAAAATGTGGATGGGTTTTGCTGAAGATTATAACAAAATACTATTAAATTCGAAACATGAGCTCATTCTTCAACGTTCGACATCCGATGAGAGATCATATTATTCTACAAATACAACTGATCAGTTGAAGTTAACAATTCTGGATATAACATGGAAAATGCCGCATATTCAACTATCAGACTTTGCAAAATTGGAAATGTTTAAGATAATCAACAACAAAAATTCTATACCAATTGCATTTCGTAGTTGGGATTGTCATGTAAATCCTGCACTACCAACGACTACAAAGGTTTTATGGAATGTAAAGCTTTCTCCACAAAACGAAAGACCACGATTTCTTATAATTGGTTTACAAAAAGTGAAAAGTAAAGAACAAGGAAATATATTTGACCATTGTAATATCTCTAATTTAAAAGTATATCTAAACTCAGAGTCATATCCATATGATGATTTACATAATCGTTTCGAAATGGGTCAGTATTCTGTTCTATATAATATGTATACAAAATTTCAACAAGGCTTTTACATGCGAGAACCTGAACCATTGCTGGATGTTAATGATTACAAGTCTTACGCACCGCTTATTGTTGTTGATGTTTCACATCAAAATGAAACTGTTAAAATTGGACCTATTGATGTACGAATTGAATTTGATACTGAAGCAAACAAACCAATTCCAGAAAAAACATCAGCATACTGTTTAGTTATTCATGATCGCTTAATCGAATACTCACCTCTAACAAGTGAAATTAGAAAAATTATTTAATTCTAATATTTCTTTTAAAATTTTTAATAAATGAAAAAACAAAAAAAATGTTTATATGTATATATATATATATAAATAAAACAAGATATTTTTAATTCTTAATCAATGTATTTTATTAAAAAACATTTATAGTTTCTTTTTAGTTTAGCTTCGAAAACAAAAATTTTAAACATAAATGACCACAATTTATTGTATTAAAATTTTGATATCTATCATAATTATAACTTATGTTTTTTCCTAAATATTTTATTAATTGTTTCGGCGGTTGCAAATTACCAAAGCTATCAAAATATTCAATTTGATTGTTGTTTTTCCAGTACGCTACCCAATGTGTGCCAGGTCCCTTTGAAGTATCCAGATTAATTATTCCACATTCTTTTTTAAATGGTTTGCTTGGAAGAGTGTTACACATAAACACACCTCTAAAATTTGGAATATGTTTTGCATATTTTCTCAAGTCTACATCAGAAAGGGCTCTTTTAGGTAGCTTCATTAAAAATTTTGTTGATAAGGCTTTAAATATAATCCAAAACCTTTTTTATATGGTTTTAAGAACATGCCTTTTCCCATCGCAATGGCTTCCATTGTATTATTGTGTCGTTTTGCTTCAGTCAGCTGTTCCTTTCCATTTTTAACTGCATTGATTGCTTTTGTAATACCAGATACACCACCAGCTAAACCACCAAGTGCACCCAGTGCAGCAAATATAGGGGCAAGTGGAAGAAAACCTCCAGATTTTGGTAGCGGTATTATTCGAGGCGTTTTTATTAACGATTTTTTCTTCCCCTTGAAAATATTGTTTACAACTTTTCGTGAAATCTTTATAGCATCTTTCAAGTTTTCACTTTTCTTTATATTCTTTCTTGCACTTTTCAATGCATGTGTAAACAGTTTGTGGGTATTTACTGGAGACGACTTTTTAGTTTTACTAATAACGTTACCCATACCGAATTTTGTTTTTGCTTTCATTGCAGTAGCAACAAACCAAGCGTTTGATTTTTCACCCAAACTACTATCACTTGCTTTGACCCTTTGCCAAGCCTTTTCAGTTAAAATTCTATCAGCAATATGTCTTTTCTCTAAATCTTTATTGTTTGAGTATGCTATATCGTGCTCTCTGCAAGCAGTATCCAATGGATTGATTCCTTGATCACCTCTAGCTAAACGTTTCTTTAATTTTGTACCAGGTCCGCAAAATTGATAACCGGGTAGATGAAGTTCAATGGGAAGTTTATTAATTATTTTATTTAGAAAACCTTTACCAATGAAGGATGGATGACGATTGAATATCTTTTTATAAATGATTGTCATATCTATTGATACTTTGTCGATTAAAGATTAAAATCAAATTGATTGAAAACAAATAAAAGAGACTGGTTTATATATTATGTTATCATTAGATTTCAGAATGCGCTTTTTTAAACAACATAAAAGGATTAACGTAAAGAATATCGAATCAAAGTTCGATTCATCAAATAAAATTCGTCATAGTTCATTACTACCGAATTCTATTCGAGCTCTTATTGTAGGTCCATCAAATTGCGGAAAAACAAATGTTATGATCAGTCTTATTGAAAGTCCTCATGGATTGAAATTTAAAAATATTTACTTATATTCAAAATCAACACAACAACCGAAATATAAGTACTTAGAAAGTCTAATTAAACCCATTAAGGAGATAAATTTTTCATCATTTTCCAATAATGATGATGTTCTATCGCCAGACGAAGTTAAACCAAATTCAGTATTTATATTCGACGATATAGCTTGTGAGAAACAAAATCATGTACGTGCCTACTTCTGTATGGGTCGTCATAAAGATATTGATAGTTTTTATTTATGTCAAACATATACACGTATACCAAAACACTTGATTCGCGATAATGCTAATATAATTATAATTTTCAAACAGGATGCAATGAATATTAAGCATATTTACAATGATCATGTTGGTTCTGATATGACTTTGAAAACATTTCATGAGTTATGTACCGAGTGTTGGAAAGAAAAATATGGTTTTCTAGTTATTAACAAAGATGATCCTATGAATAATGGTCGATATAGAAAAGGTTTCGATATATTTATAAAGCTATAAAAGAAATATTACAGACACTTTAAAATCAGTACAAGATTAATTATTAAACTAATAGCTTCTCAACTATTAAACTGCTAACTGCTAAATTGCTATACTGCTATACTGCTAAACTGCTAAACTGATCTGTTTTGAATCTGTTTCTAATTCAACCTATAAATATGAACACAAATCTAGTTAATAATCTTATTAAAACTCGAAATATTTTAAAAAAGAAATATAAGAATATTTTGCTTGGAGAAATTGCAAATGATGAATTGTTGGAAAAGACATTGAAACCAATATCAAAACCATTAAAAGAATTAGTTCAATCAACTAATAATAATAATAATAATAATAATAATAACACCATTATAAAACATGAAAAATATCCGGATGGCTCTTTTAAACATGATCTTGAGAATAATAAAGTTGCCTTCAGTACACCATATAAAAAGAGTAAGCTTGATTATAACACGTTTTCTTCAAGCTCTAATAACAAGAAAATCGAGAAAAGTTCAAACACGTTTCAATCATTTGATGATGACCATGATGATGATGATGATGATAATAATGATAATGTTGATAATGAGGATGATAACAATGATGATGATAACACCATTGCAATACATCCCAATCAAAGTATTCAATATAATTTATCAAAAGTTAAATTAAATATATATGATAAAACCTATGGTCCTCATAAGGATAAAAATCAAATATGGAGACTGGGTAATGAACCCATCACTTTCAATTCAACCAATATTACTGTAGGTAATTTAAAATGGCCCTTCACATCAGGCTTATATGAATTGTTAGTTTATAAGAAACCAATCAGTTATAATAAAACAGATTTAAATAATTATAAACAAATATTGGCGATGACTAATGTCCATAAACGAAATAACAGTATTAATGGCCAGATTAAAGGAAATCGTTCAATTAAATATACAACGATTATTAAAAACCTATTTAAACAACAGAAAATTCATGAGGGAAAAGGTTTAATGAAATTGAATAGAAAAAAGCATAATTATGTTTATTGGGATGATCCTAATGAATTGGTTGATAGATTGCGTCTTTTGATTTCATCAACAACAGCTGGTCACTCAAATCATAATAATGAAATTGTATCAATTATTGAGGAATTGAGAGAAGCAAAAATTATTATATAAATAGACTTAAAAATGTACAAACAATTCATATTCATAAAATGCCTATCGATAAGTTTGGACATTATATTGAAAGATCTGTAAGATACCAAAATCAACATTTCAAGATTCATTTGGATAGTGATCGTAATTTCAACTTTAACTTGCGGAGAATAAAAAATATTGCTAGTCCTGTATTGGAAAACGATGCCGTAAACAAAATTTACATGAAAACTTATTTAAGTGAAATAAAGAAACAACTGGATACAATGTATATGGAGAGAATTAAGGGAATGGAGGATCGTTTTAACGAAATAATACAACAACAAAACGTGTTGACTACAGAAAAATTTGATAATGTAGAAACACGTTTAAGTAAATTAATACATGATCAAAGTATAATACTAAATAATCTCAATCAATCACTAAATGAAATGAAATCATTATTTAATCACAAAATTGATTCAGTTGAAGAACGTCTAAATGAAAAAACGAAGCTCATTACAAAGCATTTAAAGATAGATATATAAATCGTTTTTGATTTAAATTCAATATCAACAGCATTTAAATTGATGTAATCTGTAAGATAGACGTTAGAAATGGAGCGACAAGAAGTGGTTCAGGAGCTTCATAAGCAAGCACGTAGAAATTTCATTCGACGTCGAGTGGTGGTCAAGGGAATTGATGATCTTTGGCAAGCAGATCTTGTTGAAATGGGTGCTTACTCAAAATATAACAAAGGCTATAGATTTATTTTAACAGTTATAGATACATTTTCAAAGTTTGCTTGGGCTGTACCTGTAAAATCTAAAAGTAGTGAAGATATAACCAATGCTATGCAATCTATTTTTTCGCTAAAGAGAATTCCAAAAAACTTGCAAACCGATAATGGTAAAGAGTTCTATAATAAAATATTTCAAAACTTGATGAAAAAACATAATATCAACCACTATTCTACATATAGTATCATGAAAGCGTCTATTGTAGAACGATTTAATAGAACTCTAAAAGGAATGATGTGGAAAAATTTTAGTCTACAAGGAAATTATCAATGGATACATATATGCAAGGATTTAATTAATCAATATAATAATAAAAAGCATAGAACAATTGGAATGACACCAAAGTCTGTTAACGCAGAAAATGAAAGTTCTATACTAAAACAAGTCTATAATCATCCCAAAATATATAAATCTGGTAAACTAAAAGTTGGAGATCACGTTCGAATTAGCAAATATAAACATATTTTTTCAAAAGGATATACTCCAAACTGGACAACTGAAATTTTTAAAATTCGTACTTTACAGAACACAAACCCCATTACCTATTTATTGGAAGACTATCAAAGGAATCCGATTGTTGGTGGATTCTATGAACATGAACTATTAAAGACACATTTTCCAAATACATACTTGATTGAAAATGTTATTAAAACTAAGGGGCACCAGGCGTACGTAAAATGGTTGGGATTTTCCAATCAACATAATTCTTGGATCAATAAAGATGAACTTCAATAATATTATATATACTTCAATATGAGATTTATTTTTATTATATTATAAAATTCTCAAAAAAATAAAATAATATATAAAAAAGTTTTGTTTTGATTTTATTTATTTCTAAACGATTAAATTTTATATCAACTTAGTTGAGTAAGGTTAAGAACAAGCACGATTAAATTTTATTCACACAAAAACAAATTGTGGTTACTTGTGTTTAAAATTCCTATTCAATAGATGACTATAGTTTAAAATAAAAACAAACTAAAATATTTTAATGATATTCTTTATTTATTTATTTATTTATTGTTTTTTTCACGTTATATATATATATATATTCACTTATAATCTAAAATCACTTAATACTATTGTACAATATTATCACTTGAAGATGATGTTAATACATTTTCATTGGGATATGATGATGATGATGATGATGATGATGATGGTTGTTGACTATTTATTGCATAATGTCCCCATGCATATGTATTAATACTATTATCTCTAATAAATCGCTTATCATCTAAATAACTTAATGCTAATTTACTAATGTGTTGAGTATATATTTCATGAATCTTTGATCTAAATACATACATAGAATCATAGTACATTTTTTTTTCAAATAAACATTTTCTAAAGTCATTAATCGTTAGTCTATTGGTTACGCATTTTTTAACTCCTTTAATTTTTTTAATTTCTTTTTCCTCCTCATCAATTTTAATTGAATACATTTTAGCGCGTAAACCAATGAACTCTTTAATTATTTTACCATTACATTCATCCTTCATCATTCCTAATACTTTTTTATTGACAAGCGGTAAATTATAGATATTATCTTTCGGATACCCAGATGTATCAAACTGATTTCGTACATCGTTTCTAATATCGTTGTATAGATCATCCGTTCTAATATCATATATAAACGAGTCCGTGTCCATATAATTTAAATTAATATTTTCACAATATTTCGGTTTCATATATTCGTAGTGAAAATTATACATTTTATGTTTCGAGAGTTCCAAGACAGAAAATCCAATGTAAATGGGTTTGTCGTACACAGTTCGTACTCTTTTCAATTGAATCGCAACCATTTGTTCATGAATTTTCAGACAACTGTGAAAATTAGGTTTGGCAATAAGAGCTCTAGCTCCTAATCTCTTCCCCCTACTCTCCCATTCACATACTAATTTTATATCTTTTCTTTTATCAACATTTTCCATTGTCTTCCCATATACTGCATTATTTAACAATTTAAAAAAGTTCTGTTCAAATACATTCTTACCCAATGTTCGGTGATAGTTATTTATGTCAATATATTTTTTCAACCAATCTGACTGATTAAATTGAAGAATTCTATGAATTTTCCTTAAAATCAAACCATGTTGAAGACATTGTTGCAGATTGCGATAGTGTATTATGTAATTGGTTTTATTGTTTAAGTCTGTTATTAATTTTTGCTGTTTCATGCCCCCAATTTTTTTATTTTCTGCACAGAATGGAAAATCGCTATGACGGTCGTGCAGTGTACTTGGATATTCCAAGTCTACTTCTAATATGTAACCAATTTCTGAGTCTTCTTCCACTACATGTATATTAAAGTCTTCAACGTTTTCAAACCATTTAAAATTTTTAAAGGGAAGATACTGCGACATTGCATATCCATATAAATTGTTTACATCAAAATACATTAGATAATTTGATTCTTTTGTGGGATCATAATCATTAACGTATTTATTATTTACTATGGTGTGCCGTTTACTACACTGAACAATACCTCCCCTAATACCTCGTACAACGAAATTGTACATGTTAATATCTGTTAGTAATTCCAATTCTATTTTAGTTGTTTTCAACATTGCATCCCAAGATAAGCCTGGAGTAGTATAATATTGACAAGGGTCTAAATTGTAAATTTTCTTACAAACTTTACGGAAATTTTCAAATATATCACATAGCAAGAGAACATCTACTTTTAGATATAATAGAAGATAGTCCAACAATTTGTTGCAATTAAATGTATTCCAAACATTTTCAGCATGTTCATAATCATCTATACTGCACGACTCATTTGTAAGTTTATTAAAGAAACATGATCGCGGTGGTAGTTGTGTTTCCTCCAGCCGATCAACTGAGTTAAGAAAGTCATATGGAAAGACACCTTTACGCTTCATTAAACTGAATTCATTATGAGTTTGATAGATTAATTTTACTGTCGTCAAGTCATCATCAGACAAATAGCTAGCTAGTTTTTCTAAGCTCGACGGCATAAATCGAAAAGAATCTAGAAAACGTAATTCTATTGTCTTATCATTATCACCATTATCATCATCATCATCATCATCATTATCAACATCATTATCAATGGAATCATTAACCGAAATTCTTTTCGATATAGATACATATAATTCCTTATTGAAAGGAATTATATTTATATCACCTTTAATACATGATAATTCTCTAATAAACAAATGACAATCATATGCCGAAAGATTGTGAAAAAATATCGGAATGAAGTTTGCAATTTGAAATTCTAAATTGCATTTTTTGTGTGCGGGACCTCTATATTCACCCGTTAGATGACAATGATCAGCCACGCGATCTTCAACAGATAGCAAACATTCACAAATGTGACAAATTTTGTCCTCCATTTGTCTGATCTGTTGAAGTGGTGTTAAGGAATTCATTGGTTTTACTACACTTAAATAATTCTTATAGATATATCTTATATCTTTAACTAAACTCTTAAAGAAATGATTAGGTGCGTCATCAGCACCATTATAAATTCTAAATATATCTAAATTAGAGTTAAATGTACATTTAATATAATAACTGTATGCAAATGGAATGTGCTTTTGTATAGATTTAATATTTGCAGAATTTTGAATATCAACTGATTTTAGAATACATTCAAAATCAGCGTATACTATAAAAGGTACATCCATTTGCTTTTTAAAATTCCTAAAACTTACTAAATTATTGTCTTCAGTTGGCATCTTAGTTATCATTTTATTGCAATGCTGTTTGTGTATGTTTAATGATGAATGAGAATGGAAATGTATTAAACAGGTATTGCATACATATGCCATAGTTTTATGTTTCGTTACTTGACTTTTAATTAATCTGTAAGTATAAAGAAAAACTTAATTAGTATAAAATTATTGAAGAATATATATTCTTTACAATTACCTTGATATATTTTTTATCCATACATAATGGAATCTTCCTTCTCCTTCCTCCAAAAGCAACAAATTGATGTGTTGGAATTTTTCCTGCACAGTAAAATAGTATGGACCGACTATATTATTATCATCGCCCAATCCAAACACATTAATACTTATATCAGGATTTTTACTTTCGAACACTTTGATTTTATTAAGTGGTAGAGGAAAATGCAGACTTTTAAAATTTAATATTATATTATTTTCAAGCGTTATGATTTCTTCATTTATGTTGTTAACTTTATATGATGAACATCTATTGGTATGCAAATCAACTGGATAAAGTGCTGATATTATAGCCCACTTAAAACAATATATATCAGTATTTTGGACATTGATGCAAGCAAACTTTCTCTGTATTGTTAGAGGTAATGGAATATATTGTGACCCTTTAATACATTTATATTTGTTGACATTGATTTCAAGATGTGATATTTTAATTAATGACCATCCGCTATCACGTTCCTGAAATTCACTCATTTTTTTAATTATATTATTACATTGTTCATTATAAAGGTCAATAATGTCATCACTTGTCGTTGATATGCTTAGGATCACCATTTTTGTTTGATGCGATTTAACTTCTATGATACATGTATCATGATCTTCCTTAACCAACATATACTCGCAAAATAATTCAATATTAAATTTTACACTCGAATATTCCTGTGTCACATTATATAACAATTCCATGACATTGTCTCTAATTGTATACAGAAAGTTTTCTGGTATTAAATCAGTTTCATTGCTATTTTCAATCAAATATGTTATGATGCGATTATTGAATACAGACTTGATACACTTTAAACTACCGTCATCGTTATTATATTTCTCTGTTTTTTCCGCACTGTTAGTTTTATGCATATTTGTTCTTATATGATAATGCCATTTAGTATTTGATATATATGTTCTACATTTGTCACAATATATATTGATTGCACCGCTGTCTGATATAGTATGAGAGTGTTGTTCCCATTCCTCGCGGTTTCAAAAATATAGCTTACACGTTGTACACTTAAACGATGAGGAAGACCCTTGATGATGTAATCTAATATGTCTCCTTAAATTTGTATTTGTAGTGAACTCTTTCTTACAAAATTCACAAATAAATTTAGTCATTTTTATAAATATTTTTATTTAGACGTTGTTAGAGAAAAGTGGTTGAAATAAGAATGATGATATATTTGAACATATGCAGTATTTAATCTCTTTCTTAGAGTATACGATTTACATATAACTTTTTTTTCAGTAATTACAGTTAAAGAATACATATTTGTGGTTAAATAGTTTTATTTTAAAAAACATTTCTATCCATATATTCATTTCTTATCACAAACGTAAAATTTTTATAATTCTAATTATAAACTTTTTACAACAATAGAAACCACTGCACCTACGTTTGCTACAAATATTATCAACTTTTTATAAACTAACATACACACACATACATATATTTTCAAAAACATACATACATACACACACGCACCCCCTCCACAACAAAATCAAAACCCTACAATCGTCACACCATCTTTGCGGTTTGACACCCTACCTAAAGAACATCGGTAATGGTCGATTTTCACACAACATACCCCTACTCCATACAACACAATGTAGCAAACCAATCAACTAACTTAAATGCCGGCTGTAGCGTAGGCATGATCCAAATTTTGTATGAGGATCATGGTCGCGAAACCCCACAAACAACCTACTGACAGACATCCAGACATAAGTGCAAAAATTATTTACAGGAGCAACTACTGCATTTTAGCTGCTTTTTATTTTTAGCTAATGCCGAGGAAAGCGCAGCAACAATGAACTGTTATCAGCAGCAGCAGCAGCAAGCAACAATGAGAAAAATATTAGAAAGAAATGAAAATTCGTTTCAAAATGACATTGAAGTCGGCACATAAATTAAGCTCAAAAAAATATTAAAAATATATACTCGTACATATATTTAAAGCTTATAAGAAAGTTATAAAGAGTTAAGGAGGTCTATCTATACCCTAGACCCTAAAGCAGTGGTGGGCGCGGTAATTGTATCGGTACACTGTGTATTGAGTTTGCAGAGCTACCCACCAAACACAAAGTCAAGTGTTTGAAATATGTAAGTAGCATGTAGAATTTTTTAGAGGCGGGTCACGCCGAGTTTGGCAAATATTAGTGTCCGCCCACTTTTCTAAATTCAACATCGCGTCATCTTCAGAGTTCAAGGTGTGTGCCAAGTTTCGTAAAAATGGGTAGAAAGAAGCACGTGAAATATAATATTAATCTTTAATGGGAATGGCGCCGCCTACTTCTTTAAGTACAAAATTATGTATATCATGCTTTTTCAAAAAGGAATCATCTGGAGTCTACTTGAATGACTACGTGAAGAAGGCAGCCACGAAAACCAATTATGTCATTCTTGGAGCTAGAGACTCTTTGCCAAGTTTCGTGAGAATCGGATAACCGGATGTACATATACATACATAGTTTAATACTAACCTTTCATTGGCGTAGATACGCCCACTTTTTGAAAACAAGATTAAATACTTTTCGGAGCTTAAGGTGTGTGCACGTGAAATATATTAAATATTAATAGGCCTGGTGCCGCCCACTTTTTGAATACAAGATTGTGTCTTTTTAAGAGCTCAAGGAGTGTGTAAAGTTTCGTAAAAATTTATTAAGTACAAGCACGTGAAATATAATATTAAATTTTAACGGGCGTGGTTCCGCCCACTTTTTTAAATGCAAGATTGTGTTCTTTTAGCTTAGAGAAGTATGTGAAATACAATATTAACTTTTATTGGGCATGGTTGCTCCTATTTATTTCAACTTCGAGATTGTGTCATTACGAGAGCCCAATATGTTGGGTAAGTTTCGTAGTAATTGAATAAGTAAAATATCATAAAATCAAATAAAAAAAAATAGTGGGCGTACGATCACCCACTTTTTTTTACAATGAAACCAAATGGAAGCTATGCCCTCTCAGACGGAAAAAAGTATTTTTACAATCGGTCTAAAATGTACAAAATTATGAAGTAACAATAAAAAAAAAATACAGACGAATTGATAATCTCCCCGCTCCCCTTTTTTTTGAATGCGGTTAAAAACTCGAATAAAACGTTGAAGCATGGCGGTGTAATGTGGTGGCATGAGGCTCAATTGGCCCGAATGGTGCCAAAAAATCCGGTTTTTATAGAACGCACAATGAATAAAATGGATTATTTAAAAATAATAAAAGTTAATTTAGATTTGATAAAATATCACTCCCCTAATATGCAATAACATCAAGATACGAGTATATTGAGTATATCAAAAATAATTTTTATATGAATCAAGAAAAAAATTTAAAATTTTTCTTTTGCAAAATTTTCAACGCAAGCTGCTAGCAACTTTAATTGTTCTAGTGAACTTTATTATCGCATTGAAACTATGATCCATTCGAGCACTCTGTCACTTACTCAGTCAGTCGTTTCATAATTGAACAGCAAAAGGAATAAATGGGGCCAAAAAATTACCCAGAGATAAATGTAGATCAGTTTTTTTTTATTTATTTCTTTTTAATTTTGCATTTTTTTGTGCCAAAATCAATTTAGCAATAGCAATAAAGTAAAATAAGTTAAAGTTCACTCACGTTTTATTTCTTTCAACATTTTTATTACAATTGATTCTTTGTCTTTTAAACAAAAGTACGAGTATCTATGTAGCAAGGAAAGTAGTAAAAGTTTGAGTAGAAAGACTTGAATGGACATTGTTGCTTCTAATGATGTTTGTTGTTTTCGTACAAACTTACAAAACAGTCATTCTTCATCTTTAATCGCTTAATTTATTAATCGAATTTTTGTGATATTGCAGGAGAGCAAGAAAGATTATGACCTTAACACTTTGTAACACACAATGTCGACAAAATAAAACTCTACTGTAAGTAAAAAAAAAAATTAACAAACTGTTGCTAAAGATGGAAAACCTTTCGAACTAACAGACAAGAAATCAGCCAACTAACCGAATAAGTTACTGAGACTGTATGCAATGAAAATTAAGTGTTACTTGATCATGTTGAACAAGTTAATTTATCATTGCCAAACAGTAGAGAAACAACAAACAACAAGGAATCCGTGAGGAATCTAATCAAATAGAAAGCCGTAGTAACAGCCAGCAAGAAAGAGTACGAGTATCAAGAGCAAATTGCATTATTATTAAAAATGGCAATTTGTTAACACTTGGTATCATTATTTATGGAATTCGTTTGATCGAAAAGCCTTATTAAAGCAAATGATGTTGAATTATTTTTAAGCCGTTTAAGTTTTTTTTTCATATTATTTTATGTTTTGTATTTAATTAGTTTCTTTAATATCTTGTTTTAAGTAGATAAAGTTGTATTGGCTCAATTAAGAGACTCTGTCAGAAAGGTGTTGGCAATCTTACACCGATTACAAAAACCGTAAGCATTTCACTTTGGACAACAAAAAATTTTTTATTGCTTTTGGTAGTGGTTGTTAAACTGCTCGTGCTAATACTTTTCCGACAGAATCTCTAATTGAGCTCATCATAAGCTACACAACAACAAAATTCAAAACGAATTTCTTATTGTGAATAAAGAGCAGCTGGTGTCGCTTGGGGTTTTCGGTTTTTGGAAAGAAAATGTCTGCGATTTAGAATTGTTATATATTTTACGTTCCTAGAGAGAAAAGAGCCGACACAGAACTATTCATGTAAGAGAATGCTGAGTGACAAAGGGCGGGTTATAACTCGCAAGCTTTTTGTATGAGTTTTTTTATCTCTAGCGATAATTTTATTTAGTTTTTGTTTTGTTTTTTTTTTATTTAATAAAATGTTTTTTTTTTCTCTTCCAAATTTTTTTTTGATTTTTGGTTTATTTTTAATTAAAGTTGTTTATTGCTGGAATATTTTTTCTGTGTAGTATTACATATGTATGTAGTGTCCGTACGGAACCTTTTACTAAATTTATTTTTTTCTCTTCAGTTAATAGTCACCCTCATTACAGTTCTCAAAATCGAAGTCACGTCAGTACAATACCAAAAAAATAGGGGGTTGTCAACTCGCTCTCGAGAACAATTTTGTGCTATTTGCAGTCTATTTCTGTTCCCTAAGGTCTAGAAAATAGCATGAGCATGTCAATAGCAGTCACTTGTTTTTGACAATGGGTAGACAAGCAGTTGGTATTGTATTGACGTGAGGTCGATGTCGACAACTGGAATAAGGGTGAACATTTCTCAATGCTCTCAGAATAGGCATTTGTTTCAGTGATGACCTCTTCGTTGGACCCAAATCTCTTTCTACACACTCATTTAATTATTGGGTCATATCGACTACGACAGTTTCGCACTAGATTATAGAAAAAATTTATTGGGATTGTATTTACCAAAATATTGTGAAAATAACTTTTTGTGAATATTTTGCCACTAATCATAAATTTTATGATATTTTTTTTACTATGAACTAAAGCAATATGGTTTCACTAACGGTTTAAAAAAATTCTTAATTCTTCAGAATTCAATTCAATTCTTTCTTAAGTGGACTTAGGCGGTTATTACAATTGCTTAGTATTGCTTATCATAAGACACAAATGTATACATACGTGAATAAGAATTAAGCACATATTTTATTATGTCAATTTTTTTTATAGAAATAAGTTTTAATTTAATAAAAAACTTCCCGCAGAGACCACAAAAAGAAAACACAAAGCTCTATTTATTAAAATAAATTAAAATAAAGCACAATCTAAGAAAAATTCTTCAATGCAAAACAACAAGTATCCACTGAAAGTTTTATTCTTTGCTATAAAAAATAAAATGCACAGAAAAAATTAAATAAAAATACAACATTGATGAATTACAAATATTTGATAAGAAAATATATTGAACAAAAAAAAAATAGGAAAACTAAGACACGAGAGTGTACAGCGAATTGCAATTGGAGATATGAAGAGAACATTTGCATGTTTACAGCGCATGCCATCACCGTCAGCGCCACACCGCGCCTCGCAGCGCCATTGTAATGACTACAACCACACATTCCAATTAATAGCAAATCCAATTAATTTGCCACCTTTTATAAAACAATTTAATCACAATGTTTCTTCAAATTACCAACTTCCAGCAAAGCTCAACTACTTTAAGCAAGAAAAGTGAAAGAAAAACTCTTTTATCTTCATTTACAGGAATTTTCACCTTTTTTATGATAGAAACATTTCATTATATCTACTCGTATATCTCTTTGTCTATGTTTTTATCCCAATGACCACAGCGACTGTCAATAAACGTATAATGAAATTTGCGATCATTACAACATGCCCCATAGTCAAGCGGCAGACTGTCAGCGGTTGTCCGGGGAAACAAGTATCAGATGTTAATTAGTATTTATGTTTTTAAATCGATAAGCAATTACATATATGTAGCAGGCCTTGGGAGAGAAAGAAAAATGCATTTAGCTGCCATTTTGCGGCAAATGACTTCTTTTTTTTTTTTTTGCCTGAATGAAATTCAGTGTCCCGGTGTCAGTAAGTGAATATCACACATATTTAACAATTTTAAGGTGTATTAGGATTTGGCAAGCATGTTAAACACTCCCAGTTAATTTAAAGATTTTTTCTATACTCATTACAAAGTATGTATGTACGAGTACATACTTCCTGTCAAAATGAATTTAAAGAGAAATTAAACCAATTATAATACTGAAGTCTATTGGGCAGAATTGGCCATTATTTGAATTGAATTGGCTTTGAAGAATTTATTCGATGGTGAGAAAACGATCCATCTATAGAATACATTCAGAAAACCCAAAAATAAATTAGGACATGCACTGTATGAATCCTGATTTAAAAAAAATTATTATAAAATATTTTCTTTTACAGATACTGTCATATCACCCACGACATTGAAGAAAGTACGTAAAAATGAATCGACAAAAGACAAAGATGAGATTGCGATTGCTGCATATTAGAAATTTGAAACTGAAGTACATGCAATAAAAGTCATTATTTTTAAAATCAATTTTTTTTTAGAGAGAAGTAACACTCAGGCAATGAATGCCTACTACTATTACTAGGTGTTACCTTCTTTAGGAAAGGGATAGCGATAGAGAAGACATGTGGTGAAGAAAGATATAGAGGAAAGCTTCATTCTTTTACCACTCTGCTTTTTGCACGTTTTTTTAATAATGTACTGTTGCAGCGCCTCTGGTGTTGAATGAGGCGTATTAAAATTTTTGAAGCCGTGATTAGTAGCCATTTAATTGGTTATTTTACTTCGCCGATAATTCTGCTACACAACGAAGGAGGGCGCTCTGATGTTACATTAGGATTAGTATCTGCTGAAGTCGGTATAATTCAGTGACCAGTGACTATGCCTTCATTACATGAACTTTCCTACAACAACAGATACAAAAAGACACTAACGCACATCAGAAAAATGCGTGTTGTTATTTAATGACTCTCGGAACCGGGATCGAAACCATGACCCAGAACTCATAGCTACTTTCGAGTTGACATTGTGCCGGGACACTAATGTACATCAGAAAAATGCGTGGTGTTGTTATATGATGACTGTCTGATACCGGGCTCGAACCCAGGACCTTCATTTTCGTAGTCAACGTAAAAAAAAATTTTTTTTAAGAAACGTGACTAATTAGTCACTTTTTTATAATAATTTATTCGAATAATTTAATCGAAAAATTTATTCGAATAATATATTCGAATAACATATATCCAAATAAATCAAAGCAAAAAAAAATATTTTATATTTCGATTAACTTTAAAAAAATTTTTATTCTTTATTCGATTGGTATCATAGGAATAATTTTATTCGAAAAAAATATTCAAATAACGAATATTTATATTATAATAAAATTCAATCGTTACATGTTTAATGGGCCTTACAAATTTTGTGGAAGATTTTTTAGAATTTACGAAGTACTAATAATAAAATAATAAATTAAAATTAATCGAATAAATTTATTAAAATAAAACCATTCAGTAATTTTACTCGCGGAAATATCGTATTGCGATCATTTTAATTGCACAATTTCAGGTAGAATATATATTTCTCCTTTTACTTTAATCGATTCATTCGTGTGATTAATTTTTATGCCAGCAATTTCATTCAAATAATTTTTGTAGCCTGTCAAAAGTGAATTTTTTTAAAGACAGACTTTTTTTATGTTTGGTGCACCCTTTTTTGAAAGAAACAATTTCATTTTAAAAACGACACATTTATGAAATAGAACTAAGTTTGTTTTGCGTTATTTTAAGAATGTTCATTCTTTTTTTAAAAATTAAAACTATTTTGAAATAAAGAAAAAAAAAACATTTTTGTTATGGTTTTTAGTTAAGAATGAAATATTCTTAAAGTCCTAGTTTACACTATGCAAGTCTTATTGCTTAGCTGATTAGTTTGATGTCTGCCGACGTTCTAGAGTTGGGCATTTGCCCGCTATCATTTTTCATTATTAATTCCCATATTTCTAATTTACATTGGTATCAATAAAACTGAATTTGTCAAAAAAAAAGTGTGTTTTAGGAAGTACGTTTCCTAACCTTAATTTGTCCACCCCGTTTATTTATATTATAAGAAAAATTTTTATTTAAAAAATGCAGCATATTTAATGCAAAAACGTAAAATTTTTGTTTTGAGAATGATTTTTTGGTTCAGTGTATAAAATGTCTGTTTCAACATCGTTCGTGTCATTAATATGTTGTAGCATATCAGGGGACAAATAACGGCAATATTTCAGTAGACAATGAAGTAATTTTCCACCAAGAAAAGCTTTTTTTTTATATTATTCTTTTTTTTAAATATACTCGAAAATATATTGTTACCTTAATATAGAAAGGCCCTAACTATTATTTTTTTGGAAATCGAGATTTTTTGCATTTTTCGATATATTATATTGTCCTTCTATCGAAATATATAAAAAACTCGAATTAAAAAAAAATTACGAGTTAGGGCCTTTCTATATTAAGGTAACGATATGTACACATATAAATTTTACAATTTTATATTTTTTTGCAGATCTAAGCATAAAGGACTCGTGGAGCTTATTATCAAAAACTGTTGATACTAAGGAGAAGCGAATTGGAATCGATTTGGAGAACAGGACCGATCAAAAAGATCAATGAAACTTGCACCAATTATGTATTATTAATTTATATAAAAATTAATGTATGTATGTCAGTAGATACAAACATATACATACATATGTATGTATACAAGTAAGCAAGTATGTATAGCGCTTTTTTGATCATTTAATAAAGCTAGGACACACAAATCACATATTTGATCTTCAAAAGTAGACGCTCGTATTATCACTCCACGCGAACGCCATTAATAAGTTTGTACTCAATATTTCGTAAGTATGTGGCACAGTTGCATGTCCAAGTAAGTGTATGGTTAGTGCAATGGGTATGTATCGAGGCAATTGCAGTAGTACACTAACAGTGAATCGCTGGTGACAAGTAAAGTGATATGACCAATGGAGAGAAATCATAAAACCGTATCAAAATGCAACTCGTACACACATATTTTTTTCATTGTTGCATTATTTTAATTTAAAATTTATTTAACAAAATGCACAAACTTGACATTTGTGTTAAGCTTGGGAAATTGTCAACAGCAAAAAAAAAAAAAAAAAAAAAAAAGAATAATATAAATAAAAATAAAAAAAATAAAAAATAAAGACAACAAAATATACATAAAATACAGCATAAATAAACAAATCCCAAGCGGCAACGATGCTGATGATGATATCCATCGAATACTATGAATAATAAAAAACTTGTAATAAATGACTAGAAAAGCAAAATACAGAAAATACTTTAAAAAATTTCTCGGTGAAAAAAAGAAGACAAGAGTGGAGCATGTATCACGGATTTTAAGATCACCTGCGGCTCAGTAGGAGAGATAAAAAAAATGTTGTAAACAAATCTTTCATATTAGAGGCGAGGCAAAGTAATACAAGACTGGCAAATTGCTAGTTGTTTAATGCCAATGCAAACACTTGGTGACAAAGAAATACATTTGGGAGGCATTATGGATTTTGTAGTTTGTTCAGTTTTTTTTTGTAAAATATTTAAAAGAAAATATTAAATAAAATGTTTGTTAATTTACAAATCAATTTAAGTTATCATCAGTTTCTATTCAATTGAAGCGCTTGTTTGATATAGTATCGAAGTTTAATTAAGCAAAATTTAGCTAATGTAAATAAAATTTTACATTTTTAAAGAACCCATTTCGAAATATTCGAATGCACAGTCATACAAGCGCTACATTTTTCATTTGGATATTTCTTTTGCTAGTTTAGCTTTGATAAACGTTCTTAAACTTATCCATTGATATTTTTCTATGGGTACAAAGAGTAAAAAAAGAATGCATAAGAAATTTTGCGATTGCAAATAACAGTACATTTTTGCTTTACAAAATCGCATATTTCTATATCACGTGCGACATTGGAAAACCAATATTTATTATCAGTGTGTCCAAAATACATGCGGAAAGCTCATCAAATATTCAGTACAAACAAAGATATTTAATACAATTTAAATAAAAATAAAAACCAGGCAGAAAAATATAAAGACCTTAGTACCTTTATAAAGCTGGTCACGTGCGAAGACGCCATAAGTGTGACATTTAAAAATAAATTTTTTCCATAAAAAATTTTGCACACTATTAAATTAATTAAATTTAGATGAACAGATTTGCAAACGATTGAGAGAAAAATTGAAGGAGTATGATTTACCCTTATCGGGAATAAAAGTTCAGGTAAAATGTGTTCCCTTTTTCTAAAATTGCAATCGCCAATTTCGGCGTTGTTGTTGTGTTAGTTTACTATTTTCTAATTTTCGGTCATGTCACAGAGTTCAATTCCGTTCGGAAATGGAATTCAATCCACCCCATTTTTGTAGGAGGTGGTGTCTAAAAAAAACTAAAATAAGGGAATTTGTTTCCGAACGGAATTGAACTCTATGACATGGCCGTTTGTTCATGGGAAATATTTCACGCGAACAAAGTTTTCGCCTTTTATTACCGATAAGAGTGAATATTACAAAACATGGATAGAATGGCGAACAGTAGGAAAAAGTAGAAAGAGTTTTTTGACGGAAAAAAATTAAATGATTGAAGAGAAAAGGCGGAATGACTGCATACGCAAGGGAGAAAGTCGACAGAAGTTCATAATTTATAGCTTCTTATTTATAATTTTGTAAAAAGAGCAACAGATAAAATATAAATATCATGATGGAAATAAATGTCAGGTGCGACATGTCAAGTGCGACTGTGAATAAAAGTTAATCACAAAAAGTATATAAATAATTTTTGGGTGAAATCAAAACCATTTGAAAGAGACATCAGTGCACAATATTCCAAAATAAATCACATTAAAATATTGCTTTAGGTTTCGCTGAAATCAGCGTTTTAATCGCATCTGTTTTTGTCACATGCGAATGGCTTGGTTTTGTGTAGTTATCTTGAAAGCGAAAGATTGTTCAAACTCGAACTTAGCACCAACTATAGCGCTAATTTAGTGCTATAAATTACGTTTATTGTCAAAATAAAATCCGTTTTATTTTGAAATTGTTTCACTTTAAATGCTTAAGACGGTCACGTTCGACATCGTGGAAGTACCCACATCTTCTCCAAAACATGCTACTTAGTAAAGAAAGATCTTTTTAACAAATACAAAGTGCAAAACTACTTTTGTTTGTCTAAAAAATACCCAGATTCCGCATCAGTAATCGAACTTGCAAACTTCCGACGTCTAGACTAGTATGCAGCCTACTAGATAAGAGGGCACTCAAATAACAATGGCAATGGTAAATTTAAGCGAATAAGGTATCTTGTTTTTAAACATTCCGCAGCATCTGCAAAATGTAAGAGGTTTTCAATTCGTATGGCGCGATCTTTTCTTTTATTGTTCGTTCGAAGACTAAAGACACTATGTTCGGTGTAATACACAATTCATAACAATAGTCAGCTTATATTTCATAAAAACAATTGCTATTCAAATTTTTTCGCTTGTTATACATTAAATTCATTCAAATTGTCGCATATAAAATTTAATAATTGTGCAATCGAACTACTTGAACCAGAGCGACCGACCAACAACTTGTTGCATTCAAAAGCTGTAACTTCAAATGATATCTACTTGCAGTTGTCGGTCGGTCGCATGGGGTTTAGGATTTCGTTGAAAATCATTTGTTGACAGTCAAATAATATATGCGCTTTTTGTTGTTGTTGTAGCTACACAATACTGGTGATCATAATTGCTGCTGCTACGAGCTAGAACACGGTTAGTAAATGTGGCAAGTACAAAAGCAAAAACAGAAAATAAATAAAAAGATAAGAGGAACACAGCGTGTTGTTTAACGACAAAAATAAAATAAAAAAAGAAATTGTGGCAACTACTTTAACAAATTGTAATCATGACTTAAAATTGCTGCTGTAGTAAAAAATAAATAATAACTTTTTTTTTTATCTGTACTTGTTGCATGAGGTTGCGGATGCTGCTGTTTTAATGCAATTACAAAAAGTGTAAAAAAGTTAACAGCCACACACAGTTGTACAACTAAAAGAAAAACATCTTAAAGCAAATCTAGAATATTTGTCACGTTCCACTGTTTCTGCGATTGTATTTCACTGATATTAACAAAAGTGGAACGCGTTTTACTCTGATTCTGAAAAACGTATGTATGTATGTATGCATGTGCTTTTTTTTGCTTAAGGAAAAATCGAAAGAAACATAACACAAAAATATAAGATGCATGATCTTCATGTCTTTTTTTATAAAAAAAAAAAATAAAACTACTAATAGATAGAATTACTCATGTTGCAACGAAGAGTAACAGCAAAAGTAAAACACTAGTTAAATCTAAATAAAACCATGATACAAAAAACAGAGAGCCCACTCCAGACGTGTTTAAAAATTAATTCTCATATTAAATGTTCATAAGGTCAGAAAGTTTAAATTGCCAACATATTTTAAAGTCTTCAAATACCAACGAAAAGTACTTGGAAAAAATAAAATTGCAAAGCAAAACTCATCAAACAAATGATGTCTTTTAAAAAAAAGCTAATGTTTCGCATTTAAACCAAACAACTGTTTGTGATTTAAAACACACCATTGGGCACACGCAAATTGAGCAAGATTTTTTTAAGACAAAAATAGTATTTGTCTAGTTTTTGACAGGACACTGATAAAGATTAATCATTCAATATTTTATTTTTAAATAATGTATCCATCTCTCAAAGTTAGAGCTCAAATTGCTTCGATCTTTAACGTTGATTTGATTTTTTTAGTCTTACATCTGATTTTTCAGCTATACATATGCATATGCAATTTTGGTATGACTGTCAAAATTACCAATTTACAGACAGCTTACAATTTTTGCTTTCAAACGTTCATACATGTTTAATTACATCTGCCATAACCTCTTTCTTTATATTTTTTCCACCACACACACACACACACTGTTGTTACACCAAAACAGCTGATGTCAGATCAAAATAGATGGCGCTCTAATTGAATTTTTTTTCATCTGACATTGCCGCCTAATCATTACACATGCAAAATTTTAATGTTTTCACACGATATGAACTCGTGTGTATTTTCCAGTGAGAAATTTGACATGTCAGGTGTAAAATACAGGCCATGTGAAAGATGCTTAAGCAGAATAGGGGTAGAGGTTAGAAAAAAATTAAAAAAAGTCAGTAATAAGAAAACTGGTAACTTAAAAGTATAAACATTAGGGTCAGAACCATAAATCAGCTTCGGCTACGGCATCGTTCTAAAATTTTTAATCGGCCAATAATTGATGTTCGCCAAAAAATAAACAAAAAACGTACGGAAAATCAGTTTGGAAAAATTCTCAATAAACTTTCCTCTTGTTTATTTTCCATTTGGGATCAGTACTAGAATGAGTTTTAGGTTTCCATACACCAAAGGTGAAAAGGAATTTATTTAATTTGTACGAAGACAGTATATGACATACTATCCCAAAAAAAAACAGTTTCAAATTATTTGCAACCGCAAGTCAAACGAACATTTAAGGCCATTATTTATACCCCATAGAGAGGAATGGTCATCCCTATCATCAAATTGCTACATGGCCGGGTAGCTTGACGAGCATATTAAGTTTTTTTTTTAATGAAATGCTAAAAAATAAGACATTTTTATACCTATTTTATTTTTATAATTTTAATTTTTTCCATATAAAATTTGTCTTAGCTTTGCATTTTACTTAATAAGACCCCAAGTCTTTTAGCAGGGGCTTTGCAAAATTTTAACGCTCACCTTTTATGTCTCTTATAAATATTAAACTTTATATTCTCTTTTTTTCAATCGCATTCAGATTTTAAATGAACACAGTTTCTTAGAACAAAATTAATAAATATTGTGATCGTTTGCTTATCTGCTTTTCAATGTACGTATTTTTATATTGTATCTATTAAGCTTTATTTCCATATAAATTAACAAACAAATTGACAAAACCAATATATTACCTTGAAAGAAAAGAAAAAACGATTTTTTAAGAATAAAATAAAAATGCAAACAAAACAATTCATAAAATGCAGTTTCAATTCTTATTCAATTTCTCGTTTTTTTTACAAAAGTACCCAACCGGAAAAGTAGGCATTAATCACATAAATAATGGGAGAAATAATGTATTATTTTCCAAAGCAAGACAATGCATTCCCTTAGAAACGAGAGGGTAGTTTGATCAAACACAATAATTACACATTGATTACCATGTGCATTATCACATTTGCAGAAGAAGAATGTATAGTTTGTGCTTGTGACGAGTGTTATGAATTATAGAATTCATTTCTCGGACATATTAAAATAATTCATTACTTTCCTAGAAAAATTACACATGCAGTGCATTACCTTCTTCTTTACTATTCATTACTTTTTCCCACTGGGTAGTAATTTAAAAGAGTTGCCAATCTCTTTAAGCTTTTGAAACTTTACATTTCGCAGTTTGACGGTGTAATGTAAAGACTAGTTAAAAGCCTACAAACTATCTATATGTATATGTATATTTGAATATAAATATTATGATTTGCGTTTTACTTCAAATCAAAGTTTTCCACTTCTATAAAAATCGCATATTTATGTAAATTAAGACAAGATGATTACATGTACATATGTACTGTACACCTACAAAATCGAATTTTTATAAAATGAATATAAAATTCAAAATGATTTATGGAATATCAAAATTAATGTTGAACATGCAAACATTTCAAATTCGTTAAAACATTTTTATAGTTGTCTTAATAAATTAAATATGCTTCAGTAACAGTAAACATAAAGGCGTATTATGTAAAAATTAAAACTTGTACACTTAAAATAAAACTAAAAATTAAAAATAAAAATAAATTATATAGGTCGAATGTGAATCATAACCAGTTACTAAAAACAGTAACACAAATGAATATTAGAGATACTTAAATGCAAATTTAGGTTAAGGGATGCTGGTATTATAAAAATCGCACTTAGGCGACTTCTTCCTTATTAACACTCAATTTATAACTTCGGAAGTCAAATTAGCTTCTGGTCGATTTTCGAAAATTGGGGTAAAATCAGTAACTTCCTATAGTGCGAAGTTAAAAATAAAAATTTAAATTTATTCGAGTTGTCGAGAAAAATCAAATATCATTTCAGCTAAATATATAATTGAAAAAATCTTATTACGATTATTATCTAATATGTACAACAAAATAAAGATACAATTCATAATATTTTAATTAATTAATTAATTCATTTTACATGATTGTTCTATAACCGTTATTAAACTCATGAATAATACAACACGTGTGTCGATATTATTCCTCGAATTTTGACTTTTATTTCGCCATATAATGATTCCCCCCCCCCCCCACCCTCTTACTTTCTAAGGTGTCTGGCAACACTGACTTCTAAACAACCGGCAGCAACAAATGATCAGCACCGCCGCATCATCAACCTGTTTTTTTTTTATTAAAAGTAATAAAAAAAAAAAAAAAATGCCAATGACTCAGTGATACATATTAATTCGCTTTCGTCTCTTGCTTAAAGTTAATCCCAATACAAAGCAGCAACAATAACAAATTCACTAAAGATATCAAACGATATAAAAGAAGAGGAAATATTTTACGATAAGTGTGTGGTACAGAATGATGTAAATGTTATATGAAATAGCCAGTGTTGCCGTTCCATGGCATTTGTAACACTTTGTGCAGCTCTTAAACCTTCATGTGAAATTTTGTTCGTTTTTCTATCATTATTATGCATGTTCAACTTTTTCAAAAGTTTATTTTGTGGTCAACTTTTCAATAAGAATGATGATGAGACAGTGGACTTTTCTATAAGAATAGTGTGCTGTGATGAAACAGTAAACTTTTCTATAAGAAAAGTGTACTGTTGTGGCACAATCGACTTTTATACAAAAAAAGTGTGCCGTGTTGTCACCGTCGAGTTTTGTATAGGAAAAGTGAACTTTTCTATAAGAAAAGTGTGCTGTGGTGACCCATTCAACTTTTCTATAAGAAAAGGGTGCTGTGGTGACACATTCAACTTTTCTATAAGAAAAGTGTGCTGTGATGACCCATTAAATTTTTCTATAAGAAAAGTGTGCTGTGGTGACATATTAAATTTTTCTATAAGAAAAGTGTGCTGTGGTGGGTGACACATTTAACTTTTCTATAAGAAAAATGTGCTGTGGTGACACAGTCGACTTTCAATAAAAAAAGTGTGCTGTGGTGACACAGTCGACTTTTCAATACAACAAAGTGTGCTACGTTGACACAGTTGACTTTTCTATAAGGAAATTATGCTGTGGTGTCACAGTTGAGTTTTCTATAAGAAAAGTGTGCTGTGGTGCAAAACTGATGACTTTGTTATATTTTTTATTTGGGGGCATATCTTTCGATTCACGGACAAATAAGACATATTCTCTTAAAGTTTTTGCTGTAAAATTTTATTAACTAATCTTGTTTCAATAAGCTTTTCACAAATGCTTTAGCAAATAAACTTTCGTATACTATTTTTTAAATAGTCTCTTTTTATCATTACTTTTTCTTAGCTATCTATGGTAACACTGAATACCTACAACTGCAAAAAAACAGCGGAAACAAAGATTATAAAAACAGGCAGTCTAAAAATAACCTGTTTTTCCTTCTTACTACAAAGTAAATCGTCGGCTTAGAGTGTAAACCTGCTAAATCCACTTTTTACCACATATGACATATTAATGCCCTTCGAAAAAGAAAGAGACGCTGCATCGACTGGCTTAAATATTTATTTTAATTTGAAACTATAAATGGCGGAAAAACTTAATATATTAGGCTAATTGCTTAAGCTATGTATAGAAAATATTAACAGTAATTTGTCTCTCCTGTAAAATTTGCTGAAAGTGAGTTAGCAGGTTTACACTCTAAGCCGATGAAATAAAACAAACTACATGAAAGAGAAATTATGAAATAACGTAACGTAACAAAAACAAACTGCAATGAATCTATACATGGGTGCATACTTAGAACAAATGTTAAGAAAATGTTCGTATTGGCAATCTTCGATTACATTATTGCATATAAGTATGTATGTATGTAAACGTCAATCAATCAATAGAAAATTAATTTTTGTTCTGCTTCAGGTATATTTTGCCGCAAGGTACAAACTTAAAATGTTGAGAGTTAAAAATCTCTTAAAGTAGAATTTGAGAGAGAGGCAAAGTTACATGTGATTTGAAGTGAAACAAATAAGAGTATGAATGAATGTATTCGCACTTGGTATACTTTTAAAATTTAAATTTTCTAAGCCTATGGTTGCTATAGGCTTAAAAATATTAAAGCTTTATAAGAAATACAAGTTTGAGTCAATGACACACAAAAGGGCTCACATGGAAATTTTACCATTATCATTTTTTTACACGTATTATGTATTTCTGTTTGTAACTAATTACCAGTATGTACGTAGATACGTACATACTTTGTGTTCACAAAAGCCAACGTATTGAAAAGAACCACATTTCAGTCTCGCTTGAGTCACGATCAGTGTGACCAGATAGGATAAATGCTAATGAGTTTAAGTATGCATGAATGTATATACTTACATACTTATGTGCATGAGTAAATTTATTTATTCATGAGGTACCTGTTTACAAACAATACAAGAATTAAACTAACTCACATTTAACATTTTATTTGGATTTAAAATTTTGTTTGACGATCAAGTTAATTTATTATTTTGGTAAAGGCTTGCAATGTTTAATGTAATGAGTTGTACTTATATATCGCAGCATTTTGTTAGGTATAAAGTAATGAATAAACTAAGTATTTAATTATATGTATGTTGATAAGTTTGTTCTTAAGCCAACAGCTAATAGGTGAGTGAGTAAGCGTTTATTTTCAAATCTTACACATCAAGGGCTGGTATTCCACTTGAAATATGAAAATATTTGTTGTGAAAAAATATAAAAATAAACCAAATTTGTATTCAATAATTTTTTTAAACTTTTTTTAGCACCGGCCAAAAAGGGGGTGTTATAAGTTTATAGAGTGTGTGTTCTTAGCAATGTTTGAAGAAAATCCATTCATCTTTTCTACATGAATTCTGTTGAATATTTGTGCCTTTGACGCCGTAGCTGCCAAACGACTAGACCGACTTTAATTTGGCTGTTTTCGTTTGAAAGTTGACATGATAATATTTTATCTTATCCTAACCTAGAAGAAAATCGGTATAGCCGTTTGGAAGTTATCATAAATTTTCTTGTTGATGAATCGATAATATTCTTTCTGAGGTTGGAACAAAAATCGTTTAAGCCCTTGGAAGTTAAGAACTCTGTTCTGTTTGCATCTGTATCTGTAGCACCGTAGCTCTTAATCGCGGACTACTTCAATAATATAAAACTTATGCTAGAGCGTAAACTGCACCGGAGTTTTTAAAATTTTTAATTTTTGTTATTTATTTAATTTTTCAGCTCTAAGTAGAAAAATAACAGCAACGTTTGTCGCTTCCGATACTTTTCGTTGTGTGGCATTGCTTTTTATATAAAAAATATAATAGGGACGGCGTTGCACACATTTTGAAAATGACAACACAAGAAATGCCAGATATGTACACGGCATAAGGGAAAAGTAAGAGTAAAATTGTATGTACTTACAACTTAAATGCTGTTACATATACGTTTTTGCATACGAGCATAGCAACAAAATGTTTGCTGGGAAGTTCAATACAAACAAATTTACATATTTGCAATCATTAGCCACTGACCGTAATGAATAAGAAGGTATACTTACTGCAAGCGCTTTTGGTCTACTATACACAACTATGTAAAAGTAAATTTTAAGTACAAACGCCAACTTTATATTTAAAAACAGCTAAATAACTTTTTAAATAATTCACTTCAAATCAGCTATTCGCCTCTGTTTTTTTAACTTCCTCTGTTTTTGTGAAAAAATATTCTATTTGAAACCAATTTTTCTGTTTGCTTTTGCCTTTAAACTCAATAAATTGTAAACATTTTTAAATTTTCCCACTGTTTGTGATTTTTTAAAAATATATTCACACATCACTAATTTACTTCAACAAGGTCATGGTTCAAAACAGGTAGTTTTACACAAAACAAGTTTAAAGTTTTTAATTTACATAGGATGAAGACATAAAAAAAATTATTCTTCTCTCAAGAGCTAATTGTAACAGCCATTTGCATAAAAAAAAATACAATATGCCAAATTATTATGGATTATTAACTGTAAGATCGCATTTTCGAGTAAATGAGCGATATTTAAAGAATTAATGTCAACAAGGCACCACTTCCATTTGTAGCTCAGAGTTCATGTTCAAAAATTTCAAATTACATTTCAGTTCCAATTACAAAACAATCACACTGATATTCTCTGCAGACAGCACACTTGTCTACAACGAACTTTTTAATACTTTTTATACGTTCATGTCACTAAAGCTTAAATTGAGCGATCAAGCCTAATTCACGCTACTAACATAAGCAGTGCCCACCTTTCATGGTAACACACGCTTTCCTTAATTGCATAGAATTACAAACAGCTAAGCCTCGATTTACGCTGTACTTTAAGACTAAAGAAATATATTCCATTTAGCATAGATTAAAAATAAGATCTTGGCATTAGAATTTTCATAAAAAAAAGAAATAGTGATAAAGTATCGTGTAAGAGGAGGGTTGCATGTACCAACACCGTCAGTAAACATACATATGTACATTCTTATAATAAAATTTTAAGCCAAACACAAACAAATACCTCACACTGACAACAACATAAGCAACATATAACAAACATCTTTACAATCAAATTTAATGTCTTTTTAGCCAAGAGGTCATAAAGCATAAATGATTCGCTAACGACCGTTTGATAAGATACAAACACGTATTAATTTTAGAAAATAGTAACGATAAAAAAACTAAAACTAATTAACTTCTCGGAAAACAAATTATTAGACGAATCAAAACGAAACGAAATGCTTTATTACATGTCCGGAAAAAACACCGAAAAGTTATTCTATAACGAGGGAGAATCTATAAGGGTTTGTACAATATAAAAAATCCACTTCAAACGATTCACATTATGATTATTTCCCCTTACTATCAAGCAATATCGCTTACAGCAGCAGCAGCGCATCGAACTTTAATCGTCTTTTTATAGAAATTAATACAAATACATAGACAAATCAATTTATTTTCATAGGCACCACTGCTTCAAAGCCATGGCTTTGAAGTTTGAGAGCGAGCTGGTTAGAAAATCAGTCAAGTCACATATTGTGTTTTCATGAAAAATCTGCCGTCAAGCCAGGAAATTCGACATTAAAGCAGAATGTTTGTGGTTCCAAAGTAGTACGAGTACTCGGTATTTAGTGCTGTGAAAAGATAATACCTATTTATTATGAAACTTTCGAACCAGCTGAAAAGACAATGGGAAGATCTCTACCGAACACAGGTGATCTTTTTGGAGAGAGAAATTAATGAAAAACGGTCAAAATATACGATGAAACAAACAGAAGCCAATTACATTTATTGTAGTTTTCTTGTTTTCACTTCGAAGTTTTTCATCATGTTGTAAGACCACTTGAAAACTATTTGGAACTAAGGAATGATTTAAAGACTTATCAATCTACCTTCGCGAGATACACCAAATCTGCTTTTTATAAATTTGTACAAAAACTTATTAATCTAACCTCGTGAGATATACTAATTTTTTATGTCCATTTACTAATTTTTTATTCAATTATTCTTTCAACTACTTTTTTGTCTATCTGTTACTCAAACGTCAATTCAAAACATGAAGCCGAAGTTGTTCAACAGACAAGCAGCAGTCTTACAAATAAAAAATTATCTTTGCCATGTATTAGACCGCATAAAATCCGCTGAGCAAGAGAAGTCAAAACATCAAATCACTCTTACGCCAATGGTGTCATTAAAAAAAAGAATCAATGAACCCAACACTTTAAATAGAAAAGAATATTTAACCAAGGTTATTTTAAGTTTTATCTGTTTAATCGTGTTTCTTTCAACCATTAATTATATCATCATTCAACATTAATTTTGTCGAATTTTACTAAAAGCGCTTTTAAGCATCAAAACTTGTGATGTCATGCAGTTGTCTAATCGTAGAAAAAAGCATACACATTTCTTATTAAAAAAAATTTTCTAATAAAAAAAATTGAAGTGCCCGTCACAACAAACTTTTCTTTTACTTAACTGTGCCCCGTCACAGCAGACTTTTCTTATATAGAAAAGTTTACTGTGCCCCGTCACAGCAGACTTTTCTTATATAGAAAAGTTTACTGTGCCCCGTCACAGCAGACTTTTCTTATATAGAAAAGTTTACTGTGCCCCGTCACAGCAGACTTTTGTTATATAGAAAAGTTTACTGTGCCCCGTCACAGCAGACTTTTCACAGTGCATTACAACAAAATATCTTTAACGCAAACAATCCTTTACACATTCATTCCAAGACTGCGTATAAATTTTGTATTTTATTGAAGTTATTTTATGTTTTTCTTCAACTAAAGCAGCCTTAAAAGCTGCAAATGAATGAGCGTTAATAATACCGCAGCAATCTGCGTTAATTTTTTCTAATTTATCTTTAAGCCTGTCAAACATTTCAATCATTGCTAAACCAGTCAATTTTTGAAGTGAAGTCAATAAATTGACCGGAGGTGAAATCGAAAATGGAAAATTGGTCAGATTATTTTTCATAAGATGTTGAAAAAAAGTACAAAAACCAAAACCAGGCAAAGTAGCAAGCAAATACACAAAATCAACTAAGTGAAAATTTATGTATTAAATTGAAATAATAAAACGATGTAGATAAACTAAAGAAATTTCGTTACTGCTGTTTGAATGGAATTATTTTCTTAGAAAATTATTTTGATTATTTTAAGCGATAACGAATGAAATCATTGATTGAAATTTTTCACTTTCAAGTTTAAAGTTAAGGAGCTAATTTTAAGAAATTATTTGTAATTACATGTTCTTAAAAGATTTACAATACTATTACAATAATACTTGTACATAGGAATAAATTATATTGGTTTTTTATAAAAGAAAACACAACGATCCTAAAAACTTTAATAATTCAGAGGCAAATTACGACATTCGCTTTCGCACATTTCAAAACATTTCAAACGAGTTTAAATGAAAATATTTTGAAATTATGTTCACTATCGAATACTTTTGCTGAAGTCCTGGGTTAATCTTTTAAACAATAAACCAAAATATATATACATATACTCGTACATATAATTAACAGCGAGTGTTGTGCAAGAAGTTGAATAAGAAACCCATTAAATTTTTAGTTTTATCTATTTGATCCTTCTACTCCAATAAATTTTTACAACAAGTCCATTTTAATTAACACTCAATCACCAAGCCACCAACTCCTAGATTTTTGTTGTTATTTTTATTTTTAACAATCAATGCAGCAAAATAATGGGGCACAAGCATCGTCAATAAATATTTGTGTTTGTTGTTATTATTGCATTGGTTGCTATAAAGTAGTAATTGCTGTTGTTGTTTTCAACTTAATATATCCGCATTCAAAATGCCTTTTAAGCTTAATGTTTGTTTGCATTAAAACGTCTATGAGTCTGGTAATTTTTTCGTGAATCAGCGCTTGTGCCGTGCTCAAACTCCCCAACATCGAAATGGGATGTTGTTTTTAGAGGTTGTTGTTTTTTTTGTGTGTACGAGTATGTATGTATTTTAAATTGAAGCAGAGTTTGAAAAGAATCAACTACAGTCTCATTTCATAAAATGCATTTAATTGATGATACTATTGGTACTCGTATCCAAAAGAGCTGAAAGCTTGTGAGTCAACTCGGTTGTATGTGTATATACTTAAGAATTTTCTAGTGTGCACACCAACGAAGTCGCTGTCGCTAATGAGCTTATTCGGTTCGATATCGAATATCATAATCGCAAACTATTTGCAAATATGTGATGCAAAACGATGATAATACCCCTGAACACATTACGAAGACGTCTCCATTTACGCTGGCGGTTTCTAATTGACTCAATGTTAAGAGCGATCGATTATTGCTTGTTATTCAAAACATTTGGTCTTTGAGAGCAAGAATAGAATATATAACAAACTTCGTGACTATTAGTTAATTCTTATTTAAATATAATTATGAATTCTCAAAAGGCCATATTAACAACTTGCGTTATAATTCTCATTAAGTTAATAATAAAATTAACGTAAGTATTTTATATTTTCTAGCAGTCTATTAATGGTTCATATATGCCTGGAATTGGGTAAACTAAGGCGGCCAAAGTAACAACTGAAGGGTACATCATCTGATCGAACAACTTTATGTGTAACAAGAAAGAGCAGCAGTTTACACACTACGTACATATAGTACGAGATCTGCGACTTTTTGAATTATCCGTCTCTTAACTGAAGGGACAACACTGCTCTTGTCAACAGGCAACTGTCAGTTCACTCCTGTCAAAATTTTAACAAGCTGCGTTATTTAGTTTGTTTTTGATAGCCACTGACAGCAGACTACCGCGTGATTTGAGAAGAAAATGGAAAAAAGTGACTCTTGCTCACTAATTTTTTTTTTATGAAAAAATCATCACTAAAATCAATTCTAAACTTGACAAGCACTACGGGAACTCTTCACCATAAATTTCAATCACCCTTATTGTATTTGTCGATATCGACGTCACTTTAACACACAATTTTGCTACTGACGATCTATTTCCATTCCCTAAGGTCTAGAAAATAGCATAAACCTGCCAACAGAAGTCAGTTGTTTTCGACAACGAGTACACAAGCCCCAATTTTTTGGCATTGTTAGTTAGTGTGACGTCGATGTCGACAACTGCAATAAGGGTGAATGATAAAAAAATGGTTTACTGAATTTCGTTGTGCCCGTACAAGCCGAACATTCGGGACGCCCAATTGAGGTCTCTACATCCGAAACAGCAGAAAAAATTTACGATCGACCGATCGGAGCATGAAAGTTAAGAGAGATTTGTGGAAGCCATAGGCATTTCACATGACTCAGTGTTCTCAATTTGGAATGATCACTTGATTTCTCATGTTAAAGAAAGCCAATTTGAGTATGTCATGGGGCCGTTTTTTGGAATTCACGCGTCCACATTGACTACCTTTAAAAGCGTAAGACAATCAACAGCGAATAATATTTTAACTTATTTTGTAGATTTAATCAGAATTAAAAAAAAAACGATCGTATTTGCCCAAGAAAAAGTGTGTTCCACCAGGACAATGCGAAGTTGAAAAAGTCATGAATCGAGCTACGAATTGCTCATCCATCCGGATTTAGCCACGACTGAATATTTCTTGTTCAGCAACTTGAATAAATGCCTGGGCGGAAAGAATTTTGACTCCAACATTGAAATCATCTCGCAAACAAATAAATACCCATTTTGATGGCCTTGGCAAATTTTAATTTTTGGAAGGAGTAACAAAATTAGAGAAACGTTAGATAAAGTGTATAGAGCTCAAAGGAGACTACTTTAAAAAATTAAATAATTTCTTTATCCAATAATTTGTGTTTCATTAAAAAAATCACGGACTTAATCATCCCTATCGTGAATATTTTGCCCCCCGAAATTATCCCCTTTTCCCCTATGGTGGATAATTTTTTGCCCCCTACTTTTTGATTTCCCTTATCGTGGATAATATTTTTCACTGGGATTTTTTCACTTTCCCAACGATTTTGTTTACTTAATTTTTGCAGGCGAAGGAAATTAATACCTTCCTTTCAATTAAATATTAAAGTTTATAAATACTTACTTTTAGAACAAAATCAATAAATAATGTTCACCATTTATATCAATAATTCCCTGCAATGCCTTTTTTCATAAATTATGCACCTTTTTGGTTTACATGCAGTAAATTTTAGGGCGATGGTTTTCTACAGAAATTTTTCATGTGAATTTTTCTTTATATGTATATAAAGCCGCAAAGTTCTAAAACTGATGACAACACAAGAATATTTCATGTAATGAGCTTTTTGAAATATTTTCCAAAGAATACATTGCTTTATGATTTCATGGTTTCTTATATTTTCGTATAAATTAGAAAAATGCGAGTAACACGCTTTAGACGACCGCTGTTGCTGGTTGAATGCAACATATACGAGTAACACGTTGCATTCAATTGGGAGTGGGTCACACAGCTGTCTTGTTTTTTTTTTGTGAATTTGAGAATTGTTCAGAAGTGAACACTATTATTTTTGTTATTGTTGTTTTTTTTTTGAGCAGTGGCAGACGAATCAGTAATGCAGTCTGCATTAGACGATGGTCATGTTTTCAAGTTTTGGATTATTATGGTCTTGGACATACAAAAAAAGATCTTACATACACAAAAACAAAAATAATAACATCAAAAAAAAAATCATACGTAGACAGTAGAAAAAAAAGGAAACAATTTTCCAAAGTCAGTCAGCCAACAACTCCAACTGCCATTAGGGGTTTACAGGTATTTGGAAAAAAACGATTTATATTTATGTATGTATGAAAGTATACAAACACATGAGGTTATACGAGGCTATGGAATGACTAAGAGTTTTGTGACTTTCAATGGAAGTTTGGCTGGTAGTAGATGGGTTGGAATGGAATGGGATGGGATGGTATGTATGACTCCAATTGACTTTGAAGTTAAATGAGTTTTTAAGTTGAATACCGATGTTCGGACAGACTTGCAGTCTAGTCTAATGATGGCTAAGCTATATGCTGTAAACAAACAAACAAACTTTAGTTGGTACTTTGTCGCGGTTTGTTTGTCTGTTTGCTTGCTTGTTTTGTTTTCTTTTTTTTGTGCGCATGTACACTTTTGAGTGTTTGACTCTTTGTCCCATACAGACTTTTAGCAGCAAGAAACTCCCAGAGTTTAATGCAACTTTTATTCTAAAAACATTGTAGCTTTAGTTGTTGCTTGTGTTGCATTTATTTTGCTTATTATTTTCCACGTTAGTGGCATATTTGTTTGTTGCATTGAAATATGTATTGCATTGTATTGACGGTCTCACCTGGTTATGGCTTAAGCAGTCGTAAATTTTTCAATTTATCAGTTTTGCTTTTTTTTTTCTTTGTTTAATGTGTTTAATTCACTTTTTTCGGCCACTTTCTTTCTACCTTCTTGCAATTCGGGGCTACAACAGATTTCAGTTATAAAAATCTTAACAAATACATACAAGTAAAATTTATTTATGCTTTAGTGGCGTAAGTGTGTCAGTGGCCTTTGGCCACAGCCCTTTTCAACAGCCAGCTGCGTTGGCCAACTTGGCTTACTGGCCGCTCGAAAGGAATGCAGTCGGCCTAATGTGTAAAAGCGTATACATTCAGCTGCTGCAGACATGAGTGAGTGAGTACCCGAGTGCAACATATTTTGTGAGGTTTCACTTTAATTCAGCTAATTTGTTTCACTGCATTTCTGTGTGTGTGTGTGTGTGTGTTTAAAAGTATGTTTTCGGGTTTTTTTATTTCAACTTGTTCTCAAGCATGATTAAAACACTACGTAGTAGTATTTTTTCTTCAAAATTATGTCAGTAGTGACTTCAGCTGCAGCAGCAACATCAGCAGTGTTTGACCCCCCAAGGAAATGAAGGATGTGGCAAAGAAAGTTTTGTATTATGGGTTTTAGTTCCCAGAAAGTAACAAAAGAGGTAAGACAAAAACAATTAATTATACACATACTTTATTTTAAGTAGTGTAATTGACCGCAATCAAATAGTGTTGGTAGTAAGAGAAAACAATAATTTCTTATTGTTAAACTTTCAACAAGACATGATGACCACAACAATAATTATTAAGAAAGGAAAAAACATATTAGGAAATTGTTGTAAAACTATTTGTTTTCTTAAGGCCTTAATCATTTTGGTTTATAAAATAAATTTTTTTTATGAAATAAAGACTGTTTTTTACGTATGTATATAACTTCAGATAGGAACAACTGTCAAATTAGCTGCCATACTAATAAAGTGTGTGTGACTTTGTGCAAAGACTTACTGCAGAACAACGTTTACAAATCGTGGAAATTGATTCCAAAATTAGCGCTTTGTTCGTCAAACGTATCAAGCACTTCGTCAAATTTACGATGCACATAATCTTCCATCTGAGCAGCTAATACGCAATATCAGTGTTTAAAAAAATGTAATGATTTTCATTTCATTTGCTTCTGCTTTCGCTTTTGAAAAATACAACAGTTTCGGTAAAAGCAAAATCACAAAACGATTGCGCAGTACTTTCAGCAGTCGACGATTTGAAAAGTTTGAATTTGATTTGCTTTTGGTTAGTATCGCAAGTAAAAGCAGAAGCAGTCTACATATATGCTTTTGTAAGTACCAAACAGTCGCAGTCGAAGAAGCACAAACTCTTGCTTTTAAAAGTTTTAAGCAATCGCAGTAAAATGGTTTTTGTGTTTGCCTCTTGTTTGATGTACAAAAACAAGAACAAAAACATGACGAACGCCACAAAATAGTTGACTGAACCTGCAGAAAGCTTCTAAAAGCTTCTTCGACTGTGACTGACTGCAGACTGCTTATGCTTTTACTAGCGAAACTAATGAAAAGCAACAGCAAATCAAATTCAAACTTTTCAAATCGTCGACTGTTGAAAGTACTGCGCAATTGGTCATAAATCGTATTGTGATTTTGCTTTGACTGAAACTGTTGTTGATTTTCACAAGCACAAACAAAAGCATTGGTTGATTTTAAACAGTTGGAAAAAGCCAAAGAAGCGAAAAGTAAAAACTTTACGACGACATTCACTATTTTGTATAAAATTCGTCTAAATAGACCCTGTAACCGTGTGTACAGAAGAAGCCATTGCCGCTGTATGCGCGAGTGTGACAGATAACTTGAATTTATCGATCCGATGACGTTCTTCGCAACTCTGTCTCTGCCCGTCTACTACTTGGAAAATTTTAAAGAAAGATCTTGGCCTACATCCATATAAGATCCAACTGGTGCAAGAATTAAAGCTACGAGACCATAATATGCATCGTGTGTCCGGTGAAACGGCTGGTAGTCAACTGGAAGTTGAACCAGTTTTGTATCGTCAAATCATCTTCAGCGATGAGGCACATTTCTGCCTTCACGGTTGCACAATCTTCATGAGCCTCTTGAGACTCCATTACATTCCGAAAAAATCACGGTTTGGTGCGGTCATGGAAACCGGTGACATTACCGTGAATGATCAACGCTACAGTCAAATGATCGCAAATCATTTTGGGGGGAAAATGCTTCTAACAAAGCGGCCCACATAGAGGCCAATGCGAATCATTTTACGAATTAGTAAAAAAAACGTTGCTTTTGTAATGACGCGTTAAAATTTGGCATTGTGAGAGAAAACTTAAAAAATAAGCAGAAAAAAGTTAAAACTTTGCGTAATTAAATCCAATTTGCCTCAAGTCATTTTGAAAAAAGTAATAAATCTAGTCATAACACCATCAAGTTCAGCTATTTATTCAAATGTTTTGCTTAATGTTGGTGCCAAAATTATTTGATAAATTGCTTTTTATACTGGAATTGCAAAAATAATATGGATTTTATCAGTCTAAGCGGAGATAAAGTTATTAATTGGGCTCAATTAAGCAGAGATTTTATTTTTATTTTAAAGGCTGATCAAATTAGCGTTATTTTAGAAAAAATTATGCTGCCCATCGTTGCGCCTCAGGAGTAATATAATAGATTCACACATTGAGTTTGCCAATAATAAGCGCTTAACGACTTCTCCTAAGACTTTCATTGTTGTTTTTTTGTTTGTTTGTGTGATTTCATGACATGACATGACATTTGTAACGCGTGAGTGAGTCACTCATCGTCGTGATATGATTTGTAAATAATAATTACTTAAAAAAAGAAACGTAAGTAATTTTTGCTAACTTTCTTAGGCTTGTTAAAAAATCTATTTTTGGATAATTCGTATCCGAATTCATATAAAAACATGACGTTTACTTGTTTTGTTGGTTAAGCCCCGTTTATATGCACTTTGTTTCTGCCTCGCGAAGTGTAAATGTTCACACGACATTTTCTCTTAAAATAATTAATTGTTTAGCACGTAACCTAATGGTGAACTGTGTGTAGTCTAGGCTTGGCATATACTTTCGGATAACAAAAGACAAGAAATAGGACTGAAGTGCGACAATTCTGTGTAGTCTGGCATTTTTTCGCCCAATAAAAGCATGTAATGAACAAAAAGTTTTCAAGTGTTACATAATCAAATTCAAGAACTCTTCACAAAAAAAGACATGTTAGGTGTCATTTGATGACAAGCATCATTCTTTTGGACAATTACAAAAGTTATGAAATTTGAAGTCTTTGTTTTTTTTTTTGCACATCTTACTAAACATTATATGCTTAAATAAATCATAAAAATATAATTGAAAACTATTCAGCAACATGACAATTTTAACCTCAAATATTAAAACAATAAAACTTCTAGTACAAAAACAAAACAAATAAAAAAAAATCACAAAAGAAAAAATCACTATTGTACACGAACGATTGCAAGACGTCTACAAGACCTTCAACCTTGGCAGAAATAAAACCAAACCAAGCCACAAAGTAAAAAGAATAACCATTTAAAAAAAAGTTATAAAAATAGTCGAGTCAGTTAAACAGCCGCCAGCCAGACAAGACTAACACCAGCAGCAGCAGCAGCAACAGATACATCTATTACTACTATAACAACAAAAGATTTTGCCAAAATTACAAAAAACAAAGAAACTTCAAGACTTCAAGAAGACAAAGCAAAATTTTGAAAGAGATAAACGAAAAGTAGAATTTGGTACAGGGATGGGACAGTGAGTAATACTGTTCTTTGTTCGCCACTTATAAAAGAATGAAGTATTAAAATACTTGCATAAGAAGAAAAAGGGAGGCAGAGAGCAACCTTTCCCATAAAAATAAGTTTGCAAAAGTTATGCTTATTGTATTGAGAAAGTCCCCCTGTGTACATAAAAATAAAGCTTGGACATATCTTTCTTTTAAATTGTTGTCGAAATACGACACTCGCAATTAGTACCAAAAATTACAAAATACATATAGTTAACATAAAAATAACGCATTTGTATACTCAAAATACTTGTAAGTTATTTATTTATTTAAGAAATACTTTACAAAGTAAATTTGCAAAGTATTGTTGCACAAATATGGGCGGGGTAGCTAGAACATATGCCCAAGATGTTATTAACAGTTTTTTAAAAAGGCTTTGTGACTGACTGTACACGACCTATGCCTTCACAAAGGAAGTAGCAACGTGGTTGTTAAAGAAATTCCACAAAAGAACCGCAAGAATATACGGTTATCCGTGGCAGATCAGTCAACCAGTGCGAGTGAGACGCAAAACTCTCGAAGGCCAATAAACAACAGTGGCCTGGTTGCACTTAAGAGATAATTTCCAACGACGCTTGATGTTGACTCGCCCAGAGCTGCTTTACGACTGACTTGTAAGTTATTTATTTTGTTTACAGTCAAAGTCTTATGAAACCGTTATGTTTGCTGGGTGGCATTGAAATGTGCATTGGCAAGGATTAAGTAACGAAAAGTTATTGCACTTTAGGGCAACAATAATAAAAAACACAAATGTGCTGGAAGAATCAACATGCGAGGACTACAAACCAATTTACGAGTATATACATACATATGCACACACATATGATATTACAAAGCAAATAAAAATAATCATAAAAAGAGTTTGTTGCGAGTTAAAGGTTTTCTGTATTTTTGTTTTTTATTCTTTCTTTAACTGGTTTTAAAAATACGATACCTTTAGTCAGTCCAAACCAAAAAAAATAAACTGTATTTAGAAGCCCAAGTAGACAGACACATATCGTTACCTTAATATAGAAAGGCCCTAACTCATTATTTTTCTTAAAATCGTGTCGTTTGAATATTTCGATAGAATAACATCTAATGTATCGAAAAGTGCAAAAATCTCAGTTTCAAAACAATAATGAGTTAGGGCCTTTCTATATTAAGGTAACGATATATACGTATAAATATGTATGTACATATGTGTTAGAGTCAGTCGATGAAGGAAAAAACCTTCGAAGAACTTGGAGCATCAAAGAAATTTTTACTTTTTTTTTAAATTCATAATTTACTGCTTTAGACGCTGCAACTAGTTTAGGGCTCGGTTTAGTTACATACATATTTGAGTTTAATGACTTGACAACGAAAATATCTGAGGCAAAGTTATTCCTTTGAAAAGAAATAAGAAAATACTTTGTATTAACACCTTGGAAGTATTCAGAAAAAGGTCATGTATTACTCACAGATTTCGTGCAAAACAAAGCAGAGATGGAATTTAAGGAGTCATACACAGTCATGAGCACGTAAATAGCGAAAATTTGACAATGTCGTACAAATATATCAATAATTTGACTTGAATAATTATTGAAAAAGGAAACAAAACAATAGATTTATAGAAAAATTCCTATTCAAAAATATGTATGTATGTATTTACTAAGGAAACTATGAAGATGCAGCAATTGCATATTCCTGCTGTGCGACTTATGAAGTCACAAATCAAATGCATCTTTCGGAATACAGCTACTGGCATTTTTTTTAATGCAACGAAATCATTTATTTGACTTTTATAGCCATAAAGTACCTTTTTCGCATCCTAGAAGAAATTTTTATATGTCAGAGTTTTTTGCCAGCTATTTGGAACCATTCTTCGTGCTACGAAAAACTTGCCTTGTTTATAACTATCGAAACTTATAAAAAAAATTGCTGATATTCATCTACAACTTCTACTTGTATTTCTGAATGAATTTTCTTATTTGACTATCGTTTTAAAACGACACATAAAAGCGATAATTTTATATTGAAATGGTAGTGCGGTAATAGAGTAACACAGTCCTTTTTCAATGAAAAATTACACTGTGTGACAAAAAATAAATACATGGAATGTCTTATTTTTCTGGTAGGTATTGTCGAGTATAAATTAAATCTATATCTACATATATATATATGTATAAAATCGTAGTGTGTGTTTGTTCGTAACGCATGATCTCTGGAACTATCAGAGCTGAAATTTTCAACACAGGCTCGGTTCGTTTTGTTTTTAACCCAACAAGTGACCACAGTGTGGAGTAATTTGTAGTTAAAAGATAAATATTGGGGGTAAAGCCTGATACTCTGTTCAACATTTCACGTGAAATGCTGTCAAAATACATATAAAAAAATTGGCACGAATTGTTCATGGAAAAATATTGCAGAAATAGTACTCTGTTTATCTTGGGAAAAACGTATGAAATGTATCTTCAACATTTTAAGTTTTCATGTGAAAAAAGATAGGTTGCACTTATTTCGTGTGGAATTTACAACAAACACATGGGGCGTTTTTAAAAACATAAGAAATTGTAGCATAGTTTCAGGGCTAGTTAATATTGTTTACATGTCAAATTTTTCGTATGAAATAATCAATGTTGCTCAACATTTTTCACAAATTTGAACAGAGTACTATGATTAAGACATCGTTTGTCGAGCTCAGCTAGTATAAATATAAACTAAATATAAATTTTCCAAACACCCCCAAAAATCTTTGCTTGCGGTTAAAGGACCGGTTTTTCGTAACCGAATGTATATACTTATCAACCTCTAACTAAGTTGAATATCAACCGATTTTAAATTTATGTTTATTTTATTTCAGAAATTTTTTTTACCAAATCTATTTTTAAGTTTTTTTTTGCAATTTTTCTACTTTGGATTCCTCTTTACGCAGTATTTTTGTATAGAGGAACAATACTATTTATGATTTTATTTATAAAACATAATTGATTACGAGTCAAACACATGTTTGTGTTAAAAAATCCGTTAGAAATTGGCTGAGTTATTAACTAATTTATTAGCAGACTTTTTGTTAAAAAAAAAACTACCTGCATAAGGTGTTTCGATCTATTTATATGGTTTCTAGGTATTTAATAGGATGAAAGTACAATTTAGCAAACATAGCTCAACACAAAGTACACAACTGGTGCAACAGTGGTCGCCAAACTTTTTTCCTTGATAGCCAAATTTTTCACATAAACCCAAATTTGCAGCATATTTGCATTGGAATGGCACTTCCCATTTTTCTAATAGCACAATCAGTTCATAGAAACATTTTAATGTAAGTGCAGTTTCATAAATATCGCTTGAGAGGTATTTGCAAATTAGTACTATTTTTGGGTGGGCGTGGCACTGTCTATTATTCTTAGTATTTATTATCATTATTATTTTATCGTAATAAAAAGTAAATGCCATAATGTAAATTTTCATAAAATTTAGTGGAGTAGAATTAATTGGAAGGCAATATCATTTTCTATGGGCGTAGCACTGACTGCCCATTTTTCTAGCCCGTATATGTTAATCGAGACTACAAACTGTAAACTAAACTTCATTTTCATCTGTTTAACTGTTTTTATTGAATTGAGTCACAAACAGCTAAACTTTAAAATTTATAAAATTAAAAAAACAACATCCGATATACATATGTATGAATATTGCTACCTTAATATAGAAAGGCCTTAACTCAATATTTTTTTAAATTAGAGATTTTTGCATATTTCAATACATTAGATGTTCTTCTACCGAAATATACAAAAAACTCGATTTAAAACAAATAATGAGTTAGGACCTTCCTATATTAAAGTAACGAAATGTAAGTACATATATGTACATACCTGTATATACAACAGCAATTAATCAACTTAGTATTAAGGAAGCACAATATACTATATACATACATACACACATACATATGTATGTATGTGTGTATATTCTTTGTCCTTTCATAATATTTTACTTACTATCGCTTTTACATTATTGTTGTTTGCTGTTAGCACATTTTTATCGCTTTGTGTTTTGCAACAAAAGCGATTTTTGTTGTAAAAATATATTAACGTTTGTTTAAATAAGCTGCAAAATTAATTGCTCGATGCTAAGTGACTCAATGAGTGGAACTTTTATAAAATTTTAAAGCTGAAAAATCTTATTTTATTTTTACGGTCTTATAATTAGAACGTTATGTTTTTAATTTGCTTGTAATTAATATTAAATTTAAATTTCAAAAAGTCTTAAATTACCACACATACATACATACAAAAAGTACAAATCAAAGTTTTATAAATTACTTCACTCTCAGTATTTTGGTACAAAAGCTTATGAAAAATTAAATTTAGCGTTCGTTTAAATTAAAAAATTTACGATCCAGAGGGATTATACAATCATTTTTGACGAATTTTCAAAGAACAAAAATTTTTTCAAATCTTACAACAATTATTAATTAATTGAAATAATTTTTAATTACAATTTTTACTTTCCTACATGACAAATTAAGACACCAAATATGAAAATATTTACATAGACATTTTTAGTTTTTTATTGTCAACGAGGCGGTACAAGTAAATGAAAAATTTAATTATTTGAAACATTTTGTTAAATTTTATTGCCGTAGAGTTCAATGAACTTAAGCGAATGTCTGAGTGTGTATTTGTTTAAAACAATAAAAAATATATAATAAATAAATTGTATAAGTATGTACATATATAACAATTTATACATTTGTCAATTCAAAATTGATACACATGGAAAAACATAATATAACGTAACAAAAATAAAAACAAAACCAACAAACAGTACAATACATTTGATATAATTATATTTAAACGGCGAGATCTTCCCATGTGCACGATCGATCAGAAGATGAAAGGTATTGATAAATTGTGGAAGCGAAGTAAACGATATTAAAGGCCAATTTAAGTTAAGCTTTGAAAAATTACATGCAACAACATTTAAGTTATCTCGTTATCTTCAATATAGAACAAAAATCTTTAGCATCTGGAAATAATTCAATACTGTGGATTCGGAATGAAATTTTCATTTCAAGTGAAGTTGCAATAAAAATATAAAACCACTTAACTCAACATAGTTGGTTCTTATAAAACTATAACTATCTTATAACTATCAAAAATCGAAAGAGAATAACATTTTTGAACTAATGTAGAAGTTATGTTTTTCTAACACTGAAAATAATCCTTGCAAAATTTTACAAAAAAAAAATCGTAACACGAAACGCTTGTACTACATATGTATATACATTAGAGTGACCGTTAGCTGTATGCAGAATTTTTTATCTTTCTTATATTCTCTCGCCCCAAATCGGTTGTTTTATGTTAAAAAAAAATATAAAAAAATTTCATAGCGATAAGTTGTGTTTTAGGGGGTGCGTCCGTCCCTCAAAGTTGACCATAAAGCAAATTTATTCAATGCAATTTTTTTTTCGTTTTTTTTTATTATACGTAATATATGTATGAAATAATTTAATAGATATAAATAAGCTCTTATTGCACATGCTTAATATAAATTATTTCTATATAAATATGCAAACAAAATACATTGAATAAATGGGCTTTAAGGCAACTTTGAGGGGCGGACGCACCCCCTAAAACAGGGGTCTGCGTTATTGCCAATATAAAAATGTTGAAAGTCTTTGAAAATTGGACCTGCAGATTAGACTACATACAGTTTCAAAAAGAAACACCTGTCATAGCTTCTTCTAAGATTTTAAATAAAAAAATAAACGGTTTCTTTTCTTCGTTGACATATCGTGCCATAACCGCCAAAAATTTTATTTTTTGACTAAAATCGATTATCTGCGATCGTAAATAACCGATTTTCGTAAGAAAAACGAGGTCCAAAATGTGTCGGTTAAGCTTTTTTAGCTGTTATGGCTCTATATATTAACGGTCTAAGTCATAAAAAAATAATTAAGGTTTATTACAGGTTTATTTTACAAATTTCCCATAAAAATATGTCAAATAAGCGCTTAAGCCGCATTTTCACACAAACCAAATTTCCAAGTCGGCTGTTTCGCCGCCGATAGCGTGTCGTCATTGATGTAATGTTTTGTCATATGTATATCGGCTCAAAATTTTGAATAAGTGAATCGTATGGAAGAATATTTCGTTGACGTAATTTTTTAACGTTTTTGTAATATCTTTTCTTAAATTTTTTCTGTTATTTACATAGAATAATTTTAACAGCTGAGTTTTTTCAAGTGCCGGCACGACCCCGCCTATATGAAACCGCTTTGCCGCCGCTAGTCAATGAATAGCACAGACATTTTCATTGAACAGCTGTTTTGTTTTCTACTTGTATTGCACATTTTATTAGAAGTGTGATGGTCTGAACACAATATGTGATTTTACGTTAGATTTTTTGACAGTCGCAACGAATGTATTTAGATTTCTGTATCGTAAAATGTGATGAAAGTATTAATACTTGTATAATAGTCTTAACGGGGCTTTAATAAACCTGAAATATTTTTTTTATGAATATGGCACTAAATATTTAAGTCGGCAATAGCTTAGTAAATATAGTAATTAGAATGTGAATTCGTTCGTACCCTACATGGGGCAGAAATTTTTTAAAATTTTAATTTTTTTACGCAAGTTTTTGGTATATTTTACGACAGAAAAGATTTCGTACATATGATGCATACATTTTTTTTCAGTGTAGTTTAAAAATGTTTGAACTAAAATTATTTTGCCATAACTATAACCGATAGAACCGATAAAAATATGATTGTTGTACAATTTCACATCCAAGATAATTTTTAAGTTTTTTTTTCAGTTTTCAACTTTTTGACTTTTTGAAAAATTAATTCTTTTGAACTTCTGCCAACTGCAAGTGTTTTTTCTTTAACTGAAGACTACATAAAAATATACGCTTATTCTTCACTGACAGATAGATCGACTTTTATTAAATTTCTGTGTTGTGCGGGCAGATGGCGGTTGAAAAGCATGACAGTGAGTTTGCTGTCGTCATAAAAGTATGAACATTATATTTGAGCTTTTGTTATATTTAAAGGTAGGATCACACCAGGAAAATATTTAACCAAATAAGTGCGAGTACATCATAAAAAAATATTAAAATAAAAAGATTAACACTAGATAATCTGCCTTATCGTGGTTGGCGTATTTCAAATACGACTGCGACTGTTTGGTAATAGATTAAAGAAAAACTGTTGAGGTCTTCTTTTATCTATTACTACGATAAGGCAGAATATAACTGTTAGTTGACATCGGTTAGATATTTCCAGCAAAAATCTGTATACTCTGTTACTTTAACAAATAATTTCGACTTAATCAAATGTATGGAAGAGTAAATAATCTTCTATGTATAAAAAATGTATATTTTATTTAAGTTGAAGCCATTTTTTGTTAAGTTAACATATAGGGTAAAAAACAAAACTAACAAAACAAACAATTTGATATAATTAATTTATTAAGTTGTGCGTGAATTTGAGAACAAATATTCGCCCAGTCTGACCACACCTTTATGTATATTTTCACAGTAAATGATGATTTGTTTAATTTACAAGTTAAGAAAATGTTAAAAAAGAAAACGAATAAATGTGTAGGTGTTTGATGTTTTTAATAATGTTAAATGGATATACATACATATACGAGTACACATTTCAAATTAACGAATAAAGTTTTACTTTTGTCTTCTTTGTTATCAACAAGTTAGGAGAAGACTTACTTACGCACTCTGGCTTTGTTAAAAAAAAAGTAATTTTAAATTTCATGTTACCAATCATTTGCATATATGTATGTATGTATGTATATGTATGTACTTGTATATTAATAAATATATACATACAATATGCACAATATTATTCTAGGATTATTTAAATTAAATTTTTACCCATTTTCGAAGTTTGTAGGTGCAGTAATTTTTCCATTCAGCACACGTGTTTCGATATCGCTGCAGTAACTTTTTTAAAATTTTGCACGTGTGCAATTGCTCCAGATGCATAAATTTAAAAACATTTTTGAGAGCATCCGGGTTTAAATTAAATACACAAAATATGCCAAAGAATTGTGAAGATGTGTGTAGTAGCTAGAAAACGTCGCTTACGCTTTCTTGGCGTTTATGGCACCATATATGAATCATATTTACATCACACAAAGAATATTTACAACATATGTACCTTGTTTTCCTTTTAATAAATAACTCCACTTTTAACTACTTCAAATACTATATTATAAATGGCTTCATTAGATAATAATTTAAGTTTTAATTCTTTAAAACAGTTTTAAATTGCATATTGTATTCTACGATTTCACCACTTTCAAAAAGGTTTTTGCAGCAGAAAAAAAAACTTATCAAAATATTATCTTATTGAAAAAATGCAATCAAGCTGCAAATTACATATAATTAACAAACATTTTGTATGAAATGGAATTAGACAAACAATGAAAAACATGCATACTCGTACACATATGAAATAAATTTTAAGCTTTGATCGAAATTAATTTGAGAAAGAAAAAATATAAAACTAATAGAGTGACCAACCAGTGCAGAAGATTTAATTGCAAAAATGGAGGAAAAAAAGATCAGAAAATTAAGACAGCAAAAATTCTCTTAACAAATCACCAAAAAAGTAATTAAAAACAATTTAAAGCACTACTCACAATTCTACCAGAAAAGTTCTAGTAGAAAAGTTCGAGATATCTAAAAAATAATCCATATTTTTTATACAATTTTTAAATTTTTACTTAAAATGTTTGTCTTACTAATATTTTTTATAAATCTACCAAAGGACGTCATTACAATTTAGATTGCAAGCTAAAGTTTTTGAGGGATAAATTCGAAAGCATTTACTTTCGTTGCGACTTATAGATATTTTATAGAGAATTCCATATCAAATATCAGTTTGCGTAATCTAATCATTCTAATCTAATCTTTTTTTTTATTTTATTATTTATTTGCCAAAAATGACAGCCTATGTGAGTATGGCACAAATCTAATGATTATAAACATAATAATCAATTTCAATGGCGGTATTCGATATTTGATGCAAATTTAAACAAGTAATCAAGTAAATATTAATTTTGGAAAAAAATGCAATAAAAACAATAATGGTTTAATTTTGTAAAGCGCAACTCCAAGCGTTGACAAATTTTATATGGAAAAAATTTAAATTACAAAAACAAAATACATAAAAATTTGTCAACGCTAAGCGTTGCGTTTTACAAAATTATGCGCTAAATCTTAATCTAGAAAAATTCCCAATAAAGCATAAATTAGGCTCCATGAAAAATCCTCCAAAACTAAATCGTCCAAAAAGATTAAAGTTTGCCCAAAATTTCAAAATGACAAATCGCGCGAAACAAAATTAAATATCGCGTAAAATTAAAAAGATACGAAAAAAAAATTACTAAAAATTATAATTTCATTTTCATTCAAGTAATTTATTAGTCGACATATTGTCATAATTATATTATAAGTGCACAAACTTCCAAAAACTATTTTCAAAAATATTATTATTTGTGAATTCTCAAATAGTTTTTGGAAGTTTGTGCATAAGATAAGAGGTTTGTGACTGTTCAAAATGTATGGTGGAAGTCTACTGACGATTTGTTAAAGCAACAATGAAATGCTTATAGACTTCGCTTAACCACCAGCAAATAAATTTCACTTACAATTTCATTTTCATATTAAAAAAAAGAAAATTTACAGAAAACCACAAATAGTATTCTTTTCTTACTGAATTGCAATAAAAATATGAATAAAAGGCAATATTTTCCATCGGCCAAAAATTATAGTATGGCTCTCCAAGGGTAATTTATGTAGATAATTATCAGAGATACAATAAAAAATTTATAAAAATATAATAAAGTAATGATAATTTATCGAAGAGCGGAAATTTAAAACATACGAAAGACTTTATAAGGCAGAAAATCTTTAATTGGCTGAGCCGTTTCGAGAAATACCATGGTGGAGAAAATCTTTAAGCCCGGCCAAAGTCCGGTAGTCCAAGAAAACGTTATTAGGCAGGAAAACTTTGTAAGGCAGAAAATCTTTATAATGCATTAAACACTTTCACCACAGCAGGCTACCGACTACAAAATGTCAAGGATAGAATACACATGTTTATATGAGAGTGATTCTTTTGAAGACAACAAGGCAACAGGGCGGCAGGTTGTTGTCTATGCTGATTTTGTCATTGTTCTTTTTCTACAATGAGAAAATTCAATGTTGACAGTATAATACAAAATGTTGAATGAATAATATTGTACAATTATTTCATACTATTTATCAGAAACAATATCCAAAAATTTGATGTAAAGCATAAATTGATTAATTTTTATACTTTTATGTCATATAAGTACATTTTGAAAGAGTAATTTAATTTTTATAAATGCGAAATATTTGAAGGGGGCAACACTGAACTATGTATTTATACTTAAATATGAAGTGCAGACGGTGCTGCTGCCGTTTCCAAAATAATTAAGTAGCTGGCTACCAGGCGACAAATGCTGCTAGCGGCATTTGAAGTTGTGTGTTCGTGTAGCCTGCTGCGGTGCATGTGTTAAATGCATTAGGCTGCGGCGTTTCGGGAAATATCATGGTTTTTCCCGAAACCAATATTAATCATATTCGTGATTCTTCAGGAAGACCAATTAGGCTAAGTTTGCTGCAAACGGATATATGAATAATCACCAAAATGAAAAAAAAATTTTTTGGAGATCATTCATTCCAAATTCGGGCGATTATGCGTAATGAACAAACACCCAAAAACTTATTAATTTATTAATTTTACACCTTCTTGACAATGACTAATCACCCAACAATTTTGGACGTTATACAACATATATTTTGTATATATTTTAAATTCTATACTCTCTAATTACGAGAATTGTTGGGTGTATTTTTTCCCTTATAATTTGTAAATGTTAAAGAAATTTTGGCGATTTTTAATTTTTATTTTTTACGATTTTTTATAGAAACATATTTGATATGAAAAACCGCTCAAAATTTGTTTGGGCTAATTGGTTTTGGGCGATTTTTCATGGAGCCCATAAATTATAAACATATTTTTGGAAAAAAAACATATAAAAAAATGCTACTTCTAACTATAAAATTCATTGTAAAAGACTGGTATTTACTATCCTAAATAATCCTTAGACTTTTGAGAAAATGCAAGCCTGATGTAATGAATTGTTATTGATTGTCTTTTTAATAGTTTTCACAGACTCCATTACATGAGCTTTGCATTTTCTCAAGACATTCGACTGTGTGTGATAGTCGTAAAAATTTTAACTGGTCACATTATAAATATAAACTATAATAGATAATAAATAATATTATGTATTTTATTGTAATGAGGTTTGTATGTTCGAATAAAGCAGAGCAAGCATTGGATTATAAACTTTAGCATACGTTCATTCGTTGGTACCCACCGACAAAAACTCCAAGCCTGACTGCAGTTGAGTGCAGTTGATAAGAAAAATCTATGTATACATAAACACGATTGGCTTTTTATTTCTAAGAGTATGTTGCAACATTAACTATTTTTTCTTTTGCTTTTCAAATATGTATGTGTGTGGATAACAGAGTAAAAAGTTTTAAATTAGTTTTTAAAACTCAAAAAAAAAAAAAAAATCCAAACACACGTGTTATTCGATTTCTATAGCTTTTATTAAATTATTTGTTTTAATAACAATCGATGATTATAGTGCTTAGGAAAGAAATACTCGTAGTTTTCTTTAACATTTTTTTATCGTGCATTTATGTTTATATTTCCTTTTCGTGTTTTTTTTTCTTATTTTGTTCCATTAACTATAATAAGCAATCATGTTTTCTTGATTGCCAACGAAATATACTTGTAGTTTTGTATAAAAAATAAACTTCAATTTACAATTAAATGCTTTGATGCTTGGACGTATGGATGGATGGGCAGATAGATAAATGATTGAATAAAGAAATTTATTGTTAATAGTCTTCTTAATTAAAGTAACAGACAATTAGTTAAGAAACAACGGGGAACACTTTTTCAAAGGAATTAAACTGTAAGGGTAAAACTTAAAGCAAATAAAATATTTAATCAAAATGTTGTTGGAGTTTATTGGTATGAGTTTATAAATTTAAAAAATAGTTTGTAATTTTAGCATTTATCTTTATTATTCCAACAACTCCTTCCTACACCAACTGTATCGACTACAGAATTAATTAACATTGCTGGATATTTATTCATCGGTCCATTTAATATATATTTTGAGACACTCTATATTTGTTTCAAAAAAAGTAAGTACTTGTTAAAAAATTTAACAAGTAGTATGAAATATTTTTCATTACTTTTCTTTTTAACATTTGTTTGTGCAATTTTGTGGTCTAGAAAAACCGCGAATGCCAGCTAAATGTGTAGCGGCAAAAAAAATATTTGTACCGTTCTGCTCAAGTCCGATTACAGTGTACAACAGGAAAAACTAGCAAGGTTCTAACGACCGATGTACATACACATTTGCAAAGTCCATATTTACACTATGCAAGTCTTATTGCTAAGCTGATTAGTTTGATGGAGAGAGAGAGACGAGGAGAACAGTAAAGTTTCTTTTCCCCTCGTCTCTCTTTCCTAACAAACTAATCAGCTTAGCAATAAGACTTGCATAGTGTAAATATGGACAAAGGGTGTATTTAACATATTTTGTGCTTGATGTTTTCACAGACTGATCGCAATCAATCAAGAGTGTATGCATGGGTGAGTTTTTGTTCACCGTTTTTGGCAAAAGATTAATTTCTAGCTAGACAATCAGTGTAGTGTAATACAGGCTGAAATATCAGTAATAAAAAGGCGGTCAGGTCAATTGGATAAATTAACTGAGAATATATAATAAAGATATTCATGATATCGTGCCATAGCCGCCAAAAAAGGTTAAGCGACATAATTTTCGAACTTATTTTTTTTTTAACAAAATCGACGATTTGCTATCGTAAATAATTGATTTTCGTAAAAAAAAGAGGTCTAAAAATGTGTTGGTTAAGCTTTTTTGGAGGTTATGGCTCGATATGTACCGACAGGAAAGCTGCAATCAAAAAATCTTAAGCGACATAATTTTCCAAAATCGACTAATTGCGATCGAGGTTCAAAAAATGTGTCGGTTAAGCATTTTTGAAGGTTATGGCTCGATATGTACCGACGGGAAAGCCGCAATCAAATCTCTATCAGCTGTAGACACAACATATATTTTAGTTTATGAATGCCGAATGTCTCTTAATGAGATGGCGAGATATTCTAACGTAGAGTTAACTTGGAACGGGTGTGCTATCCAAAAATTAGGTATATTAAACGCCATTCCATTGAAATGTTGCAAATCACAAATGAGCAGAAACTCTACAAAATTGTGCAGACTAGATGGTCAAACAAGATTATATGCTCTCCATCACCAAATCAACTTGGTCACGATGCAATTCCAAATGGTCGGCCATGTTGGAAGGAATCGCGAGGCACCAGCTTCGTAAACTAGTGGGCAGTACTAACAGGACATTGACATATAGGTATACACGCCAGGAAATGGAATCTTCTGTACAATGATTTCTGTAGAAGATGTCACGGCATAGAAGAGGAAAAGGTCGAACAATTACTCTGCCACTGCCTCGCTCTTATTTATATAAATATAGGACTGCAATATTAGTCGAATAAATTTATTCGTACAAAACTCAGGTTGGTTTAATACCAAACAAATAGGATGATGAAGGTAAATTTTCTCATATCCTTCTCACCCGACCAGGCCGCACAATGGGAAGTATCAGGAGGGAACTGAGACGGTTTCTTGTGGAGCTAACCTAACCTATCTCTTTCAAGAGAACAAAAAATTTAAATAAAATATTACACAAATGCACAGGCATTTCTTCTGAAAATTATATTTTTCAAATCACATGTGATTTTAAAAGTAATAAAATAAAGTTCTACTACAGGTCTCCGAATACAGAAAATATCATATATTAGCCAAAATTTTAAATAGGTTTAAGGATTAATTGCATGCTTATTCACATTTGCATTTTCGATGCAATAATTCTATGTGTATGAAGTGTAATTTTATTTTACACTTCATTTCACAAACTCGAAATTTCATAAAATATTAAGTGATAATAAAGCTTCTTACAAATATATCCATGATGAAAGATATTACTTTGATTCTTTATTTTTTTTAAAGTGATAAATTACTAGCTTATAAAATTTAGAAGCACGTATTGTCACACTTTAAACAATATTTCATTTCATTTGACACTATTGTCAATCGGTATGCAATAGTGAAATTTGCTTCGACACTACAGTAAATCATGCTTTTGCTTCAATACCAAAAATAAGTCAATAATACATACTTGGGTTAATTAAGTTAGACTGTATATCATTTTGAAATGTTTCTGGTATTTAAGTTGAATGTTGAGCCTTGGCGTATATCATGAAATTTTTGTTTGGAAAATATTTTTGTATATTATTTTAAACCGTCATATTCCCGTATAATTTGTAATGACAAATAGTCACTACAATTGCAGTTAGCGAACAAATTAATTTTAACAAAAAAGTAAAATAAATGACAAATAAATGCTTTTAAGAGAAAAACGATTTTTTTTAAAAAATATGTACAAATCTTTTAAGATTTTTGGCTGACATGTTTAATAATATTAATAAGTCTCAAAATAAATGTTTTGGTTGACATTTTAGCAAATCATTTTGCAGCTCCCACTCAAAAAAAATAAATATTCCAACATATATTTGTATACGAGCATACTTAATCAAACTGGTCAGCAGAAAATATACTACAGAATTTTAAGTTAGATTTGTCACAAAACTCATAAAAATAAAATCATAATTTTGTGATTTTGCTTCTTCAGTTTTCATATACATACATACATATGTACGAGTATGTATACATTTTTATAAAAAGATTTTTTTTTAACAAGTTTAAGCGACATAATTTTCGAACTTAATTTTTGACCAAATTCGATTATTTGCGATCGTAAATAATCCATTTCCGTAAAAAAAAAACTAAATCCAAAAAATTTGCCAATTAAGCTTTTTTTAGCGGCTATGGCTCGATATCTTAGGGCAACACTTAAAACACTTTGTTATACACAGAGACAAAGAGGAAAATATTTATTTTTGCAATAAAAAAGTTTTTTTAATTCTTAAGTTTATTTTTATTTTTGAAATTTTGAATTCTGTTTTGTATATGAAATTGATATTGCAAAAATTTAGAGTTATTTCGATTTCTTATATTTTCACTTTCGCACAGTTTTGGTTTAGCGACACTCCCAAGGCGAATTAACACCAGGTGGTCTCGATTTGCAACTCTGCATATTCGCCTTGCATATTTGTTAGTGTAAAATCTCCTGCTGTCGGAATATATCCGAACGTTTTGCTTTAATTTGACATCAGATAAATTATCAGCTGATCGTCAGCTGGTGAATTAAAATCACCTGATGTTATTCGCTTTGGACACACCCGTGTATGCTAATGATCATATCTTCCAAGTAGTAACTCGCACTAGGTCCTCTCGTCAACTCAAAATTTTGCAATTTTCACTTTTTGCAAGAATGCGATATACAGTGGGTCATATGTATCTACCCACTGTAAAAATCTTACATAATTTTCTCTGATCTTTCGCCAATAAAATACAGTTGTATCCCTCTTTTTAATGTAAGGGTATACATACAATATATATGTACATATGTGTATCGTCATATAAATTCAAAAGAGGCATAAGTTACATTTAAGATATTTTACCGAAGAAGCAAAAAAAAAACTATAAGTTTTAGTGCCTTTAGTTCTCAGTAATCTTTTGAATTTAGTTAATAAATTTGATATTTTTTAGCTTATTCAGCTGGATTTTATATAATTACATCATAATAAATCAAAAATACGATTTTGAAATTTTTGTAAGTTACGCCTCTTTTTGAATTTATACGACGATACATGTATACTATATGAAATTAAAAACAGTTATTTCCCTCTACGGAAAATTTTTTTTAATTTTCAGTTGACGCTCTTTAGAGAAACTAGTATACTGACTTCATTTCCATTTTCTACGTTTTACAGGCTGCCAGTTCCACGAGAACAGACCCACTCACATGGGTTCCATTAGGTCCCATTGTGTTCAGTTAAACTTAAATTTTAAAGTATTGAACTTGAGTTCCTTATAATAAATACTGACAATGTGCAACCACAAGTGCATTTCAGTGCTACAAATTATTGTTCCTTTTTTTTCGAAACAATACCCTAAAACGAATTACTATTATTTGCTTGCAAAAAAAAAAAATAATTCAATACATATTTTATTAAACAAAGCCAGACTAAAAGATGACAATCGTTTATTTCATTTAAAATAAGGACAATCGTCGCATTCATGCAAAACAACAATAAATATAAAATCAAGGAGAGTTTATTTATTCTATTGATAAACAAAAATTAACTTGAAATTCTCTGTACATGCAATGAAACTGGCGAATGTTAATAAACACAGAAATTCGGAAAACCAAACAAAACAAATAAATATTGAAATGCAATAAAAAAAGTGTCTCTAAGTAACAATAAAAATGAGAATGTAAAGTTGTTGGCCAATAACAAAAATGTTTATGTAAGAGAAGAGGGAGTTTAGACAAAATGCAAACAAAGGGGAAGCTAAATGCTGGTAAGGAAAACAACTGCGAATAATCGATAATGTTGTAAATATCTACGGTTGCCAGATATACCATATTAGATGTGGTTAAATATCTCATACATTTTTAAGTTTCTATATGTCTGAACTTTGAAAATTTCTTATGAAATGTTTAAGTTTTAGGTTAAAGCTTTTACGATATCTCTGAAACTAATAGGCAGATTTTGGCTTAAATGGGGTCTGTTCGTAAATGCATCACTGCGCTGCAAATGGAAATTTAAATGTCCTAAATTAATTCACTAAATTAGATAATATACAAATATATGTCAAATATGAGGTACAAATAAAAAAGAAAAATTATCAGCGAACTTGTATTGCATTTTAAATAAAAATTTGCTGATACGATGCAGAGCAGTGATGCATTTACGAACAGACCCATGCTTTTTAGTTTCAATGTTTTTATTTCAAATTAAGAGTTCTTGGTCATTCAGTAAGAATTTATTTCAATTTATTTTTACCTAGTTATGAAAAATATATTCATTATTATTTTTTATTTTTGCACACTTAGTTTGATGAAACTACAAGACTCAAGGTATGGCCACACTTAGCAAACATTTGCCCAAAAAATCGTAAGTAAACACTCAGACACATGTTTATTAAGTTAAACAGTTTCATACATAACTAATAGACACTGTCATAGAATCCAATATTATTGAAAACTGTTTAACTTAATAAACACGTGTCTGAATCAAAAGGGTTTTCATTGGTATGTAGGGGTTATGCTTTTTTGGTCATATGTTTGCCCAAGTGTGACCGTACCTTCAAATATCAACGTATCTAAACATCCAGCATTAAATACAGGGAGGCATTCACTAAACAGGCCTTTGATGGGGCATTGTGAAAAATGTATTTTTAACCAAAAAATTTTTGCAATAATTTCGAAGTGTCAAACGGCGTTGACATAATAGAAGTCAGCTAACATAAGAATATTAAAGTAATTGGGAATCGAACAACCTTTGGAAAAATATATGATAAAAAAAGTTGATTTACCTATTTTTTCATTTCATTTATTTATTTAATTAATCGAGCCCAAGCCCTTTGTAAAATTGTAGTGACACTGAGAATCGCCGTTACATGCACACTTTATAAAAGGCCCTGACTTGTTGCAAAGCAAAACAATTAAATAAATGGCAACACTGGTTGATTACTTTATGCACTCGGCATTAAAATATACAGAATTTTAAATAAATGAAAAATATATGTAAATAGCAGAAAAAGTATGTACATATGTAATCAGAAATTGAGTTGAAATGAATTTTTAGAAAAAATAACCATTTCCATTTGTTTGTATGGCGGCAACTTAACGATTTAATTTATTCTCCTGCATTTATTTAAATTTGCATTTCATGTCTTTTACTTAAAAGTTTCATTAACTTACCCTTATTTTTGTTGTTCGCTTTTCTCCTTTCCTTGTTGCTATCGGTTGTTCTATGATGTACATATATTTTTCCAAGTAAAAAGTTTTTGTTTAAAGTGCTTGAATTTCTACAATATTTTCTTTAGGCTTGTTATTTACTTTGCGTTAACGTTTGTGGAAATTTTTTATTAATTTGTTCTAGGTATAAATTATTTTATTTTTTTTATTTGTTATACGTATACAGTTTTATTTTACATTACTTTTGCTATTCATTCAATTCAATATAGTTTCAGTTTTGATAGAGAGAAGTTATGTAACTGACAACAAGAACCCAAATTTTTGAAATAAAAGTAGGAATGAAGAAATGCATTATTTGTGTAATATGAAAGTGTATAAAAAAAGGTATACATATACCTACATTATGTATGATACATACATAATATCATCATTGTTGCAAAACAATTGTTTACTAAAGTGGAACTTAGTTTTATATACATTTCTAATCAGAATACATAAATATGTATAAAATATATAACAAAGTTCTACTAAAAATGTATATAAATTTACATAAGTTTAATATACATAAATACATATCTACATACCGTCAGCTGTAGACTGGGATGGAACTCGTTCACTAGTTCATTTTTGACACAAAGCCATGATCAAACCCAAGTCTAGTTAGCTGAAATGCAAAACCACGCAACTAAGAGAAAATTCAAATTCGTATTTTTAATTATTTATTATATTATATAAAGAAACTTTACTTCTTCAGTAACTTGAATAACTTTGTTTAGTATTTTCTCTCTCCTATAAAATTTAAAACAGTGTGGTTAAGTGATTTAGCATTTCAGCTAAATATATACATATGTAGATATTAAAAGTGTGTAGTGCTTTGCGAACGAAAAATTTTAAGATTTGCATATTTGAAGAATATGATGTAATACTTAATCAAGATAGTCTTATAGGCCGCAGTGCGAAGTTTGGAAATTAATTATATTCCCACATTCATACAACATTGTGAAGAGGTCCTCGAAAGTAAAATAGGAATAAATTCATATTTTCCGAGTTATGGGGTCTGAACTTTTCACAGGAAACTGCGAAAAATCTAAAATTTATTTTTTTAATAGCTTATCTGATAGGAAAAAAGAAAAAAATAAATAAGTAAAAAATTGGCGCTACACTTCTTTCCCGAGTTACTGGCATCTGAAGTAGATTTCAAAAATTGTTTGGGTTGAAGTTTACTGACGAGTTCAATCAGCAGGAACGAAATACATATGGACGTACACACATATGTATATAGAAATTTTTATTGTATATAGAAATTATTACTTTTTTCAATTATTTAAGGTGCAGCTAGTGCCAATATTGTATCTGCAGCAATGTTGTTTTTCATTCGAAAGGGTTAACCAAAAACTACAAGCAAAAAGTTCTAATATATTAGCGTTATTTATGAGTACACGTATTATACATAGCGCCCATTTACTTCTACAAGGTCATAGAGCAATTAATGCGATTTTATAAAGAATGCAGAATATTTCGTCATCTTGTATTTTATCTTGAGGGGATTTTTCCCTCAAGATTTCTGTAGGATGTGCGAGAATGAAGAGGACCCAGAAACCATGGATCATATTATCTGGCATTGCCCAAAGCTGCAACACCATAAGATTATATGGCTAAACAGATGTTTCCATGAGAGCATTAGCTTCATCACAGGAATTTAGTGGCTTAATGGCAGATAATGGATGTTTCTTTGGGTACAGTGGGAATTAGTTTTACTAAATGTTTAAAATGGAAGGGATACATTAGCGGACCTACGCATAATGAAAAACTAGCATGAAGTTAGCATAAGTCGCAAAATTGAACATGATCTTAACGAGTTTTGCCATGCAATTTGACATTAAAATTCAGCATATAATTTATGTAGTTTTAGCCCACTATTAAGTCCTGGCGTGATTTTTAATCTAAAATCGTTAATCGTTAACTTTATGCTAGTTTTTCAATATACATAGGGCCGCAGATGTTTTTGAATCGAAATACACAAAAAAACACGATTTAAAAAAAAAGTTAGGGCCTTTCTATATAAAGGTAGCGATATATGTGAAAATTCCAGAATTCATAATAAACTGTTCATTATCAAAACTGTTATCTCCAGCAAAAATGTAGTTCACCGATTAGTTTGATATAAATAAATGGCTTAAAATATGTCTGAAACCAAATTCAAATCTCGTGGCCGAACTTGCTTGCATGAGTTAAGTTCAATGCCTGGAAAATCGAAACACACATACATACTTATGTACATAAATTAATGTGTATGTATGTAAATTGCACTATTTTTAATCACTTTTTGTCTCACAATTCCATTTCAGTATACATAATACTTTTAGAAACAAATTAACCTACTAAAAAATCTAGTTTTCGTTTCAGACAAAATTCAACAAGGTCTTGGCAAAGCTTCCATCGATAGTTGACTAATTAGCGTTTTCAATATTCAATAAAAATCTCTATTCATTAACTGGCAAATGAATTTTAACCCCGCAAAACAGGAATTAATATAATTAAAATAATACAAATGAAATTAAACTGCATATTTTGTTTATTCTTGGTGCTCTTGGGTGCTTGTTGTCAACGTAAAATTACAAAAAATTACAACAATTGTTAATCGCACACGCACGCACGACCACACTATTGTTAAATTAGAAAAAAAATTGTTTTAATTTCTTTTGAAGTTGCTTAACAAAAATATGTATGTACATAAATACAAATGCGTTATTGAAATTGTTGTTGTAAAATGGTTAATAGGCTAGATATCGTTTGTTTCCCGTATTTCTATTTACAAAATTTATTTAGCAAAATCACATTTTATAAAAAAACACACAAATAACAAATTATAACCAAACAGCACGATTACAGTTATTGCAAAGTTTAATTTTAATGTACATGCATACATACATATGTCCATGCATACATAAATAATTAAGTATGTATGTATAAATATTTTCTTAGCACACAAAAATTAAAATTCATTATTAGTTATAAAGCAAATTTTTTGGTAGTTAATATTTCTTGCTTTTACAATTATGTTTGTATTTCTAATTTACTTCACTTGCACTTGTGCTGTTAATATGTCTCTAAACAAAAAAACAAATGCACCATTTAAGTGCATGATTTTGCTTATTTCAACCACCAGCGTGCACTCACACACACACACATGCACACATACGCAAATATGCATACATATCTACTTTTTGCAGTTCTTATTGTTGTTCTTGTGGTTTAAGCAGTCAATGCCAGCGCTTTGTTTTACATTTTCGTTCCCTTTTATATGGTTTTTTTTATTATTCCACTATTTTAAACACTTCTTTACTTAATTTATAAATACATTTGTTCACATACCATGTTTAAACTTTAATATTTATTAAAATTCACAAGGCTAAACCGAATTAAAATAAGAATACACACATGAAATGATACAATAGTAATAATAATTATGCTTTTGTGATAAGGTTTAATTAAGAAACTTCCACACACGAACCTCACTCGCGAAATGACTCCAAATGACTGAACGAATATATACAAATTGCGCTTAACGAAACCCAACGAATAATTCAAAGCAGAGTTGCCACACTCAACATTATTTTCTCCCCCATGAAATGTTGACGAAATACAATAAACTGCTTTATATCAATAATATGTATTCTGGTATTGATTTTTATTGCAGCGATTTCTTGCAAGTTCTTATTATAACAAAAATTAAATAAATCACTGAAGTATAAATAAAGTAATTAAAAAACTTCATTTTCTCACTTATTCTGTGTTTCACTCGGTGTGTGACATAACTTGTTTTCCGAAAGAACCAGATACAGTATGCATACTACAATCAACCCAACTATTTTTGTATTTTGAATAAATTATTTTCCTAAAACATAATTCCTTGTTATTTCTTAAAAATAATCTTAATTAATCTTAATCGATGTTTATTTTTAATATGTGTGCTATGTCATAACAAAAAACAATTAATTACCAATTTATAGAAGACAAGTAAAAATTCTCGTCTTCCTATTAATATTGAAAACAAAATCAAAGCACTCAAATTTGTTTTTGTTTCCAAACTTACAGTAAGTTTTTTTTAAGGAAAACTTATATAATGTGCTTCGCTAAAAAATATTCCAATGAATATTTCACACAATAAATAAAATTTTGGATTTATTTTGATTACGACCTTGTTTGAGCAAAAGAACGTTCGTTATCTTGCTTATTGTCATCGGGAATTAAGACTGTATAAAAAATCAACTGGTTTTACGTTAATAATAATCGCCAAAGAAGGGTTTTCGAATTCATAAATTCCATAACAGCCTTTACATAAATTAAGAATGTCTGGCACCTCCTATTTTGGTAATGATAAAACTGATAACAGAATCCGTGGTGAAATTATGTATCATATTTATATTAAATAAGATAATGTGGTTTAAAGACGATTGTACTAAATACTTTGTTCACGATTGTGGTGTTTGTCTTTGCTATTAGTAGTGATAGAAACTTAGAACTTAGTTCAGTGCGTGTGCCATTCAAATTTAACGGTTGACAAATAACCTGCCTTGCCGTATGATAAGGCAGTACAAGTGGTGTTGGGAAACTGTTACATCTTGTAGGCAGTAAAATTATATATATATTTATATATCTGTGGCAAAAAGGAGTGCTTAAGTCGAGATAAGCTGATTATTCGGTGTTGTCGGCGAACTTTTTTTTTTTGCCTGTAAGGCGAGACGGTCTAATGTATATGCCTGTTAAAACTTCCATCAAAATTAATTTAAATAAAATAGATATTGTACAGACTTTAAAAATGTGCACTAAAAAGCAGAAAAATATAAAGTTTCTTTTAACACTTAAAATACAATTATGCAGCTATTTATTTGTTCATATACTAAATATTATGCAAAAAGTCAAAAATAAAATAATACGTTATTATAAATGTGGCATATCAAGATTGATTCATATACATAATTATTGTGCAGAAATTTTCCATCAAATAATACGTTATCATTTGTGTTACCCATAGTGCTGTCAGCAGTAGTTTTTATTTTATTGCAAGTGTTTAAAATATTTAAAAAAAAAATACTTTGCTTTAATTTTAATCATTTTATTCATTTTATTTTATAGCTTTCTGTTTCCTATGAAATCTTCCTTTCTTGGATGAAGTGTTTTTCATGAGATTTTTTTTACTGCTTTTCATATCAGTATTAAATAATAAATCATATAAAATAAAACTTATTGTGTCTTAATGTTAAATAAATTAAATGTTTGTGTATTTTATGTTTAAATTTCTTATGTATGTACAACTTAATTTAATTTTTATAAAATAATTGATCTAAATAAAATATACAAATAAAATAATGTAAAATGTACAGACAAATTAAAACATTTGCGAATTAAAAAAAATTTCCTAGCGTTTTTATTTTTAATTTAAATATCAACACAGTTTTTTTTGTTTGTTTAAAAACTGAATAACAAATACATATCGCTCATTTACTCAAATAAACGTCATAACTCTAAAATTCCATTTTTCCAAAATTAATCTTCATATCATTCTTCATATTGTGTAAAAATTTCAGATAAATATCTTGTAACTCAACTCTTGAGAGATAAATAAAAATTTTATTGTATATTAATTTAAAACTTTAAACTCGTTTTTTTTTGGCAAACAAGTTTTTTTTTATTTATGACAATGTTTTAGTAAATGAGCGATATGTAATTAATAATGAATAGAATTTTTTTCAAAAGGTGGAATTTGATACAAAAACAATTTTTTTTTCTTGTATGCAATTGTATTTCTACATAAATATAAATTAAATATTGATACATGAGTGTGTACTGGTCGAAGATTTACAAATAATGATACGTTATGAATATTATCGTGCTGCACAGTGGGTCCGATCACAACACAAGGGGAGGGGAATTTAATATGTGACTTTTAAGTTGTTGTTTAAATTTTTATATATCTTGTAACAACAATAGACGATGATTTATTTATGTTGCACAGAATAGTCTACAATAGTAGACTGAAATGAATCATTTCAAAATTTAAACAAAAAAATATTTAGTCTCTGAAAATATTTAGCCAAAAAAATTAGTTAAAAGAAGTCCTAGTGGAGTTTAAAGAATCCTCGATATAATTTTAAAAAATGAAGTGCAGAGTTGAGTTCACCATAATCTAACAAATAATTTTTAATTGCAGGCCAAGAAAAAAATGGTTGATCAATATTTCCATATTCCATGACATCTTTAAGCAAAATTATAAAAATTTCTATATCTACACTAAGAGAAAAAACATTCATTCAGCTGAATGACTGAAATTATGGTTTTCCTTTCAGTGTAGTTCATACTTTCGAATAGGAAATAATTCTTAAAAAAAAACCGACATCAATGCAAAAGATCTGATAGAACATTTTCGAAAAAAATGTATGGGATATAAAATTAAATTTTAATGGGCGTGCCTCCGCCCATTTTTTAAATGCAAGATTTTGTGTGTTTCCAGAGCTCAGGGCGTGTGCTAAGTTTTGTAAAAAGCGGTACAGTAGATAAATAAAAAAATAAAATAAATAAATAAAATATTATATTTGAATGGGCGTGACTCCGCCAATTTTTTCAAATGGAAGATTATGTCTATTTTTGTGATCAAGGTGTATGGTAGCTTCGTAAAAATCGGTTAAGTAGAACCATGTGAAATATAACAATAGATTTTAATGGGCGTAACCCCGCCCATTTTTCAACTTTAAAATTGTGTTATAACAAGAGCCAAAGGTGTTTGCCAGGTTTCGCAGCAATCAAATAAGCAGAATATCATAACAAATGTGTGGGCGTGTTCCCGCCCAATTTGTTTGCAATTAAACCAATGGGAAGCTATACCCGCTCTCAGAAAATAAAACATTTTTACAATTGGTCTAATAAGAACCGAGTTATGAAGTAACACCGCCACAAAAAAAAATAGCGACGAATTGATAAGTCGGTTAAAAATATTTTTTAAGATCTACTCTGCTATTCATTAAAGCCACAAAATTAATCTTCCAATAACATAAATTTCAAATAAATCTTCCTTTCCTTCCTTAAAAAGTTACCTATTTATGTATAGCAAATTATTGTGCTTAACCCCACTGTGCAAATTGTGTATGAGGCTAGAAATTTGACTAAAATTTGTTTCTTATATTATACGAGTATTACTATGTAATGTAATTATTTCATTATTATTATTTTTTGGTAGCTTGATTTGAGATTTTTTTAATTTTTTCCCATGCTCTTAAATAATTAATATTTATATTAGTTACTTTTAATCAGTTGTATGGCACTTTAAATCAAAGTGATTGTTAAGCCTTTGGGTAAATTTAAAGCTTTAGCAAAATTTTCCTGTTCTAGCATATCAATTTCAGCTAGTTCTTGCACTTCTTCGCTTTCGCTTACATCATCATCACACAAATCGATTACTTCCGCCGTTTCAGCAAACTGAAACGTTAGACATTTTCTGGCCGCCAAAGTGTTGACATGTGTAAATTGATCTTGTACGGAGGGTAGAACTTCCGATATGCTTGAATCAAAGTTAAGTAAAATTTCATCGTCTTCGAGGGGACGCAACCATTTTGATTTTGGCTTAGGGGGACTCATAATTTGTGGTAAGCGGTTGGTTGTATTATATTCTCTTCCGTTTTCTTGTGGTTCACGCGACAGTGTTGTACCTAAGCGCCGCAACATGGAGACAACTTTGCCATCGACAGAGGGTTTTGGCAAATACTGATGACGTATTAGTTGTGGTGGTGATTGTGCTCGCTGCTGCTGCTGCTGCTGCTGCTCCTGCTGTTGTTGTTCTTGTTTTACACTTTGGCTGTCATTTGTTGTATCACTTTCTATTTCAGTTTCTGTTGCAATGACTAGATTCTGATTTTGCAAATTATGTGCAAGTAACAGTGGCGACTCTCGTTGGGCCAGCTCTTTTTCCACTTGCACAATGCTGCGTTGATAGCAAGCTTTCAAGCGCAAAAGCTCTCGACACTTGCGACACTTGACAGCAGTTGCTTTTGTAGGACTTTTTGCAGAGAGTTTGTTATTAGCAGTACGCACCACCATGTATTTGCCGCACGTACATTGTTGCATTGACTTATGCTGGATTTTCGTTCCTGCACGTTTGGTCAATTGCCAGCGAAAGTTACGCTTATTAAAATTGATTTTATTAATGAATTTATTATTGCTTTCATTTAACTCCTGTGTAGCCTCTACGTTTGCTGCTGCATTCTCAAGTTCGGAGTACAATTGTCTGGGCTTGATTTGTGCAATGGGTCTACACACTGCTATGGGCTTTTTAGAGCCTGAGCTTTTCTCATCTCGCATAACATTGCCGCTATTTAAGTGGGCTCGAAAGGTACCCGAAGGACTTTCGGCATCATTGCTGTTCAAAGCCTGCAGCGAGTGCCAGTTTATAAGCCAGTTATTGCAGCTGAAGCATAAATATTTGTCCTCATTTAAGGGCTAGAATGAAAGAGCAGATATTAAAGTAGGAGTTTCTTCAATTACACTGTATAAAACAGAAAAAATAACTCTCGCAGAGAGGGGACACTAAACATAACTTTACGTGCATCGTGGGCCTTTGAAAGTTTCTGTCTGAATGCACTTTAATACTCTTCATCAAATTCTACAATAAGGACCTGTCCCACGATATCGACAACGTTCAACTTGTGTTACACTTAGTCTTGTTTTAGACTCGGCAGTTTTTCTTGAAGTTCTCTTCAATTCTCTTTTAAAACTGCTCGTTTGTTTACACAAATACGGTTTCATGTTCAATTTTCCTCTTGTTTTAATACAGCGAATGAAATAACAAAAGAGAATAGAAGTAACTTTTCTGTACAAGCAAGTCAGTACCGCTCTTCTTTCTTCTTTCCCCTCTCTCCCATAAACTCAGACTTGCTTCAAGAAAAACTGCCAAGTCTAAAACATGACTTATGGCCAAACCCACGATGTCAACAACGTTCGACTTGTCGCACACTTACATTCAAAACAAAAACAAATTTTAATATTTTGTTGTTGTTTCAAATGTTAGTGTGCGACAAGTCGAACGTTGTCGATATCGTGGGTCAGGGCCTTACATTTGAAACAACAACAAAATTTTAAGATATTGTTTTTGTAACCCTGTACTTTATAATTCAATAAAAAAAAACAATCTAAATACTAAAAACTGTTTTCTATTTAATTAAAATTTTGCGTTAATTTTGGGACACCCTTTATTTATGTGTGTTCCTTTGCGGCTCTATACACACCGAACGCGTGGGCCGATTTGATTTGATGATCCTTACGTCAAACGATTTGTCTTAATGCCGGAAGTGTCACTACAGATGTGAGAGTAGTCAAAATTCAATATGGCGGCCAATATTCGCAATTTTGTGAATACGAAAAAAAAGTAGAGGAACTATATTAAAATAGGTATCATTCGACAGATACATATATCGACAGGACAATCATCTTTAGGTTTCTCTCATGACTTTCCATTTCAAATAACTGTTTGAGATGTTTAGCGGTTTAAGGTTATTTGAAGTCGGGTTTTATATTTTTAAAATTTTTACTTGTTTTAAGCAGGGAATGACAATGAGTACTGAAAAAAATATACATAAGAGAATAGTCCTAACTTTAGTAACTGCATATAATCATAATTGTAGCGCAAACAATTCGTACGCTCAAAAATTTTTTCTCAGGCAACTATGACTACAGCCGCTTTCAACATACAAGAGCATCTGTACTTCGTTTAAGCGAAAAACTAAAATACGCTGAAATTATAAATAAAAAGGCACATGCGTTTCAAGCGTAGTGGCTTTATGCCATAGTTATAGTCTGAGTATGCTTATACTCCAGCTATGGATATTTAATCGGACAAAAAAATATACGTATGGTACGCAGGATATTTATTCATCAATCGCCACCGTATACATACATTTGTGTATATGAAATTTATTGGAAAATGTGTGGGTATGGTTTATGTGTGTGTGTGTGTGTAAATAAAATAGCCCTGTATATACGCATGTCTTGCCGCTTAATAATAAGAGTATATTTATACTCATGTGTGTGATTGTAGCTCACACATATGAGTCTATAAATTTTAGTTATAGTTGTTTGTGCTGCGCAATTTAAAAAAATGTGTATAAACATAATTGTTGGATGCTTATAGTTATACGTATTCGATTCAAAATTGATGCGTGTTCTTTTATTTTTAGCTGTACGCATTCATAGTTGTTTGACGGCCAATACTTAAAGAGTACTTAAAACGTTACTTTTGTCATTATCTGGTTTTAAAATACATACTTCAGTTGATATTTAAACTTTCAAAATGCCGCTATACGTATATTTTATTTGGCTCCCTCTGCCAGAAACAGTTTTGGATAAACTTTGCTTCTGTTGTACAGAAAATTGTTGTGGTTTCACTTGTAGAAATTTGAAATCATACTAATGTAACCACAAATCAATTATGTATAAAAATTCCTTGGCGTAACGCCCTATAAATTTAGAGAAATGCCATGCATGGTGAAATTAGGAAAATTATCCTTTTTTTCCAAAAAGACCAAAACAAACTTGTTAATAATAATAACCGTTGCATAGTAAAACGTATGTACATATTTAAGTATGAATAAAATATAAATTATGTGCCAGTGGTTTTTTTAATGCATATTATTTTTTGTCAAAACCACCTGCCGCCACCAAAACCTTTAATAACAACAACAACAAACAAATAACTAAAAAGAAAACAACAACAACAAGCAAAGGCCGATAACTACGCATATAGGAAGGAGCAAGTTTGTAATTATAACAAAACTGGCTGAATGTCTGATAACAGCTGCTTGCCAATGCTTGTGGTACTTGAATTGATCTACATACGTACATACACACACACACACACACATATGTACATACACACATGCATACATACGAGTAGATATTTGTAAATTCAATAAATTATTAAAAGGTGTTTGAATTAGAGTTTGGCGCGCATGCTCTCTATTATTGATAAGAGTAGTTTGCTTGCTTTATTGTTTACCTGCACAAAGAGTTGTGTATCTAAATATGTGGCACTCATATTAGACACTTATACACATAATGTTATTCCCATTTTTGTTGTAGTTGTTGTTGTTACTGTTGCATGGTAAAATGACAGATGACGCGTGTGCCGTGTGTTAAACAGGATTTACATTGATAAACAAAAAGGTTTAATTATTACTATGAAACGTATTTAAAAGTCAAACACAGGACGGTATCTACATACATACATAAGTAGACGTCATATGCTGAATTTGTTGTTTGTTTGTTGTAAAATGCACAAGAATCGATCACCAGGTGCAAAATACGCATACGAAAATTCGTTCATATACGTATGAAACCAAAAGCAAAAACCTAAAAATTGTGATAAAAAATAATTTTGAGTAAAAATGAGCACCCAACAAAGGTGCCAGTACTTTGCCACAAATACAGCTGTCGTTGTGTTGCATGTTGTTAAGCTTAGTTTGAAAAAAAATATTGTGTGTTTTTGTAGTTTTAAAGAAAACCAAAAAAAAAAACAAATGTGTGTATGTAGTTTAATGCTGTTTTGCTTTCAGACATTCTGGAGAAGATAATGAAAAGCCGAACTGACCCGCAGAAATTGGAGCATTCACAGAAAATTTGAATGAAAATAAAAAAGAAATAAAATCTTGAAATGATTTGTTTGACTAAACAACAATGCTAGTATAAGTTTACAGTGGTTTAGAAGCAACAAAAATATATTTTATATTTTATGGACCAAAATATAAAATTTCTTGGGTACTGTGAGTCAAAATTACTCAGCGGAATTACAATATAAATTTCATAGTACTCATGATAATCTTAAATTTGTTACAAAATATGCAATTCAGCTTGCTGAATTTTAAATATATTTAGTTTTAAGTTCTAATATAAGCCCATTTTGCTTGTTTTTGCTTTAAATTTATATTCAGCTATTAAATTTTCATAAATTGGTATTAGATATGAATTCTGCTAAAATTTTATGCTTAATATCATTTTTAGCTACTGGTACAGAGCTTGAATTTCAGAAAAAATTTTTATTTAGCCTGCTAAATAAAAAAAAATTAATTAAACATTGTAAATTAAGCTCGTTTTGATTTACATTTGCAAAAAATTATTACATATTTCATGGACCAAAATTTAAAATTTTTTGGGTACATTGATCCAAGATTATTCAGCTGAATTGTAATATAAATTTAATATTACTCATGATAATCTTAGATTTGTTACAAAATATACAATTCAGCTTGCTGAATTTAAATTATATTAGTTTTATCTCTAATAAAAGCCAGTTTTGCTTATTTTTGCTTTAAATTTTTATACAGCCATTAAATTTTCATAAATTGGTATGATATATGAATTCAGCTGAAATTTTAGATTTAATATAATTTTGAATTTCAGAAAAAAAAATTTAGCTTAGTCTGCTGAATAAAAAAATTAAGCTAAATATTCTAACATATATGAGCGTTTTGATTCATATTTGTAAAAAAAAAATATATGATATATTTCATGGATCAAAACATAAAATTTCTTGTGTACTTTGAGGCAAAATTATTCAGCTGAATTGCAATATGAATTTAATATTACTCATGATAATCTTAGATTTGTTACAAAATATGCAATTCAGCTTGCTGAATTTAAAATATATTTAGTTTTAAGCTGTGATATAAGCCCGTTTTTATTTTTGCTTTAAGCTTATATTTAGCCAACAAATTTTCATACATCGGTGTTGGATATGAATTCAGCTAAAATTGTATGCTTAATATAATTTTTAGATACAGGCACAGACCTTGAATTTCAGAAAAAAATTTTAGTTTAGTCCGCTGAATAACAAAGATACAAGTTATATTTCCATTCAATTACCAGAATTCACGCAATTTAGTCAGCTGAATAAAAAAAATATTGTTAAAGACCTAAAAGTAGTTCATACATACATATGTGCTGAATTGAACTTTAAGTCACTAATCCGATGACATCAGTTTCTATCTCTTATTTTTTGGATATGCTGGCTTATTAAAAACTTCCAGTAAATCACTAAACAGACTGCTGATATAGTAACAAAAAAGTTTTTTGCCTGTTTGTCGACATCACATTGCATAATATCAACTTAAGCGAGATAAATGAAATCTTACGAAATTTTTGAGGAATATGCGAAATATTTATTTTAGGTTAAATTATTTCAGCAAATCACTGTACCACCGGTAGAATTGCAGTAAAAAAAAGCAAACAGCAGCTGCTGCTGACATTTGTGTGTCTTCATTTTGCTGCAACTCTCAATGTTAAACATTCATTCAACCTGCATGATGATCTTCAACATCAGCCAACTTAAGTCTGATTATCACCGGCAAAGGGCAGCTGACAGTTTTCGTATAGGTACATATGCACGTACATACACATGTATATATGTATGTATATATAATTTTTTCCTACTACCAACCTGCATCTTAAATAATAAAATAGAGAGCAAGGCGAAGTTGCAATAACAACAACAACAGCAACAGCAAATAGGAAAAATGTAAAGTATCAAATTTCAAACAAGTAGCTACTTTGCCAACACCATTAACAGCAATTTTGGGAAACATGTGATCGATACTATGCTTTCACATGCTTTGTGTACATGCATATGTATGTGTGTAATATGTGTGCGTATAAAGATGCATGTGTGCTTATGAGGATAAACTTTAGCAATCAATACTTAACAAATCATCGATCAATTTTTTCTTTTTTTTCGTTTGTTTGGAAACAAGATAGAAGAGCCACTTATAAAAAGTGTAGTAGGGATTTAATAAAGCAAAGAAAGAGAGTACGTATCGAATTACGGGATATGTGGGAATTATGAGAACAAGTGACATCTGCTGTTTTAGGACAAAACACCACAACATACTCCTTAATAATGTACACATATTTTTTTTAAATATCCGGTGAACAAGCAAAACATGTATGCACTCGTATATTAAATATGTATATGAGAACTTATATAAATACATATGAACATACATATATACATACATACATATGTATATATATATACATATGTACTTACATATGTGGATATGTAAATATGTACATACATATGTATATTCTGTTGTTTTGAAGGTTTTGAGAAAAATTAGGATTATTAAAGGAACATGCATCTATGCCTGTGCTGATGCATAAGACTTTTAAGGCATTGTTTAATGATTTTCGCATTATTGCTGTGAACTTAATTCAGCTAGCTGAATAAGGCTTTTTCGGCATTGTTTTCCGATTTTCGTGTTATTGTTACATTCTTAATTCAGCTAGCTGAATACGATTTTAAGGCATATTTTTTTTATCATTTTCGTGTTATTACTGTGGACTTATTTCAGCTAGCTGAGGAAGATTTTTTAGGCATTGTTTTATAATTTTCGTGCTAGTGTTGTGAACTTAATTCAGCTGGCTGCATAAAACATTTTAGGCATTTTTTGACAATTTTCTTGTTATTATTGTGTACTTCATTACGCTCGCTTAATAATGCTTTTCATGTCTAATTATATATTTTTGTGATATATTGTATGTAATCGAGTTAATTCAGCTAGCTGAATAGTCATTTTAGTGAATTTTTTAAACCCCTTATTTGCTTTTTGCTCTAACAGACTTAATTCAGCTAGCTGAATAATACTTTTTATGTATTTTTTTATATTTTTATGACACATTAATGCAATGGAGTTAATTCATTCAGCTGAATTCTGATTTTCGGGCATATGTTAGCCATTTTCGTGTTTTGCGATCTAATGGACTTAATGGTGAATAATGAATAATGATTTCATTATTTTAGACGCACCAAACACATTCTCTAAAAGATGGGTCCAAATTTTAAATGAATAATTGTTTTGGTTCAATTGAAATTGAGTAAAAAATAAATTTTAACTTTTAAACACTCTTATGCATAATTATTCAGCCAGAATATTAAAATGACATTGAAGTGCGCGAAGCATACGGACATTTCTTCACACTAATATTACATTATTGACCTATAAATACGCAAAACTTTTTTCATCTCACATACTCGTACAGATGCTGCTAACTACACTGACTGACTGACGCACGTGGAAAGTCTAATGCCAATGAAGCAGTGGCGCCAGGATGCTGTACTCCCTCCACTATATTTTTTCTAATTCTGGCAATTATAGCGTCAATAGCAAAATGGACAAGTGTCGTGCTGTTAAAGTGTAAAAAGTCCAGAGGGTGGAAGGATAGAGCCAAGGGATGGATATGCATTGCACATACATAACTACTAGTAAAATTTGATGGGTGGTTGGAAAGTCAATCACCCCTGCTCAACATATTCTTTGTAAAAGATATGATGAGTCATTTTATATAAAAAATAGGAACAAAAATAAAGGAATAGAGTCTTATATTGATTTTTTCACAAGTTAAATGAAGTTAATATGCACAATAATTCAATTATTTTTTTTATCTATTAAGGCTTTTGAAGGAAGTTTTCTAAATTTGAATTAAATATTAATAATGCAAAATATAAGTATGTAAGTATAGTATATTTACCTGGAATTTAAATTTCGCCTGTATAAGTTGTACAATATTTGGTCCACTGCGTGGCTCATAAATATTAATGGTTTGATTTGTGTGACATCCACAGATGAGGCAGGTGCGTTTTAAATATTCCGATGAATTTTCTGACATTTTTTTTTTGTTTTAATAAAATAAACTTTATTATATATTTTACACTTGATTTTTTATCTTCCTTTAATTAACAATTAATCACAATACTTTTTTAGAGATATTATTTTCTTGAATTTCAATAGCGCACCGAATGTGTTTTCGGCTTAATTTTCTGTTTCTTTTTTCTATTTTTGCATTCGTATCTTTTCTATTGGGTTTCTATAACAATCCTTAGGATACACAAGCAATATTGCGCAGAATCCTTATAGACACACACACACTCACACATTCACTATGTTTTCGTATTTTACTACGTCATATGTTCAAATTATATTCTCTTTTCATTACGTTTGGCTCTCTCTCTTTTCCCTCATGTGAGAGATTTAGTTGAATAACAAAAATACTTTCGTGTGAAGGGCTCACACTGTTTTTATTGATATTTCTTACGTTCGTGCACGTCCTTCACGTTGTAAGGTTCAATTGCGAATGAAGTTTTGCCTGTTGTTCGTTCGTTGGTTGTACTTAATTCACATTGAACCTTTTTTTTTTGCCTTTTGCTTGAGTTTGTGTTTTCTACGTGTTTTGCCTGTTCCATAACAGCACTTTGAATTACTACAAGTTTTTTTTTTATGTTTGTATATGTATGTATGCATATGTAGTTATACATGTAAGTATGTACTTGCATACCTTTGTCATAAGAGGTTTTTGGGTGTATTGTTCTTTTAAGAAGTACAAGTACGTAGTCCTTTTCATAGGAAAATCATATTACACTAAAAGTAATTATGGTAGTTTATACTTTAAAAAATCAAACCCACACAATTTTCCAGTAGTTTGCAAATGAAATAGTTTTGAAATGCTAATCGCACTACGATTACTAACAATACGTAATAGAAACCGCAGCGAACATGATGAAAGTTTTACGCAGCGCATGGCCAAGTCCTTGAGATGATTGGAAGGAAATGTCAGGATATTCTTGATGCCAACATGTTAAAGGATCAACAAAGTAATTGAAATGGCTGATGCAGGTGTAGGAAGAGACAAGAGGCTTGATAGTCTCAAAAACGAATTTGAATTTGAGAATAAAGCAGCTCCAAATATTCAGAAAAATTATTTGCCCTGTCAAAGAGATTTTTTTAAATAATACCGCTAAATAGATTTTTGAACTAAACAGAAACAGTGTGGCGACTGCTGTAACGCCACCTGGGTGGTCTTGATTACGCACATGATATCTGTCTCTTGGCTCATAGCTTCTCAGTACCTGTACCTGGATTCAGCAACTCTTTGCGAACCGAAAATCGTAATATTTATCGATATATTTATTCGTTTGCAGTAACAAAAATGCCATTCTGTAATTTATTTTTTACAGCAGCGTTTTCCGCATTATAAATTTTATATCATACAAAATGCCAAATTAAGGAAAAAGCACCAGAAGACTAAAAAAATTAAATGAGTTTGAGATTGTGGTTTTGTTTTCTGTTTACTTCAAGCTACAGCAAATATCGTTAAGATATGTTACTGAATAGTAAGGTGGATTTTAATGAAATTTAGAACATTGATAGACCTGCGTTTAAAAAGTTATATAGGCTATGTTTATTTTCAAAAGTATGACCAGGAGGGCGACGGGGGGAATTCTGCCTCTCCGAAACAATCAAACCGATTTGAATGAAATTTAGAACATAAATAGATCTGCGTCTAAAAAGTCACAAAATTACCACAGCCATTTGAAGTCTAGTCAGTATCTTTCTGGATGCGAACGAAGTTTATAAAATTTTCCCCACCGTCCTAACACGGTCCAGCTTACACCTACAGGCATCAAATGTATGACCGACCCACATTTACTATAGAGAAATAACTACTGGGAGACGGTCTTACACTTAACCTACAGAGGCACCAACTAACCCCAGGTTGAAAGGGTGTGAAAAATTAATAAAATTATTATTTTTGTATGGAAGCTCTCCTAAGGAGGGCAGACATATCATTGTTAGGGAAAATGAACAAGTACGATATGTTAAAATAATTAGGATTGGTTTGTACTGGCAAACATCTCAGGTAACATCTTTTTGGATTTTATCTTTGCGACGGAGCTAAAATATATAAAAACTTAAGAAGCAAAACCAACACGTACATTATGTATTAAATAATAAAAATTTAGTAAGAGACCCGATAATAAATAATATTCATTATTTGCTTTTGTACTTATTTTTTTAATACTTATTTTTGTGAGTGTAAAAATATTTCAAAAATCTCCTATTTTACTCACACAATTAAATTCTAAAACATTCGTACTTCATTAGTCTGTTACCGCTACATTAAAGAGCTGTAAATTCAAACTCGCACTATTAGTTTTACAAGGAAAAATATTGTATGTGTGTGCACAGGGAGTATGAAAGTAGTAGTAAAAGGATGCAAGAAGAATAGCAAAGAAACAAAAGCACATACAACAATAGTGTAACAAAACAGTTTAAACAATAGCAGCTAGCAGCAACAACAAAACTATGACAGATGTTGGACACAACGCAAAAGCGACAAACTATTGCAGAGAAAATAATAATAAATTAAAGTGAAAATAAAAAGAATTGAAATATTTTTTCGTTAGTGCGAGCTGTGACGAATTGCTAAAGCACTTACATGCAGATGTACCTATACGTACATTTATTTACGCCGATCTTGTTGTTAATGTTTGTTTGATGTACAAATTTTGTTTGAGAAAACTGGTTTAAAGAATGCTTTAAATTTAGCAATCGTTTATGAATATGAGTAAGTATAGATACAACACTGGGTCTTACACCGAGTTAAAATCTATCCCATTCGCATGACCCAATGCAGAGAGCCTCAACCTGCGACAAGTTTGGTCTATTGCTGCTGCCATCCGCGAAATACTAGACATGATTGGAAGCTTGACACGAAGGTTGTTTAGAAAAATAAGGAAAAGAATTGGAGAAAGAACAAAATCTTGCGGTACCCCTGAATTTATCTTGAAATCGTTTGATGAGATCCCATCTATAGCAACTCTCATAGTGAGATTCCTTGAGGAAGCTCGATAAGAATCGAGAGAAGTTATCATCAATATCAAAAGGAATATGCCACACTCACTCAAACACTTTGGAGACATCTAGAGCCATTACTTTACCTTATTTTCGCCAAAATGGTGAATTTCTTCAAGAAGAGAAGGGCAAGTAGATCACCCGTAGAGTGGCCTCTACGAAAGCCATACTACCGGTCGTTAAGCAAGCTGTAGGACTCTAGATACCTCATAAGATAAAAGTTTAACATACTTTCCATCACTTTGGAAAGTACAGCGCATATTGCGTTTGGGTGCTCATTTTCAGGGTTATTAAATTCGTTGATAAACTCAATATGCATTTAAGTTTTGAGTAGAGTAATAAAACAACAATAACACAACACGCAATAATTCGAATTGAAGCATGTGTTTTCTATGTTGTATGCAAAGGATAAAATATATTGCAAACTGACTGACAAACGATTTTTTTCTTCTTCATAATTATGTGGCTGTTATCAATGTCTTGTTTTGGTTTTGGAAGCAAATGAAACACAGTAAAAGAAGACAAAGCAAAGCAATACAATACATACGAGTACATACATACGTTGTTTTATCTTTAAGAAAAGAAAAAAAAACACATATTGGTACTCGTATGTTGTGCTCAATTACTTGTATGCCGTTCTGCAGATGCTGCTGAATTTGGGAAAAGGTGTTTGCGTTTTTTTTAAATGCATTTGCTTTTGTTTTTGTAATGACAAAGAAAAGGAATATTAAGAAACAACAAAAGAAAGAGGAAAGGTGTATCACCAATTGATTAAATCTATGTTATCAACAACAAAATGTTGTTCTGTTTGTTGCTTTACTTTTATGTAAATTAATTTTGTTTGTGTGCGAGTGTGTGTGTGTGCATTTAATAATTTATGTTTATTAAATGTATTCGGTAAACGGCCAAAAACGCCGGTAGTTGGATTTCACACACAAACGCACACACACACACATGCACATGTTGCCCTGCAGATGGTTTGTTTTGATTGGATCCTTAAAACGACAGCTGTTAAATTTTTTATTGTATCCCAAAACAACTCACATGTTTGTTTATTTGTTTGTTGGCTTGTGAGCTTTCCTCTTTCTTTTGCGCATTTATGTTTTCTCAATTCATTCAATGTGTAGTAAATGAAACTTTTATCAATGAATTTCGTTTTACGCAACTCTCCACCAGAGTTATTTACGCGTGCGTATTATCACTAAAAATTTTCTTTTATGGCTTTCATTTTAATTGCCTTCAGCAAATTGATGTTGATGGAACATACTTACATACAAAATTTACATCAAGATTGGCTTTGTAGACCCTTTACGTCTTGTAGCTTTGGTAAATCTTGGTAAATTTAAAACACGACAACGTGTGTCAACGTTGTTGAATAATAAAAATTAATTAATCTAATTATCACAATAATTAACATTATTTAATTATTAAAACATCTTTTTATATTTCTAATAAAACATTTTTTCGAAATTAAAAATTTTTGTACCCATTTTCTAAATAAATGTTGGGGTTCATTCATATATTTGACTCCTCTAGGGACACTATGGGGTTAGTTAGGACGATGGGGGGAAGGGGGGAAGGGGTTCTTATTATATAAAAATTAATATTGTGTATGGGAGCACTCTTAAGCAGCGCAGATAAGGGATACTAACCTTCATAAAAAATGAAGGTGGGAAAATATTAGTGGGGATCGGTTTTAAGTTTTACCCCTACAGTAGCATCTCAGGCACAGTTGTGAAGCTTTTTGCGTATTTTGCCCCGTTTTCCCTAGTTTTGACTCCCATGAGGATGCATTTACAGCCATCCGACTCCCATTAATTTTTTAGGTCATGCATTTTTTTTTTCTAAATTTAACAATATTAGGGGTCCGGGCGTATCGAAATCAAAATGTCGCGCACTATTCCACCCCTTATGTATATTTAATACAACTAAATTATTTGGTACTTGTAAGGATATTGAAGCGAAATGTTGCATGAATATGAAGCTTGTACCAAATTTAGATTAAGAAGTTTTTCATCAAATTGTTTTCACGAGTCTTTTTCCGCTTAGTAATAGCAGCACTAGGAAAAGATAGTGGCATAGAAAAAAATGACGTAGCATTAAACACAAAGCAATTTTTTTGCCTCTTATTTATAAAAAAAAAGTTTGGTGGAACTAATTTCATGAAAAATTTCATGATGTAAATTCAGCCTTAAATATTAAAAAAAAATATAGAAATTGAGGTTATTTGACTAATATAACCTTATAATTCCAAGATGTTGCATGGGTCACAATGCTTTTCTATACCATAAGAAAAGTGCAGAGGTGGTACAGTAAAATTTAGACTTGGGTCAAACTCGTTCACTAGTTCATTTTTGCCACAAACCAATGATCAAACCCATTTAAATTACATGAGTGAACGAGTTCGACCCAAGTCTAGTAAAATTGTATGCACTCGTATATAAAAAAAAGTGTGTTGCGATGCCACAGTGAATTTTTCTCCAAAAAAAAGTGTGTTGACATGACCCAGCCAAATTTTCTATAAGCAAAGTGTGCTGTGACGGTATTTTCTACAAATATATTGGCCCTTTGTTTGTTCACGTGAAACTTTGGGATTTTGTATTGGAAAAAACAAAACTGACTGTTCGCTTTGAGAATTTTTACTTGTCTTCTACAAACTGGCAGTAAATTGAAATTAGTACAATAGTACTGAGCTTTCCATCACTGGTTAAGATACAAAATGTATACAATTTAATGGTTGTTGTCTTTACTGGTATACAAACTGAAAATTGGAACTCTTAAAAGTTTGCGCTGGCAGTACTTTTGGATTGTAAATTTAAGGTTTAGCTAGTTTATGAACCATGTGTGCAGCATTGGATGCCACATTTACCAGCAGTGTGGCCGTTTAACATTTTTTTATTATTTCATCCCTTACTGAGGTAATGATATTGTTTTTGCTAAGGGGCCATCCATATATTACGTAACGCCCTTGGGGGGGGGGGGGGGCTTCGAGTTTTGTTATGATTTGTTAAGAGGGGGTAGGGGGGGGGGGGGGTCTGTAAAATTGTTACGTAACATAAATTTTACTAATTTCGTACAAAAACACTTCGATTTTTCATTTATTTATATATTTAATTTATCAAAGAAATACATAATAAATCAAGAATCATGAGTGTTACATAGATATAAATATATGCATATACATATGTATGTACATAAATACATAATTGTTATTATTTATATTTTGCAAGCTTATTTGATTTTTGTCTACGCACTGTGTTAGTCTAACAGAAAATAAAAATAAAGGAACAAAAGGATTCGAATTCCCGAATATTCGTCCATTCTCAATTACTTGCATTTTCCCATAAATAAAATAAATAAATGCATAAATCCTAAACGAAACTTAAGAAAATGCCATAAAAATATTTGTATATATATTAGTTTGTAATAACTAAATAAAGAAATTTACTTCAATTCAAACAAAAAGTTATTTAAAAATACATACATATGTATGTGCATGAATTAAATTTAATTTTTTTTTAATAAAAACTTAATAAAACAATTTAAATTTTTTTAAAGTTCTTGTTACGTTATTGTGAGGGGGGGGGGTCTAAGAATTGTTACGATCTGTTACTAGGGGGGAGGGGGGGGGTCAAAAATCGGGAAAAATGGCGTTACGTAATATATGGATGGCCCCTAAGGAAATAATGGGTAGTATGAATAAAAAAAAAAGGAATTTGCCTTTTACTTAAAAATTTGTTTTAAAACACAAAATTGTAGAATAAAAAGTTAAGAATTTTTAATTTTAAAACAAAAAAGCAAATACGTTTTTTTATATTATAATGTGTAAGTATATTTTTTTGGCATGTGACATGCAAATAAATTTTGTTCCATCATTCGAAATTTTGTTTATTTTAGCTTTTATAAATAAATAAATAAAATATCATAATTTTTCAGATATGTAAAATGTCTTAAAATTAATTGGAAACACTATATAAATCAAAAATATTTAAATGAAGTTTGACATACTGCTACAAACCAGCTTGTAACACCATCTGATTAACATACATACGCCTTGGACTAAACAATTGGTGGAAATATTCTACAAACGCAACAGTTAATATTCCAATGCTTTTTGGTGCTTTTTTGAAAATAATCATAACGGAAACATTTTTGTTATTTTCTTTTTTTTTAATAAAAAATTTACTTTCTATGCGAAACTAGTTGGTTGAGAAGCATTCAAGAATTTAGGTTGGAATTTTTGCAATCTGCGAAACAACTGACTACGGAAAATTTAAAAGAAGAGTATGTGCCAGGTTCTATAATCCACTGTCAATTTCATGGTCTTCTGGAAAACGAGTCAAACCATTTTTAATATGATTTATTTCCGTCTTTTTCTATTTGCTAACAGATGCACTAGAGAAGAGAGTGACAAAGAAAAAATAGCTATAGCAATTAATATTTTTTTAACAATTTTTTCTTTTTTCGTTTTCTTTTCTACAAAAAGTGTAACATTTTTCTAAGTTTCTATTAAGAGAAATGCAATTCAGATTACGTTTAAAGCAAAAATTTACGTTGGTGGGGCAAACAACTTCTAATAGACTTTCTATATCAAAGAGGGTGGCATTGGCTGAAGTAGTTAGCACGTTGACTGCATAACCGAAGGTCCTGGGTTCGAGCCCGGTCTCCGACAGTCATTAAAAATAACAACACTACACATTTTTTTGATGTACATTAGTGTCCTTTGTATCAGTTGTTGTAGGAAAATTTCTAGTGATGCAGACATAAGGCAGGCACTGGTCACTAAAAACTATACCGACTTCCTAATGTAACAGCAGAGCACCCTTCTTCGTTGTATGGCTGATTCATCGGCGAAGTAAAATAACTAAAGCACAAACGGATCATTGTACTCGAGCCAAGTGAGCTGGACTCTAAATTTCACCCTTCCTTACCAGCAGCCTGCTAACCTAACCTAACCTTCTATATCAAAAAACCATTTTATTGCGAGTTTTCGTTGAAAAGTGCAATAAATAGAACATTATTTTCTAGAAAAGAAAAGAAAACGCCATTAGTCTTTTTTGACAAGAAAATAAAATACTTTAATAGTTTTTGTTTCCCTAAAACGAAATAGCGATACCAAAAGTTGATGTAGATTTCTGCTTTATAGACGCAACTTTTTTGCAAATGGAATATGTGAATTGTTTTGATTCATCGTATTACAATTTGCTGAAAGCTTAGTCATGGGCCAGTGGCAAAAATTAAAAATAAAAATATACTTATAGTATCAAACCAAAAAAGTTTGTCTTAAGTAGAACAAAAAATAATTAAATTAACTAACATGTGCATAATTAGTAAGGAACAAAGACAATGGCAAGACTGTTGTAAATTTAGAGATGGTAAAAATGAGCTTTCATTACAAAATAGCTTTCAGCAAATTGTAATACGATGAATCCAAACAATTCACATATTCCATTTGCAAAAAAGTTGCGTCTATAAAGCAGAAATCTACATCAACTGACACCACACACAGTGGACCACACACAAAAGAACGCTGATGATGAAGGTTTAGTGGCCTTCAAAAACAGCTCTTTGTTCCGTTCAACTATGTGTTTGTCAGAATATTTACAACTAACTTTGGTGTTATTTGTTCATTAATAATTATCACATGTAATTTGGCTTACAAAGCGATACGAACTTTAGCCTGATCAAATCATAAATATAGAAACAAATGAATTTCGAATAATAATAATTAAAATTAGCTAAAAAAATTAATCTATTTTATTTTTTCCACCAACAAATAAATTTCAATTAAACTAAGCTTATGACAATATCGAGCCTTATTTTCGATTTTGTTGTAAGCGACATGTTATCGAAAATAGACTTTTTTATTAAATTTAAAATTGTATGGGTCTACCTATAGCTCAGAATTATCATAATGCCAAAATTAATAAGACACAAGCTGTAAAATTTTCTCGTAAGCCACAAGTTACATATGTAAAACAAATTTGTATATTATAAAAAAAAACCTTCTCTTGAAGAATTTAATTTTTGACGCTTACGATTGAATCGAAAATAAGGCTCGATATGTCGAATAATAAATTTCTTCAATGTAACATTTTAGATTTTAGTTTTTTTTTAGATGCAGCTTTATATACTCAGTTTTCAGTGCAAATGGAATATGTGAATTGTTTTCATTCATTGTATTACAATTTGCTGAAAGCTTTTTTACCATCTCTGATTTACAACAGTATTGCCATTGTCGTTTGTTCTTTAACAATCACATGGCTGTTAATTTGCTTTTTTTTCTCTACTGAAGACAACGTTTTTTAGTTTGATATTTTATGTATATTTGTTTAATTTTTGCTAATTTAACTTAGTCCTGGTTCACATACGTCTGGTTTGACTCGTCAAGTCTTGAGTTTTTAGGAGAGAGAGAGGAAAAGAGAATGGAGAGGGGTACAGACTTGACCGTAGCAGTCACAATTGTGTTTTCGTTTTGTTTTGTCATTCGTAATACGACAACGCAACTTGATGAAATAAACTTGACCGTTTGTATGAACGGAAATGCAGGTTCAAAGGAAAATTTAACAAAAACTGATCAGCTAAACTTGATGTGTGTGAACTAGAACTTACAAAAAATAGTTTTTGTTCTGAGAATTTTTATTTGAAGTTAGTTGTCTTTAAAAATACAACAAGGTTCATGAGTTAAGAAATTTTTTCTAAATTATATTGCAAATTTATTTCACTGTTGCTAATGCTGGTCATCAGGAAACCTTTACATAAAATTTGTTCAGAGCCATAAGAGATATTCACATGTGAAAATTTCCAAAAAAAAATTTTCGTTCACATGGATCTAAATTTCGCATCAATTCAATTCCATGAAAATTAAAAACTTATACATTTCCACCTTTTCTGAGAGACAAATCTTTGTGAAAAAATTTCTTTATAAATTGCCAAATATTTCACAATCGTATGAAGCTTTTTGACAGCAAACAAATTCACAAACAATTTTTTTTCGGAATTTAAAAATTTAAACATTCGGAAATATTCACAACACATTTCATTCATGATACCAACTGTTCGCAAGTTCGAAAATTTCTATGATTAGTTGTTAAACTTTTATTTATTTATCTTTGTTTTGGGTAAATTTAGAGTTGCTGTAGTTGCAAATTTGAAGATTTGGTTACTGCATCATTCAAATCTGCGGGCAACGGGAAGTCAGTTCGAAGGACCACAAGTAAGTTTCAGTAAATGACAAAGTTTGTGTATCGTTAACTGTTGACAGCATGGAATGAACATTTCAAGTCTAAACGATATAATAAACTGCAATAGAATTTAGTTTCCAATTGAAAAATACTGACACATTTGGCAGTTTATTAATTAAGTGAATCTGTAGTCATAAAGTAACAATTATTTCTACTCCACTCGTATTTGAGTATTAGAAGAACTTTCTCACGGTTTTCCGGGTGAATTGATCAGAACTACAATTATTATTATTATTATTATGTAATTTTGCACAATTACATGAAAATTCCCGCTGATGAGAAATCACTAAGTGAGATGCTTGCGTTTGACTTTTCAAAAGTCACAAAAGAAAAAGCGTAAAGAAATTCGTACATGCATCACCACCATCAGCACCGGACCCCCCTTGAACACGTGCGTTACCAAGTCTAAGGCCGAAATAAATATAAAGACACGCTGATACTGATGATGATGACGATGATGATGACTTAATATGCCAACAAGTAGAGCAAATTGCAATTGAAAAAAGCCAAGGGAGAGTGAGTTAAGAAGCAAAACTAAAAAGCACCCTATAGTGTAGATAAACAGCAGGAACCTAAAAAATAAACGCAGCCCAACTCACTTGAGAACACACTCGAGTTGGCAGTGGAAGTTTATGTAGTTTTTTTTTTTGCATTCTTGCACACGTTAATACTTGAAATGCTTAAGGAAGAAAGCACCCCTTGCATTGATTGGTGCAGTACAAAATGAGGGTTGGTTTCTTTTTTGTTCAACAAGCAAGAAATGAGTTTGATTTTATTATATTTCTATTGTCCTAGGTTGCTTTTTACATTTCTTAAATATAATTTGAGCTGTTTTTTTTTCTTTCTTTCTTAGTATGTATTTTTTTTAGATGCCTGTTGTTGAAATGAATGTTCGCTTGTATGATTTGAAAGAAAAAGTTTCCAAACTCATGTGTCACAAATTGTACTACATGAGCCACCAACCAACCCTCTTGGGAGTTGTGAAAATACCGGCAATGGTTTGTGATTTTTTTTTTATATTTTGTTTTGGTTATAAATTTCAATGCCACAATTGGTGGAATGGGTGCATTTAATATAAATATACAAACACTCTCTTCAACTTCTGTTTAGTTGAGTAAAATTTTGAGATTTTGCTCTCCACAATCGGTGTAAGAGAATAACTTTTACAAACATAACATTAAGAGCGCTTGAAATCAGCACACATGTATTAGCAGCCAACCAAACAACACCGGCAGCTTGAAGTTCTGTAACAAACAAATTTTTATTTCCGGCCACTTGAAAACATTCCGCCAATGTTGCTGCAAGGATAAGCACGCACACACATGTGTAATGAAAGTCAAGCCAAACAAAAAAACAAATTTAAAAACATATAAAATTACAAAAAAAAAAGAAAAACAAAATAGAAAAATAAATGAAAAACAAATAAAAGCGCGCGTGTGAATTGTTTAAAGCAAGAAATAAATAAAAATAAATAAATAATTTATACAGAAAAATAATAAGCCTCAAATAGCAAATGCAAACAATAAATAAGAACATCAATGAAAATGAAAATTTAACCAAAAACCATAAAATTGCATAAAATACTGTGAATTAAAGTCTCTAAGGATTAAGTGCAACAACGGCAGCGGTTGTAATAAATAAAGGAATTTTAAAATATGTCGCGTCGTAAACAGTCAAAACCACGAGCTTTTCTCAAGTGTAAGTTTCTTTTTTCATTATTTATTTTTATAATTTGCGCATTTTTTTTGTTTTGTTTATTTTTATTTTATGCACATTCATAAAGGTGTGCATGATTGATTCTTGCACAAATACGAATCCCCCACACTCTCTCACACACACACACACACACACACACATACACATTAACAATTGTACACTTAAATTGTAATGCCAATCATGCACTCTGGCAAGTGTCAAGAGTATACACTTTAGAGACTCATCAATGGATTTTTGTTGGCTGTAATCAAACTTTGTCTCCATCTCCGTCTCCGTCTCTGTCTTCTTCCTCTACTCCGGCTCACACTTGCATATCACCCATATAAATACCGTACACTTTGCGGTATATACTGCACACTATACACACCACCTGCTGGATTGTTGGAATGTGAATGTTTGTGTGTGTAGTTTTTTCGTCCCTCTCTAGCACTTAGTACGCCTACGACTAATGCACGTGTTAGTTTCTTTTTTGTTTAAATAAATTTTTAAATCGATTTCAATTTTTGTCATTTCCATAGCTGTAGCTGTTGCTGCTGCTGTTGTTGTTGTTGTTTGATCTGCTCTCTTAAGTGACATAAAATTTTACAAAAGCCGAACGAAAAAAGCCACCTTAGCGCAGTTCAGCCTGCCAAGCAGCAGCATTAGTTTTAGGGGGCTTTCTGCATTCCTTTTGCCCATCATATCAGCAGCATATGAAATTGTATTTGTATTTTTTTTTGTACCTACACATCCCAAAATCCCTATATATGAAAAACAAAACAGCAAAAAAAGGTTCCTTTTTGTTCACTGCAAAAATCCCCATGGAATGTGAATATGGTTCCCCAAATAACACAGCAGCATCACATCACATCACTGTAAGAAGTTTCCTTTTCTCTTTCTCTTTCTCTCCTTACAGTGAACCGTACATTCGTACATACAACACAATGTATCGTATGTTGGCTCTAAAAATACTCTCCTGCTCACTTTGCTCTAACCATCATATAATGAATATTTTTATGGAATACGAATATTTTGTACCCAGTAGACTGCCTTGCAGAACGTTTAAGGGGTGAATTGTTTAGGTGGGACTCAAGCCCTATAGTATACGGATACAAAGCTTATAAGTTAAAGTATCTTGATTGTTTTTAGGCGAAACCAATACATTATTCCATTTCACCGCTCTTATTCCAGTTGTCAACATCGACATCACGTGAATAAATCGACAAGACGAGACAAGAGACAAGCCTCAATTTTTTGGAATTGCATTGACAACTGGAATAAGAGTGAATATTTTCGATTTCTTCAATTTAAAAGTTTCTTTTTTTCGCTTCTATCTACATATATTATTGCCTTACTTCTTGAGTAGGATCGCAGAAAATCCTTCGGCATTTATTGTTGTTTGACTATATATTGATGTATTGCTTTGGAGTCTGAGGATCCACAATATGGACCATATTCATAAATGATTTACCATCTCTATAGTGGAAGTTTCCAAGCACACCACATGGCAGACTTCCATATTTTCAAGCGCGTCTGTTTGTAGTTGTCACTATTATTAGATAAATCTGTCACTTTTATATTGCTGAAAGTTGTTTCTTTACATGCTCATTAATCTCTACTGGCAGCATATACGTTTATGTTATTTCCTATCATATGTACTCGTATATATACGTTGTTATCCATCTATGCAGTAGAAGTTTCCAAAGAAGCAATATACAGACTTTACATAAAAATTACCTTTTATATAAAAAGTACCTTTCTTTACAAAAAAATGCATAGATTTTTTTAAATAAAAATTACCTCTTTCTCAAAAAGTACGTGCAGATTCGGTTAATGCGACCCTCGATAAGTGCAACACCCAAATTCTTCACATTGGGAATCTGTTAGCGCAACTTTAAAAAAACAATACCTCAATTAATGCAACTTTGCAAACAAAGTTAAGATCACTTTCTTTCGTTTTGTTTCTTACTTTACATTTTTTATAAATAAATTCCTAACTACAAGTTTTTGTGCTTGATTGAAATCTTATGCTAACGTCCAAAATTCATTTTGACTTACCGCTATTCTCGGAATGACAAAGAGTTTTTGCGTAATGCTTCTGCTTTTGGACCAACGTAGCTTAAACAATTTTTTGATTGTGAGTGGTTGTTCTAGTAAGATAAACAAAATGCCTGTAGTAACAAAATTTGTTAAATTAACAATAAAGCAAAGGAGCGGAATTCTGAAGAAATTTGTTATTGGCATACCTGTGAAAACGATTCGCAATGAATTAAAATAAATAAAATGAGCAACCACTAAAGAAGTTCGTGGCAAATGTTTTTTTTAGTTAACCTTTGGTGTTTTAATAAATCTTTTATTTGATTTAAAATAAGCTTTTTAGTGGAAAACAGGCATATAATCTTTTACTCGGTTTTCGCAACAAACTCAGTTTTCGCAACAGTCAAAAATATCTATTGGTTGGGTTAACCGAACCTGCACTGTATTTATAAAAGTACAACTTTTATAAAAAGTTAATTTTTGAATAAAAATTTAATTTTTTATAAAAAGTATATTTTTTTATAAAAAACTACCTATTTTATAAAAAGTACTTTTTTAATTAAAAGTACCTTTTTTTTAAAAGTGTATATTTTTATAAAAAAATTATTTTTTTCGTTTTCTTAAAAAGTAATTTTTTATAAAAAGTATCGCTTTTATGAAAAATAATTTTTTAATAATATACTTGTTTTTCAACGTATGTTTTGAGTGAAAAGTAGAATTTTTCACATTCATATTTTTTAAAAAGGTAATTTTTTTTTTACAAAAAGAAACTTTTTAATGACAAAAATCTTTTTAATATAATATATTTTTTTTTCTATTAAAGGTAAATTTTTAGAAAAATTATTTCACTTAAAGAAAAAGTATCAAAAGTACACTCTACGAAAAAATACTTTTTAGAAAAGTACCTTTTTAGAAAAAGTACCATTCTATAAAACACCTTTTTTTTTAAACAAATCTTAATGGTAGAAACTTTTTTAAGAGCGTTTTGCACTTTTTTTTATTAAAAGTACCTTTTAGAAAAAGTACCATGTTAGAAAAATACTTTTCAAAAAAGTGTAATTTTAGAAAAAGTACATTTTTAGAAAATTTACTTTTGTGGAAAAAGTACCTCTAAAAAGTACTTTTGTAGGAAAAGTACCGTTTAATAAAAAGTTTTTTTTTTTGAAAATTACTTTATAAAAAGTACTTTTATTTGTAAAAAGTGCCTTATAGAAAGTACTTGGCCATAAAAAGTAAATTTTTAACAAAAGTACTTTTGTTCTAAAAAGTATATTTTTAATTTTCTTCTTAATTTTGCTGCTTACATCTAGGCGTTTTTATTTATTTTTATAAAATTGAAAACTTTCCGATGTACAATAAAAATTGAAACGTGAGAAAAGTTGTTGCAATAATTTGCAGATTCTTTCTTATTTTTATAAATCAGAAGTGTTTAATTCCCCAGAGTTTGTTATGCTATTAACTGACAGTGCCACTAAGTAAATTATACGCTGGCATATGAATCAAATTTGAAATGATAACTTGAAAGTTCTGACATAAGCCGTACTGTAGCTTTGGCATTGCGCAACGCAATGTTTGTGTGTTCGGTATTTATGTATTTATTTTTTTGCTCAGTTCAACATCATCATGAACAACAATTTTAACAACATCAGCAATAGCAACAGCAAGAGCAACAACAATAATAATAACAAAATAACATAGAAAACCCATCCTTCGTTATTTCTCCTGGGACCATACAGCCAATCCCATGGGAGTTCCCTTGAGGATTAGTTTTTTTTTAACTTTATACTGTTCTATTCGTTCACTGCTTTTCTCTCTTTCTGTTCAAATTGTTTGCGTTTTTGTTTAATAGTCGCAGTTGTAAATGTCTGTATGTAAGTGTATTAGTGTTTCATGGAAGTTGTTAAATTTTGCACAAAGTTGGTTGGTGTAAAAACATGCACACGTACACACACACACAGACACACACACACATAAATATTTCCATACATACAATTGTGTAAGCATGCAAGTGGTAAAGCAAATATATCCATTCATACATATACGAGTATATGTATGTATGTATGAATGTGCGCAAATAAATGAATTTAATTAGTAATTGTTAAACTATTGTAAATGGTTCAGATTCAATAAAATAAATTCGATAATTGTGCTATTTACCTAAATTTAATTGTTCTAAATTATATTTTAACAGCGCTAAATTACTACAGCTGTAGTTAATCATATCGCCCATGCATTTCAATAGTGATATAACTCAAAATGTGAATTTTTTTGGGTGTAAAAATTTCATATAAAAAAGCTTGTACTACCAGCTCTCAGAAGAAAAATATTCCTACGATAAGCACGTTTAATTGAAAAACAACTAAAAATCAATTAAAAATGTAATTGATTCAATTAAACTTTTGCTTAAAAATTTAATTTAATTAAAAGTTTAATTGACTCAATACAAATTTTAATTGATTTTTTTTTTTAATTAAAGGTGTTTATCACAGGAAATTTTTTTCCTGTGAGGAAAAAAATATTATTTCATATGTAAATTGAAAACTCTAAACACGTTTTCAGAAAAAATAGTTTTTTGAGTTGTGACACTATTGAAGTAAATTAGCGATATTCTATACAATTGCTAATGTTTGTCAAATGGTTTAATCTTTTAATTATTTTCAATGATATAGACTGACCGACATTAAACAATTTTTAAGTCTTTTGCAATGAAAAACATTTTTCGCCTTTTGAAGAAATTATTAATTTTTAATGATCTATGAAATTGTGTTGCATCAGCCAGAATAACCAATAATGGGAAGAAACATTGTCGTTCAAATGCTCAGCTATGGTAGAATATTGAAAATTTGAGTATTCCAAAATAATTTATCACGACTCTTGCAGCAGAATACCGACCCTTGCAGTGGGTGGCAAAGAATGGATCTGTCAAGTTAATGAGGGATAACTTGACAGATCCATTCCCCCTTTTTTTTGTTGTCTTACAATAGCCGAGTTTAAGTTTGTATCGCTCAAAGACAATGATATCAACAAGAAAATAAATAATATAATATTTTTAACCGACTTCAAAAAAAAGGAGGAGGTTATCAATTCGTCAGTATTTTTTTTCTTATATTATTACCTCACATTTCGGTACATTTTAGACTGCTTGTAATTTTTTTTTGTCTGAGAGGGTAGAGCTTTCAATTGGTACCATTGTAAAAGAAGTGAAACGAGGATACGCCCACAAATTTTTTAATTTGATTTTATGATATTCTACTTATTTGATTGCTGCAAAACCTAGCAAACACTTTTAGTTCTTGTAATTACACAATGTTAATGTTGAAAAAATGGGCAGGGCTACGCCCATTAAAATGTATTATTCTATTTCACGTGGTTTTAATTAACCCATTTTTACGAAACTTACCACGCAGCTTAAGCTCTAAAGTAGACACAATCTTTTATTAAAAAAATGGGCGGAGTCACGCAAAATTTAATTTTTTATTTTAAGTGGTACTTTATCCATTTTCACAAAACTGAACACACACCCTGAGCTCTGAGAAACACAAAATCTTGCATTTAAAAAAATGCATTAAAATTTAATTTTATATTTCACGCACTTCTTCTCAACCAACAAATTTTCAAAATTTTTTTTTGTTTGAAAGAGTTTACTTCCAGTTTGGTCCCGTAAATTTTTTTCGAAAATGTTCTATCAGATCTTTGGATTGAAGTCGGGTTTTTTTTGCCAGAATTATTTTTTAAAGAGAAGTAACACTCAGACAATTAATATGCCTACCAACGTACATATCGCTCCTTTATTGCAACAGAGACTTGACTTAAAATTTATTTTCTCACCAAATAAGTTTTAAAAAATATGAAAGTATTTTCTTTTATCAAAGGGTGCGTGTACAAGCCTTTAATGTGATATTTTTACACAAAATTAAATATGATACTTATTTTTTTTCTGCATTATTATTATAAATATACATATTATCTACTTTTGCAATAAAGGAGCGATATGTATGGATATGTGTTACCTTCCTTAGCAAAGGTATAGTGAAAAGGGAGTATACCGGTGATGTCTTACATTATTAAGCTTAACTCATTTTACATCTCTGCAATTGTGTTTTGTTAGTTGTTAGTTTTTATAGCATTGTTGCAGCTCCTCTGGTGTTAAGTAGGTGCATTATTTTAAGCTATGTAGCCAATTTGTTAGTTATTTTACTTCCAAGGCATTTCATTGTTACAAAACCTTAGCTAAAATGCAAAAAGGCGTAACTAACACAAATATAATTTTACAGGAGAAGCAAAAAACTAAACAAACTTGTAGTGAAGTGCCCTTGTTTTTTGTGAATAAAAGCGTCAGCTAAGGAACTATTGATTAACCAGAGCGGAGTGATGTGCATTATTATAGACCACCGAAACACCGACTCTTTTGGTCTCTTGCTCAATAAAGTGGGCGCTAGCCACTCCCATTCTGACAAAGTATTATTTATGATGTATTTCTACTCAACACAATCTCATGAAACTTGGTACATACTTTGTGAGCTTGTTATGATAAAATATCGTGTTTAAAAAGTGGGCGGAGGCACCCCTGTATGGGTTTAGGATTATAAATATTTCAAGTGCTCCATCCAAATGATTCTTAAGAAAATTGGGACACAACTTGGGTACTTATAGTAACGCAATATCGTTCTTAACGTAGAGGGAGTGGCCATGCCCATAAAATTTTTTTTGAAAGCGGACCACACCTTAAAAAAATTGTGAGAAAATAATTGAAACCAAAAAAAAATTTTTTGAAACCATATTCAACTAAATCTATTGCTTTTGCTCTTTTCTTGAAATGTTAACTCCACCTGAAGTCTCAAAGTTTCCCAGTTCTGCAGGATATTGGGAAAAATAGTATTATTTGAAATTTTTAAAATATTATTAAAAGCCTTAAATAAATTTAAATTTTAGTTTTATATTAAGAAATTTTTATGCTCAAACTACTTGCACGTTAACTGTCTAAGAACGAGCAAAAACCTATCATAGTCGTTCGTACCTTTCCCTCAATACAGTAGTCTCAAAGGAATTCGACATAAAATAATTTCTATGTATGTCCTTTGTAACAGAAATTTGTTGTTGTAGCTGTTGAGTAAATAAATACAATACATTACCACATTTGAAGCTTTAGTACTTTAGTGAAAGCACACACACACACATACACACATACATACATACATATGTATATACACAGAGTACAGTTGTAAAGAAAGCAAAAGAATACTGATGAATCGAATTTGTGTCGCAAGTCCCGTGAGCTTTAAAAAAAGTCAGAAGGTAGACATTAAGAGATACCCCAAGCCTTTGGAGCCAATGAGTCACCATTAAAGTCATAACTTTATTATGAAAGCGGAGTGTTTGAGGAACGGTTTGCTACTGATCCGTTTGTGCTTTTACTCAGTTAGTTTTGGTTTGGCCAGGTCCGGAAGCTTGTCAATTATAATGAAATGACTTTTTAGCTTCGACTCAATGTGTTTGTAATCTTAGCAGACATAAAGCAAAACTTTTCACACAAACACATAAAAGGATTATTTTTGTATGTTCTTTGCATTGGAAAAACTGTTTATGGCTGCTGTGTGTTTAATGCCATATAAACGCCCGTTGTGTTGGCGAGTGTATTTGAATTTGTGAGAGAGTGTGTGTGTGTGTGTGTGGCGAAAAGTAGTTATTGGAAATTTATAGTACTTGCGACCATTGAAACAGCTCCACCGTGGTTATTATTTTCTTTCAAATATTTGTTGTAGTTTTATTTATAAAAAAAAGGAACAGAAAATCGTTGTCGAATTGTTTTAACGATTTCAACTCATATGTATGTACATGCGAGTAAATACTAAGTATGTGTGTATGTTTATTTAATGTTGACGTTGTGCGTATAAAGACATAAACCTGCACACATACACACAAGAATGCGCCATAAGTGGCAACAAAGCCATTAAAAACTTGTGAACGTTTATTTGGTTGCATGGTTTGTAAATGTATGTATGTATGTATGTATGTATGTATGCATTTGCATGTATGTGTTGGCGCTTAGTGGCCATTTGGGAGCTACTTGCTAGACATTTAAGCGCAAACATATCATTCCCCCGCCCACTGTGTTGTCACCGCCGTCACCACTACAAGAGCACACACTTGTGAGCGTAAATGGGAACCGCTTAAATGTACAGATAGTCTTAAAAGTCATTTTAACTTTTGTAATCTTCAACTAAAGATGGCATACATTTTTCTTTAAATTTAATTTTTAAAGCAAAAGATTTTTTTATTTAACGATTTTTATGGCAAATCTTTCTCTTGTATGGGGAATATTCTAGGGCCCAGCGAGAGGGGTAAGGAAAATAATAATTATGCTGGAAGGTAATTTTTTGAAAATCTAAACTCTTTAGGTCACCGGATGTGAAAGGGGGCTTCTCAATACCACTGGACGTACTGACGTACCAGTGATGTTGCTTGGAGAAGATCAATTCTACATTCGCCTTTTTAATCCCAAGTGTTAGAGCTGGATCCAAATCGTTCGGTAGGTAGTTTTAGACGCATGGATTTGATCACAGGCTTATGTCTAAAACGACCGACTGAAAAAGTTACATCCAGCTCTACCAAGTGTATAAATAAAGCTGGTAAATAGAATAAAAAAATAATTTGAAGGATAGAAAGTTTATAAGTACTTCGCACAGAAAAAATACCAATGTAAAAACACCATGCAAAAGTTTTGACTTGAATTTGCAGGAAATAATATGTTTATATACAAACAAACATTTTTCTGATGCCTGTGCAACATGATTCTTCATTTTGATTTTAACAGTACGTAAATGTTAAATCAACGTGAAATAAAGTTATTTCAAAAGGAACAATTTTCTTAGAAAATTGCTATAAATCATATTCGATTAACATGAAACACATATGAAGCCAAATTCATTGCCGAAAAAGATAAAATTAATCTTGTTTATGTACATTTAAAGTTGAAATTTTTCTGTGTGTTCTTTATAGAAACTTGTTTTTTAATAAATAAATTGAATCCTCTGGACATACGCTAAAGAAATTTCAAATATTTACATGTTGCTTCTAAAAATATGCAAACAAATTCGAACAATCCTTTTATTTTATTGTCGACAACGTTTGACTTTTTGGGGCGGACGCACATAAAACTGAACCGATTTGGGGGGGGGGAGAGAATATAAGAAATCAAACAAAAAAAATTAACAGCCACTCTAATGCACATGCATTCACTCACACTTTATATTTTTTTTGTTTTTGTTTTTTAAACAAATCACTTTCTAAGTATTGCTGGGAATCATTTTCGAGTCTTATTTTAAGCGCCGAACTGATTAATCAGTTTTTGATCATTAAGGCAGTCGAAAAAGACTTAGTTTTGTCAAACAATCTTCCACATGCTGACTGGGATAACTTACATATTTTACAAAAAGCATACATGTACATATGTACATGTATGTATGTATGAAAAAACTTTTATGTAAGAAAACTCACACTTAAAGCAGACATTGATTATGCAGAACATCGAATTCCACCAACACAAAATTAACTAGAGTTGATGTGTTGTGCCCGAGTGCAAGTTTTCTCTTGATGCCCGTTAACCTCCGCTAACAATGTTGGCTAACAATTCTGCCAAAACATTTTATACCGTAAGTGGGCATAAAGTTGAACCCATCAAAAGCAAAAGCGGGACCGTACGTATGTACGTAAATACATTTATGTTGAAATTGTGTTTAACACACGCACAACAAACATGTACAAAAACATAACAACACTTTCGTTCGTTACGCTTGTTCAATTCTGTTGCCAAATGTTTTCCATTGCTGTTGTTTTGTTGTTGTTTATGCTGATGTTGTTAGTGTATGAGTGCGAAATGCACTCTGGGGGGCTTTAAACAAAAATGAAAATCGCTTGCATACATATGGGCGCTTATACAACTTTATAGTTGAAATGTATGTATGTAAGTGTTTTCTGCTTCTTTTTTTCACTTGTTTTTAATTGTTCGTGTGTAAAAAATATTTTTTGTGTTGCTTTGAGACCATAAAAAGATCTTTGAATCACTTCTAGTATGTTTTTCCATTAATGATTTTGTATGTTTGTATGTACTCGTGCATACATACATACATACATACATAATTTACTTTCAAAAATATATGTTTTCCTTTTTCTTGATATTATAAAAATTAAAAATAATAAATAGATGCCCATGAGTTTAACGAGTACTTTACTATTCAAAGCGGAGATCAAGGATACCCCAGTAAAAAATATGGTTTTAATTTTTTTTCAAATCTGAACTTCTCAGCATTATCCTCAGATAAAACATACTAGTGACATTGATTTCACTACCCCTCCTGAATTGTGGCATCAACCATTCACGGGACTATTCAGTTTTATAAATCGATGTTATTGGTAGAAAGGCAAGGTAAAATAATTCAAAGCATTTTAAAACATATTTCCAATCTGCACATGTAAGAAAACATTAAAAAACTGTAAAGCGACTAATAATGGTTTTTATTTTCGACAAATGATGTTGAAATTAAAATAATGTCTATACTTTTAATCAAGGATTTTTTTTTTAATTTTTGCAATGTACAAAATGGGCGTTATTGTGGTTGGCGAATTTTGACTTCAATTACGACAGTTTCGTCTTAGATTACAGCACAAATGTTACGGGTTTCTTTAATTTATTACAAAAACATCGTAGTTAAAGCCAAAATACGCCAATCACGATAAGGGGAATATTCTGGGTCAAAAACAAAACATTTTTTTTTTATAAATAATGACATTTAAAGTTTATTTCACTACCGAATAAATACTTTATTCGTTGTTCTTTGCAATAACAGAATTAAGACTAAAGTATGTTCCACTACATGTATATTTTCCTTCGTTTTATGTTCTAACAATCGGGTAAAATTTAAAATATATTACGTTCACTAATGAATAAATTTCATTGCGAATAATCGAATAAAATTTAAAATTCCTGCATTATTCGAACTTTTTTTTTCAGTTTTATTTCTAATAAAATTTTTTATTCAAATAAAATATTTATTTGAAATTTACTCGAATAATTGATATGTCAGAAAGTTCAATTATTCGAATAAAATTTTTATTCGCAATTTACTCCAGCATTTCGTTAACTCGAAATATTTATTTTCGAATCGAAAAAAATTGTTAAAAATGTAAAAACTCGAAACAAAATTTTTTATTTGAATAAAACTTAAATAATTACACGAATAATATTTATCATTAACGAATAAAATTTTATAATACTTTTATTCTTTGAATAAAATTACTGGAATATTTCTTTTTTTTTCGTTTTAAGTTTTTTAGCAATCGATTAAAAGTTAATAAAACTCATATGATTACACGAATAATTTTTTTTCGTTTTCGTTCCAATAAATAAATAAAATTGATTTTTTTTCATTACTCTAGTATTTAATTTTTGGTTCGAATAATCGAATTTGACATTTAGTCGATTGCTGAAATAAAATTTTACTTCCTTATTCTTCCAAATAAATTTTATTTAAAATTTTTAATAACTTTTCATTCGAATAAAACTTAAACCATTACTAGAATTTTTTTTCGAGTAATAATTTTAACTAAATAATTTTTTTTATTTTTAAGCAAAAAAAATTAATTTTTCATTCGAATAAAACTTAACATCATTACTCGAATAATATTTTCCACTAACGCATAAAGTTGTAATATTCCATTTGTGCTTCGAATAAAATTTTTCTTTTTGTTCATTCATCATAAAATTTCAATTTTATTTCATTAATCTAACAATTAATTTTTTAATTTTTAGTTCGAATAATCGAGTAAAATTTTACATTTAACCGCTTGCTTCAAAAACGGGTTATATACTTTTATTTCTCTGCAAAAGCGAATAAATTTTATTCGAAATAAATTTTTATTCGAATAACACTTAATGTCATTACTCGAGTGATATTTTTCACTAGCGAATAAAGTTTTAGTATTACTTTTGTTCCTCGAATAAAATTTTTATCCAGTATTGCTCGAATAATTTTTTTCGTTCATTACTCATTTCAACAAATGAGTTAAATCAACATTTTTTTCATTAATCTAACAATTATTTTTTAAATTTTTAGTTTGAATAAAATTTGACATTTAATCGCTTGCTTCAAAAAAAAAATATATATTTTCATTGCGCTGCATAACCGAATAAATTTAATTGAAATTTCATTCGAAATAAATTTTTATTAACTTTTTATTCGAATAAAATTTAAGACATTACTTGAATTTTTTCACTATCAAATAAAATTTTAAATTATTTCTATTTATCGTATAAAATTGTTGATCAGTATTCATTCGAATTCATTTTAAAAGCTATACGATTATTTTATTAATTTTAGCTTATTGTAATCGAAGAAAATTTAAAACTCTTTAATTTTCGTTCATTTAATATTCATTCGAATAAATGAATAACATTTAATTTTTTTTTTCATAAGCGAATAAATTTAAAAAAAAACTTATTGATCGAAGAAAATAGTTATTCAATATTCATTTAAATAAATTTTAACAGTTATACGATTATTCGTTCCTTACACAGTCCACTTATGTTAAAATTAATTCATTTGGTTCAAAACCAAGTTTTGTTATTTTGCTGTCAATAAAATGTCAAATAAAATTAATGATGAAAGACATAAATGTGTAATTACATACATACATGTTTATATAACAAATTGTTTTAATATAATAAACCGGGAGCATTGGCCTAATTGCTATTATTTTCTCTGCTTGAAAAAAAAACACAAGCATTTATGTATGGATATGTACATATGTATATACATACGAGTATGTATGTATGTATGCATAACATTTTATTACATTTGATATGAATGTTAATAATGCCTCTTCACTCTCTTGTCATTTTCCCCTGAATATTAAATTAGGGGAAACGAATCCATCTTCTTCTTATCACCATTAAGAGCTCAAACGTGATTAAAATTCTAATTTGTTTATAAATTTATAAGAAAAATGTGTGCGCACGAAAATATGTGTACATAAATGTGATGCTGGTGTTTTGTTTTTATTTTCGTTTTTCGTTATAAATTTATTTGTTGTTCCCTTAAAATAATGAAAAGCAACAAAAAACAACTGCATTAAAATCCTTAACTTCTTTTTCCCACTCATTACCACGGCATGTGTGGGGGTATTTTTTCATTTTTCTGAATGGCCATTTTCTTTGATTCCTTGAGGTGTAGTTTAAAATCTTAACGATACATTTATGGAAAGGACAACATATTTTATACAGGTGTGTCCCCATGTACGTGTGTGTGTGTGTGTGTGTGCTGCAGTGCATGTGTGTACGTTTGTTATGAGTATCACTTATTTCTTTCGAACACTCGCATTGGTCTCTCACATTTGAGAACAATATTGAAACGAGTAAATGAATATAAACAAAAAAAAATGGTTGGAAATTTATGAAAAATTCAATTTAATTGCATACGATTACAGATGTCTCACAAAATAAAGAAGAAAAGCAAAAAATTTACACTGTTGCCATATATAATCGAAAGTGGACTTTTTTTTTTTGAATAGACATGGATTATTATGCGTAAAAAGTATATCAAGAGCATATTTAGATTTCAATACCAATTTTAATTATTGCAGCGCCATCTACTGAAGTCATTCATAAATCTATGCCAAATCGGTCCAGGCGTCCAATTTCATACACACTTACTGAAGAATTCTATATATCGCTCCTTTGTTGCATCATAAATAACTACAAAGTTCCATTTTTTGAGATATGACAATGTTACAATAAAGACGCAATATAAAAATTAACTGCTTTCGATTTTTGTATATCATATTGACTGTCCCATGACTTTGGACATTATTTAAAATTAAAGTAAGAGTAATATGAACATAGGTTCTAGGTTTAGAGTCACTTGACATTTTACTCCGTAACCCCAATACATTTTTAATAATTAAAAAAAAAAAACTTGAAATGATAAAAGTCCCAAAGCTAAAACCAAATTTGGTTTCAAATTAATGTGTGTGAAGATAAATTCCAGTTTAACTAGCAGAGACAGGAACCAAAATTTCTAACATAGCATTTTAAGCACATAACAGAGATCTGTTAGCTATTTAACAGTAGTCGCTATGAAGATTCCAAATCTAAGGACGAAAAAATAGAAAAATTGCTCTAAAATGTATTTTATGAAATTATAATAGTAGGATAGTGGAAATATGTATGTCTGGAAGAGCACACGTACTACACTATATATGTAGGTGTGGTAGTCTTCTAAAATAATTTTGAAATTGAAATAATCGATTTTGAAATATATGACTTTTTTAGTGAAATTTCTTGAGAAGATTAATACAATTTTCTATTAGCATGAGTTCTGATATACATATCATAGAGAAGAAATATATGCAACTGGCTGGACTTAACATTACATAAATAATGGGAGAAATAATGTATTATTTTCCAAAGCAAGACCATGCATATTTCCTTAGAAACGAGAAGGTAATTTGATCAAAAACAATAATTACTCATTGCTTACCACGTGCATTACCACATCTGCAGAAGAAGAATGTATAGTTTTTGCTTGTGACGAGTGTTATGAATTATAGAATTAATTTCTCGAACTTATTAAAATAATTCATTACTTTCCTAGGACATGTTCTGTGTTAACAGTAATGAATTCTGGAATGAAAACTTACATATGGTGTGCATTACCATTTCCTTTACTATTCATTACCTTTTCCCACTGGGATTTTTAGAACCTTCGGAAAAACATTCAGAGAGAAAGAGAGAGAAATATAGAAAGATAGGTAGACATGATGGGAGGAAGTCGGCCTTGGGTTCATACAAAAAATCTGCCGCCGGCGGATGGGAAAAGTCTATGATGGTAAAATATGTTAGTAAAGGCTGATGTATATTTCTTCCGGTAACTAGTACTTTTAAGCGATGTCATCGGATTTCTGAAGACATTACTTAACTCTTTCGGGAGTTGTTTCAGTTGTTAAGCTCCAGGATTTTAGCAGCAATTTTTACTTTACGCTTAACATTTTTAAAACTGTGAATTTCATTTACTAATTCCGCTCCTGACACCTATTGTTACGTTTTTATCTTTTAAAAACGTTATTTTTGAAGGTTCGTCATTGGTTCGTGTTTTAATTATCTCTATTGGTTTGTGTGCATCTACGTTGCTCACAGAGCATCATTGCATTATTTTTGTTGTTGTTTATGCCTGGCGTCTGCATTAGCTTATTAAAGGGTGGCACGTAGCACCGTCCTGTTGAAATCAAATGTTGCCAATATCCTCCTCTTCAATTTTTGTGAACAAAAATTCGTTCAACATGGCCCGATAACGATCGCCATTGACTGTAACGGCCACTCCTTAATTTTCGAAAAAATGGCCCAATTATACCTCTGGACCAAAATCCGCACCAAACAGTGACTCGTTTTGGGTGCGTCGGCTTTTCAATGTATGCGTGCGGGTTTTCTGTTCCCCAAATGCGACAATTTTGCTTGTTTACATACCCGCCAAGATCAAAATGAGCTTCATCTGAAAAGATGATTTTTTTTTTTTGGCAAAATCGGCATCTTCTGTAAGTCGATCGCAGGCCTACTTAGGGAAGCGTTGTTCAAGCGTATACACAACCATATTCGTTCAGCGGAAGGATAAAACTAATTATCTGTCAAATCAGACATGAGCTAAGTGTTACCATTCACGAAATAAGCACTAATTGAAAAAAAACGTTAGATGGCGGACCCTATAGTTTGTAGAAGATATAAAACTATTTATTTATAGTTATGCTTTACATTTTTTTTATCAAGACCGATTTATATGTTGTGTGCTTGTGCACTATGTTGTTTAGCTAATAATATCGAACCATAACCGCCAAAAAAACTTAAGTGACACAATTTATTTAATTTGTTTTTTTAGGAAAATCTATTATTTACGATCCCAAACAATAAATTTTGGCAAAAAAAATTTTGCTCCAAAATTATGGTGGCTATGGCACGATATATGGATTATTATTATTGTTAACTAAGATTTTTAATGGAAAACATTTCTATTAGGCCAGTTCACGGTAATTTGCGTAAAAATATTTTAAATAAACTGTGTAATTGTATTATTTTGAAGTAAATACATTTCTTGCACTTAAAAGCTGTTTTGGAAATGGTGTAGCATTTTTGATTTCTATTCAACTGAATCATGGGTGGTTTGCTTTGTAATTAAGCGAGTATGATTGCATACATATGAGTATGCATGTGGTTTCCTTCTTGAATTTTTTTAAACCTTTAAATTGTATATGTATGTATGTATTTTATATGTGAAAGTGTGTAAACACAAACATGTGGCCTCTTTATATGCATACATATGTACATATAAATGACATGGTTTTGGCGCCAAATCATCAAATGGTTTGGAATATGATAGAACTTGCACAGAGAAGATGGGGATACACATACACGTTTATACGAGATATAAATGTTGTTCTGTTATACTTTTTTATTTTTGCTCTAATACGGGCACTGTTCTAATTTCAGTTGAACACCTTTTCTGTCCAATTCATTAAAAGGCCAGCCACTACGTATCATCATCATTTTTCAAAACCAAAAAAAAAAAAAACACAGATACTAATTTAAAATGCTCATGCATGCATGTGTGTATGTATTAGTGCGCGATTTTGTATGTTTATATGTGGTGTTTCTTGGCGTTTAAGGAGGAGATGAATTTATTTTTAAGCATGTTTTTTTGCATTTGCTTGGTTATGTGAGCAGAAAATGTTTCGCTGTTTGCTTGTACTTACTTGTACGAGTATGTCTGCATGTGTGAGTACGAGTATGAGTATATTGTGTCTTTGGTACTTAAGTTGAGCTATTGGTAAAAAATAAAATATACGTACGTGTAAATAGAATTTATACCTCTATGGTCGCCTGGGGAGTACTTAAGCGTAATCTGCATAAAGTGAGCTGATACAGCAGCAGCAACAACAACAGTACTGCTGCTCCTGTTCCGTTTCCTGTAGCTGCAGACCATACAAGTTGGTGTCCATGTGTGTGTGTGTGTTTGTGTAATTGCATGTGAAGACGAAAACAAAATTGCTGGTGAAGAATAACGAAATGAAACAAACCAATTTGCTCTAAAAACAAATTTCAGCTTTCGTTGGGCGATACTTGGTATGTTCCCAAAAATAAAAATAAAACAGGCTTCATGAAGGTGGTGGTTGGTTGTATGAGAATACATCTTTCTTATTTTTTTATTTTATTTTATTTTTATTGTAAATAATAATAATATTGTATTAAGGAGTTGGTTGTATGCATGCATGCATGTGTGTATGTATGTATGTATGTATCCTGTGTTACCTGGGGGCATATAAATATTAAAATTCGATTGCATAACTAATTTTTATTTGGCCATTAAAAGGGTAACGTGGGGGTGCTTAAAGATTTATGTCTAACAAACCCAACAAAACAAGTTTCATCATGCAATTTACGTGTATTTGTCTATTCCATTTTCCTTGCTGGCAATAATTCTAACTCTAACTAATGCTTTTGTTATGTATAATACTCTTAGTATGTGCTCATTGGAATTTTATTTAAATTATTTTCTTGTTTATTTCTTGTTTGTTTGTTTTAAAAACTTCATGCTTTTTTATTTAATTTTGTCATATCTTCATGTAGTGGGTGAAACATTAGCATCTGGAGCAGCGGCAGAGGAGTGTGAAGATCCTTTGGCTTTACTAGATCCCAAAGAAGAGTTATTGAGTGAAACGGAAAGTTTAGAAATGGAAGGGGAGAAGAAATCAGATGTTCTAGCAGTAGTTAAGGAAGGAAATCATGAGGTTTTATCTGATAGTGCTATACAACCAGTTCCTCCTCTTGCTCCTCAAGAGATTTCAGCTGCAGCACAAACGTTACCAACCATGACTAACTATAGCAATGGTAAGTATTCTTTTCATTACACAAGTTTAAGTTAAGATACCATTATGTACTTACAACTGCAAAATACAGAAACACACACATGCAAATACCATTTCTATGGCAAACGTACAATAGTTATTTTCCTGTAGTTGTTATTATAGTATTGATATAACAAAGTTAACACTCCCACGTGTAATTGCTTGTCCAGCTAATAACTCTCAACAGTCTCATAAATACCAAAAAAAAAAAAATTCAAATTTCATTTTTGGTCAATGAGTATCACATCTAAAGTGCAGATTTGTAGTCACACATACATACATACATACATGTATACTTACACGTATTTCCTTCCATGTAGTGGTAAGTATGCAAAGTGTTTTTTAACTACACACACTATTATGCATATTTTATACTCTGGCAATTCTGTCTAGTATAAATACATACATGTGTATGTTTGTATGTATGTGCGAATATTCATAGTGTATGTGTTATATGCATTTATTTCTTTGCTTGTACTTTTAGTTTGTCCTTTCTTTCAGTCACCTGGGAGTTCTGATATCTTAAAGTAATACACTACAACTGAAATTTTCATGCACGAGGATTATTATGCTGTGTAAAATATAATTTTTTTTTTAATTCAAGATATTTTGCAACATTTTCATATCTACATATTGTTAATTTTATTTTCCAAATTGTTCGAAAATTTCAAAGAATAAGTCGTTTCATATAGCAAATATATTTTAATTTTAACTGGTTTATTGAAATAAATAACCAGTATAAAAAAAATTTATAACGACTATATATAGTATTCGAGTGGTTAACAGGAAAGTTTGATTCGATTAACAGGCAGATAGAAGTTTATAATTACAAATTTCCAAAAAAAAAATCGAAAGATGCACTCAATTTCAAAAATACGATTAAAAATTTAAAATTTAAAAATTTCAATGAACATCTGGTGGATTTTACCCTAATTTTCAGAAATCGAGTTTTCATCATGTCTTGACTTTTTGGGGCCCTGTGAGTGAATTCTGACTATTTTACGCGATGATGTCTGTATTTATGTGTGTGAATGTAAACATCTCATAAGTTCCCTGTAGGAAATGTCAATAGTGAATGCTTGACGTCACTTTTATTTTAAGAACAAATCGATAAAACAAGAAGAAGCATAGTTCTTTTTAAAGAATTGGTTACATTTCTCATTATAAAAATAAGTTTTCGAAACGAAAATTACAAGATGTCGCTCTAAAAATTTAGGAGAGTAATGCAAGTAAATCTTAAGTTTTTCGAAATATTTCCTACATTGAAATATGCAACCTTGAATGAAGTTGCAGCTATTAAATTTTCCCGTCCATTTTTTAATCCTTTTCAAAAAAAAGTTTGGTGTATATTTCCTATCAGATTATCAGTCTTCTATTTTGGATGCAGCAGATCGACCCGCATCGATATAGGTCAATGTTCATTTGTCTCTGTGTGTTTGTATACACAAATATACAAACATACATTCGACATACATATATTTTGTCTGCCACCTACCACTTATACACTTTTGCGTCGTTCTCATGTACTATTCAATTCATTTGGGAAATTAATGCGATCCAAGCGACAACATCATCCTCATCATCATCATCATCATCATCATTCGGAGCAAAAACAACAACAGAGTCATCAATAGTTTCGAGCCAGAAGTGAAAATTGGCAAACATATTGGTTTGGAGCAATTTTGACAATAACTATACACTCGTTAATATAATGACAACTAGACGGGCTGGCTGCCGGCCAACATGCCAACGTAATGCAATAAAACAATATTGTAATAGCATAAATGCCCACACTCAGGCAAGCTGATTTGCTTTGAATGCAGCTTATTAGTTTATTTACAATATTTGAACTACAAACAAATATATGTATATATGTATGTTTTTACATACATATGTATACATGCAAGAGAAATCATGAAGTTAATTATTAGTTCCTGAAAAGTGCCTAAAACAAATAATAAACAATAAAATTTACTAAGAACATTTATTTGAGTGTAAAGTCGAAAATGGCTAATTAATATTTGACACCTAAAAGTTGCTATCTGAATTAAATACACTTAAACTCCCCCTCTCCCCCCAAACCCATAAAGCACTGCAAAGAAGAAATAAATGCCTTAAGGATATGATGAAAGTTACACAACCCAAGTACTTAATTTTATATTTTTTATTTTTTTATTCAACCAACACACGTCAGGCTGTGTGCAAAAATGTACAAGGATTAAATTTAATTCGTAGTACATTGATGGGCAAACAGTTGTGCCTATAAATATAGCAGTGGGAAAACATATTTAGTAGTGTTACATAATTATAGATATAGTTTTTTTTCGGTTATTTTCGCTACGATGCCCGTCCGTCTGTCTGTCACAAGCTGTTTTCTCGACAACCCTAAGAGCTACGGACTTGAAATTCTCACATTACATGTAGAATTATATACATAGACACTTGATATTTTCAAGGATAGTGCATTTTTATTCAGACTACACCAATTAACACTGAAATTAAAGAATTAAAGGCTATTCTATCAGTTAGTGTAATTTTGACAACTTTTGTATCTTGGAAACCGTAAGAGGCAAACTCTTGAAATTTTCAAAAACATTAAAACTGAAAAATCCCAAAATTAAAAAATCGCCAGAATGAATGAATCGCTTAAATGAAATATGTCACCAAAAACTAAATAAATCGCTAAAATGCAAAAAATTACGGAACGAAAAACAGAGCAAAAACTAAAAAATTTTTAAAACTAAAGAACGACTTGAAAAAATCGCCGAAAGCCGAGCAAAATTGCCAAAACCAACAAAAAGAGCACCAAAGTTAAACAAAATCGCTTTAACTGCAAAAAACCGAAAAAAAATCGTCAAAAAGAAAAAACCGCTAAAATGAAAAAATCGCTAAAACTAAAAACGCCAATACTAAAAAAAATTTTAAATGTCTACATCAGGTAAGATTTTCTTTTGTAAGCAAAACACGATCAAAATGCTTTAAGGCCATTTCATGCACATGAGCTGAGTGTATTAAATGCCTTATGACCCGTCAAGCATGTATTTCGAATTTGATTGTGTACTGTCAACATCGTAAAAATGTCAATATAAACAAAAAATAGTAAAAATAGAGGCAGAATGTTTGAAAAAAATTAGAAAATACAATGAAAGAATAATTTAAAAAAGGAAACAAATTACATCAAATAATTATTTTTTTTTCATCCATACTTTTTAACAACTGCGTAACTTGAGACCTCGTGCTTGATGAAAAAGCACAAAAAATATCAAAATGTGATTTCAAGCATGCCTAAAAGCAAAGTTTTTTATTTTTTATCAATCATCGTCGTTGTAATACAAACAAACCCATTTTCACAATTGCTACCTTAATGATTGATAAGTATTTTGATAGTGTATGAATTCGCTCGCTGAAAATCTAATAGATAGCGTGAATGTCCCTTTTATGGCAGTGATTTAAAATTCATAAAAATGAACATAAGCTGTTGTTCGCAAAACCCTTAGATATACAGACTTAAGTATTATTCTTAATATAAAATAAAACAAATAAAATGATCTGTATGCATGTGTTGTGTATGTATGTTGCTCTACCAACACATCTAGAATGCATGTATATACATATGTATGTATGTACTTATGTAGCACACAAGTAGATATAATAATATATTTCCTTGGTTGTTACTCGTAAAGTACTCTTTCATTACTTCTCTTCTGCAGTGTAATTTGGTTTTTTTTCTCTTCTTGCTGGAGTCCCCAGTGTGCTGTAGAATGTTCTAAAGGGAAATGAGACTGTGTGATAAGTTTTGGGGATCCGAAAATTGTCTTTTTCACTCTTAATTCCCGTGGAGTCTTCATAAGTTATAAGAATATTTTGCTACACTGTGCATGAAGGCATGTGTGTGCGTATAAGTGAGATGATTGTGTTTGAATGAGTTAAATGTAATTTGGGTACATGGTTTTGCTATAAAGAAGAAAAAGTGGGTCAAACGGTGTTAAAAATCTAAACAAAAGCTAAAGAAAAAAAAATTTTTTTTTACATAAACTAGACTGGTAAATATTTATTCTCATGCAACAAAAAAAAGCAGGGGAAACAAACGGTAATAGAATTTTCAAAGCTAATGCAAATATTTTAATCAATTATGGAATACATAAGTGCGGCTGACTATAAATTGCTAAACGCGGAAGAGTGCAGGCATTTCCTGTTTTTTTTAATCCCATGGAATTTGTTGTGCATCTGTAATCGCAACGATTTGTAGGTCATCAAGGAAGGAATTTTAGGTTACTAGCTTTTCTTGCTCGTCGAACTGTTTGTGACAAGACAAATGAACAACTTTGGCAGTAATGCAATTGAATTATCTGAATCTTCTCCGTTATTCAGCATGCAGCATGTAAAGTATATTCCATTAAGCGCTTTCTAACTTTAAATTTGCAAGAGAAAAGCCGACGAAAATCGGTACATTGTGCCGATAGTGGGATCTAGGCTTTAGTCTTTAATATATTACGAATAAAATAATGAAAATTTTCTTATCCTGCAATTATATTTTATAACTTAGACTTAACATTTCTAAATTTCAATTTCATGTAGCAGGCTGCATACAAATAGTGAAGGCTATAATAAAACTTAAGCATTAAATTACATTATTTTGTGCCACTGTTGAACATTGGCTGTCTCCCATTTTTGCTGCAACATTAATATAAATGTTTACTGTTTATAGATTTTATTATTTGTAGCGTTAAAAATACAATAACAGCCAAACAAAGAACACTAACAAAAAGGCATACGGAAGCAAACTTTTGCAGCATGAAACAGTACAAGTACTCGTATCATGTGTGACGGCTGCTTTCCAAAAACCTTGCAACCATAATAACTACCAGCATATCGAGTCATGTACTCGTATGTTTGTATATAATTTTATAAAAGTATAAAAAAATAACAACAAAAGCTTTGCTTATATTCCTTTTGGTGTAAACAAACGTGCACATACAAACACTTATGTGCCTGCAAATACACATAAATAGTAATGTATGTGTGTGTGCGTGTGTATGGGAGGATGTTTGTCATCCTTGGGGAATAACCTTGGTGCGAATAAAAAAAATTACACATTGCTGTACAAGTGAACATTTTTCGTTGCTGTGTGTGTGTGGTGTTGCTTTTTTGTTGTTGTTTTGTTTCGTTATGTTTTCTGTAATGTTAGCGAGCGTTTCCCATACATTTTAAGCTTTATTTCACAACAACAACAAACATTAAACACAAACACACGTACACGTACGCACACTAGTTATCACTGAATTTCTTTTAAAGAGATGGGAGAATATAAGAAGAAAGTCAAGGTGGATGGCTGGCTGACTGGCTGGCAAAGCGAAATATGAATGGAAATTGAGTTCATTCTTAAATAACCTGGAACTATAAAAGAGGACGATGGTGAAGAAAACAGCAAAATTCATAGAAATACGAGCGAGCATAAATAAATAGTAAAGCAGAATTGGGAAAAGGAAATGGGTAAGGTGTGATATTGGTTGCTTGGGTGTTTAAACTTTTTACAACTGAAACATCTTGAGACAAGAAACACATACATGCATGCCAGCTCACACCTACGTATTTAAGCCCACTCTCACGGATATGAATATGTGTGCCCGCGCGCGTGTGAATGTGTGTGTGTATGTGTGTAAAAATATTATTACTGTTACTGGTACTGCCTGCCATCCAGAGGTATTATTCTGCAGTCATTGAAGTTGCTCATTTTTCCATTATTAATCTCAGAGGTATTGAACATGAGACAAAAGTAAAGTTTATCATATTTTGCGTATGTGACACCTTTTTTGATGTGTTACAACACCAACAATAACGTTAAGAACAGTAACAGCTACAGCAACAACAATGGACATATTATAGACATAAAAATACATACACACATGCAGCAACATTTTTATACACGTAAATATGTTTACATATGTATACATATGAAGTGAATGTGTATACTTTTTTATTATAGAAATTTAACTCAAGCCTTCGGTATATTTTTATATATGTATATTACATTTAAGTATGTGTGTAGATTATATTTGTTTTAGTTGTTATAAATTGTTAAGGTAAAAAACAAGAACAATACAAAGTTTATACATTTATTGGGTGACCCTTGGGAATAGGTTCAGTTAATGTTTTTTCTTGTTGTCATGCCATTTAATACCCTACGCCACAATGCACTTCGGAATGTGGCAAAATATCAAGAGTGATTTAAAAGTTGAAGCCCAGGAAGCAAAATGTTCTTCGCAACATGTTACATAAAACTACTGGGCACATTTAATGCCTAAAATTCAAATGTGAATAATGACAAAATTAACCCTTAAGTGCATTTAAAGTTTTGACTAATTCAGGTTGAACTTTGAGACTTTTAGACTTATAGAAGAATATTATGGCGAATAGATTTGAAGAACTGTTTATTTCTTTATATCTCTATTTATTTACGGCTGCACAAAATCTAGCAGATTTCAATTAAAATCTATATAAAAATTTTTGTAAACATTTATCAACATTTTTATCCAAAACAAAACCCATTAACTGAAAGTTTTCCAAAACTACAACCCAACAACTGCACTGCAGCCAATTCATACACCCTTTTATATAGACAGGCTGACATTTTAGTACATATTTGAAAAAAAGCATAGTTGCATTACTTAATTTCTACTAGATTTTAAGTTCTATTTTGACAAAATCTAGTGACGAAGTAGATTTTGTTTTGTATGGGAAATCCACAACATTTTTCCCGAAATCTCGCAAGTAGATCTTGCCGAAATTAAAACGCGCTATGGCAGTGTCCTGTAGAATCCGTGAAAGTAGACTTTACGTCGCTTACAATAACTCTGCCTTTGGAAGACTTACAATTTGGCGCATTGTGGATGACGACTTAATCCTGTACCCATATAAAATTCAACTGACCCAGGAGCTCAAGGTAAACGTTCAAAGACAACAACGTGTGTTCATTGAACGGGCCCTAAAGTAGTTGGAAATTTACCCTAATTTTCATCGAAAAATCATCTTCAGCGATAAAAGTCACTTTTGGATGAATAGTTAGTTACCTCAACAAACAAATGGTGGCGTTGGCTGAAGTAGTTAGCACGTTGACTACAAAACCGAAGTTCGTGCGTCTCGAACCCACATTTTTCTGATGTGCATTAGTGTCCCTTTGTGTCAGTTGCTTTAGGAAACTTCAAGTGATGAAGGCATAGACACTGGTCGCTGAACTACATCGGCTTCAGCTACTAAACACAGTTTGGAAAATTTAATACGCCTCATTGAAACTAGAGGCGCTGCAACACTGCATTATTAAAAACGTGCAAAGAGCAGAGTTGTGAAAGAATGAAGCTCTCTATCACTATCCCTTTCCTAAAAAGGTAACACCTAGTAATAGTAGCAGGCATTCATTGCCTAAAAAAATTTTTTTTTGAAACGGTACCAATCCTTATGACATTCAGGAACATCCAATGCATGCCGAACAAGTCACTGTTTGCATCACCAGTCCATATTTCTTTGAGAGCAACGTTGACCAGACTGAGTTACTTGTAACAGAGCTCATGCCACATTGAACATTCTGCAAGAGCGATTATAGGACCTAAGGTGATGTAAACTCGTCACCGAGATCATGCGATTTGATCCTGCTAGAATTTTTCTTGTAGAGCTTTTTTAAGTCGCAGGTCTAAGCAAAAAATCCACAAGGTTAAGTTAGGTTAGGCCGGGATTGATCCTTAGTAATACCAGCAGATGACAAGAACCCTATAAGTATGGCAACCTAGTTCATGGTGCCCGTTACGAATAACTCCTACATAGATTTAACAAACCTTAGCACTCTACACATTTATACTCTCGATACAAATTAAAGACTCCGAAAAGTGTGACCACCAAGCCAGTTATATCTTGTGCGAGTTGAGAGCTGGACAGTGGCACAGTAGATGTTCCACTGTCTTAATTACTCTAGGTTCTAGAAGTCTACAATTGCTTCTAGTAAGTGATAAGAGGAATTTAGTCGATTTGGGATCATTTGGGAGCTAAACATGATTTTAGAAGTTTTCCGCTCACACCAATCTTTCTCCGCTTTATATTTCTTTCATCTTACGAGTCTATGGAACCTTTCATGTTGAAATGGTATTCGAACCTGTAAAAAGAGAGACACAAACCATAGCGCCCCTTAAAGCCAACATAACCCATGTCAGCGGTCGCATTCAGTCTAATTTATTGTGCCAGAGTCGTTTGAAATTAAAAACGAATAAAAAATTAGATGATATCTCACACACACTTTGTTTTATATAAATTAAAAGATAGAAAGCGCTCAATACATGCATACATAATAAAAAAACAGTGGCAATCACACTTGACCAGTAATTTGTGCGGCAGTGATGACGAATATATCCATCATATCATAGAATAACGTTTCTAGCACATTATTAAGTTCAAAATGAAAATGTGATGTCGTAATGTGTAAATTTTGCGCTAAAACATTTGCAAGGAATGCATATGTACATGCTTTCTTTGCAAATGTGTTAGTAGAAACTCTTTGCCTGTGCTAGTTTCGGTCACTAATTTCTGGTACGGTGACTGTCTTTCGGCAATTAAGAACTTTTTGAAACTGCTGCCAGTTATTTGGCTTATATTTACGAAATATTTAAACAGTCTTCAAATTGATACTCCAGTCCTAAAGTTGGTAGGAATATAGTAGTTAAGTTATAAAGAATTATTCAATTGTGTAGCATCCAAGGAAGTCGTCTTTAAGCGTTCCTCATATACCCATACCTTTTTGTTTATTATAGAATATTATAATAGTTCATTAAAAACATATACATACAATACAAAAATTTGTTCACACACAGTCTTATTGGGTACGAGTACACATTTCTCTTGGCAATATTCCATTTAGTACCAAACACAAAAATATATTTAAGCAAGAATATTCCCACAGGAATTTAGTTGCCAACAGAGTAACGAATCGAATTAAAAGCATAGTACTGAAAAGAAATTCTCACGGGGCCGGTACAACAGTAAGAGGCACGAGTAAAGTTAATATTTGAAAAAAAAATAAAATAAAATACACTCGTATGTATGTACGAGTATTTACATATTTTAATGCGTATGTGTATTTCAAACTTTGTATGTAAATTTATAGATTTGAAAAGAAGCAGGAGGTGGAAGTGAGTGGTTGTAAAATAAATATACAAACGTACAGCTGACAGTCAATATTCAATACGGGCATACGAGTATGTGTATTAAAAATCTCTTCTATGAAAGCAAAGATAAAGTGATAAAATAACTTTTGGGACACAAGTTGCAGTAGGAATGAAGTTAAAACTGTTGGAAGTGTGATTAGCCCTACGAACTAAATACATTACTTTTACTAACTTTTGTATGTTCGATGGATTTATAAAATGGAAACCTGACTATAAGCACTTAATAATCCTTGACTTGAAATTATGAACTTGGTCGTACGTTTGCAATTAATTTTAACAGCCGCCACCTTCAAAGCAACAACAAACGATCATTATTTCATCTATAACCGTCAAATGCATTTTATTTACAGTTTGCCAACTGCACATATACAGCCATACATGCACACATACATTTCTATGTACGAGTACATACTTGGTAGGAGATATTAATACAATGAAGTGTTGGTATTTTTACTCATTTAGTCATCTTAAACAGAAAAAATTATGACAGGTTTTTTTTAAACAAACATGTTTTTGAAGCTCCTTTTAAGTTTTATTATAGTCTGTATTTGGTTTGATGAACTTATAGGAAATTATTTTGATAAATAAAAAAATGGGTTTCTGTATGGTTTTACGAATTCTGTAGTAGGTCATGTTTTAGAAAAAATATTGTTTGATTTTTTGAATTTAGTGATTGAATTTAGTTATTTCTTAAAAAAATTACTGTATTTTATTACTATGAGCAGCAATAATCTGATCCTCTGACCAGCATGGCGAACCCTCGCCCATAAATCTATTGTACAACAGATCTATAATTATGCGACGCTCTATATCTCGCATTCGAAGCAATCAGCCCGACAATCAATATTAAGTTTTCTCCTAAGATGGAAAGCTCTTTGCTCGATTTTAACAAATATTTAATCCCACAGAAAATTTAGGAAAATACCAGACTTTTCTTATCAAATAATAATTGAGATAATTTCTTCATTCTCAACTGATTAATGGAGTGACACTTTTTTCTGTTGTCACTTTGAAAACACAGAAATAAAAGAAGCGCCTCCTACACACAAAAAAGTAATATGAATGGGTTTGTAATATTAATTAAAATATTTGTAATATTAATTAAAAAATTAATTAAATTTTCACCTATAAACAATTTGATAATATCAATTAAATTTTTTCACTCAAATTAATTAATACAATTAAAAATTTAATTGAATCAATTAAATTATTAATTGAAAACATTAATTGGTGAATACTTTTTTCTGTGTATCTTTAAATAAAACTTAAATAAAATAAATTGTGTGTGAGACATATCATTAAATATTTTATACCGTTTGGAAAGCTTATCGATGCCAGATAAACAACAGAATAGCAAGATCTGGTCCAAGGACCGGTACTAAGGCAGCTGGTGGATCTCTTGTATGAAATTCGTCATGAAAGAAAGCAAGGAGGTTGGAGAATATATGGTATGGGTTATGTTGGCTTTGAAGGCAGAGGCAGTTTGTGGTAAGAGTAGAGAAGAGATAATCTTTGCCACCACCAAAATCCACATTAGTGACTTTTACGGAATGCATTGGGTATTTATGGATCTCACAAGGATTGGTATCACTTCAAATTCGACAATTTTGTTTGTTGAAGTACCCACTCATCCAGTAATGAGGCTCATCGGTGAAAATTAAAGTTAGTTATCAGCTGTTCCAGAGCCGGTTCAGCGAACACATGTTGTTGCCTTTGATCGTTTACTTTCAGCTCCTGGGTCAGCTGAATTTGTACAGATGCAGTCCTCAGTCGCTACGCACAATTTGCCAAATTGTGGTCTGCGAAAGGCAGAATTCTTGTGAGCGATGTAAAGTCGACTGCCACGGATTCTCCTGGACGCTCTCACGGACAGCGGCGATGTTTTCGGTTGATCTTGCGTTACGCCGACGTACGGATAATGGTTGATTCTTTAGTGTGAACCAGTGGACTCAAATTTAACCACGGCACTGCGAAAAGTCTTTTGTCCAGGACAATTTTAGTGACTGTACAATGAGAGAAGACTGTGGAAACCAAACTCCACTTTTCATAAAACAAGTTTATCATTTGCTGAACCCAGACTGAATAAACGATAGCCAATTTCAGGAGCTTCAAATAATAATTGGCCCCATTTAATTTGATATACAGTGGAGTGCGGGTATAATGAACTCCTAGTATTTTCTACAATTCAACGAAGCAAATAACAAATTTTGTGCAAGTCTTTTTAAAACATACTTTCCATTAAATATAATTAGGCAACTAAAAATTATTAAAGACTTATAAGTTTTTGAACCAGGGGAACAGCTGTTTTAAAAAGCAACAGAAAAATACTTGCAATTTTTTTAATCGTTATGAGCGTAAAAGTTTCTATGTAGTTTTTTTTAGATGAGATTAAAAAAGCGTTCACTATAAGTGTAAATTCTTCACCACCGGAGGTCGTTTTAAACGTAAAAGATTACTTCAAAACTGTTGGAACGCGATAGTTTTATAAATAACTGTGTGTGTGCGTCATAACTGAGCTCCACTGTATTCATAAGGTGTTTTTGCGCAATAGCGCTTATACGAAAAAACTTTGTATAGCGCTTCTTCAGCTTTTTTTTTAGTTAAAAAGTTAAAAGAAAGCCTTATCCGAATCGAATCTATTACTGCAGAGTCACGTTTTTAACTTTCAAAATTGCCATCAGTCGTTGAAAGTTGAAACTGCAGAATGAGTGAGTGCCCACTGTAGTTGCATATGTAGTGCATTATTAATTGTTCTTGGGCAGCACAATTTTGAGAGTTTTTTAATAGTGTGATTAAATGTTTCTGTGAGTCGGGTACTTAATTGCATATAAAAATCCATAAATGTGTTTAACCAACGTGATGAATGCGGTTTGTTCATGCATTTGCTCAACCAGTCAGTCATTCATTCATTTATTTGCGTGTTAATATTTTTGTTATTGCAAATACGAGTGCACACAAATATATCTAGATACGTATGTATATGTGTATATACTGTAAATGAAAATGTAATATCTTTATGGTAAGCTAATCATTCGTTACTCATCCGCATCTGAGAGTTTGTTCAATAGTTAATGTGTATTAATAAATTTTGGTGTTACATAAATGATTTTTACATGCATCTGTATTTTATGATTTTATGAAAATGAAAAAGAGCTTAATTATGCGAAATTTGTAACGGATTTAAAACGTTCGCTTACACACAAGAACGCCCAGCAGTTAAAACAGTTAAGCTTGACTTAGTGTCCCACAGTTTGGGTAAAGTTATTTGTTGTGTGTGACCTTAACAGACGTTTACTTAATTTAATTGAAAACATTAAACTTTTGTTTAAAAATTAAATTAAGTAAAATTTTTTCAGTTAAAGTTGTTAACATGAGAAAAAAATTTTTGTATTAAAGATTTATAGAAAGATTTATAAAAAAACAATTTTTTGCTTCACAATTAAGCAATTAAGCTTATGCTTCAGAAAAATGTTACTCGATTTTGCTTAAAATTTTACCTAATGTAGAGGAGCGGTCTATACAAATATATAAAGAAGTAAAAAAAGTTTAGTTTCCTTTGAAAAAACAAACATATTTGTTTGGTGTCGCACGCTACAAGAAGTTGATATTCCTGTGGAAATGCCAATATTTGGAAAACAAATGCTACAAAAAAGGCATTATGGTATTTTTAACAATGCTTTTGTGCCTTAAACGTCTATTTTTTTATATTTTTTACTCAGATATCAACAATCGTACGAAAACAAATTAAGTCATACGTCAATCGTATAAACTGAATGGGATTTCAGTACGTTCTCGTATGTCACAATCCGAAAATGGTTGTTGTACGTTCACGCATGTGACGATTCGACTCCAGATTCAGTAGTATCAAAAATTAAAATTTCTTTTAATTTTAATTTTATTTTATTTCTTACTAGCTTAACCCGGTGTGCTTTGCTACCCCTCCCCCACCCCATTAAAAAAAACAATTCTAGCGAACCTTTTTTCCGAATTTTTTTTTTTAAATTAGTTTATAGACGACGAAATTATTTTATAATCAATTTTTGGGACAGGCGCTTTGCATCTCCACCCATAATTTCGATTAGTGGACCTCTTTCGTATGCAAAAAGAATTTTGAAAATTGGTCTAGAAACTACAAAGTAATGTGATAACCCTTTTTTTTTGGTGGGCACATTGCACCCCTTCCATATGCAAAAAGCATTTTAAAAATTAGTCGACGAATGACGAAGTGGCCTGATAATCAATTATTTGGCGCGATTAAAAAAAAAAGAAAAAAATTAGTGAACCACTTCCATGTGAAACAAGAATTTTGGATGACAAAATATTTGACAATCAAATCAAAAACAATTATATAAGTGAACCTTTTCCATATGCAAAAAAAATTTGAAAATTGGTTCACAAATGACAGTTATTTCATAAAAAATTTTTGAAGCGGGCACTTTGCCCCCCCCCGCCCACCGAAAATTGCCAGCAAAAAAATTTGTGGACCTTTTCCATACGCAAAAAGAATTTTGGAAATTGGTCCACAAATGACAAAATTCTTTTTTTAGTGGACCTCTGCCATATGCAAAAAGCATATTGAAAATTGGTCGACAAATGACTAAGTTATTTGTTAGTCAATTATTGGGGCGATTTGCGATAACCTCTCTCCTCCTAATTTCCAAAAAAAAACAATCAAGAAAATTTAGTTGAACTTTTCATAGGCCAAAAGAATTTTGAAAATTGGTCCACAAATGGCGAAGATATGCTTGTTAATATTATAAAATCTGTGGAAGGAGTGGCATAATTGGGAAAAAGTGGGCGTAAAAGCGGGAGTGGGTAGACAAAAAAAGTAAGCTATAATTCATTCAAGAGTCCCAGTTAAATGTTGTGAACATTTCAGGAAGATCGATCCAGATATCTGGTCTCCTATTCTTGTATAAACAAAAAATCAAACACGCATTCCGTTTTACATACGCACGAGTATATACATATATATATATATATATATAGGTTATCTTTCTAATTACATATTAAAAAATTAAGGTTCTAACTTTTTGTGACTCTAATCTCACAATGGAAATGTTTGCGTAATAAGATAGAAGGTGTTCAACTTTGACAATCAGCTAGTGTTTTAATAGGATGATTGCTTCTGAAAGCTTAGTTCCTGCTCTAAATTTGTTGCACACATTATCTTGTAATGGAATCATTAGTTCAGGAAATATATTAACCTTATTTTTGCTTTAGAAATCACTGTGCATTTAATGTTATATTTATGAATCCTGCATGTAATAAAGTTGTCAAGGCGGGTGGAGATCTTCAGATTTTATTTTAATATACATCAATAAACCGCGTTGAATATCGATTTTCCACTGTAAAGATATTTATCATCCAATGCTAAAACTTAAATGATAATTCTCCAAGGAAATCGAAATATGTAGCACGTTAAATAACCAACAGTAATACAAGCTACTCTTGAAACAACCAACATCAAAGAAAGGAAATTCAAATATTCCGTAACATTTGCTCATTAGAAATCATACATTAGTGAAGCAAGAAATATACGAGTAGATATGTATTTTATTTATAAATTGGCCTTTAAAATGTTGGATTTCACTTCATTATTGTTCGCGTCTCACAGTCTCTATGCTGCACTCGTCAAACTGAACTATGAAATGGCAAGTAGAATTTGCAAATATTCCTACATAGAGATTGCTATGCTTTGGTAAAAGAACACGTGAAAGCAAGTATATACATATGTATGTATGTGTACGATAACAGGACGAGCAACATCTATCATAACGCAATAGTCCTCTTTAACACCAACATTCTATAGCGTTGTTGTCATTAAAAACATCAACGTAACAAAAAAATATATGTGCTCTATGCATATTATTAGAAAAAAAAATATTTTTTCAATAAAAACTATTCCCCAGCTGTTGCAGTTTATTTGAATATGCTTTGTACTGTTAAGCTAGTCATAGTGTTCAACATGTGTCGTCTTCCATTCTGTTTATGCCCTAAGAAGTTTATGGGTGTGTGTGTGTGTGTGTGGGTACGTGCGTTTACTTGTGTGTACCTGCTGTAAAGCTGTACACAATTGCCAATAGTAGAGAGCTCTGTTATTTCACAATCAACGACGTTTAATGTAGAGAAATAAAAACTATGAAAGAAAATTTCTAACTAATAAAAATATTGAAAGTTAGAGCTCACACATACACGCGCGCACATATGCACTTATATATGTACATAAATGTGTGTGGGTTATGAATTCATCAGCAAAATATAAGAGATATGAGGATTTTATGAACTTTAGCGTGGTGTACGCGTACTTCATAAAAATGGTCAGGTTTTCCTGTGTGCCTTTGTTCGAATAAGAAAATATGTGTGTGCATTAACATTTAGACGTAAACAGTGAGACAAAATGATAAAATTACCGAGTAAAAAAGGAGCTAACAAGGAAGTCATTAAAATCTCGAACTTGTGAACCGGAAGTAGTGAAAATCTTGATCAATTCTAATGTTTTCTTTTAAATAGGGCTGTCATTGCAAGAAGTTCTTTTTTTTTTGATACATATACAGCGAATGCAAAGTAATTTTTATGATGTTAAGTAAATGTTATAAACGGCTTATATGTCCATATTATTATGATTTTCATTAGCATGTTAGGGAAAAATCATTATAAAATCTTTATACTTTGCTAACCCAGCAAAAATAAATTTGGTACAAGGAAGCACTAAGCCAAAAAGAAGCGCTTCGGAAGCGCGGAAAGTACACAGTACTTCCCCTCTGCCTTACGAAGATGCAATAACGTAAGCGAATGACGAAATTTAACACAAACACTAAGAAGTTGGTGGGTTGTTTATACACAAATTCTCAAAGTTATCTATATCCTATCCTCCCGCTTACATGAATACAAATTTGGATGCGAATGAAATTTTTACTTCGAGATTTTATTTTATATTTTTTAATTGAATTGTGTACGAAAATAATTATGTGATTCGGTAGTTCAGTTAGTAGTGCTCTAGCCTAACATACGGAGATCCTGGGATCGACTCCTGATTCAGCGCGCGAACAAAAATCGTTTGATTTGATATTGTATTTAATACAAATAAATATGAAAACAAAATAAAGTATTGGAAGTTAATATAAGAGTAGATATAAAATTCTGATCTAAGAAGCAAATTTTTTAATTATTTACTAATGAAAAAGGAATGAAATATGGGCTTCTCATACCTGTAGAACTACGAAGTGGGACATCAGAAACGAAAATCATGTGATACTGAAGCAGATTGGTAAGCGAGAGTTGTGTTCTCTCTCTCTCTCTCTCTCTTACCAACCTGCTTCCAGGCAGGGTTGTCAGATTTTTTCTGACCTATTTCGCAGAATTGATTTTAAAAATCGCCAAAAGTCGCCAAAATAAATTTTATGTAGTTTTTCTTAATAAATATTTTAATATAAATTTTTATAAAATAAACGTATAGAAATTTAGCGGAAAATCGCCAAAAGTATGAATTCGGCAAAAATTATTTTTTTTTATAAATTTTTCTGATCCAAATTAAAAATTGATTAATTTATATAATTAATATAAGAAAAATCATCAAAATCAAGTTGTTTTAATTTCTCACAGACGAGTTTTGGCAGGCTGTATTTTTTTAAACTACTCCTTCGAACGAACTTATTTTGCTGAGTTACAAAAATTTTTAATTTCAATTTTGTTAAAAAATAACCAAAAAATCGCCAACAAATTTATTTATCTCCAGAAAAATCGCCATGTCGCCAAGCCAAAAATTTAGACGCCAAGCAAGTTGAAAAATCGCCACATCTGACAGTCCTGCTTACAGGTAGTCGAATATTTTTGCTGGGAAGCCCACTGTACTTGAGCATTGATGAACATTTTCGTTTTTACAAATTCGCAGAAGTTGTCAGCATAATTAGACTATGAGCATACTAATATTTTTGCATGATGGCATAAGAGCTTCACTATAAAAGTCTTCAGGCAGGTTACTTAACATTCTGCTCCATAGTCGAACGCGTACACAAAAAAAACTGAATATATACCAAACATAAGGCTAATAAACACTCTTACACACTCGTACACAAACGGAGCGTTTGATTAGTAGCAGGACTTACAATTTGTTGAGCCAACGCACACACACACACACACACACACAAACACACCTAAAAAGTATACATTGATTCAAACGGAATTTCATGTTCCATAAAGTTCGCAGGGAATTCTTGTTACGCGGTTTTTATTTGATGACTTCGAAAAACCGCGTTACGTATACGACATGCATGCATGACAAAAATGGAAAAAGTCAAATAGAAATTGAAGTCAAATTGTTAACAAATTCTCTCTTGCCACATACACACACACACAGACACACAAACAAGCATATGTACTCGTATTGGTGTTATTTAAATGATTTTTTGTAGTTGTAGTGGGGAAACAGGAGACTTATTGTATTGAATAGTTAAATGGGTTTTCCGGTCTTGCTGTTGGTTGTTAAAACTCGTAAACGAATTTTGACTTCATTTACACGATTTTCATTTGCGACTAAATTACTAGATGACTGACTTTTGCAACTTTTGCATTGATGGCAGCAAAATCTCAAGAGTATTGCTAAAAATTTACGTGCGTTTTTGCATGAGTCGGCTGTGCACCACAGTGTAGTTAGTCAGTCATAAGCAACATCTCTATACAAAATGTCCATATCGGCTAAGGATAGATGGTATCTTTATAGCAAGAGATTGCACTTTTATTTAGTAGTTGTTGTAGGTAGTAGTTGCTTTTTGTTCTTAGTGTTCTTTGTTTTTATACGTAAACGTTTTAGTTTAGTAGTTCAAAGCCAAACTATAAATGTCTAAATATGAGTGTAACAATCTAACACATACTTTCATACGAGTTTATATTTGTTTGTTTGTTCTAACACTTGCCCCACACAAATGGGTTGCACAATGTTCATATATTCGCATTTAGATTCGTGTGTTGTTATGTTACATTTCATGTGTCATAAAAACTTTAGCAAATCTCTGAGGTGGCATTGTATTGTGGCATGCCACTTACTCACATATACAACTCGTTAAGTGCTTAAGTTTGTATTTGTAGTTGTTCTTTTTATTTTTATATTTTTCTTTTTGTTTTAATAAGGGTTTTGCTTTAATTTCTATTTATTGTAGCAAAATACTCTTTGCTTTAGGATTTGTGTTTAAAAGAGCAAAAAGTAATACATACTTTTCCCAATTCTCTTTGTTTGTTTATGTTTCTGCTAGCATTTGCACAAATAAAAAGAGTAAGGATAAGAAAAAAGTTTGACAGTAACTAACACGTGGAAGAAACTAAAACTGATACACTTACATAGTACATACATGTGCTGCGTTTGTTGCACATAGTATATAAATTTTGTAACAAGCAGGTATGGCCAAGTCATGTGGCCTAATAAAGTCATTGGCTACGACATAAAAAAACTTAATTGCAAGGGTCTCATGGTTACTAATGTCATTTCTAAATTAATTGTTGGCCCAACAGAGAGATCCGCGAAGAAATGTAGAAGCCGGATTATTCGGCCGACGTACAAAAAAATGGCTTTTCAGGACGATCCATAGACTTGAATTTGCCAAATCCCACATCGACTGGAGTGTCCAAAAATGGAAAACAGTAATGTTCTCTTATCAATCTGTTCTGCCTGAATAATCCGCCTTCCTTATCTCTCTGCGAATCGTTCTGTACATATTAAAAAAGTCTCTTTCACGAAAAAAATTACAATTTTCTTAAAGTCTACTAGGGTGGTGCTTTAGTTATGACCAATACTGTATGTTTGCTAAAGGCCATGACTCACTATCATACAAAGTCGTGCGATCTACGAAAAAGTACAACCCTGGTGTGATGAATTGTTATTGTCTTTTGAAAATTTTCATAAACTCCATCATACCAGGCTTGTATTTTTTCGTAGATCGCACGACTTTGTATGATAGTGTATCACGGCCTTAAGCTAATAGTTTTCACTTTGTTTCATTACAGCAAAATAGCACGCTTATTAGCTGGCAAACGAGATTATGATTTCCTTACCCTGAAAGTTAATCTGTAATATAAACAACAAAATTACCAAACAGCTGTTTTCCTAACAAAATTAAGGAGTTTGATTTGCTCTCATTTGGTTACATACATACATACATACAATTTCTCAAAGAAATTACTCAGCTGCCTGCACAGAAAGACTTGCGTACATGACATTTTTTCATATGAAATTCTCTTACATTTAACTGAGTACAGAACTGTAAAAGCGAGTTTGAGTGTCGGTGTGTGTATGCCTGCTGCTATAGTTAATTCCGTTGAAATAACAGGATTGTCTGCCTTCCTTTTAGTGGCCCACCACCCGCTCTGGCTGCATTGTTGACTTAAGCAGTAGCAGCAGATATTTTAAATTTGCCTTTCATTGCTGGCTGGCACTACTGTGGGGGAATTATGGTACCCGGGGGATTTGACTAATCAAAATTCCTTACACCTGGGACATGCCGCAGCAATGTCGAACATTATGGTATTTTGTATTCAACATAAAGTATTCCTTGCACACATTCTTCCTAAAATGATGATGATGATGTAGTCAAGACTGTTTGCAGCAGTAGTGGTGGTAGCAGTAGTTTTAACTGTATGGAACATTCCAACACACACCCACACACACACACTCATACACATATGAAAGCATTTCATTTTTACTTTGTTACTTACTTATTGCTGTTGTTTTTGTTGTTAATGTTGTGGCACTCGTTGCTTTAACCAACAACATATTGATTTTCTTGATGGCCTTCTTATTCCGTCTTGGCCCTTTTTCTCTTTTATTCTTCTTAAGGCAGAATGTTTACTTGTATGTATGCAAGTTGTAGTAGTTTCCAACTTTGTTGTGTGGCATTCCTTGGTGTCTAGAAGTTGTTAGATTGCACTCTATGTATGTCTGTTTGCCTGAGTGTGTGTGCAAAGCTTTTCGACTTTAGTGCTTTGTGTTTTTGTATTTATTTTCTCATATCTTGGTTTGTTTTGGGTTTAGTTGCATATCTTTGCCTGTAATTCAATGCACAATATGTGTGTACGTATGTACATATGTATTCCTTATGAAAATTTTGCCATAAAGTAATTCACTTTAGGGAATTTTGCACGTTAATGCATTTTTAGTTAAAAAGTAATTATTTGATTATTTTTTTTTTACTTTAGATAAACAAAAAAAAAAGATGGATAAACATTTAACTTAAAAATAAAACATTTTCATTCATAAGTGTATTTTTTCTTTATTTTAAACACATAAATTTGTATTTTGTTTGTTTTTTTTAAACATTGCAGGTCATATCCCTGCAGACATTAATTCTCCGAATGACATATTAAAAAATGAACAATCGAATACAAATTCTACAAAGACAGATGATGTTATTGAAAATGAGGCGCCGAAAGTATCGGAAGAAAAGACCAACAACAACAATGACAATGTGGAAGATGATGACACGTTTAATGAGTTTGATGATTTAGACGACGACATAAATGATGATGATATTGACGAAGATTTGCTAAGTTTGGATAGTTATTATTCAGGTAAGTGTGACAATAAGCAATACATTATATTCACTGATGAAGAAAACTACAAAAATGTTTAAGCAAAGTGTTCGAATGCAAAATATGTGCACTTTTATTGTACAGAAATATAATCAATATTTCATTGGTTTTGACAGTCAACTCTCAAGGATTCTTATAAACAATTTCTAAATATTATTATTCGTTTTGCTTAGTTTTCGTTCCACAGTTAATATTCTGGTACCATATGGCGAAAAAGCGAAAATTGTAGAAGCTATTACAGATATTAATATAATATTTTGTACTATAGACCTTATTCTTAAAATTAAAAAAAAATAGTTTAAACGCTTGCTCACTTCGCGTACAGCCAAAAAAACACACACACTTCAATGCAAAGATTTGATAGCACAATTTCGAAAAAATTTTGAAAATCTGCTGGTTTAGAAGCACGTGAAATACAAAATTAAATTTTAAAGGGTGTTCTTCCGCCCATTCTTTTAAATTCAAGATTGTGTATTTTTCAGAGCTCAGGGTGTGCGTTAAGTTTTGTAAAAATCGGTTAAATAAAATATTAATTTTAACGGGCGTAACTCCGCCCATTTTTTTGAAAGGAAGGTTGTGTCTATTTTAGAGCTCAAAGTGTGTGGTAACTTCGGTTAAGTAGAACCACGTTAAATATAATAACAAAACTTAATGGGCGTATCCCCGCCCATTTTCTTAATTACAAAAACCAAAGCTGTTTGCCAGGTTTCCCATCAATCAAATAAGTCTAATAACACAAAATCAAATTAATAAATTAAAAATTTTTTTTATAATGGGACCAATTGAAAGCTAAATATGCCCTCTAAGACGAAAAAATAATAATGTTTACAATCGGTCTAAAATGTACCGAGTTATGAAGCAACAATGTCAAAAAAAAAATAGTACAGATTAATTGATAGCTTCCTACTTTTTTAAAGTCGGTTAACGTCCCTTTGCACCGTTTATGATTAAGAGTTAACGTGAACTTTAACTGGAAGTTCTGCATACAAAACTTGGCGTTAAAGTTCCTGTTAGCTTTTAATTGTACATTGTGAAAAGGGGCCGTAAAAATATACTTCTTCAATCACTTAAAAATAACTAAAAGATTCAATTAATATATCAATAAAAAAATTTATAGGTTCAATTAAAAGATTTACTTAAATAATTTTTAATTTATTGAAATATTTTTAAAAACTCACACGAAAAAAATATTTCTTCAATAAAAAAAAATCAATTAAAAATTCAATTGTCAATGAAACTTAAATTAATTAAATTTTTAACCAAAAGTTTAATTGACTCCAAACAATTTTTAATTAAACTTTTAAGGCCTTAGTCAGAAAAAATTGTGTGAGCAACCAAATTTTGTAAGACTTTTGTAAACCAAAATTATTTTTTATGAATACGGATTAAAAAAAATTACTTGACTCAGTTGACTTTGTAATTGATTATTTGTTATTGTATTTGTAATTTTTTAATTGAAGGAAAATGTTTTCTGGACAATTAAAACACAGATTGTAAAATATATATTTTAAAAAATTCATTTAAAAAATTTTCAACAAAATTTAAAAAAAATTAAACCAAAAAAATTAATCAAAACTAAAGTAAGAAAATAACATAAACAGAACCAATTAAAAAAAATCAAGAATTTATGTTAGTTTTTAATCTCAGTTCGAGCTTTTTTTTCTTTGTTTGATTTTATAAGGCTAAAGTTCGAACTTTAAGAAAGCTTCTAAAAGTACCCTCAAAAGATTTTTAAAATTTTAGATTATTTTAATATTTTCATAATGCAATTTGCATTGTTCTTTTCTTCAAAGCTATTAGCCATACATTTGCAATATTATTGTGCAATAATTGATATCGTACAATAATATTGCCTGTGTGTATATTATATTATTATATTAGTAGATGGCACAATATAGTGCATAAAATTAAATGTCTTGTGATTAGTTTTGATTATTATTGTTCGAACTTTGTTTGTTTCTATATTTTATGATTTTGTTAGAATAATTATTAATGAACAAATAACACCAAAGTTAGTTGTAAATATTCTGACAAACACGAGGGGAACGGAACAACCGGCTGTTTTCCAAAGTCACTACACCTTCATCACCATCGTTCTTTGTGTTTGATCCACTGTGTGTGGTGTCAGTTGATGTAGATTTTTGCTTTATATACTCAAGTTTTGCAAATGGAATATGTGAATTGTTCTGATTCATCGTATTACAATTTGCTGAAAACTCTTTTCATATTTATGTTGAGCAAAAAGTAATATTTTGTAGTGTGTTGACAACATTGGACAATAATGCTTTCCCATGACTAATTTCACTAATCACTATCTTTCTATTTTTACCCGAATGGGCGACGTAAAGAAGGGTATTGTTTTTGTCATGTATTTATAAATGTGTGTTCCTTTGATTTTTATGATGCTTACGTCAATTGATTTATCTTAAAGATATGACAGTATTCAAAATTCAATATGGCGGCCAATAGGCGCCATTTTGTGAGTACAAAATGAATATAAAAAAAGTCGGGTGAACTATATCAAAATGGGTACCATTCGACAGGTATTCGAAAATCATCTTTAGGTTTCTATTATGACTTTTCATCAATTCGAATGACCATTTGGGGTCTTTTGATTGATTTTTTGATTTTTAAACTTTTACTTGCTTAATTATTTAGTTTTATTAAGATATTGCATTCGTATGCATCTAAATTATGTATTTGTCAAAACGTCAAACCTGCAAGCTGAAGTATCTTGTGGTGATACAATAATTTTATCACTTTCACCTTAAGCTGCAAATAGTTCCTCAACAATAATAAAAGAAACCGTCGAAAAGGCAATGATTTTCAAATATGCTTGTTTGCTTCTGTCGCACAAGTACACCCACACTCACATCCACAGCTAAACAACATACTCGTACATATGCTTTTAAACTAACAACTTCTTTTCTATATTTTATTCAACATCTCACTGGTACGAACATTAAAATTCTAAAATGAAATAAAATATACGACTAAAAGCAGAAAAAAGCACACACTCACAAAAAAAAAGAAACAAACGAAATGTTGTTGAACACAAGCAATAAGCGCATAGCCATTGGAATTGCTGTATTGGGTGTTATATACGAGCTGGTCACGACACTCCGGGGTGCTCTACACCTGAATCGAGGGAGTCGTTTTACTATGGCAGCCATACATACAGCAAACCCGGTAGCCTAACTACATTTTAAAAACCCAAAACAGCAATCAACACCAACCGGCCAACCCGTCAGTAAGCCAGTCACTCAATGTGTTCGTTGGTAGTGGTGCCCGAAGACAGACTAAAAATCCACAAAACAAACAAACAAACATGGGCAAGTTTGACTTGAAAAAATAAAATAAAATCTACACAAGCAAATAAAAAATGGACACATGCAGCCAGTCAGCCACACATATTCGTACAAACGAACACTTGCCAAAGCATAAAAAGCCAACAGTTAAAACCAGCACATTAAACCATTCAGCCCAGCTACCGCATGGCAGTCAACATCCAACCAACCAACCCACCAACCGACTATTATATCTATTCAACAAATAATACGACCATAAAGCATGACGGTGTCCCAAAATATATAAATAAAAAAAATAACTGAAAATAAACAGACTTCCTCGAGAGAAGTTGAAGTAAAACAGTTCTTTATTTCGAAATACTTCTTGTGTAGTTAAGTGTGATTGTTTGTGTTAACACAGTTTGCATGTGTGAGGACTTGTCGAATGAACTCCTTCACATATGAAGAAGTACATACATATACGAGTATGTACATTATCCGAGTCACAAGTTGACACTTCTAATTTTTTGTTTTTTTTTTAATTTATTTCTGTTGTCCTACTCGTCTTGTATAGTCTTACTGAAAAGTGCAAATAAGTGTGTTGCGTTTTTTTCTTCTTCTTCTTAATTTTATTTGTTTCTATTTCCGTTTTTATAAAGTGATACAAAAGTGTCAGTTAAGAGTATCACTTGAATGCAATAAGATGTAAAGGGTATTTCAATAGGGACTTCCGCACTTTGACAGTTGATAGTGTTCATATTGTTTTACCAAAATGAGTGTTCTGTTCGATCAACGATGGGGAAAGCTTCGTCCATTTGACGGCACATTAAAATATTAACGTCCAATCCGAACTTTTTTGTATGGCAGCATACATTCTGAAAGGATTTACTTTGCATTAGCACCAAATTAAAAAAAATTATACGGCAGGTGTCAAGCCTACCCAATTTATTTCAGCTATTTTCTTTAGTAGAATTCATAAAATCTCCTATAAAATCTCAGGTGTTTTATCGCATTAGTGCCCAAAATATTTTAAAATAAATATTTGTTGCATATGGGCAGTGCCACGCCCACTTTTCCATTAAAAAACATTATAAAAGGAGTAACTCAATCAAATTTTCAAGTCCTTAGCTGCATTAGTTTCATATAAAGACTTTTAAATAAAGACTTTCTCTATATATGTGGCAAAAAGGAAAAAGTGCTTAAGTGAAGATAAGCACATTTTGTGTTAGTGGCACCTCTGTAATCTTCATATTGAAAAGTACCTCTGACAACAATTTCTATTGTTTTGTGCAAAGTTATAGCGCAATAAATTGGTGCTTATCACTTTTCGACTTATAATTTTATACCTTGATATTCAACCTTATTCCATTTTTTGGTATTGTGTTAAAGCGACGTCGATGTCGACAACAAATAAGGATGATAATTTCAAATTGAATTTATTAGTTACATTGTGCAGAACGATGTTTTTCTAAAAAAAAAAATCAATTAAATACCGAATTTCCAAATTTAACTGCAAAAAAGTAAATTTCTGAAAACCAATTTGAAAGTTTAAAACTGCTCTCCTGCAAAACAGTAAAATATGACTTAAGCACTTGTTTCTTATTGCCACAGATATAAGAAATACCACGTCCACTTAAAATATTGGAAAATATATAGCGTATAATTCCTTCTGAACCATCAATAATACAGCTTACAAACATACAGATAAGCAGACAAACATACATTCAGCTTTGTATATACATATCGTCGGGTGGTTACTGGCTGGCCGCACAGATATTGAGAATACATTATTGATACGGCAAACTAGTAACCACGCGACGATATATCGATGGCTTAATATAAAAAAGGCGTATCTCAATTTTTTTTAGAAATCACGTTTTTGGTATGATATAATTTTTGCTTTAAAATATTAAAAAAATATTGCATACACTTAAATAGATATTAAATGGATATTAAATAAATTTTCATTGATGTAATCTAACGCGATACTAAATTGGAATGCTGCATAACATAAAATTATTTATCAATTTACACAAATGTAATCTATATATTAAATACTCGTAAAATATCTCCAAACAAAATATCTGTGTCTTACACCACTTGTATGATTAGTGCAAATAGGTATAAAAAATTCTTGTTTTAAAAACACGGCCTCCCCAAATATTTAATCTTGCAAGCCTAAATGTATGCAATAGCAAAACACACAGCTAAAATACAATCAAACAAATAAACATGTACAACATTGTTGCCACTTTGCCGCTAATTACACAATTTTTTTTTGTAATTTCTATATCCGGAAATGAGACTTAAATAGTGATTAGCTTTTATAAAATTCTCCTAACAACAGTGTGCAGCATAGACAAGAAATTACAAAATTTTAACTAATTCTTCAAAATTGAGGCGAACGCATTTAGTCGGCCTTTTTTGATGCAAACCTATGAGCAATCCCATGCAATTTAAATGGGTTTGATCATAGGTTTGTGTCAAAAACGCAAGACTGTATAACTTCTACCCAAGTCTAGTCTATATAAGGAGGTTTGAAGTCTCTTTTTTTTTGCATAGTTCCTAGACTTGCATTGAACTCGTATTTTATTTTATTTTTTGGAACACTTTAATCGTATACAAGCCTGTTGATGGGTTTTACAAAAATGTTTCCAGTATACGCAACAAAGTTCGAAACAGAACTCAAACACTATGTATAAGTTAAAACATAAAATGTGTAATGTAGTCAATTTCTTAGTTATTTCCAATTGATGCTAAAAGGCCTTACAGATTCATAGGTAAACCACTATTTTTGTCAGTGAATTTCTCAAAAACAATCAACTACATACAACATGCAAAAACATGAGAGATAACAAAAGTACAGTACATAGTGGTTCGAATTTGGTTTCTAATTTAAAAATTTAAATGGGTTTGATCATAGGTTTGTGTTAAAAATTGACTAGTGAACTATGCAGTTTCAGAAAGTGATCTGCATGAGATTTTCTTTTATTTTGGGTAATTTTTATTTTCATTGCGAACAATGTATGGATATCTATTGCGGCAACGCTGCTCTTTACCTACGCTACTTTTGCACACACACACGTTCGTTGCGAGAAGCGTACATCAAATGTATGGTAGAGGTGTTAATGTCAAAATAAAAACATTTATATTGTTTTATCTCTTACCAATGGTTGCGCCAGCATTTGACAATTTAAAAATTGCAAAAGTGGGGTTTAGACATGACAATGCAAATGGATGGCTCTTTGCAATAATGGGTTTCTGTGTAAGTAAATACTCAAGTTTTAACAGGTTTTAATAAAAACTTTTCAAAGACTTGTTTTCTTTTATTATGTGAGTGTATGAATTACAAATACATTATTTGCATTGTCCTAACAGTTTTATCCAGAGTCAGAGTAAAACAAGCAGTGAACTTTATTTCGGTATAAAATTTACTTTAACTGGGAAACAATAAATAAATGTTTTTATATGAACATGCTGCATGTGATTTATTAATGAATTTTTCCTGTATGTCAGTGATTTTCTTTTTTCATTTATAAAAAAAAATATCCTTTCCTTTTTTAAATATGCAAGTGTAACAAAAACTTCTACCATAATCTTTATTAGTTTCTCAAGAAAACTATTTAAATACTTATGCTGGCATAACTTTACAATTTCTCTCAATGACTCGAAAAAGTTGGAATGGCTGACTGCCTGACGGCCTGGTTGGCTTGCTTAGAGAACCAGAGGGGTCGAAGTTCTTAAAAGTATACTTGTGTATGTACTCGTATATGAGCTGCAATTTAAGTCCATGTTGTGAAACATGTTTCCTTTTGATGTTGGCAATTAATTACGCATTTGTCTTACAAGACAAACAGTTAAATCTTAATTACATACTTGTATGTTTTGTTTCAGTAGTTTTTAAGGCAAGAAGTTTAAAACACTAAATGAATAAATAAATTTCTTACACATACTTTGCGAAATTTCGCAAAAGTATTCTCAAATAGTTACAAAGTATTTGTATGTCTACTCATATTCTTTTGTTTTTTTTTTGTAGTACAAAGTCATACACATTCCGTTTCCAACGTTTTTAAGTGAAAATGTCTTTAAGTATTTTATTTGGACATTTAAGTGTTACATGAGTGAGATTAAGGAAATATTCATACATGTCATGTAAATTTGTCATGTTAAGATTTTACCGGATGGGATCTGTAATAAATAATCATTTTAACCTATCGCTCTTACAACTATAATACAATTTAAATGACAATTGTGTGGTATTTGCCGAGATTTATTTACTTTGGAAATCTTTATAAATTGGCTTAACAAGAGAGCATAGAAGATTTACAGGAAGTCATTAGCATAACAGATTTCCTGTTTGCACTTCTTAAGCATAAGAATAATATTATTATTAAATAAGAAACATTTAATATTTGCATGCTTATTATAGCTGAACGATTTTGAATGGAATTTGTGCACAGACAGTTTGTAAGCTTTTTGTTGCCCGTGCTCAATAAAAATTACTGTGGACAGTCTTAAATTCTAAAGAGCTACAGCAGGCTCAATAATGGTCTATTCTTTTCATTCAATTTCCAACACATCAATTTATACAAACTGTTAATTTGACAATTTGAATTGGTTAGATTAACCAACGAAAGTTTATTCTGCATATACAGCGCAGAATATTGCAATAGGAGATGAAGTACAGTTTTTTATCCCAACTATCATAGTATACATTGACAGTTCCAAAAGGGGAGTTTGTTCAGGTAGATATTTCTATGTGAGAAACTTCAATATAGGGTTTCCATTCGGATTATCGGACGGTTGTAGTATTCCAAAACTTTGAAATCTCTGCTATTACTGGTGCTGCAAGATATCAAATATGTACATATATCAATCTATTTATGGACGCCAAGAAAGATAAAAAAGTAATTTAACTTGCAATACGGCCAGAATCTTATGGCTCCATTACAATAAGCACAGAACCTAAAAAGGTAAAACGGCTGAGTAAAAGGGGATTTATGTTTTAGAGAAAGGAAACTGTACTTAGACACTATAGACACTTGATATTTTCAAATTTACTAAATTTGTATGCAGCAGACTACATTAATTAACGCTGAAATTTAAGAAGTCAAAATTATAGTGTATTCTATCAGTTAATGTTATTTTGACAACTTGCTGTAGCTTGGAAATCGTAAGAGGCGTATTGCTGAAATTTAAAAAACGCTAAAACTAAAAAGTCCCAAAATAAAAAAAAAATCGCCAAAAACGAAAAACCACTAAAACTAAATAAATCGCTTAAATTAAAATAAATCGCCAAAAGCCGAAAAATCGCCAAAAAAAAATTAACGCCAAATCTGAAAAAATTACAAAACTAAAGAAACGCATAAAACCAAAACAATACCAAACACGAAAAAAAGCGCCAAAACTAAAAAATCGCCAAAAACCAAAAAAAAGGTTTACCGGGTAGTTGATATTTTTGAAATAAGTATTTTTTTAAAGTATTGCATATGTAGTGTCCGTACGGAACGCTTCGTGTGCGAGTCAAAGTCGCAATTTATTAAATTTTTTTTGAATTTGAATTATGGTTGAAATATATTCATGAGATGCTTGAGCAGCAACGAAACAAATAATTCTTGTTATATAAAAATAAAATATTGAAATATATGAAAAAAAAATAATTCGCTCCTTTTTGATCCGACCCTCTTAGGTCTTTCCATTTTGCGATAGGCTTTAGCTCATATTGAGACTTACGGAACCTACATATTGGTTTCCTTTGTCATAAAAAAAAATCATTATCACTCCCATATAAAAAGTATGAAACACACACATCAGCTTCTTATTATAAATGAATTTTATAAAAATAAAAGTGGGCAGCGCCATGCCCCTCTGTATAAAAATTTTATATCATAAACACATCGTTTTGCAGTTTTGAAAAAATTTTACAATCAACAAGTGGGCAGGTGGACAATGCAGTGTTGCAGCGCCTCTGGTGTCAATGAGGCGAATTATATTTTCAAAGCTGTGTTTAATAGCCATTTTATTGGTTAGTTCACTTCGCCGATGATTCTGTTATATAATACAGACGAAGGAGGGCACTCTGATGTTACATTAGAATTAGTATCCGCTTCAGCCTTCATCACATGAACTTTCCTACAACAACTGATAAAAAAGGACACTAATGTACATCAGAAAAATGAGTGGTTTCTATTTTCTTAACGACTGTCAGAACCGGGCTCGAACTCTGTACCTTCGGTTTTGTAGCCAGCGTGCTAATTAATTCAGCAAACACCACCCTGTGCGCGCGTTCGAATTCTCAATAAAATGCCACAATTAAATCAAATACAAATTTATCTATATCTAGCGGGGTGGTATTTTTAAATTAGAAGCTTTCCATTGAATGAAGCTGTAATTGGGCAAACTTTGATTCAATACAAATTATTTGAAATAATTCACTTTCGAATCGAGTCTACTATCTTTTATTTAAAATAGTTTAGATTTGTTTGAGTTAAACCGTTCTTGTCTTGAGTTGTTGGCTTAATATATTACTTCCATGTGTGTGGTCATGTCAGTTAAACCTTTTGGAAGTCTTCACCGGTAACGAAACCATTGAACAAATTTATTCATACGCAAGTATATTTCTACATCATATGTTTGCTAGTGTATACATGGTATTTAGTAACTAAACTGGTTATAATCATAAGAAGAGATTCATTATATGCGGCCAAAGATACATAAGTATGAGATACACTACCATCCAGTGTATCTTTTCGAAAGCTCCGTACTTTGTCAAGCATGTGACATTTAAAACGTACAATGACTTATTTGCTTTTGATTTACTATTGTTGTTGCTACTGCTGCTGCTGCTGGCTGCTTGCTGCCGGTTTAAGTTGAAGATTTCGTTTTGAAACTTTTCTTTCATATGTTTTTTATTTTTTATTTTTTATTTTAGTAGTCTTAAAAGACCGCCATTCATAAGAAATATAACAAAGATTTATATCATTGTCACACTTTAAAATGTTCTTTAAAAGTTTATGGTTGTTATCATATAATAACACATACATACATACATATGTATATACTCGTACATACATACGTAAACATTTAAAACTTACTAAACACTCATGCTTAGATACGATACGAAAAATACTCGTCGTACATGCGCTAACACATGTACTTTTTGACTTGAGACAATAATGTAGAGGTTTGTTACGATTTCAATTAAACTGTTAATTGTAAATCATAATCTATATCTTCAACACATACCGTTAGTTGCATTCATTCGTATGGATTACTTTGCTCTGTAGTGCGACTTCGTTGGTTATATTTTCCAAACACAAAATAAGACATAAAAACACATTTTTTATAATTAATATAACTTGTTTGTTTTTTATTAATAAAAATTGTCATTAAAAGAACGGCTTCTGTATTGTTTTAGTTTTTTGTTTGTTTTTATTGGTTAATTTATCTTTAATAATCTTTCGGATGTTGTTTCATGCTACAAGTAAACGTTTAATTACTTTGTCTAATGAGAGATAGTGTTAGTGTGAAAATTTTATTTTCAGAATACTCGTACGCTCGTCCACAAGAATTAATGTGGTGTAAACTTTCTTTTAATTGCTTTATTGTTGACCCAAATTTGTTTATACATACATTTTGATTTTATTTTATTATTGCTGGCATTGATATTTACAAGCTAAAAATCACAAAATTCATTAGAAATTGATGATTGAAATTAGATGATGATGAATATAGACCATTGAATTTGGAGTAAATAACCTCAAAAAGTGAACCAAATAAAAAGAAATTTTAAGAAACATATTGGTCGAAACATAAATTAAATCATCAGCCACTGTATTATAAGAAAACAAAATGGCTGCACAGCTTAAAGTAATCTGCCTACTTAACACTAGAGGCACTGTAAGGACGCTATGAAAAAATTAACAACATACACAAAAGCAGAGTTGTAAAAACTTAAAAATGAGTTAATAATAATTATAATAATAATAATTACGATTTCGCATAATATTTGCAATGCGAGTTCAAATCGTATAATAGGTGTTCTAAAGTTTACAATCGCAAAAAGTTAGGCGTGTTCAAATCGCAAGAGTATACTGAAGTGAACTGGTATGTTTCCTTTCAATAGTTTGGTATAATACTTTTTTTATAAAATATTATTAATTTTGTTTTTGCAATGTTTATTTACATACTGACAGTTTTAACATACAGCTGAACTAAATTAATATGGCAAACCACAAGCAAAACGCACGAGCTACAGAACATGTGGAAACAAGTTTCGCAATTACCAACTCACATGCGATTTAATAAAATCAGTAAAGGGCGACTTCGACTTGCACACCAAGGGTTCCGAACGGACACTACATACGAGTATATAATACTATATCAACTATAACCTATATAATCGAATATCTTACCTGATATAATACCCGGTATATTTGTAGCGTTTTGTTCATTTAGGGATTTTTATCGGTTTTGGCATTTTTTTTTAGTATCCGAATTTTTTAATTTTGGCGCTTTTTCTAGTTTTTGGTGCTTTTTCGCGATTGTTTTTTTTTTAGTTTTTGGTGTTTTTTTTTTGTTTTGGTGTTTTTTCGGTTTTAGTTTTTTATTTTGGGATTTTTTAGTTTTAGCGTTTAAAAAAATTACATTAACTGATAAAATACCCTTTAGTTTTGATTTTTAAAATTTCAGTGTTAATTCGTTTTTGGTGTTTTCTTTTTTGGTTTTGTTTGGGGGTTTTTAGTATTGTGGATTTTGTTTAGTTTTTGCGTTTTTTCGTTTCGGCGATTTTTTAGATTTTTGTTATTTGCGTTTTTTAGTTTTAACGCTTTTTTCGTTTTATGGATTTTGGCAACCTTTTTGTTGTTTTTTTTATTTTAGCGATTTATTAAATTTTTTTTTTGGTGATATTTTGCATTTAAACTCTTGTTCATTTTGGCGTTTTTTCGATTTATGGCGATTTATTTTAGTTTTAGCGGTTTTTTAGTTTTGACGCTTTTTGCGTTTTAGCGATTTTTTAGTTTTGGCACTTTTTCTTAGTTTTGGCGCTCTTTTCATTTTCGGCTTTTTATCGGTTTTGGCGTTTTTTTTTTTGTTTTTGGTTTTTTTGCGGTTTTGGCGATTTGTTTTAGTTTTGGCGTTTTTTTATTTTGGGATTTTTTTAGTTATAGCGTTTTTGAAAATTTTAAGAGAGTTTGTTTGCCTCTTACGGTTTTCAATATACAAAATTACATTAACTCATAGAATACCCTTTAATTTTGGTTTTTTAAATTTCAGTGTTAATACACTAAACTTTGAAAATTTCAAGTGCCCATATATAATTGTCTGTATATTGCCTTAGGATTTCCACATGTTTCGTTGCTCGCTTTGGAACACCCTTTAATTTTTACTTGCCATATATTGGTGCGGTCACAGTTTTACACATTCTGCTAAGATTTCACATCCGTAGCTCTTGCGGTTCCCGAGAAAACAGCCCGTGACGAATAGACAGGACAACGTAGCGAAAAAAATAGGGTTCCTTTGGTGTACGGAACCCTAAATAAAGAAATTTAGATATAATAAAGTGGGTGTATTCAGCAGCAACGGCTGACCTAAAATTTATTAGAAATACCAGAGTAAATAGTTAATTGATTAAATGGATGTAAAACTATATTCGGCACAAAATTTTATTATTTTTAAATTATACACAAAATGCTTATAAATAAATTATAGACTTCAGTATTAAGCATTAAGCAGCAACATCAAATAAAACTACGAGTACTTATACGAGTACATGCATACAAACAGATATACATTTGTAAATATGTACATATGTAAATTTTATTTATAAACACACACACACTTACGCAGAGCAAACTGCTCTTAACACATTGAGAGTAAAAATATGATTATCTAAGTGACGTGCGGCAAGGATATAATTGTGTACAAGTTTGGAAGGAAGTGTTTTAACCAATTTTGCTTTATGTGTTTTTTATGTGCGTGTGTGTGAGTATTTCTTTATTTTATAAACAGGATTTTTAGCAATAAAATACAACTTCTTTTACTTTTATTCTTTCATTCACAACACACACTACGTATGTATGTATGTATGTATGTATGTACACATGTGTATGTATGCATAAATTTTATTAACTCATACGTTAAAATGACTTCGTGGTCCCCACTGGCCCGCAAGAATTGTTCCTAAGTGTGTCATAATGCAGCTGGAAAAGCACCCCTTAAGGATAAAAACCAATTGCAAAAACGTGTTTTATAAAGAAGAACGAACAAAAAAAAGTATTAACAGATTTTCTTTTACGATGACATGATTAGTGTTGAAATAGCGAACAGTTGCTGAAAATAAGAATATGAAAGAGAATAAACATTTTTCAACTTTTGTTTAAATTATTAAGTTACATAGTTTGCTTGAAAAAAAAATAACTGCTTATTTCAATTTAAATTTTCTTGGAAATCCTTTAAAAGTAAATCTGTTGAAGTGTCTTTGGAGATTTATCAGCCACAATTTTAAGCTCATAAGAATCACGAGAATATGTTACTGATGTTTACGTTACATTTTGTATAGATATTAAGGATGTTAAAGCACGAATAACAAACAACAAATGAACACATGTCCTACACAACAGGAAAACAAAATAAAACACAAAAACCAATTCAAAACGAAAAGTTTGCGGACAGTAAAATAAGACAACAGCCAGCGAGACTTAGAGATGGTTATGTGACATCCTTTTCTCACTTACGACGAAAATATTTCTGCAATAAACAACTTTAATTAAAAATAAAACCAAAATCCAATTAAAAATGTATTTAAGTGAGTTAAACTTTTGTTTAAAAATTTTGTTAACTGCCAATTGAACAAAGCACTCAAAATTTGTTTTTGTTTTCAATGTAAATAGCCAGACAAGAATTTTTATATGGCTTCTATGAACTGGCAGTAATTAGAAAGTTTAATTGACTCAATTACATTTTTAATTGATTTTTGGTTTTATTTTCAATTAAAGTCGTTTATTGCAGGAATATATTTTTCTGTGTAGGCTTCCTGTGCTCAAAGTTTACTTGGGCCCTCAAATTGTTCACAAAAAATAATAAAATGAATAAATGAAATCAAGATCATGAACATTTTTCGTGTGAGAAGTAGATATTTGGGAAAAAATTTTGAATGAATTTTATACCAAAATATCGATGAAAATCTACAACGTTACACCAAATTTTAAAAAAAAAAATTTTAACTTAAAATTTTCCTAGGCTACAACCAAACAAATCCAATGCATCCAATTCACACACCCTTTTGTGTACACAGGCTGACTTTTTAGTATAAATGTGAAAAAAACTAAGTTCCACTAGATTTTAAGTAGATTTCCACAAAATCTAGTGCGAAGTATATTTTGTTTTGTTGGAGAAATCTACTAAATTTTGCACGAATTCTCGTAAGAACCAGTTTTTTTTCTTGAAATATTATTATCTTGTTAATAATTTTCCTAAGAAAACACAATTTCTCACCTGCTCTGCAAGTGCCCTGCACTGCTCACTACACGATGCAAATTTCTACGAAAAGACATACTAAAAGACCTATCGGAGATACCACAGATTGGTACAGAGGACATCATGCCATACCTCAGTGCTACGGGATGGATCTAGTACGACTGATCACTGGATTTAGCTTTGAATTTAGGGGCCAAATTGTGACATTCGATCGATCAAAATTTCAAAATATTTCGATACAGTTTGAAAGGAAATATTTTTAAAATTCGTTAGGCATCGATTGCTGCATAATTTGCTCCCAGACCTTGGATGATATCTATCAAAATTTGTTTTTGAAATTTTTTTTTTTAATCCATAAAAAGTTTTTTTTTCCAAAGCAAAATAAAATTTAAAGTTTTTTCGCGAATATTTCCTAAACTGTAAGCAAAAACCCATAAATCTAGCAGATTTTTTTAAGCTCTTGGATAGAAAAATCTTGACAAAAAATGTTTTTAGCTGATTAAAAACATCAGCTGGGCATCGCGATGCATCGGTTTGCATTTTTCATTAATCCGCGGTGGCCCACTTTGCGATTATGTGGCTCCGCCCCATTTTCAGATATATACTCCAAATTCAAAACTTATGCTCTGTGACACTTCTTCAAATGTTGTATGTTGTTTATATTTCATAATATAACCAAGTCCAAGACGAGACAACGGCACACATTCACTGCTAGTATATATGTATATATATATATATATGTATATCTTTAATTCGGAGTTCCTGTATTCGGATAATATTATGCGGTCTTTTCCAACCTCTGTGTTATATTTCAGGGCTTGATTTACTTTACAGATCACAAAAAGATCTAATAGGTGTCGCAGCGCCGGTTTCTGGACTAGTTCTTTCCCCCTTTTCTATCTATCTATTCAAAGGCAAACTCACGATTTCACGTAAACCAACCATCATCGGCATATTGCTTTAGAACCACCAGTCTTTTTATTTCTGTGAGTATATCGTTTCTTGGCCTCTCTGCCATAATCAGTCGTTTGAATGTTGTAGTTTTGAAAAAAGTTTGAATTTGTTGTACGAGTACATTGTATTTGGAAACACCGTGCAACAATTTGAGTCTATTACACTAGATTATTTATTGAGGGATGTTAAAAATCAACCACTTGAGAGCAATATCGTGCAGAATGACATTTTGTAAAAAGTGGACCCCCAATCACGGTGGTCTCACATGCTTGAAATTATGTTAAGACATCAACCCGCAGGCTGAAATCTCAGCGATAGGTAAAGCGGCTAACTGGTTGAGGTATTACAGGATATACAACTGGGATATCCGTATCTTCACGGATAGCAAAGCTGCTATCTATTGCGGGATGAGCTGGCTAAGGCTGGAGCTCAAATGCAGGATGAGTACACTGATCGGTTGGTGGGTGTTCCGATGAATTGCTGCAAAATGCAAATACAGCAGGACCTTCTCAGAGTTGCACAGGATAGATGGTCAAATGAGGTAACATGCTCTGTCTCTAGAATGACATGGCCCTGTTATGACATTGCAGAGGATTCCAAGAGGACAACTCCGTACTTTGGTTGCAGTCCTAACAGGACACTGCTATATAGCTATACATGCTGGTAGATTAAATCTACCTTATAATGACTACTGTAGAAGCTGTAAGGACGAGGAAGAGGAGGAAAATATTGAGCACTTTCTCTGTCACTGCCCAGCACTCGCGGAGGTGCTGTCAATCTGCATGGGGGCTCCGATACTGCAAGGTTTGGAGAGCCTGTCAGAATGTGACATCGGCGATGTGAATTCATTCATACGCCTTTCGGGTTGGTTTTAACAAAACATAAATAGTGAATAGAGGGAATGAGGATGGGTAGTCCACCTCAATCCGCCCAGGTAGCACAACGGGACCTCAACGGACCCAAGTTTTACTATAAATCGGCAGCCTGTTATAACCTAACCTAACCTAACCCCCTTTTTCACAAACCAGTCAGTCGGCTCGTCTAGAATATTTTTATGAAAATCACTCCAAAAAAAATTAGTGCTTTTTTTTCTTCTAGTCGATTGCCTGGGTTGTGGAAACAGGGTATAAGACAACAAAAAACTTTCATCTCTCATGATAATGTCTGATACTGAAGATATTCTTGCTTTCATAATATTAACTGTAGGGTGCAATAAGGGTTGTCCTAACAAATTTTTCTTAGATTTTTATGTTTTCAGTATCGTTGCCGCCAGAGACTTGCCTCAATGTTTGTAGGATGGTTGTTGGGAGGGTGTTGGCTATTGTTTGTTTGATCGTTCAGTGGTTAAGGCTGTGGTGGCACAATTTCCTAATGCCATTATATTCTGACCATCATATTACGCGAAATTGTTGTAAGAAACAAGAGGCGAAAAGTTTGTGCATGTTTCTTGTTTGCTGTTGTAGACGGGGTGGTGTCAAGCTGTTTACACCTGAGATTTGTTTTGCATTTTATAGAATCCTTATTTCTTTCATTCGTTTGCTTTTCATTACTTCTTTTTTCTTTTGCTGCCAGATGCAAGGCAGCTGAGAAAAAAAGAAATAGAAAACAGAAACTGAAAAACACCTTATTGAGATTTACAAGCAGCATTCCGCTTTTTTTTTATTTTGTGTCTTTGTTTTTTTTTCTGCTTGCATTTTTGGCTGCTGGCTGGGCAAAAAAAAAAGAAAAGAAAAGAATATTATTTATGAGATTTTGCTGTTTTCACTTGTTTTATACCGTAATACAACCTGGGAGTTGACAGCGTCATTGAAAAGAAAAGTTGTTGAGAAAAAAGTTCCACGTTGCCTTTCTCTCGTGCTGGCCTCAAAAGTTTTTCCTCTTCTTTTGAGAATAAATGTTCATGAGCTCAAAGTTACACCTTACGTTGGCACATTATTTAGCAGCATTGTACTGTTTCCCCCCCACTTTCAATTCAACTTAAGTTAACTTTAAATAGTTTTTAAATCAACTATATTTAGCTAAAAGAAAATTATATTTTGCCATTTGCAATACCTGCACGTACAAATACATGTCCAAACACCCAAACCGCAGGAAACGGAAATAAGTGCAATTGAACATAACAGGAAATACATATAAAAAAACACATTTAAGCATTTTTGCATTAGCAATATTTGTATGTATGTCTTGCTTTTTACTACCATTACCCTTTTACTATTAATAAATTTGCCACTGATAATAAAGATTAGATCATAAAAAGCCCATATAATTCAGCAGCATAAATAAAGCAACCACCACTTTAATAATGAACAACTTCAGCACAAACATTTATTGTTATGCAAAATTATTATGAAATTCTAAGGACCAAAAAAGAAAAAGAAAAAAAAGAAATAACTAAGTAATAATAAGAAGAAGTACGAGAACACATAAATTTATCGTAAAACAAAACTAAATAAATAAGAAGAAAAAAAAACTCTAAAAACTATAAGTAGTTTATAAGAAACAATAAACTGGCAAAGGAAGTCAAAAATGTTCTTAAAATTACAATTGTACCGAAAGACAAGCGATCGGACGGACAGACGGGCAGGCGGACAAACTACTGTTGCTGGCCTTAATATCTTTCAAATAGTAAAAGCACGTTTGTCACATATACGAGCATACGAAATGCAAATATATTTACAAGTATCGCCGCTCTACTGCTCTCATTGCATTACTTAACTAGTACATCTGCTAAAAAATCTTACTGACGACGAACTGACTTCGCTAGCAAACTGATGACATGGTGTAACGACAGTTAGACTCAAAATTGTCTACTCCACACATTCGGCACACATGTCGTAAAGGGCAAAATATAAAAGAAAACGCGTTAACGGCACGCGTATGAACCCGCGATGTTGTTTGAATACTCGTTTTCTTCTCCAAGCTTTACAAGTACACCGTTTCCAATTGCTTGAGACTTTAAACCAGTGGTGGCCACCGAGAATAAAAACTGTATAAAAGCTGATTGAAGTTCGACACTCTTAAGTTAACTTGTTTTTAGTTTAAATATTAACTCGTTTTTAACTATTTTAAAAAAGAAATCCTAGAAATTTTAGATTGAAATTTTCTACATTTCTATTCCAAATATGCATATCTTAAACGACTTCAGCAGAGTTACTTCCGCCCAAGCGATATTTTAGCGAAAGCAACTCAATTTTGGAGTAAGCCTCTCTCATAATCTGGAGTTGCATATCAGTTCTTCACCTTTTTAGATTTCAGGCTGTTTTCTCGAGAACTGTAAAAGCTACGGACCTGAAGTTTGTTAATGCAATTTTGACAACTTTCTGCATCTTGGAAAACGTAAGAGGCAAACTCTTGAAATTTTCAAAAACGCTAAAACTAAAAAATTCCAAAATTAAAAAAATGCTGAAACAAAAAAGTAAAACAAACGCCAAAAACCAAAAAATATAAAAATCGTCAAATCGTATAAAAAAGCCAACACTTTAAAAAGCGTTAATACTAAAAAAATTGCCAAAACCCCAAAAACTAAAAATTAATCGCTGTAACTAAAAATATCGTCAAACAACGAAAGAAAACGCCAAAAGTAAAAGGTAACCAAAAAATTCCATAATACTGACAAAAATCGCAAAAACGATAAAAAGCGCCAAAAGGAAAAATTAATCGCTGTAACTAAAATTATGGTCAAATAACGAAACAAATACCTAAATGAAAAAAGCGCTAAACAAGAAAAGCAACCGAAAAAATCACCAAAAACTGAAAAAATTGCCCAAACGCCAAGACTAAAAAAATCGCTTAAACTAAAATAAATCGACATAACCAAAAAAATCCTAAGCTAAGAAAAAGCGCCGAAACTAAAAAAATTCCCAAATCGAATAAAAACGCCAAAACTTTAAAAAGCCTCAAAACAAAAAAAAAAAAAGAAAATTGCCAAAACCGAAAAAGCTGCTAAAACAAACAAAAAATCGTCAAAACTAAAATTTAATCGCAATAACGATACCAAACGGCGGTTCAACAGGTCAAAAGTACACATACTTTAAAGCGACTTTATATGAATGTGACACAGTTGTATTCCACTTTCGTTCGAGTTCAATATTTAAATTATACTCGTATGTAAAGTTAGTTGAAACAATTGATTATTATTTTATTATCATGGACATGGTGTAGTTTCTTTCTAAGTTTATGAAAATAAAGCTCTCATATGATTTTATTATTTCCGAATGTGAATTCTATAGTAAATAAAAAGCATTCATACGTGCATATGTAAGTAAGTCTTTGCACATGCATGCATGTACCTTTATACAGTTGAAGAACGGCTTTAAAGTACAGAGATTTACATGATGGATAACAAACATCCGATTGGGTAAGTGAAGTTGGTCGGTCCGTCATTGTTTATAGATTTCATTAGGGGCGATAAATTAAGATGATAAACTTTATTAGTTGCATAGAAATTAATTGCTTTTGTATATTTTTTAACATAATAAATGAAAACTATTTTCTTGCATTTTAAAGTGAAAACGTCAACGGATGGCATCAACAGTTCTAATGTGAAGTAATCAACAATAAAACTGAAGGGCTATTGCTCGTTACCTTGTTGAAAATAAATACCTTATCAGTGTTAAAGAATCAGTTTTTGTGTTTTGTTCTTCTTTCAAAATCCTTTAGCCAGACACTGCAGACAATGAAAAAATAGAAATGCGTATAATATAAAAAAAAAAGATGAGAATTAGGCGCTGCAACAAATCAATCAATCTTTTAAATTTGTTTGACTTTTGTGTAACTTATTTACTAACAGAAGTCTAGCAAAGGCCACCAATTGTAGTTGAAAATTCATTAATCTTTAAAGTCTATTGTCTGGCGTTTGAAAGGCGTTGAAGTTAACGACGACATGTTCACAAGTCATGCTTGATATTCCCTCTCCTCTTATTCGTTTCGAACATTCGTGATTAAAACTCAAATTTGTTACACTATTATGCACACGTTGCTTACCCAGCAAATAATTTTCAAAGTCTTGAGAATGTTTTTTTTTTGTAAAATTAGCGGCAAACATGGTTGCAAAAATTTTTCGGTGCTGCATTGAAAATCTATTTTATTTAGTTTTAGTAGTTTGTAATTAATAAATTTCACTCCAATTTGTTAAGAATTTCTTACACAAAGCAGTTGAAATATAATAATATGTGCAAATTTAGTGGCATGCATGCTTATACTTATTGACTTCTGTCACAGATATCGCTCATTTACTTGAACAAGGCCGTAACTCACAAAATGTGTTTTTCGAGTTAATAATGCAGAATTAATCCTCATATAATATTCATTCATATTCTTGTATACTCAACACTTGAGAGAAAAATAAAATTTTCTTTCGATTAAGTTGTGTGTAAACTCGTTTTCTTTTTAACTGACTTCAATAAAGGAGGAGGTTATCAATTCGTGTGACGTATTATTTTTTATGTTTTTTACTTCATAGCTCAGTAATATTTAAACCAATTTTCAAATTTATTTATTTTTCTGAAAGGGTACAGCATTCTTTTGGTCCCATTGATAAAAGAAAGGAAAAAGAGGGCGGGAGCACGACCAATTTTTTAATCGAATTAAAAAAAAAGGAGGTGATCAATTCTTCTGTATTTTTTTTTTGACATTGTTACTTCATAACTCGGTACATTTTAGATAGATTGCATAAAATTTGTCTTCGTTTGAAAGAGAGAGCTTCCATTTGGTCCCATTGTAAAGAAGGCGGCGGGCACAAGCCCACTAATTTTTTTTATGAAATTTTACTTATTCCATTGCTACGAAGATTAACCAGCACATTGGGCTCTCACAACACAACCTCGATGTTGAAAACATGGGCGCAGCCACGCCCAGTAAAACTTAATATTATATTTCGCATGCTTCTATTTGACCAATTTTCATGAAACTTGGCACACATCTTGAGCTTCTAAACACACACAATCTTGCATTCCAAAAAAGTTGGCGAGGCCACGCCCATTAATATTTAATATCATATTTCACATGCTTCTACTTTATTGATATTTACGAACCTTGGTATACTTCTTGAGCTGTGAAAAATACTTAATTTTGCGTTCAAAATCATGGGCAGAGCCACGCCCAATAAAACTTAATATTATATTTTACATGCTTCTATTTGACCGATTTTTACGAAACTTGGTACACACCTTGAGCTCAAAAAAGAACACAATCTTGCATTCAAAAGAAATGGCATCCGCCTATTAAATTTTAATATTATGTTTCACGTGCTTGTGCTTAACCAATTTTTAAAACACTTGGCGCACATCTTGAGCTGCTAAAAAACACAATCTTGCATGCAATAACAATAAGCGGAAACCCGCCCACGAAAGATTGGTATTAAATTATATGTACTTCAACTTATCCGATTCCCACGTAACTTGGCAAATGTTTGTTGGGTAACTGTTTACCATAATTGTGTTTTTTTTCAATTTGGCCTGTATGCGCCTAAATAATGAATGGACTGGCGTCGTAAACGTCAAAACAAATTGTGCTACTTCATAATTTGGTTAATCCCATCATGATTTCGTTGTGTTTTTTTCACTCTCTCTCTCTCTCTATAGATTTTTTTAGCTTGTAAAGTGTTTTGAAATTTTTTTTCATTCATGATTTCATTTAACTTAACATTATTGATTTTTATTTTTGTGGTATTGGAGTAAATTGTTTTGAAACCACAATATTTCAATATTTTTTTCGAGCAGGTGCTTTTTTAAAACAATTTACGCTTGTTGTGTACTACCGTGATCAGGGATTAATAAACACGCGCTAAAGGCTTTTAAAAGATCTTAAATGAACAAAAAATGAAAAAAGTTTTCTTCATAATAACAAGTATTAAATTTTATTTGTTATTTGTATATTAACATAAAACTTTTTACATAATGGCGGATTAAGTATATTTGGACTAAACTGTGAACAACTGCAAAATTTAGATTTCATCAGTTTGGTGTGACTAATTTTAAGAAATTGAAATTGCTCAATCTTTTGTACAAAAGATCAATAAAAAATGACAATGAAATCAAAACATAATTTCGCTAAAGTACAACTCACTCCTTGACTTGACATTCGATATAAACGAATGCTCACTAAAGCGAAGAAACAAAATTGTTTGTTCGCGAATCTAAAAAATTTCGAATGTTCTCTCGATTTTTTGAATGTGTTAGCCTGGAGGTACCGTGTTCGAATCCTGCAGCGTAAATTAAAGAGTTACAAATTAATAAAATAAAATAAATAAATTAACAATTCGGCCAAAAAAAAACGACTTCAATGCAAAGATCTGATAGAACATTTTCGAAAAAAGTGTATGTGACCAAACTGGAAGTAAACTCTTTCAAACAAAAAAAAAATATTTGAAAATCTGTTGGTTAAGAATTCACGTACAAAATTAAATTTTAATAGGCGTGACTCCGCCCATTTTTTTCAAAGGAAGATTGTATCTGTTTCAGAGCTCAGGGTGTGTGTTAAGTTTTGTAAAAATCAGTCAAGTAGAACCATTTAAAATATAAAATTTTAATGGGTGTAGCGCCGCCCATTTGTGCAGCTTTAAAATTGTAAAATTACAAGAACCAAAGATGTTTTCTAGGTTTCGCATCAATCAAATAAGTAGAATATCATAAAATCAAATCAATAAAAAATGTTCCCGCCCACTTTTTTACAATGGAACCAATTAGAGGCCTCTCAGCCAAAAAAAAAAGAATTTTTAGAATCGGTCAAAAATGTACCGAGTTATGAAGCAACAACGTCAAACAACAAAAATACAGACGAATTGATAGCCTCCTCCTTTTTTTGAAGTCGGTTAAAAATAAAGATAATAATGTTTGTCATAGCGAAATTAGTCTGGTAACCTTCGAATTCAAGAGTTTTTTGAATGAAAAAAACATGAGCGACAGGTATCATTCTCGATAAATGTTCGAGATATATTCGATATCGTTATCAGTATCGAAAGTCTTGGTCAAGTGGGTATTTGTGTTCATGTTTACATACACAAACATGTTGTATTTCTACCTATGAGCATTCGCTATACTGAGTTCACACACGGCAGTTTTAGTGCAACATCTTTTGAGCTTATGAAACACAGCTGAAAAGATAATGAAGAGCATAGCATTCATATTTTACTCTCTCGCCCATGAACTAAGAAATTGCTCGACTAAAATTGGCATTTGGGGACCTGAGCCTTCGAAAAATTTTGCGTTCGTGCCTTTTTTGGTTTGTAACCTCATCCATTAAGCAGCGAATTTGTTAAAAATATAACGACTGTAAAAAAATACTTTCGATTTTTTTTAATCTCTCAATATTAAGTGTTGGCAAATCAAGTTATAAAGTACACACTACTTTTAACAAAAAAAAAATTCCATTTTTTTACCTGTCCCCTGTTTTCTCAGAAATTTTTTAAAAAGGTGCTTCAGCTAACAATCCATCTCCTTCACTTGACTAATTATTCAACAAACAACAATTTAGGGCCGGTATAGGAATGTCCATATTTGATAAATAATGTCATTGAAAAGAAAGGCAAATAATAATTATCTAATCAATTAACTACCGGCCAAATAATTGCGGTAGACCCATTGACATCATTAAAACAAATGAAAAATATCACAAACCTGGCTTTTCAGTTTGCAACAAATAATTAATCCTCAAGATTAATGAATGAATGAATGAATGAGTGAACACTACACGGAGGCAAGATAAGCAATTGTGTAAATGACTACAGAGCAGCGAAGGAGTAAAACAAACAAACAAAAAAAAAAACATACAACAAGGATGCTCTTAAATCAAAAGAAGAATAACAAAAACAACAACGGCCACGAATGCCTTTCAAATCCATCAAAGTGACAATTAAATGACAACAGATACCTCCAGTTTTAAAGACAATGCTGGCCAACAATGTCTGCTTTCTGCTTTCTGGTGGACAGACGAGCATGATGGGACATTAAAATAAAATTAAATATTACAACAGCAAAAAAAAAAAACAATCAGGAAAACACATTTTACAAAACTTTCTAAAAGTGCTAATCAAATATTCTCATGTTTTGGAGAAAAGTTAACTGCTTTAGAAAAAGGACTTTTCAAAAAAGTTATTTGCACTAAACCTTGACAGACTTTGACATGGATATGGCAATAAAAAAAAGTATAATTTTATATGTACTAGTATGCATGAACAGCTTTATTTTAAAAATGAATCTGTTGTTGATGACCTGTTTACTTCCACTCGTGTTAATGTTGCTTAAGTAGTTGATGAAAGATGAAAGTACGAGTATGCATTTAAATACATATGTGTGTATGTTCACATGGGAGTATATGAATTTTTTTAACGAAATACACTTAAAACAATTAGAGAAATATGTATTAAAATGAAATATTGTCGAAGGAAATAAGAAATAAAGTTATAAATTGTGTTACCGCTTTAAGGTTTAATCAGAGGTGACATAACCATAACTTTACAAAACAGCTGTTCGAGCCAAACTTATGGGCAACACTGCGTTTGATTACACTGTGCCACAGTGCAAAATCCACACCGGCTTGAGAGTATAGATTCGATAGTACTATCGAAGGGTAGCAAAACCCTATACTCAGTTTATCGAGTTGGGAGACCAATTTTTTTATGGGTCTCCAAAGATTTCCAAAATTAGTGCGCCCTCAAAAAGTGGTGTTATCAATTTTGGGCAAAAGCTAATTCAGACTTGGTGATAGCTCTGAACTATATATGGCAATAATGTAGTTTTTTTTTGGAAAAATTCATTTTATGTAAAAAAAAAATTATTTCTTCGTCCATTTTTTTTTTTTGCAAAAGTGAAGGAAAAGAACTATTTTTCACTTTTTTCAGAATAACTTCTAGAAGCTCCTGATTTTTTGCTAACAGTATTTGCTAAAATTGTAGCTAAGGTAAAGCTGAACAATCTTTGTGAACAAATCAATATAATCTGAACGTGTCTAGGCACCCTAAATACTTCATTAAAACCACTTTGTACCTCAAAAGTTTTATTTTCAGGTCAATCTCCCCTCAAGTTTTTTTAGATTAACCAACCAAAAATTTTTTTTAATCTAAAGCGCGAGAACAACTTTTAATTATAACGAAACTAACAACTGAAATTGTTTAGATGAACTTTTGTTAGCAGTTGGTGTTGAGTTTTTTTTTTCAACCTTGAATAACTGTTAAATTAACCAACAAAATAGTAACTTTTATATCGAACTGCGCATAAGCAAATGAATAAGTAGTATAATGACTAAAAATTAATAATTTACAATTGTAAAATTGGCAGTAAAAAATAATATAAAAACTTGGAAAGGCAACGCCATTTTACATCGTTGTTTTAACTGAACAATTTTTTTCATGCCTTTAATTATTTCTGGTTTTTTTTGAACTCAAAAATATTAAAAAAAAAATCACAAAAAAATAAAGAGCAGATTCGTTTAATTACATTCAATTACCATCAGATTTTGCGAGATTTTGGCTTAATCTAGTGACCAACTATATTTAGATTTGTAGGGCAAATCTAGTAAAAATCAACTAGATTTTGCTCAAAGTTTCGTATGTGGTAGATTTCGTTGGGATGTAAATGTACTATAAAATTTATTGAAATAAGCTAATTCATATGCTTTTAGTAAGACTCTCTTAGTATGTTATTGAGAATCACAGTATACAAACAAAAGAAGTTTTCAAGTCTCAAACAAAAATCTTTGCAAAACAAGCAACTTTATTCCATTTTCATTTTGCATAAATTTTAATTTTTTTATTACCTACAATTACTTTTAAGAACAAAATGCATTTAGAAGTGGATTGACAAAAAAAAAATCCTGATATGACAAATGAATATTTAAATAAATAATTAGTTTAGTTATTTCTAATAGAATAATAGTTTATTCATCTAAATTTCAACAACCATTCGCACTGAAAATAAATGAAAAATCTACAAATTCAATCAATTGACTATCAATTGAGATTCCTACAACAATTTGCATGAACTGTAATCTTGACAATTGAAGTTGGTTAGATTAAACTTTGTTTGCAGTATATAGAGTAATTTTTTTACTTTATACATGTGCATACATTTTGGACTTTTGGTGAAATAAAACAGAAAATTCATTAAAAATTTTATTTAAAAAAATTGCATCCAAAACTTTTTGAAAATTTTTAAAAGCCTAATGTTTAACTATTCAGAAAAAATAATTTTGGTTTACCAAAGGTTTACGAAACAAATTTTGTATGGGAATTTGTTTGTTAAATGTTTTGTAAACTAAATATTTTTTTTCTGAATAAGGCCTTAAATGTGAAATCTTCCAGACAATTCATATATAAAAATAAAATTATTTCCCGAAATAGAATATTTTTAATAACCGTATTAAAGAGTACACCGAGCAAAACAGACCGAATTTAACTCTAAATTCAAAATTATTTTCGGAGTATCTTAATTTGAAATCAAAGCCTACAAGATTGACATACTTGTCCGTTGATACAATTTTTAAGTGGAAAACATTTTAAGAAATATTTTTTATCAAAAGAAAAAACCATTAAGGAAAAATAAAAATATTTAAAAAATGTTTTGTATAAAATATGAAACAGCTCTTTGTCACAGGAAATTCAACATTTTTTTTTATTAAATCAATACATTTCCGTACAACAGTATACAAAAAATCTTTATCACAAGAAATTCAAAAATTTTCTTCTGTGTAATTTCTTTTTATAATTTTTTTAAGTGTATTAACTTTGCTTATAATGTGAGTTTATCATTTTTTGTAACAAAAGTTGTAACTCTAGCTAAAGGATATTTTTATAAATTATCTATTATGCTCATATATGATGTACATGATAATGTCCTTTAACCCTTTCATGCCAGCAGCCACAGCCAGCCGCACAGTCTCTCATCTAGCCAAACATGCCTTGGTGCTTGGCATATGAGTGTTTAACTCATCACTGTCACGATAAGTTTTGGGAAACTTGTGTGTCAAATCAAATCTAACAAATACGTAATACTACTGTCAGGCTAAAAAAAAAATACAAACAAAAAAGAAACAATTTATTTAAGTGGCTACAAATCACAACATTACTAAAGTCAGTCAGTGGTCGCTCATTTAGCCGCGCATTACAAATTCAAAAACCCCCGCACATTATCAGGCAGTTGAAGGATTGGGGTGGTTAAATGTTTCATTTGCGAACGAGTAACCAAACCCTTTTGTACTTTTTTCCATTAAATTCTAAATGAATTTTTAAAATAAACTCGTGACTTACAATGATCCCTCATGTGACGTAAAATTTGAATTTACACAACTTTACACCAAGCATTGTAAGGAATTCATAAGCAAGAAATTACAATGGGTGGATTTGAGGTGTTTCTCCAAAATGTTCTATTCCATAACACCCCCCCCCCCCAATTTTTTAATTTGACTCTCAAAAACAACAACAATAAAATCGTTAAATTGTCACAACACTGAACGCTAACGAAAAGTCACTGTCACTCAAGAGTAATTAGCAGTTTGAAAAGCTAAAAATGTTAGAAAATAAATATATAAATAAATGAATATTTCCTTTGAAAATAAAAAATGAATTATTTTTGTTGTTTGAATTTTTCGAAGAAAATTTAAATGCTGCTTTCACAAATTCAAAGGTGGTTTTTTTGTGGAGAATAGGATAATTGTGTGTGTTTTATTTTTTTTTTTGGCATTACACCAAATATCAATTGTCAAAATAAGTAAGAAGTACAATTAATGCTTTTACGGAAGGGAGGTTTTGTATTCAAATTAAGATGTAATTGGCTACGAATAAGTTTTCTAAATATTTTGACACTTAGTATAACAATTTTTAATTTCCATTCAAGTGCAATAAAATATTTAAATTGTAAGAAAGTTTATAAATAAAATTTTTACCGGCTGTCATTTTATATTTGCTTTAGAAATAGTACAACAAACAAGTATTCAGGGAAATAATGATAACGAGTTCTCTTAACTTTTTGCAAAACATGAGTTGAATTTTGTTTTTACAAACTTGTGAAATACAGAATGAGTACGAAAAAAAAATTTATTTGTTGCTATTTCTAGTAACTTTATTGGAAGTCTTTCTATGAATAATTCTGTGTAAAATAGGACAACTAATATAACTATTTAATTTTACTGGATGCGAAAACTTATCAAAAGTTACCAAAACTAGGCACTGGTTTGATATACAAAAAAAGAACTCAAGGTGTCGTGGGACACTGGATAGAATTTTTTTTTAATTTATAAAATTTTTCCAAAAGTCAGGCAAGCGACTCATCTAGAAAATTTTTGTATGAAAATCACTCAAAAAATTAGTGCTTTTCATATAAAATTTCTACTCAAGTCGACCGTGGGTGTTGTGGAAACATGGGGTTAATATCACTTAAAAATACAAAAGAAAAATATTAAATGAATGCTTTATTTGGTCTATTGCGTTAAGCTCTGTTCAGATCTTACAATATTGTGAGTAAAATGTGCTATAAACTTTTTTAAAACCAGGGGACAAATTACGGCATTCGATATCGAACAAAGTTTCACTGAATATTAACTGTGTTTGCAGCATGGAAATTTCGAACGATATCGAATGAGATAATTTGCTCCCAGGTGTACTGGATTTTTTTTTTCGGTCCTCGTTGCCAGAAAAACCATTGTCAGTTTTACAATAGACTATCAGCTGACAACAAATTTTCAGACATATGACACATGTTATTGTCAGATGTTCGAAGTTTATGCATCCGACAATGGCAACATTTTCAGAGAATTCTTTCTATTGGCAATACTGCACACAGCTGTTTTTAAGGAAAAATTAAAGTGAAAATATATCGTTGAAACGGCTTGTTTTTTTGCTCCATAAAAATTTAGAGTTTCGCTTTTTAAATGTAACACCCAAACGGACAATTGACAACTGACAATTACTGTCAAATACCTGCAAAAAAAGTCGGAACTAGTTCCAAAGCTTACCACTTTCAGACCAATCACTACAAGTACTAAATTTAATATTCTAAGGCTTTTGTTTTTATCAAAAATTGTTCTAGACAACCTTTTAAGCGCATACCATTGAGTTATTTGTATCACTTCCGTTCTATGACAACCATGTGTTAAATTCACTGATGTTTCACCAGAAATCGAACTATGTACTTGGAGCTGAGTTCATCAGTGCTGTCAATGTGACAATCGTGTGAACTGAATTTTTTTTTAATTACATTGTTGTCAGATGCCTTTACTTTCAATTGTCTGGCAAAATATTGTAAGCTTTTCTACTAAATTGTATACGTATGAACTGATAATCTACTTTGTGCTGGCAATTTGTTATTGTCAATACATTGCCAGATTTGACAATCGTCTGTACAGAGTTTTGCGATTTTAAAGAGATTGCCAATATTTTTTTTAATTTTCAACGTATTTTTTTATATTTTTTAAAAACAAATTTAATTGCCATATGCATAAAACATAAAATGTCCAGTAGACTTGGGTCGAATTCACAAACCTGTGATCAAATCCATCTAATTTAAATGGTTTTGATCAAAGGTTTGTGTCAAAACCAACCGACTGAATGAGTTGACCTTGAGCCAAGTCTAATGAGCATATCGTTTTATGTTATCGTTTCATTCGTTAAGCGTATTTCTTTCATGTTTTTGTTACATATATTTTTTTTCATATTGCAACTACTTTGTTTCATCCTCTCCCACGCTCCATTAAATGATAGAGAAATTCGTAAGAGTCCAGCAGCTGTTTAGTCTAGAATCTAGATAGTCAGTGCTGGGCTTCAATTATCACAAGTAACTTCGGGTTTTCGCCACTTTTTATACCTTAAAAATAAGTAAGTGAACTATTTCATATATAAAAACATACAATAATTTTGCGTCCCAGTCTCTCATTGATTCAAACTACTTCGAACAACACTGCAGGTAACACATATAGAGAGCTGGACTCAGGAATGGATCTAAGGCTAATTGGCCTCCTACAAAGAAAAAGTCATATTAATTAAGTGTTGCACTATAAACAGCATGATCTTTCTGCTAAGAATGTTTGTTGCATATGATGTTTTTCTCAAATCGTATTGAGTCTCTTTGCGGATTAATTTATTAAAATAAATAAATACGTAAATTAAAAAAAGTGATTAAAATATGATGTAAAAAGGAAAGCACTTACCGATGAGGTTGCAAGAATGATTATGACGCGGTACCTTTGTAGTGACTAGAGATGGTATCTTTTATACAAAAAGTTCTTATCACGTTCAAAAAAGTAACACTATGACAAACTACGCACGAAAAAAATTCAAATAAATTTGGGACAACCTATTTTTAACCCCCGACAAAAAAGGATGTTATAAGTTTGTAGTGTGTGTCTGGTATCTGTGTGTCTGTACGGGTCCACGTACAGACCAAACGGCTGGACCGATTTTGATTTAGTTTTTTCTGTTGGAAAGCTGACTTGATTGAGAGTGCTCTATGTGTGAAGCTATGTGTGAAGGAAATTGGTCCAGACGTTTAGAATATATCACATCTTTTCTGGATACATCGGGGGTTTTGAAAAATTTTTAATTTTTGTTATTACTTTAAAAAACATTTCTTTACTATAGCAAAGCACACTTTCTCCCAACGTTTGCATAGTCTCACTCGCGTGGAACTTTTTAATATCTATCACCGTGCACAGTCATGCATTTAACACATAGACCACAACAGGCAACAAAACAATACGACTACAAATGATGTTGATTGCTTTCTTCGTAGAGTAGAGCGTCAAAATAATCGTTTTCATATAAACATGTTTATTTTTTAACAAATTGTAGTGCTTCTCGCGGCAGAAGAAATACGCGCTAGAAAGATGCGAAGTTATTTAGCGAGATATATATTGTCAAATTGCGAACGAGTTTTTTTTTACTTATTTTCGCACTCTCTCTCGGAAACTAACATTCGCGAGATCAATTAATTGGTGTCCATCTCTATTGACGTCCCTACAAGCGTCGTTGTTATCTTAAAAGAAAAGAAATGAAAAGAAAGCATATTTTAGATACAAGTATTTACTAGGAAATATTATATTATTAGAAAGATATTTAATTGGCATCAAAAGGTTTGCATAATTTTTTAGGAAAGACAAAAGAGACCAGAAGTAAAATTAATTTTAAATGGATTAACTCCCTCAACTAAAGGTTAGTAAATGTGATACTAAAATATTTCTTTTTCATATGTGACCATTTTTCCATTTAATTAAGCGAAATAATTACTTATATTATCGTGTGAATCTTTTCGTCCTATTTTAGTGTCCTGACATTCACTTCCGTGTGTGAAATCAAATAGAATTTCTTTTTTTACACAATAAAATTAATTTATCTAAATAAAATAAATCCTAACTCGAAAATTAAAACCAATATATATATATTTTTTAATACAAAGAAAGGAGATATGAAAAACATTCCCACATTAGCAAGCAAAAAATTTCGGAAACAAAATATTCGGAAAAAAGAAACAAAATATCTTTATACATTGAGTTTGACATTTAGCTTGTGTATGTATCCACAGAATTCTTGCAGAATCATTTCTAAATTACCTTTCGAAAAAGTTAAAAATTATGTGGATTGCGGACACCAAATCTTCTTTTTTTCATCAATGTTTTTTATGGGAATTGTTACAATTTCTTTTTTTCGATGCGGAAATTTTCATTCTAATTGAAAACGTTCGAAACTCATGACAGATACGTATATTATATGCATATTTTAAATGAAACATGTACATATGTATGAAAAACATTATTTTATGAATTCAAGAAATTTATTATTTGACATATTGTCATAATTCTATTATAAGTGAAATTTATTTTCTGGTGGTTAAGCATTGTCTATATGAATTTCATTGCCGCTTTAACACATTTTAACAGTGACAAACTTCTTATTTTATGCAGACTTTCAAAAACCATTTGAGAGTTCACAAAAATATTAATATTGTGTGGTTGAGGTCTACTGACCTCAACCTGACTGAAATCGTTGTCTGCGTTTGCAAGTATGTCTTCGTCGGATGATGATTTTTTATTATTAGCGGCAAGTTCAGTTTTGTTAACAAAAAATTAATTTAATAAATACACACATTAAAAAATATTATGCAGAGCTATATAATAATTTTTCTATTTACCACTTTAATTTTTCTTCTTCTGTGCGACAATTGATAATAAATAATAATAAAACTGCTTGTAGACTTTTGATCGTTTGATTTTTTACAAAGAGCAATGGGAAATTTCCATAAAATGCAAGAGGATTTTTTTTCATGCGCGCACTTCGCCTTGTCATTACAAAGCAAATGACATTTTTTTGTCAGTTAGAATTAGAGACGATTTATATTTTCATTTGAGGGCTGATTATGTGAATCAGCCCTCAAATGAAAATATAAATTTTTTTTGGATTCACATTAATTACAGACGGCAATGCGTGCGTGTGGCTGAAAAAATACGACTGCATGCACACAACTATTTGATCGTCACCTGGGCACTTAACAACATTGTTCAACAAATGAAGACTTTTGGAGAGAGAAAAAGAACACGGACTGAACAGTATAGGATAATACTACTAAAGGGTAGTAAAACCCTATACTCTGGCGATTTTGATGACCAATTTTTTTATTGGCCTTCAAGGATTTCGAAAATTAAGGCGCCCTCAAAAGATGGTGTCATCAGTTTTTGGCCTACAGCTAATTCAGACTTGGTGATAGCTCTGAACTATATATATAGCAATAATGTAGAAAAGAGTGTACTGAACAAATCTTGTAAACAGCTTATGCAAAAATAGTGATTTCTTCGTGCACTTTTTTGTTGCAAAAATCAAGGGAAAATATTTTTTTAACTTTTTTTCAGAATAACCTCCAGAAACTCTTGTTTTTTTTTTTGCTAACAATGTTTGGCAAAGTTGTAGCTGCGGTATAGTTGAACAACTTTTGTAAAAATATTAATATAATATGGGCGTGTCTAGGCACTCTAGGCCTAGTACCTATGGGTTTTTGCTTGCACTTGTGCTGCCTGATGTGCAATAACGAATTGATTTTTAATTTCATTGCTCAGTTTTGCAATTTACTTTTCTGTTTCGTTTCATTTGAATTCAAATCAAAAATCGTATCAAAAATCTGCTTTAGAAAATGATTTCTCCTAATAACATTTCTTTCATGTCATTAAATTATCACTAAAACAGTATTGTATCTATTTTTGCTTAACAATTTAAGACACAAATTAAAATAATAAAAAAAAAACTTACTTTTACATTTTATTTTAAAATCACGATCAAAAACTGGAACTAAAAAATCAGATTATATTTTTATGTCTGAAAGTTCTTAATATTGAAAGCTCTATAAACAAAATTGTGCTAATTAGGATTGTAGATTTTCTTCAAAAACTATGTGTGTGAATCTGCATGCGTATACATTTAAAAATAAGCAAAAGCCACAAATACATAAGATATAACAAAAGACTTAGGACACAAGCGTACATCCCATTAACAAAAAGAAAACGATAAACATGTAGAATCACACTCTTGTCAATTTCATCAAATAACTGTCAATGCAAATATCAATAAACTCATTCAAATCGGTAAGAGAGGGAGGAGCGTGTGTGTGTGTGTATGTAAGAAGGAGACAGAATACCAAGTCAAGTTAATATAAAAAGAACACCAAAATGTAAACACAATGCCAGTGAAAAGACATGCGCAGCTCCGCCCACATATGCCTGCTGTTTTATATATACGACAGCCAATGGCAAACAGTTTATAAACAATACAATTGTTTTATCTATCAAATTCAATTACGGCTCTATTAAGTCTACTTTTATTTAATTAACACGAGTGTGATGCTGAGTGAATGGTAAATGCTTTGAAATTACACTAATGTGAAATGATACTCGTACTTAAGTGAATTTAAAACACCAACTAGCTGAGTTTTTTTTAACTTTTTTATTTGTTTTTTTCGGAAAACTTTTTTCCATGTCCTTAAAATGCTTTCAGCACAATTTTAATGACAAATAAAATGCATAATTTATATAATTTCGTAAACGGTTTTTATGAGGGGATTTTCGTTGATTTGTTTGTTTGTTTGCTGTCGTGCGAGCGCTTTTATGCAGCAATTATTATTGTTGTTGCGCTGAATATTTAGTCGAATTGTTGATTGTCCATTTTATGTTGCTGTTATAAGTATATATGGCATTTAACAACTCATTTGAATAACATTTATTTAAGCGATTATTTGTGTAAGTCTGTTGTTTGTGAGTTTATGAGTTGTTAATTCATTGAAATGATGTTTATTTTTTATTTTTTGAGATGAAAGTGACTTAAAAGTTATACGTATTAAAGAAAGTAAATTTTTAATTAACAGCTTTCTAATTGTATAAAACAAAAACTTCAAAATGAAATTGGTGAAGGTCATTTTTGTGTCCATACCAATAATATTCTAAAATTGGCACCACACAAGCTCCTTATTGTAAAAATTTAACAATTTTATGACTTTTTACTTTGAATATATTTTCATATTTATAAAAATGGCTTTATTAAAAAAAAAATAATTTAGGTTTACAAAACGTTTAACTAACAAATTTCCACACAGAATTTTTTTCATTTTTCTGAATACGGCAGTAAATCTTCAATAAATATGTATTCAATAAATATTAAATAAATTTATATTAATCGAGACTTGTACAATTCTAAATTAAAATACGGTTTAATATAAAAATATTTTTTGACTTATTCAAACTTAATCTATTAAATATCACGAAACAATAAATATGTGACTTGGACCACTTTCATAATTATGCGCACATTTCCATTGTTAATAAGACTTTATATTTTTTCAAACTCTGGTAAAGGGTATTTAAAGTAGAAATATTAAAAAATTTTATCTAATACACAAGTCTGTATAAATTTTAAATAAAATAATATATGATGAAAAATTTTTCAAAATCAATTAAAAAGTTAATTGAATTCTCATTATAAACAAAATTATTAATGAATTAATTGAAGCAATTAAAACTTTAATTAAATCAATTCTATTTTAAATTGACATTAATTATCAAAGTTACTCTACTGCGCGCTAACATAATTAGCAGAAAAGTTATAGTAAAAAGTTTCTAGTCAATATTTTTAAACTTTTAACATTTTTATACAACTTTTTCCAAAAAATTAATGTTTTATTTATTTAGTAAAATATTAGTCGTTTATTTGAATTGATTGTTTTTCTCTTTAAGTTTGTTAATCTCAATACCGTTCTAAGCTATATTTTTCAGTGAATATATAAACATACAAATCAGTTCTAAGTTAATTCCGCATATTCGGAAATTTTATACCTACAATAAATACAAATTTTCGATTACTAACTAGCTTTCTTAACAAAATTATATGTGGTAATTCTTAATGCAGAAATTATACCAAATGTAAAACTGTAATTATTTAGACAAAACGCAATAATATGCTATTTTGAAAAAGGCCGCTACACCTCAGAGTTTTAGTATTTGATCCAATGTGGTGGCAGTTAATGTAAATATTTCAATTGATAATAAAAAAAAAATTAATTGTGGAAAATTTCGCAAAACTAAAGAATTTTTCGGTCGTCGTGAAGCATCTTCTCGACCAGCAAATTGTAAAACTGATGGAACATTTTAAGCCATTCGAGAACATTTTAAGCTAAGAAGCTAAAGAATCGAACTCAGGAACGTCACTCGAGATCTTTAGAATTGGGCATTACAACGTATTTTGCATAAATAATTAGGTCTTAAGGATTTTATAGCTCAGTTAATACAAAAACTCATGCCTAGCAACAAAGTCGTGCCTTTGCTGATTGGGTGACTGATTCGAAATTTCATAGAAATATCATCTTGAGTGCTGAGGCCCATTTTCACTTTTAAGGCTACGATTAACAAGCAGAATTGTCGTATTTGTAAAACGGAAAACCCAAGAATTATTCTTAAGAAGCCTCCCCATCCCCGACGTCATTGGTCTTGGACCTTATTTTTTCAAAAATGAGGTCGGAGCAACTATTACTATGAATGTATTACGCTGTTGAAAGATGTAACGATACCATCGATTTTTTGCCGGAAAAGTCAACTGACGGTGTGATTTCTCAAAGAGGCGATGACAGTTGGTCACCGAGATCATGTGATTTAACACCTTGAGACTTTTTTTCTTTTCGGGCTATGTGAAAGATAAGCGGCAAATCACGTAATTTGATATGGAAACCAAAAATAATTGCCAAAACTAAGAAAAAGTGCAAAACTAAAAATAATCGCCAAAAACGGAAAAAAGTGTGCCGTGTACTTAATTTTATTTTTAATATCTACATCAGGTGAAATATTCTATTACCTAGGCTAAAGTTCTTATACGTATGTAGTGTCCGTTCTTAACTCTTCATTCTAGTCAAAGTCGAACTTTACTGAATTTATCTATTTTAATCTACAAAATCCGAAGAAAAAGGTCTTTTGATGTCTTTAGATTTTAAAGTGTATGGAAAAAGTCTAAGAAGGCGTACAACTCACAATGAGGGTTGTCACATTTTTTCTGACCTATTTTAAAACTCGCCAAAAGTCGCCAAGATCAATTTTATGTACGTACCTAGTTTTTCTTAATAAATATTTGATAAGAAATTTGAATTTAATATAACACTTTTTTATATAAATTTTTATAAAATAACCGTATAGAAATTTAGCAGAAAATCGCCAAAAGTAGAAATAAAGTCGCCAAAAATTATTTTTTGTAAATGTTTCTCATCCAAATTCAAAATGATTATAAGAAAAATCATCAAAATCAAATTGCTTTAAATTCTTGCAGACGAGTTTTGGCAGGATATATTTTTTTAAGCTACTCCTTCAACGAAACTATTTTGCTGAATTACAAAAATTTTCAATTTAAATTTTGTTAAAAAATAGCAAAAAAAAAATCGCCAACAAATTTATTAATCGCCATGTCGCCAAACCAAAAATTTAGACGCCAAACAAGGTGAAAAATCTACACGTTTAACGAGAAATCGCCATACCTATCTGACAGCCCTGCTCACAATAGATGATTTTAAAAGTACTTTTTCATTATCAAAACGTACCTATTAATTGCTTGAGCAGCTTATTATCACTTGAATATACAAATAAATAATCAAGTGATTTTAAAACGCGGGTCAGTTGCCAATAAGTGCGAAAAAACATGATTTCCAGAGATTTTGTGCCCAGAAGACCTTCTCAGTGAATTAAAAGGACTTTCAGAGTACCCGTAATGGAGTTTAAATATTTGTAAAAAAAAATAGCCAGCCACATAGGTACATACATACATGTTGAATCATAATAAACTTTCGAAAAAAACTTAAACAAAATTTTAAATTAGATCCAATGCAGTGACAAAAAATTAAAATTAAAAGAAATACATTTGGCATTTTGGAATTAATAACACGAATAACCCATTAGTACAACAAAACCACAAAAAAATCCATAATAAATATGTGTGTATGTATGTATGTTTGTATGTATGTATGTATGTATTTATGTGAGCATGTTTGGCTGCAATCCGAGCTCATACATACAGCAAAAAATCACATGAAATATGTAAATATTTACGTATGCATGCACGTATTTACATGTGCATTTTACTTTGACACTTACACACCCATTTATTTATATGGATATACACACACACTTAATACTAACGCATGGAACCCATGCTCCGCCTTTTTTAAGTATTTTATATACTCAAAACCTGTATTAAATATCATGTGTATATTTCTCCTAGGTATATAGAATTTTTATTTTCTCTCTTACACTCACTGCACCATTGAGTAGGGTTCCAAAAAAAAACAAAAAAGAATATAACATCATAAACACAACCACCACCACACCACCACACCACCACTTCTATGGTGTTTGTTTAAGTAGAGGCATTAAAATGTCATCATCATCATCATCATCATTATTAAATTTTGTGGGCACCATCAGGTTCATGGTAGGAGTGTGTCAGTATTTTGAGATTAACACAAACGAATGTTCAAAAATGTGTGTGTGTGTTTGGGTTTCTGTGTGTGTGTATGAATATTTTTGTGTGGGCGCCATTTATCACCTCAAACTTGCATATTTAGACAAATAAATACTCATACTCATACAATGTTTAAGCTGCTTTTTGTTGTTGTGGGGTTTCAGTTGCTGTTATGCTCTCGTTATATTGGCCACATGCAATGGACCCAAATGGTATTCGGTATGTGCTTTATGTGTTGTGTTTTTATTTTTTATTTATAAGAGACAAGTGAGTGTGTGTCAGTGTTGCTCAGAGTCAGTTGTGTGTGTGTGTGCCTGTGTGTTTTTTAAGTGATTCCGGTTACGCTGTCCCAATCCCACTGCGCTTTAATGAAAACAAGAATACGAAATATTCAAGTAATAATGATGATAATGATGGTTGTAGCACCACCAGTCTTGGGTTGTCGCTCGTAAGCACCAGACGTTTATTACTTGGTTCTTATTCGCAGACGCTGGTTCACTCGCTCTAACATTTCGTTACGGTTTTGGGCACCTCTGCCTAGTGCTGGTTTTGTTTTTTTTTTTTCGTTTAATACAGATTTATAATAAATACTCGTTGTATATTTATGTATGTACAATAGACAAATACTTTTACATACGATAAATCACTGTTACGAGTCCCATTTTGAGACCCACTTTTAACATCATCATCGCCAGCGACCATAATACGTACGTACGCATGCATCAGCATTATCTACTTATTTGTATTGTGCCGTTTTGTACATTTGAACGCTTTTGTGCTGCTACTGGTCTAGTAACGCCTTTTAAAGTGCGTTCTTTTTCGGGTTTTGATTATTATTAGTGTTATTGTGGGCTATGTAACCAAGTAGAACCTACCATACGTATTTGGTTCAGTTGCGCTCGTTTAACTTGCTACAACTGGAGGCTGTTATTTAGTCAATTATTGGTGCTCATTGCACATGGACGCAAATAAGTAAACGTCAAAAACAATTTCAAATTGGAAATTATCCAAACAAATAAAACATAATTATAATTGACAAAAAAAAAATCTTTTAAATGAACTTAAAAATGAGTGTTGGTGCAAAAGGATATAAAAAATTTCTATAAAACATATTTTATTTATGTAAATGGTGTAAACTCAATTCTATAAAATGTTATAGAAAAACTCAAATGCCAAAAGCTGTTTTAAGTGAAAAGATATTTTAAATACGTGCTAGTGTTAAGCCATGATGGCTTTAAAGATGTTATACCGCGGACCCAGTTCAAGACTAGAAAATTTGATTGAAAAAATTCAAGCCACCAAGGAGATTGTTAATGCCGGTAATTAAAATTATTAAAATTGTTGCTTTGCTTTAAAAATTAATCGCTGAACTAATTATATGGAAGGTTGTTGATATAAAAAAATTTTAGAGGTTTTCAGTAATAATTGAAAATTACGTTAAAAATAAAAGCAATTTGATGTTTTCTCGTTTGCATCAAAATCATCATCAATATCGTAATGATCTTTTAGATTGGCAGCATTGCTCACTTGGGTCCATCAGTAAGTCCCATTTTTTAACAACATTATGAATCCTGTGTAAGCCGAAGTGACTAAGGCAGGTTTTATCTGTGAGTATTCTTTGACTAAACATTGGCCAGTGAGCTGTAGTTACCGCTATGAGGTTTCTTATTGGGAAACACGAAGGCTTATTGCAAACCGCACTCTCTTTAGATTTCTTACGGATCAGATTTTTCGGGTCACATTCATTGCCGTTTCACATTGAACCCTTTCTTCCAACTTTTATTCACAATTTGTTGAAATTTGTATGAAATTATGTTCTCCCCTCCCTTGGAAACTTCCCAATAATTCAAATCGTCTCAAATGTTTCTTGGGTGCAGGTGCCTTTAGCAACGGCCATTGGCAATTCTTGGGGGGACAATGGGATATCTATACCTTCTATCAAAAGATATTGAACTTGCTGCGCGGCTATTTTTTATGAAGAATCTTTTTGCAAATTGATTTTTTGCCATGTTTTATTATCTCCTTACCTAGAATCTAAGAGGCTCCAACTTACTTCAAAATGCTACAAGGAGTTGAATATAGGCATTTCCACAGAAAAGTCCACCTTTTGTCACCTTACGTTGCTTTGTGACGCACCTTGTTTTTCACAGAAAAAACAATGTTTTATATAAAGGGTGTTTTTTATTGAGGTATGGAACTTTAAGTTGGCATCACTTTTTTAACTGGCGGCCATTTTGTCAGCTGTCAAGTGATTAATATTTAGTTTGGTTTGCCATTTCATCATGAACAGGTTGACAAAAGAACAACGCTTGCAAATCGTGCAAATTTATTTCGAAAATAATGGTTCAGTTCGCGAAGTTTACCGCAAGCTTCGTCCATTTTATGGTCGACATAATCGTCCATCAGAGCAATTAATTCGGTTAACCATGGATCGTTTTCTCACTACGTTTACTCTATGTGATAATACGCATCCGCTGAAGTCGCTCGTCTACGCCAACAAACCAGAAACGTTAGGGGACTTGGAAGCCAACATTCGTGGCGTTATTGCCAACATACGGCCCCATATGCTCGAAAAAGTGGTTGAAAATTGGACCTGTAGAATTGGCTTTATTCGAGCCAGCCGCGGCGGCCACATGCCCGAAATCATATTTAAACGTTAATGGCATAAAATTATCCTTCCAATAAAGCCAAATTGATGGACATTAAAACGATTTTCTTGTGTTTTATTTCAATTCGAAGTTCTATACCTCTAAAAAAACACCCTATACTTTTTTTGCAAGTCGCTGTAGAGCGCAATTAGGTCTACATTCGGTTAAAAACTACAAAATAACAAGCTTAATTGCATGGTTCCGTAACGTGACAAAAGGTGGAAATGCCCATACATGATCTTCCAATTCCATTATGGGCAAATGGCATAGACATTGTCTTAATTTAAAGATGCTAATCACAATATGTCGGCGCCCGATTGTGATCTCGTTTTCCAGAAATCTCTCGATCAGGAAACTTTTCGCGCAAAATAGCGATGGTATCGTTACTTGTGTGGAATATTTCATGAAAATGATATTATCCTACAAGCGTAGCCGTGGGGCCATTTGGTTGATATGATGATGATGATGATTTCGCTTCAAGGTTAGGTTGAAGAGAGGAGACATTGCGCTCATGTCCGCGGACACACATGAATTAAAGTCGAATCGAAATAAATGTGGATTAAAATCGAACTCCACCTACCTCAAACTTTTTCAGTCAATACCTCTAAGGTGGATGATGTCCGGTAAGGTGTCATCTCCAAAATAAGGGGACCTTGGTTGGGCGATGATCCTCCATGAATGCCCTGCATTCATTGTTATCTGTGGCTTCAGATTCCCACATTACCAATATTTAGCTTAAAAATATGTACTCGTTTTTTTTTTTAATAAAATCTCTTATTGGAAGACCCTATAGTTTTAAATAAATATTGTTTTTTACTTCCGACGTAAAAAACTAAAAATGCTTTGGACATTTAGCTGATGATATTCAACAATTTTAAGAGTTTAAGGTCTGAGAGACTTTTTCCATTTGATTCATATTCAAATTATGTCAAACTCAACAACGTTTTGATCATTACTATTCATTTCTTTCACCGGGGGGAGGGGGGAGGGATGTTCAATTCTGATTCACAACACTACCTAGGAAAAAATAAACAAATTTCACTTACAAATGACAAAAACTCGCTTTTTAACTCTCTCTCTCTCTCTCTTTATAAAAGTTATAAAGCAAACTGTTCTTTGACGGTAGTACAAAGAGTCGCAACAAGACTACAGCATTTAAATTTCTTGAAACTTTTTTCGTTTAAGTGGCAACTCTGATGTTTGGCAGCTGTCACCTGTCATTGTCTTGATTATGAAAAAATAAGCGCTTCACGAAAGAAAAACACGTTATAGTTGCGAAAACTCATTACAAAAATGGTGAAAATGCATTGAAACCGCGAAAAATTCAATTTCAGCGATGGAGCACAGTTATATTTGAAAATGTTTTTGAATAAGCCAAATTGTCGAATTTGGAGCTCAAACAACTTATTCACAACAAGTTACCATCTGGTGCAGTGTGATTGGACTTCACTTTTATTTTAAATGAGACCAGAATTGCAGCGCCTGTGAATTGTGAAGTTCTTGCCTCCTGAACTGGGTTCCTCAAATGTGGACAACATGAAGTTTCAGCAGGGCTGCGGTACCTGCTGCATCACTATGGATGCCATTCGGGACTGGTTTTTACGGTCCCGGGATTCGGGATTACAAAAAATTAAATCCCGGGATTTCGGAATTTTTCGGGATCCCGAAATTTTTTGAGATTCAGGAATTATTCGGAACTCTGTATTTACTAAAAAGAGGTCCGCAAACAAAGGTTTTATAATTAGCAGGCTTATAAACTTTAACAAAACCCAGATTCATATCGAATATAAATTATTATTTCTAATAATAGTTGTGACTGTTCAAAATATGTGGTTGAAATCTACTAATGATTTGGCATAGCATCAATGAAAGACATATATAGACAATGCTTAACCACCGGCAAATAAATTTCAATTATAAAAGCTCAATATTGTGTTGCCACGGTTACTATCTTCACATGGGGGAAGGTCGTGATGAATTTATTTTTAAAAAACAAACAAAACTTAATAAACAATTTCGGGATTGACTGAATCCCGAAAATCCTGGGATTAAAAAATTTAAATTCCGGGATTCGGGATTCGCTGAATCCCGAAAATACCAGGAAATCTACTCTGTAATTCGCAATGAAAGAAAATGATTTCGAATTTATATGTTATAAACACACAAATTTGAAAGCATTTTCTTTCGCTTCGAATTACATAGAACCAATTTGACCAACTTATTTAAATATCAATTCATATTTAAAAGTAATTTTTCTATACAAAAAATAATGAAAATCGACATTTAAATATGAATTGATATTTAAATAGAGTTGGTGAAATTGGCCCATAGTAGACCCCCAGTTCATTACAAGCCTTGTTATGTATTTGGAAACTTACCTACAGCTCGCGATTCATTAAATATATCTCAACAATACTAGACATAAATATAGACGATAGAGAAAAATATATTTTGGTATAAAAAAAATCTGAGTACGAACAAATCCTTTTCGTTCAAATTACAAATAGTTTAATTTAATTGAAGTTACCATATCTATGTACATCAGAAAGTATGGCATCATATCAGTCTCATTTTTAGGTTAATATCAATTTGTAATTATCAAAAAAAAAATGTGTCTGACAGATACATACAGCATCCTCAATGTAACGACCACATATTTGTAAGTTGTAATAATGGTCCTAGGAAAGGTTAAGGATTATAATATCAATTCAACAAAATCTTTCATTGTTATTTTATTTTAATGTGAGCAACACAGACCGTTTACACACGTTATAAATAAAACAGGGTTACGAAAGTTCAGATTAAAAATAAATTGAGTCAAAACTTTAAAAGACCTTTGGCTTTAAAGCTTTACAAACAGCCAAACAACAAGAAAACTTATTAATAAAATTGATGCTGAGAACAATTAACACTTCACTACACATTGAAACAAATTTAAGAAAAACAAACTGCTAATTTTGAGATTTAAGCTCACAAAAAAACCACACACACATACACTCATATACACATTAAGAACCAAGTTGCTTGATACTGGTACACTCAAGAAAAATAAACAGCAACCGATGCCAATTAAAATTAATTTGTAGTTTCCCTCGTTAAATGAACAACAACAAATTGAAACAATATTGGGGCGTCTAGTCAGTCATCTGGCAAGTTAAAATCAAAATAATTATGAGACTACGGACAGAGTGTGCGACTTGAAAAAAAAAAAAAAAAATTCTAATTAAAATGTAGAATTAAAACGGAGGTTTTAATCACAAAATAAAGAATTATTACTTTGCATGACTGCAACACAAATGAGTGTGATATTCGGATGACACACTCTTTGTTACTGGCTCTCACAATTATTTAAACATTTTAATAGAAATGGATCACACTTGTACTTTTGTACTCGTATACGACCCATAAGACAAGATCACATTAATTGAATTAGTTTCAGTTGCGTCTGTAGAGGAACCATTTCCTGTTATTGCATGATGATAATAAGGATGCTAACAAACACCAACAACTGTTAAGCCACCTACACACTGCATTCGTATGTGTGTTTGTGCAAGTATGTATAACAAACTAGAACAAATTACATGACTAATTTTGTGTCAAATGATTTCATATACATATGTATATAATTCTATTTCTATGTCTACTTATTTGTACAAATTTATTTGTAATTTTTTGTAATTTATTTTTAGACATGTACTCCACGCATACTTCGTCAAGTTATTCACCTTCTATATCAGATGGTACTATTACACCAAATTCCTTACATCATCATCATCATCATCACCACCATCAGCACTTAGCTGTGCCACCACATTTATCATTCCCCAATTCGGCTGCTTATGAAGAAGATACAACATCGTTGGCCCTACAGACACAACGTCTGCCAAGACAAAAAACTAATGGCACTTTGGATGGCGCTGAATATGAAGACAACGCCAATGACAACGACAACGACCACAACAACGAAAGAATGCACAAAAATGATACCAAACTGTGTGAAGACAATGTCACAATTGTTGCCGACAATAAGACAAACGCAAATATTTCAGAAAGTGGCGAAGAACATCATCAGCAACAGCATCAGCAAGCACATAACCATCACCATCATCAACTAAAACGTCATGGTCGCCATCATCGTTATGCTGAACATGCCTTAAGAATGCCTTCAAAATTACGCAAAATCGATAGGGATTCAACGGTTGGTGGCAATGGAGTCAGTGCCGCCGGTGTTGCTGCTACTGCTGCTGATGGTGTTGGTGTTGGTGTAACAGCAAATGCAGTCAAGTTTGATAAGTTGACAGGAGATGGCATTAAAAGTGGTAATAATGCTGCTAGTGCCGACGGATCCTATCAATGTCAGTTCTGTGATAAATCATTTCCGCGTCTTGGTTATTTGAAAAAACATGAACAGGTAAGTTGAGGAAAATACATTTAATTTGTGTGACTTTGTTCGTTTTTTTAATGGGGTGTCTTCGTTAAATTAATAAGCTTTTAAATTTTTAATGCGTAAATAATTTAAAAATGGGGTAGTTTTGCTCGTTTGTCGTCTCTAATGCTAATTGAGCACGTGGAAATGTGTGGGTTGAAGGGTGCTACTTAAGATATTTAAAACTCTCTAAATATTCTTATCATTTCATTTATTGTTATGCAAAACTTAAAGCTATAATGTGAGTTAGAAACTTCTTTTAATACTAGAGATAATATACAAGGTATATGCAAGGTATATAGGCTTTATTTGTGCAGTTTTCTCAAAGGTCTGCTTTGTTTGAAGATTTGCCTTCTACTCTTCAGTTTTACAAGAGACACACTCAACCCCGACGAATTGGGTATTTGGCTTCGTCCTCTGTTAATAGAGTCTCCCGAGATTATTGCTTTATAATACACTTAAGACAAACAAACGTCGAAAAGGACGATAGCAGTTAAAATAAATATAGGTTAGGAAGGGTGGTGTTGCAACATAGCTTTACCCGGAGACCCAGTCGAGTCTCATTGTGATTCACTTCTATTAGTACCCGTTAATAAAATTGTACCAGAAGAACCTCCTATTATCTTTAATTAAGCCATTGGATTCCCCTGTTGAAGCCCCTGATAGCCTTCAGCTTACACTTTGCGATATCACTAATGCTCTCATAGAAACGTCAGCCATTTAAGCATATGTCGTTGCAGCTTCGGACTATGGCAGATATTGGCCCTTATCGAGAACAAAAGGCGTACAGTTTGTTTAAGTGGAATTTGAGTTAAAAAAGCAAACTTTCACGTGAACAAACTTTTCACCTTTTTGTTCCGATAAGGGAGAATATGTGCAATGGTTTCTAGTTCCTATTCATCCTAGCATATTCTACAGAAACCTGGAGTGCCAGTTTCCCAATGCTGGTCGTCACTCCGGCCGAGCAGTGACCAGTCAGAGCGCCTTTAAAGAGTCGCATCACCTTACAGCAGCAGTTTGGATCTTCCTGAGTCGAGTTTTGGTCAAACAGCAGTCGAGACTTTACAATTCTTAATACTTCCCCATAAACGGTTGGTCCTGCACACCATTCAATTATTGAGTTTCCTGTAGTAATGACCCATCGGTAGTTTAACCGATTCCCTCATCTAACGCCGACCTTATTCTTTCATTTCCCTCAACAGTGCTGTCGCGAGGAATCCAGCAATGATTGTCTACTACTATTACTAGATGTTACCTTCTTTGGGAAAGGAATAGTGATAGAGAAGACAGAGAAAGCTTCATTATTTTTACAACACTACATTTTGCACGTTTTTTCTTTAAATTATGCAGTATTGCAGCACCTCTGGTGTCAATGAGGCGTATTTAATTTTAGAAGCTGTGTTTAATAGCCATTTTATTGGTTAATTTACTTTGCCGCTGATTCTGCTACACAACACCGACGAAGGAGGGCGCTCAGATGTTATATTAGGATTAGTATCAGCTGAAGCCGGTATACTTCAGTGACCAGACAGTATGCCTTCAGCACTTGAACTTTCCTACAACAAGAGATACAAAAAGACACTAACGCACACCAGAAAAATGCGTGTTGTTATTTAATGACTCTCGGACACCGGGATCGAAACCATGACCCAGAACTCATAGCTACTTTCGAGTTGACATTGTGCCGGTCGTCTGAAATGCTCGTCTCCAAGCTATAAACACTATCACCTATGCCTTCCCTATTTGTGAACCGTCTGTAAAGACGGCACTACCTTCATATCCTCACTAAAACCGATCTCATTTAAAATTGATATGTGAGCTGTTACAACTGTCGTCACCAAACAAACCTGCTACAACGACTCTAAGGAGACTTCTAGTCGGAATTCTCACTACAAAGTCTTCTATAGGAAAGCAGGTGAAGAATGACGTCCACACGCAGAAAAGAAAGAACATTTTTCATTTTGAAATAACTTTATTTCATGTTAATTTAACATTCCAGTACTGTTAAAGCCAAATGAAGAATCATGTTGAGTCACAGTTATTTCAAGTTGGTTTCAACGTAAATTCACTACTGAAATAACGCAAACAACTATGTTGAATCAAAGTTATTTCAAGTTGAAACCACATGAATTTAATTTAATGAAGTCATTGCATTATATTATTTATATAAATTACGTATGTATGTATATTGTCACAGGCAACAGAAAAATGTTTGTATGTATATAATTGACTTGGCCGGGGACAAGATTTGAACTCTTCAGATACACACTAAATATGTACCATCACGAATAAAATTTTAATATGAAATTTATTTGAAGAGTTATAATTAAAAAAGTACAAATACAGGATTTGAACCTGCGACCCTCTGACTAAAAGACTAGTACACTGCCTATTTTAAAGCAGAACCAGGTGTCCTCAAAATCAAATTGAGAACAAATGAGCTTGGTACACTTTTTACTACACATGTATTGTGTCAATTTTGGCCTATTCTTTCTCTCTGTGTGATGTAATTGGAAATTGGCCACCAAGATCATAAAATTTAGCACCGCTGGACTATTTCTTGTGAAGATATATTAAGTCTCTGGTGTGCGCCGTCTTTAGAGACTACAACTAACTTGCAGCTAAAAATGCTGCAAAAAGTTATCGAAAATTGGATTGAAATAAAAATGGCAAACAAATATTTTTGAAATAAGGTTGAAAATAAATTAAGCACGACTTCAGCGGGGATACATAAGATTATACTATACATTTTAGCAGGGCGTGGTTGCGTTCACTTTTTGGACCAAATGGCTGGACGGATTTTGATTAGGTTTATTCTGTTTGAAAGATCGAGACTTGACCGAGAGTGTCCTTAGTTATGTTTGAAGAAATTCTGTACATGTGTCTAGAGGATATCACATCGTTTCTAGATATATTCTGTTAACTATGTGTGTCTTTGACACCGTGGCTCCCAAACGGCTTGGCCGATTTGAATTTGGTTTTTTTTCATTTGAAAGGTGATTTGATCGAATATCTTCTAGTCTATACTTGAAGAAGAACGGTCCAGCCGTTCGGTCTGCACGTCGTGTGGTTTTAAAACTTTTTATATTTTGTTATTTATTTAAAATCATATTTCGGTTTGTTTCAATGCAACTCTTACTTAAATTTTTTTTTCGTTTCTCTCACATGTATTTATGCACAACAGTTTAAATAAATTATACGCATTTCACTTAGAAGAGTACGTAGACTCATTTAGATGTTTATCAAAACTGTATTTGTGACTTACCAGAATAAATATGTACGAGTGTAATAAAACATTTTGGACGCTTTTATGCAATTAGCGTATTTTGCAAAACAAGTTAAAATAGCCCAGACACAACACAACCAAATGCACTTGCATTTCCATTTCAAAAAAAAAAATATTTAAAACGAAAACGAAAAAAATCACACAAAATAAGAAACCAACATGCATACATAATGTTCTTAGAAAACCGTTTGAGCATACTAAAGAAGCTTTTGGAACAGAGTAAAATTTATTTAATAATTGCGGCTACCAAACGACCTCTGCATACCAAAACATCTCGTTAAGATTGGAGAATGAATGATACTTACTTTAGTGTGATAAATGGCTACTAACCAACGACCGTAGGTGGTGGTGGCTAAGCAAGCAAACATTCTAATACTTGTTTGTCATCATCATAATCATCAACAGGGAATCATCACAGTTTTAGATGATTACCGCAAAAATTTATATTTTAACATATGTACTCGTACGTTTATATAATAAATGTTGTATCTATCGCCTTATGCAAAGCGGTTAAAACGCTTTGATAAATACATATGCACATATGTCTGTGTGTATGTTAACTTTTAAGCGTCAGCGTATTAAAATGAAATCGGCGAATATGTCTGTGAGTTTTAGTTACCAAATACATACTGCCAAAGTCCTTTTTTTACATAACAAGTCACAACGTTTAGTTTAGTAGTAGACTTTGCCAAGCAACGTAAGCAGACATTGCAGTTTTTAGGTACACAAAACCAAAATTATTTTATATACAAAAAAAAAAAACAAAAAAAAGTACAAAAAGATTCTATACCATAAAATTAGCCCATTTGTATGCAAACAATCAGTCGTTTCGTTTCTATGTATGCAAGTGTATGTAGATGTGTATACATTTATATACATATATGTATGTATGTATGTATGTATGCAGCGCTCTTATAACATGTACAAATTAAATTTTTGCTGTTTTTCGAAGCTCAAAGAATTATTGTGTGTTTATTATGGTTTTTTAAACTGTTTTTAAAAGACTTAACAAACAAATCATTATAATTATGTGTGTATGACTATAAAATTTTGCCCAACGCCTTCTGTTGGTTTTAAATATTAATATGTGTGTATGTACATACCTTGTACTATGTAGCACTGCATGTCTCGTAAATAATGGCCGACTTATTAAGCACGTTATTTGAGGTTAGATTTGGTATTTTTAGTTCAGGTTAGGTTGAAAAAAAGTGGCTATCAATGTTGACTCAGTCTCATTACGGGATTGCAATTATGCTCTTAAAGCATGTTGTGCGATATACTCGTACTTTTGAAAAAATGAGAGAAGTTTCCCGATAAAAAAAACGAAAATCCATGTAACTTGGTTAGGTTAAGAATGAAGTTTTCTCAAGATTTAAAAAAAAATGTAAGCAACCGGTAAAGCGAAGCTTTGTTTCGTTTTTGGTATTTTTTCGGTGTTTTGCTTTTTTTGGTTTTGGCGATTTTTTCGTTTTGTAGATTTATTTTTGGTTTTCGGCGAGTTATTTCCGTTTTAGAGATTTTTTTCGCATTGGCAATGTATTTCGGTTTTTGGCGATTTTTTTCGTTTTGGCGATTTTTTGGGTTTTTGGCGATTTTTTTAGTTTTTTTTGACGACATTTTTAAGTTTGGTGATTTTTTTGCACTTAAGTGATTTATATTATTTTTGGTGATATTTTTCATTTTGGCGATTTCCCGTTTTGGCATTTGTTTTAATTTTGGGATTTTTTAGTTTTAGCGGTTTTGAAAGTTTCAAAAGTTTGCCACTTACCGTTTCCAAGATACAGCAACTTGTCAAAATTACATTAACTGATAGAATACTCTTTAATTTTCATTTCTTAAATTTCAGTGTTAACTGGTGTAGTCCGCATAAAAATACACAAGCTTTGAAAATTTCAAGTGTCTATATATAATTGTATGATTTCATCATTTTTCATCGCGCACTTTAAGACTCCCTTTAATATTTAATTGTCATACGAGTATGTTTGTTGTTGTATCAAGTCCGCAGCTCTCAAGGTAAAAGTCAGTTCGTCTGCGAGTATCGTGCGTTTGAAAATTGTAACGCACGATACACAACGCAAGTTACACAACACGCATTACAAACGCCTTTTCTATCAGCTTTTTTACTTGTTTTTACATTGAAAAATGGACTTGGAACATTTTCTATTCCTTTTTTATCCAATATCCAAATGTTTTTCAAACTCCGCAATAAGTTTTTCCTTCACGGTTCTAATTTTTTTAATTTTTTTCTTTTTTATTGACGGCTGATTAGTTGTCAAAACAACACAACGCGTTAAAAAGTTGTAAGCTAACCAACTCGTCAAAGAGTTATTTAAAAATATATATAAACAAAGCGTTTAAAGAATAGAATATTTATTAAAATAAGAAGCACTTTAAACATTCATGCACCAAATATCCCCCGATTTTCTCAAAATACATACATATGCACATACGCCTTTATAGTGTGCAATAACTGTAACCCAAACCAAAAGCTTTCTAAGTGACAAAGCTCATGAAGAGCAAAAACAAAAAGTCAGAACGTGCGGTATGATGACAAGCGACAACATCAAAAGTTGTTACTAAAAATTTGCGCATTCAGATAAAAATCTTGAAGGAGCCAACAATGTGTTGCTCCATTCGTTTGATACTTAAAAACCATTAAACAAAGCAAAAAAAAAAAACTTTATTAACTGCTTGGAGTTTTTTTTTTAACTGAAACAAAAATTACGAAATACTTGCAGTTTGACGAAAGAATATTTCGAATATTTTTTGTCGCCACATTAAAGTTGTGAAGTATTTTAATGCTTTATTTTTTGTATTTGGAGCATCAAAATATTTCTATTTGTCACCAAAAAAGCAAAAAAATAATAATTTTAAAAGAGGTGCAAATCTTACGTCTTACTGCGACATAGTAACAGTAAGCAGAATTGCAACTGCAAGCGTTGTAATGAATTTTTTTAATAAGCAAAATACTTCATTTTTCCTTAATAACAATATTTTCTACGTTTCAGAGCCATGCTGAGCATTTGCCGTTCAAATGTGATTACTGTGCACGCCTGTTTAAGCACAAGCGTTCCCGTGACCGTCATACGAAATTACATACAGGCGATCGTCGTTATCGCTGTCCGCATTGCGAGGCAGCATTTTCAAGAAGGTGAGTAATTTAATAAATAAAATGCTTTACTAGTTTTTCGTGCAAAAAACAAAAAGTAGAAATTAGAAAAATTGATTTAAATTTTTTATGTATTTGCATTCATTGTGATCAGTGATCACTTGAAGATCCACATGAAAACGCACGACAACCAAAAACCATTCCAATGTACCATTTGCAATCGTGGCTACAATACTGCTGCGGCCCTAACATCCCACATGCAAAATCACAAAAAGCAGGCGGCTCTTTTAGCTGCTGGTGGCAACCCCCAAGCCCTCAATTATAGTCCGCGTTCTACCGGCTCAGCTTCCAGCAATGGCAGCTTACAAAAAAGACGTTACGGCTTGGCAGCAGCAGCCGAACAAAGTCCCAATCGTCTTGAGTATTCCAAGCGCGGTCGTTCGTCATCATCAAATATGCTCAAGTGCACGTTTTGTTCGAAATCTGATTTCACTGCAGTGGAACAGCTTAATACTCATCTGCAGACTCAACACGAAAAAGAGCTGGCACATTCCATGACACCACCCTCAACAAATCACCATCAAGCGGTAGAAAATCACAATGCATTCCAGTTGTCATGTGAATATTGTACCATGAAATTTCCTAATATCGCTGGCATGTTTCAGCACATGCGTTCAGCCCATTTGGACCGTTTGACCAGTCCCAATTCTTACTTTGAGCATTTCAATCGTTTGGCGGCCTCGGGTACATTTAGTCCACGCCTGTTAACGGGACCACCACTAAGAAGTGCGGCCAGTGCAGAAGAAAACATAATTAAAGAAGAAAATAATTTATCAAGTCCCAAGTCAGCAGATGCAGCGAATCGCCAAAGTGAAGATGAACCTACTGATTTGAGTCAAAATAATCGCAGATCAATGACACCAGCAAATACTCCCCAAAACTCTCCGCAGGAGCACTTGCCGGCCAACGAAAAGCCAGGCTTATTTTTCTGCAATCAATGCAATGCCGGCTTGCCCGACTTTGAGTCCTTCCGCAATCATTTGAAAACCCACATTGCCCAAGGGCTTAATTTGGTGTGCCACCACTGCGGTATGCTGCTGAGGGAACATTCCGAATATGAAAGACATGTGATATCACATTTTCTCATTACCAATTCGGAATACAATTGCTCGGGAAATTGCCAAAAATCCTTTGGAAAGCCGGAGGAATTGCAAAAACATCTCGTGGATCAGCATGCCATAACAATGTTTAAGTGTAGCCTGTGCAGCGAAATGTTCGAATCGAAAGTAGCCATACAAGTACATTTTGCTTGTACACACTCAGCGGAAACCAAAATATTTCGTTGTTCGGCCTGCATGGATGTGTTTAGAAGCGAAAACGAGTTTAACGTGCATGTCAAAACGCGCCATCAAGCTGTTAACAATAATGCGCCACCAGTAAACTCTTTGCAGTGTATGTTTTGTCGCACAATATGTTCCTCTGACCTGGAGATGCAATTCCACTTGGCCGCACATGCCAGACAATTTCGTTGTCCCTCTTGCCCGGAAACGTTCCATGTCGAATTTCTACTCGATCGTCATATGCAAACACAACATGGTGGTTTAGAGCGCCCACCACCACCACGACAGCCGCCACATCCTCCTCCTCCTCCTCCTGCACAGCAAACTATCGCTGAAGAGCACACATCTCCCGTAGCCATTCCAAATGCTATATCGCCCATGAACTCGTTGTATGTGAATGCTTTGTTTGGCAAAACGCCTTTAATGCCTCTGGCTCCACAAAATAACAACAACAGCATTTTAGATTACAACATGGCCTTTGCCAGCCACATTAATAAGGGTCTATTTCCCAATGCCAACCCAAACAAGTTCTACAATCCTTTACAAATTGATACAAATGCCATGAAACATTCAGCCTTGATGTACGGTTTATCGCAAAGATATTTCGATACCAACCGCACGGTTATGGAAATGTATCAACAGCAACAACAGCAGCATCAGCAACAGCAACAACAACAACATCACCCCCACGATAGCAATAAAGCTACAGGAAATTATTTCATAAGTCCCAAACAGCCGGCTGCAGCAGTGCACGACGCCCATCATCCCAGAGATTTGCCCACCTCACCCATAAACAATACCGGCTTCAGTTGTGGCATTTGCGAACGCAATGATTTTCGCACCGAGTCCGAAGTACACTCCCATCGCAAAATTGTGCACAATCTAAAGACGGGAGTCAGTCTTAAATGCGCCTATTGCTCGGGCAATTTTAAATCACGCAGTGAACTCGAACATCATATGAAAACCTGTCACAATTCCACCGGCAAGCACAAGTGTCTGATATGCGATGAAATCTTTCCCTCGCCCGCTATACTGGCCGAACATAAGCTACAACATTCCAAGGTGGGACAGTCGGGAAGATGTTCGCATTGCTCCAAAGCACTGGCAGATGTCAGTGCATTCAAAGTTCATTTGAGCGAACACAATACGGAAGGCCAAATGCCAGTACAGTGCATATGCTGTCGCCAGTCATTACATTCAGAATTTGAGATTGGGCTGCATGCAAAGTGAGTATTGAAACCATTAAATAGAATTCATACCAGGTGAGCTCAATTCAGCAGCTGATGATCAGCTGTTGATTTCTCTGCTGTCAAATCAAAGCAAAATGTAAGGAAATTTTCTGACAGCAGGATCATCAGCTGCTGATTTCTCTGCTCTCAAATCAAAGCAAAACGTACGGACATCAGGAAATTTTACACTAACAAATATAAAAGGCAAATATGCAGAGTGGCAAATCGAGACCACCTGGATGGCATCAATTCGCCCTGAGTGTGTCCACTAAATGTTATTTTTCTTTTTTTTTCTTCTTTCTTTTAAAGATTTCATGTTATCAATCCCACTGTGCAGGAGAACGTGTGTGCTCTTTGCTTAGAACCCATCACCCATTCAGCCACTGAGGCCAAAGTTTGCGAAAAATGCTGTCGCAAACACAATCTCAATGCCAAGTTCAAGCCACGTGAACACTTTGAGCGACCTGCCATCGAATTGAAGCAGTACATTGAAAATCGCTGTAATCTGTGCAAAATGATTTTGCCGCATGCCCAAAAACTACAAGAACACTTGGTCGAACATACCTTTGCCGGCTGTGAGGAGCGTGGCTTCAACTGTTACATATGTTCGGCCGTTTTCACTGCTCCTGCTGGCCTGCTCAACCACATGCTGGAGCATGGCACTAATGCTAAGCCCTACGATTGCAATCTGTGTCCAGAAAAGTTTTATTTCCGCGCTGAGTTGGACCATCATTTAATCGATCATGAGATGCGGGCAGTTGCACCGGCAGCAGTAAAAAGTGAGCAGGAGCTATCAACAAAAAAAGAAGAGACTTTGAATAGCATGAAATCGGAGAAAGCCTCAGCAGCTTTAAACGCCGTAAAGCAAGAGGTTGTGGAAAACGATCATAGTTCCAACAATGCTGAAGAGGATGAGTACATTGAAGTGGAAAAGGTGCATGAAAATAACAACAATAATAACAACAACAACACCAGCAATAACATAGCAAGCCAAGTGAATGATACAGTGTCGCACAAATCTGAACACACTAGAAATGAATCTAATGAACAGGCCAGAGATGAAAAAGCATAAATGTATTAGAAATAAATGAACTGAAAAAACTATTGATATTATGCATAGACATACTCGTAAATGAATTATATTTGAATAGCTAAAATATTTAAAGTATTATTGATGGCATTTTAACAGTATTCGCTTATAATTTTCATACATACATAAACAACACATCCATACACATATTTGCATACAAATATGAATGATAAAAGTAGGTACGAGTATGTACAAGTACTATAATTAGTTAGGGATTAAGTTTATAATATAATTTAAAATTTTAGTAAACATTCCAGTATTATTGTGATAAGCCCCAGATGTTGGACATTGTTCAGTTGGTTTGAAAATTGTTAAATTAAAAAATAATTATTTTTTTTTAATTCTTACTTTATTTGTAGTTGTTTAAATTATTTATAAAAAAAAAGGACATAAGACAAATGTATTGTTTTGTTTAAACAAGAATATTATTTTTATAATTATTATACAACAGATATAATTAAGTATTAAAATTATACAAACAAAAACAATAAAAACTAAAAAGCACTTTGTAATTAAATATCGTCTGCATTTCTTTTGAACAATAAACAATTAAATAAAATTATTTAAAACGTTTTAGTTTTATTTAAAGGGGAACTCAGTAATGAAGTCTAGTAATTGAAGTCTATCTCCAATGCTTAAAAAAATTACTCAAGAAAATAAGCGATTTAGCCAATAAAAAAGAAGATTACTGATAAATATTAATGAAAAATTCTACAAAATTAAGAAAACTATCCAAATTCAATTAACAAAACGTTAAAATACTTAGGCTTGCTTTAAAAAAAAAAAGCTTAAAATTCGAGTATATAATATAATCATAAGCTACCAAATGTCTACAAGTGATGGGGGAATGGATCGGACAAGACAACATCATACTACACCATCAGAAAGAACATATTGACGCCACTGCACGGATAGGACCAGATATTGAAAATGTCCGACCGGGTACGTGGGAGGACTAGGGTTATAACTGAATGCGAGCCATTGATACCGGAAAGACACTTCTGGGTCAATTGAACCCTAGAAAAAATACCCGCTACATGGATGGCCTGAAACTAGAGGAAAGAACGGGCCAGCGGTGGTTCAGAATAAATTTTCATTGGCCAATAAAACCTTTGGTCCCTTAACTTTTTTTCGGAATTCGGAGGGGGCGAATCTTCTCCCCCTTTGTCAATAAATTTTCAAACAATTTTTTTATTTGAAAGGGATGGCTTGCAGTCGAAAATCGATGGGGTTATTTTCTTCCAACCATAAGTTTTTAATTAATTTTAATTATTGTTATTCGAACTTCATTTGTTTCTATATTTTTATGATTTTATCAGGCTAAAGTTCGTATCGCTTTTTAAGCCAAATTACATGTGGTAATTATTAATGAACAAATAACAGCAAACGTTGAACGGAACAACCGTCTGTTTTCGAAGGCCACTAAACCTTCCTCATCAGCGTTCTTTTGTGCTTGGTCCACTGTGTTTGGTGTCAGTTGATGTAGATTTCTGCTTTATATACGCAACTTTATTGCAAATGGAATATGTGAATTGTTTTGATTCATCGTATTACAGTTTGCTGAAAGCTTTTTTGTAATGAAAGCTCATTTTTAACTAAAATTAATAGCCATGGGCATGGACGCTCTTCAACCTAACCTAACCCAAAAATTTAAAAGTTTTACAATATTGTTTTACATTTGTATAAATTTACAAGTAAAAGGTCTTTAATTAGTAATTTCTTCTTTTAATTTCACACAACTATTTCATTAAACTTTGACTTCTGTTTGATACTTAAAAAATAATTATCATTTCCAATGGTTGCAGACATAAACAAACACATTCCGTAATGAAGTCAATAAAACCTAAATTCCTAAAAATCTATTTAGTTCTCTATAATTTTTTCGTTTTCAATACGAAGCAGTAAACGAGATTGTTAATAACACGTTTAAATATTGTTAACACGTAATAATTTTATATGAATTTCTTAGAGAAGACCCATCAAATTCTACATAAAGAACATAATAATTCGCCCCACCGAAAGAAAACAAAAAAAAAAACAAAAAAATACAATAATAAATAAAGACCGCAAAAAGTAAAGTAGAAGTATAAATCTCCTCCTCATGTATTTATGATCAGATAATAAGAACTCGATTAAAGTAATTCGGAACTAAAACAAAAACATTAACAGCAACAGCAACAGCAACCAGTGGAAGAGTCATAAAAAAAGTGATTTAAAAGTTCAACTCGCTTTCCTTGAATAAAATAGCCGAAACCATACAATTGTCATGGCACAAGAGCATGAAAGAGTGCACACACAAATATTGTCATTTTTATGGCAAAATTTTTCATTGTCTCCCGTCCGTGGCACGTAACAGCAATAAAAAAGGTGCACATGCGCAATGTTCAAAGTTGTTACTACGATTTTTGTTTTTTTTTTTTTGGTTTTTGCTTCTTTCACAATTTTTTTATATTTATTTTGATGACAAATGGGCGAAACAGAATTTAGAATTCACAAGTAAAAGTTTCAAATACGGCTCAGATGAACATTTGGATCATAGTACGGTTTGTAACAATCACAGAAAGGCGTTATTAAAATTAAAAGTGCCAGTGGTTTGTATCTGGCCAAAAGCAATATTTCCAAATTTCGACAACATAAATTTTCAATTAAAATTTTCCGCCATTATTATACTAAAGTGGTACTAAACTTTCGAAATTATTTTCCTTGTTCCATTGAATGATATAAAACGAGCGATGCATGAGGCTTCAATGAATTTCTTATTTTATACGAAAGTCTCAATATTTAGCCCCATATTCATAAAATTTTAAATGAGTTTGAAATGTATTTTATTTCAAATTTTCTTAAATTCAAAATGGATTTCAAATACTCGTAAATTTTGTTTATTAATGTTAATATAAATAGAAAGAAACGATTTCTGCAATGAAAACCTTTAATTGAAAAAACGAAAAAATCAATTAAAATTTTAATTGTGTCGATTAGACTTTTTAATTAATTAAACTTTTTATTTAATTAAATTTTTAAGCAAAAACATTTATTTAAAATGGCCCTTCTTATGAGTTGCATTCAATTTTATATCATCGTTGGCTTTCGAACATTGAGTATCAAATGTCAAATTCATATTATGATCTGGCAGCAACATCGAAAAAGAAATTTCGTTGAGCAGCAAATTTTTTATGGAACATAATTTTTCTCTCGTTGCTGCATTTCCATGTGAAAAATTATTAAGTGATTGTTTTAATTTTTTTTAATCCAAACCAAAATTTAAACAATGTTTTTTTTCGATTTAATGTAGATCTAGTGTGGAAAGGACTAACTATTTTTAAAAGGCTTCTTTTCTAGACAAAAATCCTCAATTGGCTGTGCAGAATCAAGTCTATTTTATTTTTTTTTTTATTCATTCTTGAGCACAAAATCTCAAAATTGTTGCATATTTTAAAATATGTACTGAAATAGAATTAGCGCAAATTTTTTTTATTTTACTTTCAGTTTCAGCTGTTACAATATTTTGAACAATCACAATGAGTGAAATTCACAATAGCAACATTCTTTGTCGAATGCTTGTCATAATACCGAATTCGTTCGATCAGCACTTTCAACTACAGCCGAAGATCGAAAGTTGCTCATAACTAGGGCCAGTAATGGTGATCAATTGTTCAACTCAATTATTACGTTGAAAGACGACTTAAGAGAAAAAATCAATATCAAAATCCCAAAAAATATAAGTGTTACACTCAGGGAAAAGCTACAACTTAAAAATAACAATGCGTCACATTAATTCAATCATTTTCAATATAATAGACAAATTGTATAAAAATACTTAAAAATAAATAAAATTAATAAATAAATAATGTAAATTAATATTTTTCCACATTGAAATAAAAAATTTCAACATTAATAGACTTTCGTTAATGTTTTCTAGTAATTCAGTGTGCTTTTTATTAATTTTAAGCTGTTTTTTCTCTGGGTGCAGTAAGGATTTGCGTGTGAGTGTATAAAAAGGCAACTTTTAACCACCGCGTAAATTACAAGTAATAACGCACCTTATCATGTATTCACGTAGAGTATCCAAAAAGTTGTCTATTATGTGTTGAGTTCTTTGAAGAGCAAAATTTCGCAAAATTTTAATGAATGTTTTTATATGGGTGTACGTAGTACTCGTATGTCTTTTTATAAGCGTATAAATATTAACTCTTTGGCACAGAATGTGTACAAATAACTTTAATAATAAAGATTTTTATCAGTTAAAAATTATTTTGGTCGTCTGTGTTTTACTTTAAAATTTACACACACAAATTGGCATTACAAAAAGAGTGTGTGCAGAAGTTGTAGTTGAAGCCAGTAGTAGAGTATTGTATAAAATAGTTACTCATAAGTACGAGTAGAAGTGGATCTATGTACATGCATATAAATATACTCGTATGTTTGTATGGCTGTATATACGAACGTATGTATGTATGGCTAAAAAAAATTCCAACCGTATTATTATGAATGCGATGACAGTTTAAAATAATTTTTTCTTGGTGATGGTGTTGCTTTTCAAGACCAGTAGTTTGTTATATCTGGTGTGTGTTAATTTTTTAACAATTATCTTAACGATATGAGAGTGTGTCAAAACTACGATGACAAATGAACAGGGTAGAGAAAAATTGATAGCGCACAGAGTAATAATAGGAACACAACTGGGACGAACGACGAATTTCGTCCACGGCGACATTCGCTAAGCAAATTCGTAGTATGAAACACAATAACAACGAAGAAATAACATTAAGAGGCTTAGACCGCTTAGATGGATTTTCCACAAGCAAATCTGAATTTGCAAAGTCTTGAGTTTGTAGGAGAGAAGGAAATCGATAATGAAATCGAAGGTTATCGATGACAGTCAACATATGATTTGTATTCTACAAGCAGGAGTTGAAATGACTTGGATTTGATTTGAAGAAAATAATAATTTAAAATGGAAAAAAGCGAACAATTTTAAAATAACAACTGGAAACTAGTTTGAGAAATTAGTAGAAGAGTTGCAGAAGAATCCCTCTCTAGCAGAGGGATTTTGCAGAAGCACTGTTTCCAATAATTTTAAAGAAAAATATGGAAAAAAATTGGAAATGTTTTTAATATCTTTTACCTAAAAGCCATAACTTAGATTCGTTTAGTTTAGTACTGGAATGTTAAATCAACATGAAATAAGATTATTTCAAAAGCCAAAATTGTCTTTGAAGATTACTGTAAATTATGTATGTTGAATGAACATGAAACATATACGAAAAGCAAAAGCATTGCTAAAAAAAATTTAAAGTGTAGAAATTATAAAAATTCGCACTACTTCAGAATCGCAAATTCTATATTTTAATGATTTCCTGGGATTATCTTTTTTTTTACTGAGTATTAAGATTAGGGCAGGTTGGACAGGTTACTGAGAAGCGAAAGTAAGCTTGGGTCCAAATAATAGGTCCCTTTGTGTTACCGGAAAGATAGAGAGAGAAATTAAATAAATTTTTTATTTTTATAGCATCGTTGCTGCGCCCCTGGTGTTAAGAAGGCGTATTAATTTAGCAATGTAACCATTTTATTACTTATTTTACTTTGCCGACGATCAATTGCTACAAATATCGACGTAAGCCATGATATTTACCTTCACCAGAAGTATAAAATGCTTGTGAAACCGAACGAAATTAAAAAATATTTCCATTTAAACTTTATTGAAATATTTTAAAATTTATTTCGATATTGAATGCCGTAATATGGGATCGTGTCTTATTACAAAATAAAATGAAATGTTTAGCAAAATAAAGAAAAATCCTTTGCGGTTATTTATTTTAAGGCAGAAATTTTGATGTACATACACGTACCTATAACGTCGGGGAATTCACATTTCAACAAAATTTTTAAGCCTGAATTTCAGAAGACCCTTCCTGTCTTGCTATTTCCTTTCAGCTGCCTCACAATTTTTTCCAAGCTAAATGATATAACGAACACAAAACCTCATAATAGTATTTTATATTTTCCACAATTTTCCACCAGAGGCTCACGTCTGTGCAAACAAAATTCATTAATATTCATCTTACTAAATGAAAAATAATACATAAAGCATAGTTTAAAAATAAATAATTTCTGTTTAATGATCCTTTAATTCATTCAACAAATTATCAACAAATTATTATGTATCAAAAGATGCAGCAAATTCAACAGAAACAAGCAAACTCTTGGGTTACCAGTCCGATTCAACAACGATTTTCGCCACAACAGTTCTGAGAAAGTCTTTAAAAGTCTAATCAAGTTACGTGAACTAATTTTTTGTTTTCGTTTATTTAACTGAAACTTAAAACAGAGAGCACCTGTCGGCCGACATCATAAACATTCACTTCAGCACATCATCCATTTGCGATCAAAGAGATCAATAACAAATCAAACTGCTTCAACGTGAGCGAAGCAACCGATCGATCGATCGATCACTCTACCGCAAACGACATACACATTCACACACACAAACTATTTAACACAAACATAAAACTAAACGTTCCAATACAGTTCGTTCGACCGGCAGTAGTTAATTAACGTCATGCCACAAATGCCAAAGAGTGCATTAATAAATGCACACACGCATACGGAGACCGCCACATTTTGAAACAAGTTGCCACTGTGTCTAAGTAGTTCACTTTTGAAAAAGCAAAAACAAAAACAAAAACCATAATCATATAAATGCAATCGTTTAACTAAACCAACAAATATGCTGAGGCCCACAGTGATCGAGTGTAAAAATTATCGATTTATCAAACAGCCGCCAACAAAGTTGGAATATATACGTACATATCTATCTTAAGCTCATTATTATTTACTAGATAACTAACTAGCCAGCAAATGCACTGAAAGAAAATTATTAAGAACAATTTCGTTTAATTTTTCTTTTAGATTTTTTTTAATTTATTAAATTTTTTTAATCTGAGAGCCTATTTCGCCAATTTATGTTTAAATTTCAATTCATATTTAAAAGTCGTTTTTATATCATTTTTCAATGAAAAGTGACTTTTAAGTATGAATTGATATTTAAATAGAATTGGTGAAAAAATCTAAAAAAATTTGAACGAAATTTCTCTTAATAATTTCTTTTCAGTGCATCGTAGTTAGCTGGCTAGTTAGTTTAAATAGAATTCGTGAAATAGGCTATAAATACAGTGCAAGTTGAGTTTTTTGTTGGCTATACCTTCAGCGATAAATTTTATTTATTATCCATAGCAAACATTTAAAATTTATATCTTACAAAATACTCCAACATAAAGTGCCATTTCAATTATTAACACGTTCGCTATTCGGTCTGATCGATCTCCCAAAAAAAAAAATTTGGTACCGGTAAGCATCAAATTGCTCATTTACTCAAACAACGTCATAACTCAAAAAAACCAGTTTCCCTGAAAACAAGCTTGAAGTTTTCAATTGACACACAACTAAATGGATAAAGTGAAAAAGTAAGTTTTATTTTTCTCTCAAGAGCTGAGTAAACAAGGATATGATTCTGCATCACTAATTCAAAAATTAAATTTTTGAGTTATGACGTTCTTTGAATAAAAGAGCGATATCTTCTAAACCAGGTTCGCTGAAGTGCAGCCATGAAATTATTAATAGAAGCCAACTATTTGCACACACATAAAATTTTCATATTAAAATCTTCTAAAACAAGGTTAATTTAACATTTTTTGACAATGATTTTGCTTCATTGTGTTTCATGTTAATTCAACATGATTTACAGTAAGCTTCAAAGAAAAATTTTCCTTTTCAAATAATTTTATTTCATATTGATTTAAAATTCCAGCACTGTAAAATCAAAATTAAAAATCATGTTGAATGCAAAGTTATTTCAAGTTGAAACAAAGTTAATTTGATACTGAAATAACAAGAAGAATCATGTTGAATCAAAATTATTTTCAGTTGAAAGAAAATGAATTTAGTTTTATTTAGTAATTTATAATATTAATTATTTAATTTACGCGATTTTGTGTATTAGCACTAGCCTCAGGAAAACATGTGTGTGTGTGGCTTCACCGGCCAAGATTTGAACTCTAAACTTATCGCGTGGCAGTCAACTCGCATACCACTGCAGCCACAAAAACCTTAAATAATTTGTAGGTAGACACTGGGTTAGGTTAGGTTAGATTAATCTGGGTGGTCCAAAGACCTCGCAGACACTAAATAAAAACCATCATGTAATGAATTTTAATTCAACATGATTTAATTGATGATGTAATATGAAATTTATTTGCAAATAAAGTCATAGTTAAAAAAAACACAAACTGCGAAGCTACGAGTACCTTGGCTAGTCTGCAGAAACACTCAAAATATCCGACAGGAATCGAACCTGATAGCGGCTATTTACACAACGCGAACAGCAAAACAAACAACAACAAAACAAGTCGCTCAACTTAGCGCAACAGCGCATTGTAGCTATCAAAAAAAGCAAATAAATAAAATAATAAATATACATAATATGATTTCCAATCAACATTTTTTCATGTTGATTTTACATTGGTATTTTTTCTGTCTGTATGAATTATATCTATAAATTTTTTTACATGAGTTACATCCTCTTTCGCTTACAGAGATGCAACAATGTAAGCTAGAGAGTTCCACACATTTAACAAAAAACTCGCATATTTAATTTAAGGAATGGGCATAAAAGATAAATGTGTTTAAACATCTAGCATGCTTAAAAGGCAGCTATTTGCTCGAGACAAAAATCAGATAATCCTCAAGCAGGTTGGTAAGCAATAAATAGCATGCTCTCTAACGTTGTCTATAACGTTAGATCGATAATTAACATTGAACAGAAAAACAAATTTTTATATTTTCTTCAGGAGCCAACTTTTAAATATTCTACGAACTAAAAAAAAAAACATTTTTGAGAGTGTAATTAATTATTTAGCTAGCCAACTAACTAACTAGCTCAATACAATCGCATACTCTCGCATATGCACACATTAATGCATATATGTATGTATGTATTTATGTGCTTATTGCCTGTGTTGCTGCTGTTGTTGCTATTATATTTTAGTACGAGTATTTAACAATTGTCAACCACGATCAGCCATCCCATACAAGATGCATTCATTGTATTCGTATGAATATTCTGTTTGGTTTCCAAGAAAATTTTAAATACCGCACTTGCCACTTTAAACTGAATTTTCTTGCCAAAGTCAGCAGAAACAGCACCAACGAAATCTTCTTAAGCCTCCTGCGTATCAATACAACTTAAATTGTTTATATTGATCTATACTGTTAATTATATTTAGCTACTGCAATACAATACATACATACATATATATGTATGTACTGTGAAGATAACACTGAGACCAATAGCCAGTTGGAAACGACGGAATATCTTCTATCGTTTGAAGAAAGTTAATAAAAGGGTTTTTGAATAATTGCAAAAGATGTTAAAAATGTTTTAACATTAAGAGAAACAATGCTTCTGCATTTTCTAACCCTAAAGGCCCAGGCACATGGAATACGTCATACGTTAAACTTTGCCTTTTTTTAACTGACACTAACGCAAAAACGGATAATGTTGGCACAATGAGTACTTTATCGACGGAAGCATTTGAATAGCTTCAATAGGCTAGTTCTCCATTTTATTTATTAAACTCAACTTTTTTTATTTATTTCTTTTGTTTTATTTTATTTTTGATGCCACAAAGCACAAAAACCAACCAATATCTGTCAAATTACTTAACGTACGCAAAAAGTTAAAAGTTGACACGTGCTGAATGTATCAGACCTCATAAGAAACCATGTATTTCAACTTAGCTGTCAGTTGAAAAAGGTGAAGTTTAACGTATGATGGATTCTATGTGCCCCGGCCTTAAGAAGACCGATGACTTTGTCGCACATGGGGCTTTTTCTGTTCAAATCCCTATTTTTCGGGTGATGCAGTATAGTCATAACTTAAAGGAAATTTAAATCTTCAAACTCGTTTTCGGTAAAACAAGAAATGCAATAGAGTTGCAATAAATACCCAAAAAATATAAAAAACTTTTATCATAATTTTAAGACTTCAACTTGGACAAGAAAAATGTTATGTAAAAATATGGATTTGGATTTCATGAGACGTGGGCGTGGTCGATTTTGATAAAATACATTTTTTTTATATATTCAATATAATGTTCGGTGCCAACTTTCAATAATCTCGCACCATTGCTTATAGTTTTTGCACAAAAATGTATGAAGCCATTCCAAAGTGCGCTGCCCCAGCGCCAGATCATCAGCTGGGACACTCTATTAGTGCACCTGCTCCTTTAAGGATATCGTTAATTAGCTTTTCAGAATTCCTCTCCAACCATATACCATCTTGATATAATTTTTAAATTACTTAAAAAGGCGTTTGTGCCAGTTTAGATGATGCAAGATTTCTTGCAGCAATTTTTTTTTTTTTAACGAACGATAAAACGAAACGAATTTCAAATATATGAATATGTGCAGTCCTTTCTATTCCTCTGTCTTTGTTTCTCTCTCTCTCTCTCCTCTGTCGCCAAAAAAGTAATACTCTCTGCAAGAAAATTTTCATCATCTAAACTGGGTTTCATAACATCGTTACTTTCAGTCGCAAGGGAACTAGTACACTTGGTTTTTTTGAAAATTCAGGTTTTGATGCAGGGCAACAGAGTAAATAATATGTTTTTGTTTTTGTTTTGCAATGATGCATATGTAAACGTCTTAAGTCCAATATTGTTAAAAGCTGTAAATGCTTTCCAACTAGTTTTGCATATAAGCAATAAGTAAGCCTTGGCATTTGGCCAATTTTTCATTACATTATTTCGTTTTGTAGGATCTTTCATCCCAACTTTTCTTTCTCAAGCAGCGTAACGTGATACAACAATATTGTAAGCGTTACATAACAAACCAGCACGGAAAGAAATATTTTCCAATCAAGGCTCTTCATGGAAAAAAATAAAAATCAGTTAAAAATTTAATTGTGTCAACTGAACTTATTAATTAATTAAATTCTTAATCTAAAGTTTATTTAAGTCAATTAAATTTTTAATTAATTAATTTTTAAACAAAAGCTTCATTGACTCAATTTAAGTTTTAATTGATTATAAATATTTTTTCAATTAAAGATATTCATTGGGGGCAATTCAAAATCACAGAACTAAAGTCAATTTATTTATTTTCTGTTCATAGTTCTTTGAATTCGTTTAGCCATTTTCGTTTCTCAAAATTTTTCCAATTGGGAATGTTTTAATACAAGTTAAATATTTATATCGCTTATTGCACAAAAAAAATATATAAAAAAAAGTAAAAAAAGATTAATACGTTGAGTGGTATGTTTAAAATTTGTACAATTTTTCGCAGTTGTTGACAGGTTTTTGCTTAAACTTTCAGTTGATCCATTGTTTATTTGTATGTTAGTGCGACAATGTGTGTATGTATGTATGTGCGTATGCATTTTATTCTTTTGCCAGGGCAATCGATGGCAGGCAATAACAATGCCGGCGGTAGAGATGTCAGTGGGGCATGCAATAATCGTTGAATGACTGGCTGACTTACTGACAATTCGAATATTGTATTGTATTTGTGTACTTGTTGACAAGTGCGAATTCTCATGTTGACACAACATGCCTCTTTTAAATCATTTCGTCTTCTGCTAAAAAGTTTGTCCGACCGACAGCTCCGTTCCAGCTTCCAGCGCGGTGTGGTTCGGATTGGATTGATGACGGATGGTTGGATGAAGATAATCTATCTACCTGTAATTATGCTACTAGTTAGTTAAATTTTTCAAGTGTACTTATTTGGTTGACATATTTTAGTGTTCAAGTGTTTTTTTTTTGCTTCTTCTTCGGTTTCGTGTTAATGTTGACTGTTTAAATTGTTGGGTGCAACATTCGATAACAACTTTTGTCTGCCTCAAGTTAAGGGAAACAATTTGAAATATTTTTTTCTTTTATCCAGAAAAATATATGTATGTATACTGTATTATTTTAAATACATTTTTTCCCCTACTGCGCGGCATAGTTTCTCAAGGATGTAATGTAAGTGGGTAGAAATGAATTTATTTTTTGCTGTGTAATTCAAAAGGCAGCTTAAATAGAATTGTCGATATGGATTTAATAAGAAATTGTGGTTTTTTTTTCTCACAAAATAAATATTTGCTGAGGCCGTATACATTTGTGAAGATTGAAACTAGAAGGCGGTAAATCATAATACAATTTATTTATTGTTAAGTGTTTATTTAAGTTTAGAGATTAGAAGACCAATTGTAATTATGTAATTGGTCGTTGTTATCCGAATATGTATCGAGGGCAAGCTCACAATAAGATAATTTTTTTAAGAGAAGTAACACTCCGGCCATGAACGCCTACTACTACTACTACTAATAGTTGTTACCTTCTTTAGAAAAGGGATAGTGATAGAGAAGACAGGTGGTGAAGGAGGATATATGGAAAGGAAAGCTTCATTCTTTTACAACTCTGCTTTTTTGCACGTTTTTTGCAGCGCCTCTGGTGTCAATGAGGCGTATTAAATTTTCGAAGTTGTGTTTAATAGCCATTTTATTGGTAATTTTACTTGGACGATGATTCTGCGCTCTGATGTTACATTAGGATTAGTATTCGCTGAAACCGGTGAAGTTCAGTGACCAGTGTCTTTACCTTCATCATTTAAATTTTCCTACAACTGATAAAAATGGACTTTAATCCACATCAAAAAAATGCGTGGTGTTGTTTTTTAATGACTTTGTCGATGACCGGGCTCGAACCTAGGACCTTCGGTTTTGTAATAAACGTGATAACTACTTCAGCCAACGCTACCCTCACAATAAGATTTACATTCTAACCCAGAAAGTTTCAGGAAAAGAAGCTCATAAATAATACTGCTAATGGAGTAGAATAGGAAGGATAAATTAGTCAACACACTCTTTAAGTGCTGCAAAGCTTTACAACAGCGGGAACTACGTAATCTTCAACGAGACGACAAAGTGGCAATGCGCTCAGTTTCTCGCTTTAGAGTTATTGAAGGCAAATACGCTTTTCTTGATAATCAATCGATGGAGTAAACAAATTCGCATACCCGTGGCAATACTAACTGAACAGTCTAATATACGAGTAATAATGGGCTCTTAGAAGCTAAATCTATAGCGCAATATCGTCTGAGAACTGTCGAAAAGAGGATCAGAAAACGTCCAGCTCTCGCTATGAAACTGACCTATTTCGGTTTCATAGGCATCTAACTGTCTTTGAAACCAGGCTCCTCTGGAGGATCTATTCTTTTTCACTACAGGTGTGGCAAGCCCAGGGCTCTGAGGTAATTTGGCTTTTTTCGTCGGGGCTTTTTACACATAGAACTTATATGTTAATACCCAATCTGTGGCAACAGAGGAACGCATGTGCAGATATTTATAAAAGGAAACGTCACCTGGAACTGCCCTGAGTTCAAAAAACAATAAAAGTGAAGCTTTTCGGCGTGAAACTTCGAAGTTTGACCAGAAGCTTGTCTCTGGTGCCAGGGGTGCCGGTGGCCAGACAGCCGAGCTGCTTTAGGAGTTGGATGTGTGTAGCGGTCGTCAAGATCCTTCAACAAAAGATCACTTTCGTACCACTTCACGGGATTAAAAGGATGATGTTGAGCTGTGTGTAGCAGGTACTGGAGCGTGTCTGCTCAGACATACGAGTACGTCTGGCTCTGATGAGTGGTTGAGCTGTGCCGGTTAATGGTAAGGGATTCTTTTGGAGACCTCGCTGTGGGTGTAAGAAATTAAACCCGCGGCGTGTGATCACGGAGAATCGTACGTGGTGTGCGGTGGTTGCTACCAAAAGCGCTGGGAGAATAGTATTGGCTTCCCACTTAAATCAATGCTAGTGGTCAGTCAGACTTTATTCTTGGTGCTGTTGGCATACAACAGAAACTTCTTTGCGCACGGCCTTAGCAGCAATAGTTTACAAAGCTGTAAGTACCTCAGCAAGGTACTTGACCGTAGTACAGGGAACTATGTTCAAAGATTGCAAGCTATGTGTTCCTGGTAAGTCACATGGTGTTTTCTAGGGGTGCATGGGGGCGATGGTAAGCGTCTAACATGCACTCGGTGTTTAGACCACCGTGAGATTAGGCAGTAAAGGCGGTGCTCACGTTTATCTGAAACACATTTGTCTTTGAAAACGCAATATTATGGGAATGCAAGATTTAAGGGATAAGCCCATTTATTCAGGACTCACTGCCCGAACTGGTTTCAGTATAACCGGCTTCACTGTAAACCGAACCCTTTTTCAATATAACCTAAGCTTAGGATCTCGAAAAAAGGATCTTCCAAATCGAATATTCCCAGACTTGCAAAATTCCAAGACTTCAAAAAGTTTGTTAGTGCAAGTAATTATTGAATAATCCATCATACCAATATAAGACATTAAATTAAGTAACATAAAAATTGCATTATATCAAAAAATCGTTTGCCTAAAAATTTTATTTATAAAAGCATATTTGATGAGTTTAAAAATTAGCATGAAAAATGTAAACCATTGAAAACTCATATCAAATGTAAATCTAATCATTTAAGCCAAATCTATTTTTTTTTTGCAATTTTATGTCATGCTATAACCCAAATCCCTAATACAAATCAATAGCCCTTAACAAACAACAAAAAATCTGCAAATGTCATCAATCAGTAGCCTTGATACCTGCAAAAATCCTTCATATTGATACATAAAATACACATTAATTTATGGATATTGGAATTGTCTTATCTTCCGCATAAATAACACCGCAATAAGTGGGAAAATATTTATTAAACAATGAAGACAGCAGCAATAACAAATATCCATGTGTTTACTCGTACAGCAAAAGTAATTTTCTAGTGGCGGAAATTCGCAAGGAATGTTCGTATATGTAAGTATGTAAGTATGTGTGTTTCTGTGTGATATCCTGCAAATTCAATGACAACCGGAATATCTCAAAATGAAAACACTTATCAACTTTTAAGTACCATAAAAAAATAATAAAGTCACATTCCCACTGTATACAGAGTGATATATGAGTGTATGAGTGTGTGTGTGTGTGTGTGTGCGTGTGGTGGTGCATATTTGGATGTGTGAATTTGTAACAAAAATTCAAGTAAGCACAAAATGATGACTTAAGGATGTAGAAAAATAAAAACAAGTATGAGACTAGGGGGCAAATTGAAAGCATATCATGCTAATAATGATTAAGAAACATAAACATTATGTTTAGCACAAGAGAAGGGAAAGCTGTGGCACCAACTGTCTAAAATTGCCAACCAACAGACAGTGCCGGTTTTAACAGAAGCTATTGCTTAGATGTATTGACCTGTGCTCGTTCACTCTAGAAGTAGAGTGAATGAGAGGATAAGATCAGGTTCCTTAACCATCACTGCAACGACAAAAGGATTTTAAGATCTTTCAAATTTAAAACGCCATTTTAGTACTGCTCATATTTCGTTCTTTTATACAAACAAGCTCTATGATTCAAACTATCCTGAAGTGATTGATATAAACACTATCGCAGATTCCGTTTCTAAGCACAGAAGTTAATACCTTGGCTTCTGTATCTAAACAAACCAATCCTTAAAAGAACCAGATTACTCCTTCACAAAGAATACTTTAGACGGCAGTAACCAGACAGGCAGGAAAGCAGTCATGTGTGGTGAGCAGTTTTTGCTAAATTCCAGAAAATCTTTACAGCAGAAAAGGTGTGGACTAAAGTTATATCTCTTGCATTGTAATATTAAAAGCAGTGATTAGCATTATTATCATCTAAGGATTGCTTGACTGGTGGCGGGAAGAGGAAAAGGGACTTAACTTTCTATACTACGCAAGAAATCTCTTTAGTTGAAAAGATTTCCAGACCTTTGAGCGATAACCAATTGATGCAATCCAATAGGGTTATTGATTTATAGCAGAGCCACAGAGAAAGTCCGTTAAGCGAGTAAATAGAAAATTTGTTAGCGATAACCAGCTTTTAAAAAGACACAAAGCCTCTCCTAAGCAAGCTCAGGTCGGAAGCTTGAAAATATTGCGACTAATCAGTTCTTTCAATCACTAAAAAGAAACATTAATGATTCAAAGGTTGGACGCTCAAGATAATAATTTAACGAATGGTTGCTTGTTAATAGTGCTTGGCTTTGAGGTAGCGAAAGAGCAAGGATTTGCAAAATGTGTTTGAGTTGCATGTTTCACACACATTAGCATAAACAACTACATCCTATACAGGAATATGATCCTTACAAGCCATTTACATCAATAAACATACACACATACATGCATAAACAAATCTTAAGACATGCTCGTCCATCAATCTCTTGGTATTTCCTTAAGGAAACCAAGAAATGGGCAAAATACTTGAGAGTAATTTATTTTTATGTGAAAATTTCACAGAGCGGGGGTGCAGTCATTTATTAATGTTCTTGCAGTTACAACCCTCACCTTTAAAAGCTTCCGTTTTTCTCTTGTTGTTGTTGTTGTTGTGTGTGCTTTTAAGAAATTGTAAATATTTTTCATACTTTAATTTAACAAAATTAACTCGTGCGAAATATTTATGCACTCCCTTTCCCTTTTGCTACACAATTTTTCTTTTCGCACAAACAGCAAATAACAAACCGTCCTTGAGTCAGGATACTACCAGAAGATTAAGTGCATCATTATAACATAAGAGTGCTGTTAAGGATTTGCAAAAGCAACCATGAAATGGGGTCAAATTACATGAGATTTCAACAAAATGTATTGGGAACTTTTTCATACCAGCAAAGGTTTCAATTACGTTGGCAGAACAGAACAACAACAAAATTCTCACACTATAAATAAAAATAAACTTAAAATCATTTGTTTTAATTTAAGAGATAACAACTTTTCATCTCCAAACTTTAACTCAAGTATGTTTACACTGAAGTAGTATTTTATTTTTAGTATTTTACGTTAAAAGGAATATTGCCCGAATGACTTCATTTTCGGTCATTTGTTTATGTTAAGCCTCATTTATACTTGTTACAGCTCAATTTACTGACATAATATGTAATGATATAATCTATTCTTGGCTTTGGATTAGGTGTTCAAATGATCTGCCGCCGGCTTGTTAAAATCTAATAAAAGTTTCATCACTAATTGAAAATGTTTTATCACTCCCACACATACTTTGAGTGGGAAATATTTGTATATTATTACAAACAGGAAGTTAATTAATATACTTATTAAAACGATGTTAAAAAAATATCTCAATTAAATTATAAATAAATACAGGTTAGGGTGACCAGCTGAGATGAAAGCGAAAAGAGCTAATTACACTAGGCAACGAATTAAGAATTTTGGAAAAACACATCGAACTGGACAGTATAAGTTCGATAGTACTGCCTAAGCATAGTAAAACCCTATACCCAATTGGGCGATTTTGATGACAACTTTTTTTATGGGCCTCCAAAGATTTCGAAAATCAGTGCGACTTCTAAAAATGGTGTCATCAGTTTTTGGCCAACAGGTAACTCAGACTTGGTAATAGCTCTAAACTATATATGTGACCTGCTCCACGAAAAGGACCTCTGCGCCGAAAATTTTTTTTTTTACTTTTTGAGTGATTCTTATAGGAAAAAAAACGCTCTTTCAAATGCCGCAAACCTCAAGTTTCTATGTCTTTTAGTTTTTTTACAAATCACCTGTAAAGATGAACATAATTAACGAAAAAATTTAAAAATGTGATATAAACAGATAATATATATAATATTTGGAATTTAAAAAAAGTTCAATATCAAAGGTTTTCATAGAGGCAACACTGCATAGTGAACATCGTACAAAGTACCAGAGAGTCGAAATACATCGCCAGATGATCAAGTTGAAGGAAGAGTTGCATAACCATGCGCAAAACACGGAAAAACGAAGCGCTTTTTTTAAACGCGTTTTTCTCAATAACTTCTTTTCGGCGCAGAGGTCCCTTTTCGTGGAGCAGGTCACATATGGCAATAATGTAGCTAAGAGTCTACCAAACAAATCTTGTCAATATCTTATTCCAAAAGAATAATTTCTTCGTGCATTTTTTTTTTGTCAAAAATTAAGGAAAAAGTTTTTTTTTAGAATAACTTACAGGGACTCCTAATTTTTTTTGCTAACAATATTTGGCAAAGTTATAGCTACGGTAAAGTTGGACAGCAGTGTTCAACACAATTTAAAAAATTGGCTTGGACGTCATTTCTAGTGGAGAAATTGCAAAATACGCAGGCATATAAATATTTAACAAAACTCGAGTCCCATTTTACTCTACTTGCTCGTAAATATCTTGAACTTTACTGGACACATGCGCTTAAAAAAAATGGACACTAGGGCTCTAATACGCAACATTTTTTGTTCTATGGGACAAAAATGGTGAAAAAAGATATATATCGTCAGCATATGCCAAAAAGAAGGTTTACATGAAGTTTTCTCTAGAATTTTTTTGTATTGCCACCATTGCTTCCGACACATGTTTGGAAAAAATTTGTAAATTTTAGTAAACTTTCACGAATAAAGTTAGAAGTTAATATTACTTTATTGTAAAAGTAAAAATATGTTATACTCGTACACCACTTTTCTTAATTTATTTTCAAAAAGTAGCTTTTTGTGCTCCATAAGGTACGGTCACACTTGTCAAACATTTGCCCAAAAAAGCGTAACCAGCAAACACTAATGAAAAAAGTTTTGATCCAGACACTTGTTTATCATATTAAACAGTTTCGAACACAACTAATGCACCATGTCATAGAATCCGACAATATTGGCTACTCTTTAACTTGACAAACTTTTGTCAGAATTGAAAGATTTTTCATTAGCATTTAGTGGTTACGCTTTTTTGGGCAAATGTTTGACAAGTGTGACCGTAGCTATACGTATACTTTACTGCTGAGAATTGAGAAATTTGTTGTTTTGTTTATTTTTCTTGCTGTCTAGAGAAATAAGTCGATCGTTTAACGCCGACCAGGAAGCCGCCGCCATAATATTTTTAACTATCGCTCCGCTTACACACTTACGCAAGAAAAACAAGTAATTGAAATATATTTAATATAAAGAATGAAATTTAATGACTTCTGTTATACTAAAACATGCATAATTAAGGTTTCTTTTATTTTATTTTAGTGCTTAATATGTTTCTATTAAAACATTTAATCGGCGGCTGCGTCTGAATGATGATGTTTTTGCTTAACAGTCGTCGTTGAATTTTTCTTACTGCACCTTCTTTTTTATTATTTATTTCTTACAGAAATGAAGCAAAACAAGAGTTAACTTTACTTCCCATGTTTTTGTATGAAGAATTTGATGCAAACGCCAAACTGTGGCATGTACAGCAAAACAATACTTATTAAACCTTAAAATAGTTGAAATGAAGCAAAATGAATGCCAAATATCTCAGAAGCCATAATTAATATAACATATTTTAGATTCAGAAATAGATATTCGAAATATATATACCCCATACCTAACTGATTTTTTTTAAATGGTCGGTATAATAATGGGCTGACGATATGTACATATGTACGATTAAAAACTGTCGACATTTTATTAATTTTGAGGCACTAGATGCAGTTTTTCAGGTTAGTTTCATTTACAATTTTTTCTCCTAGTCTATAACTACAATTATGCCGAACAAAGATAAACAAAATTTCAATTAGTTTCCGCGATATGTTCATAGGTGTGACAAAGTTGCCAGTTCCTCGGAAATATGTATCAAGTTTAAAATGTGAACGGCAGCTAAACTACCAAAGTCCACTTAAGGTTTTATTAGTTTCTACATATAATTACTTCGAGAAATCCACACAAGAAGGAGTTTGCATTTCATGTGTTACATATTAAACTTTATTTTATGTTTTACATTTACCATGAAATAGATGTCACAATGTTTGGTGGTTTGCTTTTCTTATTCAACAATTTTTTTACTGACTCTGTGTGTATTTATTTCTTTTTTTTTAGTAACTGGTCACATTAACAGCAATTAAAGACATCGACACCGTCTTTTAATTAATACATCCCCATTGCCGCATGTCAATTTGTAAACAATCAACTGCAATTTGTTTGTCCCCCTGTTTATTTTATTACTGGCTGCCAGTTAGTTAATCGTGCTCGTAATATAATGTAAAATTATCTCAAGTTTTGTAACTAAAATTAACATATACTCACTCACATGCAGAGTTGCACGCATTTGTTGTTAAGGTTTTTTGTTGTATCTAATTAAACACACTTACAGTTAAATATTCCATCATAATGGACATTACAGTGCGCCACCACCAACTACATTTACTTACATATCTATACTTATATGGATATGCAAACATATCTACACATTCCCATGCACGGTGCAGTTTAGAACAATTAATTTTGTGATGCTTGGAGTGTGTTTGCTTGTACGAGTAACTAGTATTCAAAATTTAGTCAGCACGCGTTCAAAACTCCCTTTTGACTTTTAATATCCCCCTTCACAGAATTTGAAATACATGAACGTTATGTGTGCTGGAATGGGAGGGAGTGTATAAATAAATAAAATAAAAAACTACTTATTTAAGCTAGTAGTCGTAGTGCTAATTAAATTATAAAGTAACTAAGTAAGTATATACTTAAATATAAAGAAATTATTACAGTTATTAAAGCAAGTGCATTTAAATCGCATTAAAATCGCAACAAAAATTAAAAGTCATTCTTAAAGAATGGCATTTTCATGACTCCAAGGCATCAGCTTTTCAAAACTCATATTAACAACTTCTTAATGTCTAACCAATAGTGTGATGCACTAATTCTATATAATTATGCATAATATAACTCCCATTTGGTTTATATTGCAATTTGTATAAGTTCTTAATTTACTCTGATGAAAAAACACATCCTAGGAATAAATTTTTCAGTGAAATAGGCTCCTTGCAAGAAAAACCTTAAAGTAAGATCTTAAAAATAATCGGCACATAAATTTGAATTCTATTGACTTGGTTGGTTGTATGTGTATTTCAATTGATTCAAGTTCTGAAGGTTCTATCCGCTATTTAATTTTTTTATAAATTGACAAAGAAACCACTTCTTTTTAAATTATTTTTGGAGCTGCAAAAGAAATTTTAATTATGATAACATCTGCACAGCAAAGTCAAACTTTTTCCAAAATAACAATCCACATTCTGGCAAATCAGATATTGCAAAAATGTACATCCCAGCAAAAAATTACTGCTTCCCAGAAACGTATTTGTAAGGGAGACAATGTTACAGTCACTTGCTGTTAAGCATGAATAAGGCATTTGTTTTTTGTTCGAGATGAGCCAGCTAGAAGCAAAACATTCAGCTTCAAAAAAGCCATGAATTTTTTGCCTCACAGAAGTAATACTTCCAAATTGTCTGTGATAATTTTCTACTTTATTAGAGAGCCTGCCTTATGTTAGTGCTTTTCAGAAGCATTTTTTCGAGGCTTTTGTTGTCAAGTAAGCAATGCATTGCATTTTTTCTGAAACTTTTGGATTGAATTGAATGAATTTTAAAAACTTATTTATTGTTTGATTAGCACATCTAGATGCATTTCTTTGCTGCTAAATAACACTTCTACTGCAGTAGACTTCAATCACAATTCAAAAAAGCTTACAAAACCAACCCCAATGTTTACAAACAAAATCTCAATAAATTATTGAGAATTACAAAACTACAATCATAGTATTCATTTGAACACGCATTAAATAAAAATAAAATATTGAAATAAAAAACATTTGGAATTAATTTTTAACTTCCCGCTATATCCCTATTTCGGTGCGTGTGAGTGAATCGATTCGCTATGGTAGATTTTGAAATTGTACGAAAATAAAATTTTTAATAAAATTTTAAACTACTAAGATAATCAAGTTCAATTGCTTCTTATTTGACTATAATCGGGTGATTCGTTCGAGAGATATCGTTCACTAAAAATTTCTAAAAAAATGCTTTTTTCTAATTGTTGTCGAAAATTTGCACAAAAAAGATTTGTATTTTATTACTTCGCAATTTCTTGTCAAGTCGGTTTTCGTTTCACATGAATTTCTTCGGACTTAAAAACTGGCGGGAAGTTTTAGGAAGTGGCAGCAAGGTCAACCGATTCCCATATTTTTTTATTCACCCTTATTCCACTTGTCAACAACGACATGACGTCAATACAATACCAAAAACTTGGATCTTGACTATTCTATCTCGAGGCCAATTTTGTATTATTGACAGTGTATTTCTGTTCCAATAAGGTCTAAAAAAATAGCTAGTCAATAGCAGTCCGTGCTTTTCGACAGCGAGTAGACCCCGATTGTTTTTTTTTTTGGTATTGTATTGACGTGACGTCAATGTTGACAACTGGAATATTAGCGATTATTTTGAGCTGTGAAAACTATTGTAAAAGGGAATTGTAGTTTCTCCCCCCCCCCCACCCCCGACCCAACATTTCAGAAGTTTGATTTGTAGAATCGGTACAGAAGCCCATGGAAGCGTTGCATTTTAAATGTGGCTTTTATGTAAAACCAAGAAATATTTTTTTGTAACATTTTAACACTTTTCGCATAGACCCTAAAAAATGATATGTCGTGCTAAAACCTTCTAGGAAAATATTCGCCACGGAATTCTACTTCAAGTCTCTGAATGCACTAGAACTCGTGTACAGAGATACGGAACTACAACTAGCACGTTGACGAATTTGCGGATACTAAACACAATATTCGGTATGGTATTTGACATTCCTTAATTAAGTTTTCTATATACTCGTACTTAGTTAAAAAGTAATCCCGAGAGTGCAACGCTTGAACTGCATAACAGTTAATGCGAATTGCAGTTGTCAGGGCATGGACAATAGTATTGAAAACTGGCGAAATATTGCAAAAGCACAACACTGGAGGGCAACAAAATAACCAGCTTACGAATAACTACTATTTAATATCAGTCAGAATTACATTTTCTTATTTCTATTACATACTAATTCTGCAAAAAAAAAATACTACTCGTATATATTTAAGTAATAAAAAATAACTTAATATATTTTCACATAAAGGACTTCCCATCCATCGAAAGCGTACAATGAATTTTATGTTAAAATTTTTCTTTTTATAAGTAATATTTTTATTTAAAAACAAAACATACATATTTCTTTGAAGAACCCATGCATAAAAATGATCCCTTTATTCTTGCCAGATTTAGTAGCGAGATATGATGAGAATAATAATAGCGATCACGATGAAATTTGATCTCCGACCATGATAGTGATGTGATGAGAGATTTTGCCTGTGGCACTTAACGACTCTACACTACTGCGCGCACGTCTCTGGTTAATAATCGCGCAATTTTGTTTGTGATAAATGCCAGTGAGTACAAGCGGCAAAGGAAATAAACAAGAAAACAATTGAAAGGAGATGTAGGAAAAAAGAGTAGTACCCTTGTTTTTGTTTTATTCTCAGGGACTCATTTGAAATTAAATAATAATAAATATTTAGAAGATTTAATAGTGCAAAAGGAGACAACTGTTTTTAGAGGATGTTTATTATGAAATCTGCCACACCGACATACGCACGCACACTGGGTATTTATTTGTTCACGCCAATACCTCTAATGAATGCGAATTTAATTTACTCGTAATTGTTTTTTTTTTATAGATAAATTATCCCGTCAACTCAGTGCCACCATAACTGGAATAAAATACATGTGCATACATTGTTTTAAGCAACAAAAGTTGCCAGATTAAAGCAATTTTTTTTAAACGTACTACAAATAATTTTTTTTTGCTATTAGTCTACATACAAGAATAAATTCTATTGTACTTCTGGGCGTCCAAAAAAATTATTATTTTGTTATTAATTATCATCATTGTTGATTTTTCGAATTCGAAAAGTTGAAAAAAATTATTTGGTGATTACTCTGGACACAAGAAAAAAAGTCTAGACATTCTATTGTACTTCTGGACTGCCTAAAAACCTGATATTGATAATTAGCATTGTAAATTTTTCGAATTCGAAATTCGAAAATTTAAAAAAACTATTTCTCTTGACTACTCTATATACAAGAATAAAGTCTAGACATTCTATTTTAATTCTGGGCTACCTTAAAAACCTGAATTTGTTGTTGATAATTACCATTGTTAATTTTTCGCATTCGAAATTCGAAAATTTAAAAAAAAAAATTATTTGGTGATTTCTCTACATACAAGAAGATAGTCTACACATTTTATTGTACCTCTAGACTGCCTTAAAAACATGATTTTGCTGTTGATAATTAACATTGTTATTTTTTCGAACTCGAATATTTTGGCATAAGAGCTGAAAAAATATTTTAATCGAGCAAATTTTAAATTTCATTCGACTAAATATATAATGAGCGCATAAAACTTTTGTGCGAATAGTGTAGTATTGCATAATTTGGGTTAAAAATTACTCGAATCGAAAAGAAAAACATATAACATAATTTTAATCGAATAAGTTTTAAATTTCCTTCGGCTATTCCAATAATCAAGGAATAAAAAAATTTATTCGAACAATTGAATAAGTTAATTTTGTGACCGCTCCTGAAAATACCGTTTTGCTTTAAGATTTAATCGAATAAATTTTAGATAAATTTCAATATTCAATATTCGAATAATTAAGGGGAAAATACTATTCGAATAATGGAATGGAATGCAAAGTTAATTTTTGTACTGATTAAAAGGTTGGAAACTATTTGTTTCCGAAATTCCTCAAATGAAAGTTCAAATTTTTTTTTGTTGGAATTGAATAAATTTTAAATTTAATTCGTCTATGCGAATCGTCAACGAATAAAAATTTTGTTTCCAATAATAGAATAAGTTATTTTGAAACCGCCCCTGAGGGAATAAATAATTTTGGTTAAAAATTTTTTTGAATAAATTTTTTATACATTTCTATTATTCGAATAATAAGAGAGAGAAAATTATTCAAATAATGGAAAAAGTTAATTTTTCTACTTATTATTAGGGTTAACAACTATTAGCTTCCGAAACTGCTCAAATAGAAGTTCATTAAAGTTTTTTGAATCGAATAAATTTTATATCTCATTCGACTATACTAATAACATACGAATAAAAAATTTTATTCGAATAATTGAATAAGTTAATTTTGAGAACGGCCCTGAAAACAGAGTGTTGCTATTGAAATTTAGATTTGTCAATTACTTTAAGTTCAAAATTTCTATAATAAAAGTGGAGAGAACGTTTCTAAAATCGAATAAATCTTATGTTTTATTCGATTGTAAGAATAATTAACGCACAAAAAAACTATTAAGGGTTTTTAATGCATAATTTTGGTAAACAAACTAATCTCATGAAAGCTGAATACATATTAGTTTTAATCAAATAAACTTTGGATATCATTTGATGATATTCGAATAACGAAAAAAAGACTATTCGAATAATGAAATAAGTTAATTTTTGTACTGATAATTACTAGCCTGGACAATTATTTGCTTGCAAAATTGCACAAATAATAGTTCGAAAAAAATTTTTTTTAATCAAATAGATTTTAAATCTCATTCGTATGTTGTAATAAACAAAAAATTAAAAAAAAATTATTCGAATATTCGATTAAGTTAATTTTGAGACTGGCTTTGATTTTGCTATTGAAATTTAGACTTGTCAATTACTTGAGTGGAAAGAAGGTTTTTGTAATCGAATAAATTTTGTTTCATTCCATTATAAAAAAATTAATGTATAAAAATGCATTTGGGCGTGGTAATGCATAATTTTGGTTAAAAATTATTCGAATGAAAGGTGATATATATAAAACATAATCGAATAATTTGTATATATTATTCGATTATTCGAATAATTAAGTAAAAACATATTATTCGAATAATGGAATAAGTTCAATTTTTGTACTACTAATTAGACTTGAAAATTATGATCTACAATTACTTGAGTTCGAAAATGTTCGAATAAGATTTCGAAAAAGTTTTTTTATGGTTTAAATTTTAAATTTCATGTCTCTACAATAAATAAATAACTAATACCTAATTAACATTATGTATTTTTTTTTCATTCACATATAATATGGTTTTCAACGATTTATTATTTGGATTAAAAATCTAATATGAATCAATTTTCAAATAGGTGGCAGCTCTGTCAGACAGGAACCAAGAAATTTAATAAAAGAGCTCCCATTTTAACAAATGAAATGCTATACTTTATTTTAATTCTTTAAACAAAATTTTGCTGTACATGTACAGACGTTGAAGGATACCGCTTTATGGAAGGCATCGCACAATTGTGGCTACAACAATTGACGAGGATAATAGAATAGAAATTAATGAAATGAAAGGAAAATATGTATAAAGAAGGATGGGATTTTTAGCGAGAATTGTAGGCGGAGGTGCTGTATTACATGTCAGCAACTTTTTTAATTGTTCAATTGTCTTATCAACAGCCAACAAAACGCCTGCTTTTTTTTCATTCAATACTGGATCTGGCATTCACTAGATGCAATTGTTCTAGTGAATATTTAGTTGGTAATATCTACAGACAAATTAAGCAAGGAAAACTAACAACAATGTTAAAATTAAATATAGAAAGCTTCGGGAATTTGATAAGCTCGTGTGTATGTGTATATTTGTGGATCGTGTATTTTTGCTGGAGATATTTTGAATAAAAAATAGGTCTGTCTGAAAGTAGCAACGAGAGAGTAGGGCAGACATTTACAGAAATTACTCTCCCAGATACGCTTTACTAGCAAAAACTTGCAAATAATTTTTTTTTATATCAGAAACACAAATGGAAATGATTATAGAATTGTACTTTTTCCAATGTATTTTGTGCATTCTTTGGAAAAGACTGCTTTGATAGTATTTTAAATGACACTTCGACCGCTAAGGAAATGTGGCTGGCTTCTTCTGGTTTAAGACAAGCAGCCATTTACATACAATGGCATCCTGAATCTCAACAGAAATAATTTACACAGAAAAAAGTATACACCAATTAATGATTCAATTAAATTTTTAATTGTATTAATTAATTTGAGTGGAAAAACTTAATTGATATTATCAAATTGTTTATAGCTGAAAATTTAATTAATTTTTTAATTGATATTACAAATATTTTAATTAATATTACAAACTCATTCATATTACTTTTTTGTGTGTACGGGTGGTTACTGGTTTTCTTTCTGGTCACTTTGGACTGAACTATTCTCTGTGGAAAAGTATCCAAGTTCGTTCACCCTTGTGTCGTTTGTGCTTGGAAGATGACGAGACGACGGCACACATTCTTTGTGAGTGAAGGAGTGTTTTTCATTCTGAGTTTCTGTGTTCAGATGATATTAGGCGGGCTTCTCCAATATCTGTGCTGACTTTCATAAGGAGAGTCATACAGAGATTGATTTAATTTAATTAACAGATCTATGGCACAAACGATCCATCAGGTGTCGCAGTGCCGGTCTTTGGACCAGATCTTCCCCCTTTTCTAATCTAATCTAGTATTTTAAATTATTAACTTTCGTTAAATGATTTCATATGCACTACTGTCATGAACTATCACACGCTCTAAATCAAAATTCTGATCTAGCCGATATGTGCAAATATCATATGATCATCAGCATATGAGCTTTTAAATTTTGCACAGTGTAGAGCCAAGTGTAATATTCTGCACTGCCATCCATACACACAAGGCATTGGTAAATGAGAATGATGTTAATCACCGCCGTTTAGACATGGGTGCTGATGAAGTGCGTGGCTGCACAGAAAAATGCACATTTCTCCCAAATAAAAAGTCTAGTTTAATTTTTCTTCTCTTCTTTAGAAAATTACATAAATTAATAAAAATATTTCATTCAATAAGAATTGAAAATAGTGATTAAGAAATTATTCCTGATTAAATTCACTTTAGTTCAATTAAATTGGATATGTATCACTTAAGTAAAAAAAATATTATATTTTTAACTTTATTCTTTTTTATATATCCAATTACTGAAACACATTATTACTTTTTTTGCAACACACAGAAATTTCAATTCCTCAAAAGAGTTTTAGCAGTCAATGGCCTCAACTATCCACAGCAACCGATATAATAAACTGCTTTGTATCACAGATCTTAAATTATACAATACACACATATTTCCTAAGAAAATGTTGTGAAAATTGTCCACATTCAAATAGTTAATAACACTTTCATACTGACGGACTCACACACACAAATTGAAAGAGTTGATATGTGATTTAGTTCATAAACCAGAAACGTAATAAAATTATAACACTTAATTTGAACACAACAACTACAACATGTCTTAATAAATACGGTGGCAGTGTAAAAAGATTTCCATATGAGCTTATTTATAATAAAACCCCTGCAACGATGTTGGGCAACTAACCTTAATGGGCATATGGTCAAAAGGTAACTTGTACCAGAAATCATCATAAAAACAAACACAATTAAAACTTAAACCGAAAAAGTTTAATGGTTCATTTAGAAAATCTTAAAACTATACATTATGGCATCAAAAAAAAGCATTGGTTGATTTTAAACAGTTGGAAAAAGCCAAAGCAAAGAAAAGTAAATATTTTACGACTTTTGCTACTTTGACTTAAGTTTTCTAAACACTGCTAAACAATTCCTAATATTGAAATAACCAACTAAAATTGTTATTGTACTGTCTGTTGGTTTGTTTTATTAGTTAGAATCATGCTACTGAAATTTTGTGGATTGTGACAGCCGAGGTATTAAAGCATTGGATTACGAACAAAAGCTGAAGTTGGCGGCCTACATTCGACTCCTGCATAAGATTAAGTACAAAATTTTTAATAAATTATGCAATATGATTAGGATGGATTAGATGGCGTTGTATGAGAGAATTTGAATGAATAACGAATGGCTACAGCTGCTACAAAGTACGCACCTAAAAGTATGCTCTACAATAATAAATAAATATATAAAATCTCAAGAAAAATTTTCTTTTTTTACCCTTGAAATAGTCATTTTACAAATAGCATTGTAAAACTAATATAAATTTATAGAATTATTTAGTAAGTTTGCCTAAGCATGCAGCAAAGTTACCATAACTACAGTACTTTTAACTGTCGAAATTGTACTGTAACAAATTTTCAGTCTCAATTTTTAGTAAATTTTTCTAATTGTTAACAGGCTGTTTTGTTACACACTCGTACTTATGTATGTATAGTTTTCATAAGTTTAAAAATTTAAGTCTCAAAATGAAACATTATTGATGCCATACTGCTATTTTTATTCTCATTACTGTTCATACATACATTATTTCATTTTAATTGCAATTCTGCGTAGAGAACTTAAAAATGTAAAATATAATGACAAAAATAGTGGCACAATGAAAGAAAAATAAACACAGAAATGAGACATGATTTGGAGCCTTAAGTTTTTGTAAAACTAGTATGTACTTTCAATCATATTTACGGGCATTCATACCAAACAAACTTGTGGATAAATACATTTTTATTTCACACTTTTATTAACCAAAAACAACTAAAACCTGTTACAACTTCAATAAAACAATTGGTGTGAGTGTATACACACATATATATATATATATATATGTGTGTGTGTGTGTACTTATGCTGATATATTAAAAGGAGCTACACAAATAATAATTGTTATGATTATACGAATGTATTGTTGGGATCATAAAATGAGCAATGAAACCAAAAAGTGTACTAAAAGACAAGAAAAATTGACCTCTTGGCGTAGACGTGCCTGGCCTCAAAAGTGTGACAAACTAGTTGGCGCGCGGAGGTCAAAATTTGTCATAAACTGAAAGCAGTAATTTTTATGCATGTATGTATGTACATTTAAATCCATTTATAAGTAAAATTGTGACTTAATTTTAAGAGAAAAATTATGCATCGCATAACACTCAAACGACTGGACTCGTACGAGAAGTAAGTGAACAGAGTTTTTATTATTTCTTTAGAATTTTGTACAACTTGTTATTTTAACTGCTTCAAAAAAAATCGCCATATGTCTTGTTTTGGCACCATTTATGAAAGTGGAATTTTTAATCGACTTCAAAAGAGGATGAGGTTCTCCATTCGGTTGTATTTATTTTTTTATGTGTGCTAGTTCATAACTCCATCATTTGTAGACAGATTTTATAAATTCCATTTTTTTTGTCCCACTGCCGCAAATGTGGGCGGCAGCACGTCCACTAAATTTTTTCCTTGGATTTGATGTACTTTTACTCATTCGATTCCCATGAAACTTCGTAAACATTTTGAACTCTTGGAATGTTATAATTTTTAAACTTAAAAAAGTGGGCGTGACAACTGCCATTAATATATATTGTTATATTTCACTTACTTCTACTTAGCCGATTCTTAAGAAATTCGGCGCACTTAGTGAGCTCTAAAGTTCACAAGAAATGGGGCGCTACCACATCCATTAAAATTTTGTATTATATTATAAGATTCTCAAGACACTCAGCCGATTCCCACGAAACTTGGCAAACACTTTAAGCTCTTGGAATAACATAATTTCGTTCTTAGAAAAGTTAGTGTGGCCGCGCCCATTAACATTTAGTATTACATTATATGCACTTCTGCTCAACCGATTCCGAGAACACTTGGCAAGTACTTTGGGCTTTGGGAATAACATACACTTCTGCTTAAAAAAGTCGGCAGAGCCACACCCATTAAAATTTAGTATTATATTTCCCGTGCTTTTACTTAACCAGTTGTTACGAAATTTGGCACATTCCCTGAGTTCTAAAAGTGACATGATCTAGCAAGTGAAAAAATGGGCGGGCCATGCCCATTAAATGTAGTATTATATTATTTTTACTTCTACACAACCGATCCCCGGGAAACTTGACTATTATGGTGATGCAATCTGATGTTTGCAAAATTACAATTTAATATTAACATTACAAAGCTAAAACTAAAACTTAAAAAAAATTTAACCGATTAGATAGTTAAAGATATTTTAGATTCAATCAGGAACAATTTCTTAATAAGGTTTCAGTTCAGTATTTTCAATGGTTTTAGAATGAAATATTTTTACTAAATGTGATGTGATTTGATGAAAGTCAAGAAAAATTAAACAAGATTTTAGTTGGGTGAAACACCCATATATGTCTACTTGGGCATAGGTTGGTTTTAACATTAGCTATCTAATATGAATTTTTAATGAAATAGAATATGAGAAATGATTTTATTGTGTATATAATTATTGATTTTAGATTCACTTTAATAAGGTATTTTTATAAGTTTTTCTCGTGATGCTATTCGAAGTCGTAGAAGAATTACAGAGTTAAAATGTGATAGAAATTTAGCAAAGGGGAGGGAGAACTATGTGATAAGAAGATAAATTCATTGGGATAAATTAATTTTTTTTAAATATCGCATGCAAACATTAAATTAAGGGGTTTCTTCATAAGAATTTTCACTGTGGCCTTTTTTCTCAGCAAATCAAAACTAGTGGAAAATGAAGACAATGAAATATACTATTAAACTGCATTTGCAGTATATCTGAATTATTTTGTGAAATTTTTGAGTGAACAAATCTAATTTTTCGAGTTCTACGAGGGAAATGTCCTCTTGACCTCTTTTAGACAGGCAAAGACAGAAAGAGAAAGAATTTCTTCTTCCGTCTTTCACCCCGCTGAATTAGGACTTTGCAAAGTAAACTTTGCATGTATAAAAGGGGTCTTTTGTTGCTATTTGCTTTGATGTTCGTATTGTCTAAATAGCCGACAAACTTCGCATTACCAGCGAAAATTTCCTGGTGCTGGCTAGTAGGCAGTGTCTTGTAGGCGAAGGGTCGCAGGTTGCATTCCCGCCGGAGACTGGGTTTTTTTGCAGACAAGCCGAAGTAGCTTCGCAGGAGTTAAGGTTATTTCAAAAGGAAACATGTTTTATGAAGATTACTGTAAATCATGTTGAATTAACATGAAACACATATGAAGCAAAATCGTTGCCGAACAATTTTAAATTAACCTTGTTTTCGTAGATATTAATATGAAATTTGTCTGTATGTTGTTGGTATTCAATTCTACGTATTAAGCCATATTTCATTTCATTTCATTGTTATCATATAATTATAAAGCATTTTGATAAAACACTACCAACCAACACTACCAACCAACGATCTAACAAAATGTTATTTTACATAATTACATACATACATACCTATGTATGTAGATATTTAATATTTATTCTTACATGTGTATGTTAATAGTTTTACATTTATATGTAGATGTAAATGCATGCACACACTTATGTATGTTTATGTATATATGTATATGTCACATGTACATACTACATGTATGTATGTCAGGTTGTAAATATATACTTACATACAGTACGCACAAACTTCTTGCAAGCCCAAACATAAAAAAGCAAATAGAAATTTGGTTAAAATGTTAATACACTTGTTGGTTCAGCGCATCTTTGGACTGAATAAATAATAAATTCTTAGTGTATTTTTTTCATTCATTTATGATTTTCGCAAACGAAGATCTTAGCGAAGGAGCACGTGCCTGTCAAACATTTAACCACTGAGTGAGCCCGCCAGTCAGCCATAAACAGCTGCTATTTATTTGGGCCTAAGCCGAAATATAGGAAATATAATATAAATATAATATACAGACATAAACTCGCATACAAATAAACTTATTTATGTATGTTTTTAGTTCGACTCACTCAATCGTAGATACTTGGTTCGCCTACAAATTGTATTGCGGTTTTCATTCAAGTTTATTTTTTTTTATTTATTTTTTTTTTTGTTTAATCAAATTTGCATGATTGTGTTTTTGTGCATTTATTGCATAAATTTTTTATGTATTACATTTTGTGGCAAGTAGTGGATGTTGCAAAAATAAGTCGTTATGACCCTTGTAAGTGCAAAATTTAATAAGAAAACGAAACTAAACGAAACACATTTTAAATTAAAATTTTTTGTATGAAGAAATCCTTTAATTAATTGAAATTTTGTTTAAGGCAATTTTATATTTTATCACTGTAGATAATAGCATTTTAAATAATTTAATAGAACTTTAAATGAGCGCTTTCAATAAAGGTATTTCCAACCATAAGAAGCAACAAAAAAATTTAAAGTGTTAGAAATAATAAGTTTTTTTTTTATTTTTTTTATATGTTTTTAAATAATGTTAAAACAATCTCTACCCCAGTAGATAGACTTGGGTGCTGATGAAGTGCGTGGCTGCACAGAAAAATATCGGTATTTCCCCCAGCTAATAAAGTCTAATTTAATTTTTCTTCTCTTCTTTAGAAACTCACATTAATTAATAAAAATATTTCATTCAACAAGAATTGAAATTACTGAACTTAATTAAGCCTGACTAAGAAATTATTTCTGATTAAAGTTTTTAAATAATTTGAAATTTTTTTTAATATTATTAAAATAGTTTTTGGGACATTTTATTGTTACAAGTTTGCAATTTTTTTGAATTTGCGAAATTTTAGATTTTTTTGTAAATTTTGGTTTTTTCAGGGCTTAAATATTTTCAATAAAATTTATCCGTTCTATAGATAGGTATTTGATTTTTTTCCAATTTATTATATTCTAGCTATGAGAACTTTTTTAAGTTTTAATCATTTTGAACAATTTCAGAGATTTTTATATGTTTGCAAGTTTTTTTTAAGTTTTTTTTTTTAAATATATGTTTCTAAATGATTAATTTTTTAATATTATCAATAAAATTTATCCGTTCTGTAGTTAATAATGCATTTTTTTTTAACATCGTAACACCAAAATCAACAGAGCGCCGTAAAAAACATTAAAATTTTTAGGTTAAAAATGATAATATTCGTCATGTTTTTTGTTTTAATTTTCAAAAGTGTTCGTATTCTTACTTTTTCACGTTTTATATTTTTATTTTTATTTCAGTTTTTTTCACTATTTCGAGTCGAATGTTTAAATGAATAAGAGTTAATTATGAGCATAAGTTATTTCACATGCACATGAACTTGTGTATGGATTTTAAATATTAACGTACTTGCAAAATTGTTACACTTACCAACACTAATTAAAACAAGTGCAATCGCTAGTAATGTCATCGTACGCTTACCATCACCATCCTAGTGACAGCGAAAATTATCCAAAAAAGGAAATTAGAAAAACAATAAAATTTTGTTTTCAGTATGAAAAGTATTAAGTAACAACAACAATCGCAGTTGTTAACAGTAAAAACAATAATAATAATAATAATAATAATAAACTTCAGTAGGTTTAAATATATTAAATTATCATGTTACGAATGCAAAAAGTTTGAAATGAATTAAAAAGACAAAAATATTACTAAATAAACTTTATGTATAGCCTGGTGAAAAAGAAAGCAGTATATTTTCTATTGACATTGGAGAAGGATAAGTAATACAGGAAGAAAACATTTTAAGGATAAAGAAATTTTCTTGCACCGTTCAGCAAACTTATCAAACAAAGTTTCAAATTATGGAGACATCATACATCGACAGCATTGTGGATTACAACGAATTGTCACCAAACTATGGCAATTTGCCCATGGAGGTAAGTCATACAATTGCGTTAATTCCGTAAACAAGTGCCAGTGTCAATTTGTGTAATATATTCGCGATTGAGTAGGTGATGTATGTATGTATGTACATACATATATGTATGTATGTACATATAAATGTGTGTCGTTAATTAATTATATGCAGACACCGTAGAACAAAGAAGTTACTTATCTGCCGTTACATTCCTCCCTTTACACTTATCTATCTATATGGGTCCAATGGAAATTTTAAAAAATATTTTCACGTGATATGACGTATTTATGATTGATCTTTACATTTATTTTTTTTAATTATTATTGTTACATATTATTATTATATGATAAGTAAGAAGAAGCAACAGCAATTAACTTATAAATATCAAGCAAATTAATAGACGGGTATGAAACAAATGAGAAATTTTTAAAATAGGTATTATTATATATACGAGCGCAATCACACCATTTTAATTGTTCTGAAGTAGATTTTTCTAAACTCGAATGATTTTAAAATTTTTAATTTTTATTGTTTAAGCAGACATAATTGTTATTTTCTAATTTTTATTTTTCGAGCAGAAATAATTGTTATTGCTTTTTATTTTTGTTCGAAAAATAAAAATCAGAAAATAACAATTATTTCTGCTCGAAAAAATAAAAATCAGAAAATAAAAATATTTGTGCTCAAAAATATAAAAATAAAAAAAAAATAACTTATCTTTTGATTTTTATTATAAAAGTCATATCAATTACGGTTCCTGTTTAATACATAAATAACTGGCGATATAGGCTTTCTCTATACTGAAGAATATCTAAATACATATAAATAAAAATAAAAATTCTGCAAAAAAAAACGACTTCAATGCAAAGATCTGCTCTGACCAAACTGAAAGTAAACTCTTCCAAAGAAAACAAGTTTTGTTAATCTGTTGGTTAAGAAGAACTACGTGCAATATAAAATTAAATTTTAATGGGCGTGTCTCCGCCCATTTTTTTCATGCAAGGTTGTGTGTTTTTCAGAGCTTAGGGTTTGTGGTAAGTTTCGTAAAAATCGGTTAAGCAGAACCTCGTGAAATATAATAATAAATTTTAATGGGCATTTTTTTTACAACGGGACCAATTGGAAGGTATACACCCTAAGACAAAAAAAAAAATTTACAATCGGTCTAAAATGTACTGAATTATGGAGTAAAAATGTCAAAAAATACAGACGAATTGATAAATTGATGAAAATTTTTTTGTGTTTTCTTCACAATGAATTGCGAATTTACCCAATCGTTTTGGACGCAATTTTTAACACGATTAATAGTAATTTTTCACTTTTTCTCTCGCTTTATCTCTCTCTCTCTATCTGTCTCGCGCTTAGTCATATCGCTTAAGCGAAATAATTTTCGAACTTAATTTTTTGACGATCGTAAATAACCGATTTTCGTCAAAAGCCTTTAAACAATATGTCGCTAAATTAACAAAATAATGGCTTTTCACACACCCTTATTAACATACAACTTTATTTACTTTCAGATTATTTTACATATCTTTCGATATCTTAATCATTCCGATCTGCAAGCGGCCGGCGCCACTTGTTGCCGTTGGCGTGAAGCCTTATGCGATGGTGAATTTAATCGAAATGTTGTAATACATTTCTGTAAAGAATGCCTGTCCGACCGTTCGGCTCCAGGAAAGTTTTTTCTTAAATGCCAAATGCCATACCGTTCGTTTTATTTGGAAGAGATAACATTTGGACAGGCCAAAGAACTTTTTGCACACATTGGCAAAACAACAACTGAAATAACATTCGATAATGCCGATATGGGAGATAAACAATTTTATGCATTTATGAAACAATTGACTCATTTGGAATCATTGACCGTGACACGTTGCTCCCAACTCTTCATGTCTGGTTCATTTTTAGATGGGAATAACGATTTGGCTGACACATTTTCAAGTATAAAACATTTATCTCTCAAACACAATCAGTATTTAACCGATGGCATCTTATTGCGTTTGACATCATTAATGAAGGCCATTGAAACGCTGGATATGTCCGGTTGTCATATTGCCTACAACACTGCCATACATCGGCGCTTTTATCCCAGCGAGACTTTAGTACTCTATCCCAGTGAATCAATACTGACTTTTAAGTTTTTATCCAAGGTGTTAAATTCACATCGAGATAGTTTAAGGGACCTGAACCTCAGCCACACTATGATTGGTGGACAATCATTGATGGCTTTGGCATTGCAAGAAAATAAGGATGAAGGTTTGTCCTTGTGGAAGTTGCGTTTAACAGGATGTCGCCAACTGAATGCGCTTAGTGTAAAAGGATTTCTGGATACCCAACCAAATTTAGTGCTGCTTGATTTGGCTGATACCTTATGCGTGAATGACGATTGCTTGGCAGGCATAGTGGATAAGCTACCGAAACTCGAATATCTAAATGTGGCTGGTTGCGGAGGCATTACAAATGCAGGTGCCGTTTTACTTGGGAATCTGAAACATTTAAAGAGTTTAAATATTTCACGTTGTGATGGCATTACGACGGATGGTCTGACCCAGGGTATAGCCCGTTCTACCAATTCAGTGCTGAAATATCTTTATATGTCGCATCTTATTGTATGTGAACAAAGTATTAAGAGTATTGCATGGAATTGTCCTGAATTGCGCATATTAAATATTGGTCATTGCGTCAATGGTGTCACTGATACTTCCGTGCAATGTATTATTGAACACTTGCGCTGGCTTAGAGAACTGTCACTAGAAGAATGTTTCCGTGTTACGGATGCTGCCCTTACTGGCATAAATATTTCCAAGTTGGAAAAGAAAAACTCGACAATTCTTTCGACAAATTCACTGGAAAACTTTCACACAGCTTCTGCTTCATCTGTGCACGAACTGGAGAATTTAAGACCCTACAACTCATCACAATCCCTGAAGATTTCACTGTGTAGCAAAGCGGAAGAAGATATTGTACGTGATGCCAATCGCAAGCGCGCACTCTTTGCCGTCTACGAACTAAATCAGATTGATGATGATATGATTGATGGCTTCAGTATACAACAACTAAAGGGCCTGCGCTCACTTAATCTCAAAGGCTGCAATAAAATAACTGATGTTTCTCTTAAATATGGTCTCAAATTTATTGAACTGCAACGCTTATATTTGTCCAACTGCCAACAAATCACTTTTCTGGGCATGGAAACGTTGGTATTAAATTGTCCGTCCATTGAAGAAATCGATTTGTCCGATTGCTATAATATCAATGACAAAACCATACAATTATTAACTGCCAAATTAAGCCGTCTCCGAGCGTTGCACATTAGTGGCTGCACTCAATTAACCGATCACAGTTTGGATGCAATTCTAGTCAATTGTAAATGCCTACAAGTAAGTTATAAATTACATACGAGTATATGTGGTTATGCAAATGATGTGAATAATAATTTCTTTAAATTTTTCTCTTTGTTTGCACTTAGACTCTCTCTATTTATCGCTGTCGCCGCATGTACAGTGATATTGAGGATCGCTTGGCCAATATAACCACTTTGCGCCACTTAAATATGGACAATGCAGGCAGTTTGGATAATGTGGAATTCTTTCGACTAAAGAAGCGACTGGATTACTGATATTTTGCTGCAATTTTTGTTGTTTTCATACTTTACTACTTTCAGTTGTACAATTTTCACTGAGAAAGAGGCTCTGGATTTTTGATCAAACCTTATTTATTTATAAAGTAGTTTCTATCTTCCAGGTGATATGTTGAACAAAATATGTATGTATATGTATTTGTTATTTGTTGTGGTAATAGACCTTTTTTTAAATTTTTTGAGAAAGTAAACAAATGTTATATTTAGATATATTTATACCATAATTCTCCGAAACTAAGTGAGAATTATAGGCAAAACAAAGATTAATTATGATGTATGTGATGAAAAATGATTTAGACACAAAGCCAATTTGAAAACGATAAAAGGTGTGATGTGTTTTCTCTATAGTCGTTTTGTCAATAATTTAAAAAATTTTTTTTAATAGTTTTTCCAAAAATTTTTGCTAAATTTCTTTTCACGGCCCTATTATATGGTTTATATATTTACGGTCTAATTCATAAAAAATATTTTAGGTTTATTACAGGTTTATTTGACAAATTTCCCATAGAAATATGTCAAATAAGCGTTTAATAAACCTGAATTATTTTTTATGAATAAGGCAGTTAATCTTCTAGTGTGCTTTTAAGAAGTCATTGGTATGAGATTGGCAAAAAAATGATACTCAAAATCGATCAGAATTCATCACATTGATTTGAATTCATTCTGTATGTAATTGTATAAAGTTAGATAAATCGAATCAAGTCCAATAATAATTTTGTATGTTTGGTTAGTTTAATTACACTGTGCTCGAATTCGAAACTTTTTTTGTAACAAGCCGGGGACCCGGTGGGTGAACTTAATTCGAGTACGCTGAATCCAATGGTGCTAACCTTTTTTTAATGTTAACTCTTGTTTAAAAAATAATTGAGATTGAAAACTTGGTTAAAAGTAACTAAAAATCGCAATTTTTCTCAGTTTTCCACCATTTATTAACCTCTATATCGATATACATACATATATCAATTGAAAAACACATTTATTGATGAACGAACATGCGTCCTAGAGACTTTTTGGGAAAAAAATGATTTTTTTTAATTTAGGCAATTTTTTAATTTTTTTTTTAATTTCATTAGAACGCATGTTCATCCATATGTTCTTTTAATCGATAGAAAAATTAATAAATGGTAGAAAACTCGAAAAAATTAAAATTTTTAGGTACTTTTAACCAAGTTTTCCATCTCAATTATTTTTTGAACAAGAGCTAACCTTAAAAACAAAAGTTAGCACCATTGGATTAAGCGTACTCGAATTAGGTTTATCCACCAGGTCCCCTGCTCGATAACTGTTTGAAATAGCACAGTGTTATTATTTTGTAGGTTGTTTGGTTGTTTTTTGAAGCAATATTTTTAGCATATATTTATTCATATGATGGTATTTTATATCAAAGTATATTTTGTCACAATTTATGGAATGTGAGCATCCAATTAGCTCATTCATAAAAAAATTGTTTGTTTTATAAATTGTTAACAAAATATATAGAAAATCACTTTTATAAATCAAAAATATTTTTTATGAATAAGGCCTTAACTCTTTATGACTCAACATCGTGAAATAATTTTATTTAGAGATTTTAAGAGCTCGTAGCATAAGTAAAAAAAACCTATTCCAGGATTAATTTTTTTTCATTTCCTGTACAAACTTGTACGAACTTTTTCTTTGGGTATGTTCGGATAAGAATTAAATAATCAGCTGTTTTTTGTTTACATATGAAACTGAACAATTACTCAGAAAATTTACAAATAAAGAAAAGTTTTTATTTAAAAATTTATTAAAAAGCAAAATGGAAGGTTTTGTTTTAAAAAATTTGAACATATCGAGCCATAACATCCAAAAAAGCTTAACCAACACACTTTTTGACGAAAATCGATTATTTCCTACCGCAAATGATCGGTTTTGGTCGAAAAATAAAGTGCGAGGGTCTTTGGCAATCAGTTTTCAAAATATTCCAATTAGTATTAAAATTCCTTTATGAACTTATATGTAACTTAAGATGTTAGTTGCATGTTCAAAAATAAATGGTGCTTGCTTTTACTTACCAACTTGCATGTGCGACAAAATTCTGTATACTTAATGGCTTACATCCTAATATTAGGAAGATGCTTTGGATTTGAGGCTTTTCATTTGGCACATTTATATGCTTATTATTAAATTATTTGGACAACCCCACTTTTTCCGAAAATGACGCCAATTTTTTCACTTATTAACTATTTCACTACACACACACACACACGCTTTTTGCATTTTTATATTTTTTCAACAAAATGAATCATGCTGGTATTTCTTTTACGAAATATTATAACTTGCAATTGATTCAAATATTTTTCACATAATATAAAGCTTTTGAAAGAAAACTAGCAAGATATTTTATTAATTTTCACTCTTCACATATCCATCACAAAGTAGTAGTATACTTTGTGATATCCATGTTCCACAAAAATTTAACATTTGCTCAAGGCGAATTGATATGAATTCGCCTTGGTAATAACTAATACTGGGCAGGGTTGTAGATCTTTTTTAGCTTCCGCCGCCAAAACGGTAGTCAAAAATCGCCTAAAAATTCTTATTTGATTTTTTACAAGAAAAAAAAATATTTGTTTTATTAATTAAATTCATTTAATGCAATAGTAAATTTATGTGGTAATTGCGTAAAAAATGTTTAAATAATTGCATGTCTATTTTGCAGAAAGCGACGTGGAGAACTGCAAATTTGAATTTGTGATTTCATTTTAAAAACGTGTGCAATGCTGTTTTTTGTTTGTAACGAAATGCCACACATGGAAAGAATATTTGAAATGAGAAACGTTTCCACAAATTACTCCCTATTGCGTTGCCACAAAATACCATAACTTGTAACCAACATCAGGGTTGTCAGATTTTTTTCTACCTATTTCTCCAAATTGATTTTCAAAATCGCCAAAATCAGTTTTGTATAGTTTTTCTTAATTTATAATAAATTTGTTTTTATATAACACTTTTTTTTTAATATAAATTTTCATAAAAAATCGTATAAAAATTTAGCAGAAATTATTTCTTGTATATTTTTCTCATCCAAATTCTGAACGCATATATAATATATATAATTAAAATAAGAAAAATCAGCAAAATCAAATTGTTTTAATATCTTGCAGACGAGTTTTGGAAGGATTTATTTATGTTATCTACCCCTAATTTCCTCAATTACAAAAATTTTGAAGTTAAATTTTGTTAAAAAAAAATAGCCATAAAATCGCCAAAACAAAAAATTTGAATCCCAACAAGTTGAAAAATCGCCATGTCTGACAGCCCTGCCCAAATAAGTAAATGCAGTTATGCATTTGGTTTCGAGCCGATCGACATGTTTCTCAGATTTGTGTGCGAAAAATTAAAATTAATAAAAAATCTTGATGGTTTTCTTTCACAAGCTTAGATAAAATGAATTAAAACTGTATTTGAAGAAAGTGTTAATCAAGTGCAAGTTATATTTCATATAAGAAATAAGGTATGGTTCATTTTGTTGAAAAAGTAAAAGAAAAAATGCAAAAAAGCATGTGTTTGTGTGTAGTGAAATATGTAGTTAACAAGTGAAAACATTGGCGCAATTTTCAGAAAAAGTGATTTTGTAATAATAATTTAATAAAAAGTATGTAAATGTGCAAAAAACATGAGCCTAAAATCCAAAGCATCCTTCTAGTATTAGGATATAAGCAACCAAATATACGGAATTTTGTCGCATATGCCAGTTGGTAAGTAAAATCAAGCACTTTATTTTTGAATATCTTATTAATAACTAACAAGTCAGTAAAATAAATCTGTTTATGTAATATTGGAATATTTTGAAAAATAACTGCAAAAAAGCAAGAGGCAGGTGATGAAAAGTAGACAAATTTCAGCGTTTTAGTAAAAGCCTTATTTACATATTAATCTCTGGCCAGAATGCATAAATATATATGTATGTACATATTTAAGTCGTCTTAATATTAGATTGATAGAATGAATCGTGTCCATTGACTTTCCAATTTTAAACCACAACTTGAACATACATAGTTTCATTTTATGTAAGAAGTTCACGCATATTTACCGTGTATATGTCCACTCTTATTTATCGGTTTATTTAAAAAAACTAAGACCATACCTAAAAGTTGTTATTATAAGTGTCCTTGTAAACAATCTTGTCATTGACTATAAACAATCACCCTTATTCCAGTTGTCGACATTGACGTCACTTAAACACAAGCCCCAAAATATTAAGGTCTTGTTTACTCGCTTTCGAGAACAATTTTGTACTACTGACAATCTATTTCCGTTCCGTAAAGTCTAGAAAATAGCAAAAACCTGCCAACAGAAGTCAGTTGCTTTCGACAACGGGTACACAATTCCCAATTCTTTGGTATTATTTGGTGAATATATTAGGAATGTTCTGTATTCCACGTGAAATTGCCATAGAATTGTTATTGGAAATATTTATTTGTAACAGCAATGTGCGGTGGCAATTCCGTATGTTTTAATTTCACGTCGAATGCCGAACATACCCGTATTATGCCTGCACAAAAATAACCCGCGAAACCATACAGATGGTTGAGGCGAATCAATCAACCAGTGCGAGTGAGACGCAAAACGCTACAAAGCCAAACAACATAAATATGGTCAAACCTATTTAAATTACATGGGTTTGATCATTGGTTTGTGTCAAAAACGAGCTACTGAAATAGTTCGATACAAGTCTACACATTATCCTGCCACTTATTCTGCTAAATCTGGCAATTGTATCCGTAGTTGAAAACCGATAGATTTTTAGCGATAGAAATTTATCTTCAGCGACTTACATAATAAGGGGCTGACCTCGCTTAACAGCCATACCCCTACTTTTTTACAATAATTTGCGATGTTTCTTAGCAGCCTTATGCATGACGAAAAACTGGCACGAAGTTAGCGTGAGTGACAAAATTGAAGGAGTTGTCACCGAGTTATTCCATACTATTTGACATTAAAAATTGGCGCATTAAATTCTCGCGTGATTTTTAATGTAAAATTGTATGGCAAAGCTAACTTCATGATGATTTTTCGTTATGCATAAAGCTGTAGATGCTTACGCTCCACCGCAAACATTTTTGTGATTGTCTGCTGACTGTCGTAATTTATGGTCACACTCTGAATCAAGCCAAATTTTGAGCAAAACTGGCACCCAAGTTCGATAACATGTGCTCTACTTTAAGCAAAGTTGAACGCTTTTGTTTAGGTATGGTTGTAAGAAGTAATTCAGCTAAAGCTGATTTACGACTTTAGTCCATAAAGATGTAACTTTTTTCGGTTATCTTTCTCATAAGAACAATTTTGTGCTCGACAATTATTAACTAAATAAAGATTGACGCATCATTATTGTTATATTGGTTAACATGCATATCCATATATAAATATATATATATATATATATATATATACATATGCATTACACATATACATATGTATTTAAGTTTGCAATTTTTTTATAAATATGAAATTTAATTTTAAATATAGGGTGTTTTTTTTAGAGGTATAGAACTTCGAATTGAAATAAAACACAAGAAAATCGTTTTAATGTCCATCAATTTGGCTTTATTGGAAGGATAATTTTATGCCATTAACGTTTAAATATGATTTCGGGCATGTGGCCGCCGCGGCTGGCTCGAATAAAGCCAATTCTACAGGTCCAATTTTCAACCACTTTTTCGAGCATATGGGGCGAAATTATGCGCTCATCGAATGTTTCCTTCAATAAATCGATTGTGACGTGCGCTGTGTGGCATGTAGCGCCGTCTTGTTGGAACCACAACTCATCCACATTCATGCCATCCAATTCGGGAACAAAATAGTCGCTTATCATGGCTCTATACCGGTCTCCATTAACGGTAACCAACGGTCGACCATAAAATGGACGGAGCTTGCGGTAAACTTCGCGAACTGAACCATTATTTTCGAAATAAATTTGCACGATTTGCAAGCGTTGTTCTTTTGTCAACCTGTTCATGATAAAATGGCAAACCAAACTAAATATTAATCACTTGACAGCTGACAAAATGGCCGCCAGTTAAAAAAGTTATGCCAACTTAAAGTTCTATATCTCAATAAAAAACACCCTTTACTTTTCGAATATTATTTAATAAGTGAAATATAAGCGAAATATATAAAAATATTATAGGCATTCTACAAAGGTTATAAAATAAAAAAATGTAATTACATATTCTCATGTGCATTTCGAATAGCAAAATAACATTCGAAAATGGCACCGAATCATAAGGGAATTGCATTTACTCTGGTGGTGTTTTATGAGCACCCCAACCATGGAAGCATTTTGTAAAACGTTTCGATTCTTTGTTTTTAAGCGTTAAAAATAATTTGCGCATTCGTTCAGGCTGTTTAATGCGCATGTGTTGAATGTAAACCTAAATAAGTAATAATAGTTATTAAATAAGTTAGAAAATAAAAAACTCATTAATTTAACTTACTTGTGCTGATTTGTAAGCCAATTTAATTTCAACCTCACTGCAACGCGAGCCCAACCAAAGAAACACTTGTTCCCCATTATCCAATATCATTATGTCGTCATCGGCTAAATCGTCTTGACAGAAGTCTGTGCATTTTTCGGCCACCGTGAAATAGCCTTTTTCATTAGAACATCGGAACAGGCGCGTAAAGCTCATATAATCAGCGTTGGTATCGTAAGGTTTGCGACCACCTAAAGCCACCCAGAAAAAGTTTTCCGGCTCTTCACCTTCATTTAGAATTTGTAAACTAACCCAAGGACTATTAAACATTTCCTCGGCAATATCCTGTATTAATTTTGCCTCCTCTGGACAACTTTTTGCACCCAACCACACATACACGATACCCGATTGCGATTCATCTTCAGTTTCAAATGGCACATACAAAATATAACTGCAAAAGAGAATATTTAGCAAATATATAAAAATATTTTTTCAATTATACAATTCAAATAATTCTTTACCAAAATGCAGAATTTAGATAAGCAGCATCTGGCTGTATTTGTATTAATCTGGTGCATAAGGCACCGCCATTCGAACGCAAGTGGAAAAATTCCACGGCAGCTTTGCCGTCCGGGCTCTTAGATTTATCCTTTCGTTTTCCTGCATGTATGATAAACTTTCGCTTGAAGTGTGCCAAAAATTTTAAATTTTCCTGTTGCTGATGAATGCGTACAACTTCTAACTCTTCTCCGAACATTGTTTTGAACTTCTTTTGCAAAGTGAAGGTGAATGTCAGCCAACCCATATTGCCCGCATTACGACCTTGCCAAAAGTACACAATACATTGTATTTCATCATCTGGTGGAGGTTTGCTATCATCTAACTCGGCACCTTCATCATCATCATCAGCGGGTATGCAGTAGCGACACAAAAATACATAACATTCTCCAGTGTAAAAGTGTCCTATTTCCTCCTCTGGCAGACGTACAAACTTTTTGCCCTCTAAAACAAATGCTTCCATGGCTTCTAAATCATAATTCCAATCCTCCTCCAATTGTTCAGCTTCACTGAGTGGCATGGGATTTTGGCGTGGCATAAACAGAGCCGCCAGATCTGCACGAGTTTCCTGCTGTTTAGCCCACTTTGTTAAATCTGCACCGGTCTTTGCTACAGAATTGGCAGTGCGTGTAAAATCTACTGCCATCACTTCGTCCCAACCAATAAATTTTGATTTGAAAATTTGCGTTTCTGTGTCCTCTTGCAGTCGAGTAACTAGTGCATACTGGGGTCTGGCAATCATATTGAAAAGTTCACGCGAAAGTTTTATTGCGGCAGCTCTAACTAAGCGAGTGGATTTTTTGCCAAACCAAACAAAGAGATCTGTAAAGCAGTCCAGTATATAAACATTTTTACTGACTAGCAAAGTGTTGACCAGCTTTTGTTCAGGTATTTCCACCTGGGGTAACTCTAAATATCCCATTCCCAATTGTACTTGATATAATCTGGGTACAGCGGGAGCAAAATTTTCCTGCACATGCTGAATAACCTTGAGTTTAGGTGCTTCTTCAGGGTCACAGTTAAGACGTTGCCAAAATTCTTCACTTTCATCCCCTGAAAAAAAATAACGTCAATTCGTGAAGGTTAAAATATTTATTACACTGGGCTCGAATTTGATAAATTCAAATTGGGTATAATGCTTTCAATAGTACTAATTACACTATGCAACAAATTAATACTTTTGGAAAAAACACTGACTGACACTGATAGGTTCGACAGTACTACCAAAGCGTAGTAAAACCTTATTACACAGTTTGGCGATTTTGGTGACCAATTTTTTTTATGGGCCTCCAAAGATTTCGAAAATTAATGCGATCTAAAAAAATGGTGCCATCAGTTTTTGGCCAATAGCTAGTAAGAGCCTCTTTCGGAAGCTATCAAACGTTTTACCTTCTTATACAAAGATTGTTAGAAATGTTAATTCAAATAAAAGACGTTTGCACGAAGTTTATTGAAAATATGGTTGGTATTCTGAAACGCCATTCGTACGGGATCGCAGTTTTAGTATCTTATATTTTCGTTTGATCTTCTCGAAAGATAAATATTTTCTGACCGTCACATTTGTAATTGAACGCATTTTGTTTTTTTTTAGATACAAATTAATGTATAGGGTGTTTTTTTAGAGGTATATAACTTCGAATTGAAATAAAACACAAGAAAATCGTTTTAATGTCCATCAATTTGGCTTTATTGGAAGTATAATTTTATGCCATTAACGTTTAAATATGATTTCGGGCATGTGGAAGCCGCGGCTGGCTCGAATAAAGCCAATTCTACAGGTCCAATTTTCAACCACTTTTTCGAGCATATGGGGCCGTATGTTGGCAATAACGCCACGAATGTTGGCTTCCAAGTCCCCTAACGTTTCTGGTTTGTTGGCGTAGACGAGCGACTTCACATATCCCCAAAGAAAATAATCCAATGGTGTCAAATCACACGATCTTGGTGGCCAATTGACAGGTCCATTCCGCGAAATTATGCGCTCATCGAATGTTTCCTTCAATAAATCGATTGTGACGTGCGCTGTGTGGCATGTAGCGCCATCTTGTTGGAACCACAACTCATCCACATTCATGCCATCCAATTCGGGAACAAAATAGTCGGTTATTGCTGTGCACGGTGGCGAATCGATTCATTCGGGTCCTCTTCAACACTTTGCTCTACAGCGGCAATTGTTTCTTCGGTGCGCACTGTTCGACGTCTCTGCGGATGCGTATTATCACATAGAGTAAACGTAGTGCGAAAACGATCCATGGTTAACCGAATTAATTGCTCTGATGGACGATTATGTCGACCATAAAATGGACGGAGCTTGCGGTAAACTTCGCGAACTGAACCATTATTTTCGAAATAAATTTGCACGATTTGCAAGCGTTGTTCTTTTGTCAACCTGTTCATGATGAAATGGCAAACCAAACTAAATATTAATCACTTGACAGCTGACAAAATGGCCGCCAGTTAAAAAAGTGATGCCAACTTAAAGTTCTATACCTCAATAAAAAACACCCTATAGTATGTTGTTCAGATAGAGACAAAGTCGATGAAAATACTCTTTAAAGGACACCCCGTGAACGGAGGTATTTAAATTAAAAAATTGTATCAAAAGTATAATAATATTGTTCCCATTGACAAAATAAGCGGTTGCAACCATTGATTTCAGCATACTCGTATTTAGTGTAATTCGCTTTAAACCCAATCTTATTTATTATTTAATTAAACTTACCTTGGTTCTCTACTATAATTTCACATTTATTCTTACGCTCAGTTTTATTAATTTTTTCGGCCATCAAACGAGTTTTAGAGTTTAGAGTATTCTTTGAACATTTTCCCAGCCAGATAAACATTTTAATGCCACAATCTAACACAAATGAATAACGCGGATCGAGGGATCCAAACTCAACATTAACAGGCTCCATGTGTACTGAGGCTCCGGCAGAGTGTATCCGATATAAACGTATAGTATACAACATATCTTCGACTGTATAAAAACCAGTAGCAGTGCGTCCACCTTCAATGTACGTCACTTCAGTATCAAACAGGTTTAGAAACTCTTCCGATTCGTCATCTGAATTCAGGATTTATTATTAAGCATTTTTTTTAAATTATAATAATAATAATAGAAATAATATTAAAATAATAGCAGGTATTTACTCTGTTCTTCACGAACTGTGCGACAACGGGCTCCCAAAAAATTTCTTAGATTTACCGCATGTATTGCGGCACAAGCTCTTTTATCCAAAGTTGACTGGTTGCCAATCCAAAAATAAATTTCCCAGTTCAGCTGCTCCATTTCATCGAAACTTGTCTTTAGCACAATGTAACAATCACCCTCGTAGAATTTTCCATGGGCCACTTCTTCTATTTTGTTGGGTAGGAAATTTTCAATTTCCCAAATTGTAAGACCAGGCAACTGACCATCATCTTTTTCAAAGAATTTTGAATAATCCAATTGAGGTTTCTCTAAAGACTCATCCCAACGCTTAGGTTTAAGTGATTCTGGGCGGGATTCATCCGAGTCGTTGCACCAAGAACGATTCGACTCGTTTTCATCCTTTTCTTTGGCAACATCCTTCATACCTTTCAGAATTTTTGCCGAGTCTTGGGCCGAATCGTTGCGAGGACCTCGACGTAAACGAATTTTGCGTGCGGTGGAATCTTTAGGAGTGGATGTGACAGGTACAGACGGTGGTACCGCTGCACCGGCCAGGCGAAGTTGTGTTTGCAAGGAAAAATCGATGTTATAGAACTCAATTCCTGAGCCTTTGGTGGCTTCAGTGGGCTTTGGAGGCATAATCAAATCTGGATTATTGTGCAAATCCAACTGATCAAGACCATCCAAGAGATGTATAGCATCGGGCAACGTTATTAAACGATTCGATGATAGATTGAGTCTTTTCAATGCACCACAACGACAAAGTCCCTCGGGAATCATTTCTAATAAATTGTTAGATGCCGAAAAAACTTCCAAACAACACAACTTGCCTATCCCAGATGGAATGCCTTCAAAGTCCAAACGATTATCATTTAAATAGAGCCTTCGCAGCTGCGCTAATTTACATAAAGCGGCTGGCAACACAGTTAATTCGTTACGTGATAAATTCAGAACCTCCAGGCGCTGCCAGAACTCTACGCTGGAGCTAAGTTCTGTAATGGCATTGTCACTGATATTCAAACGTTTCAAATTAGGCAAATTATAGACACAATCCGGAACTTTAGGAAGATTATTTTGCGATAAATCTAATTCGGCCAAATTAGATAAACTATCCAGGGTGGTAGGAAAATTTAAAAGGGTTCGTTGAGTATTGCGCATATTTAAAACTTCTAAATTCTGTAAAGACGGTAATTGACGCAACTGAAACAACTCTAGCGGATTGTCTGCCAAAACTAAAGTTTGCAAATTAGCCAAACGTCTAGTTTGCGGTGGTAATGTTTCTAATTTGTTATGAGATAAATCTAAAAACAACAAATCCGTCAAATGTATAAACAAGGTTGTGGGAATCGTTTCAATATTATTATGGCTTAAGTTTAGTACCAATAAACTTTTCGCCTTCTCCAAACCCTCGGGTACCTCTTTCAATTTGTTGTGCGATAGATCCAATGTGGTCAATTCTTCTAATCGAAATAATTCCGGCGGTATGCCGCTACTCTTTATTTGATTTTTTCTCAAATTTAGTGAACGCAAACATGTTAGTTCGGTGAGTTCGCCAAACAATTTTTCCAAGTTATTGTGCTTTAAACTTAAATGCTCCAGTTTTAGGAGATTTCCCATTTCCTCGGGAATTTCCTTTAAATTGGTTTTATCCAAATTTAGCCATTGTACGCGGGTCATTAATTTCACCGCCGACGGAAAATTTTTATCCTAAAAATAAACAAAGTGGATGTTGCATATTTAAAAATTAACACAACGTACAAATATAAAAGGAAACAAAAACAAATTTTGTTTGTAAACAAAATTATCGGCAGCTCTGCCTCAGTCAGCTGAAACAAGTCCTAGTTTGACACATTTTTTTTTTATTATTTTTTATTCACTAACACCAGGTCTGTTCCAGATGCATAACAAAACAGTCCGAACTTGTACAAAGTTATCCAAAAGCGTTCCAGATAGCAATTTTTGTGCAATTGTGAGAGCGAATGAGAGAGTAATTTTTTTCATTTCCTGTACAAACTAGTACGAACTTTTTCTTCTGGATAAGTTCGGACAAGAATTAAATAATCAGCTGTATTTTATGTACATATGAAACTGAAAAATTAATCAGAAAATTTGCAAATATAGGAAAAAAGTTTTTACATACAAATTTATTAAAAAGCAAAATGGAAGTTTTTTGAACAAAGTTGTAAGTACAATTGTGCATATTTCTCCATTTCTTTAATATAAAAATATGTTTTTTTCAATAATTCTCGTAGCTTTTACTTTGTTGGAACTTATTTTCATTTACTTTTTACAGCTGTTGCCAATGATGCAAAATTTTTGTTATTACAATGTTATGCGCTTTAAGCGACTAAAATCACTTAAATTAAATTTAATGTAAAATGTAAGCAACATTAGTATTTCAAGATGTGCAATTATGGTTTTTTGCGTTCCAGCAATTTTGGATAACTTTTGCATATTCAGAGAGTAATTTTCTTTTTTCTCTCATTAGTCCGAACTTGTACGAAATCTTGTGGAACAGACCTACCAACAACATAACATTTCACCTGAATTTTAAATCAATTTTTCAGCGGCTATATTTACACTATTAACATAAGTTTTAAATTTATTCTATAGCGTGGACATTAATTTAAATTATTTTATGCTATTCTTCATTATTTAACTTACACTAAAGTCATTTTTCGTAAAATCTATGCCCCGTACAAATGGTAGAACGCCCGTATTGGCCATTTTTTTCACTGTGACTAATACAGAGTTGCAAATATCAGCACTGATAAATCTGTCAGGGCTGTAAAATGTGTGTATAAAATTAATGAGCTACAACATCGTTCATTCGCTTAGACAAGGTCATAACTCGAGAAAAACTAGTTTTATAGAAAATGAGATTGAACTTTAAAAAGAAATGTTTATTTTTTAAAAAATGTTTATTTTTTAAAATTATTATAGAACGGTGTAAAGATTAATTCAACTAGTATAATAACTATTACATTATTTGTATTTTTGACATTAAATATTAACTTTTGTACAATGTATACAATTGCATTACATATAATTTTAGAATGATGTAAAGAAAAAAGAACTACTTCTTTTACCTCTTAACTAATAATTTTACTTTTGTTATTGTACTAAAGTTTTTTTTTGCAGTATTAACTCAAAAATCGCATTATTTTTAAATATTTAATGCATTTTTACATAAAATATTTGATTCATAAAATGAGTTTGAAACAAAAATATATATAATGAATGAAGCAGAAACATATTTGCCCCAAATTTTATTGAAATGTTATTTGCTATATCAGAACTTAAATATATTACTAACTCGTATATATTTCTAAATTCATCATTAATAAAACTTAAGTATAATTAATTCATTATTATATAACTATGTAAATATGTATATATATATAGACAGAGAAAGTGCTTTCGAATTTGCATGTAAGAATTAAAAAAAATAGTTTGCGTATTGCACAGTTGGTCCTTAATGTGATTGTTGGCAAATCAGCTGTTTGTGTGCAGTAGTATAAAGGCTCAGTTAGCCGACCGTAATGCAATGTAACTGTAATGCAATAAACAACTGATCGATATTTTTATATGAAAAGTAGGTTACGTTACATTACATCTCTATAACCATTTCCATTACTTTTCACATAACAATATCGATCAGCTGTTTCCTATCGTTGCAGTTACATTCCATTACAGTTGGCTAACTAAAGGCTCAGTTAGAAACTGTAATGCAATGTAACTGTAATGTAGGAAACAGCTGATCGATAATTTTATATGAAAAGTAGGTTACGTTACATTACATCTCTATAACCATTTTCATTACTTTTCACTACTGTTGCAGTTACATTCCATTACAGTCGGCTAACTGAGCCTTGAGGCTTGAGCCTTAAGACACTTTGCTTTGTTTCAAAATCAAAATTATTATTTATTTAGTGATACGTGAAAATGAGAGTGCAGTGAGCAGTGAATAAATAATCCATATAAAAATAATAAAAAAATAAGTAAAAACTAAAATAAAATGTGCAGTAAGAATTGCAATGAAAATAAAAGTTTCCACGGAATCCTGCTTTGTTGAAGCAATGCAAAAGTTTTTGTTACTGGGGATAAATAAATGTATGAAAGAAAAGCCGTAGCAAATTGTCATTAATTGAAAGATGACGTTCCCGATATTTTCGTGCCAGAAAACGAAAGAAAAAGAGTGCCAACATATTCGTCAGATCAGAAGCCCAATGTTTATATAAAAGTTTCTGGTACATTGCTGTAATACGTTACTTTGGTATCTTGCATACCTCTCATCAAACTTCCATTACGTTTAATTTATTGACCGTTAAATGGCGGGAAATTTTTACTTATACAACACTGTACTTTGGTTTTGGGAGAACAGCTGACATTGAAAGATAATTACTCAACGCCATTTTTGTGATTTATCAGCAATAGTAAGAATTAAAATTTTCTGAAAATTCCACCGAAATATTGCATTAATTTACTTAAATATTACAATTTGCTGGACAAAACCTGAATAACTTTGAAATTTGGAAAGGTATGTTGATGATGATTGCATTGTGTTCCTTTGTATTTCGAATTTTGAATTGCAATGTTGGCAATACATGTGCTTTCAATACATTATTGAATATGCCTGGTAGGGAAAGGAAATATGTAGTTAGTCGTCCTGCTAAAAACAAAGTTTCGCTGCACCGAAATGTTAAATTGTGTGATAAATATTGCAGGCAATAAATTTTACAGCTGGCCGGACTGACTGTCGGTGGAATGGAATCAGTACGCTGTTATCTATGTGACCATGAGTTCGTTGAGGGAGAGGAGCCGTGGTTAATGTTTGAGCAACGATTACGTGAGGATGGAAAAGTTGAATGTTCACTGGCCGATTTGTTAAGTGCTATACTACAGAAGCATTTGGAGGAATCCTTAGCTCATTCGACGGTATGCAAAAAATATGAAATATGAAATACATGCAAATGTATGTATGTATGTTTGTATGTACATATGGATTTTTTTTTAACATGAGTAGCTAATCCGTAATGAATTTCAGTTACTTTGTGATTCATGTAACGCAGATGTTTTGGAATATGAAAGCTTGGAAAAACGTTTTTCTCAAATACGAGAAAGAATTTTAAATTCATACAAAGAAAATTCTACTATAAGCAATTTAAATAATTCACTACAAAACACTGCCTTTAGCAATTGTACCTTGCCACATCCTGCAGTCGATGGCAATAACAAATTGCTGATTACCAATCCTGAAGATATTGATAATTTGACAAACTCTGAGTATGCCGGAATCATGGATATAGATTTAATAGAAGAAGTTCAAGACGAAGAAGTCGATTTTGAAGGCCATGAAAATGTTGATGTCAAAAATGTACAGGTTAACAAGGCTATACAGGCTGAACGGAAAGGCTGCGGATTCATTGACAACGTTAGTTCAGCAGCAATGACTGATAATTTTGATTTTGCTGCTTTCAATGAACACGTTGCTCAAAATTCTTTGCCTTCTGGGGTATTAAATTTATCTGATGGACTTGTAAATTTAGATGTTTCAGAAAAAAACATACAAGGACAAGGTATTAATTAAACTTAGACTGTCTATGTAGTTACAATTCATATTCAATGTTTATCAAATTGTAGACAACATAATTATTTACGATGCCAATTCGGATCAGGTTCAGGAAACTGACTTAATAACTCAACAAGATAGCTGCGGAGATTTACAAAGTTACGATAGCACCGAAGGTGAGTCAATGGGCCCTGTCCATAAAAAATATTTTTGTTTTATAAGAAGTCAATAAAAGAATAATAATGGAGAAAGTTCCCAAAAAACAAAATTTTGGAAAAATATGCGTAATTGCAACAATTTCGAAAATATAAAATTACGAATTACACCGGAAATCGGGATACTAAAACGAAAGGTATAAACATTTTGGCATAGGCGAATTTCACTAATTAATTTTTTATTATTTCATTTGTTAAAAGAGTTTATTTAATTAACGCGTAACACACCACACATTGGCTTTACTAATTAATATTAATGAATAATTGGATTAACATAAAGTTGAACAAATTTTTCCAGATGATGATCTCGATTTTATTATAAGCCCCGACATATTTATCAGCGAAACTAACTGCGACGAGTCTCAACAGTCAGCCACTTCTGATGTAATGTTAAGCAGTGGTGAGCATCAAAAGGACACAGAGGCTGAAAAGAAGTTGAAAATTCCTCCAAAACCTGTTTGTATGAAAGAAGGCGAATATTTCACTTGCCTTGTTTGCGACATATCTTCGCAATTCGAAAGGCATGAATTGATAAAACATTTCCATACCGCGCATAATGCAAAATTTTATATGTGCGAACATTGTTATGAGGGATTTGGAAAACGCCAAGATCTAAGAATACACAGCGAAATTGGTCATGAAATTCAATGTGACTCCTGCGAACGTACCTTCACAAGTCTGCGTCTGTATCGTGCACACAAGCGTACGCATTTGGGTAACAGCAAACCCTTCGAATGTGCCGTATGCCAGAAAAAGTATGTGTCGAAAGCGATATTGGAGGAGCACATGAACACTCATACGGGTGTAAGACCCTTCCAATGTACCGAATGTTCCAAAGATTTTGCTTCAAAATGCACACTGTATACACATATGAAAATTCATAAAGACAGACCGCGTCCCTACAAATGCGATCAGTGCCAGAAATGTTTCTTCAATCAGCAAAACCTTAATCAACACAAAAAACTGCATGTCTCGGTGAGAGCCTTCGAATGCGATGTGTGCCACAAGGCCTTTGCCACAGAGCATAGCTTGCAAGTTCACAAAGTGGTGCATTCGGGCCAGAGACCTTTTCTTTGTCGCATTTGTGGCAAATCCTTTGCTCGCCGACCAGAAATTCAAGATCATGAACGCACTCACACCGGCGAAAAGCCATTTAAGTGTGAATTCTGTCCGCTGGCATTTGCTCAGCGTACCAATTTGGCCACTCACAGAAAATCGACACACTTGAATGAAAAATTACACAAATGCGAAATTTGTTTGAGATCTTTTAAGCGTAAACGTTTGCTGGATTATCATATACAGGCCATTCATACGGGTGAACGACCGCATAAGTGTGAAATATGTGGATCAGGATTTGTCTATCCAGAGCACTACAAGAAACATATGTTAATACACAGCGGTAAAAAGCCATACGCCTGTGAAGTTTGCGGCAAACAATTTAATAGTCGTGATAATCGCAATGCCCATCGTTTCGTGCACAGCGATAAGAAGCCTTACGAATGTTTGGAATGCGGTGCTGGCTTTATGCGCAAACCTCTACTTTTAACGCATATGAAACAAACAAAACATATAAGTGATACAATCATAGTGAATCAGCCTCAATTTACTCAACATCCTGCTGGCAATTCTGAGGCCTCATTTACCACTCGGCAAAACAATTTAAAAGAGGAAGATTCCGACCTAGATGTAGACAACGATCTAACTACGGACGATGTTTGCGATGAGGTTATAGAAAAAATATTTGACACCGAAGACTTGCTGGTCGAAAACATTTCCCTTTCTACGTATGCTAATAAAGATGCTAACAATGATGAAAATGTGACTGCCGTAGTGGATGAAAACTTAATTAAGGGTCAGTTAGACGACGTAAAATATTTGGAATATGAAGAGCTCGAACGTGAAGGACATCAAGTACTCACATGGGTGGATATAGGAGGAGGAGTGGATAGAGTTTGAATGCTTTATACTAATTAAGAATTAACTGTAAGAAAAATATATAAATGCTGCTATTTTTATTATGTTTAAAGAGACAGAGAAAAAAAGAGATTTTGTTTTTAATAAATCCAGGCTGATTTCTGGGGGTGTTGTTATGTGAATCGATTCGAAAGCAAACCTGTATTTGTAATTTTTATGACTTTAGAAATTCGAAAGCGATTATCGAATTACATAATAAGACCCCGAGAAACGAATGTTTCAAGATACTGAAAGTTTTGCTTCTCACTCTTAATGGTTAATTCGTTTGCTTCATTTAACTGTGTCATGTGCCAACATATTTATTTTTATTTTTTTGGCCATATTTTGCAAATTTACTTTGTAAAATATGTTTTATATAAAGAAACATCGTTAAAAGCAGGGTACATTAAATAATGTCTATGAAAGTGCTTTGGCTGCCGATTCACTTTTTTATCCTGTAATTCTTCTTTCCACTTATTTTTCTTTACATTTCTATTGTAACTCTTTTGACAAGTTAAAAAATTTTAAACAAAAAAAGGTCTGTTTATTGTAGAGCTGCGTCTTCTGGATATAAATATTATTTCCCTGTTTTTTATTTAATTAATGGTATTGTTGTAATGCCCCTTATTATGGATTTTCGAATGTATTCGAAAGTGATGATCAAACGAATTTTCATTTGGTATTATGGCGCACATTCGACAAAGAATGTGACTGTGAATGTGAATTTCACTCACTGTGATTTTTAAAACTTTCAACAATTTAATATTTTATGCTTAAGAATCATACAGAGTAATGACAATTAAAATATATTGGGTGTTTTTTATTGAGGTATAGAACTTTAAGTTGGCATCACTTTTTTAACTGGCGGCCATTTTGTCAGCTGTCAAGTGATTAATATTTAGTTTGGTTTGCCATTTCATCATGAACAGGTTGACAAAAGAACAACGCTTGCAAATCGTGCAAATTTATTTCGAAAATAATGGTTCAGTTCGCGAAGTTTACCGCAAGCTCCGTCCATTTTATGGTCGACATAATCGTCCATCAGAGCAATTAATTCGGTTAACCATGGATCGTTTTCGCACTACGTTTACTCTATGTGATAATACGCATCCGCAGAGACGTCGAACAGTGCGCACCGAAGAAACAATTGCCGCTGTAGAGCAAAGTGTTGAAGAGGACCCGAATGAATCGATTCGCCACCGTGCACAGCAATAACCGACTATTTTGTTCCCGAATTGGATGGCATGAATGTGGATGAGTTGTGGTTCCAACAAGACGGCGCTACATGCCACACAGCGCACGTCACAATCGATTTATTGAAGGAAACATTCGATGAGCGCATAATTTCGCGGAATGGACCTGTCAATTGGCCACCAAGATCGTGTGATTTGACACCATTGGATTATTTTCTTTGGGGATATGTGAAGTCGCTCGTCTACGCCAACAAACCAGAAACGTTAGGGGACTTGGAAGCCCACATTCGTGGCGTTATTGCCAACATACGGCCCCATATGCTCGAAAAAGTGGTTGAAAATTGGACCTGTAGAATTGGCTTTATTCGAGCCAGCCGCGGCGGCCACATGCCCGAAATTATATTTAAACGTTAATGGCATAAAATTATCCTTCTAATAAAGCCAAATTGATGGACATTAAAACGATTTTCTTGTGTTTTATTTCAATTCAAAGTTCTATACCTCTAAAAAAACACCCGTTACTTGGTGAATTGTTTAGTCCTTACGACCTTAGATCTACATAAAATCGGCAAAAAAATTTTACTAAAAATAAAAAAAACAAACATTTAACACTAGATTTTTAATGATTTTTCCCATTAAAAACTGCAGCAAAAGCAAAAAACTATTCGATAGAAAATTAGTTGCTCAACGAAATTTTCGATGTTCATAATGAGGCCAATCATGAATAAAATTCCGCGAGAAATAGCAAGTAATGAAGAAAAAACAAAAAATTCTAATTGCAAATAGCATTCGATACTCGATGTTCGATAGCCAGTGAAAGTCGTATGCAACTTATAATAAGGGCCAATATCTCATCTCTCTGAAATTTTTCTTTCCACCTTTTGAAAAATTTTTTTTCGCCGTTTAAACTGACAATATAGTCTCTTCCAACTGTCTTTGGTTGGCGGCGGGGGCGGTGGAGGGGAAGATCACTCACGTTTATCATATGTGGTTCAAATAATGTGTTTGCAATATTTATTTCTTTTTTTAATATCGATTTGTATGTATGGATAATGCAAAAGAAATATCTAAGCGGAAAAAAGTTGCCCGAATGAAATTTTTTTTACAATTTTTTCAAAAACTTTTAATTTTTTGATGTCGGTGAAAATGCCCATAATAATTTATTTTATGATGAGTTAGTTTATTATAGAATTATTGCCAAATCCACAAACATTGTAGGTGCAGAAAATATAAAATTTTGTTTGGAAAAGTGAATGAATACGGTGTGAAAATTTTATTTTTTGTTTACGTAAAAGGTACATAGAACAGGCCATAATAAGGATGTTTTTAATGTATTCCTGTTTAAGAAAACCATTCAACTTTTTTCTCAATTGAAGAGCATTAAATGTGTGAAGTATTAAAAGCAAAAAGTAATTTTGCTGTAACTTTCTTAAAAATCATACAAATGAACTGAAATAGTAGTTTTAAATTGGGAAATTATATTGGTGCCAATATCTCCTTTTTTTCACAATTCGAACGAGGTCTTTAAGTAAAACATAAAACATCATTTCATCATGTCTATTTTTTCATAAAATCATTAAAATTTATTTTTATTTAATAAATTGCACATACATATGTACATACATATGTACATACATGTGTACGAGTACATTTGTATGAAGGTTTCTTTTACTCTGCATAAAAAGAAATATAAATTTTTTGATTTCTCATTATTATTTTGATCTGAGCTGTCTACATAAAATGTTTTTAAGGCGGTAACAATTTTGCTCTGTTGTAATAAAATTTTACAGTAACGGTAATGAAAAATATTTGATTAATTAATTACATACGAGTGTACTCCTCTAATTTATTATAACTTTTTTGCTTATTTTTTATTTTAAATTGACTAGTTGTCTGCACAAATTCCTTAGTTGGCCTAATAACTTTCTTTTTTTTTTATAACAATTTTAATAATATTTAAATGTGATAAATAAATAAATAAATAGATGTATGCAATCGTAAGTTATTAGTATTAGGTAGTAAAAATATAAAACAGTAGTTAATAATAAAAAAAAAATTGTCTAAAAAACATTTGTATAGTTAAATGGTCCATCGGCATTGTGTGTACAAAAGTAGAGAATATTTAAAGTTAATTAACCGCCGCCACCACCTCCTGATAACTCATCTTCATATTGTTTACGGAAGCAATCACCGACTGGGAAGAAGTCCCAACTACGCTGTTGGTACATATTCCAAACGTATGTCTCCTGACCAGTATATTCCGTATCCGGTTTGTTAATCAAATGCATAAGGAAGAACATGTAGTTGGCTAAATTGTGCTCTTTCTGGACGTGGGTATCGAAACCGTGCGGCACTATATCAAAAAAGTCTTTGCCCATGCCGCATATGAAACAGTTCGATTCCATATTCTCTTTAACTGACTCCAGTTGATCACGAAGCTCACCAAAGGCATCAATGATCAAACCCTGAATAATGGCCAAGAGTATAACAATGACGAAGAAGAAGAATGTTATATCAAATATAATACGATAGACCTCATAATCGTCGCCATCTGGATCTCCTATTTCATCACCAATACCACCACCTGCCCTTACGCCCTTATACAAGTGGAACACAAAGCATGTCAACATATCGTGACATTTTTTATCCACTTCTTCGTCTTCTTCTTGTATATAAAACTTACGGAAGAAATTAAAGGCAATGACCGTGTAAATGTATACTACAATTGTTAAAAGCATTACTGTGAGCACGAGTTGCTTGCCATTGTGCGTTACGGATTGCAAAATGGTGCGTAGAGTCTTGAAACCGACAGCAACATCGAGCAAATGTGCAGCAAAGAAGAAGTTATTAAAGTTGCCCATCACCGAGAAGGAAAAATACCACAGCGAATACAGGAAAGCGTTATCGGTAAATGTTACGCCAGCCTTCCAAACTTGGTAACGCCAATCAATGTTCATAATGTATTTCAATAATCCACCCTCCTCACTCTCTTGAGCCATGAAGGCGCTCTTCTCCATGCCCAGCAGATTCGAAATCGAATCGAAGTCATAGGTCTCACTGTACTTCTGACGTACTTTCTTCTTAACAAATTTGTCCCAGTAGTTAACAGGAAATGATTTTGCCGATATTACCAGTTTATCCCAATGTGATTTGAAGTCATCATCTTCAGGTTGCTCCGCAATGAAAAGACCATCGAATTCTAGACGTCTGGCGATCTCTTTTTCACGTTTGAAAATAGCCAAGGGAACTTTCAGGTGGTAGTAGGCAATCAACATAGCCAAGGAAACCATACTGTGCAAAAAAGCAGCTATACGTATAACATGTTCCATATAGAAGAAATCTTCATCCACATGAACTATTTCCGGTACGTCATCTTCTTCACCTCCATCATCGCCCGAACCTTCGCCTGAGCCAAGACCAGAACCAGTTAAACCAGCGCCTGAACCAGATCCCAAAATCAATACGTCGTCACCAGAGGCTTCTTCGTCTTCAGCAAAGGAAGTAACCTTGTAAAACAGTAACATGAAGTTGATGCTAAAAGCCAAAACTAAGGCCACGTATTTCAAGTTGTAGAAGTTACGAGCTAAAAAGCTAACGGCACGATGAGCATAAGCAGAAAAGTCGATTTGGTTTACAGCGGGAGTTTCTTGAGGTGTTGCAGAAGATTTCTTAGCTTCAGCTTCGATTGAGGCCATTGCAGCTTCCTGTGCCTTTTGGGCCTCTTGACGTTCCTGAGCGGCCTTCTTTGCTGCCTCGCCGCCCAACAAATCCACAATCGAAATTGGCTCGGGATGATGCCCTTCTGCCTCAGCAGTTACTTCACCAGGCGCACCACCGTCTTCCGGACTCGATTCGCCCGTTTCCTCTATAGATGTTGAAGGACTACCGCCAGACGATTCATGCACCGTAACCTTATATTGTCCGTTTTCTTCTTTGTTTATGTCCAAACCGAACGCTTGTACCGTGCCTGGCGGTTCTTCTATAGGCAGAGGTGGTAGGGCCATACCAAACGACTCTTCCTCTACCGGTGGTTCTTCCACTTCCTCCGGAGCCGGTCCACGCATCAAATTCATCAATATTCCAAATATATAGCGAACGACTGCAAAATGTGCATAACCCGAGTAGTAGAACATGTAGAAAATAACTTTAAAGAATCCTATTATCAATTCCGGTATCGATTTCGTTTGCATAACTCCAATTTGATGTTTAATGTTTGAGGGACTAAACATAACGGCAGCAAACTTAAAACCATCCTTTACAGCATTTATGGTTCGTGTTACGGGGTGTTTGGCTGCCCGTTCTTCATCCTCTTCGCTCATGTATGAACTATATGAAGTATCACGCTTGACATTGCTGCCACTCTCATCCGTGGCCATCAAGCCCGAAGCATGAGTCATTTCAAAAATAGCATCTTCACAGAAGTTTACAAAAGCCTCTAGTTTCTCCTTATCACCGCCCTCGGTTACAATTGAATAGAAGAATGCCCGCTTAGATTCCTTAATTTGGGGTTTCTCCCATTGCTCGATATTTGAATCCTTTATTTCAAAGTAAACTCGTTCTATTCTCTTTGAACTACCCAGAATTTCAATGCGTCCCAGGAAGGGCTCGAAATAATTTAATACAGAACCAGCAGTTTCAAGGAAACGAGCTAAACGCGGCTCGTTCGGCATATGCTCGCTTAAATTGGTTAACAAAACGGCCAAATTGAAGCCAATTTCGGTGGAAGGTTCATGGAAGCGATCCACAAAGGCTGCATAATCAATTTTGCCCTCATGATTGCGTTCGCAACAAGCCAGCAAAAAGTCCATTTCCTCGCTATAATAAAACAAATTATATAACTAACTTGTGTCCAAGGCTTTTATAACAAAACTGCTTACGGTGTATAGTTCTTGGATTGTTCCATTTTATCTCTAAAATCTTTGGGTGTAACCCATCCCTCATTTTTGATATCGATTTCCTGGAAACTGGGCGACTCAATTAGATCCTTTAGTTTCAAGAACATATCAAAGTATTTCAAAATTAACTCCACATTGCCCGCCGATTCTACCAAAGTGTCAACCATCTGTTTACCAATGGTACCTAGAGAATTACATTTTGAAGCAATTAGAAGTTAGTAGAAAGAATTTGAATTTCACTCACCATTCACAACATTGCCTTCCAACATGGACAACATCATGGTGATCATGTCCTTTTGCAAATTCAATAGTTCCTTCAACAAATCGACCTGACTGGAGTGTTTGGATAGTTTTTCTTGCATGTGGGAGAAAAGAAACAGAAATCCTCCTACCGCATCCCACAATCTCGAATGAGCCAAGGCTTGTTGATTGAGGGTACACGGACCTTGAATGACTTCAGTTAGAGTGTTGAATACTTGACTTGCCACACCAATAGCCTTAAAGAAATTAGCTTTTCCCGCGGGATCTATAATTTCCTTGCTAGAATAATGCCAATAAAAGTCCATAATAGATTCCTGCAGGCGCAACAAATAATCGACCGTGCAAATGACCACATTCACAGTGGTTGTGTTACCCGCTTGCGTTCTCAAGTAGTTCTGCCAGTCTGTAAACATTGAAATTGTTGAGTTCTTTTGAGCTCAAATATGTCAAGCTAACAACCATATAACTTACCCAAGTTGTGGCCTTCACAAGTCAACTGTATGAAACGGAAGAGCGCACAAGTAAATTCGGCATCGTGCATATTCTTCTCGCCAGCAGCACCCTCCGAACCGACACCAAGACCTGCACCCGCACTTGGAATGTATTCTTTGTTTGCAAAGTTTACAATATTGTGTGGGGGACAACAGGATAGTTCATGCGGATTGGTTTTTGTGTGGTGGTTGGTATAGGTGATGGACGTAATGGAGTTGGGGTTCAGTGCAAAATTACAACAACAAAATCGGAAAATAGGTGATGGTAAGTGAAATTTTGAAAAAACATAAGCATAAGCGTGCAAGGATAATGATGCAATTTTTACAAATTAGAAAAAGTAAAACTCGAAATAAAAAAGTGAGGGGAAAGAAAACCGCAAAAAAGGGAGAAAAGGATGTACATATGATCGTGGAGTTTGGTAGGAGTACGGAGTACATTGGTATGGGATCGATATATGGAAAGGACAAGTTTGTTTTCTTAAACGCGAATTAACATTACCTTCAGCTTTTGTGTTCCTCTCAAAAGCATCCAAATCCAAGACACTGCACGAATTCATCAATCCCGCAATCGAAGTAAAGAAGCCAACATCCTTTTTCTCTTTGAGATGATTAAGCATTCCCATCTGAATATCGATATTGCCGCCGCGTAAAATTGCAATACCCAAATTCAAAGTTGTCATCACCATCTCTGAGGGTACACCCTTGGAGGCCGATATATGCAGCAAGACCATTTCAGCTACACCGCGATTGGATAAACGTGCTTGATGGAAAAGCAATTTTTGCTTCTCCATTTCTTGCTCCTGAATTTAAAAGTTCATAAACACCAATTAGCATTAAACATTTAATATACTCAAACTGATTCTGTAGGGTGTTGGCAAAGAAGAGAGTTTTTGTACCACTATAATTTAATCTAACAACACCTTACACAATCAGGCTTATGATTGCAAATACAACTTCGAAAAGTTCTGTTTACATAATTAAATTAAATTAGTTACCATTAGCTTAGCCATTCTATGCTACATATGCATGTATAAGGTTAGCGTGCAATTGTCGAACAATAAGTTAACAAGTATAAATTTGTGTTAGTGCTGACAACTTTTGACTTACATGAATACTAGTTCCTTCTCCCTCAGCTTCTTCCCCGCCCTCTCCACCTTCCTCTTCGCCGCCTTCTTCCTCTTCTTCGCCACACGATTTGGCAGCAATTTGTGCATACGACATATACAGCACATCCTCCTGAAGAGCACCACTTCTTTCGGTCATAGCACCACGACAGAAAGTAGTCACTAGCTGGGTGAGTGGATCAGGCTTACTTTCAGATTCAGCTTCCTCTTTCTTAGACTTCTCGAACTCCTCAAATGTCTGAGTTAGATCCTCTATCATAACTTCTTGGCCTACATTCTCCTCTTGTAGCCACTGCTCGTGATATGTGCGAGCAAAAATGTTGCAAGCTCTATGTCTATTTGCGGTAGTAGTAGATAGAAAACGAATGTAAATTTCCGCTCAACTTCCAAGTTTCTGTATTCTTTTCTTGCAAACGATTGGTAAAATTTGTCAAAAAACTCTGTATGAAACTCACTTAAAAATACCACCAAAAAGGAAATTATTTCCATTTGATGTTGGCTTCAGTGGTTTTCATAATACGAGTAGGTTTTAAACTAATTTTACGTTCGTCTTACAAATTCAGGTTTTGTTTGAAACCATCTAATCCCCCTTGTTATGGTTGGTGTATTGTGACTTTGACTACGATGTTTTAGTAATATATTAACGGTCTGTTTGTGTAAGACGTTGACGATGGAAATCTTCACGTTTATGTAATAGATTAAAGAAAAGTTCTACAAGTTTTCTTTAATCTATTCCAAAAAAATGCCAATATTTCTAACGTCTTATTCAAACAGGGGGTAATCCATGACCAAATTGTACGAGTAGTTGAAATTGAAATACGCCAACCACGAAGAGGCCAATAACAGCCCGTCCCATGATGTCATGAGAAAATATTCTTTCAACAATATGTAGTGAAAACAACAATAAAATTGAAAAATTTGTTTTTGTTTGCAATATAAAAATTTGTACGAACGTTTTCTTTCGACATGTTGGGACAACGGGCCGCAAGTTTCTAGAAGAATTTTAGTTATTTTTAATTTTTTAAATAAATTTAAAACCAAAATCAATCAATATATTATTACTTATCTATACATAAGAGTTAAATGTTACTTGTAACTAACATGCTGTACATATTACAAAAATTATAAACTTGTCTAGCAAATAATGCGCATTAAGGTTTATTCCATCACTAAGTGTCCCATTCTAATCAATTTATTTAATTTTTCAATACTTTTTTTGAACTATGATAAAAATCGATTACGTAATTCAGTTTATATTTTTTAATTTTTTTGCAATTTATTATATAAACCCATTTTCCATACAAATTGACACAACAAGGATGTCACAGAAAGCAGTCGAGGGATAGTATATATTTTATTTTGAGAGCATGAAGGTGTTATCGCTTAAAAACGATACGTTTTTTTTGGGCTATGGAGGTAATTATGTCCGTTTCTAAAACTTTTTGCCTATTTGTGTTCCATTATAATGTGATAGTTGTCCGGTGATGGATTTAATTCTCTCTCACTGTATGTACAGGGTGTCTCAAAATAAAGTTTATTATTTGTTAAGATTACTGCGTGAAGGCAAGGAAACTGAAAGGCCTTTAGAATATGCCAATCGGAAGTGTAGCTCATGGGAACTCGGCATAGAGCATTTCGCGGAGACGGAATGCGCGTATTGTGAGTTCAAGAGTCTAACAAACCTTATAATTCGGTAACTGTAGTAGAGCTTAGAAGATTCTGAAATATTAAAGGTTTGCAACAATTAAATGAGGCTCAAAGACCACCTTTCACTAAAAAATTAATAGAAAAGTTTGAAGAGAGAGAGAGAGAGAGAGATATAGGGAGATATAGAGATAGAGATTGAGAGATAGAGATAGAGAAATGGAGATAGATAGAAAAATAGAGAGAGATCATATAAAACGGTAAAAAAACGCGGAAAGTGTTCATTCGTGACGGTCCTAACATTTCAAAGAGGAAGCCAGCGAGTGCATGAATCGTCATTCAAATTTCCTGACTATAACCAAACAATATCATTCCATCACACTCGTGTAGTAAGTATTTTCCCTGGAAAATTGATTGCAAGAAAAGTTCATATAAATTGTCTTCCACGCAGTCCTGTGATCTTTTTCCTGTGGGGTTATGTCAAATCTAAACTTTGCGACAAAAAACCAGCTTCCTTGTTGCGTTTAAAAGAATATATCCGCCACGAAATGGCAGCCACATAATTTGTTGGTGTTTTGTAAATGAAAGCATGAAATCATTTTGTATCTATTTTTTATTTCTACTCTCCCAATACTACAATTTGAGACTAGAATTGCCACCATTAGCCTCTCTATATTCTTTGCTCGTATTATCGAATTGAAGTTGAACACAAATTTATAGGAGCATTTGCAATTTGTTGTATAAGCCCTAATGCGCATGTGAAGCAGTGATTTTAATTTCAAGCCAACTATAAGTGCACGAACAAACCAAACATGCCCCACCTGCTAACGCGATAGAGATGCATGGAACGTAAGCTGGACATGACCGCATGCCGGCGAGCCAAAGTAATTTTAGATGACCGACATTTTGCTTTTGGCTTAGAGCGCGACGCCTACAGGAACAGGAAGGACACAAAAACATACAAATCAGCCACAAGCCATAAGCTTTTCAAGTTAGTTACTTGCTATTAGATTAGTCTATAGATATTTTTTTAAGTTGTATTAAGAGGAAATATAAGTAGGAGCAGGAAGGGATATTACTCGTATTACAGAATCAAACAATAAAGTTAAGAGCGCAGGAATAGTGGATGACATGTTTTAAAAAAAGTGGAAAGTTATGGCGGTGAAATGAAAGTATTTACAAGAGCCGGAAACGAGTGCATTTACGCGCATTACCAAACAAAATTTAGAACAAGAACTTAAAACAAAAACAAAGGTGGATATACGGATAAAACAAAAATAATGTAATAATAACAATTATAATAATAATGTAACATTTAAACACAAAAATGCATTCCTTTACAGCTCCGTTGTTCAGAGTGTCACAGACGGAGAGAATAATGGCCGCAAAGTGCCATTTGTTAGTTTGATTAATATTTTAGTTTGTTTTATTTTTTTAAAGACGTGAGATTTGTTTTTAAAAACCTTGGTAAAGAATGTAAAGATGTCTGACGGAAGCACGCAATAACAGCACGCTTCCTTTGTATGGAAACAACACTCCTGTAGACATTTTTGCTTTGCTGTTGGGGATGATCGATCTGTCATTGTTGGTGTGGCGCAATGTAAAATATGTGAAAAATCAGGTAAAATTAAAGAAAACATAATTAATTGAATTGATTGAATGAGCTAAATAAAGATTAAACTTATTAAAAAAAAGTAATAGAAATTAATGCTTTTAAAAAAAGAGGAACTAGGCCAAGGAAGTGTGTTTGGGAAAGAAATTAAGAAAGTTAAGTTTGTTACCTCAGAGGGTAAATATGGAAAGTTGTAGAGCCGACGAAAGAGATAGAAATATAGTTAAATTTAGTAATAGATAAACTGAAATATTCCTATATCTGTCGCCGCTGAAAGCTTTATAAAAAGGTTACCTCTCTTTCCTCCTAGATCTGAACACTTACCATATGCAAGCCATACAATACTTTTGCCATCGCTACTATACGGTCTACAGTTTCTTGTGTTTTGTCCTTGCCCTTCTCATTTTGATTAGCGAGTTTCTCTACTGCTTGTTCTTCAGAACCTTCTTCCTTTTTGCCTAGCTTAGAGTACAAGTAATGCTGCCATGACATTTCATCCGAAGGATCTAATTTGTCGGGCAGGGTCAACTGATTGTGGGCAAATTCTATAACATCATACTCAGGCATCTTTTTTAGATAACGATCTTTGCAGTGTTGCACCAACTCTTGCTCACGACCAGCAAACAGATTGAGACCGACTGGCAGTAGACGTTTAAGACAAGCCACCATTAAACTGGCTTGTATCTCTTTATCTTTATCACGCTTCTTATCACGGTTCTTCTTCTTCTTTTTAACTTTGCCACCCGTTACGGGAGCACCTTCATTAATAGCGGATCTTCTAGTGGCCGTAGGCATAATCAAAGCCATATTATCGATTTCGTTTGCTGAAATAAAGTTTTGTTCCTCCTTGAGAAAGTATTGACTCTTCGACCAAATGTTGAAAATCTCTGCTACATGGTTATACAGCTCTTCAGCTTCGGGTATATTGTCTTTAAGCCAATGATTCCGTTGCAAGTCGACGTACTTAATAAGCAGAGGATAGAAAGAGTAGATATCGCGCACCAGCAAATTCCAGTCGTCTTGCAGCTGAGTTTCCACTTGGGATGTATCATCCGTAGCAGATTTAATAAAACCACGCATGCTCTCTTCCTTGTGGAACATATTCTCCGTACGCTTTTTAACTCTTTCGGCCAAAGGCAAAAATGGATCCTTCAATAGCTCTTCCGAAGTATTAATAATAATCTGCTGAGTATAGGCGGCGATTCTGGTCATCCAAGGGGCGTTATCATTGCCAATATTTTTCTTTATCATTTTTAAAACATTACGCAGCAGAGAATTCATGTGATCTGCAGTGACCATGGTAACATGATTACCACTAGTAGGACTCACATTATCGGGGCCTTGTGACCACCAAAATGGCAAATAGGAACATAATAATGGCAAAATGACATCAATGATGTGTGGTGCATCAATATATGTATTATCCGACTCGACGAATTGATCCACTTCACCCAAAATAGTTTCCAAATTTGGCATGCAACTCTCCATTTTTACCATTATGTCTTGAGCCTCAAGGGAATGATCGGCTATACGATTAAGCAGAGAGAATTGATTATGTTTATTGAGGTGGGGCTCCAAATAAGCCACGGGGAAGCAGGAACTGAAGGCTCCCAGGCAAGAGCCTAAAGCTGGACGGTGTCTTTCTATTTCGGTTTTTAAATATTTGCGTTCATGCGTTAAAGTGCCATCCGTTCCCAAATGGTACAGCGCCGCAAGTATTTTGTAAGATGCCACCTGAATTTCGTCCAATAGCAAGTCGCTGCCATAATCACAGGCTGCCAAATGATCGAACATGGCCGTTAATACTGGCATAACAACTTGGTTTATATAACCCAACGAAGTTGAGGTCTTGAGATGAGTTCCTCTTAAGTGACTATATTTGCCATCTTGCAAATTAAGAATTGTATTTCCCAAATCGTCGGCGGTTTGATTAAAGAAGGTTAACATGGACGTTCTTATGAACTCTGGACAATTCTTCACCAAAGTCCTGGCATCGATGCCCTTCACTAGAACTTGCAGACAACGCACAGTAATCCGCACATCTGGGCCAAAGGCGCTCAATCTATTACGTAAAAGTGCTGCTAACTTGCAGAAAATTGAAGCCACCATTTCTTTCTCCTTCAGTGAAGCAGCTCCCACATTGTTGGTCGCTGTGGCCACGGCAATAAAGTAGTTGCGGTGTGTCGAGAAGTATTTTTCCATTAAGGGCAAAACGACCTTCGAAAAGAATTTAATATCTCTAGACGCAGTCTTAAATGAGGAACGTCTACTGAATGTAGTCGAAGGTTTCAATAACTTCATGTTGATAGTGGCGCGATCTAGGTATTGTATTAATTTCTCCAATAACGAATAAGAGAATCTTAGTTCCACAGCCGTAACAGCAGCGCCACCTTCACCCTCAACAACTCCTCCCTTAGACGGTCTGTATTACAAAAGATTTGTCCATTCTAATTAACTTTATATCAACTATAAAGAATCACTTACTTGTGTAGTTTGTAGCCCTGATATTGCATATATTTCAGGAATTCCTGTGATCTTTCACGATCTTTGCGCTTTTCTTTGTCTGTTAGCAAATCGTAGGGCACCAGCTGGGCATGTATAATGCCACCGCAGGAATCAAGTTCCTCTTTCTTTTTCTTGGCCCATATATCGTGTGAGTTTTCCGCCAAACGCTCAGCCATGTTTTGCATTTCTCTGCTTAGCGTGAGATTCGTCATATCGACCGGATGTGGATTGTAATTGAAAGCACTCCCTTCATTCTGAAAACCGTTCTATTGTTAGAAAAGATAAACACAAAAAGTGGCGTGGGCAAAGGGTTGTAAAGACGTTATACATTTGGGAAGAAGCATATAAGTACAAGAAAAGAATATAGAAACAAATTTTGATTTATATTATTATTGCCAATTTGTGTTACTATCTTATATTAAACACATACAATTTGAGGCTTTGACTGGCGTCTTGTAGAACCTCGATGATTTTGAGGCACTTCAATTTCCGAGTGTTCAATTGTCCATCCAAGAGCTAAAAGTGCCTTCAGACATTCCCTTACCGGATCTCTGTATCTTTCACGTTCCTTAAATTGATAGAAATATAGTTTACAGTTTTAGAAAAGATTTAACGTTTTTTTTTTTAATATATGGAACCAATGCAAATTTTTATGGTGCGTTTTAACTTGAGTTTGAAACTTAAAATAAACATACATATTCGGTTAGCATGTTATATGGTTTAAGTCTGGGATGTTTACGATCGCTATCAGAGCGTATTTCACCATACGTCCATCCACTTTCCAAACGGCGACTGGCCCAAGCATCGTGATAATGTTCGCTAAACTTCTGTACCAATGAATTATAATCATTAGTCAAGTTAACAGCAAGTGTGTCGATTGGATTGGGGTCGTATTGCGGTTGATCAGGTGCGCCAGATTGACGACCATAATAGTCTTCGTCAGTATTTTTGGATAAACTGTAGTCCGGTGGCAAAGCACAACCAATTGCAATCAAACATGGCAAGGCTTTACCAAACAATTCAGGATCATAATCCATGTTGCTGAGTGAGTCAAATATGTTAGAGAACAAGAGCATAGTAAGACGTTTCTCTTCATCAGACGATGCTCCATAGGAGCCTTGGCCTTGACTGGAGCCATAGTACTTGGCACAGCGATCGAAGTGCAATGTAAGGAGCTAGAAATATATAACAATAAAAATATTAAAATATTTGCATAAAAATAATTAAAAACTACTTACTCTCAAAGCCACAGTCGTATATTCAGATAATTTAGAAACATCAACGGTCAACTTGCGCAGAAGTTTCAACAACATTGCAGGTTGCATTTGTGATGTCAAAGCCACCAAAAAGTCAGAGACAGCTTCTCTTTGGCCCTTAGTGAGCATACGGTTTTTAGATAATCTGTATACCGTGTGCAGCGTTGCATCCAATAAGCTGGCATAATTTTCAGCCTCATTGTAGAACTTTGAATGTTTTATTAATAGCGGCAATATTGAATTACCGATGTAGCGATTCATCGAAAGAGCCATATCACTTTCAGAGCCATCACTTTTATCTAAAATAGTGGCTGTTCTTAAATCTGGCAGGAAGGCATCTTCTAGCAGACGATAGAAGAGCTCCTGCGTTTCTATGCCATAGACACGTTCCAAGAAAAGAACTATGCTTTGTTTGTTGTTGGGTAATAGACCCGATGGCATGTCAGACTTTGGCCTTTCCTCTCCTGGTGCAGTTTGGGTTAGTGTGAACTTTAAGCTGAGGACACCCTGAAGATCCTCCAGTGGCACAAGAGATCTCAAAATAGCTCTAGCTCTCAATGATTCGTTTTTACCTTGTTCTATGACCGAAACGTCCGGTGCACATCTACCAAGTAGATCAACTAATGTGCAATAGAAGTTCAAGATAGCAGCACCGGTATCAATGTAGTCTTCGTCCTCTTCGCCCTCAGGTAGAGGATGAGAAAAGTTAAGGCCAGCAATAGTGCCTTCGGCTTCATCTTGCATTTTACAGCGATCAGAAATACGTTCAGACATGCGATTGGCCTCAACTATAGCACGAAATAGACCTTCTCCTTCTCCTCTTAGAGCCGGCCCTAAACATTCTGGACGTCGGATAAGAAGACGAATGACAAGGTTGGCATTTTCTTCCACACTTTCGCCATTTACCCAAACACAGTAGCGCAAAAAGTCTAGATAACGTTCACCTTCTACCGGATCCCAACCTAAGTCGGGATAACCCTTTTCAACGAGCTCAGAATTACTTTGCAAACCGCAGCGAGAGAGATAAACGGCAATTTTTTCCAAATAATGTTCACGCAAGGCCAGAGCTAGTTCTGTGTTCTCCATCAAACTTGAGTATGCCACATCTAGAGGAGTCGAACCGCGCAAGCTTGGTCTAGCGAGTAAAATGTTGGCATTGTCTAATAAAAAGTCAAAGTGATCAAACATCGCTTTCTGATTTTGCCTTCCCGTCCTACAAAAATAACAGAGGAAACGGCAGCAAGCCACAACCATTTCGTGAGATGTATCTTTTTCTTTAGCTGGTGCTCCTTCCGCTCCCTCCGATTGAGCTGGGGCATCACTTTGGGCTTGAGCTCGTCGTCCTAGAGTATTCATCATAACAGCCATTACGTTCTCATGTATTCTGAGAATACGAATCAAATCCGGATGCTGGAAGAATGTAGCATTGTTAACTAATTTCCACAATCGCTTCCTCATCAACTCCTCCTCTTCTTGACTCATTTGCACAGGAAGCAAAGCGCGGATTTGGCTTAAACCAACCCACATTTCAGCCACATCATCTCGGGCTTTATTATTGATGACATATGTTTTTTCAAGAGCTCTTACCAACTCCCCCACCGTGTCGTATTGCCTTACAAGGAGGCTGAACATTTCACGCACCAGTTTGGGGTTCTCAATTTGTGATTCCTCAGCCCAACTAACAATTGTTTTGATTAAAACTTTGCGGAACACTTCTTCGGGAGTTTTCTTCTCAGGTTCCTCAACTTCCTTGGGACCTTCTTCAAGTTCCTTCACAGTATTAATAAAATTGTAAATCTTTGTAATTGGACCCGTTTTGATTTCTTCGATCGCATTGCTTTCTGGTTCGTCCGGCTCCTGCAAAGCGTTAAGTGATACTTTTTTCATAAGACAATCATGGAAATCGTATAATCGTCCACGCAATTCCAAGCCACAAGTACAATTTTCATGATCATCCGGTTCCAGATTCTTAAAGCAAAGAATTTGGTTCATTTGTTCTCTGGGTGGACAGCGAAACTCTTTAGTTTTTTTGGCTGCGACAGCACTTGGAAGATCGGATTGTTTGATTTCAATATAGCGGCGCAATTGATCTGATTGCAGATCACCCACAAAGTCATGTGAGAATGCAATAATGCTTTCCACACGATGTCTCAGTTGAATGTCATATAAATGATGAATCAAGTAGCACATTTGTAGTTTAGCACCTTCTGCCATTTTCATTGTTAACAGGCCTTTACGATGCTCATCCTTGCCATCTTAAATTAATAAAATGAATCGAAATTGGTTGAGCTTTAACACTTAACTCTTATATATATATATCTTTTGTTTGTTTTCCAATACCTTTCTCAAAGCTGGCATCCCAAGTTTCTGGATCAACCATAACCAACAACTTTTGAACATCATCGTCGGTCATGACACCCACTAGCAACAGGCGATCGGTAAGCTTCAAAAGAGGCCTAAAAACATGCATATAGTTTTGTCATCTCACCTATTTTTTTTCGGCTAATACCAAACAGTGTACTTTGATAAACTTACAAGAATAGATTTTCATTCGTCCAACCAATCGGATCCCTATTATGCACCTGGTTAATCTCTACGGCCTCCTTTAATGCTTCCATAACAAATTCTCGCACTACTTCTAAGGGGAATTTCGGGGAATAGAGATGGTCGATGTCTGGTATAGGTTCACTGGAAACATTTGGTATGCTAGTTGTATGGGTACTCATAGGTGCGCTACAACAATAATGTGCACGGAAAGTGGGTAGTTGTGATAGACAAGTACAATTACATTGTGCAATTGTATGTTTTGTTCGCACATTTTATTAAATGTTAGAAGTGCAATGAGTAACGTGTGTGTGGGTAGAGATACGAGCGAGCGTCATGCAAAAATCATAGAGAATACAGAGAAGAAAATATGGACATTTTGATAAAAGTGAAAGTGATATATAAATATTCATTCATATGTGCATGTCTGGAGAACTACAATTGTCTACGATATGTACATACATACATACATACATACATACATATATATATTGAGATGCATACAATGTTGTGGACATGACATGAACACATAACACTGACCCTACATATAGTGGGTGGAGCACACAATCCGCTTTCAATTTATTTTTAAAGTTTAAAGCAAAAACTTATTAATGAACTTATTAGTGACAGTAGGAAAACGTTTAAATGGAGTTCTTGGTTTCTTGGAAGCAAAAAACAAAAAAATTTTCAGGTAAAAAGTAATTTTTTCAAAACAAGTTCAGAGAAAGTCAATTAAGTGCTCCACTCTAATAAATAGAACAAGGAGAAATGAAAAACTTGTAGCAATACTCACGTTATTTCTGTCATGCGCAAGTGAGGTTGAACTGACTCGGTAACTAATGACCTTAAGGAATGACACATTTCCTCATCTTCATAGAGGAATTTGAGTTCCGGTCCTAAAGGAATGATGTATTCCATCTTACAAACCTCCATTGTGGTGGCATGCGATTCCAAATGCAAAGCAATTAAAAGATCATAAAAACCCTGACGTAGCGGCCCACTCATATATTCGGAACGTATAGCATACAACAGTTGCTTCTGATCAACATGTTGGCACAAAGCGTGAGCAGCTCTATAATTAGACTGATAGCAAAGGGCAGCATACAATGTAAGTGTGTGGGCATGGAAGGAAAGCAGTTTGTCCATTTCTATTAATTCTAAAATATCAATGCAACGATCTTCCTCGGGGATGTGCAAGGCCAACATCGAGACTGGATCTTCACAAAGCATCGACCAGCCTCGTATGTCGGACAATTTGAGGGCATGCACTTGGAGTGCAGTATTGGGAACACGTGCCCATTGATGAGGACGAAGACATTGGACTTTCAAACGAGGTGGGGACTGTGGATTGATATGCTTGTCACTCGTTGGCAGGACAGCGGCTGAAAGAGGCAGTGTTGTTGCTGTACGTCCCAATTCAATTTGCAAGATTTCCTTGCTTGTGGCTTCGACGAAAATCGCTGGGAAAAGTTTTGTGCCCGGTTCCATTTTCCAACGATGGGATGTCTCCTTTCCCTCACAAGTGAAACTTATCATGCCCGTGGCAGTGTCAACGAAACATCCAACGAACATGCCTTGTGAAGCTCCCTTACCCGAAGCATCTTGAGTTACTTCATTGAAGAGTTCATCGGCACGTACCACGTAGCAGCTTTGACGATTAATGCGTTCAATAGGCACTTCGTAATCGTCTTCAATGACAACAGATCCCCTGCGGACTTTCTCCTTGTTAAACTCTTTACTGTGCAAATGATATTGCGTCGTAACCCAGCCTACGTAGACGTGTGTGGGATCCTGGCCGGGGAATATGCGAACGCCATAAAAGTATTCATTGATAAGCTTTAAGCATTCGATATCAAACATTTCATTGCCTGAAGATTCAACAACGGGCTGTCCCAAAGCTCCGCCACTAAGAGCCTTTGGTCCCTGTTGCACGGGAGTCTGAGGTATTTCAGTCTGGAAAATTAAAAAAAATCAAAAACTTGAGCAATACTTGTTGGGTGATAAATACCCACATTGTTCAGGCGCAAAGTTGGAGTTTTTGTAGTCGTTTGAGAGCTTACCACGTTTCGACCATGGGCAACTGTGTTACGTCTTTCCATGCTTACTTCAGGAGCCCGGCCAGACGTTTTCTCTTTGCTTTGATCGCGTGATTTCTTCGAGAAGAACTTGAACGGACTACGACCACGCTTCTTTTTATCGTCTGCCACGCCTTCATCCAAACCATTCATATCAAGCGCGGACGTAGAGCGTTGTAGTTCCTCTGGCATACCCAAATCCGATTCAAAGGTAATATTACGTGTAACGGAACTCCTACGTGTTGGTCGCGAAGGACCGCGCATTTCATCCGCTTCGGCATTATCATCAAAGTTACGATTCAGACCCTTTATATCACTAATTGTAAAGCCACTCTTTAGCATATGATCCATATGAGCAGAGGGTTGTTGTTGCTGCTGTTCGTGGGCATCGCGCATCAGACGATATTGTCTCAGTTTGATTTCTTCCCAACGTCTGGCCTTCTCCATTTCAGTAATAAATTCACTCAAGCAAGTGACGGGCAGAGAAAGACGTAAAAACTCCCAGTTGGCTTTTTCCATAGTCTCAAAGGTATTGTGGGAAATTTTCAAATGTGGTGGCGTATCAGCTCCGCCCGGAATACGTGTTACATCAATGCGACAGTCGGGCATTTCTTCTGTATTTTCAAAAATAGGTTGATCTTTCGTATACCAATGCGTAACTGGGCGACGCATATTACTGTAATTATTTTACAAATTAAAAGGCATATTAAAGCTTTTACTAAACACTAAGAGAAGTTGCTTACACGCAGAAGGGTTCATAACCTTCTTGAAGACCACAAGTAGTGAAAAATTTCAAGGAATCTACATCTTGTCCATAAATTAAACGAGCTTTTTGGCCCACACCCAACGTACAGGCGGGCACAAAACCAACTCCTTCGGCGGTAACTTCGGCAAAAGTCGTTTCACCACCCAAGGCGTCCATCAATAGTTCACCATTTAGAGAGAAACCTGTATGGAAATATGGGTACTTAAATCTTTAATTTATACTTAAGGTATAAATGTGAGCACAAAAAAAAACGAAGCTGTGGATGCTGTTTTAGTTTTAGTTTTAGTTTAAGTTTTTGTTTGTTTTGGAAACATGCTCATGTTAGATGGCCGTTTTCGATTGTTTGCGGTATTCAAAAAATTCTAGATGAATATTTATTTATGCACGTACTATATATGCTTTGCAATCATTAGTTTTACGATTTAAAATCGGTGTTAAAGCTTAAGCTGTTTAGTTGAGCTATTAAGCAGTCAAGTTAATTAAATCATGCGCTAAAATAATTAAAAAGAAATACAAGCAAGATTAATGTTATAATGCCATGAAAATGTGTTTTGTTAGTTCGTTCTTAAGTTAATTGTGAAATATTCTTTGGTTGTAAGCAAGGTTTCATTTTATGATGTTTCACATAAAAATTTACAAATAAAACTGTACTACTCATAATATAAATTTATGTATAGATAATGGGTGTTTTTTTATAGAGGCATAAAACATTAAGTTGACAACACTTTTTTTTAAATGATGGCCATTTTGTCAGCTGTCAAGTGATTTACGTTTAGTTTGGTGTGGTTTGGCATTTCAACATGAATTGACTGACGCCTGAACAACGCTTCCAAATTGTGCAAATTTAATATGAAATCATAGTTCTGTTCAAAATACGTATCGTCCATTTTACGGTCCACATAATCGTCCATGAGAGCAATTCACTCGATCATGATCTAAATAATAATACGCTTCCACAGAGACGTCGTACAGTGCGTACAGAAGAAGTCATTGCTGCTGTCGAGAGTAGCGTAGAGGAAGACCCGAATAAGTCTATAGAGTCTATAATCAGTCTATGGAGCCATTTTTAGTGACTTTTTGGTAAATCAATTGAACAACCATAATGTGCAAGAGGGCGCAACATGTTATACAGCTCGTGGCACAATTGATTTATTGAAGGAAACGTTTGGTAAGCGCTTAGTTTTACGTTTCGGACTGGTGAATTGGCCTCCTTCGTACGAGACAGCCGTGGTGGTCATATGCCAGAAGTCATATTTAAATTATAATGTCGGAAGAATATCTTTTGAATAAAGTAAATTTCATGTCGATTGAAAAAATTCATCTTTGTTTTATTTAATTTCAAAGTTTTATACCTTTATAAAAAACACCCTATACTCAGCTCATGAATGCTTTTTTTGTAAACAATGACAAACTACTACTGCCCTGCTCATTAGAATTGGAATACATTGTGCTAAAAATATATACAAGCTGAGAAATATCGAGTTTTTGCGGTCCCAAACATGATTTTCGATAAGTTATGAACAAGAAATAAATCATTTCGCTACTTTATTGCAATACGAGGTCATATCTCAAAAAATGTCTCTGTTAATAATGCAGAAGAAAAATCGTTATATCATACGAGTATTTAATCTTGTCTAGAAATTTCATATAAGCGGCTTGTTCTCGCACTTCTTGAGGTAAGAAAATATTTTTTATCTTCATTGAGTTGTATGTAAATTGAAAATCTAATAGGGCATTTACACTTGCGCGAAATCGACCAGATTTGCATTAAAATCTTTGTCAACATCCATACCTTTTACACCAAGTTATTTTTTGACATTTATCAAGTTTTCTTATTCCATACAAAAATCATTGAATGAAAATTTTCCTAAACTACAACCAAACAACTGCAATATAGCCAATTCACACACCTTTTTAAGTAGATAGCTTAAGTTTTTTAGTACAATTTCTGAAAATAGCATATTTGCATCACTAAGTTCTATTACATTTTAAGTAGATTTCGGCAAAATCTATTGAAAGTATAATTTGTTTTGTATGGGAAATCTACTTAAAATCGACTAGTGTTGCTTGAAATCTCGTAAGTACTAGATTTTGCTGCAATGTAAACGTACTCGTACTGTAAAACTTATACTCTGCACTAGCTTTTTTAAGTTATGCCTCTGTTGCAATAAAGAAGCGATTACTAAAAGTGCAAAAAATTTAAATATATATACAATAGTGTTAAGTCTTCTGTGCAGGTAAAATTTTTATTCTGTGCATTTCCTACATTTTCGCTGTAAATGCTCGATAAATCTCTCTCTAATTTCTAAAACATGCTTCAAATAATCAGTTTAGGATCTACTGCAAGCTGTGATTCCTATTAGTAAATACGATTTGGGTTTAAAGTACTCGTATACTATACGCAGCAATTGAAAATGTTAATCGCATGTTAAGCTTTTGATAATATCAATAACAAATGATTTTGCAACCATTTACGGAAAACTCGATGCCTTCAAGATGTATAAGTTAAGCAATAGTATCCAATCTCTTCGCAGAGATGTTAAATTTTAGAACATCCAAAAGATTACCAACAAACTGGGATATTTCCGTGGAATGTAATATTTCGCGGTCCAAACTGCTAATCTATTTGGGCAGTGTCACGGCTTTGAAAGCTTCGTCAGGTAGGAAAATTATCCCCTCCTAAAAACTGCTAATCCATTTGGGCAGTGTCGCGGCTTTGAAAGCCTTTTCTTGTAACACAATTAGAGATAACTCTAATCTAACATCTAACTTCGATGTCGTACTCAAAAAACGTGTACAATGGGTCTGTTCGTAAATGCATCACTGCTTTGAATCACACGAGCAATTTTTAATTGCAAATACAATACAAGTTGGCTTGAAATTTTTTAGTCGTCGTATACATGTTTGTACCGCATTTTTTACACTTATTTGTGCGTTATCTACTGTAGTAAAGTCTTTTAGGACATTTTAATTTCCCTTTGCAGCTCAGTGATTCATTTACGAACAGGCCCAATTAGAGATGAGCGATCCCGTGATTTTTTTAATAATGTTGCTCCTAGTGAACGTGATATCTATATCGGTGTTCTTTTAAACTGTGACTGTGATCGCAGTTAAGCATTATTTTTATTTGTAGCAGTTGCATTATTTTAAGAAATACTAATAAAAACAGCAGCAGGGAAACTAAAGGCCGTGATACACTAGCCTACACGATCGTGCGATTTTTGAGAAAATACAGCCCTGGTATGACGGAGTCTATGAACATTTTCAAAAGACAAAAACAATTCATCAGATCAGGGTTGTATTTTTTCGTAGATCGCGCGATTGTGTAGGATAGTGAATCATGGCCTTAAATGGAGCGCGATCACCGTTTAACACATTTCAGCACTACTGCTTGAAAAGTGTGTATTATTAGTACTAGTATTTTGAAATACTAATAAGAACAGCGACAAGAATAGACAATGGGCAATCAACCCCCTCCAAATACTGAATATTGCCGTAAAACAACCAGAGAGACAATAAAATTGCAAAGAAAAAAATGTGAGAGACATACATAGTTGCTAGAAAACACGATTTGGCACGACTTTACGATTTTTTCTTGACAAAAGCTGAAGATAAAAAAAAATAATTTTTCCAAAACCTGTTACTTGATAAATTCAGTCGCAGTTGTGATTAGTGTGAAAAAGTAACAGGTATGGAAATATGGCTCATCTATAGACCCAATATTATCAAACGACCTTGGAAGCCGGAAACCACATGAGTTCGCCATGATGTACTCAGCAGCATAATTATTATTATTGAACATATCGCACTCAAAATTTACAAATTTTCAGAAAAGGCCGAAAAGTAGACAAAAAGATGTAAGATTTTTATAGAGAGAAAATATGGCCAACTAAAAAGTGCAAAACCTAGCGCCTTTTTTTCTTTCGTTTTGACCATTTTTTTTAGTTTTTTGACTATATTTGTAGTTTTAGGGATGTTTTTTTGTCATTTTGGCTCTTTTTTCCACTTTGCGATTTTTTTCTTTCTTTAACTATTTTATTCGGTTGTGTTTAGTTTTAGTGTTTTTCTTTAATTTTGGCTCTTTTCTTTAATTTTGGTGATTTTTTCGGTTTTTGGCGGGTTTTTAGTGTTTTTTTTTGGAAACCCTTTTACTTTTGGTGACTTTTTTTTTGCATTTTAGCGATTTATTTTGTTTTTGGTGATATTTTTCAATAAAGCGCTTTTTTCGTTTCGGCCTTTTTTAATTTTGTAACCTTTTATTTTTGAAAATTTCCAGAGAGTTTGTTTGCCTCCTACGGTTTCCAAAAATACCGGTAGCTGTCAAAGTTACATAGTCAAAATTACATTAACTGATAGAATACCCTTTATGTTTTCTTTTAAATTTCAGTGTTAATTGGTGCAGTCTGCATAAAAATACACTAACTTTGAAAATTTCAAGTGTCTATATATAATTGTCTGTATATTACATTAGGATTTCAACATGTTTCGTTGCTCGCTTAAGAACACCCTTTAATTTTTAACCTTTAATTTTTAACTGTCATGTTTACATGTTTTCAGGTGAGTAGCTCTCGAGAAAACAGCCTGTCACAGACAGACAGACGGACATCGTAGCGAAAACAATACCAGTACCTTTTCTACTTTGGTGTGCGGAACCCTTTACAGAAAATTCTTAGTCATATACTTTGTAGTCAACGCACTAATTAAATATTTTAGCCAACATCAGAAACAAAAGAGTGCGCTATGGTGGCACAGTCGACTTTACTACAAGAAAAGTGTGCTGTGGTGGCACAGTCGACTTTTCTACAAGAAAAGTGTGCTGTGGTGGCACAGTCGACTTTTCTACAAGAAAAGTGTGCTGTGGTGGCACAGTCGACTTTTCCACAAGAAAAGTGTGCTGTGGTGGCACAGTCGACTTTTCTACAAGAAAAGTGTGCTGTGGTGGCACAGTCGACTTTTCTACAAGAAAAGTGTGCTGTGGTGGCACAGTCGACTTTTCTACAAGAAAAGTGTGCTGTGGTGGTACTGTCAACTTTTCTACAAGAAAAGTGTGCTGTGTACCCCTTTGGTTATCAAACCCTCAGACACCAAAATATTAAAAATGGCTTTTATTTGATATTCTTAAAGTTAAAAAATTAATCCTCGTATTTTGCCCAAACCTTGAAGCCTATAACCCATAAAAGCACTAGATGTGAAATGTAAATACTTATACTAGGATGTTAGTAGTAGATAGATAAAGTTTGATTCGTTGGAGTCTAAATCATTTCAATTGAATGAACTAGTTGAAGGTATGCGTGTTCTAAATAATTTTGAAAGGTAGAAAGAAATGCAGAAAAACCCTGAACAATGTTTATAAAAGGTAAATTCTTAAAATAAGTGAAATGTACTTATTTCAATTTCGTTTGGGAAAAATTATATTTAGTATTAATTATATCAAAAGCAGGAGAAGTGTAATTTAATAATAATAATATGTAATATGTACGATATTCTTTTATTTAGGTATAGGTAGGTAGGTAAAGTAGAGTATTATTAAGGTATACAACAGGTAGTTTACGAATTTGCTACACTTTGTAGGCATACAAAAGCAAACTTTCTTACTGATTGTATGATCGGCAAGATCTAAGAAAACTCCAACAATATCGCCTGGACCGCATTGTTTACCAAACGATTCGCTAACGCCACCAAATACTTTTTCTTCCTACATAGTTTTTATTTTATTTTTTCATTTTATATACATGATGATGTTTAATAACAGATAAATTATTAAAGAAATGGAATAAGTAAATTTAAAATAGTCAAATAGTTTTATAAAAAAAGAAATATAAATAAAGCAGCTCTCTAAGAATTTTAATGATTTTAAAAATGCGCGCATAAAAACAACACAGTTTCAAATTATTTTCAAAAATAAATGTAACAAGTAAACAATTAGTCAAACGAAGATTGTGTTTTAACTAGAAAAAGAATATTTATATATATAGATATATATATATATTTTTAATGAGAAAACATTATGAAACGCTCGCAGCTGTAACAGTGTTTTTTTTTAATTTGCTTTTGGGATTCTTACTGATGGTTTGTTCCTTGACATCGATAAAACAACCAATAACATCGCCAGCTTCATATCGTACACCAAAGTGTTCAACAGTTCCAGCATGCAATTTTGTAACCTAGATTTTTATTTATTTTTTTATGAGCATAAATTTTATTTTTGATCCATATTAAGAAATTAGCCGGTTCAACTTATTTATTTTCTTTTTTTTTGGCGCAAATGAAGGGATAATTATTTGTAAAAAAAAAAAATAATTTTGAGTTGAATGAACAACAAAATGTCCAGATACACAGTGTCTCAAAAGAAAGTTTTTATTTGTTTAGTTTAGTGCAGGAAGTATGTCAATCGAAAATGTGGTTGTTGGACATTCAGTCGCTATGGAGAGTTTCTTGAGATCAGACAAAAAAAAAAAAAATAAAGCGCGTAGAAGATGCCGAAATATTAGACATTTCCACCAATTAAATGATGTACCAAGCATAACTTTCATTGAGTAATGGCTCAAAAAGTTTGGAGAACTAAGATCATCTAAAACGGTAGAGAACGTGTTAATCATTGTCATGTCTATTAGTGACGATCTAAAAGTGGGCAAATTTAAGGTTAGGAAGACATTGCGTTAAAAGCTCACTTTTTTTTTAAATTAGATTTTATTGATACCAATGTAAAGTAGAAATGTGGGAATTAATAATGGAATATGATGTAGCACAAATGTCCACCTCTAGCACGTGGGCAGACGGCCGCTCTTTTCACAAATTTTTTTAACCGCATTTTGTAACACAGCTTCGCTTATCTCGTCAATGAAGCGCCGAATTTCGTCTTTCAGAGCGTCAGGTGTTTGTGGTTCGCTTACATAAACCCGGTCTTTCAAAAATGGCCTCAGAGATTATTTTCTCTACAGCGGCGTTAAATCACAAGAACAAGACGGCCAATTGGCATTGCCAAATCGAGAAATTACGCGAGCGGAAAATTTCTCATACAACAAGTGAATTGTTTGGCTGGCTGTCTGGCTCATGGCTCACAAAAAATCGGTTATTATATTTGGCAGCGCAGAGAATTCACGGTCACGGCGTTGCCTTGCTCATTTTCGGCCGATGATGCCGCCTGATCACAAACCGCACCATACGGTCACTTTCTTTGGATGTGAAGGTTTTTTGAATACTGTTCATGGACTTTGTGAGCCCCATATGCAACAATTTTGTTTATTTACAAAACCGCCTATTTGAAATTGAGCCTCATCACTAAAGATAATTTTTTTGAAAAATTCATGGTTAAAATTTCTTAACTTTTTACTAAATAAATGTCAAAGGATGACAGCTCAGTTCCTGACATTTCATCATTTGACAGCCAATTCACTTCCTAACCTCAAATTTGCCCACCCCTTAGGAAGAGTACAAGCACTTTGTACCAATAACTGAAGTTGCGAAGTTCAATTAGTGCAAGAGTCAAATCCCCAGGTTGTCAATCAAAGTTTTGACTTTGCTGTAGAAGTTGAGATAAATTGGTCTTTCGATAACGAGCTGATTCGATCACATTTTTTCAGTTTGAGATTATGGCATTCGATATCGAACTTTCTTGGCGCTTTTCAAAGAAAACATGCGTTATGAAATGGCAGAAATCACAGAGTCTACTTTCCAAACCTTGGATGATATTATAAAAAAAAATAAGTTCTTAAATTGTGTCTTGAAATAACTAACCGGCATTGTTTCACTAAATGTCTTGGCAATTTTGTTATCGATCCCCTAGGTTAGGGTTAGTTTAGCAGGCTGCTGGTAAGGAAGGGTGAAATTTAGAGTCCAGTTCACTTGGGTCCAATACAATGATCACTTTGTGCTATCTGTTAGTTGAAGAGAATATAGTGAGAGAGGGTGATAGGTAAGGGATAGTGATAAAGAAGACAGGTGGTGAAGGAAGAGATGGAGGAAAGCTACATTCTTTTACAACTCTGCTTTTTTTTTGCACGGTTTTTTTTGATAATGCAGTGTTGCAGCGCCTTCTGGTGTTAAATGAGACGTATTAAATTTTGAAGCTGTGCTTAGTAGCCATTTTTTTATTGGTTATTTTACTTCGCCAATGATTCTGCTACACAACGAACGAGGGCGCTCTGATGTTACATTAGGATTAGTATCTGATGAAGTCGGTGTAGTTTTTTTAGTGACCAGTGCCTTATACCTGCATCACTAGAACTTTTCCCACAACAACTGATACAAAGGACACTAATGCACATCAGAAAAATGCGTGGTGTTATTATTTTTAATGACTGTCGGAGACCGGGCTCGAACCCAGGACCTTAGGTTTTGTAATCAACGTGCTAACTACTTGATTAACAAGTGACCGGTAGGAGAAGTCTCTCCCGAATAGAGTTGCATGGAAGTTATCTGGGGGTCTAATATGCCATTCGAATCGAAAAAAAAATGCTTACGAATTTGTACGTTAATAGCACGCAAATTCAAAAGCGTTTTGCTTCGTTTTGAATTACAGAGTAGACGTGCTGGTTCTGGCTTATAGATGTATGTAAGTCCTTCCTTGACCAGGTTGTTTAAGAGGAGGTGGGAAGCGTCAGAATCATATGACATGGCAGAGTAACAGTCAGTTTCGATGAGAGAACATTATATGTTCGCTTTCTTAGGATATATTGGTAAAGAATTTGAAGTTATTCCTCTGTCCAATAGAAAAAGTCTTATAATGACTCCCTCTAATTGTTACTCTCTTCTGAACATAACTGACACTGTAACGGATTTTCTCTTCATGTTATTCATGAAAAATGAGGCCCATGAAAAGTTTTTCTTCTCTCACATTAGCAGGCAGTTGTCTGGTCTATAATCGAGAACACTACGAAAATATATCATCTAAAGACTACGTCAGAGTCATTTAAATTACGATAAGCGCTTAAATGAGCAAAGATAGTGATGGCAACTGATTCGTACCAAGATTGCAACAATAAACCATTAAACCGCAGCATTACGGCGTTTTGGGCCACGAAGACTAAAAGCTAGATTCGATCTTTAAGAAGACTTTTGCTTTCTTGTACATAAGTGCATTAAAAATTTCAGCAATTAACAATTATAATTATCCCTTCATGGTCTTAAATGTTGAAAAATTAATTCCTGGCTATCAAAAGTACCAAATATTTGCTTAAATAAAGTTCGAAAAAATTCTTTCAATATAATTTGTAACTTTTCAAGAAAATAGAAGCACTTATACTTACATTATGACCATCAAAAGCCCAACTAGTATCTTCACTGCCCAGCATAGCTCCCGGATTACAATCGGCTCTGGCCCAACCCACACGCATTGGTCCAGAGGTAAGCACCTCAAATTCAAAATACCATTTACCCGAGGTAACAGCATAATTCCGTTCCACACGGTAAGTGCGGAAGGCGGCAAACTTGAGCCTCAGTGCTTCCGCCAGCAAAGCCTCATTGCCTTCGCCTGTGGGTGGATCCAGAACGTAGCCGTAAACGAGTAAAGTACGTACGGTCTCTGAAGCTGTATCACGATTAGCTTTCTTAATGGCATCATCGACCTTAGAATATGGCACCAAGTGAGGACTGCGCAGATTTTCGGAATCTTCGTTGAGACCATATGTCCAACCTTGTTGTATGCGTTCTCGGGCCCAAAGATTGTGAGTGTTCTCGGCCAATTGGTCGACAAGCTCTTCCAGTTTTGGTGTCAAAGTAACAGCACTCAAGTCCAAGGGTGCTGGCTTGTAACCATTAGCCTGCATAAATATTTCGTTGGGCAGACGTATAGGACGTATACGTGCTGGAGGCTTGTCCATGGTTATATAATAACCTAATGCAATAATTGTTCTATAAAATTGAGATGTGGAAACACAAATGCTTAGTAAAAATAAAAAATAATTTCAAATACTTTAAGGTTTGCACAGCCAATTGATTGTCGTAGCGCTTTTCAGCCGCCGGCAACTTTTCGAATTGCGTCAAACAAGGATGTATACGCTGATAGTCATCGCGATGCTCGCCCCAAGACCAACCGGCCTCAATTTTATTTAAAGCCCACATTTCATGTATATTTTCGGCTAATTTCTCCTTTATTTGATCCACCGAAGAAGGCAACAAAACTCCCGATGTATCGACAGGTTTCGGTACAAACGCATTATCGTCTTCTATCATCCAAGGACCGGCTAAAACATTTTTACTTAAGTTACCAAAGTAAAAGCAGGGATCCAAACTCAATATTTGTTGGGGCATAAGACACTGCACCAAAGGTGAAAAGCCAGGAGGAGGATTGAATTTCATACGGCCATGATCACCACCAAACAAAAAGCGGCAACTAAATTAAAAAAAAAAAACTTGAAGTCATTATCATAACATACCCCAAATTTTTTTTGTATTACCTTAATTTGGAAGAGCAACTCATAACGGGGAAGAACATGCCATCCAAATTAAAGTCGCGAAAGCAACCTTTAACTCGGAGGCCATTAAATGTAAACGTCATGACTGGAACAGATAAATCAATAGTAACGCCAATGACATCGCCCTTGCGAATAAACGGTTCCTGGGGCAAATTGTCCGCTACCAAAGTCTTATGGCCGCCCGTCCATAGATAAGCACCATCAAAACCAAAGGAATACAAGTCATCACCAACACCATTACCACCCCATTTCTTGCCGCCACCCGGATAAGGTACATAGCTAAAAATGTGAATATAAATTAATGTTAATGGAAATATTGGAAATAACGAATAACTAACCCAGAAGTGTTGGCCCAGCCAATGCGCAAGTGTGGCATCATGTGAGTGGTTTGCTCGATGTGATCCATGGTTACTTCAAAATACCATTTTTGGTACATGGAGGAGCCCTCTACGCGACCAACAAAAATATTTGGTCTTATACTGGCCACATGGTCGACTAATTGTGTTTGCAGCAGCAGATTTTTGCCAGGCAAAAGGAAGTCACATATATTATTTTGGGAAGAGCGTACGGCAACACCGTTACCCACACACAGCGAACATAAAACATCCAAAACTTTTGGGTCCCGGCCATGTTTCTCCAACAAAGATATAATGACTTTAATATGCTCATCGCGCATCATGTTCAAGGCTTCAGGCGAGTCAATCAATACACAATGCAGCACATCCAGCATGCCGGAACCCTCACTAGAGGCCTGAGAACCCAAGCGAGAAAACAGCCAATTCAAACGATTACTATTGGCGAACTGGGCACAATTAGTGTGATTGCCTTGTATAATAGCGGCCAACAGTTGGTACAGGTATGTGGATATCAGATCCCAACTTTGACCGGTTTCATCGCCAGCCAAGAAGCTGGCTAGAAAGCCTTGCGATGTTATTATATTGATCTTATCAATGGCCTCTAGGATCAAATTCAAAACACCCTCCTCCTGAAACAAATCCTGACGATTGCGCAAGGCACGAAAACGATTTTGCTTTTCCTCATGCTCTGCTCAGAGAAATAGTACTCAAGAATTTATGAATAATAAAACTTTAAACTAATTTACATACCCATGTCATCCGGTGGCTGAGAGAAGTAATTTATTAAATCTTCCAGGCACATGACCATTTCGTTAAGGTTGACTTTTTGAAAGAAAATCGAATGGCGACGATTTGACTGTAGAGTCTCCAAAGCGCTAAAAATTTAATAATTATGTAGAAACAAATAGCACAAATTGCAGTTTTATCACCCTTATTCCAGTTCTCGACATCAACATCGACATCGACGTCTTTTTAACACAATACCAAAATATTGGGGCTTCTTTTCTCGCTCTCGAGAACAATTCTGTGCTGCTAATAATCTATTTCCGTTCCCTAAAGTCTGGAAAATAGCATAAACGTGCCAACAGGAGTCAGTTGTTTTCGACAACGTGTACACAAGCCCCAAGTGATGTCGATGTCGACAACTGGAATAAGGGTGAATAAGAATTTCACCAACATAATAATAAAATAATTTCTCTGTAAGATTCCAAGCTGGATTACACTAAATTACTAAAGAAAAAAATATCGGGTATGATCTGTATTCCACGTGAAACTAAAACGTGCGGAATGGCCATAGATTTGTTGTTGGAAATATCTTTTTATAACAACAATGCCATGAACATTTCGAACAATTTAGTTTCACGTAGAATGCAGAATATACCCCTCTAATTTTTTGAAACTTTAACTATTATTTTCACTTCTTTACAATTTTTCCTTTTAAATCACTTTTTATGCGAGTTTATTCGCATTTGCCTTAAATTTGACATTATCTATTTTATTTATATTTTCATCATCCACATACTTGATAAACTGTGTGAAAAGGCTGCTACATTTACGAATAACGCGAGCTGTTTTTGATTCCTCCTCTTGGGAGCGTGAAAAGTCCAGACAATCGTCCATTTTACCCTCTTCGTGCAGAATCGCCTGTTTCTCCTCAACCTTGCCGACACCCTTCTTTTTGGTCTCATAACTCTTGTAACTAAGCCACAGGCCACTCTCGCAATGCTGAACTATGACGGTGGTGTCACCATACTTAATAATTGGTGAACCAATGACTTCCAAATCTTTGTCTTCGAGCACTTTTTTCTCGTCGTCCTTTTCCACCCGTAGGCAGAAAGTCGTTGTAGCAATTGATGCTTCTTCCTTTTTCACCTGAAAAATTCAGCGAAAAAAAATTGAGTTTTGAAAAAAAATAAACATTTTTAAATTAAATTTAAACTACCAAAATTAGTTCGTTATTTTCGTTGACGCCCAAATAGCGTCCCGTTGTGATATGTCGAATTCGCATGGGATGGAACCAATTAATAAAACCACCCGTCCATTTGGTGCGTGCCAATTCAAGGCGCCACAAGGAACGAGCCTGCGACATGACAGAACCACCTTCATATACAACAATGCTAAAAGAAATAGTAAAAAGTTCAATTTAATTAGCTTCATATATCATTCTTAAAACATGGACAGATCCAAATAAAATGTATTAATTATATTACATAATTTGAATTTTTAACAATAATAATTCTGCAAAAAAAAAAAATTGACTTCCATGCAAAGATTTGATAGAACATTTTTGAGAACTGGAAGTAAACTCTTTCCAAAAAAAAAAAAAAAGAAAAAGAATTCGAAAATTTGTTGGTTAAGAAGTACGTGAAATATAAAATGAAATTTTAATGGGCGTGCTTCCGTCCATTTTTTAAATACAAGACTGTGTGTTTTTTAGAGCTCAGGGTGTGTGCTTCGTTTTGTAAAAATCGGTAAACTAGAACCACTTAAAATAAAATATTAAATTTTAATGGGCGTAACTCCGCCCATTTTTGTAACTGAAAGATTATGTCTATCTAAGAGCTCAAGATGTGTGGTAAGTTTCGTAAAAATGAGTTAAGTGGAACCACGTGAAATATAATAATAAATTTTAATGGGTGTAGCCCCGCCCATTTTTTCAACTTTAAAATTGTGCAATTACAAGAACCAAAAGAGTTTACTTCGCAGCAATCCAATAAGTAGAATATCATAAAAGAAAATAAAAAGAAATTAAGGGGTGTTCCTGCCCACTTTTTTTTACAATGGGACCAATTGGAAGCTATACCCTCTCAGACAAAAACATTTTTTTAACAATCGGTCTAACATGTACCGAGTTGAGCAGTAAGAATGTCAAGAAAAAATATAGACGAATTGAAAACTTCCTCCTTTTTTAGAAGTCGTTTAAAAAACTACAGGGTGGGCCAAAAGTTACCATGGGACTTAAAAGTTTAATAACTTTAGTTTATTAATTTTTTTTTATTTCTTTTTCTCAGATTATATAATATACAAAATGGAAATTTTTTTACACTAAGTATGAAAAATAATGTCTCTTAAATGACCATCGTTTTCAGCTGCGCACTCATGGGCTCGTTTTAGAGCATTTTCCATAACATCTTTCAAAATTTGTGGCTGTAGCGTTCGAATTTCTGCAACAATGTTTGCCTTGAGTTCAAGGATTGTCTCACCCTGTATTTTTATTTAGTTATTCATTTCTTAAAAGTTACTAGTACTATTGAAATTTTATTAAAACTTATTTTGATGAGTATAGTAATACAGACTTTCACTCGTTTTGTAGTGAAGCAGACCAGGCTACTTGAATTTGGTCATAATCGAACACACGACCCCCAAAATGATAGACTAACACATCAGCCACTAATCTATCGAAACTTCCAAAAACGTTTTAGGGATCTAGATAGACATGAGGTTTATTTATATACACATCTGTCATAGATTTTGCGCGAAAGCCAAAAGAACTCGCATTTTGTAAATTCCTAATGACTTTTTTTTTTGCAACTACAGATAAATGTAGTTGTTATTAAGTTGTTAATTTTATTTGGACATAATAAATTTTACAAATTTCTGTTTGGCCTCAGCGCCAAGAAGGCATTATTGAGGCATTAATTTTACTCCTTTAGCTTCCATATGTCTGCCCAAAAGATTAATTTGCCTTGAGACGATATCCAAATAATGTTGAACAGACAATATCGAAGAAACTAACATAATTTTGCTTAGTAGCATATTCTTAATATTTTTTATTTTATTTCTTGCAAATACAACTTCTATTTAAAAATTTATTTGAACAAAATGCGCTTCCTTCGATGAGATCATTAGTTTGTGTTGCCACTCGTTCTGTTGCTTTGAGTGCATGTGTCTGTACGTTTCCAAGTTGTGGTTGTTTTTGTGTCTGGCATCTGCATTGACTTCTGTGCTTGTGTGGTTGTACATTTCATAATAGTTGTTTTGCTTTGAATGTTTACTTCCACATCGTCTTGTATATTTGTGTGCTGGAGTATTTTGTTCTTTATACAAATGTGTTTACGGAAAAATTTTCTTATTAAGTTTGTTCACGTATATTTTCGCAACAACATGTATGTATATATTTCTGTAAGCAGCATAAGGCTGCAAATATAATCAATAAATATTTTAGGTTTGTGATGTCTTCAGTACTTATATGTAAAGTGTTGTGAGTGCTACGATCATTTTTTTTGGGGGGGAACATTTTAGCCCCTTAACCCTTTGCAGTGCTGGCTTTTTTTGTTTCTTTCATAATGAGAACATCAGAACTTTTTATATTTTCAATCAATTCGTTTTTAAAAGTTTAACAATGTATTTTTATCACTTTTGTGATTCCTCGAAGTAGCTAAAGCTTCTTATTTACACTAAAATGCTATAATTAACTCACTTCTGTCCGGCCTCACGGCCCCAGGTACTTGGTATTGTGAGGCATTCATCGCCACCATGGAAAAAGCGTAGAACGTCACCACCAAATACATAACCAACATACTTCATACGTGATATGCCAGTGCCATATGGTTGCACTGACCAGTGAGTAACATGGAAACTGGCATTAACAATTGACTGTTCATTCTCCTTGGTTGTGTGCTGTCGTCAGATTAAAAAAGCAAAACAAAATAATACATTTTTATTTACTAAATGTCATGGACTTGTTACTCACCAAATAACGTTCTGTTGCAACGGAAACTAAAATTAAATCATCACCCACACGAACTTTCTCACCTTCCGAACGCTGTTTGCTGGCTGGATGTACAGTCCACCAGCAAGCTTCGCCATGGCTGTGCTCTTGCAGACCCACATCAAAGGATAATTTATCGTTGGAAGACGAGGTGGAAAGGCATGCCAAATACTATTTAAATGGCGTCATTGGTGTTGTTGTTGTACCAGCAATTGAAGTGCAAATCATTTATTGAAATGAAAATGCAAAGAAAAAGAGAGATAAGGATATCAATTCAATTGTCTGTCAAGGTTTATTTTCTAAATGCATACAGAAGTTAATAACATTTAATACATACATATATATGTATGTAGACCATATGTACAGATAAAGATATTCTTGTATAAGTATTTAATACTATCTGATCTTACCATGTCACTGTTGTTATGGCGCAATAATATGGCATTACCATAGAGTAAAGTTCTGTGACCGGATCCAGTACCTTTGCCCTGTGCAAATAAATTTGAAATGTAAAGAAGATGTAAGACAAAACAAAAAAATAAAAGAATTAAACGAATGAACAAGACTTAATGTTATTGCATGTGTTTTCATAAGAATCGTGTCAGAGCCTTAAAGGAATTCAATTCTAGGCGGAAACTTCAATTTTCGCTTAGAAATTTGGATTTGAAGTGTTTGATTTTTGAACAAAGTTTAAAGGTAGAGAAAGACTTTTCGTACATTACAAATGGAATAGGGCACGGCTTTTTGATTTCGATACACTAGGATTCAAAAAATTATAGGCGTGGGGTGGGGTAAAATGCGTCGTCATCGGGGTCAAAACTAGGGAAAAACAAGGCGAAATCCACCAAAAGCTTCACAACTGTCCCTGAGTTGCTCCTAGAGGAGTAAATCTTAAGAAAGACCAACACTAATATTTCCCCCCTACATTTTTTATGAACATACCAACCCCTATCTGCGCTCCTTAAGGGGGCTCCCATACAAAATATTATTTTTTTATAAAATTCCCCCCTTCGCCCCAGAGTGCCCATAGAAGAGTCAAATAGATGACCAACCCCCATATTTTTGTGGCCCCAACATTTGTTCAGAACACACCTTGCCTCCATCTTCAATCATTAGGTTGGTCCATCCCCACACAAAAGTTTTTAAATTCTAAAAAAAGTTTTATTGAAATTTTAAAAACCACTGTCCCTAAGTTGCTGCTAATAATTTCCCCTCTATATTTTTTATGAACATGCCCACACCCTAGTTGCGATCCTTAAGGGGGCTCCCATACAAAATATTATTTTTTATAAAATTACGCCCCATCGCTCTAACTAGCCACAGAGTACCCCTAGAGGAGTAAAATATGTGACCGACCCCCAATATTTTTGTTGCCCCAGCATTTGTTCAGAAGACACCTAGTCTCCATCTTCAATCATTAGGGTCGTCCCCATGCAAAAATGTTTAATTGGGTGTATTTGCCATAAAATTCTATTCTAATTCTTTGAATACAATACAAAACTATACAACATCAGAAACTAGTCGAAAATTTGAATGCAAATATTAAGTGTTTTATGTAAAGTGCTTATTTTTTACATAAAAATGCTAAGAGCATTCTATACCTAAAATGCAAAAGTTTCGTGCATTTTAATGCTGATGCATTAAGAGAAAGCGTCACGTACTCGTATACGTACATTTTTTTATTGGTCTCCTCTGATAGAGTTAATCGTTAGAAGCATGTTATAAGTGTTCAAAATGTTCGATTTCCTGTAAAGAATTAATTCCCTAAAGCTCTGACAATTGTAGTTTTTAATGTTTTTACCCTGCTAGAGCTTATATTCATATGTATATATGTCACATCTTGTATACAGAAAAAATTATACTTAAAGAAAATCTTCTCATGGGACAACTGACGCAGTATGAATGCGTACACGTATGTCTGACTAAATGCGTGACAATGTCAGTGTCTTTGTCAATGTTGTTGGGACTTCTATCTTTTTCTATTTAGTTAGTGCTTCATTTACATTAATGTTATTGGTTAGTTTTTGTAAGATTAAGTTAAGTAGGTTATCGATTTGATCTTAAAGTTCTGGGGGTTTCATGAAAAACTCCAGTCATTAATACATTCTATATCAAGCTATATCCTTCTCACAAAATTTATTACGGTATTCCTTTCTGCTAGTGATTGTCAGTGTTATAACAATTGTCCTAATTGTCCTTGGTGGAATTTGTTCTTTAAAAATTATCACATGTAATTTATCTTACTCAATATACAAACTTTAGCCTAATCGAATCCAAAAAAAGGAAAACAAATAAGTTCAAATAAAAAAAAACACAGAAAAAAACCAAAGTAAAATTAAAAACTAACTAAAATCACTAATGAATTGGTAAAAGCATTTATTCACGTCTCTATTATCTCTTCATGAAAATAATTTTTAATTTATTTCTTTATTCGGCCTTCGGTAAAATCCTGCAAAATTGATTATTGAATATCATTACAGGCAACACATATAAAAATGTTTTAACTTTTTAGCGATTATTTTTGAAATCGGCTAAATTTTTTTTATATATTATATTCCTAAAGCTGTGATCACGCCCAATTTGACAAATATTAGTGTCCGCCCACTATTTTAAGTTCAACTTTCAGAGCTCAAGGTGTGTGCCAAGTTTCGTAAAAATCGGTCAGGTAAAATCACTTGAAATGTAATATTAATCTTTAGTGGGCTTGACCCATTAAAGATTAATATTTCGTAGGAATCGGATAACTAGGAGTGCATATAATTTAATATTAACTTTTCATGGGCGCCACTTTTATAAATGAAAGAATGAGTTCTTTTCAGAGCTCAAGGCGTAAAAATCTATTAAGTAGAAGTGCGTGAAATATAATACTATTATTTAATAATTTAATAGGCGTGGCCTCGCTCACTTTTTTGAACACAGGACTAAGTATATTTCAAAGCTCAAGGCGTGTGTCAAGTTTCGTAAAAATCGATAAAGTAGAATCATTTGAAATATAATATTAAATTTTAATGGGCGTGGTTCCGCCCACTTTTTTAATGCAATGTGGTGTATTTTCTTAGATCGCAAGATATGTGCCAAATTTGGTAAAAATCGTTTTAGTGCAAGCACAATGAAATATAATATTAAAATTTAATATAAGGGCCCCGCCCATTTTTTTGAAAACAATATTGTGTCTTTTTTTTAAAGCTCAAAATTTGGCATTTTCGTAAAAATCGTTCAAATAGAAACACGTGAAATATAATATGAAGTTTTATTGGGCGTGGCTCCGCCCATTTTTTCAAATTCAAGATAGAACCATTACGAAAGCCCAAAGTGTTGGGTAAATTTTGTAGTAATCGGATAAGTAAAATGTCATAAAATCAAAGAAAAAAATTTGTGGGTACATCCCCCCCTTTTTTACAATGGGTCAAAATATAAACTATACCCTCGTAAGATAAAAACAAAATTTTAAAAGCGGTCCGAAAGGTATGAAAAAATATACCGACGAGTTGATAACTTCCGCCCCTTTTTTCGAAGACGGTTAAAAATAGTTTTCTAAGCTTCATTATGTTAAAAAAAAATCTTGTGTTCTTCAAATTTAAATAAAAATAACTAACAGGTCAACAGGTCTGTATGTATGAATATGTACATGTGTGTGTGGGTGCGTTTTTCATACAAGTTATATGTACAACGGGTCTTTCATTAAGTGCTTCCTATCTTCAAATTTAAATAACACAAAATATAAGTTCTTTTAACAGACCTATTGGCAACATTAGGTATGGAAAATAACATCATGCAAATGTCCGCCGTGACTTCGCCGGATGGCGCGCATACGAAATTTAAAATTTTCCATGATTCCTGTTGACGGCCGCTGAGGTTTCTGGCTTATAATTGGTAATCAACAGAGCTATAGTGTTCGCCGTTGACACTGAAGGCCCGAGCAACGTCATTATCAAAGAAATATGAATCGATGACGCAGTCAATTTAAAAAATTCATCTTCGTTTTGTTCGAATTCAAAGTTCTATTGTACCTCTATAAAAGAACCCTTCCAATTTATTATCAAATATATATTAAGAAAAACTACATAAAATTGATTTGGCGAATTTTAAAATCAATTTGGCGAAATAGGTCGGAAAAAATTTACAAACCCCGGCCTGGGTATTTCCTGTACACTCTCAAAAACAGAGCAGTACATTTTGCGTTTCATAGACGTATGGGTGCTTGGTTGATTGTTTATTGAACCAGCAGACTTAAATTGATCTACCACATTGTGAAGAGTCATGTTCAACCGTCAAATGGACAAAGCGGGCGGAACGTTGCGCAAACGGGACATTAATTTTGATAAAACAATTTTATTATTTGCACATGTTGTTTAACGCTATTGACATTAATATTTGGCATTAATGAATCTTCAATAATAATGCCGCTATCAACTGTCAAAGCTAGGAAGTCCCTATTCGAAGACCCGTTACTTACTATGTACATGTGTATAAATGTGTGCATGTATGAAATCGCACAGAGTGCATTAAAGAATAAAACTATTGTTAAAAATATACAGAAAGTTATAAAAAACGGCACAGTTACAATTGCACTCATATTTTCGAATTAAATGTTTAATAGATTTTAAATTTTTCTTTAATTTAGAATTTAATTTTCCAAAAATTAAGCAAACAATAATTAATTCTAGTAAATATTTCAAATAATAAAATAATAAAAAAATGTATATGAACGAAAGATAGAGAGCTAGACGGTATATGTATTTATATAAATTGTTAAAATAGTAGTTAGCCAAAAACACAATTGAAGCGGTAACTGCAGTGCGATCAATCCTTTAGAACCTTTCTGTATACTTACAAATTGGGAATCCTGCATATGATGAGACAACACATTCGTGGCAGGTTTATTTGTGTGTGTGTGTTTTTTTTTATAATATTTTGGTTGTGGCATTTATTTTTTTTATATTGTTTTTATTGTTATTTTTAAATATTATTTGGCAATATTTCAAACAAAGAAGAAAGAAATGGAAATATTGGTAAAAAAGAACAAGTTTACGTTGAGTACAAACGTTTTTCAGTATTAATAAAAAAGAGGGGTTTGGGGGGAGGGGGACAAAATAATAAATGTAGGTTAAAAAGCAGACGGCGGCAGCATAAGGATCGCATGTAATGATGAAAGGATTATGGAGATAAATTGTAATGCAGTTTATGTTGTGCCATTAAATATTTGTCTACATTTGGTTGTTTTATTTTGTAAAAAAAAATATTTCCACCAATTTAATTTCAAAATGTGTAATTGTAGATGAATAATTTAGTTGTCGATATGCGAGTACATATGCAGGAACGTGATATCAGTTTGTGGTGAAATAGAGTTTTATTTTATTTTCTGTTATTTTTTTTTTCATTTTTAAACAGCCATTTATGCATGTGTGCGTATCTGTATGTGCATATGCAAGGATTCACAGTATGTACAGAATGAGAAAAAAAAAGAAAGAGAAACACCAAGAAGTAGAAACAAAAAAGAAATTGTTAAAATGGCTTAAATTTAATTGTGCGGCTTAAAAGGCTTGGTTTTTCATTTTTCGTTAGTTTTTTTCTTCAATTTTTTTAATTTCCACATACATATTTTCTGTTTTGTTTTTATTACTTTACTTTTATGTTCAAGAAACTCCCAGTCAAATTGGTGGGATATGGTTGGTCGTAAGTAAAGTAGCGTATGCTGGCTTAATATTTTAATGCGATTAAAATATTAAAAAGGAAAACACTTACATACTCGTACAGGCAAATTTATGTTGCATTCATGGCATAATTAACTTAATTACTGACAAGGAGTATTATTATAATGACTGCTGTTCTTAGACTTTCGCATCTGCCAGTTGATAGTGCTGTTATGCTTGACAGGCGACGTTACAGTGTAGCTATTAATTTGACTCAATCACCCTTATTCTAGTTGCCAACATCGACGTCAAGTCAATATAATACCAAGCAATTGAGTCTTGTCTATCCGTTGTCTAAGAGAACTGACAACTTTTGACAGGCTTGAGGACATTCACAACAGCAGTCGGTAGGACTACATTCTGTCAACAACGGAATACATGTGCGTATATGAAAATGACATGAAGCACGACCACTTTTGTGGCTGTAGCCAACTTAGAATAATTTCTATTTCTGTTGGCAACAATGAGCAAATACAGTGCTGCCAATATAATACAAAATGTGAAATGAATTATAGCTTGAAATGATTGGATATTATTTAACAGAAAGAAAATTTCGAAACTCATATAAATGTATTTATTGATTAATTTTATACCTTTACGCGATATAAGAACATTTTAAATAAGTTATTTTATTTTTGCAAATGTGAAGTATTTGAAAGTGGCACCACTGAAATATTTTTTATATCTTAATATCAGATGCTTGTGATGTCGCTGCACTTTCAAAATAATGAAGTTGTTGGCTACATGGCTGCAGTTGTTGCTAGCTGCATTTGCGGTCGTGTTTATCGGTAGCCTGCTGGAGTGAATGTGTTTAATATTTTATGCTATTTCATTCTACAAGATTTTTCATTTTAATTTAAATTTATTTCATGTTAAATCAACATGAAATAAAGTTGTTTCAAACACAAAAATTTTCTTTGAAAATTACTGTAAATCATGTTGAATTAACATGAAAGAAATCATTGTTGAACAATTTTAAATTAAACTCGCTTTCGTAGACTTTTTCTGTGTGTATAAATAGCCTCTTAATCAAGCGATGCAGAGTTAGGAAGTTAGCATCTTTGCAACATTTAGTAGAAAACTCACAAAAATATTAGTTCTTTGTTTAATAATAAAAAAGCGAGTCCAAATATAAAATGCATATATATATATAACTTAAAACTTTTTCTACTAACTTTTCATACGCAAAACTTATAAAAAATATAAAGAATTAAACAGTCACCAATAATAGATGTACTCGTATGATGGGGGGATATTCAATGATTTTGTGCTTATGTGAAATTATTTGGGGTTCACTTTCACTATTAATGTGCGTGTAGATATTGCTGAAGCCTCAAGTGAGTGACTCAAGAAATCTAAACAATAATACTTACAGTCTCTGAACCAGCTGCGGTGACCAACTCCTGTAAAGCACGCACTGACAAAGCCTGCTCTATGACAAACACACACTGCGATAGATCAGGTGGTACGTTTTTGTCGGCAATATTTTCCAGAAAACAGTGACGATTGCCAAAACCCTCAGCCGCAAGACAGACACGCTCTCCCGTTGCTGTGCACGAAAGGCAGACCATGTCTTCCTGTTAAATGGAATGGAAAATGAAAATGTTAAAAGAAAAATTAAAAATAGTATTAAAAAATTTTAGCTGCAAGCAGTCATTTCTTATAAAGGTAAATAACAATATGTAATTAAATCGACACTAATTAATCGTACTAACCATGATGTTGTGTCATCATCGTTTTTTGTAGCTGCAAGCTATTTGATTGATGCTGCACAATGGGCACATTGACATAAATAGTGTTATAACAACAGTATCTTATAAAGTGTAAATTTATATTCTTAAATGTAAAGTGGTGGTATACAAAAGTAAGAGAGAAGACTCTGAGCTTTCAAAAAATCAAAAAATAGTAGAATAATCTGTTGGGTTCTAAGAACTCTTCAGGATTTGTAACATTTAAAAAATATTTATCGAATTTAATGCCTGCAATTTGTTTAAAGTATGTGCTGGAACAGAGAAAATCTTATTATTTATAACCTTCCATTAATATTTTGTTTTTTGAATATACATACATATATTGAAATAAATTTAATCAATAATATTTATTTATTTGCAATAAACTCTCAAGTAACACGTTTGTAGTTTACTAAAAAAACACGGCGACACGGCGCCGTGTTTTTTCGGTTTTTGGGGATTTTTTTTTGTATTGACGCTTATTTCAGTTTAGGCGATTTTTCGTTTTTGGGCGATTTGTATATTTTTAGCTTTAAGGATTTTTTTAGTTTTGGCGCTTTTTTATTTTTGGCGATATTTTTCCTTTAAGCGTTTTTTTTCATTTTGGTGATTTTTCGTTGCGATATAATTTTTTTTGTAATTTTAGCGTTCTTAGTTTTAGCGTTTTTGAAAATTTCAAGAGTTTGCCCGTTACGGTTTCCCACATACAGCAAGTTGTCAAAATTACCTTGACTGACAGAATACTCTATAATTTTTATTTTTTAAATTTCATACATTAGGATTTCAGCATGTTTCGTTGTTCGCTTTATATTTGTTGTTGTAGCGATCAAAGTTTTACGTATACTGTGAGAATTTCAAGTTCCTAGCTCTAACGGTTCTCGAGAAAACAGCCTGTAATAGACAGACAGACAAACGGACGGACGGACATAGTCACTTTTGTATAAACCGTTTTCTAAACGTTTCAGTAATTGAGAAGTTGCTTATATCATGCAATTATTTTTAAGATTATCCCCACTGTGCGAACCGCTAAATATGCCTGCTACTGGCATTTATCCTTGTATACATTTTTAAGTTTTCATTGCAACTGTTTACTTATGTGAGTTACAATGGCAAGTTACATTTGTGGCAGGCATTGCCTTGATTGATCGATTGATTTAACGGTTTTGCTATTTCGGCCATACATACACCTTTCACAGCATCCACACCTAATGTAACAATATAATTGTTGGCTTTGTTGCTTATTTCACACTCTTTACTTGCAACAATGCACAATAAAAGGTATTGGCTGGAATGAATGATGTGGTTGGGTTTTGGTCAGTTGTATTTCATAACAATGTGTCATTTAAAGCAATGCCATTGGCCATTTGTAATGTTAAAGTTCATATGACAGAAATGTAAATATTTACATTTATGTTTATAAAATAAATGAAATTTAAATATTTCTGGAAAATTAGTGCAAAATTGTCATTATACATGCACCTGGGCGTATACACTACAAATTCTAGTCTTTACTTTCTATTTTTCTTCAATCTCCATGCTTATAAATGTCTGCATTTTAAAATGTTAAAGGTTTTAGCGAGGAAGGCGTAGTGGTAAGCAGTTGTGAATATTTGAGTAATTTAATTTGGATTTGTTTATTTAAGCTCTTGATTAATTTAGTTTAAGTGTATTTGTAATTAAAACTTGTATCATTCTTAACCCTAATTACTACACTGGGGTCTTTTATTCATTTGCAAATCTTGGAGTCCACGGAAAAACGTTTTTAAAGAATAAAAACGTAACAATATCGTCATTTATTTATTTATTCGAATAAAATTCTTTCAAATATTTGCAAAAAGTACTTTATTTGCTATAGATTGTAATAAACTTAAAATTTTAATCGATTACATTTTAAGTTTTATTCGAATAAAACTCGAATAAAAAATTTCACCGAAAAGTTTTTGTGCTATAAAATTTTTTGTGTTTTACGTACTCGAATAAACGAATAAATTTTGGTTTTGTTATATTTTATTCGATTATTCGCATGTATAACGAATGAAAAATTTTATGATCTTAAAATTCATTCCATTGCTCCAATATTTTTTTCACTATTCGAACAAAATATTTCATATGTTATATGTGTATTGCAATAAAAAAGCTTAATCGAGGAAAGATTTTAGCTTTATTCGAATAAGTAACAAACAAAAACTTTTATACGAATATATTTTTTTATTTATTCCACTTTCGAATAAATTAATTTAAAATGATTGTAATTTTATTCGATTAGCGTAACGATAAATTTTTTTTATAATTTTAATCATAAATAATTTCTTAGTGATTAAAATAAAATAGTTCAACTAAAAATTTAAAATTTTACGATATCATCATCAATTCAAACATTCGAAATATTTCTTAACCTTTTCGAAATTAGTAATAAGATGCTGATGAAGTTGCCTCGTATTGCAGTTAGAATTCTGATATTCATTTTTAATGCCATTTTAAGACTGGAGTATTATCCACACAGCTGGAAGCTTGCCAAGGTCAAAATGATTCCAAAGCCGGGCAAAGATCTTACCAAGGCTGAGTCATACAGGCCAATAAGTTTACTGCCAACAATGTCAAAGCTCTTCGAAAAGTTACTCATGATCAAATTGTCCCCAATTCTAACTGATAATGCGTGCATACCGGATCATCAATTTGGTTTTAGAAGTCAGCATAGCACCATTGAACAAACGCATAGATTGGTTCAATTTATAAGAAGAACACTCGAAGAAAAGAAGTATTGTTCTGCCCTCTTTATTGATGTTTCTCAAGCATTTGATAAAGTGTGGCATAGAGGCCTAATTTTAAAATTGAAGACATATCTACCAATAAACATTGTTAATCTTCTGCAAAGTTATATTCTTGCTCGAAAGTTCACTGTTGTGGAAGGAGACTTCATGAGTGCTTCCGAATCAATCTCATCCGGTGTGCCACAGGGGAGCATACTGGGCCCAGTGTTGTATTTGATTTATACTTGTGATATGCCTTTGAGCAGCAATATCCATACATCTACATTTGCCGATGATACAGCCTGCCTTAGTATGCACGAAAACCCTCACGAGGCTTCCCGATACCTACAAGAACATATTACACAGCTGGAATTATGGTTAAACTTATGGAGAATTAAGGTAAACGAACAAAAGTGTGTTCAGGTAACATTTACTCTGCGAAAAGATACCTGTTCACCCATTCGAATCAATAATCAAGTTGTTCCTCAACATTCACATGTAAAATACCTTGGTATACACCTTGACCGACGGATAACATGGAAACACCATATTGACTCTAAGCTAACACAAATGAAACTAAAATTAACTCAGTTACATTGGCTGATTGGTAGAAATTCAACCCTGAGTCTAGATTGCAAACTTTTGATATACAAGTCGCTTTTGAAACCTATATGGTGCTACGGAATTCAGCTATGGGGCACTGCTTCAGCTTCAAATGTAGAGAAAATCCAACGAAGGCAAAACAAAATTTTACGGTTAATAACATCGGCTCCATGGTACATAAGAAACTCAAATTTACATCGTGATCTAAATATGCCACAAGTGACTGAAGAAATTGCAAAATACTCAGGCAAATATTTAACTAAACTCGAGTCACACCCTAACCCGCTTGCTCGAAATATCTTGAACTTTACCGGACACATCCGCTTAAAAAAGAGGGACACAAGGGCTCTAATACTTACCACACCAGATGAAACTGTTTGAAATTATTTTTTTATTTTTATTTTTTGCTTTGCACAACTCTTATGTATTATGAATTACTATCACTAAGTTTATGTCCGACACTGGTCGGGCCTAATAATTATATTTAGATTTAAGATTTGAATACTTATTGTTAGTTCATTTTTGAAGATTCAATAAATAAATATATTTATGCATAAAAAAAAAAAAAAAAAAAAAACCTTTTCGTGAAAAGTGTTTCATTTGTTATTTGTTGCAATAAACTTAAAAATGTAATCGAATAAATTAAAAGTTTAATTCGAATAAAAATCAAATAAAATATATTTCTCAAAACATTTTCATGCTTCAAAATTCTCTCTGAATTGTTTACTCGACTAAACGAATCAAATTTAGTTTGTTTTATTTTAAGCGATTATTCGGATGTAGAGCGACTAATAGTTTTTCAAATTTTTTACTCGAATTTTTATTTTTATTTTCACGAATAAAATGTTTCATATCGGTATTGCAACAAAAAAGTTTAATCGATTAAATATTTAACTTTATTCGAATAGGTAACAAATAAAAAATTTGATTGGAAAAGATTATGTAATATTTTTTCTTATTCACTACACATTCGAATGATTAAATTTGAAAAAATTATAATTTTATTCGATTATTCGTATGCATAGCGATTAAAAATTATTATGATATGAATATGAATAGTTATTCAAAAATTCTAATGACTTTTCAACTTTTCGTAAAAAGGGTTTTATTTGTTATTGATTGTAATAAACTTAAAATTTTAATCGAATAAATTATAATTTTTATTCGAATAAAATTCAAATGGAGTAACTTACCTGAAACATTTTTATACAATGAAATTTTTTGTGCTTTACTCATTCTAATAAACAAATAAATTTTTATATTGTTTTATTTTATTCGATTCGTCGGATGTACAGCGATTAAAATTTTTGTATTATGTTTTACTTGAATATTTTCTTTTTAACTTACGGATAAAATCTTAAATTTAAAATAAAAAAAGGTTAATAGAGTACATTTTTAGTTTTATTCGAATAAATAATAAATAAATTGTATTCCTAGAAGTTGTATGTAATCGATTTTTGAATAAGTAAAAAATAAAAAGTTTTAACCAAAAAGTTTTTATGTATGTAATTAAAGTTTTTGTTCTTTACTCGAATAGAGGAATAAATTTATATTTTTTCTTATTTTACTCGATTATTCGGTTGTATAGGAATAATTTTCCTTTTAAATTTTCAAATAAATAAAAAAGTTTAATCGAGTAAATTTTTAGTTTTATTCGAATAAGTGAAAAAATAAAAAAAATAATTTTCTGTTGTTTGTTAAGCTCGAATAAGTATAGTTAAGGTCAAATAAAAATAGTTAAAGTAAAAAAATTTATTCCAAGAATTTATATATGATAATTTTTTAACCCGTCAACCATCGCAATTAGCGGAAAATCTTATGATTTATTCCACTACTCGAATAAATTTTTCCTTAACTTTTCGAATATAGTTTTCATTTTGGGTATGTCTTGGAGTAAAATTCGAATGAAAAACATTTTTTTTTTACAGTTTTGCACTAATAATGCTCGTTGCTGCTTTCAAATAATGAAGCTCAACTACAATTTTGTTGCCATTAATAAGCACACGTACTCGTATGTGCGATGAAATTGAATGTTTATATGCAGTTGTATAAATTTAACTTACTGTCAATATGTAAATGCATTTAATACGCAGTCAAGTTGCAATTGTTGGACCAACTGCAATCGCAATTGGGCAAGCACAATATTGAAATACACAGTAGAATTCATGTTGTTACACCACCATGTTGTGGCATTTCCGGCTGTGATTGTAAATGAAAACATTGGTGGTGGCAGCGGCATTGACGCAGCAATTTCAGTTGTGGTTACTAACACGCAAGTGATTCGGTCGCCCATTTACTACTTATTTTAAATATATTATTTATAGCTCTGTATCAGGTCGCTTGTATTACAATTTCAATTTATTTTAAAACTGCGTACATGCATAATATTCTGATTAATTTCTATTGCAGTGCCAGTGTTGTGTTACAATTTCCCTTAAATTCATTTCCAAATTTTTTAATTTTTTTGGCGATGCGCAGCATAACCACAGTGAACACGCGTTTTTGGAAGCACCCATACGTTTGTATTTCTTATATATATTTTGTTTAGTGTTTTGTAGCTCATTGATTTTGTGAATTTAATGCGAATATAAATTTGACTGAAAATACTTTAAGATAAATCAATACAATAAACACATAAATGTACCTTGTTAGAGCAAGACGTATTAGGTTAGGAAGGGTAATGCTATGCCGCACCTCCACTTGGAGACCCAATTGGGTCCATTGTGATAATAATGCAATAAATATTTTTAACCTTTTACGTGCGTCTATGTGTATGTGTATATTACCATTACCATTGTTTGTACAGCGTTGTCGCTTGAAGCCGCAGATGTATGCACCTAATTAATGTGCTTTAGTTCCTGGATTTTTAAGGTGTACCTGAGGTTGCGTGGTACGCACATAACTAATAAAAAACGGTTCTTTGCCCTGGAGTCTACTAATGTTAGAGAGGTACGTTCAGAGGTCACGTTTTAGTTTAAATTGAAATAGCAATAAGACACATGTTAAAATTTTAATTAGGCTATAGATATTCAGGCGATGAAAATTACACCAACCAAAAAAATTTGTTAAACTAACTAATGTGAAGTAGTTAAAAACGAAAAATTTTTTACATAAAGATTGTTAAAAAAAAAATTATTTGGGGGCAGCATACACAGAAAAAAGTGTTCAACAATTAAAGTTTTCAAATAAGAATTTAATTGATTCAATTAAACTTTTAATTGTATTAACTATTTTGAGTAAAAAAACTTAATTGATAGTATCAAATTGTTTATAGGTGAAAATTTAATTAATTTTTTTTAATTGATGTTACAAATATTTTAGTTGATATTACAAAATTACTCATATTAATTTTTTGTGTGTACATTTGAGAGCACTATCCATTATTAGTTAACCGCCTGTCTCACGATGTCGATAGAAAACGTTCGATTGTTTACTTATATTGAAAAAAAAAATAATTTTCTTAGGGCTAATAAATCAGTGCAAGTTAATATCCATTTTTGGTTTAAAATGTGTTTAAACTAGCAAAACTATAAATCAATACAGTATTTAAACCATCTGTAAGCGCATAAAATTGGGCGTTTAAACTACCAATACAAGCCATATGGTTTCGTTACTTATAGACCCATATGTTTTGCATTAAAAAAGCACTCAACTTTTTTCCAAGTCTCTACTTTTTCTTCAGATCTTGTTCTACTTGTTTGCTTACACTCTATTATTCTTATCTACTATTCTACTTCACCAAGCATAAATATAATTAATTTCTCAGTAAAATTTGGCGACCTTTAATTAAATTTTTTAAACATTTTTGCATTTTTGATTGTACAAAGAATTAATAGCCTGCTGCAAAACAGCTGTTTTTTAACTTTTTTTCTAGTGCTGCCACATTATTATTTTTTAATGGTTCACTTATTTACTCCTGTTGAGTTTAAACTACATACAAATTTGAGTTTAGTTTAACTAAACCAGCGTTTAAACTTTGACTGATTTATTAGCCTTATCGTTGTGTTGTTTTCTATACAAGTTGGGGATTTCGTTAAAAAATGGAAATAGTTCTGCAGTTTCTAAACGGTCCTATCGATTGTTATAAAATTTCACACAGCATTTGAAGAAGTGTCACCGACATTAAGTAATTTGGACTATATATCTTTAAAGGGGGCGGAGCCACAAAGCCCCAAAGCCCCAAAGTGGGCAACCTCGGGTTAATGAAAAATCCAAACTGATGCCAAGCTGATGTTTTTGATCTGATAAAAAAGATTTTTTGGAAGTGGATTTTTTGAGTTTATGGAAGAAAAGGGAGATTATTAAGAAGAGCGAGCTATCATATTTTCCTATCTCAGCCATGAACTAAAAAGTTGCTCAACTAAAATTGACGTGTGCAAATCCCAGTCAAACTTGAGCCTTTGATTTCCGTTATCTCAAGACAGACCTTACTTATCATAACTCAAGTAATAATATATACATACAACGAACACATAACCTGCTCCTTTATATAACTTGGCTAACGAATTAACACCTTCCTTTAATCATAAAAGATTTGACTTGATGATAAATTTAAAAATTGCTTCCATTAAATTTGTAATGTCTTTTGAAAACAGAAAAAAGTATACAATATTAATCCTTGTGTTGCAAGTTGCAAATTGCTTTTTGCTTAAAACTTTCAAATGGCATTCATGTCAACATGAAATTGTAGCCAAAACTGATTTATTTGCAATACTTTGTTGCAAATTATGAGAATTTTCATATTGTAACAATGTGCTATGAGAGATGATAAAAACAAAATTGTTTGACAAGTCCTTCGTTTACCATCCAAAGCGTCCGAATGATTAAGATCGATAATGGCATAAAAATTATATTCAGTAATTTCCAGTTGACCACAAATACACTTGCCTATATTCGTAATTCTTTTTTAAAGGTCTTTTGCAAAATAGCCTGCATTCACACTTTCACGTTACGGCAATCTTGATGGGCCATAAATTTTAGCCACGAACTTGGATTTATGAGTCATAATTTATAATAGATGATAGCATTTGTCCTTATTGTAGATATGTACGAGTATATACATTTACTGTTGAAACAAATTGATAGTAGAGTAGGTGTAAGAGATTGCTACAGCAACATTGTTTAGAATTAAACGAGAGTTGGCTTAAAAATTAAGGGGTTTAAAAAAAAAATTAAGGCACCGTGACACAAGATTATTAAGCGATTTTTAAACTAGTTGATCTTAGCTAAACTGAAAGGTTTCTTTTAAGTAAATGACAAAATAACTTTTACGCTGTTTTGCTGAGCATGAATAAAAATGTATTGCTCTTTACTTGCATTTTCAAAAGAAATATATAATTCACATATTTTTTTTTAGAACCAGGCAATGAATGCCTACTACTATCACTACATGCTACATTCTTTAAGAAAAGGATAGTGATAATGAAGACAGGTGGTGAAAGAAGAGACAGAGGAAAGCTTCATTATTTTACAACTCTGGTTTTTTGCACGTTATTTTTTAATAAGGCAGAGTTGCAGCGCCTCTGGTGTCAATGAGGCACATTAAGTCGTCGAAGCTGTGCTCAGTGGTTATTTTATTAATTATTTTGCTACAAAATACCGCCGAAAGTGGGCTTTTTGATGTCACACTAGGATTAGCATCCGCTAAAGCTCGTGTATTTAAGTGAGTGTAAGTGTCTATGCCTTCATCACTCAAACTTTCCTACAGCAACTGACACAAAAGGACACTAATGCACATCAGAAAAATGCGTGTTGTTATTTAATGACTTTGTAGGTGAAGGGACTTCAACACAGGACCTTCGGTTTTGTAGACAACGTGCTAACTACTTCAGCCGACGCCACCCTCACCACATCTAAGTAAATTTAAAGCCAAAGGTTTATTGCTGTAGCTAGACTGGTGACATCAATGCCTTTTCCCGAGAATGAGAAAAGAATGATAGATTGCAATAAAGTTGTTTTTAATAGTTCGGCAACGAAAAACATTCATTGATTCTCATTTTTTATGCCGCTCTCCGCTCTGTTGCTCACCGTTTTGACGCTCATTGAGTCACCGCGACCTTAGTGGTTGAGTGCTTAGGTAAGGTTTGTGTAAGCACAATAGTCATAAATCCAGGCGTATTTAGACCCTTCTGTTCTGTTATGGAGTCGTCACTGTCACACTACTCAAGCAAACTTGCAGTTCAACCCTGTGAATGTTAGAAAATTGCCTGAAATCAAGATAGAAAAATATTCTACATTTACTTCTTCAGCAATGTTTTGGCAACTGCGGCAAAAGTTATTGTATTGAATCGTACTTTTGTTATTTAGATGAGTCCATAACTAATCGTGCCCTAGAATCTATTTGTTTGATTCTCAGTTTCGATCCCAAGTCTTAAGCTTACACGAGAGTAAGTGGAACCTGTAAGGTTGTCCCAGTTCTTGCAAGCTCATCAGCTTTAGAGTTTCTCTGAAAGGGTCGAATGATCCGAATGTTGAACTGCTCTGTCAGCTCATTTAGAGATGATCAAACAGTCGAAGGAATTGATCTGGAAGTCGATTTGCAATAAAAAGGGGTCCTAATGCCTCTGAATAAACTCTGAGTAACCCACACATGTTTGAGTTTTGGAACCAATCATATAAAATTCAATACCTCTTCTTCTTGTACATCACGCTTCTGGGGATGGCGTCTGGCGTCTATAGGCGCTATGAAATAAGGCCCAAGAAAATAACTCCTAAATAAGAAATGAAACAAGACCCAATGTCAATAACCCAAACATATGGAATAAGGTCCAAGAAAAAATTTAGAAAAAACACCCAATATAAATGTAATAAAGACCAATTATATAAAAGCCCAATGAAATCAAACTCAAGATGAAATAAATCCCAAAAGGAAAATTAAATAAGGACCAATAAAATTAAGGAATTTGTAATTGGGCTTTATATCATTTTCTTATTTGACCGTTGTTTCCTTGGGCCTTATTTCACCGGTCCTAGAGATACGTTCTTGAAGTCGAGCAGGGAAGGTTTGGTCAATCCTTCATGCCCAAGCTTCGGAGTTCACTATTTTGTAGTGCCCGATGTCGTTTCGGTTTCTCAAGTCATTCAAAATTTATAAACTCGGCACAGCTTTAAGGTTGAGCTTGAAGAGAATTTCCAAGGATGTACTGCAGATTAAAACAGTTTTCCAAATTTGTTGTTGTTGTTTTCTTGTTGCTAAGAAGTACCTGAGAACTCTCTCTCTCTATCTCTATCTGTCTCCCTCTCTATCTATAAATCTTTCTCCCTCTCTCCTGTTGCTTTCTTAATCGTTTGCTTGTGTTTCTTTCTCCTGCTCATTTAATAGTGAAGCAATCCCTGCTTATTATATTTCGTCTTTGGTTGATTTACTTAATTTTCCATTCGTTTGGCTGGTGCCAGCATTATACATATAATTGTGTTATTTCCATTTAACCTGTTTATGGTTAAATCAACTGTTAATAAATAGCAAAAAGAAAGAAAAACACTGTCCTCTTTTATGGCCTGACGTTAGCGATATAATTTTAAAAATTTCACTACCCGCCCTTAAAGCATTTAAGAATGTAATAGATTTTGCTTCTCACTTGTACAATTTATTTGAATTTTACCTTTGAGGCATATCTTTATTATTTAATAAAGTTAAGCAGAGGAAGAATATTTTCAATATTGTACTTATACTTCTTTAAGTAGTTGCTTAAAAATCTATTACTTTTCCACCAGGCATTTATCTCATCCCTCGTTAGCAGATTTAGCAGGAGTGTGTGAGTATAATGTTTGCTCGTTCCCTTAAGTCCATTTGCAAAATACAGAAGCAAGAAAACTATAGTGAGTGGGTGGTTGGGTGGGTGAGTGTGCCTCTACACCTGAATTTATGAAAGTAGATGTTGATGACATTAATAATAAATTCTGGTTTGCCTTCTGATACTCGTACACATCTTCTCTTACACTGATGCTGTGTCACTTTAATAGAAGTGTGATTGTTTGAGTTTGTGTGTATGTGCGTGTCACGTATTTGGTGAAAGGTCGCCTGAGGAAGTTTGTTTTTGTTTATTCTTCATATTGTTGCTGTCATTGCTCTTCATGTTCTTGCTGTTGTTGTTTGTTGTTTGCTGTTTTCGTTTTTGTTTTTGGTTTTGGCTTCTTAAGGATTTTTCATGCTGTTGCTTTCCTTAGGGTCAACGCAGCGCACATTAGTCGTCGTTGTTGTTGTTGTGGTGGTTCTTATACCAATAGTAATTTTATTATTGCTCCATAATAAACTGAGACTGATGTCGATAATGCCGCTGTGGTTCCCTTTTTTTGCTTTATTGTTCCTTTTTTCCTTTGTTGCTGTTTTAGTTGCTTTAGCTGTTGTTAAACAACAGGCAGCAAGTCCAGATAAGTATGCTTCATTATTACTGCTGCTTGTACACAAATTTTGTTTTGTGACGACAAGAGCTTCAATAAAATTGTTATAAAATAATTGGCACGTTAAGAAGTCAATGGTGGGTTGTATTTTCATGTTATTTTCTTTTTTCTTTTATATATACATATGTATGTATGTATGTATGTATACTCGTACATATTTGTGTCAGTGTATATGCAACCTTAATAATATTTTTGTTTATTTGTGTAAGTGAGATCCCTTGTTTCTTGTTTTATAAATAATTTTTTTTGTGTTATTGTTGAGAAAAAGGTAGTTTTACTTGTCTTTACCTTTAAAACCCAGAGAAAGCATAGTATTTTATAATTCCGAACGCAGCATGAGGACAACAACAAAAGCAATTATCCCTAATAGGACAAGTACAAATTTTACGTGCAACATTTTGTAAAAAAAAAGAAAAACAAAATTGAAAAATGACAAGGTGCGTTTTAAATGAATTATATGCTGTTGATATTTAATAAGATGGTTGCTAAGACTTGTGACCATCTCAAGTAAATTTTAACAAGGCTTTTTTTGGAGTGTAAAAAAAAAGAATAATGTAGAAAACCTTCTAAGAGATCCTTACAAAAAGATAAGTGTTTAATATTGATAAATTATCCAATTTAAAACAATATGTACCATAATAAATCAATAAGTAAAACTTTGTCACATTATACGCAATTTATTAAATAGAAAAAGATATTTTGACAAATATGTGTGTGTGTGTGTGAGGAATCACTTGCCGAAAAAGGCAAAAAACAACAATGCGTTTCTGTTTTACCCAATTGATAAGTTTTAAAAAGATTTATTTGCCGATATTGCCTAGAACATTAGAAACGGAAATAAATAGAAAGAGAAAGACTCGTATTGATTTATTTTTCAATATTTTTCATTATTTAACTAAAAGCAGCTACAACTTACGAAAAATTACAAAGTGTGTTTTAGATGTTCACGTTCTTAAATTCACAATATTTATTTTTTTTTAAGCATCCGGTTTGAAAGCTGTCACTTGATTTCTGATAAGTTTAGTTTGCTACGTGGCCGCCGTGCCTGGCTGGAGTGTAGGCGGCTCACAAAACAACTGTCAGCTGTAAAATCGGATGACAAGCGAAACAGTGCGGCCAACCCAAACATGTGAATATCTACAAATACGCGGTTTTGCAGGGGCGGGGAGCTGTGGATATTCAATTTGTAAATACCCTAAAACCCAAAAGAATAACTTTTGGATATCAAACGAAGATAAGTCGTTGCAATGACAGCAACATTGACGCGAGTTCATATTACTTTCGGATCATGAGATTTGCAACTTATCGTTTCGATAGGAAAATTAAACGAATCCATAAAACATCTTAAATTCACAAGATAACCACCAAACTTTCCATAGATATCCACCAAATATGCCAATGTTCAAAAAAAAACAAAAAAAAAAACAAATGAAATAAAAAAAAATTAAAAAAAAATAAAAAAAATTAAAAAAAAAATAAAAAAAAAAAAAATAAAAAAAATTAAAAAAAAAAAAGTAAAAAATAATTAAAACAAATAAAAAAATAAAAAATAGAAAATAGTAAAAAAATTAAAAAAATTAAAAATAAAAAAAAATTAAGAAAAAACTTAAATTAAAATAAAAAAATTTAAAAATTAAATAACAAATTAAAAACTAAAAAAAAACAAAGGAATATTAAAAAAGAACAAAAACTATGTTAATTTTTATTTCATTTTAAAATTTTGTTTTTGGCTTAAGTTGTCGACATTGACAAACAGGTCCTTAAGTTTTAATATTTTTTTCTTTATATTTCTTATTATTTTTTAATTTTGCTTATTTTACTTATTTTAAATTTATTTTAATTGATACAATTTTAATTAAACTGGAATGAATTTGAATTATTAATAATTTCTTAATCGGGCTTAAGTTCAGTATTTTCAATTCTAATTAAATGAAATATTTTTATTAATTAATGTGATTTTCTAAAGAAGAGAAGAAAAATTTATTTTCCTCAGGTAAAAAGTATAGTTTAAGTTTTCTGCACTTCTTTCGAAAATCACATTAATTAATAAAAATATTTCATTCAATAAGAATGGAAAATACTGAACTTAGGTCCGTCCGATTAAAAAAATATTTCTGGATAATTTTAATTTTTGTTTGTTTTGTTTTTAATTTTTTTTTTAATTTATTTATATATTTTTTACATATATATTTTTTTAATTTATTTATATATTTTTTTGGACATTGGCATAAATTGGCAAATTTTAAGATTTTGTTTTTGTGTGTTGGTGTCGACATTTTCAAACAGGCCTTTTTTGCAAGGCCTTTAAGAAATAAATAATTTTTTTGGAATAATTAAAAAATTAATTAAAAAACTAATTTAAAAATTAAATAAAATTAAAATAAAAAAATTAAAAAACTATAAGTATAAAAAAATTAATCCCAAGTAATTATCACAATGCTGCTAAGCTTTTCATCATGTGTGCATAATGTCTCTCATTTGAAAGGCTATTTAGTCCTTAATTTTAACCATAAAATTTAAATACTTGCTATTAGGCCTAACCAGGCAAATTTACTAATAAAAGTACATATTTAAATTTAACTTAAATATTCAAAACAGCCATACAATTTGAAACGAGATTCACGTAAAGCTCCTAATGACTGCATAGTAAACAATTGACCACCGAACTAAGTCACATAACAGTTTTGTTACTGTTAAAAAGCATTAAAGACATTTCAAATTTGTAGTCAAGTGTTCATTTGCATTACAAATTTTCTCTTACACTTGTAGACATACACATACTTACCTGCCTACAACTATATAGCCCGGTATAAGTCCAGACAACCATTATGCACCTACAAATGTTTATATATCCTTGCAGGCATGTAAACTACAAGGACACTATTAATGTTCGCAATTGTATAGCTTTTTTGTTGCGTCTAAACTATGGAGCCAAATACAGGCATATACTCATGAATTAGATTTACCCAAAATACGTTTGCATATGCTTATGTGTATGGGTTTAAGTGTGTGTGTGTGTGTGTGTGTGTGTGCGTGATTTAATGTAGTAGAGAGAAAGTGTTCTTTTGGTATGTGACATCTGCTGTAATTGCATATGTTGGTGCATGAATTGTTAATGCAATTGAAAGCATGAAGGTAAAGTCCTTTACATTTCCATAGGGCGTTAACTTAAAATTTTCTGCACTGCATCGTGCGTGGCCTTTGCAAGTTTGTTGGTTGCTTTTGTTGGATAAATAATTTGAAAAAGCTTTTGGTATGTTATCAAATTGAATTTAGCTAGTATTGTCTTTTATGTACAGGCCTTTAAAATTTTAATAAGCTCTAAAATCGAACATACGAGTATTCACATGCTTTGCAGTTTGTCGTTACGCTGCTACATGTCAAAATGCTGATACGAAGATAATTCTGAAAGTGCTGAAAAGTGGAGAAAAATCGTTTTTCCCATTTATAAGTTATTATTTTTATTTTAAGTGTTATGGCCTGTTCAACAATATCAAAAGCGTGTGTTCGTTCTATAATTCACATTGGCAACATGATATTTTTTTAGTATTTTATTGTTGTTTTCAGTATGAAAATTGCACTGAAAATGAGTTAAATTAATATTTTATTTAGGTCGGAAAAATTTAAATTAAAAGTAGTTTTATATAAGTTGTCCAATTTCAACGTAAAATCAGGTTGCACATGCCTTAAATCAAATGAGCCCAGAGATATGCCCATCTCCCTTATGTATATGTTCTTATTTAAAAAAAATGAAATATTTGCTACAATTGGGTCTAGCAAACACCCAAAATTAGTAGTTGAATGTAAAACAATGTATTTAAGGTGTGTGGAAAAAATCACTGCAATAGGAGGAACCATATAACTTTCTCCCATATATCCTTTTTTTAAATTACAAGTGATAAGAAAAGTTAAAATTTAATTTCAACTAGAAAGCAGCGAGGATTAATATCTGAAACTGCGTATGTAATTAAGATATGTGGCAAAAATTATTTAAATTTCTGCAAGGACATGCAAGGACTCTCTTACATCCTTAATTTCAAAAACTTAATATTATATACATTTTCCTTTCTGCTGAGTTTTATTGCAATCGGCATAACGACATGCCTAACTCCCATATATCCTTAATTGTGGAAATTGGCTTTCAGCTGCAAATATTAACATAAAACTGCAAAACTTTTTATGAATATTTATAGAATTACACAGTTAAGAACTGTGTTACATTCTGATATAATTGTTGCAAGGACATGCATTGCTCCTATATATCCTTTATCCTGATAAAAAACATTTTTGCTAAAGTTATGATAAGGATATAGTAATAGATTCTAAAGATGTTTAAAATTACATGCTTAAGTTTTCCGGTATATTTAACTTTGTTTAACGCAAGGACATGCCTAGTTCCCATGCATCCTTAATCTCAAAAATAAAATTGTAAATGCAATGATGACTAGAAAGCAGTGCAATTAATATTTTAATTTGAAATTATACAGTTAAGCTATGTGGCGAATATCATGACAAACGGTGCAAGGATATGCCTTCTTCCCATATATTCTTAATCTCAAATATTTATTTTCATTTTAGTATCATTGTACTGCAAGGACAGCTCCACATTCCATATATCCTGAATTGCTAAAATTCAGTTTCAGCTGCAATTCTTGCCAAAATCTAGCAAAAATTTGTAATAATTTCAGGTCTTCCACAGCGAAGCTCTCCTGTAAATCTTAGTTTAATAGGTGCAAGGACTTGCACCTTCAGCTTCAACTGTGATAGCAAGACTGCAAAAACTTAAAGCTGGTTCTATAGTGATACCGTTAAGCTTTTTGTAACATTTTGCTTTAATACATATAAGGGCATGCCTGCCTTTCATGTATCCTTAATGTTAAAAATTAATATGTAAGCATAATTTTGATTCTAAAACTTTTTTTATCTAAAGTTTTATATATCTAGTGAATTTGATTTCACTCGGTGCAAGGATATGCCTGCTTTCCATATGTCCTTAATCTTAAACATTTTAATTAAGCTGCATTGAGTTACTGGACAGCGCAAAGTAGTGGAAAAATCATGGTAATTTGTACAAGGACTTGTAGATCTCCCATATATCCTTAATTTCGAATATTAATTTCTGTGTACAAAAATTAATTCAATTAAAGAATTAACAGTGTATAGAAAAACTCTCTTGCGAGTTTCATTTTAAAGGGTTTAAGGACATTCAAGCCTCTCACCTGCCCTTGATTAGGATATTTTTATTTTTGCTGCAATTATGGCCCGAATAAATACGCCTAAAATTTTTCATTAATTGATAGTAAATGCTAGAGCTCTGTTGAGAGTCTTATTGGAATTTTTTCCAGGACATTCCCACCTTGATTAGGAAAATTGAATTTTTGCCTACAAATATAATATTTAAAATTGTTCAGCTTAACTCTCTCTGTAAATTTCGTTATAATATGTGCAAGGACCTGCTTACGCTCCATATATCCTTTTTCTAATTTAATCATAATTTGCAAAACTTCAGTTACATCACTACAAAGACCGTATTTGTTTATACAAAAAAAAAAGTTTTTTTTTGTACAGTCAGAACGCCATTTATTGAAAATTGTATGTGACAAATTAAATTCGTATAGCAAAGTCGAAATTATTCCTCATACTCTACCTTAGTTTATGGAAATAAACAGTAACTCTTTGAAATTGAAACTTAACGAGTTTCACACACTGCAAAGACATTCCCTGAAAATCACTATAGAAACAATGGCACACATAAGCACACACACACACACAAGTGACTTCGATGACTTTGAGATAGACCAACAGCAACAGGATGGTCGCAATATGATACTTATTTATGCTTTGTTTCTGTTGAGAATGTGTTAGTGCGTTATTGCATCTGCTAGCGGTGTAGCAACTACTGCCATTGTAAAGCAAAAAAAAAAAAAATAAAACAAAAAGCAAAGTTCGTTTTTTGTATTTTGTTTTTTGTAGGTATCCTTTCAATAGTCTATTGCAAGGATGCTCGATATCGAAGCATATGTTAGTGTGCAAAAGTGCTTGTGTGTAAGTGTGGTAAAAATATGTGGATATGTGGTAGCCAAGCTAGAGAGACAACAAAATCAAGGCCATAATAGCCTCGGGACAATAAATAAATGAATAAATGTTCATTGAATATTTACACACACACACACACAGACACACATTCTGTATTTAAAGTGTTTAAACACACATATGTGTGCATGTTTTGTGCTGAACCAACCAACGATTTGGTCTAAGGAGCGAACATTTTTTTTGCCTGCGGTAAAATATGTAAGTGTGGAAGGATATCAATACAATATCGGTTGCAAAATCTGTTCGGCATAAATTAAATTCAAGAAATATAATGAAAAAAGCCATAACAGAATTTACTCCTATGTTTATTGAAATTAAATCATAACGATTATTTGTTTGTTTATAACAGTTTGTATTATTTAAGTACATTACTAATTTCTTATATCTGGAAGGAGAGGAAGGTGTTTCATCCTCGGTTTTTCCCTTGTAGAATTCTTATAAGTTAATCAATAAAATGATTTATAGACTTGCAGCGACTGTCATGGAAGTTGAATTGATACTATTGAGCATACTCGGTCATCGGTCTTAGCTTTAAATTTCACTTGCTTGTCCACTGCTTTCTACTATAAAAATACTTAGTGATTTTTAAAACAAATATCGAGAATATATTTAATAACCAAGCACTGTATGACAGACAAATTTTTTACCAATTAATGTATAATTCATGAAACTAAATTTTCAATAAATTCAATAAATTCGAGAGGAAATACTTCATTGATATTATTAAATTGTTAACTGATGAAAATTTAATTAATTTTTTAATTTATATTACAAAATTTTTATAAAGTTTTTTCTGCACAAAAAATTTGTCTTACAATTACTATTTTCAATTAAGAATTTAACTCAATTAATAAAATTTTTAATTGAATCCGTTAAATTTTTAATTGAGTCAATTCAATTTTGAATTGAATTTTAATTGAATCAATTAAATTTTTAATTGAATATAATAATTGATGAGCAATTTGGTAAGCAATTTAATAATATCAATTGAGTTTTTCCTCTCGAATTGATTGAATCAATTAAACTTTCAATTATTAAATTTTTAATTGCTGCCATCAATTCCAGTGGTAAAACTTAATTGATATTATTAAATTACTCATTGGTGAAAATTTAATTAATTTTTTTAGTGATATTATAAAATTTTAATTGATATTAATAATTTTTTCATATTACTGTTTTACTTTAGTTGAACAAAAATACAAATAATCAATAAAAAAATTTAATTGTGCCACTTAAACTGTTTAATAAAATAAATTTGTAAATAAAACTATAATTAAGCCAATAAAATTTTTAATCAAGTTAATTAAATTTTTAAACAAAAGTTTAATGAACTCACTTAAACTTTTAATTGATTATTTATCATTATTTTTTCAATTAAAGGTGTAAATAGAAGAAAAATTCTTGCTGTGTAATTAATGCGATGAGTTTCGCACAAATCTATATTCTACATAAAAAGAATATTCCTCCTTATTCCAGTTGATATTGAGTTGCTTACTTTAAAGATTTTTTTCAACCAAAATATCCATGCTTTTCATTAAATCTGACCTCCATTTCGTGTTCTCATAATCATACCGTATAATGACAAAAGAAGAACTAAATTTTAATTGTCCCCTAGTGACAATTTATCAGTGTACATATTTTTTTTTTCAATAAAGTACTCCCTTTGATTTATGAAAAAGGCCTTTGGGGGCATATTTTGGATGTATCACTTCCCATTTACCAACAAACAAAAAAAAAAGAAAACAAAAAAGAAAACAAGCAAACCACATCATTTATTCAACCACCCCTACAATTTGGTTATTGTCACTCTATGTCTTTTACTTTATTCTTGTGCCTGCTGCTTTGTGGTTGTTGCTATTATTACTATTGTAAATTTAATAACTTCAATTCAAAAGGTGACACTTAGACAGCCAGCTAGTCATTCAATCAGTCAGATACTCACTTACTTCCTAGAATTGGGTGAGTCAACACACATACATTCGTTGTATTCGTTTGCAAATTCAAAGTGCTGTCAATTGAATGAAATCTTTCGGAAATGTACAAGGATGTTCAGTAAGGGATACAAAAAAAAATATATATATATAAAATCAAATCAAAATTGTTGATTTTTTCTACCACAATTTCAATACAAATAAATTGATTTTTCATTTCATTCAAGTGAATGCACGTGTACACTTGATCCTTGTATGACGGGCATATTATCTTTCATTTTGTTTTAAAGTAATAGCTACCGGGAAATTAATTTCCGGGGAACTTCGAAATCAACTGTTTTGCTTCCAGCTGTTGTCTTTTGCCTGAAAATTTGCAAAACATTATTTTTTTTTTGAATATGGGGACAAAAACTATAGAAAAATTTCTTATTAATACTTGTATTATAAATATCCAAGTTTAGATGTTGCTTGTTTAATTGCGCAAATTTTAGTTAAATTAAGGAAGCGGTAAGTTCCAAAATGTAGTAGTTTTGTTTCTTAAGCAGTCTACTCAAGTGACTCATACTTCACTTTCTACACATGTAAGCCTTATATTACATAGAAAAATTGAATTTTTTCAGAATTAACAGTCGATTTTTATAGAGGAGACACTCCCATGGACAATTTGAAAGTTTACGTTTGCTCTTAAAATAAGCGTTGATAATAAGTCTCAAACATGTTTCCTTAACGGATTGACATGTTCATCTCTCATCTTCTTTAAATAAGCGAAAGAGATAGATATAGATTAATATAGAAATAGAGTGATAGACAGAAAAAGATAGAGTGATAGAGATATAGTGATAGAGAGAAGGAGATGGAGTTATCGAGAGATAGAGTGATAGCGAGATAGATTGAGAGATTTGGAGATTTAGAGATAGAGAGATACAGGGATAAAGACTAAGTGATAGTCACTGACTGATAGAGAGAAAGAGATAGAGTGACAGAGAGATAGAGTGATAGATTTATAGAGAGGTATAAAAACAGATATATATAGAGGTACAGATCGAGATATAGCGAGATAGAGAGAGAGATAGAGTCAGATAGAGAGATATAGAAAGATAGAGAGAAATATATTGAGGTAGAGAGAGATAGAAGTAGATCAAGAAAGAGCTGGAGAGAGATGGAGAGAAATTGAGCAATATAGAGGGAGATAAAATGATAGAGAGATATGTGTTTATATATATAGAAAGAGAGAGCGAGAGAAAAAGTGGGATAGATAGATATAGAGAGAAAGAGACAAATAGGTAGGGAGATACGGAGAGAAATATAGAGAGACAAAATATTGATGAAGATCGAAATATAAATAGATAAACAGCAAGTTAAACAGAATAAGAGATCGAGATAGTGATAGAAAAATTTAAAGAGATATAGCGGAAGGTAAAGCAAGCTATATAAACATGAAGGTAGAGGGGAGAGATAGAGTGAGAAGGAGAGAGATTGAGGGGAATAGACAGAGATCGAGAGAGAGACAGATATAAACTAATGGAGATAGATAGAGAGAAATGGACGGAAACATAGAGAGATAGAGAGAGCAAGCATGATCTTCTGTCCTCTAAGTCTGTAAAATAATCAGTTAACTTTTACTAAGCAATTACGTCACGACATGTTCTGATACTTGTCACAGAATTTACTAATAGTTGTCCTCCTCCTATGACAGTTATGTAAAAGTGTCTAATAGTATTAAAAGTTGTATAATTTTAAAGTAGTACCAGTCTCTGTCACCTGACAACTAATTGCGTGACTAGATCCATGTGGCTTCTCTTCTCTCTGAGGTACAGACAACTTTTTGTTGCGAAACGTAGCTCGTTTTTTAAGTACTAAGTGTTTTTTTATACGTTTTTGTTGTACAGTAGTTCTAACAAATAATCATAAAATTAGTGCTGTTGAGTGGCCTAGTAGAAGCAATCGATTGTTTATTAAATATATGTGTAAGGATAGTCGAGTAAAGGACTTGTATAGTTCTCACATATCTCATATCTATAAGATTAAGGATTATATAAATACACGAGTTCGATACGGAGTCATACTCATCCATTAACATTAAAACTCTTTTTGATATGCCGAACTATATCTTTTGCTGGCGTTTGTAGCTATAAAATGTCGGCGAAAGAAAATGTCGGCGAAATAAAATAATGCAAAATAATGCACCTACTTAACACCAGAGGCCCTGCAGTGATGCCATAAAAATTAACACTGCGCATAATAGCAGAATTGCAAAAAGAATTAAGCTTATCTTCCACTTCACCATTCCAAAAGAAATCTCGATTAATCGAATGAAAGTAACGGCATGTAGCATTACATGAATCTAAACTTTTGCGTATAAAAATTTCTTCCATCTGTTTTATCAAAATGTGCATTGTTAATGTAGATTTGTTGGTATTTGTATTTAAGTAAAATTACTCAGTTTGAATTTTACCATTTGATTTTGGTCAAGTTCATTCTGCTATTTACAGAAAATTGTGTTTCAATAAAAAAACTTGTATATGAATGTATCATCAGGAACAAAAACTTTTTGCTTTTTCACCAACATATCAAATTCACATGTTTTAATGTGAAATGTAACCATGAGTGTTAGAGGCATTCGGACGTAAATCAATATTTCCACATAAATAAACAATTTTCAGTTAAAAAAAAATCATTATTAAATTTAATGAAATATTCTTGAACATACCTACAGTTTGTCAAAATTTTTTTTTCAAAAGTCTTCAAAAGAAACTCATCATTTTAAGACAAATTCATAAATTTATCTTCATAGGATGAATTTATAAATTAAACTTCTTTTAATATCATTAATTTAACACTTTCAACTAAACTTTTTATGAGATCACAGCTCTTCATTTCTTTTATAACAAATTATGACATTGCTTTTGTATAAATATACTTTGCTTTAAACGATAAAAGCATAAGTCGAAGAATATACTTAAAGCATACTTTTAACGTCTGGACGCTTTTTTAAATATTCGAAATGGGCAAATTAAAATAATTTTGTGGTCAAGTAAAGAAGATTACTACTTTCACGAATGCACCCAAGACGTTATGAAAATTGTATTTATTACAATTTTGGCCTTATTATAAATTTCATTGGAGTTTTTTATATAAGACTTGGGCCAATATTGATTTATTTATATCTTTATAACTAACTTCGTAGAATTATGGTACAATTTTGTACCAATTTTTCAATTTTATCTTAAGTCGACTTATGCTGTTATTGCTTTTAAGCACAGATTTACTTGCTGCTAATATTTTTCGTTGCATTTCGTCGTTGAATACAAAGATTCTAAATATTTTAGTTTTGAAAAATATATTTGACAAACTGTACATACATGAACTATACATACATAAATACTAGAATATAAAGCGAAACATTTCAAATTTTATAATTCCATAACAGCAGCTGACAAATTAGATGAATTTTCTTATTTCTTTCAACTCAAACTGATTGTAATTTCTCTTAATATCAATTCTGTACGTTATAGAAAAATTTAATTGCATTAAATTAAAGTTTAATATATGTTACAGCAAATGTTAAAAATATCAAGGAGTGAGTGAAACTTTAGCAGACCACAAATAATTCAATAAAAGAGAGGGAAATAAATTTTTGCCGGGGAAATAAAATTCAATTTAGTTCCCTTTCTTATGAAAAAGCCTTACCAGTTCAAACAAAAATTTAATAAAACAAAAAAAATTAAAAAAAAAAAAAAAAGTTTAAAAAAATACAAAAAATAATAAAATTTAAAAAATAATAAAATTTAAGAAAATAATTAAAAAAATAATATTTAAAATAATAATTAAAAATAGAAAAATGAAAAAAGTAAAAAAAAATAAAACAAAAAAAAAATAAAATAAAATAATATAGAAAAAAAAAGAATAACATTAAAAATTTAATAAAATAAAAAAATTAAAAAAATAAAAAAGTTTAAAAAAATAATAAAATTTAAAAAATAATAAAGTTAAAAAAATAGCAAAATTTAAAAAATAATAAAATTAAAGAAAATAATTAAAAAAATAAAAGTTAAAAAAATAATTAAATATAAAAAATTAAAAAAGTAAAACAAATAAAATAAAAATAAAATAAAATAAAATAATATAAAATAAAATAAAATAAAATAAAATAAAATAAAATAAAATAAAATAAAATAAAATAAAATAAAATAAAATAAAATAATATAAAATAAAATAAAATAAAATAAAAAATAAAATAAGATAGAAAAATACAAAAAGGAAAAAAAAAATTAAAAGCAATTCTGTAGCCTTAACATACACATGAACATATATGTTTATTTTAATTTAAATTTAAAATCACAAAAAAATATTAAAATAAAATATTTTTTATAAAAAAAAAGATTTTTTGATGATTGAAACAGAAACAGACAAAAGAAAAAAAACCAAAAATAAGAAATATCCTGAAGAAGTTAACCTAAGGTTAATCAAATATCGAACTAAAACAATAGTTTAACTAAATATGTTCTGGTTAATTTTTATTTGTGGAGAAAGTTAGTTTGAAATAATATAATATCAGTGACTAAATAATATAACACATCTTATAGATGTTTTTTTCCACTTTTCACTCTTTTCAGATTTGCAGAAAAATTAAAATTATCGAGAGTTTCATACTATTATGTATGTAATCACATTATCGAGAGTGAACTGTACCTCGATTTGTAGGCCTTATTATTTATATTTTACAGCGTGCTTTACTTTACTTAGCAACTCATTACTAAAACATAATTGATTTTAAATACATCCGTTATATCGCTTAGATTCTTTAATTTCAAAGCTTATGAACTAATTGCTGCTAAATTTAATCCTTAATTCGTAAAACCTTATGTTTTGGACTTCAATTAGAAAAATAATATTCATATTAACGCAAAATACTACTTGTCTATACTGTGGTATAGTTCATAGATGGTCCAAGGATAATCCCTGTGCAAAACCAAAAATAAAAAAGGAAACATTATTAAGCTGTATGTTTAGTTGCAGAATCGATTTTAATATAGAAATTCTCTGAAAATAAAGAGCTCTATTTTTATTAAATTTTGTGTAAATTTGCACAAAATACTATTGGGTGTTTACACGCACACACACACACACACAGACTCATGCACGTTTACTATTTTATATTCATATCCAGGTGGAGTTGCATATTCACAGGGACACTATTTATATATGCCAAAATAATTACATGTGTACATATGTATGTATGTATGTAAGTAGTAAATGTATACACACATACATGTTTTCTTTCCCTTGTCAATGTCCGTAAGCATACATACATACGTTTGTTTGTATGCTGTTTATTTTTGTGTGTAAACAGAACAATGTACTTCATAGTCGTCCATTTGTCGAGCCTTTGCTGCAATAGAGTCATAACTGAAAAAAATTTGTTTTGCAGAAAACGAATTGTAATGGAAAAATAAAATTTTATTCTTCTCTCAAGAGCTGAGTATACGATATAACCACTAATTTTGCATTATAAATATCAAAAATCACGTTTTTTGAGTTATGACTGTATTGTAGCAAAGACTCGATATGTATGCAGCTGTTTGCATTACAATATGTAGGTTATGTGTATATTTTTTCAAATCAGTACGTTACGATATAAATATGTATACAATTTGTTCATGTGTAAATATGTTCGTATGTTAAACTCATAAGTTGTTTTTTAAATTCCTATTCCTTTGCTTACATACATACATACATACCATACAGACTTGCTTAAAAAAACATTCATATATTTATGTTTTTATATGAGAATGTGTGAGAATTTAAGTCTTTGATTTTATAATGCTAATATGAACGCATTATATGGGATTATGCAATTTACTTTAGATTTATTTTCATTTATAAATTTCACACCATTCATAAAGGATTTGTTATTGCATATGCTGTAATTCTTCTTGTTTGTATGACTGTATGTTTTTGTATTTACGCCTGCTTTTTACACTCACACACACACACACACACATACATCCATACATTCATGTTCAGGTGTTTATATTCGCTTGTACGTGTGCCTTTCTCTGTTCTGTCAGGTCTTGCTGTTTTATTATTTTTGCATTGTGTTATAAAAACATAATATGTCAATATTTGTTAATAAAATATAATTCAATAAAAAGTGTAATTAAATAATGAATATGCATGCATGTATGTACTCGTATTTGGTTTTGAAAATATTTTCATTATCTTTTTTTTTTCTTTTCCATCTCGCATGATTTAATGTTTAGTATTTATGTACATATGTGTGTAAAATATTTAATCTGGCTACTAAAATGTAACTAAGGTATTATACAAACCAGTCACAAAACATTGATAATTAAATGTAGCATTTAGTATTCCAAGTGGCATGTGTGTGTGTTGTATAAGAATATTTATAAAATTTGATTTGTAAACTTCGATATATGACATGTTTGCACATTTAGATTTATGGTTTTATAAATATTTAGTTATAATTTGAGCTTGATTTCAATTCAATCACAAGATTAAATAACAAACAAAATCTGTAATTACTTATATGCTGTAGGGGGATCGTATATGATGGGAATTTTTGAGAACGAAAATTAAATTTTTTTTTTTAACTTACTTAGACTGGTATTACATAAATTTGTCTTGTATAGTTTTTGAGAAAAAGAAGCAGTCGTCAAATTTTATTTTCTCTCTCATCAAAAAAAAAAAAAAAAAAATCGATGTGATCCTAATTTTCAGTTAAATTGAACTCTTTAATAAGTTAAAAATTGTGTGCAAGATACACTTATACTCGTATTGCACAAGTTTTCTTGTAAATTTTTGGAGAAAAAGAAACTGCCTTCATATATTTGTATTTTCTTAAAAAAAAAAAAAAAAAAAATAATTATGTGAACTTCAACATGCTTTTTTATTTTAAGTTAAATTAAATTCCACCACTTGTAAACTTTATTCAAGATATACTTACACTCATATTACATAACTTTTTCTTGTGCGACTTTTGAGAAAAAAAATATTTTTTAAATTTATGTGAACCTAAACTTGGTAGTTTTTAATTTCAAGTTGAAACAAGTTTCAAAAGTTTTAAATTTTCTCTGACCGTTTTTTAACCTTGAAAACCATCCCTGAAACTTCCCACTAATTTTAACCTCAAAGCGCTGGAAAATCCACAGATTTTTTATGGTAACTTAAAAAAAACATATGGGAGTTAGTTGAGTTTGTTGGACATTTCTGAAACCAGCCGCCAGTTGTTAAGTCTAAAAAATTCATGTGTTCGAAAATCGAGTTGACAAGAAATTACGGCGCAATAAAATACAAACACTTTTTTTCACAAAATTACGTAAAACAATATCTCTCGCACAATTTTACAGATTTTGTTCTGATATACTTTTCGTATTTAAAAATCGGTGAATATCTTAAAACGTTCTGACGAAGAGTTTTGAAATTATAAAAAATAACGATATATTTGTCAACGATATCTCTCGAACGAACCACCCAATTTAAATTAAATTTTCAAAAACCGACGTGTCTTTTTTAGGTTAGGAACTCATTAGATTTTGAAATTGATTGGCTTAGTATCTAGTTTAAAATTAGTAAAAAAAAAGAGTTTTGTGAAAATATTCTTTTCAAAAAATTTCGCAATTTCACAGCCGATCTATTTTACGATATCTATGTGAGTGGGAGATTCACGCACACACACACACATACATACAGAAATATACACAAACATACAAACATACACATATAAGTAGATACATACCCGCAAGGGTATCCTTTTTTAAGGCAAACGGGAGTAACGACCCCGCGGACCCTGACTTATTATACGATATAGATACCATAAGTATCTATGTATATCGAATAGACGACTCCCAGGATCTCAAAACGCCAAAATATGATGCAAACTTGATTTTCGAAAATTGTGGTTAAATGAGTTGATTCCTCTAGCGGGAAGTTAAAAACAGATAAAAACTTAAAAAATATATCCGAAAACAAAAACAAAATTTATAAAAATTTAATTTTTTTTTAAATTTTCAAAAATTAAAAATTTTTTTAGAAACTAAAAATCTTTTTTTTTTGTTTTGGATTTTCATACAAATTCTTCACCGAAAGAAAGCAAACAAATTCAGCAATTCAAAATTTTGGTTTTGTTTTCATTTAAATATCATTTTGGTGGCGTGAATAAAAGAATTGAGCCTCAAATAAAACAAAAATATATAAATGGAACATTTCAGTTAGTTTTGTTTCGTTATTTGGTTTAATTAGGCTTGAGTATTTATTTGAGAGAATCCTTAATTATATGTTATAATAGTTTTTAAGCAACAAATACCACTAAAGACAATTATAAAATTGTTCTAACAAGCATTAGCAGAACGGAACAATATGCCATACAGCTGCATTATCAGCGTTCTTTTGTTAGGTCCACTACTAATGTGTGGCTTTAGTTAATATAAACTTCAGCAAATTGAATACGTGAATTATTTTGAATCATCGTAGCACAATATCTGTCTACAAATAATGAACGCTCAAATTTACCATAACATACCTTTGGGAGCTGCAAATAAATAGTTGTTACATAAATTTTGTATATTAAAATCGGAATCGAAGTCATCTGACGATCAAAACATGTTGTCATACGTTTGATGTATTTATTTTAGAAAAGAAGCAATAAAGATTGTCACCTTATTCTGCATAGCATCTCCCCGGGAGTTTATTTTAAAAAGTCATTTGCAAACTTTGACTTCGAAAATTTTAAGTTCTCCCTCAAATTTAAATTCTTAGCTCAATCTGTTTAGGATAGGTGATTTTTATTTTTAGAAAAAAAAAATTAATTCCGTGGGAATTAGATATTTTTGGTCATAAGCGGATTAAAATCGTTAATTACATTATAACAATCAAAAAGATGATTTCGAATTATTTGTATGTGTGTTTCTCCACCAAATTTGTCGTGAGATGACGGAAAATCGTACGAAATAAATTTTATAGTTACGTTTTTTTTAATTTCATGTGACGATATAAAAGCTGCAGAAGCAAAATCAAAACTTTACAAATTCACTGCCATACAATTTTTGTAACAAAATCGTATATGTATTTGAAAAATTAAATTTTAATTATTATTTTCAATTAATATATATTTATCCACTTCATGAGAGCTTATTTTGTTAATATACTTTATTTTGTATTATTTAGTAGTTTATATTTTGAGCTCATTTTAAAATCAAAAGTTGGCTTTCATATAATTTTTTTTTACATAGTGGATACACACATTAACAATTATATACATATGTATGCTTTGCATATATCCATATGTGTTTATATATACATTTATGTTGTATGTATGCATAAGTAAATACATATATGTATGTGTGGGTATGTATTAATATTTTTTTTTTATAATCTACCCATATCCATTTACATTAAATCTAGAGGTTCCAAAATTGAATGCCAAAGGCACAATAAAATTGTTTATTTTTTTTTATTTATATTTTATTTACACAACAATATGTTACAAAATGTTGCTTGCATGTGCTCGTTCGTTCTTATTGGTGTGCACGAGTATAAAATCTACAGAAATACCCAGAGCCTGAATGAATGGCAGGCAAAAAGGGAAGTATTTAAATAAATGTAGAGTCCCATCGATAATCGACACTCTGGGCCAAAACATATTGAATTGATTTACAGGTTCATTTATTCCATTTAACTACACATGTTTTGCAGTTTACGAATGTCTGCATTCGAAATAAACTGCAACATGAATATATTTGGCAAAAAAAAAAACAAAATTTGTATGAACAAAAAATATTGAATTTGATTAATGAATTGTAGTGTACATTAAAATATATACAATAAAAAAATTTAAAATGTAAATATTGCATTAAAAAAATTAAAGGAAAAACTTCAATAAAAAATTAGAATTAAAATTTAATATTAAATTACGAATATTAATAAAGTATAAACAGGGAAAAATAGGGGACAAATTATGGCATTCGATATGCAAAGAAATTTTGAATTATTTCAGTAGAGTTTTAGTGAAAATGTTATGAAATATTGTATTGCCGTACTTTGCCTTCAGAAGTATGCGGACGATTAAATACATATGTTTGTATCTGTTTTTAGTGTGATTAAAATATTCACATGTTTCAGAATATTCCAAGTATATTTTTATTTTGTTCATAAAATTCTAAGTCTTTATAAAAAAATTAGTAAAATTTTCTTTTGTTCGGTTTAATCATGCTAAAGTTCGTATTTTAACGAAGCCAAATTACATTTAATAATATGTACGCAACAAATAACATCAACCACAATTGTAAATTATACTCACAAGCACTAGCAGAATGGAACAACATTCTGTTTCTGAAGTCTACTACACCTTCAACATCATTTTTTTGTTTTGAGTTTGTTTTACTGTGTTTGGATTCAGGTAATGCAAATTTCATTATATTATATAAAAAGTTTTCACTGAAAATGGAATACGAGAATTATTTTGATTCATCACATTACCACTTGTTGAAATAGTATTTGTAATTAAAGCTTTAATTTACTATCTCTAAATTATAGCAGTGTTGCATGGTTGTTTTTATTACGAGGTTTTTGTGTATGAAACTTTCGCCTAGATACTATATCTATGGCAAAAAAACGTTTAAGTTGACTTAAGCGGAAATTGAGGTAATGGCGCCATCATCTCTGTTCTATTATTCCTCGTTGCATTATATGAAGTATTATAGTTATTTTAAAGCTTGCAACAACAAATTAAATTTTTTTTTAAATTAAATTATGTTTGCCACTGTACTTTTGTTCGAAATACATATTTTTCTGGTTATAAACACAAATTCAATTACATAATAATTATTTCGATATAAAATATTCCAACAAATAACAATGATAAATTTTTATTGTAAAGTTCTCTGGTAAAAATATGTGTATATTATTAATAGTGCCGATTTTAACAGACTAATAAATACATGGACAACAATGAAATATTTTATTTAACAAATAAAATATATAACAAAGAAAAAAAATATAACTGAATTATAATTTTTTTCCTAGAACACATGTACATGAATATGTATTTCCATTAGAGTGGCCGTTAATTTTTTTTGGATTTCTTATATTCTCTCACCCCAAATCGGTTCAGTTTTATGTAAAAAAAAATACAAAAAGATTTCATGGCGATAGGTTGTGTTTTAGGGGGTGCGTCCGCTCCACAATGTTGCCTTCAAGTCCATTTTTCAATGTAATTTGTTTGCATATGACTATCGTTTTAGAAAAACATTTTACAAGAATATGATATATGGCAACATTTTAGCTCTTCTAGTCAACAAGATTAGATTAGTCTCAAAGAAAGTTTTTTGCTAAAATAAATATTTTAGAAAATAATGACGAAAATAACCAACAAAATAGCAAAAATTATATTTAAAAAAATTATATTTATATGGAAATTATTTATATTAAGCATGTACAATAAGAGCTTATATCTATTAAATTATTTCATACAAATACATATACTATAAAAAAAAACAAAAAAAAAAAACAAACACAAACATTACATTGAATAAATGGGGTTAAGGGCCAACTTTGAGGGGCGGACGCTCCCGCTAAGACACAACTTCCCGCTATGAATTTTTTTTGTATTTTTTTTACATAAAACTGAACCGGTGGGGGAGAGAATATAAGAAAAAAAAATTCTCCATACAACTAACGGCCACTCTAATGTCCATACTACACACATACAAATGTAAATGAATATGTATGTACTCGTATGTACATTAGCGTGGTCGTTATATTTTTTTTTGATTTCTTATATTCTCTCCCCCCAAAACGGTTCAGGTTTATCTAAATAAAATACAAAAAAATTTCATAGCGATAAGTTGTCTTTTAGGGGGTGCGTCCGCCCCTCAAAGTTGGCCCTCAAAGTTGTCAAGCCCATTAAAACTGAACTGATTTTGGGGAAGAGAATATAAGAAATAAAAAACGGCCACTTTAATGTACATACTACATACATATGTATATATATACAAATTTATATGAATAAATATATACATATGAAGGTTGCGCATGAAACAACAATCGCAGACGGCTCAGGCAGGGCTTTGCTTATAATAGTTCTTTTATTCATTAAAAAAAATAATATTGGTTTGCAAAAGGTATGCAAATTAAACTTTGTATAGAATTTCGTTTATTAATCAATAAAAAAAAAAACAATTTTTAACTCTCCAATCTCTCATATTTCGACAGTTTAAGGTCGTGGTGGGAGTCGATTGCTGCCAATTTGACTAAAATTGGGTGATTCGTTCGAGAGATATCGTTGACGAAAAATTTCGAAAAAAAAATTTTATTTTTCTAATAACTCCAGAAGTATTCAACAAATCGTTTTAAGATGTGCATTGATTTTTATGGAACTAAAAAGTGTATAGGATTTCGCAAATTTGAGCAAAATCGAAAATCTCTAGCTTATGACTTTGACACACTATCATACACAAATCGTGCGATTTTTGAGAAAATACAACGTTGGTATAATGGAGTCCATGAAAATTGTACTTTTTCGTAGATCGTGCGATTGTGTAGGATAGTGAGTCATGGCTTTTAGTGGGAAGTTTCATTAATAGACACAAAGTCAAACGATTCCCATGTTTTTATGTACCGAATATTATTCAGATCATATTTGTAAATATAAATGTTGTTCAACATTGATAAATTAGCAATCAGCACTATTTTAATATTTCGCAAAAAATAATTAATTTTCCCCAAACATAAAATCCTGCTATTCTAAAGAAATGGCGAGAAAATGCAAAGGTGAAGCAAATCTGAAACACATAAATGTGTAATGCAACGGAAGAGTATAATATTAAATAAATTACTATTAGCATTCATCATATTAAACTTATTTTTTGTGTCAGGAAAATAACATTAAAAATTACAGCTAAATTCTAAATTAAAAAAGAATATCTTAATAATAATAATTAGCCATTATTGCAATATATATATCTTAAAATACTAATAAATTTGAATATATTTTAAAACAATTAAAGTTCTTAAAATTTACATTTCATTTAATATGAATATTACACACACACTTCCTCATAGATTGAAAAAGTATATATGAAATAGTCATTTAGTATTTAACTGCGAAATTCATAAAGTTTCTTTTTTTCTATATACATATGTATATGCGAGTATATCTATGTTGAATTGCTTTCAGTAAACACATTGAGAGTTTTAGCCCATTGAATATTGTCTCAGATAACATTTGATTATGATATTGACTTTTCGAACCATTGTACCATGTGTCCAATTTCAATGTTTGTAACTCCGCCTATATGTTTACATATGTATAAATCCTTTATAAGAACAGCTTTCATATGAAACATTTCTTGCCTAATCATTTTGCCGAAATACGTTGATATTTAATTTTTATGGTAATATCAACATTTTATGAAATTAAAAATTTTACAGTTCACTAAGAAGCTTCTTAGAATTTACAATTAATTTTTTTTTATTTTTAGAAAAATCATAACAGCACATGTTCTTATCACCATATACTAGAATTTAAATAATTGTTAAAAAAAATTTTTAAACATTAAAGAGCTGAAAGTATGCTAATGTATTTTTGTTATTTAAATTATAAATATTTTTATGAAAGATTTTTATGGCTGGCATAAACAATGAACTGTAACTTTTTTTCTAAAGTAATTTATTTTCTCTCTCTTTTCGTCGCAGTTGTATGCGTTCATGTATTGGGTTTACGTATTATTTACCGCTGTTTTTTTTTTTTTTTTTTTGAGAGAGACATTAATGTTGAAATTTTTACAGCATTCCAAAACTATTTCTCATCTCCAGAAGTGAGTTAATTTTAACCAGCAGAGACAAAAACCAAAATTTTTAAGCAGAGCTAAATTTATAGTTAACAGTGCGTTGTTAACCACTAACGAGTCCTAGTAAAATTAATGAATATTCGGCCATGTTCTGTAAACCGAATCTGAAAAAAATTTGCTATTAGTGGATTTAATTTTTCTAAATCAAACGTTTTTAAATCGACTCGATTTACAGAACAGTTAGGATTATTTTCGAAACGAAATGAATTAATTTTTGACGGGTGTGCAGATAATTTTAAATTTAACTAGTAGAGACAAAAACCAAATTTATAGCAGAACGCATTTTAGAGCGCACTGTTAACCACTTAACAGTTGATGAATATCTATTTCATATTTTCATATATTTTTTATTAAAAATAAAAATACCATTCACTGAAAAAAGCTAATTGTATATAGTTAAATTTTTTTTTGCAATTCGGATGATTTATATCAGTATTTTGGGAATGGCTGCAAAACTTGATTTTTTTTTAATTAAATTTTTATTTTTTTTTTAATAAAATTAATTTCGTTTTGACAGCGTTTTTTCTTATGCTCTCACATATCGTGCCATAACCGCCAGAAAAGCTTAAGCGACATAATTTTCGAACTTAATTTTTTGACCAAAATCGATTATTAGCGTAGCGATCGCAAATAACCGAATTTTGTTAAAAAAATAAAAAACGAGTCGCAAAAATGTGTCGGTTAATTTTTTGGCAGATATTGCATGATATGTATGGATACTCATTCTCTCCACAACGCACTACAGGAAATTTTACCCAATTTGGGGCCATAACTAATTATAGCCAAACGGCAGTACCGACTGAAATGATTTCTTAGAATCAAACTACGGAAGCGTCCCCCTTAGGGCCAATTTCACCAACTATATTTAAATATCAATTCATATTTAAACGTGGTTTTTCATTGAAAAAATAAAATAAATATGAATTGATATTTAAATATATGTAGTTGGTGAAATTGGCCCTTAACGTGCAAGACCTACGACGTAATTTTCAAAAAAAAACAAAATATTAGAAAAAAATTTCTGTATTTTTTTTTCAAAAACTTTATTATTGTTGGAGAAGTTCCTGAATGTCACTAAAAGAATGTTTATACTGATTGAGTAAGTGTTGAAATAAAGTAAATATAATCATATGCGCAAACATGCATTAATTTTAAACCGAACAACTATGCTCATACTCATTTCTTAAATTACACAGCACAAACGACTACAACTAAAATTTATAGACTATATGAGCTACAATCCTACGCATAAGTATAAAAATATTCTGAGTATTAATCGGCTACACATGCCCATATATAAGGTTATTTTATTTACACTCACACATAAAACATACACACACCGACACATTTTCCATTCTATTTTATATACACAAATGTATGTATACGGTGGCGAATGATGAATAAATATCCCGAGTATCATGAGTATATTTTTTTTGTCCGACTAAATATTCATACTATGAGTATAAGCATAGTACGACTTTAGGTATGCCAGAGAGTCAATACGCTTGATGCGCATGTGCCTTTTTATTTTGAGTTGTAGTGTATTTTAGTTTTACGTATAAACCAAGTAGAGCTTCTGCTGTTTGTTGGATTCGGCTATGGTCATAGTTGCTTGAGAGAAAATATGAGAGCGTATGAATTATTTGCGCCGCAATTATGATTATACGCAGTTTCTAAAATTGAGACTATTTACTTAAGTATGTGTATTTTTTTGAGTACTCATTGTTATTCTCTTAACCGAAAAATTACTCATTACACTGGAGCCAAGTTTATATAAACCCCTCGCGGTTTTAGTAGAGGGGGATGAGAATTAATGCTTAAACCCAATATAAATGAAAACTTGTAGGAAATAAAAAAAGTGTTTGAATTGTAATGGTTTGCAGTTAGAGGTGTTTTTTTAAACATAATTTTTATTGAAATAAAATTTATGTTATATTTAACAAGTTAAAGAGCTTTTAAATTTATTACATGAACAAATTGTGTTCAAAAACCGAAAAAAAATTTAATTTAAAAAAAAAAAAACGTCTAAATACAATTACAAGTTATACAAAAAAATATATATTCATACATTTAAGTAAAAGAAATTTTATTATTAAATTGTTTTGCCTTCAGCTTTTACTTAGTAAATAAAAGGAATTCAAACTTTATAACAACAAACTTAAGTACATATTTCCAAGTAAAATTCTTCCTTCTGCCTGTTGCAAATTTGCTTCCTTCATAAACTTCATATTTCAGTTGAATATTACATACAAACATATTTTATCACAAATAACTAATGAAAGTATTTATTCTTTTTTTGCACAAACTTTTTTAAGTAACTTTTACTAATTGGTATTGGAGACTTGCCGTAAATATTTTATTGCCTTATTTATTTATAGGACTTATAAAACAAACACATACTACGTTTATACGCGCACTATTTGCAAATAAATCAACCCACTGTTTATACGGCATATTGTAAATAATTAAAAACTTGGCAGCACTTCTATAGAAATGTTAATTATGTTTACAAAAAAAAAATTTTTTTTAAATGTATAAAAGAACAAATAATAATTTGTTTTTAATGTCATTATTTTCTTCTATAAATGTTTTTTGTGTAATATTTATCAATTTATTGTTTTTTTTATTAGGAAACATATGTAAGAGTGGCAACCTCAATCATTTTATTTGCAAATAGTGCGTTAATCGTGAAAAGTTTTCTGAATTAGTAAGTCGCAATAAAAACAACAATATGGCAACAATCTACAGTTTTATTTGCAAATAAGCCGTGCGTATAAACGTAGCAACCAACAGACACAAACATAATTTCTTACATTTAAACAAACTTTATAAAAAAAATTTCCAAATTAAATTTATAAATCATATTATTGAATATTTTCAACTTTTGTGTCTCAAGTTATTTCTAAAACACAACAATTATATCGTTACCTTAATACAGAAAGGCCCTAACTAATTTTTTTTGAAATCGAGATTATAGCATTTTTCGATAGATTAGATGTTCTTCTATCGAAATATACAACAAAAACACGATTTAAAAAAATAATGTTTTGGGGCCTTTCAATATCAAGGTGGCGATATGTAAATGTTAGATACGTACTTCAAAATAAAAATTTTGAAAGACAAAAAAAAAACATATTCAAACATTTGTTGCTGTTCATGTTTATGTATGAGTAAATAAAAATTTACTTGGGAACATTTATATATTCTTGCAGTTATGTAATTAAAATTCAGTGTGTCTATAAGTGCTTTGGTAAATATTGAATAAACATGTTTAACACTTAGAGAAATATTTGGAAACAATTATATGATGCATTTTAAATTTAATTGATGTATGAGTTTTAATCAGAAATAATTTTTTTAAGCTTAAGTTTAGTATTTTAAATTTTCATAGATTGAATTATTTATATTAATTAATGTGATTTTCCAAAGAAGACAATAACAATTAAACTAGAATATTTCAGCTGGAGGAAATAACGTAATTTTTCTATGCCGCCACGCACTTCATCAGCACTCATGTCAATCTACTTTGGCAGAGATTGTTTGTTAATCTCAGCTATTTAACATAAATTTTTAATGAAATCGAATATAAGAAATTATTATATTCTGTATAAAATTATTGATCTAACATCAATAAATACATTTGTCAGTATAACAAATATAAAATCAATCAATTATTTATTGGAGAATAATAATCGATATGTTGGTCTCTTGCTGGATGTATGAAATAACACCCAAAGAAATTACTGCCAAAAAGAAACATTAATGGCTGGATTATGGATGGTACCCGAACCTTATTTGCCGTGTCAAATGGCAACGCAACTGAAATAAAAATATCTCCTTTTTTATTAAAAACTATTTTCTTACGTGTACTTTAATGCTTGAAGAAGTACTTTGTTTACATAAGAAAATTAAAGACCAAAAACAAAAGAAAATAAAAAAAAAGTTCGAAAGAAACTCAAGATAAAATGAAAAGGGAAAAGGATCAACATGATGTTGACGATACGAAGATGTTGGCAATAACAATTGGTAATCATAAATGTTGAGCACGCATACAATTAGCGACAGACAACAAACAAATAAATGAATGAATAAATGAATGGTTGAATGACGATTAAGTATGCATAAAAGATAAAGAGAATTCATATGACAAACACACGTAAACAATCTCAAAGTCAAAGTGAGCCAGCAAACACAGGCAGGTCTGATCTCGAATTGGGAATTGCGGAACAAAAATTTAAAACTTAAAAATTACGTTAAAAAGATTTTTTTTAAATATGAGTTAATAAAAAATGAATGAAAAATTACACTCTCGATAAACATCAAAGATTTCTTAAAAATTTATGACAAAAACTTTTAAGTTTGAAATTTTTATCGAATTTTTTTCTCAACAAATCTCAAAAAAGTACCAAAAATTTTATAAAAAAATTAATTTTTATATAAAAAATTTGTATAAAAAAATTTTTGATACTTTTTGAGATTTGTTGAGAAAAAAAATCGAAAAAAATTCAAACGGAAAGATGTTTTTCCTTAAAAAAAATTTTGGTACTTTTGGAGAATTTCATAAAAAAAAATTTATTTTTATATATAAAAAATTTTTTGGTATTTGTGAGATTTGTTGAGAAAAAAATTCGATAAAAATTTTAAACTTGAAGATGTTTTTCCTTAAAAAAAATTTGATACTTTTTGAGAATTTTATTAAAAAAATTATCTTTATATAAAAAAATTTTTTTTTGAGATTTGTTGAAAAAAAATTCGATAAAAATTGCAAACTTAAAGATGTTTTTCCTTAAAAAATGTTTGATACTTTTTGAGAATTTTATAAAAAAAATTATTTCACAGAAATTTTTTTTGTATTTTTTGAGATTTGTTGAAAAAAAATTCGATAAAAATTTTAATCTTAGAGGTTTTTCTTTCAAATTTTTTTTGGTACTTTTTGAGAATAGAATTTCATAGAAAATTTAGATATAAAAATATTTTTTTTTTGTAATTTTTGAGATTATTGAGAAAAATTCGATAAAAACTTGAAACTTTAAGAGTTTCTCCTTAAAAAAATTTTGATACTTTTTGAGAATTTTATACAAAATGTATTTTTATATATAAAATAATTTTTTTGATACTTTTTGAGATTTGTTGAAAAAAAATTCGATAAAAATTTCAAACTTAAAGATGTTTTTCCTTAAATAAATTTGTGGTACCTACTTTTTGAGAATTTAAAAATTAAATATTTTTGTATAAAAAGTTTTTTTTTGCAATTTTTGAGAAAAAAATAATCGATAAAAATTTTAAACAAGATATTTCCTTTAAAAATTTTTTGGTACTTTTTAAAAATTTTATACAAAAAATTATTATTTTTATACAAAAAAATTTGTTTGGCACTTTTTGAGATTTGTTGAGAAAAAAATCGTTAAAAATTTTAACCTTAAGATGTTATTCCTTAAAAAAATTTGTGGTACTTTTTTAAATTTTAATAAAAAAAATTTATTTTTATAAAAAAAGTGTTTTGGTACTTTTAGACAAAAAATATTCGATTTCAAACTTAAAAATTGTTTTTCCTAAATTGTATAAAAAATAAAATTCAGAAAGTGATTTGTTGAAAAAAAATTCTATAAAAATTTCAAACTTAAAGGTGTTTTTCCTAAGTTTTTTTTAGAGAATCGTTAATCTTGTTTAAACATACTCGTACATATATAGAAAAAAAAAATTTACAAAAATTTCCAATTTTTATTTTAAATAGAAAAACAAAATAGGCAGCATACGCTTAGTAATATTGTTTTTTTTTAATTCTTGGCCTTTTATGGTTGTAGGTTTGCAATTCTCAATAGTTTATTGAGAGTTTGTCTTTATTTATTTATTTAACTTTTGACAGCAAAAAAAAAAAAATTGTTAAAATATATATTTTCCTGTGCAAAAATATCAACTAAATGCTGGACCTTATCTTCAGGATAATGTTTAATGCAGATATTAATCTAAATTTTAAGTTTTATTTTAAACTTGCCTCGTTTGTGTTTGTTGGGAAAACTTTGCACAAAAATGAATAAATGTTTATGTATGCGTGGTGGCATGCCTGATGATTGTTATGAGAAAGTCAAACTACCAATACATTTAAGTAAAAGAAAAAAAGTCTTTCTCTTTATATTATACAATGTATAAAATTCTATGTACAGTTTGTCAAGTAATTCTTTGCAAGGCAATTTAGTCGAAGGAAAATATCATAATATCACATGTAGAAAAAAAAAAACGAAGAACGAAACGAAAATACAACGAAAGTTGAACTTTGAGACAATCAAAATGAAGGCAAAGTGGTCTTAATGAGGTATTTAGGGTGCCTAGACATGTTCAGATTATATTGACGTCTTGACAAAAACTGTTAAGCTTTACCGTAGCTACAACTTTGCCAAACATTGTTAGCAACAAAGTAAGAGTCCCTGTAAGTTATTCTTAAAAAAGTAAACAAATTTTTTTGGCATAAGATGTTAACAAGATTTGTTTGGTAGATTCTTAGCTATATTATTGCCATATATAGTTTAGAATTATCATTAACTATGAACTAGCTGTTGGCCAAAAACTGATGGCTCCTAAAAAATTGGTCACCAAAATCACCAAACTGATTTTAAATAAAAAAGTCTTCATTTGTTGTTTGAGTTTTCCTGACAGACTGTTGATGTTTCTTCTTGCTCGTATGTGTGTATGTTTGAGTGTGGCAGATTTAGCATGAATAAAGTTATTCCAAGTTGGTTAAAATATCAAAGAAAGCTTTGCATATCTTCAATAAAAATAAAAATTAATGATCCAACAAATATCAGTATTAGTATATCGAATTACAACATTTGACAAACACTTGAAAAGTTGAGTAAGCATCAAACCTTTTCCACACACATGTGCGCTTGCCAAAAGGTGTGAAGGTGTGGAGGTGTGGAGGTGTGGAGGTGTGGAGGTGATGGTCTAGTGGTTGTAAAAGAAACTTTTTTTTTTTTTACAGCAAATAACATTAGTATTCAATAAAAATACAAACAAATCCAATTGTTATATGTGTGCTTAAACACATTTGCTTACAAAACCCACACACTAACACACACACACACACACTGTCTTTGTTATGTGGGCGCTTATACGAAATTTTCCTATCTATACTTTTGGCAATTATCCATTTTTCAAGGCAATAGAGAAAAAAAAACTACAAAGAACAAAAAAAAAAAAAAACAAAAGGATCAATACACAACAATCATGCTTTAAAAATTCAAAACATGCCAAAATGCTTAAGCTTTTTCCAATTAATTGGCCAATAACAAACAGCCATATGGAGTAGGACAACTGAAAAAAAAGCAAAGAAAACAATAATGGCCACATTAGCTCACAACTACCGTCAGTAGTAATAAAATCGAACAGAATAATAACACAAAATTCAGCTTTAAAAATGAAAATGGCACAAATATGATTTTTATATCTTTCCCTTATGGATTATTGTTTTTCGGGGGTAAATAAAAGCGTGCATGTAGAGTGGACAATGAACCAAGGACAGGCAAGCAAATGTTGGGCCCAGTAGCAGCAGGCGTTTTAATTGAGTTTTAGAAAAGTACTATTTATTGGACTTATCAAAAAACGGTTTCATTCCTCATTCTGAATACATGAAATAGAACTGATAGTATTGTGAGACTTGTGATCGAAATTTTAATTCTTGAGTTCACCGTATTTGATATTGATTTTGATGTAAATTTAAGACTGCGGTAATCGACAACGAGTAGTCAATCGAAATGTGATTTGTTAGTTGAAAAGCTTTCGTAACTATATTCATCATTTGCTGACTTCAAATCAAATAAACAGGTCTGTCACGAACATCGATAGAAATTCTCTTGATCACAAATTTACACAGAAAAAAAATTTATTTTGTATTCAATTGCTAAATTCAGAAATCATATAATATTTTTACTGAAATGGAAACTATCACAGAATTCTTAAAACTAAATACCAAAATTCGTAAAAGTTTAATGGAATGAAAAAATAAATTTTTTCTTTATTAAGACAATTTAGTGGGTATTCATCAAACCAAATAAAATAAATTCAGTAGTGTGGAAAATTTCAAGAGCTTGCATCTTGCGGTGTCAAAGATACAGCAAATTGTCAGTATAACATAGTCAAAATTGCACCAGCTGATAGAATACCCTTTAATTTTAAGTTTGTAAATTCAGTGTTAATTGTTGTAGTCTGCATAAAATTACATCAGTATTTCAAAATTTTTCCTTGGACACTTTACAACACACTTTTTAATTTTTTAACTGTCGTTTATTTGTTGCTGTAGCGGCCAAAGTTTTACATATTCTGTGAAAATTTCAGGTCCGTAGCTCTTACGGTTCTCGAGAAAACAGCCTGTCGAAAAAGCAAAAGCTCTTGCTTTTAGAAGCTTTCTGCAGGTTCAGCCAACTATTTTGTGGTGTTTGTCATGTTTTTGTTGTTGTTTTTGCAAATCAGACAAGAGGCGATTGCTTAAAACTTCTAAAAGTAAGAGTTTTTGATTTCATCTGTGACTCTTTGTGATTTCCAAAAGCATATAGACTGCTTCTGCTCTTAATTGCGATACTTGCGATACCAACCAAAAGCAAATCAAATTCAAACTTCTCATATAGTCGACTGCTGAAAGTACTGCGCAATTGGTCATAAATCGTTTTGTGACTTGGCTTTCACTGAAACTGTTGTATTTTTCAAAAGCGAAAGCAGAAGCAAAATCAAACGAAATGAAAACCACTTATTTGACAAATTGTACATCAGCTGTTTGTGTTTGTACGAAATACTCAGAAATTTTACAACGCCCTCTAAAATGTATATTATATTATATTTTGTAAATGAACATTTTAAATTTATGGAACTACGAATACTAATGCAAAGTGAAGAGGTGATTGGAAATCATATTATTATATAAAAAAAAATGCACTAATACATTGGAAGGTAAACCTTTTTTTTTGATCGTCAGATGGATGTCAGTCATATCGTCTATTTGCACTTCTCAGAGGTCATTGAAAATATTACTGTTGTTTTCAGTCCAAAATTTAATTTTTGTGCAATTTTTTATTATTAATGCGGCTGCATCCATTTTTATGTTGTAAATGCATCAATTGGTGTCTATTCTTGTTCACTGGCCTAAACACTATCAGCTGCTTCCGGTCATTTTAACTTGGCAGCACTAAATTTCGCAAAATACATTGAAATTGTTTATTGAGGGATTATCTGGATCCTACGCGCATTTCACTGTTGCTAATGCAGATCATTAGGGAAGCTTTATCCAAAAATTTCTTAGAACAACTAGAGATATTATGTTTAAATTTTTATTTAAACAAATGAGAAGCTCAACAAATATCATAGTTGAAACAAGAACTCCATAATCAACATGTTTTTTTTATTTTCTTACTTCACCAGTTTAATTAATATTAATAATATTTTTCTGTGCTTTAGTTGAATTTTTTTTTTAATTCAATTTAAATAAAACTATCCCTATTATTGTACATTTCAACACTTACAGTATTAAAATATCCTGTCGACAGCATAATTTATTTGTTATTTCATGAAATTGTTAAAAACAATTAATTTCACCAGCATAAGCAAGGCCACGTCATCCCGCATTGCATTAAATTCCTTTTGCAGTTAATAGCTTTTGTTAAATACCTTCTAACTTGCTAATGTATGAAAATTTAATGACGTTGAAATGTTTCCACGCACTCACTCACGCACGTAAGTAGTTTACGCATTAACATTTTATATTGTACATCTGCAGTAAAAGACAGGCATTACATATTCTACACGTAAAGGGGCACAGAACAGATGTACAAGTATGTATGTTTTTTTTTGGGCAAAAACTAAACTCATTCATTTCAAGGCTGTTAATTTTTTTCAGCATTCTTAATTTGAATGACAATAAGTATGTGCCATTATCCTTGCAAATGTATGTATGTGAAGCAATTTGCAAATATTTTCATATATGTGCATGTACATATATAGATGACATATAAACTAATGTGCTGCAAACTAATTTACCATATTGTTATGCTGTTGTCTAACTTCAAACCTAGAGGTAGAATGTATTAAAAAGGACCTTTTCTTAGTGGAGATATAACCCGAGTGTTGCCGGGAACTGGACAGAAAAAAAGAGGTAAAATCGATTAAAAGTGTTTTATAATTAAAGTTTGGTCTACAACAATGCTTTATAGTTAAAAAATAACGTTGGTTAATCTAACCAATTTTAGTTGTTAGTTTACTATTCATGAAAACTTGTTAAAAAAACTAGTTTTTTTCTGCTTCTTATTAATTTAAAAAATCTGTAAGATCTTTTTTAGTTTACACATAACCCGAGTGTTACCAGGAACTGGAAATCAAATCGATTAAATATGTTTTGTAACCAAATTTTTGTCAACAACAGTGCTTTATTCATAAAAAATTAACGTTGGTTAATCTAACCAATTTTAGTTGTTGATTTACTATTACTGTAAACTTGTTAAAAAACTTGTTTTTTCTGCTTCTTATTAATCAACCAATCTGAAGTGCTATATCTTTGTGAAAACATAACGCGACTGTTACCAGGAACTGTTCAAAAAAGAGATCAAATCGATTTTTAGAAAAAAAAGCAGATCAATCAAATTTTGTTTCATAATTAAAGTTTTGGCAACAACAGTGCTTTCATGCTTAAAAAAAATAGCATACAAATTATTATTACAAACCTGTAACTAAAAATAATAAATACTTGCAATATGTTGCCAGAATTAAAAAATAAAAACTCTCCTGCTGACGTCGGAAAAAAGCTGACGAAACGTCGAGAAAAAATATGAAATGAATTGGTTTTGTTTGTAACTCAAAAATTAATAAAACTTCCCATAAAAAGCCTAGTTGAGAAATAATAAAAACCATAAACAAACGAAGTTGGTCATAAAACATAAAAAAATAAAAACATAACTTTGGTGATTCTAACCAATTTTAGTTGTTAATTTACTATTAATGGAAGCTTGTTAAATAAAACTAGTTTTTTTCTTCTTCTTATTAATCCAAATAATCTGAACTTGTTACAGGACTCTCAATATAAATTATTCTTCTAGTTACTCAGGTGAATTGATCATTATGGTTGGTTAATGCAATTATTATATTATTGTCAATGCAAATTGTGTTTTTTGCATTTTACATGAGCAAATAAGTTTTTTTTAAATTAACTCTAGTGAGTATTAGTTGTTACAATATTGTTGGTTAAAATAACCAACTTAAATGGTTAGTGCACCGATATATGAGGCTTGTTCAAAACGTATCGCGAATTTTGAATTTTCGCGGGTTACGTATATTCGAATTTTGATTTTTTTTGTGTCGTTATGTTGGTACTCATGTCTTTCTCAAAATGCCGACAATTTCGGCCATTTTGAATGTTCAGTTGATTGTTGACAGCTGCTTTGCTTGCACGTGTTTTGGCTCTTCTTCGAGGTTTTAAAAAAACCTCGTATAAAATTTGAGTGCACTTTAAACTTATTTTTCTTGTAAAAACGAATAGAACTATAACAAAAGTCTTGTTATAAAAATGCAAAAATTTGCCAAAAAAAAAGACAAATTTGCAAAAAAAAAAAAGAAAAAAAGGTCATATTGTGGGCTTTGAAAGTGAACAGAAGCAAGAAAACCAAATTGGTACCAGCCATCTATTTTTTGACTACCAAGCTGCATACTGCAGGCCACTTAAACACACTAGCTATCCCCGCCAAGATCAACAATCTGTGCAAAATATAACTAAGGAATACCAGCAACTTGTACAAAATCTCTCAAACCTGATGCAATAAACAACACTGTACAATACAAAAATTATTGGCAGGTTTCTAACGAATAATTTTGCAGCAGAGGAAATCAGTTTAATGGAAAAAGGAACTTTCAAGTATCTTGAGGATTTACTGTAACTTGTGAAAAAAAAATTTCTAAATTGGCAACCTTTGATAATTTGTTTTCTTTTCCATTAAATAGAGACCCTTTTAGGATTTCTAATTTTAGCCGAAAGTATGAAAAAATAAGCTAATGATACCAAAGCGTTTATATGTTTTGATTGGTTTTTCAAAACAAACATTGACATGCTATTTTGATTTGGTCAATAATAACGGCAATGACATTATCATCAGTTTATATTGCGCCAATAGATACGATTTGTATGGAATCTAGATGTACGCGTACTTACACACACACACACACAGATTTTTATGTATTTAAGGACTTTTATTGAAATTTTAATGCGTAAGTAAACAAAAGGGAGCCGATATGAAAGTTAGCTTTACCTTTATACGTGCAAACATTTATTATTACCCATAATACTCGTAATAATGGTTGATGTTTGTTAATATTGCTGGCTTTAATAGATATATGTTAGTAAAAAGGGCCATAATCAATGCTTTTAAAAATATTGCCAGTAAAATGAGCATTTGGTAGAGTGCTGAAACGCCCGATAACAATAATAATTATTATTATTGAAATAATTATTAAATATTATTGAACCTTTTCAATCAAAGAATAATTTCTTAATCAGGCTCAATCAGGTTCTGAATTTTTTTAATTCTTTTTTAAAGAAATAAAATTTCTTTAAAAACTAACGGCGGAATATCGTTGCATATCTGCAACTTAAGGATATATGCAACAGCCTTCTGCTACAAAAAAGTAAGTGGGTTTTGTTAAACGTTTACCAAACCCATTGTTGCAGTTGACTTTTGAAATATTTAAGTTTACAATAATTAAATAGTAAATTCAGCAAAGTGCGTCTTGGACTCGCACATGAAGGATTCCGTACGGAATAAGTACTATACGAACTTTGGCCCATATAATCGAACATCTTACCAGATGTTTAAATTTTTTAGAAAATTTTAAGTACTCTTTAAACTTTTTTTTTCGGTGTTTTGGAATTTTTTTAGTTTTGTAATTTTTCTTAGTTTTGGCGCTATTTTTTGTTTTTTGGATTTTTATCGATTTTTTGCTTTTTTTAGTCTTGGCGTTTATTTATTTTGACGTTTTTTAGGCGCTTAAGAATTTTTTTTTGCATTTGGCGATTTATTTTATTTTTAGCAATTTTTTTACTTTTGGCGCTTTTTTTGCATTTTGTGGTTTTTTCGGTTCTTGGAAATTTTTTCGTTTTGGGGAGTTCTTCTTTTGGGATTTTTTGGTTTTAGCGTTTTTTAAAATTTCAAGAGTTGCCTCTTTTTTTTTTAGCGTTTTGGCGTTTTTTTTCGGTTCTTGGAGATTTTTTTCGTTTTTGGTGGTTTCTTTTTTTGGGATTTTTGGTTTTAGCATTTTTGAAAATTTCAAGAGTTTGCCTCTTACGGTTTCCAAGCTGCAGCAAATCGCCAAAATTACAAAGTCAAAATATAATTAATTGATAGAATACCCTTTAATTTAAGTTTTTAAATTTCAGAGCTAATTGTTGTAGTCTGATTTAAACATTAAAATAAGAAATATGATTTATGATAATTCATAAATAAATGTATTATGATAATTAATAATTAACACTAACTTTGTAAATTTCAAGTGTGTTTGGAACACCATTTAATTTTTAACTGCAATTTATTTATTGTAGCGGCCTAAGTTTAACATATTCTGTGAAAATTTCAGGTCCATTGCTCAGAGTTTATTTTCACTTTTGGTGTATGGAACTCTAGAAACGAAATAAGCTGAGGTGCAGCCAACATTTGAATATCAACGTCGCCTCTAAAATACGAGTATCTACGGGATGGAAGAATTCTACGTTTTATTAATTTTATTCAAATTTAGATAGATTAATATAATTGCAATTTAAATTTGACCAGTTTTATTTTCATTGATGTTCATAATTTTACTCATTTTATTCAAATTTAGATAAATTAATATAATTGCAATTTAAATTTTAACAGTTTTCATTGATGTTGCCAGTGCGGGAGTTTAGTTGTTTTAATTTTATAAACAAAACACTAAACAGCTGTTTAAGCGTTGCCAGCACTTGCATTTCTCAGTCTGCGTTGCATATACATTTACTTAAATTACTGAAGGCCATTTAAATTTCATATAGCATGTGACGTCAATTGTGTCAAGAGTCCACACAAATGTGCTTATTTATAAAAACTTAGAAGAGTATGTAGTTCGTACGCAGTATACTCGTACATGTGTATATTAGATGTTTATTCATATTTAATTTACATGGTAAATTAAGCGCACAAAAAAAATACTTATTTTATTGCATATATTAGGCCATAAAAATAATAATGGCTGTCAATTATTGCAATACATATACACGTACATACATACATATGTATGTATAACATAAACATACACAAATTTATTTATACCACACAGTAGCACTTGCTAATAATGGCTTTTAAAACAATGTGTACAAAATTAATTCACACACCGAGTATTACAATAATTATGGCTTTTTATTATTATTATTGATTTTGCTAACAATTCAATAAAATTACACTATTGTTCAACAATTGTTTAATGAAGTGTTTCATATGTACAATATGCATAATTATATTTGCGATCGCCAGGACAATTTACTAATCTGTAGTGGTAGTTGCAAAACGAATAATAATAACAATAAGACAGGATTTTTTTTTCTTCTGGCAAAATAATTAACTATTCTAAACATACAGCATATGTAATTACACCACTTTCGGTAGAGGAGACTTAAAAAGTGTATGTGAGTATGTATGTGTATCCTAGATTTTAAACATTTTACAAGCATTTTATATCTTTTACTTTTTTTTTACAAGCATTTTATATCTTTTCCTTCTCTTTTCAGGTAAGTCTTCCCAAACGTTTTGAAGCATTTATGTAAGTTTGAAAACAGAATTTGTCTTATATATTCTTTACATATGTTATGTTTTTAAGCCAAGATAAAAGAAATTGTACAAGATAATGCAATAAATTAAATTTTCATAAAAAATTTTTTTTTTTTTTGATTATTATTTTGGGGGCAATGCATAATTTATTTTTGCCGCAACTCGTTAATACTTGATATATTGTCACCCCAAATTATATAAATATTTAATTGCTTGATAACTTTGCTATATTATGTTCTGTGCCAAAGCGACTTTTCAGCTCCATGTTCTTTTTAATACCAAAAGGTGGCTTACTCTACTTTTGTATTGATAATTGGTAATGAAAATAGTGTATTGATCACCAGACCAGCCACAAAAAAATGTGGGTTACATCACCTTTGTGCACCTTCTAGTAGAATGTGTATGTATGTGAATGTGTATGTCAAATAATTTATTTGTCGAGATATGAGGTGGTAAATAAAGTGTTACCGTTTTTGAAATTTTTTTACCATTAATATAACAAAGTATATATATGTATACACATACATATCGCACATATAAACATAAACAATCACAATAATATAAATCAATATTTTTGTCTCCCTGTCATTCGATTCAAGACATATTTTGTCAAACGTATGAGCAATATTTAATTAATTGAGATTAATTAAGTATACGCCTTCGTAATGGTAAACAAACATTTATGTGGGTGGGCAGTAAACTACACCAAGTCACATTTTGGCAATTTTACAGGAGAGCGCAAAAGCATTTTAAAAATCCGTAATGATTTGATCTCTGTAGTATTAATAACTTTACTTACACTGACTATATTATACAACTCCAATATTATATTTATTAAATTGAAGATATCCCTAATAAAATATCGTCATATGATATAACCCTTAGTTATTAAAAAAGGAGAAAGTGTTCCGCACAGATGTTTTTGAACAGTACTACTGTTCTTTGAAATATGGGTTTTACTGGGATGTAGCCATTAGATAGAAAAAAAATAATAATGTGTGTGAAGATAAATTCATACAGTTAAATTCATTTAAAAAAAATATAGCATGAGCTATTTTCTTCTTCTTTTATTTGGTGCGCATTTTGTACTGAAGTTAAGGGGTTTCTTCATTAAAACGTTTACTGTGGCCAAACCCTTTTTCCTCAGCGAACTAAACCTATTAGAAAATGAAGACAACGAATCATACTATTAAACTGTATTTACAGTATATCTGAAATGTATTTGTGAAACTTTGGAAAAAATATGACTTATGGCCACTGTGGCCACTAGGTTTGATTCGCTGAGAAAGGGTTTGGCCACAGTGGTCATTTCCCTCATAGAACTCGAAATAGTTTTTTCACTAAGTCATATTTTTTCCAGAGTTTCTAAAAAATTTCACAAATACAATTTAGATGGACTGTAATGCAGTTTAATAATATGATTTATTGTCTTCATGTTCGACTAGGTTTGATTGGCTGAGGAAGAAGGGTTTGGTATCGCATGCGACATTTTTGAAAAAATGAATTTAACTCTGTGAATTTATCTTCACACACATAAAAAATAATGATTTCAACAGTATAAAAACGTTATTTTTAAAAAATGTGTTTTAGTGTTGCTTATTTTCCACCAACAGATTTAAAGAGGTAAGAAAATTTTAAACAAAACAAATTTAAACACTTACCGTCCTCAAGAATGAGACATCATCCTGCTCTGACCCTCCTTCAGCTTCCGCCATTTTGGCTTAATGACTTCAGCTTCTTCGATGCTTCTTCCTGATGCTCCAAAATGGTTCAAAAGAATCACCAATTTTTTGTATTATCGAGTTTAAGAATTTATGAAAATTGTTTTATAAAAAAAATAAAATTCAAAATTGAAAAGAGTGTTTTTTTTTCAACATGCGACAAACTCTGCGTGTAGGCGCACGCAGTTAGTTTGTTGACCTCGTTAGTGGGTCTTTAAATTGGCAGCAAATATCTTTTTGTTTGCTACAAAATGGCTGTCACTGAAAAGAACAAAACTGCAGAAAAAAAACAAAAATATTTTAGAAAAGTTTTGTTGTTGTTAAAAAACAGAATTATCATTTGTGTGTATTAATGAATCTTAGTGCCAACATAAAGCATGTCTCTTCAATGTCAAACGTGAAAAATCCACACGCGATACTTGAATGAACAAACCGGTTGAACGAAATATTCATTGATTTAGATTATTTATTTTTTTCTTGTAAAGAGTGTGCCAAAATTATTAATTCTTTGAGACAAAAGCTTGACGGTTGTCCTGAGTTGGAATTTCATTGATCTCAGGCATAATGTTGCAATTAAGGGAAAGTAGCAGCTTTTTAGACTATAAATGAAAATTTTGGGTGAATCCGTTTGTATGCCACTGTATATATATATTTATTAATTTTATTTGAATTTTTTTAATTTTTTCTCGTGATTGATTCTTTTAATTTTTATTTTTTAATTTTTGTACATGATTAGTGTTTGCTTGCAGTTTTAAAAGCTTTGCTGACTGGCCTTCGCTGTGTGTTTGGTGCTTGAGGCGGCAGAACAACGACCATTAATATTATATTTGCTCAAACACATGTTAGCTGTTTTTCAATTGTATTTTGTGGCATGCGGTTGCTTAACAAAATTTTTAATTCACTTATTTTATGAATAATAATTGAAAAATTAAAAAGCTCTTTCCTCTAACAACTGTTGGAGTTGCGCATGTTTTTAATAAATTCTTAATTTAATCTTTATTTATTTTGTTTTGATTATCACTTTCTGTTTTAAATGTTTTTCTTTTACATTTACTGTTATCATAGCTCTTTTGTTGTGACTCTTACTCTTGCATATTTAAATAAAAACTACTCTCTCTCTCTCTCTATGTTTGTCTCTGAAAACTACATATTTTATTTTCTCTTTAACACTCTTTTGCAATTGCTGTAATATTTTTTTTTTGCTCACACTTCCGTCTGAAAATTTTTGTTGAATGAAATTAAGCAGAATTTATATATAAATTTTGGCAAAAAAATTTTTTTTGGGCAAATTGCCAACTAAACGAATGTTGTGTTATTAAAAGAAACAAACTTATTCATTTAGTAGTTCAATGTTTTTTATTTTTTTTATTTTACTTGTACACTTAATGGCTGCAGTACATGCGAATATCAATGGTGCTCTAAAACATTTTGTATGAAATGTTGTTGACATGCTTTCGAAATTTTGTTTGTGGCTCCTCAATTAAAAGGTCAGTGTCCCAGTTTTAATTTTGTAACACTGATTGTATTTTTTATTGCTCGCTTTAAGTTTGTAAAACTTGACATTGCTTCTTTTTCTTCAAATATTTCAAAGTTTTGTAATATTTGTAAAGGCTAACAGAGTTGGAAAGATGTGTAATAAATTTTATTGTAAATTCTCTTATTATTATGACGACTTGATAAAAAACCGAGTATAACTACAAACAACTTAATGTAGCTTGCTTGCTCTTGTATGAAATTTGGTGGTCAGTGAATTCTTAACACTTGGAAATTTCACAGATACATTGATATTTTTTATGAATTTTCAAATTTAAAATTCTAAATTTCTGTTGAATGAAATATAAAGAGCAATTGAAAGTTTTTGCTATTTCGTATATTGTTTTTTGTTATTTATTTATTATGTATATTTTAATTAGTGAAAGAGCTTAAACTGTCCGCCAGGTTTGGTGGGATTTAACTTAGTAGAAGTACATATAATACATCATTTCAATAGGCGCGGGCCCCACTTTTCCAAATGCCACCTCGTGTCACTTCTAGAGCTCGCAATGTATACCATATATCATAAGAATCTGTTGTTAAGTAGAAGCACGTGAAATATAATATTATTAAATTATTGTCGTAAAACTTGCTGTATATACATTTACAAAACTTTTTTGGTCTCATTATTAGTACTAAAATATTGCAAATTTTTATGACATTTTTAGTGCTCAAAGTTAGAAATACTAAATAATTTCATAGCCTTGGATAACGTTGCTCACACGTGAAACATAAACATTTTTGTCAAATGAATGCTTAGAAAATAAAATTTTATTTGCTAATAATTTCAGTATACACAACTTTTTTTTAATTTTCGTGAAAAAAGTGTTAGTGATAATCATGTATAAAGAATGAAAATAAAATAATGAAACAAATAAACAAAACTAAGAAAAAAAAATACAACAAAATCTATAGAGTTTTCATCCTGAAAATTCTTGAGGTTATACATATAAATCAATTTAGTAATAATTTTAATGTTTATGTAAAAGTGCATGTTGTTTTCGCCCTCTTAGAGGATTTTCATAAAAGAAAAATGAATGATGTTAAAAAAAATTATATTTTAATATCACTCATACGCACTGAATCGCCATGCCAATATACACTAACCAAAAAAGTATGCTACATTTTATTTAATAAGAGTTACGTATGATTGATATTTCTACAATTCTGTAAAGGCAGAATTATGCTGTAGTTCGTTCTGTGCTGTTATAAGTCAGCTATTATATTTCTGTTCAATTGTTCTGTTCTGTTGCGAGCAAATGTGTAAAAGATAGAACTCAGCGTAAAGGGACAGTAAAAAGTTTTGTATTGTTTTGACATAAAATATAAATTTTTTAAGTGCTAGAAAAATCTGCTTTAATTACAGATTTTATGAAAAGTGATATATATTTGCAATTAAACAAAAGAGTGGTTTAGTGGATGCAAATGATATTTTTCATAACAACTTTAATAAATTTTACAGATTGCCAACTGATTACTCTCACAGAAAAAGTAATTGCAAAATATTTTCTACAGAAGAGAACGGCAAACAAAATTAAAAACTAATGAGAGCTTAACATGGTGTACGGCCTTAAGTATAAGAAAAGATGCGCATGAAGTTCGCATAAGTGACGAAATTGAATTAGGCGCTAACGAGTTCCTTCCATACAATTTGACATTAAAAATGGTCGTATTACGTTATTTTAACCCACTACCCACTTCATGGCAAAATTCTTTAAAATCATGTTCAATTTCGCTACTTACTTATGCTAACTTCATGCCAGTTTTTTGCTTCTCCATAAGGCCGGTAGTATCTACAGCCTTTACAAACGCAGATATTAATAAAAGGAAATTATAAACTACATATATGTACCAAAAATAAAAATCTAATACACAATTTATTGGTCTTAAAAAAAAATTAATTTTTATTAATTTTCACACCATTACTAGAATAAGTTGCGCAAAGCTTAAATACAAGTAATGAAAATATTTAAACTCAATCCTGTTGGGTGATAACTAAGCCATAATAAAAAGTAGTTCAAAATAAAAGCTGGAAAACCAAATATGCTGCACGCTATAAAACCCAACAAAAGTGGTTTGAAACTAGAAACAGTAGTAAAAATGAAATTAAAATCATCGTGGCAAAGAAATAGTGTAATGAGAAAAATAAAATACTGGCTACTAATTGACTGACATGCTTTAAGCAGATTTACACACAGTAAAAATTAGACTGGCAGTAGTAACAACAACAACAATAACAACAACAGCTTTATAAATAAGGGGATGTACTCGTATGTTTATTTCAGCAACCAAACAGGAGATAAAAACCATTGTGGTTTTTGCCTACAAACTATGCTTGCATTGTTTTAGGCAATGACTTCCATACATATATTTCATGTGCATGTGTGTCATTTTTAATATTGCTATAGTTGGTTTGTTTATGTTTTTTTTATGTTGTTCGGCATTATGTTGGCCCGTTATCTAGCTAGATGGCTGGCTAGTAGGTTTAGTTGGATATGATCGTCATTTCACAAATATGGCATATGAAAACTTTGCAAATAACAATATTTTAACGTTGTTGATAGTTAAAAATATTTATTAGCTATGAATTTTTATTTCCTCTTGCTAGCATTTGGTGAGCAATTTTTGGCGTTAACACCATTACTTTGGTTAAGGGAATTTTTTTTAATCAAAATTTTTATTTTTAATACTTTTGGTTGAAAAACTAAGGAATAAAAAAATTTCTCTGTCGACATGTTGGAGGTTTCGAAACATAATAATTTGTTGAAAATTGTAACGAAAACACAACATTTGCGTGTGTGTTTGTGTGCATCAACTGTTGCAGTTTTATGCAAAACATAAACGTATATATTGAATTTTATAAAATTTCATTTAAATTAAATACAAAAGCCATAAAAACTTTCACCGCAAGCTAAATACATTTACATCTACTCGTACATGCAAAGAATCGTAGTAAATGTGTAACTATTCTTTATGTGTAAAGCATATACACAGGCGCAAGTATGTATGTATGTATGTGTATGCGTAGCTAACATAATTACTAAGGCAGTAAATATTTACCACACATGTAAACAATGTTGACTGCAACTGTTGTTTGTTACTTGTAGCAACTAACCAGTTATTTTAGCCATATGAATATCAAAACTATAGTAAAATATTTCCATTATAATTTTGTGCTGGTGTCACATTGCCAACTCTTACAAAAGGGCGTTCCAAATATTGTAAAATTTCAACAAAGCTAAACTATAATTAACTCAGAAAAAATAAAAATTCTTGTTTTGAATTAATTTGAACTATATATTTCTCAAATGAGTTTTAATAAGTTATAATGTTTTTGAAAAGAAAAAGAAAGGATTTTTTTTTGTTAATAGTTGAGCCTTAAAGACCAAATCTTAAAGCCAAGATATAACTATTTGTTGCTGGTTAAAATCAATAAATTGAATATCAAAGAAACCAACTGAATTAACTATAAAAATTTGAATTTCGCAAGAGTGTTATAAAATTTTAATATTAATAAAATATGTTTATCAGATTCACAACCCGATAACACTTCTTGTTTCCGTTTATAGCTACACCCTGTACTTTCTAATATTTTCACATGTTTCTGAAGGCTTAGTTTAAATACATATTTTATTTTGTAAATGTTTCCTTTTGACCACTGTCAAAAACCACTGCTTTTATTCAAAAAATAATATTTTCTGTTTATGAAAATGTTACTGAAGTTTGTGGCTAATTCAAAAATATTTTAGAGTGTGAAGCCAGGTAAAAGTTTTATGCATTTTACAAATTTATTTGCTTTTTTTTTGTTATATGTTTTCGGAAGAAATTTTTATAAAGCATAAATGAAATTTTAGAAATGTCAGCATAATAATATTAAGTGAAAGTTTAAATTGAATAAAGAGTGATATTTTTTTAATTAAAATAAACTTTCACTACAACAAATTCTAATTTCTATTACAGTTTAATAAATAGTTAGTAAAATAAATAGTAAATAAAATAAATAGTAAATAAAATAAATAGTAAATAAAATAAATAGTTAATAAAATAAACATAAAACTATAAAAATAAAATAAAATAAAATAAAATAAAATAAAATAAAATAAAATAAAATAAATTAAAATAAATTAAAATAAAATAAAATAAAATAAAATAATAAAATAAAATAAATTAAAATAAATTAAAATAAATTAAAATAAATTAAAATGTGGCAGCTAATGGTAAAAAGGTGGTGGAAAATAAAATAGATAGACAATCGAATAAAGATGCTTGTTTTGTAAAAATGTTTGTTTGAAGCTTTCAAACTTATTATGTTTGTATACTGTGATTCTCAATATAGTATTAAGAGTCTTACTATAAACATACGAAGTTTGTCAACTAAATTCAAAAATTTTTTGGGTTAAAGTCTACTGACGAGTTCCAAAAGCAGGAACGAAATGCATATAGACAATTGCTAAACCATAAAAACAAGCAAATTTTCAAATTAAATAAAATAAATTAAAATAAAATAAAATAAAATAAAATAAAATAAAATAAAATAAAATAAAATAAAATAAAATAAAATAAAATAACAAAATAAAAAAAAAAAATAAACTTTCGTAAAGTAAAGTATAGTAAAATTAAATTTGATTAAATTAAATTGAATTAAATTAATTCAATGAAATTAATATAAACTAAATTAAATTAAATGAAATGAAATTAAATTAAATTTCAACTATATCCAACTACTTTAAATTTTGTCGGTAAAATTTTCCATAAATGAATAAATAATGAACACAAGCCACCTTGTGTTCTCGTGAAAAAGAACTTTATCACACAGTATTATCAAGGTGATTACTTAGTTGCAATTATGGTAATGTTCCTTGCAAAAATAATATGACAGTTTAATACATATTAATTTAAATAAATGATTTTATGCTATTTTAACCGTTTCAATAATTTTCCTTATCTCTTAAGATAATATCAGTTGAATTAAACTTTCTAAGATGGTTTTATTTTAGCAATTACTGCTTTTAAAACTACAAAACTACACAAACACATTTACGAGTACATTAACAATTTTCACTAAAATGTGCCCTTGTGCATGTTTTTTCTATTAACTACAAGAAGAATACAATTTTTTTTGAATTTTCCCTAGAATTTTGCTACAAATAATTTTTCCAACTGTCTGGCTTCATTCAGTTTTGCTTTCATTCTTGTTGTTGCTGCATCATACCGTATACGTGTTATTCACCATATTGTTTTTGTTGTTGCTGCTATTGTTGCTTTTATTGTAGGGTTACAATTCAGTTTTTAGTTCTTATTTTATTGCAGTTCATTCGTGTGTGGTCAGTGGTTGTTTACATTTTACTCTCGTCGTATGTTGTGCTCTAACTCTTCTTCTTTACTTGTTTGTTACTGTACTTGTTTTCTTCCCATATGTGTATGTGTGCAAGCAGATATTATGGTATTTTGTTGCTGTTGTTGTTTGCCCACATTACAAAAGGATTTGCATGGCTCGTTTCATCTTTTAACAGAACTGACATTTTTCTGACTCGTACTAACTTGGTTGCCTGTGTGTATGTACATATGTGTGTGTGTGCGTTTATGGTCCAACAGCATACAGCGAGTAAGTATTAATTTTCTGTTACATTTTTGTTGCATTTTATAAATGTTTGATTGTCTGTTAACATACAGATGTATGTATGTAAACTTCTGTAATGTTACTGAATAGTGGCTTTAGCTTTAAATCAGAAATATTTCAGCACAATGTAATTAGGTTTATTAAAAAGAAAATAAATAAGTATGTACATATATCTATTACTGATTTCACTTTATTTAAATTACTAAAAAATGAAATTGATGGCAAATTGGCTAAAAAAGAAATTAATGGATATTTGTAATTGGTTTTGCTGGCCTACAAATAAAAACGAACTACTAAAATTATAAAAAATAAAGCCACACATAAAACTAATAATGAATAAATAATAAATAGGAGAGGTGAAATAAATGAAAAAAATTTATAATTTTATTTATTCTCAAAAGTTAACAAAATTGAAATATTTTATGAAAATATTATCCAAAATTAATTTTCTTATAGTTTTGATTTTTTTTATAATAAACACGCCTGGTGGCAAGCTAACCCTAAAACGCACGAATAGGTTTTGACTTATTTCTGGTATTTAAATTTAATTTTTAAGCTGTTGTAATCAGAAACTTATAGTAAAATTGTATGTGAAATTTTTTTGGTGGAACACTTCAAAGCTTTATATACTTTTTAAAGGTTACTATAATTCCCTCCCTCTTAAAAAAGTAAAAGAAAAGTAATCCGTATAGAGAAGAGTTAGAGGATTTAAATAATCCCAAAATAGGTTATGCCATGACAATGGGCATACTTACAAGGTCTATTGTAAGAGATCACACAATATGAAAAGCCACTACTATTGACTAAACTAAAAAATAAAATCTAAAATCTTGATTTAACCAAACAAATAATGTTTCAGGAAATAGACTTGCAAGTATTGCTCTGTTTATATGTCTTCAGACATACCCACACAATTCATAGTTAAATGCGCTTTTGTGTCTTCCTTCGTATTTAATGCCTTTTGTATATTTGCAAGAGTTATATGTGTCAGCTTATACTACATACGCATTTTTATTTGTATTAAAATGTTTTTAAAAATTCTCTTGGCTTTTGTTTGCTTTTTGTTATTTTTTTTTTTGCATTCAAACTATTGTTGTGGCCTATTTCTTTTGTGTTGAAAAAAAAAGTTCCCTTTTCCTTGTCACGTCACTCATTTGTTGTGCTACATTTTCACATCAGTTCATTTCTATTCAAAAACAAAGTCTTTACCACAGAAATTTGTGCTAAAATTTTAATGTTTATAAATTATGAATTTTTAACTTGGTTTGTTTTTGTTGTAAATGTTGCTTTTCATTTTCATTTTCAGTTTGTTTTTTTCCATTATAAGATAAAATTAACAGTGTTTCTTGTTTTATCAATTGAAAATTTATGAATTAAAATAAAATTCTAGGTTGGCGAGCCCGAGTAATGAAAGGGTTAGAAGTAAATTTGTGCAAAAATAATTTTATTTTTGAAATACAACAAGAAGCTAGACATATGTTCATATAGCTCATTTACTCAAACAACGTTTTCAATTTACACACAACTTAATGGAAAAAAATCAAATTTTCTCTCAAGAGCTGAGTGGACAAGCTATTTGTATGAAATTTTTATACAATGTGAATAACGACATGGGGATAAATTCAGCATCATTAAAAAAAATAAAAAAAATTCCATTGTTTTGAGTTATGATGTTTTTTGAGTAACTGAGCAATATGTCTAATTTTCATGTCAATTGTGCTCGACACGACACGATTCGACCACGCACGAAATAAGATTTTCAACACTTCGTGTTGAGGTGTACGTGTTCGTGTTACTAAATAAACACCACACGCGCCCATCTCTAGCCAGAGTAATGGGACGTGCAAGCTTTGTGACTCCAGGTGCGAAACATATTTTCAACATTTGTTAATTGTTTATTGTATCATATTAAATTATTATTATTTTTTTGTATGCTTTCACACTACAAGGTGTCATGTATTTTTTTTTGGGACCTTCATAGACATCATCAATTAAAATTCATACTATTCAGTAACAGATCAAAGATAGTGTCAAATGAAAAATGCCTGCAAATAAATTTGTATCAATTTTAGCATGAAACAAATTTCCTACACTTAAGTAAATATATCATATTCAATATGAGCTTATGTACACTGTATGTATGCGTAAATGTGCATAATGTTTATTTGTGACTGTAGGAAATTTTACTACTTAATTAAATCGATAAAATCATATGTAAATATGTTTGTACGAGTATGTACGTGTTTGTATGGCAATGGCAAATACTGACTAAAACATTGCATATGTAATCCTATAAATACATTTAAAAACAAGATGCAAAATCAACAGAATTTTAATAAAATTGTGCAACAGTATTTATTTCTATTAAATCGTTGTATTTTATTACATTCACTATTGAATTCGATAAATATTTACATTTGAACTACAAATTGACACATTAGAAATGAACGTTTAATCATCAAATATATCTCTGATAGAAATAAACTTGTCACATTCGATTGAACAATAATGTAATGTGAATATTTAGTTTAAATGTTTTAATTTGTTTCATTATTTGCATGCGTTCTTACAATTGTGAGTGGGATCAGCTCAGGATGAATTTGAAAACAATCTGAAGAGTCAAGTGACATTCAGAAGCTTAAAGTGTTGTGTAAGCTATTCCAAAAGGGTATTAACACAGATTTCCTATCAAAATTTTAGAAAATTCAGTAAAAATAACTTAAATATATAAAAATATCCTTATCCTTACTAATATTATAAATGCGAAAGTGAGTTTGCTTGCTTATGACGCTTTCACGGCCAAACCGCTGAACCGTTTTTGAAAGTTCTTTCACCAATGGAAAGCTACATGAGCAGCATCAAACATAGCAAATTTTTTTATCCGGTTCGGTACCGGTTTTTTTATATTTGCTACGAATTTTTTCCGAAAAACAAATTTTTGGGCATGCATGGACATGCATAGACGGACTGCAACAAAGTTTTCCTAGATACTTGGCTGCATAGTTTAAAGTTTTTTTTTGCATTTGGAACATAACCAAAAGCCAAAGTTAAATAATTTATATTAAGGACATTCGAGAGGTAAGCATAGCCTTGCATCAATTGAAAGGACACTTCACAAAAAAATTTAATTACATAATATTCTAAATAGTTATAAAATTTTACCACAATCTGAGTGTAATTTTGCATGATATTAATACATATATTTATTTTAAGGACATGTTAAAGGAGTAATTGTTCTTGTAGCCTAAGTGCAAAATTTGTCTTATAGCTTTGCTTTATTATTTTAAATACAACATTAAATTCTCTTAGGATTCTATTGATTTTAACAGCTGTAACTTATTTTTCAAAATAAAAGGATGTATGGGAGAAGGACATATTTTTGAACGTATTGGCTTAAAATTCACCACAAAAGCTTTATTGCATAGCTTTTTAAATAGTTACATCTATTTAACCTTATTCTAAGCACAATTACATTTTAAATTTAACTTTTTGCTTATTAAGGATATTTGGAAAGTGTGCATGTCCTTGTATTTTTTAAACTTAGTAATATTTAAAGTATATATATATAAATCTTCACTAAACTTTGGTCGTTATTATAGCTGGTATGCAAATTATTAAATTAAGGACATTTAAGGCATACAAAAATATGTCCTTGTAGCGGTACGAATAAAACTAAAGAAAAAAATCTTATTACAAAATTTCAGAAATAATTGCTAACTTTTGCTGGGTTTTTACACATAAACAAAGCTGAGCTTCAATTTTCTAAATAAAGGATATATGGCAGGTGTTTACATCCTTGATCCGATTGACTTGAAATTTGCTGAAAGTATAAAGCATACAATTACTTAAGTTGTTACCTACTTTCTGCCTGTCATAAATGCGTTTATAATTTAATTTTGCAAATTCAGGCTATATGGTCGGTTGGTCGGTTCTGACATGGGTTAAAATAAAATTTACCAATAATGTTAAATATTTGAAATTTGAATTATTTTGAGTTTCTTTTACACATTCTCTTCATAATTCTTGATTATATTTAATTTTTAAATTAAAGGACATATGGGAAGAAGCCACATTCTTTCCATTTTTAAAATTAAAAAAATATTGCAGAGCTTAGCAGAACAATTTTTCCTACATCCCAGTCGTAATTGCGTGGAAAATCATATGTTTAAAATCAAGGATATATGGGAGGTGGGCATGCTCTTGCTTTCAAAGTCCCTAAAAGGGTTTAGTGTGCAAAATGTTTAAACATTAAATATAATTGTCATTGCTTTCTCGTCATAATTGTATCTGAAATATAATTTTTAAAATCAAGGACACGTGTGAAGAAAGTATGTCCTTCTCTTGATTAAATTAAAACCACAAAGTTTTTTATCTGCCTCCTCGTAAAACTCCTGTAATTTTAAGCCATTCACTATGTGTAAACTGGACCACGAGTAGCATTCTCTTTTAACTTTTGGTCAAATCTATTAAAATTATTAGATATTAAATATTTAAAAATTGATTGTGATAATGGGATATTATTGTCATATTGAAATGCAAAAGCGTAGAAAATCCTTTAAGTTGACTAAAACTATATCCAAAATGTTGATATTCACTACTGGAAGCATTATAAATTCAATTTCTTATAATGAAATATTCTCATCTATATATGTGTGTGTGTGTGTGCATGTTCATGGTGGTGAATTTCAATTTGCATTAATTAACGCTCTTCGTGCACCTTAATTACCGAAGTCTATTGTTTCCAACTAGAATTCTACATGGTGTAATTAATTCAACAATTGTTTTCGATTGATTTTAATAATCAAGTTCTTCTTCTGTGTTTAGCACATGTGTACGTGTGTGACTAAATGCAAATCGTACATGTCCTTGTTTGAAGTGTTACTTTGCCTTTGATTTGGTACTTAATTAAATCAAAATGTTTTGAATATAAATTTAAAGACGCACTAACGCATTAATAATCAATAAGTGTATACAAAATTGACTTAATTGTTGATATCTAATAATGCATAAGTAATAAATAAGTAAATCAAACATTTTATGTGTTGTATCTTAAGCTAATTGTTGATGATGGTTGGATACAAGCGAAACAATAATATATGACATATGTATTCATGGTTTTTTAATTTCGGCAGATTAGTAAAATGTGTTTTATACAAAAAGTACTTTTGATAAATTTTTTTTTTGTAAAAGTTACCTTTTTTTATAAAAGGTACTTTTATAAACTACTTTTTAAAGTAATATTTGTAAAAGGTACTCTTTATGAAAGGTACTTTGAACAAAAAATACTTTTTTACAAGGATGACTTTTAATAAATGGTAATTCTTTTGAAAGTCGTAAAATGGCTTTATAAAAGGCACTTTTTATCAAAGGTACTTTTTATTAAAGGTACTTTTTATAAAAGGTACTTTTTATAAAAGGTACTTTTTATAGAAGGTACTTTGAATAAAAGCCACTTTTTATAAAAGGTACTTTTTATTAAAGGTACTCTTTATAAAAGATACTTTTTATAGAAGATATTTTGTATAAATTATCTTTGATGCAAGAATGCAAATATTAATTACACTAAAATTAATTTATTTCGTATTAAATAATGTAACTGTTGCTTTAAATTATTTGCATTCATATGGATACATGCGTCAACAAATCAAAATTCGTGTTTACATCTGTTACATGTAATTGAATAATAACTCAATTTTACGACAGTAATATCAGTTATTGTTATTGTTCTTTGTATACATATTAGAGATGAGCGCGTGTCGTGTTTTTTTCGTGACACAAATACGCATGACGCAACACGAAGTGTTCGTGACAGAACATCTGATTTCGTGCGTGTCGGGTCGTATCGTGTTGGGCAAAATTGACACAATAAACACGAAACTATTTTTGGTGTTAAAATATGTATGCATGAATTTCCAATCACTCTCTGAAATCTCACGTCGGTCACAAGAACTCTGCCTTTCGCATTCCACAACTTGTGCGAATTTTTCGTCGTGACTTGGGCCAGCATCCATACTAAATTCAACTGCGCCAGGAGCTGAAGGTAAACCATAACGACATGTGTTCGCTCAATGAGACCTAGAGCGTTTGGAAACTGGCCCTCAATTTCTTAAAAGATTTATATTCAGCAATCAACACAATTTTAAAGTTACGGGCGCTGCTATAATCCTTTTGAGATGTAAGAACATCCCGAGAAGGTGACTTTGGTGTAATCAGTCCATATTTCCTTGAGAATGACGTTTTTCAGACCATCAGTATCCATGGCAAGCGCTATAACTGGGTGATTGGTAAGCAAATTCTTTTGGCCAGAATTAGATGATATGGACCCCAACTACATGTGGTCTACAGAAGATGACTTTATATGAGACACAGTACATGTTAGATTGAACGTTCTGCATGAGCGATGTGAGAGATTGGGGGTGTTTTCTTTTTTAAAGTTTGTTGCAATAGATAAAAAAATTACAGTTCTGTAGGGTACAAACATCCAAAAACTAATGCACAATAAACTATGCTATTGCAAATATGAAACTGTGAATTTGTTCTTTGAAAAATATCATATCTCGACGTCACGTGCGCCATTAAAAAAAAACATTATTTGTTATCAGTGCGTCGAACAGAGATATTTAATATAAAGTTTTGTTATCGTGGTACTTGTATAAAGTTGGTCACATGCGACATCGTAAGTTAAAAAAAAGTTTACATAAAAAATTTTAACATACTTTTAAATTATTTAAATTTCGATGACAGTTGCAAACGGTAGATAGAGAAGTTTTGAACTATAAATTAAAAAACATACAATTGCTACGTGTGTTGTTCTTACGTTCAATGAAATATATACTTAGAATACTTCTATTAATTTGAAACATATTTACTAAGCTTATAATTTCGTTAAAAAAGCAACCGAAACAATATAAATATCATGATAAAAAAATATCACGTGCGACTAGTCACAGGCGACAAGTCACGTTCGACATGTTGAGTGCGACATTTCAGGAGTGACACGTTACGTGTGACATTTCGGGTGCGACATGTCACGTGTGACATGTCAAATGCGAAAGTCACATGTGGCATGTCACGTGCGACTGTATTAAAAATTTAATTTTAAAAATTATAAATCATTTTTGTTCAAAAATCAAAATAATTTAAAAACACATCAATAACATTCTAAAATTAGTAAAATTCAAATATTGCTGCAGATTTCGCTGAAATCAGCATCTCAATCATTGGCAGCAAAGACAATTATTGTTTTGGTTTCTTTTATCAATTATCTTGAAAACAATTTATATATATTATAGGACTAAGTTAGAGCTGTAAGCTAGGCTTATGAGCAAAATAAAAATCCATTATATTGACTTTTATTTCACTTTAAATGAATACGACGATCACGTTCGACATCATGGAAATGCAAATGCGAGTTCTGGATAAAAAAAAATTGGTTTCCCTATAAATTTTTCATGTGATCAAAACGACCTTAGAAACAGGTTTTGCTACAAAACTGGTCAATGTCTTGGTTAGATGATTACCAACACAAAATTATGTCATCCATTAAAAGTGATAGACAAATGAAAAAAAAATATTTACTTTCGTATGCTAATCTCAACCGATTTTAATAATTGTTCTTTGCTACGTTTGCTCAGCTACATTTGTAATATTAATAATAAATAAGTTGCTAAATTTTAAATAAAATTATATAAATTTATAATGTATAAAAATTTTAATATAAAACCTCAAAATAATTTCGAAAATAATGTTTATAATTTCAATGAAATGTTTTGTTTAAAACAACTCGTTTTACTCATAATGAAAACATACTATAACTGGCATTCTGCTTAATACAACTATCTAAAGCAATTTATTCTGCATTTGTGACAGATAACTAAATTAAATTTGTAAAATATATTGTCACATCATCCTTTTTTTTATCTTGCTGCTATTTCCGCTTTATTTTCACCACATTTGTAACTCAAGTGAAAACATTAATGTAATTCGTAAATACAAATGCAAACAGCCTACAACAAAACGTTGCCAAAGAAATACAATTAATTAAGAATGTCACATAATTAGTGATGTTATTTTCATTTTAGTTTAACATCTGCTAATTATATTACATTCGCGCAAAATGCAATTATCATTGAATAAATAAATAAGCGTAATGCATGATACAACTATAAATTGCCATAGAATTATTTTATAACAGTCTGCTATGAATACAATTTAAAATTAATTAAAACTTTTCAACGTTTACAACACTCATGCCTTAGAAGCAGACACCCTTTTGAGTTATGGGTTACAGGGGCAAAATACTTTCAAAAAAATATTCTCATTGGCCAACAAAGCACAGCTGGGTACGTGTGTGTTTAATCCTTAATTAACTTCTTTATATGGTTAACAAATCTTTTGGAAATACATTTCCTTCCAGCTTAGTTAATCCAAAGGCCATGCTAAAGGCCATTTAGTGATTTCAGTTATTGGTCATATTAAAACAATTTCTTACTTTGCTCTAATATAAACATTTGCTGATTGCCATTATAAACACACACACACACACATGCATACGAGTACATACATACTTACACACTTGTGAACGTGCCCATATTTCTGTCAGAGTACACTCTAATAATCACTTGGACTTAAACACAAGCAGTCGTCGTCGTCCAACTCCTCCAACGTGAAATAGTTACTTATGTTCTCAAACATTTCTATGAGAGCACATAAAGGCGAAAGATTTCCACATTCACATGCCTCATGCCTTCCTTCTATTTATTGACTAGAGTTGATGATTAATACCATCCAAACAATGCTAAATATTTAATTAAGAGAGTGGGCTCTTAAGAGACCTTATTACGGTATGGTAAACGTAATATGTAGTGTGAAAACATACGCACACGCCAACGCACATCCACACATACACATGTTTGTAAATATATATAAATAAAGTTGTTCAAGCACACGGGAATACGTACACAATTTTGAGCAATAAATTGCGATGATTATGAAGATGCTTGCTTGCATAGTTAGTTGTCTTAAAGGCAGACATACATATGTATATATGTATGTATATATCACCGATTTTCCGCTTGTCCATTTTAGCAGCAAAATTTAATTGTATGTTCATATGAAAGTTTTGGTTATGGGGTCAATGAAACTGATAAAATAAATTTATATTTCTAAGAAATAAAAAACTTTGTTGTAGGAATTTAACAATGATGACCACTTACTTCATTGTATAGCAAATTTCTTTTTTTTTGTTGGTTAAGCAGTGGCCTGCTTAAGGAACTAATCAGTAGACTTCAACCCAAAGTTAAATAAGCTAAAAAACGTCTTATGCTTATAATAAGACTTAGAGCCTATTTCATCAATTTATTTATATATCAATTCATATTTACAAGTAATTTTTCCATACAAAAATGAATGAAAATCGACATTTAAATATGAATTGATATTTAAACAGAGTTGGTGAAATTGGCCCTTAATATGTTGTTGCAAATCATAAAGGGTATTTTCTATAGATGTATAAAACTTAAAGTTGGCAACACTTTTTTAACTGGCCGCCATTTTGTCAACTTTCAAGTTATTTATGTTTAGTTTGGTTTGACATTTCAACATGAATAGACTGACGCAAAGAAAAAAGAATTCACCAATTAATGTTTTCAATTAATAATTTAATTGATTCAATTAAATTTTTAATCGTATTAATTAATTTGAGTGAAAAAACTTAATTGATATTATCAAATTGTTTATAGGTGAAAATTTAATTAAATTTTTATTTAATATTACAAATATTTTAATTAATATTACAAACATTCATATTACTTTTTTGTGTGCGCCTAAACAACGCTTCCAAATTGTGTAAAATAATTTTGAAAATCATGGTTCTGTTCGGAAACGTATCGCGCATTTTACGGTCAACATAATCGTCCATCAGAGCAATTAATTCGATTAACTATGGAACGTTTTCGTACCACGTTTACTCTGAATGATAATACGCATCCACAGAGACGTCGTACAGTGTGTATAGAAGAATTCATAGCTGCTGTAGAGCGTAGCGTAGAGGAAGACCCGAATAAAGTAAGAGCCATGATTACTGACTTCGCTCATCAATTGAACAACTATGATGCGCAGGAGCTGTCGTTCTAAAAAGACGGTTCAATATTCCCACACACCTCGTGCCAAAATTGATTTATTGAAGGAAACGTTTGGTAACCGCTCACTTTCACGTTTCGGACCTGTAAATTAGCCTCCAAGATCGTGCGATTTAGTGCCGCTAGACTCTTTTCTGTGGTGATATGCAAAATCGCTAGTCTACGCCGACAAGCCCGAAGTGCTTGACCACTTGGAAGACAATATTCGTCACGTTAAGGCCAATAAACGGCCACAAAGAATGGTAAAAGTGATGGAAAATTGGACCTCCAGATTAGACAACGTCCGAGCCAGCCGTAGCGGTCATATGTCAGCAGTCATATTTAAATTATAATATCAGAAGATTATTTTTCCAATAAAGTAAATTTCATGTTAATATAAAAAATTCATCTTTATTTCATTCCATTTCAAAGTTCTATGCCTCTATAAAAAAGTTCTATGCCTCTATATATATATGAGTTTCTCAAGCAGCAACGAAATGCATACAGACGGTGATAAACCAACAAAACAAGAAAAAATGTCTAATACATTAAAGAATGAATGTCAATTCCGTATTATGCTAATTGTCTGTGATCCCATCCTTAATTAATTATTTGTCTAAATACATAATTATCTGCAAGGTGATGTTGCAATTGCGCTAATCTAATAATTTGAATTCACTTGTATAGACGTACATATCGAAACAGTTACTATCACCGCGGCGAAAATACACACAGAAAAATCATTATAAAATATAACAACAACAACACACTGAAACCGTAAACAAGCACACACGAGTATTTTTATACGGTGAAAAGTTTGTTAATGATAAAACTAGTTTACAATATTTAGCAACTCTCATTTAAGTTGTGTGTTTTTTTTAGCATAATAGATCAAGATTTTGTAACAAATGGGTGAAACGAATTGTGACACAATTCCTTCGCCGAACTGAAAGCCTGCAACACAGAAAATATAAATTTAGCGAAACCGGTACATATGAAATAAATAAAAATTTTTTCTCACATTGTTTTTGTTTTACTCACTAAAAGCAAACATTTCCTTTTGTTTATTTTCGTACTCTTGTTATTGCTACAGACGTGAGAATACGTAAGAATGTGTAAATGACTAATATATAATATTTTCTCTCAAACTCTTAAGATATTCGGCTCTGTTCTGTAAATCGAATTGATTTGGAATCGTTCAATATTAGAAAATTAACTTCGCTAGTAGAAAAATTTTTTCAAAATTTTTTATAAATATTTCTATATAACCTCAAATATCATATCTTTAAGAAAATTATTGTATATGGTTTTTGAAAAAGTCTGCAGGACCATTTATTAATTTTGGAAATTGTACAATTTCAAGGCGACTCGATTTACACAATAGGGCCGATTATTGGGCCTTATTACGAGTGTCGTATTACGACTTCGACTACGACGATTTGTTTTACTAGATTATAGAAAAACTATTGCAATTTTCTTTAGTGTAATAATACGACACTCCTAATTAAGCCCATTATTTCAATTGCTTTTTGTTTAAGTTTTTCTTCAGTATTGAATATTTTTTTAAATATTAAAATTTTTTTAGACCATAAATTAAATTAAAATAAATATTTAAATATAAAAGTGTATATTTTGCTAGTAGACTCTCTTTGTTTCAAGAAAATTTATCTGATGACAAAATTTTTAGTAAAATCGTAACATGCACAGCGGACATTAAAACCCACACCGCCATACATACATACATTTATACATACATTCATGCATACATACATAAATGCATACAAAATGTGATTTTTTAAATGTCTTTTGCAGATAACAAAAATTGACAAAATGCTGCCTTTGCATATAAATAAATATAAGCACTTGAAATTTGTTTTAAAAATGCTGGCATTTCGAAAAAAAAGTTCTACTAAACTCAGCGGCGTAGTCCAAGTATATTTAATGACAAGGAACATTTTTAATAAAACAAGTGATGATGTAAATTTTTTATAAATATACGAAAGGATTGATAAAGGCACTTGCGCACTTGGGTATTCAAATGGAGTTGTTATACGAATTAATTCTTCCCACCCATATTAAGAATTAAGATAAATTTACTAAGCATTAGCTTGTAGGGGTGGAAAATTATCGATAGTGTCACTATCGAAAGTTTTCGATAGTTTAAAAAACTTTATCAATATATCGAGTTAAAAACTATTGATATATCGACGATACTATCGTGATATTATCAAAGTTGTATTGTTCTTGTTTAATGTATTTATTTAGACTAAAAACTCAAAACAAAATATTTTTAAAATAAACAGAAATTTTGTTAACTTTGGGTATCCTACCAAGCTTAAAGCGTTTTTAAATTAAAAACAACCCCTACAAAACTATCACAAGTTAATAAATCGAGAAAGAACTATAGTTAAATCGTGAATAAATCGTACAAAAATATCATTAGTTAATAAATTAAGAACGATCGATGATGTTAGCAATTCAAGAACTTTCGATTGCAAAATAAGACGGGTGCAGTAAACGACAGTTATCAAAATAGGAGCGAATGTTTACAAACAACAACGACTGTTAGGAAAATAAGAAAAACTGCTAATAAAATAAGAAGGTCTGTTAACAAAATAAGAACGACTGTTAACAAAATAAGAACGACTGTTAACAACATAAGAAGGACTGTTAACAAAACAAGAATGACTGTTAACAAAATAAGAAAGACTGTTAACAAAATAAGAAAAACTGTTAACAAAATAAGAAGGACTGTTAACAAAATAAGGAATGTTAACAAAACAAGAAGGAGTGTTAACAAAATAAGAACGAATGTTAACAAAATAAGAAGGACTGCTAACAAGATAAGAACGACTGTTAACAAAATAAGAAAGACTGTTAAAAAATAAGAAGGACTGTTAACAAAACCAGAGTGACTGTTAACAAAATAAGGACTGTTAACAAAATAAGAAGGAGTGTTAACAAAATAAGAACGAATGTTAACAAAATAAGAAGGACTGCTAACAAGATAAGAACGACTGTTAACAAAATAAGAAAGACTGTTAAAAAAATAAGAAGGACTGTTAACAAAACAAGAATGACTGTTAACAAAATAAGAAAGACTGTTAACAAAATAAGAACAACTGTTAACAAAATAAGAAGGACTGTTAACAAAATAAGGAATGTTAACAAAATAAGAAGGAGTGTTAACAAAATAAGAACGAATGTTAACAAAATAAGAAGGACTGCTAACAAGATAAGAACGACTGTTAACAAAATAGGAAGGACTGTTAGTAAAATAAGAACGAATGTTAACAAAATAAGGGCTGTTAATAAGAGAAGGGCTGTTAAAAAGATAAGGGCTGTTAATAAAAGAAGGGCTGTTAACAAAATAAGAACGACTGTTAACAAAATAAGAACGACTGTTAACAGAATAAGTAGGACTGTTAACAAAATAAGAACAATACGAAATGATATGGAGTTCTTCTCCAAAAATTAATACCAACTGTACAAATGGACTTAACTCAATTTCGATACCAAATGGTATTGATTTCGGTATTTTTCTGCAACCTTTTCCACTCTGTGTATTCACAGAATTGTTCACCATTTAATATTTTCAATTAAGAATTTATTTGATTCAATTAAATTTTTAATTGGTTTAATTAATTCGAATGGAAAAATTTAATTGTTATTGTCAAATTGTTTAAAGGTGAAAATTTAACTAATTTTTTCATTGATATTACAAAATTTTAATTGGTATCACTAAAGTTTTTATATTACTTTTTTCTGTGCTATAAAAGTTTTTTTTTTGTTACTTTGATAGTTCAAACTTAATTATTTAATGATGTTAAGTCTCTTAAGATGCAAAAACCAGGCTTTAAATTTAAACTCCCTAGATCCTAGGCAATTTGTGTAGAATAGCAAATCTTACAAGCCGTTTAATTTACAGAAATAATAAAATCATTCACTGATTTTTATATAACATAAATAATAGTTTGAGCCCTAAACTAGAAACTTAAAATAAAAGCTATAGAACAATTGCAGTTTCTATTGTGAGCAGAGAGTTTTAAACTGTTTTATTAAAACTGCAGTGATAAAGCTTTTAGTCCTTTTTCGCATTAAGCTTTATTTTCCTTATTCTCTTTTGTCCTAGTGGTGTGAGAAAGTAAATTTCTCCATCTAACATTAATACGTTTCTATTGAATATTTACATTCTCTGTTTATTATTGTTATTTGTTTTTGTTTGCTTAACTTTCTTTTATCCTTTAGCTTTTTTTCTTCTCAATAACATAAGGAAGTAAAACAAGCGAGAAAGAGTAGAATCACAACAAAAAATAAACATAAATCTTAATAAGCTTCATAACATTATCCTTGATTTTGATGATTTCATTGAATTTATATTTTTGTCGGCTCACTTGAAGTTCGACATTGAATAATTTTTCAAGGCGATTTAACTTTGTCAACGGCTGGGGCAAATTTTTAGCCACAAAGAACCAGTAATCCAGGGTCCAATTCTTTGCGGCGACATAGTATTTGTATTATTTATATATTTATTTATATAGTATTTGTTATTTAACACCATGGCAACACAATTTTAATTATAAAGAAAGCAATTTGCTGTATTGGCCCTGCAACTGGCCCTTAACACCCGCTACTGTTGCCTTCGTTATACAAAAAAAATTCACACACAAACGCATATATTTTCTAAGCAATTTTTTTTTATAAATTTTCATTCAAACAACAATTTTTATTTTTATTTTCATAGCAAACATTTTTCACAAAACTATCACATCGCGGTGAGCTGTTCGTGTGTTTAAATTTAGCCCCGATGAACGAACGAATGCTGCCGATCAGCTCGCACCATGCCAAAAATAACACTCGCACTGGCCTGGGATCATGAATTTTTTCAAACTTCATACAATTTTTTCACAGAAAATTGAAAAATTTTCTTTTTGTTAAGCAATAAAACTGGATTTAAAAGAACTTTACAAAGATTTTCTGAGGAATTTTTACAACACGTGTTACGCAGTAACACTGCACTCCGGCTTGTGTACTTTTATTATGGATTTTCCACGTTTTCCAAGATTTTCTATACTATATGTAATAGATTTTCACAATGAAATTATTGAATAGCACCCGTTTTGTCGTGGCCCACAAGGAGGCAACTTACTTTTCGTGTCGATATTTCTCTTAAGACTGAATGTGGAAGACATTCGTTGCTGTCGGTATGAAAAATTTTATTCGGCAAATAAATGAAACTACAAACACACTTGCACAAAAGTGAACATAAAAACCGCACACACACACACACACTCACTCACACTCGTATTCACCCGTAAGTGTACAAGCATGCATGCAGTGGTACCGTTGGTCCGCAGTGTTCGTGCTCATTTAGTTGTTCTACTCTTTTTTTTTAATTTTGTTTTTATTTATTTCGCTCTGTTGTAATGTATGTGTGCCAGTGGTGTTTGGGGGGGGTATTGTTTTTGTTATTGTTGATAATGTAGCGAAATAAGGAAAAACGTGGCAAAGCAATGTAATAATTGCATGTTGTTATAATGTTGGTTGTCACAGCTGTTTGTGTTTTCCGCAAAATTTTTGCTGGTGTTTTTATTTTCCAATTGTTTGTTATTGTTTTGGAAATGAAAAATAAAAAAGTATATTTGTTGCCGGAATTTAGCTAAAGAGAATTTTAAAAAGTTTTGTGTTTGGCACAAGATCGATAGAGAGAGTCGGTCGGTGTTGTCAATGCTTAAGCAAGAGAATGCTGTATAAATATTTTACGTTGCTACAAGCGGCATAAAATTAATGAATACTTGCAATTTTCAAATAAATAAATTATCTCACACTCAAATAAATTGTTAGTGCTTTCAAATCAGATTTTTTTTTTTGCTGGATATGTGTAACAGTTTTTTTTTTAAATAACACTATGCAACAAATGAAAACTTCTGGAAAAGTACGAAAGGGTAGTAAAACTCTATACTCAGTTTGGCGATTTTGGTGAGTAATTTTTTTTTATGGCGTCCAAAGTTTTTGAAAATCAGTGCCTTCTTAAAAAATAGTGTCATAAGATTTTGTCCAACAGCTAGTTCAAACTTGGTGCTAGTGCTTAACTATATACAACAATAATGTAGCTAAGAGTCTACCGAACAAATCTTCTTAACACCTTTCCCTTCGTGCACTTTTTTATTTTCAAAAATTAAAAAAAATTTTTTTTTTCACTTATTTCGGAATAACTTCCAGGCACTCCTGTTTTTTTGCTAACAATATTTGGCAAAATTGTAGCCACGGTAAAATTGAACAACTTTTGTGAACCTATCAATATAATCTGAATGTGTCTAGGCACTCTAAATACCTCATTGAGACAACTTTGTACCTTAAAAATGTTCGTTTTTACTACTTAAACTATACTTTGCATTTTTTCAGTTGAATTTCTTGTGTTGCAAATTTTAGTATTTATTATTTTAAGGTTTTGTTTTGCTTTGCCAAATATTGTTATTAAAAAATTCTTAGTCCTTGTAAAATAAAAAAAGTAATAAAAAAATTAATTTTTTTTTGCACAAAGTGTTGTTGGTTGGTTGGTTGGTTTACGTGGCTGCCCACTACACGCAGGCATGCAAGTAGAATCTAGAAGATTCCTTTTTGAAAGGACCACTACACTCATACACTCATCGGTGTCAACCTATGTAGAACCGTACCTGAGTATTCTGATACGGAGATCGTTACTAGATCCAACCCGTCGCGTTGAGATATCTGATAAGGTCATTCAACCCAATCTCAGATAGATCTGATAGATCATCTAGTACATGACTGCCTAAAAATTTGTGTCTCGAGAGATGCAAAGCTGGGCATTCGCAAAGAAAGTGAAAGACTGTTTCTTCTTTGTTTACTTCTTGACAACTTCGGCAAAACTCATTGTAGGATAGACCTATCCTACTAGCATGTCTGCCGACCGTCCAGTGCCCCGTCATGACTGCAACGAGTCTCGAGATGTCTCTACGGTTTGTTAATTGTATCATTGTAGCAAGGCCACATTTTCTTAGCAACCTTGCACGTGACTATATTACGTTCAGCCTTATAGAGATAGTGCTTGAAAATATAGATTTTAATAACAAAGTGTTACTGAAACTTAACAGATAAGGGCGCATTTGATTATATGATTTTCAAAAAAAAAAAAAAAAAAATAGCGTCGAAAAATTATGAAAAATGACAATTTCTGAGGTAAAAAGTGGTCGGTATGAGTTATTAGGGGGCCTAGTCTCGTTCAGATTGCATTGATATCTTTACAAAAGAGGTTCAGCTTTGCCGTAGCTGCAACTTTGCCAGATATTGTTAGCAAAAAATCAGGAGTCCTTGGAAGTTATTCCGAAAAAAGTGAAAAAATTTAATCCTTAATTTTTGCCCAAAAAAAAAAAGAAAGAAAGTGCACGAATAAATTATTTTTTTGTCTTAAGATGCTAACAATATTTGTTTGGTAGACCCTTAGTTAATATTAAGCATCCAGCCAGCATAAGCTGTTGGCCAAAAACTGAAGACACCATATTTTGAGGGCGCACTGGTTTTCGAAATCTTTGGAGGTCCATAAAAAATTTATCAATAAAATCGCCAAACTGAGCAAAAGGGTCTTACTACCCTTTGGTAGTATTATAGAACCTATACTGTCCGCTTGTTTTCCAGAAAAAGTCTTAATTTGTTGCATAGTGTAATCCATACATTTTAATAATTTAAGAAATTTATTTTAATTAAAATTTATTTGCTGGTGGTTAAGCATTGTCTAGATATTTCATTGGTGCTTAGCCAAATAATCAGTAGACTTCAAGCACATTTTGAACAGTCACAAACCTCTGTGCATTAGATAAAAGGTTTAAGGTTTAAATAATAATATGGAGACAAAAACGCATGTAGGTCAAAATAATAGTTGCAAAATAAAAAAAATTTTAAAGAAAACTTTACTCTTTGGAAATTCATTATCAAGAGATCGAATACACTGCAATTGTGTTTTTGAAATCAATTAAAAAATAAGGAAAGTTTCATTGTATATAGAAGTTCACAATAGAGAAGTTCGGCTGTATAAAAAAAATAAAATAAAATAGTACAAAATCTTTTAAACTTATAAATTTTGCTAAGCACATTAAGCCTGACGTTTGCATAAAATAAATTAAAATCTTATTATTTATCATTATATGCAAAAGTTAGGAAAAATTCTTTTTAAACATTTTCTTTGCTTGATCTCTTCAAAATTTTATTTAAGCGAAAAGTTTTAAGCTTAACAAACTTTTAGTTGCCAAGACAATGAGCATTTAATTTATGCAAACCATACTTGATGTTTATGCTTCCTTAATCCGGTATAAAAAATATTTCTTTGCGAATAATTTACAAACTTTTCTATTTTTTTTTTGTAAATGCTACAATGCTGCGCAACTATACATACAGCAGCTAATAATGCAAGAACAATGGCAGTAGCAAAAGAAAAAAAAACAACTCACTGCGTACTAAGCTGGTAAATTTCTAATATTTACATACACTTTATAATAATATAAAACAAATGTATATGTGTATATGTTTCTTCTTAAACAAAATAACTACTACGTACACAAAAAATTAAACTCACACATGCAAATGTTTAATGTGCCGGAATGCCAGCCAAAGCTAACACAGCACAACAAGCACAAAGCTAATGTTTTTACATACAAATTAAAAGAAATATAAATATGTATATATATGTATGTAAATATATATATATATACATATGTAAATATATATGCATAAAGTTGAAAGAAAAACTTTGCCACAAACATTTGCAAAATACTCTGCAACTGCGACATACTTTCGCGCACATACTCCTGCAAAGGTTATGCAACAACACACATCACATCTAAAGCGTAACTAGAACAATTATAAAATGTATTTTATTTACACACTTATGTATGTAAATGCTGCTAGCAAAAACAAACTACTCGCTAACACTCTCAGTCATTCCGTGCACTCACTCGCTCATTAACTCAAGAGCAGCTCATTTATTTATTCATTGCATTCATTCATTTACTTACTTATTTTTAACGTAAACTAAAAAAGAAGATTCCATAAGATTCCATCATTTCATAACCCTCTATTATACATATTTCAACATGTAAAGAACAACGACAGCATTAAGTTACGAACCCTGCAGGCATTTGAAGCTGTTGCTGCTTATGCTGCTACTGCTGTTGTTGCTGTTGCTGTAGTTGTAGTTGTTAAAGTCGTTTTCTTGCAATTGTATTCGTACAGCATGTACATGCATGCAGCATACAACATACTAACAAATTCAATTGTCTGTGAATACGAGAGACGGCTTACAAACATTGAGTCGTGCATACCATGGCACTAACGGTAGATATAATATAACGGAATCTTGCTGCAATATGTACAACTATGTGGGTGTGTGTGTGCGTGCTTACTTATGTATGATTGCATGCATTTACAGTTAAGTTAAATTTTATAGCACCGATTTATTTAACTAAAGCAAGAATTATTAATGATTTGATTGGGCTAAAGTTCGTATCGCTTTGGAAGCCAAATTACATGTGATAATTACACTGTGCTAGTTCAAAAATGTAACAAGCGGGGGATCTGGTGGGTAAACCTAATTCGAGCACGCTGAATCCAACGGTGCGAAATATTTTTTTAGGTTAGCTCTTGTTTAAAAAATAATTAAGATTGAAAATTTGCTTAAAAACACCTAAAAATTTTGAAAAAAAAATTAAAAATTGCCTCAATTAAAAAAAAAAATTTCCCGAAAAAATTGATGAAAAAAATTCAACAAATTTTTTTCCCCAAAAATTTTCGCAAGGACGCAAGTTCATATTTTCATTCGATATATATCAACATAAAGGTTAATAAATGATAGAAAACTAGAAAAAATTGTGATTTTTATTTGCTTTTAACCAAGTTTTCAATCTTAATTATTTTTTAAACAAGACCTATCCAATACTCCAATTAGGTTTACCCACTGCTTCCCCGGCTTGTTACAAATAAAAAGCTTCGAATTCGAGCACAGTGTTATAAATAAACAAATAATACCAAACTTAATTGTAAATATTCTGACAAACACTTAGTAGAACGGAACAACTAGCTGTTTTTGAAGGTCACTACACCTTCATCATCAGCGTTCTTTTGTGTTTGGTCCACTGTGTGTGGTGTCAATTGATGTAGATTTCTGCTTTATATACTCAGCTTTTATTGCAAATAGAATATGTGAATTGTTTTGATTCATCGTATTACAATTTGCTGAAATCTTTTTTGTAAAGCAAAAATAAGCAAATTAACTAACATGTGCATAATTAGTAAAGAACAAACGACAATAGCAATACTGTTGTAAATTTAGAGATGGTAAAATTGAGCTTTCATTACAAAAAAGTTTACAGCAAATTGTAATACGATAAATCAAAACAATTCACATATTCCATTTGCAATAAAATTTGAGTATATAAAGAAGCATTTTTTAGTTTTATTTTATTTCATAAAAAGTGAAAAAACTAAATTTTAAGTTATATTTTAATAACATATGCATAATGATTTACTTTTTTTTCGACTCTAAGATCCAATTTCACCAACTTATTTATATATCAATTTATATTTAAAAGTAATTTTTCCATACAAAAATTAATGAAAATCGATATTTAAATATGAATTGATATTTAAATAGAGTTGGTGATATTGGCCCTAACAGGCTACCTCGATAATCGATTGTTCAGTGTATGCATTACTAAAAATTAAATGAGCGCGAAAATAACATGACGTCGCCAAAATAAAAATACAAAAAGATGTTTCATAACTAATGCGCATATGAAAGCTGAAATAAGAAATTTTTATGATTTATACCGTTAAACAATATATTATATATATAAATTTAATATGTTTTGCATGTTGATTTAACATTGGTATTTTTTTCTGTGTGTATGTTTGTTGTTGGTTTCATCAATATGCTGTATAAGTTGCTGTTAAGGTTAAGCCTCAAAAATTAAATTCTTTAACTCTTTTTTTTATAGTATTTGTAAATTTTGAAACAATTGTGCTAGATATTAGCTTATTTTGTAAAATTATGAAGTTTTTGCGTCTGTGTGTGTGTGTGTGTGTATTTATGCTTGTACATTTGTGTGTGTGTATGTCTGATTTGTGTTTGTGTGTGTGTGTGTATTTTTATTAAATACTTTAGCGAGAGGTACAAAGTTGAAAGCATAAATTCTGTTAAACAAAATTGAAATAATAAAAAAAAATGCACAACAAGAAAAGTAAATGCAAATAATAATAACTTGAAACAATGAAGAATAGCATTAGTTATGCTGTTGTTAGTTTAAGCTGTTATGTTATGCCGATTTCTTATTGCACTAGCAATACCCAGTAAACATTTTGTTGCCCATAATATTGGATTCATTTATAATGTATATTTTTAGGTATTATTTTTTATTCTTCAGTTTAGTAAAATTATTTTGCTGTACAATTTGCTGTGTCAGTTTTGTTAAATATAACTTCATGTATATGACCTCAGCGGCTTACGCAGTTTGCAATTCTTGTATAAGTCAAATATAAATGTGGGCTTTTAAGTGAAATATCTGTACTGCGCAATATGGTTTTATAATTTTCAAATATTTTTTGCAACACCTGGGGCTATATTTCACCAACAAAGTAGCAAATTCCTTATAACAAATGGTAAATAAAATAACTAACCCATTTAGCAATAAAACTGCTTTCAGCTGTCAAATATAAACAGCGCTGCCAGCTCAAATATATCAACCCCTAAAATCAACCTTTGTTAAAGCTGGACATGTTTTTTTCTCTATTAGGTCTGGTATCTAGTTAAATGCATCTCGCGATTGCACTGTGATAAATTAAAGTTTTCATATATTCTTATTTAACTTGAAAACTATTGATATTATGGCAAAACACTCGTAATGTAAGCAAATGGAAAGCTCAAGCTCTCAGAAAATTTTGAACTTGATAATTTTTTTGGACAGAAAGAGTTTAGGTAGAATTTTTCAATATTTTTGATAATTGGCTTTAAGCTAAAATTCAAAAATTATTCTTGTAATAAATTTCAGATATTTAAGGCAAACGTTATTTGCTCTTTCAATAGAAGGAAACAAATGGCATTTTGGTTTCTAGAAAAAAATGTTACGTTTATAGCACTTTTCAATGAAAATTCGCAATAAAGGGTTTTTTGAAATATATAGTTTATTAGAAATTATTGTGTCATCCCTTACGAGAGTAAATCTTTTCTTCGCCAAAGTCTTACACAATCAGCCTGATTAAATTTTCCTCTAATATCGAATAAAATAAATAATTTGCATTTAATATTCTCTAATAAAAAACTTTCGTCTTGATTGAAAAAATATGCATAGAAAATGTTCTGTATGATGTTAAAATAAACGCTGCATCGCGCAAAATATTTGTAACAAGCAAAGCTACTGAAGAACACTAAAACAAAAGCAAGGCTAATTTTACAGAGTTGCCTTCCTTTTATGTTTGCATGTCTAAACTCCTGTCAGACAGCGCTGTAATGTTTTCTTTAATAGCATAAATATTGTTGTATGTTTGAGGTAATGAGCATCAGCTCTGCGAGTGTTAAGTGGAATTTGGTACGAGAGTGAAGTACTTCTTTTTTTTTTAACAATTCATTATTATTGTGCAGTCAAACACATTTTGCGCATTCATTGTTTATTGTTTTTCATATATTTATTTAAAATGGTTTTATTTTTAGTTTAGTTTGCTTTTCTTATTGTTGTTGTTTTTCTTATCGTTTGAAGCCATAACCTTCTATAAACCTTAAAATAAACACATATACACAAGCTGCATGTGAGCGTATTGTAAGCTCACATGCATGTTTCAACGCGAAGCCGGCAAGTTTTTGCCCCTCTGTTTACAAAATTAAGTTACACTCAAAGTTAAAAATGGAGTAAAAGAAAATAACCAAGGTGAGAGTTTGGATAAAATTTGAAAAACCTCTTTATATTAGAAGATATATTCTTGCTGCATGTATCATATAAGAGGACATTTACACGTGCACAATATCTAGTATATAGATTTTATTTGAAATCTTTGTAAAAATCTTTACCGTTTTTTTGACATTTATCAAAATGTTTTTATTCCACACAAAACCCATTGACAGTAAAATTTTCAAAACTACAACCAAACAACAATGTAGCTAATTCACACACCTTTTTAAGCATACCATAGCTAATTCAATCATCTTTTATATAATACTGCATTTACATTGTCTCGAAATCGAGTATATTTTATTAGAAATCTTTAACGAAATCTATATCGTTTACACTAAGCTTTTTTTTTTGACATTTTCCAAGATTTTGTATCTGAGACAAAATCCTTTGTCTGAAATTTAGTCTTATAGGGCATCTACATTGTCTCAAAATCTAGTACTTACGAGATTCCGAGCTGAATCTAGTTGCTTTTTACTAGATTCCCCATACAAAACAAAATCTAATTTTTCAATAGATTTTTAGGAAATCTTTTAGTAAATCTAATATTTTTATTTATTTTTTTACTACTCTGTACAACGTAATTTATATAGAAGGTGAGTGAATTAGCTACGCTCTACACAATTTTCTATTGAAGGTGTGTGAATGAGCTACAAAATTTTGGAAAATGTCAAAAAAGCTTAGTGTAAACGATATAGATTTAGTTGAAGATTTCTAATCAAATATACTAGATTTCGAGACAATGTAAATGCAGTATAATATAAAAATATTAGATTTTTTAGTAGATTTGCTACAAATCTATTCACAAACTAGATTTCATTTTGCATGGGAAATCTAGTAAAAAGCAGCTAGATTTAGCTCGAAATCTCGTAAGTAATAGATTTCGAGATAATGTAAATGTCCTATTACAGTTTGGAATGAATATAAAAAATTTTTTAATTTTTATTATAACCATAATACGACTATGTAGACTACAAGAGTATCAAAAACTAAATTATTCACCGAAAAAAATAAATGATCTTCCAATAAGGACTCCCGAGCTTTGGTAGTTGATAGCTTTCATATACTTGAGGTTACATCTACTGAATTCGCTGTCATTTATTCAGTCTGTTTTGCCAAATCTCCATAAGCAGATGTAGCATTGTATATGCTAAAATTAATTAATCGAAATGGGTGCTGTGTTGGCGCGACGTCACGTTAGTGTTATCCTACCGAAAGGATCATTCGCAGTATGATGCATAAATTTGACTCCACTGTTTCAGTAAACAATTAACCAACGCCGAAACTTCGCAAAGACGCCAGATCTGCCGAACAGATCGCCGCTGTCCGGCAAAGTGTACAGATGCATCTCCACCAATCCATTTCCCGTCTCTCACAATAACTCTGCCTTTCGCAGATCATAACTAGGAGAATTTTATGTCACGACTTGGGCCTACATCTATAAAAAATTCAATTGACCCTGGAGCTGAAATTTAACGATTATTTAAAATGAAGTGTGTTCGTTGAATTTTCAGGTGCAATGAAGTGTGTTCGTTGAATTTTCAGGTGCAAGCTTACCCCACTTTCCATCGAAAAATCATTTTCCTGGGCTGGTAGCATCGTCAGTTCGTAATTTTTTGAGAACGAGATTGACCAGGTTGTAGGTCGATGATTACCATATTTTTTTCTCCAAACTTGGAATATGTACCAGACAGCTCATGCTACGAGTACATTAAACATCATGCACGAGCAATTTGATTGCCTGATCAGCGAATATGGAGATAATGTGAACTGGCCACCAAGATCGGGCGCTTTGACTCTGTTACACACAGAAAAATCTCATATTGAAATCTACGAAAACAAGTTAAATTTACAATTTTTCTGCAATTATTTTGCCTTTTTCTTTTGATATAACTTTATATCATGTTAATTTAACATTAAAATGAAGAATCATATTAAATCAAAGTTATTTCAAGTTGAAACTACGTGAATTTTATACTGAAATAATACGATGAACCAGTCACATTTCATTGAAGTAATTATTTAACTTACTTAATTGGGTGTATTGGCACAGGCATAAAAAACTTACTTGTATGTATTAGTTGGCTTCCAAGGCCAATATTTGATTACGAACTCATCGCGTGGTAGTCAACGAGCATTTTGATTGCCTGATCAGCGAATATGGAGATAATGTGAACTGGCCACCAAGATCGGGCGCTTTGACTCTCTTACACACAGAAAAATCTCATATTGAAATCTAAGAAAACAAGTTAAATTTACAATTTTTCTGCAATTATTTTGCCTTTTCCTTGCTTAACCTCATATGTATAATAAAATAAAACAGCATAAATTCTATGAGTGTATTTGTAGAGATGAAGAAAAAAAAAACAAAAAAAAAAAATATATCGAAAAAAGGTCGGTCATTTCTGTTTGCCTACGCGGGCATGAATAAAAGAATTGTGTAAAGAAGATTTTCTTAAGACTTTATAACAAAGATAGGACAATTTGTTTTAAACGGAGTCTTGTTTGTTATAATTCCATTAGTTGCTCTTGTTTAGTATAGAATACGCACACATCTCTTGGGATTTATAATAAATTGCTTCAGCATGTTCATATAAGGGCACATATTTGTTTAAAGTATTATTGAAGTTCGTTGAACTGTATGTTGTAAGGCTTATCTCGCATTGGAATGAATTAAATAAAGTATATGAATGCAAAATATTATTGCCGCAGCACGTTTTTTTTCTCTTCTTCTTTAAACAATATAGTTTATCTTAATCTTTTTTATTTTTCTAATGCATTTATGAGAAGTTCATTTCTGAGGATTGTGGAACATTTTATTTTGCACACATACACACACACACAAACACGAGCGCGCTCACACAAATACAGTTGAATATAGTGGAATTTATGAAGTTGGTGCATCCATATAATAAAAATGATTTATGAGCAACCTAATTTAACTGCAAACTGCAAACAAAATGTAAATAATTAAATTAATGTTGAGCATTTTTATTTAATGTCGGCAATTTTGAAGGCGCACTTAGTGTTTATACGAAAATAATTTTTCAACTTCTGAAGACTGTTTAATTTGCTTTATCAAGAGACTTTTATTTATGTTCAATAACATTTGTTAACAAACGATGACTATAAATACTCTTAAGATATTTAATAATGATAGACAGTTGTTTATTTTAGCCACAAGCAAGAAGTTTATAATTTTAAGTCGTATTTAAAATCAAATATCCTTGTAATATTTATTATTTGCTTTTATACAAAATATAATTAAGTTTCGTTTAAGAAGTTATTTAATAGTCAGGCTCAAGTTCACTGGTTTCGTCCATTCAGTTTATTTTTCCAGCTGAGGTAGGTGTCAGCCTTTTTGGGATATTACGAAAAAGATCTGCTTCTTTTGTAAATAATAAGACGAAGATGTCATTGTTTTAATATTTCAGTGAACATTGTATGCTTTGTATATGAAACCTAACTAATATACACCGAAAAAAATACCAATGTAAAATCAACATGTAAAAATTTTAATTGCAAATCATACTAAATTTAGACATATTATTCCTTAATATGTTGTTTAAATGTGTTGGTGTGCATTTGTTTTGTTCATTGCTGGCGTTGGCCTAAATAATTAGCACGTTGACTACAAAACCGAAGGTACTGGGTTCGATCCCGGTCTTTGATAGTCATTAAATAACAATAACATGCATTTTACTGATGTACATTAGTGTCCCTTTGTATCAGTTGTTGTAGGAAAGTTCAAGTGTTGAAGGCATAGACGCTGGTTACTGAACTATACACCGGCTTCAGCGGATACTAATCCTAATGTAACATCAGAGCCGCTCTCCTTCGTCGGTTTTGTGTAGCAAAATCATCGGTGAGGTAAAACAATCAATAAAATGGCCACTTAGCACAGCTTTGAAAATTTAATATGTCTCATTGACACCAGAGGCGCTGCAACACTGCGTTATTTAAAACGTGCAAAAACAAGCAGAATTGTAAAAGAATAAAGCTTTCCTCTATCTCTACCTCCACCACCTGTCTTTTCTATCACTATCCCTTTCTTAAAGAAGGTAACACCTAATAATAGGAGGCATTAATTGCCTGAGTGATACTTTTCTTTAAAAAAATGCCCTGTTGTGTTCAGCTATGTCACTTGTTGTTTGTTTTGATATTCGTATTGTGTCAATAGCCGACAAACTTCTCATTACCACCGAAAACTTCCTGCTGATGGCTAGTAGGCAGTTTACTAGTCTTGTGCTCGGAGGGTACCAGTTTCGAATTCTGCAGACCAGCCAAAGTAGTTTAGCAGTTTGTTTTATTTTTAATCTATAACTTTAATATCAAATAAATTTTAATTAAATCGCGTTGAATTAAGATTAAATTCATGTTAATATTTATTTAGTGCGTATCTAAGAAATATTTAAAGTTGACTATCACGCAATGAGTTTGAGTACAAATCTTGGCCAGTGAAGCCAACTGTCATTATAGCACACAATTTTCCTGATGTCTGTGACAATACCCACAATCATGTAATAAAAATAAAAAAAGTGACTATATTGAAAGAAAAACATGTTTTTTCAACTTGAAATAACTTTGATTCAACATAGTTCTTTGTGTTATTTCAGTATCGAATTTATTTTGAAAAAATGTCTTTGAAGATTTTTGTAAATCATGTTGAATTAACATGAAACACATATGAAGCAAAATCATTGCCCCAAAATGTTAATTAAACCTTGTTTCCGTAGATTTTAATATAAAATTTTACGGTGTGTAGTACGTTCAGATGATTATGGTCAGATTTTACCAGTTTGCAGTGAAGCAACGGTATGCATTCGTTAAATATGCGCACCTCAATTGCTTGAATTAATGAATGAATTAAGGGAAACACAGGATTATGCGACCAAAGTAGATCTATTGTATCCCTTGCCAGCTGCTAGAGCACCTCATCCAGACCTACTCTCCTGATAAATCTCAGGATTGCCAGTGGGTCTAGTGATGACAGTTCCTAATCCTTAAAATAGGTGCCCAATTGGATATATCTTCTGTGGTATAACGCTTCACAGTCCTTCAGAATATGCTCTGGGGTTTCATCGTCGTACTTACAGAACCTGCACAGGCTGTTACTCTCAATGCCAAGTCTGTTGAGGTGATTTCGCAGTCTACAATGACCTGTGAGGAAGCCTGTGAGTATTCTTAGATTGCTTTTACTCAGGGACATGAGAACTATGAAACGATTTTGGTTATACGTTCCAATCATTAGCTTTGCATGCCTCAACCCAGGGAGATTGAGCCAGAGGTGTTCCCTATTACTCTTGATCTCCGTCGATATATCTTCCCGGATTTTGTCCAATCCGAGTCCGCAAAACGGTTCTGGTCCGACCATGGGTGTACTAGCCCCCATTCTGGCCATTTTGTCTGCATTTTCATTTCCTAAAACCCCGGCATGTCCAGGAACCCAGCAGAGTGTGACCTTATTCATGCTGCTTAGCTGATTTAGCTTAATGCGGCATTGCCAAGCTAATTTAGAGGTAAACTCATATGAGCTTAGCGCTTTGACGGCAGCCTGACTATCCGAACAAATGGCTATTTCTCTCCCTCGGTAGTCCCTATCAAGATTAAATTGTGTGCAACTCTCAATGGCATAAACTTCCCATTGGGAAATAGTAGGTGATTTTTCCAAGGACTCGTGGTAGTTAGTCCTTGGTCCTACGACTCCCATTCCAGAACCTCAATTGCTTATTACAAATTATGAATATACGAACAATGTGAAGGTTTGTATACTCAGAAGCTACGATTTAGTTATAAACGACGATTTTTTGATTTTTTTAAATTACAAAGTAAGAATTTAGGAAAAATTAAAAGTTTGTTTTTCTAATGATTGATTTTGTCATTTTGGTAATGCAAGCAAAATTGAAAAATTGTTTGACCGCTATAAGCAATTTGTTAATCGACTAAACGCGGTTTACATTTGAGTGACTCCTAAATTGCATATATGTATATGTAAGTAATCAGAAAATTATATCTCACTAATTTTTAAATCATTTTGCTTAATTAGTACAAGTTTCCTTTTTTGGGCACCCTTTACTTTGCTCTGCTAAATCCATAATATATTATAATTGCTTTTTAAAACGCACCAAGTATTTTATTGCTATATTTTTTGGGTAATTCAAAAATCCACTTTAGAAAAATTTATAAACTCTTAAACAGCTAAACTGATTGCTTTCTCCTTCAATAACTTTCCGTTGCGCTTGAATAAATTATGCAAAAAATTCAAAAAAAAAATTCTCAAACAATTTCCAAGTTTTGGCTGTTGCTGTTGCTGTTGTTGTTGTTTACTTTTTCCTTCTTATTTTAATTTTTTAAAATTTTATCTCTTGCTAAAAACACACGCAGTTCCTTTTTAGAATATGACAAACATGTTTTCTTAAAGGCTGTTGACATTTGAAGTCTTTTGTGGCTGGTTGTGCGATAATAATTACTTTGTGGTCTGCTGATGTTTAACAGCAGGAACGTTGAACATGGGCTGCGTGGTTTTTTTGCCATTAAATTGCGCAACTACAAATTAAATAGATGTTACGATTATTACTGTGTACACTTTTTGTTGGTGGGCGTATTTTAATGTTGTACCTGTTTGAATTGGCAGTCTTGAGTTGTGAATGGGAATGAGTAAGTTTTGTCATTAAAATAAGAACCACAAGCCTTTTAATATCTATTATGCTGAACAGTGGGGTGGCATAGAAATATTTACAAAGCTAGAGACTTCCGGTTGTGTGCAAAATAATGGAAAAATTAAAAGTAGTGGAATAAATTACTTTTCAGGGGCCTAGAAATAGAGTAATTGCCACATTTCATAGTTACTTGTCGTTTGCTGAAATTCAAAACCACGTAACATGAAGGGACACTACATAATGTAATACTTTACGAACTTTAGCCTACATAATGGACTATCTTACTTGATGTAGATATTTTTGGAACGTAGGTTCCGTATGGCTTGCCTGCCATGCACATAATTGTTTAAAAATGAAAAAATACTGGCGAATACTGGTTACAATACTGGTAACAACTACATAATCTGCCACTGCAGATTTTTTAGATTTTCAATGCTGTCGTAATTTTCCGGTGAAGTGCGGGAAACTCCTAGCCTTGGGTAAGTGGTTCGTGGCAGTGACAGCTAGAGGTGTCTCTGTTACTTAATATTATAGATAAATATGAAAGTAAATTTTACACATAAATAGATCTGAAGCTATAAGAAGACATAGGCTATACATGTTTTCAAAAATAGGACCAAGAGGGAGGTAAGGGGCGAATACTGCTTCTTTGAAACTATCTAACTGATTTTGATAAAATTCAAAACATGTATAGATCTGGGTCTGGAAGGACACGAGTGCTATATATTTTATCAAAAATAACCCCACTATGGAGTAAGGGGCAATTTCTAAGGTAAGTAAAACGCAAGGAAGTACGTTCTCACCCGGTGTCCCATGAGACCTTGCGCTCTTTTTTTCTAAATATTTTAAGCACTCGGTACACTTTTTTCGGTTTTAAGCGTTTTTTTAGCTTTGGCAGTTATTCTTAGTTTTTGAGCTTTTGTCGTTGTAGTGATTTTATTTTGTTTGGGTCTTTTTTTTAGCTTTTTTTCGTATCTGGCAACTTTTCGGTTTTGGCGATTTGTGTTAGTTTTAAAATTTGCTTAGTTTCAGTGTTTTTTTTTATTTTGGCGATGTTTTTCGGTTTTTGTTTTGGCGATTTTTTTATTTTGGGACTTTTTTGTTTTATCGTTTTGGAAATTTCAAGAGTTTGTCTTTTACGGTTGCCAAGATACAAAAAGTTGTCAAGATTACATGTTCGAAATTATATGAACTGATAGAATACCCTTTAATTTTGATTTTTTTTTTTTAATTTCAGCGTTGGTGTATCCTGCTTAAAAATACACTAAGTCCCTGTCCAGACTTGCAATTTTTGTTGCAGCAATTCTTGAGTTTATGGGTGAGAGGGGTGAGAAGTTTGGGGAGGGGTACACAGTTTCATGTGCTCTGCAATTCTCTTTTGTTTTGAAATTCGCACTTATTAATTTAAATGTATTTGATGTTTTATTTTATTTTCTCTCTTCAATACAACTGAACTGACAAACACAAAATATATTAAAAATCAAATAGAATTGTTAATTTTTCAGGGAAATTTGTAGTGTAATGGGATTTTTTAAAACATGATTGCAAAACTAGAATTTCATAATGTGGACACTTATGCAATTCCAAAGCAGACGAGGACTAACTTTGAAAATTGCAAGTGTCTATATATAAAAGTGTTTGTATATAACAAGATTTTAAAACAACACCCTTTAATTTTCAACTGTTATATATTTAATAGGCGTGTCTAGCGCCTAGCGTAGATCCTAGTCTCTCAATTAGGAAGGATGCAAGTGCTTTAAGTGAGCAGCGTATTTGAACTTAAACTACATAGCTACAAAATTTAATTGTAAACCAGTTAGCTTAACTTTTCTGAAAAATTTCATTCGTCTTTCATTTTTCGTCCCTTAACTCATAAGTTTTGCAGCACATGTTTTTCATCGTATGGACAGCGACTTCCTGCTAGCTAGAGATTTAGTTGGAAAATCGTTTTTTTTCCACGATGTAAACCGAAAGTGAATGCTTTTTTTGCACGCCATCACGCGTAAATGGCTGAACCGATACCCCCATTACGTTTTTGTTTTGTTTGTTATTGTCTGAAGAAGAAAAATATTTATGAAAGAAAAAAGAAGCAAATTGCGCGGAACACGGTAAATCGGGAAAAATTTGTGCGTTGGTATTTTTTTGTTACCCAAATTATCTTCATGCTGCCCCACTGTGCATTATTTTAATTTTTCTTCAAACGAAAAAAAAAAATAATTATAAATTGATAAATTTGTTTTGCCAGGCTCATTTTAAAATAGCAATTAAAAACATTTTTGGTTTCATTATTGCTGCCGCACATACAGCTAAGTTTTGTTTCGAGTGCTGGTGTACGTACACATTAACCTAAAAATCTAAATATTTACAAAGAATCCTTTTTTTTGCCTGCTGCCTGCTTCTTCGCCACATTAACTACACAAACTGACAACCCGTAAAGACAGGCAAAAAGTTTAGAATGTAAGCAAGCAAATACTGAAAGCTCCCCTGTAGCAACATAATTTTCTTTGAGAATTGAAGTAAAAAAAGAGACGAAACTTACTTGTCATTGTGTTTTTCTTGGCTTATGCGTATTTTAAATACTTGTTCATAAAAAGAAAATTTGTTAAGCAGAGCAGCGAACGAGAGGCCTCCCTCAGCCAAAACAGCAGTAAAACAATTTGATATAAAGAATGTTGTTGTGGCCTACTGCTTGTGAGACACACGGTTATTTACTGCTGCTGTTTTTGGTGGTTGGGTTAATTTTTTTCTTTCCCTACAGTAAATTATTATTTTTGGCTGTATTATTGCAAGAGTTTTTTCGCCGTTACACTCGAAATAGTTTCTTCTGTTTTAATTTTCTTTATTTTTTTTTTGGTGTGCTATTGTTTTAATAACAATTTCGCGTTGTTTTCCAAATATTATTTCTTTAGGTTTTAACTTTTGCTCACTTACTTCAAGACACATACATAAACATACATAAACATTTTTGTTTTGCATTCAAGTTAAAGTTGATAACTTTGGTTGCCATTTGCCTGCTTCTTTATATCTCGCCAGAGAAACCCCCCTCCCCCCAAACCATTTGCGGTGACTTCATTATCATGGCAGTTGCTCATGGCATTATAAAATTGTTGATTTCTATTGAAACAGTTTTGGTTTTTTTCGCCAGCAAATAAAACAGTAAAATATTACTTTTCCTTTCCTCCAGTTTCCCCGGTTGATTGTAGCAGCAGCATTAAAAACAAGCAAGAAAACTTCATTAGTTGTCCTTATTATTACCGTTACATGGGGAATTGTTGGCATATCTCCTTAAGATTATGGGTGTGCGTGTGTGTGTATGCAAGAGCGTTGCTATGGCATGTGGGAGTGTTGTGTGCGTTTGTTTTTGTGTGTGTGTGTGAGAGTTAATTTCTTTTCTTGCGCTTTTGTGCTCCAGTTTCATTATTTAGTTTCTGACAATTTAATATCTAGGTGAACAAATGGTTTTCTTTGTACATAAATACTAAATACTTGAGTTTATTTTCCAAGCACAGAAATGCAAAAGAGTGCAATTAATTTCAACTCGCACTATAAATCAAATTAACTGAATGTTATCACGACCTTAGCCCTACAAATGTCAATAAAAGTAGATTCCAAGGAAGTCATTAATATTCTGAACTTCTGACCCCAAATTTCCTGCACCCTGAATAATTTTATATTAAAATCTACGAAAACAGTGCTTATATAAAAATTTTCGTCTATAATTTTGCTCCATAAAATAACCTAAAGTAGCTTTATTTTATGTCACGAAAACAAGGTTAATTTAACATTTTTTAATGTTAATCTTAGGAATCTTCAAAGAAAAATTTTCCTTTTGAAATAACTTTATTTCGTGTTGTTCATGATTCATGAAGAATCATGTTGAATCAAGGTTACTTCAAGTTGAAACAACATAAATTTGATAGTAAAATAACACGAAGAACCATATTGAATCAAAGTTATTTCAAGTTGAAACATTTTGAATTTAATTTAATGTAGTCAAATTTAGTTTTATTAGTTATTTAACAAAAAATCTTATAAATTTTAAATAAAAATACAAATACATGACATGTATTGCATGTTAAAAATAAATCAAGCAATAACTTCTTAACTAATTATCTGCATGTTGTTCATAATCATTTTGTGAAAAGTCAAAAATATCAATAAGACTTTGATAGTAGATAAAAATTAGTCCTCCAACAATTATTTCCAATTTTTTTTTTTAAACTAAATTAATGTTTTTTAGGAACTAATAGGTTTAAACTTCTGCTTCCTCGGGTAAGTATTTTTTGGGTTAGATATTAATTTTTAAGTTTTCCAAGTTCGTTTATTGTTAAATCACTTTATTGCACTGTTGAACTGTTTGTTGTTGTTCCTATTGCCGCCATAATTGTGTGTATGTACTGTCGTTCATTTGTTCTTAAATGTAATTTTATGTGTTTTGTTTGCTTCTACTACTTCTTTTTCGTTGGATATGATTATTATTTTTTGTTTGTTTGTTTTACCAACAAAAACATTCATTTCTCAGCACGCTACATTTACCACCAAGAATTGAGGGAACTTTTTTTTAGCTCTAAGTTTGTATTTATTTTTTAGCTTAAGTTTTAAAAGGGATGATATTTCGAGTGCAAATAAATGTCTAATGAAAAAGATTTTCTATTTTCTTTACTACATTATTAGAATTATTTCTAATTTTATTTATATTTATTGAGCTTGAGATCTTAAATTAACAATTGTTAATACTTTACAAAAAGAAAAAAAGAAACAAAATCTTAAGCTCAATAAATATAAATAACATTATTAAAATTTAATTTTTTCTTAAATTAAAGTTTTTTGGTAAATTCACTTAATAATTAGATAATCAAAAGATTCATTGAAAGAGAGAAATATTTGAAATTTTGTAACCATAAAATTAATCCTCTCATAATATGTACAAACAAATCTGAGGAGATGAAATTATACAACAAAAAACATTCAACAGTTTTTTTTTGTAAATTAAAGTTGTTGTTTGACATATTAACTAAATTTAATTAAGTGATTAATTGACTCAATGGCTTTGGAAATTTATTAAATTTATAGATTTGTATTTTTCCATACTATTTTTGATTGATTTGTAAATAATATTCGATTGCAAAGGTGTTCGTCAAGGAAGTGTCCTGTGACCTCTGCTATTTATCTATTGACGACACACGATTCATGGGAAGGCCTCCTCAACAATGGTAGGTCGATGGTATGGGTTTTTAAAGGCCCGCTGAACTATCTTGAATAAGTGGACGATCTCTCTCTCTCTCTCTTGTTATATCTATCTTGGCTTACAGCTTCTTAGGTCTCACAGCAAATTTACAAAGCTTAGAATCAGCTAGTCTGCAGATTAATGTCGCAAAAACAAAAACGTTCAGTATTATTGAACGCACAGTGGAGTATTGGTGCCGAACCCCCATTTTCCAACCACTCAATTTATAAAATCGATTGATGCAGTTTTGTTAGAAATGTTTAAATATGAAACGTGCACTTATGTGTTTTTGAAAAAATTTTATTTTACTTAAAAAAAATTTAAGTAAAGTTCATGCATGAAGACTAGCAAATCAGTGGCCCATATACATATGAATGTATGTAAAATTTGATTTTAAGATATTTAAAAAAGATAGCATTTCTTCACAAATTAAAAATTATGGCGATTTCATAGACCGATAGAAAAATATGTCCAATTCTAAATATAAGTTTCCAAAAATTAACTGGAAAAAATAAAATTATTTACATATCTTCACTTTCCCCAAGCTGTTCTTTCAATAAAGTGGATGGTGGGAAGGTCCTCTTTCGGAAATTTTGGAAAGTATAGGCTAATATTGTCTAGGAAATCAACATTGTTTCGATAAACACTGACATCTTTCGTCGCTTACCGTTTAAATCAGTTTATTTTGTGATGAAAGCAATTTGATGATTAAAACAATTTGTAAATTGTTTTCTGTCTACCAAGCACAAATGAAAAATTTCTATACTATATTCTAAACTATAGAGCCCTCTAGTGGACCAGCCATAGGGTATTATGCTACCTTGCTCTGAATATTTTATCTAAACAATAAAAAATTTAAAAGTTCTCGCATATTACAAGTTGCCAAGTACGCAGTTTCATGTTGTTTTACTAAGCAATAATAATTATAAATTATTTTATTGTTTAATTTCGCTACGAAGTGTTTTAGCCCATTTAAAAAAATTCTGTCCATTTAATTACGAGTAAAATAAATATCAAAGCATTTTTTCCCCTATGACATCTTTTTCTTTGGAATTCTGTTTCATATGAACGAGCAGCTCCCTGTTGTGCAACAAAAAAAAATCTGCTTTAAAACAGGTTGCTTAAAATGTTTTCTTATTTTTTTTATTATTTATGTACTTTTTTACTTCTTGTTTTATAAATGTATGTAGTATATATATTTTCTTAATGAAAGTAACTTGCTGATATCAAGAACACAAAATAATTGCGGTTGTTGGCTTGTGATCCTCTTCTGCAGCAGCAGCAGCAGCAACAGACTGGAAATTTGAAACATTTACAGCTAAAGGACCGGAAACTGTTTTATACCTCAGTTATTGTAGTTTATGACAAACAACAAATAATGAAAAGTTGCCAAAGACAATCTGTAAGTAGATACAGTCCATTACATTTAAAGATAAAATTTATCTTTAGTGTTCATTAAAATTAAAAACATTAAACAAACAAAAAATGAAATATTTGTGTTGTTGTTGTTAATATTTTCGTAATGAATGTTTGTTGGTGGAGGGAAAGCAGCTTAGATACTTAAGTTAATAAGTTTTGTCAAGTATTAATCTTGTGATTGTCTTTAATTGCTAAAACTTTTCTTATTATTCCCTTTGAGGTCAAAAGTTCCATAACAAATTGATTTTTAGTCGTAATAGTGGATTTTTTGGTAGGGAGACTTTTTTTATTTGCTAACTAAAGCAATAAAGAGGTGAGTGTGGTTACATATGGGACTGACTGAATTGCTTGGGACTAGATTTTCATCTATTATTATTATGAACTCTCAAAGGGTATTATACGGACTCATACACACACAGAATAAAATATCAATGTAAAATCACCAAGCAAAAAATGTTGATTGCAAATTATATTAAATTTATAAGAAATAAATATTATCTTACCCTCAATTAATTAATTTTTTTTACTCAGTGTGTGTTGTTTACGCTGATGTATCTATCTGTTCAAATTTAATCAAAATTGGTTAGATATTTTTGGCGATGCAGTAATTCCCCTTATGTAGAGCGTTTAGATAGACTGGAGGCGGAACGAAGGAATAAAAGCGTTCTCACGTTAAAATGACTTTCTTTTTCTTTTGAGTGCGGAAACTATTGCTTTAATAGATCCCGTCTAAAACAGGACTCAATATTTTCTGAGTATAAGAAGTATAGCGCCCTTGGACCCTTTCCTAAGCACTTTAGGGGAACCGTTAGAATGAAGAATGAATCCATATGTTGAAAAAATTTATTTAGTGTGTATCTAAAAAATATTTAAAGTTGTAGTAGCTGCAACGGTAAGCGTGTTGACTACCACGGAATGAGTTAGAGTAGAAATCTTGACTGGACAAGTTAGCTAAATTTTCTATACACACATTTTCCTTATACCTGTGCCAATCACTTACTCACGTAAGTTAAATAATTAATCAAGAAAACTATAACTACATTAAATTAAATTCATGTAATTTCAACGTGAAATAAGTTTGATTCAATATGATTCTTTGTGTTATTTCAGTATCACATTCACGTTGTTTCAAATTGAAACAAATTTAATTCAACATGATTTTTCTTTTTGATTCAACAGTATTGGAACATGAAATTAAGTTATTTTAAGAAGAAAAAATTTGCTTTGCAGATTTTTGTAAATCATGTTGAATTAACATGAAAAACATATGAAGCAAAATTAATAACGAAAGATATTAAATAAACCTTGTTGTGGTAGATTTTAATATAAAATTTTTCGGTGTGCCAGGTTTCTGATTTTTAACAGAAGACAGACAAAGCTTCGGGTTGTCATACGGGAATAACTAAAATACCCCATAAATGTTTTAATTCAATTGTCAATTTCCATAAACTGAATTAAAATATTTTCATTCAATTCAATTTAATTCAAATTAAAGATAATTTTAAAGAAACTTAACCTTTTCATTGCAAAAGAAAACTACAAACATAAATTTTAGGCAGCTGATCAAGAGATCAGCACAAACGAATTGAAATACTTACTAGCCAACTTGAAGAAATCAAAATCTCTTAATTTTTCTTCAACCAACTCGACAACTGCCAAACAAAGCAATTAACAGAGCCATACACGCCTTGATTTAGACAATAACCGGCTCAGTTTCCAATGGCATTGAAACGTGTAAGAAGTGCATAAGAGTAGAAGAAAGAAAGAGAAAAGAGGAGTAGGCATCAGTTAAGGTTGACTAATAGCACGAAGTTAATTACAGATATTGGAATTTTTGATAGGTTAGGTTAGGTTAGGTTGAAAAGAGGAGTCCAGGAACATACACACATTTTTGATAAATTTGATTTTGACAAAAGCAACCTGGACGCGGCTAATACTATTTAAACTGGAGTCCGTGATAAAGTTTACAGCAAAATATGGGTTTTTAATTTCTTTCCGTTGAATATATACTTTAAAATAATTTTTAACATTGAATTAATAAAACTAAATTTATGAGGAAAGATTTTCTTAATCAGGCTAAAGTTCAGTGTTTTCAATTCTCATTCTAAGAAGAGAAGAAAAATAAATTTCGACTTTAGCTGGGTAAATAGTGGCATTTTTCTGTGCCGCAATGTACTTCATCAGCACCCATGTGTATAGTTGTAGTTTGTTAAGACAATATAACCATTTCTCATATTCTATTTCAATAAAAATTTATGTTAAATATATGATGTTAACAAACAATCTCTGCCTAAGTAGATAGACATGCGCAGAGGCACTGAGAAATTCCGCTCCCCTTCTCTCCCCCCCCAAACTAAAATCAAATTCCATTTTTTTGTCTAGTTTAGAAAATATTCCATTAATTATTAAATGTATTCCATTCTACAAGAATTAAAAATACTCAACTCAGGCCCGTTTAAGAAATTATTACTGAATAAAATTCATTCTAGTTCAATTTAATAGAAATACGAGTATGTGTAAAAATGTTGAGATAAACCCGTATTCAGTTTGATGAAGCTTAAATTTTTTCTGAGTACTGAGATTTGAGCTGTAAAAGTTTCTGCAATTGTTGTTGAAAATAATTTTCAAATAATTAAATGACTAATTTAAAAACTAGAGTGAACTAGTCATTTATGTTACAGAGGATTTGAGCAGTTGGGTTTTTTTATACAAGTAACTATGAATAAAATAAATGTTGTGCATGTCTGAGTATGAATATGTAAAACTCCTCTAAAACCCGCTATGAATTTAAATAAAAAAGAGGCAAGCAACAGAAAAAAAGTTAGTTAAATTTCCACAAACTACTTTTGAAATTCCGGTGCGTGCTTAAAACTTCAAGTTTTTGATTAACTCCAGCGCTGCAATAGCAGCATCTAAAGGGTAGAACAAATGCCAAGACAAAATATCAGTAACAAAAGTAGCCGACATAATGGATGAGGTCGTTCTCAATTTAAATTTTTATTTTTTTTATTTTTTATTTTGCATATAACGGAAGTGGCAAGTTTCTTATGCATGCACATTAATCTTTTGTAACACAAACGCGCCAGCCACACACCAACACAAATAAAAACACCAACCTTAAAGCAATAAACCTGGCAGTAACAAACACACACACATACACACACACACGCACACATTTTGTAAATGGCATAGAATGAAAAAGAAAACGACTTAAACTTTGTTCCATTTTAGTTAGAGTACATGTCGGAATATCTTGTTAAACGGAAATTCAACATAATACAACCGACCAAGGAAAAAATGGCGAAATGCTAAGAAAATTACAAACGTTAAACTCAAATAAATGCGAGCTTATTGACTTGACTTGCAAGTTGAGGAGACTTGCAGTAAGCAAAATTAATGAATTTTTCTGTTTTCTTTGTTTTCTCATTGCTTAATTTTGACAAAAATTATTTAGTTAAACATTAATTTGGTGGAAATGCAAAAGATATTAAACAACTTCAAAGCACAGACGAAATAAATACTACAATAAAATGCCATACGAAAATTAAAGTCAACTTTAAATTTTCCTCCTTCAGCCAAAATATACAAAAAAAAAAAAAAAAAAAATTAGCAAAAATTGCTTTCAATGGATTAAATGTTTTCAGTTTGCTTTAGCTGTTTCACTGTTTATCTTCTATTGGCATTTTGTCTTTACTGTTGTTGCTTTTTCTTCTCCTACTTCTTCACTTGTTATTTGGTTAATGTACTATTGAACTAATTGAAAGGCTTTTTTCATTTCAAAACTTTTCTGACTTCCAGATAAGACAAGACAAAATAAGATAATACAATCCCTAAGTTTGCCATTTTTTGGCATACTTTGCTTTTTGTATTAATAATATTTCTTTTATTTCTTATACAGAGATTACTTAAAAAAAAATATTTATTCATGAAAACATTAAGCAAATTTATTTCTAAATTGTAAGAAGAGTTTTTAACAATTCCGCTAACGTTTTTGCGGATTTTGTTCGAGTTGTCGAGTGTTGTTGTTGCTGTTCTTGTAGTCGTCGTTAGATGAACTTAAGCATCAACTGGGGAACCACTGCCGCTACCAATGAAATGAAATGGTTTTGCTGCTAAACTAAAGCCTTAAACAAAATCAAAAAGAAAAAAAAGGAGATAGCAAAAAAAGAGAAGAATTGCAAAAGGGAAACAAATAATTTTCTTCCAGCATTGCCACAATTTTATTGACTACTTATTGTGTAAATTGTGGTAGGTTTGGAGCAAAACACTTCTTCTGCATACATACACACAAACACACACACATATGCTCATCACACTTTTTAAAACAACTTGCAATTTGTAGCAATAGAAAATAATTTACATAATATAATTTTATTTTATATTCACTTGAGTTCAGCTCATTTCTATTCTTGCAGAAACCACACGAAATACAAAACTTAAAATAAAAAGTTCTTATTGAATTTTCTGGAAATATACAGACACACCTGAACATTATGCAGCTGCTGCTACAACTTCTTTTGCCGAAGATAAAAGATCCCTTGCTTTCGAGGCATACTTTGAAAAGTCATTTTAATTTAAATTGGAAATATTTTTGTATTATTTTTTCGAAGCAGTTAATAGATGAAGTCACTGCCAATATTGGTATTTGGTGTTTTAATTTGGCAACCAAAACTACAAAAATAATACAAGGCAATCCTAGACTATTAAAGTATGTTGTCTGCTTAAACAGTTTTAGAAGATTCTTAAGCAATTTCTTCTTTAATACATTCTTTGTTATTTTAATTTCCAAAATTATGTCAGCAACGTGACCAACTGGGTCTTATATAGGATCCTTAAGACTATCACACCTATATAGTGTAGCATGCGGGCTCTTCCATATTTAACCAAAATGAACACTAATATTCTCAAAACATTTCATAAAAAAAATCATATTTTTAGCACACGTGCCCTTCCATATTTTACCAAAACGAGCAACTGTTAAATAGCTAACAGTACTCTGTTATGTGCTTAAAATGGTCTGTTAGAAATTTTGGTTCCTGTCTCTGCTAGTCCAATTCAAATTTGCCTACACACATATACAATAATAAGTAGACCACCTACGTACTAGGGCGGTCCAATATGCCCGCAAATTTTGGAATGAGACACAGAGTTTTCAATAAAAAATAAATTTATTTTTCAACGTAATTTTTGAGCTCGAACGCTTTGTCTAACGTTGCTGATTAATTCTTTTTATCCATTCCAAAAAACAAAATTTCTCAAGATCATCAAAATAGGTTTTTTTTTTATAGATGTTTGCACCAATCACTGTTGCAGTTGTCCAATTAGTTTTTTTTTATAATATTTGTTTTAACTTTTTTTTAAATATATTCTAAGACGGCCCTTAAATAAACTGATTTATTTTAGTTTTCATTTAAAACGAGCAACCTTTGCTAAAACATCATTGGTATTAACGAGGATTTTAATGAAGACTTTGGCATTTTTGCTTTGGTTAAAGTAAGCAGCCAAAGTGCAAACAAATAAACTATTTTAGCACTAAAACGAATTTGCTATTCTCAGTAATTCTTTGGTGAAGACCAGAAGTTTTTATAATAGCTAAAATGAAAAAAACTCAATTTATTTATGTCTAAGGTGAGCTGAATGTAGTAGATTGTTGAGCAAAGGGGTGCCAGGAAAAAAAATATTCAAGAATCAAAATTTATAAACGTTTTCAAAGTTTCGTTTTTCACGACTTCTTTTAAATTAGTTCACTCAAGTATTTTTTTTTACTAATTCATTTAAATCTTAAAGAATTATGCAATTCAACTGGGTGAAAGTTTCATGCAAAACGAAAACAAAAATGTGTAAATATAAAAAAATTTCTTTTTGTTTTTCATACAATTTGAAATTTATTTGCTGGAGGTCAAGCAATGTCTATATATTTCATTGGTGCTTAGCCAAATCATCAGTAGACTTTAACCACATTTTGAACAGTCACAAACCCCTCATCTTATGCACAGACTTTCAAAAACTATTTGAGAATTCACAAATAATAATCACAAATAATAATATTTCTGAAAATCACAAGCGAAACACAAGCAATAGGCATAGAAACTATAACAAAATCCCAGCAAATAATTTATATTCGATATGAATCTATTTTATTTTTCTACACCTTTATACAATTAGAAATCCATTGGATAACAATAAAAGTATTTATAAGGCAAAATGAAAAATAAAATCTAAATTTAACATTTAAGAAATTTATTATTCGACATATTGTCATAAGTTTATTTTAATTTGAAATTTATTTGCTGGAGGTCAAGCAATGTCTATATATTTCATTGGTGCTTAGCCAAATCATCAGTAGACTTTAACCACATTTTGAACAGTCAGAAATATTATTATTTGTGATTATTATTTGTGAATTCTCAAATAGTTTTTGAAAGTCTGTGCATAAGATGAGGGGTTTGTGACTGTTCAAAATGTGGTTAAAGTCTACTGATGATTTGGCTAAGCACCAATGAAATATATAGACATTGCTTGACCTCCAGCAAATAAATTTCAAATTAAAATAAACTTATGACAATATGTCGAATAATAAATTTCTTAAATTTTTCATACAAAATTAACCGTTTTTAAAAGAGAGAGAGAGAGAAACGCGTTGAAACTCTCACGTTTATTTCGTTTTAGAAACGTATGGCAAACAAAAGCAATTTTTGAAAACTTTGTTTTTGTTCTAATGTAAAGTTTCACTTCTCCGACGCGTTTTCCAGAATAGTTATCATTAATTTTAAATACATAATAAATACACTATAATAACACTACATGATAGTGTAAAATTTATTCTAAAAACACCCGTGGGTATGGTTTAAGTATGAGGAGTTTTCGATAAATTCCAAAGTCTTCCGTTTGGGACATCCGAACTAGTCACGTAACTATTACCCAGTTGGCTTATTTATTCAGTGGCAAAGGGTCTTTCAATAGCATATTCAAGCTGTGAAATTGACAGACATTTATTCAGTCTGTCTTGAACATGTGATAATGAAACTTTTTTTTATAAAAACAAGTTTTATTACTTGACATTTTTGATTGCGAGATTGCGGCCAGCACCCTGGATGGATATAGCGTTTAAAAACATGCACGTTAGTGGTTACGTCTGCTATAAAAATTGTCTTGTTCTGTATGATACCAATTGACATGAAATCCCAGTGCGTTCAATGTATCATAAAAAGTAAACTTTTAGCCTGCTGGCGGTCTAAATTTTTATTAGAACAATAAGTTTTGCGCTAGAGTCATGAAGATTTCCAACTTTATATGACTCTGGTGGTGGTTCCGTGCTACCCAGTGAATTCACGGTGGACACTTGCACGATGTTATATGCCATGCACAGGTCTTTCAAGTGAACATTTTTTTAATTTAAATTTCCAATTTATAACGAAAGACTTTGAAATTAGAAACAGAAGCAATAGTTTGTTGTTATTGTTTCACTATGAATTACAATATGTAATTATACATTTTTAATTTATTTTGAAAATGTGCACTAAGTCATTTTTAATTAATATCTTGTATGTGTAAGTCTCGATAACTAACAGCCTGTTTTTCGAAAATGAATAAATATATATACATAGGTTCATTAAAATAACGAACGAAACCATGGTTACGTTTATACGTTTGCCAGTTCATAGAAGCCATGTAAAAATTCTCGGCTGGATATTTAATTTAAAAATAAAAACAAATTTTGAGTGCTTTGTTTTTGTTTTCAATATAAATAGGTAGACGAGAATTTTTACATGGCTTCTACGAACTGGGATTTAATCAACAACAAAAGAGCTTTCAGTTGTCTACACTCATAAAATCTCATAAAATTGTGTACGCAAAATTAATTAAAAATTGGTCTACACATTTTTTATTTGACTTTCTCGAAAATGCTATTTAATTTTCAATATAAAAATGTTAACAATTTTTTATTTTATACTTTACTTTAACTTACAAAAAAAAATTATTAAATAAAGGAGTAAATGTGCATGAATTTTTCTATAATTTTCTATAACTTAGCTTTCACAAGAATTAATCTCGACTTCCGTACAAAGAAAACATGTTTCCCTTGTTTCTGTAATTTTTTTTGTCAAATAATCAGCACAAAATTCAGTATACACAAATAATTTTTGCTTAATTTTCCATAATTTAATTGTCAAACAAATTACAAAATTTTTCAGCATTGAGTAAAAATAAAGTAAAGGTTATAGAAAAAAAACTAGTAACGTAAACTGTGTAAATAGTTTTCTAGACGAATGTTAGAATCAATTAAAAATAAAATTGCTTACCCCCTTGTTCAAAAAATTTTTTAACAGATTTTATTTCTCTTTATTCCGTCACTGCAATAATTTTATGAGTGTGTATTTTTGGTTATACCTAAAAAGCTCTTTTTATGTCAAAACGAAAGCTTCAGAATATGTTTTATAAAAAGCAACTATTAAACGTTATTTTTTATAAACGCAACATAAACACGAAAGGGCTTATCTTATGTTTTCTAAAAACTGGCTGTAAATATATTCGGTATGTTGAATATCTTGCTTTAATATTACTCATACGTGCTGGATTACTACAAATTCAAGAACGAACCAAATAAGTATGCTACAACTTTTAATGCTTTAGTTACGTATGAGTGATATTTCAACATATACAGAGAAAACTTACTTGAAACAAAAACAAAGTTTTGAAATTTGTTTTTGTTTTGAATTGTAACTGTGCGACAAATCGAAAGTTGTAGACATCATGGGACAGGCGCTTATAATTAATTACCGATTAATGAGAATAAATGTTAATAAGAGGTGTCCGGACTTTCTTGCAACTAAAAATTTATTATAAGCAGCTTTAAATTAATAGCATTAGTTATTAATAAGAAAATTTTTTTATGAAAATCTGTTTTATAAACCCTTTTAAGCTTTAATAATTTTTATATGTATAAAGCTATTAAAATATGCTCGAAAATATACATTTAAATACGAATGTAATTGTGCATTTTATAAAACAACAACCTCTTTGAGTAATCTGAGCAATTCAGTTTTTTTTGTGGCTTTCTTTATTCATTTTTAAATACAAGTTGAACTGTTTGTGTGTACATACATATATAAATTTAAAAAATTTCTTCAAGTTTTCTTATATTTTTTTTAATGAAATGTTTGACGTTTGTTTCAAATTTATATTAACTGTTTGTGCTTAAGTTGTAAAGGGTTTTCACGAGCAATGTGACCAATTATACAATTGACTTTGTGAAGCATGGAATCTGAAAAATAATTTCGAGAGCCGTATAAAACTATTCCCCTTTTTTTATACAAAAAAATATTTACGGCCGGTCCCACGATGTCACTCGAAATCGTTCGATCAACAACTTGTATTGCAAACAACAATAACATTAGAAAATTTGTTGTTGTTTTCAATATAAGAACTCAATCGAACGATTTCGAGTGACATCGTGGGACAGGCCGTTAAATTTATTTTTTATTAAAAATTGTTTTTATAAAGTTAAAATTTTTTAATTTTTTTTTGTTTCATGCGAAAAAATTTATTTATTTTTAATTGCTGTAATTTTCCAAATAAACAAGAGTTATCGTTTACGTATTATTTATATAAATATTGAACAAGTATTCAAGTCAAATATGGTGAAATTAAAAATAATAAATTTTTTTCATTCCGACCAAAAGTTCTGCTTTATTTTTTATTTCTTTGTTTGCTAATAGGTTTTGTTGCATAAATAATTACTTTATATTCCATAATATAACTTATTTCAAGCTCAATTATTCCACTTCACACTTCTTCACATTAACACACGTTTTTCCACTAAGCACTTAATGTTCGTTTTTCTTTTTTATTTTTTTTTTAACAGCAACTTTTCATATTTCGCATGATCGCTTTTCAGAACTCTATCTGCTTGTTAGCAAGCCCTTTGATTTCTGTTGTAATATATCATGCAACATTTATTGCTGCCACAGCAACATACTTTGTAGCATTGAAAGGTGTATTGAGCGTGTGTTAAGTTTTTTTCTTTTCTCTATACATATTTAAATCCATTTAAAGGTTTATATGTTTATATGTTTTAGTCTCTCTTATAAGCAATCAGCCGTTAGAGAAATTAGTTAAGCGTGAATTATGTGACGTACGTGTTGTATGGTAAACTAAATGCTTCACATAAAAAATATTGATATCCTTTGCTGCGAAAAAAAAAATGTGAATGCATGATTAAAAACTTGGTGTGGTTCCACACAGCCACAATGTTCTAACACAATGTAAATCAATACACTTACACTTTGTTTGTAAGAGTTTGTGCCAGTAGCAGTGATAAACTCTAAATATATTTACATACTCCTTCACACGCCTTTCAACAGCCTTAAAAAATGAACAAAGCCCACCGATAAAATGTATTTATGTTCTTCCTACTGATTTAGTTCTTAAGTGAACCCAGCAGAATTGTAAAATTGATGTTATCCCCTAAGTTCAAAACGAAAATCAATTCAATTTCCCAGCGAATACTAAGAACATATGCGGGTAGCAGCCAATACCATTCATCCTATTCTCTCTCTAAATATGTATATGAATGTAAGTGTGTGTGTGTGTGGGTTTGTAATGAGATAAATGTGAGTAGATGGGCACAGTTTAATGTAACTAACTGTACTCTAGAGACTGTATTACTTGACTTTTTAGCTAAAAGGGAACAAAAATTGCTCAAGTTTTAAAATATGTTCAGAAGAAGTAAAATATTTCTTTTTAGGTCGTATCAAAGCAAGAAAAAATAGCATTAAAATAAAAAAGGGCAAAAAAAGCAATGCATACTTTGAAAAAGTTAAAAGATGGTTTTAAACATTAAATTGTTGGAATTAATCAAAAAAATTTTAAATTTTCCTAGAAACAAAATTTCAATTGCAAAAATTTAAAAACGGATTTTTTCATTAATGTGCAAAAATTTTATTTATCATTACAAAAATAAGCTTTTGGACTTACAATCTCATATACAATAATAGCTTGATTTAGATTTTACTTTAGTATATTTCAGTTTTAAGAATATTTAAAAAAAAAAAATTAATTAGAAAACCAAAGTTCCCAATTTAACTGTAAAATAAATAAAATTTAAGAAAATCGACTTGAACGTTTAAAAAAGACATTTCCTACAAAACAGTAAAATGTGACTTAAGAACTTTTTCCCTGTTGCCACAGATTTATTTATTGTCAGGTTTTTATTTGTATGTTTTTAATTTTTTGTCTTCCAAGCTTTAATAACTTAACTTTTTGCAAAATTTCCTTCCTTCTTGTACCAAAAAAAAAAAAAAATTTAGCAAATATTTTTCACTCAACAATATAAAAATAAATTTATTGTACTTTGGCAGCAAAAGGTTTTCTTTCAAGTTTAATTTACAAACCGATGAAAAGGCATTTGTCTATTTTCGCACACATACATACATACATACATACCTGCACAAGACCATGCACACATACATATGTACATGTATGCGTATGGTGCTTAAAATGCTAAACATATGGAACAATAGATCAATACGTTTTCAAAAGGTAAACTGCTTGAGATTTCTCTTTCTGTACTCACTGCCATTCATTTATACAAACTCAATTTATCTCCAGCATATATATAAGTGAACGTTCAGTTCAGTTATGGTTAAACTTTTTGTCGATTTTGCTGAGGTTTTCAATATCTCTTAAAACTGTGTTTGGAAGTTAGCTCGTACAAACGCTTGTACAAATGTCTGAATTTGCTAGTAATGGACATTTTAAAGAAGGCATAAGCAACACATTTGTTAGCTACGAGTAAATTGCCTGTTACTTGTAGCATGCAAGATTAGCAAATATAAAAAAGCATACTGGGGCAAATTGTTATAAAAAGGCTTAGAGACCTTAGAAGACCCACAATAAAATTTAACTTGAAGTTAAGGCTCTTTTCTTTGATACTATTAAAAAAAATAAAGGGGAAATATAATAAGAGTTATAATAACTTTAATATTTGAAAGCCCAGAGAAATGTTTATCTTTTTCAATCCAACAATTTTTATTTGTTCCTTAGTTAAGTGTAGCGAAGCACATGAGCGCCTTCTCTTGATGCCATTAAAAGGATTGCGTTTCTACCACCTGCCGCAATAAAAAAAACTATTCTATTAGTGTTTTACAGTTTAACAAATAATTTGTGAAACAATTAATTGTTTTATTTTTTATTTTTTCAATTGAAATTTTTCTAAAAAAATTTCCTGTAAGAAAAAAAAGAAATTCAGCTCGTATTTCATATAAAAAAACCGTGTCGCACCCAAATAATTTTTCTTATAGAAAAGTTGTCTGTATCACACACACCTGGCTTTTCTTATAAAAGAGTTGACTGCTTCGTAGCACATTTTTCTTACATCAGAGTTGTTTGCGTTGCACATAACTCATTTTCCTTATAGAACAGTTATACACAGCACTGCATTTTTCTTATGGAAAAGTTGTCTGCGACACAAACAATACCACATATTATTATAAAAAAGTTTTCTACATCACATAAAGGGCACTTTTCTCATAGAATAGTTGACTGATTCATAGCAGATTTTTCTTACAGAAGACTAATTTTTCTTACAGAAAATAAGACTGTATATACCGCATCCTTTTCTTATAGAAGAGTACACTTTGTCTTATCATATTTTTCTTATAAAAGAGTTGTGTGCGTTACAGACTGCGCAATTTTCTTATAGAAATGTTGACATTTTTCTTATAGAAAAGTTGATACTTTTCTTAAAGAAAAATTTATACTTTCCTTATAGAAAAGTTGGTGCTTTTCTTACAGAAAAGTTGATAGTTTTCTTATAGAAAAGTTGATACTTTTCCTACAGAAAATTCATACTTTTCTTATAGAGAAGTTGATGCTTTGCTTACAGAAAAGTTGATAGTTTTCTTATAGAAAAGTTGATAGATTTCTTAAAGAAAAGTTGATACTTTTCTTATAGAAAAGTTGATACTTTTCTAATAAAAAATTTGATACTTTTCTTATAGACAACTTGATACTTTTCTTATAGAAAACTTGATACTTTTCTTATAGAAAAGTTGATACTTTTCTTGTAGAAAAGTTGATACTTTTTTTATAGAAAAGTTAATACTTTTTTATAGAAAAGTTGATACTTTTCTTATAGAAAAGTTGATACTTTTCTTATAGAAAAGTTGATACTTTTCTTATAGAATAGTTAATACTGTTCTTATAGAAAAGTTGATACTTTTCTTATAGAAAAGTTGATACTTTTCTTATAGAAAAGTTGATACTTTTCTTATAGAAAAGTCGACCCTTTTCTTATAGAAAAGTTGATACTTTTTTTATAGAAAAGTTAATACTTTTTTATAGAAAAGTTGATACTTTTCTTATAGAAAAGGTAATACTTTTTTTATAGAAAAGTTAATGCTTTTCTTATAGAATAGTTAATACTGTTCTTATAGAAAAGTTGATACTTTTCTTATAGAAAAGTTGATACTTTTCTTATAGAAAAGTTGATACTTTTCTTATAGAAAAGTCGACCCTTTTCTTATAGAAAAGTCGACCCTTTTCTTATAGAAAAGTTGACACTTTTCTTATAGAAAAGTTGACACTTTTCTTATAGAAAAGTTGATACTTTTCTTGTAGAAAAGTCGATACTTTTCTTATAGAAAAGTTGACATTTTTCTTATGGAAAAGTTGACACTTTTCTTATGGAACTGTTGATTCTTTCACACACTTTTCACACAGAAAAGCTGACTGAAAAGAGACAACTGTATCGTAGCACTCTTTTCTTATAGAGAATATACTCGATACTGTCTTATATATGAAAGATGATTTTAGATAATTTTGTGTAGCAGATATGACTATTTTAACAATATATAAATTTATCTTGTAACATCTTTTTTACTTGGTTTTTTCAATCTACAATAACAACAATTTGCACTATATATGCAGTTACTGTTTGAAATGAATGAAAGCAGAAACTAGTTTATTCTCTCGGAGATAATTATAACAACAATTTGAACTAAATTTAAAATAATAAGTCTAGGCAAAATTTTGCTAAATGAAATTTAAAAAAATTATTTTCTTTAATTGTTAACCTGACAGCTGAAATTGGTTACTTTAACCTATCATATATTGTTTTCTCTATATGCAAGGAAATTATTAATTAATTATTATATTATTATATTAATTTCGAGCTTTGCTATGAATTGCACAAAGTATCTCTGAAAGTCTGGGGTCCACTCCGTAATTCGAAACGATAGAATATGTATGTTAATTACGTGTAAATTCGAAAGCATTTTCTTTGGTTGCGAATAAGAGAGTAGACAGAAAAAATTATTCCCAAAAAAATTTCAAACATACGTTTGTTTGGAATAAAATTTAGTTTCAGTAAATGTTTTTTATTGTTCCAGTAAATTTTTTGTTGCAAAAAAGATATATAGAGAAGAAACACGCCACGACTTTTGTCGGCTACTTTTCGGAATTTACATGTATACAACTTGAGCAATCAAAATAAACAACAACAAGAGCACAACAGCACGTTTTGTCAACCAACAAGCAAGATAAACACCAACACAGTTAAATAACAAATTCTGTCAGCCGAACTCTGCTAAATTTAAATTTTTAAAAAATTGTTATCAGAATTTACAAAGTTATTTGTAGGAACGCATTCAGACAAAATATTTACTGATTCAATGAATTTGGTTACTGAAAATGAAATTTTGTTTTTTCTGTGTAGACTTAACTCTTTTTAATTTCCATTGAGAAGTTTTTGAATTTTCTTTAAAAGTCTGCTTTTAACTTATCTTTTAACTCTTTTGAATTTCTATTGAGAAATATTGTATGATTTTAGTTGTGTTACACTTTATGTGCACTACCTGCTAAGCTTCAATTTTCTTTCCTTTTATCTCCAGGTGTTTGTTTGTGTGAACGTTTGAGTCTGAGTGCAATAAAACGTTTATCTGTAAGAGTTTTATAGTCATATTAAACTTTGTTGACTTAAAGTGAATGATTATTTATTTGGTTGTTCGTTTAGTTGTTTGTTTTTTTTTTTTGTTTGACGTTGGTTTGGGGCCTGCTTGTGAACTTCCGTTGAAAATTGATTTGTAAGTTTTTCCATTAAATTGTCTTTTTCTACGTTTTTATTGTGCTTTTCTTTCACCTTTTGTCAATTGTTTATTTGTGCTTTTCATTCATTCTTTTTTTCTCCCCTTACCTTAATCTTATTTTGCTTTTAATATTTTTTCTTGATAATCTATCAGCTCTGCCGGCATTGTAGCCTTTGTCGTTTTATGGCCTTGAAGTTATTCGCAGCATGTGCTGTCTGACTTTTCTAATGAAGATGTATGCCGATGGTTAGGGGGAGTGGAGGGCTTGTTGTAAGTGTGATTGCTTGTAGAGTTGAACTGAGGGAGTGTTTAAATAATGACACTATATTTCTTCTTTTCATTACATTTGCTGTGTTGTTACTGTTTATTTGTTACTACTCTTTAGCCCCCTTTTGTGCTTGTGTTGATTCTATTTTTGCGTATTTTTTTTTATAAATATCTCAATAAGAGCAACATTGATACACATTTCAGGATAATAAATATGTCCACCTGTCTTACAGCGGTAACAATTTATTACAAACCTGCAATATTGGAATAGGCAGATATACAAATGAAAAGTTTGTGTGTGTCAGTTATTTAATTTTTTTTTTATATAATCTGGTAGCTATTCTTTTCTTTTTCTAAAGAATTAGTGTTTTAGATTTTTGTTTTGTTTATATCAACAAAATATATTGCTAATTTTATTAAAAAGTGGAAAAGCTAGTAGACAGTAAAGAAAGTATCTGTGCAACTTTATGTTGTCTTCGAAGGCTGTTGTGACTTACTGGTTATTTGCATAGACCTGCGTTTTAAGAAAATCTCATAAGAAGTAGTCTAGCGGGGTCAAATCGCAGTTCACATCACCTCCACGTCAGGCGTTTAGGTGCTTAAATCGCTTGTGCAGAATGTTTAATGCGTTATGATTTGTGTGGCAGGTAGAGCCGTCCTGTTGAAAACATTCTGGCAAAATCATTGACCTGCAGTTCTTGCCAATGCCGATGATAGTCTGGCCAATGTCGTTTTCAAAGAAATATGGCCGTGTGGTGCCGCCAGCTCAAAATCTACATAAAACATTGTTTTATTTTATCGGAATCCATTGGACGCTCTGGGATGTGATTGTGTGTTGATATCGCCCCCAATTCGACAATTTATTTGTAAATTGAAGCATTCATGCAAATATAATGCTCATCAAGAATATGATCTTTCAGTGCAAAATAGAGTTAGTTCTCAACTGTTTTAGGGGCCACTCAGCGAACACATTTTGTCTTTCGTATTTTACCTTAAGCTCCTGGATCAGTTGAATTGTTCACACCCAAGACACGATGTAAATTTCCCCAAATTGTGGTTTGACAAATGAAAGTTCTGGTGAGTGATGGGAAGTCGACTGCTTTGAATATTCCTGTACAACGCAAGAACAAGCCGGAGGTTTTTCGCAGATCTTAAGCCTCGTTCACTTACAACCAACACGAGGATTTTATATTCATAGAAGATATTATATAAGCAATTATTAAATTTCTTATTTGTACTGATTGATTTCCGTTCAAATAGAATTCAGAAATAAAATCATTTTTTATGTATTTAAAAAAAAAAAAATTAAATGATTCTGCTTTAAGAAATTAATTCTTATGCTATTTATGTTAAAAGTCTTCAAAAAAATTGTGTAAATTTCGTATTTTAGCAAAACATTAATTCTAATTTAAAAAAAATAAATATATTCGAGTTTTTTTTTAAATTTCAATATTCCAGCAACATGTTCCCCCATCTCCTTTTTCTGATACTGGTGTCTCATAAAACACCTGCTCTTCCACTTGTTTTCACAAAATTGATTTTTTTTTCATTTCTAAGATTAAGGCCTTTTTCCACGAAGATAAATATTCAAACTTCCGCAATTTGTTTCAAATAAATTTTATTACTCGTATTACAACATATATAAAAGTCTTGGGAAAGAAATCAGATGTCAGTTTTGTAACTTTGTGTAAAAATTTGTATTAAGATTGAGGAGAAAGCGAAAAGCAAAATAAATTTATTATACGTGTGTTCAGAAGCAAAAGAATCACTGCTTTAATATACACAACAAGATTCCCAATGACGAAGTCAAATAGCCGCTGCCGCTGTTGTTTGTTTCAGTAGTTACAGTTTTATTTACAACTACAAGCACCTGTCGTCAAATGTATAAAACAAATACACACACCCACACACACATACACACACTCTCTTGCACCTTACGATTTGTTTTCAGCGGGAAATTCAATTTATTATTTGCTTTTTCTTTTCATAATAAAAATCGTATATAAAACAAAGTGTACTTAAATCTTAAACATTTTATGGCGTTAAAATTACACTCAAAATGGCACTTGGAGGCATTTTGGAAAATTTTCTTTCGGTAACATTTGTTACTCTCATAAAAAATCAATAAAAAGTTTGAGAACGATACTCAGTTTTTTTTTCTGAATTTTATTAGTTATAATTTATAAAAATCATTAGGTGATATGACATAAATACAGACGACATTGAGTTCACAGAAGTCTGGACACACCCAAAATGAAATTAAGTTAAAAATGAAAAAAATTTATAGTCAAGAATTGTATTTAACCAATTGGCTCACTTTTTCTAAGTAAATAAATTCGTTCCCTGTGTGATTATCATAAGCAATTTCTTTTTAATACAGTGCACTATAAACAGCAGTTCCCAATCACTAGTCACTGCTGCGACTAAACTTATCAAGTAACAGCTACCGGAAATATAATTCTTTCATAAGAACAGTGAATACCTTTGTATGTTTACCTTACATCAAATAAAGCTATTACATTAATTTATTTTTATATCTTCAGTTTTGTCCAAAAAACAAAATCGAAAAGTAATGTCAAGTCATCTTTACTGGCAATCACACAGAAAAAATGATTTTGATATTTGAATACTAAAATCAGCGATTCAATAAAACAAATTATTGCATTTTTTGTGATGACGATTTTTTTTTTTTGCATATTTGGTAAACAAAATTGTATTGCACGTTTATTGAAAATCTATATTTTTTTTCATTTATATTTATGATTTGATTTGGCTAAAGTTCGTATCGCTCTGTAAGCTAAATTACATGTGATAATTATTAATGAACAAATAACACCAAAGTTGATTGTAAATATTCTGACATTCACTAGCAGAACGGAACAACTAGCTGTTTTCGAAGGTCAATGCACCTTCATCATCAGCGCTCTTTGTTCTCAGTTGATATAGATTTCTGCTTTATATACTCAGCTTTTCAATCAATAAAGAAATTTAAAGAATCAACGTAAAATTTTATTTTCAGTGATAATTTTTATTGCTTGGTTTCTTGTTTATAATTTTGATAAGCAATGTGTTTAAATCAAATACATAATTGTGTTGACTTCTTTTTCCATATTAAAAAAAAAAATTTTTTAATTTTTTTGGAATATTTGTTTCTGTGTTAATTGCTGGTTCTTGACACTCTTCTCATTAGTATTTCTCAAAATTAACAGAATTGCTGCAAACAAAATACTTTTCAGGCAGAACTACTCAAAACTATTACTGCCAGTTCATAGAAGCCATGTAACAGTTCTCGTCTGGCTATTTATATTGAAAACAAAAACAAAGTACTCAAAATTTGTTTCTGGCTATTTATATTGAAAACAAAAACAAAGTACTCAAAATTTTTTTTTGTTTTCAATGTAAATAGTCAGACGAGAACTTTTACATGGCTTCTATGAACTGGCAGTTAAACCGTTAAACTGTTAAACTGTTAAACTGTTAAACTGTTAAACTGTTAAACTGTTAAACTGTTAAACTGTTAAACTGTTAAACCAGGGATGGGATTGAGAATTTTAAAATTGTACCAAAAACTTTCAAAAATTTTACTTTTTTGGCCTTAATTTTTTCAAATTACATATTTTTATTTATTTTTGTTAAAATAATCGTGTTTGTTCCGTCTACCGAATCGTTTTCATAAACTTTCTTGTAAGTTCGGATGTTAAAGCACAAGGCAACACCTGTTTGACTTTAACTTTAAAATATTCAAATTAATAGCATGCGCTCTTGTGCATTTGAATTTAGCAGAAAAATAATTTGGAATTGGAAAAGTTCAAATTTGTTTATTTTTTCGTTGCGTTTACTTTCACAATACTGTTTTCAAGTAAGAAGAATATAAATTTCATTGTTTAAAAGTGAAAATTGAATTTAAAATATATGCGGAGTGAAACTGTGGAGATTCCTTAAATGTACTAAATTAACCATTGGTGCACTATTGTACTATTCGAGTTTGGATAGTACCAAAAAAAAGTACAATTGTACCAACTTTATCAACCCTGTGTTAAACTGTTAAACCACGGTCTCAGTTTAATTAAAAGAACAGTGATTTATAGATCACTTTCGTTAGGAACAAAATTGTTAAAAAATTAAGGGAACGCTCATCTCTAGTTCCCTATCTATAGTATAAATTTTTTCCTTCTCGGTCTCATTCACTCTTTGTACAAAAAAGATCTTTCAGTGTGGTGTACAACTTCCGGTAGGGCCATCTTGACGAGCTTGCATATTTGATAAGCGTAATGCTTAAATGCCATTACCTTTTTTAATATCTAGTCTTTCAATACTATATGCATTATTCCTTCCATATAAACAAACAAAAGTTATTAGTTTTTAATTTGTGTTTTTTTTTTGAATTGTGACAATTAAGTTGAATATTTGTTAGCGCTCTAGATTAGGGTTAGGTTAGGTTGTGATACCACGGAGACTCTGCTTATGCGGAGTCCCCACCGTCGAACCAACCAGAGCTCAATATAAAGCTACTTATACGCTGCAGTTCAACACTAGCAACGTCAGAAAGTTCCCTTAACTCAAGAGCGCCCATTGTGGCCATTCTCTTTCTTGCAAGTCCAGGACAGTGACAAAGAAAATATTCTACACTTTCCTCTTCATCAATATCCTGGCAGCTACGGCAAAAATCATTGTGTTCAACCTTTAAGCTTTGTGCATGCTTACTTATGAGACAGTGTCCGGTTAGCACGGACACTAGAATCGAGATCTATTTCCTATTCTTCAAGATTAAAGAAGCCGTATTTTTCCTATTTAGATAAGTCCATAACTGCTTTGTGATCACGCAATCATTTCTTGTGTCCGACCTTCTATTTGTTTCATCCTTTATCCTGCGCCTAAGCCTGAGTTTGCAAGAGAGTAGGGGCAAACCCACACAATTCAAATCTGGTGGAACTTGTAGGGTTCCCCTGAAAGCCTCTATGCCCCGGGATCCAGATGATCCTAATATCAAACTGCTCTGCCATCTCATTTAGAGATGATCGGCAGTCGAGGCCTGTTGTTGTTCTTAGAAGCGGAGATTCGAGGGTCATAATAGCTGCTCGACTATCGGTGTATATGTTAATCAAAGTCGTTGAAGTGACATTCACTTTCAACCAATCCGCGACTTCTCTTATAGCAAGGATCTCTGCTTGAAAGACATTGCAGTGATCCTGAAGTCGCTTTGCAATACGAAGACCTAAAGCCCCTCTTATTAGGATTATTAGCGCTCTAATAATCCTAAATTATTATTTTGCTTATTGGGCCTAATTACGAGTGTCGTATTTCAACTTTGACTACGACTATTTGGTAATCTTTAATCAAGAACAATATCGTCGTAGTCGATTACGAAATTCGACACTTCTTATAAGGCTCATTCAGTAAAAAAATTTTTATTGACAATATGTACATTGAAATTGTTTATTGAGGGGCTATCTGGATCTCTTGCGTACTTCACTGCTGCTAATGCAGATCATCAGGGGACCTTTACCCAAAAATTTCTTAGAACAACTAGAGGGTTATTATGATAAACTTTTATTTAAACAAATGAGAAGTTCAAGCAATATCAAAGTTGAAACAAGCGCTCAATAATCAACATGTTTTATATTTTCTTGCTTTACCAGTGCTACATTGGCTGACTTTTTATCAGCTCGAATTGTAGTTGCAAGAAGTATGTAAAGAATATAAATGTAAATAACAACAACAGCTATTCAAGAATAGATAGGGTGTTTCCACACAATTATTTTTGACCGGGTGCAGTCAAGTTAATAATTAGTCTTTTTTTTCTGAAACTGTTACAATTTAAGTTGAATATTTGTTAACGCACTAATAATCCCAAATTATTATTTTACTTATTCAGAAAAATATCAATTTGTTTATGAAAAATACATTGAAATTTTTCAAATTATTGTTAGATAACAAATTTTAATATCATTTAGTTAGTTTGCCTTAGGGTGGTATTGTTGTTTTTAACAGGACTAGTATAAATAGATTTAATAAACAAGATTTGGGATTTTTTATGTATTTATTTTTCCTTCTAAAAGTATAGCAATTGTGAGTACTTTTGAAGAGACCTTTCTATATATTTTTAATTTAATTTTTTTTAATGTATTGTGGATACATGTTGGCGCATGTATGCCAACAATTGAATGTGTATGTGTGTTTGTACATCTGGTTGTTGTTGTTGTTGTTTACTTTGTTCCCATTTGCTATACTAGTTAAAATTTTCGTAAATGGAAAGTTTTTATTTTGTTTATTTTTTATAAGAATGTTTGCAAATGTCTACACGTGTATGCTTTAAATTGATTTTTTTTGTAACTTAAAATTAAATTTTTATTGATATTTCGTATGTATGTATGTTTTTTGTATTATTTTTTTTTTCCTAATGTCATGAGTTTATTTTAGTTTGTTTATTTTTGTGCGGCAAAAAATAATTAAATTTACGATGTCATGTTGTTTGCTCTTCAAAATATTTACAATGTTTACTGAAAACACAAGAAAGTAAGTAAAAAATCACTTTTTTTATTTACATATACATACATATGCTCAATTCACGAGCCTTGTTGTATTGCCTAAAAATGTATATGAAAAGAAAAGTTCAATAAAAATTTTGCTAAATTAAATTAAATCATGTTGAATTGAAATTTAATGCATGTTGGTTTTTTATTTAGTGTGTAGCTAAAGAATATTTAAAGTTGTTGTGGTTGCAGTTGTAAGGGCGTTGAGTTCGAGTTCAAATCTTGGCCGAAGATGCTAATTATATACATAAAAACATACTTCTGATGCCTGTGCTACACAATAAATAAAATACAGCGACTGCATTAATTTAATTTCATGTAGTTTCAACATGATATAGCTTTGATACTTCTTGTTATTTCAGTATCAAATACACGTTGTTCCAACTTGAAATAACTGATTCAACAATATTCTTTATATTAGTACTGAAATGTTAAATCAACATGGAATAAAGTTAATTCAAATGGAACAATGTTCTTTAAAGATGTTTGTAAATTATGTTGAATTAACATGAAGCTCATATAAAGCAAAAGCATTGCCGAAAATTTTTAGATTTAACTATGTTTTAGTTTGATTTTAATATGAAATTTTCTCTGTGTATCATTTGCCAGTTTATTGGCCTGCTCTTATTATGAAATTTACAAATTAAAAAAATAATAATTCTAGCATTTTTTGTGTTTCCAAACTAAAATGAATTCAGCAAATTAATTGTAACTACATACAACAAATCGAATTTAATTAAAGTTATTTTCTTAACAAAATAAATAAAGAAACAAAGGCTGTTCGCTATTAAGCACATTATGTACATACATGCATATTCATTATATGCCAATTGAATAAAAACCAAATCAAACTCTTTGTTCGAGAAAAAAAACTTATTAGTCAATGACCTAAATATTTTTTTTCTATTCAATTAAATATGCAAATTAGGAATTTCTGTTATATATACATACATATGTACATGATAATCTTCAATTAAAATATTTTAATTTATATTAAGGAAAATTATTACTTACTACGAACGTTTTAAGTATTTTGTGCTTAAACAAGAATTTGATAACTTTGGGCTAGTAGTTTTCATTTCCAATAAATATGTTTGTATGTATGTATCTGTATAATTAATTTTTTTTTCTATCTGCTCATTTTCTTGTTTTTATATTTAATTGAGTTTCATTATCGTGTTCTTATTTTCCTGTTCATTTAACATTTATCTCTTAACCGCAATCACAATCGCAATTATTTAATAGCGGAAATCCTACACCTCTCACTCTCTACGCCATTCAATACATGGACAGTGTATTTGTTTAATTGCAAACGGTTGGTTGTGTGTGTGTGTGGAATTGTTATTAGCACAGTATTGTTAACAGGCCAAATCTTGCAAATGAAATATATAAAAGCTCGCAGATTTCGTTTGATGTTAAATTTGAGCTTTCATTGCAAAAAAAGCTTTCAGCAAATTGTAATGCGATGAATCCAAATAATTCACATATTCCATTTGCACTGAAAAGCTGAGTATAGAAAGCAGGCAGAATTGGTTTTTATTTTCTGTTCTGTTACGACTCTTAAATCTTATACAAGTCTTTAGTGTTTCTCTTTCGTTCTGTAATTGTAAGTGACAGCAAAGTGTATGAAAATAATTTAAAATAAAATATAATTGAAGGGCGTATTGCAAAAACTCGATAAGCCACAAAATGAAAATACTGAGAAAATCGCCTTTAAAGTTTAAAATAAATGCAGAAAATAGGGATTTGATGAAATCATGATACAGATACTTTTATTTAGTGCTTAAGGAAGACTACTATCACATACCCGTCGCTGTACACCAAGAAATCTTCGGAAATCGCTAAAATCGCAAAAAGTTGTGGCTTATCCAGTTATTGCATGAAATTTATTCATATTCTTTTTTTTGAATATCAAAAGTTTTGTTATTTTGGTTGAATTAAACTGGCATATCGTGTTTTTGCAGTTTAAAATTTATTATTTTTTCTATTTATTACATCAAATAATTTCTATAAGTTGTGATTACTGTGGCGTATCGAGTTTTTGGGACAAATAATTCTGAATAAAATCAAAATTTAAAAAGTGACACTTGCGGCTAAGGCGGAAATTAAACGGAATATAGGTACAATATTTTAAGAGGACTTTCCGATGCTGTAAAGTAATTGAATGAACTGATAAAACCACTTTCTGAAATCGTGTGGCTTATCGTGTTTTTACAATAAGCCCTTCAATTGTGCATTTGGTATTTAAAAATTTTAATTTTTACAAGCTTAAATGCTTAAATGGAAAACATAAAATTCTATTAAAGCATACACCCAGAGAAAAAACAGCTTAAAATCAATAAAAACGATATTGAATTAATAAGAAACAATAACGAAAGTATAGTTATGTTGAAATTTCTTATTTCAATATGAAAAAGTATTAATTTTCAGTACTTATTTATTAATTTTATTTATTTTTAAGTATTTCAATATACATTTTCTATTATAGTGAAAGTTATTGAATTAATCTGACGCGTTCTTATTTTTAAGTTTGCTGCTTTTCCCAGAGTGTAACAATGGACGATGAGCAACTCATCACTTTTGCTATATTTGCCAAAAACAGCTGATAAGTTATTACAGAAAAAGTAAAGAATAAAATTTAGCAACAGAAGGCCACAATACAGATTAGCAACAGAAAGTAAAAACTAATGAGGCCCTTAGTTTGAATTGAAATTGTGAATTATTTTTTATTTTAGTGCTTACCAATATGTTTACCTTATGGACCACTGTTAGGTTTCATATTTTATCTTTCTCAGTTAATTTTCTTCTTCAATTTTTTATCAGTGGAAAGGGAAAGAACGAAATAATTCACAATTAAACTAATTTATAAGTTTATTATCAAGTTTACTTCTGTTTTTATGTCTTATTTCTTTTTTCATCCTTTTTTTCTCCCTCAGTTGTTAAAAACAATTTAAATGAGGGTATAGGGCAAAATATTTTAGATATTGATTTACAATTAAGAAGAGTTGAGTTAAATTAAGGAATCATTTAAATGTACTCTAAGATTAAGTGAGTAGAAAATGAGGTAAAGATGGTAAGTGAGGTTAGATAACTTTTATAGAATGAGCTTTTTTTTTAATTGAATATTGTTATAAATTTATTTAGATATTGATCTAAAATTAAGAAGAGTTGTGCTAAATTCAGGAATCATTTCAATATATGTAACTGATGTGTTGACTGAGTAGAAAATGAGTTAAAGATGGTGAGGTTCAATAATTTTTATATTATGAGATAGTATTAGTTTTCAAACTCTTTGTCAATGTATTGTATGTATATATATTCTTATAAATAAAGTTATTTAGATGTTAAAAGATATTGATTACTTATTAAGAAGAGTTTTTGAGTTAAACTAAGAAATCATTTAAATGTACTCTTAGATTAAGTGAGTAAAAAATGAGGTAATGATGAGGTTAGATAATTTTGATCACAAAACTAGGATAGAGAGGATGGTAGAGGTAGAGGACAATTTCTTGCATTTCCGAAACCATATCACTGCCATGCCCGTAAAGACACATATAGACACAAAACAAAAATACCAATGTAAAATCTCCATGCAAAAAGTTTGATTTCAAATCATATTAACTTTACAAGAAATAATATGTTGTTTATTTTGATACTCGTAAAAAGCCGGCAAACTGCTGCTGGCTAGTAGACAGTGTACTAGTCTTTTAGTCAGAGAGTCGCAGGTTCAAATCCTGCATTTTTTTTTTAAATCATAACTTTTCAAATAAATTTCATGCCAAATGGTCAATTAAGTAATAATGAATTAAAATTTTATTCATGAAGGTATTTATAGTAACGTGTGTATCTAAAGAATATTTCCGGTTGTTGTGGCTGCAGCGCTAAGTGCGTTGGCTACCACACGATGAGTTCCGAGTTAAAATCTTGGCCTGAGAAGCCACATACACACGTAAGTTAAAGAATTAATAAAATACCATGATACATTAAATTAAATTCATATTGTTTTAAATTAAAAAAAAACTTTGATTCGACATGATTCTTCATTTTGATTTAACAGTACAGGAATGATAAATCAACATGAAATAAAGTTATTTTAAAAGGAAACATTTTCTTTGAAAATTACTCTTAATCATGTTGCATTAACATGAAACACATATGAAGCAAAATCATTACCGAAAAATATTAAATTAACCTTGTTTATATAGGTTTATATTTTAAGGCATGCAGGCTTACAGAATTTCCCCAGATTTTACTAGCATTGGCCACTTCGAAGATTTTTTTTTTTATATGAAAATTGTTTGCCATAAATGATGATTTTTATGTATTAAGGCGTCTTTGAAGCGATTTGGAAGAGCAATTGAACTTCCTTAAATTACACACTAGTTTGAAACCTTATGTAGGGGAGTCTGATTTTCATGATGAAGAACTTACTTAATACAGTAAATGGTAATTTCAAGTTTTACTTTTAGTGAAAAATTAATTACGAGGGGCAATGCCGCTGCCATAGCTAAGCAGAAAAAAAATTTTCTTTTTTTTTAAAGATAAGTTACAGTCAAGCAGTGAATGTCTAGTACTATAACTAGGTCTTACTTTCTTTAAAAAATGGATAGTGATAGAGAAGACAGGTGGTGAAGGAAGAGATAGAGGAAAGCTTCATTCTTTTGCAACTCTGCTTTTTTGCACGTTCTTTATTTAAATAGTGCAGAGTTGCAGCGCCTCTGGTGTCAATGAGGCGTACTTAATTTTTGAAACTGTGGTTTAACCTTTTTATTGGTTATTTTACCTCGCCGATAATTCTGCTCTGATATAACTTTAGTATCAGTATCAGCTGAAGCCGGTGTAGTTCCTACAACAAGTGATACAAAGAGACACCACTGCACATCAGAAAAATACACAGTGTTGTTATTTTATGACTTTCGGCTACCGGGATTGAACCCAGGATCTTCGATTTTGCAGTCAACATGCCAACTATTTCACGCAACGCTAACCCCCAAAATTGATTTTTTTTTTTGCAATTAAACGTGTTAATTGTAGTCTTATAAATCAATAAAAAAGTAGCTTTTTTAGCTGATTAGTTATAGAGGAGATTTCTTAGATACCAAAAAAAAATAAAAAATTTAATTATTAAGAATTTTCGCTCAGAATAGCTATCAGATGGTTGTGACGAGTGTGTCCTTACAAAACTTGAACATTTAGCCTTTAATTTATTAGGAATTTTTACTTGTTTTGATGGCTAAGCACCATTCCATAAGCATTTCGGTTTTGGTAATGGAACTCGTCAGTACAATCAACCCAAAAGGGATTTGAAATGAGCTTAAAAACTTCATATATTGATAGTGTTACTCTTAATACGTTATTCAAAATCATATATACAAACATAATAAGTTTTAAAAGACTCAAACAAAAATCTTTAATCTGCAGTCATTAAAGACTAAATTCCATATTAATATAATGCGGTGTTTTTAACATAAACTAAAATTATGTTAAATACATATTGTAATTTTTTATTTTTTCTTAACGCGCGTTAAAATGAATACGAATTAAAAAAAGAGTGTTTGTTGTTGGTTAAGCACGTCCAGATGCATTTCGTTGCTGCTTAGGCAAATCATCAGAAGACTTCAAACACAATCCAGAAAAAGCTTACAAAGCCATAAGTCAATAATTTATTGGGAGTTTAGTTTTTGGCAGTTTGTTAAAAAAAAGTGCCTCTGTGGCTGAGTGGTAGCGATGCTAGCTTATCAGTCCAAATATTGTGGGTTAGATTCCCCCCAATAGCCCCTTGGTGTTTTCCGCAGTCAAGCTAATTGCTTCAGGGGGTCGTGCTTGTTCAAAAAAGCAGCAACGAAATATATTTAGACTTGCTTCACCAACAACAAACAAATATATTCTTTAAATTGTGTTAAGAATTTTAAACATAAAAAAATTGAAAGAAGGAAAAATTGCTGCCCTGGTTCCAAAAAATACTTATCCATACCTTAAAGTTTAAGTGAAAAATCTTCATTTATTTTTGAACTAAATTCTTTAGTTTTACAAATGGACGATGTTGTTTCAATGTACTATAAGCAAAGATATTCTAGACTAAATTATATCAATATTGTGTCCTTTAATATAGAGCTGGCGCTCTTGTTGGAAATACTCGTAGTTGTAGCAGTATGATGAGTAGTTGCGTAAGTTCATGATTGTTTGTGGTAATTACATTTAAATGCATATTAAAATGCTTACTTCAGTTGATTACATACAAATAACCAAATACATTTTGCCACATAAATAAATACACACAGACACATTTACTAACATAACCATAGTGATGTTTTAATTTAAGTTTAAAACTCTTAATCGCACACAAACACACACACACACACTTACATAACATGTCCTTAACAAGTGTGTCACCAGAAAAACAAAGAATTAAATTGTAATGACTGTAAGACTTTTTAAAGTCATGAATTGGCGTATGTGTGTATGTAAATGTTCAAGTTTGTTTGTTTGTTTGCCTCAGAGCAATGTTGACCCTAGAACTAGTTAAATCTAAAGTTGCCCCGAATATCCTTCTTAAGCTATCCAATGTGTTGCTGTATGAATATGTGTATGTGTGTGTGTGTGTGTACGCAAATGTATTTATCAGTACAAATAGACTTCGTTTAGCAAATGGCAAAATTCAGTTCTTTGCATGTAAAACTCGATGTAATATGTGTGCGAGTCAAACGTTCATATAACCATGTTTGTGATAATAGAGAGTAAATTAAAACATTTCTTAATATTTTTTTCTTGTTCGATTTGTCTCCTTGCATCTATGGGTTTCCTAAAGATAACCGCTTAACAGTGACTAACACAATTGGTTCAACACCTTAAAGCAGTGATGCAAAAATTTCACATGAATATTTAGTGCATAATTCAATTTTAAAATAAATTTATATATATATAAATAATTTTTATTTAACATATTTGTGTACATAAAAAAATTTCGAGCTCACTGTATATTTATTGTATGCTGCCATAATATTTAAATGCTTATTTTTATAATGGGAAATGCAAGTGCTTGTGTGTATGGATATTAACAGAAGACTTTGCTTGTTAAGTCCTGCATTGTAATTCGAAAGGAAGTTATTACGAAGTATATTATTTTCTGGCATATATATATATATATATATATATATATAAATATTTTTGATCTTTTACTTTTGCCAACAAGCACAATAGCACAAATAATCAACAACAGTGCACTATGGGGAGATCATGTGAAGTTATAAAACCAAATGTGTATTTAACTATTTAAACCAGCTTGGACGTAAGTCATAGGCACAATGTGTGAGCTTTTGCAAGAGAGCTTTGTGCTTGCACACCGACTAGAGCACAACAGCCAATCAGATGTTGGAGACAACAATAACTGCAGCTGCTTACTTTGCAAAGAAATAAGAACAAATTGTAAGAGCTTTCAAAGCTGCTTAACTTAAAGCTGGTTTAAAGTTTTATATATTTTTATATATTATATCGTGACATAACATGCTCTCTTTAAAACAGAGTTAATACAGTTTTTACTTAAAATTTTGTAGGGTTTTACACAAACCAGTTTTTGTTGCTTAATATTTGATTTTTTTAATAAAAAAATAAAAGATATATACTTGTAAACAAGAGATATAAACAACTTTCTCATCTCTCATCATCTCATACAAAGTCAAAAGTTGGGCAACTAAAACTGGTGTGTCTAAAGCCCGACTTAGGACACAGTGCCAGTTAACTCTATTTATTTCCAAGCAAATTGTTAACCATTTAGAGTTGCAGAATTTTCATTAATTTTTTTTGAAAAACAATTTATTTAGCCACACTCAATTATGTACGTGCGTGTTTTAGTTTGTTTCTTACTAAACTGCTGAAGTACTTATATTCCTTTTTCTTTTTTGATGCTTAAAATATTTATAATACAAAAAAAAAAAAAAAAATCGAAGAGAATGTGAAATAATTAAAAAAAAACCATGAATGTATCTATTATTTTGATTTAAATAAGTTCAGTAAAGTGCGACTTTGACTCGCACACGAAGGATTCCATACGCACACTACATATGTAATACTATACGTACTTTATTTTATGTATTTATGTAATAGAATATCTTACCTAATGTAGACATTTAAAAAAAATTTTAAGTTGGACTTTTCTGTGGAAATGCCCATATGCAATCGTCTGAAAATATATGCGGAGTGAGTGGAGGGAAGATTCCTTAAATGTACTAAATTATTGTACTTTCCAAGTTTTAATAGTACCAAAAAAGTACAGTTTTGCCAACCCTGATACACATCGGCAATTTTATTATACAATATAATTTACTGCGCAATAATATTGCAAATGTATGGGCACCTTAAGAAAGCTTTGCAAAATATGACAAAATTTACTCAAGTTAAAATATTATGGTCCCAAAGGACCCCTAAAACTAAATCTCGTTGATAACTAAGGATCTTAAATTGTATTTCAAAAAGTAAACAATTTGATTAATTTGTATGAAGCTCTCTAGCTGCACGGAAAAAAATATTGCTGCAATAAACAACTTTAATTGAAAATAAAACCAAAAATTAATTAAACATGTATTTAAGTCATTTAAATTTTTGTTTGAAACTTTTAATCTTGATTTCAATTGATTTTTGGTTTTATTTTCAATTAAAATTGTTAATGCAGGAATATTTTCTCTGTGTAGTTTGTTGTTTCAGAGTATTTAATACTGATTACACGTATGTATATGTGTGTGTGTGTGTGTGTGTGTGTATGTGCGTGTGTATTCATATTTACTGCTGTTGTTGATTTTTTAGGTAACAGATGTTGCTGCCTGCTTTGAAAGTTGTTTGAGTGTTAAGATTGATAATATTTTTATCATTTCAGCAGTGCGTCATTCGTTCGTTCATTCCTTCACTCATTCTATCATTCATTGAGGTCGTTGTTGAATAAATGATCACCAAGGAGAAACTTTTCCTCCATAAACATAAACCAGATAATGTGGCCAACTTTGTATGTTTAATATACATATGCGTGTATATATTGTTTGTGTGCATGCTTGTGTTTGCTTATTCATCTGTCTTTTAAAGGAGTAACTGTAGAAATTTATTTTTGCTTACTAAGTGTATATTGTATTTACACAGAATACTTTGTAAAGATTTCTTAAGTTTATTGTTATTTTTGTTGCCATCACTACTGGCTGTTTGTTATGCTTTCACAAGAGTTGCTTAAACATACATTTTTTTTTACGTTTGTAACAAAAATAAAGAAGCGATGATTTAGCAGGTTTCTTTTTTAAAATATTTTGTATGAAATAATGCCCCACAAAGCGTTGTATCATTTTACAGTTTTCCTTTTTGTAAAAAGAAAACAACAACAACAACAACAAATAAACAAAACTTTATTGTGAAACACAATTTCAAGATATTAATGACTTTTTTAATCTCTTAGAAAATACGATGATTATAAATTGAAATGAAGTTGATTTTTTATTTTTTTTAATAAATTGTGCAAGAATTTTAGCAAACGTTTAATTATAATATTTTCTTCTTTTAAATATAAAATATAATATAAAAAGCTTAATACGCAAAACAGGGAAATATTGTCACATTCATTTATTGCAGTTTAATATACTAGATATTACGTTTTTAACTTTTACAAACATTATTTTTGTAGGTTCGAAATTGGAATTAAATAAAAATCACAAGCTATTTAAAGCTTTAAAATACAGTGCTGAATTATTCACTGCTGGAATGCCATGATATTTACTTCACCGATCTTAACATAAGACTGGCTATTTAGCTGACACATCCAGCGTTTAAAAACTTATCATGCTTCTACTTATTCTTCTGCTTCTGAAAATTTAGGAGTCGCAGAAGATGTTAATACAATAAACGAATAGCTTCAGCTGTCAAACAACAATGAGCGTCAGCTGTCGACATGTTCGAAAAGTTTTCTGTTTTTCTGAATACTGGTTTAAATAAATTCGGAAATTAAAGTAGTAGTGATGTTGTGTGTTTATCTTTTCTTTTGATTTTGCAGTTTCAATTGCGTATTTAATCGCTTGATGGAAGAAATGTTGTTGTTGCTTGTTTTACTACTGTACGAACATGTCAACAGCTGGAGCTCTTCGATGTGTTTATCTATTCGTTTATTGTGTTAACTTCGACTACGACTCTTTGAATTTTAGTAGCAGAAGCATGAGCCACAAAATAAAAAGTCGAAGAAATAGCACAATTTTACGACTTTTGCTATTTCGCCCGTTGCACACAATGTTGAATAATTAAAATATTAATACCGTGTTAACTATATTGTTTCTTTACACAATACTCTCTCTTTCTCTCTTTCTCTCTCTCTCTCTCTCTGTGATGTTCTTCACTTAAGACTGACTCCGCTGACGCTATCTGCATGGAAGAAATATTACTACAATAAACAACTTTAATTAAAAATAAAGCCAAAAATCAATTAAAAATGTAATTTAGTCAATTAAAATTAGTAATAAATTAAGTTTTTAAACCAAAGTTTAATTGGCGTAAATACATTTTTAGTTGATTTTTGGTTTTATTTTCAATTAAAATTGCTTATGGCAGGAATACTTTTTTCTGTGTTACTGTTTACAAAACAATGATTCTTTATTGGCAAATGTATCGCCCCTTTTTTATACTTAAAATAGAGCATTCTGAAGAATTTAAACAACACTCGGGAGGTCACAGCACTTTTAGCAGCTTCTCAAAAACATTAGCTATCGATCACATCATTACTTCGTGTAACCACTGTAGAATTAATTAAATTTGTTGTTGTTTTTGTCTGTCGTCTGCATTGGCTTATGGGTTTGTGTGGTTGTTTCTTGCTAAAAGTTAAAAGTTGTTGTTATGCTTCGTGTGTTTACTTCGTCTCGTTTGCTTTGTCTTTAGCTAGTAATTTCTAGTTTATTATTCTTGGTTTTTATGGAGAAAATTTCTATTGTAGCGAGTTTACATTTGAGCAACATGTAGTACTTACGACTTTTCTAGTAAAATCCAGTAGATTTCCTATACAAAATAAAATCGACTTGGTCGCTAGAATCTACTTTAAAACCAACAGAAGTTAGTGAAGCAACTTATTTTTTTTTAAATTTGTACTAAAAAAGGTGTATGGATTGGCTAAATTACAATTGTTTGGTTGTAGTTTTGGAAAGTTTTCAGTTATAGTGCATTTACATTTTCTCGATATCAAGTACATTTGATTAGAAATATTTAACGAAATCTATATCGTTTACACTAAGCTTTTCTGACATTTTCCAAGATTTTGTATATGAGACAAAATCCTTTGTCTGGAATTTAGTCTTAAATTAGCTCATTCACACACCTTCAATAGAAAACTGTGTAGAGCGTAGCTAATTCACTCACCCTCTATATAGATAATGTACAGGGTAGTAAAAAATAAATAAAAATATTAGATTTTTAGTAGATTTCCTACAAATCTATTGAAAAATTAGATTTTGTTTTGTATGGGGAATCTAGTAATTTACCTCAAAATCTCGTAAGTACTAGATTGGTTAAGAATTCGTTATAAATGTAAAAACAGTTTAAACGGTATTAGATTTTCATAAAGATTTTAATTGAAGTCTGCTAGATTTCGTACATTTACAGCTGCCCCATTATGTTAGTGTCAAGGTAATTTTTGTAGCCATATTATTATTTTGCAGTAAAAGAGTGATATATACGAGTATTAAAAAGCTGTGTAAATATCGATTAGAGTTTTATTTGTTTTTTTTTCTCGTTAAACTTTGGGGAGTCACCCGAAATAAAAATTTAGAAACTAATACATAGTTTTCGTTTATTTCGAAAATCCACTTAACTCACGGTAAAAATGCAACTTTATAATTAATTATACTTTCTGACTGGGCTAAACCAACTTGAAAGAACATTTTAAAAAGACAAATCAAAAAAATATTTCGCATAATTTATGATGTGCATTACGCTCAAACATAATTTATCAATTTAGCAAGACGATACGCACACACACACACTCACACTCAAACACAGGCACAAACTCACCCACATATTTCCACATAAATATTTATGTTTATCTTTTCATACAAAATTTCACACAAAGTGACAGTGCTGATAAATCCCAGCGGGAAAAAGAAGCATTGTGGATGCTTTCTAGAAGTCCTCTGTACTCCTTCCCTTAGAGGTACAAGACCTACTCGCTGCATTCCATGCTCATATTTTTGTAACACACGTTCACTTTGTCTTCTTTTTTAGATGCTCTTAAAATTAATGGTTTTAGATTTTAGTTTGGTTAAAAAAAAAATAATAACACTCCTTCTCTTCAATCTTTATATAAAAGAAAATGTCGAATGTGTATATTACGCAGAGCCAATGGCTTCTATAATATACAATTAAAAGATAACAGCAAGATGAATAGCAAGTTCACGTTAAGTTTTAATCATACATTCTGAAAAGTGACCAAAAAGGCATTATTTATCACATAGACAAGAATAGTAAATGATTTAAAAAAATTAATTTAAAGAAAAATGTCTTAGCAGCCCTTTAAGAAGACCTGAAATAAGAAGGTCATCTGAGTACTAGGCTTTAGCTTTACGTTTAAAGCCTAGTACTCTGTTCGAAGTTGTGAAAAATGTTCAGCAACATTGATTTGACACGTAAAGCCTTGGTATGAAATACTTGCGAAATAAATTTGAAAAAGTAGTACTCTGTTCTTATTGCGAAAAACACGTAAAATGTATCTGGCAGCATGTTTTTTCATGCAATATTACTCTGGCATCATTTTTTTCGCACGGAATTTTAACAATGTTGCATACTTTCAAGCAATAAAAGCGAGAAATTTATTAAAAAAACCGCGAGTTGGGCTACATTTAGTACATGTCAAATTTTTCACGCGAAATAATGTTGCTGAAGTTTTTTCGCAGCTTCGAACAGAGTACTATACTTAACAAGTGATGCCCATATTACTTTTTCCAAAAAAAATAATCGTTTTCATTTGTTAGAAGTATGCAACATTGATCGACTTTTGTAAACATAAACATCAGCTGTCAATATTTCACGCAAAATAAATGCCTTTACATCGCAGATTGCAAGAAAATGTTGCCAGATACATTTCATGCATTTTCCACGAGTTGAACAGAGTACAAGTTTTGCAACATTTTTTCATAAACATTTCATGTGAAAAGTTTTTATATGGATTATGTCAACATTTCGCGTGAAATTTCGAACAGAGTACCTGAAATGTGTGCGAAAAAGCTAGTAGATACCCTCTCGGAGAATGTGTGGTTGACTACAAAAATAGTTAACTTATAGTTAACTTTTCTTAGACTGACTAAAAGCTAACTGCAATGTCATGCAGAACAAATGCAAAATTAATTCTTAAGTTGAGTACGCAATCGAATTTTGTGAGAGCCAACAAATTTATTCTCAGCTACTTTGAAACTCATCTCAGTTTTATATTAACATTTTGCAGTTATTATTTAAGATGGTACCTTGGCTGGGTAGTAGCGCGTTGACTATACTCGGATTCCAGAAAATTTTTTAAATTTACTGACTACCAGGTGATTTAAAAAAAAAAACCAACTTTAAGTTAGTTGAAAACTAATGCAGAGTAAGACAATTGACTACCGCCTAGGACATCGCACTGTTAAAGTAGTCAGTTGATTACATTGAAAAGTAATCCAAGAGTCAGTCAGTACTAGTTGCGAAATAGTTAGCTTAAAGCTAGTTTAAAGTTAACGGAATTTCCGACAGGGTATACATACATATATACATGTAATTATTTGTGTATTTATTTCGTAGTCAAGGATACAACAGCTGTAGGTGATGATGCCTTCTCATCATATCATTTTAATTAATGTATCTTTTCTTTAAACTTGTTCACCTTTATCTCTACGCCATTGTTGTCGTGCCATTCCAGATGAGAGCATAAGTATAGCTTTTTAATAAAGAAGCTGGCTGAAAATGAATTTCATTTTAATAGGCTTAAAATTGAGTAACAACAATAACTTGAAGATATTTTTTAACGTTGTTACTGTCGTCATAAAATCAAAGTAAAAACAATATATAACATAATTCTCTCTAAAGTGGAGTGGAGGAAGGAAATATGGCAAGCAGTTACAGTTGCATACATACATACATACATACATGTTAAGAAAGTAATAAGCCGAAGAGTGCATGTTACTCTATCTTACACTGAAAAAATTTTCTTTACACATATTTATTTGGGGAATTTGTATTTTTTGTAATTTTATGAAATCTTATGAAAGTTTATAATATTATTACAGTTTATAATATTATTTCAGTGGCTTTATTGTTATTCGTTGAATTAAATGCACTATAATGTTATTTTTCTATTTTTTTAAAAATATTTTAAGCGGGCGTTTCACTTCTCATATTTAAGAAATTTTTGTTTTACGATACTTATGGCACTAAAGAATTGCAATTTTGTGAGAGTATTCTTTTTATAATTTTGTTAATAGATAGTATTTAAGAAATGAGTAAAGGGGCGTGGCACCTCCCTTTTATAGTAAACATGTATGTATGTTGAAACATCTAAATTACCTGAAATTTTGCAGGAGTTACCCATAGATTTTGTGAATTGATCCAAAGAAAATAGACGGAATGAGTGAAGTTGAATTTCTCATTTGTTTAAATGAAAGTTTAACATAATATTTCCAGTTGTTCTAAAAAATTTTATTAGCAACAGTGAAATGCGCGTAAGATTCAGCTAAACCCTTAACAATCAATTGCAATGTATTTTTTTTTTTTTAAATAAATAAACTAAGTTTTTCTTAGTTAGTTTTAATTATTATTGTTCGAACTTCATTTGTTTCTATATTTATGATTTCGTCAGGCTAAAGTTCGTATCGCTCTGTAAGCCAAATTACATGTGATAATTCTTAATGAACAAATAACACCAAAGTTAATTGTAAATATTCTGACAAACACTTAGTAGAACGGAACAACTAGGTGTTTTCCAAAGCCACTGCACGCACCTTCATCATCAGCGTTCTTTTGTGTTTGGTCCACTGGTGTATTGTTGATGTAGATTTCTGCTTGATATACTCAGTTTTCAGTGCAAATGGAATATGTGAATTGTTTTGATTCATCGTATTACAATTTGCTAAAAGCTTTTTGGTAATGAAAGCTCAATTTTACCATCTCTAAATTTACAACAGTCTTGCCATTGTCGTTTGTTCTTTATACAATTTTTTTTTTTAATTTTTTATATCTCCTTAGCTAGCAATTAAACTGAAAGACCAAAAAGTCAAAACTTAATTCCTTCAGTGTATTAGTGGCAACCAGCTGTAACTAATTTAATGGCAAACGCATTCAAAATTCCTAAGTATACAATAATAAAAAGAAAACAATAAAGGCCATCAAACCCATTATTACGGAAATCATTTTAAGTGGCATTAGAAGCAACAACCACAGCATCAGCACCAGCACCAGCATCATCGTTGTCGTCTTCACTACAAACGCAATCTTTAATCAGTATCCTCATCGACGTTGTAATCTAAAGAAAAAATTTACATTTTGCTTTAAGCAACAAAGTGCTTTTATTTAAAAGAAAAATAAATTTTATGATAAAATTTGCTTTGTTCGCACAAAATTTCAATATCGATATGGGGCATTCCACGCCAAATCAGACGGTTGGGAAAATTTTTTGTTTTGATTTCCTGATTTTTTATTTTTTTTTGTGTTAATTAGCGTCCCTCAATTGGAGGGTCTATAAATTAAATTATGTAAAAAATCGGTACCCCAAAAGATTTATATTTTTTTTTCTTAAAATTTTCTATCTAAAAAACAGGAGTTATGGAATGCTAAAAGTTGTTGGTTGGATAGAAGTTTAAAATATAAAATGTTTCAGATAAAATCGAGGGATACAGTCATTTTCAAGAATACGACATAAAATTTAAAATGCAAGAATCTTGATCAAAACGCTTAGATCCACCAAGGCTTAGATCCACCAATATTTCACCAATTCTATTTAAATACCAATTCTTACTCAAAAGTTGATTTTCATATACATATTTATATTTTTTTTTCAACGAAAAACGACTTTTAAATATGTAATAATATTTTAATAATGAATTTGTATTTTAAATATGAATTGGTATTTTAAATATGAATTGATATTTAAATAAAATTAGTGAAATAGACTTAGAATATTTTTCTATTTTTTTTCTGTAAAAAAATCTGAAAACAAAAATTTAAAAAATTCAAGTTTATTAAGAAAATTATCGAAAAAAGTAGTTTTTTAAACATTTAGTATCTTTTGAACGAGTTATCGAAAAAATCCTCAAATTTATCAGGGGCGCTAAAAAAATGCCAAAATATGCGAAAAATCAAAACAAACAAAAATTCAAACCGATCGATTTGGCGTAAAATGCATTATATACGTTGAGCGAATTATGCCAAACTCTTTCCGAATTAAATTTTAAAACACTTCACAAAGGTCAAAACTCATTATAAATAAGTCTCTTGGTCCCAATGGCACTCCAGAACAGGGTGTCTACTCTCTAATTCGAAACGAAAGAAAATACTCTCGAATTTGTTTGCATATAGCAAATTCGAACGCATTTCCTTTCGTTTCGAAATACAGACTAGACTCCCTGTTCTTGAAGCTGTGATTATTGACGCTGGCAAGTCCATTTGCTAAAGGTGAATAATGTTAGGCTAATCCATAATAAATTCAGTAAGGTGCGCCTTTGACTCTCTTGCGTACGGACACTATATATGTAATACTATACGAAGTTTAGCCTATATAATCGAATATATTATCTGATTTAGATATTTTTATTTAACTTAAGTTCCCGGTAAACTTTTTTCGGTTTCTGCCGATTTTTTTTGTTTTTGGCGATTTTTCATAGTTTTGGCGCTTATTTTTAGTTTTTGGAATTTTTTTCGTTCAATAGCATTTTTTTAGTTTTGGGGTTTTTTCGGTGTTTGGCGATTTTTTCAATTTTTGCCGATATTGTTTGGCTTGGCGATTTTTTTCGCTTTTTCGGTTTTTGTCCATTTTGTTTATTTTTGGCGATTTTTTTTAGTTCCGTTGCTTTCATTCGTGTTGGCAATATTTTACGGGTTTTGAAGCTTTTTTTATTTGGCGTTTTTACGGTTTTGGCGATTTTTTCGGTTTTGCCATTTTTTAACTCTGGCTCGTTTTTGTTTTTTGCGATTTCTTCTGTTTTTGCAGATTTAGTTTAGTTTTAGCGATTTTTTCAGTTCTGGCGCTTTTTTTCGTTTTGGCGATTTTTTCAGTTTTGGAGATTTTTGTTTTGTTTCGACGATTTTTTTATTTTGGGATTTTTATAAATTTGGAGAGTTTGGCTCTTACGGCTTGCAAGATACAGCAAGTTGTCAAAACTACATAGTCAAAATTACATTAACTGATAGAATACCCTTCAATTTTGATTTTTTAAATTTCCCTGTTAATTGTTGTAGTCTGCATAAAAATACATTAACTTTGAAAATTTCAGGTGTCAATATATAATTGTCGGTATATTGCATTAGGATTTCAACTTTTTTCGTTGCTCGCTTTGGGGCACCTTTTAAATTTTAACTGTCTGTTTGTTGTTGTAGTGGCCACTTAGCAAAGGTTGTATTTCGTACATAAATATGTACATCGGCGGGCCTTTGATATCTCACACATCCTTATATAAATTTATAAACATATGAAGTGCTTAATGAGAGACCCTTTAAATGCAAATGATTTCGTAATGAATTTGCTCACCTTGGATATGCTGAAATTATATTTAGCTTGTAAGATACGTTTAAGGATTTATGCGGGCATTAAAAAAAATTCATATTAAAAGTTTTAAGTTACACAATCTCTTTGCTATAAATATAATTAAGCAGAAAATAGCTTTAGGAGGAGGGCGAGAGAATCGAATAAAAAACCAGAAGTTACAATTGCAAACATGGCTGGTGGGGTGGCGTTGGATAAATGGAAAATATAAATTCATGTTAAAAGCTGAAACCTGCTTTAGTAAGAAAGTTTAAATGTATACTCGTACATAATGATTATTGTACTTAATACTAAAAAAGTAATTATGAAATACACTAATACTAATACTAATAGCATTAATTTTTTAGCTTGCACTCATCCCTGATTACAAAGCGTTCAAAATCTCGCCGGTATAAGAGATTTTGCCTTGACATATTTTTATCTGCGAAAATTTTTTTTGAAATATATCAGCCTTTAATGTAGCTGCTGTACATGTGAGAAAACAATTTTCTCCAATCAAATCCTTTAATTGAAAAAAAATATAATCATTTAAACATTTAATTGATTCAACAAAAAATTGTATTCATAAATTTAATTGATTGACAGTTTAATTAAAAGTTTAATTCAGTCAATTAAATGTTTGTTTAGAATTTGAATTAATTAAAATAATTAAATGACACAACTAAATTTTTAAATTAAGCACTTTAATCCATTATTTGGAATGTCACAAATTTTTTTTTAATATAAAAAAAAAATTTTACTGATGAGAGACTATTTGATTAATTTTTTCCAATGCCTACAAGTTTTCATAATATTTATAATTTTTTTTTATATATTAGTGATGATTCAGCATAAACATCTTAATATATTTTCTAAACAAGTATACGCGTCTAACAAATAAATTCTACAATCTCATTTAGATGTGCTGGAATCATAGATTTTTAATTAAAAATGAGGAAGTGCTCTTATTAATTACTTTGTATAAAAGTGCTCGCTCGTTTCATTCATATTTGCAAAGTTTGTGTTTCATTACTGGCAGAAGCAATCAGTTTACAAAAAAAAAAAAAAAAAAAAAACGCATTTTTCCCCGTTGAAAGGAAAAACATTTCAAACTGAAATCGACTGTTAATACTCGCAGATGCAATGCAATGAAACAGAATAAATAAAAGAAAACTTACAAACAATTGTAGATAAATGCAAGGAAATCGAGTAAAACATTCACGTATTTCACTTTAATTGCATTTTAATTTAGACTGTTGATTGTGCAGCGTTTAAATTTAGAGATACTCGTATTTCTCGATAATTGTTTGTAATAAGAAAATCTTAGCTCGTTGCTTTTTTTCTAAGTGAGTATATAATTGTCGCTGCAATGTGATGAGTTTGCTGGTTAAAAATTTTGTCTTAAGAAAAGTGATACATTTTAGCATAATATTTCATAATAAACAAAATGTTTCGATTGTTAATTCCTTGTGATTGTTATAATTTTAAATGCGAAAACTTGTCGCTAGTTTTTAATATTTATGCGAACTTGGTTTCGCTTTTTATATATCTATTTGGTTGCATTAGGCTAAAGTTCCTATTTTGGGGAAGCCAAAAGATTTAACAAATAAATAAAAAGTAAAGAAATTAAAAAATCAATTTTGCATTGCTTTGGAAAAAAGTCTATAAAAATATTGCAAAAAACAAATGTATATTTTTATTAGGAATCATACTGGTTTTTCGCGAATTCCAAGATTTGGTCGCATAAATTTTTTTCGAAAATGTACTATCAGATCTTTGCATTAGAGATGGGCGCGAGTCTTGTTTTTTGTTCTTGACACGAAGTGTTCGTGACAGAAAATCTGATTTCGTGCGTGTTCGGGTCACGATACGACCGTTGAGCAAAATTGACACGATAAACACGAAACGAGTTTTGGTGTTAAAATATGTATGCATGAATTTCCAGTAAAGAAAAAATTTAATATTTTGTAGATTTGCTAACTGGTTGAGTTATTACAGGATATACAACTGGGATATCCGTATCTTCACAGATAGCAAAGCTGCCATTAAAAATATTGCGGGTGTGTTTACGACATCGAATCTGGTATATGACTGCCGAATGTCTCTTAACAAAGTGGGAATGCATGCTGATCTGGAGCAATAATGGCTTCCAGGACATGCGAATAATGTTGGAAATGATATCGCGGATGAGCTTGCTAAGAATGGAGCTCAAATGTAGGATGAGGACACTGATCGGTTGGTGGGTGTTCCGATGAATTGCTGCAAAATGCAAATACAGCAGAACCTTTTCAAAGTTGCACAGGCTAGATGGTTAAATGAGGTCACATGCTATGCCTTTATAATGACATGGCCCTGTTCTAATATGAGGAGGTCCGTAATATTGGTGAGGATTCAAAGAGGACAATTCCGTACTTTGGTTGCAGTCCTAACAGGACACTGCTATATAGGTATACATGCAGGTAGATTAAATCTACCTTATAATGACTTCTGCAGAAGCTGTCAGGACGAGGAAGAGGAGGCAACTGCTGAGCATTTTCTCTGTCATTGCCCAGCACTTGCGGAGGTGCGGTCACTCTACAGGGGGGCTCCGATACTGCAAGGTTTGGAGAGTCTGTCGGAATGTGACATCGGCGGTGTGAATTCATTCATACGCCTTTCGGGTTGGTTTCAGCAAATTATAAATAGTGAATAGGATGAATGAGGATGGACAGTCCACCTGAATCCGCCCAGGTAGCACAACGGGACCTCAAAGGACCCAAGTGTGCTGGTTTTTACTACCTATCGCCAAACACGTAAAACCATAAAATTTATTGATAGTGTAGGGGTCTCTTAAGTTTAAAGTTCTGAAATTAGACAAAACTATGTATCTATTTGAATATAAAAAAAATGCTTTTTTTGCTATTCAATTTGATTACGTGCGTGTTGTGCAGTGTTTTGAAAAAAATTAGCGTGCGTGTTTCGTACTTGTTGGACATCTTGGCATTCGTGATTGTGTCGTGTCGTGTTGGAAAAATTCAAGACGCGCCCATCTCTACTTTGCATTGAAGTCTTTTTTTTTAGCAGAATTATTTGTGGATAATATCTTTGTTTACTTTTGTAGCGAAAAAATAAAATTGTTATAATAGCAATTTTCTATTTTTATAATGCTAACGATTATTACTGTGTCAGGCTAATGTCATACCTAGGCGCCAAATGTCTTGGACATGATGAATTTGTGTTTATAAAAAGATAAAATTAAATTAAATAAGAGGAAAATTTCGAGATTGACTGAATCTCAAATATACTGGCAATATTGGGATTTCGGGATTGACACTCCCAATATTTATATAAAATATACAAATTTTGTTTATGCCACTTTGAAAGTAAAACGTACATTAAATTTGCAAGTTCTCAGAAAATATTGTTAGAGAAAATGTCATTATTTTCTATGATATTAAATCGTTAAACTTTAATAAACGCAAAACTAAAATCATATTTTCTTTAAAAATGGCTGACAGTAACTATTATAAACCTAGAACAAAAATGTTTTTGCAACTAATATTAGCTGTCGACTTTCAGTAGGTGGCCTTAAAAAATAAATAAATTATATATTAATATAAATAAAAGAGTATATAACTTGTTTATTATTTTCCCAACTCCTACTCGTATGTTTTGTATAAAACATTTGTTTTTTTTTCTCTTTCCACGCGAATATTTTTTACGCCTTCTTGAACACTTATTGATGCATTAAAAATGCTTTTGTTTAACTTGCTACCTTTTTTTCTTATTTTATTTATTTATATATTTTTTTTTTAAATTTGTAAGTTAGAGAAGTTTGTAGCAACAACAGGTTTATATGCCTTCGCATTTACAAGGAAATGAGTTCTTATGCTCAACATATTTTGAAGCATGCCTTCAGGCGTATGCATGTGTATGTGCGTGTGCGTGCGTGAATGTGTGTTTGAATATGTGGGTGCACTTGAGAAGGAAAACATAATATTAGCTAATTGTTTTAACATAAAACAAAGCATATTATTGTAAAGACTAGACGAAAGAACAGACAGACATACATACACACATTTAGTTACAAATAAATATACGATGTAAATGTTAGAATCTCTCTCGTTTGCAAAATTAAAAATGCAGAACATATGCGAGAAATAAATAACAGTAGAGGTATATAAAAATAAATATGCTTCCAACAATTGACGAATAATCAATTACAAAAAAATATGAACATAATGTGAAATCAACAATGAGTTGAAATGTAATCACTGAGAAAAGAAAAACTTCACGTGTATTTTGCCTCAAGGTTTTCTTGCCATTGCATACCTGGAGTTAGGGAATTGCAAATAAAATCTGCTTATACGCAATATGGAGGAAATTGATACTTTAATCAACTTAAAATGCTGCATTCAAGTGGGTCCTGCCTACTCAACTCCAAACTGCTACATTGCACAAATTATGCTTGTATTGGCAGACAAACACTGGACTTGTTGCAGTTCGAGCAGTGTTGCCATATGGCCGAAATCGTTTTCAAATGTTAATAACATGTATTGGTTTTTCGAATAAAAACTTTTTTTAGACTAAAATTTAATATAGTATATATATTTAATATAATAATATATAATATAATATATTTTAATAAAAACTTAAGTGTATATGAATTTTGTTCAAAACTTATCGCGAATTTTGAATTTTCGCGGGTTACGTATATTCGAATTTTGATATTTTTGTGGCGTCATGTTGGTACTCATATCTCTCACTTATGCCGACAATTTCGGCTATTTTGAATGTTCAGTTAAATGTTGATAGCTGCTTTGCTTGCACGTCTTTTGGCTCGTCTTCGATTTTTACCTTGGTTCGTGCGGCAGCTTCCATTGAGATGAATGAGTTTTGGTTTCCACGTCATAACCATAAACCCACGATTCGTCAGCAATTATGACCCTCTGGGGCAAATTTGGGTCGTCGTGGACAGAGTCCAACATCTCACTAGCAATGTTCATGCGATGCTCTTTTTGGTCGAAATTGAGCAATTTTGGTACGAATTTCGCCCAAATCATTGATAAAAATCTAATGGCACGAGCCAATCGATATGTCTACATCCTAAGGAATTTCTCTAATGATGATTCGACGATTGGCCAATACCATTTTCTTCACTTCATCAATTTTTACGTTTTTTGTTGAAGTGCTCGGGCGTCCCGCACGCTCTTCGTCGTTCACATCTTCTCGGCCTTCTGAGAACATTTTGTACCACCGATAAACGTTGCTTCGGTCCAAGGTAGCTTCTCCGTATGCCACAGTCAACATTCGGAATGCATCCGCGCACTTAATTTCGTTTTTCACACAAAATTCGATACAGGTTCTTTGTTCCATTTTTTTTAAATAGGTAAAAATCGAAGACGAGCCAAAACACGTGCAAGCAAAGCAGCTGTCAACAATTAACTGAACATGCAAAATGGCCGAAATTGTCGGCATAAGTGAGAGACATGAGTGCCAACATAACGCCACAAAAAGATCAAAATTCGAATATACGTAACCCGAGAAAATTAAAAATTCGCGATGCGTTTTGAACTAACCTCGTATATGACCGGAATCAAACCCACAAGCCGTAGACTTATAGACTACGAGCCTGGTCTGCTCTCATCAATAATACCTCTACACACAGAAAAAATTTTTCCTGCAAATAAACACATTTAATTAAAAAAAAAACCAAAAGTCAATTAAATATGTAATTGAGTCTATTAAACTTTTGTTTAAAAATTTAATTTATTTAAAAGTTTAAGTGACTTAATAAAATGTTTAATTGATTTTTGCTTTTTTTGAATTAAACATGTTTCTTACAGGAGCATTTTTTTCTGTGCACTGTTCATGACTGATGATGTTCGATTTATTTACAGAAGCAGTCGTAACATTTTCCTTTCTAATGATGCACAAAAATGGTTACAAACAAACAAAATTGTTCCTTAACTTAACATTCCAAAATTTGTGAATGAGAATTTTGTGCTCAAGTTTTTTCTGCCAAAGAAACAGGGAAACGTAATGTAATTTTCTGTGCAGAGAATAAAATAAATGTCACAATGTTTTTTCTTTCTTCTTAATACTAGAATTGTGTAAAGAGAATACAAATACACGTGTACGGTACAGTAGGAGTATGTAAGCAGTAGTTTTGGAGTGGGAGAAATAGCGAAAATAAACGATGTATGAATTGAATGCTTGAGTGTTCATACAACGACTTGTAATAGTTTTCTTGTTCTTTAATTTTTAATTTTATAATGCGTAATGTTTCAGGCTTGACTTTGGTCATTCAAGCATGTGGTGAGGTTTTTTTTTAGTTAAAATTTAATTTGTTTTATTTTTAATTTTTTTTTGGGGTTTCTGGAACAAGCACAAGCAAGCAAGCGATTACAGCAACAAGCAGCAGCAGCACATTTTATACAACGTCAACGTGACTATAATGATTATGTTTAACGGTGCGATACTGTTTTAAGCTAGTTCGTTTGCTTTGCATAAAGTTACAAGCCTCAGCAAGCAAGCACTGGCTTGTTTTCTTATTTTTATTCCTTTTCTTATTTTCATTTTCCTAATTTTATTTTGATTGTTGCTGTTGCTTTTCTTTTTATTCGAGCATAAACCCCTCAGGGACTTTATTTCCAAGTAGATGAGGTATTTTATTTTATTTTATTTTTTCTCTAACAGGATGCCATAGTGTTATAGTGGCTGTTGTTACCCCCACCTACTGCATGTTTTGAACGCGCGCGCGTGTGTGTGTGTGTGTGTGCAATTTAGCCAGTTAGTGAGAGCAAATGTAGAGGATGGTTGGCAGGAGGTGGTTTACAAAATAATTCAAATTATTTTTGTTTTCAACAATTTAGAATAACAACTAACAATTTTTGTAAATGTCAAGTTTTCTCAAAGCTTTTGGAATGAAGGACAACAGTGTTCGCGTTTATGGTGTTTTCACTAATTGCGGCTGAGTATTTCTTGAATTAAAAAAAAAAATTATTTGACAATGAACTCGATACTTCTTTAAGCAAAATTTGTACAGTTGTATTTTTATTAAATTCTGCTAAAGCTGAATTGAAGTTGCTTTAACAACATGTTTGCCTTATCAGCGTGATATTAAAAAAAAGCTATTAGTATTTCGATTAATACAACAGAAAGCAACGCTATAGAAAAAAATTATTAAAATGCATGATGGAATTTTATTTCATATGAAAAATATTTGAAGAGAAAATAGCAGTTCCAATAATTTAAAAAAAAAAACTTAAAATAAATTCACACATATTTTCCAAGAAAAAGTTTGGACATGTGCGAAATACAGTTTGTTATTATAAATTTACTTTGAAAAAGAAAAAACGAAAAAATAAACATGGAAGAATTCATCAAACCAAATAATTGCTGTAAAGCAAAAACTCCTTAAGCAAATAAAAACATCGCTAAAATAAAAGGTTACAAAAATTTAAAAATCGCCTAACTAAAAAAACGCTAAAGCAAAAAATAATTTGAATAAAATACATACCAATTCAAAAAGGCCACCACAATAAAAATAGCCAAGAAAAAAATCGTCAAAATTAAAAAAAAAATGCCACAAGCAGAAAAAATCGCCCAAATGAAAAATTCAGAAAACAAAGAAGAAAATCGCCAAAATGAAGAAAGTCTCAATAACAAAAGAAACGGTAAAATGAAAACCGATTACCAACATGAAAATATCCTTGAAATAAAAGCAATGTCCACAAACAAAATCGTCAAAATTGCTTAAACCGAAAATAGTTACCAGAATAAAAATACCAATAAAAATGTCCATTGTAAAAAAATCGCCAATAGATAAATCGTCAAAATTAAAAAAAAAAAAAATTCCAATAGCAGAAAAAATCTTCAAAACGAAAAATTGCTAAAAAATCGAATTAAAAAAGTCGCAATAAAAGAGAAAAAAAACATTAACAAATTAAATTATATATAATTGTAATAAAATCAACCTAAAAAAATCGTTAAAATCGATTTGAAAAAAATTAGTTACCAGAATGAATATATGTATCTTAAAAAATGGCCGTTTTAAAAATCGCCAATAGAAAAAAATCTTCAAAACTAAAAAAATTACATAAAATTTATCTAAAGGGAAGATATGGAAAACTAACGAAAAAATCGCCAAAAAGGAAACAAATCGAAATAAGCAAAATCATTAAAAATTTTCTCAAAATAAAAATATTAAAATTAAAAAAATTGAGACAATTTTTTTTTTTTTTTAAGAAATTATTTCTGATTGAAATTATTTTTCTGATTAAAATTAAAAAAAATTTCCATAATAGAAAATCGTCCAAATCACTAAAACCAAAAATAATTACTAGAATAAAAATATCAAATCCAGAGGGCTATAATAAAAAATTGGCAATAGAAAAAAACGTCAAAATTAAAAACAAAAAACGCAAAAAGCAAAAGAAATCTTCAAAACGAAAAATTTGCAAAAACAAAAGAAAAGCAGCGAAAAATTACCAAAAACGAATAAATTACCAAAGTTTTAAAATTATTCAAATGAAAACATCGCCACAATAAAAAATGGATAAAAAGAAAAAAAAAAAATGGCAGTAGAAAAAAATCACCCAAATGAAAATATCGTTGAAATAGTAAAAAACCGTCAAAATGTATTAAATGAAAAATAATTACCAGAATAAAAATATCAATACAAATGGCCATTATGAAAAAAAAATTACCAATACAAAAAATCGTCAAGATTAAAATAAGCGAGGAAATTGCCAAAACGAAAAAAACTTACAAAAAGAAAATAATCCCCAAGACCAAAAACATTATAAAAATAAATATATTATTGAAATGAAAAATAAAATGGCCGCAATAAAATAAATTGTCCAAATCACTAAAATTAAAAATATAGTTTCATAGCTATAAAAAAATCGTCAAAATTGAAAAATCGCCAAAATCAGAGAAATTCGTGTAAACGAACAAATTGCAAAAACAAACAAGAAATTCGCAAAAACGAAAAAATTTTACAATAAGAAAACAATCGCAAAAAAATAAAATAAAATAAGAAAATATTATTGTAATAAAATTATCAGAATGTAAATAAATATCAAACACAATGGGATTAAGAAAAAAATTGCCAATAACATGGATGGTTAAAATTATATAAATTATATAAAAAAGCGCGCTTTTTTCGTTTTTGTGATTTTTTCGGTTTTTGGGCTTTTTTTAAGTCGTAGCGTTTTCTTTCATTTGGACGATTTTTTCGGTTTTTGGCGATTTATTTTAGTCTTAGCGTTTTTTTTTCGGTTTTCAGAATTTTTTTTTTAGTTTTGTACGACCTTTTTACTCTTGGTGTTTTTTTTTTTAATTTTATCGATTTATTTTATTTTTGGTGATATTTTTCATTTAAGCGCTTTTTACATTTTGGCGATTTTTCGTTTCGGCTTTTTTAAATTTCACGCAGACTTAAAAAACACCCTTTTTTTTATGGCTGCCAACCGCGTTCCCTGTTGTACCTTTTTCACTAAAGTTTTAAAAGAAAATTACTGCACTCGCATTAAGAAGCATCTCTTTAACAAATTGAAGTTTACAAATTAAATATTAAAGTTTTTGCGTCCTGTCGTCTATCTGTTGTTGTTGTTCTTTTTTCACAGTAACACACAATTTAAAAGCAACCATTGTTCTTGTTATTGTTGTTGTTTAGAGACTTGAGCTGAAACATAAATCTTTTACGCTTTGTTTCCTTCCTTTGTATACTCGGACATTTGGAGTCTTTGTCGGCATAACAAAGCCTGCCTGCCACATTCAGCTAGATACACAATTCTTTAGTATTTAGTATGCTTTTAGTAGCAGGTTCTTAACAGTTCTTATCAAGAATTATTTGGATTTTAATTTGTCTTAAAGAAAAAGGAAAAAAAAAATAAAGAAAGTAACAGACAAGAATTATTTATAAAAGTAAGACAAGTACACACATACTCACACAGCGAGATACATACATTCATACATCCCGCGTAAAATATCTTACAAAATTTTCATAATAAATAAACGAAAGATGAAGAGAAAGAAGTCGTCTGTTGGATGCAAAATGGCATCAAGGCATGAATGTACGAGTATTTACATAAAAACTAATTTGTAAGTTATCATCAGTGTATGCAGCACAGACATATTTAAGTTTACAGTACGTTGATCCTTATCACTAACCAAGACCAACAAAATAACAAACAACAACAAGTGTAAAGTGAGCTACAAACAGGAAAAATAAATCCAAATACTTTAATGTACTGAAAGACACAACAACACCGACGAGTAATTCAATAGAATGAAAAAAAAAATTTGTTTTCCATCATGGTTTTCTATTAATTTTATACGACGTCATTCGTGTATTATAGACAAATGTAAATTTTGTTATTAGTGGCAACAAAATTTGTTTAGAATTCTTTGTTAATTTGAAGAATTTTCGTTTGTTGTTGCTTAAGCACGTCTAGATATATTTCATTTCTGCTTAGGAATTTCGTGAGTAGATTTCAACCGAAAAGTTCTTGATATAAGCTAAAAAAAAACTTTACATATTTCTAGAAAAACTCTCAGAATGATATTGAGAACTTACACGTTCATAAATATAATAAGGTAGAATTCACAGCAAACGAAAATTCGTTGGAAATGTAACGAAGGCTAATGAAGCAATATATTTATACTACTCCTGCTGATTTGAAGCCAACTTAAAGGCTTCCAAATAGAACAGCTTAAAGGGTTTCAAAATAACGGCCGCACAAATGATGTAAAAGCGGCTTTTACACATGGAATTTTTTTTTAATTAAATATAAGACATACATAAAAAAATTAAAGGACATATTTTTTTATTTTATTGCAAAAAAGAAGTTGCAAGTTTGCAAAAAAATTAACTCAAAATTTAAAAATTTTTACTAGAGGCAAAATACTTCTTTTTTAGCTAGTGCTTTTTAAGCCAAATTATAATATTATTTTTTATGTAATTTGGCTTAAAAAGCGATACGAACTTTAGCCTGATAAAATCATAAAATATAGAAACAAATGAAGTTCGAATAATAATAACTAAAATTAACTAAAATTAATACCCTTGGGCTTGTGGCAAAAAAACTAAAACAAAAATATACTTATAGTATCAAATCAAAAAAGTTTGTCTTAAGTAGAACAAAAATAAGCAAATTAATTAACATGTGCATAATTAGTAAAGCACAAACGACAAGATGGCAAGACTGTTGTAAATTTAGAGAGGGTAAAAATGAGATTTATTACAAAAAAGCTTTCAGCAAATTGTAATACGATGAATCAGAACAATTCACATATTCCATTTGCACTGAAAACTGAGTATATCAAGCAGAAATCTACATCAACTCACACAACACACATAGTGGACCAAACACAAAAGAACGCTGATGATGAAGGTGCAGTGGCTTTCGAGAACACCTAGTTGTTCCATTCTACTAAGTGTTTGTCAGAATATTTACAACTAACTTTGGTGTTATTTGTTCATTAATAATTATCACATGTAATTTGGCTTAAAAAGCGATACGAACTTTAGCCTGATAAAATCATAAATTTAACATTGTTAACTCACTAATAATCCCAAATTATTGCTTTACTTATTCAGCAAAATATTTTTGTCATTCAAACACATTGAGGGGTTAGCTGGATTCTATGCTTATTTCACTGTTGCTAGTGCAGATCATCAGGGAACCTTTTTACCCAACAATTTCTTAGAACAACTAAAGATATTCAGTTAAACTTCCATTTAAACAAATGAGAAGTTCAATCAATATCAAAGTTGTAACAAGAACTCAAAAATCAATATGTTTTTCTTATTTTCTTACTTTACCTTTTCTATATTGGCTGTCTGTTGTTTAGCTTGAATTGTAGTTGTAAAAAGTATGCAAAGAAAATAAATACAAAAAGCAACAACAACTATTCATTGCTTTCGCAAGAATAGAGTGTTGCCATACAAGTATTTTTGACTGGGTGCAGTCAAGTTGTTCTTTTTTTAATATTCTCATATGTATGTATAACACAGAGATGTACAACCGTATGTTTTTGCGAAAGACTAAGAAAATTAAGCAATATTTTTGTAGTAAGAATATCGTATACAAATTTAGTGAAGTAAAAGTTTAAAAATTTTCATTTGACCTCCTTTAGAGAAACAAGTGCGACCGACATATAAAACACTTATAGTTTTCTTTTTGAAATTTATTTATATTAGCGAATGACTGTAAATTTGAAATTTAAATTACTTTTACAGCTGATGAAACTATTAAGTTTGGTGTAAGCGGATTAAAGCACCAAACTTACTTAAAATAAAGAATAATTTAAGGAACACCGTGAACTCAAAACTACCAAGATGTTGCTTCTGCTTGCGATTCAAAATCATCATTATATCTTCACGAGATTCTGCTTAGCGTTACCGTCTTCTACACCTTCGACAGCTCGCTTCAAAATATGGGTAAGTACTATCTCATTTATGTTCCTCTTTCGACCCACCTTTGACTTTCACACAACTCAGTAGTGCGTAAATTTTTTCTTCATGAAGAACTAGAAATCTGTACATATCAACAATAACTGGTATAATATTGAAATACACTGCGTCTGAATAATTACGTAATAATAATTACGTGATAAAGTTAGACCAATTTAAGGCATGATCCTTCTGTCATGTATATACGAGGCTGGTTCATTAACTCAGTGACTTTTTGACGAAAAACTCAGGTTTTATATGAAAAAAGTTATTTTATTTTTAAACATAGTATCCTTTGAGTTCTATACACTTTCTCCAGTTTTTGTATCCCTTCCAAAAAATAGAATTTTTCGAGGTCCTTAAATAGGCATTTGTTTGGTCAATAATTTCATCGTTGGAGCTAAATCTCTTTCCGCCGAGCCATTTCCTTAGGTTTGAAAATAGAAAGTAGTCACTAGGGGCTAATTCCGGAGAATATGGTGGATGAGGTACCAATTCGTAGCCCAATTCATAGAGTTTTGCCACTGAGACTGCACACGTGTGCTCCCGTGTATTATCTTGATGAAAAAGAACTTTTTGCTTGGCCACATGGGGTCGTTTTCTTTTTAAATCCTCATCAAATCGGTCTAATAAGTTGGCATAATATTCGCCGTTTATTGTTTTTCCCTTTTGAGAGTAATCGATGTGGATTATCCCGCTTGCATCCCAAAAAACTGTTGCCATCACCTTGGCCTTCTTCGGAGCAGGTTCATCCGGAGAAACCCATTGTTTAGACTGCTGCTTGGTCTCCGGAGTACAGCAATAGATCTATGTTTCATCCACAGCTACAAAACGCCGCAAAAACTCATTCGGATTGCGGTTAAACAATTCCAAACAATGCTTTGAAGTTGTCACACGTTTACGTTTATAATCAATTGAGAATAAACGCGGCACCCATCTTGCAGACAATTTTCTTAAACCCAGCTGATCATTTAAAATCGAAACCACACTGCCATATGAAATGCCTATGGCATCAGCAATCTCATGCACTTTTACTCTTCGATTGGCCAACACCATATCGTGGATTTTTTCGACATTTTCGAGTGTACTGACCTTAATTGGCCGTGCAGAACGTTCAGCGTCACAACGAAAGTCAGTAAACCACTTTTTTACCATTGAAATCGTTGGTGCAGAGTCTCCTTAAGGCCGTGATACACTATCATACAAAGTCGTGCGATCTACGAAAAAGTACAACCCTGGTGTGATGAATTGTTATTGTCTTTTGAAAATTTTCATAAACTCCATCATACCAGGGTTGTATTTTTTCGTAGATCGCACGACTTTGTAAGATAGTGTATCACGGCCTTTAGTATTTATCGAGCTTTTCCTTGGTTTGATTGACGCTATTTTTTTCGGAAAAAATTATTTTTAATGAGCACTCGAAATTCACTGTTTTCCATTTTTAGAAAAATACACGAGGTTGTATGTTTTGAACAGCTGTTAAACGCAAAGTAAATGACGACACTTGCTCAAAATTTGACAGTAGTCTATTAACAGGTGGTACTTGATGGGAACAGTGTTGCATTTCATATAACTACAAGGGAAGTTCGAAAAGTCACGGACTTATTGATCCGCACTTGTATATATAAAAGTAAACTAGTTATGCAAATATATTCGACCTTACTCCAGTTGTCAAAATTGACTTCATCTCAATACACTACGAAAAAATTAGAGCTTGTCCATCCGTTCTTAAAAACAACTGTTTGCTATTGATAGGCTCATGCTCTTGTCTAGACTTTAGAAAACAGAAGTAGACTGTGGCAAGCTCAACATTGCACTCTAGAGCGAGTAAACAAGTTCCAAGAAAAAAGGGTGAATATATATTCTCTCCTATTTTGCTTGTATTAAAACACTTGTTAGTTTTGAGAAACATCCCCTCATCTCATCTCCCTCATGATTAAAAGTAGCAAAAGATGTTCCATCCGACAGCTTTTAACGCCTTGGCCTCTTGCTTTTTCAATTAAAAACTTACGCCTCGAAACTGATATAACACAGTTAGTTTCTCTTATACCTACCACTCCTCTTCGGCCTTAAAAAAATTTAATCTAAAATAAAACAACCTTTCAATTAATGATTAAAAACAATTTTAAAACTATTTATTGGAAGATATAAAGGTCTGTTTTCTTTACACATAATTATTATAAGTCAATACACAAAATAATTATTGAATTATTTATAACTATTTTTATTTGTTCAATTAATTTTTTTAATTCGTTCTTTCGTTCATATTTCCATAAGTAGAAAAAAAAAATTAGAAAATTACAAAAAGAAAATTATGAGAAATTATAAATACTTGTAAAAGAAGTCAAAAGTATATTCTTACAAAACGTATAACAATTATGCATCTGAAGATCATAATTTAACAATTAACACAATTTTTCTTCATTATCATAATTATCGTCACTGCTTCTTAGGGATAAATAAAAGATATAAGAATAAAGAAAAAAGAAAACTCAAGTCTCCACCACTTTTTATTGTGAAATAGACATCAAAAATAAGCTGCTTGTAATTTGCGTGTAACAAAAAATTTAAGAAAGAAAAGTTTGCAAGCATTTAATTTTTTTTTTCAAATCAAAAAGAATTATGTAGAATATATTTTATACATAAAAATTTAAAATTTTCTTAAGCAATTGGGAGCGCAATTTTGGTTAAAAATTATTTGTTCTTATGCAAATGACACAAACAATGTTGCCAAATGTGTGTGTGGGTGTGTGTGTGCATTTACACTAATTTTACAATTTACATTTTCAATTTAGTGGATGAAAGAATAATAAGTTTTTTTATAATTTATAAAAGATTGCATAAACACTTCGGTTCAATGGGATCAAAACCGTACAAACATTAAAAAAAAGTTCAGTTTGCAGAAAAATAAAATAACCTCCAAATGGCACTTGAAAAAAATAATCCCCAAAAGCGTTGGAGCGGGACTTTTTTCGCTTCTTTAGATTTAAGTCAATATTTCGTCATATTTTATTTGGATTAACAGACTAAAATAATTACATTCAAGTTCTATATATCGTTAGCTAAAATGCAAAAAGACATAACTAACAAAAATATAATTTTACAGGGGAAGCAAAACACTAAAACAAAAAACTAAACAAACTTATAGTGAAGTCCCCTTGTTTTTTGTTAACATAGCGTAGTTTTTTTTATCGCAAAGGTGTTAAATTTTTTCAAGACATGTAGTTTAATGGCATTCATAATAATCAATCAAAAACTAGATTTTAACGGCCTTATGTATAATCAAAAATTGGCATGAAGTTAGCATAAGTGGCAAAATTGAACACGGTCTTAATGTGTTTTGCCATACAATTTTACATTAAAAATCATGCTAGGATGTAATCGTGTGTTAAAACTACATTATGCTGCGATCTTTAATGTCAAATTGTATAGAGGAACTCGTCAACACGTAGTTCAATTTTGTCACTTATGCTAACTTCATGCCAGTTTTTGATTATACATAAGGCCGTAAATTTTTTGTTAGTTACGCCTTTTTGCATTTTAGCTAACGATATGTAAAATGTAAAAGCTTTTACAAAAATGCTTTGTGCTTTCACACAAACGAGAGCCCAACAGCCAATCAGATCTCGGCGACAGCAATGATGGCTGCTTACTTTGCAAAGAAATAAGAAAAAATTGTAAGAGCTTTTAAAGCTGCTTAGCTCAAATGAAAATAACAAACACAGAATGTAGCTGGACTAGAACCATAGTTAATTAATTAAGTTTTTGTAAAATTAAACAAATGTCAGCCGATTTATGGGCAGTCCAAGTTGACCCTTGCAAGCGATATGCTCAGTGCAGCACAAAAAGTGTAACTTTGATATAAATTAAAACGTTTTTATGAGTTATTAAACAAGAAGAAGAAAATCGCGCAAAACATGGAGAACAGAAGGTATAGTAAGTAATTAAAAAAAAACCTAAATGTTTTGGTGGAAGTTTTTGCTTTTTTTAATAAAACGTGTAATTCTAACTTAACCTCGTACAAGCTTGATTATATTGGCCGTGGACTGCAGTATTTTTCCGTGATGAAAAGTATTAAGAAAACAGTTCTTACCATCCCATAACCAATATTGTTGCCAAGTTCATAAAACATACAATCTCAAGAAAAAATAGTAAGGCCAAAACTAAAAATATTTAAAATGTTTTGTGATGGTTACTGTGAAGAACCTTTTATTTCGAACATTGTTTCTAAGACAACTAACATCAGTTGTAATTGAGAATACCAAAACAAGAAAACGGGTAAGTTGTTTTAAAGTTAAGTTGTTCCAGTTTCAATTCAACTCAGTTGAGTTGTAAACAGTAATAGAGGCATACGTTTTTCCTTTTGGGATTTAACATTTCTAAAATAAATTTAACTGGCAACACTGATTCATGTTAACAGTTTAACTCATACAATCGTAAACTGTAATAGTATAGGTTGACGACGGGTGCAAGACAATGGAAATTCGTAGAAGACATATTGAAGACAGCTCCATACAAATCGTCGACGAAATGTTCATACAATAGGCGGCGAGGTCACACAAGACGAGATGAGTGACACTGTCGCTCAGATTGTCGTCAACACGGCTTTCTTGAGAACCAAACGAGGGACATCATCACTCAGGTTGTCCTCAACAAAGTTTTATTGAAGACAAAACGTGTGACATTGTCGCTCAGATTCTAGTCAACTAGTCGGTTTCTTGACGACAAAACTTATGACACTCTCGTTCAGATTGTCCTCAACAAAGTCTTATTGAAGACAAAACGAGGGACATTGTCGCTCAGATTGTCCTCAACAAAGTTTTATTGAAGACAAATGTGACATTTTCGCTCAGATAGTCATGAACGACGATTTCCTTTAAATTGTCGATTAGAAAACCTATTCGAAAGGCGACCAGTCGAACAATAATCATCAAAGACAATGTCGTCTGCGACGATTTGGCCAACTGGGTGCTTTGAAAGTAGGGGAAAAGTAGTTGCTCAGTAACTGCATGCATTTTTTTTACTCCAAAGCTCCAAGTTGCTTAAAAAAATTTTTCTAACGAAGTCTGTGTGACATTTTCACCAAACTTGAAATGAAAAGAAAATTAATGAAATACTTGTGGTGGTTACAAATTACTCTATTATTTTATATTTTGTGTAACTCTATTTTTACGGCTTTGCCATATATTCTTAATTTCTTTTAATGTATTTAATTAATTATATTTTTGGTTTCGTAATTGCTAAAAACTAAACGACTTCATTGTGTAATGACAAAATTAATTGAAATTGTTAATTACAAAATTATATAGAAAAACAAAAATTAATTATTTAATAAAAATTATTCGTTGTTAAACTATTTGTTTTTATATTAATTTTAATTTTTATTTTTTTATTTTTTTATTTTTTTTATTTTTTGTTACACTTTATAATTAATAATGAGTTAGTATTTGTTTTCTATTAATATTAACTCTTCCTCTTACAAATTCTAACTAAAGAAAAGAACAGAAAATTATTTGATTTCTTACAATAAATTTCATATTGATTAGCTGCCATAAATGTGTTTAAATGAAAAATACAAAACTTGATTTACAATTACACAAAAAAGTTATTTTAATTAAGACCTTTTGTATTAATTATACAACAGTTGTGGGCACAAAAATAAATTGATTAAATCTTAGAAATTACCTTAAATTAGTACTAGAAAAAAAAAAAGATTTTTATTAAATTTGACTATAAATCAGTACTTTTTTTTCTTTAATATATTTAATACATCTTAATAATTTTTTTATATATATTTTTTATATATTTTATTTAAATTGTTTTTGGCAGAATATTGTACAAGTTATGGATTCTGCAGCACTGCTATTACTGCACTCACAAGTGTAGAGGCTGTAATTGGGGTAACTACTTTGTTAATGCGGTCGCTTTACGTGGTTGCAAGTGCAAACAAGTTGCACACTTTGCGTAGAAAGTACGGGTAGCTGCTCTTGTACTGCTAAATTCAGTTGAACTTCTCTAATAGAAGTGTTTTTGTTGTTATTGTTTGCTTAATTAAATATGTATGTATGTTTAGATTGTTTTCTCTCTCTCTCTCTCACACACTGTTTGTTGTTTGCTTATTTGTGTTCTTAATGAGTTCTGTTTCGCATTTGGAAAACCTTCAAACACGTTTTGTTATTTCTTGTTGTTAATTTCTTCTTTCAATTGCTAGCTGCCTCATTTCAATAGCGGGCTGTGGTGTTGGCTGTTGGCTGTTGTGACATTTCAGTAATTAGCGTTAACAGTGCCCCCTGTGAGGCATCCTACAGCTATACCAGATGGCCATCGGCATCGGTAAATGCCACTGCAGCACCGGACGCATTAAAAGTTGTCAGACTATGAGGATTTGTTGGATCGTATGCTGCACTGGTGGTCATTAGTAGATTATTGCTAATGCCTGCCGAATTTGAGACATTAAGAACTTGCAAACTGCCAGGTGGCCCTGACATGGCCAACAAACCAGTGTTTATCAGTGTGGGTGGTGGCTGTTGCTGATGCTGATGCTGATGCTTGTTGCGATTGGGATCTTTTAATATACTTTGCGGTTGTTTGGTTGTCGTTGTTGGCACTGACATGAGACTCCCATTGCCCACACTAGATGTGGTTGTTAGTGTTGACGAGGTAGATGATATATTCAGGGGATGTAAATCGTGTAGTAATTGCACTCCTCCCAAATTGGTTGTATGATGCGTGACATCGGGCGGTGGCACTTGGGAGACACCTTTCAGTATGCCACGCCTTAAAGTGCCGGTGCCGCCATTGCCCATCGGCTGTGCCGATAAAATGGTGCCGCTTATCATAGAGGCCTGTGAAACAGGATGAAGATGGGCCAACGAGATGGGTTGACCGAAATCGAGTTGTGTTGGATATTCCTGCAAAGAAAAAGGTGAACGAATATTCGATTAGAAAAAAAAACACAAATAATTTCATAACTCATAAAAAAAATAAAAAATTAGTCTTTGCAAATGCACCAACAAATAATGTCAAATTTTGTTGAGTTTTTAAAAATCTTTGCATAAAGACAACCAAACAATGTAATGTATAAGGAAATTGCAAAAAACGCATTTGTTTGTCTGCTACAGTATCAACAGTGTTTCTGACATCACAAATAATGACACAAAATTGTTCACTGGGCATAAAGAAATAAAAGCAACAATAAGAAAAAAAAAGATCCAGATATGAAAAGTTCAAGTACGATTAAATATTTAATTGAAAAGCGTAATTAAAAGTATTACACTAAAATGTTCACTGGGTATTCCTTTAATTTCCTATTACACCGACTTGAAATGGAAAAACTTTTGTTTTAGTTTTAAGATTTCTCTATTTGTACATGATGAACCCTCAAAAGTAGTTAAGAAAAATAATAACTTAGCTGTCATATTATGTTTGCTGTTTATTTTTCACTTTAATTTTCTTTTCTTGAGAAAAGTTGCAATATTGTTTGTTTCTTTTATATACATAAATGTGTGTAAGCTTTTCCTAAAAATATTATAAATTTCCCGTATACGATTTTTTTCTTCTTCAATAAACTATTCTTGTGTCAAAAGAAAGTATGTATTTATTTAGTGCATTGAGTGAAAGTAATGAAACTGACAGTTGTGCTGAATCAAACGATAGCGTAGGTTTTGGCAATTCAGTTGCTTTAGAACAGTGGGCGGCGAGTTCCGTGCACGCCGCTTTTTTATTTACTCTTCTATTAGGAATGTGTATACATGCACACGGTTGGCAATTTTCTTTCGACTTAGTTCGCCAAACTGATTTTCAAAATCTTCAAAAATCGCCAAAATAAATTTAAGGTAGTCTCTTGCTCAATATATATTTGATAATAAATTTCTTTTTTATTTATTTTTTAATATAAATTTTTATAAAATAAATTATATAAAAATATAGCAGATAATCGCCAAAAGTAGAAATAAAATCGTCAAAAATTATTTCTTGTAAATTTTTCTCATCCAAATTCAAAGCACATTAATTACTATAATTAATCTAAGATTGTTTTTTGAAACTACTCCTTCAACAAACTAATTTTTTTGAGCAACTATGCTTTAGCTCTTACAATTTGTTCTTGTATCTGTGCAAGCATCATTGTCGCCTAGATCTGATCACAAAGCTGTTTTGTAAAAGCTCGCATATGGCTTGGATGTAGCTGCTGTAGATACAGCAGCACCTGGATTCAGTAACTTTTATTGCAATTATCGTATCGCTATAATAAATACAATGAAAATTTATTGATTTTGCTATACAGTAACATATTTTGACGATAATGGAGGTCAACTGAAGTAAAAAAAGTAAAAGCACAAACTAAAATTCATTTATTTTTTTTTGATTATTCTTTGAGCTTTTCGCTTATTTTGACATTTTGTATGCAGAATTGCCAAATGATATAGAATTAAATGGTGAGAAAAACACAACTGTACACTATCCTAAATAAAGAAATTACATAACGACATAACTGCAAATGTATAAATATTTCAATAAATATTATGATTTTCGGTTTGCAAACATTTACTGAATCCAGGTACTGAAAAGATCGCAGATATAGGAACTTAAATAATTAGATTGAATTTATCATATAAAAATTTATGTTTAAACAAAATTTCATATACATTTTTGCCACCAAAAATTTTAAAACTTTAAGGGTTTTATGAAATAATTGAAAACTTTGGCCATACACTCAGCTCATGCACACATTTAATATTTATTTGTAGCTATACTTTTAGCATGATAAGAAAAAAAAAGCTTTAAAATTTTCAATGGTATTAACTCCCACCAATAATGGAATTAAAAGCCTGGAAGTATGAGAAGAGAAAAAAGAAAAATTGTATATTTCTAAACTAAATCCAGGTTAACGTCATCCAATTACATGCAATTTTTTTTTGAATAAATCTGTGTGTGGCCTGTTATAAAAAATGAATCTGTTGTTGACATTTCTGTCAATTCAATTATATTCATTTTAAAAACTTACTACACATACCACACGCAATGACAAACAGCAACGTCAACATACAAGAATTAAAAATGAACGAAATAAATTCCATTTTATGTATCTTGTCGACATCAAACTACAACTAATGAAACGAGACACCTCAAAACCCTTAAAAGTATTTATTTGTCAAAATTTGTCAACAGAAAACTCTGTGTGTGTTAAAGCTTTTCTTGCTACGAGTATATTTATGAACAGTTGTTAGTTGAATGTTGCAAACAAACACTACACTTACTCCCACACACACACACACACTCACACACGAAATTATACACGTAAAGCTGTAATCCTCATGAGCTGGAAAATTTAATGCAGTCAAGAGTAAAGTTTGTGATCCAGCCGCCGCCAACAGCCAACAGGCTGAAAACTAAAAAGTTGATAACAATAGTAGCAAAAATCACACTTTAGATTTTTCTCTATGGGAGTTTGTTGGTTTTTATTTGTTTTATTTACACATTTTGTTTTTTTTTATTTTTTGTTTTTTTTACAATTTTAACGCTGCATTTTTTTACTTTTGCTGCAAAAATGCATATTTTTATGCAGCATACACATGCCATATGGATTATTTTTGGTTTAATAAAATGTTTTTTTTGTTTTTTGAAAATTTTATAATGAAAATTGATTAAAAAAAATAACATTGGCAGCAGCCAAATCACGCGAACCAGCCAAACCAGTGGCACGTATAAAACTAATCCTGGCAATTAAGTTGTTATAAAAACAAACACAAAATATTTTATAGTTGAAACGAGGGAACTGATAACAATTTCTGTGACTTTTATTTATAGAAGGAAGGTTATTTTTAAAGAAAATTAATAGTTTATAAAAAGCTGGTTGCATGAAAAACGTTGGTGTCAAAGTTATATAAACTATTTTTAGGTTTCTGTGATATAACAATTTTAATCAATTTATATTTGTAACATTTGCTGCTGGTCTCGCAATGGAAGACATTTACCCTTTCCTTGTATATTCTTTTGCATAGTTTCGCAGCAATTGCCAGTTAAAGTTCTTCTCATTCTTCTGGTATTTTATATAACTTTAGCATCCCAGTGGCACTTTTAATCGAAAAAGCAATAAATATTGAAGTTACTGCCGAACTCAGTAACTAATTACTCTCGCAATTCCTCATGGATTTGCTTGTTAGAAAATAATAAAATTAAAATAAAGACAGCAAAAGGAATTATAAAAATTTATTAAGTACTCAGTTACATTAAAAAAAATAAATTCAGTAAAATGCGACTTGGACTCGCACACGAAGGGTTCCGTGCGTACACTACGTATGCAATACTATACGAACTTTAGCCTATACGACTATAATGGAATATTTTACCTGATGTAAACATTTAAACAAATTTAGGCACCCCGTGAACATTTTTTTCTGGTTTTTAAAATTTTTTAGTTTTAGCGCTTTTTCTAAGTGCTGGCGCTTTTCTGCGTTCAGCTCTTGACATTTTTTTAGTTATAGTGATTTTTTAAGTATCAATTCGGTGAAGATTTTTTTCGGGTTTTGACAATTTCTTAGTTATGGCGCTTTTTTGTTTTTCAGTTTTGGCGCTTTTTTAGCTTAAGCGATTTTTTTTGCTTTTGGGGTTTTTTTGTTTTTGGCGATTTTTTCAGATTTTTGGCGATTTATTTTAGTTTAAGCGATTTTTATTGTGATGTTGTTTATCGTTTAAGGTGATTTTTTCCGTTTCTGGCGATTTATTTTGTTTATTTTAGTGTTAGTAATTTTTATTAGTTTTGGCGCTTTTTTCGTTTTGGCCATTCTTTTTGGTTTTGACGATTATTTGTTTTGTCGATTTATAAGCGTTTTTGGCGATATTTCGGTTTTTTTTAGTTTAAGCGATTTTTTTAGTTCTGGCGTTTTTTTTTGTTTTGAAGATTTTTTCGGTTTTTAGCAATTTTTTCGATTTGGCGATTTTTTTTAGATTTTTGGCGATTTTTTTAGATTTCTGGCGATTTAATTTAGTTTAAGCGATTTTTTGTTGTGGCGTTGTTTATCATTTTAGGCTTTTTTCGTTTTTTTGGCGATTTATTGTGGTTTAAGCGATTTTTTTGTGGCGTTTTATAATCGTTTTTGGCAATTTTTTCGGTTTTTGGCGATTTATTCTGTTTATTTTAGTGTTAGCAATTTTTTTAATTTTGGCTATTCTTTTCAGTTTTTGAGGATTTATTAGCGTTTTGGCGTTTTTTTTTGTTTTTGGCGATATTTCGGTTTTTTTAAATTTAGCGATTTTTTAGTTCTGGCGTTTTTTCGTTTTAAAGATTTTTTCAGTTTTTGGCGATTTGTTCAATTTTTCGATTTTTTCATTTTGGGATTTTGAAAATTTCAAGAGTTTGCCTGTTATACCGAGTACATATCTGACATTTTGTCATTTTCAAAATGTGTGGAACGCCATTCCCATTATGTTTTTTATATGGAAAGCGAAAAATATCCGAAATGACAGTATACACTATTACGATGTCACAAAATTCCATAGTGTGTACTCGGTATTACAGTTTCCAAGATAGAGCAAGTTGTGGAAGTTACATTAATTGTTAGAATACCCTAGATTTATTAAATTTCAGTTTTAATTGTTTAATCTGTATAAAAATACTCTAGCCAAAGTTTAATATATTCTGTGAAAGTTTCAGGTTCGTAGCTCTTACGATTCTCGAGAAAACAGCCTGTGATAAACAGACAGTACGACAATAGCGTTTCACCTTTTTGTAGCAGTAAATTAATTTAACATTGTATGTTTAAAAGCTATTAATTTCTGTGGTAAGCCAGAAATAAAAAATGCATTAATGAAAGACTTCACTACCACATAGTGACGAATTATTCATGCAGGCGTTTCATAAACTAAATAAATGATTTTTCTCTTAGTGTCTTAGGATTGTGTGTAAGCTCCCCTAATATTTTGTGCTTTATTACATAATAAATATTTTCCCCTTCTCTTGTTTTAAAATTTTTTTTAAATTGATTGATGGAACTAATACAGAGCAAATAAAAAAATAGAAACCTTAAGTCATTGTGAAAACTTTTATCATTATTTTAGCCCTTACAATTCAAGGAGACTTTGCAAGTTTATTTTTCTTAATTAAGTTCTCTCTTCAAGTATTTGAACTATTAATATTATTTAGTTTTTTTTTTTAGAGAATGATACTCTGCCTCCCCTCTTATTATTAGACAATAACAAAAAAAAATACTTCACAATGTGTAGTATAATGAAAAATTATGCAAAATTTATTCGATTAATGCAGATATTTAAATAATTTTCTGTATATTTGCTTAATCTTAACAATGTGTAGTATAATGAAAAATTATGCTAAATTTATTCGATTAATCTAGTTTTTTTTAAATACTTTCTATTCATTTGCATTAAATGACATCACAAACAGTGGACTTAATATATGAAGGCTGTTAATGAAGCGGCAACAGAAAACAACATGTTGTTCCAGTCTGCTAATACTCATCAATGTGTTTATTTAAATTTTTTTTGGGTATTATTTATTCCATATTTATTCTTATTGCTATTAGATGCAACATTAAATCAAACAAAGACTGAGAAAAAGCAATAAACAAAAATTGCCTTAGACTATAAAGAAATATTTGCTACGAAACTTTAAGTTTATGGATGAAAGAGGAAATGCAATTAAAAAAGGGTTCATGTACATGCAGTTCTTATTCAGTATCTCATTCTTATGAGAAATATACGTCAGCGGAAATGCAAAACCACGCAACTATTAAACAAAATTCAAAGTCGCATGCCCTCAGCAATTTGCAAAAATTTTTCATAACAATTGGCCGAATTAAAAATGAAAATAAAGAAACTTTATTTCAGGCACTTAAATAATTTTGTTTATTTTTTTCTTGCTGCTATAAATTTCAAAAAGTTTAGTTACGAGATTTTGCATTTCAGCCAACGATATAAGAAAATATATTAAGCTGCAAAACTAAAACTTCAGTGTATGAACACGAGTGCAGTTGTAATAAAAAATAAAAAAATAAAAATATATCGCTGCAAATTTTTTAATATATGGACGGGACTGTTTTACACTTTAACCTTGACTCCTTTTTGCCATAAATACGGTTTGTACAACAAATCGCTACAAGCAATATCGTATGAGTTATTAAATGTTACTCATACGCATAGAGTTGAAAAAGCCACTGCATACTTTTCAGCGTTCAATACGACAGTTATTGCTATTGAGTGGGAATCAGTATTGACATTGAGAGATTATTTTTTCAAGCATTCAGCTAATCATGTTTAAATTAAGCTTAAATAATTTCATTGTAGTTTAATTCATCGCGATTAAACTGTATTTGATTAAATCAATGTTAATGTTTTAATCAATAAATTCTTTACGCTCCTGCTTTTGAAAATGCAAATAGTCGCAGTAAAAGCGAACGCAATAAACGAAAATTTATACACTTAAGAAGAACTTCAGTAAAAAGCAACTTCTGCTATTGTCACATGCGAACGAATGTCTTGGTATTTTGCAATTGCTTTGACAACGAAAGACTTCTCAAAGCCAAACTTAGCACCAAATTATGAGGATAACTTAGAGCTATAAGTTTCGCCTGTTGGCAAAAAAAAATCCCTATTATTTTGAAATTTTTAACTTAAATGTGTACCACGGTCACGTTCGACTTCATGAAAATTTTCATATGTAAGTCAGCTTTTGCTCTCAAAAGTTTTTCTTAAATTTGTCTCGGAAAATTGTTATTTAGTAGACCACATATATTTTTTTTGTCCGGATTATTGATATTCACCCTTATTCCAGTTGTCGACATCGACGTCACTTTAACATAATGCCCAAAACTTTGGGCTTTTGTAGCCATTGCTAAAAAAGAAGTGACTCCTGTTGGCAGGTTTATGCTATTTGCTTGACCTTAGGGAACGGAAATAGATTGTCAGTAGCGCGAAATTGTTCTCGAGAGGGAGTAAACAAGATTAAATTTGTTGGTATTGTGTTAAAGTGACGTCGATGTCGACAACTGGAATAAGGGTGATTATACTCTAATTTCATGATCTGAATCGCTATAAAGTTAATTGTTATTTAAATTAAGCTAAAAGTAAATACATCAATTTATCCATAAGTAAAAAATCAATCTTACTTATATTTTTGAGAGCTTTATCGCCAATTTTTAGGCGATTTTTAATTCTTCATATACTGTGCATGTGATTGCAAAATATATATACTCGTATATTGCAATCACATTAGATTTTAGTTGCTTGATAATCATTGAAATTGTTATATATTTTATCGTAGTAATTGTGGCTGGCTACAAACTTGGCTGTTACAATGCAACTCTTCTTTATGCGTTAAGAAAAAAAAAAAATTAATCAAACTTCCATCAACTAGATTAAGGAGATAAATTCACAAACTTTTTATCTATTTATTTTATAAGAAAAAAAAATTTTGTTTTTGCTATATACTTGTGATAAATGTAATGTTGTTGTATATACGGTTTAATACAAACTAATCTATTTCGTTTATATAAAATACGGTTCCTTTAAAATTTGGTTTAAATTGAACCTTTATAATTTGAAGGTTAAACCAATATTTCGCTAAATCATGAAGGAATGACGAACTACTCACTTTTATCACGAATCTCAAGGCAATAAATTCTAGGGAATAATTTTTTTATGCTTATGAACAATAAATTGACATTGCCAATTGTTGGGGAATAAAATAAAAATCTGTTGCAAGTCGAACATTCTATTGTGAATTGATGTAATTTGATTTTCTACGCGTATATGTATAGTTTTCTTTATAAAATGAAATGAGGAGATGCATGAAATCCACTGTGTTTATTGGATATAATGTAAGTAGAAACAATAAGAATTGTAAGCTATTAAACAATTGAAAAGTATTTAAAAACACACCAAGAAGACTACTCGCATTGTGCTTTTTTTATTTCCCCTCAAAAAGAAAAACGTTTCTGAAAAAACATATATGTATACATAATTTTTGGGGAAAACTCCTCGGAAATAAAAATCGGCGATGCTAATATTTTTTTTGGAATATGCGAGTTTTTTCACGTGGAAATAATTCACAATTGCAATTTTAGGGAAAAAGGAAATATTTCAGGGAAAAATATTCACGATAGGGGTGACTGTTTTTTTTTGCTTCCCATTTAAGTACGACCCACAGTGTTGTCATTTCATGTGTTTGAAAAACTTTCTTAGCCTACTGTGAGCTTAACTTAAAAATTCTTTAAAAAAAAGTTGCCGCATGGGAGCAGCAATCGCACTGGACAATTTAAGTTGAATATTTTTAAGCTTGTGGAAGAGAGAGCAAGAGAAAGAGAACAGATGATGAAAAGGGGAGCCATCATATTTTCCTCTTTCTTTTATAAACTGAAAATTTACTCAGCTAAAATTGCCGTGTATGAGCCACTACTTAGTGATTGTTTGCAGAATCACTGAGACTTGAATTTAATTTTCCATTTTCCACATGTTTGTATGTATTGGAGTCAAAGTATAGTTCTTAGCCAGATTTTAAGGGCACCTTGTTTTGTGTATTCTATGTGTTTATATAAGAAGATGCTTACGGTTAAATGATGCTATTGAAATAAGTTTCAAATTATTTGAAGGTTTATCGTTTATCGTTTTATTTTATATAATACAAAAGCAACTATTTGAAGGCAGAAAAATCATTTAGTCAGTCAGTCAGCCACTCAGTTTATTTGAAGTTATTCTATCTATTGTACTTTACAACAGATGCGAGTATTTGTTTTATTTTTGTGCCCTGCCCTGCCCTGCTACAACACTTTTTTCTCCCTCTCTTCTTCCTCTTTCCTTCCAGGCAAAGGAATCATCACATTGAAACTGATTTTTTCCTTATTGCTGCTGCCATTCGTTGATAACTTACAACTGAAAAAGTTAGCAACAACAATGGTTGTAAGCTTTAAAGAATTTTACTTCTTAAATAACTAAGTTGAGATTTTCTTATTATTATTGTTATATTCTTTTTATTGTGTCTTAACTTTTAGCAAGCAGTAGTAGGAGTTGCTCGAAAGAGTTTGTTTGCTTTTCTAAAGGAAATTAATCCATTTAGAAACCTAATGCTCATGATGATGTTGATGATAAGATTGTCTGTGATGCCAGAGTGCACACAATATGCTGCATAAATTGCACAAAAGATCAATTTCTTTGCGTAGTAAACATTGTACTCATCTTTAATAGTATATATTTCATATTTGTATTTGTGTATGTCTTAAGGTAATAAATATTATTTTCAAAGTGTTCTTTGCAATTTTTTTTATTTAATTTTATTAAATCTTAAATAACGAACTAATTTGACTAGAATTTGTTTTTTGGGAGCAAGATTTACTTTTTAAACTTGACTTTCAGGCAAAAATTACTTTCACAACCACAAAACAATATGGTTCATAGTAAATCAATAAATTACTAGAATGTGTACGTGATTGAAAGTGGGTGTGAGTGTGGTGTATGTGTGTATAAACTTGTGCGAGTGTTTTTTCCGTGATCATATAATATGTATAGTTTTAGTCTTAATATTCTTAAAGATTAAGAAGGCCTTAAACAAAACAAAAAATAAAAATAAAAGAAAGAAGGCATAAACAAAAAAAACTTTGTTTATAGTTTTTGTTGTTTTGAGTTCCAGTAGAGAACATTAAACTAACCACTATTACGAAAGTCTTAGGAAAGTTTCGCAAGACTATTTTTTTTTATCCTAACCTAACTCAAAAACTTTGTTAGTAAGTCTGTTGATACTTCATAAACTTGTAAAATACACTACGGCTGCTGGCTCCTGGACTACATGCACCCTCTACAATTTACAACCAATATCCTGGCACTAATACCATTATAGAAATTTACACGCATACATACTCGTACATGCACTAGAAGGAGACTTTTTAAGAGACATGATAAAACTTTTGAAATGCCAGAGGTTCTTTAAGTTGCTTCGCTTTGGCTTTCATTTTCTGTTTTTACTATACACTAGCCAAGTTGTTGTTGTTGGTTTTTATTGTTTTATTGGTCGAAAACAGTTGGAAGTTTTAAATGGGAACATAGGAAAAGGAGCTGAAAGTTTAAGTAAACTTGCAACAAATTGTTTTAAAGTCATTTTCCTTCCAGTTGGTATCGTTTAAATTGAAAATAAAAAGGTTTGGTAGTGGCAAATGTCAAATGTAGATTTTTTCCGTTCCACTTACATGACCGTACGTATGCATGTGTGTTATTTGTTCAATGTGTGTGTGATATGTTGGTGTGTGGCATTAACTTTTTTATGTTTTGTGGCCTTAATAATTTGCATTTACATTTTCTTTTTCTAACAGAAATGTAGTTACGACTTTCGTGTATTTACAGATACTTAAATGTTTATTTTTTTTATGTTCTTTAAACAAAATATGATCAAGCTTAGTGTGAAGGTTTGACTTTTGAATTTAAGGAAATATATTCACCTACGCCGCATAGTTTATAATTGCAAATATGGATGGCCTGAATTAGGTTTATTTATTTCTTTTTTTATAAAGAAACGATTGCAGACAATTAAGTAAAATTTGTGTTTACTTAAATGTATACACCGATAAACTAATCATCAATCTATTTTTAATTCAAATAGTGGTGCAAGGCAATCGCTTAATTTAATTTAACTGCTTCCATTAACTTTTGGATTGAATAAAAAATTTAAAACTTACGAACTTTAGCCTGATCAAATCATAAATATAGAAACAAATGAAGTTCGAACAATAATAATTAAAATTAACTAAAAGATTTAAATGTTTTTTTTTTCAAGAAAGTTTTAAACACTTCTTATAAAAAAGTTGACTGAGCCCAAGACAGCACACTTTTCTAATAGGAAATTTAACAGCACAATTCTCTTATAGAAAATTTGAGTATATCACAGCACATTTTTCTTATTGAAAATAATTATTTGCCCGTCGGCAATTACAGCACACTTTTCTTATAAAAAAAATTACTCTCCCTGCAGCAGCACAATTTCCGTATAAAGAAATTGACAATGTCACAGTACACTTTTCCTATAGAATAGTTGGCTGCATCACAGCACAAAAAAGTATACTCTGTGATAGCTTACCTTTCTTAAAAAAAGTGCGGACAGCACACAGGTCACCGTCTTTCTTATAAGAATAAGTTTTCTGCATTTTTAGTGTGCTGTCACACAGTCAAAATTACTTTAAATAACAACAACATTCTGCTACATAATGAATTATCTTTTCTATAGGTAAAGTGTGCTGTGGCACAGTCAACTTTTTTATGAGGAAATTGTGCTGTAGCAGGCAGATAAGTTTCTTTCTACTAGAAGTGTGCTGTGACACTGCCATATTTTCTTTTAGAAAATTATGCTGTGTTTTCTATAAGAAAAGTGTGCTATAAATTCGTTATATTTTTTGTAAGAGAAGTGTGCTGTGATACAGTTATGTTTTGTATAAGAAAAGTATGCTGTGACACGGTCTTGTTTTCCATAAGAAAAGTGTACTGTAACACATTTATGTTTTCTACAAAAAAAATGTGCTGTGACAGAATCATCTTTTTTATAAGAAAAGTGTGCAGTGTCTTTTTTTTATTTTATTCTCAAAAATAATTAGGAAAAAGGATTTTTTAAAAAATGCTTGAAAAAAGTTATTGAAATGAAATTGGTTTTTAAATTTTTTTATTGTATCTTATATCGTGTATGATGGATGAAGTTTTAAATAAATATAAAAATAAATAAGGATATCTTTTCAAATCCCACAAAACATTTAATAATATTCCATTTCTTGGCCAATGTAAGGTAAGATCAGTTAACAGAATCTTTGTCGAAAAATGGTTTAAGATCCCGACACTGTGTAATTTTGAAATTAAGAAACATTCATGGTTATTATTTCTCAATGCACAACGAAAAAGAAAAACACATTTGTTTGCCAAAATTATATATTTTTTAATTCTAGTATTATAAATTAATTTAAAATTTAAAAAATCAAGCTTTCATTACTTGACTTGTAATGCTTCAATAAGTTTTAATTAAATGTTTGATATTTCTAGAAAAATAATGTAGCTCAAAAATTTAGAGAGATGAGAGGTTGATTGGAACGAGATTTTGTACAAAGACGCCAAAAATTATCATCAAAATGCAAATCATTTAATCAATGATGTTGTATGTTTGCGTGTATATACACAGATCCATATTTATGTATGTTAATAGCAAAGAGAACAAATCCAAGTGCGCCTCAAGAGTGATTTCGGCAAATCATGATTGCTGCTGCGAAGCTATAATAAGTCTTTAATTATAGAACTTTTGTATAAATGTTTAAACAAAAATTAAAAAAAAGTGTCTTAATGTTTTTTACGCTCGAAAAAAAAGCAACAGCATTAAAATTATTTCACTAGCCCAACACGTGCAGCATGTTTTATAAGACCACTTTACTGAACCATTAATTATACTTTTAAGGTTTTTGAGTTGAAAATGTTTTTCTTTCGAATAAAGTATTTATGAAAACATACAAAGTTTTATGTGTGTTCGTATTTATATACAAACATAAATATGGGCATCATGCACACAAAAATTTTAAATATATTTAAGAATATGTTTGTAACATTAAAAATACAAGTTATATACATACATATGTATATACATTTTTGTTTATTCTGGTTTATTTTTTTTTTTTTTTGTTTAAAATGTTCACTTGACTTTTATGGCCAGAAAATTGACCACAAAAACTAAAAACATACAAACTTATATTAAAAACTTTATACTTTCACATTTAGTTAGACCGTACATTTTTGTTATATTTTATTTATTTTTTTTGTTTGTTTCAGTATTTGGCCAAATTGGTTATGCAAGAAGGAAAGCTAAACAAGTTAAAAAAAAAATTATTTTATTAGTATTGTTAAACAATTTTCAAGCCTTTTCACTTCAAATAAAATAAAAAAAAGTGAAATAAAACTATATTATGAATAACCTAAAAATTTAAACTTTTTTAATTACAAAAAAAAGTTGCAGAGTTTTAAAATATTTGAAACAAAATTTTAGAATAAATGATTTGTAACCTAAAGCAATTAGAATATGCATTTGGGTGAGCGTGAACAAGCCATACAGCCAAAGCTTTGGAAGGCAAACTAAGAAAATATAAAAAATAAAACGATATTAAAAAAAGGATATAATACGAGTGAAAATAACAATACTTTTTTGAATGTGATTAAAAAAATTTTAATTTTAAGAAACTTCTATGTTCAGACAAAAATCATTTATAAAGACATCATTATGAATAACTTTCGTCTATAGCCGAAAGTGCTGAACGAACAAATTTGAAATTGGTATTATTACATGCAGTCGCTATTGTGAATTGCGTTCATTGTGATTGCTTCAAATAATTAGCCCTATCGTGAATATAAGTGAAATTTTTGTTCCTATTAAATTTTCATTCGCCTCGAAGGGAAAAATGTTGTCGTGAATCTCCCGGAAAAATATTTGTTAAGCTTAAAAATTAATTGAAAATCCCACAAACTTAAGTTTAATAATAAGAAATTCACAAATTTTAGATTCCAAATAAAATTTATTTAACTTTACAGTTGTGTTTTAAAATATTGCAGCTGCAGTGAAAAAAAAAATTAGAATGTCACCGCAGTGTAACGCAATGAAATTTGCTGTATGTGAACCAAAGAGATTTATACTCCATGAAAAAAGCTGTTGCAGGAAATTATTGTTACCAATCGTGAACTAATCTTGTCCTAAAAATTAATATTCATAACTTATAATTATTAATACAATTTGTTAAAGCAACAATGAAATGCATATAGACATCGCTTAACCACCAGCAAATAAATTTCACTTACATTAATACGAATGAAAATATCGAAGTTATTTGATGTAATAATTCAGCTCGCCTGCAAAAATAAAGTGAAAAAAAAACCAAAGGAAATTTGATAAAATCCCTGTTAAAAATATTATTCATGATAAAGGGAATCAAAAAAGGGAAAACATTTCTAGGCAAAAATTATTTACGATTGCAATTTTGCGACAAGAAAAAAAATTTCGACGGAAAATTAATTTTAATGAATATTAAAATTAAAATCCAAAAAAAAAATATTCAGACGTGCCTTTGGTTTCTGTGTAAAATGCCAAGTACAAAAAAAAAAAGAAATACAAATAAACAAAATAAAACTAAAATAGGTTTGCAAACTTGGGTAAACAATTTAAATAAAAGCAAAAAATGGAGTAATTAGTATGTAAGGATTCTGGAACTAAACAAATACTGAAAATAATAATTGAGGGATTCATCTTACCCCTAGGAAATTTGTTTGACTACATAAGTGAATTCTTTCACTAGCCTTCAGCCAAATATTTTCCCATTTTTGTCGAATGAGTATTTTTTTATGATCACCAAAAATTTCGACGGATTTGCCTATTTCTATGTTTAGTTAACAATTCTCTTGTCATTCATCGAATTCAAACCGTACGTTTGTTAATTTTATTAAAGCGCAAAAAATGCTTAACATGCTGGCGAGAAACCATTAAGCCATTCAACATTAATTACAACATTACAACATCATTACAATATCTTGAAATAAATGATCTTTGAAAATTTTCTTTGATCTTTTGTTGTTATAGAATAAGTATTTTATTAAGCTTCAGGTCTTTTTGAAATAAAATGAAGCAATATTTCGACACACCTTTGTATGCCAAATATTTTTAAATCAATAATTTTAACTTGAAGAAGACACACAAAGGCGTATCGAAATATTCAACCGTGTTGTGTATGTCGAGTTGAATACTAGATTAAAGCAAAAGTATTCAAGTTTTCTTTAAGCTAGGACAAAACTCTCGTAGACAAATATCCGACTCGACATACGCAATACGGGTGATTGTTTATAAATAAATATTTTTAATTTCATTAAAAAAAAAAGATCTCAAGCTTAATATAAATTATTCTAAATTATAAATAACAAGCAATAAATATTCAACAGTAGAGAACATATTAATAGCAAGGTAAAGTTAAGCTCCTTGGGCATTTTGTTTAAAATATTTGTGCAAGCGAGAGAGGGAGAGAGATAGAGACAGTAATGCTAAAGTAATATAATGAAATCTGAAAGTTAAGATCTTTCAAAATGTGCCTTAAATTTTAACGCCCTCAAATGCTTTGCTGCTGTATTATTTAATTAAAATTTAAAACTGCTACAATGTGTAAATTACACGAACTCACAATAATTGAGCACTCCAATTGCCATAATAAAATTTGCTGCTTTTATTTTTTTTGACAAGATGAATTGTCGAACAAAATTTATTACAAAATTTACATAAATAATATTTTCCTTTGTTTAAACGAAGCTATATAAACTTTATTAAAACAGTATCAATAAAATGTGGCAAATATAAAATAAGTAAGCACAAGAGAAATTATCGCCCCACAAGTATGAATATACTTCATACTTTGTACAGGCACACGCCAAACATACAACATACAAACATACTTACATATATAAGTATGTCAGACATATTTAACATTTGTTACACAATCACACATACAGATACACATTTATAAGCTTGCAATGCTTTCCATTTTTTATTTCTGTTGACTCAGCAACACAATTATGTTGCTGTCGTCCTTTTAGTACAGTTAATTACTGTTTCCGTTTATTGGATCAACCCACCAACCGACCGAACGACCAGTCTACCAACAATGTCCCAACGTCGTCTTTTTTGCTATTCGAACTTTATTTCCATTTTGTTGCCAGAGCCCTTAAATCATGGGAAATACTTTAAATCCCCTTATACAGTCACACACACTCAGATACATACATACGCTGTAGTGAATACATTTACTCTACTCGGCTACAATCCACTTGTCTTTCTGCCCCTTTAATTTTTGAATTAAAACTATTCTGATTTCTTTTGCAATATTTTTTTTTGTTTGTTTCTAGGTTGGTTGCTGCTGTTAAAATTGTACTTATTTCTTTTTTGTAACAATTTGATTAACGTGTGCTCGTCAACTTCATTGCAATCAAAATGAGAAAAAAAAACGGGAGAAAAAAACACATTTTGTCCTCATCGGGTTTAAGTGTGACAAATGAAAGACAATTGCAAAAGCCAGCGTTGGCTTAAATTTACAGAAAATTAAAACCATAAACTAGTTTATGTGTGTCAGAAAAAAATATGCTGCTAGCAAAGTACAGTGGCAAAGAATGACAATTTGGCGTATTTCGACTTCGACGTCAATATTTTGGTCCTGGATTAGAGCAACAAATATTATGACATTTTTTAATCTATTCGTCATATTCGAAATCGAAATACTAAGACAACAAGAGGATATCCTGGTCTGAAGTAGAAATGCTCTAACTCAAATAATTGTAAGTTTACAGGAGAAGTTAAGAAGAGGTGTGCGAAGTGTACTTGTGTAAAATAATGTATTGGAATCACTGAAAAACGCGTTAGGGCCTTTCTACTTGAGACCATCGATATACTTTTCGTCTTATTATAGATCAGAATCACTGAAAACCCTGTTAGGCCCTTTCTACTTGAGACCATCGATATACTTTTCGTCTTATATACTCGTATAGAGCAGAATAATTTTTCACGCAAAACTGTTTTAAAGTAAAAAAAATATCTGTTCATATATTATTTTTACTTTTTGAGAATATACATATAAAAAACATTTATATACAGACATTAATGTTGGTTCATGAATAAATTTGATGGCCTGACCTTTTTGTAAAAGGGTAAGGAACAGTGTGGTTTATAATCAGTCTACACCATTTCTCTTTATGGTTGCTTTGCTCAAAATGTCTACAAGACGAACTTTAGTTTATAAGAATGTAATTTTATATCGTTTATATATATTGTAATGCAAAAAATATCATCTTTCCAAGGAATAGTAGACAAAAAATTAAAGTAAGGAATTTAGTTCTAAAGCTGGTTTCACTAATTTTCCAATTAATATGGTGTCGTTTTTTATTTTTGTCTATTTATTAAAAAAAAAGAACAGACTTGCTGCAATTTCCATATCTTATAATTGACTAAAAGAAACTGTTAAAATATTGACATAAAAAATTGCATTATTTGTCTCAACAAGTGAATGCAGCAAAATGCAACAAAACAGTGACAATGAAATGTTGCAAATGGATACAGAGCGAAAATCGTTTACAGCTATAGTAACAAATTGAGTCTGCTGCAAAAAAAAAAAAAAAAAAAAACCGATAAAATTCTTAAAAAAAGAGATACAAGAAATATAAAAAAACAAAAAACCAACATTGACAATAATTGACGATTCCAGTCACGCTTTGTGACTGCGCGAAAAAGGAAACGGAACATAACAACAACATTTTAGCGAAGAGTCGAACATTAGCATATGCTTGCTTTACCAACAAACACCAACACAACCGTTGATGTTACAAGTGAAAAATTATGCAACATTTGTTAAGTGAGGAGTTTCATATTTTCCACTTCTCGCTGCCTGCCTTCTACTTACAGCATTTTAATGAATTTTTTAGTTGGAATGCGTGGGTATAGTGGGAACAGAAAATACTATTTGTATATACTCGTAACTGAATTGCACTCAAAGATGTTGCACTGCTGTCTCTTTTTTCTCTCAGTGTGTTGTTGTTGTTGTTTACCACTCCTTTTCGTGACATGTTTAAAGTTCTTGTTGGTATCTCTTGTACGTTTTCTACATGCAGTTTGTCAAAAGTAACTTTGCACGTTGAAAATATTTAAAGATTTGCAAATTTAAAAAAATTAAATTTTGTTTTTGCTATAAGCTTTTTTTAACTCTTATAAATAAAGAGTATTTTTAGAGTCTGACAACTTTGAGTTTCCTGTTGGAACAACATATCAGCAAAATTACTACCACGTAACTAAGGTACGAACAAATGTCGAATCATGTTCCTATGCCGTTCACCATTAACAGTAACATTCTGACCATCATCGCAAAGAAATATGGGCCAATCACTCCGTAACCTCATAAAGCGCACCAAACAGTAATTTTCTGTGGATGTAATGGTGTTTCGACCAAAAATTATGGATTCTCCTCACTCCAAACGTGAGTGCCTATTTACGTACCTCTTCAACCAAAAATGGGCTTCATGGGAAAATAAAATTTTGCATGGAAATTCTAAATCAATATCAATTTGTGCTTCAGCCCATTCGCCGAACAATTTGTATGCGTTGCTCTGGTGTAAGTCGATTCATAATGAAATTTCAAAGCAAACTAAACAAAAAGCAACTATCAGCTGTTAAATGGGTGCTCAAATGAAGCAGTGTTGCCAACTCAAAGTTGTGACACTCTACAAAAACACCCTATACATACCAGAGAACAGGGTTCCCAGATTTCTTTCGACTGACATCCCCAATTTCAAAATTTGTATCCCCAAAATTCCCCAAAAGGCAATTTGTACTAATTTTACCACTTCTGGAGATGGATCAAAAGTGTTACAACAAATTCAATTATTTTTAAAATGTATATTAATTCGTAACAGAGATTTAAGCACTGAATTTTGTTTCTAATTTAATTTTTATTGACTCCATTGCCGAAAAAACTCGTTCAATGCAAGCGTTGCTCGTTGATACACAAAGTAAATTTAATATATACAATACTCTACCAGTTCTTGAAACGGCCGTGATCCAGCGGCATCTTGATATGAACAATCTTCTGCCCAAAACATGTTTAAGTTGTTTGTTATTTGTATATAAAACTGTAAGCATCAAATAAGGTATAGAACTAATTGTCAAATAATTTGTAAGTTATGTAGTACACATGTGTAAACAATAAAATTAGCTGATGAGCAATCTCCCCAATGCGAGTACCTGTTTGTCTTCTAATAAACCTTATTTAAATCTTGCTAACAACAAATGTTAAAGACGAGTTCATTGTTGCCATTTATCATTTTATATTATTTATGAATTAAAAAAGAGCAATTGGAATATGTATTGATATTAAAATATTCCGAGAAATAAATAAAAAAATATTAAGTAATACAAATCCCCAAAAAATCTCATAAAATCCCCAAAACAGAAAAGTTATCCCCAATTAATTCCTCAATCCCCAAACCAAAATTCTTATCCCCATTTCGAAAAATAAATCCCCGATTTGGGGATAAATCCCCTAATCTGACAACACTGCCAGAGAAAGCCATAAAGCTACATTTTGAATATATATAACGTATCGATACCTAAAGGAGTAGGAATATTTTCGTACATACGCATTAACAAGCATGCGTGAAGTACATTTATTTGACATATAGACGTTGCTTTATCAAGAAGAAAAACAAACAAAAACAAAATTTTTTAATAAAATAATTTTTTTTAATAAGTAAAAAATTTGTCTCATGTGAAACATTAGTCTTGACAAACTGTATGTACATATGTATGTATGTGCATACAAATACAGTGTGTCGTCAACAAATGCTGCTAAATCAGCCATTTTAGTCTTGCATACATGGCGCTCATACTCACTGATATAAATGCAGCCTGGCAACACATATCAAATGAACTCTTTTTATGTTTTTTCATACAAACAATTTTGCACGTTTTGTCAACGTGTCTTTTGTATGGGCAATAATATGAAAGTTTTCAAAACAGTTGAAATAATAAACAAAATTTTGTCTGTATGTTATGTCAGCTAGTTAATGCATTTTCAATTTAATTTAATTAAAGTAATTTTTTAATTTCATTCAATCAATGAATAAATTCCATTTCTGAAATTTAATAATGCAAGAATTTTTTTCATTCTTAACATTCTTGCATTTTTAGGAATATCTGCTCTCATGAAGAGTTGGGAAAAATATAAAAGGAATTTAAAGCAATGACTTCCTAATATTTTTTTTTTGTTAAGTTTGGTTAGGTTTGACTGGTCCATATAATATTTAAGTCACTTTGTATTAACTGAGAGTAAAATGAAAAATAATCCAGACAAGTTATATCTTTCTGTATATTTGCCCTTAATGATGAAAGTGGTCTAAGTCACACATTTATTTGGTCGAGATATTTAGTAGATTACATTTGAACAAATCAAAAAATATTTTTATGTTATGCAATATTTTAATTAAGAGCAGTTCTAAACTCAGTTAATATGAAAATACATAATATTTATTACATATTTATTTAAGGTTTTTAAGATTCATTTAATATTTGAAAAGAAAAATGCACAAAGCTTAGACCACTTTCATAATTAAGGGCACATACATGTTTCTAGGCAATTTTTCAATAATTGAAGAGCATAAATAAATTAAAATTTCTTTAATATACAAACACACAAATAAAAAAAAAACACAAATAATAAAAAAAAGAGAATAACTTTGACATAAACACATTAAAGTCTACAAAAGTTTAAACGGGAACAGCTGTGTCATTATAACAATTGAGTTGAACTGAACTCAAACATAAGCCGCAGTCTGATTTTTTCTTTTTTTTTTTCTTTTGAAATGTTGCAGATGTTTGTCATATTGACGTTGCTATTATGCACACATATTGAAATGGCAATTTTTTCAACATCAGCCTGCAACAGAGTTCGCTAACAACAATATGGGTGACAAAAATAATATGAAGAAAAAAACAAATTGAGTACAACTGCCAAGCAAACTAATAAAAAAAAATTTTACACAAACTTTTAGCAATTGCGATGAGCAAAAACATTATGTATATAAATAAAAATAAATCACTTGTTCCTCGTGGGTGTCTTTTTTTTTTGTTCTTAAGAGAAAAATATAATTAAATAGTTTGCACTATTTTTTTATCAGTAAAATTTTATAATTCCTTGCAATGTAAAATTAACGTGTTGGTTTTTTAAACTCTTTGCAAATAACAGCTAAAACTAAAACTAATGGGCAAGATCTTTTTGCAATATTTTCTAAGTAATGGACGGACAGAGTTCCAATTCCTGCAATTGACGACGAATCGATAAATTTGGGTAGTGTTAAACACTTCCACTTTCATTTACAGCGACGATATTCCTTTCAGTACTCAAATTTGTTTGTGTTGATGTTATTGCATCATTTAAAGGAAATTCTTCTGCAGTTCGAGAGATAACTTGGTCAGCTAAAGGCTTATGTGCCATAAAAATCACAAAGTCATCTATAAGTTTCGTGAATGTATGACAGATTTTCAGTCAAGTAAATCTGGATAATTTGATAGCATTGTTCAAAAGTCAACCTATTCATGGCAATTTGCCCGGATATACTAATCATAAATATTCAAAAGTGAGCTTAGTATGAAAGTTCGTTTGGCAGTTAACCCTTTCTTAAGTTCTATCGGGATTAAAAGAAGCGATATAATATCATTTGCATAAAAGTTATAGTTTGCATATCCTTATGAAAAATATCGTCCGCTCTATTTAATGGCTTACTTCAGTATCAAAGGAAAGGGAATTTAAATTTAATTTTCATTAGAAATGTAAAATTTATTAGGAGGGACTACGCAAAAATTTGAAGTCAATATAATTTTTGAAATAAATCTCGCTCATTTACACAAAGAACGAATGGAATGGAGTTAATAATGCAGAAGTAATCCTCATATCGTTCTTCATATTGTGTAAAAGTTTTATATAAATAATATCTTGTTTACTCAACTCTTGAGAGAAAAATAAAAATTTATTTTTCGATTAAGTTGTGTGTAAATTGGAAACTTTAAACTCGTTTTTTGGCAAACTGGTTTTTTTGAATTAAGACATTCTTTGAGTAAATGCGCGATATGTAAGTGTGTGTGAATATGTATGTGTGTGAGAATATGTAGGCATGTGTGAGTGTGTGTGTACATTTATGTAAAACTTTCATAATTTATAAATGGTACATGGTGCGGCAAAAGTAAATATATGATTTAAAAAATTGCAACTTCTTTGCTTGTGAATATTAAAAAAAAAAAATTTCTCTATCAGAAATTAAACTTAGTTGAATGCATAAAAATGAAACGGTATACAATTGAGAAAAGAACTACGATTTTTATTCTATTCCTTTAATAATCGTTTAATTATTCCTACAGAACTTTTTATGGTGCAAGAACTCCAACGTGTCCAACCATTCGTTCGTTGGTGGATCATTCTGCTGTATTTGAAATTAAAGAAATAGGTGCTGTGAGACAGACAGTCAAAGAAAATGCGCAGACATCAACGAAAAGACAATCTGCCCAGTTTCAGCTTTCTGACCGCACTCTTCCACGAATTTTGAAACACGGAAAATTTTTAAGCACGATTTGCACCTCTTCCCTTGCAAAATCCAACTAGTCCAAAAAGTAAAGAGCTTCGCTTGCGCTTGCAATATGCTAACGGAATTTTAAATCTGGTTGATCAAAATTAAATTTTTTTCTTAAATTTAGTTATGATCGACGAAGCGCATTTTCACTTGAACGGTGGGGCTATCTCAAAGACAAAGTTTATGTGAACACGCCCCCCAAACTTGCAGCAACTTATGGGCAACATTCAAAAAGAGATTAATCGTATACTACAAGAAACACTCAACAAATAAAAACAGAAAATTTTTGCGTTAGAGAAAACGGTTGTGATTTAACTGATATTATGTTTCATAATTTTAATGTAAAAAATAACATAAAAAATCTTTATTTTTATCACAAAATTTTTTTTGCATTCCATTCAATATTTAAATAAAAAACAAATCTTATAGTTACTTTAGCCGCACCGGCATTCTAAAGACTTCGACCTCACTTAAACTTCATGATATAGATTTTCCGAAAATAACGTTTTGGAAAAAAAATGTCTAATTAATTTTAAGTACGTATTCAACTGATTGAATCAAAATTCTAAGCAGCTCTTAAAATAAAAAAAAAACGACGAAATCCGTGGTAATAAGGAAAATTTACTTAAGTCATATTTTACTGTTTTGCAGTAGAGCACTTTTAAGCTTTAAAGTCGATTTTAAGAAATTTATTTCTTTTACAGTTAGATTGGAAAATTCGGTATTCACTTAAATTTTTTTTAGAAAAATATCGGTCTACACACTATAAATAATGTATTCAATTTTAAATTTATTAAAAGAATAAGACAATTTAAGCTTTTATTCTATATGAGATTATAAGTCGAAAATATATAAACAGCCAGTTATTGCACTATAATTTACTCAAAAAGTGCTAAAATTATTGAGATTTTTCCCAGCGGTACTTTTGAATATAAAGATTACAGGGGTGCCATTAACTCAAAACTAGCTTATCTCGACTTAAGCACTTTTTTCTTTTAGCCACAGAAATATTGCGCCTTATCACGAGTGTCGTATCACGACTTCGACTACGACGATTTTGTAGTAGACTACAGAGCATTGCAACATTTTTTCTTTAATCTACTACAAAATCGTCGTGGTCGTAGTCGAAATATGACACTCGTAATTAGGCCCATTATATGATTTTTTTTTTATCAAAAACCCTGCACAGAAAAAATTGTGATAAGTTTTTGTTTTACCAAACATGTTCGTGAAACTGATATTTCATTATTTTCTTTGTTTGGTTTCGAATTTATAGTAACTTATTTTAATAAAGAAAAAAGTATGTTTTTCATTCATTCATTAATCTTTTACGAACTTTGGTATTTAGTTTTATGAATTCTGTAGTAGGTCCGAGTTCAGCAAAATATTATTCGATTTTCTGAATTAAATAATTAAATACAATGTTCGTTTATTTTGCCTCATCTAGCAAGCGTTGGAAAAAGTACATATGTTCACATCAGTCTACACCAAGGTTTGTTTCTGGTTCAAAGTACTCGTATTCTTGTTTCTTGTGTGTCTAATAAGCAACAGTGCTTAACAACTATGCAAAACAAATTTAAAAAAAATTCCCTTGTTTAATATTAAAATGTTATTATTTTACCACAAGCAAAGTACAAAGGAAAATTAGTTGTTAACATACAAATAATAATAATAAATAGAATATTGTATTTATATCAAAATAAATCTCTTTTGTTGTAAATCCTAGAAGCTACAACAATGAGCAGAGGAAAATGAAAAGTTGTAAAAAATGATTGCTTAAAGAAATACAAGATGAGAATAAAAACAAATTCAATTTTGTTTTATATTCTTTTTTTATTTTAGGTTTTTGGTCAAATCCTTTGTGGTTTGAAGTTTTTAAGCCTTTTGTTATGAAATGGTATACGAGTATATTCCTATTTTATAAACATAAAAAAATATAAAAGAAAAGCTCGCATGTCTAAATTATGAATTCAGCAAATGCACAATAAAATCCAGACACATGGAGGAGATCTCACAATTATTGATGTTGTTGTTGTTATTGTTGTTAAAGGGATGTTGCTGGTGCTGTTGCTGTTTTATTCTCTTAAGCTCATTGAAAATGAGCAAAATAAATAATAGAAAAAAAAATTTAATATAAAGTTAAAATTGAATTATTTGATAAACATCATTTGGTGAAAATTACGACGACAGCCTTTTCTCTTCTCTTTCTCTAACTGTTGAGGTCTTTTGGGACGAACCCTAGACACAGTCCTATTTAAAATGTCATTCATCAGAATATAAACACGCCTGTTAAATGAATATAGCACAAACGTAAAAACACATGTACCCAGTCAACACAAGCTCAAATGTTTAATAGTTGCCTTGTTTATAAAATAAAATACATTTCTGCTTGCTAAAACTTGTGTAACAGGGTACGAAAAAGAAATAAAAGGACCATATTGGCTTCGTTTTAATTTGTTGTTTGCAGTGCTTAAAACGAAAAAAAAACCAAATCATTTAAAATACATGGATTTGATCATATGTTTGTGTCAAAAATTAACTAGTAAACGAGTTGAACCCAAATATATCGGAAAACCTCAATGTAGTAAAAAAATCAATTGCTTTGTTTACCCTCTTTGTCGTCGTTGTGTTTGCCATTTTTGATTTGTGAAAATAATTTGATTTGGTTTTGGTCATATGGACATTTCCACGATGTTGAACGTGACCGTTAAAGTGCCCAAAAAGCTAAATTAACTCAATTTTTTTCTACAATGAGCGTAACTTATGGCTCTAAATTAGCCATAATTTTGATTTTGAGCAATTTTTTTGCTCGCATTTGCATGTGACAAATACAAAAACGAATCAAACGCTGATTTCAGCTAAGGTTGAGGCAATGTTTTAAACTGACTTATCCCAAAATTTTGTTTTGATTTTATCTAAACTTAAACTAAATTTTATTCACAGTTGCACGTGACATATTTTTCATTATAAATTTATATTGCTCTTTTTACAAAATTAAAAATAAACAAGCTTAGCAAAAATATATTTTGAGTTTTCACTTCAATCATTTCATTTTTTCTTCAGCCAACGCTTTACAACTTTTCCAAGCATTGCGCATTCTTTCCTGTTTTTTTTTAATTTATGGTTTTCTAATAATATTTCATCTTAACTACATTTTTTCTCTCCACCGTTTGCAAACCCTCTTTAGTTTTTAGCCGATTTTGTTCATCTAAATTGATATAATTAAAAAGCAGGCACAATTTTTTAATGCAATTAAATTGTTTTAAATCTTACACTTACGATGTCGCACGTGACCAGCTTTGTATAAGTAGTAGGATCACAAATTTTGTATTTTCATTAAGTTTTTTTTCAATTGTATTAATTTTTTCTGTTTATACTAAATATTTTATGTCGCACGTGACATGGAAATATGAGATTTTGCATAGAAAAAATGTACAATTATTTTCAATTGCATAGATTCTTATGGATTTTTTTACTCTGTTTAGAAATGGAAAATGCGTCCCATTTAGAAGGTTTATGAAAAAGAAAACATGTAGAAGATATATCCAAATGAAAAAAGTTGTATTTTTAAGACTTTGGGTTTGAATATCTCGAAATGGGTTTTGCATAAATAAATGTAAATTAATTTTATATATAAATTTTCTTCATAAGTTAAATTTAAATTTAATTTTTTGGTGTGGGTGGAAATGCCCATACATAAAATAAAAACAGCTTTGCATAATATTTTGTTTGTTTTGGTTTATTAGATGAATTTTGTTGAATAGAAATATTTTTCATAAATCGTTTATAAATAAAACTTTGCCTTATTCATAAAAAAATAGTTTTGTTTTATAAAGGGTTTTTAAAATAAATTTTATATAGAAATCCGTTTTATAAACCTTTTATAAACCCGAAATATATTTTATGAGTGAGGCCTATAATATTTTTAATGAATGAGTTCTTAAAAACATAAAGCTTTTTTTGGTTTATATAAATTGATTGTAAAAGATATTTTTCCAATTCAACTGCCAATTGCTATTTTGAAATTGCTCTCGAGCTTTAAAATAATTCGAATTGAATACTTTTGTCATAATTATTTTTTTTTGTGAAATATTTTACTTTTTTTTCTTAACAATCTTCTTTTTCTCAAATTACTTTCCAGTCATTTAGCAACATTTGTTTTACGATATAGAGTTCATTCTCGTTACAACAGTAAACCTTTGTGTTCGCTGGGAGATACAAGTGATTTTATATTTACTTTGTGCTATTTGGTCCATGTGTAGCAGAATGTAGTGATTGTAAAAGGATTTATTTTTCATTTTAACTTTAATTTTTCTTTTTGCTCTCCTTCCTTGCCTTTTCTCTCACCCTTTGTAGTAAATCGCACAAAGTATGTTTGGTTTTCTAACCCCATGTTACAATATTACAACCGCATTGGCCTGGACATTTTTATTTTATTTTTGGAAATTTAATAATTGTCTAAAACATTTCATTTGGGGAAAAAACTGTTCTTCGTTGTTGGTTAACGAGGAATAATATAATTTTCTTTTTTTTTATCAGATTGCCAGTTTGTATGAATTGAATAGACATCAATATTTCATTTTGACTTGGAAATGAAGGCACTGATTTTATATTTAATTTTAACGCAATTTTTATATAAAAAAGTAAAAGGAAATTAAAAAAAAAAGTATAACGAAAATTTGACATGAAGTTAACATGAAGTTTAATTTAATAGTGATGTGTAGTTATTAAATAAACTGTTGCTAATTTCTTGTTAAACATAAGGCTGCAGAATAATTTAATATAAAATTCCACTCCATTAATATCAGAGGAAAACATAGTGTCTAGTTTTTAGCTTAACTGAAAAACTGATTACGATGGCAGCATTACTTTTTCTCCTTAGTTTGAAATGAATATGTGCAACATTTAATTTTTGCACACTTTTTTGTGTTATTTGCTTCATAATTCATGAAAAAAAATCTCAGATTCTATAAGAGACCTGTCTGTGGCATATATCGATAGATGTAAAAAAAATATACCATGTTATTTCTTTTCTTTATTAAGTGTTCTTAGTGAAGAGATATTGTGTGTTTTATTTTTTATTTTTTTCTAACAGTCGAATTAACAATTTACAATTGGTTGTAGTTGTTAAATTTGCACACCAGAAAATGGACTAAAATCCAATAAATGAAATATATTAAAAAAAGCTCTAAACTATGGATTTGTATGTGCTTGTTTAAAAATTAAAAAAGTATTATAGTTTTGTTTTTAAAAACCATAAAAACACAATTATGATATTTATTTATTCACTTGGCCTTTTAAGCGATTTATAGGAAAAAAAAGTATATTGATAAAGAATTAAACGTATTAATTTAAACAAATTGAAATATTTTTCATAAAAATATTTAAATATAACATTTAAAAGATTTATTAAAAACTATTTTAAAAGCCAAAGCATTTATTAAGTGTAAAATGAACAATTTTATAAAAAGTTTTAATATGAAATAATTAATTTTTTTTTTTTGAAAAGAAAATATAAAGCAAGCAGCAACTAAATAGGGTGTAACATAATTATTGTTATAGCCATACATATTGTTACCTTAAGGCCCTAATTCATTATTTTTTTGAAATCGAGATTTTTGTATTTTTCGCTACATTAGATGTTCTTTTAGCGAAATATTAAAAAATAATCGATTTAAAAAAATAATGAGTTAGGGGCTTTATATATCGTCGGTTGGTTATTGGTTTGCTGCAGTCAAAATGTATTTTGAATATACTGTGCCGCAAACCAATAACCAAACGACGATATGTATACATAAATTTTTTTTAATTCACTCAAACATGTTGTAGTTTTATTATGAAATATTGAATTTTTGCTCTCATGTATAATAATTCAATGTTTCTCTACTTCGCGCTATACTTAAACGATGTGTATTGTTTGTGGCATTCGGTGGCTGTTAGCCGGCTTAGAGCCGATCGGCTATGTTCTTTGTTTTGTGCTCATGTGCAAAAACAATACAAAAACAAATTAAGCCATTCTTTTCATTGTTTTTGTTTTGTTTTTTTTCACTCACTTCAAAGAACGAAACAAAACAAAATCAATTAATTTGTTTCGTTATTTCGGTACTGTGGTTTTAAGTGCAAAGCAATTAAAACAGAAATAAATTTATAACTGTAATAGTGTCGATTATTTTTGTTGCGAAAATCACGTCCTAGCTCCTGTGTCGTGACATAAATAGCATAGCTATAATAAAAATATGAAATTTGAGAGATTCATCAAATCTGCTGGGTTTTTCAGAAGTAATGTAAGCGAAAACATGAAGACTTGTTGGCAGTATGTTTTGTTTATTATTATTAATGTTTCCACCAATATAGCCAGCTGTAGCTTGTTTGCATTTCCTCTCCTTGTAAAAATGAAATCAAACAATTAAGTAGATAGACTTGGGTGCTGATGAAGTGCGTTGCTGCACAGAAAAATATCGGTATTTCCCCCAGCTTATAGTCTAATTTAATTTTTCTTCTCTTCTTTAGAAACTCACCTTAATTAATAAAAAATATTTCATTTAATAAGAATTGAAATTACTGAACTTAAGCCCGACTAAGAAATTATTTCTGATAAAAAATTAAGAATCATTTTAAAAAATAAGAAGAAAACTACTTACATTGTGCTTCTATTTTTATTACCAAACAAAAAAAAAGGACATTTTTTCGAGCATGCGAAATATTTCGAAGCAAAAAATATTCACAATAGAAGTGATTATTCACCATAAGAATAACGATTTCGAGGGAAAATTTTTCACGATTGCGGTTTTGGGAAGGGGAAATTATTTCTAGGATCAAATTCTGTTCACGATAGGATTGATTGTTTCCAAAGCAGTACCGTGCATCCTTATTACCATTCTATAAAAAAAAAATGAATTAAAACTAAAAACTAAATAAAATGTACCTTTTTTGAAAAAATTTAGAAAAATTTTTCAACTGAAAAACAACTTAAATTTTTCGTACACCTGGATAATTCTGGATAATTTGACTGACTACCTTTAATACATTTGGTTTAGAAAAACAAAATCCAGTAATTTGGGTATAACAAGTGGGAAGCTTTTATTGTCATAGAATTTTGTCGACAGCGAACATAATCTGTTGTGGTTGTGTTTTTTTCGCTTCCCACTTGAAGCTCCGTGTGTGTGTGTGTTGCTCTGCTGACCTGTTTTACTGCTCCGATGGCAAAAAAAAAACAATTTTATGTTTCTAATAAATTAAATGAGTGTTTTTCATTTCATTTCATTTCGATGTTATCAAAATTTCACTTTTTCATTGATTTGTTAGAATTTTCTAGCTGTCGTTTTGTTACGCTTTATAAATTAAATGGAATTATTTTAAAATTGAATTGCTGTGGAAAACTGCATTTTTGTTTATATACTCGCACATATATTGTTTTTATTTTCAAGCGAATGAATGCAGAAAAGTTAAAATAAGCTGAAAATAATTCAGGGTCATTCTCGCCAACAGAAAATAATAATATTTTATTTCCACTGACTTAAGCAAAAGGACTTTGTTAAGTTGTTTCATGTTTTAATAATAAAAGTAATGGAAAAGTTTTTTTTTTCTTTTTCAAAAAATACAAACGACTGTTTTCAACGTTTGAATTTCAAACCTTATTTCACATTGTGTAAAAGTTTCATACAAATATCTTGCATATTCAACTCTTGTGAGAGAAACTAAATTTTATTTTAAAATAAAGTTGTGTGTATGATGAAAACTTTAAATTCATTTTTCGTAAAACTATTTTTTGAAACTGATGACGTTGTTCAAGTGAGTGAGTGATATATTTTTAAAATTCCTTGCATATCACAAAGACAAGTGAGGGAGCAAAATAATACTGTTCTGAGACAATAGAGGGAAACATTTTGGATTTGTTCTTTTCAATGACTAAAAATAGAATAGTTTAAATTTTTTTAAAACTTATTCCTTTGTTTACTTTAAACAAATTATGCAATTCATCGGCAAATACTAATGTATTGCTAACAAGAGTATGGAATGATAAAATAGTTTAAAAAATTTCATTAACATTTTTTTTACATAAAAGTGAAAAAATTCAACCTGAATTCCCATTAGTTTTAAAAAACCAATTAGTTTATTTATATACCCACACGCAGAATTTCAATAAAATTTCAAATATGTGTACCAAGGCCATGTGGTATGCCACATACTCGTATATAACTAAAATTGAGGCAACAACACACATATGTTTGTTATGAAACATAATTTGCACTTCATTACTGACGTAAATACCACAATTTACTTATTGCCAATAATAATTTTTGTTTTTAAACAACAAAATTTCTCTTTTGCTCATTTAACTCAATCGAATTGATTGATTGACATTATTTTAATTAGTTATGGCCAATTTATGGAAATTTTCCAAAGCGAAACACATTGATTGATTTAACACCATAGGAAAATATATTTAGCAATTATTAAGCAAATAAATGAAATAAAAGTGGAATATTATATTACGCAAATATAATTTGTTTCTAAGCAAATGTATATCAACAAAAAGTTTTTTTTTTTGGAAACCCAATAGCTTAAGTTGCTGATTATAACATCATACTTCTCAAAAATTACATAAGAAAATTTTAATACAAGTAGGGGTAATGAGGTGACACAAAAGTAATGTCATTTTGGCAGATAGTGCCGAGTGTAATTTTGCTTTGACATTTATGTTTGTCCAGGAGCCATAGATCAAGAACCATAGAAACACGTGTCTGCATCAAAAGAATTTTCATTAGTATGTTTGTTAAGTGTGACTTAAGACTTTTAAAAGTGAAAATTCTTTATAATAAGAGTTCGTTACCAGAGTTCTAATATTTGTGGAATATTAATGAAAAAATAAAGGTGTCTTAGGACATTAGGTTAGAGCTACGCTGCTTAGCTATGTCAAACAAATTTCATCTGTTAAATAACAATGCAATAAGATTATTTGTATTTTTAAAACTATTTATTTAATATTCATAAAATCTTATTATTTTATTATTATTTATAATAATAATATAATATATAATATACATTTCGCACATGTAAATGCAGACTTAGCACTCGTATTTTTTTAGTTTTTATTAGTAAGTCATCAGGCATCTGCTGCTTTATGAGCAGAAATGAAATGAATGAAAAAAAATGTAAACAAAGAAATAATAAAAAATAAATTTTAACAGTAATAGCTCCTGTCTCTGGCATAAAGAGCATAGCTCTAAGAAGTGAAGTTTTTCGTTCCACCTCATTATTTGTTATATTCCATATTTTTATAAATTTTATATATATTTCTCTTTTGTCTGGACTCTGGAGGATAGCACTGAGACTGAGAGGGTAGCATCGCTACCACTCAACTTTTATTATGCTTGCGCTTCTTGAAATACAAACAGTCGCAGTCAAAGAACGAACAATAAACGAAAAGTTGTGCACAACGCAGCACTTCAGCAGGCAACATGTTCAACAGTTTCTAGTTTGGCTGACGACTGTATGCACAAATACCCAATAAAAATAGAGCTTCCAAGCAAATAAATAAGATTTTGAAATTGTGATCTGAAAGTAGTGCACTTTTGGATAATTTCTAATGATTTTTACATACGGTTGTCATTGCAAGAAGTTCTCTTTTTTGATCCATATTCAGTGAATCCGAAGTCATTTTCATGATGTTAAGTAAATCCAATTTTTCGTATGATCTTTTTAATGAGTGCAAGGAACTTAATTTTTTATAGCTTTTATAGAATTGGAAAAAAGCTCGCCACCAATCATGAAAAGACCAAATATCAAAATTTTAAATTAAATCAATATATTTTGTATAATTAAAAATGTGTTGTTTAAAAAATTAAGAAATAACTTTTAAATTAATTATCTAAATATTTTTAACAATTATTTTCTGAAAAGTAAAAAATACACACTTGTTGATACCTTGGAAGTGTAAAAAAGTAGTTCCTCAATAACTGCTACCAATTTTATTTTCGCTGGGTATAAATGAAAAATTGACATCATACTGCTAAAGCCAAACATCGGATTAATGACATTTTGTCATCGAGCTTAATCCGATAATTATGTTTTGATGTCATTCCCCTGATGACACAGTTGTCAGCATTGCCATTGCTAGCGAATTAATGTAAAATTTGATATCATAAATATGACGTATGAGTATGTTAGTAAAAGAAGATACTTGTCGTATTATTTATATTAAAATACAAGAGCATTATAACTCTGCAAAAAAAAATTCTGCCCTACTTTACTTAAAGGTATAAGAAACTTTTTTTTTAGCATATGACTCCTTTATTGCAAAATAGACACATCTCATAAAATGTGTTTTTGAGTTACTAATCCAGAAAAAAATTATTATATCATATTTACCGCCAGTTTATAGAAAACAAATAAAAATTGCCATTTGCGTCACTCACTGCTTCAAAATTTGTTTCTCTTTTCAATATAAATAGGCAGATGAGAATTTTTTGCTTGTTTTCTATAAACTGGCAGTTGGGTGTACAAATCTTGTAGAAAAACTAAAAACAAAGTTATTTTTTATCTTCATTGAGTTGCATGTAAATTGAAAACTTAAAACTTATTTTCTGCAAAACTATCCTTTTCGACTTATGACTATGTTGCAATAAGGGAGCAATATGTACTTTCCTTATTTATGTCTACAAGTTGAAGAATATTTAATTATTTAAAATTATTCAACTTTCATGTATACTTTTTCTACAACTTTAAAAGTGACTGAATGCGACAGACGTTGCTGTTTTAAATGCCAACAACTTTGAAAATTTTCTTTTACAACTATTCAATCATTTATTGGTGCAATTTTCTTGTGCAGCTCATTTATTTCATTTCTACTCTTTTTATTTATAAGAGTTCACAAGTTTTCGTTTTAATTAAAACAATCAACAGCATCAAGGACATGAAGAAGAAGAAGAAGAAAAGGAAAAAGCAGAAGCAGCATAAAGACAAACAAAATAAAGAAATACTCAAATTAATTATGGAAATATTTTAATAAAATTAATTTGAATTTCAAAGTGTTCTTGAAAAGAATGTGTTCAAAGATAATCTACATTAAGACACATAAATTAAAATAATCATTTTTGTTGCAGTAATTCTTTAACATTATTAATGTCTCTAAATAAAACAAAAAAAAAAAAAAGTTATTTGAACAGCAAACTATTTATTTTGAAAGAAAAAACATGTGTTTCAAACCAAATTTTTGTGGCAAAAAGAAAGCTACAACATTCAAAGACATCTTAAAAACTAATTTATAGAGACTGTACTCTTGTACATACATACGTTTATGTTAATGTATAAATATAGAGCAACATTTTACCAGCTTTAGAATTTTAAAGCTGCTAAACGTACATATGTATATACATAATATGTATATAGTGCATGTGCAGTGGCACTATCGTCATGCCAAGTTGAAATTAATAAAATTATAATAAAAATAAAGCAAAATTTAATTTATACCAAAAGTTTGCCATCTAGTTATGCACCCTATTTACGTGCCACGAATGCTGTTGCATCTATTTACATTTAGCATCAATACATACATATATACATACATACATAGCAAAGAGGCAAAAATGGTGGCTGAATGTCTTTAGAAGAGAAAGCAAAATTAATGTTTCAACATTAAAAGAAAAAAATAATTCAATGTTTCTTTCTTTTTTTTTCTATAGACAAACTTTTTAACAAGTAGAAATATGTACATGCCAGTTGCTTGAAAAGGGTAACGAAAGCAAAATATATACATACATACATACTTATATATTTCGTGATATAATCCAAGACCATGATTAACAATAAATAAATGCAATTAAAGAAGCGAAAAACTAAAACAAAATTAAAAAAAAGAAGAGAAATACAAACTTCAATGAAATGAAAGAATGTTACAAAAACTTTATTGTTTTCGTTTTTTTTAAATACATAAATGAAGGAAACTAATTAATAGACATTTGGAGTTGAAGCATGAAATTTATTTTCCTTCTGCTACACATGTCCTTTGGGAAAGAAAATTTTATTTGGAGCATTAGAGTATTGTACAAGGTGGCGCAAAAGTTTTGTCATAATTTGTTAGAAATAAGCAAATAGCTCGTTCTGTCTCTCTGTTTTAATAAAAATTTATTTTAAAGTGCAAAACAAAACCAAACAAAATTATATCGCTGAAATGGCCACCTGGCGAGTTGACGCATATTTGTCTTCGTAATACAGCATTTTGAATTGTTGCTCACAAAACATCTGACTACAAAATGGCAATTTGTGCTTCAACGTTATAGAGTTGTCACACCTAAAGTTCAAAGCTGATTTTAACGTTAAAACCATAAACAGCTGATAAATTCAGGTTTTAAGTCCTAGTTTACACTATGAAAGTCATATTGCTAAGCTCTCTCGTCTCTCTCTCTCTCTCTCCTAAGTTTGTTAGGAGAGAGAGAGAGACGAGGAGAAAAGAAACGTTTCTGCTCTTTCTCTCTCAAACCAATCAGCTTAGCAATCAGACTTTCATAGTGTAAACTAACACTAAATGATTAAACAGAATACCGGCATAAACACATTTTCCATACAAATTGGCACAAAAAAGCAGCCCCAGAAAGCAGTCTTGAGACAAAATCTATTTTATTTTGAGAGCATTTTTTCTTATGCTCTCACGTATAAGTACTCATTCTCTCAAAAATGTTACCATACTTTCAATAAATTTCATACATTTTGTAAACAAACCTAAAAAGAAAAATAAGCACAAAAGAAAATAAAACAAAAATTAGAGAGCATTTGAAGTTACTGCCGACGATGTTATTATGGGCTTTATTAATTTGGGAGCGATTTTCCTGTAGTTGCAGACTTTATTCTGTTTCATCATTAAACAACAAGTTGTCTAAAAAATTTTTGCAAACTGAAAAGAATCTCCTGTAGCAATATGTGTATGAGTTGCTGTATTTTTTTATTTTATTTTATAACACTTATTTGACAAGCTGTACATCAGCTGTTTGTGTTTGTACGAAAAACTCAGAAATTTTACAATGCCCTTTAAAATGGAAATTATTTTATATTTTGTAAATGAACATTTTAAGATTATGGAACTACTAATACAAAGTGAAAGAGTAATAGTTATTGTATTTAAAAAAAAATCCACAAATAAATTAAAATAAATTATCGGTAGATGGATGTTATTCATACCGTCTATTTTCTACTCCCAGAGGTCAGTGAAAATATTTTCGTTGTTTAACGAGCAAAATCATATTTTCCCCGGAAGTTTTTGATTTTTTTTTTGTGGCTGCATCCACTTTTAAGTTGAAAATGTTTCAATCTCGGTGTCTGTTCTTATTCACTGACATAAATATTGTCAGCTGTTTACGGTTATTCTAACTTGGCAGCACTGAATTTAGCACAGCGAAAACAAGGTTATATTTCATAAAATCTACTTAAAACTAATTCAAATTAGGTTTGAATTTAAGTTGGTTTGAACGAAACAATTTTGTATGGTGAAATCAGGTTTTAACAAACAGTTGGTTTTAACGTTAAAACGTTAAGTTTTTCGTGCCTCGTATCTTCCAAATGGCTGCACTGTGTGTCCAATTTCAATTTTAGCGACAAAAATTTAAATTTTCAAGTTTAGTTTTTTGACACTGCCACGACATAAATGCCAACAATTTTTGCTAGTTGGCAACTCTGTTTGTATATAAATAGCTGTGACTGTTTACATATATATTTTTTTTAAATTAAGTTTTCAATTTGTTGAGTGGTAAAAAATTTGTACCAAGAGCGTGGGGTCATTGCCAACTTTTTTAAAATGCTTATTTTAGCAACAGGGATCTCAACTCCAAGTTTTATGATGCTTGTTTATTTGAAAATAATTTTTGCCGCATAGTTGGCTGTATGAATTTCGGTAATTAAAATGAATCGTTATATTTGTCTTAAGAACCTTAGATAGTTGTTTAAAAAATTAAAAAAATTGCGGATTTTTCGTGCGAAATAGTAATTCGTTAAAAAAATTTTTATACAAACCTATACTCGGTATTAAAATAAAGAAATATATAAGTTATATGTATAAATTTAATTAGGAATAATATATTGGTTTAAAAATTTCTTGATAACTGGCTTGGACCTTTCATAAAATTGCATTAATAAACAATTAAAAGTTTAAAATAAAAAGTAAGTCTAAAAATCAAAAAAAACCCGACTACCCAAAAAACTGAAAAAAAAACAAAGACCAGTAGTGTGGAACATACTGACTTTTACAGTCGGGTGCCACTATTGAGAAGACTTGAGAATTAGATTTGTAATGTTTCCCGACAATGTAAATGTCACTATGTTCCGCACTACTGATCTTTGTTTTTTTTTCTTTTCAATTTTCTAGGTGTGTTCTTTAAATTTTTTTGTTATTTTTTCTAGACCCTAATCAGTTTAAAAAGCGAAAAAATTTTAATTTCATTTCATTTGTTTTTTTATTTATTTCAATGCATAATCTTTTTCCAAAAAATTTAAAAAAGAAACATAAATAAATCACTTAATTTGTCTGCAAATATGTAGTATATTAAAATATTCAAGGAGCTGACAGCAGCAACTCTTCAATAACTGCAGCAATTATAACTTTAATATGCTTTAATATTTCTTCCTGCATTCAAAAAAAAAAAAAAAAAATACTTGTGAATTCGTGTTGGCAGTTTATATTTAAACCTTTAAATTTTGTAGTTATTAAAAATATTATAATTTTAATAAAGTTAATAAAAATGCAAAACTTAATTGAATTAAATTAATGAGAATTTTGCACTTTATGCAAAAGGATATGAATAAAGTAATAGATGTGTGTGTACGCGTGTGTGTGCGTGTGTGTGCTTATGATGTAATACGTGTGTGTTAATCTGTATGTGTTTGTTATTAAGCACTTACCATTGGTGGATACGATAAATATCTGTCGCTGTTCATATTGTAGTAAGAGCCGTCTGGCGGTGGCGCTGGCGAGGGGGACGGAATATAAACTGCTTTATTAATTAACATCTGATCATCGCGTGCTCTATGATCCATTATATTTGCAGAGCTATTGTGACGTGGATGCGGCAATGTGCGAGCATTAACTGTAAAGAATTTTAAAAAAGAAACCATAAATAATTTTGATATACACATATTTAAAATTTAATATTAAAGCTTTTAGTGTTCTGGCAATCATTGTCAAACAATCACAGTGAACATTTATAATTAACGAATCCGAAGAACTAACCAACCAACTGCCACAAAATTACCTATGCAACAACAGAGGCCAGTGAGTGGTAGCAAGCAATTACTAGCATCTTTCATTATAAGCACATACTCGTACATACGAGGCCTGATCAAAAAATAACCGTTATTTTCAAATTTCGTGAGTTATGTATGTTCAATTTTCGCATTTTTTTCTGTTATGTTGGTACACATGTCTATTATATATGTTGGCAATATCAGCCATTTTGGATTGTCAGTTTGTTTTTGACAAATAAAAAGGTTAGTCGTTAGCTATTGAACATCGTCAACGCCGATCCAGATTTCCTAAAAAAGCTTATAACTGGTGACGAATCATGGGTGTATGGCTATGACATTGAAACCAAAGCCCAATCATCCCAATGGAAGCGTCCAGAAGAGCAAAGACCGAAAAAACACGTCAAGTTCGGTCAAATGTGAAGGCTTTGCTCACTGTTTCCTTCGACTGCAATGGCGTGGTGCATCATGAATTCTTGCCACAAGGTCGTACGGTCAATAAGGAATACTATTTTGAAGTTATGCGCCGTTTGCGCGAAGCAATTCGTCAGAAACGCACAGAATTGTGGAAAAAACAATCATGGATTTTGCACTATGATAACGCACCAGCTCACACCGTATTCAGGAAATCTGGATCGTCTTTGACGATGTTCAACAGCTCCTGAGCGATGTCCATGCGACGTTGTTTTTGCTCAAAATTTAGTAAAAAATCGAAGAGCACACCAAAACACTACTAACCTTTTTAACTGTCAAAAACAAACTGACAATCCAAAATGGCTGATATTGCCAACCTAAATAACAGAAATGCGAAAATCGAACATACGTAACTCACGAAATTTGAAAATAACGGTTATTTTTTGATCAGACCTCGTATACAGATGCAGACACACCATTCCCCCAAGAGACATCAATGCAGAAAAAGAAATGAAAATAGACTACTCAAGTTAAAAACTATGAGTGGCTGCTTATAAAGGGGTAGACGTCAGTGCTTGTGTTGGTGTATTCGTTTATGAAATTGCTGCCATTTGCAACTGAGAGAGAATCGAAAATAAATGCATTAATTATAAAACCACAACATTTTTCCTTCACTCTGTTTTAAACACTTTATTTTTATTGTAACGTATATACACTCGTCTTTTTTTTTTGTTTTCGCAAATATTTTATATCAGCTACTTGTTTTCTGCCATTACATTTAATGATAGTAAGTAAGTAGATCTGGTCTTAGAATGCTTATATAACACCAATAGCAACTGCTTATACAAGTACAGCGTGCTGAAATGTAAAGAAAAAAATTTTAATTCGCAAAAAAGTAGAAAAAGTAATTATTTTCTTTGGCTCAACGGACGAGTTAATGAAATTTTAGTTTTCCTTTGAAAACACTCGCAGCAAACTGTGCTGGAGCATTGAACAATTCAACAAGCTAAAATGCAATTGCAAAAACTCATTGAATGAATATCCTTGGCAATACTAACAAATACATAAACACACACACACAGACACTTACAGAGAGATGCAAATAGTAAAACAAACAAATTAAAAACTACTTAGAACAAATGCAAACACACAAAAATTTCAACGAAGTAATTACATGAAAATGCTGAATTCCAAATTGCAAATAGAATCAGTCGCCGCGCAGCGCAAAAATTAAACAGAAGGAAAATATCATACGAAATTTACAATAAATAGCAGCACTCATCTTCCATAATTTTGTAATTGAATATAACTTAATAAACAAATTTCATTAAATGCAAGAGCAAATAAAAAGCAAAGCAAAAAAAAAAAAAAAGAAACAGAGAAAAAGTATCGCAGCACAGCTGCTTGCTTCCTCAGCTATATATAAATATAGAATGGAAAATGTCATAATAAAAACGGAAATAAATTTTAAATGCGGCAACGCTAATAAAAGGAAAACAGTCAAGTGCTTGCTCGCTTGCTTGCTACCCATTTTTATTACGAGTACAATCACAATACTGAAGTGTATGCTGTCGCGTAATCATCATAACGATTTTTTGTGTGCAGCCAACAGCAACCAAGCAATAGCGCCATCGTCAGCATCAACTTCAATTATATAAATGAATACGCCTCATTGAATGGAATTGCATTTTATTTTCAATAATGCAAAAAACAAAAACAAAAGATAATAAAAATAAAAATATTAAAAAAAAAACGGAAGCCAGTGAATACATATTGTATCCTTTTCACAAAAGTGGAGAGTTCTCTTTAGCTAACGAAATAAGTACGTATTACCGTGGTATGAAATAAATTATAAATTTTAATAATGAGCCGTCATATTTCATGAACGCAAATACTATAAAGAGATAATCTTAAAAAAATCTGGAGAGGCTAATACTCAAAATCACTGCTGAAATTTAAAAATCATGCAATACTGTTTACACGTGATCTCTAGGGTACACATACATATGACTAAATAAAATAACTCAGAAAGCAATAAATACCAAAAGCAAACCACTTCAATTCCAATGGAATCTGGAAAAACATATAAAAATAGGCCATTCCAGAAACTTCCCGCTTAGATTAACCCCAAAACAAAAGAAATCCTTATATATTCCATCAATTGAAAGTTTTTTTTTTGAAAGTAATTGAAACTATAAAATCGATTTGATTGCTTTTAGATTTATATAAAAAAAAAAAATACTTCCTGACATTTTTTTGATAACGATGTCGATGAACTGTCTTACCGACTCAGATCAAATTTGCAACATTCGGCATAATTTTTGAAGTAAAAAAAGTAAATGAACAAAATGAAAGGAACTTAAGATGGGATTTTGAAGCTATTAAAAAATAGTATATCGTTAGCTAAAATGCAAAAAGGAGTAACTAACAATAATATTCATACATTGTTCGCGGTCTACGATAATTTTTAATAAGTAATTTATTCAATTCTTCAAAAAAAAAAAATGTTCAAAGAAAACCATTTCATTATATTTTGATGAAAAAAATTTGAATTACGTCGTTTTGCATAAATCAAATAAACACGTCCCTTTGTTTTTGGTTTTTGTTGAGACATGTACTTTAATATCATTCTTGCAAATTCATGTTTTTTCCCTTAACCCTGATAATGGCAAAAACGAAATATCTTTACTCAACAACGAATTTTCGTAAAAATGGCATGTTTGGTGTTAATGGCGTTTGTTAGTAAATTTTTTTTCATATTTTGCTGAAAATGCATATTTTTGCATAATTTGGTATATTTTTTGGGAATATTTTTGTCTCATATTTTTGTAAAAATGCATATTTTGTGTCATACTTTGTCAAAAAAATCAAATTTCAAAAAATTATTAATGCAAAACTGTTTTTTTTTTTGAAAATTTATTCGCTTGCATTGTTGTAGAATTGTAGAACGATTGTATAAGCACCAGTGTTGCCACTGGTGGAAAAAGAAATTACACAGCTGCAAGTCTAAAATAGTGCAAAACCAAATGCAATAGTGCAAAAAAATCTAAGAAAAAATTTAATTTTTTTATTAGTGTTTAGTTAATTGAAATTTAAAAGGAGATACTTTTTTTTAATTTATAAAAAACGTACAAAAAAATTAAAAATATTATATAAAATTCATTAATTCACAAATATTTACTTCAACGAATAATAATTTACCACTTTCCTCTTAATATTTTGTCAAAATTTCATAAAATATTATTTAAAACAGGCGTTTGAGAAGAAGGTGCTTTCCATTTTTCTTTTCTTAATTTAAACTCATTAACTAAGTACTGAGCGATACTTATATGTACATTCTTTAGTTTTTTTAAATCATATCATCTTTTCATCATTTTAAGCTAAAAATTTGCAACATAATTTTAAAATCGGTGCTACTGTACAAGTTGGTAACTTATTTTTGGGGTATCAGTTTTAATTAAGTTCAGTTTACTAAAAAAAAACTTTTTCAACAGAAGCGTTTAAGAATGGTAATATCACAACTATTAAATTTAGAAAGAGAATATCGCCATCACAGTTTTTACTTTTAAAATTTTTAGATTTGTAAATTTCAAAACATCCAATTCATCGCACAGATGAAGTTCTTTATGGTCTAAAATCTTTATACATTAAAATTTTTTGTGTCTCGGAACAGTATTTTAAGCAGCTAAATAGAGATAAATTTCACTTCGCTGTATAACAAGTTCCTCGTTTTTATTGGTCAACCAAAAATAACTCATTTTGTTTAAAAAAAAAATCAGCTTTTGTGTAATTAGACAAGAACAAATTTGCACAACTTTGACAGCTGGTAATTTGTACACAAGCAGGGATTCGCTTTAAAACATTAAATTAAGATTAGTTAAACGTCCAAGAGAATGTGGAAGGAACTCTAAATAATATTTTGTAGATTTTCCATCTAATGCAGAAAGCATTGATTCAGTTATTTTTTAATGATCTTTAAAAACTTCCAATCTTCAATATAATCGCAATACTTCATACTTTTCCGAAGCACTTTCAATACAACGAGCTGTTAATGATAACAATTACGTTATTATAGGTGATAATATTGTTTGGCTCTCCAGTGGGAAATATAGTAGAAATTCTCGGAGTTTACATTGCGTTTATAATAGGATCCGAGATTTCTTAGCAAATCTTCTAAATATGTTTAGTATAATTTTGACCCTATTAAAAATTTTTTTGTACTTTCATTAAGATTTACAGCAATATTGTTTTGTTAATATCTTTATAATAAACTTTGTTAGAGACATGGGGATTTCCCGCAAGCATGAAGTCTCGTCTGTAGAATTTTGTATTAAGTCGGCTGTTATCGCTTTTAAACATATAAAATAGTGCAAAATTACACAAAAAATTTATGGTGCAAAAATAGTACAAAGAACTTTAAATAGTACAGATTTTGCACTATTACACAGAAAGTGGCAACGCTGATAAGCACACTCAAAATTTAAAGTTTTTAAAACAGAGAGAGAGAGAGAGGGAGAGACAGAAAAACGTGTTAAAATTCTCACGTTACTGTGATTATAGAAGTGTATGGTAAACAAAAACAATTACTTTATTTTGTTTTATTTTTGTTTGGAGTTTTTTGAGGCGTTTTCGAGAATAGCCACCAATGGTAAAATAATAACAGGTAACCTCGAAGAGTCAGCTGATAGAAATTTTTGTTTGCTTGTTTCGTGATGTGATCTGCCAAATGTTCTTTATGTTTTACCAATACACGCGCATAGTGTCTATTAAAAATGTACTAATGCAAACAAAGCTTTGCAAAGACAAGAGAAAACGTTAGTATATGTCTCTTGTTTTCTCTTGGTTTTTTTTTTAAATTTTCATCACAAAACAGCAATAAAAATCCCTGTTGATTTATTTGTTGTATATTTGTTGTAGATTCGCGGGTACGTATATTATTGTATCATGCCAGCAATAATAAATCATTGCCTCACCCCACTAATCGATTGATTAAGCTATTCTTGTCTTGTGTGCAATTTACACACATACAAATACGCAGCCACACTCACACATAAATACACGCATTCATACGGACATCATCTTTAAAAAAAGTCCGAATAAACTCATCTGACCTGAACACTACGAGATCTGATGAAAATTCGACTTTTGAATATCAATAACTTTTCTACAAAATTTATTGACATAAAATTATTTTATTGCCAAATCTTGAAACAAAATGAAACCCTAGTTAAGACACTAATTTATTTAGTTGCCACTAAAATTTACTTAGGATTCCAATCTTAAATGTTCAGAAAGAAAATTTAAATAAATGAGTCGTTGCATAACTTCATAAGCAAAACACAAACTAAATATTTTTGTGTGTTGGGTTTCAATTAGCAATACATGATTGCGGTTTTCAGATGCTTACTTTCCGCTTAACTCCATCTGCGGCAGTTTTTTTACAATAAAAAAATATGTCTGTGTATTATACATATTTCTACTGTATGCCATTGGAATTATGGAATTAATTTAGTGTGAAATGTTCTATTTTGTTTTTCAAAAAACAAATTAATCGAGTGAGATAAGCAGAGTGTATAAATTGCTGCTACTTCCTTTCAAAGTTAAATTATTAATAACTACCACCACAATACATTTGTTTTTGTGTACATTACGTTTTTTTTAACCACACAAAACGTTTTTGTTTCATTTACTATTTATATATTTAATAGTTTTAATCAAATATTACGCAATGGCACTAAAGCATTAAATAAAAATTGAATAATTTGTAATTGCAAAGCATTTACATATGTCCTCGTATTGATTTGTTTTTTTTTTAATCCAAGCCTTGCTCTAAAAATGCAAATTTTTCGCACGAACTAATTTTATGCATGAAAGATGGACGCTGTATAGTTCATTATAGTTTATGCATGAAAAATAGACGATGTATAGTACATTTAAATTTTAGCATAAGAAATGGACAATGTGCAGTCCATTAAATCCTTTCATAAAAAAATTTTTTCCATAAAAACTAGACGATGTAGACGATGTCCATTTAATTAAATTAAATTTAAATTTCATTAGTGGCATGAAAAAAAAGACGATGTATTTTGCATAAAATATGGACGATGTTTAGTCCATTTAATTGCTCCATAAGAAATGAACAATGTAAAGTTCATTAAATTTTTATCATAACAATTTTTTTTCATGAAAAATGAACGATGTACAGTCCATTAATATTTTTCATAACAAATTTTTTCGCATAAAAATTAGACGATTGTCGAGTATAGTCCATTAAATTTTTTTCATTAAAAATTTTTTTGCAAGAAAAATTGGACGTGTATAGTCCATTTAATTTTTTGCATGAAAAGTAGACAATGAATATAGTGCATTTAATTTTTTGGCATACGAAATGTACGTTGTATAGTCCATAAAACATTTTCATAAAAAATTTTTTGGCATGAAAAATAGACGATGTATAGTCCATTCAAATTTTTGCACAATAATATTTTTTGCATGAAAAATAGACGATGTATAGTCTATTTAATTTTTTCCATAAAAATCTATTTACCATGAAAAATGGACGATGTATACTCCATTAAAAATTTTTCTTAAAAATATTTTTTTGCATGAAAAATAGACGATGTATAGTCCATTTAATTTTTTGCATAAAATCTATTTACCATGAAAAACGGACGATGTATATATAGTCCATTCAAATTTTTTTTTTAAATATTTTTTGCATGAAAAATAGACGATGTATAGTCCATTTAATTTTTTGAATAAAAATATTTTTTGCATAAAAAATAGACGATATATAGTCCATTTAATTTTTTGCATAAAAATCTATTTACCATGAAAAATGGACGAATTTTTTCTTAAAAATATTTTTTCCATGAAAAATAGACGATGTATAGTCCATTTAATTTTTTGCATAAAAATATTTTTTGCATAAAAAATAGACGATGTATAGTCCATTTAATTTTTTGCATAAAAATTTGTTTTCCATGAAAAATAGACGATGTATATATAGTCCATTTAATTTTTTGCATGAAAAATAGACGATGTATAGTCCATTTAATTTTTTGCATAAAAATATTTTTTGCATGAAAAATAGACGATATATAGTCCATTTAATTTTTTGAATAAAAATATTTTTTGCATAAAAAATAGACGATATATAGTCCATTTAATTTTTTGCATAAAAATCTATTTACCATGAAAAATGGACGAATTTTTTCTTAAAAATATTTTTTGCATGAAAAATAGACGATGTATAGTCCATTTAATTTTTTGCATAAAAATATTTTTTGCATAAAAAATAGACGATGTATAGTCCATTTAATTTTTTGCATAAAAATTTGTTTTCCATGAAAAATAGACGACGTATATATAGTCCATTTAATTTTTTGCATGAAAAATAGACGATGTATAGTCCATTTAATTTTTTGCATAAAAATAGTTTTTGCATGAAAAATAGACGATGTATAGTCCATTTAATTTTTTGCACAAAAATATTTTTTGCATGGAAAGTAGACGATGTATAGTCCATTTAATTTTTTGCATAAAAATATTTTTTGCATGAAAAATAGACGATGTATAGTCCATTTAATTTTTTGCATAAAAATATATTTACCATGAAAAATGGACGACGTATAGTCCATTCAAATTTTTTCTCAAAAATATTTTTTCCATGAAAAATAGACGATGTATAGTCCATTTAATTTTTTGCACAAAAATATTTTTTGCATGAAAAATAGACGATGTATAGTCCATTTAATTTTTTGCACAAAAATATTTTTTCCATGAAAAATAGACGATGTATAGTCCATTTAATTTTTGGCACAAAAATATTTTTTGCATGAAAAATAGACGATGTATAGTCCATTAAAATTTTTTCTTAAAAATATTTTTTGCATGAAAAATAGACGATATATAGTCCATTTCATTTTTTGCACAAAAATATTTTTTGCATGAAAAATAGACGATGTATAGTCCATTTAATTTTTTGCACAAAAATATTTTTTCCATGAAAAATAGACGATGTATAGTCCATTTAATTTTTGTTAAAAAATATTTTTTGCATGAAAAATAGACGATGTATAGTCCATTTAATTTTTTGCATAAAAATATTTTTTGCATTAAAAATAGACGATGTATAGTCCATTTAATTTTTTGCACAAAAATATTTTTTGCATGAAAAATAGACGATGTATAGTCCATTTAATTTTTTGAATAAAAATATTTTTTGCATAAAAAATAGACGATATATAGTCCATTTAATTTTTTGCATAAAAATCTATTTACCATGAAAAATGAACGAATTTTTTCTTAAAAATATTTTTTCCATGAAAAATAGACGATGTATAGTCCATTTAATTTTTTGCATAAAAATATTTTTTGCATAAAAAATAGACGATGTATAGTCCATTTAATTTTTTGCATAAAAAATTGTTTTCCATGAAAAATAGACGATGTATATATAGTCCATTTAATTTTTTGCATGAAAAATAGACGATGTATAGTCCATTTAATTTTTTGCATAAAAATAGTTTTTGCATGAAAAATAGACGATGTATAGTCCATTTAATTTTTTGCTTAAAAATATTTTTTGCATGAAAAATAGACGATGTATAGTCCATTTAATTTTTTGCATAAAAATATTTTTTGCATTAAAAATAGACGATGTATAGTCCATTTAATTTTTTGCACAAAAATATTTTTTGCATGAAAAATAGACGATGTATAGTCCATTTAATTTTTTGCTTAAAAATATTTTTTGCATGAAAAATAGACGATGTATAGTCCATTTAATTTTTTCCATAAAAATCTATTTACCATGAAAAATGGACGACGTATAGTCCATTCAAATTTTTTCTCAAAAATATTTTTTTCATGAAAAATAGACAATGTATAGTCCATTTAATTTTTTGCATAAAAATATTTTTTGCATGAAAAATAGACGATGTATAGTCCATTTAATTTTTTGCATAAAAATATTTTTTGCATGAAAAATAGACGATGTATACTCCATTTCATTTTTTGCACAAAAATATTTTTTGCATGAAAAATAGACGATGTATAGTCTATTTAATTTTTTGCACAAAAATATTTTTTCCATGAAAAATAGACGATTTATAGTCCATTTAATTTTTTGTATAAAAATATTTTTTCCATGAAAAATAGACGATGTATAGTCCATTTAATTTTTTGCACAAAAATATTTTTTGCATGAAAAATAGACGATGTATAGTCCATTTAATTTTTTGCACAAAAATATTTTTTGCATGAAAAGTAGACGATGTATAGTCCATTTAATTTTTTGCATAAAAATTTTTTTTGCATGAATAAAAAATAGACAATGTATAGTCCATTAAAGTTTTTTCTTAAAAATATTTTTTGCATGAAAAATAGACGATGTATAGTCCATTTAATTTTTTCCATAAAAATATTTTTTGCATGAAAAATAGACGATATATAGTCCATTTAATTTCTTGCACAAAAATATTTTTTGCATGAAAAATAGACGATGTATAGTCCATTTAATTTTTTGCACAAAAATATTTTTTGCATGAAAAGTAGACGATGTATAGTCCATTTAATTTTTTGCATAAAATTTTTTTTTGCATGAATAAAAAATAGACGATGTATAGTCCATTTAATTTTTTGCATAAAAATATTTTTTGCATGAAAAATAGACGATGTATAGTCCATTTAATTTTTTGCATAAAAATATTTTTTGAATGAAAAATAGACGATGTATAGTCCATTTAATTTTTTGCATAAAAATTTTTTTTGCATGAATAAAAAATGGACAATGTATAGTCCATTAAAGTTTTTTCTTAAAAATATTTTTTGCATGAAAAATAGACGATGTATAGTCCATTTAATTTTTTCCATAAAAATATTTTTTGCATGAAAAATAGACGATATATAGTCCATTTAATTTTTTGCACAAAAATATTTTTTGCATGAAAAATAGACGATGTATAGTCCATTTAATTTTTTGCATAAAAATATTTTTTGCATGAAAAATAGACGATGTATAGTCCATTTATCTTTTTGCATAAAAATCTATTTACCATGAAAAATGGACGACGTATAGTCCATTCAAATTTTTTCTCAAAAATATTTTTTCCATGAAAAATAGACGATGTATAGTCCATTTAATTTTTTGCATAAAAATATTTTTTGCATGAAAAATAGACGATGTATAGTCCATTTAAATTTTTGCACAATAATATTTTTTGCATGAAAAATAGACGATGTATAGTCCATTTAATTTTTTGCATAAAAATCTATTTACCATGAAAAATGGACGATGTATAGTCCATTAAAGTTTTTTCTTAAAAATATTTTTTGCATGAAAAATAGACGATGTATAGTCCATTTAATTTTTTGCATAAAAATATTTTTTGCATGAAAAATAGACGATATATAGTCCATTTAATTTTTTGCACAAAAATATTTTTTCCATGAAAAATAGACGATGTATAGTCCATTTAATTTTTTGCATAAAAATATTTTTTGCATGAAAAATAGACGATGTATAGTCCATTTAATTTTTTGCATAAAAATTTTTTTTCCATGAAAAATGGACGATGTATAGTCCATTAAAATTTTTTCTTAAAAATATTTTTTGCATGAAAAATAGACGATGTATAGTCCATTTAATTTTTTGCATAAAAATTTTTTTTGCATGAATAAAAAATAGACGATGTATAGTCCATTTAATTTTTTGCATAAAAATATTTTTGCATGAAAAATAGACGATGTATAGTCCATTTAATTTTTTGCACAAAAATATTTTTTCCATGAAAAATAGACGATGTATAGTCCATTTAATTTTTTGCATAAAAATATTTTTTGCATGAAAAATAGACTATGTATAGTCCATTTAATTTTTTGCATTAAAATCTATTTACCATGAAAAATGGACGACGTATAGTCCATTAAAATTTTTTCTCAAAGAATTTTTTTCTATGAAAAATAGACGATGTATAGTCCATTTAATTTTTTGCATAAAAATTTTTTTTGCATGAATGAAAAATAAACGATGTATAGTCCATTTAATTTTTTGCATAAAAATATTTTTTGCATGAAAAATAGACGATGTATAGTCCATTTAATTTTTTGCACAAAAATATTTTTTGCATGAAAAATAGACGATGTATAGTCCATTTAATTTTTTGCAAAAAAATATTTTTTGCATGAAAAATAGACGATGTATAGTCCATTTAATTTTTTGCATTAAAATATATTTACCATGAAAAATGGACGATGTATAGTCCATTAAAGTTTTTTCTTAAAAATATTTTTTGCATGAAAAATAGACGATGTAATTTAATTTAATTTAATTTAATTTTTTGCATAAAAATATTTTTTGCATGAAAAATAGATGATGTATAGTCCATTTAAAATTTTCCACAATAATATTTTTTGCATGAAAAATAGACGATGTATAGTCCATTTAATTTTTTGCATAAAAATCTATTTACCATGAAAAATGGACGATGTATAGTCCATTAAAGTTTTTTCTTAAAAATATTTTTTGCATGAAAAATAGACGATGTATAGTCCATTTAATTTTTTGCATAAAAATATTTTTTGCATGAAAAATAGACGATGTACAGTCCATTTAATTTTTTGCACAAAAATATTTTTTGCATGAAAAATAGACGATGTATAGTCCATTTAATTTTTTGCATAAAAATATTTTTTGCATGAAAAATAGACGATGTAAAGTCCATTTAATTTTTTGCATAAAAATATTTTTTGCATGAAAAATAGACGATGTATAGTCCATTTAATTTTTTGCATAAAAATCTATTTACCATGAAAAATGGACGATGTATAGTCCATTAAAGTTTTTTCTTAAAAATATTTTTTGCATGAAAAATAGACGATGTATAGTCCATTTAATTTTTTGCATAAAAATATTTTTTGCATGAAAAATAGACGATGTATCCATTTAATTTTTTGCACAAAAATATTTTTTCCATGAAAAATAGACGATGTATTGTCCATTTAATTTTTTGCATAAAAATATTTTTTGCATGAAAAATAGACGATGTAAAGTCCATTTAATTTTTTGCATAAAAATATTTTTTGCATAAAAAATAGACGATGTATAGTCCATTTAATTTTTTGCATTAAAATCTATTTACCATGAAAAATGGACAATGTATAGTCCATTAAACTTTTTTCTTAAAAATATTTTTTGCATGAAAAATAGACGATGTATAATAGTCCATTTAATTTTTTGCATAAAAATATTTTTGCATGAAAAATAGACGATGTATAATCCATTTAATTTTTTGCACAAAAATATTTTTTCCATGAAAAATAGACGATGTATAGTCCATTTAATTTTTTGCATAAAAATATTTTTTGCATGAAAAATAGACGATGTATAGTCCATTTAATTTTTTGCATTAAAATCTATTTACCATGAAAAATGGACGACGTATAGTCCATTAAAATTTTTTCCCAAAAGAATTTTTTTCCATGAAAAATAGACGATGTATAGTCCATTTAAATTTTTGCACAATAATATTTTTTGCATGAAAAATAGACGATGTATAGTCCATTTAATTTTTTGCATAAAAATTTTTTTTCCATGAAAAATAGACGATGTATAGTCCATTAAATTTTTTGCATAAAAATATTTTTTGCATGAAAAATAGACGATGTATAGTCCATTTAATTTTTTGCATAAAAATATTTTTTGCATGAAAAATAGACGATGTATAGTCCATTAAATTTTTTGCATAAAAATCTATTTACCATGAAAAATGGACGACGTATAGTCCATTCAAATTTTTTCTCAAAAATATTTTTTCCATGAAAAATAGATGATGTATAGTCCATTTAATTTTTTGCATAAAAATATTTTTTGCATGAAAAATAGACGATGTATAGTCCATTTAATTTTTTGCACAAAAATATTTTTTGCATGAAAAATAGACGATGTATAGTCCATTTAATTTTTTGCATAAAATTTTTTTTTGCATGAATAAAAAATGGACAATGTATAGTCCATTAAAGTTTTTTCTTAAAAATATTTTTTGCATGAAAAATAGACGATGTATAGTCCATTTAATTTTTTGCATAAAAATCTATTTACCATGAAAAATGGACGATGTATAGTCCATTAAAGTTTTTTCTTAAAAATATTTTTTGCATGAAAAATAGACGATGTATAGTCCATTTAATTTTTTGCATAAAAATATTTTTTGAATGAAAAATAGACGATGTATAGTCCATTTAATTTTTTGCATAAAAATATTTTTTGCATGAAAAATAGACGATGTATAGTCCATTTAATTTTTTGCACAAAAATATTTTTTGCATGAAAAATAGACGATGTATAGTCCATTTAAGTTTTTGCAAAAAAATATTTTTTGCATGAAAAATAGACGATGTATCTATTTAGTTTTTTGCACAAAAATATTTTTTGCATGAAAAGTAGACGATGTATAGTCCATTTAATTTTTTGCATAAAAATATTTTTTGCATGAAAAATAGACGATGTATAGTCCATTAAATTTTTTGCATAAAAATCTATTTACAATGAAAAAAGGACGGCGTATAGTCCATTCAAATTTTTTCTCAAAAATATTTTTTCCATGAAAAATAGATGATGTATAGTCCATTTAATTTTTTGCATAAAAATATTTTTTGCATGAAAAATAGACGATGTATATATAGTCCATTTAATTTTTTGCATAAAAATATTTTTTCCATGAAAAATAGACGATGTATAGTCCATTTAAATTTTTGCACAATAATATTTTTTGCATGAAAAATAGACGATGTATAGTCCATTTATGTTTTTGCATAAAAATCTATTTACCATTAAAAATGGACGATGTATAGTCCATTAAAGTTTTTTCTTAAAAATATTTTTTGCATGAAAAATAGACGATGTATAGTCCATTTAATTTTTTGCATAAAAATAGTTTTTGAATGAAAAATAGACGATGTATAGTCCATTTAATTTTTTGCATAAAAATATTTTTTGCATGAAAAATAGACGATGTATAGTCCATTTAATTTTTTGCACAAAAATATTTTTTGCACAAAAATATTTTTTGCATGAAAAATAGACGATGTATAGTCCATTTAATTTTTTGCAAAAAAATATTTTTTGCATGAAAAATAGACGATGTATCTATTTAGTTTTTTGCACAAAAATATTTTTTGCATGAAAAGTAGACGATGTATAGTCCATTTAATTTTTTGCATAAAAATATTTTTTGCATGAAAAATAGACGATGTATAGTCCATTTAATTTTTTGCATTAAAATCTATTTACCATGAAAAATAGACGATGTATAGTCCATTTAATTTTTTGCATAAAAATTGTTTTTGCATGAAAAATAGACGATGTATAGTCCATTTAATTTTTTGCATAAAAATATTTTTTCCATGAAAAATAGACGATTATAGTCCATTAAAATTTTTGCACAATAATATTTTTTGCATGAAAAATAGACGATGTATTGTCCATTTAATTTTTTGCATAAAAATCTATTTACCATGAAAAATGGACGATGTATAGTCCATTAAAGTTTTTTCTTAAAAATAGTTTTTGCATGAAAAAGAGACGATGTAATTTAATTTAATTTAATTTAATTTTTTGCATAAAAATATTTTTTGCATGAAAAATAGACGATGTATAGTCCATTTAAATTTTTGCACAATAATATTTTTTGCATGAAAAATAGACGATGTATAGTCCATTTAATTTTTTGCATAAAAATCTATTTACCATGAAAAATGGACGATGTATAGTCCATTAAAGTTTTTTCTTAAAAATATTTTTTGCATGAAAAATAGACGATGTATAGTCCATTTAATTTTTTGCATAAAAATATTTTTTGCATGAAAAATAGACGATATATAGTCCATTTAATTTTTTGCACAAAAATATTTTTTCCATGAAAAATAGACGATGTATAGTCCATTTAATTTTTTGCATAAAAATATTTTTTGCATGAAAAATAGACGATGTATAGTCCATTTAATTTTTTGCATAAAAATTTTTTTTCCATGAAAAATGGACGATGTATAGTCCATTAAAATTTTTTCTTAAAAATATTTTTTGCATGAAAACTAGACGATGTATAGTCCATTTAATTTTTTGCATAAAAATATTTTTTGCATGAATAAAAAATAGACGATGTATAGTCCATTTAATTTTTTGCATAAAAATATTTTTGCATGAAAAATAGACGATGTATAGTCCATTTAATTTTTTGCACAAAAATATTTTTTCCATGAAAAATAGACGATGTATAGTCCATTTAATTTTTTGCATAAAAATATTTTTTGCATGAAAAATAGACGATGTATAGTCCATTTAATTTTTTGCATTAAAATCTATTTACCATGAAAAATGGACGACGTATAGTCCATTAAAATTTTTTCTCAAAAGAATTTTTTTCTATGAAAAATAGACGATGTATAGTCCATTTAATTTTTTGCATAAAAATTTTTTTTGCATGAATGAAAAATAAACGATGTATAGTCCATTTAATTTTTTGCATAAAAATATTTTTTGCATGAAAAATAGACGATGTATATATAGTCCATTTAATTTTTTGCACAAAAATATTTTTTGCATGAAAAATAGACATGTGCTTATCACTAAATCGATATTAGGCGTAAATATGTACCAAATACTACAACACAGCCACCTATATATGTATGTCTACATAAAAGACACAAAACATCACACTAAAAACACCAACAGCACAAATACAGCACACATAAATACATACATACACACATGTGCTTATCACTAAATCGATATTAGGCGTAAATATGTACCAAATACTACAACACAGCCACCTATATATGTATATCTACACAAAAGACACAAAACATCACACTAAAAACACCAACAGCACAAATACAGCACACATAAATACATACAAATCGATATTAAAAAGAGAAATAAATATTGCAAACACATTATTTGAACCACATATGATAAACGTGAGTGGCCATCCATCTTCCCCTCCACCGCCCCCGCCGCCAATCAAAGACTATATTGTCAGTTTACTATTTAATAAAAAATAATAATTGCAATAACGCTGCCCGGGCAGCGATCCCACTACCTTTCCATTTAATTTTTTGCAAAAAAATATTTTTTGCATGAAAAATAGACGATGTATAGTCCATTTAATTTTTTGCATTAAAATCTATTTACCATGAAAAATAGACGATATAGTCCATTCAAATTTTTTCTCAAAAATATTTTTTTCCATGAAAAATAGACGATGTATAGTCCATTTAATTTTTTGCATAAAAATATTTTTTGCATGAAAAATAGACGATGTATAGTCCATTTAATTTTTTGCACAAAAATATTTTTTGCACAAAAATATTTTTTGCATGAAAAATAGACGATGTATAGTCCATTTAATTTTTTGCATAAAAATATTTTTTCCATGAAAAATAGACGATGTATAGTCCATTTAAATTTTTGCACAATAATATTTTTTGCATGAAAAATAGACGATGTATAGTCCATTTAATTTTTTGCATAAAAATTTTTTTTCCATGAAAAATAGACGATGTATAGTCCATTTAATTTTTTGCATAAAAATATTTTTTGCATGAAAAATAGACGATGTATAGTCCATTTAATTTTTTGCATAAAAATATTTTTTGCATGAAAAATAGACGATGTATAGTCCATTAAATTTTTTGCATAAATATCTATTTACCATGAAAAAAGGACGACGTATAATACATTAAAATTTTTTCTCAAAAATATTTTTTCCATGAAAAATAGATGATGTATAGTCCATTTAAATTTTTGCACAATAATATTTTTTGCATGAAAAATAGACGATGTATAGTCCATTTAATTTTTTGCATAAAAATCTATTTACCATGAAAAATGGACGATGTATAGTCCATTAAAGTTTTTTCTTAAAAATATTTTTTTCATGAAAAATAGACGATGTATAGTCCATTTAATTTTTTGCATAAAAATATTTTTTGCATGAAAAATAGACGATGTACAGTCCATTTAATTTTTTGCACAAAAATATTTTTTGCATGAAAAATAGACGATGTATAGTCCATTTAATTTTTTGCATAAAAATATTTTTTGCATGAAAAATAGACGATGTAAAGTCCATTTAATTTTTTGCATAAAAATATTTTTTGCATGAAAAATAGACGATGTATATATAGTCCATTTAATTTTTTGCATAAAAATATTTTTTGCATGAAAAATAGACGATGTACAGTCCATTTAATTTTTTGCACAAAAATATTTTTTGCATGAAAAATAGACGATGTATAGTCCATTTAATTTTTTGCATAAAAATATTTTTTGCATGAAAAATAGACGATGTAAAGTCCATTTAATTTTTTGCATAAAAATATTTTTTGCATGAAAAATAGACGATGTATAGCCCATTTAATTTTTTGCACAAAAATATTTTTTGCATGAAAAATAGACGATGTATAGTCCATTTAATTTTTTGCATAAAAATAATTTTTGCATAAAAAATAGACGATGTATAGTCCATTTAATTTTTTGCATTAAAATCTATTTACCATGAAAAATGGACAATGTATAGTCCATTAAAGTTTTTTCTTAAAAATATTTTTTGCATGAAAAATAGACGATGTATAATAGTCCATTTAATTTTTTGCATAAAAATATTTTTGCATGAAAAATAGACGATGTATAGTCCATTTAATTTTTTGCACAAAAATATTTTTTCCATGAAAAATAGACGATGTATAGTCCATTTAATTTTTTGCATGAAAAATAGACGATGTATAGTCCATTTAATTTTTTGCATTAAAATCTATTTACCATGAAAAATGGACGACGTATAGTCCATTAAAATTTTTTCTCAAAAATATTTTTTTCCATGAAAAATAGACGATGTATAGTCCATTTAATTTTTTGCATAAAAATTTTTTTTGCATGAATGAAAAATAGACGATGTAGTAGTCCATTTAATTTTTTGCATAAAAATATTTTTTGCATGAAAAATAGACGATGTATAGTCCATTTAATTTTTTGCACAAAAATATTTTTTCCATGAAAAATAGACGATGTATAGTCCATTTAATTTTTTGCATAAAAATATTTTTTGCATGAAAAATAGACGATGTATAGTCTATTTAATTTTTTGCATTAAAATCTATCTACCATGAAAAATGGACGACGTATAGTCCATTCAAATTTTTTCTCAAAAATATTTTTTTCCATGAAAAATAGACGATGTATAGTCCATTTAATTTTTTGCATAAAAATTTTTTTTCCATGAAAAATGGACGATGTATAACATTAAAATTTTTTGCATAAAAATTTTTTTTGCATGAAAAATAGACGATGTATAGTCTATTTAATTTTTTGCATTAAAATCTATTTACCATGAAAAATGGACGACGTATAGTCCATTCAAATTTTTTCTCAAAAATATTTTTTTCCATGAAAAATAGACGATGTATAGTCCATTTAATTTTTTGCATAAAAATTTTTTTTCCATGAAAAATGGACGATGTATAACATTAAAATTTTTTCCATAAAAATTTTTTTTGCATGAAAAATAGACGATGTATAGTCCATTTAATTTTTTGCATAAAAATATTTTTTCCATGAAAAATAGACGATGTATAGTCCATTTAAATTTTTGCATAAAAATATTTTTTGCATGAAAAATAGACGATGTATAGTCCATTTAATTTTTTGCATAAAAATATTTTTTGCATGAAAAATAGACGATGTATCTATTTAATTTTTTGCACAAAAATATTTTTTGCATGAAAAGTAGACGATGTATAGTCCATTTAATTTTTTGCATAAAAATCTATTTACCATGAAAAATGGACGATGTATAGTCCATTAAAGTTTTTTCTTAAAAATATTTTTTTCATGAAAAATAGACGATGTATAGTCCATTTAATGTTTTGCACAAACATATTTTTTGCATGAAAAATAGACGATGTATAGTCCATTTAATTTTTTGCATTAAAATCTATTTACCATGAAAAATGGACGACGTTATAGTCCATTCAAATTTTTTCTCAAAAATATTTTTTTCATGAAAAATAGACGATGTATAGTCTTTTTAATTTTTGGCATCAAAATATTTTTTGCATGCAAAATAGACGATGTATAGTCCATTTAATTTTTTGCATAAAAATATTTTTTGCATGAAAAATAGACGATGTATAGTCCATTTAAATTTTTGCACAATAATATTTTTTGCATAAAAAATAGAGGATGTATAGTCCATTTAATTTTTTTGCACAAAAATATTTTTTCCATGAAAAATAGACGATGTATAGTCCATTTAATTTTTTGAATAAAAATCTATTTACCATGAAAAATGGACAATGTATAGTTCATTAAAGTTTTTTCTTAAAAATATTTTTTGCATGAAAAATAGACGATGTATAGTCCATTTAATTTTTTGCATAAAAATGTTTTTTCTTTAAAAAATGCACGATGTATAGTCCATTAAAATTTTTTCTTAAAAATATTTTTTGCATGAAAAATAGACGATGTATAGTCCATTTAATTTTTTGCATAAAAATATTTTTTGCATCAAAAATAGACGATGTATATATAGTCCATTTAATTTTTTGCATTAAAATCTATTTACCATGAAAAATGGAGACGTATAGTCCATTCAAATTTTTTCTCAAAAATATTTTTTCCATGAAAAAGAGACGATGTATATATAGTCCATTTAATTTTTTGCATAAAAATTTTTTTTCCATGAAGAATGGACGATGTATAGTCCATTTAATTTTTTGCATAAAAATATTTTTTGCATGAAAAATAGACGATGTATAGTCCATTTAATTTTTTGCATTAAAATCTATTTACAATGAAAAATGGACGACGTGTAGTCCATTCAAATTTTTCTCAAAAATATTTTTTTCCATGAAAAATAGACGATGTATAGTCCATTTAATTTTTCGCATAAAAATTTTTTTTGCATGAATGAAAAATAGACGATGTATAGTCCATTTAATTTTTTGCATAAATATATTTTTTGCATGAAAAATAGACGATGTATAGTCCATTTAATTTTTTACATAAAAATATTTTTTGCATGAAAAATAGACGATGTATAGTCCATTTAATTTTTTGCACAAAAATATTTTTTCCATGAAAAGTAGACGATGTATAGTCCATTTAATTTTTTGCATAAAAATATTTTTTGCATGAAAAATAGACGATGTATAGTTCATTTAATTTTTTGCATAAAAATCTATTTACCATGAAAAATGGACGACGTATAGTCCATTCAAATTTTTTCTCAAAAATATTTTTTCCATGAAAAAGAGGCGATGTATATATACTCCATTTAATTTTTTGCATAAAAATATTTTTTGCATGAAAAATAGACGATGTATAGTCCATTTAATTTTTTGCATAAAAATATTTTTTGCATGAAAAATAGACGATATATAGTCCATTTAATTTTTTGCATAAAAATATTTTTTGCATGAAAAATAGACGATGTATAGTCTATTTAATTTTTTGCATAAAAATATTTTTTGCATGAAAAATAGACGATGTATAGTCCATTTAATTTTTTGCATAAAAATATTTTTTGCATGAAAAATAGACGATGTATAGTCCATTTAATTTTTTGCACAAAAATATTTTTTGCATGAAAAATAGACGATGTATAGTCCATTTAATTTTTTGCATAAAAATTTTTTTTCCATTAAAAATGGACGATGTAAAGTCCATTAAAATTTTTTCTTGAAAATATTTTTTGCATGAAAAATAGACGATGTATAGTCCCTTTAATTTTTTGCATAAAAATTTTTTTCCATGAAAAATAGACGATGATACTCCATTTAATTTTTTGCACAAAAATATTTTTTGCATGAAAAATAGACGATGTATAGTCCATTTAATTTTTTGCACAAAAATATTTTTCGCATGAAAAATAGACGATGTATAGTCCATTTAATTTTTTGCATAAAAATATTTTTTGCATGAAAAATAGACGATGTATAGTCCATTTAATTTTTTGCATAAAAATATTTTTGCATGAAAAATAGACGATGTATAGTCCATTTAATTTTTTGCACAAAAATATTTTTTCCATGAAAAATAGACGATGTATAGTCCATTTAATTTTTTGCATAAAAATATTTTTTGCATGAAAAATATACGATGTATAGTCCATTTAATTTTTTCCATAAAAATATTTTTTCCATGAAAAATAGACGATGTATAGTCCATTTAATTTTTTGCACAAAAATATTTTTTCCATGAAAAGTAGACGATGTATAGTCCATTTAATTTTTTGCATAAAAATATTTTTTGCATGAAAAATAGACGATGTATAGTTCATTTAATTTTTTGCATAAAAATCTATTTACCATGAAAAATGGACGACGTATAGTCCATTCAAATTTTTTCTCAAAAATATTTTTTCCATGAAAAAGAGGCGATGTATATATAGTCCATTTAATTTTTTGCATAAAAATATTTTTTGCATGAAAAATAGACGATGTATAGTCCATTTAATTTTTTGCATAAAAATTTTTTTTGCATGAATGAAAAATAGACGATGTATAGTCCATTTAATTTTTTGCATAAAAATATTTTTTGCATGAAAAATAGACGATGTATAGTCCATTTAATTTTTTGCACAAAAAAATTTTTTTCATGAAAAATAGACGATGTATAGTCCATTTAATTTTTTGCATAAAAATAATTTTTGCATGAAAAATAGACGATGTATAGTCCATTTAATTTTTTGCATTAAAATCTATTTACCATGAAAAATGGACGACGTAGTCCATTCAAATTTTTTCTCAAAAATATTTTTTTCCATGAAAAATAGACGATGTATAGTCCATTTAATTTTTTGCATAAAAATTTTTTTTCCATGAAAAATGGACGATGTATAGTCCATTAAAATTTTTACTTAAAAATATTTTTTCCATGAAAAATAGACGATGTATAGTCCATTTAATTTTTTGCATAAAAATATTTTTCCATGAAAAATAGACGATGTATATTCCATTTAATTTTTTGCACAAAAATATTTTTTCCATTTAATTTTTTCCATAAAAATATTTTTTCCATGAAAAATAGACGATGTATACTCCATTTAATTTTTTGCACAAAAATATTTTTTGCATGAAAAATAGACGATTTTTTTTGCATTAAAATCTATTTACCATGAAAAATGGACAATGTATAGTTCATTAAAGTTTTTTCTTAAAAATATTTTTTGCATGAAAAATAGACGATGTATAGTCCATTTAATTTTTTGCATAAAAATCTATTTACCATGAAAAATGAACGATGTATAGTCCATTCAAATTTTTTCTCAAAAATATTTTTTGCATGAAAAATAGACGATGTATAGTCCATTTAATTTTTTGCATAAAAATATTTTTTGCATGAAAAATAGACGATGTATAGTCCATTAAATTTTTTGCATTAAAATCTATTTACCATGAAAAATGGACGATGTATAGTCCATTAAAATTTTTTCTTAAAAATATTTTTTCCATGAAAAAGAGACGATGTATAGTCCATTTAATTTTTTGCATAAAAATATTTTTTGCATGAAAAATAGACGATGTATAGTTCATTTAATTTTTTGCATAAAAATCTATTTACCATGAAAAATGGACGACGTATAGTCCATTCAAATTTTTTCTCAAAAATATTTTTTCCATGAAAAAGAGGCGATGTATATATAGTCCATTTAATTTTTTGCATAAAAATATTTTTTGCATGAAAAATAGACGATGTATAGTCCATTTAATTTTTTGCATAAAAATTTTTTTTGCATGAATGAAAAATAGACGATGTATAGTCCATTTAATTTTTTGCATAAAAATATTTTTTGCATCAAAAATAGACGATGTATAGTCCATTTAATTTTTTGCACAAAAAAATTTTTTCCATGAAAAATAGACGATTATAGTCCATTTAATTTTTTGCATAAAAATAATTTTTGCATGAAAAATAGACGATGTATAGTCCATTTAATTTTTTGCATTAAAATCTATTTACCATGAAAAATGGACGACGTAGTCCATTCAAATTTTTTCTCAAAAATATTTTTTTCCATGAAAAATAGACGATGTATAGTCCATTTAATTTTTTGCATAAAAATTTTTTTTCCATGAAAAATGGACGATGTATAGTCCATTAAAATTTTTACTTAAAAATATTTTTTGCATGAAAAATAGACGATGTATAGTCCATTTAATTTTTTGCATAAAAATATTTTTGCATGAAAAATAGACGATGTATATTCCATTTAATTTTTTGCACAAAAATATTTTTTCCATTTAATTTTTTCCATAAAAATATTTTTTCCATGAAAAATAGACGATGTATACTCCATTTAATTTTTTGCACAAAAATATTTTTTGCATGAAAAATAGACGATTTTTTTTGCATTAAAATCTATTTACCATGAAAAATGGACAATGTATAGTTCATTAAAGTTTTTTCTTAAAAATATTTTTTGCATGAAAAATAGACGATGTATAGTCCATTTAATTTTTTGCATAAAAATATTTTTTGCATGAAAAATAGACGATGTATAGTCCATTTAATTTTTTGCATTAAAATCTATTTACAATGAAAAATGGACGACGTGTAGTCCATTCAAATTTTTCTCAAAAATATTTTTTTCCATGAAAAATAGACGATGTATAGTCCATTTAATTTTTCGCATAAAAATTTTTTTTGCATGAATGAAAAATAGACGATGTATAGTCCATTTAATTTTTTGCATAAATATATTTTTTGCATGAAAAATAGACGATGTATAGTCCATTTAATTTTTTACATAAAAATATTTTTTGCATGAAAAATAGACGATGTATAGTCCATTTAATTTTTTGCACAAAAATATTTTTTCCATGAAAAGTAGACGATGTATAGTCCATTTAATTTTTTGCATAAAAATATTTTTTGCATGAAAAATAGACGATGTATAGTTCATTTAATTTTTTGCATAAAAATCTATTTACCATGAAAAATGGACGACGTATAGTCCATTCAAATTTTTTCTCAAAAATATTTTTTCCATGAAAAAGAGGCGATGTATATATACTCCATTTAATTTTTTGCATAAAAATATTTTTTGCATGAAAAATAGACGATGTATAGTCCATTTAATTTTTTGCATAAAAATATTTTTTGCATGAAAAATAGACGATATATAGTCCATTTAATTTTTTGCATAAAAATATTTTTTGCATGAAAAATAGACGATGTATAGTCTATTTAATTTTTTGCATAAAAATATTTTTTGCATGAAAAATAGACGATGTATAGTCCATTTAATTTTTTGCATAAAAATATTTTTTGCATGAAAAATAGACGATGTATAGTCCATTTAATTTTTTGCACAAAAATATTTTTTGCATGAAAAATAGACGATGTATAGTCCATTTAATTTTTTGCATAAAAATTTTTTTTCCATTAAAAATGGACGATGTAAAGTCCATTAAAATTTTTTCTTGAAAATATTTTTTGCATGAAAAATAGACGATGTATAGTCCCTTTAATTTTTTGCATAAAAATTTTTTTCCATGAAAAATAGACGATGATACTCCATTTAATTTTTTGCACAAAAATATTTTTTGCATGAAAAATAGACGATGTATAGTCCATTTAATTTTTTGCACAAAAATATTTTTCGCATGAAAAATAGACGATGTATAGTCCATTTAATTTTTTGCATAAAAATATTTTTTGCATGAAAAATAGACGATGTATAGTCCATTTAATTTTTTCCATAAAAATATTTTTTCCATGAAAAATAGACGATGTATAGTCCATTTAATTTTTTGCACAAAAATATTTTTTCCATGAAAAATGGACGATGTATAGTCCATTAAAGTTTGTTCTTAAAAAAATTTTTTCCATGAAAAATAGACGATGTATAGTCCATTTAATTTTTTGCATAAAAATATTTTTTGCATGAAAAATAGACGATGTATAGTCCATTTAATTTTTTGCACAAAAATATTTTTCGCATGAAAAATAGACGATGTATAGTCCATTTAATTTTTTGCATAAAAATATTTTTGCATGAAAAATAGACGATGTATAGTCCATTTAATTTTTTGCACAAAAATATTTTTTCCATGAAAAATAGACGATGTATAGTCCATTTAATTTTTTGCATAAAAATATTTTTTGCATGAAAAATAGACGATGTATAGTCCATTTAATTTTTTCCATAAAAATATTTTTTCCATGAAAAATAGACGATGTATAGTCCATTTAATTTTTTGCACAAAAATATTTTTTCCATGAAAAGTAGACGATGTATAGTCCATTTAATTTTTTGCATAAAAATATTTTTTGCATGAAAAATAGACGATGTATAGTTCATTTAATTTTTTGCATAAAAATCTATTTACCATGAAAAATGGACGACGTATAGTCCATTCAAATTTTTTCTCAAAAATATTTTTTCCATGAAAAAGAGGCGATGTATATATAGTCCATTTAATTTTTTGCATAAAAATATTTTTTGCATGAAAAATAGACGATGTATAGTCCATTTAATTTTTTGCATAAAAATTTTTTTTGCATGAATGAAAAATAGACGATGTATAGTCCATTTAATTTTTTGCATAAAAATATTTTTTGCATGAAAAATAGACGATGTATAGTCCATTTAATTTTTTGCACAAAAAAATTTTTTTCATGAAAAATAGACGATGTATAGTCCATTTAATTTTTTGCATAAAAATAATTTTTGCATGAAAAATAGACGATGTATAGTCCATTTAATTTTTTGCATTAAAATCTATTTACCATGAAAAATGGACGACGTAGTCCATTCAAATTTTTTCTCAAAAATATTTTTTTCCATGAAAAATAGACGATGTATAGTCCATTTAATTTTTTGCATAAAAATTTTTTTTCCATGAAAAATGGACGATGTATAGTCCATTAAAATTTTTACTTAAAAATATTTTTTGCATGAAAAATAGACGATGTATAGTCCATTTAATTTTTTGCATAAAAATATTTTTCCATGAAAAATAGACGATGTATATTCCATTTAATTTTTTGCACAAAAATATTTTTTCCATTTAATTTTTTCCATAAAAATATTTTTTCCATGAAAAATAGACGATGTATACTCCATTTAATTTTTTGCACAAAAATATTTTTTGCATGAAAAATAGACGATTTTTTTTGCATTAAAATCTATTTACCATGAAAAATGGACAATGTATAGTTCATTAAAGTTTTTTCTTAAAAATATTTTTTGCATGAAAAATAGACGATGTATAGTCCATTTAATTTTTTGCATAAAAATCTATTTACCATGAAAAATGAACGATGTATAGTCCATTCAAATTTTTTCTCAAAAATATTTTTTGCATGAAAAATAGACGATGTATAGTCCATTTAATTTTTTGCATAAAAATATTTTTTGCATGAAAAATAGACGATGTATAGTCCATTAAATTTTTTGCATTAAAATCTATTTACCATGAAAAATGGACGATGTATAGTCCATTAAAATTTTTTCTTAAAAATATTTTTTCCATGAAAAAGAGACGATGTATAGTCCATTTAATTTTTTGCATAAAAATATTTTTTGCATGAAAAATAGACGATGTATAGTTCATTTAATTTTTTGCATAAAAATCTATTTACCATGAAAAATGGACGACGTATAGTCCATTCAAATTTTTTCTCAAAAATATTTTTTCCATGAAAAAGAGGCGATGTATATATAGTCCATTTAATTTTTTGCATAAAAATATTTTTTGCATGAAAAATAGACGATGTATAGTCCATTTAATTTTTTGCATAAAAATTTTTTTTGCATGAATGAAAAATAGACGATGTATAGTCCATTTAATTTTTTGCATAAAAATATTTTTTGCATCAAAAATAGACGATGTATAGTCCATTTAATTTTTTGCACAAAAAAATTTTTTCCATGAAAAATAGACGATGTATAGTCCATTTAATTTTTTGCATAAAAATAATTTTTGCATGAAAAATAGACGATGTATAGTCCATTTAATTTTTTGCATTAAAATCTATTTACCATGAAAAATGGACGACGTAGTCCATTCAAATTTTTTCTCAAAAATATTTTTTTCCATGAAAAATAGACGATGTATAGTCCATTTAATTTTTTGCATAAAAATTTTTTTTCCATGAAAAATGGACGATGTATAGTCCATTAAAATTTTTACTTAAAAATATTTTTTGCATGAAAAATAGACGATGTATAGTCCATTTAATTTTTTGCATAAAAATATTTTTGCATGAAAAATAGACGATGTATATTCCATTTAATTTTTTGCACAAAAATATTTTTTCCATTTAATTTTTTCCATAAAAATATTTTTTCCATGAAAAATAGACGATGTATACTCCATTTAATTTTTTGCACAAAAATATTTTTTGCATGAAAAATAGACGATTTTTTTTGCATTAAAATCTATTTACCATGAAAAATGGACAATGTATAGTTCATTAAAGTTTTTTCTTAAAAATATTTTTTGCATGAAAAATAGACGATGTATAGTCCATTTAATTTTTTGCATAAAAATCTATTTACCATGAAAAATGAACGATGTATAGTCCATTCAAATTTTTTCTCAAAAATATTTTTTGCATGAAAAATAGACGATGTATAGTCCATTTAATTTTTTGCATAAAAATATTTTTTGCATGAAAAATAGACGATGTATAGTCCATTAAATTTTTTGCATTAAAATCTATTTACCATGAAAAATGGACGATGTATAGTCCATTAAAATTTTTTCTTAAAAATATTTTTTCCATGAAAAAGAGACGATGTATATATAGTCCATTTAATTTTTTGCATAAAAATATTTTTTGCATGGAAAATAGACGATGTATAGTCCATTTAATTTTTTGCATAAAAATATTTTTTGCATGAATGAAAAATAGACGATGTATAGTCCATTTAATTTTTTGCATAAAAACCTATTTACCATGAAAAATGGACAATGTATAGTTCATTAAAGATTTTTCTTAAAAATTTTTTTGCATGAAAAATAGACGATGTATAGTCCATTTAATTTTTTGCATAAAAATTTTTTTTGCATGAATGAAAAATAGACGATGTATAGTCCATTTATTTTTTGCATTAAAATCTATTTACCATGAAAAATGGACGACGTATAGTCCATTCAAATTTTTTCTCAAAAATATTTTTTGCATGAAAAATAGACGATGTATAGTCCATTTAATTTTTTGCACAAAAATATTTTTTGCATGAAAAATAGACGATGTATAGTCCATTTAATTTTTTGCATAAAAATATTTTTTGCATGAAAAATAGACGATGTATAGTCCATTTAATTTTTTGCATAAAAATATTTTTTGCATGAAAAATAGACGATGTATAGTCCATTTAATTTTTTGCACAAAAATATTTTTTTCCATGAAAAATAGACGATGTATAGTCCATTTAATTTTTTGCATAAAAATATTTTTTGCATGAAAAATAGACGATGTATAGTCCATTTAATTTTTTGCACAAAAATATTTTTTGCATGAAAAATAGACGATGTATAGTCTATTTAATTTTTTGCACAAACATATTTTTTGCATGAAAAATAGACAATGTATAGTCCATTTAATTTTTTGCACAAAAATATTTTTTGCATGAAAAATAGACGATGTATAGTCCATTTAATTTTTTGCATAAAAATATTTTTTGCATGAAAAATAGACGATGTATAGTCCATTTAATTTTTTGCACAAAAATATTTTTTGCATGAAAAATAGACGATGTATAGTCCATTTAATTTTTTGCATAAAAATTTTTTTTCCATGAAAAATGGACGATGTATAGTCCATTAAAATTTTTTCTTAAAAATATTTTTTGCATGAAAAATAGACGATGTATAGTCCATTTAATTTTTTGCATAAAAATATTTTTTGCATGAAATATAGACGATGTATAGTCCATTTAATTTTTTCCATTAAAATCTATATACAATGAAAAATGGACAATGCATAGTTCATTAAAGGTTTTTCTTAAAAATATTTTTTGCATGAAAAATAGACGATTATAGTCCATTTAATTTTTTGCATAAAAATATTTTTTGCATGAAAAATAGACGATGTATAGTCCATTTAATTTTTTCCATTAAAATCTATATACCATGAAAAATGGACAATGCATAGTTCATTAAAGTTTTTTCTTAAAAATATTTTTTGCATGAAAAATAGACGATGTATAGTCCATTTAATTTTTTCCATAAACATTTTTTTTCCTTAAAAATATTTTTTGCATGAAAAATAGACGATGTATAGTCCATTTAATTTTTTGCATAAACATTTTTTTTGCATGAAAAATAGACGATGTATAGTCCATTTAATTTTTTGCATTAAAATCTATTTACCATAAAAAATGGACGATGTATAGTCCATTAAAGTTTTTTCTTAAAAATATTTTTTGCATGAAAAATAGCCGATGTATAGTCCATTTAATTTTTTGCACAAAAATATTTTTTGCATGAAAAATAGACGATGTATAGTCCATTTAATTTTTTGCATAAAAATATTTTTTGCATGAAAAATAGACGATGTATAGTCCATTTAATTTTTTGCATAAAAATATTTTTTGCATGAAAAATAGACGATGTATAGTCCATTTAATTTTTTGCACAAAAATATTTTTTCCATGAAAAATAGACGATATATAGTCCATTTAATTTTTTGCATAAAAATATTTTTTGCATGAAAAATAGACGATGTATAGTCCATTTAATTTTTTGCACAAAAATATTTTTTGCATGAAAAATAGACGATGTATAGTCTATTTAATTTTTTGCACAAAAATATTTTTTGCATGAAAAATAGACGATGTATAGTCCATTTAATTTTTTGCACAAAAATATTTTTTGCATGAAAAATAGACGATGTATAGTCCATTTAATTTTTTGCACAAAAATATTTTTTCCATGAAAAATAGACGATGTATAGTCCATTTAATTTTTGCATAAAAATTTTTTTTGCATGAAAAATAGACGATGTATAGTCCATTTAATTTTTTGCATAAAAATATTTTTTGCATGAAAAATAGACGATGTATAGTCCATTTAATTTTTTGCACAAAAATATTTTTTTCCATGAAAAATAGACGATGTATAGTCCATTTAATTTTTTGCATAAAAATATTTTTTGCATGAAAAATAGACGATGTATAGTCCATTTAATTTTTTGCACAAAAATATTTTTTGCATGAAAAATAGACGATGTATAGTCTATTTAATTTTTTGCACAAACATATTTTTTGCATGAAAAATAGACAATGTATAGTCCATTTAATTTTTTGCACAAAAATATTTTTTGCATGAAAAATAGACGATGTATAGTCCATTTAATTTTTTGCATAAAAATATTTTTTGCATGAAAAATAGACGATGTATAGTCCATTTAATTTTTTGCATAAAAATATTTTTTGCATGAAAAATAGACGATGTATAGTCCATTAAATTTTTTGCATTAAAATCTATTTACCATGAAAAATGGACGATGTATAGTCCATTAAAATTTTTTCTTAAAAATATTTTTTCCATGAAAAAGAGACGATGTATATATAGTCCATTTAATTTTTTGCATAAAAATATTTTTTGCATGGAAAATAGACGATGTATAGTCCATTTAATTTTTTGCATAAAAATATTTTTTGCATGAATGAAAAATAGACGATGTATAGTCCATTTAATTTTTTGCATAAAAACCTATTTACCATGAAAAATGGACAATGTATAGTTCATTAAAGATTTTTCTTAAAAATTTTTTTGCATGAAAAATAGACGATGTATAGTCCATTTAATTTTTTGCATAAAAATTTTTTTTGCATGAATGAAAAATAGACGATGTATAGTCCATTTATTTTTTGCATTAAAATCTATTTACCATGAAAAATGGACGACGTATAGTCCATTCAAATTTTTCTCAAAAATATTTTTTGCATGAAAAATAGACGATGTATAGTCCATTTAATTTTTTGCACAAAAATATTTTTTGCATGAAAAATAGACGATGTATAGTCCATTTAATTTTTTGCATAAAAATATTTTTTGCATGAAAAATAGACGATGTATAGTCCATTTAATTTTTTGCATAAAAATATTTTTTGCATGAAAAATAGACGATGTATAGTCCATTTAATTTTTTGCACAAAAATATTTTTTGCATGAAAAATAGACGATGTATAGTCCATTTAATTTTTTGCATAAAAATTTTTTTTCCATGAAAAATGGACGATGTATAGTCCATTAAAATTTTTTCTTAAAAATATTTTTTGCATGAAAAATAGACGATGTATAGTCCATTTAATTTTTTGCATAAAAATATTTTTTGCATGAAATATAGACGATGTATAGTCCATTTAATTTTTTCCATTAAAATCTATATACAATGAAAAATGGACAATGCATAGTTCATTAAAGGTTTTTCTTAAAAATATTTTTTGCATGAAAAATAGACGATTATAGTCCATTTAATTTTTTGCATAAAAATATTTTTTGCATGAAAAATAGACGATGTATAGTCCATTTAATTTTTTCCATTAAAATCTATATACCATGAAAAATGGACAATGCATAGTTCATTAAAGTTTTTTCTTAAAAATATTTTTTGCATGAAAAATAGACGATGTATAGTCCATTTAATTTTTTCCATAAAAATTTTTTTTCCTTAAAAATATTTTTTGCATGAAAAATAGACGATGTATAGTCCATTTAATTTTTTGCATAAACATTTTTTTTGCATGAAAAATAGACGATGTATAGTCCATTTAATTTTTTGCATTAAAATCTATTTACCATAAAAAATGGACGATGTATAGTCCATTAAAGTTTTTTCTTAAAAATATTTTTTGCATGAAAAATAGCCGATGTATAGTCCATTTAATTTTTTGCACAAAAATATTTTTTGCATGAAAAATAGACGATGTATAGTCCATTTAATTTTTTGCATAAAAATATTTTTTGCATGAAAAATAGACGATGTATAGTCCATTTAATTTTTTGCATAAAAATATTTTTTGCATGAAAAATAGACGATGTATAGTCCATTTAATTTTTTGCACAAAAATATTTTTTCCATGAAAAATAGACGATATATAGTCCATTTAATTTTTTGCATAAAAATATGTTTTGCATGAAAAATAGACGATGTATAGTCCATTTAATTTTTTGCACAAAAATATTTTTTGCATGAAAAATAGACGATGTATAGTCTATTTAATTTTTTGCACAAAAATATTTTTTGCATGAAAAATAGACGATGTATAGTCCATTTAATTTTTTGCACAAAAATATTTTTTGCATGAAAAATAGACGATGTATAGTCCATTTAATTTTTTGCACAAAAATATTTTTTCCATGAAAAATAGACGATGTATAGTCCATTTAATTTTTGCATAAAAATTTTTTTTGCATGAAAAATAGACGATGTATAGTCCATTTAATTTTTTGCACAAAAATATTTTTTCCATGAAAAATGGACGATGTATAGTCCATTAAAATTTTTTCTTAAAAATATTTTTTTCATGAAAAATAGACGATGTATTATAGTCCATTTAATTTTTTGCATAAACATTTTTTTTCCTTAAAAATATTTTTTGCATGAAAAATAGACGATGTATAGTCCATTTAATTTTTTCCATTAAAATCTATTTACCGTAAAAAATGGACGATGTATAGTCCATTAAAGTTTTTTCTTAAAAATATTTTTTGCATGAAAAATAGACGATGTATAGTCCATTTAATTTTTTGCACAAAAATATTTTTTGCATGAAAAATAGACGATGTATAGTCCATTTAATTTTTTGCATAAAAATATTTTTTGCATGAAAAGTAGACGATGTATAGTCCATTTAATTTTTTGCACAAAAATATTTTTTGCATGAAAAATAGACGATGTATAGTCCATTTAATTTTTTGCATAAAAATTTTTTTTCCATGAAAAATGGACGATGTATAGTCCATTAAAATTTTTTCTTAAAAATATTTTTTGCATGAAAAATAGACGATGTATAGTCCATTTAATTTTTTGCATAAAAATATTTTTTGCATGAAATATAGACGATGTATAGTCCATTTAATTTTTTCCATTAAAATCTATATACAATGAAAAATGGACAATGCATAGTTCATTAAAGGTTTTTCTTAAAAATATTTTTTGCATGAAAAATAGACGATTATAGTCCATTTAATTTTTTGCATAAAAATATTTTTTGCATGAAAAATAGACGATGTATAGTCCATTTAATTTTTTCCATTAAAATCTATATACCATGAAAAATGGACAATGCATAGTTCATTAAAGTTTTTTCTTAAAAATATTTTTTGCATGAAAAATAGACGATGTATAGTCCATTTAATTTTTTGCATAAAAATTTTTTTTCCTTAAAAATATTTTTTGCATGAAAAATAGACGATGTATAGTCCATTTAATTTTTTGCATAAAAATTTTTTTTGCATGAAAAATAGACGATGTATAGTCCATTTAATTTTTTGCATTAAAATCTATTTACCATAAAAAATGGACGATGTATAGTCCATTAAAGTTTTTTCTTAAAAATATTTTTTGCATGAAAAATAGCCGATGTATAGTCCATTTAATTTTTTGCATAAAAATTTTTTTTCCTTAAAAATATTTTTTGCATGAAAAATAGACGATGTATAGTCCATTTAATTTTTTCCATAAAAATATTTTTTGCATGAAAAATAGACGATGTATAGTCCATTTAATTTTTTGCATAAAAATATTTTTTGCATGAAAAATAGACGATGTATAGTCCATTTAATTTTTTGCACAAAAATATTTTTTGCATGAAAAATAGACGATGTATAGTCCATTTAATTTTTTGCATAAAAATTTTTTTTCCATGAAAAATGGACGATGTATAGTCCATTAAAATTTTTTCTTAAAAATATTTTTTGCATGAAAAATAGACGATGTATAGTCCATTTAATTTTTTGCATAAAAATTTTTTTTGCATGAAAAATAGACGATGTATAGTCCATTTAATTTTTTGCATTAAAATCTATTTACCATAAAAAATGGACGATGTATAGTCCATTAAAGTTTTTTCTTAAAAATATTTTTTGCATGAAAAATAGCCGATGTATAGTCCATTTAATTTTTTGCATAAAAATTTTTTTTCCTTAAAAATATTTTTTGCATGAAAAATAGACGATGTATAGTCCATTTAATTTTTTCCATAAAAATATTTTTTGCATGAAAAATAGACGATGTATAGTCCATTTAATTTTTTGCATAAAAATATTTTTTGCATGAAAAATAGACGATGTATAGTTCATTTAATTTTTTGCACAAAAATATTTTTTGCATGAAAAATAGACGATGTATAGTCCATTTCATTTTTTGCACAAAAATATTTTTTGCATGAAAAATAGCCGATATATAGTCCATTTAATTTTTTGCACAAAAATATTTTTTGCATGAAAAATAGACGATGTATAGTCCATTTAATTTTTTGCATAAAAATATTTTTTGCATGAAAAATAGACGATGTATAGTCCATTTAATTTTTTGCACAAAAATATTTTTTGCATGAAAAATAGACGATTATAGTCCATTTAATTTTTTGCATAAAAATATTTTTTGCATGAAAAATAGACGATGTATAGTCCATTTAATTTTTTCCATTAAAATCTATATACCATGAAAAATGGACAATGCATAGTTCATTAAAGTTTTTTCTTAAAAATATTTTTTGCATGAAAAATAGACGATGTATAGTCCATTTAATTTTTTGCATAAAAATTTTTTTTCCTTAAAAATATTTTTTCCATGAAAAATAGACGATGTATAGTCCATTTAATTTTTTGCATAAAAATTTTTTTTGCATGAAAAATAGACGATGTATAGTCCATTTAATTTTTTGCATTAAAATCTATTTACCATAAAAAATGGACGATGTATAGTCCATTAAAGTTTTTTCTTAAAAATATTTTTTGCATGAAAAATAGCCGATGTATAGTCCATTTAATTTTTTGCATAAAAATTTTTTTTCCTTAAAAATATTTTTTGCATGAAAAATAGACGATGTATAGTCCATTTAATTTTTTGCATAAAAATATTTTTTGCATGAAAAATAGACGATGTATAGTCCATTTAATTTTTTGCATAAAAATATTTTTTGCATGAAAAATAGACGATGTATGTCCATTTAATTTTTTGCACAAAAATATTTTTTGCATGAAAAATAGACGATGTATAGTCCATTTAATTTTTTGCACAAAAATATTTTTTGCATGAAAAATAGCCGATATATAGTCCATTTAATTTTTTGCACAAAAATATTTTTTGCATGAAAAATAGACGATGTATAGTCCATTTAATTTTTTGCATAAAAATATTTTTTGCATGAAAAATAGACGATGTATAGTCCATTTAATTTTTTGCACAAAAATATTTTTTGCATGAAAAATAGACGATGTATAGTCCATTTAATTTTTTGCATAAAAATTTTTTTTCCATGAAAAATGGACGATGTATAGTCCATTAAAATTTTTTCTTAAAAATATTTTTTGCATGAAAAATAGACGATGTATAGTCCATTTAATTTTTTGCATAAAAATATATTTTTGCATGAAATATAGACGATGTATAGTCCATTTAATTTTTTCCATTAAAATCTATATACAATGAAAAATGGACAATGCATAGTTCATTAAAGGTTTTTCTTAAAAATATTTTTTGCATGAAAAATAGACGATTATATAGTTCATTAAAGTTTTTTCTTAAAAATATTTTTTGCATGAAAAATAGACGATGTATAGTCCATTTAATTTTTTGCATAAAAATTTTTTTTCCTTAAAAATATTTTTTGCATGAAAAATAGACGATGTATAGTCCATTTAATTTTTTGCATAAAAATTTTTTTTGCATGAAAAATAGACGATGTATAGTCCATTTAATTTTTGCATAAAAATTTTTTTTGCATGAAAAATAGACGATGTATAGTCCATTTAATTTTTTGCACAAAAATATTTTTTCCATGAAAAATGGACGATGTATAGTCCATTTAATTTTTTGCACAAAAATATTTTTTCCATGAAAAATAGACGATGTATAGTCCATTTAATTTTTGCATAAAAATTTTTTTTGCATGAAAAATAGACGATGTATAGTCCATTTAATTTTTTGCACAAAAATATTTTTTCCATGAAAAATGGACGATGTATAGTCCATTAAAATTTTTTCTTAAAAATATTTTTTTCATGAAAAATAGACGATGTATAGTCCATTTAATTTTTTGCATAAACATTTTTTTTCCTTAAAAATATTTTTTGCATGAAAAATAGACGATGTATAGTCCATTTAATTTTTTCCATTAAAATCTATTTACCGTAAAAAATGGACGATGTATAGTCCATTAAATATAGTCCATTTAATTTTTTGCACAAAAATATTTTTTGCATGAAAAATAGACGATGTATAGTCCATTTAATTTTTTGCATAAAAATATTTTTTGCATGAAAAATAGACGATGTATAGTCCATTTAATTTTTTGCACAAAAATATTTTTTGCATGAAAAATAGACGATGTATAGTCCATTTAATTTTTTGCATAAAAATTTTTTTTCCATGAAAAATGGACGATGTATAGTCCATTAAAATTTTTTCTTAAAAATATTTTTTGCATGAAAAATAGACGATGTATAGTCCATTTAATTTTTTGCATAAAAATATTTTTTGCATGAAATATAGACGATGTATAGTCCATTTAATTTTTTCCATTAAAATCTATATACAATGAAAAATGGACAATGCATTGTTCATTAAAGGTTTTTCTTAAAAATATTTTTTGCATGAAAAATAGACGATTATAGTCCATTTAATTTTTTGCGTAAAAATATTTTTTGCATGAAAAATAGACGATGTATAGTCCATTTAATTTTTTCCATTAAAATCTATATACCATGAAAAATGGACAATGCATAGTTCATTAAAGTTTTTTCTTAAAAATATTTTTTGCATGAAAAATAGACGATGTATAGTCCATTTAATTTTTTGCATAAAAATTTTTTTTCCTTAAAAATATTTTTTGCATGAAAAATAGACGATGTATAGTCCATTTAATTTTTTGCATAAAAATTTTTTTTGCATGAAAAATAGACGATGTATAGTCCATTTAATTTTTTGCATTAAAATCTATTTACCATAAAAAATGGACGATGTATAGTCCATTAAAGTTTTTTCTTAAAAATATTTTTTGCATGAAAAATAGCCGATGTATAGTCCATTTAATTTTTTGCATAAAAATTTTTTTTCCTTAAAAATATTTTTTGCATGAAAAATAGACGATGTATAGTCCATTTAATTTTTTCCATAAAAATATTTTTTGCATGAAAAATAGACGATGTATAGTCCATTTAATTTTTTGCATAAAAATATTTTTTGCATGAAAAATAGACGATGTATAGTTCATTTAATTTTTTGCACAAAAATATTTTTTGCATGAAAAATAGACGATGTATAGTCCATTTCATTTTTTGCACAAAAATATTTTTTGCATGAAAAATAGCCGATATATAGTCCATTTAATTTTTTGCACAAAAATATTTTTTGCATGAAAAATAGACGATGTATAGTCCATTTAATTTTTTGCATAAAAATATTTTTTGCATGAAAAATAGACGATGTATAGTCCATTTAATTTTTTGCACAAAAATATTTTTTGCATGAAAAATAGACGATGTATAGTCCATTTAATTTTTTGCATAAAAATTTTTTTTCCATGAAAAATGGACGATGTATAGTCCATTAAAATTTTTTCTTAAAAATATTTTTTGCATGAAAAATTGACGATGTATAGTCCATTTAATTTTTTGAATAAAAATATTTTTTGCATGAAATATAGACGATGTATAGTCCATTTAATTTTTTCCATTAAAATCTATATACAATGAAAAATGGACAATGCATAGTTCATTAAAGGTTTTTCTTAAAAATATTTTTTGCATGAAAAATAGACGATTATAGTCCATTTAATTTTTTGCATAAAAATATTTTTTGCATGAAAAATAGACGATGTATAGTCCATTTAATTTTTTCCATTAAAATCTATATACCATGAAAAATGGACAATGCATAGTTCATTAAAGTTTTTTCTTAAAAATATTTTTTGCATGAAAAATAGACGATGTATAGTCCATTTAATTTTTTGCATAAAAATTTTTTTTCCTTAAAAATATTTTTTCCATGAAAAATAGACGATGTATAGTCCATTTAATTTTTTGCATAAAAATTTTTTTTGCATGAAAAATAGACGATGTATAGTCCATTTAATTTTTTGCATTAAAATCTATTTACCATAAAAAATGGACGATGTATAGTCCATTAAAGTTTTTTCTTAAAAATATTTTTTGCATGAAAAATAGCCGATGTATAGTCCATTTAATTTTTTGCATAAAAATTTTTTTTCCTTAAAAATATTTTTTGCATGAAAAATAGACGATGTATAGTCCATTTAATTTTTTGCATAAAAATATTTTTTGCATGAAAAATAGACGATGTATAGTCCATTTAATTTTTTGCATAAAAATATTTTTTGCATGAAAAATAGACGATGTATGTCCATTTAATTTTTTGCACAAAAATATTTTTTGCATGAAAAATAGACGATGTATAGTCCATTTAATTTTTTGCACAAAAATATTTTTTGCATGAAAAATAGCCGATATATAGTCCATTTAATTTTTTGCACAAAAATATTTTTTGCATGAAAAATAGACGATGTATAGTCCATTTAATTTTTTGCATAAAAATATTTTTTGCATGAAAAATAGACGATGTATAGTCCATTTAATTTTTTGCACAAAAATATTTTTTGCATGAAAAATAGACGATGTATAGTCCATTTAATTTTTTGCATACAAATTTTTTTTCCATGAAAAATGGACGATGTATAGTCCATTAAAATTTTTTCTTAAAAATATTTTTTGCATGAAAAATAGACGATGTATAGTCCATTTAATTTTTTGCATAAAAATATTTTTTGCATGAAATATAGACGATGTATAGTCCATTTAATTTTTTCCATTAAAATCTATATACAATGAAAAATGGACAATGCATAGTTCATTAAAGGTTTTTCTTAAAAATATTTTTTGCATGAAAAATAGACGATTATATAGTTCATTAAAGTTTTTTCTTAAAAATATTTTTTGCATGAAAAATAGACGATGTATAGTCCATTTAATTTTTTGCATAAAAATTTTTTTTCCTTAAAAATATTTTTTGCATGAAAAATAGACGATGTATAGTCCATTTAATTTTTTGCATAAAAATTTTTTTTGCATGAAAAATAGACGATGTATAGTCCATTTAATTTTTTGCATTAAAATCTATTTACCATAAAAAATGGACGATGTATAGTCCATTAAAGTTTTTTCTTAAAAATATTTTTTGCATGAAAAATAGCCGATGTATAGTCCATTTAATTTTTTGCACAAAAATATTTTTTGCATGAAAAATAGACGATGTATAGTCCATTTAATTTTTTGCATAAAAATATTTTTTGCATGAAAAATAGACGATGTATAGTCCATTTAATTTTTTGCACAAAAATATTTTTTCCATGAAAAATAGACGATGTATAGTCCATTTAATTTTTTGCATAAAAATATTTTTTGCATGAAAAATAGACGATGTATAGTCCATTTAATTTTTTGCACAAAAATATTTTTTGCATGAAAAATAGACGATGTATAGTCTATTTAATTTTTTGCACAAAAATATTTTTTGCATGAAAAATAGACGATGTATAGTCCATTTAATTTTTTGCACAAAAATATTTTTTGCATGAAAAATAGACGATGTATATATAGTCCATTTAATTTTTTGCACAAAAATATTTTTTCCATGAAAAATAGACGATGTATAGTCCATTTAATTTTTTGCATAAAAATATTTTTTGCATGAAAAATAGACGATGTATAGTCCATTTCATTTTTTGCACAAAAATATTTTTTGCATGAAAAATAGACGATGTATAGTCCATTTAATTTTTTGCATAAAAATTTTTTTTTTCCTTAAAAATATTTTTTGCATGAAAAATAGACGATGTATAGTCCATTTAATTTTTTGCATTAAAATCTATTTACCATAAAAAATGGACGATGTATAGTCCATTAAAGTTTTTTCTTAAAAATATTTTTTGCATGAAAAATAGACGATGTATAGTCCATTTAATTTTTTGCATAAAAATATTTTTTGCATGAAAAATAGACGATGTATAGTCCATTTAATTTTTTGCACAAAAATATTTTTTGCATGAAAAATAGACGATGTATAGTCCATTTAATTTTTTGCATAAAAATATTTTTTGCATGAAAAATAGACGATGTATAGTCCATTTAATTTTTTGCATAAAAATCTATTTACCATGAAAAATGGACGACGTATAGTCCATTAATTTTTTGCATAAAAATATTTTTTGCATGAAAAATAGACGATGTATATATAGTGCATTTAATTTTTTGCACAAAAACATTTTTTGCATGAAAAATAGACGATGTATAGTCCATTTAATTTTTTCCATAAAAATATTTTTTGCATGAAAAATAGACGATGTATAGTCCATTTAATTTTTTGCATAAAAATATTTTTTGCATGAAAAATAAACGATGTATAGTCCATTTAATTTTTTCCATTAAAATCTATATACCATGAAAAATGGACAATGCATAGTTCATTAAAGTTTTTTCTTAAAAATATTTTTTGCATGAAAAATAGACGATTATAGTCCATTTAATTTTTTGCATAAAAATATTTTTTGCATGAAAAATAGACGATGTATAGTCCATTTAATTTTTTCCATTAAAATCTATATACCATGAAAAATGGACAATGCATAGTTCATTAAAGTTTTTTCTTAAAAATATTTTTTGCATGAAAAATAGACGATGTATAGTCCATTTAATTTTTTGCATAAAAATTTTTTTCCTTAAAAATATTTTTTGCATGAAAAATAGACGATATATAGTCCATTTAATTTTTTGCATAAAAATTTTTTTGCATGAAAAATAGACGATGTATAGTCCATTTAATTTTTTGCATTAAAATCTATTTACCATAAAAAATGGACGATGTATAGTCCATTAAAGTTTTTTCTTAAAAATATTTTTTGCATGAAAAATAGCCGATGTATAGTCCATTTAATTTTTTGCACAAAAATATTTTTTGCATGAAAAATAGACGATGTATAGTCCATTTAATTTTTTGCATAAAAATATTTTTTGCATGAAAAATAGACGATGTATAGTCCATTTAATTTTTTGCATAAAAATATTTTTTGCATGAAAAATAGACGATATATAGCCCATTTAATTTTTTGCACAAAAGAATTTTTTCCATGAAAAATAGACGATGTATAGTCCATTTAATTTTTTGCATAAAAATATTTTTTGCATAAAAAATAGACGATGTATAGTCCATTTAATTTTTTGCACAAAAATATTTTTTGCATGAAAAATAGACGATGTATAGTCCATTTAATTTTTTGCACAAAAATATTTTTTGCATGAAAAATAGACGATGTATAGTCCATTTAATTTTTTGCACAAAAATATTTTTTGCATGAAAAATAGACGATGTATAGTCCATTTAATTTTTTGCATAAAAATACTTTTTGCATGAAAATAGACGATGTATAGTCCATTTAATTTTTTACACAAAAATATTTTTTGCATGAAAAATAGACGATGTATAGTCCATTTAATTTTTTGCATAAAAATTTTTTTTCCATGAAAAATGGACGATGTATAGTCCATTAAAATTTTTTCTTAAAAATATTTTTTGCATGAAAAATAGACGATGTATAGTCCATTTAATTTTTTGCATAAAAATATTTTTTGCATGAAAAATAGACGATGTATAGTCCATTTCATTTTTTGCATTAAAATCTATTTACCGTGAAAAATGGACGACGTATAGTCCATTCAAATTTTTTCTCAAAAATATTTTTTCCATGAAAAATAGACGATGTAAGTCCATTTAATTTTTTGCATAAAAATTTTTTTTCCATGAAAAATGGACAATGTATAAAAATAGACGATGTATAGTCCATTTAATTTTTTGCATAAAAATCTATTTACCATGAAAAATGGAAGACGTATAGTCCATTAAAATTTTTTCTCAAAAATATTTTTTGCATGAAAAATAGACGATGTATAGTCCCTTTAATTTTTTGCATAAAAATATTTTTTTCATGAAAAATAGACGATGTATAGTCCATTTAATTTTTTGCATAAAAATATTTTTTGCATGAAAAATAGACGATGTATAGTCCATTTAAATTTTTGCACAATAATATTTTTTGCATGAAAAATAGACGATGTATAGTCCATTTAATTTTTTGCATAAAAATATTTTTTGCATGAAAAATAGACGATGTATAGTCCATTTCAATTTTTGCATAAAAATCTATTTACCATGAAAAATGGACGACGTATAGTCTATTAAATTTTTGCTCAAAAATATTTTTTCCATGCAAAATAGACGATGTATAGTCCATTTAATTTTTTGCATAAAAATATTTTTTGCATGAAAAATAGACGATGTATAGTTCATTTAATTTTTTGCACAAAAATATTTTTTGAATGAAAAATAGACGATTATAGTCCATTTAATTTTTTGCATAAAAAATTTTTTGCATGAAAAATAGACGATGTATAGTCCATTTCATTTTTTGCATAAAAATATTTTTTGCATGAAAAATAGACGATGTATAGTCCATTTAATTTTTTGCACAAAAATATTTTTTCCATGAAAAATAGACGATGTATAGTCCATTTAATTTTTTGCATTAAAATCTATATACCATGAAAAATGGACAATGCATAGTTCATTAAAGTTTTTTCTTAAAAATATTTTTTGCATGAAAAATAGACGATGTATAGTCCATTTAATTTTTTGCATAAAAATTTTTTTCCTTAAAAATATTTTTTGCATGAAAAATAGACGATATATAGTCCATTTAATTTTTTGCATAAAAATTTTTTTGCATGAAAAATAGACGATGTATAGTCCATTTAATTTTTTGCATTAAAATCTATTTACCATAAAAAATGGACGATGTATAGTCCATTAAAGTTTTTTCTTAAAAATATTTTTTGCATGAAAAATAGCCGATGTATAGTCCATTTAATTTTTTGCACAAAAATATTTTTTGCATGAAAAATAGACGATGTATAGTCCATTTAATTTTTTGCATAAAAATATTTTTTGCATGAAAAATAGACGATGTATAGTCCATTTAATTTTTTGCATAAAAATATTTTTTGCATGAAAAATAGACGATATATAGCCCATTTAATTTTTTGCACAAAAGAATTTTTTCCATGAAAAATAGACGATGTATAGTCCATTTAATTTTTTGCATAAAAATATTTTTTGCATAAAAAATAGACGATGTATAGTCCATTTAATTTTTTGCACAAAAATATTTTTTGCATGAAAAATAGACGATGTATAGTCCATTTAATTTTTTGCACAAAAATATTTTTTGCATGAAAAATAGACGATGTATAGTCCATTTAATTTTTTGCACAAAAATATTTTTTGCATGAAAAATAGACGATGTATAGTCCATTTAATTTTTTGCATAAAAATACTTTTTGCATGAAAATAGACGATGTATAGTCAGTCCATTTAATTTTTTACACAAAAATATTTTTTGCATGAAAAATAGACGATGTATAGTCCATTTAATTTTTTGCATAAAAATTTTTTTTCCATGAAAAATGGACGATGTATAGTCCATTAAAATTTTTTCTTAAAAATATTTTTTGCATGAAAAATAGACGATGTATAGTCCATTTAATTTTTTGCATAAAAATATTTTTTGCATGAAAAATAGACGATGTATAGTCCATTTCATTTTTTGCATTAAAATCTATTTACCGTGAAAAATGGACGACGTATAGTCCATTCAAATTTTTTCTCAAAAATATTTTTTCCATGAAAAATAGACGATATATATAGTCCATTTAATTTTTTGCATAAAAATTTTTTTTCCATGAAAAATGGACAATGTATAAAAATAGACGATGTATAGTCCATTTAATTTTTTGCATAAAAATCTATTTACCATGAAAAATGGAAGACGTATAGTCCATTCAAATTTTTTCTCAAAAATATTTTTTGCATGAAAAATAGACGATGTATAGTCCCTTTAATTTTTTGCATAAAAATATTTTTTTCATGAAAAATAGACGATGTATAGTCCATTTAATTTTTTGCATAAAAATATTTTTTGCATGAAAAATAGACGATGTATAGTCCATTTAAATTTTTGCACAATAATATTTTTTGCATGAAAAATAGACGATGTATAGTCCATTTAATTTTTTGCATAAAAATATTTTTTGCATGAAAAATAGACGATGTATAGTCCATTTCAATTTTTGCTTAAAAATCTATTTACCATGAAAAATGGACGACGTATAGTCTATTAAATTTTTGCTCAAAAATATTTTTTCCATGCAAAATAGACGATGTATAGTCCATTTAATTTTTTGCATAAAAATATTTTTTGCATGAAAAATAGACGATGTATAGTTCATTTAATTTTTTGCACAAAAATATTTTTTGAATGAAAAATAGACGATTATAGTCCATTTAATTTTTTGCATAAAAAATTTTTTGCATGAAAAATAGACGATGTATAGTCCATTTAATTTTTTGCATTAAAATCTATTTATCATGAAAAATGGACAATGTATAGTCCATTAAAGTTTTTTTTTAAAAATATTTTTGCATGAAAAATAGACGATGTATAGTCCATTTAATTTTTTGCATAAAAATATTTTTTGCATGAAAAATAGACGATGTATAGTCCATTTAATTTTTTCCATTAAAATCTATATACCATGAAAAATGGACAAGGCATAGTTCATTAAAGTTTTTTCTTAAAAATATTTTTTGCATGAAAAATAGACGATGTATATATAGTCCATTTAATTTTTTGCATAAAAATTTTTTTTCCTTAAAAATATTTTTTGCATGAAAAATAGACGATGTAAGTCCATTTAATTTTTTGCATAAAAATTTTTTTTCCATGAAAAATAGACGATGTATAGTCCATTTAATTTTTTGCATTAAAATCTATTTACCATAAAAAATGGACGATGTATAGTCCATTAAAGTTTTTTCTTAAAAATATTTTTTGCATGAAAAATAGACGATGTATAGTCCATTTAATTTTTTGCATAAAAATCTATTTACCATGAAAAATGGAAGACGTATAGTCCATTCAAATTTTTTCTCAAAAATATTTTTTCCATGAAAAATAGACGATGTATAGTCCATTTAATTTTTTGCATAAAAATATTTTTTGCATGAAAAATAGACGATGTATATTTAATTTTTTGCACAAAAATATTTTTTGCATGAAAAATAGACGATGTATAGTCCATTTAATTTTTTGCACAAAAATATTTTTGCATGAAAAATAGACGATGTATAGTCCATTTAATTTTTTGCATAAAAATATTTTTTGCATGAAAAATAGACGATGTATAATTCATTTAATTTTTTGCATTAAAATCTATTTATCATCAAAAATGGACAATGTATAGTCCATTAAAGTTTTTTCTTAAAAATATTCTTTGCATGAAATATAGACCATGTATATATAGTCCATTTAATTTTTTGCATAAAAATATTTTTTGCATGAAAAATAGACGATGTATAGACCATTTAATTTTTTGCATTAAAATTTATTTACCATGAAAAATGGACAATGTATAGTCCATTAAAGTTTTTTCTTAAAAATATTTTTTGCATGAAAAATAGACGATGTATATATAGTCCATTTAATTTTTTGCATAAAAATTTTTTTGCATGAAAAATAGACGATGTATAGTCCATTTAATTTTTTGCATAAAAATTTTTTTTCCATGAAAAATGGACGATGTATAGTCCATTTAATTTTTTGCATAAAAATATTTTTTGCATGAAAAATAGACGATGTATAGTCCATTTAAATTTTTGCACAATAATATTTTTTGCATTAAAAATAGACGATGTATAGTCCATTTAATTTTTTGCATAAAAATATTTTTTGCATGAAAAATAGACGATGTATAGTCCATTTCAATTTTTGCATAAAAATCTATTTACCATGAAAAATGGACGACGTATAGTCTATTAAATTTTTGCTCAAAAATATTTTTTCCATGCAAAATAGACGATGTATAGTCCATTTAATTTTTTGCATAAAAATATTTTTTGCATGAAAAATAGACGATGTATAGTTCATTTAATTTTTTGCACAAAAATATTTTTTGAATGAAAAATAGACGATTATAGTCCATTTAATTTTTTGCATAAAAAATTTTTTGCATGAAAAATAGACGATGTATAGTCCATTTCATTTTTTGCATAAAAATATTTTTTGCATGAAAAATAGACGATGTATAGTCCATTTAATTTTTTGCACAAAAATATTTTTTGCATGAAAAATAGACGATGTATAGTCCATTTAATTTTTTCCATTAAAATCTATATACCATGAAAAATGGACAATGCATAGTTCATTAAAGTTTTTTCTTAAAAATATTTTTTGCATGAAAAATAGACGATGTATAGTCCATTTAATTTTTTGCATAAAAATTTTTTTCCTTAAAAATATTTTTTGCATGAAAAATAGACGATATATAGTCCATTTAATTTTTTGCATAAAAATTTTTTTGCATGAAAAATAGACGATGTATAGTCCATTTAATTTTTTGCATTAAAATCTATTTACCATAAAAAATGGACGATGTATAGTCCATTAAAGTTTTTTCTTAAAAATATTTTTTGCATGAAAAATAGCCGATGTATAGTCCATTTAATTTTTTGCACAAAAATATTTTTTGCATGAAAAATAGACGATGTATAGTCCATTTAATTTTTTGCATAAAAATATTTTTTGCATGAAAAATAGACGATGTATAGTCCATTTAATTTTTTGCATAAAAATATTTTTTGCATGAAAAATAGACGATATATAGCCCATTTAATTTTTTGCACAAAAGAATTTTTTCCATGAAAAATAGACGATGTATAGTCCATTTAATTTTTTGCATAAAAATATTTTTTGCATAAAAAATAGACGATGTATAGTCCATTTAATTTTTTGCACAAAAATATTTTTTGCATGAAAAATAGACGATGTATAGTCCATTTAATTTTTTGCACAAAAATATTTTTTGCATGAAAAATAGACGATGTATAGTCCATTTAATTTTTTGCACAAAAATATTTTTTGCATGAAAAATAGACGATGTATAGTCCATTTAATTTTTTGCATAAAAATACTTTTTGCATGAAAATAGACGATGTATAGTCCATTTAATTTTTTACACAAAAATATTTTTTGCATAAAAAATAGACGATGTATAGTCCATTTAATTTTTTGCATAAAAATTTTTTTTACATGAAAAATGGACGATGTATAGTCCATTAAAATTTTTTCTTAAAAATATTTTTTGCATAAAAATAGACGATGTATAGTCCATTTAATTTTTTGCATAAAAATATTTTTTGCATGAAAAATAGACAATGTATAGTCCATTTCATTTTTTGCATTAAAATCTATTTACCGTGAAAAATGGACGACGTATAGTCCATTCAAATTTTTTCTCAAAAATATTTTTTCCATGAAAAATAGACGATGTATAGTCCATTTAATTTTTTGCATAAAAATTTTTTTTCCATGAAAAATGGACAATGTATAAAAATAGACGATGTATAGTCCATTTAATTTTTTGCATAAAAATCTATTTACCATGAAAAATGGAAGACGTATAGTCCATTCAAATTTTTTCTCAAAAATATTTTTTGCATGAAAAATAGACGATGTATAGTCCCTTTAATTTTTTGCATAAAAATATTTTTTTCATGAAAAATAGACGATGTATAGTCCATTTAATTTTTTGCATAAAAATATTTTTTGCATGAAAAATAGACGATGTATAGTCCATTTAAATTTTTGCACAATAATATTTTTTGCATGAAAAATAGACGATGTATAGTCCATTTAATTTTTTGCATAAAAATATTTTTTGCATGAAAAATAGACGATGTATAGTCCATTTCAATTTTTGCATAAAAATCTATTTACCATGAAAAATGGACGACGTATAGTCTATTAAATTTTTGCTCAAAAATATTTTTTCCATGCAAAATAGACGATGTATAGTCCATTTAATTTTTTGCATAAAAATATTTTTTGCATGAAAAATAGACGATGTATAGTTCATTTAATTTTTTGCACAAAAATATTTTTTGAATGAAAAATAGACGATTATAGTCCATTTAATTTTTTGCATAAAAAATTTTTTGCATGAAAAATAGACGATGTATAGTCCATTTAATTTTTTCCATTAAAATCTATATACCATGAAAAATGGACAATGCATAGTTCATTAAAGTTTTTTCTTAAAAATATTTTTTGCATGAAAAATAGACGATGTATAGTCCATTTAATTTTTTGCATAAAAATTTTTTTCCTTAAAAATATTTTTTGCATGAAAAATAGACGATATATAGTCCATTTAATTTTTTGCATAAAAATTTTTTTGCATGAAAAATAGACGATGTATAGTCCATTTAATTTTTTGCATTAAAATCTATTTACCATAAAAAATGGACGATGTATAGTCCATTAAAGTTTTTTCTTAAAAATATTTTTTGCATGAAAAATAGCCGATGTATAGTCCATTTAATTTTTTGCACAAAAATATTTTTTGCATGAAAAATAGACGATGTATAGTCCATTTAATTTTTTGCATAAAAATATTTTTTGCATGAAAAATAGACGATGTATAGTCCATTTAATTTTTTGCATAAAAATATTTTTTGCATGAAAAATAGACGATATATAGCCCATTTAATTTTTTGCACAAAAGAATTTTTTGCATGAAAAATAGACGATGTATAGTCCATTTAATTTTTTGCATAAAAATATTTTTTGCATAAAAAATAGACGATGTATAGTCCATTTAATTTTTTGCACAAAAATATTTTTTGCATGAAAAATAGACGATGTATAGTCCATTTAATTTTTTGCACAAAAATATTTTTTGCATGAAAAATAGACGATGTATAGTCCATTTAATTTTTTGCACAAAAATATTTTTTGCATGAAAAATAGACGATGTATAGTCCATTTAATTTTTTGCATAAAAATACTTTTTGCATGAAAATAGACGATGTATAGTCCATTTAATTTTTTACACAAAAATATTTTTTGCATAAAAAATAGACGATGTATAGTCCATTTAATTTTTTGCATAAAAATTTTTTTTCCATGAAAAATGGACGATGTATAGTCCATTAAAATTTTTTCTTAAAAATATTTTTTGCATAAAAATAGACGATGTATAGTCCATTTAATTTTTTGCATAAAAATATTTTTTGCATGAAAAATAGACGATGTATAGTCCATTTCATTTTTTGCATTAAAATCTATTTACCGTGAAAAATGGACGACGTATAGTCCATTCAAATTTTTTCTCAAAAATATTTTTTCCATGAAAAATAGACGATGTATAGTCCATTTAATTTTTTGCATAAAAATTTTTTTTCCATGAGAAATGGACAATGTATAAAAATAGACGATGTATAGTCCATTTAATTTTTTGCATAAAAATCTATTTACCATGAAAAATGGAAGACGTATAGTCCATTCAAATTTTTTCTCAAAAATATTTTTTGCATGAAAAATAGACGATGTATAGTCCCTTTAATTTTTTGCATAAAAATATTTTTTTCATGAAAAATAGACGATGTATAGTCCATTTAATTTTTTGCATAAAAATATTTTTTGCATGAAAAATAGACGATGTATAGTCCATTTAAATTTTTGCACAATAATATTTTTTGCATGAAAAATAGACGATGTATAGTCCATTTAATTTTTTGCATAAAAATATTTTTTGCATGAAAAATAGACGATGTATAGTCCATTTCAATTTTTGCATAAAAATCTATTTACCATGAAAAATGGACGACGTATAGTCTATTAAATTTTTGCTCAAAAATATTTTTTCCATGCAAAATAGACGATGTATAGTCCATTTAATTTTTTGCATAAAAATATTTTTTGCATGAAAAATAGACGATGTATAGTTCATTTAATTTTTTGCACAAAAATATTTTTTGAATGAAAAATAGACGATTATAGTCCATTTAATTTTTTGCATAAAAAATTTTTTGCATGAAAAATAGACGATGTATAGTCCATTTAATTTTTTGCATTAAAATCTATTTATCATGAAAAATGGACAATGTATAGTCCATTAAAGTTTTTTTTTTTAAATATTTTTGCATGAAAAATAGACGATGTATAGTCCATTTAATTTTTTGCATAAAAATATTTTTTGCATGAAAAATAGACGATGTATAGTCCATTTAATTTTTTCCATTAAAATCTATATACCATGAAAAATGGACAAGGCATAGTTCATTAAAGTTTTTTCTTAAAAATATTTTTTGCATGAAAAATAGACGATGTATATATAGTCCATTTAATTTTTTGCATAAAAATTTTTTTTCCTTAAAAATATTTTTTGCATGAAAAATAGACGATGTAAGTCCATTTAATTTTTTGCATAAAAATTTTTTTTCCATGAAAAATAGACGATGTATAGTCCATTTAATTTTTTGCATTAAAATCTATTTACCATAAAAAATGGACGATGTATAGTCCATTAAAGTTTTTTCTTAAAAATATTTTTTGCATGAAAAATAGACGATGTATAGTCCATTTAATTTTTTGCATAAAAATCTATTTACCATGAAAAATGGAAGACGTATAGTCCATTCAAATTTTTTCTCAAAAATATTTTTTCCATGAAAAATAGACGATGTATAGTCCATTTAATTTTTTGCATAAAAATATTTTTTGCATGAAAAATAGACGATGTATATTTAATTTTTTGCACAAAAATATTTTTTGCATGAAAAATAGACGATGTATAGTCCATTTAATTTTTTGCACAAAAATATTTTTGCATGAAAAATAGACGATGTATAGTCCATTTAATTTTTTGCATAAAAATATTTTTTGCATGAAAAATAGACGATGTATAATTCATTTAATTTTTTGCATTAAAATCTATTTATCATCAAAAATGGACAATGTATAGTCCATTAAAGTTTTTTCTTAAAAATATTCTTTGCATGAAATATAGACCATGTATATATAGTCCATTTAATTTTTTGCATAAAAATATTTTTTGCATGAAAAATAGACGATGTATAGACCATTTAATTTTTTGCATTAAAATTTATTTACCATGAAAAATGGACAATGTATAGTCCATTAAAGTTTTTTCTTAAAAATATTTTTTGCATGAAAAATAGACGATGTATATATAGTCCATTTAATTTTTTGCATAAAAATTTTTTTGCATGAAAAATAGACGATGTATAGTCCATTTAATTTTTTGCATAAAAATTTTTTTTCCATGAAAAATGGACGATGTATAGGCCATTAAAATTTTTTCTTAAAAATATTTTTTGCATGAAAAATAGACGATGTATAGTCCATTTAATTTTTGCATAAAAATTTTTTTTGCATGAAAAATAGACGATGTATAGTCCATTTAATTTTTTGCATAAAAATATTTTTTGCATGAAAAATAGACGATGTATGGTCCATTTAATTTTTTGCACAAAAATATTTTTTCCATGAAAAATGGACGATGTATAGTCCATTAAAATTTTTTCTTAAAAATATTTTTTGCATGAAAAATAGACGATGTATAGTCCATTTAATTTTTTGCATAAAAATATTTTTTGCATGAAAAATAGACGATGTATAGTCCATATAAATTTTTGCACAATAATATTTTTTGCATGAAAAATAGACGATGTATAGTCCATTTAATTTTTTGCATAAAAATATTTTTTGCATGAAAAATAGACGATGTATAGTCCATTTAATTTTTTGCATAAAAATCTATTTACCATGAAAAATGGACGACGTATAGTCCATTCAATTGTTGCTCAAAAATATTTTTTCCATGAAAAATAGACGATGTATAGTCCATTTAATTTTTTGCATAAAAATATTTTTTGCATGAAAAATAGACGATGTATAGTCCATTTAATTTTTTGCACACAAATATTTTTTGCATGAAAAATAGACGATGTATAGTCCATTTAATTTTTTGCATAAAAAATTTTTTGCATGAAAAATAGACGATGTATAGTCCATTTAATTTTTTGCACAAAAATATTTTTGCATGAAAAATAGACGATGTATAGTCCATTTAATTTTTTGCATTAAAATCTATTTACCATGAAAAATGGACAATTTATAGTCCATTAAAGTTTTTTCTTAAAAATATTCTTTGCATGAAATATAGTCCATTTAATTTTTTGCATAAAAATATTTTTTGCATGAAAAATAGACCATGTATATATCAATTTAAGTTTTTGCATAAAAATTTTTTTTCCATGAAAAATGGACGATGTATAGTCCATTTAATTTTTTGCATTAAAATTTTTTTTCCATGAAAAATAGACGATGTATAGTCCATTTAATTTTTTGCATAAAAATATTTTTTGCATGAAAAATAGACGATGTATAGTCCATTTAACTTTTTGCACAAAAATATTTTTTCCATGAAAAATAGACGATGTATAGTCCATTTAATATTTTGCATAAAAATATTTTTAGCATGAAAAATAGACGATGTATAGTCCATTTAATTTTTTGCATAAAAATATGTTTTGCATGAAAAATAGACGATGTATAGTCCATTTAATTTTTTGCATAAAAATATTTTTTGCATGAAAAATAGACGATGTATAGTCCATTTAATTTTTTGCACAAAAATATTTTTTCCATGAAAAATGGACGATGTATAGTCCATTAAAATTTTTTCTTAAAAATATTTTTTGCATGAAAAATAGACGATATATAGTCCATTTAATTTTTTGCATTAAAATCTATTTACCATGAAAAATGGACAATGTATAGTCCGTTAAAGTTTTTTCTTAAAAATATTTTTTGCATGAAAAATAGACGATGTATAGTCCATTAAAGTTTTTTCTTAAAAATATTTTTTGCATGAAAAATAGCCGATGTATAGTCCATTTAATTTTTTGCACAAAAATATTTTTTGCATGAAAAATAGACGATGTATACTCCATTTAATTTTTTGCACAAAAATATTTTTTGCATGAAAAATAGACGATGTATAGTCCATTTAATTTTTTGCACAAAAATATTTTTTGCATGAAAAATAGACGATGTATAGTCCATTTAATTTTTTGCATAAAAATATTTTTTGCATGAAAATAGACGATGTATAGTCCATTTAATTTTTTGCACAAACATATTTTTTGCATGAAAAATAGACGATGTATAGTTCATTTAATTTTTTGCAAAAAAATTTTTTTTCCATGAAAAATGGACGATGTATAGTCCATTAAAATTTTTTCTTAAAAATATTTTTTCCATGAAAAATAGACGATGTATAGTCCATTTAATTTTTTGCATAAAAATATTTTTTGCATGAAAGATAGACGATGTATAGTCCATTTAATTTTTTGCATTAAAATCTATTTACCATGAAAAATGGACGACGTATAGTCCATTCAAATTTTTTCTCAAAAATATTTTTTCCATGAAAAATAGACGATGTTGCATGAAAAATAGACGATGTATAGTCCATTTAATTTTTTGCATAAAAATATTTTTTGCATGAAAAATAGACGATGTATAGTCCATTTAATTTTTTGCATAAAAATCTATTTACCATGAAAAATGGACGACGTATAGTCCATTAAATTTTTGCTCAAAAATATTTTTTCCATGCAAAATAGACGATGTATAGTCCATTTAATTTTTTCCATAAAAATATTTTTTGCATGAAAAATAGACGATGTATAGTTCATTTAATTTTTTGCACAAAAATATTTTTTGCATGAAAAATAGACGATGTATAGTCCATTTAATTTTTTGCATAAAAAATTTTTTGCATGAAAAATATACGATGTATAGTCCATTTAATTTTTTGCATTAAAATCTATTTATCATGAAAAATGGACAATTATAGCCCATTAAAGTTTTTTTTTAAAAATATTTTTGCATGAAAAATAGACGATGTATAGTCCATTTAATTTTTTGCATAAAAATATTTTTTGCATGAAAAATAGACGATGTATAGTCCATTTAATTTTTTCCATTAAAATCTATATACCATAAAAAATGGACAAGGCATAGTTCATTAAAGTTTTTTCTTAAAAATATTTTTTGCATGAAAAATAGACGATGTATAGTCCATTTAATTTTTTGCATAAAAATTTTTTTTCCTTAAAAATATTTTTTGCATGAAAAATAGACGATGTATAGTCCATTTAATTTTTTGCATAAAAATTTTTTTTCCATGAAAAATAGACGATGTATATAGTCCATTTAATTTTTTGCATAAAAAATTTTTTGCATGAAAAATATACGATGTATAGTCCATTTAATTTTTTGCATTAAAATCTATTTATCATGAAAAATGGACAATTATAGCCCATTAAAGTTTTTTTTTAAAAATATTTTTGCATGAAAAATAGACGATGTATAGTCCATTTAATTTTTTGCATAAAAATATTTTTTGCATGAAAAATAGACGATGTATAGTCCATTTAATTTTTTCCATTAAAATCTATATACCATAAAAAATGGACAAGGCATAGTTCATTAAAGTTTTTTCTTAAAAATATTTTTTCCATGAAAAATAGACGATGTATAGTCCATTTAATTTTTTGTTAAAAAATATTTTTTGCATGAAAAATAGACGATGTATAGTCCATTTAATTTTTTGCACAAAAATATTTTTTCCATGAAAAATAGACGATGTATAGTCCATTTAATTTTTTGCATAAAACTATTTTTTGCATGAAAAATAGACGATGTATAGTCCATTTAATTTTTTGCACAAAAATATTTTTTGCATGAAAAATAGACGATGTATAGTCCATTTAATTTTTTGCATAAATATATTTTTTGCATGAAAAATAGACGATGTATAGTCCATTTAATTTTTTGCACAAAAATATTTTTTGCATGAAAAATAGACGATGTATAGTCCATTTAATTTTTTGCATAAAAATTTTTTTTCCATGAAAAATGGACGATGTATAGTCCATTAAAATTTTTTCTTAAAAATATTTTTTGCATGAAAAATAGACGATGTATAGTCCATTTAATTTTTTGCACAAAAATATTTTTTGCATGAAAAATAGACGATGTATAGTCCATTTAATTTTTTGCATAAAAATATTTTTTGCATGAAAAATAGACGATGTATAGTCCATTTAATTTTTTGCACAAAAATATTTTTTCCATGAAAAATAGACGATGTATAGTCCATTTAATTTTTTGCATAAAAATATTTTTTGCATGAAAAATAGACGATGTATAGTCCATTTCATTTTTTGCACAAAAATATTTTTTCCATGAAAAATAGACGATGTATAGTCCATTTAATTTTTGGCACAAAAATATTTTTTCCATGAAAAATAGACGATGTATAGTCCATTTAATTTTTTGTTAAAAAATATTTTTTGCATGAAAAATAGACGATGTATAGTCCATTTAATTTTTTGCACAAAAATATTTTTTCCATGAAAAATAGACGATGTATAGTCCATTTCATTTTTTGCATAAAAATATTTTTTGCATGAAAAATAGACGATGTATAGTCCATTTAATTTTTTGCACAAAAATATTTTTTGCATGAAAAATAGACGATGTATAGTCCATTTAATTTTTTGCATAAAAATATTTTTTGCATGAAAATAGACGATGTATAGTCCATTTAATTTTTTGCACAAACATATTTTTTGCATGAAAAATAGACGATGTATAGTTCATTTAATTTTTTGCAAAAAAATTTTTTTTTCCATGAAAAATGGACGATGTATAGTCCATTAAAATTTTTTCTTAAAAATATTTTTTCCATGAAAAATAGACGATGTATAGTCCATTTAATTTTTTGCATAAAAATATTTTTTGAATAAAAAATAGACGATGTATAGTCCATTTAATTTTTTGCACAAAAATATTTTTTCCATGAAAAATAGACGATGTATAGTCCATTTAATTTTTTCCATAAAAATATTGTTTGCATGAAAAATAGACGATGTATTATAGTCCATTTAATTTTTTGCACAAAAATATTTTTTGCATGAAAAATAGACGATGTATAGTCCATTTAATTTTTTGCATAAAAATATTTTTTGCATGAAAAATAGACGATGTATAGTCCATTTAATTTTTTGCACAAAAATATTTTTTGCATGAAAAATAGACGATGTATAGTCCATTTAATTTTTTGCATAAAAATTTTTTTTCCATGAAAAATGGAAGATGTATAGTCCATTAAAATTTTTTTTTTAAATATTTTTTGCATAAAAAATAGACGTATAGTCCATTTAATTTTTTGCACAAAAATATTTTTTGCATGAAAAATAGACGATGTATAGTCCATTTAATTTTTTGCATAAAAATTTTTTTTCCATGAAAAATGGACGATGTATAAAAATAGACGATGTATAGTCCATTTAATTTTTTGCATAAAAATATTTTTTGCATGAAAAATAGACGATGTATAGTCCATTTAATTTTTTGCACAAAAATATTTTTTGCATGAAAAGTAGACGATGTATAATAGTCCATTTAATTTTTTGCATAAAAATATTTTTTGCATGAAAAATAGACGATGTATAGTCCATTTAATTTTTTGCATAAATATATTTTTTGCATGAATAATAGACGATGTATAGTCCATTTAATTTTTTGCACAAAAATATTTTTTGCTTGAAAAGTAAACGATGTATAGTCCATTTAATTTTTTGCATAAAAATATTTTTTCCATGAAAAATAGACGATGTATAGTCCATTTAATTTTTTGCATAAAAAGCTATTTACCATGAAAAATGGAAGACGTATAGTCCATTCAAATTTTTTCTCAAAAATATTTTTTCCATGAAAAATAGACGATGTATAGTCCATTTAATTTTTTGCATAAAAATATTTTTTGCATGAAAAATAGACGATGTATATTTAATTTTTTGCACAAAAATATTTTTTGCATGAAAAATAGACGATGTATAGTCCATTTAATTTTTTGCACAAAAATATTTTTGCATGAAAAATAGACGATGTATAGTCCATTTAATTTTTTGCATAAAAATATTTTTTGCATGAAAAATAGACGATGTATAATTCATTTAATTTTTTGCATTAAAATCTATTTATCATCAAAAATGGACAATGTATAGTCCATTAAAGTTTTTTCTTAAAAATATTCTTTGCATGAAATATAGACCATGTATATATAGTCCATTTAATTTTTTGCATAAAAATATTTTTTGCATGAAAAATAGACGATGTATAGACCATTTAATTTTTTGCATTAAAATTTATTTACCATGAAAAATGGACAATGTATAGTCCATTAAAGTTTTTTCTTAAAATATTTTTTGCATGAAAAATAGACGATGTATATATAGTCCATTTAATTTTTTGCATAAAAATTTTTTTTGCATGAAAAATAGACGATGTATAGTCCATTTAATTTTTTGCATAAAAATTTTTTTTCCATGAAAAATGGACGATGTATAGGCCATTAAAATTTTTTCTTAAAAATATTTTTTGCATGAAAAATAGACGTATAGTCCATTTAATTTTTGCATAAAAATTTTTTTTGCATGAAAAATAGACGATGTATAGTCCATTTAATTTTTTGCATAAAAATATTTTTTGCATGAAAAATAGACGATGTATAGTCCATTTAATTTTTTGCACAAAAATATTTTTTCCATGAAAAATGGACGATGTATAGTCCATTAAAATTTTTTCTTAAAAATATTTTTTGCATGAAAAATAGACGATGTATAGTCCATTTAATTTTTTGCATAAAAATATTTTTTGCATGAAAAATAGACGATGTATAGTCCATATAAATTTTTGCACAATAATATTTTTTGCATGAAAAATAGACGATGTATAGTCCATTTAATTTTTTGCATAAAAATATTTTTTGCATGAAAAATAGACGATGTATAGTCCATTTAATTTTTTGCATAAAAATCTGTTTACCATGAAAAATGGACGACGTATAGTCCATTCAATTGTTGCTCAAAAATATTTTTTCCATGAAAAATAGACGATGTATAGTCCATTTAATTTTTTGCATAAAAATATTTTTTGCATGAAAAATAGACGATGTATAGTCCATTTAATTTTTTGCACACAAATATTTTTTGCATGAAAAATAGACGATGTATAGTCCATTTAATTTTTGGCATAAAAAATTTTTTGCATGAAAAATAGACGATGTATAGTCCATTTAATTTTTTGCACAAAAATATTTTTGCATGAAAAATAGACGATGTATAGGCCATTTAATTTTTTGCATTAAAATCTATTTACCATGAAAAATGGACAATGTATAGTCCATTAAAGTTTTTTCTTAAAAATATTCTTTGCATGAAATATAGTCCATTTAATTTTTTGCATAAAAATATTTTTTGCATGAAAAATAGACCATGTATATATCAATTTAAGTTTTTGCATAAAAATTTTTTTTCCATGAAAAATGGACGATGTATAGTCCATTTAATTTTTTGCATTAAAATTTTTTTTGCATGAAAAATAGACGATGTATAGTCCATTTAATTTTTTGCATAAAAATATTTTTTGCATGAAAAATAGACGATGTATAGTCCATTTAACTTTTTGCACAAAAATATTTTTTCCATGAAAAATAGACGATGTATAGTCCATTTAATATTTTGCATAAAAATATTTTTAGCATGAAAAATAGACGATGTATAGTCCATTTAATTTTTTGCATAAAAATATGTTTTGCATGAAAAATAGACGATGTATAGTCCATTTAATTTTTTGCATAAAAATATTTTTTGCATGAAAAATAGACGATGTATAGTCCATTTAATTTTTTGCACAAAAATATTTTTTCCATGAAAAATAGGCGATGTATAGTCTATTTAATTTTTTGCACAAAAATATTTTTTGCATGAAAAATAGACGATGTATACTCCATTTAATTTTTTGCACAAAAATATTTTTTGCATGAAAAATAGACGATGTATAGTCCATTTAATTTTTTGCACAAAAATATTTTTTGCATGAAAAATAGACGATGTATAGTCCATTTAATTTTTTGCATAAAAATATTTTTTGCATGAAAATAGACGATGTATAGTATATTTAATTTTTTGCACAAACATATTTTTTGCATGAAAAATAGACGATGTATAGTTCATTTAATTTTTTGCAAAAAAATTTTTTTTTCCATGGAAAATGGACGATGTATAGTCCATTAAAATTTTTTCTTAAAAATATTTTTTCCATGAAAAATAGACGATGTATAGTCCATTTAATTTTTTGCATAAAAATATTTTTTGCATGAAAAATAGACGATGTATAGTCCATTTAATTTTTTGCATAAAAATCTATTTACCATGAAAAATGGACGACGTATAGTCCATTAAATTTTTGCTCAAAAATATTTTTTTCATGCAAAATAGACGATGTATAGTCCATTTAATTTTTTGCATAAAAATATTTTTTGCATGAAAAATAGACGATGTATAGTTCATTTAATTTTTTGCACAAAAATATTTTTTGCATGAAAAATAGACGATGTATAGTCCATTTAATTTTTTGCATAAAAAATTTTTTGCATGAAAAATATACGATGTATAGTCCATTTAATTTTTTGCATTAAAATCTATTTATCATGAAAAATGGACAATTATAGCCCATTAAAGTTTTTTTTTAAAAATATTTTTGCATGAAAAATAGACGATGTATAGTCCATTTAATTTTTTGCATAAAAATATTTTTTCCATGAAAAATAGACGATTTATAGTCCATTTAATTTTTTCCATTAAAATCTATATACCATAAAAAATGGACAAGGCATAGTTCATTAAAGTTTTTTCTTAAAAATATTTTTTGCATGAAAAATAGACGATGTATAGTCCATTTAATTTTTTGCATAAAAATTTTTTTTCCTTAAAAATATTTTTTGCATGAAAAATAGACGATGTATAGTCCATTTAATTTTTTGCATAAAAATTTTTTTTCCATGAAAAATAGACGATGTATAATCCATTTAATTTTTTGCATTAAAATCTATTTACCATAAAAAATGGACGATGTATAGTCCATTAAAGTTTTTTCTTAAAAATATTTTTTGCATGAAAAATAGCCGATGTATAGTCCATTTAATTTTTTGCACAAAAATATTTTTTGCATGAAAAATAGACGATGTATAGTCCATTTAATTTTTTGCATAAAAATATTTTTTGCATGAAAAATAGACGATGTATAGTCCATTTAATTTTTTGCACAAAAATATTTTTTCCATGAAAAATAGACGATGTATAGTCCATTTAATTTTTTGCATAAAAATATTTTTTGCATGAAAAATAGACGATGTATAGTCCATTTCATTTTTTGCACAAAAATATTTTTTGCATGAAAAATAGACGATGTATAGTCCATTTAATTTTTGGCACAAAAATAGTTTTTCCATGAAAAATAGACGATGTATAGTCCATTTAATTTTTTGTTAAAAAATATTTTTTGCATGAAAAATAGACGATGTATAGTCCATTTAATTTTTTGCACAAAAATATTTTTTCCATGAAAAATAGACGATGTATAGTCCATTTAATTTTTTGCATAAAAATATTTTTTGCATGAAAAATAGACGATGTATAGTCCATTTAATTTTTTGCACAAAAATATTTTTTGCATGAAAAATAGACGATGTATAGTCCATTTAATTTTTTGCATAAAAATATTTTTTGCATGAAAAATAGACGATGTATAGTCCATTTAATTTTTTGCACAAAAATATTTTTTGCATGAAAAATAGACGATGTATAGTCCATTTAATTTTTTGCATAAAAATTTTTTTTCCATGAAAAATGGACGATGTATAGTCCATTAAAATTTTTTCTTAAAAATATTTTTTGCATGAAAAATAGACGATGTATAGTCCATTAAAATTTTTTCTTAAAAATATTTTTTGCATGAAAAATAGACGATGTATAGTCCATTTAATTTTTTGCATAAAAATTTTTTTTCCATGAAAAATGGACGATGTATAAAAGTAGACGATGTATAGCCCATTTAATTTTTTGCATAAAAATATTTTTTGCATGAAAAATAGACGATGTATAGTCCATTTAATTTTTTGCACAAAAATATTTTTTGCATGAAAAGTAGACGATGTATAAGTCCATTTAATTTTTTGCATAAAAATATTTTTTGCATGAAAAATAGACGATGTATATTTAATTTTTTGCACAAAAATATTTTTTGCATGAAAAATAGACGATGTATAGTCCATTTAATTTTTTGCATAAAAATATTTTTTGCATGAAAAATAGACGATGTATAGTCCATTTAATTTTTTCCATAAAAATATTTTTTGCATGAAAAATAGACGATGTATAGTCCATTTAATTTTTTGCATAAAAATTTTTTTTCCATGAAAAATGGACGATGTATTGGCCATTAAAATTTTTTCTTAAAAATATTTTTTGCATGAAAAATAGACGATGTATAGTCCATTTAATTTTTGCATAAAATTTTTTTTTGCATGAAAAATAGACGATGTATAGTCCATTTAATTTTTTGCATAAAAATTTTTTTTCCATGAAAAATGGACGATGTATAGGCCATTAAAATTTTTTCTTAAAAATATTTTTTGCATGAAAAATAGACGATGTATAGTCCATTTAATTTTTGCATAAAAATTTTTTTTGCATGAAAAATAGACGATGTATAGTCCATTTAATTTTTTGCATAAAAATATTTTTTGCATGAAAAATAGACGATGTATAATCCATTTAATTTTTTGCACAAAAATATTTTTTCCATGAAAAATGGACGATGTATAGTCCATTAAAATTTTTTCTTAAAAATATTTTTTGCATGAAAAATAGACGATGTATAGTCCATTTAATTTTTTGCATAAAAATATTTTTTGCATGAAAAATAGACGATGTATAGTCCATTTAATTTTTTGCATAAAAATCTATTTACCATGAAAAATGGACGACGTATAGTCCATTCAATTTTTGCTCAGAAATATTTTTTCCATGCAAAATAGACGATGTATAGTCCATTTAATTTTTTGCATAAAAATATTTTTTGCATGAAAAATAGACGATGTATAGTTCATTTAATTTTTTGCACAAAAATATTTTTTGCATGAAAAATAGACGATGTATAGTCCATTTAATTTTTTGCATAACAAATTTTTTGCATGAAAAATATACGATGTATAGTCCATTTAATTTTTTGCATTAAAATCTATTTATCATGAAAAATGGACAATGTATAGCCCATTAAAGTTTTTTTTTAAAAATAGTTTTGCATGAAAAATAGACGATGTATAGTCCATTTAATTTTTTGCATAAAAATATTTTTTGCATGAAAAATAGACGATGTATAGTCCATTTAATTTTTTCCATTAAAATCTATATACCATGAAAAATGGACAAGGCATAGTTCATTAAAGTTTTTTCTTAAAAATATTTTTTGCATGAAAAATAGACGATGTATAGTCCATTTAATTTTTTGCATAAAAATTTTTTTTCCATGAAAAATAGACGATGTATAGTCCATTTAATTTTTTGCATTAAAATCTATTTACCATAAAAAATGGACGATGTATAGTCCATTAAAGTTTTTTCTTAAAAATATTTTTTGCATGAAAAATAGCCGATGTATAGTCCATTTAATTTTTTGCACAAAAATATTTTTTGCATAAAAAATAGACGATGTATAGTCCATTTAATTTTTTGCATAAAAATATTTTTTCCATGAAAAATAGACGATGTATAGTCCATTTAATTTTTTGCACAAAAATATTTTTTCCATGAAAAATAGACGATGTATAGTCCATTTAATTTTTTGCACAAAAATATTTTTTGCATGAAAAATAGACGATGTATAGTCAATTTAATTTTTTGCATAAAAATATTTTTTGCATGAAAAATAGACGATGTATAGTCCATTTCATTTTTTGCACAAAAATATTTTTTGCATGAAAAATAGACGATGTATAGTCCATTTAATTTTTGGCACAAAAATATTTTTTCCATGAAAAATAGACGATGTATAGTCCATTTAATTTTTTGTTAAAAAATATTTTTTGCATGAAAAATAGACGATGTATAGTCCATTTAATTTTTTGCACAAAAATATTTTTTCCATGAAAAATAGACGATGTATAGTCCATTTAATTTTTTGCATAAAACTATTTTTTGCATGAAAAATAGACGATGTATAGTCCATTTAATTTTTTGCACAAAAATATTTTTTGCATGAAAAATAGACGATGTATAGTCCATTTAATTTTTTCCATAAATATATTTTTTGCATGAAAAATAGACGATGTATGGTCCATTTAATTTTTTGCACAAAAATATTTTTTGCATGAAAAATAGACGATGTATAGTCCATTTAATTTTTTGCATAAAAATTTTTTTTCCATGAAAAATGGACGATGTATAGTCCATTAAAATTTTTTCTTAAAAATATTTTTTGCATGAAAAATAGACGATGTATAGTCCATTTAATTTTTTGCACAAAAATATTTTTTGCATGAAAAATAGACGATGTATAGTCCATTTAATTTTTTGCATAAAAATTTTTTTTCCATGAAAAATGGACGATGTATAGTCCATTAAAATTTTTTCTTAAAAATATTTTTTGCATGAAAAATAGACGATATATAGTCCATTTAATTTTTTGCACAAAAATATTTTTTCCATGAAAAGTAGACGATGTATAGTCCATTTAATTTATTGCATAAAAATATTTTTTGCATGAAAAATAGACGATGTATAGTCCATTTAATTTTTTGCATAAAAATATTTTTTGCATGAAAAATAGACGATGTATAGTCCATTTAATTTTTTGCATTAAAATCTATTTACCATGAAAAATGGACAATGTATAGTCCATTAAAGTTTTTTCTTAAAAATATTTTTTCCATGACAAATAGACGATGTATAGTCCATTTAATTTTTTTCATGAAAAATAGACGATGTATAGTCCATTTAATTTTTTGCATTAAAATCTATTTACCATAAAAAATGGACGATGTATAGTCCATTAAAGTTTTTTTTAAAAATATTTTTTGCATGAAAAATAGCCGATGTATAGTCTATTTAATTTTTTGCACAAAAATATTTTTTGCATGAAAAATAGACGATGTATAGTCCATTTAATTTTTTGCGCAAAAATATTTTTTGCATGAAAAATAGACGATGTATAGTCCATTTAATTTTTTGCATAAAAATATTTTTTGCATGAAAAATAGACGACGTATAGACCATTTCATTTTTTGCATTAAAATCTATTTACCATGAAAAATGGACAATGTATAGTCCATTAGTTTTTTCTTAAAAATATTTTTTGCATGAAAAATAGACGATGTATAGTCCATTTAATTTTTTGCATAAAAATATTTTTTGCATGAAAAATAGACGATGTATAGTCCATTTAATTTTTTCCATTAAAATCTATATACCATGAAAAATGGACAATGTATAGTTCATTAAAGTTTTTTCTTAAAAATATTTTTTGCATGAAAAATAGACGATGTATAGTCCATTTAATTTTTTGCATAAAAATTTTTTTTTTACATGAAAAATAGACGATGTATAGTCCATTTAATTTTTTGCATAAACATTTTTTTTCCATGAAAAATAGACGATGTATAGTCCATTTAATTTTTTGCATAAAAATATTTTTTGCATGAAAAATAGACGACGTATAGTCCATTCAAATTTTTTCTCAAAAATATTTTTTCCATGAAAAAGAGGCGATGTATATATAGTCCATTTAATTTTTTGCATAAAAATATTTTTTGCATGAAAAATAGACGATATATAGTCCATTTAATTTTTTGCATAAAAATATTTTTTGCATGAAAAATAGACGATATATAGTCCATTTAATTTTTTGCATGAAAAATAGACGGTGTATAGTCCATTTAATTTTTTGCATAAAAATATTTTTTCCATGAAAAATAGACGATGTATAGTCCATTTAATTTTTTGCATAAAAATATTTTTTGCATGAAAAATAGACGGTCCATTTAATTTTTTGCACAAAAATATTTTTTGCATGAAAAATAGACGATGTATAGTCCATTTAATTTTTTGCATAAAAATATTTTTTGCATGAAAATTAGACGATGTATAGTCCATTTCATTTTTTGCACAAAAATATTTTTTCCATGAAAAATAGACGATGTATAGTCCATTTAATTTTTTCCATTAAAATCTATATACCATGAAAAATGGACGATGTATAGTCCATTAAAGTTTTTTTTAAAAATATTTTTTGCATGAAAAATAGCCGATGTATAGTCTATTTAATTTTTTCCACAAAAATATTTTTTGCATGAAAAATAGACGATGTATAGTCCATTTAATTTTTTGCATAAAAATATTTTTTGCATGAAAAATAGACGACGTATAGACCATTTCATTTTTTGCATTAAAATCTATTTACCATGAAAAATGGACAATGTATAGTCCATTAGTTTTTTCTTAAAAATATTTTTTGCATGAAAAATAGACGATGTATAGTCCATTTAATTTTTTGCATAAAAATATTTTTTGCATGAAAAATAGACGATGTATAGTCCATTTAATTTTTTCCATTAAAATCTATATACATACCATGAAAAATGGACAATGTATAGTTCATTAAAGTTTTTTCTTAAAAATATTTTTTGCATGAAAAATAGACGATGTATAGTCCATTTAATTTTTTGCTTAAAAATTTTTTTTTTACATGAAAAATAGACGATGTATAGTCCATTTAATTTTTTGCATAAAAATTTTTTTTCCATGAAAAATAGACGATGTATAGTCCATTTAATTTTTTGCATAAAAATATTTTTTGCATGAAAAATAGACGATGTATAGTCCATTTAATTTTTTGCATAAAAATATTTTTTGCATGAAAAATAGACGATGTATAGTCCATTTAATTTTTTGCACAAAAATAGTTTTTGCGTGAAAAATAGACGATGTATAGTCCATTTAATTTTTTGCATAAAAATATTTTTTGCATGAAAATTAGACGATGTATAGTCCATTTCATTTTTTGCACAAAAATATTTTTTCCATGAAAAATAGACGATGTATAGTCCATTTAATTTTTTGCATAAAAATATTGTTTGCATGAAAAATAGACGATGTATAGTCCATTTAATTTTTTGCATAAAAATATTTTTTGCATGAAAAATAGACGATATATAGTCCATTTAATTTTTTGCATGAAAAATAGACGATGTATAGTCCATTTAATTTTTTGCATAAAAATATTTTTTCCATGAAAAATAGACGATGTATAGTCCATTTAATTTTTTGCATAAAAATATTGTTTGCATGAAAAATAGACGATGTATAGTCCATTTAATTTTTTGCATAAAAATATTTTTTGCATGAAAAATAGACGATGTATAGTCCATTTAATTTTTTGCACAAAAATATTTTTTCAATGAAAAATAGGCGATGTATAGTCCATTTAATTTTTTGCATAAAAATATTTTTTGCATGAAAAATAGACGATGTATAGTCCATTTAATTTTTTGTTAAAAAATATTTTTTGCATGAAAAATAGACGATGTATAGTCCATTTAATTTTTTGCATAAAAATATTTTTTGCATGAAAAATAGACGATGTATAGTCCATTTAATTTTTTGCATTAAAATCTATTTACCATGAAAAATGGACAATGTATAGTCCATTAAATTTTTTGCATTAAAATCTATTTACCATAAAAATTGGACGATGTATAGTCCATTAAAGTTTTTTCTTAAAAATATTTTTTGCATGAAAAATAGCCGATGTATAGTCCATTTAATTTTTTGCACAAAAATATTTTTTGCATGCAAAATAGACGATGTATAGTCCATTTAATTTTTTGCATAAAAATATTTTTTGCATGAAAAATAGACGATGTATAGTCCATTTAATTTTTTGCACAAAAATATTTTTTCCATGAAAAATAGACGATGTATAGTCCATTTAATTTTTTGCATAAAAATATTTTTTGCATGAAAAATAGACGATGTATAGTCCATTTCATTTTTTGCACAAAAATATTTTTTGCATGAAAAATAGACGACGATGTATAGTCCATTTAATTTTTTGTTAAAAAATATTTTTTGCATGAAAAATAGACGATGTATAGTCCATTTAATTTTTTGCATAAAAATATTTTTTGCATGAAAAATAGACGATGTATAGTCCATTTAATTTTTTGTATTAAAATCTATTTACCATGAAAAATGGACAATGTATAGTCCATTAAAGTTTTTTCTTAAAAATATTTTTTGCATGTAAAATAGACTATGTATAGTCCATTTAATTTTTTGCACAAAAATATTTTTTCCATGAAAAATAGACGATGCATAGTCCATTTAATTTTTTGCATAAAAATATTTTTTGCATGAAAAATAGACGATGTATAGTCCATTTCATTTTTTGCATGAAAAATAGATGCTGTATAGTCCATTTAATTTTTTGCATAAAAATTTTTTTTCCATGAAAAATTGACGATGTATCGTCCATTTAATTTTTTGCACAAAAATATTTTTTCCATGAAAAATGGACGATGTATAGTCCATTTAATTTTTTGCACAAAAATATTTTTTGCATGAAAAATGGACGATGTATAGTCAATTTAATTTTTTGCATAAAAATATTTTTTGCATGAAAAATAGACGATGTATAGTCCATTTAATTTTTTGCACAAAAATATTTTTTGCATGAAAAATAGACGATGTATAGTCCATTTAATTTTTTGCACAAAAATATTTTTTGCATGAAAAATAGACGATGTATAGTCCATTTAATTTTTTGCATAAAAATATTTTTTGCATGAAAAATAGACGATGTATAGTCCATTTAATTTTTTGCATTAAAATCTATTTACCATGAAAAATGGACAATGTATAGTCCGTTAAAGTTTTTTTTTAAAAATATTTTTTGCATGAAAAATAGACTATGTATAGTCCATTTAATTTTTTGCATAAAAATATTTTTTGCATGAAAAATAGACGATGTATTGTCCATTTCATTTTTTGCACAAAAATATTTTTTCCATGAAAAATAGACGATGTATAGTCCATTTAATTTTTTGCATAAAAATATTTTTTGCATGAAAAATAGACGATGTATAGTCCATTTAATTTTTTGCATAAAAATATTTTTTGCATGAAAAATAGACGATGTATAGTCCATTTAATTTTTTGCATGAAAAATAGACGATGTATAGTCCATTTAATTTTTTGCATAAAAATATTTTTTGCATGAAAAATAGACGATGTATAGTCCATTTAATTTTTTCTCAAAAATATTTTTTCCATGAAAAATAGACGATGTATAGTCCATTTCATTTTTTGCACAAAAATATTTTTTGCATGAAAAATAGACGATGTGTAGTCCACTAAAGTTTTTTCTTAAAAATATTTTTTCCATGAATAATAGACAATGTGTAGTCCATTTAATTTTTTGCATAAAAATTTTTTTTCCATGAAAAATTGACGATGTATCGTCCATTAAAATTTTTTCTTAAAAATATTTTTTGCATGAAAAATAGACGATGTATAGTCCATTTAATTTTTTGCATAAAAATTTTTTTTGCATGAAAAATAGACGATGTATAGTCCATTTAATTTTTTGCATAAAAATCTATTTACCATGAAAAATAGACGATGTATAGTCCATTTAATTTTTTGCATTAAAATCTATTTACCAAGAAAAATGGACAATGTATAGTCCATTAAAGTTTTTTCTTAAAAATATTTTTTGCATGAAAAATAGACGATGTATAGTCCATTTAATTTTTTGCATAAAAATATTTTTTGCATGACAAATAGACGATGTATAGTCCATTTAATTTTTTGCACAAAAATATTTTTTGCATGAACAATAGACGATGTATAGTCCATTTAATTTTTTGCATAAAGATATTTTTTGCATGAAAAATAGACGATGTATAGTCCATTTAATTTTTTGCATTAAAATCTATTTACCATGAAAAATGGACAATGTATAGTCCATTAAAGTTTTTTCTTAAAAATATTTTTTGCATGAAAAATAGACAATGTATAGTCCATTTAATTTTTTGCATAAAAATTTTTTTTCCATGAAAAATGGACGATGTATAGTCCATTAACATTTTTTCTTAAAAATATTTTTTGCATGAAAAATAGACGATGTGTAGTCCATTTAATTTTTTGCATAAAAATTTTTTTTGCATGAAAAATAGACGATGTATAGCCCATTTAATTTTTTGCATAAAAATATTTTTTGCATGAAAAATAGACGATTATAGTCCATTTAATTTTTTGCATAAAAATATTTTTTGCATGAAAAATAGACGATGTATAGTCCATTTACTTTTTTGCACAAAAATATTTTTTGCTTGAAAAATAGACGATGTATAGTCCATTTAATTTTTTGCATAAAAATATTTTTTGAATAAAAATATTTTTTGCATGAAAAATAGACGATGTATATATAGTCCATTTAATTTTTTGCATAAAAATATTTTTTGCATGAAAAATAGACGATGTATATCCATTTAATTTTTTGCATAAAAATCTATTTACCATGAAAAATGGACGACGTATAGTCCATTTAATTTTTTGCACAAAAATATTTTTTGCATGAAAAATAGACGATGTATAGTCCATTTAATTTTTTGCATAAAAATATTTTTTGCATGAAAAATAGGCGATGTATAGTCCATTTAATTTTTTCCATAAAAATATTTTTTCCATGAAAAATATTTTTTGCATGAAAAATAGACGATGTATAGTCCATTTAATTTTTTGCATAAAAATATTTTTTGCATGAAAAATAGACGATGTATAGTCCATTAAAGTTTTTTCTTAAAAATATTTTTTCCATGAAAAATAGACAATGCATAGTCCATTTAATTTTTTGCATAAAAATTTTTTTTCCATGAAAAATTAACGATGTATCGTCCATTAAAATTTTTTCTTAAAAATATTTTTTGCATGAAAAATAGACGATGTATAGTCCATTTAATTTTTTGCATAAAAATTTTTTTTGCATGAAAAATAGACGATGTATAGTCCATTTAATTTTTTGCATAAAAATCTATTTACCATGAAAAATGGACGATGTATAGTCCATTAAAGTTTTTTCTTAAAAATATTTTTTGCATGAAAAATAGACGATGTATAGTCCATTTAATTTTTTGCATAAAAATATTTTTTGCATAAAAAATAGACGATGTATAGTCCATTTAATTTTTTGCACAAAAATATTTTTTCCATGAAAAATAGACGATGTATAGTCCATTTAATTTTTTGCATAAAAATATTTTTTCCATGAAAAATAGACGATGTATAGTCCATTTAATTTTTTGCATAAAAATATTTTTTCCATGAAAAATAGACGATGTATAATCCATTTAATTTTTTGCATAAAAATATTTTTTGCATGAAAAATAGACGATTATAGTCCATTTAATTTTTTTCATAAAAATATTTTTTGCATGAAAAATAGACGATGTATAGTCCATTTAATTTTTTGCACAAAAATATTTTTTGCTTGAAAAATAGACGATGTATAGTCCATTTAATTTTTTGCATTAAAATCTATTTACCATGAAAAATGGACAATGTATAGTCCATTAAAGTTTTTTCTTAAAAATATTTTTTGCATGAAAAATAGACGATGTATAGTCCATTTAATTTTTTGCATAAAAATATTTTTTGCATGAAAAATAGACGATGTATAGTCCATTTAATTTTTTGCACAAAAATATTTTTTGCTTGAAAAATAGACGATGTATAGTCCATTTAATTTTTTGCATTAAAATCTATTTACCATGAAAAATGGACAATGTATAGTTCATTAAAGTTTTTTCTTAAAAATATTTTTTGCATGAAAAATAGACGATGTATAGTCCATTTAATTTTTTGCATTAAAATCTATTTACCATAAAAAATGGACGATGTATAGTCCACTAAAGTTTTTTCTTAAAAATATTTTTTGCATGAAAAATAGACGATGTATAGTCCATTTAATTTTTTGCACAAAAATATTTTTTGCATGAAAAATAGACGATGTATAGTCCATTTAATTTTTTGCATAAAAATATTTTTTGCATGAAAAATAGACTATGTATAGTCCATTTAATTTTTTGCACAAAAATATTTTTTCCATGAAAAATAGGCGATTATAGTCCATTTAATTTTTTGCATAAAAAATTTTTTTCCATGAAAAATGGACAATGTATAGTCCATTAAAGTTTTTTCTTAAAAATATTTTTTCCATGAAAAATAGACGATGTATAGTCCATTCAATTTTTTGCATAAAATTTTTTTTTCCATGAAAACTGGACGATGTATAGTCCATTAAAATTTTTTCTTAAAAATATTTTTTGCATGAAAAATAGATGATGTATAGTTCATTTAACTTTTTGCATAAAAATTTTTTTTGCATGAAAAATAGACGGTGTATATTCCATTTAATTTTTTCCATAAAAATCTATTTACCATGAAAAATGGACGATGTATAGTCCATTAAAGTTTTTTCTTAAAAATATTTTTTGCATGAAAAATAGACGATGTATAGTCCATTTAATTTTTTCCATAAAAATTTTTTTTCCATGAAAAATGGACAATGTATAGTCCATTAAAGTTTTTTCTTAAAAATATTTTTTGCATGAAAAATAGACGATGTATAGTCCATTTAATTTTTTGTATTAAAATCTATTTACCATGAAAAATGGACAATGTATAGTCCATTAAAGTTTTTTCTTAAAAATATTTTTTGCATGTAAAATAGACTATGTATAGTCCATTTAATTTTTTGCACAAAAATATTTTTTCCATGAAAAATAGACGATGCATAGTCCATTTAATTTTTTGCATAAAAATATTTTTTGCATGAAAAATAGACGATGTATAGTCCATTTCATTTTTTGCACAAAAATATTTTTTCCATGAAAAATAGATGATGTATAGTCCATTTCATTTTTTGCACAAAAATATTTTGTCCATTTAATTTTTTGCACAAAAATATTTTTTGCATGAAAAATGGACGATGTATAATAATTTTTTGCATAAAAATATTTTTTGCATCAAAAATAGACGATGTATAGTCCATTTAATTTTTTGCATTAAAATCTATTTACCATGAACAATGGACAATGTATAGTCCATTAAAGTTTTTTTTTTAAATATTTTTTGCATGAAAAATAGACGATGTATAGTCCATTTAATTTTTTGCATAAAAATATTTTTTGCATGAAAAATAGACGATGTATTGTCCATTTCATTTTTTGCACAAAAATATTTTTTCCATGAAAAATAGACGATGTATAGTCCATTTAATTTTTTGCATAAAAATATTTTTTGCATGAAAAATAGACGATGTATAGTCCATTTAATTTTTTGCATAAAAATATTTTTTGCATGAAAAATAGACGATGTATAGTCCATTTAATTTTTTGCATGAAAAATAGACGATGTATAGTCCATTTAATTTTTTGCACAAAAATATTTTTTCCATGAAAAATAGACGATGTATAGTCCATTTAATTTTTTGCATAAAAATATTTTTTGCATTAAAAATAGACGATGTATAGTCCATTTAATTTTTTGCACAAAAATATTTTTTGCATGAAAAATAGACGATGTATAGTCCATTTAATTTTTTGCACAAAAATATTTTTTGCATGAAAAATAGACGATGTATACATTTAATTTTTTGTATTAAAATCCATTTACCATGAAAAATGGACGACGTATAGTCCATTCAAATTGTTTCTTAAAAATATTTTTTGCATGAATAATAGACGATGTATAGTCCATTTAATTTTTTGCACAAAAATTTTTTTTTGCATGAAAAATAGACGATGTATAGTCCATTTAATTTTTTCCATGAAAAATAGACGATGTATAGTCCATTTAATTTTTTGCATAAAAATATTTTTTGCTTGAAAAATAGACGATGTATAGTCCATTTAATTTTTTGCATTAAAATCTATTTACCATGAAAAATGGACAATGTATAGTCCATTAAAGTTTTTTCTTAAAAATATTTTTTGCATGAAAAATAGACGATGTATATATAGTCCATTTAATTTTTTGCATAAAAATTTTTTTTCCAGGAAAAATGGACGATGTATAGTCCATTAAAATTTTTTCTTAAAAATATTTTTTGCATGAAAAATAGACGATGTATAGTCCATTTAATTTTTTGCATAAAAATTTTTTTTGCATGAAAAATAGACGATGTATAGTCCATTTAATTTTTTCCATGAAAAATAGACGATGTATAGTCCATTTAATTTTTTGCATAAACATTTTTTTTGCACAAAAAATAGACGATGTATAGTCCATTTAATTTTTTGCACAAAAATATTTTTTGCACGAAAAATAGACGATGTATAGTCCATTTAATTTTTTGCATAAAAATATTTTTTGCTTGAAAAATAGACGATGTATAGTCCATTTAATTTTTTGCATTAAAATCTATTTACCATGAAAAATGGACAATGTATAGTCCATTAAAGTTTTTTCTTAAAAGTATTTTTTGCATGAAAAATAGACGATGTATATATAGTCCATTTAATTTTTTGCATAAAAATTTTTTTTCCATGAAAAATGGACGATGTATAGTCCATTTAATTTTTTGCACAAAAATATTTTTTGCATGAAAAGTAGACGATGTATAGTCCCTTTAATTTTTTTCATAAAAATCTATTTACCATGAAAAATGGACGATGTAAAAATTTTTTCGTAAAAATATTTTTTGCATGAAAAATAGACGATGTATAGTCCATTTAATTTTTTGCACAAAAATTTTTTTTGTATGAAAAATAGATGATGTATAGTCCATTTAAGTTTTTGCATAAAAATCTATTTGCCATGAAAAATGGACGATGTATAGTCCATTAAAGTTTTTTCTTAAAAATATTTTTTGCATGAAAAATAGACGATGTATAGTCCATTTAATTTTTTGCACAAAAATATTTTTTGCATGAAAAATAGACGATGTATAGTCCATTTAATTTTTTGCATAAAAATATTTTTTGCATTAAAAATAGACGATGTATAGTCCATTTAATTTTTTCCATTAAAATCTATTTACCATGAAAAATGGACAATGTATAGTCCATTAGAGTTTTTTCTTAAAAATATTTTTTGCATGAAAAATAGACGATGTATATATAGTCCATTTAATTTTTTGCATAAAAATTTTTTTTCCATGAAAAATGGACGATGTATAGTCCATTAAAATTTTTTCTTAAAAATATTTTTTGCATGAAAAATAGACGATGTATAGTCCATTTAATTTTTTGCATAAAATTTTTTTTTGCATGAAAAATAGACGATGTATAGTCCATTTAATTTTTTGCATAACAATATTTTTTTTGCATAAAAATGAAAGGTAGGCGATGTATAGTCCATTTAATTTTTTGCATAAAAATCTATTTACCATGAAAAATGGACGACGTATAGTCCATTTAAATTTTTTCTTAAAAATATTTTTTGCATAAAAAATAGACGATGTATAGTCCATTTAATTTTTTACATAAAAATATTTTTTGCATGTAAAATAGACGATGTATAGTCCATTTAATTTTTTGCATAAAAATCTAAAATCTAAATCCATGAAAAATGGACGAGTATAGTCCATTCAAATTTTTTCTTAAAAATATTTTTTTTTGCATGAAAAATAGACGATGTATAGTCCATTTAAGTTTTTGCATAAAAATCTATTTGCCATGAAAAATGGACGATGTATAGTCCATTAAAGTTTTTTCTTAAAAATATTTTTTGCATGAAAAATAGACGATGTATAGTCCATTTAATTTTTTGCATAAAAATTTTTTTTCCTTAAAAATATTTTTTGCATGAAAAATAGACGATGTATAGTCCATTTAATTTTTTGCATAAAAATTTTTTTTGCATGAAAAATAGACGATGTATAGTCCATTTAATTTTTTGCATTAAAATCTATTTACCATAAAAAATGGACGATGTATAGTCCATTAAAGTTTTTTCTTAAAAATATTTTTTTGCATGAAAAATAGACGATGTATAGTCCATTTAATTTTTTGCATAAAAATTCTTTTTGCATGAAAAATAGACGATGTATAGTCCAATTAATTTTTGGCACAAAAATATTTTTTGCATGAAAAGTAGACGATGTATAGTCCATTTAATTTTTTGCATAGAAATATTTTTTGCATGAAAAATAGAGGATGTATAGTCCATTTAATTTTTTGCATGAAAAATAGACGACGTATAGTCCATTTAATTTTTTGCATAAACATATTTTTTGCATGAAAAATAGACGATGTATAGTCCATTTAATTTTTTGCATAAAAATATTTTTTGCATGAAAAATAGACGATGTATAGTCCATTTAATTTTTTGCATAAAAATCTATTTGCCATGAAAAATGGACGATGTAAAAATTTTTTCTTAAAAATATTTTTTGCTTGAAAAATAGACGATGTATAATCCATTTAATTTTTTTGCATAAAAATATTTTTTGCATGAAAAATGGACGATGTATAGTCCATTTAATTTTTTGCATAAAAATCTATTTGCCATGCAAAATCGACGATGTAAAAATTTTTTCTTAAAAATATTTTTTGCATGAAAAGTAGACGATGTATAGTCCATTTAATTTTTTGCATAAAAATATTTTTTGCATAAAAATATTTTTTGCATGAAAAATAGACGATGTATAGTCCATTTAATTTTTTGCATAAAAATCTATTTACCATGAAAAATGGACGATGTATAGTCCATTTAAATTTGTTCTTAAAAATATTTTTTGCATGAATAATAGACGATGTATAGTCCATTAAATTTTTTGCATAAAAATCTATTTACCATGAAAAATGGACGATGTATTATAGTCCATTCAAATTTGTTCTTAAAAATATTTTTTGCATGAATAATAGACGATGTATAGTCCATTTAATTTTTTCCACAAAAATATTTTTTGCATGAAAAATAGACATTTAATTTTTTGCATAAAAATAATTTTTGCATGAAAAATAGACGATGTATATATAGTCCATTTAATGTTTTGCATTAAAATCTATTTACCATGAAAAATATTTTTTGCATAAAAAATAGACGATGTATATATAGTCCATTTAATTTTTTGCATAAAAATCTATTTACCATGAAAAATGGACGATGTATAGTCCATTCAAATTTGTTCTTAAAAATATTTTTTGCATGAAAAATAGACGATGTATAGTCCATTTAATTTTTTGCATAAAAATCTATTTGCCATGAAAATCGACGATGTAAAAATTTTTTCTTAAAAATATTTTTTGCATGAAAAGTAGACGATGTATAGTCCATTTAATTTTTTGCATAAAAATATTTTTTGCATGAAAAATAGACGATGTATTGTCCATTTCATTTTTTGCACAAAAATATTTTTTCCATGAAAAATAGACGATGTATAGTCCATTTAATTTTTTGCATAAAAATATTTTTTGCATGAAAAATAGACGATGTATAGTCCATTTAATTTTTTGCATAAAAATATTTTTTGCATGAAAAATAGACGATGTATAGTCCATTTAATTTTTTGCATGAAAAATAGACGATGTATAGTCCATTTAATTTTTTGCATAAAAATCTATTTACCATGAAAAATGGACGATGTATAGTCCATTTAAATTTGTTCTTAAAAATATTTTTTGCATGAATAATAGACGATGTATAGTCCATTAAATTTTTTGCATTAAAATCTATTTACCATGAACAATGGACAATGTATAGTCCATTAAAGTTTTTTTTTTAAGTATTTTTTGCATGAAAAATAGACGATGTATAGTCCATTTAATTTTTTGCATAAAAATATTTTTTGCATGAAAAATAGACGATGTATTGTCCATTTCATTTTTTGCACAAAAATATTTTTTCCATGAAAAATAGACGATGTATAGTCCATTTAATTTTTTGCATAAAAATATTTTTTGCATGAAAAATAGACGATGTATAGTCCATTTAATTTTTTGCATAAAAATATTTTTTGCATGAAAAATAGACGATGTATAGTCCATTTAATTTTTTGCATGAAAAATAGACGATGTATAGTCCATTTAATTTTTTGCATAAAAATATTTTTTGCATGAAAAATAGACGATGTATAGTCCATTTAATTTTTTGCACAAAAATATTTTTTCCATGAAAAATAGACGATGTATAGTCCATTTAATTTTTTCCATAAAAATATTTTTTGCATGAAAAATAGACGATGTATAGTCCATTTAATTTTTTGCACAAAAATATTTTTTCCATGAAAAATAGACGATGTATAGTCCATTTAATTTTTTGCATAAAAATATTTTTTGCATTAAAAATAGACGATGTATAGCCCATTTAATTTTTTGCACAAAAATATTTTTTGCATGAAAAATAGACGATGTATAGTCCATTTAATTTTTTGCACAAAAATATTTTTTGCATGAAAAATAGACGATGTATACATTTAATTTTTTGTATTAAAATCCATTTACCATGAAAAATGGACGACGTATAGTCCATTCAAATTGTTTCTTAAAAATATTTTTTGCATGAATAATAGACGATGTATAGTCCATTTAATTTTTTGCACAAAAATTTTTTTTGCATGAAAAATAGACGATGTATATATAGTCCATTTAATTTTTTCCATGAAAAATAGACGATGTATAGTCCATTTAATTTTTTGCATAAAAATATTTTTTGCTTGAAAAATAGACGATGTATAGTCCATTTAATTTTTTGCATTAAAATCTATTTACCATGAAAAATGGACAATGTATATCCATTAAAGTTTTTTCTTAAAAATATTTTTTGCATGAAAAATAGACGATGTGTATATAGTCCATTTAATTTTTTGCATAAAAATTTTTTTTCCAGGAAAAATGGACGATGTATAGTCCATTAAAATTTTTTCTTAAAAATATTTTTTGCATGAAAAATAGACGATGTATAGTCCATTTAATTTTTTCCATGAAAAATAGACGATGTATAGTCCATTTAATTTTTTGCATAAACATTTTTTTTGCATAAAAAATAGACGATGTATAGTCCATTTAATTTTTTGCACAAAAATATTTTTTGCATGAAAAATAGACGATGTATAGTCCATTTAATTTTTTGCATAAAAATATTTTTTGCTTGAAAAATAGACGATGTATAGTCTATTTACCATGAAAAATGGACAATGTATAGTCCATTAAAGTTTTTTCTTAAAAGTATTTTTTGCATGAAAAATAGACGATGTATATATAGTCCATTTAATTTTTTGCATAAAAATTTTTTTTCCATGAAAAATGGACGATGTATAGTCCATTTAATTTTTTGCACAAAAATATTTTTTGCATGAAAAGTAGACGATGTATAGTCCCTTTAATTTTTTTCATAAAAATCTATTTACCATGAAAAATGGACGATGTAAAAATTTTTTCGTAAAAATATTTTTTGCATGAAAAATAGACGATGTATAGTCCATTTAATTTTTTGCACAAAAATTTTTTTTGTATGAAAAATAGATGATGTATAGTCCATTTAAGTTTTTGCATAAAAATCTATTTGCCATGAAAAATGGACGATGTATAGTCCATTAAAGTTTTTTCTTAAAAATATTTTTTGCATGAAAAATAGACGATGTATAGTCCATTTAATTTTTTGCACAAAAATATTTTTTGCATGAAAAATAGACGAGGTATAGTCCATTTAATTTTTTGCATAAAAATATTTTTTGCATTAAAAATAGACGATGTATAGTCCATTTAATTTTTTCCATTAAAATCTATTTACCATGAAAAATGGACAATGTATAGTCCATTAGAGTTTTTTCTTAAAAATATTTTTTGCATGAAAAATAGACGATGTATATATAGTCCATTTAATTTTTTGCATAAAAATTTTTTTTCCATGAAAAATGGACGATGTATAGTCCATTAAAATTTTTTCTTAAAAATATTTTTTGCATGAAAAATAGACGATGTATAGTCCATTTAATTTTTTGCATAAAAATTTTTTTTGCATGAAAAATAGACGATGTATAGTCCATTTAATTTTTTGCATAACAATATTTTTTGCATAAAAATAGGCGATGTATAGTCCATTTAATTTTTTGCACAAAAATATTTTTTGCATGAAAGGTAGGCGATGTATAGTCCATTTAATTTTTTGCATAAAAATCTATTTACCATGAAAAATGGACGACGTATAGTCCATTTAAATTTTTTCTTAAAAATATTTTTTGCATAAAAAATAGACGATGTATAGTCCATTTAAGTTTTTGCATAAAAATCTATTTGCCATGAAAAATGGACGATGTATAGTCCATTAAAGTTTTTTCTTAAAAATATTTTTTGCATGAAAAATAGACGATGTATAGTCCATTTAATTTTTTGCATAAAAATTTTTTTTCCTTAAAAATATTTTTTGCATGAAAAATAGACGATGTATAGTCCATTTAATTTTTTGCATAAAAATTTTTTTTGCATGAAAAATAGACGATGTATAGTCCATTTAATTTTTTGCATTAAAATCTATTTACCATAAAAAATGGACGATGTATAGTCCATTAAAGTTTTTTCTTAAAAATATTTTTTTGCATGAAAAATAGACGATGTATAGTCCATTTAATTTTTTGCATAAAAATTCTTTTTGCATGAAAAATAGACGATGTATAGTCCAATTAATTTTTGGCACAAAAATATTTTTTGCATGAAAAGTAGACGATGTATAGTCCATTTAATTTTTTGCATAGAAATATTTTTTGCATGAAAAATAGAGGATGTATAGTCCATTTAATTTTTTGCATGAAAAATAGACGATGTATAGTCCATTTAATTTTTTGCATAAACATATTTTTTGCATGAAAAATAGACGATGTATAGTCCATTTAATTTTTTGCATAAAAATATTTTTTGCATGAAAAATAGACGATGTATAGTCCATTTAATTTTTTGCATAAAAATATTTTTTGCATGAAAAATAGAGGATGTATAGTCCATTTAAATTTTTGCATGAAAAATAGACGATGTATAGTCCATTTAATTTTTTGCATAAACATATTTTTTGCATGAAAAATAGACGATGTATAATCCATTTAATTTTTTTGCATAAAAATATTTTTTGCATGAAAAATGGACGATGTATAGTCCATTTAATTTTTTGCATAAAAATCTATTTGCCATGCAAAATCGACGATGTAAAAATTTTTTCTTAAAAATATTTTTTGCATGAAAAGTAGACGATGTATAGTCCATTTAATTTTTTGCATAAAAATATTTTTTGCATAAAAATATTTTTTGCATGAAAAATAGACGATGTATAGTCCATTTAATTTTTTGCATAAAAATCTATTTACCATGAAAAATGGACGATGTATAGTCCATTTAAATTTGTTCTTAAAAATATTTTTTGCATGAATAATAGACGATGTATAGTCCATTAAATTTTTTGCATAAAAATCTATTTACCATGAAAAATGGACGATGTATTATAGTCCATTCAAATTTGTTCTTAAAAATATTTTTTGCATGAATAATAGACGATGTATAGTCCATTTAATTTTTTCCACAAAAATATTTTTTGCATGAAAAATAGACATTTAATTTTTTGCATAAAAATAATTTTTGCATGAAAAATAGACGATGTATATATAGTCCATTTAATGTTTTGCATTAAAATCTATTTACCATGAAAAATATTTTTTGCATAAAAAATAGACGATGTATATATAGTCCATTTAATTTTTTGCATAAAAATCTATTTACCATGAAAAATGGACGATGTATAGTCCATTCAAATTTGTTCTTAAAAATATTTTTTGCATGAAAAATAGACGATGTATAGTCCATTTAATTTTTTGCATAAAAATCTATTTGCCATGCAAAATCGACGATGTAAAAATTTTTTCTTAAAAATATTTTTTGCATGAAAAGTAGACGATGTATAGTCCATTTAATTTTTTGCATAAAAATATTTTTTGCATGAAAAATAGACGATGTATAGTCCATTTAATGTTTTGCATAAAAACCTATTTACCATGAAAAATGGACGATGTATAGTCCATTCAAATTTTTTCTTATAAATATTTTTTGCATGAAAAATAGACGATGTATATTCCATTTAATTTTTTCCATAAAAATATTTTTTGCATGAAAAATGGTGGAACTAAAGTCATCGCTAAGTGTTGCGTGATAATATCCAAAGTATTACAAAGCCCTATATTAGACGTTTGCCTCGTCGTGGTGGTGTAAAGCGTATTTCTGGTTTGATTTACGAAGAAATCCTTGGTGTACTGAAAGTATTTTTGGAAAATGTTATCCGTGATGCTGTCACATATACAGAACATGCCAAAAGGAAAACTGTCACCGCTATGGATGTTTTCTACGCATTAAAAAGTCAAGGTCGTATTTTGTACGGTTTAGGCGGCTAAATGTATATGCTGCTTACTAATGAAATAAAGAAAATTTTTAAACACCATCGAACAATCGGTCCTTTTCAGGACCACAAAAACTTAAAAAAAAGAGATATATTTTGTGTTTTTACTACGTGAAATTGAAATTTAGCTTTTAAAAAGAGGTGTTTGCATAAAAATATTTTTTCCATAAAAAATGGATGGTATATACTCCATTATAATTTTTTCCTAAAAATATTTTTTGCATGCAAAATAGACGATGTATAGTCCATTTAATTTTTTGCATAAAAATATTTTTTGCATGCAAAATAGACGATGTATAGTCCATTTAATTTTTTGCATAAAAATATTTTTCCATAAAAAATGGATGGTTATAGTCCATTAAAATTTTTTTTTTAAATATTTTTTGCATGAAAAATGAATGATGTAAGGTCCATTTTATTTCTTGCATAAAAATATTTTATCCATAAAAAATGGATGGTGTACAGTCCATTTAATTTTTTCCATAAAAATATTTTTTGCATGAAAAATAGACGATGTATAGTCCATTTAATTTTTTGCATAAAAATATTTTTTGCATGAAAAATAGACGATGTATAGTCCATTTAATTTTTTCTTAAAAATATTTTTTGCATGAAAAATGGACGATGTAAGGTCCATTTTATTTCTTGCATAAAAATATTTTTTCCATAAAAAATGGATGGTCCATAAAACTTTTCCATAAAAAATGTTTTGCCATGAAAAAAGACGATGTATTGTCGATTAAATTTTTTTCCGCAAAAATTTGTTTGCATTAAAAGAGGATGGTTATAGTCCATTTAATTGTTTCCCATGTTTTTCATAAAAACATTTAACATGAAAAATTGAATTGTATAGTCCATTTAATTATTTGCACGAAAAGTGCACGATGACTATTCTCCTTTTAATTTTTTTGCATATGAAACGGACGATGTATAGTCCATAAAATTTTTTTATAAAAAATTTTTTCCTCAAAATTTTTGGCATTAAAAAAGGACGATGTATAGTCCATTAAACTTTTTTCCATAAAATTTTATCATAAAATTTATTTCCTACAAAATTTTTTTAATTAAAAAGGACGATGTATAGTCCTTAAAATTTTTTTCACAAAAATTGTTTTTGCTTGAAAAATTGGCCATGTATATTCCATTTAATTTTTTCCATGAAAAATAGACGATAAATATAGTCCATTTAATTTTTTTGCATAAGAAATGGATGATGTATAGTCCATAAAACTTTTTCATAAAAAAATTTTGGCATGAAAATTAGACGATGTATAGTTCATCAAATTTTTTTCATAAACTTTTTTTTGCATGAAAGATGGACGATGTTTAGTCAATTTAATTGTTTGCCTAAAAAATGGACGAAGTATAGTTCACTAAATTTTTTTAAAAGAATTTTTGGTTGCATGAAAAATAGACGATGTCAAAATAAAAATAAGATCAGTTTTGCATATTTGAAATGAGAGTTTGATCTTTTGAAATTCTATAACAATTTAAAAATATTTCTACGAAAAAAGGAAATAATGTATGTGTGTATAAATAAGTGATTGAAAGAAAAATCACTATTCACTATAATAAGTAATAGTAATAAGTAATAGTTTCCTGAAACAAAGTTATTAAATACAAACAGTGAATACTTGTACGTTTACTCAACAGCAAATGAAGAAGATATCACAATATATTTTTGTTGAAAAAAATATGTAAAATCGTGTCAAATCGGGCAAGTATTTTTTCTTCGAAATTTTATTGCATCTCTGCTCTTTTACATACTTTCACAGCAGAAGTACTGAAATGTGTTAAAACATGATCACGGTCACTGCTTGAATTTCACTGCTATTCTTCTCATTAGTATTTCTCAAAATAACACAACTGCTGCAAACAAAATACTGTTAAACCGTGATCACGGTTGCAGTTTGAAAGAACAGTGATTTAGAAATCACGTTCATTAGGAACAACATTATTAAACTCACGGGATCACTCATCTCTAATATGAATATGTATTCGTTGATAATATAGCTGCATATTCTGGAATACGCTTCGACTTGGTGAAATTTACATCGAAAACAAATACTTTAAAGAATTTCTTTTTGTTTACCATACAAAGTAAGACGTTTTTAAAATAGAAAGAAACGCGTTGTAATTCTCACGTTTGTTCATTTTAGAAATGTATGGCAAACAAAATTTTTTTTAAACTTTTTTTGTTTTAATGGAAATGTTCACTTCTTCGACACGTTTTCCAGAATAGCCACCATAGTTTAAACGTGATAACACAGTGCACTTTTTATTACTCTTTCTCACTGAACTGCACTACCACTTGATAAATTTAAATAAGAGGTTTTAGGGTAATTCAATGCGTATGAGTAATATTTCAATCATCACATATAATAAAATATTTTATTTTGTATTTAATTACTAAATTCAAAAAAAATCAAATACATAATCAGGGCAATCATGAACATGTATTTCATTGTTATTTTCTATATAAACTATTGAAGAACGTGTACATATATCCATCCGAATTCGCTGAAAAGGCCAATAATGTTACTTGTACGAAATTGAAAAAACTAAATAACAAATATGAGAAAATTAAAAAAAAATTATAACGAGTGCAGAGTTTTAGAGTTGCAAAAATTAATATATTCATAAATGGAATAATGTACTATTTGTTTAACCTTCAAATAAATATAATATATACAGGATAAGTTTTTTTGGAAATCCCTATACAAATGTCAGGACTAACCTAGACCTACCTCCTACCCACCCAAGGACTTTTTTCTTGTATACAAATTAGGATTCACATACAGCAGCGAGTGATTCAAATTGTTAAAAAATATGTGCGGTTGTCTAAATCTTACACAAAAGAATTATATTTTATACAATTTTAAGTTCTCTTGCCAAAAAGGATTAAAAGAATGCCTTCGAATTCCCTAAATGGCAAAATGAACGCCACACATATAAATTTATTTACACACTGACCACAATTTACACAATTTACGAACTACAAGGCATTTACCAGAATTCTGAAACACTTATATTGGAAGTGTATTTGCAATAAACATCAACAGACGCTGAAGGTGCTTCAGAGCCAGCAATAATGCAGCAGTAATAATGGAGCCAGTAACAATTCAAAGAATAGAGAAAAAAAAAAAAACAACATACAACGGAAACGGAAATACTTGTTCAATGACATTTCCTTCCTTTATATACACATGCACTGGCTTTTAAGTAAATGTTTGCTCACTTACATTTCAATAAAAATTCTATTCTCAATTGTTTTGCTTGTTTGCCACTGCTGTTGTTATTATTGCTATTGTTGTTGCTTGCGTTGTTTTGTTTTTATTACTTCACTGACAGTTCTACCTGCATTGAAGTGCACCTCACACTTTCAATTCATTTGAGTTTATCACAAACACGCATTTATGTATGTTAGTCTTATTTTTTTGTGGAGTTTCAATATTGAATTTATATTTTAGCACTTTTGGCCAAAATTAATTTTTTTTTTGCTTACCAACTTCAGTTGTAATGTCAGTGGTGCCAACAGCTTTTCATACTTTTTAGTAATTGTTCAGTTTTCTATTTTTATCTTGCTTTCAATTTGGTTTCCGCACAGCACAGTGCTTTGATTCAGGCTAAAAAAAGTCTGGTATTTTACTCAATGAAATTGGGTGAATTACATATGTTTGTATATTTTTTGAAGTATATTTTTATTTAATGACATTTGAACGACAAAGTTTTAGTTGCGAACTTTCTTCATCAGAAATAAAACTGTGCATATGAAAATTAACATAATACGAGTACCGCCGTGGAACGGAATTCGTTCTGCGTGACGAACTCTGCAATAGATTTATTTCTATCTTTACCCTGGCGAACAAAGAAAAAAAAAATTTCTCTCTTTGCACAAATAATAACCAACTTGATCAATTATAAGAACTGTTATTTATTCGTCGCTGGTGTGCTTCACACGACGAATTTACTCAGCGAATTCGTCGCAGTGGACAAACGGCGAATTTTTAGCTGCAAACTTTCGTCATGAGAAATAAAACATATTTGTGCACACAAAAAATTAAAACACAACAAAGACGTTAAACGAAATTTGTCTGGCGTGACGATGTATGCGATCGATTTATTTATATTTTTACGCTGACAAACAAAGAAAGAATAAATTTTTCTCTCTTTGCACAAACAATAACCAACTTGATCAATTATAAGAACTGTTATTTATTCGTCGTTGTTGTGCTTCACACGATGAATATACTCAGCGAATTCTTACCGACGAATTTGTCGCAGTGAACGAACGGCGAAGTTTTCGTTACGAACTAAATATATTTAAGCACACGAAAATTAACACAACGAATCCGTTGAGTGAAATTCGTTATGCGTGACGAACTCGGCGACAGAATTATTTATATTTTTTAGACCGACGATCGGGAAAAATCAATTTTCTCTCTTTTGCACAAACAATAACCAAATTTATCAATTATAAGAGATGTTATTTATTAGTAGTTGGTGTGCGTTGTTCTTATCGAAGAATTTATCGCTCTGGACTAAGGATGAATTTTTCGTTGCGAATCAGAAATCAAACATATTTATGCATACGAAAATTAAGACTAAACCGCCGTCGAACGAAATTTATGTTGCGTGCTGAACTCTGAGGTGAATTGATTTCTATTTCTTAAGCCGACGAAAGTCTTTTATTATTATTTTGTTTAAATCCAACGATAGTAAGCATTTAATGAAAAACGCTTAATCCTTTATTTTGTATATATATTTTTTTTAAGGATGGCTTCTAGATCTTTTAAAACAGTAAGATTGCTTTCATATTGAAAATTTAATATTTATTTCTCAAGCGTAAAACAATATCAGAAAACCATTCAATCATCACGTCAAATAATTAAGCATACAATACCCTTGTTGTTCGAAAATTGTGGTTGTTTCAGGCAAAAAAAAAAAAAAAACAACAAATATTATCCAATATGTGATGTGTACGTAAATGTAATTCAAAGCAATATTACACAAACTTCTAGGCGAAAAGATCCAAACAAAAGTTAGGCGCAGGCATTCAGTCACTCACTCACTCACTCACTCAGCCAATACTTGTTTTCAAACATCAGATGCAAGAAGGGAAAGCAAAATAAAGAAAAATAGAGTTTTGTAAATATTTACGATGGAAAGGATATGTTTCACCACAAACTTAACATACAGAAAAGGTATCTGTGTACAAAAAAAAAATACAAGGCAAAATAGAAATAGAAAATTTAACAGCAGGTGCCCCTAACCGCAGCGAGCAACAGCCACAACAGAGTAGACTTAAGACAGCGACAAATTGATGTAACAAAAATACTCGTTTCACTTGTTTTTTTTTCTGCTCTTTTGCTATTCATCTCTAGCAGCTATTATTCTGCTTTATTTACATTCACTTTGTATGCATATGAATGTGTAAATACACGCATATGTAAATTTCATTTCATATCTTGCCTTGTATACTTGCTGGTATATCGTAACAATATTAAATTTTTATACCTGCCAACACTTTACCACCTATCAACTCGTCATTTGTAATGGAAACATCTTAATATGCGAAACCATTAAATCTACATACAAGTCCTATGTCATAGTAAGACAGCTCGAAAGAAAAATAAACAACATGAATAGAAGACAAGAAGCATACGAGTATACTACAGACAGCAGCAAGCAATACAAATTTCAACACGAACAAAGCTTTTTTTTAAGCTTTTATTTAATTTAATTTGTTACACTTCTTAAACACATCAAGCAAAAACGGTAAGAACTTTCGGTTCTAACTCTAGACGAAGGCAAGATATACCAAACTTTGTATGTTTACGGATTTATGCAGTATTTATCTTTTAATTTTACAAAAACCAAAAAAAAATTTTTTTTTGTTCAAATGTACATGACTGTAAATAGAAGATATGAAATAAAAGGAAAAAAAAATAATTTCAACATATTAAAACAAACGATATGTTTGTGATTTATTTGTGTAAAGTTTTTAAGCTGCTCGGTAAGATATCAAAACACATACGAGTAAGTATAGACAACACACACACACACACACACAAATGAATAAAAGTAATAATACTTTAGACTAAACCATCTGCAGCAGCATTTAAGCTGGTTTAATATTCGTACGTAGACAAAATATTAAAAGCGATACAATTAGTGTGAAAATTACAGCTCGATAAGTCTATACTAATTCTATTTTAATATACTGAAAGACATAATTCCGCAAAGTTCTTGGAATAACAGGAGCATAATATGGATAGCTTGCTCCTTTGACAAATGCGATAGCTTTTGCGGTGAAAAAACACAGGATGAGAAAGAAAAAATTTTGAAATTTATCACGTTTATTTTTATTTTTAATTATTTGTTAAGAGTAAATATTCCAGGCCTTATTCATAAAAATTATTTTTCATTTATAAGAGATCTATAAAACAGTTTGCAAACAAAAATTCATATTTCTCTGACAAAAAAGTTTAAGACCGAGGGGACCGTTGCTGATGCCGTTTGAGGCGTTGAATAAATGTATGGCAATAAGGAAAAAGTGCTTAAGTCATATTTGACTATTTTGCAGGAGAGCACTTGTAAGCGTTCAAGGCGATTTTCAGAAATTTATTTCTTTTGCAGTTAAGTTGGGAAATTTTAGGTTAATCTGTATTTTTTTAAGCAAACATCGTTCTACACACTGTAAATAATACATTAAAGTTGAAATATACTAAAGTATAACCTAAATTAAATAATTATTTCAAATGAGATTAGAAGTCTAAAAAAGATAAGCGGCAAGTCATTTTGCCATAACTTCTTGAAAAATCTTACAAATTAATTGAGATTTTGCTCAGAGGTACTTTCAAATATGCAGATTGCGGAGGTGCCATTCACTCAAAATCAGCTTATCTCGACTTAGGCACTTTTTCGTTTTTGCCACGTAAATAATGACACATAAACTATGGGGACTGCAACTCGATTTTAACAGACCATTTTTGCCATCGGCAAGTAAGTTTTAAACGGTGGCAGCCTGCGACATTCGCTTCAACCTCCCCTCTTCAACCCGTTGAGATAATTGGTGCTGAGTCCGGTGAGATCTTTTGGGAAGAATACGTAGTGGCTGTGGTGGCTACTAAAATTAATAGGAAATGTGTTCGACCAATGTTTGTGGTTGGTCGAATGCTGTCAAGCTTTGTGGCTGTTGTCATTTAACAGTTACTGCCTTATGGTAAAATTACTCATTGTCTTGAGTTTTCAGAGTCCCAAATGCGATAATTATACTTGTTAACTTAGCCTGAAAGGTGAAAGTGGGCCTCATCAGTCAAGTTGATTTTTCGATGACGTTGTTGATGGTTGGTATGTGTGTGTTCTTGTGTTAACTGAACTGAGGTGCTTCACGACGAACCAAAAATTATTTAGTTTTATCGACTGTGGCAGTGAAATTTTCACCATTTTTGTAGTGAATTTTAATAATTTCAATGTCTTATACTATTTCTCTAACTTTAAAAAAAATTAAACACCAAAAATAGGCTGTTTAAGAACCACAATAAACCCAACAATTTAAGAGAACCTTACATAAAAAGTAACCAATTCACCCAAGTAGAAGACGAAAAGTATGTGTGACAATGTTCTACTACGCAGTGTGACACATTTAACATAAATTTACATACACTTTAACAACCAAAAAAAAAATAATACATAATAATTCTCCCATAGTTAATATTAAATCAAACAGATCACTACACTTCTTTTGTCATTGATTTCAAAATGAGTAAAAAAATCTAAAAATCTGTCACTTACGCTGCAGTAAAATGAGAATTCCAAAAAAAAAAAAAACTGCCAGGAAAAATATGACATTACATATTTATAAAATGAAAAAAAATTATGTGTATATGGAATCTACATTGTTCAATTGTATTACAGCACTAAATTCTTAGCAACGTTATGAAGGACAAGCGAACAGGAGAAAAAAAAACTCAATAATATAAAATGGAAAATACTATAAACTCGTTTTTTTCTGTGCTTTGCTTTCAAGTTTCTTGTTACTTGAAATCATACGAGAATTTCACAAAGAATGTTACAATTTTATACACAATATTTTGACTAGTTTGTTATATCTGCTTTATTGCTTTTGGCTGAATTGCTTTGTCCTTCAATGCTTGTACAGCTTTCTTTCAACTAACAAGCACCTCAAGTTTTGCATCATAAATATTGTAGTTTTAGTTATTTTTTTTCATTCTTACAAATGTAATAATACGTATATAATTCGAGAGAAAATGTGCTTGTGTTAAGGGTTCGCTCTGTTGTAAAGGGAAATAAATAAAGTTTAAGAAGCCATAGATGTGAAATTGTGAGTAAATACTCACAATAATGCACACTGAAGATTGAAAGTATTTTACTCAATTAAGGCTTTAATTTTCTAAACTTCCTGCTTAAGAAGTTACTTGTCTTACCTTAATTTTCGAAAATGGAGTTTTTATCATATGTCGACGTTTTGAGGTCCTTACAGCCGATTCTGACTATTTACGCGATGGTGTCCGTATGGACACATGGACATGTGTGTGTGTGCTTGTGTCTGTTTGTATGTGTGTGTCAACGGACCGGAAGCAAATTAGCAACATTGTAAAGAAGTTGAGATCACTAAGATGTCGACTGGTTTCGGAAGATTTCGAATATTTCCGAAAATAAAATTTTGACAAAAGTATTATTTAAAACATTTTTTAGCTACTAAACCGCTCGTTAAAACCTAATCAGCCCTTAACTACAAACACGTCGATTGCTGCCAATTTGACTAAAATCGGGTGGTTCGTTCGAGAGATATCTATCGTTGAATTTTTTTTTTTTCAAAAAAACATTTTTTTTCTGTTCATTTCAAAAGGATTCATCAAATCGATTTAAGATATTCACTTATAACTATGGATTTCCAAAATGTATTCGGAGTAGAGATGAGCGCGTGCAGTGTTTTTTCATGACACTAATATACACAACTCAACACAAAGTGTTCATGACAAAAAAACTGATTTCGAGAGTGGTCGGATCATTTTGGGTTGAGCAAAATTGGCACGAAAAACACGAAACGATTTAAGGTGTAAAATATTCATGCATGAATTTCCAATAAAGAAAAACACCAGAAATTTATTGGCATTGTATGGAAGTCTTTTAAGTTCAAAGATCTGGAATTAAACAAAAATATGTATTTATTTGAATATAAATAAATGATTTTATGCTACTCAATTTGATTTCGTGTTGTGCAGTTTTCGATTTCGCACGTGTTGAACATTTTCGTATTCGTGCTTGGGTCGTGTCATGTGGAAAAAATTTGAGAAGCGCCCATCTCTAGCCGTAAATTTTACCAAAATCTGTTAAATATTTTTGAGATATCGTTGTCGAAATTTTTCTGAAAAAAGTTTTTTAAATTTATTACTGCGTAATATCTTGTCAAAGCCATTTCCGAGACATAATAATTTTATTAGACTTATAACACTGATTCCTATAATTTTTTTTATTACAAATATCTTTTGTATTTTTTTTTTGTGATTCGCGTAAGTGTTCAGAAACTCAAACTCATGAACTTGAAGTAATCAAGCGGAAATTTCCGTCTACATAATAATTGAAAAAAAAAAATACAATTTTAACAAAACAGAAAAAAATCCCCCATTTACAATTTTTTATATATTTATGATCCAAAACTTTTAAATATCAACTATACAAAATACAAAGTTTGTAGAATTTACATATCGGTATTTATATCGTGTTCAGACACAAAGTTGCGAAACATTGTAACCATGGGCATCAACTTTGAAACCGATGCGCAGATTACTTGTTTGCGACGTTCTTAGAACTTATCGATGTTTTTGAAAGTGTTGGCTTTGTCAATGTTTTGACTGCGGCATTATTGAACACTACGCTTTGTTCGAAGACAAATCATATGACGCAAGTCCGGCTATATTCTGTAAGCTTTTTCTCAGCTGGATTGTATTAAGTTGACAAGTAGCCTTAGTATTTTATTTATATTTCATAATCAACACTTTGAGTAGAAAAAATTATATAAACAATTTGATTGAAAATAAAATATAAATACCTTAGCTGGAAAAGTATGAAGCGAAGTGGTGAAGTATGGTCCCAGCAGTCCCAAAATATTAAAATTTACAAAACAAATTGTCCCCGCTTAAAATTAGCGAAACCCCTTTTTCACCAGTCAAATTTCATGTTAAGAAAACTATAGTTCTTGTTTTTTTTTTTTTTTGCGTATACACATAATGCCGTTCTTGTTACTGTTGGCAGTAGCTGATGCTATTCCAATTTTTCTACAACATAAATTGTGTTTATAAATATTTTTTCCAATAAGCAAGAGTAAAATGTGTACCAAAAAAGAAAAAAATCTTACTTCTATGGTTCTGGTGCTGTTAACTGTAGATATTTTTAAGATTTGTTGTCATGATTTTTGTTCTTTTTCATGTTTATATATACTACTACTATATAAATATATTTTTTCTCTACTTAAATTTTTTGTTACACAATTATTATTAATATTTTTTTTGTTCTTTTAGCTCAACAACATTAATGTAGAGTATCCTCAGGGTAATGGATGACAAGATGACAAATCGCAATGAGTATTTAAAATATGCTTGGATGTGTGTGTGCATGTTTAACTGTTGTATGAGTAAAGCGAAGTATATTCTCTGAGTACATTTGTGAGTGTGCATGTGTGTGTATGCTTGGATTTGTTTACTTATTTGTATCAATGTATGAAGGAAATCAACAATATTTTGTTAAACACAATTATTTCTAAAAATGTTACAACCAAGACTACAAAAAGAAGGAAGAAAAAAAAGACATAGAAACGGAAAAACAATTACGTTGACAAATTCGAAGTGACATTGTTAGTTAAGAAAATGTTAAGAAATGCCCGAAACAACTATATGTTTCGCATAGAAAACATTTGACCAAATGAAAACAAAAATCATCAAAGCAACAATAAAATAAATATGTATATATATACATATGTACATACATGTATATATGTACATGTATATACATAAATAAATATAATTCTACTAACTGTCTTGTTATGAAAACATCAGTTCACATTTTACTCTTTATGATATAAAACCTCAAAAAAAATATATGTTTTCGAAATGATTTTTTTCGGGCTAACAGGAAATTATGAAGAATTGTTAATAGGAAAAATAAATAATTTATGAATTATCTTGAATTAAGAATAAATTGTTGTGATGTTTTTGAGCGGAATTAAAAATACACATCAGTCTGACTTTTATTATTAAATATAATCACGTAAATAACAAGTGGAATCTCTCTACCCATGAAATTTTCATTCCCCTCAAAGGGAAAAATAATGCTATCGTGAATCTGCTGTGATTTTTTCCCCGCCATCAGTCCCAGTAAATGTAAAAAAGGGAAGACGATTTGTAAGGCTTAAAAATTAGTTGAAAGTCAAATAACTTTAAGTTTAATAATATGAAACATTTTGGGTTCCAACTAAATTTTGTTTAACTATACACTTGTATTTTTAAAGATGTATTCTAGGTGCAGTGGAAAACATTTTTTTAGTCACCCTTATCGGAAATAAAAGTTCACGTGAAATATGTTGCCTTTCCCTAAAATTGTAATCGCCATTTTTTGCGATGTTCTTGTGTCAGTGAGTACTTTTTTCAATTTTGTTCACCAGTTTTGTTCAATGTTCGCCTTCTATTTCTGATAGATGCATCGCCATAAAATTTACTGTGTGCGAGCCAAAGAGATTTATACTCCACGAAAAGTATAAAGGTGTTGCTGGGAATTATTGTTAACAATCGTTATTTTTATTTACTAATACAGGGTGTTTTTTTAGAGGTATAGAACTTCGAATTGAAATAAAACACAAGAAAATCGTTTTAATGTCCATCAATTTGGCTTTATTGGAAGGATAATTTTATGCCATTAACGTTTAAATATGATTTCGGGCATGTGGCCGCCGCGGCTGGCTCGAATAAAGCCAATTCTACAGGTCCAATTTTCAACCACTTTTTCGAGCATATGGGGCCGTATGTTGGCAATAACGCCACGAATGTTGGCTTCCAAGTCCCCTAACGTTTCTGGTTTGTTGGCGTAGACGAGCGACTTCACATATCCCCAAAGAAAATAATCCAATGGTGTCAAATCACACGATCTTGGTGGCCAATTGACAGGTCCATTCCGCGAAATTATGCGCTCATCGAATGTTTCCTTCAATAAATCGATTGCGCTGTGTGGCATGTAGCGCCGTCTTGTTGGAACCACAACTCATCCACATTCATGCCATCCAATTCGGGAACAAAATAGTCGGTTATCATGGCTCTATACCGGTCTCCATTAACGGTAACTGACTCTCCAGCATTATTTCGGAAGAAGTATGGCCCAATGACTCCACCAGCCCATAGAGCACACCAAACAGTCAGTTTTTGTGGATGTAATGGCGTCTCAAGGGTCTCATGTGGATTCTCTTCACTCCAAATGCGGCAATTTTGCTTGTTGACGTAGCCATTCAACCAAAAATGAGCCTCATCACTGAACAAAATTTTGCGATGAAAATCAGCATCGAGATCAATCTCATTTTCGGCCCATACACCAAAATCACGACGCATTGCATGGTCTCGCGGCTTTAATTCTTGCACAAGCTGGATCTTGTAAGGTCGCAAGCCAAGATCTTTGCGCAAAATCTTCCATAAAGTTGATGGACAAAGCTCCAATTGCTGTGCACGGTGGCGAATCGATTCATTCGGGTCCTCTTCAACACTTTGCTCTACAGCGGCAATTGTTTCTTCGGTGCGCACTGTTCGACGTCTCTGCGGATGCGTATTATCACATAGAGTAAACGTAGTGCGAAAACGATCCATGGTTAACCGAATTAATTGCTCTGATGGACGATTATGTCGACCATAAAATGGACGGAGCTTGCGGTAAACTTCGCGAACTGAACCATTATTTTCGAAATAAATTTGCACGATTTGCAAGCGTTGTTCTTTTGTCAACCTGTTCATGATGAAATGGCAAACCAAACTAAATATTAATCACTAGACAGCTGACAAAATGGCCGCCAGTTAAAAAAGTGATGCCAACTTAAAGTTCTATACCTCAATAAAAAACACCCAATATTATGCTAATAATAAATAGTTGAAAAAAAACGTTAGATGGCGGACCCTATATTTATAACTTTTAATGTTTAGGTCGAAGGAAAATATAAAAATTATGTGATGTTCATTCAGTTCGCCTACAAAAACAAAGTGAAAACTATTATTCGTGCTAAGGGGAATCAAAAAAAGAAACACATTTCTAGGGAAATTCACGATTGCAATTTGGCAGAAAAATTTTTTCACAATAGCGGTGATTAATAACTTTGTTTTTTGAATTTTGGATGAATGGTTTTGTTGATAAAACAGAAAAATTTTATTCCCAAGTTTTCTACAACGATATCCCTCGAACTATTTGACAGACTTTCGTTAAATTTGCATCATCCCATAAATTTTTTGCTTCTACGAATATTTATTTTTAGTTTCTACAATCCAGACGGTCGACTTGAGAACAAAATTGATAAGCAAAGCACTAATTTTTAACTGACTTCAAAAAACTTCAATTCGTCTCTATTTATATTTTTTATTGGCAGTGTTATTCATAACTCGCTTCATATTAGAACGATTGTAAATTTTATTTTATTTTATACCCTCTATAGCTTCCCATTGGCCACATTGCAAAAAAAAGGCCATCAAATTTTTATTTGATTTTATGATATTCTACTTATTTGAATGCTGCGAAACCTGGCAAATACCTTTGGTTCTTGTGACTACGCTATTTTTAAATTGAAAATTTTTTTTTTACGAAACTTACCACACGCCTTGAGCTCACAAAATGGACACAATCTTCCATTTGAAAAAATGGGCGGAGTAACGCTTATTAACATTTTATTTTAAGTGGTTCTACTGCATCGATTTTTACAAAACTTAACACACACTCTGACCTCTGAAAAACAAAAAAATCATAAATTTTTAAAAATAGGCGGAGGCACGCCCATTAAAATTGAATTTTATAGTTTTTTTTTCAAAATGTTCTATCAGATCTTTGCTTGCATTGAAATCGGTTTTTTTGACAGAATTATTTTATAGGGATTTTCAAACAAAATTTTTATTTTAGACGAGTGTCTGCCCGACTTGTGGAAACAGGGTATTCAAATCGATTTATTGAAGACTTTTCAAGTTATTAGAAAAATAGAAAATTTTTTAGAAATTTTTCGTCTACGATATATTTCGAGCCAATCAACCGATTTTAGGCAAATTGGCAACAGTTAGCATTTCTCTTTAGGCTAAATTAAATTAAATTAATTAAATTTTAGTCAGGAATAAATTCTAGTTCAATTTAAATTTAATTTTTTTTTTTTATTGGTGCATGCCATCTTTATAGGAGAATGATTATATTGACGACAGCAAATTGGAAAATACTTTTTTTTAACACAGCCCGCGAAGTGATTAGCTTGTCTGCAGAAAACACCCACGGTCTATGGCATGAATCGAACCCACGACCTCTGGACTGAGGGGATAGTATCGCTACCACTCAGCCACAGTGGCATCCTGTGAAAAAGAATAAACAGTTTTGTGAAAATTTTCGAAATCTAATGAACCGAATCGATTATAGTGACATGTAAGTGAACTTAACCTCTTTGGAATGCGGCAAATTTGCTTCTGATCCGTGGGCAATTTCTTCAGTTATGAGATGTTTACATACAGGCACACACAAATACACACATGCACACATGCATACATACAGTCGCCAAAATTAATTTTATGTAGTTTTTGCTTAATATAAAATAAATAATAAATTTGTTTTTATATAATCCTATTTTTTATGTAAATTTTTGTTAAATAATCGAATAAAAATTTGGCAAAAAAAAAACGCCAAGAGACCAAAATTCAAAACACATTAATTATTATAATAAATATAAGAAAAATAATGAAAATCAAATTGTTTTAATTTTTGAAACTACTCCTTCAATAAGCTAATTCTTCTGAATTACAAAAATTTTGAAGTTGAATTTTGTTAAAAAAAATCGCCAAAAAAATTTATATGTCGCCAGTAAAGTCGTCATATTGCCAAATCAAAACAGGTTGAAAAATTGCCACGTTTGGCGAGAAATCGCTATATCTGAAAACCCTGCCAGGACCTCAAATCAATGAAATATGATGAGAACTTGATTTTCGAAAATTTGGGTAAAATCAGTAACTTCCTGTAACGGGAACTTAGAAATTGCAGTTCTTTGTAGGGGTTTGGCCATTGAATTCGCCAATCCTATTTTTGTAATAATGAATCTGACATTCTGCAAGGAAATTTAATTATCTCCTTTTAATAGAAATAAGTTTGATTTAACACAGAGAAAACAGTGCCTAATAAATACATCATAAAATAGAACAAAATTAATAAAATATCTCTATGTTTTTTTTCAAGAAGAAAGTCTTATTAATTTAATAAGGAAAACCTTTTTGAAAAAATCAATAAGGTAGCATAAATGAAATCAATAAGAAATCCCTTTATTATACAATATAGAAGAAAACCTAATAGAAAAATTTTTCTCTATGGATTGAGTAAAAAAACTGTAAACAACAAGTTTTCTTCTTGATTTTATGTGGTTTTCTTCTTGATAAAATTAAAAAGATTTACCACATAAAAATAATAAGGAATCTCTATGGAAAAATCTTCGCTTCTTTCTGCTGGCATACCCTTTAGCCTAAAAACGTTTCATAGAAAAAATCTTCCTGATTCTATTAGACAGTTTTTTTCTCTGTATATATAATTAAATTACAATCATTTTTTTACTTTCCAGGAGTAGATTTTTTAACGAAGATAAAAAGGAATAAATTAAATTTTTATATTTTATCTCATTGTAATAATAAATAATTTGTCTCTTATTAATACATTGAACATGAAAAGTGTTATATAAAACCCAGAAGCTATTGAAAGCTAATTCAAGGCCTATAAATTTGAATAGCTTACCGAAACAGTAACTTTAAAAAATTACACTGAACTACGGCAAGTTCCAAAGTAATTCCTTCTATTATTCCGCTAAGCTTCTTCATGAACTTCAGTGTTTATATTTTTTTTCTTCTATATTATATGGATACTAACGCAACGTATAAATTCCAATTGCTTATCATTTTGCTTGTTGGTTATAAAATTTATATAAAATTATATGTAAGAATTTACGTATGTGCCGTCACATGTATGAGTACAACATAATATTAACTCGGCAGCTACCTAAAGAAACAGGAGGAAAACAAGAAAGACAAAGCCAAATAGAAAGAAAACAAAAAAATGAAACTAGAAAAGGTTTCCGTTGATGTGCGAATAATATGTAACAAATTGCAGTACACCACAGTGACTGCATTTCCCGACGCTAATATGTTGCCACTGTCATGTGTTGTGTTCATTCTCTTTAATAAGATGAAAATATACTGTAATATTTTTCATTTCCTTCTACATGCACAAGCGTGCACATATGTATGTAGTTGTTTTTTTTTCTATTCTGCTTCATCTTATATTGTGCTTACTTCTAATAGTCTTTTGGTTGTTACTGTCATTTTGTTGTTGATTTCAGTTTCTGCCTGAGCTGCAGTGTACTCGTATCTTAAATGTGCATACACGTACCGTATCTATCTATCTAATATTAAATTTAGAACAAAGTGTGTGCTTAAATGAATTTATTCAAGTATAATGAAAATTTAAAATTTCCCTAAAGGAAAAATGTTGATGCAGTTCTTAAGTACAATTTCTAACACGCTTTAACAAAAAACTCCTTAAACTTCTCGTTAAAATTATTAATACAGTTTCTTTTAAATTTTTTTGTAGGTATTTTGCAAATAATGATTTTTAGTATAAAATGGAAACGAGTTTTTTGTTTTAGTCATGGAATTAATTTTGTCTTTCCTTCGAGTCTTTGCAGCTGTTTGTAAAAGTAAAAGAGCGGTGTTGGGGGGGACTACCACAGTTTCAAATGTAATCACGAAATATCTTATATTAAAGTTCGGGCCAAGTCTAGCGTTCGAGTCGAAAGTTGTTTCAAATTCATTAAATTTGCATTGAAATTTTTCACCAGACTTGACTCCTACAGCTCATTTTAGCTCAAAAGAGCTGTTGAAATAAAAATATGTTCAAATTAAATTACATGGATTTGATCAAAAACAAGCTACTGAGTGATCATAGGTTCGTGTCAAAGATAAACCAGTGAGCGAGTTCCACCCAAGTGCACACAAGATGTGTTAAGAACGTACATATATGGAAACAATGATTATAAACATTTTTATTTAAAATTTTAACACTGTAACACTTCTTCCTAAGCAAAAGAAATATTTGCCATACAATTTTACTTAAGCTCTCTGAATACAGAAAAACACGAACTTGAATTTACAGTTTCTCTAGCATTTGACTACATCTAGTTCAAGTAACTTTCTGAAGTTTTATCGTGGCATTTAAGTCTTAAATAATGCCGGCTTAGATGAATGAAAAGGTTTAAGGAAAACTTTGGCAGTAAGTGTTTAAGTTTAGTAAGTTGTAATATAATTGTTTCTTATCTTTTATAATGAAAAAAGTTCATCATTAGTATAAACTGGTTCTCGTTCTAAGAATTCTTAAAAGGAAATTATAAAATTTTGTTATATGCACAGAATTAGAAACCACAAACAAATTCCTCCTTTAAAAACAACTGGACAAAAATAGTCAATAACAATTTAGTATTGAATGACTATTGAAAATTAAAAAGATGATGTCTACTTGTTTCTGCCATTAAATGAGAGCAGAATAAGCATGTACGTGTATATCTATATATCTTTGGTCTTAAGTAGAAAGGCCCCAACTCAAGTAATTGTAACTTTACAGGAGACTGTAATATTCAAAATTTAATTTTTTTAAATGCAGGTTTTAATGAAAATTAAACACTATTTTTTACATTATTGCAATAAATTTTTGTGTCACAAAAAAAATAAATTTCATAAAAAATGCGAGTTAGGGCCTTTCTACTTGAGACCATCGCTATGTACATATATACGAGTATGAGCATGTATGCATGTATTTATATGTATGTTGCTGTATGTACATATGTGTGTCTTTACATATTAAATCAGCACACCCGATTTTGAGAACAGCCAGCACATAATCAAATAAGATGGCAAAAAAGGAATAATAAAACAGCAAAAAGAATATCAGAAAATCAGAATTCGAAGAATATATATTTTTTTTTTAATTTCAAGTAATCACAAGCAATACAATTAAAAATTCAATCAAATTGGAAAAAGTGCATCCAAAGTGAAATGAAGTATAAACAAAAAAAAATCTCCTCCACGCGCCTTTTGGCTCAATTAAGAAATTGCATCTCATTGCAAAGCAAATGGTGATTGTAAAAGGAAATTAAATAAAAAATTTTTTTTTTCACCCAAAACAAGTAGGACTAAAGAAATCCTTGCAAAATACACAACACAAAGTGTAATCTATGTATATAAATTGTATTACCCAGTACAAAATCTCATAAAGTTGTTGCTGTATAATTTCCAGAGAAATGCAATAAATCCATGTAATTTAAATGAACTTGATTATCGGTTTGTGTCTCAAATGAGCTGCTGAAAGAGTTCCATACAAATCTATTAGCAAATTTTGGTGGAAATCATTCAGTGGGTCAAACATATGTAATATAAGCTATTTTGATCACAGGTTTGTATCATAAACTGCCAACTGAATGAGTTAGACTTAGGTCAAACTCGCTCACTAGTTTTTTTTGTGCCACAAACTGATGTTCAAACTCGTTTAAATTACTTGGATTAGAATATCAATTCAAGGCTACCCATTTTTGTGTGTTCAATAGCTCTTTTGAAATAAAATGAGCTGTTGGACACAAGTTTGGTTAAAAACTAGATTTGGGCCGAACTCGTTCACTAGTTAATTTTTGCCACAAACCAATGATCAAACCCATTTAAATTACATGGGTTTGATCATGGATTTGTGGCAAAAATGAACTAGTGAACGAGTTCGACCCAAGTCTATTAAAAACGTCAATGTAAATTTAATGGGTTTGAAACAACTTTTGGTCCGAACGCGTACGAACTAGTTTAAAAAGAGCTGTCGGACACAACTCTACTACCCAGATCATATTTGTTTGATCGAACTACAAGCTATCGATATACGCACTTATTTATGTTGGTAGTCATAAGTATAAATGTCTGTATGTAGTTAGACTTGTATCGAACTCATTCAGTAGCTCGTTTTTGACACAAACCAATCATCACACCCATGTAATTTAAATGTGTTTGATCATAGGTTTGTGTCAAAACCGAACTACTGAATGAGTTCGATACCTGTCTGTTATTGATACGCATAAACTTTAATACTCATACTCGTTTTAATATGGATAAGTGATGAGCATTAAAAATGTTACTTTAAGTCTGTTTCTGGTACAAAATGCAATCACTTATGTTAATGGACTGTGGTATAAGGAAAAATTATTTATCAGTTACACAGAAAAAAATATTCACCAATTGATATTTTCAATTCAGAATTTAATTGAATGAATTAAATGAATTAAATTTTTTAATTACTGTAATTAAATCAAGTGAAAAAACTTAGTTAAAAAATTTCGTACACAAAAGGTGATACAATGAGCCGTAAGAGCTACAGACCTAACATTTTCACTTAATATGTAAAACTTTGGATGCTAGAACAGCAAATATATAACAGTTAAAAACTAAAGGGTGTTCCAAGGCGAGCAACGAAAAATATTATGCGGTTAAATGACAAAAGTTCCAAAATGCAAAAAATAACTAAAAGCATAAAATAATCGCCAAAACCGAAAAAACTGCCAGAAGCATCAGATCCAAAACTCAAAAATCACTAAGGCTAAAAATATGTATTGAAAAAAAAGAAATCCCAAAAAAAAACAGAAAAAATTCACCAAAACGAAAAAACGTCAAAACTAATAAAACAGCAAATAATAAAAAATGCCAAAATACGAAAAAAAAATCGCCAAAACGAAAAACAGCTGCAAAACTAAATATATGTATTGTAAAAAATTAAAAAGAAAATAGCCAAAAAAAAACTAAAAAATCGCCTACAACTGAAAAAACTTCAAAACGAAAAAGCCTCCAGAACTAAAAAGTCGCTCAAAATAAAAAATATGTATTGTAAAAAAAATCAGCGAAACCCGAAAAAATCGCCAAAACGAAAAAAGGGCCAAAACTAAAAAAATTTAAAAAAAAATAAAAAATCGCCTGAAACCAAAAAATCGGCAAAACAATAGCTCAAATTAAAAAAAAATATTTTGAAAAACAGAAAAAAGGCAAAAGAAGAAAAAAAATCACCAAATTGAAAAAAGTGTCAATACTAACAAATCGCCAAAAATTTAAAAAAAAATTCGTGAAAAAGAAACAAGCGCCGTAAGTAAGGAAAACCTTCGTGTGCGAGTCAAAGTTGCACTTTACTGAATTTGTTTTTTAATTGACATTATAAAATTTTAATTGATATAACAGAATTTTTCATGTTTTTTTTTTTTGAGTATTCGAGGCATATGTCAACAAAATGCAATTATTTCATTTCAAGTATCAATCATGTGATATTAATTTAAATCAAAAATAATTTGCAGCATTGAGAGAGATTATTTGCAGAAATGTAAAATTTACCAATTGAACACTTCGAAGCATCAAAGACATTTTTTCCCTTTTAATTAAAGTCACATTTCCAATTATTACAAGCAACAATGTACATACGAGTAGATATATAAAAAATTTTAATATTCCTTCATTCTCAATCAAAACTTAAATGTTAAATGAAAGTCTTCATTATTTGGAAAAAATAGGAAAACTTAGTATATTAATAATTTGACCAGTTGCCCTTATGCTTTCACCAGTCATATCATGAATGTGGCATATTTTTGTGGAGACCATACAATACTTCACTTTGAAAAAAAAAAAATTAATATATTGGCCAGTTGATTATTGTTTGTGTTGTTTTGTATTTTTTACTCGTAGTGCAAAAGGAATGTTTATTGAACACTTTTGAGAAGAAAAAAAAAAGATTAATCGAAATAATAAGTTGGCTGGTCTGAGCAGAAATATGAAAATGCCAAATAATAGAGCTGTACTGCTACTGGCAGGCATGTGCGTGTGTGTGTGTGTGTGTGTGTGTGTGTGTTGGCGCACATGAACTGTAAAGATTGTAAATTTAGGACAATAAACTATGACAATAACTCTCTTTGGGTTTGGAGACCCAAAAATGTCCTCAAAATTACACCACAAATATGCATTCAGAAAATGACTAAATGTTTGCAATGTAGTAGTTGCTGGCTTCAATAATAACAATAATAATAATAAAGGAAATAGCAACAACATTTTATAAAATGTCTATATGTATGCTGTACTACAGCAACAATTCTAAAGTTGGCCTAATAGTTGGAAGCATTCACTCACACAAATTACAGATGTGTATGCAAACAATCATACTTCATTGCATCCTTTGTTTGTGTGCCTACATTTTCGGGTTTGCATAAGGATTGTGTAAACTACTCGTATTGGTATTTTCTCATAATACCTCGTACCTAAAGATGCAACAACAAAAGAAAAGGCAAAGCACAAGGTAAAGAGTTACTCGTAGCCGCAGTTAGAATTCTCATGTTACACAAATCTGTCCACTGTATTACAGAATGAGTTTGCACATACACACTTAGATTATGCTTACTTACCCATATTATTTGGATAGAGTGCTGGCATAGTGCCATCTTGTTGGTAGCGGGGTGGCGGTAAATCCGTATTGTCTACCAGATATGTCGAGGCTGCCTTTTTACGAGCTTCATCCTGTTTGTAAGAAATGAGAGAAAAAGGGAGAGAAAATTAAAACCGGCCCAGCAAAAAAAAAAAAAAAAAAAATAAAACATTATTTTCAAATATTAGCTTTTGTTATCTACAATAAAAATAAAAACGATTAGCAAAAAAAAGACAAAAATTAAATAAAAAATATTTCTTCCTTCAAGTTTTTCCAAACTTATAAATACTAAAGTAAATAGCAAAAATTGTTAACATTATCTTAAGTGTACATGTAATTTTAAAAAGAGAACTGGAGGCATTACTAAACTTCCTTCGTTATCTTAAAAGATTTACAAACAATGAATATTTTAATTACACTGCTGGTCTACAAACACACTTTATTTGCCACCGTCTGTCCAACCTAATAATCTTATATTTTATTTTATATTTATTAAGCAGAATGCTTTCATTCTTAGGGTCATTACACTTCGTTGTGCTGGAAATAACTCCGCTTTCTAAGGACTTTTCTTTCAGTTTGTTGATTTATTTGAAGCTTTGTTGAAATTGAAGTTGAAACATTTAATTAAACCTCACAATAAGGATTATTTAATCCGAAAGAAAAATTCAATCCAGGCAAATACAAAATTGTGTAACTAAGCTTTCTTAAATTTTAGACGAGAGAGAAAAAGCTAAACAAAATTATCTTAGTGACTGAAATAAAGCTCCTTTATTTTAATTTTTAATTCAGCTAATTATAATATATATATAATATATATAATTATTAATTATAATAATTATTATGATAGGGGTTTTAGCATTTTTAGGGACATGTGTGTATGTGATGTAATACCCAATAATTAATTAAAAATGCGATTTTGAATGCTTTGTTAGTTACGCAGTCTTGCATTTCAGCTTCTTGCTGCACCAACAAGCCAAAAAGGAAACTCTAACCGCTACATAGTACAATTTCTATGACGACATACTGATATTATTTTACTCTCCTCTAACAAAATTTATTCAAAATTGAACTATCCTACAGAATCGTGTGACTTTTGAGAAAATACAACCCTGGTACGATGGAGCTTATGAAAAATTTCAGAAGAGAATAATAATTGCTTAGATCAGGGTTTTGTTTTTCCGTAATTCATACGATTGAGTAGGATAGCGAGCAGAGTTAAAAAAACTGCAGTCGAAATAGCAAAAGTAATTTTTGACTGCCCACTTACAACCTGTTGCTCATACTTCTGCTACTGAAATTCAAAGAGCCGTAGTCGAAGTTAACACAATAAACGAACACATACACACAAGGAAGAGCTCTAGTTAAACAACAACAAAATTTCTTCCAGCAAGCGATTAAATACGCAATTGAAACTGCAAAATCAAATTAAAAGAAAAAACACACACAACATCTCTTCTACGTTAATTTCCGAATTTATTTAAAGCAGCATTAAGACAAACAGAAAACTTGGCGAACATGTCGACAGCTAAAGCTCTTCGTTTTGTATAGCTAATTGGTTTATTGTGTTAACTTCTACTGCGACTCTTGAATTTTCAGAAGCAGAAATATCAGCAGAAGCAAAAGAAAATACACAAATGAGAAGTTTTTAAACGCTGATAGCGAGTACCAGCCTTTAGAACACTGTAATTATAGAAAAAGTTCAAAACAAATGTTATCCTTGTTAGTTAAAAATTATTGTTTAAAACTATTTAAAATTTCATAGACATGAAATGAAAAAAAATAAGACCAAATTTTAACTCGTTTGGTGCAGGAAGTTTTGTAACGATACCGTGTCTTTTTATTTAATCCATTTTGTCTAGGGTATGTAAATGAAATTTTTATTGTATAATTTTTAGCACACTTTTTATATAGAAAAATTTATTGTACCATACTTTTTATATAGAAAAATTTAATAAGCTATACACAGCACACTTTTCATATATAAAAGTTTAATGTGCTATACATGGCACAGTTTTTGTATAGAAAATTTTTATATACTATAAATCTTAATTTGTAACACACAGCACACTCTTAGTATAGAAAAGTGGACTGTGTACAAAACAAACAACAACATTAATATCAACAACAAGATTTCAGTTTTCTACCAGTTGAACACAAACAGCAGAAAATCCAGTAAGTCGGTTATTTACCCAACAATTTTTATATTTTCTTTTAAAATATAAACATACATTACTATCCTTACTTTTATTTTGTTCTCTCTCCTTTCCAATAGCTTCTTTCGTATAAAAACAAATATTGTATAAATTAAACAAAAATAAAGAAATCGAAAAAAAATACAAAAAAATTTTTTCTAAACAATCGACCTCTTGCGCTTCTGCTGTTTCTGTACGCCTAGTAGAAAACTGAAATTTTTCAAATCAGCAACAAATAAACACAGTGGGTCGGTTAGTAAGAAATTCTAATTTTTTTTTAATATAAAACATTTATTTTGCAAATAACTTGAATTATAATAACAGAGATAATAAATTATTTTATTTTATTTTTTTTAGGTGATTACCATACAAATTAATTAAGAAGTGCTCGAGACGTAGCAATATTGCAATATGAAGATAAATAAACCTGTTTTGCAGAACGCAATACGGCGGTATAAAAAAAACAAAGCTATTGAGCAAATCTAAGAAACACCTTCTTTGCATAAGAACGAACACAGGAATTATTTTTGTAAATTATCCACCTGCTGCTACCTAACAAGTGCATTGCTTGAATATATCATAACCTTAATTGCACAGTGGGCTTGGTTTCAATCAAACAAACAAAATATTTATATATAATAAGATACTTTTTTTAATTAATTAAAAAATAAATAAATAAAGAGTTCAAGCTTATAAAAAATGTCTTTACTTTTTTAAGGTAGGAAAAAATATAACTTAGATTTATTAGGATTTCCTAAATGTTTATTGGTATAAAATGTTTAAGAAAAATATTATCCTTCGACTATTTGTACTCAAAACAACAGTAAAATAGCACACAGTTCACTTTTTTTTAATGAAAAGTTTACTGTGCCATTACACAATTTTTTGAAAAAGTTTTACAGTGGCACAGCACTTTTTTTTTAAGAAAAGACTACTGTGCCACAGCACACTTTTATTAGGGGAAATTTGACTGTGCCACAGCACACTTTTATTAGGGAATATTTGACTGTGCCACAGCACACTTTTTTTATGGAAAATTTGACTATGCAACAGCAAACTTTTATTAGGGACAATTTGTTTGTACCGCAGCACATTTTTTAGAAAAAAGTTTATTGTGACACAGCACACGTTTTTATAGAAAAGTTCACTGTGCTACAGCACACTTTTATTAGAGAAAATTTTACTGTGCCGCAGCACACTTTTTTTTAGAGAAAAGTTTATTGTGCCACAGCACACTTTTTAAAGTAAAGTTTACTCTGCCACAGCACACTCATGCAGATTTTTCTGAAAGAAAAGTTGACTGTCACACAGCACGCTTTCCTAATTTTCTTAAAGAAAAGTTGACTGTGTTACACACAGCACTCTTTTCTTAAAAAAAAAGTTGATTTTGTCACACTTTTCTTCCAGAAAAATTTACTGTGCAGAGTTGTATTTTCAACTATCTTAGGGCTGCAGTATTTAAAATATTTCCCTTTACAAGCTTATTCGGTATAATATTCGGCAGAGTGATTCATTAAGTTCCTTAATTATGATTAAGATTCTTCCCCTTAAGCGAGAGCTAAAAAAATAAACTCAAATGAACGAACCCATCTCTGTTATTTAATAATGTTTTTTCTTGCATTTTCTCCTTGCAACAATAGTTTCTGTTTATAATTTTAATTGCAATCCTTTGTAATGTAAGTATTACAAACACTAAGTATTTTATTTTCCAGCAGATTTATGTTTGCATGATGTGTATTTGTGTTTGTTAAGAATTTCTCCAAAATTATTTGCATTTCGTTTCGTCAGAATATCCATTATTTTATAAAACTATTGACAGATGAGGAGATAAATATATATTTTAAGGGCACATTAAAATAGATTATATTCAATTGCAAGATTTATTTTAATAAACATTATTTTCAATTTCATTGTTATTCTATGGAGTTTGTATTTGCAAGAGGTAAGATGTTTATGTTTGAATCTTATGAATTTGCATGCATACATTTATACATATATAAATACTCGTATGTACATACATATATCGTTACCTTAATATAAAAAGTCCCTAATTCATTTTTGTTTTAAATTGAGATTTTTTAATACATTAGGTGTTCTTAAATCGATTTCCAAAAAGTAATGAGTTAAGGCCTTTCTATATTAAGGTAACGATATGTAAAGGGTGTTTTTTATTGAGGTATAGAACTTTAAGTTGGCATAACTTTTTTAACTGGCGGCCATTTTGTCAGCTGTCAAGTGATTAATATTTAGTTTGGTTTGCCATTTCACCATGAACAGGTTGACAAAAGAACAACGCTTGCAAATCGTGCAAATTTATTTCGAAAATAATGGTTCAGTTCGCGAAGTTTACCGCAAGCTCCGTCCATTTTATGGTCGACAGAGCAATTAATTCGGTTAACCATGGATCGTTTTCGCACTACGTTTACTCTATGTGATAATACGCATCCGCTGAAGTCGCTCGTCTACGCCAACAAACCAGAAACGTTAGGGGACTTGGAAGCCAATATTCGTGGCGTTATTGCCAACATACGGCCCCATTGCTCGAAAAAGTGGTTGAAAATTGGACCTGTAGAATTGGCTTTATTCGAGCCAGCCGCGGCGGCCACATGCCCGAAATCATATTTAAACGTTAATGGCATAAAATTATCCTTCCAATAAAGCCAAATTGATGGACATTAAAACGATTTTCTTGTGTTTTATTTCAATTCGAAGTTCTATACCTCTAAAAAAACACCCTATATATTAATTTTCATATAATATTGACTCATATTATCTTAAATTTCAATCAAAGTACACAGAAAAAATATGATAAGTTTTTCGAAAACTGATTTTAAGTGTTAATAATTTTCTTTATTTGGTTTGATGAGCATATAGTGAATTATTAAAAAAGAGGAAAAAGTGTGTTTTTCATTCTATTTTAGAAATTTTGTGTAAAATGTTATTGGATTTTTTTGTATTTAGTAAGTTAATACAATTATTTATTTTTTCTGTATACAGCTGCCTTTGATCTGGAAGTAAAACAATGTCTTTGGAATTTGAGAAAATAATTTTATACAAAATTTGTATAAATTTGTATAGACATATCGATAGTCTCCAGTAGAAAGACCCCATCTTGCATTTTTTAAAAAATTTGTTGCAATAGTGTAAAAAATAATGCCTTTACCTTCTCCTGTAAAGTTACAATTATTTAATTTAGAACCTTTCTACTTGAGACTAACGATGTGTATTATATTATGTTAAGCCATATAAAGCGGCATGTTAGCTATAAAACTAAAGCAAAGTAAAGTACCTGAAAATAATTATAGCTCGAGATGGGACTTATTATGCTTTCGTTCTTACAGAGTATGTATATGACTGAAAATCAATTACTTTTGAAACATGAAACTTTGCTTTAATCAAATAAATAATAGTTAAATCTTTCAACAATTACCAAATTTGAAAGGTGTTAGTAAAACTTTATCTCTAGACTGTACATCGAATACATTTGTAATAAATATTTAATTAAAAGAAAAGAATGATTGTAAAATTTCTTGCCTTTATTTAGGATAATGTGCACAAGATGAATCACTGTAACGAGCACATTCTTAAGTCAGAAAAGAAAACAAAAAATAAGATAAAATTAAAAGTACCTCAGTCAATTACCAAACAATGACTTCAAGGGATGGATGGAGGCAAAAGATGAATAAATATTATTTTGTGAATGACGGAATGAAATAAGAAGTATCATTAAAGTGATGAAATCAACTAACTATGCAGCAGTCAACAGCAACTCATCAACATTTTAAGAGATAAAATACAACCGAGTAATAATACAAAAAGACAAAACTTTGCAAAACTTATTCAAAAACATGAAAAGTAAGACAATACCAACGATAACCCAGAAGTAATTCATAACTTATCTGATCCATACATATACAAAAGAAGTGTGCCAAGGCAGCCAGGGGGACAGAAACTTTAAGGAGTTAATTCATATGGATTTAGAAATGAAAGCTGAATGAGACATTATTCTATTAGTAAGAATTGACAAACGTTGCCACCAGCATACTACACTATTGCGAGGTCAAAAAATGCCAAAGTGTGTTCTCGGTATAAAGCTTTGATCACACTATCGGCACAATGTACCGATTTTCGTCGGTTCTCTGAAATAAGGTCATAAGTAATAAGCTAAATTTGCCTTATTTCCCAACTGATTGAAATATAAAGACATGATTGAACCACACCGCATTGGTAATAAAGCCATATTATTGCTTATTGCTTATGACTTTATTGTAGTGAGCCGAGGAAAATCAGTACATTGTGCCGATAGTGTGATCCAAGCTTAATAAAGAGAAGTAACAAATAGGCAATTAACATATCTACCAACATATGTACATACATATCCAGCAAAATTTTACAAAGGCACTACGAAGTTGGTCGCCGTTTTAAATTTTTTTATAATGCATCCTGTCTCGCTTATCTGGATACAAAATTTAGATGCAAATGAGATTTTACTTCCTAAGTTGATTTTTTTATTTTTTATATTTGAATTGTATATTAAAATAAATACACATATGGCCAATAAAATAGGTATGGCCTCTATAATCTATGAAAATGCATATTTTTCGATTTTATGTGAACAAATAGCCGATCTTTGTTTATATTCATTGCCTGCAGCATTAGACTAAATAAAAATAACAATAAAAGCGTAACATTTTAAATTAAGAAAAAACACGAAATTCACTTGGCCATTAAAATATGTACCAAAAATAAATATGTGCTTCGGTAGGTCAGTAGGTCGGTAGGTCAGTGGGTTCTTGCTTAAGATGCGGAGATCGTGGGATCGACTTCTGATTCAATGCGCGAACAAAAAGTATTTGATAAATGTACTTTAATGTACATAATTTATTATTTATGGAAGTTTCAATATTCCATAAATTCACTACATACTAATATCACTCAAATAAGCACTTAAAACGAAATGCTTCAAAGTAGGGCATCGCGAACAAATATCATGCCATACGTAAACAGGTTTGTAAGCCAATAAATAGCAGCTTGAAACGTGAAATATCTTTTATGAATTAGATCGCTAGTATGTATCACTAAATATAAATATTAAAGTTTCTTAAACTCACATGCGTTTGTAGGTTTTGTTTACTTTTACCTATAATATTGTGCAATTTATTGAATAGTGTACAGCAAAACGACAACAACAATAGCAATTAACTACTCAATAATATTGCAAAGTCTAAGGGCACCTTTAGGAAAACGATAGAGAAGAGAAGACAGATATTGAAATACATATCGTAACCTTAACATAAAAAGGCCCTAACCAATTTTTTGTTAAATCGAGATTTTTGCATTTTTCGATACATTAGATGTTCTTCTATCGAAATATGCAAAAACCTTGATAAGAAAAAAATAATGAGTTAGGGCCTTTCTATATTAAGGTAACGATATTAAGTTTAGCACGTTTTGCAACTCTGCTGTTGTGCTTTTCGTTATTTTTATAGCATCGTTGTACCGCCAGACACCAAACAAGTGTTATTAATTTCGTGTTTTTTGCTCATGAGTTATGTGACTTTACGCGAAAGTAATTAGTTTTGGCACTTTTTTCCATTTTGGATTTTTTATGAATTTAAAAAAAAAATATTTAAATTTTTAGGAAAAAAAATATTTTTTTGCCTCCACAAATTTATTTTTAACTTCGAAAGTGTTGCACATATAGGAAAACGGTATAGAAACAGATTAGAGAAATTGTAATTCTTAATTTTTCTAAATTTGTTTCATCAAAATCGGACAAGTGAAAAAGAAAAAATTTAAGAGGTCATAAAAAAAACTGACACATACGAACGCCAAACCCTTTGAGGGTTTTACTATACTGACCTAGTACCATCACCCTGACTTGGAATTTCTCACCCCCCAGGCAATAATCCCAAAAATGTTCCACAGTGTTATGAACATGTTGGTTAACATAATAATAAACTTTTTTAAATTCGTATTCATTTTGACACCGTTTAAAAAAAAAATAAACAAGAAATTACCATAAAAATAATAAATATGTAAAAGAAATGATTTTATACTTTTCAATGCTCGTTTTGCATTTGTGATTTAGTTGTGTAAGTAAATTAAAGTAACTTAAAGGAAACCAAAATTATTCTTAACGAAAGGAAACAGGGAAAAGCAGAATAAATGAAAAAAACCTAAGTTTTCATCATAAACACTCACACACACACAAATAAATACATGTACATACGACCAAATGTTAGAACGGAACAAAGCAAGAAAATAAATGTATAAAATGAGAATGGAAATGGAAATTTCAACGTCACTTGTAATTAATCACACGCTAGCCTTATCCGGCATGATTAAGAACTAACAAATCGTTGCGAATTATTAGAATAATTTATTATTCTTATCTTAACTCTCTAAATGTATGTGTGTCTGAAAATTTTTTTTTTTTTTGGTTAAAAAAAAAAGTTGTAATGCTGTGTTTATACAAATGCAGCTGTAATATATGTGTACATGAGTAAGTGTCGAGTTTTTTCTTACAGTATTTGATATGCTACACTCAGTATAATCAAAAAACAGCACAAAAAGAAGACGAGTGTTGGTAAAGTTATTTAAGAAAAATTTCATATTCAGTTGGCGAATTGTGGAAAAAGCAAATAGTAATAAGTCTCTTGCAAAACTGTTTATTAATTATCAACGTTTGGGGTTATCAAGAGCAAATCTTTCCTCTCAGCACTCACTCCGGGTGATACTTACGACGCACAGTAAAAGAATTAAGCTTTCCTCTATTTCTTCCTTCACCATCTGTCTTCTCTATCACTATCCCTTTCCTAAAGAAGGTAACACCTAGTAATAGTAGTAGGTATTCATTGCCGGAGTGTTACTTCTCTTAAAAAAAAAAATTATATCGAAAATATTACATACACATTTTCGATATAATTTTTTTTTTTCGAAGGTGGTACAATATGTTGACAAATATCAAAGGACTTGATTTTTATTGTACAATCAAGACTTTTGTATAATGTGGTGGCAAGCAACATTGTTCAATGTTGTTTACTTTTTTACTGTCAGGAAAATTTGGCAATATTTTCTTTGAAACTATTGTGCCACTTATTGCATAGTATAGCTCGAAACGACAATAATATGTATAACAACATATGCAATAATATTGTATAATGGATGGGCCGCTTTATTGTTGGTAAACTCAACGTGAGAGGCTTTGTACATAACTTCTGAGCAGCACCGATGCGAAGCGTAAATTTTTCTTAAATAACGCAGATTCGTTTAATCTTTTTAAAAAAAGTTAAAATATCCGCCTAATTGAGCCAAATTAACAACTCTGTGTCCATCTAAATTCAGAAAATCCATTTATTATTATTTGCACTTCCAATATAAAATATTAAAAACAAAAGCACTTCCTCAAATAACTAATGTTACAAATTTTTAGTTGATGTTTGCATGGTTAGATTTATCACTTGAACTAAATAAGATATAATTACGCAACATTTTTAGCATTTTTGTGCTTATTTTACCAGTTTTCTCTCACAATTTTCAAATTAAACGCGTCATTACCAAAGCACCGTTGCCTATATGACATTTAGTTTTTGCAATGTGCTGTCGTATTTTATGCTTTCAAGCAAGTACTTTCACTTTTTGCGGTACTTGAATTTATTTATTTTAATTAATCCATGAAATCAGCGCCCTTGGCCCCCATGTGCGACGTCTTGGTAAGCAGATTTGCATACATACATACATAATTATAAAGGGTGTTTTTTATTGAGATATAGGACTTTAAGTTGGCATCACTTTTTTAACTGGCGGCCATTTTGTCAGCTGTCAAGTGATTAATATTTAGTTTGGTTTGCCATTTCATCATGAACAGGTTGACAAAAGAACAACGCTTGCAAATCGTGCAAATTTATTTCGAAAATAATAGTTCAGTTCGCGAAGTTTACCGCATGCTCCGTCCATTTTATGGTCGACATAATCGTCCATCAGAGCAATTAATTCGGTTAACCTGTCAATTGGCCACCAAGATCGTGTGATTTGACACCATTGGATTATTTTCTTTGGGGATATGTGAAGTCGCTCGTCTACGCCAACAAACCAGAAACGTTAGGGGACTTGGAAGCCAACATTCGTGGCGTTATTGCCAACATACGGCCCCATATGCTCGAAAAAGTGGTGGAAAATTGGACCTGTAGAATTGGCTTTATTCGAGCCAGCCGCGGCGGCCACATGCCCGAAATCATATTTAAACGTTAATGGCATAAAATTATCCTTCCAATAAAGCCAAATTGATGGACATTAAAACGATTTTCTTGTGTTTTATTTCAATTCGAAGTTCTATACCTCTAAAAAAACACCCTGTACGAGTACTTAAAGATGCGCCAGAGCACTCAATTTATTAATATTTTCAAATCACTAATCATTTAATTAAAACTAGTTTACCAAATATACGACAGAATTGTCCATATTCTAGATGTAAAAAACACTGTGCAACAGTTAAAAATCCACACAGTCTGGACAGCATAGATTCAATAGTACTATCAAACTCAGTTTGGTGATTTCGGTGATTAATTTTTTTTAATGGGCCTCCAAAGATTTCTAAAATCAGTGCGCCCTTAAAAAATGGTTTTAACAATTTTTGGCCAACAGCTTAACTTAACTTTATATAACAATAATGTAGCTAAGATTTATTTTTATAAATTTTAATTACATTTTGCGCTAAAAAAATAATTTCTTCGTGCACTTTTTTTTAAGAGTAAAGGAAAAATTATTTTTTTTAGAATAATTTCCAAGGACTCCTGATTTTTTGCTAACAATATTTAGCAAAGCTGTAGCCACGATTAGGCTGAACAAATTTTGTGAACACATCAATATAATCTGAACGTGTCTAGGCAACAAGTTAAAAAAATTCTATGCCATAATATAAATTGCCAACATACGAGTACATACTTTTGCCAACAACTTTATTAACTGATTTGAAATATTAAAACCGAGAAAAGGAAGCTTAAAGAAAACAATAACAAGAACTACTCAATTCCGCGAATGTCTGTTTTTATGCATTAAATTCAATTGAAGACAATAAAATACTTAAATAAAATTGTAATAAATTTAATTTGAAATAAAAAAATATATTCAAGGCCACGTTTGAATCAACAAACAGACAAACAAACAGACAAACATCATTCAAAGATGTTGGTGAGTTGTTGAGTGTCTATGGCGTATGTGTGAGTGTGAGTATGTGTGTATATGTGCGCGGGCGTTATCTATTAACACAAAGTTATACCAAAAATAAATAAGAAATCCTGTGTATAATTTATGTATATGGAAAATAAATCACATGGCTTCCTAAAGCAGTAATTTCTTGGTAATTTTTATTTTATTTTTATTTCTTTATTTTTTATAAGGGCTTAATAAAAATTTACATAAAGATTGATATGAGGCCTATAAAGCATAAATAATGCAAATGTATTTATTTATTTACATAATTTGTACATGCACAAGTAAACTGAACTAAACCCGTGCCTATGGAAGGAGGTGAAGCACTTAAAGTGATTTTTGCAGAAGTGAAATAAAGTTCAGTAGAAAAAATTTATAAATGGATGGTGTTTGTTTGATGTTAATGTGTAAACAATAACATGTGCTATTTCATTCATTGATTGGTTTTAAGAAATCTAAACAATTTTTCGAGATATTTATCTATAATTTATATCAAAAGCAGGATAATTTTCACGTCATTTACAGCGCACAATGGGATATACGAGATAAGTAAATGAAAACAAAATGTTGAGCTAAAACAAACAAACAAAATTGAAATTTCATGCACAAACAGCCCCATTAACTGGTAATCAGACGTGTGTGTGGCTAATTAATAAAATTTGTATCAAGTACTCGTATAGCAAGTGCTTTTCCCTACTGTAGGGGTTTCCACCAAATTCCTTCTCACTGACCGCCTGGAATTTTTTTGTTCCGGATCCCTTTCACAAAAAAGTGGAGGACAAAAACATATTTTTTATTTGGCTCAAAATTTGATTATGCAAGCTAACACACATCGCTCATTTACTTTAACAAAATTTTTCGTTTTTTATTTAAATATTATTTATTTATTAATACAAAGCAAATTTGCGTAACATGGTTGCACAAATATGGGCGGAGTAACTAGACCATATGCCCAAGTATTTTAAAAAAGTTTTGTGACTGACTGTACACGATTTATGCCTTCACATAAGAAGTAGCAACGTGGTTGTTAAAGTAATTCCATAAAAGAACCACAAGATTATACGGTTATTCGCAGCAGATTAGTCAACCAGTGCGAGTGAGATGAAAAACTCTCGCAGGCCAAGGCTGACCGCACTTAAGAAATATTTACGATGACGCGAGAGCTGTTCTTCAACCCAGAGCTGCTTAACGACTGATTTTATTTAAATATGTTTAAGCCAAATTTTAGATAATCTTAAAAATATTATCTTCTCTTTGTCATGTTTAAGCTTCAGTTCATTCTATATCAAACAATCACGCTTATCGGGAATAAAAGGCGAACATTTTGTTCACGTGAAATATTTTTAGAGTTCCGTGGGATCCCTGTTTGGGAACCGTTGCCTTGCTTTTCCATGCTTAGATATAAAATGGTTTTGCAAATTTTATCGATATGACACACGCAGGTATGTGATTTTAAATAAAATCGTCAGCTCAAATGTAGATGCTTTTGATGTGACAGAAAAAGCAGCGATTTCATATTCCAACTTTGTCTCATTTTCAGTTGGTTACAAAAGATCAACTTATTTCGTGCAGCCCAATTATGAACAAAAATAACGCGCGAGTTTTTTTACTTTTCGCTTTTCTCCTATTACACTAGCCAACAAGGGCTTGGACTGGAGCAATCAAATATCTCTGCTAAGGTCATCTGGTGAGCTGAATTCGAATCTCTAATTGGTTTTTTTCTATCACATCGGGTTTTCGAGATACAAAGAAATATATTTTTATTGGTTTTTTTACAAAAAAAAATCATTAGTTTATTTAAAAATCAATGAATTTTCAAAAGTGTATGGCGTTATTTAGACGAGGTTTGTAATTTGTTGCTTCGGTTTCACGTATTAGAGTCCAGCAATAGTCTTCAAGCATATTTTTGTCCCACAATCTTAGATAATTGCTTTAAATTTGCATTAAATCTTGGTGAGCACGCTCTCCTTGCTTGTCGCTCTGGTAATGACTGGTAATGTATCATTTGGAGGTCGTTAAACTGGTTTGTAAATCGATGGTACATTCGCACATTCGCGTAAGTAATTTTTTTTCGATTTTTCATATTGAATCTATCGACTTTTGTTAAAAAGAAATAATATTTGGTTTGGTGGTTACTTGACTATCTCTAAAGTACTGGAATTGAAAAATCAAAATAAATCTTCTTGCCATTTGACTACTTGTATAAGGGCTTGGTTCACGATATCGACAAGTAAAACGTTGTCGCACACTTAAATTGGAAACAACAACAAAATTTTTTGTTTTTGTTTTGAATATAAGTATGCGACAAGTCGAACGCTGTCGATATCGTTAACCACGCCCTAAAAGAGTTCCGCTACTATTGCAAAGTATTTTCGGTGTCCAGGGTTTGTTCAAGTTTCTGACAGCAAAACCAAAATAATGTAAATATGCGTATTTTAATGATTCTAATATTGTATATTTCTTTTTTCTAACCAAATTTTCCGCACACACAAAGCAAAAATAGCTTGAATCAGCAACACACGATCTCCCTGACATGCTTAAACGCTACTATTATGAAGATTTAGAATGAATGTTGGCTTCAGTTAATAGACTTTGGTCGAAAACGTTCACTACTTAATTTTTGCCACAAACCTATAATCGAACCCATGTAATTTAATTGTGGTAACTAGTGAACGAGTTCGACCCAAGTCTATCAGGCAAATTAACAATTGTGAAATTGGAGTGTCAGTATTGACTGCTTTACAGTATTGCCAGCGTGCGATAAAAATTAACGAGACGTGATTGCCCAATTTTTATGCCAGACTTGAATTCAGCGCACCCAGATTAGTTCAAAAACATGCTTCGTTTTTACAGTTAATTTTTTTCCAAATTTTTTTGACCAGTGTTATGAATATGTTGTCCCCTTTTTTCACCAAAATGAGGGAATAACAACACTCCCCAAGAAAAAAATTAGGTATTATGAACGAACGCAGTTGATCTTTTTTCACTAAAATTTTTTCCCTTGCAAAACAGAAGGGAGTTTACATAAAAATACTCCATTAAAACAAAATTTATATACATATGTATGTACTCGTATGTAAGTAAAATAGTAGAAAAGCATAAATAATGTGCAAATACATCATTGGCAAACTTTTTTTTTTAAATACACTTTTCTATGCAGCTAAAAAAATGCATTGTTTGTGGACAGAATTTGTTGGTCAGAATGTATTTAAATAACAGCACAATATTCCCGTTAATTCTTTTGCTCAGATTTCATGATATGCATGCAATTTACTAATAAAACCAAATATATTATAGTTTTAGCGATATATTCTTATAATATTAAACCTAATCAGATGAGCGGCAGTGTATTTTTTTAAGGTTGTTGAATTTGAATAATTTTGTTTATGCTTGCACGCAAAGCAAACAACCAAGCAAACGAGCTTTGTAATGCGGTGATGCCAGATTTTACTATTGTTTATTTCTAAAGCTACGGTCACACTTGTCAAACATTTGCCCAAAAAAGCGTAACCACTAAATGCTAATGAAAAATCTTTCAATTCAGACAAAAGTTTGTCAAGTTAAAGAGTAGCCAATATTGTTGGATTCTATGACATGGTGCATTAGTTGTGTTCGAAACTGTTTAATATGATAAACAAGTGTCTGGATCAAAACTCTTTTTTCATTAGTGTTTGTTGGTTACGCTTTTTTGGGCAAATGTTTGACAAGTGTGACCGTACCTTAAGGAACGTATGATTGGAGGCATTTTTTCTATAGAAAATTATCTTCAGCGAGAAAAAAATTCCGAAAAAATATTCATGATTGGGTTGTTTAATCAGAATTATTAATTAATTAAGAAATTATTCCTGTTTAAAAATCATTATAGTTCAATTAAATTTAAAATGTCTCACTGGGCTGTTTAATTTTTGTAGCTATGCTATTAATGGGGTGGCACAGGAGTTAGGACGTGATTTTCGTAATAAAAATAATCCGCACTATTACAGTTATAAATTAATTTTTGTTTTGATTTCTTTTTACTCAAAAGCAAACTACAAAAATAAACGAAACAAATTGTTTGATTTTGTTTTTTTTAGTTCTTTGAAGTGGGAGAAACAAAAACAATAAGAAGGATTGTTTAGTTTATTTTTGTTTTTGCACAGGAGCACAAACACCAGAGAACACAGCCGATCGGCTATAAACTGGCAAACAGCCGCCGCCGGTTACAAGCAATACATTAATTGAATCGTACGTCGCTAGAAAAGAAAATAATGGGAAATAAATGAAAACGTTTTGAAATATTTGCAGAGAATTTGACATCATCATATAACATAATTTTATTTCATTGTTATTTAACACATTAAGTTTGTTTTATATAACCAAGCAGCATAGCTACAACCAGGTGTCCTAAGACACCTCTCTTCTTTTTTTATATATTTTTTTCTACAAATTGAAGCCAAATATATTTTCGGTCGCAACGAAATGAACATCGTTGGAACGCGTTCTGCTGAAGCAAATCTTGAAGGGAATGACATATTTTTCTTAATTTTAAATACCGAGTTGTATATTGCAAAAACATTAATTTTTAAAATATACCAGCTCAGCGGCGGCTAAGTATTTTCAATGCATGTCGGTGGCCGATTGTAGCCCATGGGCTTCATGCTAGATACAATTAAATTGTTTCCAACAAAAATAATTGAAAAAAAGCTTTTTTTGTGGTATCATCACTTAATAATATATATTGTTGCCTAAATATAAAAAGGCCCTAATTAATTTTTATTTTTTGAAATCGAGATTTTTGTATATTTCGATATATTATGTATCTCGATTAAAAAAAACATAAAGATAACGATATGTACATACGTATGTAAGTATATAGATATCAATATGTCTGTCTTAATTGGTTTAAAGAATTTTGCTTAAATTTTCACACATCTTTTGCTTTTTCTCCTATTTTCATAGAACAAGAGTGGAAATGAAATCGATTTCAATCTAAAACAAATCCTGAATGAATCCGAAACAAATCTGTGCATCACAAATTTTAACGTTTTCCAAACGATTTTAAATCGAAAACGATTTCTATCACATACCTGCATGGGATGTGTTTTCGTAAGTTATGCACTTAACGTTTGTTATTTATTTATTTATTTTGTGCTTTCAAAAACAAAAAAAAAAAAACTCAACTTCCTTGTTTTATTTTTGCAATTAAAATAAGAGTCAGTCAGTCACTCAATTTTTCTCTCAAAAATATAATTAAAGTATAAAAATGTGCAAGTGACTTTTGATAAAAAAAAACATTTAAATTAAAAATAATAAAAAAAATCTTGTAACGCATGTTAACATTTGAATAATTGTTGTATTTTATACTTACAATATAATCTCCTTGGCTGCCGTCATTCGAATACGATTCGCTCTTTTCAGAAACACTTGACAGGGTCTCACCGGTGACGGTGTCATTGTACGAACTCGGTGCATACATTTCAATAGTTGCAGTTTTACCATGTTGATTTGCTGTTTCGGCTGCAATTTTTTTTTTGGTTTTTTCATAGTTATACACAATATTTTTTGTAAACAAATAAAAATATAAAAATAAAAAAAAATATATACGAGTATGGGAAGAGAAAAAATGTGAAACAAGCAACAAACGTTAAGAATTGCATGTCAAAACACGTACAAGCAAGTTTGGTTTCGAAGAGTTAGTGTGCGTATGTGTGTGATGCATGTGTTTGTATGTATTTATGTGTGTGTGTGCGTGTGTGTGTAGTTGCAAGCATTGTGCATGGAGTGCACCAGCCATGTATGAAAAATGGCACGAAGTTCAAATATTGAAAAGGTTGTAATTGCAAATGACAGCACAAATAACGAGTATTGATTTGCCATGTTGTAATTTTTTTTTTCATATAAAATTTTGGTATTGTTTTTTTTTTTTAGTTATTGCATTGGTGATAGAAAAATATATGTTTTAATGATAAACACAACAGCAAAAAAAAAAAAAATATATAAATAAATAAAAAATAAATAAATTCAAGAAATGTGTTAATGAAGCGTGTGTGTTAATGCAGTGTACAAATAAAATTCAGTGTTATCACCGATTTATAGAATGCAGGAATAATTTCCACAATCATGCATGTGACATTTCACATACAAAAAAAAGGACAAAGAAGAGCCAAAAAGTCGAAAAAGAATACAACCGTTTATTATACAGTCATGAGTTAAAAAAAACATATAATAAGGAGTAAAATTTTGCATTTATATATAATATTTCACAAAAAAAAAATTAAATAAATATTATGTATGTGCATTTTTTTAGTCATGGACAAAATTAAGTAAAATAAAGCAACAACATAAAATTGTTTAAAACATGTGCATGCACATAAAATGTATATGGGAGAGAAAGAGAGATAGAGCGACGGAGGGAAGCAGTTATATAAGAATGAATGCGAGTGCACAGAGAGAAATGCCAATGGTGTTGGTCAGTCAGGTATTTGGGGTTTTTTTTATTATGGTTATTATTTTTATTTTTGGTTATAAAAAATGGCGAGAAAAAAAACATCATTAATAAAATTGCAACGTTCCAGTAATTTTATTTCATTTTTTTTTGTTGCGAAATATTAACCATTGTGTGTTGCGTGTGTGTTTGTGTGTGTGTGTGTTTTAAAATTTATGTCATTTCAACCATTTCCCATGGCAAAAATTTAAATTCCGGTTGGTAGTTTCAAGTAATTTGTCATTTTTCATTTGATGTTAATATTGTCGTCATTTTGTTCAAGTGCAAGTATATAACAGTTTGCATGTATAAGTGCATGTTTGTGTGTGTGTATACACATATAAAAGTTTTTGCATATAAAATAAAATTGTGCAGCAAGAAGAAAAAAAGTAATAGGACATGAATATATTTTGAGCCACATACAAGACCAATTAAGCATAACCGACCATAGTTGTTGTAATTATGCAAGTGCAAGTATGTGCGTATGTGTGTGTGTGTGTGTATTTATGTAAAAAGAGCACAAGTGATTACCAGAGCAATTGTGTGTGTGTGTGTGAGTGTTAGTATTTTTTATCATTAATATTAAAGCATTAACACATGGCGACAGTGTTGATAATAATGATGATGGGAATGATGATAAGTAAGAGATAGAGAGATTTTAAGTATGAGTTGTTGTTTTTTATAACATTTTTTTTTTAATTTTAATTTATAATGCAAACAAAAATAAAAAAATTAAACCAATCCAACACACGCCACATGGTAAAGCCACAAATCGTTTTGTGTCATAAAGTTGTGATATTTTTTTTATATGTGTATATTCACAATCACAGCCAATGTGATAATATTACAATTTGTAAAGGTGATAATGATATTGAAGACGTTTACAGTGACATTTGATGACGATGATGCAGCAATTGTTGATAATGCATATCATTAGCCAGCACATTGAATGTTGTGGTGATTATTAACAGTTGTCATCATACATGATACAGCAAATATTTTATTCAGCCATTTTTGGTTCCCGGGTTGAGATTTTTTCAGCAGCCAAAACAAAAAAGAGAAAAAAATAAAAAAATATATTTATGAATAAAAAATCTGTTTCGTAAAATCTTTTATATAATAAAATATTTGTATGCATTAAAAAAAAATAAATACAGACACCATTTGTTTCGAATTATAAAAAAAATCAAGCCAATACGTTTGAACTTGGCATTTATTTTTATTTTATTAATTTATTAATATTGCTGAATAGCAAAAGTTTCATTACGTTTTTGGTTTTTTTTTTTGGGGAGAAAACGTTTAATAATTTTTTCTGGGTTTGAACATAATATTTTTAGATCTTGCATAATGAATAATAATAAGCAAATATCAATTGAAAATATATATTGTCGGCTTAGAGTGTTAACTAGCTAAATCCACTTTTTATAGCATATGACATTTTGATGCCATTCGAAAGAGAAAAAGACGCCACATGGACTGGCTAAAAGATTTATTTTATTTTGAAACTCTACATTTCGAAAAAACTGAATATTTTAAACAAATTTCATAAGCGATGTATAGAAAATGTTAACAGTATTTTGTCTCTACTGTAAAATTTGCTTGAAACGAATTAGCAGACTGACGATATATATGTTTTGCTTACAAATGTGCCAACAATGATGTTTCACCAAGGGCAACATAAAAATTGCCAATATGTCTAAACAAGTGAATAAATCTCTAGAATTGTATTTCTATTCTCTTTAATACAAGTCTAATGCCCGTTATTTCTACCCCATATATATCTATTAGTGTACAAATATCTATCGCGCATGTTAATTTTTACAAGGCAAACTAATAGGTAAAACCCTTAGATAAATTATCTGTATGTAGAAATTACGGGCATTATGGGGGTTTCCTTACCTTCGGCACAGCAAATTTAATAAAAAAAGCTAAAATTTGCCGAACGGCTTTATTTAAATGCTCAAAAATCATACCAATCCTCATGTTTTCTATACAATTATGAACTAAAAAGCATAAATTTTCTTAAATTTAAAAATTTCTAACGCTATCTGCTGAAATGATCTTTTATGAATTCTTAAATTAAAGAAAAATTTAATGGAAATGCAATAAATAACAATAATTTTTTGCATTATTTTCTGAAAACTCATTATCATATTTTTTGCAAATGAATGGCATATGAGCAAAGTTGAAATGAAATACTTAAACTTAGTTACCTATTAAATGTTATATAACTTGTTTATATTTATATTTATTAAAAGAATAGCGGAAATACCCTCAAAAATGTGTATACGTACGTTTTGGTAACTTTGTTGACTAATCCCTTATTAGGGAATAGGTGGCGTATGAGTGTTGTACTATATCAATAGCATAATACTCATACGCTTGTTTTTGTATAGAATGTTTACAAGACTAGCCAGACTTGCCGAATACAGTGCTTCGACTTCATATCGAGCCATAACCGCTAAAATTGCTTAAGTGATACATTTTTGGACTTCGTTTAAGTGACAAAAACCGATTATTTACGATCGCAAATAATCGTTTTTGGTCAAAAAATTAAGTTCGAAAATTATGTCCCATAAGTTTGTTTTTCCCGGTTATGGCACGATGTAGTGATTACGCAAAACTAGAGTTGTTATTGTAGGAAGATAAAAATTCATGTATTTGAACTTGAGAGCTAAACTAAAAAAATTTTAAGTTTTAAAAAAGTCAGCGCATTTTAAAAATTTTCATTTTACCTACAGTTAATTTTTTCAGTCTGTGCACGGACATGACTACCTCCTATATACATATATCCTTTTTATTAGAAAATAAATTTTAGCTGCACTTATGCTTATAACACACTAAAAATATATTTATATATTAAAGACCCTATTCATGAAAAATATTTTTGCTTTATAAAAGGTTTATGAAACTGATTTCCATATAAAATTTGTTTTATTAAGCCATAATAAGACAGAATTATTTTTTATGAATTAGACCGTAAGAGTCTAAGCTCTTTTGCAAAATTTTGTTTCATTCGTTGCATTGACATGACCTCCTTTCATGTATCCTTTTTTAAATAATAAATTTTAGCTACGATTTATGCTTACGAAAGTGTAAACATTTTTAGAATTTAGCGTCAAAGGTCTGTTTTAATTTTTTTTTTCATTCAGTTTAAGGAAATAACTAACTCTCATATATCCTTTTTCTTAAGAAATAAGTTTAAGCTAAATTTATTATTGGAACGCACTAAAAATCTAAATATATTTTTAGAACTATGCGTCGAAGCTCTGTTGCAAGTTTTGTTTCATTTGGTGTTAGAACAAGGGCACCTCCCATATATCCTTTTTCTTAAAAAAGAAATTTTAGCTGCATTTAATTTTAGAACGCAGTACAAAAGTATAAATATTTTTAGAAATATGCATCGAAGCTCTGTTGCAATTTTTGTTTCATTCGGTGTAAGAATAAGGGCACCTCCCATATATCCTTTTTCTAAAAAAATACATTTTAGTTAAAATTATAAATAGAACGCACTAAGAGTGTAAATATAAATATTTTTAGAATTAAGCGTCAAATCTCTGTTGTAATTTTTTTTCTCATTAAGTGCAAGGAAATAACGACCTTCCATATATCCTTTTCTTAAAAATTGATTTTGGCTAAATTTATAGAACGCACTAAAAGTGTAAATATACTCTTAGAAATAAACGTCAAAGCTCTGTTGTAATTTTGTTCCATTCAGTGCAAGGAAATAACGACCTCCCATATATCATTTTTCTTAAAAAATAAATTTTAGCTAAATTTTTAAATAGAACGAACTAAAATCGTAGATATAGTTTTATAATTATGCGTCTCAGCTCTGTTGTAAATTTTGTTTCATTCGGTGCATGGAAATGGCCAACTCCCATATGTCCTTTTTCTTCAAAAAATAAATTTTAGCTGCATTTATGCTTATAACGCACTAAAAAGGTAATATATTTTTAGAATTATGTTGTAAATTTTATTAAATTCGATGCATGGACCATATCTCTTTCCATATATCCTTTTTATTAAAAAATAAATTTTAGTTACATTTATGCTTAGAAAGCACTAAAAATGTATCCATATTTTTAGAATAATGCATCTAAGTTCTGATGTAAATTTTGTTTATTGCGGTGCAGGGACATGAATACCTGCCAAAAAAAAACAGTTTTAGTGGATTTGCCCGCTTGAAATTAATTTTCGACTAACTACGTATAAGAGTAAAAGTAAATATTTAAAATACCATTTACTGTATTTATCAAATCGTCAACGTGCGAGCGGCAATTGTGCACTTAAGGTTCCGTAATATTGTTCAAAAATCTTCACATTGAGGAAGTCGTCAAAATGGCCAAAAGATCGTAAATACTATAAGTCTCGTGTGGCCTTAAAATATAAAGCGTGCGGTGTTTTAGAGGCATATCTTTCTATGTTTTAAGTTTCATACAAATCGGAAGTATAGTTTGAAAGAGGCAGAAATCTCTCTTTAACATCCTTTAACAACTCGATCCTAGTTTTGAAAAGTATTAGAATTTTAGACGCATATCTAACAATGTTTTAAGATTCATCAAAATTGGTTGAATATTTTCGGAGAGTCCAAAATCGTTTGGATATGTAGTTTGGGAAGGGTAGAAATTCACAAATTCCCCCTCTTGGTCATGCCTGAGCGACTACAATGCATGAAAGATTTGAACAATTTATTTTGTTCAAAACAACACCGATAGCACTAAATAAAATTTACTACTGAGTCCTAAAAAAGATGTGTATTTATATGTATTTTTTTAGAGCAAATTAAAATCTTTAGAATGCTTAGCTGGTTATGAAAAAAAAGAGAAACGAATTATTTATTTACGAGTATTGAAAATATTTTGAAACGCAGCTGATACCTTTTAATTTTTCTTGCTTTCTTTGAATTTATTTTTTATTTATTTTGCCATTAAAAGAAGAATCAATATTTTGTATCTTTTTTTAGCAAGCATCCATCACATTGTAAGCAGCTATTAGAATAAGAGGGTAGTTCAACAAGTGCTCAAAATTTATATATGTACATGAAAAGAGAAGAATAAAATAAACACAAACGCACAGTTTCACAATTATTGGATCTTCCGATAGTTAGTTACCAAATAGGAATTATAACATTCGGAAGAACTTGTTGGGGAAGATCAAATTAATTTTTATTTAATTTAATTTATTTTAATTTGTTAAAATTGTTTATCTCATTTTAAAGTTACTTTCTTTATACGTCTTTAAAACAAATCTTTATGAGTCGCTGTCATTAAATTTTTAGGGATTTTTGCAAGTAAAATCAGTGCATGAAAATAAATAACATATTACGCAAACAGGGGAAATATTCAAGAGAACACTGAAGACGAAATCGACACGTTTGTCAACCAAATTTGAAGCGGTATAATGGAAAATTGTTGGAAATTTTAGATTACGCAAGTGATTCCTTAAAGCTAAAAGCTTCTTAAATAGTTTTTAATTGTTTTATATAAAAACCAAAATAATAAAATAAATTTTCATAGAACAAATAGCGTAAACAAAACAATTGGGTTTTTATTTATTTTAATATTTTAATATTAATATTTAATAATATTTTCTTACTTACAATCCCAGAAAACAAGTTGTCTTTGAATTTCTTTCGAAAATAAAAATAATGCTTTTATATTTATAATTTATGCTCTATTATCGTGACCAAATAAATCAGCCAAAGGTTGGCGAAACCTTTGTAAAGTCTTTTTGATCTCCCCTCGCTCTTAAGAAATCTTGGTTTATCCTATTATTTATTATTTTTTTTTAAGAAGTAATAAAAAAATGAATATCAATCAATTTCGCATAGTTCGATAAAAAGAGCGCAGGTTGCGTTACTTTGTTTAAATAAAGTTAAATTGAATTTATCAACAAAATAACATACAATAAATTTAGATATTCTTTTTCACAGCATTTCTTCTTAAAAGGAGATTTATCAAAAATAATTTACGTTCACATTTGCCTGATTATCTGTAAAGGGCCACTCAGACATATACATGTATAAAGACTTTCATCACATTTTGCGAGAAAGAAATCTAAAGACATTTGTTTCGACTGTCAAGAAATCTAACGTAAAGTTACATTTTGTGTTCACACCATCACACCTCATATTACATTAAAAACACAGTTGGAAAGCAAACAGCTGTTCAGGATTAACATGCCTGTATTAATCGTTGACTTCCGTCGGCATAGCAGTTTCATGAAAGCTGTGGTCGTGCCGGCCCTTGAAAATAAACGGCATTCAAAGTAGTTGATTTAAATAATATAAAGAAAAAGAAAATACGATAATTTCGATTGTTTTCAGGCATGGCTTACACGAAGAATTATTCAATACGATAAGCATATTCAATATTTATAGCCGGTTTCAGACGAATACATATTCCCATAAACGACGGCACGGCAACGGCGTCGAAACAGACGACTTATCAGTTTGTTTATTAGTTGATTTCGTAATAATGCAACTCTGATCAGATAAAAAGTATTATCGTTTAGAAAAATTTAAAAAAAATTAAAAATTATTATTTACCATTCGTCATGACATTTTGCATTCACAATATCGCACTTGCACGTATTACTTGAATTTTTGACATGTATTAATACAAAGTATAATAGTCTGAGTGGCCCTTAATAGGCAACATTAAGTAATGGGAAAAATAAATTTAATTTTTATATATAGTACGAGGGTAGTTCTTATAAATTTTGCCTCCTTATATGAGGCATGGCTAAAGTTTAAGGCTCGAGTAGCCAACGTATTTCACTTGTACCACCCAGTGTATCAGCCAAGAGAGCAGGGGGCAATTTACGGCATTCGATACGGTTCGAAATTTAAGAATATTTCCATATAAATTCTATTGAAATATTTTGTAATTTTGTTCGATAACGAGTGCCGTAATTTGCTCCCTGATTTGTTGTTATAAATTGTTGAAAAGAAAGAAGCTGGCTTCAAAAAAAAATTCATATAATCTCCAAGGTTTTGGACTGGAGCAACCAAATATCTTTCCTAAGGTCATCTGGTGAGCTGAATTCGAATCTTTAATTGGTTTTCTCTACCACGTCAGGTTTTCGAGATACAAAATAAATGTTTTTATTCGTTTTTTACATAAAAAATCAGTAGTTTATTTAAAAATCAATGAATTTTCAAAAGTGAATGACGTTATTTAAACGTCGTTTGTATATTGTTAGTTCGGTTTCACGTATTAGAGTCCAGCAATAGTGTTTAAGCATATTTTTGTACCAAAATCCTTGATAATTTCTTTAAATTTTCATTACATTTTTGTGTGAGCAAGCTTCCCTTGTTCGTCGCTCTGGAAATGCCTGGTAATGGATCATTTCGGAGCTTTTTTTTGCAGATTTATATGTTTTTTCTTTTGTTAAAACTGGTTGTTTTTCATGTTATAAATAGTCTAAAAAAATTTTGTCTTGCCTTACGATTTCTATTCTTACGCATTAATAAAAGTGTAAATTACAAATGGGTACCTATTCCTGCTCCCTGATGTACGTTTTTTAGTCTAAAGCCCCTGCTGCAACTACGATTTTTTATATTTTGTAGTATTGTCTTTTATTATAAACCTAAAACAACTTGTATACACTGCAGACCACAATTATTTATCTTTGAATTACATAATTTAATAAATTTTTAATTATTTCGCTAAAACTATAAATAATAAATTTCAAAATAATACCAGCAGCATGTGCTCAAATAAACACAAGTCCAAACATTTGTTAACTACAGCTGTATTTATTTGTGTTGCTTTTTTATATGCATCTGCCGCAATGTAACCATTAATGTTTTCATAATATTTATATTAAAATTAATTTCAATTGCTTTGTTTACCTTTAATTTTATTTTGTTGCTCTTAACAATTGTGCATATGCATACAAATTGTAATACAATAAATTTTGGTTTTAATAGCGCAATATATTTAAACATAAAAAAAAGTATGCTCTAATTGTTAAAATAATACAAGTTAAGTCTCTGTTTTTTCACATATCATTTAATTATAGTCGCGTTAGCTGATTTATGCATGTATGCATAAGTTATATATTGCACTTGAAGCAAAGATATCAAATGTGACATAAATAAGCAAAACAACTTTAATTATTTTATAATTTAAGTAAATTTTTATAATTCTCAAATTGTATGCCCCGCCAGACTAGTGTGCTAGGCTATCCGTGCGGAGGTAGTGGGTTCGATTCCCCTTAAAGACTCTTTTCTGTTTTATTGCAGTGCGTGCATGGCTTTGTTAGTATACTCGTCATAATAAGTAACTATATTTGTAACAAATTAATTATAAAAAATGTATTTGTTGTTGGTGAAACACGTCTAGATGTATTTATTTCGTTTCTGATGTACTTAATATACAAAAAATAAATTTTTTTAATTTGTATTAATTTTCATTGAAATAAAAAATTTCTTTTTTTCTAATTTCGATCAGAGAATGACAAAAGTATCGTTTTAAGTACTTTTTGAGTATTGGCCGTCAAACAACTAAGAGTGCGTGCAGCTAAAAAGCCCCTCACGAGCAATTGCATGCATTAATTTTAAACCGAATACGTATAACTATAAACCACCAATAACTTTATTCATACACATTTGTTTTTTTTTAAATTACGCAGCACAAACGACTATAACTAAAATTTATAGCTCATACTCTGAATATTAATCGGCTAAACATGCGTATATACAGGGTTATTTTATTTACACACACATAAAGCATGTCCTCAAACCTCATTTTCCTTTGCATTTTATATGCACAAGTATATGTATACGGTGGCGAATGATGAATAAATATCAGGAGTATTTTGCGTATATATTTTTGCACTTATTTTATATATAAGATATAAACCTTTAAACCAATTATATTATGATTAAAAGATTTTTAAAATTTACTAATAAATATCGTTAAGGAACTGATATTTTATAATTTGTAAAGTGATAAATGTATTTCTAGTAAGTATTTAGTAAGAAACGTTTTTTAGCACAGTTGAGAGCTATTAAATTGCATTTACCATCCCTGTAATACAATCAGTTGAACACTGTTGCCATTTAAGTATTTCATCAAATCAATTTTCTGGTAGCAGTGATGCTGCAAGTGTGCGCAAATAAAATTCTCCTGTATATACTCATGTGTAGTCGAATAAATATCCAAAGTATTTTTAAACTTAATTTTAACAAAGTTAAAATATTTGCAAGCAAAAATTTTTTAATTTTTGGTTGAATTATTATTGAATTAATGTGCGTTTAGTTTGGCCCTGTACTTAAAGAAACGAAATTTTATGAGATTTGATCAAAATTTTTATTAAGACTATTCACAGTTTGCCTTATAGGTTTTATATGCATATACGAGTATTTGCACCGTTGCTGAAGATGTCTGCTAAAGTAGTTAGTGCGTTGGCTCTCGAGAACCGTCTTATGATAAATTTCATTTCAAAGTTTTATTGTATTATTAATATTTTATCTCCTAGTGTGCTTTTTAAAAGTCAGTAATTTGAGTTGGACTTAAAAAATCATTGTCAAAATCGATTGAAGTTCATCACATATTTTCCATAAAATTTTTTATTTTTTAATTTTAATAAAGAAAAAAAATCAATTCACAAATATCTCTGAATAAACATGTACAATGACTCAAAAAATTATATGCAACTGTCTAATTGCAATTAGTTTATTTTTTATGATAATTTGGAAACTGTTTTTTTTTAATTTAATAACTTTTTTTGCTCTTAAACTGTAATAAAATCAACGATATGAATATTTATAGAAAAATAAAAAAAAACCAGCAGAAAAATCAAACTAAATTGAAAATTTGCCATTAGAGAAATTATTAATACATAATATTTTTCAAATAAAAAGATTTAAATTTGTAGAAATTAAAATATTATGGATGTTATGAATAGAGTTCATAAATATTCATATGGTTAAAAAATTGCAATGTACTTAAAAACAAGAGAATTAAACGCACATACATACGAGTACATGATGACGGGCAAATTTTTGCTTGACAAATTTCATTTTATTTTTTTTTTCTATTTAAAATTTTTATGTTATTGAAATATAAACGACTTTTTAACGTATTTTTTATTTGAATTACTTTATTTTTTTTATGGTAAAAGATAAACAACTTTTTAGAGTATTTTTTTATTACATACAAAAATAACATATTGAAATGTCAAGTGCAGAAGTGAAAAATAATATTTAAACAACGGTCGCAAAATAGGGAGGAAATTTTGCTTCCATAAGCGATTTCCTCACAATGTATTTTTGTATAGCAAAAACTCGTTCGGTCGCAATTTTACATACATGTTTTTTTTTCATAAAGAGTATCTAATACTGGAGGTATGCGCTGATGCAGGTAAAATCCAAAGTCTTTGACTAAGCTTCACTAATGTAAAGGTTTACATGTTTTTAGATTGAACATTCACCCAATCACATCGGTGATAGTCCCATTATTTCAGCGGATATGTATGTATATATATTACACACAGACAACAATGTTATACATAAAGCATTAAAGACCTTCAGTATAGAAAGCTACTAAACTTCGAAATGTCAAGGATAGAATACATGATGCAAGATGGCGGCATTTTATTGTCCATACTGATTTTCTTGCTGAAGTCCAATTAAAAAAGTGCATTAAACACATTCATCATTACGGCAGATGGCATTTGTCGCCTTGCAGTCAGCTACTTAATTATTTTGGAGATGGCAGCAGCATCATCAGCACTAAATATTCATTTATATACATACGAGTACATATACATATTTCAGTATTGCCACCTTCAAATATTTCGTTTTTACAAAAATTATATTACTTTTTTAAAATCACACAAAAATATAATAATATAAAAAATATTAATCAATTTATTTCTTAACATCAATTTTAATAATATGAAATAATTTTGCAATATTATTAATTTAACATTTTGTATTATACTGGCAACACTAGATTTGCTCTTGCTGTTGCCAACAGAAATAGAATTAAGTTTAATTGGATTACAGCGACAAACTCAGCATGGACAACAACCTGCCCCGTGTTCTTGTAATAAAAACGGCATTACATTGTAATAAATTTTTACCTTAATAAAATGTCTCTTAAGAAATTCATCAATAGCCTTCAATAAAAAATTCTAGCAAAACTATTAAAATCTTATTGAAAACTACGTAAACATAAAAAGCTAATAAGTCTCGAACAAAAATTTTAATTCACAACAAAAACTTTCACTTGTTTTTAGTTCATTATGTTCATGTACTCATGTTCTCATTAAGATTTTGATAGTTTTTACTATAAACATATAAAGTATTTTTTTTCGCAATTTTGTTTTTATTAAAAGCGATGGGCAGCGTCTATTTGTGCTTAACAAACAACAAATAAAATTTATTACAATTTTTTAATACATATATATTGGTTCCTTTTTACTACTGTAAGGAGCATAAAGCCGCAATTTTGTTTTTTTTGTTTTAATATAGTTTTGAAAATTTTTAAAAATCAGGAATAATTTCTTAATCAGGCTTAAGTTCAGTATTTTGAATTCTTATTGAATCAAATATTTTTAATAATTAATGTGAGTTTCTAAAGAAGAGAAGAAAAATTAAAAAAGACTTTATTAGCTGGGGGAAATACCGACATTTTTCTGTGCAGCCACGCACTTCATCGGTACCCATGTCTATCTACTGGGATAGAGATTGTTATTAACATCAGCTATTTAAAGCAAATTTGTAATGAAATGGAATATGAGAAATGCCTCTATTGTGCATTATACAATTATTGATTTACCTTTGGCAAATACCTTTTTAAGTATCACTATTCATTTTCTGTTTTTCCCTTTTTCATTTTCTATTCAGGTTAGCACGACATTATGCCATTCTGCCTAAGTATGTTTAACTATTCTTGTTTAGGTTTTTTAATTTTGAAAATATTTTTATTAATTATTCTTTTTGAATTTAATTTTTAAAAATCTTTAAATGGATTTCAAATATTTTCAATCACATTTTTAATGCATGTATATATTCTTTTAAATGAAACTACGAATTGAAACGACAAATTTCCTAATAGCTTGAGATCGAATTAATATTTTAATTAAATCTGCATACTTTTCAATTAAGTTTAGATTTCATTTCTTTCTAGCGATTTTTATAAATGTTTAAAGCTTTAAGTTGGCAAAACTTGTTTAACTGGCTGCCATTTTGTCAGCTGTAAAGTGATTTATGTTTAGTTTGGTTTGCCAGGCATTTCAACTGACGCCTGTAAATTTATGTTGAAAATCATGGTTCTGTTCGAAATACATATCTCGCCCTATGCCCATATTACGCTCAACATTATCGTCCAATAAAGCAACTAATTCAATTAAGTTTGGTACATTTTTGCACCACGTTTACTCTAAAGGATAATACGCATCAAAACAGAGACGTCGTACAGTGCGTACAGAAGAAGTCATTGCTGTTGTAGACCGTAGCATAGAGTAAGATAAGAATCTGCAATCAAACTATAGAGCCATGACTACTGACTTCTTCGTTCATCAATTGAAAAACCATATGATGTGCAGGAGCTTTGGTTTCAACAAGATCACGCAACATATCACACAGCTCGTGCTACAATTGATTTATTGAAGGAAACGTTTGGTAACCGCATAGTTTCACGCTTAGCAATTGGCTTCCAAGATCGTGCGATTTAACGCCGCTAGACTATTTTCTTTTGGGAATATGTAAAGTGTCTCTTCTACGGCGATAATCCCATTTACCACGTTATTGCCAATAAACAGCCACAGAAAAAGTTATCGAAAATAGGACTTCCACGTTAGATTATGCGCGAGTCAGCCCTAGCGTTCATATGCCAGAAGTCATATTTAAATTATAATGCCAGAAGATTATTTTTCGAATAAAGTAAAGTTTATGTCAATTTAAAAAATTCATCTTTGTTTTATTCCATTTCAAAGTTGTATACCTCTATAAAAAACACCCTTTATTACCTGACAACAAACTTCACTTGTAGCAGCAAATCTTTTTTTCTAAGCCATCTGCCCTTTTATTTGGTGGCTGTAATAAATGTAAACTGCCGTGTGTCTTTTAAAGGAAGTATAACGCCAGAAATCAGCACTAAAAAGTTACTAGCACTATTACCATTATATGTACATATATCGTTACCTTAATATAGAAAGGCTGAAAATCAATATTTTTTTTTTTAAATCGAGATTATTGCATTTATCGATATATTAAATGCTCTGCTATCGAAATATAAAAAAACTTGATTTTCCAAAAAATAATGAGTTGCGGATTTTCAATATTAAGGTAGCGATATGTAAGTGGACATAACATTTAATAGTTGAAAATATTCTTTCTTGCCATATTGTATTTTATTGTATTTCGTTATTTTATTTTTTATTTTTATAAGAATACACCCATTTAAAAAAAAAACTAATATGACAAACTAAAAGCAAGGAACCTTTTAATAAAAGTAATTTGTGGCAAAAGAATATTTAATGTTACCTTAAGTATTAGAAGACCCTAAATATAAAATAAAGTCTACACAATTTACCAATACTCAGGAGAAGCACAGCAGTAAAATAAAAAGAAACTTACATTTGCATGTACACTGAAAGTAATCAATAAAATATTTAGAATAGAAAATTTTGCTTACTTCTTTGCGTTACTTCTTGCGTAAAAGATATATAGAATTCATTACGGAATATATTTTAGTTAAAGATTTGTAAATTTTACTAAAGTAATACAATTTTTGCTTTGGTACATATGGATTTTTTTTCAGTGTACACATGTGATTTTATATGTAAATGAGCACGCCGTGGAAGGAAATCAAAACTGCAAAAACTACACTAACCAGGGAGTGGTGTTGGATGTTTATAAAAATGAAATAAATAATGATGATGGCAATGACAATGATGAAACCCCACATAATTGTTGGCTTTCTTTCTTTTCCTTTGTTCCTGGCAGAGCATTTTTTGTATCATTATTTTTATTTTATTTTATTTTTTTTTTTAAGAAAAAGGACATTAGGGCACATGACATTTGTATGTGTTTGTGCATTATTACGTTTTATATTTATAAGCGCAAATAACGATATAGCAAAAAGGTCTCTAGCAAATAATCATGAAAATTTAATGCAGAAATAAAATACAAAATATTTTACACATGTGTGTATGATTTGTTTTATAATGCCAAAAAAAGGAAAAACTCTAAGACCTTTTTTTATTTCTCCTAAAACTATTATTAAGACGCTTTATTAGGAAAATTTCAGCCTTAAATATTTTTCACTTCATATACAAAGAGTGTTCTTTTTAAGTTTCTATTTTAAGACAGGGATTAAATGGAAAGCTTGTTTTGGAATTTTATCATATACATATTGGGTTTAATACCAGAACACTTGCCAAGAGTTGTGTTTCGAAAATCGTCATTAAGTTTACAATTGTAAGCCGGCAGTAATGAAGCAAAGCCTTGCCTAATAAAGCTAATTGGTTTTAAATAAACATTTTCAATAAATTTAGTTGTAATTTGTATAAAAAAATACCCAAGAACAGGTGAGAAACTAGCTTTTTTTTAAATATAGAGATGTAAAACTCAGGCAATGAATGCCTACTACTATTACGAGGTGTTACCTTCTTTAGGAAAGGGATAATGATAGAGAAGACAGCTGGTGAAGGAAGAGATACTTTTTGCACGTTTCTAATTATGCAGAGTGACAGCGCCTCAGGTGTCAGTGAGGCGCATTAAATATTCAAAGTTGTGTTTAGTAGGAATTTTTTGGTTATTTTACTTCGCCGATGATTGTGCTACATAATGCCAACGAATGAGCGCGCTCTGATATTATATTAGGATAAGCATCTACTGAAGTCGGTATAGTTCAGTGACCACTGACTATTCCTTTATCACTTTAACTCCTCTACAACAACTGATGCAAACGGACACTTGTGCACGTCAGAAAAATGTGTGGTATTATTATTTAATGACCAGGATGGAACACAGGATTTTCGGTTTTGTAATAACTGAGCCAACGCAACACCTTTAGTGTTGCAAACATATGCCATCCACCACCTTTTTGTGTGTTAATCTTGAATGCTGCAAAATAATATATTTTAGGGAATACCTAGCCTTCTGGTATATCTGCCGATTAGCCCGAGGCACTTCCAGTGAATCCATTAGATACATACATATGTAGCGCATCCAGCCCTGGCTACTTCGTCTGCCCTTTCCATTATAATCTTTAATGTATTTTGCTTAATTTTAATTAGAGCAACTCAGTTGAGCGATCAAAAGAAATAAAGACATTTTGATTTAATTTTAAGTCGCATAATTTATTGCCTGCCCTTAATTAGCAAGTGCTGTCAGAATATACTGAAAAACATTTTCTAGCTTAGGACAATTTTAAAAATATATGAATCAATATAAATAACTTTTGTTTTATTTTAATCTTCACTAATAATGTTTCCTCTTTACACAGACTTATAATAATATGTTTGCTTATGGCTGTACCACTCCCCTCTTTCTCACTCTCGCTCACTCAATCTCTCTCTCTCTCACTAAGCGAAGATCAAAGTAACATTAAAAATTCTCTTTAGAAATAAATTATAAATTAAGGCATTTGTGCATGCTACAGTTCTCGAAATAGTAATAAATAATTTAAAAGAAAAGTTAAGAAGAACGCCGCCATACCACCCAAAATAATATCATTCAGGCTGAAGGACAAATGATGAAAAGAAGCAAGAAAGAAATGAAAGTAGAATAAATTGGAAAACACCATCAAAAACTTGAGAGCGCACAAATAAGAAGAAAAACTAACTGTTCAGGAACAAATAAAGGAAAGCAAAAGGATAGAAAAAGAAGAATAAAACATTATTATTACCATAGAAATGACACCCAGAAAAACAACAACTTCAACTCAACGAAAAGATGGAAAATTAACAACAAAAAAAAAAAACCAACAAAAAAATTATTGTACTAAAATGATGGAAAAGCAAAAGAAAAATAGAAAATTTTTTCAGCAAGAGAAAAAAGCATGTCTTAAATAGCAAACAAAAGACAGAAATTCTACTGTTCAAGTAACAACAGGAAAAGGATGTACGAGGCTGTTGTGGAAGTGGTAGAGGTTTTTGGCAGCAGGCAGGCAGGCAGGCAGTTGTATTGGCAGTGGCAACAAGATGTTATTGTTCAAATGGCATTATTATCATTCATATGATGTGCCATGAATAAAATATTTAAGTTTTCCTTCGACATTTCTTTATTTTATTTTTATTTTTTGTTCCTTCAAATGGTCTTAGCTAGACATCATTACAATAAATATTGTTCATTGGTCAATTATAAAAGGTCAGAGCACGAATTTTAATTTTATTTCAAAATTTACGTATGCACGTAAAGCATCCACAATGAATAAGGTTTCAACATGATTGCAATAACTTATTATTGCATTTAAAATTAAAATAAAATGCAAATCACTTTTTTGCTTTTTAAGGATTCACTTCGCTACGATGTATGGGTGTCCGTCCGTTCGTCTGTTCGTCACAAGCTGTTTTCTCGAGAACTGTAACAGTTACGGACCTGAAATTTTCACAGAAATTGTAATACTTTGTCCGATACAACAACAAGTATATAACAGTTAAAAATTAAAGGGTGTTCTAAAGCGAGACAACGAAACATGTTGAAATCCTAATGTTATATGCAGACTATTCTATATAACCACTTGAAATTTTAAAATCGAGTGTATTTTTATGCAATTAACACTGAAATTTAAAAAAAATCTAAATAAAAGGGTATTCTATCAGTTAATGTAATTATTACTATGTAGTTTAGACAACTTACCGTATCTAGGAAACCTTAAGAGACAAACTCTTGAAGTTTTCAAAAACGGTAAAATTTAGAAATCCTAAACTAAAAAAAATCTATCAAACTTAAAAAACCGCCAAAAATCGAAAAAAAATCACCAAAACGAAAAAAAGCGCCAGAACTGAAAAAAATCGCTTAAACTTAATTAAATCGCCAAAAACCGAAAAAACTCATCAAAGCCAAAAAAAACGCTAAAACAAAAAAAAATACAAAGTAAAAGATCGCCAAAAACAGAAAAAAAAGCCCCAAAAAAAAAAAAAGTGCCAAAACTAAGAAAAAACGCCAAAACAAAAAAAAAATTAACCAAAATCCGAAAAAAGTTTTGGGTACTAAAAAGATAAGGTATTCGATAATACAGGCTAAAGTTCGTATAGTATTACAAATGCAGTATTCGTACGGAACCCTTCCTGTGCGCGTCAAAGTCGCGCTTTACTGAATTTATTTACAACTCGGCTCTTTTAAGTTTTAATAAATCTTATAGCGTTGTATTAATTGCTACAAATAGTCCAGTCATTTAAGATTAAATTAGGTAAGAATCTCGGAATTCGAGATACCCAGGTGTAAGTCTGTAAATACTTGTATATTGACACCCTAAACCTAAACCGATTTTTGTGACCTTTGACCTTGAAATTTAATAGTTGCGTACACCCTACCATATGTAGGTTCTGAGACAACTTTTAGGGTGGAATTCCGAGCTGAACTTACTATAATGACTGGACTAAAATATAAAAAAGTAGGATATGCATATCACATGCATATCGGAAAACTCCACGATGTTGATATGAGTGGGTGGTCCGGAGTGTGGCCAGATAGAATTCGGTCTCTGGAAGACCTTAATTCATGTTGATGTAGATGAAGTTTTCGAATTACGAACAGATAACTAAAATATTTTCAAAGCAATCACTTAAAAGCAGTGAGTGCTGTCAGTAAGACAATTTATTATATGGAAACTACACATAAATTTCGAGCTGTAGTTTTCGTACAACAAACATATCGTCGCTGCTTAAACTAAACGACCTAACTGAAATTTTTTTTAAAAATGAGTTAAGTGCTTTACTAGACTTTATAAGTCATATTAGACATTGTCTACAATTTTCATGACTATAAGCATTACTGTTGTGTATATATAAGTAAAAAGATTTCCGACGCGGCCATAAGAATGACTGTATAAAACAACCATAAAAGCTGCTCTCCTGTTAAATTTTCAAAATGTTAGTTAGGTCAGTTAGTTAAATAAGCGACGATATATGTAACTTGTCTATAAAAAATTTATAGAAATTATTAAAAAATTTAATTTTCATTTCACTTCATTTCATTTCGACAAAAAAAATTACTTGATTTTTGCTTAAAATATTATTGAAGCCATCAGTTCCTTTATAACAACCCATAATAAGGAAAATACATATATTTGAACACAGATTTTCTTTGCACATTAAATAAAAGATAAATTAATAAAATATACATATGTTTGCATGCACATATCGCACACTAAATCATAAACAGTCACTACTCAAAAAAATTGCAGATGTTCAAACAGGCGAAAAACTGTTCAACAGAAATTTGCAATACAGATTTATAAACTGAAATGTTTTACAAGTATGAAAGACCAAAGCTATTTTGACAATTTTGAGTCCTGATTGTATATGATTTAAACAGCTGAAATGCAAGACCACGTACTAAAAAAATTTTCAAAATCACATTTTTAATTAATTATTGGGTATTACATCAAAACAAAAGTGCCCCAAAATTTTCAAATCTTCATTTTAACAATAAAATTAATAAAAAAAATTAAAGTTAAGAAAAGTTGCTTGAGTCTCTTGAATAAATAGTTTATTTTAAATTTTTACTCTCTTCTATAAAATAAAAAAAAGTGTAATTACGTAATTTTGCATTTCAGCTAACGATATGCAGTTTCTTTAAAATGGAACAATATCCCAGTTTTATTAGCTTTCATCAACTTTAAAATGCTTTTAACTGTTAAAATCCAGGATTTTCTTCGCTACATTAAAGTTTTAGAGTGAATGAGCAGAGAAGCAAACAGAAAACTATTGAATTGTTTGTGAAATTTTCTGCATTATCTGCACGTTTGCCATAAAAAGCAATACCCGTTTATGCGATTGCATATTTCTTATGCATTCGAGAGCATTGTATTGCAGTACATACATACACACTTTTATCTCCCGGAAAAACAGAAGAATTGAAATAAAATTTAAATTATGTTGTATATGTGAATGGTATGATGAGCCTTTGTTAACTAGCAATGCAAAAAAAAAAAGAAAGAAAGGAAGATGAAGAAATCAGCCAACATATGAGGAACAAATACTTACATACGAGTACATACATTTGAACAACATTTCGTTTATATTGAGAAAGAGAAAATGAAATAGTTAAGACTGCAACAGCCAGTTTATTTAAATTCAACTCAGGCACGAAATGAAGACGTGTTTTCTTCAAAATTGCAACGATAACCACAACTTCATTTGCGGGTTTGCATTTTACCAGCGCAGAATTGTTTCTAATTTTTTCTAAGATTGTATAAATTTTTACTTTAAAAGCCTCCAGCTTTTTTTTAAGAATAAAGGTCTGTCCTTCAAAGAACCTAAAAGATAATTGTTAACGGTAAATTTTGTTATTGTTATTCTTATCCAATAATAATTAAAAATGCGATTTTGAATTTACGTGGTTCTGTATTTTAGCGGGCGATATATGGCTGCACTAGCGCTATATTTATTGCATGGTAATCAGAATTAAAATTTTCAACTACGAGCACCAAAAATTGCAAAGTATATATTTGGGTACCAATGAATACGGAAGACGAATAAGCGATGTCCGTCTGTCTGTCCGCCGTCCGTCTGTACCTGCAAGCGGTTTTGCGAAGCTCCCAGAAATGCTAGAGACTTCGGTGTGTGTCAAATAGTTCAAAATATATTGGTACTGAAAATCGGCAAAATCGAAATGACCGTTTCAGAGCTGGAATGTTCATTCCAAAATAATGATTCCAGGGTTGGAAAGTAACTAGATCAAATTTTGTTTGTGTTTCTTTTTCTTTTTAAATTATTAATATTTCATGTTTTGAAAAATAAATAGTTTTGTATAAAATATTGGAAACATACAAAACACATCTGCAGAGCTGGAAAATTTTAACTTTTTTTCGGTACATAAAAGTAAGTAAATAAAATATTTTTTTGTTTTGTTAATTAAACATAATTTATATTTTAGCAAGAAATAAATTAATAAATATTAGAGATCAGAAAAATCAAAAATATGTTTCCAAGGTTGGGAAATTGAAACTTTTTTATTTGGTAAAAACTAAATAAAACTAATTTTTTTTCTTTTAATTAAACTTATTTTATATTTTAAAAAGGTCTGCATAGTTTTTTTTACATTTGTTCAGTTTTCGGTAACTAAAAAGTTTTAATTTATAAAGGCTGATTTTTTAGCAACTTTCTTTTTGGCAACACTGTTTTCGTGTATCATGTTACTGTTAAACATGTTGGGTTTCGTCTATCATTTAAGCATGAATCGACTTACAAATGAACAACGTTTGCAGATTAATAAATTTTATTATTAAAATTCATGCTCGGTTAAGAAAGTACATCGTGCACTTGTTTCACTTTATGGTCAGCTTGGGCGACTTTCGGAATCTTGTAACTAAATTTCCCACCAAAATTACATTCTTGAACATTAAACCACAAACACGCATACCTAGAGTGCAGACGGAGGAAAATATCGCAGCTGTATCCGCCAGTGTTGTTGATAACCGTGGATTATCGATTCGGCGCCATTCCCAGCAATTAAGCTTCTGTTACTTTTCGTTTTTTTGCCCAAAATGGAAGAGCTGGATTTGGCTGACATGTGGTTTCAAAAAGTCACACACTACGCGAAACAATAGCTCAACTGAGAGGCGAGTTCGGTGATCTGTTTATTTCACGTTTGGGGCCGTCTAGATCGTGCTATTTAACACCTTTAGACTATTTATTGTGAGGCTGTGTTAAGGCTGATGTCTATAGGGTCAAGCCCGCAACAGTTGACGCACTGGAAGACAATATGGAAGAAATTATTCGTGAGATACCGGCAATATGATGGAGAAATTATGCCAAAATTGGACCCATTTTCATCATCTTTAAAGATTAAATTATATAGATCGTTCTACCGAGTCAAATAAAAATTCCATACATTTCTCTGAATTTTATGTGTTTTTTTTTTGCCATTAGAAAGTGCTGATTTCTGTTAAAGTCGTCTCTTAGTAATTGGTCTTTATTAGTTTTTATAAGGGAAAAAATTAATAATGTAAATAAATTCTTAAATAAAGAGTGCTGAATAAAATATTTAACTATTGCTCATTTCGAAAATAAAATCTTTGAACAACTTCTTTAGTCGAATAATGGCACTATAGCGAAAATAAATTAGCTATTATTTTCACAAAACAATTACAAATATGTATATTCCATAAACGTGTGTAAGTGAAGAATTATATATTTTTGAACCGACAGAGAAACATTTTTTTTTCCACTAGGTCTACTCTGTATTTCGAAACGAAAGAAAATACTTTCGAATTTGTATGTTATTAGCATTGCAATTCGAAAGCATTTGCTTTCGTTTCGAATTGCAGAGTAGACTCCCTGAGCTTTACCCATTGGTCCTAAGTTCACAGCTTTGTTGTGGTATTTTATGCAGTTTTCTCAACCAAATTCTTCGAAACTCTGCAAATACAGGGTGGGCCAAAAGTTACCTTGGGGTTTAAAAGTTTAATAACTTTTTCGTTTATTAATTTTTTTTTATTTTTTTCTCAGATTATATAATATATAAAATGGAAAATTTTTTATACTAAGTATGAAAAATAAACTGTCTTAAATTACCACTGTTTTCAGCTTCGCACTGATGGGCTCGTTTTAGAGCATTTTCCATAATATCTTCCAAAATTTCTGCAACAATGTTTGCCTTAAGTTCAAGGATTGTCTCTGGTTTGTTCACATACACTCGCTGCTTTAAATAACCCCAAAGAAAATAGTCGGGTGCTGTCAAAACTGGCGATCGCGCTGGGCCAAATTATTTCCGAATTTCTGGAAATTATTCGCTCTCCAAAAATTTGACTTAAAAGTGCGGGCAGTGCGGGCAGTGGCTCCGTCCTGCTGAAACCACATACCAGGTATGTTTTCAAGAGCAAGACGTAAACAATTTTCTATCATAAACCGATACCGCTCTCCATTTACGGTTACAGCACTTCCATCTTCATTCTCGAAGAAGTAAGGCCCAATGATATTTTCAGATGTGATCCCACACCATATTGTACACCTAATGGGGTGCAATTGTCGTTTATGAATGGCTCTTGGATTTTCAGAACCCCAGAACCTACAGTTCTGCTTATTAACAAAGCCATTCAAATGAAAATGAGCTTCATCACTCATAATCATAATCGCCCATCAGTGCGAAGCTGAAAACGGTGGTCATTTAAGAGACATTATTTTTCATACTTAGTGTAAAAAAATTTTCCATTTTGTATATTATATAATCTGGGAAAAAAAATTTAAAAAAATTAATAAACGAAAAAGTTATTAAACTTTTAAACCCCATGGTAACTTTTGGCCCACCCTGTATCATAAGCTCTTGTAACGGTACAATATGATTTATAGAGGAATAGTGTATATAATTATGCCCTATGATTTCCTTTTCATAATACTGTTGCTTATAACTGATAAAGCAACTGGATGCTTCAAATATTGCGGAGGTTCCCATCACGTTACGCTTTTTTTCTTCTTTCGAAGATATTTTCTCCATAATTTCGAAAAGCAAAGAAACAAATATTTAAAGGAAATCCATTTTTCACAAATAATTCAAACAATTTGTTTTTTGCTAACATTTGTATACTTTTGCTTGTCAAATATGCAAATGTTATACACAAATGTTAATTTTATTCAGTTATTTATTATTTGCTTATTGTGAATTTATTAAAGAGCTTTTAAAATGCCTGACGGTCATAAGCCACATGCGAATAATAACCAGTGTTAAATTATGAATATAAAAAAAAAAAAAAAAAATACAATAATGTAGGGGAAATGTTATATATTATTGTTTAATATTCCGTTAAATTTAAAAGAAATTTATGGCCGCAGGCCCTTCATCAACTGATTAAGATTGTAATAAATTACTATTCTAATTATATGACACATTAAGAAAAATAAATAAATAGTTTATTCATATTATATGTAAATTAGAAATTTGTTATACGTTTCTTAATATGAAAATTGTAAAAGGGTTACATACAAATGCATTTATTTGTGTATCATATAAAAATATTTATAAGGATGTCAAATAAAGACAAAGATTAGCATTTATTCACACTGAATTAAGTATGGCTACATACAGGCATTCATACTTATGAGTATGAACACGACTAAGTGTGCATATCGGTAAGTGCTAGTTCGATCAAACCAATACGCTATGAGTACTTGTATGAATACGTATGTGCATAGTCATGTATTGATGAGTATGAGCATAAAAATAGTATTACCAAATACTCGTATGTAGTATATGGAAAAATGCTGTTTTGTAAAGGGAGTTTCTTCTAGAGTGACACAAGTTTAAATCATAATAAAGCAAGGAAATATATTTTTAATAATAATCAAACGGGCTTGATTGGAAAGAAAATTTTATGAAATTTTTGTTTAAATATGATTTCTGCCATGTGGCCGCCCCGGCTGCCGTGTAGAAGGCGCAATCTGGAACACCAATTTTTAACAACTTTTCGCAGCATTTGCGGCCGTATTTCGCCGATTACTTTTCGAATGTTGATTGCCAGGTAATCAATTGTTTGCGGTTTATCGATGTAGACAAGTGACTTAACATTACCCCAAAGAAAATAATCCAATGGGGTTAAATCACACGATCTTGGTGGCCAATTAATTGGGCCATTGCCTGAAATTATTTTTTCATAAAAAGTTTCTTTGATAAATCTATTGTAGCGCTCGCTGTGTGGCAGGTGGCTCCGTCCTGTTGCAACTAAATACATATCAGCAACATTAATGCCACATAATTGAGGTACGAAAAAATTTCGAATCATGTCCCTATACGGTTCACCATTGACTGTAACATTCTAACCATCATTGTTTTCGAAGACATATGGGCCAATGACTCCGCCAGCCCATAAAGCGCACCAAGCAGTAAGTTTCTGTGGATGTAATGGTGTTTCGACAAAAGCTTGTGCATTCTCCCCACTCTAAATGCGAAAATTCTGCTTATTTACGTACCCATTCAACCAGAATTATGTACTCCATAAAATGGAAGAAGCGCACGATGAGTTTGACGAAGAGAACAATTATTTTGATTAAAAATTTCAACAATTTGCACGCGTTGCTCTGGTGTAAGTCAATTCATAATGAAATTTCAAAGCAAACTAAACAAAAAGCAACTATCAGCTGTTAAATGGGTGCTCAAATAAAGCAGTGATGCCAATTCAAAGTTGTGATACTCTAAAAAAAAACACGCTTTATGAGTAAAAAAATAAAAAATTGATACTCCAGCACATATTGTTTACTGAGCAAAGATGTAGAAATAACATTTGTTGTAACTGAAAAAAATTACTACGAAAAATTAATTAATATTTAGTGGTAATTCTTTTTGTTTAAAAAATGCTTTAAAATGCCTAAAAAAATCTAATATGGGTGCGATGCTAGCCGCTCAGTCCAGAGGTGGTGGGTTCGATTCTCGCCATACACCCTGGGTGTTTTCCGCGGGTTGTGTTTGTTTAAAAAAAAAACAACAACAACCACATAGAAAATTATTTTTGCACAAATGATGCAACATTATCAGGGTCGAAGTCAGTGCAAGATAAAAGTAAATTTTTGGCAAAAAAAAAAGCAAAAAATATTTATAAAATAAAATAGTATTTACTGTTCAACTAAATGAAAAATCGCTCAATAAGAGTTCTGTAAATATTTTCCTTTTAAGTAAATTTAGGGGTCTAATCTGTAATTTTAAATGAAAGCAAATGTTTTCGAATTGTACTATTAATAACATAAAAATTGGAAAGAATTTTCTTTCTGATTTTAAATCTTATTTTGCAACTTAAATTAAAACAATCCAAGACCTCCCTACTAATCACGTGCATATTAACACAAAGTCTTTGTAAAATATTTCCTGTTAAACATGCTGACATGCACTCAAACACCCTGCATTTACTAAAGTATGTCTGTATGCATGAATGTCTCTCTTGGCTCGATTGCATGAATATTAGTTTGCAACGCAGAACCCGGAAAACATTTCACATATTTTTTTTTTAAACATCATAACTGCTACTGTTTTGTAAGTGAAATTCTTCATTGAAACTTGAATATTAAAAGAATGTACTTATAGCTACACAAGCAGCCGTTTGGTCTGCCCGTCGGTCCCCCGGTCGGACGGTCAGTCACACGTATGTTAATGTAAATGTACGTATCAAGGTTTGTAAATTGGAATCTTGGCAATGTTGTCGTCAGTGTTGAATAAAAACATTTCATTTTACTCTCTTCTGGTTTCTTCCCATTTTTTTATTATAATAAAAGAAACTGCAACACACGCAAATACATGAATATTTGATTTTCACATTCTCAAATGCAAAACTATAATTTTACAGAAATACACACATATACAGACTTGCTCATAAAAGTGTACATACACAAATGCAAGACAGATAATGCAAATAGTTTGTTTACGATTTGACCAAGACTATTTTATATTTGAGATTAAGTGTGAGAATTTAAATCATAAATTTATTTTGTGTTTTTCGTAATTCTAAAATAACAGTGCATGACAATTTCGCTTTAGCTTACCCTGTTTTTTTAACGATATATAAAACTTTCAGTTGGCAACACTTTTTTAACAGGCAGCCATTTTGTCAGCTGTCAAGCGATTTATGTTTGGCTTAATTTGGCATTTCAACATGAAGACTAACTGACGCCTGAACAACGCTTCCAACTTGAGCAAATTCTGTGCGAAATACGTATCGCGCACTACGTCCATTTTACGGTCAGCATAATCGTTCATCAGAGCAGTTAATTCGATTAACTATGGTACGTTTTCGTACCACGCTTACTCTAAATGATAATACGCATCCATAGAGACGTCGCACAGGGCGTACTGATTAAAACATTAATGTTGCAGAGCGTAGCGTCATCGTGCAAAGAAATTGGATATGTGTGCTTACACTTTATGAAAGACCATGATGTGCAGGAGCTGTGGTTTCAACAAGGCGGCTGTCAAGTCTCACAATTCATTTAGTGAATGAATTGGCCTCCAAGATCGTGCGATTTGACGTCGCTAGACTATTTTCTGTGGGTATATGTGAGGTCGCTTGTCTATGCTGATCAGCCCGAAACGATTGATCACTTGGAGGACAACATTTGTCGCGTTATTACCAATATGCGGCCACAAAAGATGGAAAAAGTGATGGAAAATTGGACATGCAGATTAGACCACGTCCGAGGCAGCCGTGGCCGTCATATGTCAGAAGTCATATTCAAATTATAATGCCATAAGATTATCTTTCGAATAAATTAAATTTCATGTCAATTTAAAAAATTCATCTATCCTTTATTCCATGTTAAAGTTGTGTACCTCCTTAATTTTGTTAAAATTTTTCATATAATAAATTTGTTGAAAAAATCACTTTTTATTTATTGTAATTTTTTAACACTCAACAGTGTGAAAAATAAGTAAAAAAAATTTAAAAATTCAAAGCTGTTTAAATTGAAACAGAGTTGTCCACTAGCAAATATTATTTGCATATATGTCATCAAAGTCTTAGTAATGGAGTGGTAATTAATTTTTTTTTAAGTGAAACTTGAAAATTTGATTTTTTGCCGCTAAACTTGAAATTGAAATTGAACACATAGTGCATCGGTCACATATTTTAAGTTCTTTCAGCAAAATGAAGAATGGAGTCTCCCAACCAATAACATATTTATTGTCTTATTAAAGTGCTCAGGATAGTGTCGTGGGGTGGCAAATCCCTCATACCCATACAATATTTAATTTAATTCAGTCCATCTTTCTACACTTCAATCCGTTTTTCCGGGCATCAGTGCGTCCATCCGTCCCCTGTCCGAATGCAGAAATTACCTTGTTTGTTTCTTGCGTTGTACCGGCTGAGCGGCTAAACCGATTTTGATCATATATAAAATATAGATAGATTTGCGTCTAAAAGGACAGAAATGTTTTATGTTTCTTCAAAACGAGGACCAAGATGGAGCACAAAGGAAATTACTGCCTCACCGAAACTATCCAACCAATCTTTTATGAAATTCCAATTAAATACATTTGCGTTTTAACCAACAAACACACTTCATATATATTTTTAGAACAAGGAGCAAGAAGGCGAAAGGGGACAATACATTACTCTCCAAAACTATCCAACCGTTTTTTATGAAATTCAAAAATCTAAATATACAAAGGCTTCATATTTTTCTTAGTCTAGGACCAAAATGGGGCAGGGAAAGGTTTATTCCTCTCCGACACTAACCAAAGCATAATTTGAACAATAATTTAAATCAGAAAACCTCATCAATCAGCACACAACTTGTGCCCTTAATTGTGAAAGTGGTCTAAGTCATATAGAACTTTGATCGAAATATTTAGAAGATTACATTTGAATAAATCAAGAAATATTTTTTTTTATTATACAACATTTTAATTAAGACTTTTAAAAGTCTTAATTAATATAGATTTATGTAATTTGTATTAAATATTAAGTTTAGTTTTTTTCTAAGATTTATTTTTATAATTAAGGAGACTTTTGTTGAAATGAAAATGTTAGCCAAGATATGTAATTTAAGCTTACTAAGCAAAATTGTAAGTAATTTATAAATTCCTGCAGAATATTACATTAAATAAAATATAGACTGATCTGACCATTGAAATTGATCACAACGTGTCTTTTTTTTTAACGCTCTAACGTCATCGGCAAGCAATAAAATTCGCACGCTGATATTGAAAAATTTTTTTTTGAAACTTGTTTTGTATATCCTCAATAAGCAATTAAAAAGAATTTTGTAACAAAAAAAAATATTTTAATAAATATTTAAAATAATAATTTGAGGAAAAATAGTGCGATAAAAAATTTAAAACTTTAAAATAAATGCAACCTTTAATAAAATCACTCTTTTATATACAGAATGCCTGCGTTTTTATTATGCCAACACAGGCACACACATGCACGCACATGCACACACATGCACGCACATGCACACATATACACACACAAACACCACACAACCGTACGCACAACATTAGACAGTTTTCGACCGACTACCGGACGTTCAATAGAAAGCTAAAGATGGTAAAAACAACCCCAAGAAGGGATCTTTTTTGATTTACTACAAAGCAAAAATGTTGAAATTAAAATAAAAAAGAATATGAAATATTCTGGGAAAAAGAAATGAGACGATAAAAGAAAATACATGCATACTGCCAGTTAAGAACTTTTTTCTTATATTAAAAAAGTAAAATTAATTTTAAATTCATGAGAATAGAGAAACGAATGTGTTACAATTTTAAAAGTAAGTTCTTCACACAAAACTTGCCGTTAAAGTCCCTGTTAGCATTTAAGTGTACATTGTGAGAAAGGCCGTTAATAATTCGAAGAAAAATAAAATTTTTATTTTTTTTATATAAAGTGCCAAATACTTTTGATTTCAAAACTCAAATTAAGAATCTAAAGGGAGGCAGGCAGAAAATCATTTTTAAAATTCTTAATTTAATAGGGGAAAAATATTGTCTTAAACTGGATTTATTGTGTGTTTTACTTTCAGTTTCAGCTGATGCAATATTTCGAGCAATCACAGTGAGTGAAATTCACAATAGCGACATTCTTTGTGGAATGCAAGTCGCAATAACAAATAAAAATTCGTTTGTTAAGCTTTTTCGACTACAATCGAAGATATAAAATTGTTTTTAATAAGACCCACTATTTAAAATTTAATAAATTTCGCAGAATATTGTAATGCTTTTTTCATTAAATCATGAATGGATTTTTTTGTTCTAAAATAGCCGAAATAAAAAAAAACCTTCTTGATATTGTTTTGTGTTGCTCAATAACTCTTTGTAAACTCCACAGTAAATCACTTGCATAGACGGTCTTGCCGCGTAGTATTCTGTCAAAGCTAAAAAAAGAGGAAAACAAATGTTGAATATTGAATTATGAATTGCCAGCAGATTAGAAATGCATTCATAAAAGATTCTTGCGGACATACATATACGAACGTATGTATGTGAATATCACACTTAATGCTTGGGTTGTCAATTATTGGGGTTAAATAACACTGTGACACATTTTTGCGGAGGAGAAGATTCTTCTCGTATGGAATTTTTCAAAGTGTTTATAGAAACTAGCAAAACTCAAATAGGGTTTAGCTGCTTTTTGGATCTTACGGTCTAATTTATATTTAGTTTACAACTTGATTTTTCAGGAAAACATACCATATTCTCACGGCTATATCTCGAAAAGCCATTGGAATTTTGAATTTTTGTCTTCGGCATAATTGTACTTGTGAAAATCAATGCCCCCTTAAAAAAATGGTGTCATGAGTTTTAGGCCAACAGCTAATTCAGACTTTGTGATAACGTTTTACTGTATATGAGAATAATGAAGCTAAGAATCCTCAAAATAAATCGTATTAACATTTTATTCCAAAAATAATAATTTCTTCGTGCAGTTTCTTTTACAAAATTTAGGCAAAATTGCTTTAATTTTTTTTTACAATAAATTACAGGAACTCCTAATTTTTTGCTCACAATATTTGGCAGTAAGTTTTTTTCTCAATTTCATACAGCAGAGAAGGTGTTACAAAGCTGAAATTTGGAATTTGGACTTTATATCTTCGAAGGGGTTGGAGCCACAAAAAACCCAAAATGAGCCAACTCGGGTTAATGAAAAATTCAAAACTACGCCAAGCTGATGTTTTTAATGTGATAAGAAAGATGTTTTGCATGTAGATTTTTCCTATCTAAGAGCTAAATAAAAGTCTCCCGCATTTATGGGTTTTAGCTTATGGAAAAAAATTTAAATTTTAACTTTTTTTACCAACCTTAGTCCACTGTGCTGCTAACGGAGAAGTTAAATCTTGTCCTATTTGCAAAAGGACGAAAAAATAACTAAATTTTTAATAACAAAAAAATTTGGTATCAAAAGCAGAATTAAGTCAAAAGTTATACGCACTTTAAACTAAAATGTAAAAAAATCGATTTTTCAGCGCTTCCGAAGAAAAAAGGGTGTTAATTATTTCGCAATTATAAAAAAATTTGCAAATACACTGACCCCATATTGAAACTTATTTAAATGGTAATATATCGCTCGTATACTTAAACAACGTCATAACTCAAAAACCCCAGTTTGGCAGAAAACGAGTTTTAAGTTTTCAACTTACATACACACAACTTAATGGAGCAAGAAAATTTGATATTTCTCTCAAGAGTCCAGTACACAAGATATTCATGTAAAAATTTTACATAATATTAAGAGAATTAAGGGCATTAATTCTCCACCAAATAACTCAAAAATTCTATTTTTTTAGTTATGACGTTCTTTGAGTAAATGAGCGATATATAAGAAATATTACAAATAAATTTTTTGTTCAAAGTTTTCGTTATTAAATAAAAAAGATTGTTTTGAAATGTACCTATTTTGCCTCAAATTTCAAAGCTGGAACTAAAACATTTATCATGCCATCCTAAGAGATGATACGTTTATCATTATTTCTAAAAATATCTGCGCCTAGCAAAAAATAAGAAAAATACCGCAAAAATACATTCCATTTTTGGGATTTGGCGAAATTTCTGTAGGAATTGCCAGTAATTCAGAAGCAAATCGGTCTTTTTTATTTTGTTTGCTTTCATTGCAGAATTATTAAAATTTTTTGGCCAAAATACTCCACTGTGAGGCGTTATAAAAATTTTATTCTTAAATAGAGACTAAAAGTGTCCCAGTTTTTGTTAAACATTTATTTTTCTCTGTGTATAATGGTAAATAAAATTAACATTTTTCATCACTAATATTTGTTTTAAATAATTAATGTATATATATTTTTTTTTTTGCTTAGTGAAAAATTGTGATAATGCAGAAACTAAATAAACTCCTATCACTAAGACAATTATCACTACTCGAAATTAAGCCTCGAATACTTCCCAAACACTAAACAACACTACGCATTTTCTGACTTGCATAAGTGTCCCTTTGTATCAGTTAATGTAGGAAAGTTCAAGTGATGAAGGCATAGTCAGTGGTCATTCAATGTAACATCAGAGGGCCCTTCTTTGTCGGTATTGTGTAGCAGCATAATCGGCGAAGTGAAATAACCAATAAAATGGCCACTAAACACATCTTTGAAAATTTAATATGTATCATTGACACCAGAGGCGCTGCAACTCTGCATTATTAAAAACTTGCAAAAAGCAGAGTTGCAAACGAATGAAGCTTTCCTCTAACTCTTCCTTCACCACCTGTCTTCTCTATCGCTATCGCTTTACTAAAGAAGAAGGTAGCACCTAGTAATAGTAATAGGCATTTATTGCCTGGAGTCACATCGATATGTTTGCTGGGCAAAGCTTAAGATAGAAACATAGCACAAGGAAGCAGAGATGATATAAAAATCAGACGCACAATGTTGAAAGTTGGTGGTTAAATGGCGAATGCTGGCGTGAGTTTCCATTTTGCAGTTTAACTATACGACGATGCTACTTACAGACCAAAATAGTTCGTTCATGATTTACTACTGCTTCAAAGGACCGAACCAAACAATTGAACAGACCAACGCATATAGAAGCACACATATGTTTGCATTTAACACAAATCAATTCCTTAGATATATGAGAGCATTATTTTTAACGCCTACAAGGAAGGACATTAAACATACTCAACACATTTCGAAAAATAACTACAATAGCGAAGCTTCCAAAAAATACAAACACACACACACACACACACACATACTACTACAATGAACAAATACTTTTTGAAGTTGATAGAGCACATGAGTGTGTGTGTGATTGTGTAATAAATTGTGTATGGTTATCAATTTCATTGTCTTGAAATTGATTGAGAGCATATTTTTCTAAAGCAATCATACATACTCGTACATCTTTGACTCAGTCCATTGTTCGTTAGTAACAATGTTTTATTTGCAATGCGAATACTTACACAAAAAAAGAGAGATTCATATAAGAAATTCTGCTTAATAAATAGTTTAACCCATTGAGGTCTCATCAAGGACTTCGCTTTTGGTTTTATAGGAAGAAAAAAATTATGTTTAAAATTGCCTTATATACATATTATAACCTAGTTTTAATGTTTTATTCATCGAGCCTATTTCGATTTAATATACATATTTTGAAAATGACACACAAAAACGATAAATTTATATTAAAAGGATAATGCGGTTTTAGGGTAACACGGTACATTTGCAATGTAAAATAGTCGTTCCTCAGCTGTCGTTTTAAAACGATACTCAAACAAAATAATTTTTTGAACTATTTACTAAGGTTTTTTTTAGAAAAGTTTTTTAATCGCTTTTAAGCGGTTAAAAGATATACATATAAATTTTTTTTAATATATCTTCTAAAATATTTTTTTATTGAAATGTTGATATCTCTTTTGAAATCAACCCTATAATACATATGAACGTATATTGACATTATAAGCAGGACATTTATTTTATTATTTTCCATAGCTATTTTCTATTGTGTATGAGTATGTGCATGTGATAAGTGGTTGACCATTCCATCTTTGTTCAGCTCATCCAAGGTAGTATATTTGACCGTATCCTTTCACAGCAAAGTGAGTGCAACTTCCTCTTTAGCCCTTATAACGTTTTATTATTATATATTTTTCTCTCTCTCTCTCTTCCCTCTTTTTTTTTCTAACAATGTCGTTTATTATTGCTTCTTAGTTTCTATTACAGTTCTATATGATTTCCTTAATTCAACTGAGATTTCCTTGTAAGGAATGGATTGCATTAAATTGAAAAAAAAATCGAGTGCAAAAGCCAATATGTTTATAAAGTAATGTAAGAGATATTTTTCTTCTTTAATGTTTATAAGTACAGAAAGTAAAATATTTACAGGTGTTTTTCTTATTGGCATACTGCAATGCTTGAATTATTGAAGTAAGACACTCCAGCCTTTCATTTAATTTATAGAATACCTTGGGAAAAAGTGCACAGAGAGAACAGATTGTTTAAAAAACTGTTGGAGCAATAAACAATTAATTATGTATTCTAATATATCAGTTAATTATAAAATTTTTCTACATTTATAAAAGTAAAAACAAAATTACAATAGAAAAAATATTCTCACAATACTATTATTCGTAAACATAATTATTGATTTCCTTCCTCGGACAAAATTTGATTGGCTACAAATTCGGTTATCACAACGAATTTTTTTTTCTGTGTGGCTCTATATCGTTTTACTTCGTTTTTTTTTGTGAAAATCTATTATCTACAATAGCAAATAATTGATTATCGTCAAAAAATAAAACTCAAAAATTATGTCACTTACACTTTTTTTTTTGGCGGTTAAGGTACGATATATTTTTTTTTATTGAAAAACCAAAAATTGGTTAATTTTTTAAGGCTTCACGGTTTATGATATTCCCATATTTGTCTAATATATTAAATTTAAATTGCATTATCAAGAAAATTATGCATATGTGGACCATTGAATTGAGTCATTTTTGGCTTAGCACACTTACATAGACTTTACGTGGTTTTTGTAGAAGTAAATACAATTTTTCTACAAAATCTTAAATGAATATTTCATATCTAAACATTTCTCTGCAAAATTATATCTTTCGGTTTTTGAAATCGAGTGGTAAAAATATGAGGCTTTTGAACCAAAAATCCCACTGTGGGGCATCCATTAATTTTTTTATATAGATTATGATTCCTACGAAGCCCTTAATTTCTCGCGTTGCAATTAGGGACTGCTTCTCTTCCTTATCTCGCGTATTAAAAAGAAACACTACAAGGTTTTCAAGCCTTTAGAATTTTACTCATAAAACACATCGACAAACACAACAGTGTTGTTGAAAAGTATTATAGCATTATTATTTAAATTTTCTCAATGTTTGTTTATATTCTTTTTGCAAACAATTTTTAAAACGTTGAATTCCATTAAACTTGAACTCAAAGAGAAAAGAAAAAAAAACCTTTCTAATCTCTTTATAACATTGTGTGTTAGCTAACGAACATTTAAAAAAAAAAATGCCCTGAATTTGGTTCGTTGGGGGAAGAGTTGGAAAATAAAACGCTAAAGCTATTGAATAAAACTAAAATACCATTAGTTTTTGTGATAAAGTGACAAAGTCAACACTTTAACCAAATTTGTTTGTGTTATACGCAAACATACAGATGCAGTTTTATCTACATCATCGCCTACACTTACTTACACATTCAAACAACCACACACACTTACACACCCACGCACATGGACAAATATTTTGATTTTTTTCTTCTCATTTTGCTCTTGTCTAACGATGCTTTCACTTCGGCGAACTTTCCAATCAAATTGCTTTTCTAGTGAATTTTCATCACTGCTTTTAAAATACTTGAATGTCACTCTGTTTTGTGAATTTTTTTTTTATTATTTTCTTGATTTTTTTTTCTCTACTTCTGTTCTGTGTCAGTCTTTATAGTTTTTATCTTCCATAATGGAAGAAAAAAGTTTTTTTTTCTTTTGCTAAAAATATAGTTTTTTTTTATATTTTGTATCCACTTTTAGGTACAGGTTTTTTTTTCTTCTTGCAATTTTGTAATTTTTCTAGGTTAATGAAATGAATAAATGAATACAAAATTTCTGTTAAGAATTTTCGCTTAATGAAATCGAAAACAACGTTATTTTTTTGCAGTCGTTTTTTATAATTCATGTTTGCATGCATTTAATTAAAATGAAATAATTATGACAAGTATAAATTTAGCTTTCTCTGTTCTATTTTAGTAAGAAATTAATGTTTAAGTGCAAGCTCATGTTATTTTCATTAGTGTTGCAAAAATTTGTAATTTTTTTCCTTCTGGAACAAACGAATAAATTAATAAATTGCTATTGAATTAAATCAAAAATTAAAACACTTTTTAATTTAAGTACCAAATTAAATATGATTTTATTTGAAGCATTTAAACTTGTAAGATATTTTGAACCACATGTGTTACCAGCAAATAGTATTTCCAGTTGGTTTTGAAAATTCAAAGAATCCAAAATTTGCCCAAAATAGTAATTCCTGCGTGACTTCATTTTCAATGCATTTTTAAAAGCCTTTTAGTTAGGTTTATATTTATGATATTTCCAAGTCACGTACTAGCCAAAAACTGCCCCAAGTTGTTAAGTAATTGTGTTTTTTTAAGTATTTGATTTAAGGTTCTATAATTTTTACTTAATTAAAATTACATTAAAATTTAATTTATTTGCCATATTTGCTGCTAAAAAAGTAAAAAATTTCCTACTATCCACACTTGAAAATAATTGCCCTATGTGCGTGATATAAAGAAAAGAACAAATTAAAAAAAAAAAAAAAAACAAACAACAATTTTGCATGCTTGTGCAGCAACATGATTTATAAGAAATATCTTTGAATATTCCAAACTAACTGTTTAGATGAAAAGTCCATTTTTCTGTTTTTATTGCAAAAGTCAAAAGTTAATCAACTCATAAGTCAAACGTTTTGCATACTTCAATAGTTTAAAAAATGCATGTACATGAATTTTGAGAGCAACAAAAGCATACAAAAACTAAAATAAAGTAAAGAAAACTAAAAATATTCATATGGACATGCACGTAAACCTTGTATAGACTCTTATAGCAGTAGATTTAAGTATGTATGTACAATGCTTATAAACAGACATATGTATAGCAAATAAACATATATACAGATATGCAGACATAAAACTTAGTTACAACTTTTCTCATAGTGTTATCGATGCATTAGCTGACATAAACTTAGAAAATATAATATAAAAAGAAAAATCAAAACGTAAGCACGGTTTGCTGCAAAACTTTTAACGATAGAAATTTTGAGGATTTTTATTTTCATCAATACCTGATTTCTATATGTATTTACAGAAAATTTTTTTTTTGGTTAATCTAACCAATTTCGCTGGTCAAAATTGCCTGTATCAACGAAATTGGTTAAACCAACCAATAAGAAGCAGTTAAATATAATTTTTTACTATGGTTATAGTAATTTAAAAAAAAAAATGCTAAAACAACCATTGGACGGTACTATATTTTTTCAATTCAATTCAATTTATTAAATTTTAGATTATTAGCCCATAAGACCCAATTAATCCAATAAAAAAATATAGTGTGGCCAACATTAAAAATTTCCATTACTAACAATATATAAATATAGTTTAAGCATCTAAAAATAGCAAATTTAAAAAAAAAATATATATTTAAATTCTCTCTACTTTTGCTCAAAACATTGAAGCCGAATAAAATAAATCATGCAGTTCACTATAATTCCCATTTAGGCAGCAGCAATTGTTGCATATGTTGCTTTATAAATTTTTTAAATTCACTGATAGATTGACTAAAATTTCGCACTCCATTAGATAGGTAGCTATTCCACATCCTACAAACTCTAACAAAGAATGATCTAGTCATGATAAGCGACGAGTATCGAGGACATTTAACAGTATACATACATACATTCTTTAGAACATTCACTTACTGAGATTTTCTAGACGTTGCTGACATATTCTGGAATCTTTGTGTGAAGTATAAAAACGGCGAAGCATCTGCTTACAGTTTAGACGTCTATCGAGGTGGCTATAGTTAAGGTATGAGTGAAGAGTTGAGTTGTCTATTGTGAAGAGTAAAGATAACAGCATAATAGTTGATTGTGTTGATGTGTAAAAGTAACAGTGAGCATGGGCAAAGTCAGTATTGTGTGAAGAACAGCAGAGAAGATGAATTGCTTCAAGACCAGCGCAATGCAGTATTGTGAGACGTGTATATGTATACAACAGCGAAGTAGATGATGTTATGTCTAGTTGTGAATTATTTATATAATTTGCATGTGTGTATTTAAGCTCTTAATTTCATTCGAAAAAGTGTATTTAGTAAATAAAGTGTGATTATTAACCCAAATAAGAACACTGGAGTCTATTATTTATTTGCGAATTTTAGAGCCAACATAAAAGCGTTTTTAAATGGCTAAAATGATACAAATTTGAAAGCGATTTCTTTCGCTTTGAAATACAGAGTAAATACCCTTTGAAAATTAAATTTTCAGAAAAATATAAGATTTTTTTTTAGTTTTGAATGCATTGACTCAAGTGCAAGCAATAAAAAAAACTTTGGCTTTCGCCTTGGAAAAAGTACCCATGCAATTATATTTTTGTTTGTTTTTTCTATATTCATTAGAATATTAATTTTCCCTCCAAACTTTTTTCACTTCTGCAAATAATGACACCATCATGCAGTTCTCAAACTGGGCGGAGCCAAGCCCATTGAATTTCAAACACTTATTTAACATACTTCTGCGTAAGATGGCTTTTCTACACGCAAAGTTTACTTTGGAAAGTCTTGAGTTTGCAGGGCAGAAAGAAGTAGATAATTGAAGCTCTCCTTTTGCGTGTGGTAGGACCGATTCTTTTAAAACTTTACTTACCTTACGCTCCTGTAATGACAAAAATCGTGTGTTTGCAAAAGCAGACGGAATATCGTCCTTTTCAATTTAATATAATACATTATGTTTTCCAACTCAGCCCATTCCTGCAACAATCTTCTCCCAAAAAAGAAATCCATTTAGCAGAGTAAGTAAGAAATCAGATGGAATACATGCCTGCACCGGTATCTGTTTCAAAGCATTTCTTTACAAAAAGTAATGGAATACTTCGTGTTGCAGTTTACTTGTAATTTGCAGGATTATTCCGCAAAGTCCCTTAAGTTATTACTTCTAGTGCAAGTTAAGTTCTTTCAAAAAATAAAAGTAAATTAATATTAAATGTGTAAATTTATCAACAGCAAAAACTTGTGCTTTAAAATTTTTGTACTAAGCTTAAACACAAAGCAATGGAACAAGCATACAACCTTCACATTTCATATTTTTCCAAACTTATGTGCAGCATTATTTGTTTTTATTTCTAAAAATTTAAATTTCTGCTGTGGGAAGGTTCTGTTTCTATATACAATTTATTATGCTGTATATTGCATTTTAAATAATTTTTGTTTGTTTTTTTTTTCGAAAAGTTTAAAATTTTGGCTGTGTTGAAATGTACCAGGATAAAATGGAAGCAATATTAATATGAACATTTATTTATGTGAGTTGAGTTAAAAGTATTATAACTTGTGTTGAAAAGTTTAATTTTTTTTCTTGTCTGTGAATGTCAATCTAAATATTATAAAGAAAGATGCATCACAATTTAATGGAATCATAAATTTTATAATAATTTATGGAAAATAATTCAAAAATGCTTTTGTATTTATAACACACACTAACGCAAGGATAGCCAAAAATTTGAATAAGGAAAACCATAGGCAAAGCTGGAACAAATTATTATCCTGTACTGTGACTTGTTAATCCATAAAACACAAATGAATCGTATATTTTGGCTGCATTCAACAGTCAAAGTTTTGAAGTCCCTATTGAAAGAATCTTTAAAACAAATAATGCCAAGTGCTGTTGGAGTATTTTCCTGCATACCACTATGGGATAAAGCAGAAACCAGGCTTAAATTTAAACGAAATATTGCACACTTTTGGCAGGTCCTTTTTTCTTCTTTCAAACAAACCTAATATTATGTAACAAAAGCTCAAGCATTGCACTGTACACAAACTTTTAGTTTTAAGTTTAAAGTTTAATGTCTGCATTTAAAAATAATAATCAAACAAGATACTTTTTTAAGCAAATATCATTTTGCCAAATAACAAATTTTTTATAAATTTTATTTACTTCTAAAGGACAATAACAACTCCATGCATGTCTAAGAACAGCAACCAAAAAAAATGCTACAAAACAAAAAACTTTAGAAATTGTCATATTACATGGAGGCAGTAAAAATGTGTGAAAATTTTTGCTCAACTATATAAAAGTGTATACCAGAGATAACATCCAGCCAGAAAAACTATGTGCACTATGCACAAAACTAAAAACAAAAACCAACACACTTTAAAAAATGAGCAAGAAAAAAAAACGACAGAAGGAAATATGTAATAAGTATTTGAGCCTGTGTAATGATGCAGCGACCTTAAAATCACAAAAAAATTACTAAAAGTTTATTGAAACTGGCCAAAGAAATATAAACATACTTGTACGGAAAAGTAAACATGTTGCACTGCAATCACAAATATATAAAGCTTCAAAAGAATGTCAACTCAGCCATATGAGTTAAGGCTCATAGTTTTGCAAGTAGTGCCAAGTACCACCTACTCGCAACTTTCTGCCTCCTTTAGCATTACAACTGATTCAAAAAAGTTATAAAATTGTATGTACAGTAAATGTCTAAAGTTTAAATACACTTCTAATATTTTTTTTAAAGAACAAGAAAATATTTTTATTTAAGAAAACAATATACTTGACGGCCAAGTGTTATTTAACTTCCTCACTCACAACAACAATCTTTGTAGCTGCTAAGCACATATTAATAGAGAATAATTTTTTGTTGTAGAAAGAAAACATCTCTATCTCTATCTCCATTTCCATCTCCATCTCCATCTCCATCTCTATCTCTATCTGTATCTCTATCTCTATCTCTATCTCTATCTCTATCTCTATCTCTATCTCTATCTCTATCTCTATCTCTATCTCTATCTCTATCTCTATCTCTATCTCTATCTCTATCTCTATCTCTATCTCTATCTCTATCTCTATCTCTATCTCTGTCTCTATCTCTATCTCTATCTCTATCTCTATCTCTATCTCTATCTCTATCTCTATCTCTATCTCTATCTCTATCTCTATCTCTATCTCTATCTCTATCTCTATCTCTATCTCTATCTCTATCTCTATCTCTATCTCTATCTCTATCTCTATCTCTATCTCTATCTCTATCTCTATCTCTATCTCTATCTCTATCTCTATCTCTATCTCTATCTCTATCTCTATCTCTATCTCTATCTCTATCTCTATCTCTATCTCTATCTCTATCTCTATCTCTATCTCTATCTCTATCTCTATCTCTATCTCTATCTCTATCTCTAACTATATCTCTATCTCTATCTCTATCTCTATCTCTATCTCTATCTCTATCTCTATCTCTATCTCTATCTCTATCTCTATCTCTATCTCTATCTCTATCTCTATCTCTATCTCTATCTCTATCTCTATCTCTATCTCTATCTCTATCTCTATCTCTATCTCTATCTCTATCTCTATCTCTATCTCTATCTCTATCTCTATCTCTATCTCTATCTCCATCTCTATCTCTATCTCTATCTCTATCTCTATTTCTATCTCTATCTCTATCTGTATCTCTATCTCTATATCTATATCTACCTCTATCTCTACTTCTATCTCTATCTCACCAGTAGCACTTTCTTATGTTTCTTAGGGCTAGTACATACGAGTATATTCGTTTACCTGTCTACTTATTTCTTTATTTTAAAACTTAAATTTATGAAATGTACTTCAACTTTCATTGCTGACGGTATTATTTTAAATAAAAAAATAATCTTGTGTAGCATACAGTTTTTCATAAGTTTTCTTGTGCACATTTGTTTAAAAAAAAAGTGCTTTGGAAGACATAAAATTTTTAAACTTTTTCATGTCTTTTTAGTTTCACACGACTAATGATGGTAATTCTGTATCGTTTTGTATTTATGTCATTTTCTTTGAAAAGTATATCATTGAGTTTTTTCTTTGCCAAAGATATAATGATATTATTTCACACTTATTTAAGCTTTTTTACACACGACACACCTCCATACACAACCCAACAAACAATATGGCTGAACGTTCATAAAACATTGTAGCAAGGGGCTGGTTTTGGTTTTAAAGTTTATAGATTTGTTTATATGTATGCGGTATGAAATTTTTTTGGAATGCTCCACTTCAAAAGTTTTCTTGGGTTAAAAACTGATACTTAACTTGAAAAAAAAGCATTAAAATAATTCCTCTGAATCCAGTAGTGGTAACACAAGTAGACTTGCTATGTATGTGTACCTAATACTTGTAGCTTTAACAGCCAAAAAAAGCTGGCTGTAATATTCTGTTGTAACATCAAAGGAAATTACTTTTTATATAGAGTCTTGAATTTTTATATGAAATTTCAACAATTACAAAGCTACAGCTACTTAAAACTTTTGCTAATATTAAGCAGTATGCAAGTTACGATTTAAAGTTATTGAACTTCTTATACTTTGCTTGTATGAAATGAAAGTTAAAGGTGAACTAACATTAAGAGAAACAAATTAAGGGATACAATTAAAAATTATTTAATACACAAGTCTTTGGTGTTAATGTATCGCTGTACTTGTTTGCAATAACATGTAATTTTATTATTTCAACAGTAATAAAGAATTTAGTCTCAATTTTCATTACTTCTCTCCGAACAGGATAGTGGTGGCTTCTATCGGACAAAAGAAAACTAAAAAAATTCCAATTATATTAAAAGTTATAGAATTTTTAACGCCTTCTCGCAAAACGTGTCACTGTGAGCCACTTGCTTTACGCAAAATGAATTAAAACAGCGCATTATAAATTTTGTAGTTAAAAATGCTTTCGCTGTCTTAGAAATATCACTCTTATAAACAGTAAGACCGTTTAACTCTGCTCAGATTAAAGAGTTCTAAAGACTCTTTTTGACACCGAAATAACAAATTGTGCAAGTGTTAATATTAAAGCACTAAAACAGAAACTGTGGTATTTATTATGGGAGAGTATTTGATATCTTTTTTGCTCACATAATTGTTTAAATGTAAAACAAGGAATTTTAAAACTTAATTAAATTTATATGTTGTGTGAAAAATGTAAAACTAAAAACTCTGAGCATTATAATAATATATATCTAACTTGATATTTAGTTACACAATTCTACCTCTAGCCAATTTTCGGTTACAAAGGATTTTTAAATATGTGAATACATAAAGTTGTATGTAAGTCCTTTATAATTAGTTTTTCTTTCTCATTTTGATGCGTCAATGCAAGTGTAAGTGTTTGTAGAGTTTTTTTTATAGAAAGCAAAGTTTTAATTAAATATTTGCAATACTGAATAATTTTTGTGTGTTAAATCAAGTTGACCACAGGCTTTGAAAGAAAAAAAAGTAAAGAAGCTGGCAACTATTAAATTATTTATTGAACCATTCATAATATCTATTTGTGATTTTATTGTTTTGTGGTTAACATGTTTTTCTAATTACCTTAAAAAGGAACGGAAATTTTTATAACTATATAAACTTAGAACGAGGAATGTTTCATTAAATATTTTCAGTTAACTAAGCAATGAACAACATAAAATCTTAAAAGGGAAAATTAAATATTTATAATTAAAAATTAATTCATGAAATATGTTCAAGGTAAAATTCAAGTCTTTTTTTAAATAGAAATTTTTTTAAATATATTTGATAATTGAAAAAAAAATACAAAAAGTCAATTAAACCTTGTATTGAGCCAATTAAATTTTTTTTTATAAATTTAGTTTTGGTTTAATGAAAAGTATAGTTAAGTCTATTACACTTTTGCTTAAATTTTTTTTTAATTAAAGGTGTTGATTGGAGAAATGTTTTTTCTTGTATACATATTGCAACCACTTATTTGTTAGAGTCCATAAATCGTCACCAGCATATTTAAATTTCATATAATTTCGTAAATAAAAGAAGAAAAGAATTAATAACAGAACTTTTTATACTATAGCTATGCTAATTATTTTACGACGCAAAAATTAATCCACACTATTACAGTTATAAATTTCATTTTTTTTTATACTTAAAACAAGATTACGAAAATAAACGAAACAAATTGTTTGGTTTTGTTTTGTTTCGTTCTTTGAAGTGAGTGAAACAAAACAAAAACAATGAGAAGGATTCCTCAACTTGATTTGTATTGTTTTTGCAGATGAGCACACGCCAGAGATTAGAGCCGATCGGCTGTAACAAACAGCCACTTTAATTTAAAAGTACGCCTCTAGAAATGAAAATAATGGGTAAAAAAATGGAAACGTTTTGAAATATTTGCGGCGAATTTGACATAATTTTATTGCATTGTTATTTAACACATTAAGTTTGTTTTCTATAGCTCAGCAGCATAGCTATAACCATATTTCCTAAGACACCTCTTTCCTTTTTTTCTGTAGATTTTGCAAACATAACAGTTTCCTTAAAAGACATGTATTTTATGATTTTTTTTAGTTAACAATATCATCGTCTAATATTTTTATCATTCGTTACCTCACTTTAGGTCGCAATGATATCACCTCGTTTCGATTGCCCAACAAAAAAGCTACTAAAAAAAACAAGTTGTTTTAAGACCCATTTCCTTTACCCTTTCCCTTGCATTTTGCTAATATTCAACATAGCATACTTTATCTACTTTTAATTTTTCTTTATAAAGTTTTGAGATCTCTGCTCTCTATCTCCTTTAAATTTTGTAGCAATAACAAAAACTCCGAAATCAAATATTGTGTAATATTTTGATAATTTATAAATAAAAGTATTCACAAATATGTTTGACTGTTGGAAAATGTGAAAATATACAAGTTTTTAATTTGTAAGTGAAATTTATTTGCTGGTGGTTAAGCGATGTCTATATGCATTTCATTGTTGCTTTAACAAATCGTCAGTAGACTTCAACCACACATTTTGAACAGTCACAACCCTCTTATCTTATGCACAAACTTCCAAATGTGTGGTTGAAGTCTACTGACGATTTGTTAAAGCAACAATGAAATGCATATAGACATCGCTTAAGCACCAGCAAATAAATTTCACTTACAATATAATTATGACAATATGTCGAATAATAAATTTCTTGAAAGTTTTTAATTTGTTTATAGTTTTTTCAAATACTTCCCAAGAGAAATAGTATAAAAGAAATTGAATTTTGTTTTAAATTTAAGCCATAAGCAAATATTATAAAAATGAGAAAGCGCATTTTAGAAAACCTTACGAACATCTTATTGATGACGATTTATAGATCCATACTTATGCTGATGTGACTAATATTAAAGCGCTGGATTTAAGTGAAATATTGGCCTCGTATTTTAAATATAAGCAGCCCTCGTAATATTTTTTCCAAAAGGTATACATACACATACACATATATGTATATGTTGGAAATCTAATGTCAGTTTGAAGAGCAATCTATGCAAATACTTAAAAAGTTCACACTCTTTCATGGCTAAGTTGCCAGTATTTTTGATATCCTTATTGTTATTTTATTTTAAATTCAAGTGGCTTATTTATCATTTAACTTTCATGCAATTAAATTTATTTGTGGCTTTGTATTGCTCCTTTAAGATAAGCACAAGCAGCCACAATTGAAATACACAGAACTCAACTTAACTACCCCAACATTTTTGTTATTTGATTTAATATACACAGACATACATAAGTATGTATACTCGTGCATTTTTTTATTCTTTTCTTTTTTGATCACTTTCCTACAGCAGATATTCCTCTGGCTAATGTTGGTTTTTATGATTTCCATTTCAATTAAAGTATACTGAACTACAACAGCTCTTTGAATTTAAATCTTTAATAGTCTTTTACTAACAATTACTTACTAGAAGCAACTACCATAGAGCTATGGGTGAAAATTCTAATCATAAAGCAGTGTTAAGGAAGTTTGAAAACTACCATAAGAACCGGATTAAAACAAAGCTCATAAATCGTTTGCATGGCATTTTCTTTTTTTTTTTTCGTTCTCTTAAGAGAGCAAATAAGAATGTGTGTGAATATTTTATACATACTGCAGAGATGAAACGCATTCTTTCCTGTTCCGTTTATTATTCCGGGGCTTTATAAGTGTATCAGCTTTTGTAACATATGACAGTGAGAATGTATGAAACAATAGTTTAATATTTTATATAAAAGGTTGCATGATGCATGTGCGCTCAGAAATATTCAACTTGACAATACGGAAATTGTTGAACAATTTGGAGTTGAAAAATGTATTTTCTTTTGGTAACTTAAGCCTGGATAGTTTTTTCTTTTCTAAACATAATTAAACACACACACGACACTATCACAGTGATCCATGATTATCAGCAATTTTAACATGATTATTAGTTTGACTTTTTGTCAAAGTTTTCAGGTGAATTTATTTAAACCATAAAACTGTAAACGATTGACTTGATTATCATTTGATATATTCTTGTTTTTCTTTTCCTTTTATTATCCTTTTATAGACGAAAGGAAAACTAGTTCATGTGTTCTGTGTTACATCTATTAATGCACCCTTTTATTTATGCATTTCTCTTTTATATACAAATACAACTTCTTAGCTTTCGTTTTCTTTTGTAATTGGTTTTCATTATTTATGTATATATTCCATTATATTATTATATTTAACCCCCGACCAAAAAAAGGGGTGTTATAAGTTTGTGTATCTGTGTGTCTGTCCGTGTGCACGTACAGACCAAACGACTGGCCGGATTTTGATTTAGTTTTTTTCTGTTTGAAAGGTGACTTGATCGAGAGTTATTTAAATATTGTCTTATGAAAATCGGTGCAGCCGTTTAGAAGATATCACATCTTTTCTAGATATATCGGGTGCTTTTAAAATTTTTACTTCCTGTTTCTCCAATTTAGTCGGTAGACTTGAGTATAAAATTTATATGGAAGGCACTCGTTTTTTGACTGATTTTCATATAAATTTTCTAGACGAGTCGTCTGAGTGACTTGTGGAAACTACACATTAATTTTTGTTATTATATATGAGTGTTATGAGTACTTTTTATTTAAACTACTTTTCATTTGATGACAAAAATTTGTGATTTTCATGAATCAAAAAATCAAATTTTTTACGGGAACCGAAAGCATTTTTTTAATCTAATTCTATAGCAAAAAATGTAAAAGTTGTGTTGTTGTTTTAACAAAAAAAACAAAATGATATTGGTACATATTTAAAAAAAAATTAAATAAAATAAAATTTTGATCTTTTGAAATATAATAATTTAAAATCATAAACTCAATATGAGAAAGATTGGACATGCGTCCAATTCAATTCAATTTTCATGAATGAAATTTTTTTTTATCTGGGGTACTTGTATAATTTTTTTTCTAATTTATGAAGCAATGTGTAGACTCTTAGAAAAATGCTGATATTCACAGAAAGCAATTTTAAAAAGCTAAGCAGTTATAAAAGCAGAAAGAACTCTTTTGTTTTATTTCTCTAAACATTTAGATTTTAAAAAAATTATTATTTTCTCTGAGAGGATGTAGCTTCCATTTGTGAAAATATCTATCAAAGTGGGCAGTACCATGCCCACTATCTAACTACCTACTTTGATAATTTATACTACACTATCCGAAAACTCTAAAACTTGGCACTTGCCTTGTTTACTTATAGTGACCCAGTCTCGTGATTTACTGGAAGTTTGTAGAAGCAGAAGTAAAAATTATCGTCTGTCTATTTAAATTGAAAAAAATAAAAAATAAAAAATACAAAATAAAAAATCTTAGTGTTTGTTATTGTTTTCAATATAAATAAAGAGAGGAACATTTATAATTGTCTTCTATAAACTGGCAGTAAAAAAATCGGCGAGAAAACTTTCATCAAAATTTAAAATAATGGTACACATCGATATATAACTGCCAAAAAAAAAAAGCTTAAGTGACATAATTTTTAAACCTCGTTTTGGACGAAAATCGATTATTTACAATCGCAGATAATCGATTTTCACAAAAAAAAATTAGGTTCGAAAAATATGTCGCTTAAGCTTTTTTGGCGGTTATGGCACGATATTTTGAGCTCTTAAAGTGATACGATCTCGCATTAAAAAAAAGTATTCGGACCCGCTGAAGTGACATAATCTAGTACTTAAAGCAAGTGGGCGGCACCATGCCCATTATAATTTAGTATTAATTTTCAGATGCTTCTACTTCACCGATTAATAAAACTTGGCACTTGTTCTGAACTCTTAAAGTAATGCGATTTTTGACTTAATAAAGTGCGCGAGGCTACCCCTTTAAAACTTAGTACAGTAGACTCTCGATAATTTGAAATTCAACAAACCACAGAAACGTTAAAATAATCGAAAAAATTTATCAGAAATTCCGTATTTTTCCATTCTTATTGCATGAAATGCTTATATTAAATAATGTGATTTTCTAAAGAAGATAAGAAAAATTTGGTTGGAATATAAAATTGTATTCGCAATGCCAATACAATCTTAAGATTTCATATATTTTTTTTTGCCGCCAAAATATGAAAATCGAAATTAAATTAAGCCTTGAAAAAGCCAAAACAGTAATGTTGGTTATAAACAAAACGTTATATTTTAAATATAAACTTTGATTTACTCCACTCATTTTTCAACTTGTTGTTTCCATATTTTAATTTTTTTTTTTTCATTTAATTTTATTTTATTCCATGTAGTCCTTATGGCTGCTGTAGATTTTTATCAGCTTAAGTACAAACAAAGGACTAAAAGTATGCAAAGAACAATAATACAATGAAAAAAAACAGCATTAAGCTTAAAAAATTTAAAAAAAAATATTTGTACGTGTATGTACATAAAATAACAGGAAACACAATTCTCCTGAATTTTGCATAAACAAAAGCGTATATTTGACTTGTAGTTGTTGCTGTTGTATTACAGATTTCTGCCAGTATTTTTGCTGGAAATATTGTTGCATCCTGGCAGAAGTAAAAAAAGGAAGAACAAAAAAAAAACACAGCATTAACAACAACTACCACTACAGCTGCAACATCTTGTGCCCATCTTTTTGTTTTTGTTTATGTTTCTTTATTTTTAATGCCTTCTAAAAATATTATTTTTTTCTATGAGATTTTCATCATCGTTATATTCAAAGAGATAAAAAAGCGCAAAATACGAAAAATAATATAAACTGAAAAACAGTATGTATGTATTGGATAAAGAAGATTAAATTCCTTGGCACTACACAAAAAAACAAAAACGAACAAAATGGAAAAATATAAAAACTGTTATTTTCAAAAAAAGAAAAAAAAAGTATTTATGCTAGGATGATGACATAAGTGAAAAATGATAATCTTGCCACAACAACATGGCCAACAATAAACGAAACAACGAATGAATGAGTGAACAAACCAAACGAATGAACCGACGAATGAGTGGTAAGCGGTAGACAACACACACACACACACCCAAACACACGTATACACACATGCACATGCACTTATACAGCTGTAGTAAAAGTTTACCACACATAGTGAGTGCCAGCCATAATAAAGCAGACTTTCCTCTGTTACCACAAAAAGGCTGGCAAGTTGTTTTACTGATAAAATAGATGGCTGGTGGGAAAAGCTAGTTGATTCCCAACCTGCCTGTAGGGACTACAAAATTTAAAAAAAAAAAAAAATAAAAACGAAACGAAACATGAGAGAATAATCAACCACAGATACAGGCTATACATGGAAAATAAATTCCACATCGTGATAAATCTTATAAAACCTTGCTGCATAACTACAATATGCTTTTTCTTTCTGAATTACTGCTTCTACTCTGTCTGTCCTGTTATCTCCTTCAATTATGTAAACAGTGGCTGTTAAACGAATTGAACTATTTTTTATCATATACGATCAGTATACCCTGGCAAATCGTCTTATTTAGATTGACCAAACTATCCAAGCACTTTATTTCATTTCAAATTATAGAGTAGCCCTGCAGACTTACTTTGAAAATCAATCATCAAGTCGCAAAACTTATAAAGGACTTCCAGATTTGTATGGCAGCTGTAAACGAAAGTGTGCAAGAATACTCAAATGTATCGCTTCGTCGCAGGTCGCATTAATGGAAGCTCTGTCTTTCCACTACATTGAAATTTTTTGCGAAAAGATTTTGGTCTACACCTGTCTAAGATTTAACTATGGCAAAAATTAAGGCTAAGAGATCATTATACATCGTTCTTATGACGATTGTGCTCTAGAATAGTAAGAAATATTTCATCGAAAAATGGTGTTCAGTGATAAAGCTCATTTTGTGCCTGATAGACCCCAATAAATCCAAAAAATAAACCATTTGGTGCTGTCTATACACTGGTGGGTGGCTTCATTGAACGTTATTGCTTTAAAACTACGTCCAAGGCATATGCACAATGTGCGAGCTTTTACAAAAGAGCTTTGTGCTTTCACATCGACAAGAACACAACAGCCAATCAGATCTTGGCGATGACAATATGCTTGCTGCTCGCTTCCTTAAAGATACAAGAATAAATTGTACGAGCTTTCAAAGCTGTTTACCTCAAATGCAAATATCACAGTAGGTCTGTTGGAACGACGCTGCTTTCAAAATAAAGCCGAAATTCACGTTAAGGCGAATGGACTTTATTACCGTATTATGATCAATGATATCTTGTTTGAAACTATAGATGACATTGATCGGGTCAGAATAAGAGTTCGACGAAGGCCACAACCATCGACTTATTGAAACCAGTATTGGGCGATAAGTTAAGTTCTAGCAATGATCCCGTCAATAGGCTTCCAAGCTGGAGCCATTTTACACCTATCGATTGTTTCCTGGTGGGACATGTGATGTGACTGGCTAATGCTGATAAACCAGCAACAGTTTGAGAGTGGCGTTGGCTGACGTAATTAGCACGTTGACTACAAAACCGAAGACCTTGGGTTCGAGCGTGGTATCCAACAGTCATTAAATAGCAACACCACGCATTTTTAAGATATGCATTAATGTTCCTTTCTATCGCTTGTTGTAGGGAAGTTCAAGTGATCATCACTGAATCATACCGACTTCCGCGGATGCTAGTAACAGTACTGGCCATTCATTGCCTGAGTGTTACTTCTCATGAAAAAAAAACCAATGGAAGTCCAAAATTGTTCATGTTGTTCGTTACATAATTGGAACTTTAGAATGCGCTTCATCTAGAACAGCGGTGGCCATGTGCCCGAAATCTATTTCAAATTTTAACCTCCCATGTATTGATATTTCTAATAAAAATTTTTTTTGAAATAAAACTAAATTTTTGTGCTCTTTTTCAAAACTTAAAATTCTATTGGGTGTCAAAAAAGTACCCTTAGCATGCACGTTGGGGTGCTTAGACTAGACAGCAAAGCTTTCAACTTATGGCCTAAAGCATGTCACACTTTTGTTGGAATCAAAAAGCCTTTGATTTTGTTTCTCATGTAAAATCAACCGTTTTTAAAAGAGAGAGAAACGCGTTGGAACTCTCACGTTTATTTCATTTTAGAAATGTATGGCAAACAAAAAAATTTTTTGGAAAATTTGTTTTTGTTTTAATGTAAAGTTTCACTTCTTCGAGGCGTTTTCCAGAATATCAAACATAATTTAGTAATTAAACTGGCAAATCGTAGCAGAACGGAACAACATGCTATTTTAATCGGCAGCTTTCACATTTCACATCCACTGTGCGACATAATGACAGCTTTTTATATACAAACTAATCAAATGGTTACCTAGCTTAATGTAATCCGGGTGCCTCTGTGGTGTGTGAGTGATAGCGATGCTATCCTCTCAGTCCAGAGATCGTGGGTTCATTTCTTGCCATAGGCCCTGTATGTTTTCTGCAGACAAGCTAATTACCTCCCGAGTTGTGTTTGTTAAAAAAAATAAATCAAAAAAATAAAAAATATAATGTGTATTAATTAATAATTACTTTGCATGGGGGTTACCCCGCCAATATTTTGGTGGAACATGCAGTTTGTTTTGGAAGATGACCACTTAAAATTCTTTGCTTCGCACAGTCGGGTAAAAATTTAGTAACCATTAATATTCTAGTTGTAGTGATATGAATTTATCAGCGAAAGAGCAGCCTCTGGCCCCAATGTGCGCTGTAGGAATGTACCAAAACTTAGCAGAGTTAGCAGAGTTGTATAACCGGTAAAACTTAATCACTATTGGATAACTGGCGTATGATGCCACGCTAAAAGAGTTTATTTGTGAAAAAGACAATTTTGAAAACTACTCCTAGAACCACTATGTTCATCCGTAATTAAGCCATAAACGTACGAGGCACTTCGAAGAAAAATCAATGATTATAGCAGGACAAAACTCTAAGTGTAAAAGCAATTTTAGTTTAGTTGTAAGTTGGTTTGAACGCACACACTTCTGACTCAACAGCTTTAAATGGCGACGAATAGAGTAGAATGTCAACCTTTATTTATTCCCATGTACAAGCCCTTGCATGCAATTTTGTTTGTCTAGGTGCATTTAAAGTAGACTGAATATCATGGCATGCGGCAGGGTTGTGTGTGGTAAGCCTTCTTGTCATCATATTTTTCTATTTATCTATTTTTTTGTATTTCTGAAGACTTATGCATTTCACATGTTTATATTCTACTTTTAATGTAAAGTTGTTTTTGTTTGTATTTGCTGAAGCAGAATCAACACAAAGAACAAGTAATACACTACAAAATATTTAAATACAGTGGGAGGCTGGTAATTTAAAAGACACTAAATTATTATTATTTAAAGAAACGTCTTATACACAACATATTAATATTGTAGTAGAAATTTATTTTTTTGTTTTGCATTTTGAAAAAAAATTATATTTCACGAAATATATTTTATTTTGAAAATTTTCTTGTTTTTATGGTTTAGCAATTGTCTATATGCATTTCGTTCCTGCTTTTGGAACTCGTCAGTAGACTTCAACCCAAAAAATTTTTGAATTTAGTTAACAAACTTCGTATGTTTATAGTAAGACTCTTAATACGAGTTCCAAAAGCAGGAACGAAATGCATATAGATAATTGCTAAACCATAAAAACAAGCAAATTTTCAAATTAAATAAATAAAGACTTTATGTCAAATAAATATACTTCGGTATTTCAAATATGAAATATATTTTAGTTATAGAATTTTTTTTTTTTTTTTGAATTTTAAGAAATGTTTGTGTCAGAAGTAAAAGTTGTAGCACCAATCTTTCTTATTTTTGATAGTATAGAAATTTTAATAAAACTTAGTCAGTTTAAAAATTTTCGATTACGAATCTAAGGATTCTGGATTTCACTATTAACACTTTCTAACAAGCTTGTGCATAATTATCTATAATTGTCTATAAATTTTCTGATATTTTCTAAATTCTTGAATTTAGTTAAGCCTACTGTAACTCAGCTTGTGGTTAAGCCCAAAGATAAAACTATTTACCATTGTAAACAGCTTAAAAACAGCACAAAAAATATAAATGTACATATATCTATAAAAAGGACTCAGCGCTATACTTTCACACGAACGAAAGAGCACAAAGTACGAGTGACACATGTACAAACAAATGTTTCCCAACATTAGAGATACGAAACTACACAATTTACAAACGACCACTGGCACAAAAGACGAAATACTACTGCTAAAGTGCAGTTGTAATCGTTTTAGAAAAACAAAAAAACAAACTTGTTTGTGAGTTAAGTATTTTTTTAAATTCTTTTTATCACTATTTTTATAGTATGTGTATATCTAAAATGAAAAAAGGAAACATTCGCAAAAATACTCACTCACAAACTAAATAAACACAATATATATTTTTCACTTTAGCTTTTTCTGTCGAATATAAAGTCAGCAGTTGTAAGTTTTATTATTAATGAAGTAAAAAAAAAATCGATAGAGCGTCATGTTAAACAGTGTAAGCAATGAAAATTGTTAGTGGTTTACACACAAAGCGAAATGTTGGAGTATAGGTCTTGGTACACACACGTTAACTTTTGCTGATCAACTTCTAATTCAGCTGGTAGAAAGAAAGAGATATTTGTATTTCCTACTCCGTCTTTCTTACAGCTTAATTAAGAGTTGATTAATAAAAGTTGACGTGTGTGAAGTGGGTGGAAGTGTTTGTTAATATTAAGAAAAGTTTGAGTGTATTAGTATGCTTACATTAGTGAGAAAATTATGTTTTCATTGAAAAAATCTTTTAGAAAATTTAACTGCGATGAATCAAACCAACCAATTCACATATTCCATTTGCACTGAAAAAAATTTATATAAAGCTGAAATTTGCATCAACTGACGACACCACATACAGTTGAGCAAACAAAAGAACGCTAATGCTGAAGTGTGAGGGCCTTTGGAAAGAGCATGTTGTTCCGTTCTGCTAGTATTTATCAGAATATAATATTAACTATTAACTTTGTTGATAGTTCTTGCTTAAAAATTATAACATATAGTTTGGCTTCTTAAAAATAAAAATTTTAGCCTAATTAAATTTAATTAAATAAACTTTTTCTTCTTTGGTAAATCAAAAATATGCTTTAAAGCTAAAACAATAAATTATTAGTTAAAAATCATTTGAAGCAATAACATGCTTAAAAAAGAGGCGATAATTCTAATGGATTTGAATTGCCTCTTGAGTGTTATCTAATAGATGTGACAATTTTTATTATTTTTCTCTTCAACGAAAAATAAATCCACTCAATTAATCTTTTTAGCAAAAATATTTTTTTAGCACTTTTGTTTAAAATTTTTTTTTGATTTTATGTTTCTTTTATTTTTACACTGTTTTACTTTATTTTCAGTTTGCTTATCTGCCAAAATCGTATTTTCGATCGTTTTTAGGCAACTGGACAAAGTGGCCATGTAAATCGTATTGTTTCTTTAACTTCATGAGGTCTTAAGACTTTAATAGAAGGCAGAAATATTGTTGAAATGGAATTGGAATTTATTGCATTTGGTTTTTAAATTTGATTTCCGGCATATGTCCAGCGCAACTATGAGGTAGATAGTCCCTTTAATCAGCCCAATTTTTGACTACATTTTTGCAATCAATTTAGCCGTATGGCATCAATGATATCTGAAATATTGGCTTCTAATGTTTCAACAGTTGCGTGACTTAATAAATCCCCATAAAAAGTAATCCAAAGGCGTTAAATCGCACGAACGAGTGGCCAGTGAACAGCACCACTTTTGGAAATAAAGTTGTCAACCAATTGATTTTGCAATAAATGTCGTTGATGTTTAGCTGTTTGATGTTTTGGAAAAAAAAATTCAGTCAGCATGACATGATTGCGCTTGCCTATTACAGTAACGGCCGCTTCTTGCTCCTTACGCTACAGCAGCAATATTCTCTTAAACAAACGTTAAACAATTTCTAATGACTTGTCAAAGCCTACTGAACAGAAACATGAACACAGTTTTACGTTCTTAGCTGTCAAACCATAGTTATCATAGTTCTTATGCAGCTGAAAGAAACACACGATATACATTTTAATTTAGATTGCGTTGCCAGTTGGCAAGGTAACTGAAATTAAGTTAACATCTATAACCGAGACAAGAAACAATTTTAAGCATTAAATTTTGACTTTGCTTATTTTATATTTATGCACATATAGAAGTTTTTATAATAAAACACTGTTCAATAATTAAATATTACACTTATTTCATCTTTGTTGATGTTTAAAAAGGTATTTAATTTCCAGTACATAGTGTTGATAAATAAAAACTGTTTAGCTGTGACTTTAGCTTAAATGAATGTAAAGCTTCTGAAAGCTTTAAATTAAGTATGAAAGGGGGGATGTATTAGCTTGGCACAAAATCGGATGAGTCAAGTTGAGTATTGTGTAAAGAAAGCAAAATTTAACATCGTGGTATTTTAGCAGCGCATTAATTGAACATTGTGTGTTTTAAAAGCTCTTAATATTTGTGTTGAGAAAATAAAGTGTCCGATTTGATAAGAATTATATACAGAGACTTTTTATGTGAATGCAAATTAACGAATCAGCAAAGCTACGTTTGTAAAAGGTAAAAAGAACACAATACATATCGTCGGCTGGAATGCAAAACCACCAAGTAACTAACAAATATTTCAAAATCACATTTTAAGTTAAAGTTAAAGTTTAACGTACTTTTTATAACTCACTCAAACTGTTATAATTGCTTGCTAAATTACAATCAAGATAGACATGCCAAAAATTCATGTGGTATGCCGCGATCCCTGTTTAATTTTTGGAGCAGTTCCGCCAAGAGCAACACTAAACAACTAAAAAAATTAAATTTATTTTCTAAATGCTTTAAGTTGAAACTTGAATTTTCTTTTCACTTCAAATATTACAAATAACTGAAATTAACTAAAAACTAGAAAACAACAATATTCAATTGATTTATGTTTTCTAATCAATATTCATTTATCATAATTTAAATCATTTGCCTCAAAGCCAAAATAATAAGGCCACTTAACTTTTAATTAGTAATTAATTTCTTTTGATTATGTTCATAATGCGACTCCCCCCCTTCCCCGTCGCCCACCATGCTAACAGACTTACAGACAGTTGCTCGACCTCATTACAGTAGTAGTACTAACTTAATTATAAAATAAAATAAATTTCAAATTAGCAAAACAAAATATATGTACGATGTATAAAAAACATTAAAATATAAAAAAATTAAATAAAATATAATAAAAAGAAAAATACACAAACCTTTTTTACGCCTTTGATGCACAAAAAACCATGCCACCAAAGCTGCATTAACCATTAGAAAACCAAAAGCCGCCAGTGATATGCCAATTATAACTAAATTTGGTGTAATTGTGTGCTCGGAGAATTCAGCTGGTAGCAATTCTAAGCCTTCTTCAGGGAGTCCCGCGTTAAATATTAAACACACATGCACACGGTCACACGAAATTAAATAAAATATTAAAAACACATAAATACAGCAGCAGCAGCAGCAGCAGCAAACCCAAGTAGTTGAAAACAAAATAAATTTATGAAAAAAAAAATAAAATAAAAAATAAACAAAAAGAGCATTATAGTAACAAATAAAATAAAATTTGTAAATTAAGGTGTATTTTTTTGTATAAAAATTAATGTTGTTTAGTGCACATAAATAAGCACGTTTTAAGCAGCAAACTACCAGTCAAACAATGTTTCAATTGTTTTACATAAGCCCAGCAGGAGTAGAGAATTCGCAGAAGTGAATAACTTTGATAACTAATAAATTTATAATTAATTATATAGTGCCCTGGAGACGATCAAATAAAGCTGTCAATCACTGCATATGTGTGAGTGTACTATGCAAATAAACACGTCAATCACTACTTTTCTTCAGCCGCGCACTTCTCCATCATTAACAAGAATAACAGAGAAAGTAATGATTTTCATGTCAATCAGAAATGAAGGCAATAAGGCTTATAAGCCGTTAGATAAAATATCAAAAAAATTGTCTTTAGTAAAATTTGTTTCTTAAAAATTATTACGTGTAATGCGGCTTACGAAAGGATACGAAGTTTTTTGATTTTCATCAACCATGGCCGTTAACGCTTATGTATGATTGATGAGTTTATTTCAACCTCTCCAGGGCAGTTCAACCAACAAAGTTTATTTAAAGCTTAGCAACGTTTTTTTTAACACTTAAAAGAATTATAGGGACTTCTTTAAAGCTTCTTTAGTCTGTTTTATTGGTAGATTTTATTTTCATATGAAAAAGGTCCGGAGTAGATTGAACCCATAACGTTTAGTTACCCCATGAGGTAACCTATACCAACCTGTGACACCTCCGATAGATCCTCTAGTATGTGTTTTATAGAAATTTGTATTACATTGTGTGCAATGCCAAGTACTTGTAGGATATATAACTTTGTATATAATTACAGGTAACACATATAAAAATGTTTTATTTAACTAAACTATTAAAATATATTTAAATTTTTAATTTTATTTTTTAAATTAATTTTATATTTTAGTTCTATTCTCTAATTTTTAGCGCCAAGTTTATATTTTTAGGGATGTGGTCACGCCCAATTTGGTATATATGAGTGTCCTCCCACTTTTCTAAATGCAACATTGCGTCACTCTTTCAGAGCTCAAGTTGCATGCCAAGTTTCGTAAAATTCGGTCAGGATGGAAGCACGTAAAATAAAGTATTAATCTTAAATGGGCAGGGCCCCGCCCACTTTTTAGGCACAATATTGTGAATTTCTAAGAGACGAAACTATTTGTCAAATCGGAAATCGGATAAATAGAAGTACATATATTTGTATACTAACTTGTTGAGGGCGTGGCGCCACCCACTTTTTAAAACACAAGATGAAATATTTTTAGAGCTCAAGTTTTGTGCCAAGTTGCGTAAAAATCGGTATAGTTGAAAAACGTGAAATATAATATTAAATTTTGATGGGCGTAGCGCCGCCCACTTCTTTGAATGCAAGATTGTGTCCTTTCAAAAGCTTAAGGTATGTGCTAAGTTTCATAGAAATCAATTTAGCACAAGCACGTAAGATAAAAAATTATAGTTTAATGGGCATGGTCTGCCCACATTTTAAAACGCAATGTTGTGTAGTTTTTACTGAGTAGGATGTAAGCCAAGTTTCGTAAAAATCCGTAAAGTAGCAGAACAGGAAATAAAATATTAAATTTTAATGGGCGTAACCCCGCCCACTTTTTTGAACACAGAACTGTGAGCCTTTAAGTTCTTAAGGTGTGTGTCTTTTTCGTAAAAATTGGTAAAGTACAAACCCTTAAAATATAATATTAGAATTTAATGGGCGTGGCCCGCCTTATTTTTTAATGCAATAATGTGTTCTTTTCAGGGCTTAGGGTGTGTGCCAAGCTGCGTAAAAATTAGTCAATTAGAAACTCGTAAAATATAATATTAAGTTTTAATGGGCGTGGCTTCGCCCATTCTTTTAACAACGAGATTGTACTGCTATGAGAGCCTAATGTATTTCCTAAGTTTTGTAGCAGTCGAAAAAGGAAAAAAATTGTAGGCTTATCCCCGCCCACATTTTTACAAAGGGTCCAAAAGGAAGCTACACACTCTCCGACAAAAAGAAATTTTTAAAAATCGGTCTTAAAGGTACCGAGTTATGAAGCAACATAATTAAATAAAATACAGACGATTGGATAACCTCCTCCTTTTTTGATTAAAATAAAATACCAGCTTTTTTTGCAAAAAAAAAAAAGAAATAAAAAAAATTCAACATTTTCACTGGTTGCAAGTAATTTTTTTATTATCTTGTTTTCAGAAATAAATTAAAATTTTTTTTAAACACTATCCTCCTTATGCAAAAAAAAAATTTTTCCAAACAAATCTTTTCTAGAGCAAATTTGAAGTACAAATTGATTTTTTTTCTAACTAATTGAGTTTCAATACTTATTTTCACGTTGCTATAAATTATGTGCCCATAGTAATGACATGCAATATATTTGGGCCTTTATCAATTAAACAAGCAGCTGATCGAGGAAGGAGTTATAAAAGAGTAAAGTAAGTAATTTTGCCAACATAAAATCGTTTAAACATCATAAGGAACTTAAAAAAATTAAACAATTATTTTTCAGTTATTTACTAGCCATCTTTCCAATTCAAGAAAGATTGACGATGATATTCAATTTACTTTTGACCAAGATGCCATTAACAAAATACAATAAAGATAATGATAATGATGCTGAAAACGCTTTTGTAGATTAACTATGAATACTATGCTGCAAAGGCTAATAAAAGGAAGCACAGACACCAAATAAAATAAACATTAAAAAAATCTTAAAAATCGCATCACACAGCGAAATGATTATGACTTCCCACATCCTTCAAAATTTCTTGTTTAATGTCTTTTCTTTCAACTAACAAACAACAACAGGCTTGAGAAAACCAAAATATAAACTCGGCCATAAAATCGCACAAAAATTAGCTTGAAAAAAAAGAAGTAATAACGAGCCATGTAAAATTACTTCTAAGTTGAAGGGAACAAGAAACCAATAGCAGCAGCAGCAGCAGCAGCAGCAACAACAAAACACATGCTAAAAGCAGTCCTTAGGGAATAGGGAACAACTTAATGTACTACAGCACACTCGCACATAAAATACGACTTTTGTAGATTAAAAATAACCCCTTTTTTTGCGAAAGGAAATTTATGTACATGTTAAAAGTTTCCTGGTTGATTTTTTTTTTTCTTCTACATTTTATATTTGTTCTGCATTTTGCTTTTAGTTTCCTATCGAATAATTTTATTTTGAAATCAGTAATGAAATGAAAGCCCCCCAAAAAAAAACGGAATCATAAAAAAATTTACTTGGAAATCAGTATAAAAATATCTATACATACATATCCTTATACTTTTTTTTTTATATAAATAATAAAGCAGGGTAGGACTAAAGTAAACGGAAGTATGGCAGACAACATTCTACAATATATATTTTTTTATCAATGCATTTAAATTCATATTTGAAAATATATTTTTATGTATTTTGTATAATAAAATATTTTCACAAATGTTAACAATAAAAAGTAATCAGTATAAGATTTTTTGTTCGTTTGTGCTTATCAAATTTATATTAAATCTATAAAGTATTAAGTAGGTACTACTCAAGTAAAAAGATTATATATGTAAATGCCTAAAATTATAAATTCAGCTTAAAATTTAATTATTTAAAAATTTTGTATGAATCAGCTGTTATTGGTTGCTACATGTATCAAAGTAATAAATACATTTTTTAATCTCTTTGCATTCAAGTTCCTCAAATCTAATGTTACTTTGTTTAAGATTTTAAAAAGAACTTTAAAGGAAATCAAGCCGAAAACTTTATCAAATTATTTAAATGTTTAAACCACTTCAAAATACAATATTCCCAATTTGCATGTACAGTGAACCAAAAAAGCGTTCTTAAAAAAAAGAATTTGAAATTTTTTGTTTTAAAAATGCTGCATTTTTTAAATAATAAAAAAAAAATATTATTTTATCTGGTATTTAGAAAAGTTGGCGAAACCACGCCCATTAAAATGTACTAATGTACTGTAAAAATCATCATAAATAGATCGAGGCTTGAGCAAAGCTGTCAATTTTTCCACACTTACTTTTAAAAAGTAAAAACACTTCGTGATTTTTTTTGGTGCATATAATCGTCATATAATCGTCCATCTGAGCAAGCAATCCGTCTAACTATGCATTTATTTCATACTACATACTTTCTTTATAATACAATAATACCAAACCGTCCAAGGAATGTGCAAACTGAACAGAATATCAGCGCTGTAAATGAAAATGTGGAAGAAGATCCAAAATTTTCAATTCATCGTAGGACACAAGAATTGCAGTTCTGTTCAAAAATTTTGCATAAAAATCTTTTTATACTCGTACATCCATTTCAGATCTAGCTGGTGTAAGAATAAAAGCCACACACATTCTTTTGCCGATTTGGCTCCAGAGCACTTGCGTTTTATCGCAAAATTGTGTTAGCGTTGAGGCTTATTTTTTGCTTAAGGGAAATTTTAATAAACAAAATTTCTGCATATGGAGTGACTGTGTATTGAGTCATTCGCGAAGTAAAATAACCAATAAAATGGCTGCTAAACACATCTTTGAAAATTTAATACGCTTCATTAACACCAGAGGCGCTGCAACATTAAAAAAAAGTGCAAAAGAAGAAATGTAAAAGAATGAATGTCTTCTCCAAAGGTATAGCCTTTCCTAAAGAAGGTAACGAATAGTTACAGTAGTAGACATTCATTGCCTAAGAGCCGATTTTACCTTCACTTATTTAAATATGAATTGATATTTAAAAGTTATTTTTCCATACAAATATTAATGAAAATCGACGTTTAAATATGAATTTATATATAAACAAAGTTTGCGAAATTGGCCCTAAGTCTTACTTCTCTTTAAAAAAAATATCACACCATCAAACGCGAAAATTTTATGATCCAAACAAAGTCCAAGAAACATTTTTTTGTTTCATTTTTGTATAATTACACAGAATTCGGCAACGCCGATCAATTTGCACTTTTTATAGCTCAATATCTGTCCCTCTCCGTTTCATCAACCTCCTCTTTCATTTTCATACGAGCCATTATCTCATGTTTTTGCCCTTCTCATCTGGACCAATACACCATTTCTTGTTGGATCGAAGTGGGCTGTTCAATTGCTTTTACTTTTCGCCTAATTCTGAATCGAAATTCATGTGTGTATGGTTTTTCTATTTTATTTTTTTTTCGATACAAAATTACACCAATCGTGGAAATTTTTTTTTCGATTTTAACAAATCGAAGCCAAAATTTATAAAACATGCAATTGCCTAGTTGCAGTATACATACTTTTAAATTGCATAAATAATTTGCTACATTTATAACGATTTAAACGGACAAATTCTAGGAGTTCGTTATAACCCGACTCCACTGTAATTTAATAATTAATCATTTCTTATTTAAACAAAAGAGATATAGAAAAAGTTTCCATTATATTTAGTTTGTTTATAGCGATAATTGTAAAATCGAATTCATTTAGAGTTTTGGGCATTTTGTATACTCGTATATGGGCCATAAATTTCTTGTGTCTGCATTTATTTTAGAAAACATAATTAATTTTTGCAAAAGAAAATAAAAAAGTTGCATACAGTACCTCGTTTTAGGCGTTTTTGATTACGTTTATGCAGACAGCAGCCTATGATGAGTATATTTAAGGCCACTATTGTTACGCCAGATGCTACACCAACCAACAGTAAAAGACCCGAAGTACCTTCCAATGGAGTTGCACTCGTTGTAGGCGGACCTCCCAGCGATGAGGCCGGTTGCGAGGGTGGTGGTGCTTCTGTAGTGCATTTTAATAAATTTTATCCAGCCAGTAGAAAAGTTAATGCAGCATATAAGATAAAATTAATGCAAACAAAAAAAAATAACAGGAAGAAAGAAAAAAAAGAGCACGAAACACAGGCACACAATATCAGTAAGTACTTGTATTAATAATGTCTACACTAAGCAATGTTTTATGTTTATGTTCAATATGCATGTGTGTGTACTTGTAAATATGTACATATATTTAGAAATTTTTATTAAAGTTAAATGATTTTATTAACTGCATAAAGTAGAGCCGCCACACAATGACATCAAGCAGTAGCGTCGTCCTGGGTCTACAGTTTTATACTGCAAAGGCTTTTTATTTTTGTAATTTTTTTTATTAAGGTTGAGCTGGGGGTGGCTGCTGATACTCGTACCTTAGCAAGAGCCAGCCAGCTCATAAAATGCAGATGACGCGACCAATAAATCAATGTCTTTTGCAACTTGTTTTAACCCTGGTTGCTATTTACTACCTCCCCCAAACCATTTTTTTAATAGATGTGGCTAATTTGTGCACTATGCTTTAATGCTGTTTACTGCAACATGCCACACACACACGCACACAAAAAGTTTTTGTATTTGTGTCTAGGTGTATGTCTGGCTTTGTTCTACTCCTGCCGTTTTTAGCTAATTGAGTTTTGACTTTGGTTTCGTTTTGTTTTTTTTTTTGCTGCAGAATAAATGATAATAAATGGACACTTACCTTTAGTATGGGCTTTTTGTAGGTCAGGCAAGTATTTGCTTTCACCTAAATCATTAAATGCCATTACGGAAAATAGATACAATGTATTCATTCTTAGGCCAGTTATAGTGAGTTTATGACTATTTGGCAAACTGTCTATATACTTGTATTGTTCACGACTTGCCTCTCTGTTACCAAAAGAGATAGAAAAACACACAAAGAAAAACAAACATAATGAAAAATGATAGTTATTGTTTATTGAAGAAAGCCATTGAAGTAAAATTGAAATATTTTTTTTTTATTTTTGCTCACCTGAAACGTACTCTATAGGAGGCCTTTAGTCCACCATCGAAACCCGGAGTCCAAGCCACTGTAACCGAGTCATGGGTCACATTTAATATATTCAAACTTAAGGGGGTGTCGGGCTGCGAGGTAATATCCAAGCGTACTGCCTCTATAGCCTGACCCAAATCATTTTTTGCCACACATTCGTAGGCTCCATAGTCCGCAGGAGCTACTTTCTCCACTATCAATATGGACTCATATGTTAGCGAGTCAATTGTCTTCTCCTCGACTTCGTATTTATAGGAACGATTGACTGGCAAGTCTTTGCCCTCCTGGCGCCATATAAACTTGGGTTTGGGTGAAGCCTGGGCGCGACACGGCAAGCGTCCACGTTCGCCTGTGCCACTGGCAGCTCGCAGTAGAGTGGGTGATTTATCAATTTCCGGCGCAACTGCACAATCAAGCAAAAAAATAAATAAATTTTTAATATTATTTTTTTTTTTAATTCAATATTATATTTTCCACTTACATTTAACTATCAGCAAAACATCACGACTAGTGGGATTCGCCACACGGTTGTCGGCTATGCAACGGAAATTGCCCACATCTTCACGTTGAGCGTCTTTAATGTGCAAATACGAGGTGCCGTTGGCAAAAGTGGAAGACGTTTTTACGGTCATATCATAGCCTAATCTTTCCCACTTAATGTGATCTTCTGTTAAGGGTTTACCCTCCACCGTGCACGAAAGCATGGCATCTTCACCGGGATTTACAATGACGTTTTCTGAAACCGATTTTATCGTGGTGCCATCTACCACAACAACAAAGACAACAACAAATAGAAAAGAAAATGTTTGTTATAAAATTAATTAAGGCTACACTCGTACACGTTTATTTACATTCCACCACTACAGTGACATTAATGCGTGCCGTGCCCTGGGAGTTGCGTGCCTCACACACATACAGGCCGGCATCATTGCGATGCAATTTTGTGAAATTCAACTTAGAGCCTTCGGCAAAGATGCGTGGCTCTGCTCCATTAACAGCACTGGGTAATGTCTGGCCATCCTTTGACCAAGTGTAAGTAATTGACATGGGATTGGCATTGGCCTGCAGGGCAACCAGCAATGATTCGCTTTCCACACCGACAGCCGTTGACGAGGGTGGTGGCACAAATTTGGGCCGATCTAAGCATGTGACATTGCAACAAGAACAGACAAGACAAGACAAGAGCAGACAAGATAAGAGTTAAATAAAATTCAAACATTTTCTTAAAATGCACATTTGATACTGTGTGCATCATAAAACAAACAAGCAAAAGAAAAAATAAATGTATAGAGTGCAGAGTAGAAAAATACTTACACAGCACATCAAGGCTTACGGCTTCATGAACACTACGCTGTAGTGCCTCGTTGGCACTTTGACATGTGTAAACTATACCATTCATTTCCTGTGTAATGTTGACTTTAAATTCCAAAGTTGAGACGGTACCACCCCAAAGACCGGGCTTAGATGTATTATTTATACCTAAGGAGAAATGAATGACAATACAAAATATGCAACAAAATAAGCAGAATATAAAAATATTAAGGAAATGAGGTGTAGGCGACGAGACACACAGTGCAAGTGTGTAGGTGGGTATGTGAATAGAGAGAGAGAGAACGAGCTGTAGAAGCAAAAACTATGAAAATTATGCAGACAACATGATTTCTTGTATAATTATAAGTGTGCATGAACAGTAACCTCCCGATAGCATGGAACTAAAGAGGCCAAGAAAAAATTTTAAAGTATAAAGTATTAATAGAGGACATAAAAATTAAGACTTTTTAAACTGATTCTGGCAGAGCAGATAAAAAAAATATACTATGTACCGGTAGTATTGTGAAATTTTGGTCTCAAATGACTTTGAAATTCCCAGCTTTCGCATATTATTTTGGTAGCTATGAAAAACCTTTGAATTTTCATTGAAAGAAAGTATTGAGCATTTTTGTGTAAAATCTTTCTTGAAAAATGTAAACTCTTTTGCATATGGTTCTTTTTTTTGTCATTTCGCACAAATAGATCAAATAACTACCCAGCACAAGGTTGTCAGATTTTTTCTAACCTTTATCCCCAAAATATATATAGAAATCGGCAAAAGTTGCCAAAATCAAGTAGAAAAAAAATTTGGGTGTTCGTTAAATTGTGATATTCCTTAAATCGAATGTTCGTTAAATCCGAAGACTGTTGTATTGCGCGTTATGGGGAGGACGATAGAGGGAGTAGTGTCTGTGAAAATTTGGTTTTAACTTTTCCACATTGAAAGTGATAGGAAAAATCACTGCAGATAGTTTGTTCTACATACGAACATTATGGCTAAAAAAAATCCGAACTTTCTCTCTGTAATGCGTAGAGGGATTTATTAGCCAATCGAGCATAAACATCTGTAACTAAAATCTATAGACAGTATGAGCAGCAATAATGCGCATGAGTATACAAATACTCTAACTATTAATCGGCTACACATGCGTATAAGTATACACGGCTATTTTGTTTGCAGCACACACATAAAGCTTGCTTTCAAACAGCCTAAACACATTTTCGTTTCCATTTTATATACACAAACGTATGTTTAGAGTCGCGAATGATGAATAAATATTTCGAGTATTATGCGTATTTTTTTTTGTCCGGCTAAAAATCCATACTCTGACTATAAGCATCCTCTGACTATAAGTATGACAGAGACTCAATACGCTTAATACGCATGTTCCTTTTATTTTTAGTTGTTGCGTATTTTAGATTTTCGCTTAAAAGGAGTAGAGATACTCTTGTATGTTACTTGAGTACTCATTGTCATTCTGTGGTATGTCTATATGTGTGTGTGTGTGTGCGTGAGTATATGTATTTGACTATGTTTATCTAAACAACGCATAATTTAAGCTCGGTTCAACGGAGTGAAAGTAAACTTGCCGCATTCGAAAGATGTTGAGCTCACTTAGACGTTTAAAAATCGTAGATTTCTAAAATTTTCGAATCAAAATCTAATCAGCTTTTAACCTCAAAAAGACAGGTCGATTGCTGTCAATTTTGCCGTTGATGGAAAATATCGAAAAAACCTTTTTTCTATAACTTCTGTAATAGTCGTTGTCAAACCTATTTTAGATATCTACTGATTTTTTAAAATTTAAAAGCAGTATTTCAGATGCTGCAAAATGTTATCAAAATTCGTGACTAAAAATTGGGCGACTCGCTCGTTGAAAAAATGTCGAAAAAATTTTTGTTTTTTTCTTCTAATTTTAGTCAAATAATTTTTAAATGTTCACTGATTTTTAAAGTTTTAAAAGAAGTATGACAGACTCCGAAAAATTTTACCAAAATCTAAAGTATCGCAGGAAGTTTTAGGGATGTCCTTCCCATATTTTTTTGTTTATTGGTCTTTTTTTCTAAATTATGGAAAGTTGACTGTATAAGAAAAAAAATCTTAAAGTGCTGTTGTATGTGCTTATCAATGTTTACAATATTTGATGAGCGTTGCATTTGGTTTACAGTTAGTAAAAGAAAACCGGAAATTGGTATGAGTATAACATTAGAGAAACATATTTTTGTGCTATTGCAAAGTGCAAGAGCAAACATGCACATGCACTTATGCAAAACGGACTGGCAGACGACGGCTTAACACAATTGCGCGTTTAGACAGTCAAAGCCAGAAACACACACAAAACAGCTAAAATAAGATGTTGTTGTGCTTTACAAAGTTGATGTGTGTGTGTGTGTGCGTGTGTAAAGCTTCAGTTGTGCCACCGAAAAAAAACACATACAGGTTTACGCCTGTCTTTAGCCAACGACCAAACTGCCACAAACGAACGTACCAAGCAGAACAGACCAGACCAGACCAGGACAGGACAGGCAGGCGTTAAGCCAGCCAAGCATTCAGCCAACCTACTATTTTCAATGGCGCCACTTCATGCTACCATTTTAAACTTAATTTAAAGTAAACTTGTATTTATTTATGTGGCATGTGGCCACACCACTGTTTTTGCCTGCGCGCGTGTGTGTGTATAATTTTAGTGGCATTTTTTGCTTTTCTTTTTCATTTGACAACAATGACAATCCTTTGAACAACCCAATAATTTGGGCACTTTTCCAGCTTAACAACAAAAGTTGCTGCTTGCAACTTTAACAAATTTGTTGGCTTCATACAACAGCAACCGAAAAGCAAGAACAACAAGCAAACTTACTTACTCATTCTATCACGCCCCTCTAACACACACACACGCACTCATACACATACACACAAATTTATATGCGAAAGATTGCTTCAAATGTAAACTGATATTGGAAACTTACCCTCAATTGGTATGCCATCCTTCCACCAGGATAATTTAGCAGGTGGGTTGCTAGAACTAGAATCACATATAATGGTCGCCTCTATGCCTGGTTTCAATTCTTCCGGTTCAATGCGTATCTTAACGGTTTCGGGGGCAACTGCAATTATAAATTTTTTTATTTATTCTCATTGCTGCTTGAGGTCTTTTAAATGCTGGAATTCTAGTTCATTGTTTTCTCTACACATTTCAACCACTTTCGTTCTTCCTTTTTAAAAGTAATATGTAAATTGAATAGCTAAAGCATCTTTTTAGCAGTAGAGTTAAACAATTTCTTTGTATGTACATACTTGTATGTACGTTTGCATGTATATATTGTGGTACTTACAGTGCACACTTAATGTGGTCGATTCAAACAGCGGAATTTCGGTGGCACTGTTCGATGCCTCACAACGATATTGAGCTTGATTATCGGTTACGTTTGCCAGAATTGTTATTTCAGCTGAAACAGACTTGTCGGCAGTGCGTATGATTGAATTTATCTGGAAAAAAAAGTATAAGAAAACAAGAGGAAAATCAGCAAAAGCACTATTAAGTTAAGTTAAATTAAAATAAAATTAATGAAGCATATAAACAAAACTGTATAATGTCTTTATAAATCACTGGGGTTTGGTATTTGTTGTTAAGTAAAATACAATTTGAATTTAAGTAGCTGCCAGTCAAAAGCTTGTTTACACACATGCCATTTAAATTTTAAGTAAATATTTTTAAAAGAATTTTGGTTAATTGAATTTTTTATTGGGGAAAATCTATTACTTATTCAACAACTGAGAGAAGTAAGTAACAATTCATTTGCATAAAGAGAAAAACAAATTGAAGTAAAAAAATTGATTTTGTAAGATTGAAAAATATTTTCTCAAGAAAGCGAGTGTCTCTACAGACTCAGCGCTTTTACACCAAGAAATTAAGTACAGTAATGCGGGAGTGAAAGCGAAAGAAATAATTATTTGCATAATAATTATTATGCAAACATAAATAATGGAAATACTCAGAGGATTTCTAACGATGAGTCATTTATTTACAATATCGTTGGTTTAGTCGGCAAATATATGTTAAATCCACTTTTTATGCAAAGTAAGTTTTTAATGTAGAATGCTAGTGTAACTCAAAACGCTGTTGTTTTATCTTGCTGCTATGCAGTGGTAAGTAAATATGTTGAGTCCAGGAAAAATTTAAAAACACCTGTTAAGTCCAGGTGCAGCGGAGAACAAGCTGCATGTAGTGTACTTGCATTCACTTGACACAAAACTTTTTTGTGTTAATTTAAAATAACAAAATTAATAGTTTCGTTGTCCTCACGACCATTTAGTTTCAATAAATTAAGACAATTTTTTGCACCTCCTGAAAAAATAAAAAGGATGTATTTGCCGACTTAGCCAACGATATGTTTATTATGTTAAATGTATGTCCGTAATTACTGAAACAACTCTTCTCTTGCTAGAATACGAAAGGTTCCGTACGGTGCTTTTTAACAATATTTTGGTTTTTTTTTGGTGTTTGGTGACATTTTTAGCTTTGCGATTTTTTTATATGACCGTTTTTTCCGTTTTGGCGATTTTTTTCGGTTTTGGTCGATTTTTTTTTAATTTCCTGGCGATCGTTTTATTTTTGGGTGATATTTTCCATCTAAGCGCTTTTTTGTTTTTCCGATTTTTTTCAGTTTTCGGCAATTTTTTCGTTTGTTTATTAAGTTCTATTAACTTTTTTTTTAGTTTTGGAGTTTTTTGTTTTGACGATTTTTTTCGGTTCTTGGCAATTTTCTTAGAATTTTTCCCGACCTTTATATTTAACAATTTTTTTTCTGATCTTTTTATTAAACGATTTTTTTCAGGTTTATTGGCCTTCGAAAGCAGATAGTTGTTCCGTTCAACTATGTGTTTGTCAGAATATTTACAACTAACTTTGGTGTTATTTGTTCATTAATAATTATCACATGTAATTTGGCTTACAAAGCGATACGAACTTTAGAATGATCAAATCATAAATATAGAAACAAATGAAGTTCGAACAATAATAATTAAGATTTTTTTTCATTTAAGCGATTTTTTTCATTTTGGCGTTTTTTTCATTTTGGCGATTTTTTTATTTTTGGATTAATTTTTTACTTTGGCGTTTTTGAAAATTTCAAGAGTTTGGCCTCTTTTATACACAAGTTGTCGAATTTGCATATTCAAAAAATAACATTAAATGGTAGAATACCATTCAATTTTAATATTTTTTAAATTCCAGTCTTAATTGGTGTAGTCTACGAAAAAATACACTAACTTTGAAAATTTCAAGTGTCTATATGTAATTGTGTTGATATAACATTAGTATTTCAACATTTTTCGTTGCTCACTTTTTTACATATTCTGTAAAAAATTCAGGTCCATAGCTCTTAAGGTTCTCGAGAAAACAGGCTGTCACAGACAGAGAAACAGACAGACGGACATCGTAGCGAAAACAATTTTACCCGACTGCGCGACGCAAAGAAGGGTATTGTGTTTATCAGCCTGTGTATGTATGTATGTATGCATTTAGGTGTGAATGAATGTGCTTATATAAACCGAAGGTGTAGACAGATTTTAATGATTCTTACTTCAATCGATTTTTCTTAAACCCCGGAGTGCCACTAAAGATATGGTATAAATTACAGTAGTATAAATTCAATATGGCGGCCAACAGACGCCATTTTGTAAATAGGAAAAAAATAAAAAGTCGGCAAACTATATCAAAATGGGTATCATTCGACAGGTATTTTAAAATCATCTTTATGTTTCTCTTATGATTTTTCATTTCGAATGACCGTTTAGGATACTGAGCGGTTCAAAGTTGGTCGCAATCGGGTTTTTTGATTTTTTTTAATTACTCCTGGTTACCTTTCGTGTACGGAACCCTAAAAATATATGAAATGGAATCTTCGAAAGGTCATTATTTTAGAGATATCGAGCTTTAAATTCAATTAAAGTGGATAAATGTTAATGGTTTAATGGACATTTGCTACAGCAATTTATATTATGGCGATCTCAGGATGTCCAATTTCGCTTTTTGCAATTATGTAGGGCTTACAGTGATAATGTGACGCATATTGTCTTCAAAGGAGTCCATCTGCTTCCTAACTGAAAGGCTAGGATCGTGTCGAACAATCCAAAGACGTGGTTCTTGATAATCTGGGTCGACAGGATTTTAATTTCCATGTTGTTTTAAATTTTTTTTATAGGGAAACAAATAAAATTGTGGCCTCATACTGGCCATCTGCTGCATATTGCCGGCTTAGAGTGTAAACCTTCACTTCCAAAATTTTACAGGACAGACAAAATACTATTAACGGTTTCTAAACAAAGCTTAAGAAATTATCCTAATATATATATAATATATGTATAACTTCATATTAAAATAAATATTTAAGCAAATCGATGAGGCGTCTCTTTCTCTTTCGAATGGCATTAAAATGTCATATGCCATAAAAAGTGGATTTAGCAGGTTTACAGTCTCAGCGATATCTTTATTTTCTAGCTATCAAAGCATGAGTTTTTAATTTAGCTGTCGGGAGAAACTTGCAGGCCAAACAAGCAGTCAAGTGTTTTACATATCGTGCCATAACCGCCAAAAAAAGCTTAAGAAACATAATTTTTGAACTTTATTGTTTGAACAAAATCGATCATTTGCGGTCGTTAATAATCGATTTTCAGCAAAAAACAAGTTCCCAAAAATGGGTGGGTTAAGGTTTTTTGGCGGTTATGAGTCAATATTTTTTTTTTCTCTTTATTTTAGAAAAAAAATTTCTTTGTTAAAACGTCGACAAATCAGTAAAGAACCACAACATATGTACATATTTAGTAATGTATGACTTTATGTAAGAAATTTTAAAAACAAAAAAGTCCTAATATAAATTATGACTTATTTCTTTACCACGTTGCACAATACACACATTCCCCCACTGAGATAATATTTCTATTCCTCAAAAATAAAAATATTTCATAACAATATTAAGTCACAATTATGTTATTAATTACAATAAGGAACTATATAAAATTGTTTATATCTCTCAGATATAAATTATGGCATTATAAGATACTTATGTAAGTATAGACTGAGAGAAAAACAGAACTATATATTAACAATTAAATAACAAGCCTTAAATAAGGTATGTACGAGTATGATAAAATATATCTCATCAATAAATTATCAAAATTTATTTAATATACATATTTATGAAATAAACGAGGGTAGTCACAATAATTCAAAATGATTTCTAAACTTCTTGATATGCCTTTTCAATACAATAAGAAATTAAAAAATAATAATATTCACCCTTATTCCAGTTTGTCAAAATCGACGTCTCACGTCAATATAATACCAACAAATTGGAGATTTTCTACAAGTTGTCGAAAACAACTGACTTCTCTTTACAGGCTCCCGATTATTTCTAGACCTTAGAGAAAGGAAAAATACTGTCCTTAGCACAAAATTTTTCTCACGAGCGCGTAGACAGCCCCAAGTATTGTATTGACGTCGATGTTGACAACTGTAGTAAGGGTGAATAATAATATAAAACAAAACTCAAAATTAATTGAGTACAAAATATATTTGAATATAAGCCGGAAATTGTGTGCATGTGTTTGTATGCAACTGTGGGTTTTTTGTATGCATACGAGCATCTATGTAAAGGGTGTTTTTTATAAAGTGACACAAGTTTAATTCATAATAAAATAAGGAAATATATTTTAAATATTTTATAATAAAACGGGCTTGATTGCAAAGAAAATTTTATGAAATTTATGTTTAAATATGGAACTCCAATTTTTAACAACTTTTCGCACCATTTGCGAGTGTTGATTTCCAGGTGTTCAATTGTTCATGGTTTATCGACGTAGACAAGTGACTTAAAGCAGGTCGTACACGACATGTTTTTTATGTCTAACATGTCAACTTTTCAACTCAAATGTAATTCTGCATGTCTGTCAAAAATTGTGTTTTACAGAAGGTTTATAATATTCGGTCACAAACGTGCATGTACAAATACGCCTGACATTGTCCGTGTTTGTATCCAACAGCTGATCTGTGCTCGAATTTTATTAAATATTTTGTTAAAAGTGGTTGTAAAATGAATTCAGAAAATAATACAATTGCAGTGTGCAGCATTATTTCAATTATAACTGCAATTAAAGCAAAATCAAATATAAAAAAATGTAAATATTTTTGCACAAACCTATGTCGTTCTCCGTTTCAAAATGGAGTGTTGCCGGCACAAAAATGTTTCTTTACGCCGTAAAAAGTTCACACATTTTAAAGAATTTTTCTTTAAATTCGAGGAAATCATGTTAGGATATAAATATGGAATGCAATTTTATGGCATGTACATGATTGTTATTTAATAGTTAAAAAAAAAAAACATAAATATATCAATGTTGTAATATATCAACTTTAGGCGGCTAATGCTTCCGTCAATATCGGAACGCCGCTGAATATTTCCTCACGGCATGGATTTTTTACGACATATTTTGCTTAAGAAAAACAGCTGATGTCAGAAATTTTGTCAGAAGAAAATAGAACACGCTCTAATTGAAATTTTGTCAGAAGACTTTGCGTCTGACTTTTACAGAAGCAATGTTTTAGAGGTACCACACGACATGTACATGTTTTACACTGGGAAATATGACGAGACAGATGTAAAAAACATGTCGTCTACGGGGGCTTAACATAACCCCAAAGTAAATAATCCAATAGGATTAAATCACACGATCTTGGTGGCCAATTAATTGGGCCATTAGGTGAAATTATTTTTTCATCAAAAGTTTCTTTGAGTAAATCAATTATAGCGCCCGCTGTGTGACAGGTGGCTCCGTCCTGTTGCAACCACATATCAGCAAGATTAATGCCACATAATTGAGGTGCGAAAATATTTCGAATCATGTTCCTACACCGTTCACCATTGACAGTAACATTCTATCCATTATCGTTTTTGAAGACATATGGGCCAATGACTCCACCAGCTCATAAAGCGCACCAAGCAGTAATTTTCTGTGGATTCTTGTAGATTCTCCTCACTCCAAATGCAACAATTCTGCTTATTTACGTACTTATTCAACCAGAATTATGTACTCCATAAAATGGAAGAAGTGCGCGATCAGTTTGACGAATAGAACAATTATTTTGATTACAAATTTCAACAATTTGCACGCGTTGCTCTTGTGTAAGTCGATTCATAATGAAATTTCAAAGAAAACTAAACAAAAGACAACTATCAGCTATTAAGTGGGTGCTCAAATAAAGCAGTGATGCCAACTCAAAGTTGTGACACTCTAAAAAAACACGCTTTATGTGTGTACGTGTATGTGTATGTGTATTTATATGTTTTGTACATACGCTCTACGATAACCTGTTTCGGTTGAGTAGATTTCAATAATTTCCGAAAATGAAAATTTCGATAAAATATTTTCTTTAATCAATTTAACAGTAATAAGCCGATGAAATCTAAAATCTTATCTAATTAGATTGTGGTAAATTTTATTCAAATTGCTTAATCTTTTCGAGAGATATCGTTGTTGAAAATTCTCACTTTATTTTCATCGATATAAATTTTTTTATCAAATTCAATTTTACGATTCATTAACTATTTTGCATAGTATCAATTATTAGAAATTTGATATAAATCGGCTAAATAATTCCAGATTTTTTTTGCCAAAAAAATAATAAACGAAAAAAATTCCGGGAAGGGTCGGCAAAATTAAAAATTCTTTGTTTTTGATATAAAAGAACTAGAATTGTGTAAATTATTGTTTTTTTTTTAATATTAAGACCACCCTCGATCGCCACCCCAAGCAAATTCTTTATAAGCAGCAACATTTTCATTATACAATTATTTAAAATTTATTAAGTTATTTACTTGAAAATGTCAAAACAATTACTACAACAATATTTTATTTATCATTAATCAGAGTAGTATAAGCAACAGCAAGAGTCACTACCACATCTTTGGAGGGATCAAATTAAAGATTACAATTATTAATGACTAACATGCTGCCATAAATATTCTCCTTATACTAATATTTATATTTATGTTATTCTTAGTTGCTTGGAATGCAGGTATTTATTTATATATTATTGTATTAAAAATTAGATTGTTTCCTTTCGAGAATACAGCAAATAGAACTTCTAAGTATTTGAGATTTTGTGTAAACATTTGTATGGTATAAATAGCTTATGTTTGTTGTTGTTCTTGTTGTTGTTAATTTAATGTTGTTTGCCGATATAATTAACAGAGATTGAGAATTTGGACAAAACTTTAATATGCATACGTAAAATGAAAACTAAAATTTGATTACACAGGAAATATGAACATGTGATTGGGCAACAACCAGGTAGAATACAAATTTGATTATTATGAAAAAGAAAAAAATATTTAAAAACAAAAACATAAATTCAAACATGAAAATTTACTTTAGTAAAATGTGTCCCTAAATTAAGGGCAAGTTGATATGAATATGTTTGATTGACCTCGTGAAGACAACGAAAATGAGGGTCGTGCAAGGAATTTGAGGTAATGGTAATTCGGTGATTTGCCCCCACTTAAATTCTAAGCCAACCATATCTTTAACTCGTAAGTTTATCGAAAAATTTTAGGAAATCGGCACAATATTGAAAAAACTCTAAAACTATATCAAATATTATAGAAAATGTCGCCAGTGCTAATCAGTCAATTTGTCACGATTCTAAACTTTTCAATTAGGAAGCACGCATGAGCCTTAAATGTGCCTATGTCGTCATAACAATCTCGGCCCAGTCGATCTTCAAGGACTCCCGAACACATTGAACTGTTTGAAAGCAGTTTACGTGAAAATCCGCGACTTTCAATACGGAAAAGCGCTTCCAAGAGCAATTATTCATAAAATTTTAAAAAGGATCTAAAGTTGTATCCTTTTAAAATGCAAATCGTTCAAGTGACTTTGATTTACACAAACATTTTTGTGAAACGATGTTAGATCGTTTTCGCACTGTAAATTCCATTTTTTTGGAGCGATGAGGCTCATTTTCACTTAAACGGCCTCATCGACAAAGAAAACTGCCGTTACTGGTCTCCAAAAACCAGCAATCCCCGATTGAAACATTAAAAAACCATTGCATTGCCTCAGGGTAATTGTTTGGTGTGCCTTATCCACGCATGAGATAATTGGACCATTTTTTTTTCGAAAATTCTCGAGTCCAGGCGACGAATGTCAAAGTTAAAAATTATCGACGCTGATTACGGAATTCTTTTTGCCAAACCTGCCAGCTTATCCATAGTACTCTTCACACACTTAGTTTAAACAGGATGGGGTGACTGCACACACAGCCAGAGCTTCGATGAATTTGCTTCGGGAAAATTTCCCCAAAAACTGATCAGTCGCTTTGGGGACATCCCATGGCCACCGAGGTCGCCCGATCTAACTCTCATGGATTTTTTTTTTATGGGGCTACCTCAAAGAAGGGTTTATAATGACAAACCCCAATCTATTGTGGCTTTAAAGGAAATTTTCATCGAGAAATCAGCTCAATTGAACCAAGTTTACTGCAAAGTGTGGCGCAAAACACAAGGCTCCCTTTTGAACAGTGTGTTCAACTCGACGGAAGACATCTGGATGACATACTCTTTAAAAAATATAATCCGCATTTACATTCTATCGTTCAATGCTCTTAATAAAACTTTGTGTCAATTATTACGTTTTTTATTTAAGTTTGAAAATATAAATCTGCCGCCAGACACCCTGTATTATTCTGAATAATTCGAGTATTTAGAGCAGAGCCTTATTTTTGTTAGTATACAAGAGCGTGACTTAATTAAAAGGCCAAATCGTAATCATAGTCTAGAGACTATTCTGAAATGGGGTTTGTAAGCCACACACAAATTTGAGAAACTTCAGCATAAGCTAAGCCTGCATAATGCCAGAGAAACGCAACTCCATAATAAAAACTTTTATAATTAATAGTTCCTCACGCATATAATTTCTTTCTATTTTCTTTTTTGTATGTAAAGAACGTAAAAAGCATTTCAAAGTACATTGTAACCTTTCATTGTTTAGTATCCTTTTTTTTTAATTTTTGTTCCAGTAGCAACATATAAAAATCCTCTCTTAATTGTGCAGCTCAAAGTTTATTACATTCTTATCATTCAAGGGAAGGCAAAAGGTGTTTATGTGTGATACACATGTATGTAATACATACATAAATACATACATATACCGAAATATGTATGTAGATACATGTGTGTCTACGTTGAGAGTAATCATTTGCGTAGGCAACTACTCCAGGGCAAGCAACCAACCACACAGTGAAACTACAGATGTTGTGACCAAGGTTTTTCATTAAAAACTTAATGGCCATGCATAAAATTTAAAACAATCATGAAAATAAGCTGAGGAAATGCGAATGAACACAACGTCTACCACCCAGCTACATATACATAAATGAGCACATAAATTCTTTTACTCCTGCAATCAAAAAGCATTCCAGCACACAAACACACACAATTGCAGAAAATATAATAAAAAAAAATTAAGTGGTGATATGAGTAGGGTTTTAAGGATGTTTAAGCATGCTTGAAAGAATAGTTGTATTCATAGTATTATTTATTTATTTTCATTTTAACGTATAGCATCCTTTTTCATACATATCGCTCGTTTGCTCAAAGAAACGTCATAACTCAAAAAATTAAATTTTTGATACAGTGATACAGAATTAATCTTTCTTTCTTTCTTCATATTGTGTAAAAATTTCATTCAAATATCTTGTTTACTCAACTCTTGAGAAAAAACTAAAGTTTTCTTTTTCCATTAAGTTGTGTCTGAATTGAAAACTTCTTATATACAAATAGACATACATACATACATACATGTATATCTAAGTATACTAGAGTTCTATACTAAAAGAGTTCTATAATTTTTTTTATTTGTTTCAAGGTTGGAAATGGCACTTTTATTAATATCACAAAAAATAAATAAATAAATAAATGCAGATATGCAATTTCTAGAAAAATATTCAATATATTTTGTAAAATCTAATATTTAGATTTAATATTTGAACACTTATTGTTAGTTCATATTTGAAGATACAATAAATAAATATATTAAAAAAAATTAAAAGTTTCTGTCCAGTCGCCACTGGGGACCGTGAAATTTGCCTGTCATAATGTTTTAAACAAAAATAAAATTATAAAAATAAAAAATAAAAATTAGATACTTATATTTGATTATGTTTAAAATAAAAATTTATTGTGCCAACATTTGGATTATTTGAATGGAATATTAAAAAAAAAACGCCAAAAACTGAAAAAATCACCAGAATGAAAATCGCCTAAATTAAAACATCGCTTAAGCGAAAAAAATCGCCAAAACGAAAAAAAATCGCCAAAATAAAAAAGCGCCAAGACTAAAAAAATCGTCAGAGCTGAAATAAATCACCAAAAGCCGATATAATCGCTAAAACGAAAAAAACGCCAAAATAAAACAATCGTCAAAGCGAAAAAATCATCAAAAATCGAAAAAAAAATCGGTAAATCAAGAAAAGGCCAGAACTAAAAAAAAAATCGCTAGATCTAAAATAAATCGCCAAAAACCAAAAAAAACACCAAAATGAAAAAGCGGCCAAATTAAAAAATCATCAAAGCGAAAATATCATCAAAAACCGAAAAAATTGCCAAAAAGAAAAAAAAACACCACAACTATTAAAACTCGCTACATCCAAAATAAATCGCCAAAAACTGAAAAAATAATTAAAACGAAAAAGCGGCCAAATTAAAAAATCGTCAAAGCGAAAATATCAAAAACCGAAAAAATTGGAAAAGCGAAAGGAAAAACGCCACAACTATTAAAAATCGCTAGATCTAAAATAAATCGCCAAAAACCGAAAAAATAATTTAAACGAAAAAGCGGCCAAATTAAAAAATCGTCAAAGCGAAAATATCAAAATCCGAAAAAATTGCAAAAACGAAAGAAAAAACGCCACAACTATTAAAATTCGCTAATCTTAAATAAATCGCCAAAAACCGAAAAAATAACCTAAACGAAAAAGCGACCAAATTAAATAATCGTCATAGCGAAAATATCACCAAAAGCCGAAAAAAATCGCCAAAATGAAAAAAAACGTTGAAAGAAAATAAACTAGTCAAACGAAAAAATCACTAAAACCCAAAAAATCGCCGAAATGAAAAAAATTTCAAAACAAAAAAAAACTAGATTAAATCGTCAAGAACCGAAAAATCGCTGAAATGAAATAAGCGCCTAAACTAAAAATATCGCAAAAAACCGAAAAAAAAGATCAACGGTTACTCAAAGTCTACATCGAATGCGAATCAAAGTCGCACTATACTGAATTTATTAAAACTATATATATATTTATTTATTTATTAAATGTTACAAATACAATTACAAATTATATCGTAACTTAATTTAAACGAGAATAGTAACAAAGACCTTCACTCGTTGTAGTGAAACAGGCCAGAGTCTGTAGTGGGAATCGAACCCACAACCTTCACTCTGATAGGCTAGCAGACCACTCACTAGCCTACCGATGCACCCATATATATATATATTAGGGAATGATACATGATTTAACAAACAATTGAAATGATTAAGGGCCTGGTTCACGATATCGACAAGTAGAACGTTGTCGCACACTTAAATTGGAAACAACAACAAAATTTTAGAATTTTTTTTTTTTTTTTCTTTTGAATGTAAGTGTGCGACAAGTCCAACGCTGTCGATATCGTGAACCAGGCCCTAAAATTCACTGCATTAGACATTTTCGTCTTCTCAGGACATTTGCAAAAATCTATCTCAGGAAAACCGTCAACTATACACAGAGAAAAATATATTTTTTTAAAAAATTTTGAAAAAATAACTATACATTTTATCACAGAAAATTCTATTTTACTCAACAACTTTCTTCTTTGATTCTCTAAATTTCGTTATTGACTAAAGAAAAGGATACATTTTGAATAAACGTGCATACATACGTGCAAAATCGTCAACACAGAAAATTAAAAAAAAATTAATTGGATCGATAATTTTCATATGCAAATATCAAAATAATTTTTTTTGTAGTCAAGAAAAATAAGAGAAGAATTACATTATGATTTCTATTGCTATAACAAGCAAGTGCCTTTTGTAAAAAAAATGTTGTGGCTTAATTGATTTGCAACTAAGGCTCTCAATATCATATAGACATGAGTATGTGTACTTACCCGTTTATCATTTTTGTACCAAACCAGTGTGGCCAAAGGGTTCCCTCCCGATGATACACATAAAAGCTTTTGTACCGAACCTGCCGGTATTATTTGACCTTCCATGTAACCCGATATGATTGGTGGGGAGGGAGGATCTGAAAAAAGGAAGTGCAAAATAATAGACGTGTGAAATGTTATCGTAAAGCTTAAACAAACAAAATATTTGTATGTCATTGTTGTATTTTAATCGAAGTTGTACATGTCAGACTGACCAGATTGACTTTCAATTTTAACACGAGATGTTTATCTTCGCCATATCGGCATATTAATGAACTAATTTCAGCGTAATTTTACCGTGTAGTGTAGTATTTTATCTTAAATTTTATATATAGGTTTTTGTAAACATTTTCTCCTTCCATTTATAGTATTAAGAATTGCAAGTCTAAACTAATTAACATGTAAATAATATGTTTAAACAGATAAAAAGCAATTTGCTATTAGAATTTGAATTAATTAGATTTGAAAAATAAAACCTGCAAATTAGTGATTTACTTGAAGTGGCAATTATCGAGGATCTACCGTATCTTCTGTATTATTTTAATTAAAATTATTCATAACGCAAGCATTATTGCAGCTAGAAAAATCAAATAAAATTTGAATTCAGGCTACTTGTATTTCGGTGATTAAAATTATCTTTTCACGAACACCAAATTCATTATTTTATTACACGAACATAAATTTGTCTCACAGAGAGAGACAGAGGGAAAAGTAAAATAATAATTTTAACAATTACATTTTATGGGCTCATCACACACATTAACACACACATACACACACACACCCATATACAACCGTACTCAAGAAAAACACCTATTCACACAACATTCCTGCACACACTTTATGAGGCCGCCCTACATAAAACATTATAATAGATGAGATGGCACACAAACGCTGAAAGGATGCAGAGAATAACACATAAAATATTAAATAAAAATAATAAGGAAAATGCCGCAAGTCACTATTAAACCACAAAAACAGACATGAAAATATGCCAGATGTAGGAATATCAAAAAGAGTCTTAAAGCGATTAAAAAGGATTTTTGCTATAATATCTTTTATAATACTCGTACTTGCATACATATGTACATTGCTTATACACATACATACATAATGCATATACGAGAGCTTAATGAAAAGTTTTCATAGAATTATAAATTTAATTATGCGGCAATTGAGGGAAAATTAGGCAGCATTATGCAAGAAATTTATTTAAGATAATTGAAAAGTTTTGTTCTTTTTTTTTGATCAAAAGAAATAAATTTGCACTAATAAGATTGCGGTGAAAGCCTAGTAGCTAATGTCTAGGGGCATGGTTTTTATTCCTTGGCAATAATTTTTAATGGATTTTTTGTTATCTTTTTATAGAAGTAATTTTCTTGTTTTTTTTTTGCAGATTTAATCTTTGACAATGCTAAAGCAAACTTTGTTCGCTTCCAGCATATGTTGTATTGTTGTTAGCTAAGAGTCTAAACTTGTTGCTGCTTAAGGTGTCTTTACATGGTAATACAAAGTATTACGACTTTGTAGAATCAAAATATTATGAAATTCTCTCCGTGTTTAAAAACAAAAAAAAAAGAGAATAAGAGTCTGTTGTAGGTATTTTTCACGTTTACACTGATACTATAGGGTGTTTTTTTAGAGGTATAGAACTTCGAATTGAAATAAAACACAAGAAAATCGTTTTTATGTCCATCAATTTAGCTTTATTGGAAGGATAATTTTATGCCATTAACGTTTAAATATGATTTCGGGCATGTGGCCGCCGCGGCTGGCTCGAATAAAGCCAATTCTACAGGTCCCATTTTCAACCACTTTTTCGAGCATATGGGGCCACGAATGTTGGCTTCCAAGTCCCCTAACCTTTCTGGTTTGTTGGCGTAGACGAGCGACTTCAGCAGATGCGTATTATCACATAGAGTAAACGTAGTGCGAAAACGATCCATGGTTAACCGAATTAATTGCTCTGTCGACCATAAATTGGACGGAGCGACTGAACCATTATTTTCGAAATAAATTTGCACGATTTGCAAGCGTTGTTCTTTTGTCAACCTGTTCATGATGAAATGGCAAACCAAACTAAATATTAATCACTTGACAGCTGACAAAATGGCCGCCAGTTAAAAAAGTGATGCCAACTTAAAGTTCTATACCTCAATAAAAAACACCCTATATAAGTAAAATGAAGTAAAATGCAAGCAAAGATATTAAACTGCTGAATTAATAACAAAAATTAAAAAATTGCAAAAAAAAAACATTTTATAATTTCAATTTAATTTTACTACAAAATATATATTTTTTTTTAAGTTTATTTATTGTTTGTTTGGTTTTGCTGTACCAGTTAAGTAGCTGATGGTTGCAGTCGTAAAATATTTACAATAACAACATGAAAATTTTCTTGAGTTGATTTTGGTTGTTTTTGTAAAAGTGTCAACACTTTCAATAGATACCATTAGTGCTGCCAATGTTTACTCTGAAATACACCTCTGGTGTGATGAGAATACTTAAAATTCTAAAATGGTTTAGAAAATAAACATTTACCGACCGCTTGTCAAATTTTCTATCCCTATTCTCTCCTACTCTATACATTTTGCTTTTACATGATAAGATTTTGTATAATCTATAGAGTTTTTTGACATGTCATAATACATTGTTACAACCTTGAAATATAAGTTATATATATACATATATGATGTTATTACTCATACTACTATCTGTGGCAATAAGGGAAAAGTGCTTAAATCAATATTTATGATTTCATTAATTTATTAATGAACAAATAACACCAAAGCTAGTTGTAAATATCATATTCTGACAAACACGTAGTAGAACGGAACAACCGGCTGTTTTCGAAGGCCACCACACCTTCACCATCAGCGTTATTTGTGTTTGTGTTTGGTACCCTGTGCGTGGTGTCAGTTGATGTAGATTTCTGCTTTATATACGCAACTTTTTATTGCAATTGGAATATGTGAATTTTTTTGATTCATCGTATTACAATTTGCTGAAAGCTTTTTTGTAATAAAAGCTCATTTTTACCATCTTGCCATTGTCGTTTGTGCTTAAATATCATATTTTACTGTTCTGCAGTATAGCACTTTGATTTTCAGAAATTTGTTTCTTTTACAGTTAAATTGGGAAATTCGGTATTCATAAGTTTTCTTTACATATTATTCTACACATTATAATTAATGCACTTAATTTGAAATATATCAAAGTTTAAGCTTAATTAAGCTTTTATTCCCTATGAGATTATAAGTTGAAAAAAAATAAATAAGCTACAAGTCAGTACGCTATAACTTCCTGAAGAATCGTCCAAAATTATTGAGATTTTGCCGTGGGGTACTTTAAATAATGGAAATTACAGGGCTGCCATTAACTGAAAATCAACTTATCTCGACTTAAGCACTTTTTCCTTTTTGCCACACAGATATATTATATTATATATTAAACATACAACTGTTGGAACAACCAGTGGGTTTTAAGCACTCAAGCATCTTGTTTAAATCAGGGACCGTAACGGTTATAATTTTTATTTTAAAAATTACTTTTTAATCGTTATTTTGTGACTTTTATTTATTCCTCACAAAATAACAGTTATTTTGTGACTTTTATTTATTCCTCACAAAATAAGAGTTATTTTGTGATTTTTATTTATTCCTCACAAAATAAGAGTTATTTCTTGATTTTTATTTATTCCTCACAAAATAACAGTTACTTTATGACTTTTATTTATTCCTCACAAAATAAAAGTTATTTTTTGATTTTTATTTATTCCTCAGAAAATAAGAGTTATTTTTTGATTTTTATTTATTCCTCAGAAAATAAGAGTTATTTTTTGATTTTTATTTATTCCTCAGAAAATAAAAGTCATTTTTAAACTAATAACTGCCAGTTCATAGAAGTCAAGTAAAAATTCTTCATAATTAACACATAAGAGTTACCAGCTTGATAAATGAAACTTGATAAATGAAAGAAAAATGAAATGTCATATGGGCTTTAGCGAATAAAATAAAAACTTCGGCCCATTGGGTGGTCTAATGTACATGAATTTAATCAATTTTACTCTTTGTGAAGAATGATGCAACGCAAAAGTCTTCTGACTTACCATCATCTTCAAACGCTGAAACACCAGATGCTTTACCGTCGTCTGAAGACACAAACACGTGTTCATTATTAAACGAGTTCTTAAACTCTATTGAAGTAAATTCAGAGGATGAAGACTCAGATGGTGATCTGGAGGAGGAAATGAAAAGGGCGATAAGCGAAATAGATAATGACAATCCTAAGCCCATTGACGTGGATGCAGATGTAATGAAATATTGGGAGGAAAAAAAATATATATATCCATACCTGTACAGATTGGCATAGGTTTTGCATAGCACGCCAGCAACACAAGTCTCTGTAGAAAGAGCATTTTCTGCTCTAAAAGTAATATTAACAGATTTAAGATCGAATTTATCGTCAGAGTCCATGCAAAAACTCTTATTTGTTAAATTAAATTAATTAATAAACAGATTTTAAAAATGACTTTTATTTTCTGAGGAATAAATAAAAATCAAAAAATAACTGTTATTTTGTGAGGAATAAATAAAAGTCATAAAATAACTGTTATTTTGTGAGGAATAAATAAAAATCAAGAAATAACTCTTATTTTGTGAGGAATAAATAAAAATTAAAAAAATAAAAATCATTGCATCTATAGGTAGTCCATGTAACATGGAGTATTGTGGTATATTCCTTGTGCCCGTAGCACTTCTCTATTATTGTGATTTTTTCAGTTTAAATTTGGAAAATAATCGTTATTTGCGATCCCTGGTTTAAATCATTGCTAATTCTTATTTGACAAGAGCAACTTCGAAGGGTATTAAAAGCCTGCAAGAAGCTTGATTAGATTATACACGTTTTCCATTATTTGGCAGTAATTTACTCTACTAACTGCTTCATTTTTCATTTGCGTTTTCTCTCTCTTTTATTTAAGCTTGTTTTCTTCTAGCACACCGGCAATCATATTAGAATAATAGCATAACATAAAATTATCCAGTGACAAAAAATATGTTGAAGTACTCGTAACTCGAGAATTAATGTTTTTAATAAGCCGCTAATTAGCAGAAAATCAAGTAGAAATTTATTTTAGTCATACAAAAATTTTTAAGAAAGCATTCACCAAGCTTTTAAGAAAACCTGATAAAAAAAATAAAAAGTCTGAACTAATTTTGGTCTTAAAATTAAGAGTTATTTACTGAAATATACATGAAAATACTGTTATGCGTTTAAATTTCTATAGAAAGAAACAAATTGCGAAAATGAGTAACTTTTTGTGCCTTTACCCAGAGCAAAATATTATTATTGAACACCAAAAACAAAATTTTTCTTAACATCGCTTCCGTGTTTAGGAGTTGAAAAAGAGAACTTCATGCAATGAAGAAATTATCCCAATTTGCACTACTTTTGGATCGCAAACTCTACATTTTCATGACTTCCTTGGAGGAGGTTTTTTTTCATTGGGTTCACAGAGAACACGGTTTACTTCATAAACCACCAAAAAATCTTTAAATCTAATGTAATGGTTAGCTTGGCTTACATCAACCATTCCATTAAGCAACTTAACAGGTACTTTAACCTAATTGCAAGGCTTTGTGTAAAAGGCTTGAGAGCATTTCCATAGAACTAAATAATTAGGAAATGGTATTAAAAATATAAATTTTAATGTACTAAGTTATCATTCATTAAACTGAATTTCCAAACAACTTTACAATTTGCTTTCTATGTGCGACAGCTTAGTAACTGACCATTTTATAAATACTTTTTTCGCTGACTAGCATAACCCAGCAAGCATAACTAACTATCATTTCGAGGAACAGTTCAAAAGAAGAATCTCTTCTCTTCGTCTCGCCAAAAAAAGGGGCAACTGAGCATACTTAAACGGGAACATATCGGCTTGAAATATGCAATCAAAAATAGAAATTTTTATAAGTCAGTGTCTTTTTTTATATTTTCCTTTCTAACTGAGTACTTTTGTGTTTATTGGTAAAACCAATACAAAACTGAATGGAATAGGAGTTCTTATTATATATTTCCGGGTTTTGTGTTTTTCACTGCAAAGAAAGTAAAATAAAATTAAAGCGAACGTTTCCCTTTATTAATTTTCGCACCCTCCATATGGAGTAACCAGCAGTAAAATAATTTTTTTTTCTCAGAAATAATTTCTTCATCGGGCTTAAGTTCAGTAATTTCTTAATCTTATTGAATGAATAATTTTTATTAATTAATGTGAGTTTCTAAAGAAGAGAAGAATACCGATATTTTTCTGTGCAGCCACGCACACAACACACACACACACAACTTTTGGTCTGGAATCACACAAGTTCGAGTCTTGGGATAATAATAAAAAATTTTAAAACTATTTTATACATATGTAAATAGTAGAATGCAGCAAGAGCCTGAGTTATAACCAAAAAATTGCTATTTACATCTATATTCAAAAACTACCATAATGCATCCTTCAGCGCACTAAAATTCTTAACTTTGTATTTTTGGTTTGCTGGGGTTGAAGCTAAACAACAGCTACGCCAACACAAACATTCAAACAAAAGAGCACTTAAACACCAACAATAAAAAAAATGGGCAAAATTATAATAATTTTAATTAGTGCGCTCTTGTAACACAAACAAAACAGCGATAGAAGAATATTACTTTTTTTATGGCTTTGGACCTGTCATAAAAACGTTTTCTTTCTTATATCTTTTCATAATCAAGATTACAGAAATATTTTTATATATTAGAAAAACGAACGAAGCGAACCAAGAACATCTTTTTGCGAGCAACAGCTACGCAAAGCGAAAATAAAAAATAATCTTTTTTAAAAACGACATGATAAAATTAAAGAGAGAAAACAAACAAACGAACCCCTTAAGCCGGTAATTATTCTTGAGCAGATAAAAGAAAGTATAAATAAAATAAATCTATAATTAAGCCTGATTTGAAAGGGCCCAAGCAAACTTTAGAAAAGGAAACTTAAATATAAGGATTTCAAATTTGCTTCAAATTATTTCCTTAAAATTTAAGCTCACCAGAAGTATGGCAAATATTTGAATTGAATGTTAGGGTATAAAATTGACAGCAAACACGCTGCCCTGACCATCGCCTTCGTCAAAGTCACTAATAATGTTATGGCAAAACTTCAGTTCGCAAGAACTCAATGACGTATCAACCAACAACATCAGTAGCAACAGATATTAAATAACAGACGGGGATATTTGAAAAAGCTCGTCACATACACAAATACATATACATACATATGTATATGTATATATGTGTATATCTGTGGCAAGAAGGAAGAAGTGCTTAAGTCGGGATAAGCTGATTTTGAGTTAATGGCACGACTGTAATCTACATATTTAAAAGTAGCCCTGAGCAAAATTTCAATAATTTTGTTGTAGTTTTTAAGAAGTTATAGCCCAATGACTTCCCGCTTAACTTTTTTCGACTTATAATCTCATATGGATTTAAAGCTTAATCAAGCATATACTTTGTAATATTTCAAATTGAATGTATTATCTTAAGTGCGCAGAAAGTTGTTTTTCGGAAAAATATTTAAGGGAATATCAAATTTTTCAATTTGATTGTAAAAGAAACAAATTTCTGAAAATCGACTTGAAACATTAAAACCACTCTAGAGCAAAATAGTAAAATATGACTTAAGCAATTTTTCTTTATTGCCACTGCTATACACGTGTACATACTTACATGTATGTACGTATGTGTACGTGTGCACAAGTTTATGTGTGGGAGCATTTTAACATGAATGAATACCGTTACAAGTCAAAGTTAACGTGTAACATGTACAAAATTTTGCTATAAATGAAGAGTGACATGAAACAGGATAATTCAGTTAAATACGTTTACAGTTAACAACTCATTGTGCGAGTGAATATATTAGCAGCAGTGCTACTACTAACAAACACACAAGCATTTAAATGATGTAGAAGCTTTGTAGTGTATGTCCATTTCTGCTTGTATGCCCTACATCAAGCTCTGAGAGAGCACAATATTTTATAATTTGAAAGGCAATTGCGTCGCTGTAAAATTTAACTTTTTTTTAATAAAATCAATTTGTACACGTTCTTGACTCTTCATACTTTTGTATTTCCGTCTATCTAGCAGAAAAAAATACCAATGTTAAATCAACATGCAAACATTTTGATTAGATATCATATTAAATTTATTAGAAATAACACATTGTTTAAATGTGTTAATGTTTAATTTTGCAAAACAGCGCTCAATTATGTGACTTGTTCTGGTTTTGTTGTTGTTTATATTGAAGTTCATAAATATCCGATCGAATTACCAGCAAGAGCTTTCTGCTGCTGGCTAGTAGAGAATGTGCTAGTCTTGTAGGCGGCAGGCAAGTCAAAGTAGCCAGCAGTTTATTGTTTTTTTAACCATAATTTTAATTTTAAATAAATTTTATTTTAAATCTGCAAGATAAATAATAAATAAAATAAAATTAAATTAAATTCATGTTGTTTTAACTTGAAATAACTTTGATTCAATATGGTTCTATGTATTATTTCAGTATCAAATTTACGTTGTTTCAACTTTGATTGAACATGATTCTTCATTTTGATTTAAAAGCACTGGAATGTTGAATCAACATGAAATAAAATTATTTCAAAAAGAAAAATGTTTTTTTTTAAGATTATTGTACATCATGTGCAATTAATACGAAATACATATGAAACAAAATCATTGCCGAAAAAATGTTAAATTAACCTTGTTTCCGTAGGTTTTAAAGTGAAATTTTTCTGTGTGTACAGACTTACAAATGTCTTATATCTTCTTGGCAATTGTGAAACTGGCTGACAAATTTTGAATGCGAAGAATCAAACTTAAGAGAAACTGAGAATATTGTTGTTGTAACCCGAAATCGCTCTTTCGAATTGTGCATTTCACAAACAATTGTATAACGTATTAAGGTTTTAAAGCTTTTAAAATTCAGTTAACAGAAGAACTCAAGCCTACCGATCATCAACAACTACGCGTCCTTGCTTATTGCGCAGAGATGAGGTCACACTTGGGCACCGACATCTTGTACTTCAACATTTTCATACTTTTTTTAATAAATAATTCAAATAAACTCCTTTCTATCTAAAAAAAATTATGGCCCTTTGGCTAGATTAGTGCGAATAAAATAAAAATATATTGTTCTCATTGAATTGTTAAAATCATGAATGAAATAATGAATTCTCAATATAATCAACTTGAGAGAAAATTGAAATTAGTGAAAATTAGAAACAAAAACTTAAGGTAAGTACAGAAAATGAATTTTTAAATTTCAGCAACTGAAAAATTAGTTCGAAAGCTTGTGAAACTCTGAAGTATATTCGATAGCTCACAAGCGCATACATATGTACATATTTCACTTAACATTTTGATGAAGTGCCGACTATAAACTCGTATACTTTTTAGAGCTATGCTCTTTATGTCAGACACGGGAGCTAAGACGTGCTTTTCGTAATAAAATTAATTGACACTATTACAGTTTTAAATTTATTTTTGTTTTTATTTCTTTCTTGACATTTTTTTTTATTTAAGTTTTCCTTATTTTTCTTGTCTGTTAGTAAAGAGGGAGATGTTACATGATTTACTAATAAGAACTTGAAAAGGAAAATGGATGCTATATCTGCTTTTACATATGCGAAATGTCAATTTTTGTTTTATAAATAATAATAAAATAAATAAATTTTATGAATAGTAAATAAATAGTTTTAAACATACAAATAATTTTATTGCATTCTTATTTAACATATAAAATTTGTTTTATATAGCATAGCTCTAACCGGGTGTCCTAAGATACATCTCTTCTTTTGTTTTTATTTCTTATTTATCAAATCGATAGAATGAAGTGTGTAAATGAAGGTAGCTTATGCATGTTACATACATAGTTGGCATTATACTACTTATGTACTCTTATCCTTTATAGTACATTAGCAAATATTTGAGACAATCAACCACAACTGTTCATACAATTTCATAAAGCGACATGGCAGCAAGTAACTGGGTATTTTCATAAGCACATACGGCACACATACACATACGCACACACACACACAAATGTTAATATGTCCATTCGAATAAAAATCCAAAGTTGACTTTATGAGTTTTCATTCTCTATGCACTGTATCTCTTTTCAATAAAAGAGTATACCAGATACACACACACACACACACATACATATTAAATTCGAAAGACAAGTTGTGACATTTACAGCATAGTTGCAGTTTTCAATTTATGCACAAATACGCCCGCATTCGCAGTTCAATGTACTGTTAACAATTTAATGCAGTTGAAATGCTGTGTCCTTATCTCCTTTTTCTACATTTATTCTACTTTTAAAATTTTAAGAATATCTAGAAGTTTTTCAAACGCAAGTATAGTCGCCATGAGTAAGAGGTGAAGTGAAGTAAAAGCACTGGCACAAGACAGTAATACATTCAACCAATTTATTGAGATTCTATGGTCCTTACAGTTGAATTTCTCTATAACCGGGGACCGACGACCTTCTACTTTTTAGAGAAAATTCGTCATAGAGAAATTTTCAACTATAAATATTTATGTACATTGTATCCCATGTAAACATTTCAATTTATGCTTGCTTATATCCAAACAAATTTACTGTAATCTATAGTTAAAAATGTCAATATAAATAACAAAAATTAAAAATTTTAAAAACCCCCAATATATCTAGAAAAGATGTGATATATTCTAAATGGCTCGAGCGTTTCGTTCTCGATCAAGTCACCTTTCAAACCAAAAAACAACTAAATCAAAATCGGTCCAGCCGTTTGGTGTGTACGCGCACATGGACAGACGCACAGAGATACACATACACACACTACAAACTTATAACATCCTTTTTTTAAGACGGGGGTTAAAAATATTTTAAATAATTTTATAAAAGGCCTGTGAAATTCTGGAAAAATATGGACGCATGTACATAATTTTTTTTTTAAACAGCAACACAACTTCCACGTTTTTTTAAATAAGTTTCAAAAAGAACTTTTTTGATCTACTTAAAAAACTAGATTTTTGGACATGCGTTGTTATTCAAGAAAACCGCAGTTATACGGACCACTAAATTTTCGAAAGAACCACAAATTCACATTTCATACTTTAATACGGGTCATTAAAACTGCATCATTTGATTTTTTAAATTGAGTGGTACAATAATGGGGTTTCGGCATCAAAATCCTACTGTGAATCGCCTAGAATAGAATGTCCCATATTAAATATTATGTAACTCAACAACAATTCCTTTTCGGTATTTCCTAAAATTTAGCAAAAGCTTTTACACATTCTTCTTTTATATAAAAAGTGCAAGTTTTTTTATCCACAAAATAAACTATTCATTCAATTACAAAAAATCAAATATTTTTATTGAAATAAAAAATGTGTAATAATTTAATAAAATTAAAGATTCATATTTTTTTAATTGAAATAATTTAGTATGTTCTCGTATTTATCAATATTTACAATAATAAAATTAAAAATCAGTTTCAAAAACATGTTTGTTAAAAAACCCCGTCATAATTTTTTTTTTGTATGTATACTTTAGAACAGTGATAGCCACTCCATAGCCTCGCGAGGCAATCAATAATCGTATTTATCACACAGACACGGTCGGCAATTCACATGTATACAACAACTTTGTTCGTTTCAAAACATCAGTCTATCATCAGTCTCTGCTCAAGCTTTGTGAAAGCAACATCACGCACGCTTGTTTGGCTTTGTTTTTGTTTTTTTTCGTAATCAACACAAAAGCACACAGAGCAACAATGTTCAATAATTCTTGGGAACTGGATTTATTTTTTTTCGGAAATCGTGAAAGGAAGCCGCAATGTTATATTTGTTTGAAGCAATTAGCAAAATGCGACAAATTTAATATAAGGCGGCATTACTTGTCATGCCATATTAATTATGAAAAATACAAAGATGATGAAAGGCAAAAATTGCTTGGTGAAATGAAAGTCAAAGTCCCAAGTAAATTTGTAAAACAGCCAGATCACATTGAAAAAGATGATGATAGCGAAATATTAAAAGCACAGAATTGTATTTTTGTTCGAAAGTTTAAAAAGAAATATTTAATACTAGCTGGCCCGGGTACCAGGCGTTGCAAGGGATCCAATGATTTCATTAAATAAAATTTATAAAAAAAAAGAAATTTGTAAAAAAAAAAATTATTAAAAAAATACAAAAAACAAAAATAAAAATATTGAAAACCAAAAAAATAATTGATAAAAAAAGTTATATAAAAAAATTTCATGGGAGGTACCACGCCCCTTTGTCCAATCTTGACCTAATATAGCCTACTTGTCCTTCCTGGTCGACACTAATATACTGTGAAAATTTCATGAAGATCGGGTCAGTAGTTTAGACGCCTATACGGAACAAAGATATATACATTCAATTTTATATATGTGTATATAGATTGTTACACAGTGTACAATTCGGCGACCGCAGCTTCTGTTTGCGACCGCACACAAGCACATAATATCTTTGTGTGCGTGCGTTCGGGGCTTGACTATCACTGCTTTAGAATAAAGTTATTTTCGAATTGGTTTTTGAAGCAAGTTTGACTTACATAATAGATTTCTAAAACACACGGGTTACTCAACAATATAACGCGTTTTGAATGCGCCAATCAATCCGTATTTGTAACATCTATCTATACAACTCTTTTGCAGCTACTTTCAAAGTATTGATAAACAAACTTATCCCTAGACTTTAGTATGTGGCTCAGGCAAGGTGACAGCGTAACACAAGCATAACTTGAAATAGGAAGTAACAGCACATTGCCAAGAAATTTGTTTAAAAAAATTACTTAATCCTTTTACTAAGAAGATATGCTGTCTGTTTTAACATACACAAAACTCGCATAAGCACACATACAGACTTAAATAAACCGAACAGGTAAATTGAAAAAAAAAATGTGCATAAAATAAACCAGAAATGCAGTTGAAATGGAGTCAATGGTACACATTGTATTTCATTTAAGCTTTTAAACCACATTCACTTAATGCAAAACAAGGAATACTATTGAAAAACACATACACACACACGCATACAACAATTTGTACATATTTTTGTTTTATGCACTAAAAAGTTTAGTTGAAATAGTTGCTTCCAGGCAAGACATAGTGGTTGCAATGTAATAAATAACGATGTGTATATGAGTGTGTGTGTGTGTGTGTGAAAGTGTGAGTAAAGCATCAGCATGCAGAGACTGAAGGTGTATTTGTATTTATTGTTGTGAGTTCCAGTTTTACTATGACTTGTGTATTCAGGAAAAAATATTGTTTCATTTTTCTTTCTCCTCTATTTAGAAAAATATGCGACAAACAAGTGATGACACATAAATACCAGTACATGCACACAAAAGCAATAAATACATACATACATGTATTATATACAGCCGAGGTAAAATATGTTCAACTTGATTTCATGAAGATGTAATATTAAATAAAAAATAAATAAAAATAAATGAAAATACTATAGACAAGTGGATTCTACTTTGCAAACTTTGTAACAAAACCATCTCCTAACATTTCAAATCAATTCAAAGCATTTTGACCACTACTGTAAATGAAAGTCGCCCTCTTATTGTACAGTGGTTAGTAAATTTCTTTGTACGCTTGTTGCTCCATTTATTCATCTCCTGTTTGGGTACAAAAACATGTACACACATACATATGTATGTACGTACTTGTTAACGAGAGCTTGGGTGTGTTAAAGTATTTAAATTCGTATTGCATGTCATAGCATTTTACTACGGTTATAAAACGTATCACCCAGTTATTGGAACTACAAGGCATTTACAGCAAAGGGCCTTGTCTAATAACTGACTTTCAGTTGCTCTTAGAGAGAAAAACTCCTAATTTTGCTTCTGAATAATTAAATATCCCAGTTGATTAAAATTAGTTAATTTTGTTTCGATTTCAACCAAGATTTAATTTTCCCAACATTTGTGTTCAGAATGTAAGCAGACCTTGTAAATATTTAAAATGTTATTTAAAAACAACGCTGTGCTAAATCTTATTTCAGTTAGTTAAATATTACTTCCAGTTCCCATATATCCTTTTTATCAAAATTTAAATTTTCACCATATTTGTGATTAGAACGTAACAAAACTCTGTAACTATTTGAGTTATTTTGTAAATAATCGTTGTACTAAATCTGATTTAAATTTATTGAAAATTGCGTCCAACTCCCGTATATCCTTTATTTAACATATCTAATTTTCGCCACATTTGTTATCAAAGCTTAACTATCTCTTGTTACTGATTGAAATATAATAAAACAAATAAACGTTATATATCATCTTATTTCAATTATTTAAATATAACGCCTATTTCCCATATGTCGCTGATTGTAAAAATTTAATTTTCCCTGCATTTTTGATCAGAACGTAACAGCATTTTGTAAATATTTGAAATACTGTCTAAATATGCGCTCTGCTAAATCTTATTTCAGTAAGTTAAAGATTACTTCCAGCTCCCATATATCCTTTATGCCATAAAATAAATTTTTGCTACAAACATGATCACAACGTAACAAAACTTTGTAACTATTTGAGTTACTATATAAATGAACGTTGTGTTAAATCTTATTGCAATTAGTTCAAGAATACGTCCTGCTCCTATATATCCTTTATTTCAAGAATTTCATTTTTGACACATTTGTGGTCAGGACCCAACAACAACACCTTTTAACTATTCACAATATAAATAATTAAACGTAATATTAAATTGTATTCAAATTAGTTAAGGAACAGGTCAAGCTCGAAAATATCCTTGATATCAAAAATTTAATTTTCGCCACATTTTGATCAGAACGTAGGAACATATTGTAAATATTTGAAAAACTGTGAAAATATACGATGTGCTTAAACAAATTTCAATTAGTTAATGATTTCTTTTAGTTCCAATATATCCTTTGTTTTAAAAATATAATTTCTGCCACATATATATATGTTCAGAAAGTAACAAAAACCTTGTTACTATTTGATATACTATGTAAATAAACGTTGTGTTCAATCTTATTTCATGTAGGTGAAAAACACGTCCACACACGATGTAATCAGTTCAAGCTTATGTCTGACTTCTATATATCCTTGAGCTCAAAAGTTGATTTTTTTTCAACAATTATGTTTGGAATGCATCAACACTTTATTACTATTTATAAAATAGCGTAATTAAGCTACATGATAAATTTCGTTGCTATCAGCTCAAGGACAAGCCCACCTCCTATATGTCCTTTATTACAAAAATTAAATTTTGAGCCATATTAAAGTTTTCAAACGCATTTCCTTAAAAATTATTTAAGGACACATCTAGCTTAGCAGAAATCTTTTACTACTTATTAAATTTTATACGAAACTTTTCTGCTAAATTGTTTTAAAATTCACTTAAGGATGCGACCTTATTTCCCACTAATTTTTGTCATATTGCAGCAAGTCCAGGAACGAACACTTATCGAACAAATTTTTAATTATATTCTGCAGAGTAAATTTGTAACAATTAAATCCAACGCCCTTTTCAAATCTCAAAATCACTGTTTATGTCAAACTTCACTAATTGAAAAATGCTAATTTTAAATAAAGCAATTTAAGATTATTTTCGCTGTTAAAGTTAAAGATTGCGAGTATAAACGATTAAATTATTTCTCATGACTGGCTGTTTTTATTAAAATTTGTAAAAGCTGTTTCTGAAGCTATTTTTTGCTAATTAAGAATTCTGAAACTTTTTTTCGTAAAGTTTGGTATAACAAGACTACCAGAGCTTTAAAATTGCGCAAGGTCCAGGTCATGGAGTAAATGCAAAATAAATAAGGCTTTTCAAAAGGCTGCTTTATATTTTCCTTTTCACCGCTGGTCGTTGTTGTTGAAGCCCTTTATGATGTTGATGTGTTGGCCAGTTCTTCTTTATTTGTGTGTATGTGTGTTTTTTTTTCAATTGTTACTTTATATGTAAACTTTTTTCTCGTTTTATTTTTCAAATACAAAATTCGAAAATGTGAACAAATCACTTCCAAGCAACTTCTGTGTTAATGTTTGTTTGCTGTTGTTTTTTTCTTCGTCTTTATTTCTCTCTTGTTATTGACTCAACCGAAAAGTTTTTGTATTTAAATTATTTGTTGATTAGTTTGATGTTGTTTATTTGTCAAACTCCCTTTTAAGGATTTGGAACTTTATTTTTGAGATTTGGAAATATTAAAAGTTACAAAAGTTTACATGCACCTTGCTAATAATATGAAAGAGACGGCAAGGTAAATGGGAAGAAGTGTTTCGAATGAAAAATTAAGAGGGCATTTTTTTAATATATATATTTTTGTTAAGCAGTGTATAATGTCTGCTCTACCTGTTCTAATTGCTTTCAGCTGCTTTTGAGTCTTTTTTTTGAATTTCTAAAAATATCTCGTGGAAGTGTGTTGAAAGAAAAATAAAAATTTTATTTTTTTTAAATACAGATTAACTTATGTTAAGCAGTGTATAAATGCTTAGAATTTTTTGTTAAGAACTGTATTTGTATTTTGGCTTATTATTATTTTTTTGTATACACTTAAAACAAGCAAAAAAACTAATTAGCTCAAATGTGTAGATGTACTACTTTTTATTCTATTAACAAAAATTTTATTATTACTTACACGCAAGCACTTACACTCCCACTCATACGCTCACTTACACTTACGAGTACATGCAGGCACATTTCATTCTAATCCTACTTTTATGTTTTGTGTAATTGCCCTTATATTCCAAGTTATGAAGCCAATATAAACTTGAAACTTTTTTCTCCTATAATAAAAAAAATATGCCAATACACTAAACAACTGGAATTTTTTATACGACCAAATAAATATTTTTATTAAACAAGTTTTTGTTTTATATTTGGCAAACAAAATTTATTTGTACAAACACAAATATAAAAAAACGGAAATCTTTATACTTTATGTGTATAAAAATTAAATATTCAAATCTGGGAAATATATAAAAACTAAACAGAAAATTTTCAATCAAATATGTATAGTCGCACAGAAAAATATAAAAACATCTACTAAAAGTAGTGCTTCGAAAACTCATAAAAAGGATACTTAAATTTTTAAAGGTTTTTAACGAACTTTTGCCTGAAGCAGTGGTTATAGCGTGGTTATTTAAAACAAAAAACTTGTAGTAAAAGGTAATTGAAGTTTTGTGGTCTTGTATAAGAATAACGACGTTTATTTATTTGGCATTTCGTCTTTAATGTTTGAAGAATTTTCATTTGTTTTGGAGTTTAAGCAACGTCTTTATGCATTTTGTGTCCGTTTAAAGAACTCATCAGTAGACTTCAAGGGTAACTTTTTGAAACAATAATAAGAAAAACTTAACATGTTTATAGAAACACAAACATAAACTCATATCAGCTACAATCATATACATAAAAATAAAAAATACTCTGAGTATTTATTCGGCTACACATGAGTATATACAGGAGTATCATATCAGCTTAAATTATACACATGAGTATAAAAATACTCTGAGTATTTATTCAGCTGCACATGAGTATATACAGAAGTATTTGATTTTTACACACTTCAACCATCAGTGCTGTCTGAAAATTTAATTGGTAAAACGCTAAAGTGGCAACGCTGCTCTATTGATTGCATCACAGGGATGAAAGCTGCAATTTAACGAGTGGGTTAAAAAGCACTTCTAAGTAAATGTTTACTAGAAATACATGTAGCACTCTTTTAATTATATAATATCAGTTCGTTAACGAGTTGCATTTGCAAAATTAAAAAAAAAAATAAATTTGGAATAATATAAATTTTTTGAAGGTTACATTAATTCTAAATTTTAGTTTTAAGTTATCTGATTAATGTTTTCCAACAGAAAAAGCACTTCTTTCATTCCATTTTATATACACAAATGTATAGGGGAACATATGATGCATAAATACTCTGAGTAGCATGAGTATATTTATTTGGTCTGAATAAAATATTCATACTCTGAGTATAAGCATACTCATAGTATAAGTATAATATATAGTATACTTTACATATATTCATAAAGGCATGTTCTGAAAATCGCATTTTTTTAATTACATGTGATTTAAGAAGTTACATTCTGGAAGCCTTGTGTTAAGTATAAAAAGGGCGACGCATCTGCTGGCAGTTCAGTCTATCATAAAGTCAGTCTGAAGTTTGGTTGTTCATTGAGAAGAGTGTTCCATTAAGAGTTCAGTTCATTATTGTGAAGAAAGTTTAAATTTCAGTTGAAAGCACTTAATAGTAGTGCAAAAGTGTGTAAAAGTAAAGGTAGTGAGCCATTATTGTTGTCAGTGTTGCTATATTATACGTTTGAGGAAAAAACTGCCCATATGGAACAAATAAACTGTTCTTTTTGAGAAGAGAAATCAGTCTAAAAAATTCTAAGCGTAAGTGAAACATGGAACCAGCATAACATCGCTGCGTTAGAAATTTTATGTCCAGGTAAAGCATGTGGCGTTAAAAAAGTTATTGCACCTTAAACTTTTAGTTCAAGGTTACTTGCTGCCCGCAAGCTTGGAAATTTTATAGGTATTTTATTTAAATACATTTAGTGTGATCATAAGAGTCTAATCAGACAAATTCTTCAACGAAGAAATGCACAGAAATTCAGATTTTATTTGCCTTTGACATATTTTCAACTTGTAAGAAAATCATAAGCAAATTTATAATATTTTTGTTTCTTTTTGACTATTTCTTCCATATAAATTGCTGAGCTGATATCAGCGGGAAAAATGAAAAAAATTTACTGTAAAAAAAGGCACAAGAAAAGAACTGTAAAAACTGATAATATAAAAGAAAAACTGACTTTTTAAACGAAAAAACTGCTCGTCTGCCTAACAATTAAGAAAACTGTGAAAGACAGATAAATCTGCACATTTGGTAACGCTGATTGTTGTACAAACATTCAGCGTCGGCAGAGTGAGTCTTGTGTGAAGAACAGCAGAGAGGGGGTATTGCTTTGAGACCAGCGCAACCAATTTTGTGATACGTGTAAATATAACAGCAGACTAGGCGTCGTGGCAACCAGTTGCAAATCATTTAAGTCCAGACTGTCCAAACTGGCACCAGAGTGCCGAACATCAATCGGCTTCGTATACAAAATGAATACACATACGCTAATAAATTTCTCTCGGTGTTCTCTCAGTGGCCAGTCTTGATTTAAGTAATTTAAGGTGTGTGTGTGTGTGTATTTAATCTCATGATTTGATTAGTATAAGTCCATTTAGTAAATAAAGTGAAAGTTATAACCCTTATTAGTATATACAATGGGGTCATTTAATCTTTGCAAATCTTTGAGTTCACATACTAAATTTTTTGCTAAATGATTTAACATTGGTATGCCTATTTTCTGTGTGTAGCTTTAATTAATTCGACTACTTAACAGCAGAAGTCGCTGCAATGTTTCTATAAAAATTAACCAAACAATAGCATCGTTATGAAAGTAGTTAATGAGCGTGCTATCGTGGTGTGTTTTTTAGAATATTCAGATGATTTAGTCAGCTGAAAACCCTGCACTTCACTAAACTGTTTTCTTAGTATCGCAGACTCCAGCAGTTCGGGCATGTAAATGGAAAAGAAGAAAAAGAAGATTGTCTTTATTATATTGTTTCTCTAAGACTCTAAAGTTCTTTGAGGCTTATATCTAGCAAACACATGTTTGCTGTGCTTTACACTAAATACGAGTAAGTGGGGTAAAATATAACGTTTTGAAAGTTATTATTAAAACTTAAACTGAAATCCCTTAATAATTAAAATTCCATATTAAAACTTTATTACAAGACATAAAATCCCATGGAAAAGCTTGTTTTGTAAAGACTTTTGTTCGAGACTCTTAAACTTATCATGTTTGTATATTGTGATTCTCAATAATATGTTAAGAGATTTACCATATACAAATGAAGTTTTTTCAGTTTAAATAGAAGTCTGCTTATGAAATCTCTAAGCAGGAACAAAATCCATCTAGACATTGCTTAATCAACAAAACAAGCAAAAATTCCTTATTTATTCCATTAATTTTAATAAAAAAAAAAATGTTGTCTTGCAGTTTCCTTGAATTTCAATTCAATTTACCCCAAAGAAACCATTTTTGAGGATTAGACTTTAATTCTGTTTAATGTACAGTATTTAGAACATTTGCTTTTATTGTTTGTTTTTTTTGTATTTTTTTTTGTTGCTGTTTATTCCTTTATAAAGATTTTCAATCTGTACAAAAAGGATTTCAATTTTTTTCTTAAGTTTTTATATTATTTTTGCTGAAGCAAATCCTAAAACTCAAGGAATAAATACAAATCTGAAGTGCAAGCAACAGATTTACTTGTAAATTTTTCTCTTCTTTTTTGTTGTTGTAATGTTGCTGTTGTCTTAAGAAAAGCATACAATAACAAAAATAACTAAATATTGAAGCATTAGCAAAACAACAACTTAAAAAACATCATTACACATTCACCATTATGTTGATAATGTTTGCGTTGTTTTTGTATTCTTAAGTTTTGCTTTTAAGTAGGTTTTATGTCATTGTTGTTGCCATTTTATCTTAAAAGTATTCCATTCCCATTCATTGCTGTACGATTTCTTAACATATTCCAGCTTACATTGCGGACATTCTGCTGTATTGTTGTTAATGCTGTTGAGCTGTTTGTTGTTTGTTTGTCCTTATTTGCTGTGTGTATGCGTGTGTGTGTGTGTGTGTGTGTTTTGCTTTTTCTATTTTATTCAATCTTATTTTCTGCTCTAAATTTGTTTTGCTTGTGTTTCCATTTATTTTTAATTTTTTCTTGCTAAAATATTTTGTATTTATTTTTATATTTGAAAACAGGATTTAAAACGAAAACAGACTTTATGGCAACAATAAAAGTAACTTAATGTTACAATTGTGTATTTTAGGCAAACACATTTTAGTTAGAGTATAATTTTATGTTTTAGATAAGGACAATTCAATGCAAATCCTTTGTATAAAGATTTAACTTCAGTTTCCAAGGTGATTAAACAAAGTTTTGTTTATTAAGCAGATGATGTTCAACAAGTCACTACTCTTATATTGTAAACAAATTATCACGAGTAAAGTTGTTTAGAGAATTTTAGTTTAAGCAAACGCATTTCATCTTAGAAAAATGGGTCATTTTCCTGCAGACAAAGTCTAGTTTAACTTTCCTTGCCTTCCTTTAGAAATCACATTAATTAAGAAAACATTTCATTTTAGGTAAGGAAAAATATTAAATTCAGCCTGTTTAAGAAATTTTTATTTGATTATGCTTCAATTAAAATAATGAATATTTCAGAAATTTTTTATTGATTATTTAATTTTTTTTGACAATTGAAGTTGTTAATAATCTCTAGTTTTATTCTTTAAACTCAAGCATGTTATGAGAATAATCATTGGGGCTTATTTAATTTTCTTATTTGTGCGTCATTTCTTTGGGCCTTATTTCATAGCGCCGCATCCACAACATACAGCTTAATAAAAAAACAAGCATAAATTCTTTATGATTTTTGTTTTCATTCAAAAATATAAGTTAAAACGCTTTTTAAATATTAATGCAGGGAAGTTTAAATAAAAATTGTGTTGGTAACCTGCTCCACAATGGCAAAGTTATAAATTATATTAAGCAAATATGAGCTTTCGATACATTGTGATACAATTGTGATTCACGTATTCCATTTGCATTGAAGAATTAATTTTTTTAATTTTAGTATTTCAACATTTTTTGCTTTGAGCTCTATCTACTTTGTCTACCGTTTTTTTTAATTTTTTGCCTTTCCAAAAAAATACGATTCTTTGACCTCATCAAATCATCAAATGAAATATATTTCTGCCAAGCCATTTCTTCAGCTTTGTCAACAAGAAACAGTCACTCGGCGCTAAATTCGGGTTATAAGATGGCTGAAAGTGCAATTTGAAGCCCAATTCATGTAATTTTGCCATGAAAGGAAAAAGTGACAAACTAAAAAAAATCAATAAAACAAAATAAAATCGTCATAACCGAAAAAACGAGAAAATGTTAAAAAAGGCACAAAAAGTAAAAAAACGCCAAAACCAAAAAAAAAATACTGAACAAAATACCAAAAACGAAAAAATTCCAAAAAACGGGCACTTAATTTTTTTTTTTTATACAAGGTGGGCCAAAAAAAGTCATCCGATGTTGTTTGGCTCTCTAGATTCTGTTTTTTGATTATATTTATTTGAAACTTCGGCGAGAATTTTGGGCAACAGATTCTCGCACTCGTGTCGAATGTTTTATTTGAGGGCTGCCAGGGTCTCGGGCTTGTTCACGTAAGCACGGGAATTCAAAAGGCCCCACAAAAAAGTTTCGAACGGTTAAATCGGGCGATCTGGCGGGCCAATGTAAATCGCCAAAACGAGAGATGAGGCGATTGAGTTTTTAATCCTTTTGAAAGTAGTCAATGTGGATTATAACGCGCGAATCCCAAAAAACAATCATCATGACTTTATTGGCTTCCCAACCCACCGAGGCCTCTTTGGGTGCCGATTCACCCCTAGTAACCCACTGTCTTGACTGAAGTGTGATCTCTGGTCTATTATGGTGGATTCCGTTGTAAAAAAAACGCCAAAACTTGTACCTATTGCAGTTGAACAACGCCAAACAGTCCTGCAAAGTTGTCACACGATTAACGTTTTGTGGTCGATTGTGAGCAAACGCGGCACTCATTTGAGGAAAGTTTTCTCATACACAAGTGATCATTAAAAATTAAAAATTTTTAACCATGCAAGATGTCTAAGACTACCACAATCTCTCTTATTTTCAATCTTCGATCGGAAAACTTCATATCGTAAATCTTTTTAATTGTTTTGGGTATAGAGACCTCTAGTGGGCGTCCAAAACGTTCGCCATCTTCTGGTGCTTGTAAAGTCACAACGAAATTCATTAAAACACTTATTTAACATTGAAATTGACAGTGAAGAGTCAAGCTTAACCTGGATTTGAGAGGTTGTATTCTTAGCAAAAAAATTAAATTCTTAATTAGAGTATACGATTCAGGGCTCAAATCGTCACATCCGATCATATGGACAATCGTATTAAAACAAATTAAGTGATACGTCAATCGTATAAGCTGAACGGAATTTCAGTACGTACACGTATGTCATAATCCAAAAATAAACTAAATGACGCAGCTTGTTCAACTCTTGACAGGAATCAACTGACAGTTTCATCTTTGCACAAGAAGTGTTATTTTCTCATGGATTTATTGAAATGCTTTTATAGACTAGGTTCATACACAGCAAATTCTGTTGGGCAACTTTTTAGTTTATGGGCGAGAGAGGCAAGTATGATGCTATGCCCAAAAGTAGCTTAGTCCTAGTTTACACTATGCAAGTCTTATTGCTAAGCTGATTAGTTTGTTAGGAAAGAGAGACAAGGGGAAAAGAAACGTTACTGATCCCCTCGTCTTTCTCTCCTTCAAACTAATCAGCTTAGCGATAAGACTTGCATAGTGTAAATATGGACTTAACAAAAATGTACTGTGTGTGAGCCCAGTCAAAAACCTGTAGTTTGTATCAACTGACACGACCAAACCCGCACAAGCTGACGAAAAAACTGAAGCGGCTCTCGAAAAGTTGCCTTCTGCTGGCATTTGTTAGCATTAATTACAATTGTCCTTGGTGCTATTTTTTCTAAAAAATTATTATCTCATATTATTTGGCTTCTTCAAAATACCAAGGTTAGCCTAATTATATTAAATGAATTGCATCTCATTATTATTTTAAGCTTAACAACCACATAATTGCATTAAAAGCCACTATCCTGCCCACACCCATACAACTAAGCGTAATATGATAAAAGTCCGATTAGTTAAAAATATATTTTATAACATAAAACATTTTAGCGTAACGATTTTAATTTTTAATCCCAGCTTTTGTTAATCATATTTAATCTTGTCAAGCAACAAACCTCATCCATATTTCTTTCAAAAGCCTTTTAAAATCTTATAAAAAGTGGAAAGTGGCATTAGCGCCAAACGTACCACTCAGTTACGTAATTTGCTTTGCAAGTGTGCCTTGCACTAACACACTGCATACATACATACACACATACACACATATTAAAGATATACAAGGCAAAAGTTAAGAGGATACTCCGTATAATAAGAACAGCCAGGATAATTATGAGAAAAATTTAATAACAAAATTATGCCATGGCATACCAGATTCAATCTGATTATAAGACTATTTCCACTTACGTCTTTGCTCATCGTCATGGTCTTTACGTAAATGTGAATGTAAATGTAAATATGTGTGTATGTGTGTGTGTGTGTGTGTGTATGGTTGCATAGCATTTCAAGTTTATGGCCTTATAAAAAATGTAAGAGTAAACAAAGTGAACTTCAAAGTAATTAAAATAATTTAATGAGGAGAGTGCGTAAACAGAAAATATAATTACAATATGTAATTAATTCAAGAAAATTCCTATTAATTGATAAATATTAGAATTTAATTCCAGTTCATTTATTTTAATTGTTTAGTGATTAAAGGGCAAAAGTTATGATTACATAAGTACATTATTAACAAACAAAAAATATTCGAAAAGTTTATCATTAAAATGTTTCCTTGTAAATGTATTAGCAAGAAATATTTTATTTTTTAATTTGTAAAGAGAGTATTAAAGTTTTGGCTTCTGTTTTTTGAACGTGAATGACCTTAGCAAACTTTAATAATATGAAAGATACTCGTAATAAAAAATTTTAATACCTCAAGCATTCACTCAACTATTTAATGTAAGGTCACTCACTGCCATGACAATATCAATAAAAAAAAATTAAAAGAATAAGAAAGAAGGGCACTCAGCACCAGCTACTTCACAAAATTATGATCAAATTATCGTAATGCAAAACATAACAGTTTCTATGATACTTACAACAGATTCCTTTACATTATAAAATCTAATTATAAAGTTAATTTTTAAAGTGTTTTTGCTAAAGGAGGTAACACTTTTCTAAAAACCAAATTTATTTCAAAGAAAATATTTTCTAAGGAGCTGCTTTTCCCACAAGGTACTTTTTCCCCATTTAATAGAGGTATTTCTTTTTCTTCCTTACTTTTATATATTTTCTAACAATAAAATTTTTCAAAAAATTAATTTTGTACTGCAAAAAAAAATTTTTAAAATAAGAATCTTTTGTAAAAAGTATATTTTCCATCAAGGTTCCTTTTTTAAACAAATACAACTTTTAAAAAGATTTTTTTTTGAACTCAGCTTTGTGTCTAAAAGTAGCTTTCCTTAAGTTATTTTCTAACACTCTACTTTCTTTCTCAAAAATTCCTTTAGGCAAGAGGGTACTGTTTCTTGAAAAAGTACTTTTTCCCAAAAATTTACTTTTTCCAAAGGAGGTGCTGTTCTTGAAACTTTTTCTAAAAACCTTTTATTATTCAAAAATATATTTATTCTTTTATTTTAAGAGATATATTAAAAAAAATAACTTTTAATTAAAGGTTACTCTAGCAAGAATGTCCTTTTTAAAAAAGTTTTTTGAAATACTTTTTCGAAAATAAATTTGTTTTAAGAAAGCAGTATTTAAAAAAGTACTTTTTCTTAAAAGCAATTTTTTTCTGCAGATACTTTTTTCTGAAAAGTTTTTTTAATAAAACATTTTTTTCCCAAAAAAACAGTATAAAGTATAAAAGTACTAAAGTATAAAAGTATTAAATATAAAAGTATAAAAGTATTAAAGTATAAAAGTATAGAAGTGTAATAGTATTAAAGTTTGAAAGTATAAAAGTATAAAAGCATAAAAGTATTAAAGTATAAAAGTATTAAAATTTTAAAGTATAAAAGTATAAAAGTATAAATTTATAGAAGTATAAAAATATAAAAGTATAGAAGTATAAAAGTATAGAAGTATAAAAGTATAGAAGTATAAAAGTATTAAAGTTTGAAAGTATAAAAGTATAAAAGCATAAAAGTATAAAAGTATAAAAGTATAAAAGTATAAAAGTATAAAAGTATAAAAGTATAAAAGTATAAAAGTATAAAAGTATAAAAGTATAAAAGTATAAAAGTATAGATGTATAAAAGTATAAAAGTATAAAAGTTTAAGAGTATAAAAGCTTAAGAGTATAAAAGTATAAAAGAATAAAAGCTTAAGAGTATAAAAGTATAAAAATATAAAAGCAGAAAAGTATTAAAGTACTTGAAAAAAATATTTAAAAAAAAAAAAAACTATATTAAATTTCTTTAAATAAACTATAAAATCATTAGCAACAACTTGAAGAAATTAAACATTTTATTTTCCAGAAACTAGAAATGCATTACGATGTAAACTTGAAAGAGGGAATTGTTTAGAAGTAATGGCAGAGGGCCAAGGAAAACAAAGTAGACAAGAACCTTTCAAACGGTAAACGATGCCATATGATTCAAAACCTTATGGTAAAGTCCACTTTTCCATATGAAAAATGTTCTCCTCAAATTAAATTTAATATTGTGGAAATTTATTATTTTAAATAAAATTTAAAAAGCTAAAGAAAAAGTCAAATAAATTTATTCATAAATCATAAGTAATTGATTATTATATGCGCTGCTCCATAAAAAGTTAAATCTTGAAGAATCATTTCCTTAAACATATTACAATAAGCTTTCTCCCAAAACACCACACACTTTAATGGCAGAAAATGAGATGAAAAATAGCAAAATGTCAAGGGAAATGATTCCTTTTTTTTCTTCTATAAAATACAACTAAAACGGAGGCGGCGCATAAAAACAAAATGTAATAAAATAAACAGCAAAAATCATTTATGTATGTCCTGTAGAGACATACACAAAAAAAAATTTATATATGTATAAACATATAAGCAGCAGGCATATGTTTGCTTTATGTTTTTTGTTTTGGGTTCTAAGTGTGCAAATTGCTCACACACGTGCGTTTTTATAAATGATACAAATACAAGCATAAAAACGTATGTATGTATCTATGTATGTATGTATGTACGCAACTTTGTGAAGGTGATACATTTAAATGCTTGACATAAAAGAAGATTGAGGAAACTGCCAAATTAAATTACTTGCAGATTTATATATTTTTTATTTCCACTGTTTAAATGAAATTATGAACACATGCAAACGTGCGTATTTAACCAAACCCAGTTGGCCATGTAATCTTAGAATATGCTGGGCAGCTTGATTTTATAATTTCATAAAATTATGTTATTTTAACTTGCAATAGCTTTGATTCAACATGGTTCTTCATACTATTTCAGTATCAAATTCGAGTTGTTTAAACTTGAAATAACTTTGATTCAATATGATTTTTCATATTGATTTAATAACACATTCCAGTACTATTAAAGCAACATTAAATAAAAGTAATTTCAAAAGGAAAAATTTTCTTTGAATATTATTATAAAGTGAAGTAAAATCATTGCCGAAAAAATTTAAATTGATCTTGTTTTCGTAGAAATTAATATGATTTTTTTTTATGCATTTCATATAAAAAAAATTTATAATCTCTTTAATTTTTTGAAAGAAGTGGTTAAAAATAGGAATATTGCTGAGTCCATTCTGAGAACAAAAGCGATAATAATTAAATAACTAGATTCTTCTTCGTCATTGTCAAACTTTGACAACAACTCATATGGTCGCTAGCTATAACATGAGCGACTTTATCTCTAATATTTAATGGTAAATGTCACCTGAAATAAATTGGTTGTGACTCCCATCACCATGTCTTACAAATATGGCGAACAGGGAATGCACAAAAATAAAATCAACATTAAACAAGGCTGTATAAAAATATTTAGATGTAATTTTAAAACATATGAAAAAAAATTTAACATTTATTCTTTGATTTCACTTACATGTTTGCATATAAATTTTTACTTAATTTAACACGTTTTGCCTTATTGCTATATGGCGCACTTCCTCAGTAACATTATTTACGTAAATATTTTCCATTAGTTGTTGCACATAAGTGTGATTAACTTTTGAACAACAGCAGCGGGCGTAAGATTCTGTATGTATCTTGTCACAAAATCACAAGCGGAAATGAAAAATAATACAAGCCCATATAAACAAGAAGTTAATAATGAATAAATGGCAAGACAGCCAGAACAATGAAATGAAACATAAAAAAATTATTTATAAAGGGTGTTTTTTTTATAGATTGACACAAGTTTAAATCATAATAGAACAGGGATATATTTTTTTGCTATCAATCAAATGGGCTTTATTGGAAAGAAACTTTTATATAATTAATGTTTAAATATGATTTCTGCCATGTGCCGCCACGGCTGGCGCGTACAAGGCGCAATCTGGAACACCAATTTTCAACAACTTTTCGCAGCATTTGCGGCCGTATTTTGCCAATAACTGTTCGAATGTTGATTTGCAGGTGTTCAATTGTTTGTGGTTTTTTTTGGCGTAGAAAAGTGGCTTAACATTACCCCAAAGAAAATAATACAATGGGATTAAATCACACAATCTTGGTGGCCAATTAATTGGGCCATTACGTGAAATAATTTTTTCATCAAAAGTTTATTTGAGGAAATCAATTGTAGAGCACGCTGTGTGGCATTTGGCTCCATCCTGTTGCAAGCACATACCAGCAAGATTAATGCCACTTAAGTGAGGTACGAAAAAATTTTTTAATCATGTTCCTATACCGTTTACCATTGACAGTAACATTCTGACCATCATATGGGCCAATGACTCCGCCAGGCCATACAGCTCACCAAACAGTAGTTTTCTGTCTCCTCGTTCCAAATGCGGCAATTCTCTAAATTTACGTACCCATTCAACCAGAATTATGCACGCCATCAAATGGAAAAAGTACACGATGAGTTTGACAAATAGAACAATTATTTTGAATAAAAATTTCAACAATTTACATGCGTTGCTCTGGTGTAAGTCGATTCATAATGAAATTTCAAAGCACTCCAAAGTTGCTTAAAATTATTCCTATTTCTTAATTTTGCTGGCTACAATTGCTGAATAAATTATTTAACTTCTATTATTGACTTCTAGCCACTCTATAGTTGTATTTCAAAGCGCCTCAACTGATCTCACGCAGCAATAACTGGAATTGCAATAAAATCTCTCCTCCTCAAACGGAATCGTAACGCGTGGCTGTCCAGAATTCAGTCTTTATTATCCTACATCATGTATTGAATATTTTCAATTTTTCTTAAACAACTATCCGCCATAAACCCTAAGACATCGTTCGTGGATAATAATTGATGATTTTTAATAAATAAAACAAAGTGTAAAGAAAAATAAAAAATAAATATCCTTTTGCTTAATGAATTATAAAAATGTAAAGACAACAAATTTACAATGAAATAAAAAAATTTATTTAAATAAATTTTAAGTGGTAATTGTTTTCCCCCCTAAAAAGCAATAAATTGCGAATTGGCATAATTTTTATTTTGCTTTATGGAAAAAAAAAATTCCACACAGACATAAATACGAGTTTAACCCTCTGTCGTCGTTTAAAGGGACATTTTGTTTGGTGTGTATTTTGAAAATTAAAGGATTTAATGATTAACGATTTAATCGCCAGAATATAAAAAGTCTCTTCAAAAACAATATGTATTTTAAAACCGCAAGAATAATGTTCGAAATGAAAAACTCTTCAAAATGTAAAGAAATCGCCTAGGAAAATCTTAAAAAACTATTTGAACAAGAAATCATCAAAAACGCAAAAGGAATCACTTGAGAAATCAAACACTTAAACAAGAAATCATTACAAATTATAAAAAATCGTCAATGTTTTAAAATAGTTGAAACGAAAAAAAATTGCGAGGATTTGAAAATCGCTGGAAAAATCATGCAAACGAAAAAAGACGCCAAGATGAATAAAATCGCCAAGGCAGTGAAAAAACACATATTCTAGTATGAGAAACTGAGAATTCCACGGAATTATTATGTTTCTTTTTCTAAAAATAAAATCCACCACGTAAGCAGATTGAGCTAAAAATTTTAATTTGAGGTATAACTTCGAATTTTCGAAGTCAGCTATTTTGTTTCCTGTTGTTTTATTTTAACTGAAAGTATGCAACTTACTTTTTAAAATGGGATAACAATGAATAGGGAAAAAACTACCAGGGAGATGTCATTCACAATATTTATTCGTTAATTTTCAGCCACATTTATATAGGGTCCGCCAGATAACTTTTTTTTTTTGAAAACAGGGCGCAAAACATCGAGTGTAGCTTCTGCTGTGTGGCACGTAGCACCGTCCTGTTGAAACCAAACGTTGCCAATATTCTCCTCTTCAATTTTTGTGAACAAAAATTCGTTCAATATAGCCCGGTAACGATCGCCATTGACTGTAACGGCCACTTCTTGCTCATTTTCGAATTATGCCTCCGCACCAAACAGTGACTCGTTTTGGGTGCGTCGGCTTTTCAATGTATGCGTGCGGGTTTTCTTTGCCCCAAATGCGACAATTTTGCTTGTTTACATACGCGCCAAGATCAAAATGAGCTTCATCTGAAAAGATGATTTTTTTTTTTGGCAATATCGGCATCTTCTGTAAGTCGATCGCAGGCAATATTTCCCAGCATTGTTCAAGCGTATACACAACCATATTCGTTCAGCGGAAGGATAAAACTAATTATCTGTCAAATCAGACATGAGCTAAGTGTTACCATTCACGAAATAAGCACTAGTTGAAAAAAAACGCTAGTTGGCGGACCCTATATTATCGATGCTTCTTTTACTGAATTTTCACTTAACCCTGCTGTAAAATATGTTTAATGCTTCTTCCTTTTGCTTTTCTCCAGGCGATACTTTAACTATATTTTAATCATTTAAAATCGCAAATAAAATCTCATTGTATGACGCCTAAAAGTATGCTTTATATTTTAAAAATTATTTTTTGTTATCTTTGATGTCGCTGTATCGTGCGTTTTACGGAATGCCGATTTGTGAATTCGCACGATTCGAAATCGTTGGATTTCCATCACTTACTAAAAAAATGAAAAAAAAATTTAATAATTTGTTTCAAAAATGTACCCAAGAATAATTTATAAAATAAACGTTAAGCATACTTTTAGGGGTCATACACTGATATTTCATTTTCGATTTTAAATTATTAAAATATGGTTAAAGTATCGCCTGGAGAAAAGCAAAAGGAAGAAGCATACAAAATATTTTACAGCAGGGTTAAGTGAAAACTAAGTAAAAGAAGCATCCATAATATAAATGTGGCAGAAAATAAACGAATAAATAAGAGCAAGAAAAAAATTTAACAACAAAAAGAGACATTATTTGTTTTTCATTATTCCATTTGTATGTACGTTAAATTGCTGTTGCTTTTTTCTGCATAATTTAATTTTTTTACTTTATTTATTCCTCTTTTTCATATACTAAAGACTGCAAAATATTGAGTTAAGGAGTATTCAATGAATTCCATAGTGTATCCCTGAGGTCAAGTATCTTATTATTTTAAAAAATCATTTACATAAAGGTTGTGAAAAAATATTTTTTCTCTTCTTGTTTTATTTATTTGTGTGCAATTTTTAATGTGTGAATATGCAAGTGTTTTCTTTTTAGCCGTTAAACTTTATGTCTCTTATAATTTTTTATTTTTTTTTATTTTTTTTTGAATTTGTTCTCTTGTTTATTTCACAATTTTATGCATAAAGTGTTAAAGGAAGGCTTTTAATGAAGCAGTAAATATATGAATTTAATATAAAAATAAACCGCAAACACGCACTTTCCTCTCATTCACTCAATCACATATTCATGTTAAACTCTTTCGTTTCGTATTTTCTTCAATTTAAGCTATAGAGTAAACATTATTTTGCAACAAGCATCATTATTTTAAGAATAATGTTTCCTTAATGCATTTTAAATATGCAATATTTTTTTTCGATGCGTAAGAGAGGAAAACACAATTTGTGTTTATAGACGTGGTGGCTTCATTATGTAAAACTGGAGTTACGATTTTTATTTAAAAATTTCTTTTAAAACAACCTTAAAAAAGAGCAGATTTTATACTGGTCTTTATGTAAATATGGCAAATAAAGGCGTTTTCCGCTAAAAAAAAATAAATTTAAATTTTTTTTGGCCTGCCCGGGTAAAGAAAAAAATTAGTTTCATATTCGTAATGAAGTAAAATTTTATTATAAAAGAGTATTTTCATGAATTTTTAGAAGCAAAAGCAAATCAAATTAAAACTTTTAAAATCGTCGACTGCTGAAAGTACCGTGCAATTTGTCATAAATCGTTTTGTGAATTTGCTTTGACTGAAACTGTTGTATTTGTCAAAAGCGAAAGCAGAAGCAAAATCAAATGAAATGAAAATCAGTACAGTTTTTCAAACACTGCTAATAACAGAACAAGAAAAACTTTTCGCAGCTTCACAAGAAAATACGAAAACACGAGACTTGACACACAATGCCAGCATTTTTTTAAACACTGAATTTAATTACAATAAACGTTACTCTGGCCTTTTTCTCAAACTTTCTAACTACAACACTTAAACGCATTCTGGATGTACAATCTTGGTTGATTTTTTCAAGCATTGCTGACCGTAAGTCAAGTATAACACGAACAAGACAAGATTGTTTTGCTATGAACACCCAAAGCGTTTAAAAAGTTCTGCGAGAATCGATTGAGTAGAACTACGTGAAATTTAATACACAATTGCAAGGAAGAGCAAATGGCAAAAAATAAAAGAACTATTGAACTATTAATCCATCAAAAGCAGCAAAAATATAAAAAATACTCGTCAGTTGAGTAGGTTTCCAAACTGAATTGGGAACTTATTTATTTTAAGTAGATTTCAATCATTATATGATATTAAACTATATCTTATTATTCTAACTGAAATTTATTTCCTGGTAGTAAAGCGATGTCTATATGCATTTCATTGTTGCTTTAACAAATCGTCAGTAGACTTTAACCACACATTTTGAACAGTCACAAACCTCTTATCTTATGCACAGATAAGAGCTTTGTGACTGTTCAAAATGTGTGGTTGAAGTCTACTGACGATTTGTTAAAGCAACAATGAAATGCATATAGACATCGCTTAACCATAGCAAATAAATTTCACTTATAATATAATTATGACAATATGTCGAACAATAAATCTCTTGAATTATTATTCTAACTTATTTCGATTTAATTTATGAAAATATGTCTTCTTTAAAAATAAATATATATTACCATCAGAACTTGGAATGCAGCAGCATATTTAGTTTTTATTATACAAAAAGTAAAACTATTACACAATACACGAAATAGTAGAACTAACTTCCGTCAATTCACAACAATTGCAACAATTAAACTTTTATCAAAACTGAAAACAACTCCACCCACAGACGTATGAAAGAAGACATTGTTTGTATGCTAAACACTTTTGTCGCCAACAACTTTTAACGTTTAACAACTAACGTGCACACATACTCGTACGTACATATGTATGTACATGAATCCCGTGTGTGACATACTTTCACATTGCATCACTAATGCACACTTTTGAAAATAAAAACAACAACATCAGTATATAATTTTCTGCTAATAGTACAAGAACGGGAGGGGAAAAAAAAGAAATTAAAAACAATATACAAAAAATAAAAACAGGAAGAAATAACAACACTGTTACCAATATTATGACAACTGTGCCATTTGTGCTACAAAATACTACTTATTGCTGCTTTAAATCCAGCTGTGATAATTTGCTGTTGGTTTATTACTGGATTTTCATATTCATTTACTTTAACACTCACTCACTCAGAAATGCTGGCTCTGCCCGGACTCAGTCACATTTTTATTCAATAACTGGAACACACATCCACACACACACACACACACATACACACATATTTAATTGCGTGCCAGTGAACGAACTTGCTAAACATCTGTTTGATTCTTATGAAAAGGAGTTATTTGCGAAACTGCTGGAGGATACTCGTAATCGAGCGTAAGTGTGTTACACCAGCGAAATATTTAGTGTTGAATACAGTTATAAACAAAAGTACATGGGAGTACGCATAAGTATAAAGATATGCACGAGTAATCCGACTTTTTTGTATTCATTGGCTAGAATGAATAAAAATTTGATCTATAATTTTGTGCTCTAAAACAAATTTTTAAATAAAAAGCAAATAAATTTTTTAATTAATACTACCCATTGTTTTTCTCTCTGTGTGTACTTTGATGCATTTTTTTTTGTTTCCCACTGCCCACTACAAGAAAAAATATTTGCTTTAGTTCATTCAGGTCCCAATATTACACAGTTTCTCATTCTCAAATACAGGATGTCTGGTAGCAGATTTATATTTTCAAACTTAAATAGAAAACGTAATAATTGACAAAAAGTTTTATTAAGATAGAATGTAAGTGCGGATTATATTTTTTAAAGATGTCTTCCCTCAAGTTGAACACACTGTTCAAAAGGGAGCTTTGTGTTCTGCTTCACACGCTGCAGTAAACTTGGTTCAATTGAGCTGATTTTTCGACGAATATTTTCCTTTAAAGCGACAAAAGATTGGAAATTGGGATTATAAACCCTCTCTTTGAAATAGCCCAATAAAACAAAAAATCCATGGGAGCTAGATCGAGAGTCCTCGGTGGCCATGGGATGTCCCCAAAGCGACTGATTAGTTTTTGGGGGATATTTTGCCGAAGCAAATTCATCGAAGCTCTGGCTGTGTGTACAGTCGCCCCATCCTGTTGAAACCAAGTGTATAAAGAGTACAATGGACGGGCTCGCAGGTATGGCAAAACGAATTCCGTAATCATGCGTCGATAATTTTCATCGTTAACATTCGTCGCCTGGCCTCAAGAATTTTCGAAAAAAAAATGGTTTAATTATCTCATGGATAGATAAGGCACACCAAACAGTTTTCTGGGGTAATGCAATCAATGGTTTTTGATAATTCAATCGAGGGTTTGCTGGTTCTTGTAGACCAGTAACGGCAGTTTGGCTTGTTGACGTGGAGTGAAAATGAGCCTCGTCGCTCCCAAAAATGGGATTTACAGTGCGAAAATGCTCAAACATCGTTTCACAGACATTTTTGCGTGAATCAGTTCTTCAACGAATTGGATTTAAAAAAAAATGGAACTTCAGATGCTTTTTTAAAATTTCATATATAATCGCTGTTGGAAGTTCCAGTCAGGCTGCTCTTTTCAGTATTGAATGTCGCGGATTTTCACTTAAACCGCTTTCAACCAGTTCAATGTTTCCGGGAGTGCTTGAAGATCGACTGGTCCCTGGCCGTGGGACATTCATAGCCGAAACAGTTGTGTGGATTCTCTGCATTCACGAACGATTTAAATTTACACTCGGTCCATCATACCGAACTTTGAACAAAATTGTCGACGAACAATTACGTAAAAGTCATTACGCGATGCTCACTCGACCACTGCGACATCGTGACAAACAAATTCGCACAGTCGATAATTCCAACAGCGCCACCCTCCCTCCGTACCGTTTATTGCTTTTTGAAATAATCGTATTTAAAATTACAAATTTCCCACCAGACACCCTGTTTCTCTTTTTACTTTGAATACTTTTATATTCTCGCATTTATACTCATTGTACCAGTAACTACTCAAACATACTACAGGTACAAAAAATTGCGAAAGAGGATTTTGTGTGTATTTTTCTCAATTGCAAGTTTTCATTCTCAAAAATCTATTTTCACTTTAAATATTTTTATGTTTTGTAATTTAAACTATTCAAAAATACCACAGATACAGGCAATTACTACAGAAAGTTTGTGTTTTATTCATTGCAAGGAAAGAAGTATATTTTTTACTTGATTGTGTTTCTCTTGCATAAAAATGTCTGAGCTTGTGCAATCAAATGGATTTTGAGCACGTCTTTCGTAAGCATTAATTCATTTAAATCAATATTTTCAGTACTACATCAGCTCTCTCATATTGGTGTCAATTCCTGTTACGTTTTTGCACCAGAAAATGTGTGCAGGGAAAGACTTTATAGAAATGAATGTGTTTTACAATAATAATAATAAAAAAAAGTTCAACAATAAGCAGCCATCGAAAGGGGGACAAATTATACAAGAAATCCCCCAACAGCGGCAACTATGAAATTAAAACAAACAAACAAACAAACAAATAAACAAACACATACCCATACACACACACACACTAAAGGCAACAACAGAAAACAACAAGGAAACTCAACCCTTTTATACTGAAAGCTCAGCCTTGTTAAGTTTTTTAACCTTTTATTTCATAACAAGAAGCAGCGTGTGTGCTTGTTGCTGCAGCACTGTGTAATTGATTGTGTGTAGTGTCGTAAGTATGTTTAGTAACACACTTTTTTACGCCTAATCAACGTTGAAATAAAGTAGAATGAAAAAAATACATCCAATTAAAGGAAGGAGCAGACTATTTGTGTTAGAAAAAAGAATAGAAGTAAAACAAAAACAGCAAATTAAACATTATAATGGAGACATTAAAAAAAATATTTGCTTATGAACTAGTGAAAGCTGGAGGCTATTTGACACACTTGTACACACAAACAGACACACACACGCTCACTCATAAAAGGGTTCACAGTTACTACTTAAATGTTTTGAGCCACTTTTAACAATAAAATTGTAATGAAAGTTTAAGAAAGAAGGAAAAAAAAAAGAAAAGTTTGAGTAAGCGGGTTGTCTCGATTGGAGAAAAATTAAAAAAAAAAAAAAACTTGACATGCAAAATGTTTGATGAATATAATTTCAGTAAGCTTTAAGAAATTTCTTGGATATTATGCTTTATTCGGTATAAAAAGTTTCCTAATGAATAATTGGTTTATAATTTTGAACTTTACGCCATGTTTGTAAGTAAATAATTTTACTAACTAATTCTGCCACAAGGAGACTAATTTATATATAAATAAGCTTGAACTTATATCAACAATTTTAAACGGTTTGCTTTATTTTTATAGTTTAAGCTGAAGAGCTAAAAAAAACTAAGGACACCATCGATATACGAGTATATATCCGTATGTAAATATAAAATGTGGTTCCTTGGTAATTGTACCATTTACAACCGGTTTAAATGTTTGTCCCAACTCAAAAAATTGGCAACGCCCACTTTTATGCCCAGTTTTTTAGTTTTTTTTTTAATCAAAAACGGGTCCAGCAGATTTCTGTAATTTTTCTTATATATTTGCAGCAATTTAAAGATATAGTGTCAAAGAGTGGACAAGGGGGCGTGGCACATCCCATATTTAGCAAATGCTTATTTTGAAATATTTTAGGAACTAACACGGTAAAATACCTGAGATTTTGTAGGAGGTACTCCACTGACATTATTTTGTAATGTGGCATATCTTCGCACACAAAAGTAATGTGAATAATTTTGTAATATCAATCAAAAAATTAATTTAATTTTCACCTTTTAACAGTTTAATAGTATTAATTAAGTTCTTTCACTCAATTAAATATTTAATTGAATTAATTAAATTCCTAAATGAAAATATTAATTGGTGAATACTTTTTTCTGTGAGTGCAGTAAGAAAAGTGAAATGTTATATAATTAAAGATTTTTGTAATATCGTTATTATGTGTTAATTCGACATGTGGGTGTGGCACCTATTATTTGAGATATCTGGAAAACGAATATAGGGAAAATGTTGAAATTGAAATTGTAGGGATCACTCTGCTGATAATGTGCATTATTTCTGAAAACAATTTTAGAATTGAACAAGTAGCAGAGGTATCTCTCTACGAAATTAGCTAGTTGTTCCGTTCTACTAAGTGTTTGTCAGAATATTAACAATTAACTTTGGTAACACCAAAAAAAGCGATACAAATTTAAGCCTAATCAAATAATAAATATAATTTGTTTGTCAAACAAAAAACATCGTACCGTTCTTTGATTGATTTGCTTACAGCATATTACTGATTCACTAGAAGCAACAATAGGCTATTAATATTTTTTTAAGCATAAAATTGTCGTAGCACTTCCCAAATAGCAGCAACATTTTTTTTAAAGATATCTGGGAAGCCAAATTAATAAAAATATAGAAATTGTATCTTAAGCAATAACGTCAATAGCGAGAATAGCATTATGAAAAGGAGTCAGCAGTAAAAGTGTGTGACCTTCCTAGTAAATAAAAAATGTATTTCTTAAGATGTCGGTGTTTCTAGCAAACAATTACAAACTTGAATTCCGCTGATAATAGAAAATAATTGGGATTAATCAAATACAGAAAATGTTTCATCAAAAAAATTCTTTAAAACTAATGCAGTCAGCATTTTTAAACGCTTTATAACTATTTATATTAGCAATGACAATTGTATTCTACAAAATAAAGAAGCTTGGACTGTAAGCGTGGCAATTATAATATAAAAATTTTTTCTTTTCATCACAAAACGTATATGGGCTGCAGCGAAACACGCAAGGTTTTAGCTAATATTTAGTAAAACTATATTATTCAAATATTGGAATTTTCAGCTTTCTTCCTTAACACAACATAAGTGATTGATTGGGATGGGTAGTGATTAAAACTCGCTTCATTTCAACTTTAAAGAAATTACAAAAGAATACATAAATTGATCTAAATATATTTTCTTTCAATATAGTTTGGAACTATTAATATCTAAATATATTAAAACAAAAAGAAAATTTTAAAAATTCTTTTTTTTACATACTTTTCTAAAATGCAAGAAAGGTGAGAATTGCAACGCGTTTCTATCTCATTTAAAAACGGTGAATTTTGTTTGAAAAACAAAACCAAAATTTTTACATTTAAACAGTTTTGTTTTTATATTCTATGTAATTTTCACCTAGTCGTTGTATAGGGTGTTTTTTATTGAGGTATAGAACTTTAATTTGGCATCACTTTTTTAACTGGCGGCCATTTTGTCAGCTGTCAAGTGATTAATATTTAGTTTGGTTTGCCATTTCATCATGAACAGGTTGACAAAAGAACAACGCTTGCAAATCGTGCAAATTTATTTCGAAAATAATGGTTCAGTTCGCGAAGTTTACCGCAAGCTCCGTCCATTTTATGGTCGACATAATCGTCCATCAGAGCAATTAATTCGGTTAACCTGTCAATTGGCCACCAAGATCGTGTGATTTGACACCATTGGATTATTTTCTTTGGGGATATGTGAAGTCGCTCGTCTACGCCAACAAACCAGAAACGTTAGGGGACTTGGAAGCCAACATTCGTGGCGTTATTGCCAACATACGACCCCATATGCTCGAAAAAGTGGTTGAAAATTGGACCTGTAGAATTGGCTTTATTCGAGCCAGCCGCGGCGGCCACATGCCCGAAATCATATTTAAACGTTAATGGCATAAAATTATCCTTCCAATAAAGCCAAATTGATGGACATTAAAACGATTTTCTTGTGTTTTATTTCAATTCGAAGTTCTATACCTCTAAAGAAAACACCCTGTATATTGCAGAAAAGACACCATTATATCTGAGTTATCTTGCAAAAAAAAAGTACTTAAAACACGTGAATTTAAGAAAATGCTTAAAGAAGTATGATTAAAAAAAATGGAAAAAACTGAAATTTTGTATCAATTTCGAAAATAGAAAACTTGTTTAAAATTTAAAAATATATATGTATGTATATTTTGTTTCAAGTTTCCAATTACATATGCACGTATCACTTACTCGTTTGTCTGAAAACCCTCAATAACATGAGCGCAGGTAATACGGTGCGTATGAGCAATGTCAAAAATTATATAAATAAATATTAATCATACGTTTTGTATGCATAAAGCGGCCCACCCACTTGCAATATAATTGTGCCATTTTTTGTATTGTACAATAATATCGCCAATGTGTATGTCATATTTGAAGGTGGCACAATATATTGGCAAATATCAAAAGACTCTTGATTTTTATTGTACAATCACGCAAATTGTGTAATGTGGGGGCAACATTGTTCAATGTTGTTTACTTTTTCACTGTCCGGAAAATTAGGCAATATTTTCTTTGGCAATATTGTGGCATTTATTGCATAGTATAGGCCAAAATGACAATAATATGTACAACAACATATGCAATAATATTGTATAATGGATGGGCCACTTAAGAAATCAATACAATGTGTGCACAAATGCCAGATTTTAAATGCATGCATGTGGCCGTAAGTTGTATGATGAATTTTTTTTTTTTTTTTTGATTTCTTATATTCTCTCTCCCCAAATCTGTAAACTTTTATGTAAAAAAAAAAATACAAAAAAATTTCAAGGCGATAAGTTGTGTTTTAGGTGGTGAGTCCGCACCTCAAAGTTGGCCGTCAGGCCCATTTATTCAATGTAATTTCTTTTTTGTTTTTTTTTTGTTTTCCTTTGACTATATGTATATCTATGATATAATTTAATAGATATAAGGTCTTATTGTACATGGTTAATATAAATAATTTCCATATAAATATAATTTTTGGTATTTTGTTGGTTATTTTCTTCATTATTTTCTAAAATGTTAATTTTAGCAATAAACTTTTTTTGCGACTAATATTGTTGACTAGAAGAGCTACAATGTTGCCATATATAATATTCTTGTAAAATGATTTTTTAAAAAGATAGTAATATGCAAACAAATTACATTGAAAATGGGCTTTAAGGCCAACACAACTTATCGCTATTAAATTCTTGTACTTTTTTTACATAAAACTGAACCGATTTGGGGCGAGAGAATATAAAAAATCAAAAAAAAATATACATATTAACGGCCACTCTAATGTACATATACATATGTTACTTGTATTCCACAAACATACATCGGGTTATTATTTATTTTTTCCTATTTATTATTTCATTGTAAATCTTTTCAGTGCAAAAAATGATTCGTGACATGTGGCAATGCCAAAAATGCTCAGTAATATTCGATATTTCACCATGAATAGACTAATGCCGAGTACACATCTGGCATTTCTTGTGTTGTGCAACGCCCTTCACATTGTGTTTTTTATATGGAAAGCAATGTTCCACAATGAAAAATATCGGAAATGACAAACGCTGACAATAATACACACTAAAGCGATGTCAAAAATTGCCATTGTTTGTACTTGGCATAATAGACAAGAGTTGTTTGCAAAAATAAATATAATTTTATTATTAAAATTATACAAAGAAATGTGTTTCACTGAATTAGGAGTGAAGAGCAGCTTGAGGCACTTAAAGAGCTGACAATGTACTCAATGATTTGAAGGCCGACAGCATCACTGCATCATACTTTTTGAAGAACGATATAAATCGCAACGTTATCACCAAAGAAAATAATTCGCTAAAATGCAAAAAAAGGAAGATGACCAAAAGTATAAAGGTCGCTAAAAAACTATAAAAATCGCCTAAAACTGCAAAAATATCAACAAAAAGCAACAAGCAGCGTATGGAATCTTTCGTGTGCGAGTTAAAGTAGCACTTTACTGAATTTATTTGTGCCCAAAATGCAAGAATGGCCGAGGAACGAGAGGCGAGTTTGCTAAGCAATTAGCCTCACGTTTTAAATCAGTTCATTGGTCGCCGAGATCATGTGATTTGACCCCACTAGACTTTGCTTTCTTTGCCTTTCATAATTTGTAAAATTTGTATGACAAATAAACAAACATTTTGAAAAAAAAATTCCGCTTTTATGACAATTTACTTAAATGACGTAATTTATAAAATTCGGATCTTAATTTTTACGTTTTTGTTTTTTTAATTTAATTTAGAAATCTATAGAGCTTAAGAAAACATCCTCTATTTTATTTATTATAATTTTCTGCAGAGTAGGTGAATTTTCAATTGCAATTTGCTTGATAAAATATGTTTACTGAAACAAATGTAGAATATCTTCGTATTAAATTAAAGATTGGGAAAATTTGCCCTCACATATTTCTCCTATCTTTGTTGTAATATGAATTAGAATTAATTTTTTTTCTATCAAATTGTACTCACATAAAACATTTATGGTGTGGGTTGAGACAACATTCTCCGTTAACTGCATGTTGAGGCCATGACAGATGACAACCAGTGAACGCTTGTTGGGCTCAATGACAGCCGTTATATTTGAAATTGTTATCCAGCCACCTAAAAAACAAGAAAAAATAAATAAATAAAATTTAAGCCATCTAAATAAAAAGAAATTCATACAATAATTTTTAAAAATATCCCTTAATACAAAAATATAATATACAAGCTGGCGAAGTTTTTGCACAACAAAAAAATCCATAATAAAAAATAAAACTGAAATAAAAAGAAGATTTAGCAGGAATTTGTGCACATGTAATGGTTTAATACACATGAGTAGAATCATGATAATGTGCATGCATCATATCGTTAAAATAGAAAGGCCCTAACTCATTATTTCTTTTTTTAAACAGAGTTTTTTGTATATTTCGATAGAAAAACATCTAATGTATGGAAAAGTGCAAAAATCTCGTTTTAAACACAATAAGGAGTTAAGGCCTTTCTATAGTAAGGTAACGATTTCTATATGTGTATGACAGCAATCTAGCAAGTGTATACACATACACTTTAGATAATTATAAAACATTTTAATCAAATAAGCGTACAAACATACGTTTGCCGTTTGACACATGATGGCAAATATGCGAATGACAGACAGTACTAAGGGGACAATTTGTTGTGTGTGCATTGCTTACCTACGGGACTGACGGTGGTGCGTGAGGTCGCATTTCGTATCTGACGACCACCAACCATCCATTTAATTTCCGCAGGCGGATTAGAGGCTGCCGTTGTGCAAGTAAGCGGCACTACATCGCCCACTCGTGCCTCCGTTGATCCAGTTATGGAAACATGTGTTGGCGCAACTGCAAAGTAAAAAAAAATCAAATAAGTCAAGGAAATTATTATACAAAAAAAAAAGAAAGGAAGTAAAAAATTGTAAATGTTTGAGAGAAAAGTACTCTTATATAATAAATGCCAAAGATACTCGTTTATAACAAGTTGTAAATATTTTCCTCTTTTTTTTTCGTTGAGAGTTTGCTTTTGTAATTTATATTTCATAAACTCATTAATATTTTATCAGCATCATAAACTTGGACAGATGTCTATTTGTAGCAGCAGCCGCCAATGTTTCTTTTACCATTTACTATAATCTTGTTTATTTTAAATTCAAACACGTTCCTCTCAATACACTGTCTGGATAAGGGGTGGAAGAAAAAATGTCTCAGTAAGTGCAAAGATAAATAGATTTCCAAAGTGACAGCATCATTTGCATCCAAAGCTATATAATGTTTCTAATATTTCAAATTTAATAAGATAAAGTATTCATCTAAACTTAATTATATTGTCAACAAGATGATTTAAAAAAAAAACTTATGTTTTCTTTTTTTTCTTATATAATAACACAGACTTAATAATATGCTTTTCTTTCATATATAATAAATGAAAACTTAGTTTCAGATTTTAAGCAAATACTGACTTTTTTATAATAGATCCCTGCAAAAGACCGCAAGAACAAGAACTTTTAAGACATGAGGGATTTTTGAAATGCTTTACTGCAGCAAAGTCTTCTGAAACAAACGCTAAGCAACACTGTTGGCAAGACATTTGTTACAGTTATTGCAGGTATAGGAGTAAAGAAGTAAAGAAGAAAATACTTCGTGACGGAAGATGCTTGCTTCTTCATACACAGCTTCTTTGACTGTGACTGTTTGCGACCTCCAAAAACATATAGACTGCTTCTGCTTTTAGTTGCGATACTAAGCAAAAGCAAAAGCAAATCAAATTAAAACTTTTCAAATCGTCGACCGCTGAAAGTACTGCGCAATTTGTCATAAATCGTTTTGTAATTTTGCTTTGACTGCTTTCACTTTCAAAAGCTAAAGCAGAAGCAAAATCAAATGAAATGAGAATCATTGCAGTTTTTTAAACACTGGAAAAATACTCTGCACACTCTCGAATACCATGAAATCCCTCACAAGTGTATATAGCCCATCTTACCGCGTAAGTGAATGCTACAAAGCCCTCGATAGTATGGCCCATCATCCCAATATCTTCCTATATTCGATGCGAAGTTATGGGACCAGTGTAGGAAGTTCAGGAGCAGACAAACTAGCAAGAAGAGGAACTATGCTTTAGAACGAAGATATTGACAACTTCTCCGCCATCCCTTTAAATGCCGGCTGGAAGTGTTTAAATGATGCATAATCGGCAAAAAAAAACCAAAGCAGGTGGCATAAGAAGCAATAATGACTTCTATAACAAGAACATTATGGCGAGGTATCAAACAAAAAAGGATCTCACTGACATTTAAATTCCCGCGAACCAAGATACGGGATCCAGTGGCACTTATTACGGGACACTGTCCTCCTGGCAACCATGAACCCCACTGCACTGCCAAAGCAAAAATTTTCTAAGTATTTCAAGTATAAAATATTGTCGAACATTTTAAATTTTAGCAAAAGCTTTTAAATAAATTCTTTACCTTGCCACGTTTGTATGATAATGATATTTATTTGTTTGTTTTTTTATATGCATGTGCCATCCTTGAAACATGTTTCTGTATTCCAAATTGGGGTGGTGTTGAAGTGAGTGTGTGCGTGTGTGTGTGTTTTATATTTATGAACGTGTTAGTTTGTTTATTTATTATTTGTTTGTGTGCGATAATCAAGCCGACAAATACATTTGCGCTTCATCAAAAATAAACATCATCATAAAATATGTAAACGTAATTTTTGTTTTTTAGCTTCATTTGTTTTCTTTTATTTTTTATTAACTTTTTTGCTGCTGCTATTGTCTTCTGTTGTATGTACACTCTGATTTTTTTTTCTTTTTGGTTTCTTGTTTTTTTTTTGGCAACAAGCAACAGGAAATTCGTTTTATACAAACTAGACGCTTATAATTCACACGAACATATAAAACACATTCACGTACATATTAACAGTATTCAACTTCATCTTATACATATTAAAACCATAAAGTTTTTCTTTTTTTTTTTTCTTTTAACAAAGTGTTAAGAGTTCGTATTATTTTTTTCTTTATCTTTTTTTATTTTTGCTTAAAACAAATATTAAAACAATATTGTTTTTGTTTGTGCACACACACACACACACCCTCAATCATACATAAAGGGAAAATCATCATGCTTTTGAAAGCTTGAATAAACATTTGTGTACGTGTTTGTGTGCGTCTATGTAAGAAATGCCTGGTACATTTGGGCTTATTGTACTTATGACTTTTAAATTTTCATATCTTCTCCTAAAAAAAATTAATTTAATATTAAATTTATTCCATTTTATGTCTTAAAGCAGACATTCATATGTCTGCATGTATGTGTTATGTTGTGTGGTGTGTGTGTGTGTGTGTGTGTGTGTACACAACTAAAAGGGCAGGAGATTTATTTTTCTATTTTTGTGTGTGTTTTTCTTATTTTTATTTATGTATATGTTTATTTTTTCCATATTTTTTTAATCTCGTTTAAAATCCAATCTCACAGTAGCTAATCTGAATATATTGTTTTTGTTTGCATATATTTTTGCTGGGAATAAAACGAAGTTATTGCTAGTAAAATATCTAATATAAAATCCGAGACAGTCATAAAGTTACAGACAACATGTTATCAAATTTGCGTTTTTAATAAATTATTTCTCTACTATCTATTTTAAAATTCGGTTATTTTTATCTCTAAGAGATATTATAAACATATTTTATATTACTTTTTATTCATGTACAAGCATACATAATATAAAATAATATATGCAAAAAGGAAGCGCACAGACAGCTAGTGTTTAAGACTTATCGATGGCTGTGGACTTAGAGCGAAGTTAGCCATTGACGTTCGGCCACTAGAAATATACAGTCATTTAATCATGCATTAAACCATCAGAGTTGAGCCAGCTGTAGGGGCCAATGGTGCCAGTACCAGCAGTAATAAGCCACTCGTCGGAAGTCAAATTTCCGCCCTGAAACGTTTGCCTTTTATTATCTTTTGAACTCAGAGCTATCAAAGTTTACCTTGCTCTCATACCAGGCACACACCAAAGCTGTGCAGCAGAATATGACAAAAGTATCGTTTAAAGAACTCTTTGAGTATTTGCCCCCCAAGATCAATGAATGCGTTTAGCTATAAATAAAAAAAAAACAAGCTCAAAGGCAAACACACTAATTATTTTTAAAGCGAATACGTATGACTTTAAACAACCAACAGCTGTAATCATATACATTTCTTAAATTACGCAGCACAAACGACTACAACTAAAATTTATAGAAGACTGTATGAGCTACAATTGTGCGCTTGAGTATAAAAATACTCTGAGTATTATTCGGTTATGCATGCGTACATACAGGGCTATTTTATTTACGCACATAAGTAAAGTATGTTTTCCAACAGCCACACACCTACACATTTTGCATTCTATTTCATATACACAAATGTATGTATGCGCTGGCGAATAATGAATAAATATTCCGAGTATCATGCGTATATTTTTATTTGTCCGACTAAATATCTATTCTCTGAGTATAAGCGTACTCCGACTATGAGTATGGCAGAGAGAGAATAGGTTTGATACGCATGTGCCTTTTTATTTCCAGTGTAGGTTACTTTAGTTTTTCGCATAAACAAAGTAAAGTTTCTCTTGTATAATGGAATCGGATATAGTCATAGTTGCTTGAGAGAAAATATGTACGAATTGTTTGCGGCGCTAAAATTATGATTATACGCAGTTAACAAAATTAAGACTATTTATTGAAGTACATTTTTTTGAGTACTCATTATGATTCTCTGTATTGTATCTGCTTTACTCTCTTAGTTGAGAAATTAAGTAGCAACACATAAGTTTTGCGGCTAACCGACAACAGGTAACGCCCGAATAAGCCGAATTATCCAGATAATAACACACAGTATTATGATGCTCGTTTTCTTTCACAAACTAATTTTAGTGGCAATGGAATCTGCTATTATTAAATATTTGTGCTATCAGATATAATGCCCCGTGCAAATCTGAAATAATCCTGGAACTTTCGAAAATTTAATAATTAATTTGAAAAAGGTCATATTTTAGACAAATTTTCTGGATACTAGTGGAAAATAAGAGAATTCTTCATGTATCCCACTATGTAGAAATAGTGCTCCTGATCGCTCTCTACAGAGCAGATTTATATATTGCGTGGTTTTTTGGTGATAAATAAAAATATTATGACTAATTATCTTTCCGAATCATAAAATTTTAAATAATTTTAAATCGATTTGTAATTGCATATTTTTGAATTTTTTGGTGGTAATTGCATATTTTTGCATATTTTAGCAATAAATGCATATTTTTGCAGGTTTAACAATTTTGTAATGCATATTTCAAAATTAAGAAAAATTATAAATAAATTCTATAAAGAACAAGTAGACTTTTTTTATGTTCAAACTAATTTTTTTTTGTGAAACTATGGCACTGACGCAAAGATTCAATACCCTTAGTAAACAATTAAATTCCGTTGAAAAAAGTCTTAGAAAAAAAATAAAGAAAATAAATAAAATAATAACTTTAGAGAAAAACATTGGCTATCATATTAAAAAAAAATCCGCAACACTTGAGTCAGTTTAAGAACGGGCTCAATGACTACTACGCATGCAGAAAGTCCACAGCAAGGAGCTGGGGTCTACAACCAAAGATGTAAACTGGATTTACACATCGGTTGTCAGATCGGTTATTTCCTATGGTTGTGTGGTATGTTGGGAGGCATTGAGGAAGGAAAGTCACAGGAGATTGCTAGCTATGGTTCAGAGGTGTGCTTCGCTGGGCATCACAGGTGCTCAGAGGAGCACACCTCAGGCTGTCTTGGACGTCCTTTTTCATTTACTTCCTATAGAAGACTTTGTGGTGGGAACTAGAAGTCTACTTAGACTCGTAGAAACAGGTTTGGTGAGGACAGAAGTAACATGTCACACATCAATCTTAAATGAGATCAGTTTTAGTGATCAGGGATCCGTAACCCCTGGGTTCACGGACTATAAGGTTGAAGTTGAGGTTAAGAAATAAATTATCTGTCCAATGATGAAATATCAAGATTTGAGCTGTCAATCTTTGACATTTATTTAGTAAAGTTGGAAGATTTCCACCATGGAACGCTACAATCTGAAACAAATAATTTTAATTGTGAAATTTGTGAAATTTAATTTGAAAGACCGGGCATACGTTAAGAAACCAGAAACAACTGACTGAAATTCAGCGGTTCATTGACGAGATAAGCGAAGCTTTGTTGAAAAATATGGTTAAAAATTTTATGAAAAGAGCGGATGTCTGCTGACATGCTAGAGATGGGCATTTGGCCGACGTCATATTCCATTAATAATTCCCGTATTTCTACTTTGCATTGGTATCAATAAAACTGAATTTTTCAACAAAAAAAATTGTTCTTAAGCCAATTTACTTCGTAACCTTAAATTTGCCCACCCTTTAAATATTTTCCATTCTTAGGTGCAGAATCAATCTTTAGTTTTTTAATACTTTCATTGATTTTATCAGGCTTAAAAAACATCCTTCAAGGTTTCAATATGAAATTTGTAAATTTTTGTTAAATAAATTTAATTATAAAAAAATATGTAAACAAAATGCTCGTTTGTATAACGTAAGCGAGCAATTTTCCAAACAAAAAACAAATATAAATTAGTTGAATAAACTGTTATTTCATAGACAACAAATTGCAATTTCGACTAGAAAAATATTATCATTCCTCTCCATGCAAACATAAGGAAATCAGGCATTTAATTTAAGCAACAACAACTTGAAAAAATTTTGTCAAATATTGTGAAAATTTTAATCAAATCTATTTGTTGTGTAATCTTTCAGCGAAAATATATTTTCTTATTACACATTTTGCGTACTTATCCATGCATTTCTTATTTAAGCAAAAGTTTTATGTGCGTCTCTTTTATTATTGTCATTCAGGATACGCTTGTATCTGCATTTGCGTGTGTATGTGTGTGTGTGTGGGTTTTGTGTGTGCATTATGTCAGCCAGTTGTGTATATTTAAAACTTAAAACAAGAGGAATTTGTTACACATGCTTCCGCTTCCTAATAATAATAATAATACTACCTCTCTTGTATTCATTCCATTCCGTCTTTTGCGTATTTCAAACTGAGCTTCTGCTATTTTTCACTACACAGTCATAGTTATTTATTTTATCGCTCTTATTTTATGTATGCTTAAATTAATTTGCTGAACGGCAAGCTTAACAAGCTTAGCAGAAACAAAAGATATGACGAACAAAGAAACAAGGAAATCTAGCGAGAGCAACATACGCACAAATCGAAATATTTGCCAGTGTAGTTGCAAAGTAAACGAATATTAAAAAGCAGTTTCATTTTCACAACACTTTTATCCAGCGTAATAACACTTCAACATGCTTATTCATGCACACACACACACATACACATTCACTCACATACTCTGCCATTTAAAATTTAACGTTTACAGTGAGTGCAAATTGAGTGTAACAGGCAGGTGTGTCTTGAAGCCTCTAGCTAAATGTGTTGTGTGCTTAATAAAAATTATACAAATGTATGAGAAAATGTATTAAGACTCATATAAATAAACAAATTTAATGTGTAATTAGGGCACATATCGTTACTTTAAATGGAGTTTGTCTCAGCAGAGAGGAGTTATATGTATATTATTGTATTAATCTAATCACAAAAAATTCTTTGAAAATATCAAGACAAAAATTGAGAACTGAAAAAATTCATTGCCAGGACGTGCTTGCAAACGCATATATCCTTAAGTTTCATGTTAATTGATGCAGATAAGAAGATATTCTCACCTCTTATAGAATTTTTTACTAATTCATAAATAAATTATTTCAGACACTTCAGGTCAGGTACTGCATGAATATGCACACCTCCCAAATATCCTTAAACTCAAGTATGATCAAAATACCCAACAAACAAAAAATGTATGAAAACTTTTGGAGTCACATATCTAGGATATATGAGAGATCTAGGATATATGAGAGATCCTGCATTTAAAATTTAACCGAAGGCAGAATTAAAAATTATACTGACTGCCAGAATATGCCCAACTAACAAATATTCCAAATTTTATATAAATACAAATAATTATAATGAGGCAAAAAATTACAACAGCTTTTAAAATTATACACTAAAGTTCTTTGATAAAGATTCCTTCGACTGAACCAACTAAAGAGCCGCTTGCCACATATCATTTTAATTAGTTTTATAATCGTATTGCCATTTTATTTGAACACATTTATTCATATATAGCTCAGAAAATAAGTTTAAAGTTTTCAGTTTACATGCAACTCAATGAAGATATAAAAATATTTTCTTTCCTCAAGAGAAGACTAAATATAAGAAAATGATTTCTTCTGCATTACTAACTTAAAACAGTGTTTCTGGATTGATATATTTATGGAAATGTTTATGTGCCTTATATCCTTAATTTTTTTAATAATGTGACAGTTTCCGTAAATTTTAATATGTCGTATAAAGAGCTTTTCCTCTAGCTAGAATTAAGCGCTTGCTTCGCGTTAACATATGAGTTAGTTTTTGGAGCTGTGGGGATTAAGATAGATTAGATGAATGGGCCAATTGAACTAGTCTTGCTCACAAGTCTCCAAAACTCTTCAGTAAAATTCGACAAAAAAAATTTTTTTTTGCAAAAAAAAATGCCAAAAATATTGTTTGCAAGTCTCCGAAACTCTTTCAATGTGTTAAATCATGTTAAAATTTTCAAAAATCATATTTTGTTAGAAGAGGAAAAAGTCTCCAAAAAATCAAAAGTTATCTAAGCCCTACAAAAGGATTAAAAAACATAAAGTTGCTAAAAAATCGTGTTGTTTGTCAAAACACACATCTAATGAAAAGTTTCCAGAACCCTCCAAGCGATTTAAAAACATTAAACTGTAAAAACCATTTTGTTTTTACAAGTATCCAAAACTCTCCAAATGGCTTAGAACAGCATTAAATTGCCAAAAATTAAAAGTTTTCAAAACTCCAACGGGCTTAAAATTGCATTAAATTGACAAAAAAAAAATTATTTTTTCCAATTAATGTTATAAATTAAAAAATTTTTCAAACTCTCCAAATAGTTTAAATCAGCATTTAATGACCAAAAATTGTAAAAATTTTATAATAAAATCTTAAAAAAATTACAAGTTTCCAGGACTCTCCAAATGGTTTGGAACCGCATTAATTTGCCAAAATTTAGATTTGTCTCAAAAAGTCTCCAAAAAAATTTTAAAAATTTTAAAAACTTCAAATTGTTTAAAATTGCATTAAATTGCCAAATATATATAAAGTTTTTTTTTTTGCAAAATTAAATATTAAAAATAGAAAAATTTGGAAAACTCTCCAAACGGGTTAAAATATCATGAAATTGCTAAAATCCACAATTTCTGCAACAAAAAATCTCGAAAAAAATAAAACTTTACACTACTCTCCAAATGTGTAAAAACTGTCTGAAAGGTTCAAAACCCATACTTTTGGGAAAAAAATGTCCAAAATTACAATTTTCCAAGATACTCCAAATGGGTTAATAAAATGGCATAAAAGACCAAAAATCCTGACTAAAAGAGTTTAAAACTGACAGAAATCCTGAAATGGTTTTTAAATTTAGCAAACAAAATCTTTGAAATATTTTAGAACAGCACTAAATAGTAAAAATTGAGAATTATAAAGAAATTAGAAAAAGTAATTTCTCAGTTATATTTTAATAATTTGGTTATATATTTGGAGTCTACAAACGTAAATTTAGCCTTAATGTTTTCCAATAAGACTGCCTTATTTTACATTTAATTAGACAGCTGTTGCTTTTTAGTGAGAGATTAAAGTCAGCTGTGCATATCAGTGGACAGACTCTCCTCAGTTTTCCCCGCCACTGTAGACAGTTTAATATTTTTAAAGTAGATATACATACATACATTTGTATGTATAAATTTTGTTGACAGTTGTAAAACAAAAAGAAATAAAAGTTTTAAATGCACACAAAGATTTTTTTCATATCCTTTCAGCATCAGTAGCAAAGTTTTTTAACACAATTAATAAAAAATAAAGTGTTTGTCTAGGAAAACTGTGTATGGATGTGTTTGCCTGTGTATATGTGTGTGTGTGTATGCATGCTGGCGTGTGTTTGTTTTCGTTTGTGTTAATGTTTGCTTGTATTTTTTGATTAGTTGTTTGCGAAGTTCTTTACTTTAAACAATTGCAGCAAACAGTAAACAACAAATATTAGATCCTTAAAGTTTGGAACATGAGTTTGCTTAATTTTATCTATCCTCTTGCTTTATATTTTTAATTTTTTATTTTTTGCTGTTCTCAATAGATTTTATTTTTACTTAGTTGTTTATTTTTTGAGTTGCCATTTTTTTCTTCGTGTTATAAGTTTGTATTTCATTATTCTGCTAGTTTTTTTGTTTAGTTATGTTTTTCTAGCTTATCTAGTTTTAAAATAAAATATGCCATAAAATTGTTTTTTATACTTTTTTTGGGACATTGAATGTAGCATGCATGTAGTTGGTTTTGTAAAATTTGTGTTTGTATTAAAAACTTACATAGAACGGTGAGATCAACTTCAGCTTTAAGTGGTGTCTGTGACATGACGTTGCTGGCTTCACACCTAAAACGAGCCTTGTTGTCGCCGGCCTCTGCAGTGAACGTGTAAATATTCTCGGACAAACGTCCTGACGTTCTGCTCAAGCGAAGAAGAAAAAAAAAACAAAATATAAAATAAGAAATTTAAATAAAATATTTTAGTGTCTCTTGTTTAAAATAAGAAAAACTTAATTTAAATTTTTTGTAGTCTTAATTTTGAAGAAAGAAAATCTTTTTTTAAGATTTACCCACCTGTACGCCATACGAATTTGTGAGCCATTTTTGTACCATATTAATTGAGCTGGTGGATTGCCTCCTCTACTGCGACACATTAACTCCACAGTCTGACCTCTGCGTAAGGTTTCACCTTGTGTATATCCTTCAATATATGGCGGCCCGGGGGGATCTGCAACAATATGAAATTTTAGGTAATTTTTATTACAAAATCAAAGAATTTTAAATTAAAGATGATGATGATGATTATGCCATACAATACCGGCGAAGAAGGGCGCTCTGATGTTACATTAGGATTAGTATCTGCTGAAGTCGGTATAGTTCAGTGACCAGTGACTATGTCTTCATCATATGAACTTTTCTACAACAACTGATACAAAGGGACACTAATGCACATCAGATTTAATGACTGTTGGGATACCGGGCTCGAACACAAGACCTTCGGTTTTGTAGTCAATGTGCTAACTACTTCAGCCAACGCCACCCTCTTGCCGTTAATTGGACTACAACGACAAAATCAGCGTGGACAATAACGTTTCACAATAACATGCCATTTATACATTTGCTGCCAAAATTCTTTGAGTTAGTTAATTCAAATTTTAATTCTTTTTTTCATTGCACCTAATTGAAGCGTAAAATAATTTAACACTCTATTTGATACTCGTTCCTCAGTGCTCGATTATACAATGAAAAGAAATTCCAACATATTTTAATTAAAAGTTACAAATTGCATGGAAAAAGAATTAGCTTTTCTATGTCATAAAATATACACAAATTGGCATTTAATTTGATTTTAGTGCATTTTCAGTAGTAGAACGCATAAATAAATACATTACCACAAACACCTGCTGAAATGCAACTCTACCTCTCTGTCCCTCTCGCTCTTTTGCACACAATACATATGCTGTAACAAACACATGCTTGCTTAGCTGTAAGTAGTTTAATGCATGTGCAGGCATTTATTTATGTGTGTGGTCATTCAAATGGAGCATTAAATGACCATGTGGGAATTCAGACTGTGATAAAATTATTAAACATTTAAATTCTGTAACCAAAGAAATGTAAAATTTATACACCAAAAAAGATAACTATTTACACTAAATAATCTTCTTTATATACGAGTACATACACGTATGTATATAGTTCTACTGTACGTGTGTATGTTATTGAACTCCTCCTACACAGCTAGACCGATTTGAATGAATTTTTTTGTATGCATTTGAGTGGCGTCCTGGACAGTTTGGATTCACAAAACTGGGACCGCCCGTATGGGGAAATTTCTGCCCCTCTGAAACTTTAGTACAGATTTTAATGAAATTCAGAACATTGATAGATCTGCGTCTAAAAACACATTGGCTATGTAAATTGAAAAAAAAGGACCAGGAGGGCGATAGGGGGAAATTTCTGCCCCTGTGAAACGTTAGAACATATTTTAATGAAATTTAGAAGATTGCTGGATCTGCGTCTAGAAAAACATATCGTGTATGTACATTTTTTAAAGTAGGACCAGGAGGGCGATAGGGGGAAATTTCTGCCTCTCCGCAACGTTAGAATAGATTTTAATGAAATTTGGAACATTGATAGATCTGCGTCTAAAAAAGCACATCATCTATGTACATTTTTAAAACTAGGACCAGGAGGGCGATAGGGGGAAATTTCTGCCCCTCCGAAACGTTAGAACATATTTTAATGAAATTTAGAACATTGATGGATCTGCGTCTAGAAAAACACATCGTCTATGTACATTTTTTAAAGTAGGAGCAGGAGGGCTGTAGGGGAACATTTCTGCCTCTCCGCAACGTTAGAACAGATTTTAATGAAATTTGGAACATTGATAGATCTGCTTCTAAAAAGTCACATAGACTATGTAGATTTTTAAAGTAAGACCTGGAGGGCGATAGGGGAAATTTCTGCCCCTCCAAAACGTTAGAACAGATTTTAATGAAATTTAGAGCATTGATAGATCTACGTCTAGAAAACACATAGGCTATGTTGATATTTAAAAGTAGGACCAGGAGGGCGATAGGGGGAAATGTCTGCTCATCCGAAACGTTAGAACAGATTTGAATGAAATTTAGAACAGAGATAGATCTGCATTTAAGAATTTACATAAGCTATGTACATTTTTAAAGTAAGACCTGGAGGGCGATAGGGGGAAGTTTCTGCTCCTACGAAATGTTAGAACAGATTATAATGAAATTTGGAACATAGATAGATCTGCGTCTAAGAATTTACATAGGCTTTGTACATTTTTAAAACTAGGACCAGGACGTAGATAGGGGGAAATTTCTGCCCCTCTAAACAGCCATTTTAATTCTACTCATTTTCGTTCTGGATCGAATGAAAACACGGAAAAATTCTAGTATTTATATAAACATGTACAGATATTAGATATTTATACTAAATTTGTTTACACATATATATGTACATACATATCTGCAAGTACATTTGTGCGCATGTGCTTGTCCATTTCAAGAATTGCCAACTAGTGACTTTTTGTTTGATTTAAAAATTCGAACATACGAGTACAAGATTTGTATAACCACTACTTAATTCTCTGATTGTACACAATTTTTTCGTATTAAAATGGAATTACATTTAATATATATTTGTCGAGCAGCTTTCGAGCCAGAGGAGAAAATATAAAAATAAATATTAAACTAATATTAGTAATTCGTTTTTCGTGAACTTGTTTAATAATATAAATATAAGATATTTTAAGAACCTTAAATCCTGTGGAGTTTTTGCTCTAACAACATACACGTTTCATTTGCTTTTTTATACATATTTTTTTTATTATCACATTCGCTTTGAGCAATAACTACTGTTGAATATGGAATCACACAATGATTTATTGTATTAATTATTAAATATTAAAAAAAAAAATAAGAATCATATAACGTGAACACTATTAAAATGCACTTTTTTCTGCCTTTAAAGCTTTTTTATGTTTTCACATTTGCTTGTTGTTAATCTAAAAGTACAATTTTATACAAATGGCCACAAAGCATAAATTTTTACATATAAATATGTATAATGTTTTGGAAGCTAAAATAAATTCAATGTTTTTAATTTTAGTTTTTGCTCTGCTGCAAAAAAAATCCCAATTATTTTTCTTTGCCTCTAACACATAACTTCATTTCTACGAGTATTTTTAGTTCATTTTATTTGATACTATTAACATATCCATTTCTGCTGTACAGCAAAAAAAATAAATTTATAAAAACGCACAAATTATGATATTCATACATAAATATTTTTATACGCAAAAATTTAACATATCGCACACTAAATCACAAACAGTCGTCAGAAACCAAATTTATGAAAATCTTTTTTTTTTTATAAACCAGTTTACTGGTGATTCTATTACAAAACAGTGCTTTTGAACAATATCAAATACCTTTATGCAAGTTTTTATGTTACAAACTTGCGTCAGTTGTACAGTATCAAGATTTTTTTTTTACACTCCAGAAGAACTGGAATTTTTTGAATTGTAACAATTTATAATTTAGTGTGGGATATAATGAAAGAAAACAAATATAGTGAACAAGCTTGGGAACTGCTTAAGGTCGTGATATACCATCCTACACAACTGCATGATGTACCAAAAAATACAATCCTGGTTTCATGAAGACTATGAAAATTTTCATCAAATCAGGGTTGCATTTTTTAGTAAATCACGTGACTGTGTAGGATAGTGAGTCATGGTCTTTAGGGTTAGAGTTTAGAAAAATTTTATAAAAAATTATTAGAATAACCGTTGAAAAACCCACATAATTATCATACTCGCATGCAGTTTAAGTTTTATTCGAATAACTAAAATAAGACTTAAAACAGAACTTTATAAATATTTAGAAAATAAGTAATGAAATATTCGAATGAATTGCAAATTTTATTCGATCGTTTAAAGTAAATAAAAATTTTGTTAAAATATAATTAAAAAAACCATTTTTATTCAATTAATTTTAATATATTTTTTCACGAATATTTGTAAAAAAAAACATAAAAATTTTAAACTGTAAATACAAATGTTTTTCCTTTCTTAGTTTTATCGATAATTGAAATAATTCTGCAAAAAAAACAGACTTCAATGCGTAACTCCACCTAGTTTGTGAAATGAAATATTGTGTTTAGCTCAAGATGTGTGGTAAGTTTCAAAAAAATCGATTAAGTAGAACCATGCAAAATATAATAATAGATTTTAGTGGGCATAGTCCCGCCCATTTTTCAAACTTTAAAATTATGTTATTACAAGAACCAAAGATGTTTGCTAGGTTTCGCAGCAATCAAATAAGTCTAATATATTAAATGAAATAAAATAAAAGTGGGCCCAATTTTTTTTTTTTTTTGTAGTGGGACCAATGGAATTATTTGAACCAAATTATGAAGTAACACCGCCAAAAAATAGAGACGAATTGATAACCTCCTCCTTTATTTGAAGTCGGTTAAAAATAATAGGGTTTTCAAATATTCGAATATGAATAAAGTTTATTCGAATATTCGAATACATTTAAATCTTATTGCGAATATTTAAGTTTAATAAAAGTAGCTGAAAGTAAAATAATGCAAATTAATTTTTATTCGAGTAAACGAATAAATTGAAACATTTATTCGAATATTTTTGCAAAGAATATTATTTTAAATTTTGGGAATACTACATGGAAATAAACTTTTGGTAGGATAATAGAAAATATTTTATGTTTAATGGCAATAACATAAGTTTTATTTTTAAGCCTTAAATTTTTTAAATATTCTAAAGTTGTTTAGGTTATTCGAATAAACTTAAAGATTAATACGAATATTTAAAATCAAAAAAACTTTGTTTAAATAAAAGTTGCAATTTAATTTTTATTCGAGTAAACGAATACGTTGCAAATTTTATATTCGATTATTCGAATTTTTTATTTGAATACTGAAATTCTTTGTAAGTTAAATTTGAGTATCTTAAATAAGTGCATCATTGATATTAAAGTTAAAATATATATTGTAAATTTTTTTCGATTCATCCAATAAATTGCAAATTTTATTCGATTAATGAAAAAACGGTAAGTTTTATTCGAGTACTCGAATAATTTTTTGAGAAAAACTCGTTTGTTTATAAAATAAAATTATTAAATAGTTATTCGATAAAGCGTTACAACATTTTGTTTCAAATAAATTATTAACTTAGTTCTGGTGCGAAAATTCTAAAAAAATTAACTTAAAAGAGCAAATTCAATGTTTCGATTAATCGAATAAATCTATCATTTTGAGTTTTTAATATAAAATATCAATAAACTATTTTTTAGTATACTGGCACAATTTTTTTTATGAAAATATAAATAACAACAACAAGTAGAACGTCGTCGACATCGTAGGACAGGCTCTTAATTTAAAGCTACATGCAGTTATTCGAATAAATGAGAAAAAAACTTTATTCGGTTAATGTTATATATTACATATCATATATTATATTTCTTTTTAAAATTAGAGCAATCGATAAAAAAATTTAAGCTTCATCGCAATAATAGAAAAAATATACCAAATTAAAATTATTCGAATATTCGCAAACTTGTAATATATTATTTGGATACTCCATTTTTAATTTTAATTTTAATTTCATTTTTTAATAAATTTTTTGTTGAAGTTTAAAAATAAGCTGCAAGTTTTATTCCACTAATCGAGTAAAGAAAAGTTGCTACCGAGTAATCTAATATACTATAGATTTTATTCGAATAGTCGAATACACTGCAGAGTCTTTTTTTTTAATAAACGACAAATCTTGTGCTATTAATCAATGAAAATAAATTACGTACGATTTATTCGTTTAATATTGAAAATAGTTTGTTTCTACGATTAATCGAATAAATTTTTAATTTCGCTCTTATATTTAAAAATTAAATTTTTGGATTAATCGAATAATTATAAAATTTTTTTAGAATTTTTTTATGCAAAATATCAATAAAAAAAATTGTTGAGTGCACTGGAACATTTAAGACTTAATTTTAAGCTTTATGCGATTATTCGCATGAGTACGGCTTAATCGAATACTTATAACATATATTTAAAAAAATTAAAAATTAATTTATTTTTAAAGTTATTATAATGAAAATCATAACAAACTAAATGAAAAGCACTAGCGATTATTGTGGTCGGCTTATGACAAAAAAAATAAATACCTTCACCCAAACGAGTAAATGTTTTTCGAACAACTGGTTGAATTAAACAATATGTTTTATACTTTTAAGCTGCAACATGTATTAAGTGGGTATTTAAAAGTGTTACAAAATTATTATTTTAAAATTTCAATTCAATTAGACGGTATTAAAGCAAAAAAAAAAGGATGCGTTGAATATAATTATGACCCTTTTAAAGCCATTTGATAGTTTTATAAATACGCTGAAAATATATCTACATGTGTAAACATGTAGAGATATACGCACATACATACGTATGTACTTTTACTTATATACATACTTATGTACATACGAGTACATACATATATATTTCACACAAATTCCCGCAATTAATTCAACCATATTTATTTGTGTAGATTTGTACAACATCACATGAAAATGTTGGTGTTAGTACCACACTTGCTTGTGTGTGTGTGTGTGTATGAGTGTGTGTTTGTTTTTTAGTGTTAGTTTAAGTGCTCGAGTGCGAGTTACCGCAAAAACTGCCACAATTAGAGAATTTCCGACTATTTGCGAATAAAATTATTATTAAATTTTCATAATTTTTTCCCGTTGTTGTGGCTGTGGCATAAATGTTTGTGTAACTTTTAAAAATGTATTTGAATTAAAATAAATGCATGAGATAGGTTCTTTTTTATTGCCTCAGACTTTTAAATGTATATAAATGAAATTTTATTATGGCATATCTTTGTGTTATGTATGGCGTATTTAAAAAAAAAAAAAAAAGAAACATGCAAATAGTTGAGTGTAATTTTCTTTTTTTCCAGTAGAAAAAACGGCCTACGGCCAGGTGTTGTTCATAGGTGAATGCATGTGTGTTTGTGTGTGTGCATGTATTTGCCTGCGTTTGCATGTTTATGACTGTGTCGGGGTTTCGGCGATTGGTATAAATTTATTATAATTGAATTTATCTGTCGCATGCTGCCATATTAGTTGCCGCCATTTTTAAATTGAATTTGTTGCATATTCATAAGGTCATTTTTATACATACTCGTACATGTTTCACATTTATGGCTGCCTTTGTGTATGTGTACATATGTATGTGTGTGAGTGTGTGTATATTTAATGTGTGCGCGTTTGCGTCTGATCAAAATTGTATTAGTGGTTAGCGATTTCATCCTACTACACGGCCACAGCAGCAATTATTTTAAAATCATAAAATGTTTGTGTGTGTGTGTGTGCGTTTTCAATTTATAACAACTGTATTTCTGTTTCTGTTTACCTGCTGGCCGCAGGTATAAAATATTTTCAGTAGCTTTTTTCATATTTATCAGAGAATATTGATAAAAGCTATTTCTGGGCGCATTTTGCCTTTAAGGTTTGACAAGTGGCCGAACAGTTTGGAAATTTTATTTAATGTTGCGGGTTATCAAAACCTTATTAAAGGATTTTCAAAAACTATTCCCATAAGCTTGACACTTAAAAAAAATATTATAATTCACAAGTTTTATTTCAGTGTGGATGATTTTCACTTGGGAAAGAGTTAGAAATTATAACAAAAATTTTATTCAATACTCAAAAAAAATATTCAGTATATTTTTAAGCCCCATAGAAGTTTAAATTGTAAACAAAAATTAAATTGTAATACAAAATATAATTTTAAATCAAAAATTAAATTTTAATCCAAAAAATGTTTTCATTCAAAAAATCATACGGCCATGAAGTGCATTATAAACGTCTAAGTGCAGGCCACTTTTTCGAGCATTTCTGGTCATATGTCACGAATAAGAGAAACAATTTTGACCTCCAAGGCAAAATCTTTGCTGGTTTATCACTATAACCCAGTGAGTGGCTTCACGTGGTCGCACAGTAAAAGATGTAGGATTTCAAATTCCACGACCTTGGAAGCCAATTGACAGGTACATTTTTCGAAAACAACTTGTAAAATTTTAATTTCAATAACGGTTTGCGGTAGCCATATGCCACGCAGTGCTATCCTAATAAAACCACGTCTCTCCCAATTATAAGTTACCCATAGTTTCATACAAAAACTTATTGATCGTAATGCGGTTACGATCTCCATTGACCATAACGCAAGCTCAAGCTTCAATTTAAATTAAAGAAGGTCCAATGATGATACTATTGTGTAAGTCGTACCTAATGATGCATATTTCTAGATGTAATGAGGTCTGTTCTATTGCAGAACGATTTCACAGCATATTCAGCAGTTAAGTTTATTAACAAACCCATTAAGTCAAAAGTATAAGCCTCATCGCTGAGCACAAAATCGCAAAAAATTGTGATTAAATTAAATTCATTATGCTTCAACTTGAAATAGCTTTCATTCCTTATGTTATTTCAGTATAAAATTCACATTGTTTCAACTTGAAATAACCTTTATTCAACATGATTCTTCATTTTGATTTAACAGTATTGGAATGTTAAATCAACATGAAATAAAATAATACCAAAAATGCAAAAACTTGCTTTGCAGGTTACTGTAAATCATATTGAATTAACATGAAACACATAAGAAAAATGGTAAATTAACCTTGTTTTCGTAGATTTAAACATGAAGAAATTTTTGTGCGTAGAAATTCTATAAATTCTTAATTTTTTTAAGATAGACTTTTTTAGGTATTTCGATGGATGAAGGTCTAATCTAGAGAAATACGAAAAAAAATTTATTTAAAAAAAATAGTGAGATAGAGCGTTTCTATATTAGTATAAAGATATGTTGGTAATTATATTAATTGCTTGCAAGCTACTTTTTTTTTATAGAACAATATTAAAAATATTTTTTTTTTCACTATCACTAGGTGTTACCTTATTTGTGAAAGGGAAAGTGATAGAGAAGACAGGTGGTGAAAGAAAAGATAGAGGAAAGCTTCTTCATTCCTTTACAACTCTGCTTTTTTGCACATTTTTTTAATAATGCAGTGTTGCAGCTCCTCTGGTGTTAAATGAGGCACATTAAATTTTTTTGAAGCTGTTTTTAGTAGCAATTTTATTGGTTATTTTACTTCGCTGATAATTTTGCTACACAACGATGGAAGGGCGCTCTGATGTTATATTAGGATTAGTATCTGCTGAAGTCGTTATAGTTCAGTGACCAGTGACTATCTATGCCTTCATCTTTTTAACTTTCCTACAACAACTGATACAAAGAGACACTAGTGCACATCAGAAAAATGCGAAGTGTTGTTATTGTATGACTGTCGAATACCGGGCTCGAACCCAGGACCTTCAGTTTTGTAGTCAACGTGCTAACTACTTCGGCCAACGCCACCCTCATAAGTGAAACAGGCTCTAAGCTAATATTTTACAGTAGAAAATAGTTTACACCATTTCCACATCACAAACTATGGATCGTACAAAAATGTTTCTTCTTGCTTTTTTAAATTTTAGTAAAGCATTAGAAAAAGCAGTGGGTACCTGCAATAGCAAATAAATATTATAATTTTACGTTAACTGTCTTATATCTTTGGATCAACACCTACACTCACAACACACTTTCCTTCGTAATAGACAATTTTGCAAAATTGCCTAATATGCACACTAATTTTATAAATATCATTGACAATTTATACTCGTGTTTTGCTAGTTTGCAGAAAAAATATTAGATAACAATTTAAACTATCAAATTGCCTTTCATGCCAAAAATAATATAAAAAGAAATAAAACACGGTGTCTATAACACATTCTAACTTTGTGTTCATATAAATATACGCTGTAACATAATAGAAACTATAATTAATTAAAACAAATTATATTAGACAAATTAGTATTTGTGCTGAATAGACAAAAGTACAAATATAATTATATAAATCCAAAAATATTTAAATAAAAAAATAAATAAATAAAACGACAATGAAAATTGAAACAGTTGCTAAATAATCATTTAAGGTGAGACTTTTAAACAAGCTGATTTATATGCAAAACACAAAATTGAATATTTGTTATAAATTTTAACATATATGGAAATTTGTTAAACAACCAACACATTTATATACACTTAAAAAAATCAATAGCTCTTAAAGAGTTCTAGGAACTGAACTTTACATTTCTAGCAGCGAAAATTTAAATGAACAGAAAGTTGCGTTAGATTTTTAAATCAATAATGTTTCATAATACTGAAAAAGAGCTCTAATTAAAATATATCTGTGCTCAAATGGGGATAAAAATAAAAATAATTTAAATTTTAATATTTTTTATGGCACTTGTTGCCAAAACGATAACTTAGCTGGTTCAGTAAAATGTTTATTATTTTTAAAAAGTACATTGCAATTGATTATTGAGAGGCAAACTCTATCATTTGCGCAGTTGACTGTGGCTAATGCAGCTTGAAACAAAACTTTCTTAAAACAACCAGAGATATTATGTTAAACTTTCATTCAATTAAATGAGAAACTCAACTAATGTCATAGTTGAAACAAGAACTCCATAATTAATATGTTTGTTTTTATTGCGCTAGCACACAAATACACAAGACGATAATGAAAAAAAGCATTATAATGTTATACGTTTTGCTTAAGAAATATTCATCCACACAAACACATAAATCAAGAAAGACGCCAGATAAAAACAATAACAACTATAATACTTGTACACATGATGTTGTCAACGTATACACATACACATATAAACACACCACCAACATATCGAATTATAGCAGGCACTAAATACCTGAACGATTAAAAGCTGCTGAATGTACACTGACTTTATAAATGTTGCTGACATTGTTCTGCAAGCTTTATATTAAGAATAAAAAGTGTGATGCATCAGCAAAGGGGAGAGTTTTGAACAGAACAGCAAAGTTAACATTGTGGTATTCGAGCAGTGAAAAATTTAACATTGTGTGTCTAAGAAGTCTTAATAATTGTTTATGTGCTGGAAAACGCATGATTTGAAAATGTGAGCCGATAATTTTTTTTACTAAAATGTTTTTGTACTTAAATAAGTATCTTTTCATAAAATAATTAAAAAAAAAAATCAGTAAAGTAAGTCCTTGACACGCAGACGAAGGGTTTCATATGGACACCACGTATATTAAACTAAACAAACTTTAGCCTACGTAATCGAATAGCTTAACTGATGTGGCGAATTAAAAAAAAATTTTAAATACCCGATAAACTTTTTTTGGTTTTTTGGCCATTTATTGTAGTGTTGGCGTTTTTTCCTAGTTCTGGTGCTTTTTTAGTTTTTTTTTCGGTTTGGCTTCTTTTTGATTTTTTTTAGTTTTTGGCGATTTTTTCGGTTTTTGTCGATTTATTTTAGTTTAAGTGATTTTTTTTAATTTTTTGGAAAATTTTTCGTTTGGCAATGTTGTTCGGATTTATTGACATTTTTTTAGTTTTAACGCTTTCTTCGCTTCTAAGATTATTCGGTTTTTGCCGTTTTTTAGTTTTGGCGTTTTTTTTAGTTTTGGCGTTTTTTAGTTTTGACGTTTTTTTTTCTTTTTGGCGATTTGTTCGCTTTATGGCGAGTTTTTTACTCTTAGTGATGTCTTTAGTTTTGGCGATTTTTGTCGTTATGGCATTTTTTTATTTTTAGATTTTTTAGATTTAGCGTTTTCTAAAATTTCAAGAGTTTGCCTCTTACGATTTTCAAGATACAACAAGTGGTTCAAATTACATAGTCAAAACTTCATTAACTGATAGAATACTCTTTAATTTGGATTTTTTAAATTTCAGTATTCATTGATGTAGTCTGCATAAAAATACACTAACCTTGAAAATTTTAAGTGTCTAGTATAATTGTTGTATATTACATTTGGATTTCAACATGCTTCGTTGCTCGCTTTAGAACACCCTTTAGATTTTAACTGAGTTCTACATATTCTTTGAAAATTTTCTGTTCGTAGCTCTTACGCTTCTCGAGAGAAGAGCATGTGATAGACAGACAGACAGACTGACGGACATTTCAGCGAAGAGCATGTGATAGACAGACAGACAGAAGAGCATGTGATAGACAGACAGAAGAGCATGTGATAGACAGACATGCAGATAGACAGACAGACAGACAGACTGACGGACAGACAGACAGACTGACGGACATTGCAGCGAAAACAATAGCGCTCCATTTTATGGTTGGTATACTAAACCCTAAAGATTAGCGATGCATCCACACAAGTGGGTAGTTTTGTGTAAAGAACAAGGAAGTTAACATTGTGGTATTCCAGCTGTGCGAAACTTAACATTGTGTGTCTAAAAGCTCTTAATATCACTGTTTAGCAAATAAGGTGTTCTGATTTGATGAAAATTGTACCACGAGTGTTTTTTTTTAATTTAAGTGAAACATTTCAAGCCTACGAAAAAGAGATTTACAAAATGTAAAAACATAACAATAACTCTTAAAATCAATTTTTGAAAAGACACTTACAAATGAGATTACCACAAATATATCATTTTGTTAACAAAAATTTACTGCTTTTTTTTTGTAAAAATTTGCATTTGTACTACAAATTAATAGTACAAGCATTAAGCAAATCACACGAAAAAAAAATTATGTAAAATGTTTAACCACTTTTTTTCAACTGAAATGTTTGATTAAAACGTGTTTTTAAAGGATAACATTTTAAAAGGCTAAACATATACACAAACACAAATATAAATTTTATCTATAAACAGAGGAAAGTTACGTAAATTATTTTTAATGAGCTTCAATTCAAATGCATATTTTTATCTAATGACAATCTCAGTCCACTTTCTGTCTTTATTTCTGCTGCTTAAAACGACAGGCAAAATATATAAAATAATATATTTTAAATGTTTAGGTGCATGGATGAGTGGAGAGGAGCATATCATTAAATAAATTTAAAAAATATGCAAAACATTAAATAAATACTAAATTCTAAAACCTCTTTTAATGGCAACAGTGTTGCCAGAAAATGATGATGAGAGAATGCTTAATCGGTTAGAAAAAAAAAATCTGCTAAAATGCTCTACAGGAAATGACAATAATATTGAAAAGAACACAATAATAAGATAAATGAAATAACTTCCAAGCAAACATGAAATAGTTCTTAATCGAGAGATGAAATACGAGTAATTTTCTACAAGATAAAAATTAAATAATTCCCAATTTTGTATGGAAAAATACTTAGAAAATATTAAATTTTTTTGTTGCGAGCTAAGTTATTTGGGACTTATTTCATGGTACCGATTGTTGAGGGGTTAACTGCATCCTATGCGCATTTCACTCGTTCACCGTAGTTAATGCATATCATTAGGCAACCTTTTCCTGCAATACATGTACATTAGCATGGAGAATTTTTTTTTTTTTGATTTCTTATATTCTCTTCCCCCAAATCGGTACAGTTTTATGTAAAAAAATTTACAAAAAATTTCATAGCGATAAGTTGTGTTTTAGGGGGTGCGTCCGCCTCCCAAAGTTGGCCCTCAATCCCATTCATTCAATGTAATTTTTCTTTTAGTTTTCTTTTGACTATATGTATATGTATGAAATAATTTAATAGATATAAGCTCTTATTGTACATGCTTAATATAAATAATTTCCATATAAATATAAAATATTGGTATTTTGTTGGGTATTTTCTTCATTATTTTCTAAAATATTAGTTTTAGGAAATAACTTTCTTCGAAACAAATGTTGTTGACTGAAAGAGCTAAAATATTGCCATATATGATATTCTTGTAAAATGTTGTTTTAAAATGATAGTCACATGCAAACAAATTACATTGAAAATGGGCTTGAAGGACAACTTTGAGGGGCGGACACACCCCCTAAAACACAACTTATCGCTACAAAGCTTTTTGTATTTTTTTTTACCTAAAACTGAACCGATTTAGAGGGAGAGAATATAAGAAATAAAAAAAATAAACGGCCACGGTAATGTACATGCATGAGAAAAATCATTCCCTGCACTGACATCTTTTTTTTTCACAAATTACAATTTTTTATTTTAAACAAATTCTGCCAGTAAAGCATTTAGCAAAATCTTTTAAAAGTTGAATGCTTTTTAACTAATAAAAATGGCAGATCTAGCAAAGAAAATGCTAAAATGGCAACATTGAATAACAAATACAACACTCGTGGCCGTAATCTCAATACGCCGCAATGTATGCTACATATATTTACTCAGCACTCTCACTCTCAGTTATACACACACACACACACACACACTTGATAATAAAAACATAATTTCGTTACCAAATATTCTCTGTTTTTTTTCCTGCATTATTATAATATTAAAGAAAAATTCTTTTTTTTTTCAAATTAAATTAAAATTCACTTACACAAAACGGACAATTGTACTGTGGAACGCATGGGCATATCAGGCGCCAGAGCTTTATGCTTCGCTTGGCAGGTATACTCCGTATAATCATCATCGGCAGTGGGTTTTAACTTTAAACTCGAGGTGGTGGTAAAGCGTTTTGGGGTAGTTTCCTCAACTTTATCGTTGCGATTTTCTGCAAGTAAAAAAGCAACAAAAGGCAACAATGATTTATATGAAGTAATAATCAACATGCTGGAGGTGCAAATAAATTTTAAAAATTAAAAATTTATGTAAATTTTATTAACTAAAAGCACAATGTGGCGTAACTAGAATATGAGCTTAGGACTACTATTAAGGCCAAATATACATTTTATATATTGACTACAAAGAAGTGACTAAATTGTTACTCAAAACTGCTGCTTAAACTGTGTGACATAGATTAAAGCAATACTGAATTCAAAGTGTATTTGATATAATATAGATAATTGCCTACACAGAAAATATTAGTTTTTTTATTCATTCATTGATTAAAAATATATAAAAAAAAGTGAAACAATTTTAAATGTTTAGTTGAACTATAGTGAATTTTAATCAGAAATAATTTCTTAGTTGGGCTTAAGTTCAGTAATTTCAATTCTTATTGAATGAAATATTTTTTATTAATTAATGTGAGTTTCGAATATTTTTTTCTCTTCTTTAGAAACTCACATTAATTAATAAAAAATATTTCATTCAATAAGAATTGAAATTACTGAACTTAAGCCCGACTAAGAAATTATTTCTATATAAAAAATTTTTTTCTTGCGTAAATTTTTTAACTCCTCTGAGTATTAACCAAGATAAATTTCTGTTGCTGTACTAAACTTAATTTCCTAACCCTGTAAATTATTTTAGAAAGCGAATTTATCCAACTTCTCTCAAAACTAACGCTGTGCTTTATATAATTTATTAATTTTTTTTTATAATTTTTTATTTTTCCTTTTAACATAATACGGGCTGTATAATTTAACACATCTGAGACTGAACATTTTTCTCTTTAGCCATAAATTAAAAATTATGCAAAAGATAGAAATCAGTATACAAGTGATAATTTTGACATAGTGACTAAATATGTATGATCTTAATCTATAAGAGAATGGAAGCTAGACAATAATTTGTGCATAAAAAATATTTATTAAGCTTAAGACAAAATATTTGTAAGCGAGAGAATAGTAACTAATTTGCATGATTTCTTATGTGATTTTCTTTTTGAACTACACGAAAAGCACTTGAACTTCAATGGGAAGAGGGTATGCGAGGATGATTTTCTAAGAATAGGGCCTAATTCATAAAAAATATTTTGGTTTTATAAAAGGTTTATTAAGCAAATTTCCATAGAAAATTTGTTTCATTAAGCTCTCATTAAACAGAAATATTTGTTGTGAATAAGGCAGAGTTTTTAGGATTAATTTTTCGTATTTTCACTAAAATATCCGTCAGTCCGTCTGTCTGTCACAGAATGTTTTCTCGCGAACCGTAAAAGCTCCGTACCTTTGAAAACTTCCCTGCTGGCGCTTTTTCTTAGTTTTGGCGTTTATTTTCGGTTTTTGGCAATTTATTTTAGTTTAAGCGATTTTCTATAGTTTGACGATTTTTTTCGTTTTAACGACTTTTTTCCGTTTTTGGCGACTTTTAGTTTTTTTACGAATTTTTTAATTCGGGATATTATTTTTTTTGGCATTTTAACGATTTATTTAATTTTTGATTTAAGCAATTTTTTTTTAATTTCATCGATTTTTCGTTAAGGCATTTTTTTTCATTTTGGAGTTTTTCAGTTCAAACGTTTTTGAAAATTTTCCTGCAGACGCCTTTCTTTTTAGTGTTGGAATTATTTTTGGGTTTTTGACGTTTTTTTAACGATTTTTTCGGTTTTTGGCGATTTATTTTCGTTTGAAATTTTTTTTATTTTTGGCGCTTATTTTTGTTTTGACGTGTTTTTTTTTTGGTTATTGGCGATTTTTTTTTCTTGTTACATTTATTTTTGGCGTTTTTTATTTTTGCGTTTTTGGCAATTTTTTCGGTTCTTGGCAATTTAATTTATTTTTTAAAAATCTTTTTTTTTAGTTTTGCAGCTTTTTTCGTTTAGACGATATTTTCCCGGTTTTTTTACGATTTTTAGTTTTTTGGCGACCTTTTTACTTTTCGTGATTTTTTTTTGCCATTTCAGCGATTTATTTAATTTTTGGTAATATTTTTAATTTTTTTTTGTACATATTTATTTATGTGAAACAATTTTAAATGTGTTATGTGAAACAATTTTAATATTTATTTATTGTATCTTCAAATATGAACTAACAATAAGTGTTCAAATCTTAAATCTAAATAATATTTTGCATTTAAGCGATTTTTTCAATTTGTCGATTTTTCTTTTCGAGATTTTTTTAATTGCGGAATTTTTTACTTTTAGTGTTTTTGGAAACTTCAATAGTTTTCTTTTTACGGTTTGCAATTTACAGCAAGTTGTCAAAATTACATAGTGAGAATAACATAAACTAATAGAATACCCTTTAATTTTGATTTTTAAATTTCTCTGTTAATTGCTAAAGATTGCATACAAAAACACTTACTTTGAAAATTTCAAGTGTCTGTATATTACAATAGGATTTCAACATGTTTCGTGACTCGCTTTACAACACCCTTTAGTTTTTAAGTGTCATATATTTGCTGTTGTAGCGGCCAAAGTCTTACATATTCTGTGAAAATTTCATGTAAGTAGCTCGTGCGGTTGCCGAGAAAACACCGTTTGACATACAGACGGACGGACGGAAATCGTAGCGAAAACAATAAGCTCCTTTTCAACTTTGGTGTACGGAACAATAAAAATGGAAAAGTATGCATTCAGGAAATAGTGTCTGAATTCTTAAATTTGTTTGAAGTGTCAAACAGAAAGAGAAACATTCAATTGCAAATTTCCCCTGTGCCAAGGTTCATGCTTAATATTTTTGTGACAATATGTATGTTCGTTTGAATTTATAATCAATAAAGTAATGAAAGTGTGTATATAACTATTAAAGCAAATAAATGTTGTTAAAAAAGTATTTATATAAAATTTTTTCCTAACATTGTATATTAAACTTTTATGGCCTTAAGCAGAAAATTTTTTTATTCTTGTTGTCATGTTTTTTTTATATAAAAACAAAGCAAAAGTTAGAAATGAAACGGCAAACATAAATACTTTTTCTCACTCTAATTCTAAATACAAAATATAAAAAAAAACAATATTTTAAACACAAATGACACTAATGCGTATGAGTGTTTTTGCAAAGCACATTTCATGCACACGTTCGAGTGAAACGAAAAGCACAGATTTTAGATTTTTAAATAAAATCAAATTTTCCAAATGCGAAGTATATTATGTACGAGCTTGTCAGATTTTTTTTGAAACGACTTCTCGTTCTGTCATTTGTTTTTGTCGTTATTGATTTAATTTGTGTAAGAAAGAAAACCAAACTTTAAACACATTTAATTTACCTCACGTTCGGTAACATGAAACGCACGTTTGTTACTGTTTTTTTTTTTATTTTGTTCTACTCTCTAGTACTTTTCAAAGTTATTTTCAAAGACACACACAAACACACAGCAGGCAAAATGAGCAGCGGCAAAACATCAAGAAGAACACAACAACAAAATATGGGAAATAAAAAAAAATAACAAGGAGTTTGTCTACCAAACGGTTGAAAGAAGCTGCTTAGCAAAAAGAAAAAAAAAAAAAAAAGATCTTAAAAACTTTGTTTCTTTATTTCCTCTCTTTCAAAGTTTAGTGCAAGGTTGCATGGCTCGTGCCACATTTTACAGCATAAGATAAACGAGATAAATTTGCGTCAAAACTAAGAATTTAAGTAGAAAAAAAAACGAGGAAACAAATTTAATTTGGACACTTTAAAAAAACTAAGCACAAAATACTTTTGTACGAGTGCAAAAGGTGATATTAAGTTTTAAATGCATATCTTTTGCAATCAAGTAAAGCCAACCAAGCTAAGCGAAAAATTTTCCAATTTAAGTAGATTATTTCGTTAATATAACATTAAGGCAAAGAAAGGAACCTTGTAAAAAAGTTGATTTTGTCAAACAAGGATTTTTCATTTATATTATATTCTTCTACTTTTAAAAATGTCCATTTATCCCTGCTTTTTAATACCCCTTGGCCGGCATATGCTGTTTAGTTGGAAAACAACATTTATATTTTCCATCATATCTTTTTTAATGTACGAGCCATTTTAATTGGCATAATGACAGTAATCTCCATTTTGCACAAATACTGGCAGTTGCCAGCGTTGTTGTAGACATTAATAATTGAAATATCAACCATTCGCCAGGCCATTTTAGTGTGTGTGTATGTGTGTGGTGCGCGTATTTGGCGCTATTACTGACTGCATGTCCATTAGACAGTTTGATAGGTGGATCGGGTAAGTGGGTTTTAGGTTTCACTTGTGGTGCTTTGTGCCCAGTGTCATAATCAAAACTCATCAACACTCTGGAGTTGTTTTTTTTGTGTGCGTTTCATTTGAATAATCTTCTACATTTTGAGAGTATTCCCATGCACACACTCAAGCTATGCACACATACATGCATGAATACATAAAATGTATGTATGTGCTAAAGACGTGCCAGAGTATACAAAAAGGTACAGCAAAGGCAAATATATTAGGGAACTGCGTAATTGCAATTCTTTTCTAGAAAAAAACGCAACATTTTGTTAAAATTTTATTAAGAAAAATGGAATTTAATGTTCGTTTAAGGCATAAATTTTCACTCCTAAGCGATGATACCAGGCAAATGCCTAATGCTATCTGCATAAAAAGGAGATTAAGAGCCTTTTGTCAACAATTTTATTTAAATATCAACTCTTATTTAAAAGTCGTTTTTCATTGACAAAAAATATATGAATTTATTTTATATATGAATTTATATTTAAATAGGATTGGGGAAAAAGGCTGTAAATATAACAAATATCTATCGTGCTCATACTGAGATACACACTATATTTGTCTTGAACGCCTCAAGCATCTGTTGTACCACTGAAACCTAAAATATATTCGTGGAAATAAAAGTTCTGAAAGGAGTATAGTGTCTTGAATTTTCTTTGAATAAGCAATAAATATTAAGATTTTAGGAATGTTTGTATGCAAGACATAATTAAAATGATAGTAAGTGAGTACTCATGGTACATTTAAAAACTATTCCCAAAATATTCAACATTATAGTGGTTGGTATATTTTGACTACAACGTTTTATTGATAGGTTAAAGTACTCTTCAACAATTCTTTAATCCATGACCAAATTGTCGTACTCAAAGTCGAAAGCCTTTGTCAAACATACTACGTTTGTTTAGAATAAAATATAGTCTTAGAAAATAATTTTACTGTTCCACTAAATTGCTTGCTCTAATTTTATTTTGTGCAATAAAAAACTGCATAGAGTGAAAAAATCTAATTCATACAATTTATTTTAAGATTGTTTAGAGAAGATTTCTGTTTAAATATGGAAATTGTACTCTGTACAGTACAGGTATTTACTTTATTTGTCTTCCAAGTTCAATAAAAAATTTTTTTGAATGAAACAGTCAGAGTTTTTTTTTAACAAATAATTAAAAAATTTTGCATTTGAATTTACAAAATTAAAACAAATAAATAATGAATTTAGATAATTTTGTATTTCATTTGGAAAACGATTTTTTCCTGTGCACAATGTGAGTAGTCGTGGTGCAATGTAAGTACTCATGGGAAAATAAGAGTACTAATGGTACAATAGGACATCTCATGGTACAAAAGGAGTACTTACAGTACAATAGGAGTACTCATGGTGCAGTAGGAGTACTAATGATACAATACGAGTACTCATTGTACAAAAGGAGTACTCATGATACAATAGCAGTAGTCATGGTACAATAGGAGTACTCATAGTACAATGGGAGTACTCATGGTACATTGGGAGTAGTCATGGTACAATAGGAGTACTCATTGTACAATAGGAGTACTCATGTTACAGAGTAATCATAGTACAATAGGAGTACTTATGTTACAGAGTACTCATGGTACAATACAAGTACCCTTGTTAAAGAGTACTCATGGTACAAAAGGAGTACTCATGGTACAATAACAGTACTGATGGTACAATAGGAGTACTTATGTTACAGAGTACTCATGCTCAATATTAGTACTCATGGTACAATGGGAGTACTCATGGTACAATAGGAGTACTCATGGTACAATGGAGTACTCATGGTACAATGTGAGTGCTAATGGTACAATATGTGTCTTCTTCCATTTGCTTACACTTAAATTACTACCGAAGATAACAGAAACAACTTGTAACTGAATCCCATATTTACTCACAAATACGCACTTTTAATATTATAATAATGAGTGGTAGCGATGCTATCCTCTCAGTCCAGAAGTCGTGGGTTTGATTCCCGCCATAGACCCTGGGTGTTTTCTTCAGACAAGCTAATCTCTTCGCGGGGTGTGTTTTTGTTTAAAAAAAATTTGCGCTTTCAAATGAAATTGTGCACGTCTTTGCTATTACGTACGTACTTTAATTTTTGAAACATTACTTTTTTATCCATTTTTTTTTTTCATTGAATGCCTGTATGTTCTGCCCGTCACTTCTTCATTATTTCGTATTGCGCCAGCTGTGTCTAAATGGATTCGTTATCCGCACAACTGACAGAAAATATTGTTATATTTTCCTGATGGCAAAAGAGCACCACCACTACTAAAATTATGTAGAGGAATGCAAGGAAGCAATTTAAGGCAGCAATGGAGCAGAATAAAAAGTAAGCTAAAAGAGTTGATAAGAAGTACTACATATTATGCTATGAAAACGAATATCTACTCGTACTTACAAAATATAACCAAATAAGTATTTGTTTAAGGAAAAACAGAAAAATAATATGACAATAGGAATTAAAAGCATTTCATAAATTTAAGGCTGATAAATTTTGCTAAAAATGAAAACAATATTTTTGTTGTTTTTTTCTATTATTGTGGAATAATACATTTAATATAAACATCCACTTTGAAGTAGTGATAAGCATCACAAAATTTTTATATTTTGCTATAAAGGTAAACAAAAAAAACGGAATTTTTGCTCGTATAAAAAAAATTTTTATGTAATAAAATTTTGTTTTAAAATTAAAAATACATTGAAAAAAGTATTTCCCCATACAGAAAAAAATATTCCTGCAATAATAATATTTACTTGAGAATAATGCCAAAAATTTTAATTTTAGTTGAGTCAATTAAACTTTGTAGTTAATAAATTTTTTAAAACAAAAGTTTAATTGACTTAAATACATTTTTAATTGATATTTGATTTTATTTTCAATTAAAGTTGCTTATTAAAGGAATTGAACAAAAGTTCAATTGACTTAATTAAATACATTTTTACTTGATATTTGGTTTTATTTTCATTTAAAGTTGCTTATTGCAGGAATATTTTTTTCTGTGAAATCAACATCTGTAATTCATAACAAAAAACATAATAAAAGTTAATATATAATCTTGTGAATAAAAATATAGTCTTAATGTTTATTAGCCATTTATTAGAGTAAAAGAAAGAAATTAAATCTGTCGGAAAATATAATGGGATGCCCAAATGGATGGTTGGCGTATTTCGACTACGACATTTAGCTCTTAGCCAAAAGAATGATTAATGCGGTATCCTTTAATCTATAACAAAATGCCATACTCAAAGTGGAAATACACAGGCCACGATTAGGTGAAATATTGTGCACGTGGGCGGTACACACTTCACTCACATCGAATCAGTTTCCAACTGCTGTAGAGCGCAATCGGCGAAAAAAACGAATTATATGATGATCTCAAGGCCTTTTTTCCTGCACTAGCTGAATCTTAAACGGGTGTAGGCCTAGATCTTTGTGCAAAATTTTCCACATAGTGAATGGACAGAGTCGCAATTTCTGCGACCGACGACAAATCGATAAGTTTTGATATTCTGTCAGACTTTCGTTTACAGCGGCGATATTCTTTTCACTAAGCACATTCATTTGACGTGTTCATATTATTGCAGAATTTAGGGGTTATGTGCTATGAAATCTGATTACAGTTCGACAGATACCTTGCTCAGAAGGGCGATTATGTGCGTTAAAAAAATTTCATAAATTTCTCTATAAGTTCGCGAATTATAGAGAAATTTCTAAGTAAATCTGGGGATAAATTATGGTTGTCGATACCAAAAGAATTTACAAAATATTCCTAAAAAGCAAGTATGGAAATATTTTGAAATTAAATAATTTGGTGGCGTTCTTCGATGATGAATTTGCAGACCATTAATGTCAAAATTTGATCGCAGGATGACAGTTCGTTTGACAGTTAACTCTTTCGTAGGTTCTATCGGGCTTAAAAATACTTCTTAGAAGCTTCTACGCTCTAGAAACTCTAATTACCAATTAGACACACAAAAATTTTCTTTTGAGGCACCCTGTACTTTCGCTAAAACAATATTTCAAACATTATCATAAGCAAAATAAAAAAGTTAGAACACAATAATGGCAGCCTGATAAAAATTAACTTTTATGGACATCAACATTTGTCATTAAAAGCAGCACATTTTTTTCTCTCTATACTTTTTTTTTATAAAAGGCTTAATTTTATAAAATTAGAAGAAAGAAAAAGAACATATTTCATTAAATCATCATTATCATAAGTGATCCATGTAGATTTTATTCCCACATGTGAGTAAAATTAGTTACGTTATCAAGAACATTAACTTTTACAGCGCGCGCCATTACGTTCGTTACACACAAACATTATAAAGTAGCAGGGGCAAGTGTTATGATACGCTTTCAACGCTTAACTTTGCAAATTTTACTTATATGTATGTAAGTATATGATAAACACTTGAGTTAAGGTTAGTGGTACGTATTATTTTGAGTGGTTTGAATATGCATGTGTTTTTATGCTTTTCTACTTTTTTTAATCTTTTATTTTTTCAGTTAATGTGTTGTGCTGCTTCTTTTCGTTTTTTTTTTTTTTCTTAATTTAGCTGACTTTTGTTGCAATATGGTACAAAAGCACAATGGGCTCGACGTAAGTATATTTTTCCTAAACAACTAGAAATTCATTATAACAGACTTCCAACGCACAGTGTAACATGCGTGGCCAGAAAAGAACAAATTTAACAGCTACGAGTATATTTTTAAAATTTGTTTCTTCAGTTTTATAAAATATATTATTACCAAAACTAAAGCATTAATGAAAAAATCTTACTAAAATATTTCTTTTCCAGGCCATTGTGCAGTGCATGTATGGTCTGCTTATGATAATAATCTGTCGTCGTTTATTTTATTTTTTTGTAATTCTTTTTATTTTTATTTTTTTTTGTTTTCTCAGTACTAAAATGAAAAAGTGCACAACAAAAAGTAAATGAAAATTTGCGATGAGTTTCGAGCACATTTACAATATTATAACAATGGCGTTCGTCAGCAGGCTGGAATAGTTTGCTTTTTCTATGATTTTTTTTTTTTTTGCTCTTGGTCCTTCCCTACTAATGTGACTTCTTTCTTGTTGTTTTAGTCGGTGCTTAAAAGTGAAATATTTTATGCAGCATATAAAATGTGTTAATAGTTATTATGTATACTTTTTTTTATAAATTTTTTATATCAAACGTTTTAGTCAATTTCCTGGCGCTTTTTTTTTAGGCCTTTGATTTTCTTCTGTTCCTTAATGATATTTTGCTTGACAGTTGCTGCTTAAATCAGTTGCTTTTGCCAAGCAACTAAACATCATTTACATGAGTCATGCCGATTTGTTGCCCAAAATCATAATGACTTCCCACATAAAAAGAATGTTAAATTATGAGAAAAATATGTTGGAAAAGGTTGTGAAAAATTTATTCTCTTTTCAACTTAATGGTTTTCAATTATGTTGATAATTTGTGTTTTATTTTTTTTTTTTTTTTTACTTTCATACAACCCAAAATTATTTATGGCAGCAAAAGCTGTTGCAAATTTTGGGCTTAAAGTAATAATTTAAATAAATCAGTTAGAAAAAATGTCCATCCCTTCCAATTTGTCATGACGAAGATAATATTTATTTAGAAATTATGGTCAAAAGTATTCTTTTTGTTTCTGTTATCCCTTGTCAAAACTTTGTTTGAAGTTCTCTATTTATGAGCATCATTTCAACACAGTTTGGCAGTGAGTGAGTGACCTTTAATAACTTTTAGCAGGTGTATCAAGAAAAAAAAAAGAAAAGAAAAAGTAAGTTATGTCTGTGGCAAAAAGGAGAAGTAGTGCTGCAGTCGAAATAAGCTAAATTTGAGTTAATAATACCCCTGTAATCTTCACATTCTAAACGAAATAGGCTCTAAGTGTTATAAATAGTTGCAACAATGTTTTTTTTTTGGCCCCGAAAAAAGTTAAAGTTTTTGTTTCAACATGCTTAAATAATACGTAGAATTTCTATTAAATACTCTATTTTTAACTTACCCGGTTTGTACTCTACATTTCCTCTATACCAGACAATTTGTGAGGCAGGTTTTGAATTCGAGACAATACATTTTAAAGTCAAGTCTTGATTTTCTCGTACCTCCACTTTGGCATTGTTCGTATAGCCTTTTATTTCAATGGATGAAGGTGGGGCTGAAAGGGAGAAGAAAAACAAAATTATGATCTTTAATTAAAAACAAAAAATACCAAAAATCAACAAAAAATTTGTTGGTGTAATTAAACCTTTTTACTTGACTCAATGCAATTTTTAATTAATTAATTTCTTTTAACTAAAAGTTTAATTGACTTAATAAAATTTTTAATTCATTCTTTTTATTTTCATCCAATTAAGTGCGAATTGGATAAAAAAAATTGCTGTGCATCAACCACTCAAAGAACTTAAGCTGCTTACAAGGCACATTTTTTTCCAGATAACATCAAGATTACAAAAATACAACAATGAAAGAAACAACTTGACTTTTAGTTGAGTCCAAATATAATCAATTTTTTTACAAAATAAAAATTAAAATTATTCACATAAAGTTGAAAAAATTTCTCCACGGCAGATACCACTAATATTATTAAGAACTTTTAAAATTTTTGTACATAGAATTTTTTTAATAAAATATTTTTTATGTTGAGATTTATTTTTTTTAATTTTTATTTTTTTAATTCGCTTTCGTAAGCAGTTTTTGAAGTTTCCAGACAACCTTAATTTGAAAAAAAAAAATACCTCAGCTGTGTCTTCGCTACTACCTGAACAATAGAGCTGGCTCCAACGCCTTTAGTCGTTAATTTTAGACACAGATATCAAACTTGAGTTGTGTCCAACAGCTCTTTTTGAACTAGCTCGAGAGCGCCCGAATCAAAAGTTGTTTTAAACTTATTCAATTTACATTGACTTTTTTGGCCGAACATGTATCCAACAGAACGAACTAGTTCAGAAAGAGCTGTTGGACACTAGACTTGGGCCGAACTCGTTCACTAGTTCATTTTTGCCACAAACCAATAGAGTTGTGTCCAACAGCTCTTTTTGGACTAGTTTGAGAGCGTTTGAATCAAAAGTTGTTTCAAACCCATTTGATTTACATTGACGCTTTTGACCGAACTTGTGCCAAACAGCTCATTATAGTTAAAAAGAGCTGTTGGACACAAGTTTACAAACCAATGATCAAACCCATTTAAATTACATTGGTTTGATCATGGATTTGTGGCAAAATGAACTAGTGAACGAGTTCGACCCAAATCTATTGGACACAACTCTAGATCAAACCCATGTAATTTAAATGGGTTTGATCATAGGTTTGTGTTAGTGCTGGATCCAACTCGTTCATTCGTTCAGTTTTGGCACAAACCTATAATCAAACCCATTTAAATTACATGGGTTTGATCATAGGTTTGTGGCAAAAATGAACGAATGAACAAGTTGGACCCAGCTCTAGTTTGTGTCTTAGATGAATGACTGAACAAGTTCGAACCAAGTCTACAATATAGACTTGTATCGAACTCTTTGATTATAGATTTGTGTTATACTTGTATTGAACTCTTTCAGTATGTTATTTAAATAGGTTTTATTACAGGTTTGTGTCTAAAACAAGTTACTGAAAAACGTCGATACAAGTATTCTAGACTTGTATCGAACTCCTTCAGTAGCTCTTTTTAGACACAAACAATTAAACTCATTTAAATTAGATTGAAGTCAAACTCAATCAGTCGGTCGTTGAGTTGTGTCCAACAGCTTTTTTTTGAACTAGCTCGTTTGCGTTCGAATCAAAAGTTGTTTCAAACCATTGTCGTTTTTGACCGGAATTATGTCCAACAGAACGAACTCTTTCAAAAAGAGCTGTTGCACTAGAGCTGGGTCCAACTCGTTCATTCGTTCATTTTTGCCACAAACCTATGATCAAACCAATGTAATTTAAATGGATTTATGTCAAAAATGGATCGACGGAACAAGTTAATTTTTTACAAAAACCGATTATCGAAACCATGTTATTTAAATATAATTCTACCGCAATAAAAATATTACGCGATTTAGCGAAATAAAAATATTCCACACAAAACAAGGTTTGGTCGCAGATTGGTGTCTAAAATGTCCGACGAAAGGCGTTAATTTTTGACACAAACGAATGATCAAACCCATGTAATTCAAATAGCTTTAATAATTCGTTTGTGTCAAAAATGAAAAAGTTTACGAAAAAGAAAATCGCACGATTTAGCAGAAATTTTTTTTATATATCAAAAAATTAATACCCGTATGTATAAAAACTGCTTTAGTGTACAAATTACGTTAGAGAGAATCGAAAAGTTTTTTAACACTTTTTGTAATTTCTATTGAAACATTTTATATTTCTCTTCTGTGCATTTTCGTATAACAACAAAATCACTTAAATTTATTTACAGCTTTTTAAAAAACAACAGCATATGTCTGAACAGATTTTCTAAATCTCTTCGAATAATTGCTAAAGATTATCATTTATCTCAGTACACATTAAATGACAGTGTTAAACTGTATACACCAACACTCCTCATGCTTAAAAAAAACAAAAAATTTAAAAAAAAATAGAAGACAAACAAAAATTATCAAAAAATTATCTCAACGTTAACACCTCAAAGCAACAGTTTAAATACACCTGCATTGTAAACTTTTCTGCTACTCGTGTTTATTTTTTCTTCCTCAAAGTAAAATTTGTAAAGTTTTGTGTTAATTTCTTTTGTTGTGTTGTTTGGAGTCATGAATTCCGCAAGAAAAAAATAAAAAATAAACAAAGCACACAAAAAACGTTTCAAAAGTTTTTCGAAAACAAACAGCATCAGTTGTAAGGAAAACTTCAATTTCAGAGCGCTACAATACAATCAACACTTGTTTGTTAGACAACGGCAATAGGTAAACGGAAAACAAAGAAATATGAAGTAAAAACTTCTATAATAACAAAACATTTCTATTCTATAAAACCAGGTAGATGCCAAGAGTCTAAACCTTAGAAACCTTAGAAATAAAATAAGTTATTGACAGTAGCACGTACCAAGACTAAGGTCACCCAAGATGTTGATTTATTAAGGACGTATCAAAATCAACACAAAGCAAGATTTATTTTAAATGCAAGAAACACTTTATAATAAACTCCGCTATGCTTCCCTCAACCTCAGCCTTTTTTTAGCTTGCTTTAAGTATAAAAAAGGCCAAAACTTACTTTTAAAAATTAAGCTCACACGAAGAGTAAGCATGTCCTTGCATCTTTAATCTTGTTCTAACAAAGAAGATAGTTACAGTTTACACTTCATAGTTTATAGTTTTATATGAACGAGTTCTTGCAATAAGTCCCCAATAGTAATGAAATATAAATAAAAAAGAATAGTAAAAATTTTTTTATTTATTTATATCAATCATGAAGAGAACTGGCATTCTATTTTTGAAATAAAGCATACATTTCAAATAGACAAATCGTTGAGACAATTGCAGTTTCATTAGCAAGAAAGCTTAGATATGTAAATCTGCAAATATTTACAAGTTTTCAATGCATCTCGAGCAAAAATAAGGAATAAACCTAATTTTTTTTTAAAAAAGGATATATGGAAGGTATGCATATCCTTGCACCGTATCATTTCTAAACAGTCAGAAGAATTCAATAAGCTGAAATATAAATAGTTATAAAAAGTTTTGAATTTATTTCCCTCATATATGAAACAAAATTTTTTTTCTAGAATAAAGGATATATGGGAGGTACACATATGCTAGCCTTAATTGAAATAAAATTTACGGGATATCCTCAATTGTGTAGTTCTACGAATAGTAACATTGTTTTTTGTTAATTTTTCCATAAATAGATGTGTAAATTTTTTTTTTCAAAAAAAAAATTTAACTCATTTTTGCATAAAAAGGATATATGGGAGGTGGGCAGAAACTTGCCTCTAAGTAAATGAAATTTACCAGAGAGTTTAACTATACAATTCCATGAATAGTGAGAGTTTTTTCTGTATATGAATCAAAATTAAAATTTTAATTCTATTTTTAAAACGAAGAATAAACGAAGATGCCATTTCAGAGAAGGCATATTATTAAACAGAAGCCTTAACAATGCTATTAAAAAATAGTTATTAAAAGTATTAATAATAAAAAATCTTTTGTTCTATTTTTAACAAAAAGGATATATGGGAGCTGCACATGAACTTGCACCTAGGCAAATGAAATTTGGCAAAAAGCTTAACTATGCAATTTTGCGAGTAGTAAGAGATTTTTGCTTTGTATGAACAAGAAATAGAGCTTTAATTCAATTTTTAAAATAAGGGATATGTGGGAAGTAGACTTCTCGTCCAACCAATTGATATCCTATAAGCAAGATGACCTTTGAATGTGGCCTTTAAAAATAGTTTAAACAAATTCCGGTGCTTCAGCACTAAGAATAATATTTTTTAATGAAGCATATGTATATGTACATACATATAAAAAGTTAACATGTCCTTGCACGCTTGCATTTCTAACTAAGCAAAAAAAAATTATGCTGTCGTACACATAGTTATCACATGATTTTAATGCACCTTGATGAGAAATAATGTTCAATTTACTTTTCTTTCAAATAAAGGATATATGGAAGATGAGCATGTCCTTGCATCCTTTGACGTGAAACTTACCAGAGAACTTATTTGTATAGTTATACAAATAGTAGTATGCTGGGTTTTTGTTTAAATAATATATAGGAGAGCAAATTGTGTTATTTTTTCAAATAAAGGATATATAGGAAAAAAGAACAACTTTAATTCAATTCAAAATTATCACGCTTACAATTAATTATGTTACAGTATACATAGTTGTTACATGCTTTTAATGCACCCTGTTGAGAAATAAGGTTTAATGTATTTTTCTTTCAAATAAAGGATATACAGGATATGGATATGTCTATGAAGCCAGTGAAGTGAAATTGAACAGATTAATTATTTATATAGTTCTACGAATAGTAGCGGGCTCGGTTTTTGTTTTAAACTTGTATAGAGCTGTAATTGTTTTTTTTTTTCATATAAAGTATATATGGGTGATAGATGGATGTATCCTTCAAGCCAATGAATTTTAATTAACAAGAGAGTTTAGGTATGAATAGTTATAAGTTTTTAATGCACTTAAGGTATGATAAAAGCTGGATATACTATTATTTTCAAATAAAGGATATAAGGGATATAGGCATGTCCTTGCACGCAACGAAGTAAAGTATTACAATGAATTTATTTTCATAGTTCTACAAATAGTAGCAAGCGCAAGTTTTGTTTGGCAATTCTTTTTCTATTAAATAAAGGATATATAGGAAGTAGTTACATTCTTCAAGCGATTTAATTTTAATTAACAAGAGAGTTTAAGCATGAATAGTTATAAGTTTTAAATGCATTTAAAGTATGATGAAAGGCATCCAACGAAGTGAAATTTAACGGAGAACTTGTTTGTATAATTTTTTAAATATTGGCAGGTTCTGTTTCTGTTTTTTTATAATGTAGAGAGCTGCAAAAAAAAATTTTTCAAATAAAGGATATACGGGAGGTAGATATATCCTTCCATATATCACATTTAAATTAACAAATCAGGCTAAGTGTGAATAGTTACAAGTTTTTAATACATTTAAAGTATGATAACAGCTGCTATAATATTTTAAAATAAAGTACATAAAGGAAAAAGACAAGTCCTTGTTTCCATTAAAGTTTACCAACCTTCAAACTACTAATGCTATAGTACACATAGTAATTAAATGAGTTCAATGCCATTCTGGTGAAAAAAAAATGTTTAATTTTTTTTCTTTTTAAATAAAGGATACAGGGGAGAGGAGCATATCCTCGCACCCAACAAAGTGAAATTTAATGGAGAACTTGTTTGTATAATTTCTTAAATAGTAGCAGGTTCTGTTTTTATTTTAGTAATGTAGAGAGCTGCAATTATGTTTTTTCTTTTTTTTTAAATAAAGGATATATGGGAGATAGATATATCCTTCAAGCTATTACATTTAAATTAACAAAAACAGGTTAAGTGTGAATAGTTGCAGGTTTTTAATATATTTCAGTACTGGACAAGGCTCATATACTATTTTAAAATAAAGTATAATTGCGAAAAAGACACGTCCTTGCACCGATTAAATTTAAATATACTTGGGAGTTTAACTCTATGGAAAATGAAGCTAATATGGGTAAACGTAAAGTTCAAGTTGTTTTTTATGTACAAATATATCGTTCATTTACTTGAACAACGTCATAACTCAAAAAATACGATTTTTCATTATTTATATTATTTAAAAATTTCCCAACAATTTTTTAGTACTAAGCTTTTGAGAGTAAAAGTAAATTTTTCTTTTTCCATTAAAAAAGGGTGTAAATTGAAAACTTAAAAATCGTTTGCTGTTAAACCATTTTTTAAAGTTATATCACTGTTTAAGTGAATAAACGACATGTAGAATGCTGTGCACAGTTCCTTAACAATTTCTGTACAATTCGCATATTGTCGGATGCAATAAAAGAAAATTACTTTAATTGAATGTTACTTTGTTTCATGCATGTGAAAAACGAAACACATACATTACTATTTATCTTGTGTGGAAATAATCTACAAATACCCTAAATGGTAAGAAAAATTTTTCATTTTGCACAACACAAAAACACTTAGACATACATCATCAGCATTTTAGAAAATAATGGGTATTCAAACGTATACTTTTTGAGTTATTTTGCTGTAATACTCCTTTAGAAACGCCTCGGGATGCTTAAGGATTCTTTGTTTTATTTTTTCACAGCTACAAGCCATACAAGTAAAAATAATATTTTGCATATACATATGAAGACACAGATATAGAGAACAAAAGCAGAACATATACGGAATATAACATTTTGAAACTCTTTTTCCATACAAATCTGCCAAATGAATGTTTTTTTTTGTACAATTTTACGTGGTAAAGTAGAAGAAAAATAAACAGGTTGAATGTCCTTTAGCGTAATATTTCACAGTGTGTGTGTGTGTTTGAAATGCATAAACTTAATAAGTCGTTGTTGGCATAACTGGTATAATATTATACAATTGTAACTGGAAAAACAATCAGCATATGTGCCAACACATCAAATAAAGCATGCAGCAGTAGCAACAACAACAACAACAACAACCACAACAACGAATATAATAATACCAAATGCAGCCGCATTTATCTCTGCCATGCCAACATTTTTCCAATGTTTACAATTTCTCTAAGTAAATATGAAGCATATGTATGCATATTTAAGTGCATAAACACCGGTATCTGTATGCCGCTCCATACACTATAAATATGCATGAACTAACTGCAACAAAAGTTTCACTGTGGCACATTTGTAAAAGAATTAAAAAGCAAACAAGAATAACATACACATCTGCATATGTACTCGTATGTACATACATAAATCTAAAAGCAACCAAAAAGGAATTAAGAAAGAACGGGTGTACATGTTGCATCCAATAGCAACAGCAACAGCAACACCACACATATACACACTCTCTCTAGTACACACTATTTCTCTTACTTCGTTACTTCACTCAAACTGGTATTTTATCTCTGGCTAAATGCACTAAATACTCTTTGTACACATCTACACGATTATGTATGTGTGTGTGTGTGTGTGCTTTGATGCCCAAGTATATATTTTTATTTACATGTACTACAAATAAATGTATTGGTGTGAGTGCCGGGCATACGTTTATGTATTTGTTTGCAATTTTGAAATACAAATGTATATAAACTCTTAAAATAAAATCTAACGCTAAAGTGAAATACATGTGCATTATTTTAATGGTACCTGAAGGAGTCACATGTTTTTTTCTTAAGTCTCAACGATATTGTACCCCTTTCATCTTCCTTTGCAGCAAGCCCTCAATACACTTTTTTTCATTTTGTTTATTCTGTTTTTTATTCCTAATTTCTTTTTTATTATTTCTTAAGAGTATTTGTTTTTCTGTTTTTTTTCAGTTATTTTTTTTTTATTTTGATTTCTAGTCTTTGTTGTGTATGTACTCGTATTTCAGTGACAATAATGAAAGCATGTTAAAAAGAGTTTTGAAGAGGTTTCAAAATTAACCAGGGGCTTCGAAGTAGAGGTGGTATCGTGAGCAATCTGCTCACACGAGTGTAAAAGAGAAGAGACATTCATTAATAATTCTTCATTGTATGTATGAAATTGTTCATTAGCTTATTGAAAATGTTCATGAATTTCTTCATAAATAGAATGAATTCTTACGTTAGCGCGTTATTAGTGGCAAATGCAAGTTTTCCTTTCAGTATAAATATATCACGCATTATGCACAAAAGTTTCTTTGCAAGATTAAAAAAATTACAGGCTATACAGAAAATATTATCATCAGTTTTTTTTTCTTGTTTGAAATAAAATCCAAACTTAATTACTGCCAGTTTATAGAAGACAATAAAAAAATTATTGTCTATCATTTATATTGAATGTTGCATATCGGCAACTTTACCATAAATGCAAAATCGTTTGGCTACAAAGCGCAAGTGTTGTTTTCAAATGCGTAACACACTTATAGCAAAAGTTAATTTTTGAAATGTTCAAGTACGCTGTAAATAGATAACACCACGTCGATCTTACGCTCAACATAATCGTCCATTAGAGCAATTAATTGGATTAACTATAAAACGTTTTCGCATCTAAAGAGACGTCGCACAGTAAGTACATAAGAAGTCATTGCTGCTGTAGAGCGTAGCGTAGTCTATAAAGTCTATAATCAGGCCATAGAGCCATGATTACTGTCCTATTTGTTTATTAATTGAACAACCATGATGTGCAGGAGCTGTGCTTTCAACAAGACGGCGCAACATGTCATACAGTTTGTGCCACAATTTATTTATTGAAAGAAACGTTTGGTAACCGCATAGTATCACGTTTCGGAAACGTGAATTGGCTTACAAAATCGTGCGATTTAACACCGCTAGACTGTTTGCTGTAGGGATATGTGAAGTTGCTAGTCTATGCCTATAAACCCGAAACGATTGACCATCGAAAATTGGACCTCCAGATTAGACTAGATCTGACCCAGCCGTAGTGGTCATATGCCAGAAGTCAAATTTAAATTAAACTTTCATTAGCAACTAAAATTTCATTAGCAAAGAAGGCTTTAGTATGTAATTTCATAAATAGTTGCAAGTCTTTGGGCTTTCAGCACGATAAATTAAGCTAAATTTTTATACTCTTAATGAAGAGGCAAGCATGTTCACGCTTCTTTTAATTCAAATTAACCTGGGAAACTCATTATTTTGTTTTAGAAACAGTTTCTGCATGCTTTCAATGCTCGCTGATGAAAAAAATAATTAAATTTTTTTTTAAATAAAGGATATATGGAAGGAAAGCATATCCTTGCAGCTAGTGAAATGAAATTGAATAGAGAGCTTATTTATGTTATTTTACAAGTTGTAGTAGGCTTTGTTTTTGTTTTTATAATGTATAGAAATGCAATTACATATATGTGTTTTCTTATACTGGATATATGGTAGTTCGATATAAATATTTTATATATGTAATTCTACATATATAAATAAACGCCAAATGTTAATAGAGCTTCAAATTCCCTCCTTACCGTTGTATAGACATACATATATGTAATATATGGGTCATCAGAATGGCTGAAAATGCATTATTTGAAATTACAAATAACTAAAATGATAAAAATTCAACTAGCGGAATTGTTGATGTTAGCATTTGCAATGGTTACATAAGCCTTTGGCAGAACACTAAATGTACAAACTCATAGAACAGCGAGCGTGCGGTGGAAGTGTCAACAAATCCAATTTTGTTGAACATTTGTTGATGGCAAATGTTAGTGATGAGTGCTCGGAGCGTGATAGAACTATGATGAGACATAAATACACGAATACACACACACAGCCATACACACTTTGTTTTGCTGTACATAACAGCATGTTGATATACCAAATACAAGTATATATTATATGGCAGTTACCCAGCAAACACAAAAGTTTGAATTGTAAATTCGTAATATTTAAAAATAATTGCCCTTAAATTATTAACATATAATTGGCAATTTTTCTAAGACATATTTTAAAATAAAATCTAATGTCACAAAAATTCATTCGTCCAATGAGCAAGAAAACTCATTTTAAATTCAATTGCTGTGTGGATTTCAAAAGCTTTTTGCTAACTATGTTTATTGTCAAACAAGTTCGTTGGATGGCATCATTGTAGTTGAGTAAACAGCAGAAATATAACAGAAAAACAAGTAGAGAATTAATTGCCAAAAGGATTTTATGCCATAACAAAAAAAAAACAAAAAAAAAATTAAATGCAAACATGCAAGATTTAAAAAAAACTGTACACAAATGCAAATTCATGCATGTTCAGCAACTGATAATTGTAGAGAGAGTAAAATATGCGACTAACATATTCTTCTTAATTACATGTGAGTACAAGTTCAAATGCACTTTATAGTAGTGGACCAAATATGCATTTCATATTAAATTTTTCATACAGACACGCACACAGGGTGTACAGGGTTTGACTTTTTTTAATTATTATTATTTGTTTTTTCTTTCCAGTATCTTGTGAAGAAGTCTTATGGAATTTAGTATGAATATCCTTGTATAGAAGAGAATCGCACAGCTAAGCAAAACAATTGAATTTTGTTTTTCAAACAAACAATCTATTGTGTGTTGGCCCAGCGCTCACTGTCACGAGAGGAGAATATGGTGGCTCCCTTCTCCATTACTTCCAAAACCATCTCTCTCTCTATCTCTCTCTTTCTCACATAAGCTCAAAAGTTGCTTAAAAAATATTAGTCTGTGTGAACGCAGTCTTACTTAAGCACACAAATTTAATAAATATGCAAGTATGTATGTTTATATAAGAAAATTTAATAAAATAAATATATAAACTAGAATTTCAGTCGTATATTTTCACTATTGCATCGCATAATTAAACTGACTGATGAAAAAAAAATGGTGGTATTCGGTGTTTGTATGTAAATTCAATTGTATTGTAGCTTTTCTTTGGATTCTGTGTATATTTTGCTTTGAATTTTAAAGAAAATCTATTACATTTTCTTTTTGCACTGATGCAAGACCATTTGCATCGGACATCGAATGCCGCCAATTTTAAAAAGCAGAAAAAGTAAAATCTTCCGAACTCTTTTGCAATATAGAAAAGAGATGCAGAGATGTATTTTCATTTGTGTTTTCTTGTTGTTCTTATTATTGTTGTTTGTTGTTTTTATTCGTATTTTTATTCTAGATTTTTGCAGGCATTTGTTTAATTTAAAGAATTTATTTTTATAAATGAATGTGTGCAGTCAAAGTTTTTTTTTACATTCTTCATAACAAACACAACTCCAAAGCTAAAGGCAAACAGCACAAACAAGTTTTGCAAAAAAAAAAAACTTTTACATGTACATATATGGGGCATTACATGCCTAATCGAATAGTTTCAAAGAAAAATTTCCTCAAATTTTGTGAAAGAACAACAACGAACGAAAGAACAAGAAAGACCTAAAGAACAAGAAAGACTAAAAGAACAAAAAGAAATAACTAGACTGAACTAGTTCACATTGTTCACTTAGGGGAATAGTTCCATTGAACTAGTTCGTTCCTTTACAGCACAACTCTAAAAGGAGTATTCTAGCTAACAAAATAATCGTAAGCGGACACGTAAGTAAAGCAAATCGGTTATTGTTTATAAATAACATTAACTTTATTTGTTTTTTTTTTATTTTAATCATTAACAAAAATTCAGAAACCTGAAAGAATGTATAGAAAAAAATTTTGTTTTGAATTTTGAAAAATCAAAAAAAAATGGTAGTTATGGACGAATGAATATGAGTGAAGAAGTGAGAAGTTTAAAATAAGAAATTTTCAACCAAATCGAAGGCTCTAGTTCATTTTCAAAAATACGATTTTAAATTTCAAATCCAAAAATCTTAATCGAAAAAACATCTCAAATGGAACGTTCCACAAAAAATAAAAAAAAATAAAAATACAAAAATCTAAATTTTTTTTATTTGAAAATTTAATATCTTTTTACTAGGTAATCAAAAAAATCTCAAACTTTGCCAGGAAGAAAGAATATTTTGAGGGTTAAAAAAATCACAAAATTCAAACCATCAGACTTGGCGTGGAATGCCCCATACGTGCATATAAAAAGTGGGCAAATTTAAGGTTAGGAAATTAATCTTATTGATGCCAATGTAAAGTAGAAATTTGGCAGTTATTGATATAATATGAGGTCGGGCAAGTGTCTACCTCTAGCACGACGGCAGACGTCCGCTCTTTTCACAAAATCTTGAAACACATTTTTTATTAAAGCTTCCCTTATCTCGTCAATGCAGTGTCAAATTTCATCTTTTAGAGCGTCTCTAGTTTGTTCACGTAAGCCCGGTCTTTCAAATTAAAATTCACAAAATTTCACAATTAAAATTCTTTGTTCAAGAGTGCAGCGTTCCACCTTTTTACTAAATAAATGTCAAAGAATGATGGCTCAATTCTTGACACTTCATCATTTGACCGATACTTTACTTACTAACCTCTAATTTACCAACCCTTTACGTATTCATTTCATAAGGAAGCCAAGCAAAATTTTTATAAAATCTCAAAATTTATTAGGGAGGTTTGTTTGGGTTTAATAAAAAAAAAAATATATAACATAAAATTGGGGAAATGAAAAGAAATTCAACCTGCTAGATTTGGCTTGGAATGCCCCATATGCATGTATATGTATTACTAACATACGGAAGTCGAGCAAACATTTTCATAACTAATTATATAAAACTCTTGTAAAAAAAACTTTAAAAGAAATTTCACGGTGCAAAAGCTTAATTCAAAAAATTTAATTATATTTTTGAAAACAAAATTTTTAATTACACCTGAGAGCTGATATATTACGTTTTTACTATTTTGAAATTTTTCCAAACAAAATATTTGTGAGTTAAGTATTAAATAAAAAATTAAAAAACTTTGTGAAAACATCGAAAATTTCATGCTTAAAAATTTCGTTTAATTTTAACATAATAACAGTAAAAAATAAAAAAAAGAACTAACAAACACACACACACACAAGCAGACACACATCCAGGCAATGAAATGTTGAGTAAAATGTTAAAGACAAAGTTCCCCAACAAAGTTACAGCAAATATGTTGACTCAACTTTTCATGCATACAAATGTAGGAACACACTTGTATGAAATTGCATTCGGTATTATGCCCAGCAGTTCATGTTGTTACTACTGTTGGGAAGGTGAAGAAGGACTTAGATTTGCATGAATTGCAGCTTATATGCAAATATTGGCATATAGAAAAAATATAATAAAAATTCCTAAGAAATTTAAAGCTCTGTTAAATAAACTCAGAGTCGTGTCCTGAATTTTGCTGTACCAAAAAATTTCATTTATAGCTTTCTCTAAATAAAATTATTTTATAATCAGAAAATATATAATTATTTTATAGTCAGAAAATTGAAGTGCTCGTATGAAATTTTCTTTTTCAAGAACAGATCAAGATCTGTTCTATCATAAGAGCTTGCGCAGCATTTATGTGTGTCAATTAATATTTTCCGAACTACTGGGTACACAGACAGTTTTATTATCTTGAAATTTTTTGGAGCATGAATTTTTCTAATTCAAATATTGCACATATTTCTTTAGATTACTTAATGCAGTTTATTAATTTCTGATACAGTACTTCTATGAATGCATAATTTATGAATTGACTTTTTTCTTTAGTTTTTCTTTTCAATGGAATCGCATATATTTTATGAAAAAGTTTTAAGAACAAAGTAGGTTATTTAACTATTTGCTGTAAAAATTTATATTTCATAAAGTACAGATTCATGCTTAAGGACTTTGAGCTCAAATTTATTTCTGTACTTAAAACTCATATTAAATCGGAGTAAATAAACTTAATCTTTAAAAAGGTTGTGTTATGTTCACTCTTAATTTCTATAAGACGAAAACATTTATCTTTTCTCTAAGAAAAGCATGCTAGGACGAGCAAACAATTTTTCTATAAGAAAATTGTGCTTCTTTTTTATAAGAAAACTGTGCTCCATTTCCATTAAGAATGTCGACTGCTTTTCTATAAAAAAAATATGTGCTACTTTTCTCTAAGAAAAGGGCGCTGCTTTTCTATAAGAAAAGTGTGCTGCTTTTCTATAAGAAAAGTGCGCTGCTCTTCTCCAAGAAAAGTGTGCTGCTCTTCTACAAGAAAAGTGTACTGCTTTTCTATAAGAAAAGTCTGCTGCTTTTATCTAAGAAAAAGGCGCTGTTTTCCTATGAGAAAATGTGCTGCTTTTCTATACGAAAATTGTGTTGCTTTTCTCTAAGAAAAAGGCGCTGTTTTTCTATGAGAAAATGTGCTGCTTTTCTATACGAAAATTGTGTTGCTTTTCTAAAAGAAAAGTGTGCTACTTTTCTATAAGAAAAGTGTGCTGCTTTTCTATAAGAAAAGTGTGCTGCTTTTCTATAAAAAAAAGGGCGGTGCTTTTCTATAAGAGAAAATGTGCTGCTTTTCTATAAGAAAAGTGTGCTGCTTTTCTATAAAAAATTGTATTGCTTTTCTCAAAAAAAAGTGAGCTGCTTTTCTCTAAAAAAAAGTGAGCTGCCTTTCTTTAAGAAAAGTGAGCTGCCTTTCTTTAAGAAAAGTGAGCTACTTTTCTAAAAGAAAATGTGCTGCTTTTCTAAAAGAAAATGTGCTGCTTTTCTATAAGAAAAGGGCACTGCTTTTCTATAAGAAAATGAGCTGCTTTTCTATACGAAAAGTGTGCTGCTTTTCTATAAAAATTTTATTCCTTTTCGCTAAAAAAAGAAGTGCGCTGCTTTGCTCTAAAAAAAAGTTCGCTGCTTTTCTCTAACAAAAGTGAGCTGCTTTTCTTTAAGAAAAGTGTGCTATTTTTCTTTAAGAAAAGTGTGCTGCTTTTTTAAAATGTCTCTAGGAGTTTTCCCCTCAATGAAAATCAGATTAATGGATATTTTTTTTTTGTTTTTTTTCACCTACAAGGACCCGCATCTTTGATGAACCCCGTTGTGATAAATGTGAATTTGTTTATCTATGGCAGATGGCATATCCTACAAATGCTTTTATAAACGTATACTAGTGTTTTTGAATTCATATTTCAGCCTCCCCATTTACTGATGATGAGTATTCAAACAATTCATGCACTTGCTGGTAAACAAGAAGATATAAGTACAAAAACACAAGTTAACATTAACATACGATTTCTAAGGCCAAAAAAACTACTTTTTGAATTATTGCTCTAAAATACAACACATACGAGTACACACTTTTGATATATATACATATACATGTACATACATACTAAAACCATGAGCAAGTAAAGTTTTGAGGTATCGTAAAAAAGTTAAAAGGAACCTGATAAAATATTATACCCAACATGTGCTTTATATTAAAATAAATTTACAACTGATTTGATGTCATAAAAATTGCTTTTTTATTTATCTTTTTTCTTGTCTTTCGTTCTAGTTTCTCATTTGTAATGTGTTTGTGTGTACACACAAACATAAATCATATGAATTTGATTAAAGAAATTGAAGTTTTTATGTATGCAAAAATATGCTCAATTAATTGCTTAGTGAGAAAGGATTAGGAAATAAATTACAGCGAATGCTTACAAAGCAATAATACCACTACACTGAGTTGTCTTATATATAGCATACAAATTTGCATACAAATGCTTATATTCACAGTTCTTTGCTAGCTAATAGCTATAGTTTCACTAATTAAAAGTACTGAAGTGCATTTATTTGACGTTAATTCTGTAGTGTATCAATATGAAAAAGTTTTTTTTTGTTGTTGTTTAACAACGCCAATTTTTGCATTTAATTTTTACTTAAGAAACCTAGACTCCAACCAAAAAATCCCCAAAACGAAAAAAATCTCCGAAAACCGAAAAAAATCGCCAATAAAGGAAATGCTCGCAAAATAAGCAAAAACTGCAAGAAATCCTCATAACGAAATTAAACAGAAAAAAATGCCGATAACCGAAAAAATCGACAAAAAGAACGAAAACTAAGAAAATGACATAATATTAAAAAATTTCAAAAACGAAAAAAGCGCCCAACCTAAAAATCAACAAAAACTGAAAGAAATCTTCAAAACGAAATCCGAAAACCGAAAAAATCGAAACTAAAAAACGACATAATATTAAAAAATAATCAAAAACGAAAAAGCGCAAAATTAAAAAAAAACGCCAAAAAACCAGAAGAAATTGTCAAAACGAAAAAAATCGCCAAAAATCTAAAAAATCGCCAAAACGAAAAAAGCGCCAAAAACCGAAAAAATCGCCGAAAACCTCACAAATCTTAAAAAAATACAATTTACAACGCCAAGAATCTAAAAAAAATTAAAAACAAAAATAAGGCACCAAAACTAAGAAAGAGCGCCAAAATTTAAAAAATCGCCAAATACCGGAAGAAATAGTCAAAACGAAAAAATCGCCAAAAACCACAAAAAATCGCCATATTGAAAAAAGCATCAAATCAAAACAAAATTCCAAAACTAAAAAACACCAAAAACCGAAAAATCCATAAACAAAAAAAACGCCAAAACAAAAAAAAAAGGAAAAAACCGGAAAAATCGCAAAACACCGAAAAAATCGAAAAAAATTTAGAAACGAAAAAAAGCGCCAAAAGTAAAAAGAAATTGCCAAATATTGGAAGAAATCGTCAAAATAAAAAAAACCCCAAAAATCTAAAAAAATATCTCGAAAACGAAGAGAAATCCCCAAAACTCCCAATACCGAAAAAATCGCCCAATATAATCAAAACAAAAAAAATTAAAGTTTAACACTTTTTAACGCATTAATAATCTCAAATTATTATTTTGATAATTCAATAAAATATTTTTTTTTTATTCAAAATACATTAAAAAAAGCGCCAGAACTAAGAAAAAGCGCCAAAAGTAAAAGAAATTCCCAAAAACCGGAAGAAATCGTCAAAACGAAAAAAACGTCAAAAACCGAAAAAAAAATCAAAAACGAAAAAAGCGCCAAAACTAAAACATCTTTAAAATTAAAAAAAGCCAAGAAACGAAAAAATTCCTTAATACGAAAAAAAAACGCCAAAACTAAAAAATCGCCAAAAACCGAAAAATTTTTACCGGGTACTTGAAATTTTTTTAAAAATGTCTACATCAGGTTAGATAATCGATTATATAGACTAAAGTTCGTTTAGTATTATAAACATATGTAGTGTCTACCGTATGGGACCCTTCGTGTGCGTGTCAAACAGTGCTCCTACCGAAGCCTAAGCACTGCTTCAAAAAGTTCCGACTGATGTCTCCTTGCGGCTACATCAGTCGGGATTTTATTTTTTATTCTTCACGAGTTAAACTCCTGAAGTTAGCATTGCATCTATTGTATTCTAATTAACTATTAAATTTGTATCCACAGCTTTACCATTTCATTTAAATAAGCATTAGAGTTAAAAATTTTACAAAAAAAAGTGAAGCGAGAGAATATTCAATAAATCAAATATCCATAAAATATCATTTTATTGAAACTCTTTGCATTGAATATATGCTTTTTTTAAGATACTCCTGAGAATGTGTTGAATGTTTTACAAAAAGCGGAATGGCAACAAAACAAAAACCTTCCTACACATAGACTTTTCAATTCATGACACTGACAATATGAGCTGTAAGGTTTTGCCACTGGGAGCCTTTTGATGTCAAATTGTGACACAAAATGCCAATTTACGAGAACATATAAATAAAATAACAAACGACAGTAAGCTTAACTAAATAGAGAAGAACGAAATAGAATGAATTTTCTATTCATTCTATTTATTATTATTTATTTATTTATTATAAATAAATAAAATATCAAACAAATTAATAAAGTCAAAGGAAATTAAACACAAATAAACCGTGGATTTTTTTATTACATTTTCACTCATTTGTTTCTATGGAAGAATATCCTTTTTGCTTACAAAGTTCGGAACAGCCTAAAGACTTTCGCGAAAATCCCCTGGGAGTTTTTTCGGGAAAAGGAATTTTTTTCTTTGGGGGTTTCTGGCGATAATATTTAATTAAAAATATTGTTATTTAGTTTTTCTTTTGTATAATTATTTCAAACTCATGTAATCAAATGTTTTCCACTGCTGATGCAAAAATCGAAGCAACTTTAATATATAAAAATTAATTTAAATTTTAATTATTTTTGAATGTTTTTCTCTATTTTTATGATTGTGAATCTATGTCAAGGTATTAAGAACCGTAAACACAAAAAAATGAATTTTAAAAACATTTAAAAAAAATTTTTCTTTTGAAATAACATGTTTCTATTCTTGAGGAACTGTAAGGATTTTTTGGGATGAGAAAAAAGCTATTTTGGGGGTTTTTGGGGGGATACAAATTTTAAAATTAGGGAAAAGGTATAAAATTAAACTGTTAAGGAAACGTTTGCTTTCAATATGTTGTGCTATTTGCATTAAATAAAAAAAGAAAACAAACACTATTAAGGAAGCCATTTAGTTTCGATTTTTGTTGTCCATAAGCATAAAACGTATTTTATTTCAATTTCGATTTTTTCTATTTTTTATAATTAAAGTTGTTAATTGCAGTACAATGTTTTCTGTGAAGAAATATAAATAGTAATAAAATATAATACAATCTTTCTATTAAATTTGAGTAGTGCGTAATTTTTAATGGAAAAATGCGAGAATGTTGAAGAAAAATTTAAACAAATTTACAAATTGGCATTGAATGCTGCAATTTTTTTTTAAATATTTTTTGTTCTTGTTATTTTCATTTAATTTAAATTCAATATAACTTTTGCTATGTACTTCAGTGTGTATCGTAAAGCTTGGCACATGTAAACTACGCATAATCCTTAGTGATGCTGCCGGCTATAAAAACAAGAACAATATCAATGATTGGGTACTACTAGCATGACTGTTGTTATTCGAGTGGATTGAATTTACTTATTTTAAATTTTTGTATTATTGTGTCATGCATTCTCACACGTAAATAAAAATCGACCAAATATCACAAATGACAGATTAAGTACTAAAGGTCAGTTAATTTCTGTATATAGCAAAATAACATAAAGATGTTTACACTCAAATAGAATGTCAACTTACGAGCATTAAAATGATTTATATCTTCATTTCGAGATTTTATAATATTTAATCTTTATGATGTGCACGATGATAAGCTACTGCCTTAGGAAATAAAATATAGAGGGTGTTTTTTTTAGAGTGTCAGAACTTTGAGTTGCCATCACTGCTTTATCTGAGCTCCCATTTGATAGCTGATAGCTGCATTTTGTTTAGTTTGCTTCGAAATTTCATTATGAATCGACTTATAGCAGAGCAATGCATGCAAATTGTTGAAACTTTTGATCATAATAATTGTTCTATTCGTCAAACTCATCGTGCACTTCTTCCATTTTATAGAGTACATAATTCTGGTTGAATAAGTACGTAAATAAGCAGAATTTTCGCATTTGGAGTGGGGAGAATCTACAAGCTTTTGCCGAAACACCAATACATCTACAGAAAATTACTGTTTGTTACTGTCAATGGTGAACGGTATAGGAACAAATTTTTTCGTACCTCAATTACGTGACATTAATCTTGCTGATATGTGGTTCCAACAGGACTGAGTCACATGCCACACAGCGGGGCAACAATTAATTTACTCAAAGAAACACAAAGTTGTGATGCTGTAAAAAAATACGATTTACGAGTATATGTATTGTTTTAGTTTTCAATGGATATTTTTTAAAAATTTTTATATAAGTGAAATTTATTTGCTGGTGGTTAAGCGATGTCTATATGCATTTCATTGTTGCTTTAACAAATCGTCAGTAGACTTCAACCACACATTTTGAACAGTCACAAACCTCTTATCTTATGCACAGACTTTCATAAACTATTTGAGAATTCACAAATATTAATATTTTTGAAAATCACTAAAGAAAAATAAGCATAGTAGGCTTAGTAACTCATACAAAACCCAGCAAATAATTTTTATTCAATATGAATCTATTTTATTTTTCTACATATACATATATGTATATTATTTTTTATACGAACGCGGATCAATACGTCCGTGACTTTTCAAACTTCCCTCGTAGTTATATGAAATGCAACACTGTTCCCATCAAGTACCATCTGTTACTAGACTACTGTCAAATTTTGAGCAAGTGTCATCATTTACTTTGCGTTTAACAGCTGTTCAAAACATACAACCTCGTGTATTTTTCTAAAAATTTAAAAAAGTGAATTTCGAAAGCTCATTAAACATTATTTTTTGCGAAAAAAGCCGTCAAAAAAGCTCGATAAATACTATGGTGACTCTGCACCATCGATTTCAATGGTAAAAAAGTGGTTTAATGACTTTCGTTGTGGTTGCACAAGTAAAAATGACGCTGAACGTTCTGGACGGCGACTTGAGGTCAGTATACCCGAAAATGTCGCAAAAATCCACGATATGGTGTTGGCCGATCGAAAAGTAAAAGTGCGAGAGATTGTTGATGCCATAGGCATTTCACATGTCAGTGTGGTTTCGATTTTAAGTGATCAACTGGGTTTAAGAAAGTTCTCTGCCATATGGGTGCCGCGTTTGCTCGCAATTGACCATAAACGTAAACGTGTGACAACTTAAAAGGATTGTTTGGAGTTGTTTAACCGCAATGCGAATGAGTTTTTTGCGGAGTTTTGTAACTGTGAATGGAATATGGATCCATTAGTGTACTTCTGAGGCCAAGCAGCAGTCTGCAACTGCTCCGAAGAAGGTCAAGGTAAGTTTGTCCGCCAATAAGGTGATGGCAACAAATTTTTGGGATGCACGCGGAATAATCCACATCGATTTTTTTTTTTAATAATGTATAAATTTTTTGTTGAACATAAATGCAAATTCATATTTAACAATTTCTCTACAAAACTGCATCATTAGATTTTTTTTAAGTGAGTGATCGAAAAATGGGGGTTTGACACCAAAATCCCACCGTGTGACCTTCTCAAAATTAAGTACTTTTTCAACATCATGAATAAATCAAATTCCACACTTTTTTTTAATTTTAATTTTCTATCGAATGCTCAAGCATATTTTATTGTAAATTAAAAAGAATGAAAATAATTTTATAAATTTCCAAAAAAAAATTAAAACTTTGCATTATTTATCATTCAATTATTTCTTAATTGAATTAAATTCCATAAAAAAAAGTTATGTGATGTTAAGAAATTTTGCAATATCACTTTATACAATTTTTTCTTTGTTTTTATTTTATTTTCTTCCTGTTTATAACATCTGTTGTTGGCTTTAAGAAGTTTTTTTTTTATTGTATGAAATTAAAATTTTATTGGCCATTTATTGTTGGATTATGTACATACAAACGTATGTGAACACATGAAAAATTATTGCCACACCATTATTGTTTTTCATATAAAGCAGCAATTGTGCTCGAAGGCTTTCGGAAAATATATTTATTAGTCCGTTAAAGAAAAATGAGTTTATTTATTAACAGTTCCGATCTTAAAGTGATTGGGGGATATAAAAAGAAAGAAATAATAAAGGAAATATGCACTAAGGAAAAAAACCAAATTCTTGAAGAAAAATTTCTTGCGGTTGCAAATGAAAGAAAATTAAAAGAATTTTTTTTTATTTTTATTTGAAATCGCAGAATTTCGCAAATTGATTTTCGATGGCATAAATTCTTCAAGACATTTTTTTTGTCAGCAAAACTGTCATAATATTAAAAGAATTGTATGTACAACAGCGCAAAAATTTTTCAATATAATAACGTTCGTATGACTGCTTGGGTAGGAGAAGACAAAGAAATACAGGTATATCAGCGTTTCAAAAGTTTTCCTTGAGTTTTGTTTAAGGAGCCAATGTTGCATTCTAACCTCCTAAAGGACTCGTTCTTACACACAGCACTGTCTTTTATATCAATAAGAATTTTGCTGTATTTTTTATCGCTGACTAATGCTAGGAGCACAATTGGGACTAATGACGAATTTTTCGGTGCGAACTTTCGTCATAAAAAATAAAACATGAAAATGAACACAACACCGCCGTAGAACGAAATTCGTCGTGTGTGACGAACTCTTAGGTAGATTTATTTCTATTTTGTACGCCGACCAACGACTAAAAACAATTTTCTCTCTCTCTCTCTCTCTCTGTGTCTTTGCCCACACTATAACCAAATTTATCATATATAAGAGAGGAATTCGCTGATTAAATTCGTCGTTGTTGTGCTTCACATGACGAATTTATGCAGCGAACTGTTATCGACGAATTCGTTGACGTGGACGAAATTCGTCGTTCGTCGCAGTTGTGTTTCTAGCATAAAAGATGCCGTAACCAAATTTCGTGCAACAAACTCAGAAAAACCAAATGAAAAGTTTCAATGCTGAGTACTAATGGCGCTGTTACCATCTGCAATTCGATCCCGCTTGAGGTTTTCTATAGCTGATGGCGTTGGCTGAAGTAGTTAACACTTCGACTACAAAACCGAGAGTTATGAATTCGAACTGGTTCACCGACAAAGTCGCTTAAATGAAGAATTTACGTTATTTATTCGAGAACAGATATCCTGAGTCTTACTTAAAAAAAAGAAAACCGACCATACAGTCTTCTCAAACAAACTGGAGAATTTACATAACGAGAACTTTGTAGAAAATGCTATTGGCTGCTATTTTGAAACTCAGAGTTGCTATATAACAATTTTAATGCTGGCAATGCTGTAGGCAGAGTTGATTTTATCAGATTTGAATTTCGCAAGATTGTGTTTTATACAAATATTCCCTAAAAAATTCCATTGAAAGTCTTATATGAAGATAGAACTCATATATATATAATAAAAACCATTTAAACAGTTTAAAACACATTGTAGCAAGTCCCCCCAGCTCTCTATTCAACAGACTGCTACCAAAACTTTATTTAAATATTTATTTAATTTTCCATTTTTTAACACTGAAACTTTTTTTGTCAACCTTGACTATGAATGTATTTACAACATACATGTTTTTTTTAAATTTAAGAACACATTAAAGCAACCAACGAGAAAAAAATTATATATTCATACAAAAAAAAACTAACTAACGAAAGGGTATAGCAAAAAAAAAAATAATAATAAAAAACAAGAAATGTGGAAATGAAATGTTAAGACAAACATTAATGCACAAACACGCTCACGAAACATGCACATGTGAACAGGCATAATTGAAAATTAACCTGGCTCAAATACTACATTGCTTTCTGTAGAGAAAAAAAATAAAAAATAAACAACAGCGCACACACTTTCACCCAAACTTATTTGTTGCTCTTTTGTTTGTTTGATTTTCTTGTTTTACTTAGTGGGTCCTTCGTCCTTTCGCTATTCAAATTGCTGTTCTATTTGTTTCTGTTATTTATTCGTAATCTTTGTGTCTGTTTCGTGCACTCGCTCTCTTTGTTTTACGAAAATGGTCAAATTTCCTTTAGTAAACAACAACAGGAAATTGACCCAGCAAAAGCAACACAATTTTGTTGCTGCTGCCATTGTCGCTGTTGTTATTGTTGAAGCTTTAAAATAAGAACCCAAGGAAAAACTTACACCAACACAAAAACCAATTCTTAAAAAGAAAATACAAATAAGAAATACATAGAATTGAAAACAGCCAAGCAAACGCAATAAATGTTAGAGCAATAAAAGTTTAAATACGACTTAAGGGTATTCTTTTAAAAGGCACCCTAGAGCCCGTCAACATTAATCGTTTTTTTTTTTTTTTGCTGCTCATTTCTCTGCTTTGTTGTTAAGATTTTTTCTTCCTTTTTTCCAATATATAACTTTAAGGTAAGAATTTATAAAAGAAAAATGTTTTTATAAGTAAATATAAGAAATGGTGCATGAATAGGAATTCTATTGGTAATTGTACTCGCTGGTGTTTGTCACAGCTAAAGCAAGAATGGGCGCAACTAAAGCCTTAGGTACCATTTATCACAGAGTACAAATAATATAATAAAAACCTTCACAACAAGTTAATAAGATTAAGCAATTAATATGCGGCAGTAGTACAACTTGGGATAATTTCAAATGATTTTTATGTGGGCTTGTTCTCTTTTTTGATTCGCTTTTATCGGATCAAAAGTTTTTTTTTTAATGTATTGCGTTTTTTTTTATGGTATTTTCAATTATGTAACAGCAGTCAAAGAACTTCTGTGCTTCAGAAAATAAGTGAAATTTTTAATAACTTTAACTTTTGTAGGCGTCATTAGTTTACAAAAGACGTAATTCAATTCAAACCGCTACTCCTTTATGCAAAAACGTTTGTTTAGCATAAGGGGATACACTTTTAAAAAGTTGCGTTCTTAGGGTTCCGTACACCAAAGGTGAAAAGGAACCTCATTATTTTCGCTAGGATGTCCGTTACAGGCTGTTTTCTCGAGAACCATAAGAGCTACGGACCTGAAATTTTCACAGAATATGTAAAGCTTTGACAGTTTGAAATTAAAGAATGATCTAAAACGAACAACGAAATATGTTGAAATCCTAATGTAACATACAGTGATTATATAATTACCTGAAATTTTCAAAGTAGACTACAAATATCAGCACTGAAAATTAAGAAATCAAAATTAAAGTGTTTTCTACTAGTTAATATAGTTTTTACTAAATCGTAAGAGGCAAACTTTTGAAATTTGCAATTAAAAACTAAAACTAAAAAAATAAGAAAATCGCAAAAACTTCAAAAACCGAAAAAATCACCAAAATCGCCAAAAACCAAAATAGCGATTTTTTTAAACTAAAATAAATCTCAAAAATAAACAAAAAAATCGCTCAAAAGAAAAAACGTCAAAGAAAAAAAAAGAGAAAAATAAATTAATAACAAAAGAATCGCCAAAATGATAAAAACCTCAAACACCAAAAAAATCGCCAAAACGAAAAAAACGTCAAAAACCAAAAAAATCGCTGAAACTTAAATAAATCGCAAAAACCGAAAAACTCGCTGAAAACGGAAATACGTCAAAGCAAACAAAAGTGAAAACTAAAATAAAGCGCGAAAAATTTAAAAAAAGTCCCAAAATAAAAGAATCGCCAAAACGATACAAACTTCAAATACCGAAAAAATCGTCCAAATGAAAAAAGCGTCAAAACTAGAAAAATCGCGAAAACTAAAATAAATTGCAAAAAAAAAACGAAAAATCGTTAAGAACGTCAAAGCTAAAAGAAAGTGAAAACCAAAATAAAGCGCCAAAAACGGAAAAACTCCTAAATAAGACTATTGTCAAAACAAACTAAAACCGAAAAAATCGCCAAAACTAAGAAAATTGCTAAAACTAAAATAAATCGCAAAAAACCAAAAAAATCGCTAAAAACGAAAAAAACGTCAAAGCAAAAAAAAAAAAAAGTGAAAACTAAAATAAAGCGACAAAAACTGAAAAAATCCCAAAAACGAAAAAAAGTTTGCCGGGTCATTAATTTAATTCATTATTTTTTTTTAATATCTACGGAACACTTCGTGTGCGAGTAAAATTCGCAATTTACTAAATTTATTTAAATTCCAAATATACACAGAAAATTTTATTTGCACACAGAATATATTTAGAGAAGCCACCAACAGCTTCAGTTTAATAAAGTTCTGGAATGTAGACAAGAATTCTTAAATATTTTATCAACGCTAAATGACACGTTGAGTGTTGTTCTGTTAGAGTAAGATAAAATCTTGAAACGAGGGTATTGAGACTCGGAGTCGAGTGGAGATAAGCAAAAGTAGCTTCGCAGTTTGCGCTTTTTTTTTAACTTTAACTTTCATTTCAATTAATTTTATGTTAAATAATTTTATAAGTAAATAATGTTGAACTCATATTTTATTCATACTCGTATGCCGTGTGTTTTTAAAAATTATTTAAGGTTGTTGTTGACATCTACGCTATGAGTTCAAATTCAAATCTTGACCAGGGAAGCTTACACACAATCATTTTCTTCATGCCCGTGCCAATACAAACAATGACTACATTAAATTCAATGCTTGTTGTTTCAACATGAAATAACTTTGATTTAAAATGCATCATTTGATGAATTAATTTTGTTATTAATAAAGAGCTAACGTAATAATTTATGGTATTAATGAAAGAGCTAATGAACAATTTTATTCATGCAATGAAGAGTTATAACTCTTCATTAATTATTAATTATTAATGATGCTACTTTATTAGCCGCATAAATGATTTTTCTCTTAGTGTAGTTTTTCGTGTTTTTTCAGTATCGAATTTTCGTTGCTCCAGCTTTAAATATTTTTGATTCAACACTATTCATCTTTTCGATTCAATATTACTGGAAAGTTGCATCAACATGAAATAAAGTTGTTTCAAAAAGAAAATTTTTCTTTGAAGATTATTGTAAATCTCGTCAATTTAAAATAAACACATGTGAGGAAAAATCATTGCTGAAAATTTTTAAGATAATCTTGTTTAAGTAGATTTTAAGCTGAACTTTTCTGTATGTATATTTCAGCTGATGAAGAACTGCATGAGAAACCCAAGCCTGGTCACATAAAATATTTAACTGCAACCTAAGCCACTGTAAAATATTTGTATGCTACGAAAAATCTACATATATGAGTATTTTGTTAAGTAAAAATACTTCAAGAAATAAATAAAGAAAAGCAAAACAACATTAAGCTGTAAAAAAAAGAAGCTGAATACCTTAACATACAATATTTTTTTTTTTGTTGCAGAAGATGTACAAGAGAATTTAGAATTAAGGAATTCATGACAGTTGTACCAAAATATATTAGTGGAAAAAATTTTCCACACATGCCAGAATATGCACACAGACAAATTGATATAACAATACGTATAAAAATACGGCGATATTTTTTGGCGTATACTCGTATATAAATTCAGGCAACAATAATGCAACAAGAAGATTTTTAGATAAAGGAATTGCATGCACAGATGTACTTATAACATTTGCTTGAATAACTTTGCTGGTATTGGTTATATAAATACATGCATACACACAAACAGAAAAGCACACAACTTCGCGTTGTCACTGACAATGAAACATAATAAAAAATTTAATACCATTGTTGTGTGCCACTTCCCAAGAATTCAAGTAAAAATGGCTGGTTCATGCCAACAAAAATTTTAAATGCAGTTGTGTAAACGATACTTATGCAGTTTGTGTGTTTCTGTGTGCATGTGTGTGTGTGTGTGTGCCTGCGGGAGTATTATAGAAAAAAGGTACCAGTCGATATCATTTCAATATCATTGACAGCTTTCCTTGCCACAACCACTGCCACACACATACGAATAGCACTTTCTTCCAACTCCACAGTGAAGTTCTTTTTTAGTCGTTAACGTGTTTAAAGCAACGAACGGTTGACATCAAGCCCACTCTTTGGGTTGGAAATATTTGCGTTTATTTTTTCACGCTCCCCATCGCCCTCCACCGACATTCAGTTTTTCACTCATTCATTTGTTCATTCAATATCACTGCATACACACACGGGCTCTCATGCACTTTGGTTATGTATGTGTGTGTGTGTGTGTGTGTGTGTGTGTATGTGTTTCAACTTGAATGCAACATGAGTGGCATTTGGAGTTTATTTTTTATTGTTGCCAGCCAGCTACTAAAATGAGAAAAAATAAAATAAAACTGTTCGAACAGAAAATAAAGTGAAGAAATATTTTTTGTATAACTATACAAGGGCACACGAGCTAATACAATTTTTTTTTCTCTTCTAGTTGCTCTGACGGCTAGAGCTCACTGTGTTGAAGCGCATAAAACTTTAATGAGACAGTTGATGTAGTTAGTTGGTTTTAGCTTTGGATTGGCTTGGTCTTAGCTTGGTTTGGCTATACTATATATCTCGGTTTTCAATAGTAACTGTTTGGCGGGTGTTTTTACGACATGATTCGGTTAACATGTTGCCATTTAAAGACCAATTGAACTTAAAATGTCAATACATGTAACAAAACGTTAAAATTTATACGCCAGTAAAAACAGTAAAAAAAGTCCAAGCAATTGTTTAAAGAAATTATATAATGAAAATCAGGAGGAAATATAAATTTTGTAATAGCTTTTTGCGCTAGAATACAGACGATAGTGTTTTGTTTACTCATACGTAAGCCCATAATTATAAAAAAGATCTAGTGCACTATGGGTCACTGTGTATTGCGACTTAAGAAAACTCCACAGGGAAAAATGTAACAAAGTCAAATCGCTAGATCCCGCTGACAAGGCTCTTAAACCACCCATGAAGAATGTCATGTGTCACTTGAGCTGTGTGGCACGTAGCACCCAACTGTTAACGCCACAGTAGAACAGATAACCATCGAACTAAAGCGCTAGTCGCAGACGGTATTGTCAGCACAACGTCTGAAGAAATATGGACTGATAACACCACCACCCAAAATCCCCAAAAAACTGTGCACACACAAAAAAGAAAGCAACGTAAAATCAACATACAAAAAAGTTGATTGCAAATTATATTAAATTTATTAGAAATTTAAATTATATTTTTAATGAAATTGTTTTTATTTATTTATTTTCAATATTTTATAATTTAAATTTATTAGAAATAATATGTTGTCTAAATTATTTGCCTAGTTAGTAGCTTTAATGCACTAGCCTGTTCATTTGTATGACTTGTTTGTTGTTTTGTTATCATTTCTTTGTTCCATAAACTTCGCAAAAATCATGTTGAATTAACATGAAACCCATATGCTTTTGCATCTCATGTGGTGTGGTATGAACTCAAATTGGACAATTTTGTTGTTATAAAATTTTTGTAATAAAAATTGTTAAATAGTTTCCCGTCCGCTTATTCTACATAACTTCCAGTTACTATTTTCGAAAAAAAAAAATTGAAAACTTATATGCCCATCTACATAGGGAGCTATCTGGGTTCTAAATTCCATGAAAATTGTTTAGTTGAGGAGAGGCAGAAATTGCTCTTTGCCTCCTCTCGTGGGGCTACATGAAAGGAAAATAAATAAATCAGGGTGTTTTTTTTAGAGGTATAGAACTTCGAATTGAAATAAAACACAAGAAAATCGTTTTAATGTCCATCAATTTGGCTTTATTGGAAGGATAATTTTATGCCATTAACGTTTAAATATGATTTCGGGCATGTGGCCGCCGCTCGAATAAAGCCAATTCTACAGGTCCAATTTTCAACCACTTTTTCGAGCATATGGGGCCGTATGTTGGCAATAACGCCACGAATGTTGGCTTCCAAGTCCCCTAACGTTTCTGGTTTGTTGGCGTAGACGAGCGACTTCACATATCCCCAAAGAAAATAATCCAATGGTGTCAAATCACACGATCTTGGTGGCCAATTGACAGGTTAACCGAATTAATTGCTCTGATGGACGATTATGTCGACCATAAAATGGACGGAGCTTGCGGTAAACTTCGCGAACTGAACCATTATTTTCGAAATAAATTTGCACGATTTGCAAGCGTTGTTCTTTTGTCAACCTGTTCATGATGAAATGGCAAACCAAACTAAATATTAATCACTTGACAGCTGACAAAATGGCCGCCAGTTAAAAAAGTGATGCCAACTTAAAGTTCTATACCTCAATAAAAAACACCCTATATATTGCCTATAAGTCTTTTATGACTCAGATCGCTTAACGGTTTAGATTTCATTCAAATCGTTTCTATCGTTTAGACGTTATCAATATACGATTATGAGGCCATTCCTATTATGTCGAACGTGACCTTCATACACATTTAAAGTAAAGCTTTTTACAATAAGCGTAACTTTATGTAGAGCATAAGCCCTTTAATTGGTGGTAAGTTTGATTTTGAGCAATTTTTCGTTTTGAAGGTAATGGCAAGAAACCCAGGAATTCGCAAGTGACAAAAACAGAAGTTGTTCTTGCAGCTAACGATTAAAACACTGATTTCAGCGAAACCTGAAACAATATTTAAATGTGACTTATTTTAAAAATTTTGCACACTGATGTCTCTTTAAAATGGTTTTGATTAGACAGCGATCATCTTGTCTATGGCGGGAATCGAACCCACGACCTCTGGACTGAGTTGGATAGCATCGCTAGCAGAGGCACCCCTGTGGCTATATCGTGAAAAATTCCCCGTGAACCAAATATTTTCACAATTTATTCCCGATAAGGGTGATTGTTTCTGTTATTCTTTTTATGCAATTATGGACAAAAGAACTCAGTAAAAGAGTTTTCATATTAACAGAAGTATATATTTGACATATTTACTTCAACATAGTAACAACGAACTTTAAAATCTGGAATAAATTTTTATGAAAATAGTGTCAGGACTAATAAACACAGTTTTTCTTATAGATCAAGCAGTTCTAGCTGCTTTTATTTATTGATTGTCTTAGCAAAAGGAGGGCAACTACATCAGTTATAGATTGCTTTTTACTTCTTGAATTTTTCATCTAAGCTATACACATTTTTTACAGCTCTTTCAAACGTATGATTCGATTTGTAAGGCATCTTTTGTGTTTGTTTGGCATTTCACATTTCTGCGTGCTTCTGCCAACTTTGTCTCTAACGTTTGTGGTCATTCTGCATGTTTTCTGCAATCATTTAATTTTTTCCTTCAGCCAAGAATGCCATTTTTTTTTTGGTATTCCCATTCCTTCCTTGATTTTGTAATAATATACATATAATTTTCATTAAATTTTTTTCCCGTTGTCTAAATTTAAAAGTGTGCAAAATTTTTTATATAATTTTTTTTTTAAATTTCACATCTAAGATGTTGCACGTGACCAATTTTATATAGATGCCATGATCACAAGTTTTAACATTTTTCAATAACGTTTGTTTTATTTTGATTGTTTTTTTTTGTACTTTCGGACGTACTGATAAAAAACTTTTCTTTTTCAAAGTCGCACGTGACATGGAAAAAATGCGATTAAAGAAAAAATTTGCATTTACATATTTGCAATCGCATAGTTTTTATGCCTACTTGTTGACGGTTTGTACCCTCAGTTCTGTCATTCGATACTAAAATAAAACTGTTCGAATTTTTATGTAATTAACGTTTTGAATTACATAATAATTCCCCAGATAATTAATATTCCTTTTCAAATTCACTTGAGGTCATGACAAGATTCTATTAGAAATATTAAATCCAGAATTTTTTAACAATTTTATTTTAATTTTTTTTTTGTTATATTTAATATATGACTGTTAAAAAACAAACAAAAAAACACTATAAAGTTGTAAATTAAGTTGAAAAGAATATTATAGCTTCAAAGCTAAAGACTTTTATTAATTTTTACTTTATATCCAAATCTCTTTTTATTATCGTCAAATATGAACTTTTGAATATAATAAAAAAATTAATATTTTTTATTTTTAGTACAGTAGATTTTATTATTAATATTTTCCTGACATAAAAGCACAAGTTTAATTTACTTCCTTTTTAAATTTATAACAAAAAAAAAATCAATATTCAGTTGCTCGCTTGTATTTCTGTTTTAAAGTTTCGTTCCATTTTATATTGCGACATTACAACTCTCGACACGACCATTTGTTTTTATTTGAAAACATTAATTTGAAAACTTTCTTTTGCATAGTTTTCAGTTTTTTTCGTTTTAATTTTTGTACTTTTTTTTACTAGGAGGAAATTTTAATGCTGTACCGTTCAACGCTATTAATTTAAATTTAGAAAATTTATTAGTACAATTTTATTTGATGCCTCTGAAATGAACAATTAGACAATTTTTTTTTCAATAAAACTTTGCTTTTTACACTGACATGATTTAGAGTTTATGTAAGTATAAAAGTTGCATAAGCTGGTGGAGAGCACAGAACAATTCGCCTGAGAAAAGCCTTAATAACAATGACTGCCATGTGCTCTCTAGAGTTTAGGGAAATTTTTTGACAATGATGAAGCTGAAATATGAAGCTTTAATAGTATCCCTATGTGTAAATATTTAATACAATAAAAAAGCCTACGTATAATTTACTACGTAAGCTTTTACAGAATATGTGCCAAAAGTAATAATTTTGTTAAAACTTTTAGGTAACACCCGTCACAGTCTTCTAATGGCCATTCTAAGCAGAAATCATGTCTTCAATATCTAAATATTATTAATTGTTATTAAGAGATGCGCACAATTTTTTTTATTAAAATTTTTATATATTTTAATTATAAGAAAATATGTAAGTATCATGGTCAAACCCGTCATTATAATATTAAATATACTACATCATTGAATTTTTCATAAATATTCATATACGAGCTTAATTAAAAAAAAAATATTAATAATAAAAGTAATAATTCTGCAAAAACTGAGATTTGTAAGGTCACACCCGTCACAGTCCTCTGATGGTCATTCTGAGCAGAAATCATGTCTTTTACTTTTTAATGCTTTTAAGACAAGCTCACCCTTCATTTTATTTATAATTTTTTTTTTTTGTATCATAGCAAAAAAAAAATTTAACTATCATGGTCACACCCGTCATAATGGAATAACTTCATCTAGATCACTGCTTTTCCATAACTATTTCAAACACCAGCTTAATTTTACAGAATAAAGTCTAAAGTAATAACAGTGTATAAACTGAGATTTTTAGGGTCACACCAGTATTTTTGATAGCGATTCCAAGCAGAAATCCCATCTTTTCAGTGTCTAAATATTTTAAAATATTTTTAAGAGACACACACCGTTTTTTTAATTATATTTTTTTATTTATTTTTGAATTAAAACGTAAAATGTGAGTATAATGATCACACCCGTCATAATGGAATTATATATACAAGATTATTGATTTCTTAATTTCACGGAATATATCCTGAAAGTAATAATTATGTAAAAACTGAGATATGTAAGGTCACACCCGTCACTGTCTTTTAATGGCAATTCTGATCAGAAAATAATGTATTCTCAGAGTCTTAATATTATTAAATATTTTTAAGAGACGCGTACCATTTTTTTAATTATTGATTTTATGTTTTTGAATTATAACAAAAAATGTAAGTATCATGGTCACACCCGTCACAATGAAATTAGATATACTACATTATTGACGTGAGAAAAAACTAACGATAATTATTTTAAGTACAAGCTTAATTTGAAATTTATTTGCCTTCTTCGCTAAAACGAGGAGAGCTGCTGACAAAATATTGTTGTTGTGTCCTGTAGACGCATTCGAACTATTTGATTGGACTTCTCCAGCAAACGCTTTTTCATCAATCAAATTAGTGCAAAGTGTAGGCAAGAAATTACTTGTCGATGTTTCTTTTACAAATATTCTTAAATAAATTTTACTTACATATAACTGTCAGTTTCGCATTCGCTCGTATCGCCGAATTCAAGCGGGCCGGACCCACTTGACATTGATATTCTGCATCGTCCGTTATGGAGGCATTCGATATTCTTAAATTGTAGGCACCCTGTTTGCGATCACCCAACACCGAGTAGCGCGGAAATCCCGGTATAACCGCTGAAAATCCCAGCGCAAAACCATCTTTTGTCCATTGCACTGCACCGGCCAAATTTGTAACCTCGCAGCGCAGCATGGCCTCAGCACCCTCCAGCACTTGTAAATCATGTGGTGTCACACGAAATTTCTGCTGTTGACCACAACAGTGACCAGGCAGATGTACAGCTAATAAGGATGTTATCACTGGAAAATATGAAAGAAAATAAAATAAACAAACAGGAAAATACAATAAAATTTGTTAAATTAATTAACAAAATATTTTTTATTAATGCATGTACAGATGTTTGTACATCTATTTGTTTAAGCACATTAAATATTAATTTGTTGAAAAATATATAAATTTTATAATAAAACATTTTAGACATTCATTCCCTATCAGATTTATTACAAGCATATCAATGCACAAAAAAACACACCATAAAATAAAATTAAAATGTAATAAATAATTTGGTTTTTATTTAAATGATTTTTTTCCGGTGTATGTGTGCATGTGTGTGTATGTGTGTGTATGTAATTGCGACTGTGTGTTTGTGGCATTGACTGGCTGAAAAGGTTATATAGTATAAATATTTTATTTTATTTATCCTCAATATTATGTTTGAAAAAAAAGAAAACCGCGCAATAAAAATAAATGTTGGGCGAAAAAAATTGTATATAATACATGAATTTTTCTTCTTCTAATTTCAAACCGAAAGCAATTTACGTTTCAATTGATAACTTAATTAATTTTCACGTCAACGGTCAACGTGTAAAGCCTACACAAATGCTAAAAAAAATCGTCTAAGGCAGGGTTCGGAATTACCACAACATACAAATTATTTTTGTTAAAGATATTTTAACGTCAAAGATATAAAAGTAAATAATAATTACACATCCTCAACGCAGCGCGATAATTGTGCAAAATGGTTTTAAGGACCTCGTCGAACTTCGGTAAATAAATAATCGTATGCACTAAAAATCAGCCAAAATTATAGTCAAAATACAGTGAGCATTATTTTAAATTTATAAAACTAAATGATTAATTTATTTTGCCAAAAACAGTTTAAAGGATACGCTTAACTCCCATATATATTCACGACCTACAAAATTAAATTGCAGTCATGAAATGCCTGCATATACTTATCGAATAACATTATTATACCACAGACTATAATAATTTTATTATAATCCGTTCCAGGACCTGTCCAGTTTCCCAATATCCTTTGGCATCCTTTGGCGCCTTAAGGATAAGCTCATCTCTCATACATCCTTTATTTCTGAATACCAATTTAAAGGCTAATTATGTTTAGAAAGCACCAAAAACAGCAACCTACCGTTATAAATCGAGTTTTTTTCGTAATACCTTTAAGGACAAGCCCACCTCATATATCTTTAAGCTAAAAAAAATTTTTTTCAAAAACTTTAGCCTAAATACATTAAAAAATCGATTACCATTTCAAAAATTCTACAGCTAAGATCTGTATCGAATTTAAGCCTGATGTGCTCAAGGATGCGCTCACCTCTCACATATCCTTTTCTTCTGAAGAACAATTTCTACCCATATGATATCTAGAAACTAGAGAAAATAACAAATGGTCGATAAATACGAGTTTTTGGAGCAATCGCTTTAAGTAAGAGACCACCTTTCATACATCCTTAAGATGAAAATTAATTATTTTTTCAAAAACTTTAGCCAAAATACATTAAAAAATCGTTAAGAACTTCCAAAATTATATAACTAACATATGTAGCCAATTTAAGCACGATAGGCTCAAAAATGCGCTCACCTCTCATATGTCCTTTATTTCTGAACACAAATTTTAATTCAAATTATAATCGAAAAGTAGCAAGACTAGCAACCTACCGATGAAATGGAAGTTTTTTTTTCGAAAAACCTTTAAGGACTAGCCCACCTCTCATATACCCTTACGCTTATATATTAAAGTTTTTTGCAAAACCTTTAGCCAAAATATATAAAAATGCTATTACAATTTAAAAAATTATGCAGCTAAGATTTGTAGCGAATTTTAGCATTGTATACTCAAGGCTGCGCACACCTCTCATATATCCTTTATTTCTAAATATCAATTTTAACCCATATTATTTTCGGAAAGTCAAGAAAGCAGCAACCTATCGTTGTAATGAGTGTTTTTTTTTTTAATATCTTTAAGGACAATCCCACCTTTCATACATCCTTAAGCTTAAAAATTTATTTTTTGGCAAAAACTTTGGCCAAAATACATAAAAAAGCTATAACAATTTTATAAATTACACAACTAAGATTCGTAGCGAGTTTTAGCCCCATAGGCTCAAGGATTCGCTCACCGCTCATATATCCTTTATATCTGAACACCAATTTCTAACCAAATTATAATCGGAAAGTAGTGAAAACAACAAACTATCGCTTAAATACAAGGTATTTCTACAATCAGTTTAAGGACAAGCACACCACTTATACATCATTAAGTTTAAAAATTATTAGTTGGCAACAACATTGGCCTAAATATATTAAAAAGTCGATAACAATTTCAAAATTTATACATCTAAGATTTGTAGCGCATTAGAGCTTGATAGGCTCAAGGATGCGCTCACCTCTCAAATATCCTTTTTTTTCAAAAATTAAATTTATGCATTAATATTAACCAGAAGGCACAAAGTAAGTACGAATATTTATAGAATTACAGAATTAAACTTTCAGCTAAATTTGACGATAATTTTAGGACACGTGCAAATCCTTAATTTGCACTTCTCGACTTATGTATGTATATCTCATGGGAATGCAGTAAAAATCTATTACTTTCTAGGAAATCCAAAACTTAGCCAGCCCGCAAAATAGTATGGCATTCTGAGGCAAGGACACGCACAGCTTTTATATATCTTTAGTGTTAAAAATTTATTTTTTGCCAAAGTTACTACAGAAATGAAGCAAAAATCTTTTTATATTAATTTTTAATTGAACCCTGTGCTGAATATTATTACAACTGCTGTAAAACAATGCGAGGTTGTTTTATATCATTAACGGCAAATATTTAAATTTTGGCACAATCATGGTCAGAATGCACCAAAAATCTTTATATACTCGTAGAACTATAGAGCTAAGCCATATGGTTAAAATCATTGCAATCGGCTAAGCGATGAGCTCACCTGTCACATATCCTTTTTTTCAGAAAATGGATTTTTGTCGCGTTTACATCTTTAACATGACCAAAAATGGCAGCTAATACTATAATGATGTATTTAATTACAAGCGGTTCAAGAACCAGTATATTTTTAATACATCCTTAATTTATAATAACTTAAATTTTCAAATTTTTTTTAAGCCGGATCCTTGTGGCACCCCAGTACCGCTTATTTGACTGTATTCTACTCTTTTTTTAAATCAGCGACTATTTTCTGCTCCAGTTTTTGAGTTTTCTCCTTGAGTGATCGCCCCAGCTGTCGGATATGATTTCATTTCTTTAAATTTCATTAGTTTTCCGACCTCATGCTCTACTGTCGGAGCCTGATTTTATTAACAGGCCAAACAAAATATATATAAAAAAGAACAAAGTTAATCTAGTTGACATCAATCCACAATGTAGAGACATTTTATAAATTGAAAATCTATTTCAAAGATTAGATATTCTTTAGCCAGTATAAGATTGCCAGGAGGTTTTAAAAAAAAAAATATTACAATGAACGTGAATTTTACTTTAGTTACGTTAAGCAGCAGGTCGGTGATGAATCAACATCATGAGACAGAATGAATTTTTGGTAGAATACAATTTATTTAACAATACGGTACTGCAATGAAATTGTAAAGAATGAAAAGTAGTACGAACTGAAACTTAAATGAGAAAAGAAAAATATTTGTGGCAGGCACACACTCACTTACATTTAAATTTTTGGTCGAATGCTAAAAAGGCTTTCACACCGAATAAACTACAAAGTATTTGCTCATTTCTGTTTTTGTTTTTTTTTAGCAAAAAAAAATTCACATGCCGGCCATTAACACCAACAGGACACAGGACGTTGACCATATTAAGCAAAGTGGTTAGTCTGTCGCTCGGTTAGTGACATACTATTTTGTTCCTGTTTCCTGTCGTCTTCATCTCTTTGGCTGGGCAGATACAAAGCCAAAAGGAATGTGGCTTGTAAAACATTTAACAATGCAGAATAGGAATTCCATAGAAATAAATAAAAATGGATTTTCTTTTATATGAAAGAAAATCAAAACTAAATGAAAATGTTGAAATAATATTTTAGATAGTGGAACGCAACAACAATGCCGATATAAATTCGCCCACAAATACACCTTTAGGTAGACTAATATGTTAAGGAGAAGGAAAAATTTTTGCTTTTTTCCCGCCTTTGTGTGTTTTATTTTTTTATTTTTTTATTATTTTTTTGTGTGTGATAATAAAAGCAAACGTTTTAATGAAAAGTAAACAGATCATGAACAGTTTTTCGAAGCTGTTTCACAAACAAAAAGAGTCTATGCATCCAGTCCGCATAGAGAAAAAATATTTAAGGAACAACAACATAGCGGCGACAAAAGGATTCATTTTAAGTGGAGGGAGCAGCAGGGATAAGGCTGGTGGTTGCGCCTAATATTCGTAGGGCTGCTGCCTGATGTGAAAATAACATTTAAAAAGCAAATATCAGAAATTGAAAAAATATAATCTTAACGACACTGAATCAATGGTGGCTAAGCACAGTGGGACTATTGCAGACTAAAGCTGTTGCACAACTTTTTCCCAATTTTGTCATATTTTTGCTTAATTTGCATATTTTTTTATATATTAATCTCTAAATTATATGTTTGCCAATTTTTAGGCAATATGTCTTTTAAAAAGTAGGGCCAACAGGGGCGAAAAATAACCTTGTGGGAAAAAGTTAGAGAGGGAGAGAGAGTAAAATGTTTCACAAATATTTATGTTTCTAGCAATATTTTACATAGAACTTCCAATGTGACCTCAAAACCAGCTGTTAAAATTATTGCATATAGTGTTATTTAGCCCAGTCCTCCCACTGTGCAATATTGCAACAGCCCTGTCTGCTGGTGCTTGCTAGCTCTGCTGCTGGCTCTATTACATAAAACACCTCTCACATTATTTATACAATTAGAAAGCTGTGATAACAATTGTACCAACGACGACACAAGTGCCAGTAATGAGGTGAAGGAGTGAATTTTTTGCTGTACTCGTATGTGTTGTTGCAGATTCGTTAACTGGAAAGCAACTAAACTCATACTACGTTTTTTTAAACAAACATATGCTGTGAATTTCGTTCGTTTGTTTTTTTTTTCTATACAGCAGTTTTTAACAATCTTATTTTTTGCATTTTTCGTTTTTCTTTTTTGTTTTTATTTTTCTCTTTTCTGTTGATAAGCATCATATTTCAATGAGTGTCTGTCTGTCTGTGTGTCTGTCTTTATAATTGTTCGTTTGCCGTTTTAGTGCAGAACAATCCATTATTCTAATTTGCGCAAATACATGCATAAACACTTGCGAATAAAACAAACATTCATACATATTTAGTTTTCTCTTAAACTTATATAAAAAAAAAGAAAATACAGTATGTCGAATATGCCACAGTCTTGCAAATGTGCTTAAGAGCAGTGCTTTATATTAATCTAACAACAACATAGCAGATATCTCATATCAACGACTTGTGGGGCAGGTAGCAGTACTTGTGTGCTAGTGAACATAGAACAGTCAAATGAAAGTTTATAATTTTCGTTGCTTTTTCTGGGGAAAGTAAATTCAAATATTGTAATAAAAAGAACGAACTAAGGAAGCGTTTTATACTTCCTTCCTGCAGACTAGCCTGTACACATTTCCTTTTTGGGTCAAATATAAGTGGGCGACAAGTCAAACGTTATCGACATTGTTAAAGAGGAATTTAAGGCTGCCTCTGCAAAGTGGAACGTCCATCATAGAATTGCAATTAGTGTGTACATTTTGAACTAGTGCTTCCATTACGAAATTACATGCACCCCAAATGTTGGAAGAGGTTACGGAATTTGAGAATCAGGTTGAGATAGTGTCAAACTTAACCACCTCATGTTGTAAACAATCAACCCCCTATTATTACCCTAACCAGCCTAAAAATGTGTTTTTCCGTAATAGTCCATATCACATATAAAAAACCGGTTCTTAACCGGATACAAAATAGCCTATATTTGAAGCTAGTAATTCAGCTTTCCATTGGTATAAAAAGTGTAACAAAAACACAAACTCACTTTCACATTTATTAACACTTAAACAATTTTGCAGCACTGCAGCATTTAAGCTCAATGTAGTGGTACGTGTGTGTGTGTGTCTGTTCTACAATAATGGACGTAAGTTTTTGCTACCCGCATTCTATCCTCATTTTTATTTGATTATTTTGCCTCTGGCTGCTGCTGTTAGTTGAATTTATTTATTTTTTTTTTTCGTTTCTTTCTCTTATAAAACTAATTCTTCCTTTTATCATTTAACAATTTCAATACACTCCGTAAAAACTTTAATTGTGTTTGAAATTGTGAAAATCAGTGCAAAGCAATCAAGCAGAGAAGTTCTCTATACAAATCCTGCTTGTTTTTTTTTCTGCATTTATTTCTTTTCCTTTGATTTAGTTTTCCTCCTTTTGTTTTTTATAATGATGCTTAATTGCATTAGGAGGACAGGCAGACCGTATTTACATTCATACACATACATTTATATAAACATACACATGTGAGTATGTATTTATAATATGGAATAATCGCTTAAGTCGACTTAACATATAAGTTAAGTTATATATTATGTCCTAGTTGCAAGTTGTAGTGGTTACAATGCTATATATAATCAAAGAAAGGATCAAAGAAAGGATATGTTAGTGGTGATGTCAAAACTTCCTTAAAACACTACTTTGCTTAAGTCGACTTAACTGATTATTCCGTATTGCTTGAAATATAAAAGCTGGTTTGTTTTTGGGTTTTTCCAGATTACCTTAATTGCAGTTACACACAGAGAAAAAACAGCTTAAAATCAATAAAAACCATATTGAATTCATGAGAAACATCAACGAAAGTCCAGTAATGTTGAAATTTCTTATTGCAATATGGAAATCGAATTGAATTTCAATATTGAATTAATGTGACGCGTTCTTAGTTTTAAGTTGCAGCTTTTTCCTGAGTGTAGATAAACCTGGATTGTAGAAAGCCAAAATTTAAAATAAAAATGACTTTCAACAGCATAATATCGAGCCATAATCGGCAAAAATATTAACCGACATATTTTTTGATCTCATATTTTCTATGAAAATCGATCATCTACGATCGGATATAATAAATTTTGAACAAAAAATTAAGTTCGAAAAGCTTTTTTTTGAAGGTTATGGCACGAAATCACCAAATCGCAAAAATTTAATATAAATTAGTTTTTTTTTTCTTTAAAGGTATTTTTATTTTTTATTAAAAATGTATAAAATTTCAATTGAAATATTTAATTCCAAGAATCAAGATTTTATTTAAACATTAAATCAAAATCAATTAATCTAATGATTGAATTAAGCAATAAAGTAATAAAAATATTAACCACAACAAAGTTAAAGCTTTATAAAAAAAATTAAGTTAATTTAATTGAACTATTAATAGAAACCACTTAAATGTTGTCTCTAGCACTATATAAAAAAATTGCTTTAAATCAATTAAAATTTTAATTAATTTAACCCAACAAATATTCATTTATAGCTGCAAATGAAAATAAAATATCGTTGTTGTTGTTTTTAATTAAGCTTGTTGCAAGAAGCACTTCGTTGATGCTAATGCTAAATCCTTAGAAGATCTTGCAAAAATTTCTTGAAAAAGCTTTATATAAAAACTTTCAAAAAACAACTGAGAATTATTTAATTATTAGTTTTGGCAAGCACAAATGATTGAAACAATATAAATTGCATTAAGCATTAGTTACAAATTAAACAAAAATATTATTTAGAAACAGATTTAATAATTTTTTCAAATCAAAATATAATAACTCCAGAAAGTGTAGTAGTAAACTTCCAAAACAGCTAGTTGTTCCGTTCTACTACGTGTTTGACAGCATATTTACAACTAACTTTGGTGTTATTTGCTCATTAATAATTATCACATGTAATTTGGCTTACAAAGCGTTACGAACTTTAGCCTGATCAAATTATAAATATAAATAACTTCATTAATGAGATTTATCATCAAATTTCACATGGAAATTTCCGTATGTGAATATGTTTGCTTTCAAAAAACTTCATGCGACTGTGAAATATTTTGACAATTTATGAGGAAAATTATTCACAAAGACTTGTCTATCGGAAAAGGTGAATATATGAAAGCTTTTAACTTTCATTCAATGGATGATACGAAATAAAAATCCATGTGAACGAAAGCAATTTTGTTCGGAAATTTTCATATAAAGCTGATTAAATTATTCAAATTTATAAACAGTATCATACGGATACTTCTTCGTTTGCAGTGAATATTGTGCTACCTATCAAAATTTGTCTCATATTGACCGAAATTTACTGACATCCTTTTCAATAAATATCTGGGAAATAAGGCATTTAATACCATTCAAACAACGAAATTTCTTTACTCCAGCCACCGCAGCAGAGCTTTCACTCTGTAGCTGCAAATGCAAACAACAGTTAAGCCCTTAAAATTAATATAAAATATTAAATAAATAATTTCTTGAATAAAAAACCGCAACCAAATTTAAAAAAAACAAACGAATTTTAAATAAACGAGTTTAATAAATATATAAAGTCCAGAAATTGCCACATCCAAAAACCCTAAATTACTACCACAGAGACGAACGATATGTATGTGTGGGTGGGTTGATATATGTGTGTGTGTGTGTGTGTGTGGTTGCGTTTGTGTGCATTTTTCTTCCAACGATGTGCCCAAATAATGTGTGTATTGAAAGTAGTGCTCAAGAGCATATGTTCCCTATTAGAGCAAACAGCCAGCCACCATGTATGTACCATAGATACTTTTAAATGTACAGTGCTTGAGAAAAATTTATATACAGTGCTGAATAAGATATATGAATAGGTAAAATATAGCATATTATTTGAAGAACTTCAAAAGGTGTTGCGTCATTAATATTCGGTTTTTTGTTGAATAAAGAAAATATCAAGGCAGTATTTAGATTATAATTAATCCTTTTAAGGATATTTATCGTATCAGAGGACTTCACATAAGCCATTTGACATACTTTGAAGAAAACAATTTAACATCCGTTTTCCCAATATCACTTTGATATTCCTTCAAGTTCTAATTAAAGCAAAGTCAGGCAGACACATACATCTATATATTATTTATGTATTAGTGATAAAATGAAAGAGAGTAAAATGTATGCTGTGTCGCATGCTTATTAGACTTGTGTCCAACAGCTCTTTTGAACTAAAATGAGCTGTTGGACACAAGTCCCGTCAAAAACATCAATGTAAATTAAATGGGTTTGAAACAACTTTTGATTCGAACGCTCTCAAACTAGTTCAAAAAGAGCTGTTGGACACAAGTCTAATGCTTATGAGAGATTGAGTTGTTTTCTTATGTACGTGTGTACGTATACGTGTAAATAAGAGCATAACGAAGTGCCCAGGGGCGGCCTTTAAAATTTTTAATTAAATTAATGTGTTTTAAGCACCTTCACCTCTCTCACTCTTTCTTTAATCTTTTTAGAAACAATGTTAAAGGGACCCATAGACTATGCAATATTATTGAGCACTTTATTGCTATTACTATTGTCATTTTGCTCGACACTACATCTTCAATAAATTGCACAGTATTAAAGAAAATATATATTGCGCAATTTTTCTTACAATATATTTAAAAATAATAAAGAAATTTTAAAATTGATTTCTTGTGAAACATACTCGTACATGATCCAAAACAAATTAAATAATTTCTAATTTAGTAATTTATTATATTTATTTTATTTCTTTATTTATTTAATTGTACAATGTGGTAAACACATTAAAAATATTTCTTATTGCACAAAAATTTTTTATTTTATGCCAAATAATGTGCCATATACCAAAATAATATGCACACGTAAAATTTTATTGTACAATATCAATTATTGCACAATAACATTGTGTGGCTACTTTAAGCAAATTAGAATTTTTTTTTCAAAATAACAAGGTTTTGAGTAATAAATTTCGAGCAGACAAAAAAATATGTCTCCATGGGAGTTCTGAAAGTTTTCATCTAAGTCTGGTAAGAGCAAAAAAAAAAGTTATTGTTCAAAAATATTTTCAAGTTGTGTAAATTTTTATTCAAATATTTGATTTTTATTTAACACATGTCAAAATGAAGATGAATTTAAAACTTAAAATAATAAATTAATAAATTTTTTCTAATTTTTTTGAGTCTGTAAGTATTTCTATAACGCACTGTATTTTCACTTTAGTCGTATGTTTGAACAAGAAAAATATTACTCAAACAATTATTTATAATGGATGGCAAAGAATCATTTTATCAGTACGTCTGCATACGAATGGCCCGATTTTAGTTGGAATTACATAATGAATTAAATAACATTAAATGAAATTAAAGCAAGACAATTTGGAACAATCGATATCAATTGTACGCGAATAAAGTCTGTATGAATTTTTGCAAAAACGAAGAAAAAAACAGTAATCAGCAAAAATAAGTTCTGCCATCATTTGCTATTCTTATTTTAATGAATCTCTTTTTTTTTAGCAGACGACTCCGGTTTTGCAGCATATGCTGGCAAGATACAGAAAAAGAAAACATTTATGAAATTTATTCATTTATAATTATTTTTTATTTATTCTACTTTCTTTCAGCACTTCAATTCCAGTAATCAGTTGAATGGTATAGACAAGCCAGCAGGTTAGATGGGCAGACAGAAAATGAAATAGAAAAAATTAAAACAGCAGCGGTCCATTTAACTGGATTTTCTCAGTATTTAATTCATTTCAGAATTTAATATTTTAGCAAATTATGCATAAACTGTGACTGTCTGTGTTGGCAGCTTGAGTTGCAAATTTTGTGGCTGTGGCGGTACGTGTGTGTGTGTGTTTGAGTCATAGATTGTATTTGTTGATGGTTAGTTGTGCAAGTGTGTCTGCACACTTTTCAAAGACTTGTTTCAGCAGCTGGCAAATAATTGATATTTAAATTAATAATAATAAACAAATAAATCACACACACACACACATACAAATACTTTTTATATTAACACTTTTATACATGGAATAATAATAAACTATGTTAATTAAATAAAATTTTATTCAATTTGCACTACGAAAATTTAATAGAGCAGAATTTTTCAAAAGTTGCAAGACAAAGAAAAAGTCCGGAATTTTATACTTTAATAAAAACGAAAAGTAGGCAGCGAAAATATACAGAATTCACACATATGCACTATTTGATGGATGTTTGTGTGATACTGGAGACGGTCAAACCAACCCGTCAAACACTTAAACATGTTAGTCAGAAAATCTTCGACTATAATTAGCACTCTTAAAACTATTAAAAACTATTAGGAAAATAGTTTATGAAATTGTTTACCATCTGTGTGTATATAAATTCTAGATATTAATTTTTCTGGTTACTGCCTTTTTCGTTTTACTGAGAACGCCGTTCAAGAACCAGGTATCAAAAATTGGCTCAATTTGTTTTGTTTTTAGATGCTGTAGATGACAAAAGGTTTTTCCAGGCATAAGCAACAGACTTGGTTAGAAACGATTTCATTTTGTAATCGATTACACATGGAATACAAAATGTTTGCAATTGTAACTAAATGATTATATTTTATAATCGATTACACATGGATTTCAAAATTTTTGTAATTGTTATTGAAGATTTAGTTTACAATTACATTTTTTTTGTAATTGAAAATAAGAAAAAAAACAATTATATTTAAAAGTAATTGTGTTACAATTACAATTAAAATATGTTACATTTTTGTAACTTTCATTGAAACGTGAAAGTGGAAAAAGCTTTTATATATGTAAAAGTAATTGAGTTTGAAAAAAAATCAATTAATTAAAAAATCAAAGAAATAACCAACTGTGATACAAATTTGTTTCAATTACTATAAAATGTAATTGAAAGTTAGTTTTAATTTTTTTTTTTTTTGGAAATCGAAATTGAAAAAAAACAATTATATTTAAAAAAAATCAATTAAGTTTTCAATTACAATTATATTTTTTTTTACTTTAAAGAAAAAAGTAATTATATTTAAAAATAGTTGTCTTGAAAAAAGTCAATCAATTAAAAGTTAAAAAAATATTATAAAAAAATTTGTTTCAATGACAAATGACAAGTTTTCAATTACAATTGGAAAAAATGAATTAAGTTCACAATGAAAAAAAAACTAAATATAAAAGTAATTGTGTTAAAAAAAATAATTAATTACAAAATAATAAAAAAAACACTTATAATTAAAATCTGTTTCAATAACAATTTCACTAATTTTTTAATGGTAATTGAAAACTTTTTTGGTAAATGAAAATTAAAAAAGCAATTACTACATTTAAAAGTAACTGTATTGGAAAAAAATCAATTAATAAAAAAAAATAAAAAAACAACCAATTGTAATTGAAATCTATTTCAATGATTATTTAATTTTTGCAATTGTAGTTGAAAAGAATCTCAATTACAATTACATGTAATTGCAATTGCAATTTATATGTGTAATTTAAAGCAACCATTTTTCGTATAAAAAAAAATATGGGAATTTATTTAAAGAATATGCTAGGAATTTCGGTCATAAAATTTACTAAAAACAAGAAAAAAAAAACAAATTAAATTTGCCAGTAGAATTTATAAATATCAAACCTTGAAAACTTACCTATTTAAAAATTAACTTATTGAATTTTATTAGTGATGAATATGCTATAATAATTTATTTATTTTATTAAATAAAATCTGCTATTGTTTGATTGAAATTTGTATCATATGCAAAAAGCTTTAAAATAGTAAGAAACTTGCAAAAAAACAAATAACATACAATTCATAAATTCCATTATGTCATAGACATAAACATTTATTGCACTGTGTGGAGTTATTAATGGCAATTATGTGCTAAAACATTTAAATATGATTACCTGAAACCGCAGCAGAAAAAAACAAAATCTGCTGCTGATTTTTTTTTTGTAATCATTTTTTATTATTTGCCATATCCAAGTATTTAGTAGGCTCCATGCAGCCACCAAATAATTTCTCTATTTTCACATGTGTGTGTGTGTTATAGTGTTAAAAAAAAATTGTGCATTAACACGGCATGAGATGCATTTTCACTTAGAGTTGGTCTACAATAAACGACTTTAATAACAAACAAAAAAAAACTATTCACTAGCTAAGCTGAGTATTTATGTATATTTGAATATTTCAACGGACGAGGTTTTTTGGAGCAGCAAAGCAAACAATGAAATTGTGGGGGAAAAATGTGTATGCTTACAAGTTAGACTATTAAACATACAACAGGCATACGACATGCCGCACAACTTTGACATACCAACAAAATATGCCCACACACAAGTTTATCAACACGCACATAAAAACTACAATTGCTAAAAAAAAATGCATGATGCAACATAAACAGCAGCATTTATTTGTAGTGGTGAACATTTGTGGATCTCATATTGCAGTGTTGTAAGTGTGCCCAGCAAACGCATTAGCTTTGCTTTGAAACAGCAAATCAAATTCGAATAACGAATAATGTATTTAAAAAAAATATTTCAAATATATGTATGCCATAAAATGTTTTTTATACCGCCTTTAAAAAAGTAGGCATATTACATCACTTCAGTATATTTTTTTGGTTTCTAACTAATTTATACTTCCCTTTTGAATTCATGGACAAAAATGTGGGCAATACTGCACAACTACCAGTTCAAAACTATTCGATTATATTCTGTATTCTACAGGGTATCTGGTGGCAAATTTATATTTTTAAATACGATTATTTCAAAAAGCATGAAACGGTGCAGAGGAAGCAAATTCAACGAAGCTGTGGCTGTGTGTGCAGTCGCCCCATTCTGTTAAAGCCACGTGTGTGAAGAGTACGATGGATGAGCTCGCACGTTTGGCAAAAAGAATTCCACAATCATTTGTCGATAATTTTTACCTTTGACATTAGTCGCCTGGCCTCGAGAATTTTCGAAAAAAAAAATGGTTCAATTATCTCATGCGTGGATAAGGCACACCAAACAGTTGCCCTGGGGCAATGCAATGGTTTTTTATGTTTCAATCGAGGGTTGCGGGTTCTCGGAGACCACTAACGGCAGTTTTGCTTGTTGACGTGACCGTTTAAGTGAAAATGAGCCTCATCGCTCCAAAAAATGGGAATTACAGTGTGAAAACGCTCCAACATCGTTTCACAAAAATATTTAAGTAAATCAAAATCACTTTCTTTCAGTTCTCGAATGATTTCAATCTTAAAATGCTCAGATTCAGATCCTTTTTTAAAGATTCATAAATAATCGCTCTTGGCAGTCCCGATGAGGCTGCTCTTTTCCGTATTGAAAGTCGTGGATTTTCACGTAAGCTGCTTTCAACCAGTTCAATGTTTTCGGGAGTCTTTGAAGATCGACTGGGCCCTGGCCGATCAGCAGTTGCGCGGAATCTCTGCACCCACCAACGAATTAAATTTACACTCGGTCCATCACGTATTCACCGAATACCGAACTTTGAACAAAATTGTCGACGAGCAATTACGTGAAAGTCATTACTCTTAAAAAAAAGTCTCCACAGCTAATGCGCGATGCGCACTCGACCACTGCAAGATCGTGACAAACAAATTCGCCCAATCGATAATTCCAACAGCGCCACCCTGCCTCCGTACCGTTTATTGCTTTTTGAAATAATCATATTTAAAAATATAAATTTGCCACCAGACACCCTGTATTATTATTTGTGAATTCTCAAATAGTTTTTGAAAGTCTGTGCATAAGATAAGAGGTTTGTGACTATTCAAGATATGTAGTTGAAGTCTACTGACGTTTTGCTAAAGCAACAATGAAATGCATATAGACAATGCTTAACCGCCAGCAAATAAATTTCAATTCAAATATATGCGTATACTGCTACCTCTTGATCTTGATTTTTTTGAGAGTGTCACAACTTTGAGTTGGCATCACTCTCACTGCTGATAGTTGCTTTTTGTTTAGGTTGCTTTGCAAGTTTATTACACTAGAGCAACGCGTTCAGATTGTTGAAATTTTTGAATCAAAATAATTGTTCTATGCGCGTCAAACTCAAATTAATATTTATTTAATTTGAATTACTGTTCAAAATTTTATTTTCCGACGAAGCCCATTTCTGGTTGAATGCATACGTAAATAAGCAGAATTGTTGCATTTGGAGTGAGGAGAATCCACACACAATTACACCACAGAAAATTACTGCTTGGTGCGCTTTATGGGCTGGCGGAGTCATTGGCCTATATGTCTTCAAAAAAATTGGTGTTCCAGATTGCACCTACTACGCGCCAGCCGTGGCGACCACATGCCAGAAATCATATTTAAACATTAATTTCATAAAATTTTCTTTCCAATAAAGCCCGTTTCATTGATATTGAAAATATATTTCCCTGTTTTATTATGATTTAAACTTGTGTCACTCTATAAAAAAAACGCTCTAGACATCAAATTGAAATATTGCCATTCACGGATTATCTTTTATATAGGGTCCGCCATCTGACGTTTTTTTTCCAACTAGTGCTTATTTCGTGAATGGTAACACTTAGCTCATGTCTGATTAGACAGATAATTAGTTTTATCCTTCCGCTGAACGAATATGGTTGTGTATACGCTTGAACAACGCTGGGAAATATTGCCTGCGATCGACTTATAGAAGATGCCGATTTTGCCAAAAAAAATCATCTTTTCAGCTGAAGCTCATTTTGACCTTGGCGGGTATGTAAACAAGCAAAATTTTCGCATTTGGGGCACAGAAACCCCGCACGCACACATTGAAAAGCCGACGCACCCAAAACGAGTCAGAGTTTGGTCCAGAGGCATAATTGGGCCATTTTTTTCGAAAATGAGCAAGGAGTGGCCGTTACAGTCAATGGCGATCGCTATCGGGCTATGTTGAACGACTTTTTGTTCACAAAAATTGAAGAGGAGGATATTGACAACATTTGGTTTCAACGGGATGGCGCTACGTGCCACACAGGCGAAGCTACACTCGATGTTTTGCGCCCTGTTTTCAAAAAAAAAAGTTATCTGGCGGACCCTATATTTAATAAATATTAATTTCCTGCAAATGTCAATAACAATCATCTGTCTAAATTTTAAGACGTTTGAAGTATGATAAAACACATACTCGTACATATACTGCAAACGTTTACTGTTGTGTTTGCTGGGTAAACAAATTACGTATCTAGTTTGTGTGTATTCTTATACGATGGCATTTGTACTTATATGCGGCAATTACAATAAAATTTATTTTATGCTTGTGTATGTGCAAGGGAAATAGAAGAAAAACATTACCAAAAATGAATTTTATGCATTTGTATGTGTATGTTTTGTTTTTGTTTGCTTTGCAGTAAAACAAATACATGCATAAATAAGTAAAAATAGTGAAACTCCCTCAGTGAAAGAAGAAAGCGCGCAATAAAAACTTTAAGCCAGACTGTATAGACTATTAAACACAGCGCATTGTGCAACTTACTGGCAGCTAAGTCTAATGTCATAAATTAAGTGAGTTTTTTACACTCCATGCTTTGCCTTTAGTTCATATTTATTTTTAATTTTTTTTTTTTTTTGAAACTTGCCACCAAGCAAAAAACAGTTTAGAATTTCCTTCTAATGCTTTCGTTCTTGCTGCTGTGTTTTCTTTTTTTTTTTCTTCTTCTTTTTTGGAACTGTTAATGCTTGTTGTTTGTTTTCTATTATCTCAGTTTTTCGTTTTTTTTCTTTCTTTTATTTAACTAGATTTTGATATCCTCCCCTACAAATTGCTTTTATGCTTTTATGCTTTTTTTCTCTTTTCAAGTATTTTTACATTGTTGTAATTTTTGTTGTTGCTTTTAGTATATTTTGCTGCCTAAAAGTTTTGTTCAAATTTTTTGGCTTTAAGTATGTACAAATGGATGTGTGAGTACAGAAATTGTTTTCGGTTTGAAAAATGTTTCCCCCCCAAAAAAACAAAGATAATAAATTTTATTCTTTTTGTTTGTCGATGATTTAAAGTTATGAGTGTCAGATAAAAAGACGAAGAAGTAAATACTTAAACATTTCTGTAGCAGCAGTAGTCGTCTGTCTCTTCGTTTAACCTTAAGTTCTGCTGTTAAAGAATTTTAAAAAGTTCAGCACAGCATAACTTTTCTTTTAAGGAATTTTTATTAAAAGCTACTCACACGATTTAGAATTTGATACAAATAAAGGTTGAGTAAGGGCTTAAATATGGTTCTCTTTATATTCGAATTTTAATAGAGGGATTAGTTCAATAGAAAAAAGTTATAGCTGGTCGTGCTGGAGTAGGCTTAAGTTGTTAACAATTTTAAAATCTCTATAGATAATATTTACAATAATGTTTAAATTGAAGTGTGTAACAACACAGAAAGAAATTATACAAATATTTTTTACCTAAAATCTTATCAAAGTGATGATATCAATCATTATAATGGCAAACATTTAAAAATAAATTCGGTACTCAATTTTAAGTGCAAGTATACGTAAAATTGAGAACTATAATTAAGAGTACTTGAGGTTTGAGGTTTATGCATTAAACACATTCCGCACAGCAGGCTACACGAACACACGACTTCAAATGCCGCTAGCAGCATTTGTCGCCTCGTTAGCCAGCTACTTGATTATTTTGGAGAAGACAGCAGCACCATCTGCATCTCATATTTAAGTATAAATAAATAGTTCAGTATTACCACCTTCAAATATTTCGTTTTTACAAAAATTAAATTACTCTTTCAAAATGTCTTTATATACGTAAAAGTATAAAAATGAATTAATTTATTTAATTTATGCTTTACATCAATTTTTGGATATTGTTTTTGTTAAATAATGCGAAATAATTGTACAATATCATTCATTCAACATTTTGTATTATACTGGCCACACTGAATTTTCTCATTGTAGCCTAAGAATTAGATTAGTTTAATTGGACTACAACAACAACAAAAGCATAGACAACAACCTGCCGCCCTGTTGCCTTGCTGTATTCAAAAGAATCACTGTCATATAAACATGTGTATTCTATCCTTGACATTTGTAGTCGGTAGCTTGCTGTGGTGAATGTGTTTAATGCATTATAGATTTATTACAATCTCAGCGTTGCCAATTAAATTTTTTTTCAGTGTTGGCCGTCAAGCCAGAATATGTTAAAAAATATTTTCATTTTACATCAAATTAAATCAGCATTAAAGCTTAAAAATTTCATGATCTAAACATGCAAAGAAAAATATTCCGGGGCTTTTGAAGACATTTGAAATGTTTGTATATTGCCACGTGTTAATTTTTTTTTAAATATTGCTCCTTTACTGCAAACACAAAGCTGAAAAATAAAATTTATCATATTGGAAATGTGTATGCATAAAAAAGGCAAGCGCACCCACATTTTAATAAAAAATAAAATATATTTTTAGAGTAAAACAAACTAAAATTTCATGTGTAAAATAAAATACGAGAGAATTCAATGACAAGGCATCCAATTTTAAAGTCCTTGCCAAATGTTCTTCTTATCAAGATTTATCTTGAGTTTCCTGTTTTTTTTTTCTTCTTCGTATTCATTCAAGTGCTTACGTGCGTGCAAACACACGCACATGTGTATGTGTGCGAATGAATGGATGCGTGTGGCTGTTCCAGGGATGGAAAATGTACCATCTATGAAAACAAAATGTACTTTTTAAACCATGGAGGTACCATTTCTTAATATACATTAAGAAGATAAACTTAACAACAATGTGAAAATAATGTATAAAATTAAAAAGGTACATACCTACATTATATACTTTTCAGTAACTGACCTCCAGCATCAGTTATTACACAAATTTTCGTTTTAAAATATTTTAGACTATAAACTTTCTGTTATTTTAAAATTGAAGCAATACGAATTTGTTAGCATAAAATTGGAAAGAGTAGAAACGTTTAGATAGTCTATTAATTTCCTTTGAAAAGAAAGAAGATCTCGTTCGACATTGACCGATGAATGTGAAAAATACAAAAAAAAAGACCCGTGTCTGCCGAGTGTGATTTTTGCATTTTCTCAGGCTCATATCTTGCAAACCGTTCGGAATTTTGATTTACTCTCTGAGGCAAAGCTCATGTAGCTCTTGTCATAAATTTCCAAACAAATGCAATTAAAAAGGATTTCGGGAAATTTTTTACTTTTGTGGCTACCTAAGCACTGCCTAAACTGTGCTAAGAATCAGTTCTAGGAAGTTCATATGTTCAGAAAAGTTGTTTATTAAGATTTTAGGTGTATTTCTGTAGTTGATTGTTTCCTTGAATTTGGAACGGTTTGCTACCATTGGACCTGAACAAGGGAAAATAGGTAATAAAAATCTAATGTTTTTAAAGTTTTTGCGATTTTGAACTTGAAGATGAAGTTTTTTTGATTTTATATGTTCACAATTTTTGTTTTTTATGACAAGAGCTATAATTCTGCTTTAGAGAGTAAATCAAAATTCCGAACGGTTTGCAAGATATGAGCCCTGAGAAAATGCAAAAATAACACCGCGGCCCCAAAACTTTGGGGGCCCATAAAAAAAGTGCATGACTAGGGGCAAAACTGGGAGACACAAAACTTTTTTCTTTGTCTTTTATCACGTAGTGGTGTCTGTATATGGTTATATTTCAATTACACACAATGTAATAAAAAGAGTTTTTGAGTTCTGATGAAAGAATCGTTAGCCTTTCATTTCTTGATTTAGCCTCAAAGTCACACAAAGTAAAATAATAATTAGGAGGGTCTTGAGAGAGCGATTATGTTCGATGAATATTTAGAGACTATTTGCCTTATTCATAAAAAAATATGAATTTCTGTTTAATAAGAGGTTTATGAAACGAATTTTCTATGAAAATTTGAATAATAAACTTTTTATAATATCAAAGTATTTTTTATGAATTAGGCCCTATATGAATTTCTGTTCCAAAATAATCTTGAAAATTTATTAAATAATCTCTTCGATTAGTACTATTGCAAAAGCGGTTATTCAAATCTCAAATCTCTCATATTTAGCAGCAGCTAATGAACGAGGTCGAATATAGTATGTGGCAAATACATCCATTTCTATACAAATTTGAGACTATATTCAAAATATAGTATCACATCTATTTTATGCACAAAAATGTGTCATGACATTTACCACCAAAACTTTCAACAACTGTCAGGTTTTTCGGGACAGTAACTAAATAATAGTAATTATTTTTGTAAATAGTAATTGAACATAGAGCTTTCTGGTAGAGTTCAACTTGTAACTATTGACCGACTCTCGTCGAGATTTTTATATTGTACCAAAGTATGTCGCGGTAGTTCCACGGTACTAACAATATCGAAAGTGTACCAAAAAAAGTACAATTGTACCATAAATGCCATCCCTGGTGTGTTCGTGAGATTATGTGTGTGTATTATCACAATAAAAGTGTCAAAACTTGAGAAAATTATTAAATATGCATGTATGTATGTGGGTGTGTGTGCGTGCGTGTCATTCATTAGAATATTCTTTAAGGCACAACAGCAATATAAGAGTAAAATATATGTATGTGTGTATGTATTAAGAGCGTAAACGCCGTAAAGCCTTGTAATACCCTCAAACTGAAAGCCAATGTTGCCAGCAGCTAGAGATAGGTTTATGTATGCCAAAAAAGAAAAAAAAATTATTGATCAAGGCGATCCAAAACATATAATAATCGGAAATATATACGGCCGTATGAACCGTATGAATTGAACCAGGTGTTAACGAGTTCCCCGTACAATTTTACATTCGAAATCGGCGCATAATGTAGTTTTAAATCTCTATTAAATTTTAGCCTGATTTTTAATGCAAAGTTTTATAACAAAACTTGTTAAATTGAACATCAATTTTGTCACTTCATGTCAGTTTTTCATTATGCATACGGCCGATAATTTTTATTAATTAATTTAAATAACGCAGCGAGCATCATTCTACGAATAAAAATTACACATTCGGTAGACACATTTTTCAGAAATAAAAATCTATAATGTATCACGCTTTTCATTCACTTTTATTTATCGAGACGAGAGAACTCTGAATTAGACATGAGCGCGTGCGGATTTTTTCCAAAACGACAAGACGCGAACACGAATACCAAGACGCTCAACACGTACAAAACACGCACGCGAAAAATTTTGTCAACACGATACTGCACAACACGCACGAAATATTATTGGTATAGTATTGAAGATAAGAAAATTTTATTTATTTTTTTCAAGAGTCGCTTTTCAAAATAAGGCACCAAGTTGGCACTGCCAGCTGATACACTCTGCCACCACAGCTGATGCTATCTGTTTACTACTGCTATACAATATCAATAAATATGCTGCTGTTGTGTGTTTGACGATACAAAATATTAAATTTTTTCTCTACTGAAAATTCATTCATATATATTTTATATCTAAAATCGTTTCGTGTTTTTCGTCTCAATTTTGCTCAACACGAAACGAGGCGAACACGTAAGAAATCAGATTTTTTGTCACGAACACTTCGTGTTGGGTCGTGAGTGTTCGTGAAACGAAAAAAACAGGACATGCGCCCATCTCTACTCTGAACTCAAGCTATTTAGAGCAAGCACACCATTACATTTTATAGTTGTATGAGTCACGTGAAGAGTGAAAAAAGACCAGCATATCTTAAGTGCTGTAAAGAACAAGCAGCTGGCAACACTGCTGGCAAGGTTAGCATAGACTTTTCTATAAAGTTACGCATCTTAAGAAGTCAGATACAAAAAAATGCAATTGAAATTTCAAAGAACTTTCTAAACTCTTATATGGCCGTGTTTATATATCTTTTCATACTCATACTCCGTAGCATTGTACGTACTTTACAACTTGTTAGTTATTTTTGAAACTGACATAAATTTAATTTCTTTGCAAAAATTCACAAAAGAAAATATCAGTTAAAAAAACAAGGGAAATAAAAACATTATACCACCCCCTTATGAACATGTAACGTCGAAAATATTCTTATTTTAGCTCCTTTTTCCAAGCAAATGTGACAAATTTAATTTGAGAGGTGGTATTCCATAAAAGCATTTATTTGTATACAGATATACGATTCGATATGTATATGTATGTATGTATATACATGTGTGTATGGCTGTGTATGTGTGTGTAACATTTCTGAATGTTTTAAGTCCAATTCCTTGTGTATTTTTTTTTTTCATATATAATTGTAGTTACTTTTTTCAGTATTTGGGTTTAACTGTTAAGCGTGAAATTTGTTAAAAGTTTGCCGCATCAGCATCTTAAGAATTTTTAGCTTTCTCTGCTATTTTTGATTGTTTTCCAACCAACTACGTATACAGTTATAGCAGCACAAAAAAAACAAAAAAAGGAAAGTCACTAACAAAACAACTTTATCGAAATAACATTAAAGTTTAAATATATTGAAAGGAGTTTTTAGTGGTCTGAATTTTCTTCTATTATTTTATTGCCATTTTGCTTTGTGCTTATTGTACCTTTCCAACGAAAGCAGTCTGTAAAGGGTTTCAGAATGTTAAAAAGAGTAAGCTGAATGCGTCTGGAGTCATAACATTAGACCGATGATACTTCTATACCAAAATTAAAAAAATTTCGAAACAAAAAATCGCCAAAATATCACCAAAAATAATAAAATCTCCCAAATGCTAAAAAAAACACTAAAAATAAAAAGGTCACCAAAAATATAAAAAAATCCCCATAAACCAAAAATATACAACAAAATACAAAATAAAAAAAATCACCAAAACTAAGAAAAATCGCCAAAATCAGGAAAAAACGCCAGAACGAAAGAAGCACAAAAACTGAAAAAATCGCTAAAACTAAATATATGTATTGCAAAAAAAAAAACAAATAAAAAATCGCCAAACACCAGAAAAAAACGGCAGAAGGAAAAAACGCCAAAGGTAAAAAACGTCAGTACTAAATATAAACACCAAAAGTAACAACATCGCAAAAAAGCTTAAAAAATCGCTTAAATGCAAAAAGGTCACCATAAGTCTTAAACAAAATGGCCAAAAACCGGACAAAGCGCCAAAACGAAAAAGCACCCAACTCAAAATATTACTAAAACTAAAAATATGTATTGTAAAAAATCAACAAAAAATGCCAAAAACCAAAAAAATCACCAAAACGAAAGAAAACGCCAAAGGTAAAAAAGCGTGCATATCAAAAATATTCACCAAACGTAAAACAGGTCACCAAAAAAACTAAAATAAATCGCTAAAGTGCAAAAAAAATTTAAAAAAACAAAAAAAAAATCGTTAAAGTAAAAACAATCGCAAAAAAACGGAAGAAATGCCAAAACGAAGAAAGAAAAAAAACTGAAAAAATCGCTAAAAATAAAAATATGTATTAAAAAAAATAACAAAAACAGTTTAAATCGCCAAATCGAAAGGAATGCCAAAGGTAAAATCACCAAAAGTGAAAAAGGTCGTCTTGTTTTGGGACCTCGCATTATTACAAAAAACATAGAAATATTAAAAAAAAAATTGTTAAGTAATAAGTGGTTGTCCGTACCTGATGAATTTATATCATAATGAATGAACAACTTCGTATAAAAAAAACCGGTATAAAAAATACTGGTTTTTATATGAACTTGTACGCTCATTATGATATTAATTCATCACTTATGAAAATCTGCGACTATGTATTTGCAAATCCTCATCAAGACCACAACGAGTGGTACCCTCAAAACTTCTTTTATCTTAACACAAGGCTTTGATCGAAATTGTTTGTAGTTCTCTGTGCATTAAGCATACTTCAGACTGGCCTCGTCTATACGTTTGTATATCTAGATAACTCTATATATGTCTCTTTGTGTGAGCAACCAACAAAAGTAAACACTTGCAGAAAGAATTTTGCTTTATATTTCATTTTTTTTAAGAAATGATTTTAGTTCGTTTGTCAGTTATGTGAAACACTACTATTTTTGCCTTCGAAATCAGACACACATACACATACATATGTACGTGAAGGCACAAATATAATCTTATCACCTCTTGCTCAGCACATATGAAAACATGTTCAAGTTTTCCTTAACTCATAGAACAAACAAAATCATGTGTGTCTGTGTGAATGGAATTCTTAAGTAGTTTGCGGTCGCATTGACCTACATCAGGATCAAATATGTGAGGGGTGTCTAAAATCTACAAAAATAGTACATCCTTTAAAAGAAAAGAATATATATATATATATATTTTTTTCTTTTAGTTCATATTTCTGTTATTTTAAATTGTATTTTATGAACCATTCAAAAAGTCATATATACACACATACATAAGTAAAAAGACACATATATGTATGTGTTTGTATGTACATACAGCATGTGCAGTATGGCAACAGTGATGGCAAAAATAATAAGCACAACAAATTTCTCTAACAAAACAGTTGACAGCCTAAAATAACAGTAAAATTTTACCAATTGGCATATATGCCATTAAACCATGGAAGCCCAAAAATGTTTTGCAGTTGTATCGGTGAGAGAATTCCAAATACAGTGATGCAAAAAAGTATAATTAAGATTTAATCACAAGAATTTTAGGGGTTGTAAAAAAGGAAATAGATTATTGTTGATTTGGTAAAATTAAATTTTTTTTAAGTTCAGTAATTTCAACTTAAGCCCGACTAAGAAATTATTTCTGCTTAAAATTCACTATAGTTCAACTAAAAATTTAAAATTGTCTCAATTAAATTTTTTTAATACAATTTGCTGTTTTAAGATTTAACTTTTCAAAAAACAAAATGTATGGAAAATTTTCCGACTTTATCAATTAAACAAACAGCAATTTTCATAATAAAAGTACATCGGTAAAAGGTCTATCTTACAGAACAATATATATGTAAGATCACTAAGCTTGAAATTTCTTTTCTTTAATTAAAATCTAATTTGTTTTCATTAGTTTTTTCGCCTCCAACCATTGCCTTAATTTTTCGTCATCATTATACCTAATCATGTTGATGTGAAAAGACTAAAAATGCCTTGAAAGGGCCACTCAGACTATTATACATGTACAAGGACTTTAATCATATTTTACGAGAAAGAAATATGAAGACAGTTGTTTTGACTGTCAAAACAATCGAACATAAAGTTACATTTTTGTATTCACACCATCACACCTCATACGTCATCAAAAACAAAAGTAGAAAGCAAACAGATGTTGAGGATTAACATGCCTACATTAATCGTTGACTTTCGACGGCAGAGCAGTTTCATGAAAGCGGTGGTCGTGCCGGCCCTTGAAAATAAACGGCATTCAAAGTAGTTGATTTAAAAAAGTTAATGAAAAAGAAAATAGGATCATTTCGCTCATTTTCCGACATGGCTTACACGAAAAATTATTCATTAAGATAAGCATATTCAATATTTATAGCCAGTTTAAGATGAAGACATACATACCATAAACGACGGCACGGCAACGGCGTCGAAACAGACGACTCGTTAGTTTGTTTATTAGTTGATTTTGTAATAATAAAACTCTGATCAGATGAAAGGTATTATCGTTTACATAGTGTCCACACCTGATGAATTTATATCATGATGAATGTCAAATTGATATCATGATGAAAATTCATCACGTATAGACTCAATTTATTAATATTATAGCAGCGTTATAATACAATCATCAGAGCTCACGGCCTGATAAATTCACCTTGATATCAAATGTCATTTTATGTGTTACTGTGCATTTAACGTTTATTTATTAAACAATTTTCGTTTAAAAAAGACGGCACAACAATTATTTGCGACTAAAAAGTTAAACAACATGCAAATTAGATATTTTTGGCAAGTATTTTTCAAATATCTCATCATGATATAAAATCATCAAAGTCTACCCCTTTGTGTTGATATTAATGAAAAAATTATAGTTGCTCTGCCGGCGTCATACTACGAGTTGTGATATAAAATCATCAGGTGTGGACACTATGTTAGAAAAATTTAAAAAAATTAAAAAAAAGTCTTATGGGATGTAAAACTTTTATCTTATTATTTACCATTCGTCATGACATTTTGCATTCACAATATCGCACTTGCACGTATTACTTGAATTTTTGACATGCATTAATACAAAGTACAATAGTCTGGTTGGCCCTTAAATAACATTTTAGACAGCCTCTTATATGTTTGATAACATAAAAGAAATTGGGCATTACCAAAGGCGAAGTATATTCTTAATTCCATAATTTATTTTACGCACTATTGCTGTCTCATGGACGACTAAATTAAAGAGCATAAAATAAAATGAGATGTGGCTTCTAAAGAAATGTTTGTTGAAATGGACAGAGTTGCATTAAACTCTGCAATCAGTGAAGTGTTCGACCTATGAAAAAAACCCGGGTTTGGAATAATTTTAGAATCCGGTTCTAATTTTTTTTTTGATATTAAAACCCCGTTTGGATAACCGATTTTTTTTCTTAAATAATAAAAAAGTTAAAATACTCATAACTTTATTATAATGTACTGAAAAGTTCAAGTTTTTTATGCATAGGATGTTCCAATAAAACATTAAATTTTCAATAGCATGTCATTTTAACAGTTGCAATGAGTAAACCTGTAACTACTTAGCAGATGGCAAGTAAAAACTACCCCACCAATAAGCTTCAATAACTCATTTCAATTACTAAAAGTCACCGCAAACATGGTGAACATTTTGAGGACACAGACCTTGGATTGTAGTGAAGTACCTTCTCGGCCAGCAATTGTGAAACTGGTTGAAAAATTTAAGCTCTTGATACGAATAGCAGAACAAGATTTAGCTTAAACGCATCAAATGTCCGCATAATTTTTACCAACACTGTTAATATATATATATAATGTTTTTTTACTATAAATAGTGTTTAGATTTCTTTTGTATTCGGTGTGTACATGCCCATGCATGTACACTGATATAAAACTATTTTAACATAAACATATAACAAAAGTCCTTTCTCATTTGATAGAGCACCACAAAAGTTAAAAATTTAAGGAATTATTTTAACATTCGTACTTGATTTGCTTGTAAAATTGCAAAAAAAAAAAAAAAATTATTTGCTTTTATTTTCTTCTGTTCGGAAACCACAATTAAATGTTAAAGTTTTGGGTTAAAAGTAAAACTTATTTGCAGGTGAGAATTTTTTTTTTTAATTTTTCTTCAGAACGAATTCTAAAAACATGCATACTAGTACATATCGCTTCTTTATTGCGACAGGGTATTATTTCAATAAATGCTCGTTTATTATCTCAATAATGCAGTATATATCTGTGGCAAAAAGGAAACATGTTTGAGTCGAGATCAGCTGATTTTGGGTAAATGGCACTTTTGTTATCTTCACATTCAAAAGTACTCCTGGGCAAAATCTTAATTATTTTGTTGCATTTTTTTGGGAAGTTATAGCGCAATGAATTGCTGCTAATTCGAAAAGAAAGAAAATACTTTCGAATTTGTATGTTAATTACATGGAAATTCGAAATTATTTACCTTCATCTCATATTAGAAAGTAAGCCCTCAGAGGGCTAGAAAAAGTCTAGTAAAAATTAGCATAGAAAATTAGTCGGTTTTAAAATTATGACTAAAGGTGGGCATAAAAATCAAAGAACTGCCAGCTTAACCTTTAACAAATACTAAAAATTATTTAAATACAACTTGGCAGCATTCAAAGTATTTCTTTTTTTTTCTGTAACACATGATATAAAAGAAAAAATATATGTACTCACTTATATCACTTATTATAATTTTGATTGTGTCCTTGTTTTTTTTTTGGAGTTTTGACATTTCTCTTTGAAATATTTTGGAGAGTATTTTTTAGTGTCCCTAATCAACTTGTAATGCTGACAGGCAAAAAAATCTTAAAAATAATGCTGGGAAGCTAAAAATGTATTTGAAGAATAAAATCAATAGAAACATTAGCAAACATTATTATATGATGATTATTTTTTCAGTTTCACTCAAACAATTTCACCTTTACGTTTGAACAATAAGTAGGATTGGAAAATAAAGACAGCTTTAATTTGGGATGACACAGATGTGAGAGATACACGTTTCTGAAAATGGCAGCAGAAAATCATTCGTAACGCAGAATGTTTTGCTTAGGGATGCCAATAGGGACTGGTTTTTATGATCCCGGGATTCGGGATTTCAAAAAATTAAAACCCTGCATTGCGGGATTTTTCAGGATCCCGAAATTTGTTTGAGATTTAGGAATTATTTGGGACTCTGCGTTTTTTGAACATTAAAAGGCACATGCACAAGCACAAGTTTTATAATTATTTCATATTATATAGTCAAAACCTATTTGAAAATTCACAAATAATATTTTTGAAAATCACAAAAAAAAAATAAGCGCAGCAGGCCTAGAAACTTTAACAAAATCCAGATTCATATCGATTCATGAAGTTTCTAAACCTGCTACACTTATTTTACTTTTACAATTTTCAAATATATTATTATTTGTGAACTCTAAAATAGTTTTTGAAAGTCTGTGCATAAGATAAGAAGTTTGTGACTTGTTGAAGTCTACTAATGATTTAGCTAAATATCAATGCAATATATAGACAATGGGGAAGGTCATGATGAATTTATTAACAAAAAAAAAACAAGACTTAGCAAAAAATTTTGGGATTAACTGAATTCCGAAAATCCCGGGATTAAAAAACTTTAAATCCCTGGATTTTCGGCATCGGCATTTCGGGATTGGTATCCCTAGTTTTGCTTTAATAATGAATTTTGTCTTGAATTTTTTATAAATGGAGGCAAAAAAGAAGAAGGTTAACAGGTTGACAGTTGAGGGTTTAATTGAAGTAAAAATGAAAAACAAGACGCTTAATACTGCTAAACAGTCCTTTAAAAAAAATTGTCAAATAGAGGCTGTTGTCAATAGAGGGTATTGGTACTGGGCTCAAGTAAATTGCGAGTATATTGATATACAAATCTATAAAATTAAGGGATCATGAATTTCAGAAAGGATTCTACTGTGAAAGTCATTTTCCATCTCTTTTCTGTATAATTCAAATCCAGAGTTCGAAATCAAATCTTGGCCGGGCAAGTGAACTATCAGACATGTTCTGGAAATCATATTTTTCAAATCATGTACGATAAATTTCTTTAAAAAATGATATTTAGTGCTCCTAAAAAAAAGAGTAAAAATGTCTACATGACCATTATTACTTTTAAAATCACATGTGAGTTGAAAAATGTGATTTTCACACCATGCTGGTATAAAATCAACACAGAAACATTTTCCTAATGCCTGTGCCGCCAATACACACAATCATCTCAGTTAAATAACTAATACAATAAAATTACCATATTAAATAACATTCGTGTTAATTCAACTTGAAATAAGTTTGTTTTAACACGTTTCTTCGTGTTATTTCAGTATGGAATTTACATTGTCCCAACTAAAAGTTATTTTGATTCAATATAATGCTTCATTTTAATTTAACACTACGGGAATGTTTAATCAACATGAAATAAAGTTATTTCAAAAGGACAAAATCTTTTTGAAGATTATGATTAAATCAAAAAAGGTTAATTTAAACCTTATTTAAGTAGATTTTAATATGAAACTTTTCTGTCTGTACTTGACAAATCAAGATTGAATTTGTAAGGGAGGGAGTCGAATTTTAATTTTTATTTATTTGGCTGTAGTTTTGCGAGTAAGCTTTTAAATTTCTTTTACATAAAAAAATATATATATGTATGCGCATATATTTTATTTATTAATAATCCTGTTATAACTTTTTGTCTACTTTTGCAATTTATTGTCTTGGGTGTTTTTAATAAATTTGTCCTTGTTATTCATGGAGCTGAATTTAAGGCCTAAATAACACGTTGAGTCATAACATTAATAAATATATTATAAGCATATCATAACTTGCAAAAAACCAAATCAGAGCAAGACCGATCGTTCGAACCCTGTGCATATTGGAATGCCTATTGAAGTGATTGAAAGAGGTGTTGTGACATTTTCGTTTATACGTAATAGCTTTTCTTTTCTTTTTTTTTCTTATTAATTTTGTCTTCATTTCATCTGCAGACATTTTTAAAATCATGCAAACAATTTAATATTGTTCTTTCTGCTTGTTTTCATACAACAAAAAAAAAATTCGCAGGATTTCAATATGAATCTAAATCATTATTATATTTACATATTGTAAGCAGTAAAATTCATACAAATTTTCTGTTTTATTATTAAAACAAAAGGTTTACGGATCGATATATGTATATCAAACTAAGTTAAATTTTGTTTGTTTTGATGATGTTGATAAGGGTGACGACGATGTAAAAAGTTTTGTTGTCTACTTAATCTGCAGGTTTTGCGGAGCTTTAAGGTTTAAATTTGAACACAGCTTAGAACCACTATGAAATATTGTGCATATTGTATTTGCTATGCTTAGGAATTAAGTGAAACCGAATGGCTTGTTTTAGAAAATGTTTGAATTTCAATGATACAAATTTAATACTGAAGGATATTTTTGTGGCGAAGGACTATTTTCCTTTATACAAACTTTGAAAGATTCCATAAAAAAAATAAAAAAAATATATATATATATATATATACAGGGTGGGCCAAAAGTTACCAGGGGGTTTAAAAGTTTAATAACTTTTTCGTTTATTAATAATTTTTATTTTTTTTCTCAGATTATATAATATACAAAATGGAAATTTTTTTTACACTAAGTATGAAAAATAATGTCTCTTAAATGACCACCGTTTTCAGCTTCGCACTGATGGGCGATTATGATTATGAGTGATGAAGCTCATTTTCATTTGAATGGCTTTGTTAATAAGCAGAACTGTAGGTTCTGGGGTTCTGAAAATCCAAGAGCCATTCATAAACGCCAATTGCACCCCATTAGGTGTACAATATGGTGTGGGATCACATCTGAAAATATCATTGGGCCTTACTTCTTCGAGAATGAAGATGGAAGTGCTGTAACCGTAAATGGAGAGCGGTATCGGTTTATGATAGAAAATTTTTTACGTCTTGCTCTTGAAAACATACCTGGTATGTGGTTTCAGCAGGACGGAGCCACTGCCCGCACTGCCCGAGACACAATGGCACTTTTAAGTAAAATTTTTGGAGAGCGAATAATTTCCAGAAATTCAGAAATAATTTGGCCCAGCGCGATCGCCAGTTTTGACAGCACCCGACTATTTTCTTTGGGGTTATTTGAAGTAGCGAGTGTATGTGAACAAGCCAGAGACAATCCTTGAACTCAAGGCAAACATTGTTGCAGAAATTCGAACGCTACAGCCACAAATTTTGAAAGATGTTATGGAAAATGCTCTAAAACTGATGGGCTCAGTGCGCAGCTGAAAACGGTGGTCATTTAAGAGACATTATTTTTCATACTTAGTGTAAAAAAATTTCCATTTTGTATATTATATAATCTGAGAAAAAGAAATAAAAAAAATTAATAAACTAAAGTTATTAAACTTTTAAGTCCCATGGTAACTTTTGGCGCACCCTGTACATATATGTATCAAAGCTAAGTTATAACGAAAAATTGCATTTATGCATTAGACCAACATAACAGAAACAAAAAATTATGTTTGTGAAAAGTTCAATAAAATTTAAAAATACAGCAAGAATTGCGGAAAGTGCAATATGAGTTCAAACGATTTGGCTTACTATAGAATAGAAATATTCGTTTGGAACGAAATTTTAATTTTAATTGACTGACATAATAAAAATATTCGCTTACAAATATCCGATTAAATGTATTCGAATATATTTACTAGAACAAAGTTATTCAAATATAATTGCTCGAATAAAGTAACTTGCACATAATTATTCGAATAAATTTATTCGAATATAATTACTCGAATAAATCTAATGGAATAATATTATCAAATGTTGACGCATTATGTTTTCTTCCTATCTAGCTTATGATGACCCGGCGATAAAGTTATACTATTAAAATTATTCGAATTAAATGTGTCAGTACACACATATGTAACTCTCACGTATGCATTGAAAAATATTATTATTCGAGTACAATTATTCGAACAACAGTAAAATTTTTAAATTAATTTTTTTTTATTTTTACACTTTGTTCGAATATAATAAGTCAAATAAAGTTATTCGAATGCAATTATGTATTCGAATAATTTTCAATTAACAAACAAACAACAAATTCTCGAGAAAAGCTTAAAAAAATTCGTTTATTAAGAGAAAAGCTCTCTTAATATTATTGAGCAATACGTAGACAAACATAAAGTTTTGTAATTGTATTAAATAATTTTATTTATTTATTTCTACTACTTTTATGTGTAGCAATATTTGTTTAATACAATTTATTTTCAAAGCAAATAATTCCAGCTTACAGAACTGTATGTATTTCAGTTTATTTGAGGCAAATACTTTTCAAAGCAAATACAATTTATTTATTACTCTTGCTATCTAAAGATATTAATTACAAATTCCTAATGGCTAAAGATAAGACAGTAATTCTCATTTTCTCTTAAATAACGCATAAGCATGTCTTAACCCACTTAACTAAACAACTCCATTGTTTTGTATTTAAGACAGGCTATATCAAACTTAATTAAATTTAATTTGGGTGTATGAAAAAGTTGGCTACAATTTCAACCGTAATTTTTATGACGGGCTGACGGGCTAACGGGCGAATGTTGTAATGGAATGAAAAATAAATATAAAATAAAATTAAATCAATACGTTAGAATACTTAATGAAGTTTTAAGCTTTTAATCATACCATTTTGAATCAAAGCAAACGGAAATCACTGCAAATAATGTATTAGCCGTAGATTAATACCAAAATGACGTTAATACTCGTACAAGATATTCGCTCTGACACGCTTCGCTCACATAAACATTAGAAATAAATAATAAAAAAAAAGATTTTTAAGCTATAAAAACTAAGACACACATTCATTCTTGTACGTTACCACATACATTTTTAAGTTTTTATAGTGTGTATAAAATAAATTTGTTATAATGATTTGTAATGGATAATTGGTAAAGAAGTGTAGAACACACACACATTAATGGAGAAAAAAAGTGAAATGTTA